>JACAZG010000005.1:0-2400000 GCA_014461125.1 Mycena kentingensis (nom. inval.) | reverse complement strand
ACCCCATCGACTACGACGCGCTCCCGTACACCCCCCCCCCCCCGCCGCCACCTCTGAGTGCACGCCCTACGTATCCGCCGCCATCTTCACGGACCTTGCGAACGTGACGCCCGCGGCGGGCAACAGCATAAGCGGCAGCGTTACCGCGAGCGGCGCGGCCAGCGCGCCGACGAGCGGGGGCAGCACTGGCACCAGGACGACTGGGGGCGGCGCGGCGGGGACGACCCCGACGGGTGCATCGAGCGCGCCGAGCACGACTGGCAGCGGTGCTGCGAGCCCCAAGCGGATCGCTGGTGCTGCCGTTGGTGCGGCGGTTATTGCTGCGCTTGCGCTGTAATGTGCCTATGTGCTTGATGGACTGCGACTCGGAAATTGCATCGTTTGGAATTGCTAACCACACACGTACTTACCTTAATCACGCCCCACCCCCCGCCTCGATACCTTCATTAGATATCCTTCGCTGTTAGTTGCTTTGTGGGGCTTCGCCATTCAATGGGGTTTTGTCGTTCGATGAATGGATTGTTGCATGTTATCTTTGTGTCCCGCGAATTGGACATGGATGGGGTCAAGACCGTCAAGTTCCTATTAATGATGTCTTTGTTCTTCTTCGGCAGGGAAGTAGCGTCTTTATATATGCTCGTCTCGACACTTGTGGCGTAGCTACTGCGTATAAGGTTTGCGTACGCGCATTTCTTCAATCATGTTTTTGTTTCACTTCCTAAAAAAAACTCAAGCATACGCAGCTCATCGCCAGTGCCTCGTTCTGTTCCCGTTTCCTCGCACCATATAGATCCCGCCGTTGACCTTGATTACCCCACCATTCCGCTTTTCATTCTCCAGGTCCCGTGTATCACATACTCCCGCTCACGGCGGCTTGCCGCATCCCTCTGCGCGAGAAGTTGACCGCCCAATCTACGCGGGACCTTTCCCGCGGAGCCACGCCATTTCATGGACCGCAGATTCGATTCATCGAAGTAAAGCTGTAGACGATGCCAACAGATCACTGCTCCCACAAGGACAACCTTGCTTCCTTCCACTACCATCTTACCATGGCCTCGGTCGCGACACTACCCCCAGAACTTCTCATGGCCATATTCACGCTCCTTCGCCCAATTCGCCCCTTCGACAGCAAACGGACGCCGCTGCAAGTCTTAAGCAGCGTATCTCCTCGGTGGCGCGCTATAGCTCAAGCTACGCCTGAGCTGTGGGCTGACATTCGCCTGTACCACGTCGACAAGAAAGCCGTTCAGATGCTTACAGAATGCATCGAGCGATCGAATGGGCTGCCGCTGGACATCTCCCTCCGAGGCGAAGGCATCGATACTTCGCCGCAGTCGATGAGCGTGTTCTTGACAATCGTTGGGAGGGTCTGGAGTCCGGCTATTGTTCCCCGGTGGAGAGCGCTCTCGCTGGGAGTCACCAAGACCCAGCTCTCCGCTATTCGCGCGTTTGGCCGCAAGAGCGCGTCTGGGCTGGAGTTCCTCCACTTGTACTTGGTGCAGGACGCGAGTCAAGCAGACGTGCCTTCGCATGCACTCTTCCCTGGACGAGTCGCGGTTCTGGATTTTGGGTTGCTGCCCAATCTGAAGGAGCTCGTGCTAGAGGGCATCGGACTTGACGTCTCTGAGGCGTCTTTCGCTGAACGCCTCGTCACTTTGTCTCTGTCTGGGGCCGGTACCACCAAAATCTGCACGCAGATGACTCGGTACATGCACCAATTCTCCGCTGCCGCTGCACCCGTCCCGGCGCTGCGCAATCTACGCCTCCGCGGGACCACAGCAGGCCCGATACCCGCCTCTGAATTCGCATCTATGTTTCTCCCGCACGTCACATCGCTGGATCTCTCGCAAATCGTTCCTACAGACGCTACCGCGCTCATCTCGATGTTCTATACCCTACGCGCCACGCTCAAGTCTCTCACCCTCGGTGAGCCAACTATATTCCCGCTCATCGACGCGCTACGGCGTACACACCCAAAACTGCGATTCCTCAACGTACACACGCTGTGCCTCCACCGCCTCGACTGGAACTCGTCCGACACGGGACGCAAGCTGTTTTTGCTGTTCCCAGCTGTGGAGCGGTTGATCCTGCGGGATCTTTTGTTCAGCGACGCGAGCATCGCGCTAGCGCCGCTGGTTCATTCTGACGAGAAGGACAAGGGTAAGAAGGTGGTTATGGAGCAGTTAAGGGTGCTGCGGCTCGAGGGGAGCGCCTACGGGCTGCAGGAGCTGCAGCAGTTCGTGGAGCAGCGTAGGCATCTGCTGTCGAATGACAGCCCGGGCCCAGCGCATTTGACTACGCCGCATCGGTACGAGTTGGAGATTGCGGTGGACGAGCCGCCTGTGGTTAATCTGGAGGCATTGCGGTGGTTGAGAGAGAACGTGCGGGGATTTAGGATGGTGAAAGTGTAGATGTTTTCTTTGCTCGAGTCAATGCTAAATAAAGGTTCTTTAGCGCTCAGATCTCAGAGCTGTCCCGTCTTCTAAATTATCACACTGCTCTTGCTTCCTTACCACTACGACTAGCTGCCTGTATATTGAAAGACGCCTTCAGGATGGTGCCCAGTGCGTCTTTACTGCCGAAATCATCCCGTTGTCGATCTCTGCGTACAGAATCACGAAAGGACCCTGTTACTTTTAATTGCCTGGTCGATGGGCGTTGCATAGGAAGGCTAATATCAAAGAAAGCCTCGGCGGTCGTTGTCCTCTTGGGCGTGTTTGTTTGTGTTTGGCCCATTCGTGACCGCGTCTTAGAACTATACACCGACTAGCGCGATGAGCACCGCCGGTTACGTCTCTCCGCGTGTCCGCCATGTCCGCCGACAACATCCCTAATGCCCACCCTCGCCGCGTTCTCGTCGTTGGCGGCGGCGCATCCGGCCTAGTCACACTTCGGAACCTCCTCGACCGTGGCGAGTTTGACGACGTGCAGCTCGTCGAGCGGCGACAGGACCTCGGCGGAGTCTGGTACGACTCGCACTATCTCCTCTGTACTT
The DNA here is from genome assembly GCA_014461125.1 of Mycena kentingensis (nom. inval.). NCBI lineage: Eukaryota > Fungi > Basidiomycota > Agaricomycetes > Agaricales > Mycenaceae > Mycena > Mycena kentingensis (nom. inval.). The sequence goes on along the minus strand of JACAZG010000005.1, from coordinate 2,397,005 downwards.
CTTGCTGAAGTCACCTCAGGAAACTCGACGAGGAGAACGGGAAATGGGCATCGCCGGCATATCGAGGGCTTATAGGCAACGTCCTCCCCGAATTCCTGTCGTTTTCGGCGCACGAGCCGTTCCCTGAGCCACCGAATACCGCGCAAGGCCAGCCGTTCCCGTCTTTGAGCGAGACGCACGCGTATCTGCGTGGATTTGCAGCCCCTCTCGTGGCTGCAGGCAAGATCAGGCTCAACATGGAGGTGGTTGCTGTTGACGAGTTCGAGGGGCACGCGGGATGGAGTGTGCGTATGCGGGACTGGGCGCGGGGCGGGGAACTACTTGAGGAGGCATGGGACGCGGTCGTCATTGCCGTCTGCGCGTATGACCACGCAGCCTATCCCGAAACGCCCGGCGTCGAGGAGCTCCGCCGAACGCCGCTGGCCAGTCACTGCAAGACTTGGCGCGGCCCGGAAGGATACGAAAACAAGGTGCGTGGCGCTTTTTCTTCCCCAGGGCCTCACTAACGGACACTGCAGCGCGTCCTGGTTGTTGGAAACGCCAATTCGGGAAACGACATCGCGGCGCAGCTCGCTCCCGTTGCCCGTGCGGTGTTTCAAAGCATTCGCCGCCCGAACTGGCCCGGCTTCCCTTCCCTTCCGGACGAGCGCATCGAGCGCGTCAAGCCCGTCGCCGCGTACACCATCCACTCGGGCACCGCGACCGCATGCCTCATCGACGGCACCGTCATCCCCGCTCTCGACGCCGTCATATTCGCGACGGGCTATTACCCTCATCCCGACTTCGTCCGCGTTCGCGGTGAAGACGGCCAGCTCCGCTGCTTCGTCAAGCCCGAAGATCGGCACGTCCCTGACCTCCACCGATACACCCTCTACGTGCGCAACCCCTCGCTCGCGTTTGTCGGGACCGCGATTGCGAGCTATACGCCCTTCACGATCGCGGACGTCTGCAGCACCTGGCTCGCACTTGCCTGGTCCAGTGGTGGCGGCGTCACGTACCCCACCACGGTCGCGGAGTTGCTCGTCTTTGAGCGCGACCGTATGGCCGCCGTCGCTGCCGGACGCGCCGAAATGGCTGCTACGACCGAATGCGGGGAAGCGAGTTCGTTGGCGTCGTACGGCGTCCTTGGGCCGTTTGAAGAAGAGTTTGCTGCGGGGCTGAGGAAAGAAATTGTCGAGGCGCGCCCGGAGCTGGATGGCGTTTTGTCGAGATGGAATCCGGAACGGACGGAAGCAAGGGAGGCAATGTTCCCGGTCAAGAAGAGGGCGTTGGAGTTGGCTAGAGATGGGGCGTTTTGAGGCCGTCCTGCAGGCGGCCTCATAGGTGCCTCTGTACTGGTACGCAATCTTGTCTTGCAAACATTGACGACTAAATCGCCTCACAGGCTCATAGATACGTCCAGTATCGTCCTCGGACATAGAACAGATAATCTCTCCAGCCACTGTCCTCACGCGTTTGGTCTCCATACGACGTTCGTGCCCGCGTACGCGGAAGACCATCTGCCAGCCGCGACACGCGCCCTGTACGGAAACCGGCCAATTTGCGTGCGGTCCCATCGCCAATATGTTGCGATTGGATTGCCTCGGCGTTGATGCTAGTCAAGACTTGACTTGTAAGTAGACGCGGTACGTTTGGCGTTGCACTCTTGTATGCATTGGCTGATTGCTCCTGCGGCTCGAGACGGCTTCGTCTTGCCCACCAGCCAATGTGCTGGATCGTCTTTCACAAAAGCACCTTACACGAATTTCTGCTCCCCAGTTCGCGAACGAACGAGCTGCCGCTAAGAGCATATGCTAATCAATGCAGATTGGTACCCAGAGATCGACACTGACACCAGCTCTGGTATTTAACCCGCTCACGTCGTTCCTTGCGTCCAGTTCCCGGTTTTCTCCCTTTCCGTTCACGTTCTTCAACCTCCCTTTTCTTTCCTTTACCTTCTACCTTCTTTACGCCTGGTGCCATGCTTTCTTCCACCATTTTCTTCGCTCTTCTCTCTTCCGTCCTTGCCCAAAGTAATGATTGGACCAAGGTATGTACGTCCTCTTATTCTTTCTCTTCCGTTCTAACCACTCTCATTCTTAGCCCTGTCTTGATGGCGAGTGCTTCTGGGATCTCCCCGAGTCGGTGACGGCGTCTGGGTCCGTCCGCATCTGGGGCCCCCGAAGCGCAATTTCGGATATTACGACCGCGGCGGGATGGTCCATCCTCGACTGTGACCCGGACGCGGTTGAGCAGGAAATCCGACTCGTCTGCACAGGCGACGATGACGGCTGCGCACAGCTCGGTGAGGGTGCTGGTGCAAAAAACACGCTTGTGCGGTTGCCGACTTCTGTACGTGTTTTTCTTTCACAGACATGCGTTTTTTGCCCTGACCGTCCTCTCTAGTGCGGCTCCGTCCCCTTTGCGCGCGTTGCGCGTATTTGGGTGCATGACGACCAATCGGTTCCCGACGATGTCGCCGACGTTCTCGACTTCAAGCGCCGCCGCCGCCGCTCGGCCGCCCCCGTTGTCCAGGGTCTCGCGCTTGACACCAACTTTGCTGCTGCCGGATCGTGCGTGGCTTTCCATCTGGCGCTTGTGGAGATCTAACCCGTCCTGCGTCGTCTAGCAACGGAGACGTGAACGTTGCTGTTACTGGAACGACTGTCCCGGGTCAGGCAGGCAACCTTACTATGACGCCCCCGCGTCCCGTTCCCGCGCGCCGCAGTCGCCACCAGCGCCGCGGATTCTTCAAGTTCATCGAGGATGGGTTTAAGAGTATGTCAACTATGTCTTTCTGCTCTACGAAGTCTAATACAGTGTCGAAGAGTTCAACGCGTTTGACAAGTCGGTGACCAAGGATCTTCCCCGTACGTCGCTTTCAATGCGCGATATACGCCTTCCTCACAAGCTTACCCGTAGCCATCGACGTCGATAAGAAGTTCCCGCTCTTCTCCGCCTCAGTCGACTGCGCTGCCCCGGTCGTGAAGGCCTCCGTCTCCGCAGACGTCGAGGCCAAGGCTCATGCTGTTATCAGTCTCGGCGCCTCTGCAGTTGGTACCCTCGTACGTTGGCGCTATTCCTGCCTGCCCATGACCTTATTTGCTCCAGGTTCCGCCCAAGATCACCGAGTTTGGTATCTTTGCTGGTCTTGACGCGACCTTGACGGGCACGATCGGGCTCAAAGGCAGCGCGACTGTGTGCTATTCCCTCTCGTTTCGTCGCTGCATGTCTCATTTATCGATAGGGCACCATCGATTCTGGAGTACTCAAGATCTTTGAAGTCGGTATTCCAGGTAATGAAATCGTAGCTTGGTATGAACAGTGCTGATGCAAAATCCAAGGTCTGGACTTCCCCGGCATCCTTTCGATTGGCCCTACCTTCAAGGTCCGTGTCAATGTGTCCTCTTGCTCCCCTCCTTAGACAGCCATTAGATCAACGCCCGCGCAACGGCCACCCTCGACGCCAACGTCGACGCGTCTGTTGTTCTCGCGTACAACGTCAACGACATGAAACTTTTCTTCCCCAAGTCTGAGACGCTCAAGTCCGGCGGCGGGTTCACTCCAGGAAACAGCCGTACGTGTTGCTTGCCCCCCAAAGTCACGAGTTGACTAGTAACGCGCCTCGGCAGCTCTCAGCCTCTCCGCCGCCCCCTCCGTTGCATCCAAGGGTGTTATTGCCGCTCATGTCATCCCGACTCTCGACCTCGGCATGTACGAGCTTCGATCCCTTCACTGTCTAGACGATCCCTGACGACGTTTCCAGCACCGGGCCCGCCGGCGTCGTCTCCGCCACGGTCTTCCTCAACCTCGACGCTTCCGCTTCCGTAACCCTCACCCTCGAGGCGCAAGCCAACGCCGCTGCCTCCACCACCGGCGACAAATCCGCCGGCGCGTCCGTCAAAGGCTGCATGGATGTCGGCGCCGAACTCGCCGTCAACGCCGGCGCCAACGCCAACTTTTTCGACCTATTCGACCCCAGCACCAGCGTGAACCTGTTTGACAAGAAGTTTGCGATCTTCCACAAGTGCATTGGGGCGAGCACGCGCCGTGAGGCGGAGGATGCGTTCCTGCTGTCCAGCCGCTCAGAGACGTCATTGACGCGGCGGGTTGATTTGGGATGTCCCAAGGCGCTGCAGAGCCTGTTCAAGGCGTTCAGCGACCCGGGTGCTGCGAGCAGGTGCGGGTTCCAACTAAATCTATCTGTGCTACTATTGACGCGTTCTTGTTTGCAGCATCAAGGCAGGATAACTTTGAATTCCATTCGTTACTTTTTGGGTAAAGGCGTCGGCGCGTTTAACTTTCGCCTTGTTATTCTACAACGTCGCGTACAGCGTTAATTTTCTGCGAATACGACTCTCATTTGGCACCGAATATTAATCCGTCTGGTTTGTGGGCTGCCAGTGTCTGCCGGGATCTTTATTGTGGGGAATATACTCGACACGCCCTCGTGGCCGTGGTCGTGGTCTTTCTCTTGTTGGATTGGACAGATTTAAATGTGCTCTGCTTGAGCTCCCATTGTGTCCCATCACTGGGGGAGGGCGGGTTTCTGGATTAAAGCAAAGAACTGATGAAGAGGACTAGAATCGCACATAGTCACTATGTGCGGTTCAGGCTATGAGGGCCACGTCGTATAACACAGACGGTGCCACTTTCGAAAGCTGCGGCGGCTAGTTTACGAAAAGGCTCTTGCAGGATCGAAAAACTTCGCAGCAAAGGAAAGACGCTAGAAGCATATTTTCGGTTTTGAAACGTGAATTTTGGGATTTATAATGATGTTTTCCGTTGTTCACTACAAATCTTTGCTACAATATCAACCCCAGAGGTGCAGCTGCTCCGGCGTCATCCCATTCGCGCGGTCCCCTTTGACGCCGTGTTTGCGAATAATATCGTTCACCGTCTGCACGTCCGCCGCCGACAGCTCCACGTCTCCCGCGTTGAGGTTCTCCAGCGTACGGGTCGCTTTCCTTGCACGAGGGTCAACCGTCGCCGATTATCCTGAAACCAAAAGCCACATACGAGGACCCGGGGAGCGGCATGACCACGGGACTGAGCGCGGCAACCCAGGCGATGCAGAGCTGCGCGACGGTGACGCCCTTGCTCTGCGCAAAGGTCTGCAGCTCGTCGACGATGAGGAGGTTGTGCTGCAGGTTCTCGTTATTGAAGCGCGTGAAGCGGTTGCGCATGTCGCCTGCGGGGAGCTCTGCGAGGCTTTTCAGGGCGCCGGTGAGCATCCCGCGTCCGAGGGGCCTTAAGAATCATTAGTACGGCGGCAGGAGGAGTGGATAGGAAGGAAGCGGCGGACGAATACGCGACGACGACGACGCCAAGCTCCTGCGCCGCCTCGATAACCCGCTTCGCCTCGTCTTCATACGAGAACGGGCTGATCTCGATCTCGACCGCCGCGACGGGGTGGACTGCGTGTGCGCGGCGCAGTGTCGCGGCGCTGCACTCTGACAGCCCGATATGCGCAACCGTGCCGTCGGCGACGAACCCGGCGAGGACGCGCATGGTGTCCTCGATTGGGAAGCGGTGGTCGACGCGCGCGGGCTCGTAGAGATCCATTTTCTTGTGTGGGCCGAGGACGCGGGTGATGTTGTCGACGCTCGCGCGGAGGGAGTCGGGGCTGCGTGAAGCGTTAGTTAAGTAGTGCGAGGAAACGTCGGCTACGCACGAGCTATCCGGCCCAAAAATCTTCGGGTTGAAGCCGCCCTTAACCGACAGAAATACACGCTCCGCATACTCGGGGTACTTCGCAAAGAAGCGCGCGAGCATCTCGAGGTTCGCAGTCCCCATGTCCTGCGCGTAAAACTCGCCCGCGTTGACGAACATCTTCGTGCCCGCTGGAAGCGCGTCGACGCCCGCCTTGATTGCCTCGAAGCATTGCTCGTCGGGAGCGGGCGTCGGCGTCCAGGTCATGAGCATAATTCCGTGCTGGAGGGAGGTGGCCATCAGTTGCAGCTCTGGATGGAAAACGGAAAGAAATGTACCCCGACGCGCGGGACCTGGGTCCCACGAAGCGATATCGTGTTCTTGACCATCATTATTTGTGTGTGTGAGCTCATTCCCTGGATTCCTTTTATACACCACCAAGCACCCACATGTCCCCGTCCTTGACAAAGGTTGCTTACGAGACAATCGGAAATCCCACCGAGTTATATTTTGAGAAAACTTCGTATCTTTGTTTCTTTATAGTGTGAAGTCGAGGGTTATAGAAGAAGAGCACCGCTGAGTGGTAGATTCTGAACGAGCGGAGCGAGGACGGGGTCAAATACCAGGAGCCGGACAAGGTTCTTTATCTAATTTACATAATCAACGGATCATCGTCGGAAGTCGGCGATCAACTCGTCGCCTACCTGGTCCTGACCCAGTTTGCTCAGCTGAATCGACACGCGGCCATTCGACCATGTCGTTTGTAACTCGCTGGATCGGGGACTCTAAGCCGTTCAGCGCCAGCTCGTGGGGTCCAATCAAGATAGAGGGCTCGCTCCTAGCTAAATAGCAGGCTCCTAAACCAGCCGTCGATGCAGAGCTACGCAAGGCGGATTCCTAGTAGCCAGTTTCGGTCGAAATCCGAGTTTTGATTGAATTCCGAATAAAGCCGTTGATTATGTAAATTAGTGAAGTGTGCGCTCTGCAAGACGGCTGGCACAAGAGACCCGGGCCGGGACCGGTGCGAAGTTATCCCCGGTTGTTTCCTTCCAACTCACCGAGCGGCAACCGACTCGACGCGACACTGGGCTTTCCTCCGCCCGTCCTCTCTCTCTTCAATCTTACCTCTACGTTCATTTAATACGCCGTCGACAGCCTGGGCGATGGAAGCACCGGGCTTGCAGCAGACATCTATCACCTTTCCATCTTCCCTCGAAAAATCCTCTCGGGAATGCGACGCGTCTGCAGGTCCTCAGGAAGCGTCCTCGCCGCCGAATCCTTCTCCACCCTTGGCAAGCCTTTCCTCAGCTCATTCAACCTCTACCTCAACGGCAAGCACGCGGTGTTGGTCCGTGAAGGAGATACGCGAACTCGGGCTGAAGACCTTCGGGAAGCGCCCGTGCCTGCGTCAGATAGAGCCAGCGCTTGCTCTCCAGGAGGGTAAAGATGTCGTGTATGTCGCACCCACGGGCTCCGGGAAGACGATAGCGTTCCTGCTACCGCTGCTTATGGCGCTGGCGGACCGGGCAGGACAAGGTAGTGGTGGGGGTAACTCCCTTGGTCATGATTGGCAAGCAGCTCGAGGAGCAGCTTGCGAAGGCAAATATCAAGGCGGTCAATGTGCATGCGGGGAACAACTCGCCCGAGATCTACAAAGTGCGTTGTCATATCTATCGCGGTTGAGCTTTTGCTAATGCAAGGGGTCAGGCTATTATTCGAGGGGAATACCAAGTCATTACCGCCAGCCCCGAGGTCATGGATACGCCGGCATTCAAAGACCTGTGGAAGCAGCAGAAGGTCAAGGACCGCTTGCTGTACTTTGTGTTCGACGAGGGGCATTGTGTCCGCCAGTGGGGCAAGTCCTTTCGACCAGAGTACCTCCGCCTCGGCGATCTGAGGCAGTATCTGCTTCCCGCGCATGTCCGTTTCTTCGTTACGTCGGCGACGCTGCCCAACCACATTCTCGACGATGTCAAAACTATTCTACGCCTCCGTCCCGGGAACGGCACCGAATATATCATCTACGATAACGACCGCCCCAACATCCATCTTCTTGTGCGCCCGCTGCGGTACGCAATCGCATCCTACAAGGATCTCGCGTTCCTCGTCCCTCCCGACATCAAGACGGGTGATCCTCCCCCGCCCAAGTTTCTTGTCTTCCTGGACAACAAAAACGATGGAGAAGACGCTGTGGACTACCTCCGCACACGTCTGCCGGCCGAATTGCGTGACAAGGTCGCGTACTTTCACTCGACAATGACAAACAAATACCGCGCCGACACATTTGACGCATTCAAGTCGGGAAAGATTTGGGGCATGGTGGTAACGGACGCGTTCGGCATGGTTCGTTGTTCTCCATCCCCTGCAGCTTAGACTTACAGATATGTAGGGACTCGACCTGCCCGACGTCAAAATTATCGTCCAATACCGTTCTCCTGCTGGAGGTGATTTATGCACGCTCTGGCAGCGATTTGGGCGTGGCGCCCGCGACCCTTCCATTGAAGCAATCGCGATCCTGCTGGTAGACCTCAGTACATTGGATACCGAGCGCCTCGCAATACTGGCGCGAACAGAAGAACGCGCCAGAAAGCGGAAATCACCAGCTAGCGGCACCGTTACTGCAACGCCGGCAAAGCGACGCAAGCGTGCGGACGGCTTGCCCGTCATTCACTGGAGCCTTGTATACACCTCCCCCGAGCCAATCGTCCCAGCAACAGCGCCGCTTTTAGGAATCGATCCATCGGCGGCGGCACGCAAAGTACGGTATTCGCTACCGCCACCAACGCCTTCTGACGCGTCCTCCGCATCAAAAAAGCGGAAGACGGATATGGGTATAGAGCTGGGGTCTGCTATCGACGATATGGTCAATGCGGGAACACGTTTCTTGGGTACCGAGTGGCGCTTATGCTACCGCGAAGTCGTCAAGCTGTTTTTTGAGAACCGCCACACCAGTGCGTGCACTCTCATGAACGGCATTCTGTTCATTAACACAAGCTGCAGAATCGTCTACGCACCGTGCCTGCGACCCGTCAAACGCCGGAGGCTGTCTGCGTTGTGCCTCACGCGTCTCGCGAATCTGTTGCAGCTTGTGTAGCCCCGCGGCCTTTGGATCCGTCGAGCCCGTCGATTTGCCCCGCGTTTCTACATCCGCCAAAACGTCGATCAAGAAGGACTACCAGATGTCTTCAGATGGGCTTGTAGTCCGCGAGGCACTGTTCGATTGGCGGGACCGTACAGCGGCCAGAACCTTGGACGTGTGCACGTTGGCTGATTACGGTGTCTCTATTCTGGTCGCTGACAGTGTCCTCGAACGTATTGCCGTATGTGCTGACCTTGGGAAGCTCACGGACCTTGCATCCTTGCGACGCGAAACATCCTTACGTCCAGATCTGGTCAACCTCCATGGGACCGAGATCTTACGTGTTATTGCTATCTCTCGCCCTACTCCACCACCGACAGTGCTCCCCAAAACACCTATCTCGACTCCCAAAGCGCAGCGGCACTGCAGGGAGTGTGGTCAGGCGGGCCATAATGTCCGTACGTGTCCTCGGGTAAAGGAGAAGAATAGCTCTCTGATGACTCCCGTCTCCCGCTCCCATTTACCCGTTATGACCCCGCTGGGGAATCGTACAAATACCTACAATGTGCTTACACCTTCACCACTTTCCGCTCCTTTCTTTACAGTCTAACCTATCCCGCATATTGTTTTTCTACTTACCTCTAATCCTCTAATAAATGTCATCTTCATATAGATCCTCTTCGTCTTCTATCTCATCGTCCTCCTCTTCCTCTTCGTCTTCATCATCTCTATCGTCTTCATCATCTCCAACCAAAAGCACTCGACCTTCGCCCCGCATTGGTTTTGCTACTGCTGTTTGGAGAAGATTCTGGCCGACCTTGAGCGCATCTTGGATCTGGTATTGGACGTGGCGGGGGACAATACGCTCGTGCGCACGCGTTTTCTCGAAGTGCAATCCAAGGATTCGGATGGTGCTCTCGAGATTTGGGCCGCTGTGCTTTGTTGAATGCCCAGCAATCCGGAATTGACGATCGACTTGCATCCGCGCATTCTTGAAGACACCCAGAAGCGACGACTCTCGAATGATATTGTGCTTTGTGTGGTTCGCGTATCGGCCACCATAAATCTTCTGCAGATAGAGGTTGTTGTGTTCTACCTGCCAGTCAACACCGCGGAAGTTGCCCGGTTTGCCGCTCGGGTTAATGAGGATGTTCATGCGAATAGCGTGCTTGAGTCCGGCAGGGTACCGTTTGTGGACATCAACAAAGTACTTTTTGAGGAAGGTTGTATAGCGGTGTTTTTTTGCGGCAGCAAAAATCCAGATCCATGGCAAAAAGCAGGTCTCGACACGCCCAATGTCACCCTGGTTCATCGCATAGCTAATCTCCTCGTAGAGCAAGAAGATCTGCTGCCGAAGGAGCATGTTCTCTTGGACCATGTCTCGCTGTGTATCTGGTCTGCGTCGAAGATCGGCAATGGTGTCGCCGCGAGGAACATGTTCCTTTGTGATCTGACGCGCCAGCATATAAATATCGTCGAGAGAGGGTTTCGATTGGGCATACGCCTCGAGGGATGCGAACAAAGGCCTGTGCTTGGCCAAGGCGACGCGCCAGATATCGAGACGGGCCACCATGCCAATGTTGAGGACGATATTATGGGTCAAGCGGAATCCCGGTTTGGTCCCAATCTTATTGGACTCTTTACGGTGAACCTGCTCGGCGTGTCCGAACAAGCTGTAGGAGTCGGTGGAGCTTTGAGCATCTTTCGGCTTGATAAAGAGCCTCCAGATCGCGTCCGCGCAGGCCATCTTAACATGGAACAAGCCCATGACATAGACTACGAACTGCAGACGACGCCACGGAGTCGTTTCCTCGCATCGAGATGCCTGGCCGCTCTGGATCTTGTCGCCGACACCCAAATCTCCAAACACAAGCGCGACATTATTCCCAATCTGGGTATTCTCGGGATAATCGTCCGCATCGGGGGCACCAAGGCCGGCTTGTTTGGCGAAGGTGTCCTCAAGAACATCGGCATTCTCACCTGGAGAAGCACAGGGCGAGTCCATCATCGGAACGTGCACAATCTCTGTCTTCGGGTTTTCAGGATCCAGTGGAATCCCGTCGACAACCTCGGGGAGCTCAAGTTCTCGCTCAAACTGCCGGAAGTATGCAGGACCGTGTCTGATCAAGTCGCGTACAAAGATGTACGCATGGAAGCGACTGCGCCGCGTCAGCCCGTACTTGTCGACGGAATCCGGATGCAGGTTCACGAAGTCAAGATCGCGGAAAGTGTACTGGCCCTCGGACTCGGAACGACGCAGCGGATTCATGGGGGACAGTCTCCAGAGCTCCGCGCAGCAGTTCAGCGCGTCCGAAACGACATGCTTGAGCCGAAAAGCCATACGAGACGTCATGTGTACAAGAACGGACGGTGCAATGTCCGGTGTCGATGTTGTGTGCTTGAATGTAACATCGACGTTATCGTACGCCCATGCATCTTGAAGGGTCGCGGCGGATTCGCGTATAACATGTTTGGCATCGGCGGAGAGGCTTGTAACCATTGAATTCGTTGTGCTGGGGGAGTTTGCGACCCCAATGTGCGAGACAAAATTAACGACATTCTCGGGCGTATTGCAGGCGTGAAGGAAGACGCTAATAAGCGATTGGAGCTTGTTGCAGCGTGCGTTTCTATTATTTATCATAATAGCGATACAGACGACCTGTTTCTGAGCAAAATTAGGCATGGAAGGGGGTGGAGAGAAAGATATGCGCACCATCCGAATGCGTGCCTCGCTTTGACGCGCTAGAGCCTCCTCCGCAGTCTCTACCTCGTTGTCCTCATCCCCACCCTCGACTATCCCATCCACATCCATCTTGGATCCCGTTTCAACGTCCAAACCCTTCCGCTTCCGCCGCTCCCTCCGCTTCCTCCGGCGCAGCAGAATCTGATCCTCCGGCGGACTCAGAAGCTCATCGAGAGTGGTCCACAGGTGAGGAGCAACACTCTCCATGTCCACCCCCATTCCCTCTATATCGATGTCCTCCAACTGCGAGATCGTTGCGTGCGATGCATTGAACTTGTTCTCGGGTCGATGAGCCAGTCGTTCAAGCTCATCTGAGAAGAGAGCTGCGGCTTTGGCGGATATCCAGCGTGTTGTCCACGGTCGCGTGTTCCCGCAGCTGTGGAACGCGTCGAGTACGACCTCCGGGTGTAGGAGTAGGTCGGCCGTCCGAGGGTCGCTCCCGAGCACCGACGAGTTTTGAAGGATGTGTGTGAGAAAGGCGGGAAGGGTCGTGTTGGCGTCGTCAATGGCTTTGAGTATGCTGGCGACCTTGCCTGCGTTGAGGGACATGTTGTAGACGCAGGAGGCGTAGGAGATGGTCGTGGAAGCAGAACGAGCAACCGGGGATAACTCCGCGCCGATCCCGGTCCGGGTCAATTGTGCCAGCCCTCTTGCAGAGCGCACACCCACACTAATTCGGCCAACTTCGGAACTTCGGAATATCTCGGAATTGAATATATATTCATATCTAGACCGCGTTGGCTCTACTCGGAATCGGCTTGAATAGCTCTGCATTGAGGGATGGTTTAGGAGCCTGGCTAAATAGCGCTCTTCCTGGGCCAAAAAAACTTCCCAAAATCAATTTTGGCCGGGTTGACTACCATCCCAACTCGCGCTGGAGCGGACGCGCGGTAGGGGCTGCGGTATACGCAAACAGTCCTCTTTGTCAAGACGCCGGCGCTTTGAGGGTCTTTACCCAAGTACTGTAATATAATGTTAAGATGAGATGTTGAGATAAGATGGAGAAAGAGCAGGAGGAGGGACTCGTTGGGAGTACCAGTTTACGCACCAAAACAAAAATTTAACCGTGTGCACACGCAGACAACCCTTCAACCCAATACAAAAAAAAACGAGACAAGCTGTGAGCCGCCGTTTGCCCCAGGTAGAACGTATATGTCGGAAAAATCCAAAAGTGCATATCAGCGGTTATAATTTATCTTCGATGCATATATGCATTTTTGGGAGGATATATGCAGCATTTCAGCAGCTGATCAGGCGCATATATCCCGGCAAAATGCATATATGCATCGAAGATAAATTATAACCGGGTTATATGATGATTTGGGTTTTTCCGACATAATGATTTAAGCTGAACCATGCCGACGGAGCGGATGCTCCATCCCATTAATCTTTACCTTTGAAAACGTGGTCTCCACCGCCAGCCGCTTCAACAACCTCGGAACCTCAAACTGCTTCGGTATGGTATCGCCCAGGTCGATGCGCACGGCCTCCGCTTGCGGGAAGCTGGAAAGCCAGAGCCCGATGCCTGTGAGCTCCTCCGGGATCGGAAGGACGTCGATCTCGAGCGCCGAGACGCGGTCTAGCGCTGCGCGGAGCGACGCGTCGAGCTCGTCGTACCCCGTACCCGCGGAGCTCGTGGGTCCCTCCTTGCGGTCCCAGAGCGCGATGACCTCCATCTTGACGCCAAAGGCGGGGTGCAGCGCCGGAGCCTTGTCCGCGAAGAGCTGCATGAGCTGGGAGAGCTTTGCTGCTAGCGCGGGCGGCTCGGTGCGTGCCCAGAGCGTTGGGATCCAGTACACGAACACCCTGCAGATGTTGGGAATCCGACAGCCTGAGGGGCCCGGATGAGTGAGCAGGTGGCGGAGGAAGATGGGCGGTGCGCGGATAGTTTCGAGGGTCGTGTAGGTGAGTGGGAGGATCCCTGCATCATTCGGGAGGTCAGCCTCGATCCCTTCGTCTCGCCAACCGATTGTGAGGCTGCGGAGGCCGGGGAACTTAGCGCTCCAGTGCGCTAGTTGATCTAGAGGGTACGTTTGAGTCTCGGTAAGAGCGAGAGATACAAGCTTCGGTGCGACGCTGAGAATTGCTTCCAGGACCGGAGGCCATTGGGTCAAGGAGAGGAGTCGCATGTTTAGCACCAACGAGGTGATAGAGCATTTCTGGAACGCCGATAACGTCCAGCGCAGAGCTGGGCCCTTGATAAAGACAAGGGAGTTGACGTTTAACGCAGCGAGGCTGGGTTGGCGGCGCGGCGGGAGCTTGAGTCCTATGGCAGGCTTCGGGGCTTTCGACCAGAGCCACCGAAGGACGCCGCGCTGGGCCTGCATTTCTCTGCGGCGAGTGGGAACAGTGAAGAATGCACCGTGGTGTAAGCCCAGGGACGCGCAAGTTGAAGAAAGAATGGAGGCTAGCAGCGCCTCGACATGCTGGATCCACAGATCGAGTCCCGCATCCTCGTCCCCGGCGACGAGGACCTTGCGGTAGCGCTGCGCGTCTAGGTGTATGTTTACACAGAGAACACACGATAGGCGCGTTGAGAAGAGACGCGTCAGGCGCGCAAGATGGGGGAGGAGGCCGTGAATGCGCTGGCTGCTAAGTGATGTGGGATGCGGGAGGGTGACGGTTAGCTTCTCGATCTTCGGGAGCTCGTAGAGAGCTATGGAGAGAGCAGAGACGGCGTCCATCCCATCCTCCTGCATGTTGATGACCATCGAACGCGTCTCGTCGGTTAGACCGTTCTGCGCAAGGAGGATGGGCACGGCAACGAGGTGCAGCCGTCGGGAGACCGTCGCGAGCGTGTAGAGAGTGGCACTGCTGAGACTGGGGTCTTGGAAGATGTTGATGAGAAGTTCGGTGGGCAGGCTGAGCATTATGGTGGTTGGAGGCCAGTTGAACGACCTGTGACAGTGATGTCGTCTTGTTCGATATTTGAACCATCTGGGATGGTCTTGGCCTCCGACCAGAGCCTAAGCCCAGTGGCTTATAGAACATATCTTATCTTTGCCCTTACAAAAACCGTCGAGTTACGCATTGATTCCATAAGAAATGGGGCAAGTGGACTTCAAGTTAATAAAACACGAATATGCAAATTCACATTGGAGGCAGGTGCTCAATGCTCATTCCTTTCCTCGTCGACTCGCTCGGTCGGCTCTGTGTCTAAACTATCCTCGCCCGCGTCCGAAACGAAGTGGTCCAGTGGAGTCCAGTACCGATGATATCATTGTCCAAATTCAACTCCAACTGAACCACCATGGTCGCCACACGCGCACAGGCACTCGTAACTCGCAACGTCGAGGAAGACGCCGCACAACACATCGCCGACGCTGCGGAACTGCCTGATAATATCTCGTCCTTGCCCGCGCCGGGGACGTCGAGTTTGAAGCCGACGGTGGCGGAGGCGGAGGCAGAAGAAGAAGTGGAATCTGAGGGAAAGGAGGAAAACGCGGAGGCTGCAGAGAGCTCAGAGATACCAGGTGGCAGCCCAAGGCCACAGAAGACGGTGAAGATCGAGACGCTGGACGGAGAGGTTAAAGGGTTGGACTCGCTTGGCGAACCTTGAAGCCAGAGCATACTCAAACAAACGCTTCGAAGGAGGACATGTATTTGTTCGCGTAATTCTGGAGGAAGGGGTAGAAGCGCGCTTGTAAATTCTGTAGACGCGCAAATGCGAGCGGATCGGCCGTTAGAGGCGCGCAGATCCGCCGGCGCCTCCATCACTCGGCCTCCTTCCTACGGTCATCTCTGCCTCTGCGCGCCGACATGTCCTGGATTACCCTCGCCCCCAGGACACTCTCAACCGCCGTCTCGAGCACCTTCGGCGCGCTCTGCATCACCTCCGCCCTCCCCTTCATCGGCATCCCCTTCCCCAGCCAATCCTGGGCCGACTACTACGCCGACAAGAACAAGTGGCTCGCGGAGCTCTCGAGTGGCCGGCTCACCCCCGCGCAGGCGGGCTACGCCGGGGCGCTGCTACGCGTCGGCGTCGGCGCGTGCTGTATCTACCCGCCCACGCGCGAGGCGGCGCTGCTACTCAACGGCGCGGTCGTGTGTCGGGGGACGGTGTTGGCGTATCGCGACGAGCGGCCGATGCGGCCCCAGTGGACGATGCTCAGCGCTATTGCGCTATGTCTGGTGCTGGGGAGGTTGTAACCACGAGTCCATAAAGACGACGACTACGCAGTCATTAAGTCCGAGCCGACGCGTCCAAGACGAAAACCTTGCGAAAACCCAAGCAACGCGTATGTACATTATTGTAAGGCGACGACGCCTGGCTAAGTTAAGCAGAGGTACTACTGGCGGCAAGAACTACCGCGACCCTTACTGTAGAGGAAAACAGCGAAATCTACGTGTATACAATCATAGCATCGAATAACTCGGGGGCTGAATATGCTCGTGGCCTGCCGGGGGCGGCGGCGCGCCCATCGCGGTCATGAACTCTTCAACGGTGGTTATGTACTTGCCCCACTCGTCCCAGCTACGACCCACGTTAGTGAGGTCCGAACGCACGCAAAACGTGAAGACGTACTCGTATCCATGAGGCAACACAGACAATGCATCCGCTTGAAGCTGCGAGTTCGCGCTCGTACTTCCGGCTACGGCGCGAGCCAAGTATGTCAGCGAACACTCGTCCAAGAAACAAAGAAACAAGGCCAAACGCACCAGCATCGCTCTGCTCCATAAACGCCGGCCCAGTCGCCACCGGCATCTGCTGGTTCATCGCCGCGAAAAGCGAATGGTCGACCCCGCCCGAGTCCGGGCCCGTCATGTCCCCGCCCCAGCCGGCCCCGAACGGTTCGTACAGCGGCAGCTTCCCGAGGTCCTCAGTCGTCATGGGCAGCGCAAACAGCGCGTCAGTGTCAAAGCCCAGTATGTCGAGCTCGGGGGAGAGGGATGACCCTGACCCTGTGTCGGGGGACAGGGACGACTCGGGGGTGAAGTTCACGTTGGCGTTGGTATTGAAGGGGGAGGGGTCGTACGACGGAGCGGCATTTCTCTGGTGCTGGTGCTGGTGCCGGTGCTGGGTTTGCAATTGAGCCTGATCCTGCGCCCGCTCGGCGTCAACGTCCACATCGACGCGCGCGCGCTTGAGCGGGTTCGGCGTGAACCCGAACGCGGGGTCCATGGTGGCCGCGTTCATGAGTTCCATGAGGATGTCGCTGCATGAAGCATTAGCGTAGCGCACTATATCTCCAAGGAAGGACGCACTGCTGCCGCCCAGCAACCTGCCACCGCTGCTCATACACCCTAAACACCCGCAAGCAAATGTCCAGATCTTGAAGACACTTTTTCGGGTCCACCGCTAGCCCGACCTTGCGGCCGCCCCAGACATTGAGCAGGAGGATGATGCCCGAGTCGAATATCGCGTTCTACGCGTCGCGTCGGATTAGCGCCATCGGAAGACGGGGTTAAGAGACGGGCGTACGAGAACGTGCGGATTGCACAAAAGCCCCTTGCGCGACGCGACGTCCATTATGTGGCTGCATGCACGCGCGGAGCTGGCACAGATAGACAAAGACGGATAGTTCTGCGAGATGATCATTGAGCGCACTGTAATGGCCACGGAAAACTGCTATAGATACGCACATACGTCAATGCCGTCGCCATCGGCGCGCTGTCCAATCCGGGGTTGGGGCAGACGATGAAGATCCGGTGAACTTGGATTTGGACTTTGTGGATCGTTTTTAGTCGGCGCGTGTCTTGACAGCAGAAGAGCGGCGTACCGTGGTAGTAACATGCGTATAGTGTCGCGCTTTGTGTCGCAAATAGGGGATCTTCGCGATGCGGGTCCCACCGGACTACGCCGGGTCAGCGAGGTTTCCAAGGAAGGACAAAACGTACGATGATCCGGTATCTTGTCCGCCCAGTCGTTCAGTGCCGAGCTACACGCCGCACGCGTCAGAATCCGCAAGCAGACCGCAAGAAACAAGAACAGACTCGATATTCGCAACAGCCTCCCGCATCCACTCGATACTCCGGTTCTTTGCGTCGACGAGGTACTACCACAATTAGCTCGCAATTACACATAGCGGAAATGCGAACGCGACGCACAATAGACTCCTGCGCCATCCCCAGAATCTCAATCAAGCGCAGATACGCGTTCATGCCCGCTGTGAGTGAGGGTCGGCCTGGAGGCTGCTTGAACGCCTGCTCCGGGTCTTCTGTCTCCCAATACTCGTCATCGCACTCGGCCGGAAGATCCACATCGTAGTCGTGCGACCGCGTCGCGCGTGGACGACCGCAAAAGCCGCTTACGAGCGTGTCGATGCAGAGTAGTACCCCTGGAAGCGACGCGTGTCAATGAAAGATGATTTTGAAGAGCGTAAGGCAACGTACACCATACACGCTTCCACTGTTCGGACAGCACGCGATCGTTCTCGTAGCGGTTCTTACGATGCACCCCTACCTCCTGCACGAACCGAATCCCAGCGCCACCCAGTCCCCAGCACATATCTGGCGTCGAGCCGCCCTGGATGTATATCACCGCGAGCTGCAACGCGTCAAACGCGATACGGGCATGCACGGAGCAAACTCACACAGAGTGTCTGCGCTTCGTGCAGGGTTATCGACCGGACGAGCGATTTCTGGTACGGCCGAATCTGCCTGTACCACTGCCATCCCGAGCTCAAACGCGAGTTGGTCCCGTCGAGAATGCAGCGCGGGTCGTCCGAGAACTTTGCCGCGATGGCGCAGACGGCGAGGACGGTTTCGCCAAAGTGGTGGTCGGTGTGGTGGGTGCCGGCGGCAATGGCGCGCTCGAAGATGGGGCGGTGGAGGAGGTTGATGACGATGTTGACGCGGTCGAAGTAGAGCTTGACGAGGGAGTGGAGGAGGTCGGGGTCGGGGAAGTGTAGTTCTCGGAAGGGCTCCTCCTTCGAGAGGTGTTCATGCTCCCACTAGAGGATGTCAGCGGGATTGCACAATGAAGCGCTCGACGTACAGGACTCATCCAGAACTGCTGGCGTTTCACAGGTGGTAGCTGCTCTTGCGGCTTGACGAGGTTTTCCTTGATATCCATGGCCGTGTTGATGAGCTCGAAATGGCTGGACTTGCCGTAGTACCTCGGGGAGTCCGAGTCGAGTCTGAAACGGTCAAACCGCTCCGCGAGCAGACCATCCGTATAGAGGTCCTCGGTTTCGTCCTTGATTTTGAGCTGCGCCGGCGAAGCGAGCGCGTTCGGGCTGTTTGTCGGGTCTGTCGGTGCTCGACCAGATGCTTGGCCCTCTAGCGAGCGCGCGTATCGCGCGACGTCGAGGAGGACGTGTCGGACGTCTTCGTCCTTGATGTAGCTCGTGGCCTGAACGAGTATCGCAGCGACGTGTTCTTTCGCGGACTTGGTTTCGGTAGGGGCCTGTTCAGCGCGTCAGCTCGGAGGACGGCGCCCTGTTTGCCGCACCTGTACCGGAGGACTACGGTCCTGCTACATGGCTATCAGCCTGCTGCGCACAATAGAGCGAGGTTATGGGGCGCACTTTTGGCGCCGCCCTGCTCGAGGAATCATGCAGGCACTCCATATTGAAGGATATGCAGTTGCTGCAGCGATTTCCGGGCATCTGCGAGCTATCGCATTTTACTGCGAGGAGAATCGTGAAGGCACCGAATAATGGGGATCGAAGGGGCGTACTCTTGCGCTGTTTGCAAAAGTTGCATGAGCCCCGGAGTCGCCTGCGTTTGCTGCCGGGGACGACGGATTCTGCGTTCATCGAAGGTGGTGGCGGCAAGAAGCTGACGACTTGTTGGCCGGGCCCAATATGTAGATCCTCTGTACAGCCGAAGCAGGATCAAGGGGCTGTGCGACCAACGGCGACCAGCATCCACCTCCATGTTGCCTGGAGTCTCGGCGGCCTACGATGAAGCAGCGAAGGGCTACGCGGAGGGTGGCATTCCCATTGGCTCTGTCCTCATCGCCAGCGACGGGACCATCCTCGGTCGCGGGCACAACCAGCGCATCCAAAAGTCGTCCGCCACGCTCCACGCAGAAATCGCGGCGCTGGAGCACGCGGGGCGCTTGAAAGCAAGCGTCTACCGAGAGGCAACGCTGGTGCGTTCTCTATCCCGTACACGGCGCGTGCTAATCCGTCCAGTACACGACCCTGAGGTACTTGCAGCCCGAATCCACCTCTCTTCTATTCACGCTACGGTAGCCCATGCAGCATGTGCACCGGCGCCATCCTGCTCTACAAGATTCCTCGCGTTGTCGTCGGCGAGAATGTCAACTTTATGGGCGAGGAGGAGCTGCTGCGCGCCAACGGCGTCCAAGTTACAGTTGTAGACGATGCAGCATGCAAGGAGCTTATGGCCAAATTCATTCGCGATAAGCCAGAGGTGCGGTCCTTCCTCTCCTACGTCTCCTCCCATTTCACCCGATGCAGGAATGGAACGAGGATATTGGGGAGTAGCAGGACCCGGTAGCTTGCCTTTCCGATGCCTCTCCCGCCTCGCGCAAATGGACGAGAGCAAAGGCAATGCAGCTTTTATATGCCCTTAATCCCCCGAGGCGATTTCAAGAACAGCGACGCAATAAATATGTGCCTCAGGCCGGGTCGTCCCACCGAATCGATATTATGCATATCTTGCCCTTCGTCCTCCTGTTCTTGACGACCTCGCATGCCCTCGATCTCGGATTACGCGCCGACCATCTTTCCCCCTCCATCGACCCGACCAACATCGCAATCAGCCCGAGTGGCGGCGGTACCTACCCGCGCCTCGCGTGCCTTTCGGATGGGAGCATCCTCGGCGCGTACACCGTCTTCCGCGGCACCACCAAGACGCTCACGGTCACCCGGTCCACGAACGGCGGGCGGACGTTCAGCGCGTGGGGCACCGTCGCGCAGAGTACCGGCGACCTCGACAACCTGTTCCTCCAGCAACTCCCGAACGGTGACGTGCTTGCCACGTTCCGCAACCACGATGTACCAAATGGTGTCGACTATACCTGGTATCGCGTTAGTGTCGTTTTGCGCTATAACGTAGGCTCATCTCCGCGTACATAGATTACCGCCTACATCTCGCATAACAATGGTCGGACTTGGGCCTTCCTATCCCAGATCGACGAACGCGGGGCAGCGTTGTTTAAGAACGGCTTATGGGTGCGCGATCTCCTTTGATTGCTTTCTCTGCGCATTCATGAACGAACAACTAGGAACCGTTCGCCCGCATCGCTCACAACGGCGCAATCCAAGTCTACTACTCCTCGGAGAACGACGACGGCGACCAGGACATCCTGATGAAGTCCTCCCCAGACAACGGGACGACGTGGTCGCTACCGTTTACAGTCGCCGGTGGCACGACCCATGGACGCGACGGGATGCCGGGCCTAGCGGAGTACACCGTTGATGGCGTGACGTATCTTTTGTGCGTGTTCGAGACGACGGAGGGGACGGGGACGTTCACGGTCAAGTCAGTGGTAAGCACCGACGATGGCGCATCGTGGGGCGGGCGGGCGTCGGTGTACGTGCCGACACGCAAGAACGGTATGTCGCCCATGGAGCTAACTAGAGTACGACTAGTAACGCATTGGCAGCCGGAGCCCCGCAAATCGCGACGACCTCAACAGGGACGCTGGTCGTGTCCTTCATGACCGACGAAGATAACACCAGCCCACACAACTGGCACGTCTCTCTCTCGCGCCTCCACAGCTTCCACTTACTGATTCCCGCAGGGCGCGCGGCGCCGCGTTCAAAATCATCACCTCCGCGTCTCTCGCGGTCCCGTCCTGGGGCCAAAAGACGACCGTTTTGCCGATTTCGTCGTACTGGCCCAGTCTCTTGAGCCGCACGGACGGGAGCGGGACGGTTATCGGGTGTGCAGACACCGACGGCGCGCGGTGTCGCTCGATTTCGTTCTCGTGAGCTTGCTGCTTGGCAATTCGATGTAATATATGTAAGTATTTACCGTGTACAACTCCTTCCTCCGTCCAAACTTGTGTAATACTAATAGTGGTACGACTACCGGAGGAGCGTAGAGATAAGATCTGGCGTCTCGAAACTGCGCGCGCCGCGGCGGCAAGTGGGCGTCACGTCGTCGCCATTATCACCATCGTCGCGGCGCCGGTCGTCGGAAGTGTAATTGGCCGAAGAATGGATGAACATCGTGTGGCTTCCCTTTGCCCGCGCGCTAGCGATGAACTCGAGCACGGCAGCGTCCTCCGCGCCAGGCTGGAGCCATACGGCGGGGACGCCGAGCGCGATGGCTTGGTGTAGGATCGCGAGGGTGACCTGCGATTGTTAGCTCCTGTATCTGGACACGGGAATTGTGTATACGTACCGCGGGCTGGGTGACAATGGACACCGACGTCTGTTCGGGGTTGGGGAGGTCCTCGAGCGAGGGGACGCAGGGGTGGCCGGCGGAAGAAGGCGCGTACTATGGGTACGGCATCAGCTATAAGACAGCGCATCTTAGACGACGAGCGGCGTACGGGGTTCACTGGGACGGCGTCCAGCCCCATCTCAAGCATCGTCTTGAAGACGATCGTGCCAAACTTGGCGTCGTCGCCGGATGCGCCGACGACCGCGAAGCGCGGCGCGGCGAGGAAGTGGTCCACGCTCTGCTGCAGCAGCTGCGCGCGCGGGTCGAGCGCGAGCGTGGCACCAAGGGCGCTGGTGGCGGCGCTGAGGACAGCAAGGACCGTGACCGGGGCAAAATGCATACCTGCGCGTATAGACGTGCGCTGACAGTTACAAATTTATATGTACCACCCGGGCAGAACACCGGCAGGGTGTAGGCTCCGTGAGTCCACACTCGCCAGTCGCCGGATAGGTCGACTAAGACCGCGATTCTGATACTAGTATTCTGAATCCCTCACGTCGCAGATGGGTCATTGGATCACGGAGGTAAGGACAGAACGGGGTGTGCATGCGTGGTTTTGTCGCGGTTTCGAGATGGCGCCGACGGGTTTGTGGCAGGAGGGAGCAAGCGAGGTCGGATTTGTGTGTGTGTTGAAGCTCTAGGTCAAGATGGGTTGCCTACAGGACAGATTGACGCTAAAAGGATCGGGACGGTGTCAAGGCGGACGTTCGGCGACCTCGGTGCAGCGAGATTGCTTCCCTCGACAGGAGGTGGGATACGGAGCCCCGTGCGCGGGATGACACCAAGGCATGGATGCCTTGACAAATGATTAGGCGCCCACAAGCGGCTTGACCGATTCTGGCCATGGAATCGGTGACGGAAGTATGGCGGGGCTTTCCGCATCAACGGCCGACGCAACTTGTCGTGAACCATCACCACGCCGCTCCCTCCAAGCTCCCCTCCATATCTTCCCTGGTTTGATTCCAGGAACGCAACAAACAAGTCCTGCGACGCGGCCGATGGTAATTGCTACCTGCAGACGGACGCGAACGCATGTCGGAAAAAATATTTTTCCCATGCCAGGCCTTGCAATCTATCTTTCGTCTTGCAAGGCCTCGAGTGACACTAAAATTCCTTTTGACAGTGGATTTGTGCATCCCTAGAGCACATTTGAAAAATTGCAAGGCCTTGTAAGGTGCTTGCAAGGCCTCACAAGGATCGAGCCTTGCAAGGCTCAGAAATTTTTTCCGACACAACAGCCTCTTCCCTGAAACCAAGTCCCAGAAGACCAAACCAAACCCATGCGATTCAAAAAAAAAAAAAATCACAGCACCTATTCCTCCCGCTTCTCCTCGACCGACGTCCTCGAAGTGTCTGCCTGCCGGAACGTTAGCTCCGACGGTCCCTCTGAGCCGTTGAGCGTCGACGCCGTCGGGCGCGTGCTCTTGCTGAACCGCAAAAACGAAGTAATGTTCGGCGCCCTCCACTCCTCCTCCCGTCGCGCATGCCCAAGAGAGATGCGATACATCAATAGCGTCGGCGCAATTCCCTAGAACGCCCTCTCAGTAACAAGAACGAGACCGAGACGCTGACGCACGGAAATCTGGGGATGGAAATCCTGCGCGTACACCTGGTTCTCGCTCTTCATCGCGATAAACACCACATATACGAGCAGGCTGGCGGAGTACAGCGCGGACGACTCGAGCAGCATCTCGATTATCGACGCGTAGGGGGAGGTGATATTATCCGCGCCGCTGTTGGCGCCGGTGTCCTTGAGGTGCTTCGAGGCGAACCGGCGGATGAGGAAGATGCGCAGGCAGATGAAGATTGTCGTCCACAGCGTGACCGCGAGGGAGAGGGAGAACGCGGGGAGTCCGAACCGGAAGAGGGGCGCCAGGCGCGCGATTGCGGCCGGGTCGTTGCTCGGGGCGGCAGCAGCGGCGATTTGGCCCGCGAGGCCGATGATAGCGCAGACTGAATGGTAAGTCTGCGCCTTTGTTGAGCGACGGGGATGCTTACTGCTTCCTCCGATTGCGGCCAGAATGGGGATCACGACGACGAGCCAGGAGCGGCCCCAGACGATCCAACACCTCCATATCTTCACTTCCCGTCAATGCATGAACGAGGCCACTGGAATGGACGCACCAAGACGCTATCCGGGATTATTATATTGATTATGAGTGCAAGGGAGGATAGAATGCGCGTATTCGCTGGAGGGTGGGTGAGCACGAGGTATAGGTCCGGCGTCCCGCCATGTTTGGTGAACGCGTCAATTTGGAGCTGCCATTGGACCGCAATGTGGATTGTCGCGCAGATGTAGAGTGCGACGAGGACGGGTCCCCAGGTCTTGAGTATGCTTCTTTTGTTTCGCCCTGCGACGCGTCGTTGATTGTTTCCAGAAAGACTCGGGGAACGGCGTACAGATGGAAGCCATGCAGGCAAAGAAGAGCCAGGTATAGAGCCCTACAGGTGAGAGATCGCTTGGGGAAGCCTAGTGCGTACCGAACAGAAACATCGCGATGAACGGCGCGCCGAGCGGAAGCTGGCGCAGCGCAGCCTGGGCCTGCTCTGGGGTCAGCGGTGGGGGCATAGCGGGTGGGCGGACACGGCGACTTGACGCGCGCGGCGCGGACGCCAGCCGCGAGATTATAAGCGCGTGCGCCCGCCAAGATAAACTGGTATTTGAGGAGCTGGAGTGTATTCCCTGGGAAGACCGATGTGCGCCCGCGGTGAGTGGATCACGATTCTCGACAGACAACATTCAACGCCAAATTTCGACCTCGCTTGTAGCCAATCCCGAGGACACTATCAGCCGCGCATAGTGTCTTTATCAAGTCAAACAGAGAAGAGTTAGATATATTTCACCCTAGCCTCGCACAAACCAAAGAACCTGGCTAGCAAATTCTGCATAAACGGGCTCTGCGTCGAGCAATCTCATGTTAGTTTGGACTGCTTGCATCAAGGCCGCCATCTGACAGACTTATACAACACCCCGACCTTAATGTGACCATCGGATTTGCGTTACCGCCAAAGAACGATCGCCAATTCCGGAAATGGGACATTGATTTCAGGATTGGAGATGAATTTCAACACTAGCTTTTTTTCAGGTTCTCCAGCAACAGCAACGAGCCTACACTACAACAACGAGACTGAATCCTTTCGTTTAGTATCCCTGAGTCTCTATTCCTCTGGAATCAATTAGCCAAGTTCATTTCATGGCACGTTGAAACCGACCAACGAAAGACCAGGTTGGCGTGAACACGCCGACGTCTAGCGATTATTTAAATGTTAGTAACTTTGAGAGCGTTAAACAGATGCGACTCACCGAGATGATCCGCGAAGAACTCGAAGAGACCTTTCGTCACGTCCAGCTGCCCCACAGATGGGCAGGTCCTGCAGAAATCAACGCAGCGAGCGGTAGCTGCTCTGCCGTTAAAGATGATGTGGACGCTGTGGCCACAACAGGATCCCGACTGGGGAAGATTCATCGCCACTACGATATCGCTGTCTATGATTTTCATGAGGATTTCAACGGATTGGTGGGATGAGACGCATGCCTAGGTGGGTCAGGCCCGTGCAGTCGTCAGGCCCTGTATCGTTCCTGTTTGTCCATGAGGCCGAGGGGGGGAGGGAAAGCATGCGTACGTACGGATACCAGGTAGTACGACCCGAGAAGGTCTGACGCTTCGCCAGAGATTCGGCGAAGCCCTCCGGGCTTGCGACGAGGGCCTGGGCTCCCGCGGCAGCGCTGGCGACGACAAGTGTAAGAAGGAGCGAGCGGTTGAGCATCCTAGTCGGGGCCCGGGTGATTGACTTAGTGGCTTCAGCTGCGAGATGTGCCGTTTTAAATACTTCAAGTAGATCCACTGCCGAGTGGGAAGCTTCAGGGAGGCTTCTTTCGGTGCATAATTGATCGGAGACTTTCTGTTATTCTGACGCCGTTCCGGAAGCTCGGATAGACGAGTACCTCGGACAGAGCCAAATAAACAACTTGCATAAAGCGAAGTTGAAAGTCTTTCCTGGAGGTGAGCTCCAACTTCGTCTGGCCAGAAATTGGCGGAGTTTCAGAATCTGGACATATTATATTTGGACATTACTCATATAGAAACCACTGGCATATGCCCTCCGCTTGCCACTTAAGCTCGCCGGACACCCGTGGTCCCCATTGGCCGAGCCAGCGGGGAATTCAGTCAGCTGTTGGAGGTTTCCTATTTACGGCTGACGGCCGCTCCATACGCCAGATGCTCGGAGAAACAAGGACGGTCAGCTGAACTCTTGCGCCACCGTGACCTAACTTGAAAGCCAGCGTTAGATAACCCAGCGCAGTCACGCACGTTGCAGCGGTTGAAGCTTCAAGAAAAGCAGCAGACTAGACCAAGGAAGATTCTAAACTTTCCAACCTGCCAAATTTCATCAAACTACTAGTGCCTTTACTGGCCCTTGAATCAGGGGCCTTTGCTCCCAACGCACTGTGCAAACGCCGCGCTTCTAATACTGGCACACGGAACACAACCGAACTTCCCCATCTCGATGTAGCCCTGCGAACATCAGCGGTGTGTTCCACTGCGATGAACAAAGGACTTGCCTTTTTTGGTCTGAATTGGGGCTATATGGTCAGGTAAGCAGTTCCTGTAAATCGCTATACTGACTGTTCCTCTCAGCTTCGACAATTCATGATTCCGAACGCAAGGCGCGTTAGATCACTATCGATTGGCTGGCCAAGCGTCTAAGAACACCTTCGAATGGCGCAGATAGATGCGGGATGACTGCTCCTGGTACTGTCTTGCGGTGCGTGCTGTAAAACTCTGTGCTTGCGGGATATAAATACGAGACCTTCGGCCTCTCTAGATCTCACCCTCCGCCCTCCGAGTTCTCACATCCCAGATGCTCAAAATCGCGACCATCTCTTTGTTGTACTTTATCCCCCTCGTATGCGGCGCTGGTATGTCCGTCTTCTCATCGGAATTTCTCAGAGAACACATCTCATAATCATCGTCTCAAGCATCTCGACGACCTTCCACTCAATCCCGCAGAGTTTGCACGAACGGGCTTTGTTTCGAACAATTCCATGTCAGTGTCTGACTGCCGGTGCTCCTGCTCTTGCGGTCTGATTTACGAGTTATACAGCACGCCGACCTTAATGTGACGGTGGGGTTCGCACTCCCAGATAGAAGTGACGACAGATTTCCCGACGAGCTCATCGTGAAAACGGTAGGTTGGATCCGCCTGTGCCTCTGATGGTTTGGGAAAGGTCTTTCCTCTCCCGTACGGTTATGTCGGAACGCGACTAGGACCGGTGCAAAGCACACTAGTGAAATCGTACGTTATCCCGCCCCTCGTACTCCATCCAGTGAAAGACGGACGATAGTCTGCTCGTATATGCGGCGTACATAAACAACAAGGAAGCCAACTCTATGCAATTCGACGCCTCACTCAGCCGTGCACAGCTTGTCGAGCCCGTGTACGTTCAACCTCTCCCTCCGAACCTACTCAAATTTATCCAGCGGAACGACATTGTCACCGCTCAACATCCCGCAACTCAACTCAACTTTCTCTCCCTCCCTGACAAACTGGGATAACGGGGTGGGTACCTACGTGCTCCGGTGCCAACAGTGCAGCGTGATCCTCGACTATCTCTGCGCGGCCAGCTCCAACGGTCAGGCTACGCTGACGACGCTGTTTTCACGGGAGTACCCCGTGTATCTCGATCAAGCTCGGACGGTGGCCAACCTGTCTTCGGTGGGGGCGCTGGTGCGCGAGGCTGTTTTGAATGTCAAGCAGGCGCGGTTTTCAAACTATTCTGCGATGCTCGAGGTCGCTGGGTTGAAGGATCCGGCCGCCCAGTGAAAACAGCTTGTGGTGATAGTGGTTGTAAACCGATGAAAATGACTGTTTTTGACACCGTTGACACCAACGGCTCTCAACGGCTGTAATGACCAAAGTTGTCCACTTTTTCGCGTATGAGAGTGGATGAACAGCGTTGAGTTTGAAATCTGTCAAACTCATCGACTCTCATTATTCTGGTTGTCCGGCCCCAAGCACGGGTCGCTTTCGATGGTATCCAATGGTAGCCGTTCATTTTGCAGGTGCAGAAAACTTTGGGGGATGCAAATTTCATGCGGACCACGCTACAACTACATCCCTTCTGGCTACAGTACAGGTAAACACCAGCTCTCCGCCATGTGGGCCACTGTGGGTACCGTTAGCGGATCCAAATTGCCCCAATTGCGCTACTCACCGCTGCGTAGTTGTGTGGTCGCGCCGTCGCGCTCATGCCGCCGGCGGCAGCCTGCTCCCTCCAGAGACACATGAGAGCAGTCCAACGCGCGCGGAAACAGAGGGACGTACAGAGCATGAGTGTTATTGGCAGCGCCGTTAACGGCCGCTGGCATGACTTGCAGACAGACGGAGGGTGGGGGAAGCGGGGCGGAGTTAGAGTCGTCATCTGGGGCTGCAGTGGGGTGGTTAGAAAGTAGCAGGCGGATGAATGGAGCACATACACATAGAATAGCTTCCGCTGCACGACCGGCGCGTTCGCTACACCGACTGCCATGTGAGCCCGGTTGCGGGCGAGTCGTCGACGGCGGGCTGGGTGGGGTAGTCAGCAATGGAATGCTACAGCGGACGGCCGCGCACCGTGACCTCCGCGGGCTCTCGCGGTCTGGGTGGTGGTGGTGGTGGTGCGAGGGAGAGTTGTGAAAAAGTCCTCATGGCCTGTCGCCGCCTTTTGAGGTCTCGGACTTAGCATGACTTGTCGTTCGATGCAAGCCAGAGGTCAAGCACCTTCCCGGTGTACAGAGACGATGAAAAGAGATCAGTTTGTAGCTGCTGGGAAATCCGGACACAGAATGTCAATGCGACCCTCAATCATCGACTCTCATCGGTATTCTGCACACCCATCCACTCTCATCGCCTACCACCACACCGTGTTTTCACTGGGATCCGGGTTCATGGAAATGAACGTGAACTGCGGCTGTCGGACTTTTGCGCCACGGTGTTGTATCAATAAAGAGGTACTCTTGGGAGGCTGTGTAGACATACAGAGGGAAATAGAAGGGTTTATGCGACTTCAATCTAGTTAGTGCATCTAGAGCAGGTGGAATCAACCGTGCGAAAGTGTGTTTGACTAGATATTGACAGCCAAAACTCACGGTGCAAAACACCCCCCGCACCCCCACAGCATCCATGCTCGATGAATCAGTCGCAGCGAGCAGCTTCGGCGCTGCTCGGAAGCCAATGGGAATAAAGATCACGGCTTCTCGTACACATGCATCAAATGCAATGCTTACCAGACCTCCGACGGAGATGCGGGGGTCTACCTGCAGGACGATGTAGGCAGAAGACGTCGGGCGTCAGCGCCGTCAAGTCAGAGTAGGGATACAGTAGGTGTGGATTGGATTGAATTGCGCATGTCGGGAGCGAATTACTGGATGCAGTTGCCCGCCAGGCGTGTATAGAAGAGGGTTTCTGAATTTCAGAGCCGCCCACATCGCGAGATGTTCGCAGCAGTTTTCTTGTTCTCCTTGGTTACCCTTGCTTGGGCAGCGGGTACGCACATGTACAGTCACAACCCGGGGAATATAAGTTGACAACTCACCCTAGCCTCGCACAAGCCAAAGAACCTGGCTAGCAAATTCTGCAAGAACGGGCTCTGCGTCGAACAGTTTCACGTTAGTTTGGGCTGCTTGCATCAAGGCCGTCATCTGACAAACTTATACAGCACTCCCGACCTCAATGTGACCATCGGGTTTGCGTTACCGCCAAAGAACGATCGTCGATTCCCCGAAGAGCTAATTTTCAAGACGGTAGGATGTACCGCAATCGGAACTTCTTAATCCTAAGGGCCAATATTCCGCCAGGTCCTCCCGCAGCTCCCGTACGGCTATGTTGGTTCGACGTAGGTTCGAGGTTGGGCGGCGCCGAGAACACTTTTGCCGCACTGTGTGTGTCCTGTCCCATTCTCGCACTCAGCGTTATAATCATTGTTTTCCCGCAGACTGGCGGGGTATAGCCCGTACCACAATAATCAGGAGCTCGAGACGATCTCCTTCCAGGCAAATTTCACCTGCGCAGGATTCGCGCACCCTGAGTATGTTGAGATACGGCGAGCGCGAGGGCAGGCGACGCCGAGATCAATATCTGTTTGCAATCGCACCGCGGTTAAGCATTGAGTGCGTTAGGGCAAACGAATGCCCTACGCCTCCATTCCACTCAGTATATATACTACAGCCAGTGTTCTAACATATTCTACAGGATAATGCGGCGGAGCTCCAACAGAATGTTCTGGAACATTCTGTGCTGCCGAGCTTTCTCATTGCCCGGCACCCCCATATCCCAACAGAGTATGCCTATTTGCTCTCGAGGTCCCCAAGTTCTTACGGAGCGATGAATCGCGGACTTGGACGCGACGCGGGTGGCGGCGACGCGTGTATTAGTAGGGGAAACAATTGGATTTGGCTATTGTACATTGGTGAACAGAAGTGGGCAGGTGCGACCAGATTCGGCCAGCCAAGATGTGTAGACATTCCGGATAATCCGGCGGAATCTGGCCGCCTCGGGTTTGATCACAAAAAGTCGAGCAGACCAGAACAGACCAGTTGAGAGCAGTTGGGTCCAGCCGGACTTCTCACTGGCGCTGAAATCTCTTTGAAATGTGCTTCAATTTGGTTGGTTTGGGGTGAGTCTAGCAGGTGACTGATGGGGCTTTCACACTATGGACACCACTTTGTGAGGATGTCGGCCAGGCTCTCCTCTTTAGACCATCTGTGAGGATTTCTGGGCTTTTGGACAGAAATTTTGTTTACTGTGCCATGCCTCAGGTTTTCCTTGTGTGACCATGATTTTAAGACTTTTACTTCATAGTTTTGAGAGGTCTTTTCAACTGTGACAATTATGTGACAGCTGTGACGGCTATTGATTCTGATAATCACAGATCACAAAATGATCGACTTCATTGGCAAGGGGCTGAAAAATTGCAAAGTAGATGTACCAAACTCATGTTCGTAGGAGCAACCCCTGGCTTGTTCTAGAACATACAAATTCAAGCCACCAAATCTCTGGCCGAACTTGCTGCGCCTCAGGTTGACTTCAGGGCACAGTTTGTACCTTTGGGTGATATCAAAGATGAATGCCCCAACGAAATGCTGCAGAACTCACCCAAAAACATGGGTTTTGGTGCAGAATCGGCCAAGATATGGGCCACAACATTCAGCCTGTTTTTTTGGTGAAGAAACCAGAAAATTGTCACTGTCAACCTTTTTGCAAACAGCAATAAGTTCTTGATCAACAGCCACTCTGATCTACACTACGACAATGAGACTGCATCCTTTCGCTTACTAGTAGTATCACCAAGTCTCTACTCTTCTGGAAATAAATCAGGAGGAGGAGGAGCATGTATGATGAAGACGGACCAACAAAAGACCAAGTCGACGTGAACTCGCCCACATCTACATCATCCAAATGTTTGCAATGTCGAGAGCGTTAAAAAATTACAACTCACTGAGATCGTTGGTGAAGAACTCGAAGAGACCTTTTGTCAGGTCCAGCTGCCCCACAGAAGGGCACGTCGCGCAGAAATCCACGCAATCTGCGATTGTAGTCTTGCCGTTATAACCGATGCGGAGCTTCCTGCCGCAGCACTCGCTACGCTGTGCCATATTCATGGCGACGAACCAGTCCGAATCTAAAGCAGCTGGACTCAGCGGCTTTCTGCGAGTCACAAGTCGGAGTCTCGCACCTTTGTGGTTTCGCCCGGTGCATGCATCTGCGCCCAGGTTGGTGCTGTTGAATTGATTGCATCTTGAAAGAGGAGAATATATCACGGGTGGACGCACGAGTACCAGGTTGTGCGCCCAGAGAAAGCTTCGCGTTTCGCGAGGGACTCGTACATGGTTTCCGCACGCTGAATGGCAACGGCCGCCCTGGTAGTCACTGCGGTGACGAGCAGCATCAACAGAGTTGGAGTTGTGTAACGCATAAATGTTCTGGTACTGCTAGGGAAGGAATGCGAGTGCTCCTAGAGCCTGGGCCGAGATTGCTTCAAATACTGTGCTAGCTTGACGGATGGATGGCTTGCCGCCAAGTAGGAACACGAGCGGGATCTGTACTAAGAACCCTGGTCTAATGAATGTCGGCGGAAACACAGGAGATTAGTGTTCCGGATTCCGGGCCGAAATAGCTCCAAGCATGCGGAAGTACTAGGGTGAATATTAGTATTGAGTGTCGGCGGGAAGTGTTTTTCCGCGTTGGAATGGTTAGCCCGGGCCGCCCGGTGTGACTGGACTTCTTTTCGTCGACCAGAATGCTCGAGCTCGATGACAGCCCACATGCTCACAATCTGAGAAGGGAAAATGAAGTACAAATAGTTGTCGGGAAATGGTTGTCTGCGTCGACATCAATGCAGTGGACTTTGTGGTCCATGTGAAGGTATGAACGGCATGGTCGAGCGCTACATGCGCGCCCGGGCCGATGACCCTTTCAACGCAGCCAATTCCTCCGCATATACGACTCTGTTTTCTCTCTTCCAAACATCTTCCTCTTCCGAGTTCGCTTCCGGTGGAGCTACGCCATTCTCGCGCCAGAGTGCGCGCTGTATGGATGGAAGCAGGATGAGTACCGATGATCTCGAGGCGGGTAGAACATACGTCGGCGTCGGCCTTGATCTGGACCTCCCAGTTGATACCCCGAGCTTTGGTGAACGGTTCCAAGACCTTTTCGTACCGTTCCATAAAGGTCTTCTTCGCCCCCTCACTAAACAAGAGGAAATTAACAACCTATGCAGGCATCTGTATCTCGGAACTCATAGTACACACTCCGCAAAGGTTCGCGCAATATGCTCCACATCTACGCGCACGAAGGTTTTAGCGCGCTTCGCGTCCGCGCCGTAGTAGAAGTTCTCCTCCTCAAGTTCGACAAAGAAGACGACGACGTAGAACCGCGGGAGGAGGCGTGGGGAGTAGAACTGAGTGATCGCTTCGGCGATTGCGGCTTTGTCCGCTGCGGTGTAGAGGTTCTTGGGCACGTAGAAGCGGTGGAGGGGCATGATCGAGTGGTATGGTGTGTTGCTGCGCTGCTGGGCATAGGGAGACTTTAATACCATCGCGAAAGACATGTCGATATCGGCCTCGGGGACGATTCGGAATCTGTCAGCACAGTGGTGCGCATCGCGAGCAACCTACAGATGATATGCCGCATGACCGAGGCAAGGCCGAGGGAGGTGGCCGTCAATATGGGAAACCAAGTTGCGTCGCGCTCGTAGTATCAGGTTCGAGGCCAGCTGACTAGGACGCCGTTCAAACAGAGGTAAACGCCGTCCTTCGATCGGCCTTGGGGTATGCCCGAGCCTTGACGTGCGTTGGCCACAAAGGAATCATATGCTAATTCCGCTCAGTCGTAATCGTACCACTACTGCAAGCTGGAAATCCCACTCCGCTTCAATTCTAAGGTATCAATACTTTGTCAGATCGCTGCTGGTACGCGTACTTAGCTGATTCACTCACGCGTAGGTATATTCGGCCGGACGGACGCAGGCCACACTGTCTCAAACGCGTTCGGCTGCCCGAGGTCGTTGAGCATTCCGGGCTCGAGGCTGCCCGTGTCGGCGCCGCAGCAAGGCGAGAATGGGCCCCAGAACGGACCGGCGGCCCAGATGGCCCAACCGATGTATTCGGGGTTGTTGGCGAGGTAGGTGAGCATGTCGTTGAGGAACTGTTGTTCACGCGTAAGTAATAAATATGCGGTTGATTTGGAACGAAATACTTACGTTGAAGCAGTTTTGGTTATTTCCGCCGCCGAATTCGGTGACCATCGCTCTGTGGAGTGTTAGCTACTGAGCAGGTTGCATCGGAGGGATGAGATAATTGACTTGAGGTTGTTTTCCTTTAACCACGCCGTGAGGTTCGCGAGGTTCGACGGGCCGGGTTGCTCGCATTCGGCGTGTTGGCCCGAAAAGTCGATGTCTGAATCAAGATGAAATGTCGCATTCCTGCCAATTACGGAGAGTCTGCCTCACCGAGATACTAAACGCGATTTAGGATGCCCCAGGCACAGTAGTTTTGAAGCAAAGCCAAACTTGCGTACCTCGTGGATGTCAATCGCGGTATTCTTCTCCGGATCTTGCAATTTATTCAAGAAATCGCTGGACGGGGCGAACCCGTTGGTGACCTGCGTCCAGGTGTGTCCGCCGGTGAAGCCGTTGCCCGGGGCGAGAATGAGCTGCTTGGCGCCGACGCGCCGGATACCGTTGATCGCTGCTTGGTTGTTTGCGAGGATGAGCTCCGTAGGCTGCGCACGCAGTTGATATAACAAAAAAACAGGTATGAAGGCGGCAAACCATCGTGTGAGGTTCGTTATTTAGCCCGAAGATGATCTTGGGGTTGTGCGCAAACCGGCGCGCGAGTTCTTGCCAGAAGGCGCCGAATTGTTGTGTTGTGGCGGCGGTTGGGTCGGATGTGTTGCCGATGATACTGCCGCTGAAGGGTTGCGAGGAGGGATCGCTGGAGCGCGTTAGCTGCGTATGGTATTAGAATAAACACGCACTTATAGCGCATGTAGTTGTGCGGGTCGAGCAGCGCGTAGGCACCCTTGGTGACGGAGATGTAATTCACGGCGTCGGCGTATTCGGCGAAATACTGGACGAAGTTAGCAATGAGCGTGGAGGAGGGAGGGAGCAGCGTACGGTTTCATTGAAGGTGGCGCCAAGGCCGGTTGCCAGCGGGCACATCCGTTCCATAAGGAATGTTACACGGAAGAGGTTGATCTTTTCTTGGTCGACAAATATATCGACAGTGCTCTGTCCAGTATTGAGTATAGCTAGGTAGGGTCATGGAGATTATGACCTTGTTGATGAAGGCGTAGTCGACGCCGAACGTGCCAGGCAAGCCCTGCCCTTTCGTGCCAAAGACTCCGAACTCACCGCCGGACTGGGTCTTATGAACGACAGCTCATGAGCTAGAGCGGTTCGCACACCTCATTCACGCCGACATAGAGTAGCTTGGCCCACGAAACCGCCACACACGCGGCGAGGGAGAGGTGGGAGAAAAATGTGCGCATGATGTCTTGAAAGTGGTCAGAGCGACGCGCGAGCTTTTATGCGCTCCATGAGCGGCAGAATATCGGGGTTGGAAACTTGGGAATTCGAAGGTCGTTAGCCCGTAGTTCACGCGACCGTCCTCGGGATCAGTGTAGCCACTATATCGGTCGTTATCAGCAAAATCGCCATATCGGGATGAGGCAGCGAGGCCCAGGGAATCAAT
Organism: Mycena kentingensis (nom. inval.); assembly: GCA_014461125.1. Lineage (NCBI taxonomy): Eukaryota > Fungi > Basidiomycota > Agaricomycetes > Agaricales > Mycenaceae > Mycena > Mycena kentingensis (nom. inval.). The sequence continues at coordinate 2,362,015 of JACAZG010000005.1, read as the reverse complement.
CACCGCATTCGCTTCTTGCTTTTTACCTTCGTTCCTTTTGTTCTGCGATGGTTGCGTTCCGGAACGCCCTTTTCGTTCTCTGTGGGCTGGTTCTCGTAGCGGCGCAGAGCACCGCACCAACCCCGACGACCTCGAGTATCGTGCTGCCCGAGAGCACCGCGGGGCTGGATCCCTGCATGGAGGACTGCTATGAGCTTGCGGCGACGGCGAATAACTGTGCGATGTGCGTACCTCATCGTCCATCCAGCCGTTATTGACTCTGATTTGTAGCGGTAAGCCGACACGGGTGTGGATAGCAAGCAGCTAAAATCGCGTGTAGACGACGTGAACTGCGCCTGCGCGTCCTCGCAGCTACAGGCTGACCTCACGCAATGTCTGGATACCAAGTGTAGCGCATTCGCCGCTCCGCAGGCCCAAGGGCTGCTCATCCAGCTCTGCAACAAGGGTGCGTCGCAGCCCAGTCGCGTTCAGCGCTAACGCGTTCTAGTGGCCGTCGTCGCAACGGGCTCTGCACTGCCCAACCACCTCACGATAAACGCCGCTGCTCCGTCTGCGACGCCGGCAGAGACGCCGGGCAACGGGCTTCCCGCGTTACCGACGGGTTCTGCACCTGCTAGGATTGTCTGTAGCGCGGTCTGGAGCACGGTGCTGCTTTCGGGTGTCGTCGTCGTTGTGCTCGCGGGGAGTTGAGCGTACGCGTGAAAAATCGGTTCGATAGCAGCTTTTTTCTGGGTGTACGATTGGACGAGCGGGGAGCAACGATATGACAGATCGGCGGCATGGCAAAACGCGTCAATTTGGTTGCTGCCAAGGTGCCCGGATTCACGCGCGTGCGGGGTATCCAGTGTGCTCTCTTTCTCTCGTTCTTCCTTTGCGTTACTCGACCGCCGCGCGGTCTTTTGCTCTGGGATGTCGCGTCGCAGCCTGGAATCGATTCTAGCTTTGTTTGTTCTTGTTGCTCGTGTTTGTGCGGAAAATGACTGGTACGTGCGGAAGACACTGCGAGAAGAGCTTCCGCGGGATGGCTAAAACAAGACTCCAGGTCGACACCGTGCTTCAACGGGCAATGCGCGTACGATATTCCTTCCTCTTCCGCGGTTTCAGGCACTTTACGGGTGGTAAGTATCAGCAGACTCGTCGTGTCCACCACTGGCAGCTATGAACGAGTCCGTACTAGTGGGGCGCGCCGGACGCGATATCCGACATTACACCCTCTGCGGGATGGACGATCCTCGAGTGCGATGCGGGGAGTTTGGCGCAGGATATTCGGCTGGTGTGTTCGGGGGAGGACGCAGCTGCGTGCGAGCATCTGGCGCAGACGACGGGAAGCGGGGTTGGGAAGCTTGTGAGGCTGCCAGAGAGCGTAAGTGCATTGTTTCTTCTCTGTCTAGCATACTGACCGGTGGATATGTAGTGTGGACAAAGCGCGTTCGCCCGGGTTACGAGGGACTGGGTGCATGCGGACCAGTCGATGCCCGAGGCGTTGGAGAAGAGGCTGCGAAAGCGAGCTGGGGACGGGAGCGTCCCGCTTGTGAAGGGACTAGCGTTGGATACGGCGTTCGATAATGTCGAGCAGTCTTCGTGCGTCTGGCCATCTTCTGCGAGTCCCGGCTGACCAGGCTGTAGCGCGGGCCCGGTGCATTTCTCAATTCACGCGTTGGCGCAGTCGGTGGCGAACGAGAATGCTGTTGTAGCTCAAGAGCAGAGGCGGAGTCGGATGAGGAGGGCGGCAGGATTGAGGGAGCTGACGCCCGACCATGTACACGAAGTGAAGGATCGTTCGGTGCTTTCGGTGCTGCAGCAGGCGTTCCAGGGTACGCGGCCTTTGTTTCGACTGCTGAGCTGACCCCGAACGTTGGGCAGAATTCAACTCATTCAACCAGGTCAGCTGCGTCTATTTACAGCTGTGCTGCAGCTCACACACCCACAGTCCACAATGCAAAAGCTTCAAGAAGTGAAGCTGCAAAAGACCTTCCCGCTCTTTGACGAGAAGATTTCGTGCCCGAAAGTGGGGAGCATACCCGCGTTCGAGGCGTCCGTCTCCGGCGCGGTCGACGCCTGCATGGTGGCGAACGTGTCTTTGACCGCGTCGGCGGTAGGGACACTTCTTCCCGCGAACTTTACGTCGTTTGGGCTCGTGGTGGGGCTCGACGCGGATCTGGAGGGGACGTTAAAATTGACGGCCGGCGCGTCGGCGACCGTCGACTCGGGTGTTATCGACTTGTTTGAGCTGGGTATTCCGGGGCTGAGCTTCCCGGGAATACTGACTATGTGCATTCGATTTACGCGTTTTGGGGTCTGGCTGATGCATATGCAGTGGACCGAGCTTCAAGATCCAGGCGCAGGCCATTGCGACGCTCGATGTCGAGATGGATCTGGACGTGGATTTGTCGTACTGCATCTCGAACGCGAAGCTGTTCTACCCGCCGTCGCCATACCACAACAACTCGGGCTCGTTCTCGCCGAACAACTCGCGTATGTCGCGTCGTTTGCGCCTCTGGCTCCGGGCTAATGACCCTGCGCAGCACTCAACTTCTCCGTCAACCCTGAGGTCGCGTCCGCAGCCACAATCGAGGCGCATATCATCCCCGGTCTGGACTTTGGCATCAACGCGATTGGAGGCATCGCTGAGGCGACTGTGTTCCTCGACGTCGACACCAGCGCGACGATGAAACTCTCCCTGGACGGGAAGGCGTCGGTGTCAGGGAGCGGCACCAAGATCACGGACAAGAAGGCGTCGTTGAATGGGTGTGTGGACATTGGCGCTGGGCTGGCGGTGAACGCGGGCGCCAAAGGGCAGCTGTTCAACGTCTTTGACTTTGCGCCGCAAGCGAACCTGTTGACCAAGAACTTTGACTTTTTCCAGGTGCGTCGGTTCTATGATTTGCAGTGATTGCTCATGCGAGATAGAAATGCTTCGGAGTGCAAGCGAATTCTACGACAGGTGGAAAGCGAGAGTTGGAGACGATGGATCTGGGGCGTCGCGATTTGGAGGACAATGGTTTGCGGCGACGCGATGTAGCCAAACGCACGTTTTCGTTGACTTGTCCGACGGGAGGAAGTTCGGTCTCCAACCTGGCTTCTGTGGTCGACTCTGTTATCGGCGCTAACAAGTGCGTGCAGTTTGGTTTCTCGGGATATTGCCCTGATTTTCTTGCAGCATTAAAGTGAAGAATTGAGGCTGTCGTGTATTCTCTTTGTTTGCTGTGTATTCGCTTTCTGTGTACTTTGTTTCTGCTGCAGTGTGTACAGAAGCCAACGAAGCTGTGAGGGGCAAATCGACGCGGAGTGACCTAATCCGACGATCTATCCTTAGCTCTCCCCACGACACACGCTTGTCCCCAACCGAGGCCCTCCGTACGGGTACATCGTCGTATCTTGACACTCCCTGGCGCGCGAGACGACTGACAACATGTTCCCAGGCGATCCCGCCCCTTCCTCGCAGAGCCGCCCGTGCTCTCCCCCGCTGACCCCACCCCTCCCGACGCCCACCCTAGGATATCCCTTGACGCCCGACACCGTCAATGGGCCCAAGCTCGTCTGCCGCCGCCTTCCCGCTCCGGGCTCGTCGTCGCAGCCCCGACTCGCAACGCCATCCCCCGACATCCTCCGCAGCGGCCATCCCGCAATCTCCCGCTCGCGGTCCAGCCGGCCGAACTCCACCCGCGCAGCCGCACCCTCCGCTCGACGTCAACTCCGCTCTCGGCATCCTCTACCCCGACGCCCTCGTCTCAGCCCGATATCGACATTTTCAACATATCGACATCTCCAGCACCAACGCTGCACCAACTGACCCCCAACCACCGATAATCCCGCAACGCCCTGCACGGCCGCTCGGCCTTCTCCGCCTCGCGCTCAGACACCAACTCCGCTGTCAGCACCATCTGTCCCGCTCCCAACCGTCGCCGCTGCCGCAATATCTACTCCCGAAACCCACCTGTCCCGATATCGCGCCCTATTTGCTCCCGCGCGCCAAGTCCGAATAGACCCGACACGCACAAGGTACGCGTTCTACGCTATCGTCGTTGCTCAAACCAACCCATCGTCGCCAGCTTCAACGTCTTTTCACCATGTCAGCGACTTACGCCGAAGCCCATCACACCCGACGACGCGTCGGACGCCTCCGACGACCACCGCGCAGCGCCGCACCCGCCGCTCGTACACCAACTCCGCTGCCGGCACCATCCGTCCTGACGCCCACACTCGCTTTATCTACTCCCGAAACCAACCCGCCCCGATACCGACCTTTGTGTGCTCGCCCGCGCCAAGCCAGAACGGTCCCGACGTGCACAAGTTCACGCATTGCCCGCGGCCGATCTGACGGGGAGCAAGTAGCATCGACGTACGAGCAACGCCTGCGGGGACGGTCAGTAACAAGTTAGAGTGTTGTAGCGGAGCAGGTACGCGTTGTACGCCGACGACGACGATGATCTAACAGGCAGCGGTCAGCGAAGGCGATTGGGGAGGAGAGGAGAGAGGTACGTGCTGCTGTTTTACGTGGTCAAGACGATGCTGAGCCGGATCGATCAAGACACCAACGGTGCGCGTTCGAGCACTGACGCGACCTGTAGATGGCGATGGGCGGTATCGGGGAGCTAGTGGAGCGAAAAGGGCGGCGGCGGTCCGAGCAGAGAGGGAGCGGAAACGGGAGCGCGGGGATCGTCAGCAACAACGAGGTTGGTTGTCGGGACAGGATGGGGAGAAGCAGGCAGCGAACGAATGAAACGCAATGTTATTCTCGGACGGACGCGACCTAGTAGTCGAATGCGCTACACAGTACGGACAATACCAATACGCACCTTTACGTAGAATTGCAAACGGTACACTGGAAAACAGTGCCCGAGTTGGAGGCCGAGCGCGACGTTCAGCGGAGAAGTATCTGCAGCCCGTATATCAGGAAAGTAGCGACAGAACAGCATCTAGACGCACCCAAGCCGAAATTACGCAGCCGGTTCGAATGCTGCACAAGAAGAGCCAGCGCTGAGAGCGCCATTAGTCTCCGAGTGACGAACAGGCTATACAAAAAAGGTTTAATAATAATGCTCACCCGAGAGGTTTAACAAGTTGGTTGGGTCCGGAGGAAACGACAGGAACATACACAGCGACCGGCATATAGGACGGTGCGCAGGCGAGGACACTGCAGATCGTTGAGTCGAACCAGACAGGGACGGTGGGGCGAGAACGCGGAACTAGCTCACACAAGCTGAATGCCAGTATAGTTGTACAGAGGTAGATAGAGCTAGAACGTGGTGAGTACAGGCAGAGAGACAGGAACACGGTTGGACATACCAGTAGAAGCTCAAGAGATTGTCCGCGAGTTGACTGACGGATGGAGGCGATGAAGCCGGTCGGCGCGAGGATAGTTTCGGCGTACAGAGTTATATGTCTGGAACGTGGTTAGCGCAAGCAATGGGGCAGAAAACGCTATCAAACATACCAGCATACGTCCGAGGGACGGCCGGCATGTCGACACGCGGATATGCAGAGGAGGATGGACGACGGTGGAAGGTGGAAGCGGGAAACAAGACGCGTCTGTTGGTAACCGCAGCACTTATACTGTCCAGGCTTCGCAGGCGGAGCGCGCTCAACGGCATTCCGTGACGTCGGAAATGATAGGGAAGGTGATAAGGCGGTGAAACTTGGCCGCACCATGCGATATTCGGGCTTTCACGCAAAATGAGGATCTGGCGATTTGCAACGCGTAGAATACGCGAGCACTGTGCGGGAGCCCCTGAAATGATATTAGTAACTTTCATGACATGTCTCGGCTGTTTCAGGGCGCGTCTCCGTCGCACAACGCGTCGATTTCGGAGAGCAGAGATTTCGTGCATTTCGGATTTCTGCGCGTTCTGCGCGTAGAATGAGCGGGGAAAAGAGCTGTGATAGCTTGATGTGTCCGATTACGTAATATACAAGTGGCCAGCAGTAACAAGAAGCTCGGAGACTCGAGACATTCCAAAACTTTGTTCTTGTACAGAACACGTTCCAGAGACCTTCCACACGCGATTCGACGCGTCTCCTTGCACATGAACACTCTAGGAAATGTTTCTCACGCTGTCGTACCACCCTCAGATCTTAATTATTGCGCGGAACCTCGAGGTAGGGGTGGATTTCCCGATTTGGAAGTGGGTGTTGCAGCGCGCCTGTGGCTGGCATACAGCAAACCCCACTGTTTATTGCCTTTATGGGCGCAAGTAGAAGTTAATCTGGATCAAGTTGAGGTGTATGTACGTAAGTACTGCCTAGATGAACAAAACAAGTACTTTCCTTTGTGCGACAAAAAGGCAAAAGTGCCGGGCTTTGAACCTAAAACCTCAATAGCCTAGATGAGCCGGGATACCAATACACCAAAAGACCATGGATAGCCAGACAACGTGGGGTAGCATGTCGGCATGGGCGCTGATTTCGGCGGTAACTCCACAAGCGACGTCTGCGCGGCGGCTGGTGCATACCACCATCCGACATCGGAGCGAGGTGAATTCTGTTGGTTGGCTATCCGAAATTCCCGAGCGCCGGCGGAGCGGCGACGCCGCCCCAGGTATTCGGCTGAGTGTAACAAAATTCGCCAATCAAATGATCAACACGTCTTGCTCCCGCCCACCATCCACCACCCCAACTCTCTGTTCTTGTCTTACCCCTACCCCCAATCTCCGTGGTGGACACGACATTCGCGCGCTTCTGGTATTCTGCAACTGGCGTCCTTTTTCCATACTTTTGACTGGCTTTTTTTTTCTAGGTTTTGCTGCTGGAGGCAAAGACACCGCCCTCGCACGGCAGCCCCACGGCAGCGCGAGCTGTGTCCCCCGCTGACAACGCTCTGTGCGCTCCCGGTATGTCTCTTTGGGCTCTGTTTTTTGCCTTCTTGACCGACCTTTTTTTTAAGGTTTTGCCGCAGGAGGCAAACATGCCACCCTCGGTGTCAACCCGACGGCAGCGCGTACTCCGCGCTGCATACCCGCCACCACTGTGTCCCTCCTGCTGTCCAGTATGTCTCCCGGCTGCTTTGTTTTTGCTCTTTTTTTTATTGACCTTTTTCTCCAGTTTTTGCCGCCGGAGGCAGCGTACTGCCCCGACGCTCAAGAAAACGGCAGCGCATCTCCGCGCTGCACTTGCCCCTCCTCGGCATTATCCGCGTGCCGCCGGTATGTTGCCCCATCTCACCAAACCCACGCATCGCTAACCCGCTTTCTTCAGGCTCTTGCCGCCGGAGGCCAGTGTGCGGCCTCCTGCATGAAGCCAACAGCAGCAATGTCCCGCCCTCGCTTCGAGCTGACGGACGCACTTTGGTCGCGCTTAGTTTCTCTCCCGGTACGCTCTCGCAAGCCTTCCATTTTTCGCCGACCGAACCTGAACTTTAGCATAGTGCTTCTCCCACGCGCCCGCTGTTGAGCTTACACCATCACCATCTCCACGACTTGTTCGTTCTGCTATACGCTGTAAACACCAATACCATGTCCGCAATTGACGCCTCAATTGGCGATGACACTGGTGCGCGTCTCAAACCCTTCTGGTGTGTATCTTTGTCCTTCCCTTTTGGATCCCGCTTAGTACTTGGTTCCAGTATCTGGCAATATCTCCTGCAACCTAGGCACCGAATGCTGCGTTCCCAACACTCTCTAGCTGTCCTCGACGTTCCAACCCTGTGTATCCCAAGGTACGTTGGCGCTCCCTCCGACCATACTTTCTCCGGCTGATTTTTGTTCAAGCTCGACGGACTCAATTTCTGCACACTCCGGTCCCTTCCAATTACTCTTTATACACCTAACCGACGCTACTGTACCGTTCCCAGGTCCCCATTGTCGCCGCCGTCTTCGCCACCGTCATTTCGAACCTCTTCCTCCCAGCGAGACAACCCGTCAGCGTTCGTTCGCCGGAACCAATCTGGCCGATTCCACATGTTGCGGGGACGCGAGAGAAAGCGCTACCGACCTATAGAGCCACATACTTTTCGGCGTACGTATGCGTTGCGCCTCGAGACCTTCTTCCGGGCTAACTAAATTCTAGCAGCCACTCCCTCTGCGCTGTATCTCGAGCAAATCGTACGCGCCACCCGTTATTGCCGCATATTCCGCGAGCTCAATGGAGACGCTACTTGCTGGCGAGCTGGCATCCAGCTGTGGTATGTCCCCCACACTCGTTCGGCGTGATCTTTGTGTCTGACTGTTGCCAAGTAGCCAAGCGGGATCACAGCTAGCAGGACGAGTCGGGCACGGAACGCCGACGTTTTGCTTGCATTCTCAGGCCACGAGCCGAATTTATCGGGGCGTATACGTCTCCCTGCGCTGCTGGCCATCGCGATGCTGCTATACCTTCCCTCGCAGAACTGACGGAAATTCTCAGATTTCGACTTGCTCGGCTTGAGGATGCGTTCCGAAGCGCCAGAGTCGGGGCGGGAGGGTGCGGATAGGACTGGGTAGGCCGCCCGGACGGTTGGATGGTGTAGAGGTGGGTGTCTTGCATGGTTATGGTGCTGCTGCTCTGCCGGTGTTGGTGCTGGTTTCGGGCGTTCTAGGGCTCAGACCGTGTTGGATTGGGCTGGAATTCGGTGGAGAGGGATCAGAGTGATGCCCGAGTCGCCCGATGAACGTCGCACCTTTTTAGGGCGCGTTTCTTTGGAACTCGGAGACTTGCGCTGGTTTTGATGGGGACTTGTTTGGTGCGCAGAGGCTGGCTGGGACCAACTCTGAGGTTAGGGTTGGAGACTAAGAGCTGTTTACTGTACCAAACACGTCGATACAGCTGTAAACACCACCAAATAGTGTTGTTTACATGTTTATGGAGCCAAACAAAGGCAGTTAGTATATACCCCAGGCCTTTTGTCCGCGAGGGACTTCGCGGCGCGGGGACTTAGCGGTGAGGGGGATTGGGGGCGAGGGAGGGGATCAGCCGATTGAATAGCATTTGGGAGCTTGGAGCTGACGCCCGACCATGTGCACGAAGTGAAGGATCGGTCGGTGCTCTCGGTGCTGCAGCAAGCGTTCCAGGGTACGTGGCCTTTGTTTTGCCTGCTGAGCTGACACCATTTGGTAGAATTCAACTCATTCAACCAGGTCAGCTCGGTCCATCTGTAGCTATGCTGCGGCTAACATACCTATAGTCCACAATGCAAAAGCTTCAAGAAGTGAAGCTGCAAAAGACCTTCCCGCTCTTTGATGAGAAGATTTCGTGCCCGAAAGTAGGGAACATACCGGCGTTCGAGGCGTCCGTGTCCAGCGCGGTCGACGCGTGTATGGTGGCGAATGTGTCCTTGACCGCGTCGGCGGTAGGGACACTGCTTCCTGCGAACTTTACGTCGTTTGGGCTCGTGGTGGGGCTGGACGCGGATTTGCAGGGAACGTTGAAGCTCAAGGCCGGCGCGTCGGCGACTGTCGACTCGGGCGTCATCGACTTGTTTGAGCTGGGGATTCCGGGGCTGAGCTTCCCGGGAATACTGACTATGTGCATTCGATTTACGCGTTTTGGGGTCTGGCTGATGCATAAACAGCGGCCCGAGCTTCAAGATCCAGGCGCAGGCAATTGCGACGCTCGATGTCGAGATGGATCTGGACGTGGATTTGTCGTACTGCATCTCGGGCGCGAAGCTGTTCTACCCGCCGTCGCCGTACCACAACAACTCGGGCTCGTTCTCGCCGAACAGCTCTCGTATGTCGCGTCGTTTGCGCTTCTGGCTCTGGGCTAATGACCCTGCCCAGCACTGAACTTCTCCGTGAACCCCGAGGTCGCGTCCGCAGCCACAATCGAGGCGCATATCATCCCCGGTCTGGATTTTGGCATCAACGCGATTGGAGGCATCGCTGAGGCGACCGTGTTCCTCGACGTCGACACCAGCGCGAAGATGAAGCTCTCCCTGGACGGGAAGGCGTCGGTGTCTGGGAGCGATAGCAAGATCACGGACAAGAAGGCCTCCCTGGATGGGTGTGTGGACATCGGCGCGGGGCTGGCGGTGAACGCGGGCGCCAAAGGGCAGCTGTTCAACGTCTTTGACTTTGCGCCGCAAGCAAACCTGTTGACCAAGAACTTTGACTTTTTCCAGGTGCGTCGGTTCTATGTTTTCCAGTGATTGCTCATGCGACATAGAAATGCTTCGGAGTGAAAGCGAACTCTACGACAGGTGAAAAGCGAGAGTTGGAGACGATGGACCTGGGGCGTCGCGATTTGGAGGACAATGCTTTGCGGCGACGCGATGTAGCCAAACGCGCGTTTTCGTTAACTTGTCCGACGGGAGGAAGTTCGGTCTACAACCTGGTTTCCGTGGCCGACTCTGTTATCGGCGCTAACAAGTGCGTGCAGTTTGGTTTCTCGGGATATTGCCCTGATTTTCTTGCAGCATTAAAGTGAAGAATTGAGGCTGTCGTGTATTCTGTTTGTTTGCTGTGTATTCGCTTTCTGTGTACTTTGTTTCTGCTGCAGTGTGTACAGAAGCCAATGAAGCTGGAGCTGGTGGTGAGGGGCAAATCGACGCGGCGTGACCTTGCGTGACCCAATCCGACGATCTATCCTTAGCTCTCCCCACGACACACGCTTGTCCCCAACGCCGTCGAGGCCGACGTCCAGCGCATCCACAATATGGCGTCCTCGACGTCCTCCTCGTCGCTGAGAAAGGGCACAACCTCCTCTGTTCACTCCTCCGACGCTGGTGCGCCCTGTTGCTCCGCTCGGCTTTTTCCATCTCGCCTAATTGACTGCGGTCTGTCCAGCTCTACCCGAAGCGCTCTCCCAAGTAAAGCTCCTCAATGCCCTCCGTACGGGTGCGTCACCATATACCGACATTCCCTAGTGCCCGAGATGACTGACAACGTGGACCCAGGCGATCCCGCCCTCATCCACCCCTTCCTCGCGGAAATCGGCAAGGAGAAGCGCAAATCCGCCGACCAGCGCGCTGCGGGGTCCACCAGCGCGCTCAATAGGTCGAGCACCGACAAGAACCCAAGCAGCATCGATACTGGTGCAGCCGCGCTCCACCTTGCCATCCGCTGCGCTTCCCGTGCGTCATCCTCTCACCCGTGCTCTCTCCGCTGACCCCATTCCAGTCGAGACTGTGACCCTCCTTCTCTCGCACCGGGCGATATCGCCGAATGGCGTCCACCCGCCAGGGTCCGGGACAACAGCGCTGCACCTTGCTGCGTCCCTCGGACGCGCAGACGTCGTAGACCGACTGCTCGAGCAAGATGCCGTGGACGATACCCTGCAGGACCGAGACGGGCGGACTGCTCGGGAGGTTGCGCGGGCCAAGGACGTCGTCCGTGTCTTTGATGGTGCGCCGTCCGCCCATTACACCCCACGGCGCTAACGCCGTCGCAGACTCTCGAACATTCCTTAATGCTTCGTATCGCAGTCTATTGCGCTCATACATTCTCTCCCCGACCCCGTCGGCAAGCCCAAACCCGCAGGCACCCGTCGGCGCTCCGCCTGCCCTTCTAGCAATGCTCTCGTCACCCCGAGCGAAGCATTTGGACCTCTCGTACATCGACGATGCGAGCGGGAGGACGTTGGTAAGCAATGCAGCCAAGGTCTTCTGCTTCGTTTCTGACAGTTCTGTAGTTACACGAGGCAGCCCGAAGGAGGGACCTGCGCCTTTTGGAGCTCGCGGTTCGCGCCGGCGCGGACGTGTATGTCGCCCTGTTATGGCGTTTGCGACCAAACTAACCTGGGTTAGGTTCGTTCGAGACCGGCGCGGCAGGCTTCCTGGGGAGGAAACTGGCAGCGATGGACGAAGCGGAGCTAAGAGCGGAAAAGGGAACGGGGATGTCAAAGCGTTTTTGAGGCAACGTGCGTGGCGCGCACATTCTTACCGTTCCCCGCTAATACTTGAGCTCGCAGTAACAAATCAAGATGCTGCTCTGATGCGCGCTCAGCCGCAAGCCGTTCCAGTCCATGCACCGTCGATGCGAGGTTATCTCAACAAGTACACCAACGTTGCGAAAGGCTGGAATACGCGTTGGTTCGTACTCGAAAATGGCATTCTTAGCTGTACGTCGTCTTGTGGATGAAGATCAGACCCAATTAACGCGTTGTAGATTATCGGAAACAAGACGACGAGATGTTCGCCAGTCGCGGCTCCATCGCCATCGCAAATTGCGTCCTTAAGGAGCCCACAGGCGCGGAGCATACGCGGTTTGAAATCCATTCGGGAGCGGCGGGTAAAGGCGGAGAGAAATGGTAAAGATTCCCATTTGTGGCCTCGACTATGGCTCATTTCACTGTTAGGTACGTCAAGGCTAGCCATGCGCAGGAAGTAGCCCGTTGGGTCTCCGCGATCGAGGCTAGCATTGCCTGGGCCAAGGCTCGGGACGCGGAAGACACGGACAACGACGGGCGGAATTCCATGAATGGATTTGGCGGGAGTGGTGCGAGTATTATGAGCTCGAGCAGCGCCGGTGTCCGTTCCCGCGTCGTCAGCACGCTGAGACGGAGCGGCACCGGCATCAGCTTGTCCTCCTCGAACGGCGGTCGCCCGAAACGGGCACAAAGCGAGGTCGAGTCCCTTGCGAGCGATCTTGGCGGCAGAACGAGCGGAGAAGGGAGTCCAAAGCTTGGCGAGTCGGATCCGGAGCGGGATGCGGATGCCGATGAGGAGGACGATGACGATGACGGATTTGAAGACGCGAACGACTCGTCCGCCAGTGGTTCGTTGCGCGCAAAACGTCCCATCGGAGCGCCGCACGAAGATACGTTCGAACTGCTCGGGAACAGCGCGACGGCTCAGCTGGAGCTTATCAGCGGGATCCTCGGCGGGAATGCTGCTGCTCAAGATGCCCTACGAGACGCGTTGGCAACTGTCGGCGAGTTCGTATCGGTCAGTCGGGAGCGAGACGCTTGGTGGCGAAAGAAGGTGGCACGGGCACGCGCAAAGGCCGCGGCTTGGGAGCGCAGTCTAACGAGCTCGGTACGGGAGGCGGAGACGCTGGAGCAAGAGTTGAGGTTGCGGAGTCGAAAACGCGGGAGCAGGTTCTTTGATGCGGGGGAGATGGCGGGTTTTGCTACTGGAGCGAATGGAACGCTCAAGGCGAGGCAAAAACGCATGAGCATGCTTGCGACCACGGCTGTTGAGGAGGCACCGGTGGAGTCGCCTACCGCATTGGCGTTCAAGACCGAGGAGAAGCCTCTCGAAACTGCTCGACCGGCTCCGGCGCCGATGACTACTCCGCCAACGGTGGTCACTCAACCACCTCCCGCACCCGTTCGTTCGTTGACCGCGGAGACGTTGTCGCCACAAACGGCGACCGCGTCGACTTTTGGCCAGCGCGGATACATGTCCTATTCGGACGCGGACTCGATGATTGACACGGACGAGGAGGACGAGTTTTTCGATGCGATAGAGTCGAATACGATTCCCAATCTGGTCGTTGCGGACGGGCTAACGAGCCCGACGCATTCAGAGTTGGCGCTCCCGCAGACGATCAACGTCGAACCGTACGAGGGGTACAAGGATTTGAGAGAGAAGCTTTCGTTGACGAACGAGCGGCCGAGCACGAGCTTGTGGAGCGTGTTGAAGCATAGCATCGGGAAGGACTTGACGAAGATTAGTTTCCCGGTTTTCTTCAACGAGCCGACGAGTATGTTGCAACGGATGGTACGTCGTTTCGTTTGACTTTAGGTGTCGACTAACGGTGCCGCAGGCGGAGGATATGGAGTTTTCAGAATGCTGTATGTCGTTTTGCCGACACGACGGCTTGTCATTGACTCTCTTGTTTAGTGGACGTTGCGGCCAAGGAGCGGGATGCTCATCGACGGATAGCGTTCGTTGCGGCGTTTGCCATGTCCAACTACTCTTCCACCATTGGGCGCATCGCGAAGCCGTTTAATCCAATGCTGGTATGTTCTACCACTGCGTTGCCGCGATTCGGGTTGATTTCCTTACTCAGAGCGAGACGTTCGAGTACGTGCGCGTCGACAAAGAGTACCGCTATCTCTCGGAGCAAGTCAGCCACCATCCTCCGATATCTGCTTGTATGGCTGAGTCGCCATATTGGAGGTACTTTGGCGAGGTACGAGCGTGATTTCCGGTTGTAGCACTCGTATTGACGGCGCCTCTTTAGGTCGACGCTCAAAACAAGTTTATGGGCAAGTCGTTTGAGATCCGACCGACGGGCGTCGCGCATGCAGAGCTGCTCCTTCCTGCTGAATTTGCGCCGTCGTACCCGAGAGCAGAGGCGCCGTTTGAGAACAAGGTCCGGGAGCATTACTCGTGGAAGAAGGTCACGACGAACGTGTCGGGATTCATTTTGGGCGCGCCGACAATTGACCATTACGGCGATATGGTGGTATGTCAACACGTTCCTCTGGTTCCGAAATCTCGATATTGACGAGAGCTGTAGATCACCAACCACCGGACCAAGGACGTCTGTACGCTCACCTTCAAGCCGCGCGGCTGGAGAGGCAAGGACGCGTACGAGATATCCGGCAAGGTCGTGGATGCGCGTGGGCGCGTCACGTATGAGATTGGGGGCCGTTGGAACTCGCAGCTCATTGCGCGGCAAGTCGGGGCGGGAACGGGTATCGGCGCGTTGAACCCCGACCTGACTGTGGGCGGGCATATCAACTCGCCGTCATCAACGCCGGAGTACATTCTGCTCTGGCGCAACTCGGACAAGCCCGAGGGCTCGCCATTCAACTTGACGCCGTTCGCTATTACACTGAACAATTGTCCAAAGGAGACGTTGAAGCCGTATCTGTGTCCGACGGATTGTCGGTTGCGGCCTGATCAGCGGGCGTTTGAGATGGGCAAGTACGAGATTGCGAACGGGCTCAAAAACGAGCAGGAGGAGTTCCAGCGGGCGACAAGGAAGGCGAGGGAGGCAGGGGATATACCGCCGCACCGACCGAGGTGGTTTACGGCGGAGACAGATGGTGACACTGGGGAGAGGGTGTGGGCACCAACGAGGACGGCGGACGGGGCGATGGAGTACTGGGCGGAGAGGGAAGTTGTGTGGAAAGCGGGAGGGAGCGCGAAGCAGACATGGAAGGGTGTGGATGGAATATTTATCGAGGAACCAGATTTTATGCGGTAGATTATTCTGTGTTTGTTTATACCCGGGCCAGGAGAGCGAGCAAGACGGTGCCATCAATTTGTGTCTCCGCCAGCCACGATGTTGCTCGTCGGCCGCAGGAACGTCGGCGTGCATGTCCTCCGCGTCGGCGTGCGGCACAAACATGTCAACAAGCCCCGGGTGAAGCCCAAGGAGGAGAAGGAGAAGAGGGGCATTGAGCGCGACGCGATGGGGCGCGTAATCCTCCCAAAACGCGAAAAAAGTCTCGGAGTGCGTTGTCGCCCACCCAGATTACGCTTCGACTAACAGGGCACGCAGACATATAAGGCCCTCGCGGTATCTAACTTGAAGCACGAGCTGTTTGAGACGGAGGAGCCCGGGAGGGTCGAGCTGGACGTCGGGATGCTGCATCCGCGTATGCTCACTCCGGGCGGTGTAACGCGCTTTCACAACGGGCCAACGTCGCCGCTGAGGGTGTATGGCGTCCCGAAGCATCTTCTGCTGGAGGTGCGTCTTCTTTTCGCGGCGTTTTTGCTCGACTGACGGCGGAGGACAGTTCCGAATACTCGGCGCACAATGCGCCGTTACGACGTCCTCCACGCTCTCCCTCGTCCGTGTTCTCGAGGAGTCGAGGGACCTGCCCGCGCGCATCGTGCTCAACGGCCGCGCCGGGTGCGGAAAGTCGTTTCTGCTGCTGCAGGCGGTCCAATATGCGCATGCGTCCCAGGATTGGATCGTCATCTACGTCCCCCGCACGAAACGCTTCGTCGACTCGTCGACGCCATACTCCTACTCCCTCGCAACGCGCACATACCTCCAGCCCCGCGCCGCCGCGCGAGACGCTCTCCCGTATTGGCCGTGCCAACGCGCATCTTTTGCCCCAGCTCAAGACCGCGTCGGTGGTCAAGCTGGAGGGCGACAGGACGTGGCCGGTGGGGACGCCTCTGCAGACGCTCATTGACGCGGCCGCTGCGGAGGAGTTGTTGGCGCCAGCACTGTTAGAAGCGGTCATGGCCGAGCTTGGGGCGCAGGAGGAGTACCCCGTCCTTCTCGCTATCGACGACTTCCAGACATTGACGGGTGCAACGGCGTACCGCAACCCGCAGTTCAGGATGATACGACCGCACCATCTGAGCATGCCGAGGCTGTTACTGGAGTACGCGTCTGGGAGGAAGAAGCTGGTGCGTGCAGTTGCTTCCTTACTACGATAGCTAACGTACACTCTCTAGGCGCGCGGTCTCGTCCTCGGCGCCCTCTGCCGCTCCGACACCCAATTCCCTGTTTCCAACCAGCTCTCCGACGCGCTTGGTCTACCGGACGAGTTTGGCCCGACCCCGCGCGGGACTAGTATTAGACGGAGCACGCAGCTTGCGGCGTACTTGGAACATGAAGTACCTCTCTGTCTGTCCCTCTCGTTACACTGTATTTGTGACCCTCACCGCGTTTAACAGACTTGCCCGACGACATGCTCGGCGCGGCCGAATTCGATGAGGAAGCCGAGACAGCCAACCTTGCCGCAGCCGAGGGCGCTCGCATCCCGTGGACCGGCTGGAACGTCTACGACCCGCCCATCTACGAGGAAAACATTGTCCCCAATCGCCACGACCCATTCGAGAAGCCAAAGTCGGCAGAGCTGTGGCGGGAGATGATCATCGAGCAGGACGAGAAGGAGAAGGAAGTCGTGCAAACAAAGTTCAAGGAGAACTTGCCGACGGCGGAGGAGCTCGCGGAGGAGGCGGCCGAGGAGGCGGAGGAGAAGCGCAAGGAGGAGCGGGCGCAGAAGGAGGCGTCGCGGTTAGGGACCCAGGAGCTGCGCGTGAAGGCGCTCAGAGCGGTTCGCATACCGTCTGGGTTTTCGGTGCGGGAGGCGGCTTCGTTGTTTGAGCTGTGGCTCGATGCGGGTGTTATCCGGACTGGTATGTGGTTTTTATATATCTCTTCGACAATTATCTCATGGATTTATAGGCGGCGAGCGTCGTTTGGAGCGCCGAGCCGGGCTACAAGCCATCGAAGACAACCGCGAGCTCAACGCGGAGGTTGCGGCCGACCCCGAGCTCGCAGCCGACCCCGACGCCAAGGACTACAAGCCCGCCGACGCGGATTCGGCTGCCGAGTTTGCCGAGGTGTTCCAGGAGCTGCAGTCGAAGATGTCTGGCCAAGGCAAGACGCCGGAGGAGCAGATCGAGGCAACGGTGAACGCGACGATGGCGCACGAGATTCTGGAGGCGCAGAAGCAGCTTGACGGGGCGGAGATGGCTGATATAAGAGGATTCGAGCGGCAGGAGGCGATGGAGAAGTGGTTCAAGGAAGAGGGCAAGTATCTGCAGGGGATACGGTCTTGGGACGAGGAGATGGCCTTGAGCGCGATGAGGGAGGCGGAGGACGTGGAGGAGAACGAGGAGAAGAACGAGGAGGAACAGAAGGAGCCATCGGCAGCTGCTACGCAGTCTTCGGCCAACGCTCAAAACTTGTCCGCTCTTGACGAGTTCGCTGCCGAGTTCTCGGATACTCCTCCCGCATCATCCTCCGACGCTGCCGCCGCCGCCGAGAATGACGGACCGCTTTCGGATGACGAGCTCGCCTTTGGCGACGACCCCGAAGTCGCGCGTCTCGTCTCGGACGGGATGCGCGGCGCGTTCAACCTGACTGATGGACAGCTCGAACATCTCATGCGCTCGCCAGTCGAGACCGACCCGTACGCGCTTGTCCAGAGCATGCCCGAGACCGGCGCCGACGCGTTATTCCTCTCCAAATTCGCGGAGAGCTCCGGCAATCCGCGGGCGTTTGTCTGGGGCGGATTATTGGCAACGCTGCAGTCGTCGGGGATGCCGGCGGCTGTAGGCGAAGACTCGGAGGAGACATGAAAAAGTATTTCTACGCTACACTACAACATAGTAGTGGCTGAACTCGCTTTGTAGAATGTGCAGCATAGAGATCTACGCGTATATTAGCAATTGTTCCCGGGCGATCTGCGCCCCTCGAAGAGCACATTGCTTCATGGCTTTAAAGCCGCGAACGACGATGGCAACACATGGCATGCGACGACTCCAAAACATAACATAACTCCTCTTCTTTTTTGTTATACCTCTTTTCTCTTCTTCCATCTTCTCCCCGGAAACTCCCGTGCTCGCTCGTTCTCTCCTGGAGTCTGGACTCGGATTCCTTTCTCGTTAACGGCTAGAATATAATACGACGAGGATGACCGCGACATTGGATAATGTGTCCTCGGTATCGCTCGATAAAACCTTTGGGTACGCCTTGCCGCGCAGTCTTACGCGTCGACTCTTCGCTCACGCGCCGCCAGCTCTCTTCTCGTTGGCACATACGCGAACACGGTATGTTGCCGCCGCTTGCTTCCTCTGTACACCCACTGACGCTCGACTCAACTAGGGGCTCTACGTGCTCTCACTAATCCCAACGGTCCACTTCATCCGCCGGCGCTCCCACCATTCGGACCCGCTCCTTGTCCTTATCACGATCCTTGCACTGTTCATTCTCGACACGCTCGCTACCGCCGCCGGGAATGGTGTAGTCTATCTGGTGCGTTGCATTTCTTGCCCGCGTCCAATCATCCGCACTCAAACATTTCAAAAGACTCTCGTTTCTAACTGGGGTGGCCTGGAGTACCCAGTCGTCCAATCCTTGGTGTGTCTGCCTCTGCGTTTGTCCGCGTACTGCAAATGGTCCGCTCATTGACGACCAGCTCCTCCCAATTCTTATCATCCTTTCTGGCACCTCCGCATGTATCACTCGCGTGTTCCTCGGCTTGAGGTATTGGAAGATGTACGTCCGGTGCTTTGTCTTGTTTGAAGCTCACATAAAACCTGTTGATAGAACAAAGAACCGGATCCCCAGCGCGCTGCTGCTGCTATCCATTCTCGCATCCCTCGCGGGTACCATCTTTCTCAGCGCGACGCTCTTCACCCAGAAAACGGCGAGCGGGACTGTAGAGGACGGAAAGCGGAAGCTGGCCCTCCCCACGACGTATGCGTCCGCCCCTTTGGACAGCTCGAAAACTGATCGTTTCCTAGCTTCTTCCTGGCGTCTTTCGTCGCGTCCGACGTACTCGTTTCTGCTCTGTCCCTAGTCTCTTGCCAGCGCGCTCCTAGTGGGCGATTCCAGAACTTTGGAAGGTATGCAGTCTCATTTGACGAATGAGTGTCTCGATTTGACTTTGTGGATGTAGCTTTTCGCGTGTCTGCACAACCCTCGTTAAAACCAACATCTTCGGTGCCCTGTTTTCTATCGGGGCACTAATCGCGTACGTCTTGCTTATCGTTCTTCTTCCTAGATTGACGCGTCAATGTAGTTTTGTACTCGACAAGGCTCCGAGTAGCAACTGTACGCCGACGTCCTCTCTGTAGACACCCGCTAACCTCTTTCGTTAGTATGGCTGGCCATTGGCATCTCCTTCGGTCGCGTACACACGCACGCAACGCTCCGCCTGCTCACCTCCCGCCGGCCACAGCCGCGCCAGTCGCTCCCGCACAAGGTCGAGATCACGAGCTACCCCTTCACGGGAGGCTTGCACAACACAGGGCACACGCGAGACCGTACGTATACGCGGCCCTCTTCCTTGCTTCCTGATACCACTTTCTGACCCGCACGTAGGCTCCGGGCTGTTCGGCGGCCCTGTCCCGACGCTGACCACCGACTTTGCCTCGTCCGACAAGGACTCGTCTAACGCGGACTCGTACTACCGCCCGTCGTCATCTATTTATTCGCACTCTGAGGGCACCGCGACGCCGTCCGCGTCGTCAGCGGGCGTGCCGGTCCCGATTATCTTCACCAATGGGATTGGGTCCATGACGCCCGGAAGCGCGGGCGCGCGGACGGGCGGCAAGTCATACATCTCTCCGCCGGTGCTGGTGGAGGATCCGACGCCGGAGAACCTCCGCAAGGGTGCAGAGCTGCTGAAGCAGCAGCGGGCGGCGACGGACGGTAGGGCGCGGTAATTCGCGCCGCATACTCGCAGGAGATCCAGACGCCCCGGTGCTGTGTAACTATTTTGTCTGGTTAGTTTCGTCAAAAGCTAGTCTTTCACGACTATTCGAGGTAGTCGATTTCAAACGTGGAAGTGTAACCACGTATACTCCGCACATTTTGGATCAGCAGCAATAAACCACATCTTTCGGACGACGCGTTTCTCTCGACAGCTCCTTCCGCCATGTCCAATTGCGGTTTAGAGCCCGTATTTTGAGCGCGTTCAGAACCCGCTCCGGCGCGTCGCTCTCTTCGAATCGCAATTCTACCGTCTGCGTTGCGAACGGCGCGATCTAAGTCGCCAATCGCTCCGAGTCTTCGTGTGGCGAGATTTTTGAGATATAAATTTTCAGCGCCGACACGCGATGCAGGTAGTCCATACTACCTGGTGGTTTCGAGCCGACGGTGCCGACCTCTGCCGCGCGGACGACAACGTCAACAGTGACTTTCACATTGTCTAGCGCGGCGCAGATATCACCGACCTCGGACCGGCGCGCTCGTGCGTCGGCATCGCGCGCGTGCCACCATTGTCTGTCCAGACGATGCCCATTGCGCGGAGGCTGGGAATAACGCGTATCGGCGCGCGTTTCTGCTGGTAAACAAGGTGGCGCAAGAGCCCGACTGGCGCGCCAATGGTCTCGAGATCCTCGAGCAGCGCGGGGACGACGTCGACATCAAATGGGAACAACATGTCGTCGTCCGAGTCCCAGTCAATTTCGAGATGACGGATACGCGGCACATGCGCGATGAGCTCGAGAGCTTGTGTTTGTGGTAGATATTCGCCGCTCAGGAGGATGAGAGGCGTTAAGTTGTTTCCCGTAGCGCGCGCGAGGAGAGGATGGGTTTCCAACGGAAGTAGTCCTCTACGCGGGTGTACATTCGGTCGAAGATGCTCGGGTCTATAGTGAGAGTGTGGATGTCCAGGTTTTGGAGCGCTGCGAGCGTCCATGATAGCCCAGGTGGCGCCAAGAGCGTCCCAGAGCGTAGTTCGAGTGCAGAAAGTGCACACTTTTGTGTCTGTCGAGTCGACGGACAAGGTCATCTCGTGCGGCTCCTTCCCCGAGATCTGAATTCTCCGCCAGTCTGGGGTCCCTTCGGAACAGCCTCTTCCGGAATGGGAGCTCGAGTGGCATTCCGGAAAGGCTCAAGCAACCGCTTCAGCAGAGGCAGCTTACGGGGCTGCGTTACGACCGACGCGCCTCGCAGCTTGTATGCTCCCCACAGTAGATGCCACCCACAAATGCGAAGGAGCGACATCCGCTGGTGACCACTGCCGCCAAGAACGCGTCACACGCGGACACCCAATTCGCCAAACTCGGATCGTTGGTTTGAAGCAGACATTGGGACCCATACGAACCGTGCCCGTCTGGTAGACGCACGACCAACGAAGCCAGCGGCTTCAAATGCCGCACCAGGCGCGTGAGCCGCTGGCAAGACGAACCTAATGGATATCGAGCCCGGCACGGTGTGTATGGGCTCCGGGGGAAGCGTGCAGACGTGGTCGAGCTCCGGTAGATATACCGAGCCGAGAAGGACCGAGACCACGTTTTTGTCGTTCATCGACATGGTCGCATGCAGCCAGCGCAGGTCAGGATCGTACCCACAGCCTGCGAGATAAGCTGGTTGAGTGATTCGTTGGAAGCGTCGACAGGTCAGGACTAGCGAGAAGAGAGTGGCATTGTCGAGATTTGGGATGTTGAAGATTTCTAGCAGTGTTTCAGTTGGGAAGTCGAGAATGCTCATGAACGCATGCTTGAAAGAGCGAGTGGCATTTTTTGATTGATGTCGGTGTGAATAATGGGAGCTGGAGTTTGCAATTTTGAACTCAAACGGCTTGGAAGGCCGTGCTAGCCACATGGAAAACAATGAAGAGCATAAACATTCCAAATTGCCAAATTGTACAGGGACCGCCTGATTCCTTTAAGGGATCGCGGTGGTTGTACGTCAACTATGAACTATGAACGATGTTCTCATAATTGCCGGCCCCAGATCAAGGTCCTTTACTTACTCCCAGCACACGCCGCAAACTTTGCGTCGCTAATCTTGGCGCACGGAACACAGCAGCCAAATGTCTCAACCTCAAGTTCAATCCGGAGCAACGCTCGTCTCTCATGGAGTCATGGGAGGATGTACTTCGACAACCAGCGCTGCGACCGCTGCATCACCAACGAGACCAAAGAGGCAAGTCCTTAAGCTTTAAATTTGTTCATCGCATGTGGAACATATCGCTGATGATCGCAGTGCTACATCGAGATGGGGAAAGTCGGTTGTGTTCCGTGCGCCAAGATTAGCGACGCAGCGTTTTCGGCGTGCGCTGGGAGCAAAGGCACTTAATTCGACGACCAGTAGAGGTACTGGCACTGGCAATTTTTGGTAGTATTGTCAATTTGGCAGGTTTAGAATGCTTAGAGTCTTCCTTGGTCTAGTCTACTACCTTTCTTAAAGCTTCAGCCGTTCCAACGTGCGCGACAAGTTGTACGCCGCAGAAATTAGCGTAACATGTCTGTGTTCCAATTATTTGATACCGCCTTCCGTCCAGGCAGAGCTGCAACTCACGTGAAGCCTTGAACCGCGTTTCCCAGGCTACCCACCACTTGTTATTGCGCATTCAGCAAAGATAGAAGGAGGAAAACGCACCCTTCGCCCGCATCAGAGATCTCCTCTGTGCATAGTCCAACGTGGTTGAGGTACAAAAGGAAATCCTAGTAGGTCAGCGAGGGGGAGGAGAAGACCTGTTGGCAGCGTACCTCAAACATCGCAACAGACTTGCGCAACATCGGGCGATCGTATTCCCCCGCACGCGTCAGCGCTTCAACGCACCACAGCGTGCAGAGACAGAACGTCCCCTCCTCGCCGCCGACGCCATCGTCCGACTTGGTGACATCGTACCTAAACACCAGGTTCTACGCCACTCTTCAGTACCATCGCCCGCCGCCCGCAAACGTCGCGGCCAGAGCACTCGAACGCACATTCGAAGTCAACCCTCCCCTCTCCGGCGTCTTCAAAATCTGCCTCAGGGTGTTCACAAACCGCGGGTCGCTCGGCTGGATGAAGAACACCAGCGGCATGATGAGCACCGCCGAGTCCAGCACGTCCGTCTCCTCGTACGATTGCCCGAACGTCTGCAGCGCGGGGTTCCACGCCTTTTCCATGATCTCTTCGTACAGTGCGTCCCGGGTTTCGAGCCATTTGGTACGGTTGGGGCATGGGAGGGAGCGTTTGTCTGCGAGGCGGAGGCCGCGGTCGATGGCGACCCTAGGTTTAGGTTTTGGGTGGGTAGCGGTTCCTTGGGGAGGGCTGGGAGGAGAGCGTACCAGAGCATAACTTTGGAGTACTGTCCAGAATATCAGAGTTGAGCTGAGAGCAGTAGCAAACACGAACGGTAAAATGGCGTTTCTTATTGCGGACCTCCCTGCGCGCTTGAGCAACCGGACCGACAGGCACGGCGCGTACAACACACCAAATAGACCTGGAGATATGAGCCATGGATACCGTCACAAACAATCAAAAAGCGTACAAATCCGGCAGGTGGCAGTTGGCGACGACGTCTTGCCGTTCACATTAGCACGAGTCTCATTCGCAATCGTAAGGAGTATTGCGCACAATCGACGCTGGAACAGTCATTAACTTTCTTGTGGTTAGGTGAAAGAAAAACGTGAACACCAACATTCCGCGCACGAGGAGCCAGGTATCGTATGACTTGAACGCGTTAGCTTTACGGGAAGTAATTAAGCACATCAGAAGTGGAACGGACCAGCGGTTTTCCATACTAGCTCAGCCGTCAGTCGGGGTAATCATGAAGTCGAAGCCGCACCTTTTGCATTAGGTAGATACAATCCATCCTGCCGATTTCAGTCAGCCCTTTGATATCCTAGATACGAGGCGCTACTCGCAGTTCGCCGTAGATGTCCTACATACAGGTAAGATGCAGCTCAGCGGGGAATTGACGACGACTTACTAGTTGGAGGTGATCCGCCGCTCCGTTCCCAATTCTTTTCCCTTTAGCTTCGCTGGGCGCTGAGGGAACGTCCGATTTTGCTTACCGCACGGGTTTCGATCCCTTGTGCCCGTCCAGATGCGTGAGCTCGATTTCCTCTAGGTCTTTGCCGCCTATCGACGCGTTCAAGTTCGCCGATGCAACTGTTCAAAGGACCGGAACGGACCATGGATCGTGTACATGATCTGCAGACTTCCGTCCGCGTTTTTGTGCCGGAGTCGCTCCAGGATGAACTCCATGTACGCTGGGACCGTCGATTTAGCGACGGGTATGGAAAGGGAGGAGGAGGGACGCACCGTTCGCCTCCTGCGTGAATCCTAGCCGAATCAACGCGTACAGCGTGAACGACGAGTCGCGGATCCACGAGGCGCGGTAGTCCCTGCAACCGCCCAGAAATGAGTGGCTTGGACGGAGCGAGCCAAACGGCGCACCAGTTGCGCGTGCCGCCGATGAATTCCGGGAGGGAGAACGTCGGGCTGGCAACGACGGCACCGGTCGGTTCGAAGATGAGCAGCTTGAGGGCGAGAGCGCTGCGATGGACGGCTTCCTTCCAGGAGCCTGTATAGGTCGACTGGCGGATCCAATCGTTCCAGTACTGGTTCGTTGACTGCAAGAATCAATCAATGAGGGTATAGATGGGGGACACCGTACAGTTAAGAGGCCGTTGACGAGTTCCTGCGGCGCGAGATGGGTTTAGACTGCTATAGGCAAGAATCACGCTCACCTTGGTCAAGACCGGGTCCGAATACACCAACGCCTCGGGCTCGCCGACCGGCGGGGTCCGCAGCACAAACGTAACACACTGGCCTTCCTCGAGCACAAACTCGGATTGGACGCCCAGTCCGAGATGGCCTTTGGATGACAAATCGAGAGGCCGCAGTCCAAGTTGTGGCGCCGCGACGTTCGCGGCCGTGCTTTCGAGGACGTAGCGCAGATCGAGTGCAAGCGCGTCGCTCTGGAATATCGCCTTGGTGGTGCCCTCGGGCGACGGGCAGTCGACGATCTTGGTTGTGTGTGCGGAGCGCGCGTAATTAAAAGCCGGGGCGCATTCCATGCGCAGCGGGACTTGGCCGCGTATGACCTAGACGGGTATTCATCAACCCAAACGGAGGATACTGACCCAGAGAGCTGACCTCGACGCGCCGGATGAGCCATGGGAGGAGCGGTTTTTTCGCGGAGGGTGATGCTTGACGCGGGAGGAAGTCTTGGGAGCGGGAACGTGGTCAGATAGATGTCTATACAAGGACACCGAGCGAGCCCGAGGAAGAGCTGCACGTACCGGTGACGCTCGCCACGCCCTCCTCATTCATAAACTTGGTTTGGAGCACCTGCAATCCCTTAGCGCGCTATACGTAGCTGCAAGAACGTATACGCACGTTGGAACTGGGGTAGTAGTTCTGCTTGGTCGAGTACGGGACGCTGGGGGTGATGGAGAAGTGGCCGCCCTTGTTCTTGTCGAGGATGCGCGCGAAGACGGACGGTGAATCGAAGTGCGGGATGCAGTAGCTCTCGACTGCGGCGCGACGCGATTGTTAGCCTGAGTGCCCGAACGCAGAAGGAGCATACTGGATCCGTCAGTGCTAACTAGCGCAGCAGTGTGCAGGTTTCCGATGCTAAAAGCGATTGAGAAAGGGGCGACGCGTGTGGCAGGGAGCGCCTTACAGGCCGTGGTCTGCGATGGCGACATAGTCCCTGTCGAGCGCGGTCGTCGGTTTCTGGAGGTTCATACTTTCGAGATGGTGGTGGTAGCTCGTCAAGTCGGTAGACGCCCGACCGAGGCCGATGCGGGCGTAGTCAATCAATTTACCCAACTGCTCTCCGTCAGCCGTGCACAGACCACCACGCCCAATCTAATCGAAGGTGCGGAATATCCTACGCTCACATCTACCTGTAAAAATCTCCATCGGCTCCATCGCGTCTGGACAAGTAAACTCAAATCGCATCCCCAATGCCGCGTATTCATCCTTCGTCCAGATAGAATAGCCGCATTGCCGTTCGCCCCGCCACCGCGTACTCGATGCTATGTAGCGGCGTCCCTAGTGCTCGTTGCTCGCGAATAAATGTAGTAATGACGGTGGCCGAAACCCGGCCGAAGCGGGTGAGTTTGAGCCCTTCCAGCGCGAGAGACGCGGCGTTGTCTGTGACTGCAGGATGGGCTGCATAGTCGGAATTCCTGCCGAATAGCTCGCGGAAATCTCCAGAATTTTGAGGAAGGGGAAAGTTGTGAGGAACGAGTAGTCGGGTGTTTCATCTGGGGCAGAAAAGGGCGGAAGTGTGAGCGTGCGGACGGTCCTGATTTTGGGGATGAAATCGTGGAAGGAGGCGATAATCTCGTCGGACTTCAGGTTCTGGTCAAGGATGAGCGCGAAGGTCTGCAGGTTTGGCATCGCAGGAAGTGCATTCCAGAAGACAGTCAAGAGACTCAAGTCTTCTTGGATCCACCGTGTGCAAGGTCCAATCGCGAGCGTTCGCAGATGAGGGAGGGTCGTCTCCGTGATGTCGGAAAAACCCAAATTGTCATATCACCCGGTTATAATTTATCTTCGATGCATATATGCATTTTGTCAGGATATATGCTCCTGATAAGCTGCTGAAATGCCGCATATATCCTCCAGAAAATGCATATTTGCATCGAAGATAAATTATAACTGCTGATATGCACTTTTGGATTTTTCCGACAGAACGGCGCATCATAAATGTCTTGAACATCGTTGAAGTATCGTTCGTGCAGCGCAAACGCGAAATGCTCGAGTCGAGGGCACCTGCCGAGCACAGCGCAGGCGACCTCAGGAGAAATCTTGTGGCCCCCTGGACCGTCTTGGCCAACCTCCGCGAGAATCAGGTGAGTAATTTGCTCCCAAGGCCAGTGAACAAAGCTCAGGTCCGTGATTGCACAAGAGTTGCGCGGAATGAATATCCGGCGCAGGCGCGAAGATAGGAAGAGTGCGGAGTCGGGGTGTAGCTCGGCCGAGTCATCGAACTCGACCTCCTCTAATAACGGGCAATTCTGGCTGAGGAGTTGCTCCGCCAGGTCGGTCGGGAAGCCCGAAATGTGCACACGGCGACAGCGCCCGATGTTCTCGTGCAGCAGCTGCATCGTCGACTCGAGGTGTTTTGCGACCAGGAAAGTGCGCATGCGGCGTCCCCTACTCGCTGGTTTGCGTTGGTCGGATAGGCCCATGTGGATAGAGAGAGAGAGGGGCGCGGGATTTGAACGGCGGAGCCATTCCGCGAGCACGTAGTTCCGATCTGTGTGCCGGCAGAAGAAGACCAATGAGACGTGTAGCGACGCCCACAATCGCGGTGTTGTCAGCGCAATCTCCCGCCAGGCGGAGCATATACGGGCGAGCACCATTGGCGCGTCGGTCGGGTCCACAACCGCGTCCCCGTCCGTAGGCAGACATGCAATAAAGATGTGCTCAAGGACGTCGCGATTGAGCCGTCTGGCGTTGGAGAGCAGGGCTTTGTGTGCGTCGACATGGGTGCGAAGAACTTGAACACGTTTTTCGAGCTGCTCGAGTTCAGGGAGACAGGAGTCCAGTTCTGAGCGGATTTCTGCGAGTTCAGAGTCGGTAGGGACATGGTTCGTGCCCAGACGGCCGGCGAACTTGGAGATCATGAGAGTTTGAAACAAGCAGGTTTGGATCAATTTTCCGCGAGCTCGCTGGTGCGATGCTGGAAGAGCGTATTGGATAACTGCATTTGAGACCCACTGGCAGCTTTACAAGAAACGGATGCTACAGTGTAATGCCCACGTTCAGATCCCAGCGCTAACATGCAGCGGCAACACCTCCATATACCATCCACGGAACCTGTTACCGGCCGCCGCCGCAGCATCGAAGAAATGGCCACGCGGTTGTGGCTCGTTATCCAAGACACCGAGGACTAACGTCCCCGCATCTAGCCAAACCTCCTCAATGTGGTGGCAGGCGGCCAACGCGCGGGTAGAGACGTACTTGCAGTTGCGCAACGCGAGACAGTGGAGGTGGGCGCCATGCCGTCGGACGCGAGGAGTTCAAGAATGGGGGTATTAATAATGGGGTATTCATACCCCACAAAGTCGAGTTCCAACTTGCGGACGTACGGTAGTAACTAGACCTTAAGTTCAGAGGGTTTTACGCATTATGGATTTAACTTACCAAATATCAAGTTCAGCGGACCTTCTTACGCATTACACAATTACGGGAGCTCAGTTCAGCCAGTCGGGAACTGATGATGTTGTTGCCCCGGTGGAGCTGGAATGCGCGAAGTGCAAGAAAATTGCCAACAAGCTGTATTCATTGTGCTCCTGTGGCCATCTTAATTCTGTAGCCTGGAAAAAAAATTGATTTTGTTGTTCCAGAAATTTCCTTTTTTTGGCCATATTGTGTAAGATGTTCAGCTTCTGCCCTTACACATTACAAAATTGCAGGGGTTCTTTTCAGCGAGTTGTCTTACGCATTACTTGAACTTAAGGTCTAGTTACTACAGTAGGAGGTGCGTGGGCTGTAGGCGGTCGAGAAACGCGGCTGTATGCCGCCCGGCGAGCACGTATACGTCGGTCCACAAGCACGGGGCGTTAATGGCGACGTAGCACCATTGCTGACAAACAGCTAGAATCGGGAGGAGCTGGCTTGTGGGGCTTGTCACTTGTGAAGGGAGCTTTGAAGTAGGAAAGAATTTGGAGGAGGATGTCATCCGGGATGTCTTCAATGGGTGCCCCGAGGCTATGTCCATGGAAAACCAAGGGTGAATAGGTGGAAGAGAGCGATGGGTAAGGAGTAAGAAGAAAGTCACACGAAGCTGATTTTAAGGCATCACGCCTGAAAGGACAATGTGATTGTAACTCGCTTCAAGGAAACATAATGCATAATGCTCGATAGTACTGTAGGATTTTATTCACAAACAGTTTAATTTGTGCTAATGGCAAGCGTGTTTGAGACCCCATATTCCCCCGCTACCTTAAGTACATAGTGGGTTTAGATATGAAACAGAATCCCTGATGTAAAACTCAGATTCTGCTGAGGCTGTGCTTTGAATTGTGGATGTGCTGTGCTCTGAATTGGGGATGCACTGCCAGTGTCAATTTGAGATGTGCTGGCAAATGCAAAAACCAAACAACATCTCCCGCGACGCAAACAAAGGGCCCGGCGAGCACACGAGCCTCAGCGCACTGGACCCGTTCAGTTTGCTGAGTAGGTACATCATCGGCACTTGGTACTCTGGGTAGCGGGCTCTGCCGGTCATCGCCCCTTCTCTGTTATATGGTCAAAATTTGTAAGCACTCAAGTCCCCCGGTTCAAGCCACGGGAGGGGCAAATATTCTTGGGCTCAGTTGATCCAAATTGAGCAGGTCTTTTTACATCTGTTTTCTTTTGCAAACCAAATAGTAGAGCACATTCGAAGTGGTTCAAATGCCGGTTTGTGATACACAAAATTTACAAGTTATATACAAGAAATTCCCATTTAATTGAGCTCATTTGAATTGGATTGAGGCTCAAAAATACACAAATTCTTCAGGATTGCCACACTGGAAAACCAGCCCAAAACCCGCTTCGAATATGCTTTAGTATCATCTATCTACCATCCTACTTGCACATCCATATGTCGTGGCCAGATATATTCCCGCTGATGACTGGAAAATTTATTTTCCAACGAAGAGTTCTGGAAGCGGCTTTGTTCGAGAACTCCACGCAAAGTTCGGTGAACTAGGTGAAGAGTTGTTTTGTCCAAAAAGGACGAGTTTGGGGGGTTGATTTGTGTGTTGGGGTTTGGGGGTCGAAAGAGGTTGCGGTCCAGTAATTTAAAATCGAACGGATGAGTAGTCTACGCTTTTAGAACTCTCAAGCCGACGCCCGATTTATTTTAGTGGATAAAGTCGCTTTGTCGTAAAGTCCTTGGCTGTCTGTCGCAAGGCCCGAGGCACAAAGAATAAGTCAACTTAACTCGGTAAGTTACTTAAAGAAGTGTGCCCTTCACAAATAAAGGGAGGTTGCGGTTTCTTTCTGTGTTGGTGTAAAGGGATTTGGGATCCCTCAGATGTCACACAAGTTTAGGTTGTAAGTTGAAGGTAAGTTTTTCTGTATATATTTTACAGGCGGGCGAGTGCTACTTATATACCTCTGCTAGCTCCGCAACGATGTCATGCACAGTCGCTGTGCATCTGTCGAAAGAGCGCTGCGGGTGGAGCCAAAGCGCTGCGGGTGGAGCAAAAACGCTGCGGGTGCTGCGGGTGGCTCCGCATGATGTCATTGCTGTGCAGATCCTACTTGCAGCTGCGGATTGCTCTGCTAGGGATGGCGGCGTGGTCGCGTCCAATCACATGATTGTCATGTGACCGTGCATGATGGAGTTTTTCGAATAATGCGAGATGCAAGTAGACTTTCCACTTTCCAGCTTGTTGATAATTATTTTTAATCCACAACATCCGCGGCGAACAGAATTTTCAACTGTCCTCAGTTGTCGAGATGGAAAGTTGAAAGTCATGCTGCTTCGAGCATTTAAAAAGAGTGTCTAGCTTGAGGCCATCACCCTTCTTGCTCTTCCTTTCTCGCTGTAAAATCCCCATGCTGTAGGTCAAAAACAGCATCGTATTTGTGTTGTCCATCCAAGCAACGAGCAACAGAGACGTAAGTTGTACACGGAGGCCAAGATATCGTAACGAGAGCAAAAGGGAAAGCATAGATCGAAAGCTGGTTGGTGAAAGCAAGAGAGAGAGAGGAAGAAAGCATCCAAGGAGAGTCAACTTTTTGCTTGCGGAACGTTTGTGTCCATTCACGCCTCGGTCACGACAACTTTGTTCCCTTGGAACGAGCACCACCAACCCATCACCTTCTCCTTGAGCGCGCGTGGGGCGGCTGAGAGGCGACGAAGGAGGGCCGAAGTTGAGGTCGCCATGCTGTGTCCCACCTCCTTTGAGAGCTCCCCGGCAAAACGGTACCACGTCGGGGCGTACCCGCGGCCGCACGCCATCGCCTCGATGCGGACTACGACCATGGCTCCGTCCTGTTCGCTCTGGAAGAAGGCGTCGCACCAGACCCAGTGCCGATGCTTGACCCCAGTGAGCTTCCAGGCACCCCTGAGGGCGTCGGTGAAGAACACAACACTCCCAATGTTGACGGGGGTAATGGGGGCCGAGACGACCATGAAGAACGGCGGAAGGTCCGTCGCCCAGTCGTAGAAGCCGACCACGCGCAGGACCTCTTTGTTGTTGAAGGGAAGCTTGTGCGGCATTGTGTGTGCAGGGACACGGCACTTGGAGTTACGGAGCTGCTCGAGTGCGGTTGGCTGGAAGAGACGAGTAGGGAGTGGATAACAGAAGCCGCGAATGGGCGTGTAGAGCGTGAAGGGAACCCCAGTGCGCGTCTCGAGGTGGTGAATGCTGATGGCCGGGTGCGAAACCGCCCTTGCTGGAATCGAGTATGGGGATGGGCCGTGAGCAGAGGCGGTTTGGATGCTGGCGGAGTCATCGAGGAAGTCGACCTCTTCCGAAGAGTCGCTGCGCACGGAGATGAACGAGCGTGCTGCCTTTGGCGACTGCAGTGGCTTCTTCGCGGCAGGTGACGCGGGCTTACCAGGGCGGAGTCAGCGCATTGGGCGACGTGAGTTGGGGGGGGGGATGATTCGCACCTCGGTGGCCAAGAAGCTGGCCTGGGCAAGCACCTCCCGTCGACGAATGTCTGCGATGATAATGTCGGTCTGCAGGTCTTCTTGGGTGTGCATTGGGACGGAGGGGGAGAAGGAAGGAGGAAGCGAAACTGGCAGAGCGCAGTCGCCACTCTTCCTTATATCATCCCTATTTTTAGGGTCCGTTGACTCAATATCAGACAAAGACCACGAGGCTTCTTTTGCGGCCCTCATCAGGCTCTGTCAAACTTACTCGCTATCGGGATCCGAGCTGTTGGTGGAGCTGCTACTGCCTGAGCTAGTTTCACTTTCGCCCTGCCCGTGTCCGTGTCGCATAAACCAATGGTTTCTGGTAATGTAGGGTAGAAGGCGAAATGCTGCCACCGGATTCTTCCCAAACTCCGCGCCGTCCAACTCGCTGAGGATATAGCCTCCTCCCATGTTCTTTCGAACAACTTGGTAGGGTCCCATATATCGGTCGCCTGTCTTGCGTTTGACACTCACTTGGCTCTCAATCCCCACATTGCGGAGCAACACCAATTCGTCAGGTCGATAGTCTTGTCGGATCAGGCGGTGTTTGAATTTACGCTCGAATTGTTCCTTGGATTGAAAGCGCGATTTCTTGAGGGTCGTCGCCGCTCGCTTGACATCTGAGTTTAACTTGGACAGTTGTCTGATGCGTAAAGCAAGAAGCTCCACAGTTGAAATTCCAGGCTTGAAGCCCGCAACCAAGAAGGTGGCCTCAAATAAATCAAATGGAAGCAAGGGGTCGGTGCCGTGAAGTAGCTGGTAGGGCGAAAACCCCGTAATCCGACTCACTGTAATTCGGTCAGCAAATACAGCCAGAGGCAAGTATTCGGGCCATTTGTCAAGTCGCCCGTTGCATGCTCGTACCAAGGCTTCTCGTAGGGTGAAATGCCCTCGTTCCACCTTGCCCGTCGCATGTTTGTTATACCCCGAGATCTTGACATGCGGAATATTGAGGCGTTGCATCAGCTCTCCAAACCCCGCTTTGACTTGGGTCCGTTGTCGGTAATTACACGTCTTGGGCATCCATAACGACAATAGATGTATGTCCAAAAGAACCGGGCTAGTGTGGCAGCCGTGGCATCTTCAATGGCCATTGCTTCGCAGGTTCCGGTTAGGTCATCTCGGGCAGCAACTATTTTTGTAAATTTGCCTGCTTGGGGCATATTCATTATGTCGATGTAGATCTTCTGAAAGACAGCAACGGGCGCCAAAATTGTGGGCGGCTTTTCAAGTTTCCGAGTGCTGCGAACCTGACAGGTGTGGCATGAAGCAACATGGTGGGCTATGTCATTTCGCAACTTTGGCCAGTAAAAACGTTTTGAGAGAACTTCCCAAATGGTCTTTACTCCCTTGTGTCCTAAGTCTTCGTGGGCTTGAGTCAGAATCCGAAGTCGTATTGTCGGTTCCAAAACTACAAGTAAGGGTGATCCTCTTGGGTTTCTTTTGTAAAGCTTATCGTCCAGAATCAGGAACTGAGTTGCTAGTCGAATAAATCGCTGTTGAAGAGAGAGATTTGCAAATGTTGGGGCTTCAAGAGTGCGAAGAAAATGTTCGATGTTTCGTAGGTTCATTTCCTGAGTGCTCCGTGCCAGAAGTGAAGATGGCAGATTCAATGCTGGACTCGGAAATTTTCCCGGATGCACTGTCTGAACTAATAGCGCAATTTCATCCAGCCAAGTATCGTCGTCATCCTCCGCTTCTTCTCCCGTTGCCAGGGCTCGGCGTGAGAGCGCGTCTGGGCCCTGAAATTTGGTAGCCGGCACATGGACCAGAGCGAAATGGAACATTAGGATTCCTTGAATCCACCGATTTACTGCAGCGTCAGGTTGTAGATCGGGGCTGTTCAGCAAACCGGCAATGTATTTTGCATCCACTTCAACGCACAAGTTTTCGACTCCGATGATGAATAGGCGCCAAGCTCGAAGGGCTCGGTAAAGCCCGAATAGCTCCAATTTCGGTTGCGAGTATCGAGATTCCCGTTCGCTCATAGGTAGTGATCCGTACCGGGCGGGTCGGCGGCGTCCTTGTTCGTCGATCTGGCTCAGAATCATGCCCGTAGCAATATTGCTTGAGTCTACCGACAGAATGACCTGGCGTCCACACTTATAATCTATAGGTGTGAGTGCGGGTGCCGAAGCAATGAGCTGTTTGATTTCTTCAAAAGCCTCTGCACGACGCGGTGTCCATTCAAAATCGGTATTTTGGCGGTATAATTCTGTGAGCGGCCGAATAATGCTTGAGTAGTTAGGAATCCATACTCGAACGGTTCCACAAAGTCCAAGGAAGCGGCGAACTTCTTTCGGTGTGGTGAGGGGAGGCCAATCAAGGATAGATGCTACCTTCTTTCGATCGGGTGTGCATCCCTCGGGTGAACAAAGTTGTCCCACAATAAGTGCTTCCCTTCGACAGATTTGAACTTTGGTTCCGGAGAAAGTGCCGCCAGCACACTTGATTTTATGCATGATCCGGTGAACATCGAGCAGATGTTCCCAAATAAATCGCCGGATTCCAGGGTTTTCGGGCAGAACCTCGGGCTTTCCGGTGTTGTCAAGATACGCAGACGTGGGGCCTTTTATTGGAAGGTCGTCGATGAACACATTAGCAGGGTCAGGTATTTCGCCTTGCAGAATAAAAAGCATACACTTCTGGAATTCTGCTGGTGAATTAGTATATCCCGTAGGCATTGATGTAATGCGTAGTAACCCAAGTGGTGTCATGAAAGCAGTCATGTCGCGGCTTTCAGCATCCATTTTTCGGGCATCAAATCCCCAGTATAAATCGAATACCGTGTAGCATTGTCGTCCTGCGAATCCTTGAACAAAGTCGTCAACTATGGGTAGCATTCCAGCGTCGCGAATCGAAACCTTATTGAGGGGCTGAAGGTCATGAACAATTCGAAGCTTGCCGTTCTTTTTGACCACGCAGAACCATCGCGAACGATAAGAGGATTGGCACATTTCGTAAACTCCAGCTTCCATTTTGAGCTTCAGAACGTCAATCACCTTGTCAAGAATCCCGGGCGGAATTGGGATATTCTTGTACTCCCAAGGGGTATGAGGTACTGTAGCAATTTTGTATGGAGTGAAATATTCGTCCCGAAAAGTGCCTCGTTCTCGGTCTTCAAAAGCCAAAGCTTGTTCGTTGGTTTTGAGAACATGGAGAACCAATTTCTCCTCCTCGGTTGACATGAAATTGTCCGTATTGATTTCGAGGAGTGGTAATCGTTCCGCGGTAAGTCGTTCTCCTGGCGTAAAATCTGGTGGGTGTTTGGGCAATTCGGGGATTGTCAGCATGGGGTCCTCCGGAATTTTGCGTTTGACCTCGTATTCGGGCGAAAAGGTCGTAGATACAGGTCGAATCTTCTTATCGACCCTCTTGTACATGGTAAATGCTTGAAAGGTATTCCCGCGCGCGTCTTGCATGTCTACGGGGTAGAAGAGAAATTCGTCGTCCTCCTCGAGCACATCTACATCTTGTTGTGGACTGAGTTGAATGTTAGTAAGGTCCGTTGAATAATTGTCCCATCCCGTTCCCATCTCGGGCTCAATCGTGACTGAAAAACAGATTGGCTCAGAGACCAAGGCAGATTGTGGCCCACGCCTCTCCGCGCACAATTGCAGTGGCAACTGGTTGGATTGGAAAAGAACAGCTACAACCGACCCGAGAATTTCTACAAGTATGCGTACAACGCAACTTGTAAGTACGTGCAAAACAGAGAGTATCGTAGAAAAGGAAATGGATCGTAAGGTCGTAAAGCGCGTCGTACTAGTCGTAAGGTCATCAGTCGTAAACGTATGGATCCACGAAGGCGAGCGTCGTCCGAAGATAACGCAGTCAAGACCGAATCGAGTCCGTGGATGGTGATAGTACAGGAGAGGAAAGATCAGAACACCAAGAAAGATATGTACAAGGTAGAGAGGGAGGGAAACATTGGCGGAACTGGGGGCAATGGTGGTACAGCTAGAGGGTAAGGGAAGGAGGGCAGAGATCAAGAAGAGAAGGCACGCATGGGAGTAGAGAACTCGCGTGCAGAGAAGTACAAGTACACAAATCATGTCCAAGAGCTTTACATCTGCCCGTGGCGAGGCGTCAATAGGGCAGCTGCCCGAAATCGGTGAGGAATCCGCGGCGAACAGACGAGACGGCGACGTACCTCCTTCAAACATCGTCGTCGTGCTCGTCATCACCCTCCTGCCCGCTGTCCGTGTGCTGCTGCTCCTCGGGTTCCTCGTCGGACCCGACAGCGTCGTCGTCATCTTGCTCGTCCTCGCCCTGGTGCCCATCGTTGACGTCAACGCTGCGGGTGTCCTTGTCGGCAGACCCATCGGTGTCGTCTTCGGTGGAGCCATTGCTGGAGGTGGCGGAAGGGGACTCGTCGGACGGCGCGTGACACGGCGGGTCCATGACACAACGAGAAAGGTCGGGGCGGCGAGGGAGAGGTTGGCGGGGAGATGGTGCAGAGTAGGAGGAGGCGGCGGCGTACGAAGGACAAAAGCGCCGGGGAGCTCGTTGTGTACCCCGGTCTCGAACGCGTCAAATACTCGATCACGCTCCGCTTCGTCCTCCTCCGCCTCGTCCCAGTCCGAATCGCCATTGCCTTCATTGAAGAAGTACGACCCGACGAGGACCGGGATCTGGTACTCCGGGTCGTTCGACTCGTCCGTCTCGTATTCGGACTCGGCGGTGGCGTAGGCGTCGTCGCTGGATGGTGAAGGGGAAGCGGCAAGCTCGAAAACGAGGCCGGGGATGTCGATGGTGAAAAAGCCGTCGTACGAAGCGTTGAAATCGTACGAGAGGAACTTGTCCTCGCGGAGGCGGGTGATGATTTCCTCGCACGAGAACCGCACCTCGAGCAGCTGCTTGTGCAGATGGCACTCGGTGAGGTAGCCCATCTCACGCAGTGAGTTGAAAACAATCTCGTGGAGGGCGGTTTCGGTAGGGGAGAGTAAGGCGCAGATGTAGAGCCAGTACCCCGGCGACGGGTACCGGTGTTCTCGGAAGAACTTCGTAGAGGCGGTAGTTGGGGTCGAATCCATTCTTGGTGAGGTACTCGAGCGCATTGCGGAGGAACTCGTCGAGATTCTTGACAACATCGCGCAAGGGCGGAATGATATCGAAGTGGCGGCCGTCTGGTAGCCGAATAAGCAGCTGCTCGTTCCGAAAGAACAAGCGGGGCTTACTGAAGAAGACCGGCGCAAGCTCTCGGTTCTGCTGCACGTCGTAGACCTTGGGCGCCTCTTGAAGGTCATGGTAGACGGCGACGCGAACTCCATGCGGGTCCGACATCGCGTCGCGGTCGAGCAACTGTCCGAGCCCTTCGGGGTCGTTGAGGACGGCCCACGCATGCTCGAGCGGCGCAAAGAGCTCGCTCGCCTCGTTGGCGACTTGCTCGTCGTACTCCGACATGATGCGAGCAAGCTCCGGCGCAACGGCACCAGGAAGCTCGCGGCGAATGCGGTCTTGCGGATGTGGGCAAGCTGCATGAGCCACCCAGCGGGCCGGTAACCCTCTGTCGTTGTCGGGGCCACTGCTGCGGATGTGGGCGAACGTGCAGCTGGCGATGGTGACGACGATGATGACGAGGCAGTCGTTGGCGGGGTAGGCGACACCGAGGGCGGGCTGATGGCAGCCAGGAGCTCGTGGTATTTGGGACCACGGAGCAACGCCTCAAGGTCGCATTGACGACGACGAATGGACGAGGTCGTACTCGCCGAGTCGTCCGCGCGCAAGATTTTGCGGGGCGGGGAGGCGTCAAGGTCGCGCGGCGGTCGTTTGGCAACTGGGAAGGGGACCGCGGAAGGTGGAGGCGGGATCTCGACACGGCCGACGAACGGCGTCGTGAATGGATGTGGTTGAGCGGTACCGAAGCGCCAGGGCGAATGGGCAGGCGAGTTCGCCTCGATACGCTGCGCCCGAGTTGGCTGGCCAGCGACACGCGCGGTGTTGGAGACGTCGCCGAAGACCGGGTCGTCCACGTAGCGAACCGCAGTCGTTGCGGCCGCAACGTACGCGGTGACGTTAGCGTGGGGCACCGGCTCGACTTGGACGATAGTGGGCGGGTACTGGGCGTCCTGGGCGACACTACCGGTGAAGACGAAGCCCGAGAGCTCGTCCGGGGGCTCGGTAGTTGGTATATCGTCCAGCCATCGTCTAACGCGGTCGTCAGCGTCGGGCTCGAAAAAGATTGTCGGTATATCCACATACCTGCCCTCGTTGGACTCCGGTCCCTCGTCCCAGCCGTTCACAAACTCGTCCTCCCTCGCCTCTGGAGCCTGGGTCAGCGGTGGGTCGTCTTGGGGCGCTGCCAGAAGCTCGTCGTCTGAGTCGCTCGGGTACGCCTGCTGGATAAAATCCAGAGTCTCGTCCCAGAGACGCGTCGCGGCTTGTCGTTCTCCGGCGGCATGGAGGGCTTGGATGCGCCGGACGCGGTCGTGGACGATGGCGTCCCGGGCGTGGTAGAAGGACGCGGCCGAGGGCGAGCGGGACGAGTCGTAGTTGAAGAAGAGAGGCGAGTGGGAACCTGCGGCATCTAGAACGTTCGGTCGGGCGGCCTCGGGCGGCGTTACGAAAATCTGCTTACCAGCGGCTCGGAAGAACTCCGAATCGGCGCTACTCGGGCTTGACGCCGAAAACGACTCGGGCGCTGTTGTAAGAGAAATAATGTACCCAAAAAGACATTCTCAAGCTTGATGTGCTTCAGCAAGCAACACAGCCAGATTAGGTATAAATACTCATTTAGAGTCAAGGGAAGTCAATTTGGGTTGACAGCACATCCGACTATGAAAGACTTGATCTGACTGATTGTGACTGCAATTGATTCAACACAAATCAAAACAAGTCAACAGCAATCAGAAATAGTCAGTTATAGTCAAGCTAAGTCAAGGAGAAGCAGGATAAATTAGGAAGGAGGCTCTCACGGTAACAGTATATAAGGCCGGCAGGTAGCCACCAAAGTAGTGATTAACTTCCCCTCTCAAGCTCAGCTTGATCTTCTGTTGTCTTCCTAGTTGCAATCAGAACTAGTCATCCCTACTAAACACTTTGCTGTCCTATTGACTTCCGACAAGTCTCTGAGTCCACTGAGTGTCTGACCAATTATTAAGACTGATACCGTTGAAAGTGCTAACCCAACAGAGTCTAAGCCGATACTTTCAACACTTAAAGTATTACCGAGAACACCGAGAATTTACCGAGACAAGCTGAGATTACCGAGATTACCGATTACCGATACAGCTGAATTAAAGAGAATTCCGCTGACTACCGAGATACTGCCGAATACTGAGTTACCGAGAGACAACTGAATTTCCACCCGACGTGGAACCGAACCGAATTTACACAAGTACCGCGCCCAATTTATTTTGAGCAACACCCGACCTCCGAAACCTTATATTCCAACCCCCATCAAATTCTCATAAACCCCTTCAACTACACTCTCCCTGCTTCCCCGAACTCAACGTGAATCTTCACGAATAAAGTCACTTCCTGAAGACCACGGAGGGATAAATAAATTCCTCACAACAGCGCAAGCTCTTCGTGAGCTGGAGACGAGTTGGCCGAGCTAGGGGGTAGGGGCGAGTACGAGAGGGAGGAGGTCGAGGGGGAGGCGGATATAAGAGGAGGAGGCGAGTCCCAATCAGCGGGAAGCAGCTCTCTTTCCACCTCCATCTCGCTAGTCGTCTCACTGAAACGCCTCGTCAACCACGCCGCAAAACCGCGCTCGGGTGTCCACTCGTCAAGACGCTCGTCGGGTCGGCCTCGCATCTCGACTCCCGCCAACGCAGCCACCAAACTCGATGTCGAATCGTGTCGGCCCACTGGCGCATTGTCTGGCGCGCCCGGACGCAGAAGCGGCGGGTGGTGACTGGAGAAGGGGCTCGGGGGAGGAAGAGATGCGGGTCGAGTTGCGGAGGTGGGAGGGAATTGGAGCGCTGGATGGGCGTCGAGTAAGGTGCGTGGGTTGGAGGTCGGCTTGCCCACTCGCAATGTGCTGAACACACCGCAGCGCATA
This sequence comes from Mycena kentingensis (nom. inval.), assembly GCA_014461125.1. Classification (NCBI taxonomy): domain Eukaryota; kingdom Fungi; phylum Basidiomycota; class Agaricomycetes; order Agaricales; family Mycenaceae; genus Mycena; species Mycena kentingensis (nom. inval.). Next base: position 2,322,402 of record JACAZG010000005.1, on the reverse strand, counting down.
CTCGTACTCGTCCGCCGCGTCCATCACATCGTCGACTCGATAACGGACCTCGGCTTCCATCCACTGCTGGCCCAAACGCATCGACTCGGACGCGATCGTCCACGCATGAACACGGTCCGGCGGGGTTGTCGACTCGGCCTCGCCGCGCGAGCCGAAACAGAGTCCGCGGCGTGCCATGCACATTCGCAAGCAGCATCGCTGTTTCCGCCACCGGTACGCGGGCGCGATACGTGGCTGCCGCGGCTCGCATGGCTTCCAGCTGGGGATGCCCCGACGGAAGCTCGTGGTGGAGGAACCGCTCGATAGAGTGGTTGTGGGGCGTAAAGGGCGGGAATATCGGGGAAGGGAAGGTGGATGGAACCGGCGGGGGGCCAGTCCAGGCGAGCCACCGAGCTCGTTACGTCCCGCGAGGTTATGGTAAACGGGGTTCGTGCTGAAGGAGCGAACGAGGACGGGGTCGGGCTGGAAGGTGGCAAAAAGTCCGGGAAGGGGAGTGACGTGCTGGTCGCGTTGAGGAGCTGCGGGAGCAGCGGGTGCGAGCTGCGTCCCCAGGATGTAAGAGTAGGCGGCGCCGGCGTCGATGGTAGGTCTGTAACGATATGCGTGAGCGCCCGCTCACATTCTTCAGGTCGTTCGCGCGTACCTTGCGCCATCGTCAACAGATTGACGTCCGCCATGGGCTGGTCTGCCGAAACCGCGTCTGCCGAAGCCGGCGTCCGCGTCCGCCACGTCCGTTACCGCCACGCCCACGACCACGGGCGTTGAAGTAGTCGGCGCGGGGTTGAGTTGGCGGAGCAGCTCGAGACGCGCCTGCGTTCGCGCCACGCGCTCCTCCTCGGTTTGCGGATACGGCGTGAGGGAGCGGGGCGGTTGCGGGCTGGGCGAAGCGTGCATTGGGGCGGTCCGAGGCAGGAGCGAGACGCGTGTTGCCACGGCCGCGTCCTCGGTGCGATTGGACTCGCGGATTGGGGTCGGTTGAGCGGTAAGTACGGAATTCAGGAACAAAGAAGCGGGGGCCTGTTGGCGTAAAGCGGTCAAGGTGTGGGCCGCCGCCAGCTCCTCCGCGCTGAGCGTTTCGAGGTTGAGCGCCACGGTAGCCGCCGCGTCTGGCGCGCCGAGTCTCGACATACGAAGCGGGAGGGGAGGCAAGGACAGGAGGCGGGACGGATGAAGAAGTGCCGGCGCGCGCGGCGAACGATGCGGCGACGGCGGGGGACGAGAAGGCTGCTGGTCCATTGGGGGTCCGGCGGCGAGTGTTTCGGGAGTAAGCGGAGGAAGCCACGAGTGCGAGATGATGTTGTAGAGGGAGAGTGCTGGGTTTGGGGAGGAGGGAGAACCGCGTCGCGTCTCATCCATATTATAGTCTATTTCCTCCGTCGTCATTGGCGGCGCGCCAATGTCGATGGAGGTTCCAGACTCGCTATCCACCCATCCACCCGGTACGTGCGCAGCACTCTTCTCTTCCATTTGCTGCAAGTCCCTTTGTCGAGCTTGCTCGACATCGTTGTCTGATTTTGCGTCAAGTCTTGCTTGCGTTGGAGATGAACTCGCGTTGTTTTGGACAGATTGCTGAGCTCCGGCAGGGTCGCGTCGATGCCCGTTTCTCGGGACCGCCGTTGCTGCTTCTCCCGTTGGTGCGTCGATATTCTGGTCTTCCGTTGGGGCTCTGCGATGACGCTCCCCGCAGTCTAGGCTCCTCGTATAAGGCAAAATGAAAACCCAGCAGATGAGAAGGGTGAGTGCCCCGACAAAGACTCGCACTGCGCGAATCAAAGCCACCAGAAGCTGGTTGGCTTCGCTCACGACATCGGCAAATATTGTGCCGTCTCGGTGCTGCGCAAGTGGCGCCTCTCCGTGGAACTTGCCGCTGCGGTCCGCGGGTTCTGGATTCAGTGGCGCGTCCGAGGTCGGGGCTTGATCCTGGCTCTCGGAAGTTGAGTGTGGATATTCCGGGTTCCCGTTGTCTTGTAGCAGTTCGCTTGTACTTAGAACTTCCGTAGCAATGTCTTCACTGGCTTCTGTGCGTATATTGGATTCTGTTAACTTATCTGACAAAGGATTTGAAAGCTTCAGCTGTCTGCCGTACAGCTCAACGTCATTTTCGTTGATGAGTGACTTGATAGAATGGGACCAGACTTGAGTCGGTTCATCTTTGATTAATCGAAACCCTTCGTCCGCGTCGTCGACTTCCAATGCATGTTCTTCGAGCCATGCTGATCCAAGTAGGACATTGTGTTCAGATTCCAGAATATATAAATCCGCGTGAAGCAGTTGATTTTGTGCAGTAAACGGTGCTCTCCGAACGAGTCGAGTCAAGGTAATTTCCTGTTCACCGTCAAGGGTAAGTTCGGTTGCTGTTAGTGGAGGAATGTCTTCGATTAGCAGCCCGTGCTGTTGCGCAAATTCTTCGCGTATAACACTGAGCTGCATGCTTGGAATGAGAAGAGCAGGAAAACCGGAGGCTTCGGTTTCTTCCGATTCTGTGTTTTGCTCCTTCTCCTCGGCGAGTTCATAACTTGCGGAAGGAAATGCAGGTAAGTCCACATCAAGGAAGGTCATTAGTGGTCCTGGTTCCCCAGTGAGGTAGTCAAGTTCTTCCTTGAAATCCCCTTCAGAGCTTACCAAGAATACTTCTGATCCCTCATGAACTATTTGGAGACTGTTTGCATTCAGCCAAGGTTGCCCCAAAATGAGGTCGTGGGGGCTAACACCAACATAGAGGTCGGCGGGTAGCGCTCGTCCTTCCAAACTCAGCGGGGCTTGTCGAAGGACCTCAAAGCTTTCGATGGTCCATCCTCGTGCTGTTATCATTTGTGGGTCAGTGTCCGTTGTTGGTAATGCAATACTCCGGTCCAGAGCTGCCTGACGAATAATGTTATAGTGGACGGTCGGATCTATGACGGCAAGGATGAACCGATTTGGAGTTGGTGGGCGAACTGGTTCAAAACGGCCATCATCCGATGAGCTTGATTCGGTTTCGGCATCTTCTTCTGCAGGCAAACTTTGTTCGATGTCGGCCATCTTATTCATAAAAAAAGTCAACGGTTCCTCATGATCTTCCGATGCATTACTGCGCATGCACACCGCAAAAGAATCATTGGCTTCTGGCTCTTGTCGAACCAGATATATACCATCTTCCCGTTCCTCCACGGTCAGTTGGTTGGCATGCAGCCAGGGTCGTCCAAGGATGATAGGATATCGGAGATGGGTGGCCAGATATAGATCTGCTGGTGCAAATTTTGGTCCAACGCGCAAGTTTATGTCAATAATCTTGTCTTGCACACGCACAGCTCCGTACTGTGTATCCATCCATCTTGGCCCGGTTTTGTTAACTGGCTTGTTGAAATGCATCTGGGCGTAAGTTGGTTCCTGTCTAAATTGGGGTCCAAAACAACCAGAATTGATGTTCTGTCATCAGGCCGTACAGTGTGTTGCTTCTGCAGTGGTGGCCGAGTGATGATTGGTCCTCTGGACTCAAGGTCGGGGCAGAATGCGGCTGGCAGTATGATGACACCATGGAAACCTTCTGGTCCATCCCGAGTTAGGACCTCGAAATAATCTCCCGACTCCGTTTCTGGGATAACCAAGTAGGTACCAAGAGGCCTTGTTTCCAGTCGGGCATTATTTGATTCAAACCAAGGTCGGCCCAGTATCATGGCGTTTGGTGTGTCCTCGTCGTAAATGTGTGCATCAACTGAAGTTAGCCATGGCCCAATCCAGAAGTCAACCTGTCCCAGTGAAGGGTGCAGAAGCATATTATTGTGATACAAGGACTTGTATCCCAAGTCAATGCGTGCGATGTTGTTTTCACTGGTTGGTTTGAGAATTGCGAACCGGAGCGATCCGGAAGTTTGGATAGGTTTGGGGGCATATGATGCTGAAAAATAATCCTCATTCATGTCGACAATCTCCGGCTCGGGAGTGTGGTCGGGTGAGCTGAACACTGGTGGTATAAATTCGTTTCCCACCTCGCGTTCATATTCATAATCCAGGGTTATTTCTGGTTCGGTGGGCTGAGCGTGGAGTACCATCCCTGAATGAACAGTTAGTAGGTCTCCATGAGGATTCCCGCTTGGATCCTCAGCTGGGGCAGCCAGTAGTTCCAGCTTCACTTCCCCGTTGCGATCCTTCATAACCAAATATGTCCCTTCTTCACGTTCGTCGATCGTTACTCGGTTAGCCCGTTGCCAGGGGCGACCAAGCAGAAGTTCGAAGGGTGCACGTTCTGAAAGCCACATGTCAGCAAAGGAAGACCATTCCCCTAGCCACAAAGGTGCTTTTCGAATTAGCCCGCGCAACTCTCCAGACCCTCCATTGGCATCATTCATTCGAATGAATGGTCTTGGATCAACGGCTGCACGAATCTTCTGGCGCCCAATATCTCCTCGGACAACATTGAGCTGTGATCCGGTATCAATGATGGCATTTATTGTGATGCTCCTGATTTCGTCGGGGTTATCTTGATCGGCGATTTGCCGGCCAGTCATTTCAACCCGAATCAGAATACCCTTTGTTGAAGGCCAGTAGTCCTTTTCGCCTAATCCGAAGGATCGTGGAATTGCGGGTTTTCTTGCGCCAAGAAGGACTGCTTTTGGGTTGCAAACTTTGATCATGTCCGTAAACTCGTTACGAATATCCCTGGAAACTTCCATGAGCTCCCGAACACTCATTTCAACCTTGGCATCCAGGAGTCGGTTAGTAACTGCGTGCCGATCTACTGTGGCTGAAATGGCCGATTGTCGCGCGGAAGTTCGAGATGTTGCTTTGTCCTTGTCTCGCTCTTGGTTGCCAGAAGCAGACCTCCGTTCTGGATCTGGTGGATCCCGAGGAAGTGGTGCTTCATGCGAGCGAATTGGGGGCATGGGTTCATCGAGGTCCATAGGATATGTTCGAGGCTTACGGACATCCACAGGCCTGTGCTCCGGAATTTCAGGAGCCTTCCTGAGGTTTGTCTTCTTTGGTGGAGTAGGTGGTCGTGGTTCCTTTGCAGCTGTGGGCACCGCTGGTTTAACTGGCGGTGGTGGTTGAGTCACGGTTGGTGTTGCTGGTTTCGAAGGCGCCGACGTTGGGGCAGACTCGGTGGCCGGCGGTTTGGGTGCGACCTCTGATGGCGCCTTTACCGGCGTTTGAATTGCTGCTCGTTCATCTGGCCTCTGAGTTGCTCGCTTTGTTGCTTGCATTTTTGATCGAGTTTGTGGGGGCGGGTATACCCCATCAAATACTTGCTTGCGAAAATTGCGGGTGCTAGTAGTTCGTCGATCGGCTTCAAATACCGAGGCATCAGATTGATATCCGTCCTCCTCATATGGTTCTGCAAACTTGACTGACTTTGGGAGTGACAGGTAAACCGTGTGATCATCGCTGTCAGAAGAGTCTGAGTCATCTTCCGAGTCCAAGTGCTGGGCCTCAAAAAATTCCTCATCATCTTCTTCATCTTCGCTAGTGAGTTCAACAATATTTGCGTATTGGCGGGCTTGATGATAGAAATTCTCCACAGCATAGCGAGTGCCTAGCACAGGTTCTTCAACAAAGCCAAGCATAACCTTGGCCCCTTTTTGTTCCTTTGTTCGCGCTCCACTGCTTGAAGAATTGTCTCTCCAAATCTGCGGCGAAGATAGCCAAGTCCGTTCATCTCCAAGCGTCCGTTTTCTGCATTTCGCACTAGGACTTGCCGTGCGATAAGATCATTAACTCCGGTGCATGAAGAAATTCGGTGGCCTTCTTCCCCACAGCCCCAGCAAGAGCGATCGCCCAAAGGCAAGTTGTTCGGATATGTGGCTGGTGTCTGTGTTGGAGCCTTCGGAGCTGCAGGACTTTCAATTGCTCGGGTGTTAGGCGTTGTCGAAGTGTAACTAGGGCGTCGAGCAGGTGGTGTCTGGGAAACGAGTGGAGCTCTTACACATCGGACAGCGTTTCCCGTCTTATCCAATATGAGCACTTTAAAATAAGTCGGCGCATAGTCAGGATCTTCGATTTTCATACCGTTTAATTGCCGAATGAGCCCAGCGATTTCTTCTTCATTTCCGCTGAATTTGGTCTTCTTGCTTGATGTGGAGGGAGTGGATACCTTCACCTTCTTGTCCTTTGTCTTACGAGTCGTCGTTCGCTTCTTCTTTTTCTTTCTTCGATACTCTCGGTCAGAGTCGCTGTCACTGTCATCAGAATCAGAGTCTGAGTCAGATTCTGCTTCAAGGTCAGCAAATCCAAATTCGGAGGCGTCAATCAGCATTGCTTCTGCGCGGGTCCTGCGGAAATACCATTCTGCTGCAGTGTCAATTTCTTCAATGGAGTATTGATCAGGATTACTGTAGGAGCGGCCTTGAAGCATTCGTGTTTCTAGCGAGTTCCGCAGGGTTTGAGGGATGCCGAACCAGAAATAAGCGTTGTAAACTTCGTCTGAGATTCGCTTTTGATCGTAAAGTCCGCCGGCGATTGTCTTGTACTTAACAGTGTACTTCTTCCACTGTGTCATATTTGACATTGTACCTTTTGATGATTCCTTTGCAAAGGCTACGATGTCGGCGGGCTTGTATCGGTGAAGTGCGCGTTCGGCGTCGAACATCTTGAGAATTTCGCGTTTCAAACTGGCCCAACGGGGCGTTCGGTAGTGTCGCATTGTCTTGATGACGTTCTGTACATTTGAAGAGCAGTACTGCAAAATGTGTCGGCAGCGCTCACCCTCGTCAGTTACGCGGTTCTTGAGAAGCAGCTGTTCATAATGGCTCACAAACTGCTCAACTTCTGAATATTTGCCGCGGAATGTGTGCGGCGCCTCCTTGGTCCTGGGAGGTGGCATGTCAAAAGATGTGCGTAAGGGAGCACTGAATAACTGTGGGGCAGGCATCCTGGGGGGACAGGCTCGGGAGATGATGGCGGTGATGGCCGCCACCTATGAATTGATGGGTGATCTGATTCATCAGCACTGCTCAGGTTGTCAAGAAAATCACTAACGGCGTGATTCCCTGCCCGGGCTTTGCCCTTCCGATCAGTTCGATGTTTGGTACTAGCAAAATTTTGCTGAGCCTTGCGCTGTTCATAGTCCTCGCTGAGCCATTGCAGCAAGTCTTGCATCGTGAGTCGTAGGATTTTCGAAAAAGTCCCAATTGGTCATGTTGTTGTCGGAAAAGTGGAGTTGGGGTGGTCGGGAGGTAATGAAGTGGGGTTGAGTTTTGTGATTGTTGTGGAGTTGTTGTTAGAGTTTTGTTGTTTCACCTTTAGATCCCTCGCGGTGGGCTCCAATGATGATGACTGGAAAATTTATTTTCCAACGAAGAGTTCTGGAAGCGGCTTTGTTCGAGAACTCCACGCAAAGTTCGGTGAACTAGGTGAAGAGTTGTTTTGTCCAAAAAGGACGAGTTTGGGGGGTTGATTTGTGTGTTGGGGTTTGGGGGTCGAAAGAGGTTGCGGTCCAGTAATTTAAAATCGAACGGATGAGTAGTCTACGCTTTTAGAACTCTCAAGCCGACGCCCGATTTATTTTAGTGGATAAAGTCGCTTTGTCGTAAAGTCCTTGGCTGTCTGTCGCAAGGCCCGAGGCACAAAGAATAAGTCAACTTAACTCGGTAAGTTACTTAAAGAAGTGTGCCCTTCACAAATAAAGGGAGGTTGCGGTTTCTTTCTGTGTTGGTGTAAAGGGATTTGGGATCCCTCAGATGTCACACAAGTTTAGGTTGTAAGTTGAAGGTAAGTTTTTCTGTATATATTTTACAGGCGGGCGAGTGCTACTTATATACCTCTGCTAGCTCCGCAACGATGTCATGCACAGTCGCTGTGCATCTGTCGAAAGAGCGCTGCGGGTGGAGCCAAAGCGCTGCGGGTGGAGCAAAAACGCTGCGGGTGCTGCGGGTGGCTCCGCATGATGTCATTGCTGTGCAGATCCTACTTGCAGCTGCGGATTGCTCTGCTAGGGATGGCGGCGTGGTCGCGTCCAATCACATGATTGTCATGTGACCGTGCATGATGGAGTTTTTCGAATAATGCGAGATGCAAGTAGACTTTCCACTTTCCAGCTTGTTGATAATTATTTTTAATCCACAACACCGCTACCCTAGGTAGTGGGTCTATAGGGGAAGGGCACCGTTTACATCCAAAATTTTGTTTTTTGGTCATGCTGTGCTCCTGGTGCGCTGGCAGGCGGAAATATGTATGGCTCTTCTGTGCCACTCTCCGTCCCAAAATTCTGTCGAAATTTATAATTCTGAAAGTTGATTTAACAACGAGTATTTCTCCAATTTGCAATGTAGAAAAATATTCTTTCAACACTGCCACTATGCTCTAATTGCAGCCGGTGAACAAAGAAATCACTCTTAGATACGCATTATGATATCTCTCCCGGATGACCTCAAGCTGCAAATTTACGAGGCCAGCTATATGCCAGTGGTTCACTCACAAATCCACCTGATTATCCTCCTACAGTGTCCAGCGTATGATATGTCTGTGCAAGATGCTATGGTCTAGAACAAGCTCTGTAGTAGATATGCTGTTACCGCAGTCATTGAGGGGAGCATGAGCACATACTGCGGGATGAGGAATGCGGAAAGGAGCTCCGCACTCCCCGTCCCGCTGTACACTTGTGTAACGAAGACCTGGGTTGTTGACGTCGGGAGGCCGGAGAAGAACCTATAGGCGCATCAGTCCAGCCGAGGAACAAAGGCAAAAATTCAAACGATGCACATGCAGACGAACTGCAAGACCTTGTCGTCCCCGTCGATGACCCCCGCTCTTATCAGCCCTTTGCAGAGGAGAATTCCCAGGACGGGGGCGACCAGCATCTTCCCCACCGCCAACCCCAATATAGCGCCCGTCGGCAGCGCGCGCCAGGCGTCCCTACCTCTCGGCACGGGCAGTCGCGCCAGCGCAGATCCGAGGCACACAAGGCCCATCGGGACCGACGCGGCACCGATGAAGTTCGCCGCGTCGATAAGGAACGCGAGCGGTGGTTGGCCATCCGGTGGGGACGGCATGTGGACGTGCGCCGTGGACGAGTCGGAGACAAAGAGTGCTTTGAGGGGTGGTATGAGCGCGATAGCGGTTGAGGCAAGGATCGCGACGGAGCTGGGGAGGAAGAGGTTGCGGAGGAAGGTGCGGAAGCGGGTGGAGCGTTTATGGTTGGGCGTCGCAGTCGGAGTACTAGTAGGGCTCGCGGAGGTCGAGCGGGACGGTGAGCTTGCCGAAGAGATGTCAGCGGCAGACGAAGATGTTATGGAGGTCGGCGGCTCGACGACTGTGGGAGATGCAGAATCTGGATGGTGAAGGGCTAGAGCCGCAAGCGAAGGTGATTTCTCTACATCCTGAATCTGCCCGCCTTTCTGAACCCTGCCCCGAGTCATAGCTACGAGTCTCGCCAGCAGCATCGGCCATTTGTAGATGAGCAGTCTGCGCCGTCTCCTGGCTTTCTCTTGTAATGCCTCCGACTCCATGTCGCCGCCAGCATAGTCCAACCCCACGAGTTGATTCCCGCCCATAGGAAAGAAGGTTAGCTGTTTCGGGTTCAGTGGCAATGCAGTTGAATGTGCGCAGTCCACTGACCATGGATACCAGGATAAACCCCGACAAATACGCAACGCCCAGGTTCTGATCTGCCGTGCCGTTGAATGGCGCCGCGCTCGTGATACCCAGGACGACGGCGTTGGCTGGAAGATACGTCAATACCTCAGCATGAGCAGCAGTATCGCGGTAACGAACGACGCACGAATGTCGCCCCAATTTCCCCAACCTCCAGCCACGATGATACCCCAGCTACAGCGCGCGGTCAGCCGCCAGCGGGACACGACCCAGGGGGGAAATCGTGCCTACCGAAACCGATGCGGGACCCAAAATAGTGTGCTTACAAGGCAGGCAATTAGGATGCCGAGCGCCTGATAGAGGAGCGCAACGAGTATTATCGGTCCTGAGTAATATTAATATTTTTACTCGGTGACTGTAAGGGGAACAAAGGGATGGGGCTGACCGAGAGCGCTTGCATTTTGCGCTGTAAATGCCGGGACAATCTTGGAGAAAACAAGGCTCGGAAATGTGATGTGCTGTTCAACACAAGGTTACAGCTGGACGAGCAAGAGAGAGAGGCAGCAGACGCGCCAAAATAACTTGGCCAACTTCGCGGGCAGTTTGAGGCGCAAAAAGACCGATTTTGGTTACCAGGAATCCGGCGGAGACGCAGATGATTCTGGGCGCAAAAGCAAAGTCAGAAACAGCCGAAGAGTTGAAATTTGGGAGGCGGTAGCAGCTCACAAGCGTAGGATCGGACGAACAGAGATCCAGACGAGGTGGCCGGCGGAGAGCATGAAGAGAAGGGAGCGATTTTGACCCGGAGAAGAAATGGAAGATATCCGCGATCCGGGCGCGCGCGGAAGGGCTGCGTCCAGTTTTGTGCTTGCTTCTTGTACGGAGCTGCCATCCCGCGTCCCGCGGAGCGAAAACCAATGAACGAGGAGAAAATTTGCCACGTACCCAGGGGTACGATACGTGCGGGGTCCGGCCCCAGTGCGCGGACACTTCTGAGCGCGCATTGAAACAAGTATATCCGTTAACCTTGCCGACTCAAAGCGTCACAGCCGCTCGCGGGGCCGTCCCGTCCCGTGTCTCTGAAAGCCAGCGGTTGCGCCGCCGAACGCCTTATGAATGCTGCAAAGGCGACCGCCGTCCACAAAGCGCACATTGCAGGGCCATTTTGCGGACTGCACTTTGGGCAAGTGTAGTGTACTATTGGGAGACGGGTCCTCCGCCGACAAGTTAACTGCGGTTTCCAGGCGGCGTCGGGGTGGAGAGTACGATAGAGACCCAGCTCGCCTCGTAATAATGAACAGAGCGATTTTGAATATTTACTTAGGGGACCTGGAAGGATCAGAAAACAGTCCGACGAGTCAGAGCAATCGATACCCGTGTTGCTGTATTTCGCACTCTCGGGTCCGCATCGCAACCCGTTCCTCCGCTTCAACCCAAAAGTCTCGCCCGCCCCACGCCCCACTCAACCAATCCTTTCCAAAGTCTAGGTATCGAGGCTGAACGACGCAGAATCGAGGGTCCCGAATGTCGGCCTCAACTGTCTCCCGTGTCTGCGAGTCCGATGTCGTTCCTGGATCGCGATATCGGACGCGAATTACTTCATTCTCGATAGCGATAGCAACGACGCGGAGGTGCAGGCAGTCTTGCAGCGCCGCGACGACTAAATTTCGGGAGAACTGATTGGTCCCGAAGGCGAGATGCGTCAGAGAAGGCAAGCTCGCCAGCGTTGGGAGCATAATATCCGAGCATGACGAGTAGTCGTACAGCTCTAGGTGGGTGAGCTGTCTGAGCGGGCCAATCGAGGCGGGGTTGGGGAAAGCGCTCTGCAGACAACCGAGCGACAAGCGCGCCAGCGGCGGGGTGCCGCCCGCACCGAGGCCGTCGAAGAAATCTGTCTGGGATCCAAGACTGATCCAAACAGCGAGGCTTGTTAGGTTGGGCAAAGACCGAATTATTCGGTTCAGTTTCTCGGGTTCGACATAGACAGTGTTGACGAGCAGATGTTGGGTGAAGCTTGCTGGCTTTCCCGTGGATATGAGAGCGTCGAAACCCTCGATGTTGGAGGGATTGAGTACACGATAGAGTAAGGGTTCGATCCTGGGTGAATACAATGAGCTCAGAGATAGGGTCAAGGCATAGGAATAGACCATATGCGCACTCGATGCGCGACGAGAAGCAATGAAAGCGTCGTGGGGGTATCGTTCCACGCAGCGAGTTCAAAAATCACCCTCTCCATCTCCGGAGGAAGGTCCATCGCAGTTGATTACGATGGTGGAAGTACGGAAGCAAGAGGGTTTGATGCATGTCACGTTTTGCAAAGCTCCACTTCAGGATAAACTTTTTTACGCAAGAGGCCGATGGCTTGTGAGGCCCAGTGAAAAGTCTGTTTGGTTGTGTCCGGCGCCATCCGGCGCCAACCGCTCAGAACCGGTCACAGCGGATTTCGATCGAAAGCGGCTCAAAAACCTCGAAAACCCTTCGACAACCAGCTACGGCCGGCTACGACCAGGTGTTTTAGAAAATGAACTGGTCGCAGCCGGTCGCAGCTGGTTTAGGACCCCGCTTGTTCTTGTTTATTGTCCAAATCCATATATTCCTACTACTCGAATACACCTATTACCATCGGGTACCCCAGCTCGTGTCCCAACCCGCCGCCAAGTCCCTGCGACCAAGTCCCACCCGCCTCCCGCGACCAAGTCCGTTTCGCGCTGTCGCCCAACTCCACCTCCGCGCTCAAGTTCCTACTCCCGCTTCCGCCCGCCCAAGTTCGCGCGTTCGCTACCGCCGGTGTCGTCGCTGTTCGTCGCGGGGCGTACTCCAGCTATCCGTCGCGTCGCGCGTTCGTATGCGTGCTTGAATGGACGCGTTGGAGAAGCGAGATACATACTTGGTGTATTGCGCCGCGGCGTCCCAATTCGGTGTAGTAGCTGTAGACGTCGCGTTAGTAGGCCACAATGTCCGCTCCGGAGAGACGTACCGAATCTGACAATACTCTGCGCTCGCGGCGACGAGTCCGCGGGTCCATCGCCAACGGCGCCACGTCTTCGTGCCGGTGTCGTCGCTGTGGGTACGTCGTCGGAGGTCTTCAAGCCGATCCACCGCGTCGCACGTTCGCGTCCAAGTTCTACAGCGCTCGTGTTAGAGGAGGAATACCCGCGGAAAATGCGCGCTTACTCGCTGTGGTCCAGATCGCCGAGGCAGCTGCACAGGCCGCGTTAGTACGCCGCGATGTCCACACAGCGGAGACATGCACCGATGATGAGTTGGGAGTTCGCGCCTCAACGTCGCCAGTCGTAGCGGGCGTCGTCGGTCGCCTTCCAATTCGATGCGTTCTCGATAGGACGGCGCTACCAACATACTCGTTAGCCAACGCCAAAACATAGGAATTGAACACGTACTCGCTGCGTGGCGGCCAAAGTCGCACTATCTACAAGTCAGGGTCAGTCAGTTGGCACAGCCCATGGACGGTGCACTAACCGAACCACACGATCCCAGGAACGAGCTGCGAGGTAGTCAGCGGACCTTTCGGCTTAAGAGGCAAATGAAACTTGCGGGAAGCGGACGGCTGCGAAGCAGCCGAGGTTGGCGTCGTCAAAGCAGAGGTGCGTGCTCGCGGCGTCGAGCTGGATTTAACGAGCAAGTCGTCGCAATGCGAAACGGCAGCGCCGTACTCACCTGAAGCCAAAGGCCGCGAAGCGTCGGCAATGGGGATGGTAGAGAGGTGTACCCGAGCGGGTGCCGAGTATCAGGAAGGGAAATCTGCGAGGCTCAGACTGGATCGCGAACCGCGAACTGCCCACGTACCTGAACCCGAGGCCAAGTTTGTTGCAAGCTTGGACAAGGACTGGTCATTGTGGTGCGTTGAGGGTGGAAATGCGGTCGGATACATGCTGCTGGAGGCGCCGCAGTGTATGCGGTGGTGTTGTGGCCGTCGGTGGATTGCGCTCGACTAAGTTCACGCGGAACTGGCCAAGCTGCCGAGCCGACCTTCAAAACAGTTAGGAAGCCTCTCTAGGTGGTGCAGGATAGCGCACCGGGGGCCTGAGAGGCGATGGGAGGTCGTGGGTGAGCTGGAGCTGGATGTATGCGCGCTGCGCTGGCATCTTGACGCGAGTGGCACCGAGGCTGTGGGCATCGAGGCGGCTTGTGGGTCGAGCAGGGGGTTGCTAGAGGGGTGTACACGGGCCTGAGGGTGTTTTGGGAGGGTGGAGAGCGGGAAGAGCAAACGAGGTGGTGGTCGAGAACCAAGAGCGACTCGCATCAAACGCGCCCCAACTGCGCGTATCGTCGCCGTCGACGCGCAACCTGCTGGGCTTGGCTCTTAGCACACCCTGTGAGCGACTGGGTCATCTCAAATAGGCTCCAGGACGCGTCCATCGATGAAGGGTGGTCGCCTGTAGGACTGTCGAGTACCGGCACCAAGATGGCAGCCTCCTCCGTCCAGCCAGCTTGTGCGACCCATTTTTATGCGGCTAAATGCCGCGCACGATACATGAATTAGCGGTACAGAAGTCTCGAGTCCGGGCTCAATGTCCCCCGTAGCAAAAACTGCAATAAACTACTCGTCAAGCTGTTCAGCATCGTCGTCGCTCTGGTTAGTCCCTTCCAATGTCGCCTCTGCGGCCCTCTTCTCCTCCTTTGCCGCCTTCGCCTTTGCCTGGTACATCTGGGATAAAATTTAACAAGAGCCAGAAACAAAGTAAAAGGCCAACCTTCATGCGCGCCTGGTCCTTGCCGTCCTTGCTCTTCTTCAACTTTTCATACATGAGAACGAGACGTTTGACCGTTTCGAGGTTGTGCCGACAGTCCCAGACGCGTAGACCGTCCTTCTGGAGTACAGCAACTTGTTGGAGCGTCGGAAATGTGAACGATTCGATTATTTGGGGTTTGTTGGGACCGCCGACAACAAAACGCTGGAGAATGTGGACTTTCTTGTAGCGTTTGTCGGGGCTGAGGTTGGCGACGAGCCAAATGCCGATCCAGCAGTCGGACTTTTTGTTGCGGTAAAGTTGGCAGCCGTCCATGGAGCCAATGAGGAGGATCGTGTCCTTGTTGACTTTGCCGGCCGCGACCGCCTCGAGATATTCGGTTCCACAGAACAAGTCGGAGTAGTTCTAGGTAGAAATATCGTTAGTTACCGCGTCGCGAACGTGCCGATACTTACCTGGATTTCGCCATCGTTATTTTCCAGCTCCTCGAGCACGCGTTCCGTCTCCTCCCACGAATAGCCCATGTCCGCCGCCGTCTGAGGGTGCCGATACAGCGCTTGGAGCTGCGGACCAGGAGGGAACGTCTGGAATGGACGTGGTTTCTCCCCGGGCTCGCATCGCGCTTTGCCACAGACAATGCAGTGGGTACGGTCCGCCAGGACCCGTGTAGCCCATACACGACCCCGGACACATATCAAACGGGATGGCGTAGACGCCGCTCAGCGCCGCGACGTGCTTGCGGACGCGGTAGAGGGAGAGCAGCTCCTCATCCGGATGGTGTCGCTTGTTGGCTTTGACGGCGCTCTTGTACGACTTCTGCGACGCGTGTTCCGTCCCGAAGTAGAGGTCGATGGAGTGGCGGAGCTCCTTGTCGCTTATAACGGGGACAAAGTGGGGAGGGTGAAGGAGGTCGTCCCGCTGGCTTGGTGATAGACCGAGGTCGTCGATGGTCGACGACTCGAGCGCGCGCTGGTAGTCGACAACGAGGCGGAGGTCGGCCAGCGTAGGCTCAACGCCACCGTTGAGCAGCTCGAATTGCTCGAGCTCAAGTTCCTCCTGGTCTTGTTCGGGACCGTCCTGGCCGCCACCGCCGTTGAGATCCTCATCCTCATCCTCCTCCTCGTCGCCAAAGCTGCCCGGGTCTGGTTCCTGGTCGTGCTGCGGTTCATCGTCCTCCTCGTCGTCGTCCTCACGCTGTGAAAGTACATTAGCAAGGAATAGACGTGTTTACCGTTATTGCCGACGCACCTCGTCCTCTTCCTCGTCGCCCTCCTCGTTTTTGAACTCTGCGCCTTCGTCCGGAAAGTCCGGGTCGTCGCTGCCCACTTGAAAGTCGTGTTGCGCATACTCGGGAGCCTGTTTGGGTCGTCAGCCGCGTTGCTCTCCGCGTAAACAACACCAGACCCACCCAGCCCGGTTCATCCTCCTCCATATCCTCCATAGACGCTGTTCGCTGTCGCTTCCGAGGACGCGAGGGAGTCGACGCGTCCGAGTCCGAGTCGGTGCTGGTGTCCGAATTTGAACCCGAGTTTGAGTCTGAGTCCGAGTCCGAGTGGAGACGCTTGTTTAGCCGAGCGGAGGGAGTGTAGGAAAGTTGGGCTTTGGCCCCGCCTTGTCGATACGGCGCGTGGTTGTACCAAGTAGCGGGAGAAACTTCTCGTCCGCCATTGCAGTAATACTGGCAGTCGCAGACAACTACGGTGGTGGTGCTGGATGCGCGAGGCATTTCTAAAATTCGGCCTCGTTCAAATTGGGTCGGGTCGAATTCCAAACGACATGGAGGGAAAACAGAGGTGTATCTAAATTCACACGCAAAACCAGCTGGCACCAGACTGGACCGGATTTGGACCGGATTTGACCGGTTGTGACCGGATTGACCAGCTACGACCAAACGGACTTTTCACTGGGTGTGAGGACTGGCGAAAATCATTCTCGCGCTGCGTATTCCATTTTTGAATAGCATACACGTTAGTAATGTGACAGAAAAAATATTGTGTGGCAGTTCGCGCAGAGTGAGAACTTGTGTTGCGCCACAAGCCCCTATACATTGCTATAATACTCTGAATCTATAGGGACGAGTAAAGAGAAATTGGCGGAACCGGGGAGAACAGAACAAGGGAGTGCTGAGTAAAGCTCTAGATCCGAGCAGGACGCGTCTCGCGGCTTGCTTTCTAGATCTCCAACCAGTACGTAGTAGAGCTTTGGCTTCGAATCCGCGAATGGCGACCTCTAATCCCCAAAACAATCCTCTTTCGGACCACTGGCACATCTCTGGCAATAATGCTTGTCGTCCCCATAAACAGTTCCACTATCCCGGACGTCATCAAGACCCGCGCGCTCCATAAGAAGGCAACCTACTTAGTACTTAACGCGAGCGCTCAGTCCTAGAACAGAGTCTGCAGCGTATACGCCGTCACCCCCGTCATCGCGGGGAGCATGAGCACATACTGCGGGATGAGGAACGCAGAGAGGTGTTCCGCGCTCCCCGTCCCGCTGTACACCTGCGTCACAAACACCTGTGTAGTGGCGGTCGGGAGGCACGAGAAGAACCTGCCGGCGAATCAGCATGCTGCGAGACTGGGGCGCAAACAAAGAACAAAGAACGAAGACGAAGAAGAAAAGAACGTGACGCACATGCAGACAAACTGCAACACTTTATCATCCGCGCTGATAACCCCCGCCCGCGTCAGCCCCTTGCAGAGGAGGATCCCCAGCACGGGCGCGACGAGCATCTTGCCCACCGCCAACCCCAATATCGCGCCCGTCGGTAACGCGCGCCACGCGTCCCGGCCCCTCGGCACGCTCAGCCGTGCCAACGCGGACCCGAGGCACACCAGCCCCATCGGGACGGACGCCGCGCCGATGAACGACGCTGCGTCGATGAGGAAAGCAAGCGGCGGCTGCCCGTCGGGCGCCGTCGGTATGTGTACATGCGCCGTAGAGGAGTCGGCGACGAAGAGCGCTTTGAGGGGCGGGATGAGCGCGATGGCGAAGGAGGTGAGGATGGCGAGGGAGCCGGGGAGAAAGAGGTTGCGGAGGAAGGTGCGGAGGTGCGTGCGGAGGCGGTGGAAGCCGCGGCGCGGTGGGGGTTTTGAAGGGGCTGGGGCTGGAAGGATGGGAGGGGTTGGGGACGGGTCGTCGATGAGGGTCGTGGTCGGTGGCGTCCCTGCAAGTCGCGTTTGCCATGTTTCCATCACCAGTGGGCCGGCTCTAGACGAGGAAGACGCGAAATCGGAAACGACGGTCGCGGACTCGTAAGATTGCTGGCGCAGGGTGGCAAGTGGCGGCGGTTTTGGCACTTCTTGGGTCTCGATGTTGTTCTTTTCGTCCTCGGTATCTTTGACGTTGCTCATCCGGCGTCGTTTCGCTGCCGTATAGCTAGCGACTCGCGACGGCCATTCGTACAGAATGAGTTTTCGCCGCCTGCGGGTCGTCTCCCGAACCTCATCGGGCTCGACATCCGGGCCGACGTAGTCCAGGCCAACGAGCCGATTCCCGCCCATAGGGAAGAAAGTTAGCTGTACGTGTCTCCCCGTCAGCGGCGTGATAAACGAGAGGACATTTCGGTACCATGTACACCATGATGAACCCCGCAACGTACGCAACACCCAGATTCTGGTCCGTGGTGCCGTTGAATGGCGCGGCACCGGTGATACTCATAACCACGGCGTTGGCTACAATGCACGCGTCGCTAAGCTGAGCAGAAAAATCTACCAAACGTACGTATATCGCCCCAATTTCCCCAGCCTCCAGCCACAATCAGTCCCCAGCTGAAGGCTCGTAAGACGAAGGAAGCGCGCGCGGAAGGGACAGTCGCGCGCGCACCGAAAGCGATGTGGAACCCAGAAAAATGTCCGCACAATCGAGGCGATTGCGATGCCCAACGCCTCGTAGAGGACCGCGACGAGGACCAGGGGTCCTACATACCGAGATTAGATATGGATCGCGTCGGGAAAAGAGCGGAACGTGCGCACCGAGTGCACCGATGTTCTGCGCCGTGAATGCAGGAATAATTTTGGAGAACATGAGGCTCGGTAGTGTAATGTTCTAGGCGCGATTATGAAATCCGGTTGGGAGCCTCGAGGAACGACGCCGACAGACCAAAAGGATTTGGCCAGTGCCGCGTGCAGCGACTTGGGGGAAGAGGTCGGCCTTTGTGATTGTGAAGCCGGCGGAGACACAGATGATCCTTGGCAGAGGTCAAGAGAAGGCTTCTTCCAGTCGAAGACGGCGATGCTCACAGGCGGAAGATGGGTCGGATGGAGATCCAGATTAGATAGCCAGCAGACAGCATTGTGGGCGCAGGGAGAGAGACGGGGAACAGGGAGACGGGGAGCGCGGCGTGGGGGTAAGATGCAAGAGACCCGGAGACCTTCAAAGTTACTCCGCCCTTCGGTCCGATCGGCCGATGTCACTATCAGTCACATATGTCACGCAACCGTGGAAATAACACTGTTCTTTTCTTTGTTGTGTCCTCAGTGTCCGCAGAGGCGGGTTTTTGTGTTCATTTGTCAATGGCTACTAGTACATGTCTTCCGTCGTCGAGAAACAGATCACACAGAAACCTCCTCGAATAGAATGAAGTTCATGCATTCTCTGTATAAAACTAGCTAGTAGACTGCCTGCTACTCAACATCAATCCCAGCTGTCCGTCACCAAAATCCTCAGTCCCTTCTTCTGCAACGCAGACAGCGCGTATCGGCCAAGGTCGTAATGGCTCCTCGGAACGCAGCAACGGCATGTAACCAAACGCAGAGTATGCAGTTCCGGCCGCGCATCCTTAAGCTTCCGTATAGCGTCTGCGGAGACACCCTCCCGAGGGAAGAATAGCCCAAGAACGCGGAGATACGGCAGTGCGAGCTTGCGTCCCGTCCATACTGTAAGCGCATAGAGGATGTCCGGCACCATGGCCGCGCATGCCAGCTCAAACGTCGTGAGGGTGCGCACGCATTCACATTGGAAGAGCACCCGGAGATGCTTGAGTGTTTGGCTTGCAGTCTCCGAGTCCTCGTCGACGCCAAGGCGGAGGTGGGTGATAAAGCAGCCAGATGCGGTCAGAAGGTTGAAGATGAATTTGGAGGTTATCGTGGGGATGGAGTTGTCGGCATGGAGAAGAGTGTGAAGTTGGGGAGCGATGAGGGAATCAGTGAGCCGGTGCAGAAACATCGCCGTGCACTCTTTGAGCTCGAGGGACGCGATCTGGGTGGTAATGCGCTCTCCTGGAGCAAGAACCTCGTCGATCATATCATCGTCGATGTCCCAGAGTACGAGGCTTGAGCCGGCGGGCAAGAGCGAAAGGATCGGTACGACGTCCTCCACGAAGCAGCCTTTGAATGTGACCTTCTGGAGCTGGGCCCATGGCGCGGCGCTGGTATAGAATGATGCGTAGCCAGCGGCGTCGATGAAGAGCTCTTCCAAGCCGGGGAAAGAGTTGACGAAGGAGCGAACCCGCGAAAAGGCGTCGTGCGATTGGTGGTGAACTTGGAGTCGTAGTCTGCGCAAGCGAGGGAACTCAACGCCTTGCGCGGCTCTCTTCTCCTCAAGTCTCTCAAGCTCGGACGCCGTAAACACGATAGACAGCTCCTCCAGACGCGGGGCCAGTTCGAGGAAGGAGGCGACGAGACGCTCGATGAAGAACTTACGATCGCAGATCCAACCGTCATGGTGCAGGTCCCATTGGATGGCGAGCGACCGATGGCGAATCGCTTTGAGCTGCGACTCGAGGCGTTGGTGAGCCAAAACCGTTCCTTCCAAACGACCCGGGGCGTCGTCGGCGTTCCAACGACCATCCCAGCCGTCGGTCCAGCGGATTGTGCGCCAAAGACGCGGGAGCGAAAGAATGACATCGTGCCACCGCCGACAGACGAGCGCGAGTCGGATAACGCGGCGAGTCGGATCACCAGCTTGCCAGTCCAACGCATCCCGGGGCTCGCTGTACAAGAAGATCTCGGCGAGCAGCTCGTTTGGAAGTCGGCGGAGTGGGGAGAGGACGTTTCGGTGCGAGGTCATGAAGCCGCGCAGTCGATGGCTCTGTAGTCTCCACGCCCGTAGTGAAGATTGGAGGTGCAGAATGGGAGCGTTCAGGGAGGTGGCAAGGGCGAGGTCTCCTCGGGCACGCTGTTGGCGAAGTGCTGCAAGGGCGAGTTGGAGCCGCACGATCTCATCGTCCGTACGCGGTATCTCGACGGCGACTGCAGCAATGAGACGCCGGATCTCGCTTAGCTGCGCCTCGGTTGGGGGGGAGTTTGTATCGAGGAGCTCGGGACATGGACTCTGAGGGTTGTATTTTCGAGGGCGAGGGGAGTCGGGCAAGAGCGTGAATTGGCTGGATTGACGCGTTAGAGGAGTCTCGCGAGATTCACGAGCTTGCCTGTGGAAGAAATGCGTAATTTGAAGCTGCTCTTTGGGCATTTTTGACGCGATGGTGGTGGTGGCAAGAAAAGAGACGTCGCCATCATTCGATGCCACCACCTCGTTCGCACATAGACAAGGGTTGCTTAAGACTCGCAATGTCCTTATTTATTAATAAAACCGCATAGTAGCAAGAAATATATTTTTCTAGTCTTCTACCAGCACCATCTGTCCGAAATAAAAAGCGCCAAACCCCGCATCTGCAACTTGGAGATGACGGCGTCGGAGAGGCCAGCGAATCCTAGAAGCCTGAGCGTGCGCAACTTTGGTCGGCCGGCACTGAGCTCTAGGATCACCTCCTGCGAGATGCCGTTCGATGGGCATATGAGGCCGAGCGTGCTGAGTTGCGGCAAGAGGCGCGGTTTCTTCGAGTTGTTGAGGAGGTGAAGCATTTGAGCCGTGATATGAGAGCCCCATAGCTCCAGCGTCTGCAGCGAGCGGACACAGAAACATTCAAATAGTTCTTGGAGTTGGATGAGTGTACAGTCGACGCTCTCATTCGTGATGTCGAGGCGTAGATGCGTGAGCTGGCACCCTGACGCCGAGAGGAGCGGGACAATGGTGTTTGAAAGCGATCGGTAGACATGCCCGTTGGCGGGCCAGAGATGGGGGAGGGTATGCAGATGGGGCGCCACGAGGAGGCGAAGAATACCGCGAACACATTCCTCGCTGCAAGCATTGAATGAAAGAGTGCCGACTTTCAGTGTTGTACATAAGGGTTAAGGCTTATCATGAAATAAGCCTTAATATCATTATAAGTTAAGGGCTTATTGAGGTCTCACTGACATGGTAAGCCCTTATTTAGGCTTACTTATAGTGTGACATCTCTGTGACTTGTTGATGCCAGCCAGCTGTGAACACTTTGTGCTATGCAATCTTAGTTTAGTAGGAGCACAACGAGGTACTCTAGTGATGTGCACCTGAGAGTCCGCTGGGATCGCGCAACTGAGCAGTGTGATGCCCCGAAGTATTTTTCTGGTCCCGAAAAATAAGGCTTAATTACACCTTAGAATGGACACCCTTAATAAGGCTTATATTCAATATAAGGCCAGACCGCTGGAAATAGGGCTTATTAAGACCCTTATGTACAACACTGCCGACTTTAGTGTGGATCCGCGCACGGACTCGGAAGACATGGTCGGTGTTTTGAAGTTGCTTGAGAAAGATAGCTGCATCGAGTCCGAGGGTGAATATTGGTAGGATGTCCGAGACGCGGCATTTCGCGAACGTCACTTTCTTGAGCAGACTCCAAGGTGCGAGGCTCGAGTGGCAGCAAAGATTGGCGTTGCCGTCGATTTGGAGTTCCTCGAGCACCGGAAGTGAATGAAGGAAGGTCCGAGCCCGCAGGGACCCAGAACGGCACCGACGAACACTAAGACGCAGTCGCCGCAGAGCAGGAAAGGTCACGCCGCGTGCAGCACGCAGTGCTTCGAGCTGCTCCAGCTCGCTGACGGAGACCATGAGGAACAATTCCTCCAGCCGGGGAGCCAGCTCGAGAAAGAGTGCAGCGAGCTGTTCGAAAAAACGCT
Organism: Mycena kentingensis (nom. inval.); assembly: GCA_014461125.1. Taxonomy (NCBI): domain Eukaryota; kingdom Fungi; phylum Basidiomycota; class Agaricomycetes; order Agaricales; family Mycenaceae; genus Mycena; species Mycena kentingensis (nom. inval.). The sequence goes on along the minus strand of JACAZG010000005.1, from coordinate 2,300,249 downwards.
GGCAGGACGGCCAGCGGTGGTGAAGGAGGTTCCATTGCATGATGAGCAATGGGTGCCGCATTGCTTGAAGCTGCGATTCGACACTGCTGAGTGTTGCCGAGGACAATCGCGGTGGCCCTGGTGGCAAGGAAAGATCACCACAGTCCTCGGGATGGAAATACCAGCTCAGGGTATGCTAGAGACCCGAGACGGAGAGTGCAACCTCACGCCATCGACGGCAGACGAGGGTGAGCGGGAGCGGCTCGCAGACGGCGGTAGCATGCTCCAACGGGTCCTGCGGACGAAAGTGCTGGAAGATTTCGACGAGTAACTCGTTTGGAATGCCGCAGATTGGGGAGAGGATATTTCGATGCGCAGACAGAAAGTCGTGTAGGCGCTGGGCTTGGAGTATCCATGCTTTCACCAGCGACTGAAGATACAAGATGGTCTCGTCTAGTGTTGCCGATGGCTGGCTACGGCTCGGCTCGGCTAACCTTATTTGGCTTGGCTCGGTTTTGGCTCAAAGACGGCTGAGCTATCTCGAGCCGCCTCTTTTTCTTTTTTCTCTCGGTGGCGGCGGAAATGTCTCTCAGGTTCCTCCCCCGGCCGCTTCCCTTCCGTGGACATGCTTTCAATCCGGCACGACGCGCTTTCCGTAGCGCAAACGCGAGTTGAGTCAGCGGTGGGAGTTCCGGTGGCGTCGGCGGCTTCAATGTCACGCTCGACAAGCTCGAGAACCCCGCGGAAATGAGCAACCAGGTACTTCCAGAGATAGCCATGGGAACAAAGAAGGCATTCGGAACCATTCCCGACAATGAATGACCGGTTTGATTTTTGGGTCTGAGCCGATAGCTAAGCCGGCTGGTGGCGGTTGGCTGCAGCTGGCTGGAATGCGGCTCGGCTGACCGGCTAGCCGAAGCCGAGCCAGCTATCGGCAACACTAGTCTCGTCTAGAGACGCATCCGGCCCTCTGTTGGTGGCGCGCGCCTTGCGAAGCGTTTGTAGGGCAAATTGGAGGCGCGCGACCTCGTCCTCCGTGCGGAGTAGTTCCTCCTTAGTTCGGTCAACGAGGGCCCGCACTTCGCGCAGCTGCGACTCGGTGACGGGGTAGTTTGTACCGAGCAGCTCCGGACATGGGTTTTGCGGGTTGTACTTGCGAGGCGCCGGGGAGGACGGAAACGGGGAAGTTGAGCTACTTTGAGGTTTAGACGCTCGCACCTCATGCCTATGCGACTTACGATCTGAAGAAACGAGTTATCTGCACGACTTGAGACTGTTGTTTAGGCATTTTGAGGCGAATCGTGGTGGTTCGGTTCATGTGCTAGTGACTTGCCTGTTGCCTGCAGCTGTCACTGACCTCGACTCCCAGACCGCCAGCATACGATGTACCCACTGCCCTCATACAAGCTCATTCTCACTTAATTCCAAATGCTTTCGCATCTACTCCCAGCGGGAATTTGCAATTGGAGACGCGCAGCTCCATTTTGGACCATTTTCCTCGTGGCAGGCATGCTGACTCGAGGGACGTAAAATCCGCCCTGAATCCGCTCGGACGCGGCACTGACTTGCCCTTTCGGAGCTTGGAGGGACTCGGAGGCTCGGCCAACCTCGTGTCGCACTGAGACGCCACATTATCCGAGGCACACAGGTATTTATGGTCCGGGAGAGTCACCGCGCCTACAACACTTTCCCTATCGCCCACATGGACCGCCAAAGCGCCTACACTCCCTTCTACGTTAGAGAAGGCTCGACAGCGCATCTCAAAGTCAAGAAAAACGCGTCCGATCCACCTCCCGGATCCATTTTCATCGAACTCGGAGCTGACACCGTCGGTGCGTTCGGTGGGGGCAGAAGAAAGCGCAACGAGGCAGAGCGCATTGCGTGCCTCTCGCAAGACGCGTACGTTGCGCAGCTCGAGCCACATCGTGTGCTTTGCCGGGGCTGCTGCAAGTGGATACGACTCCGCGCCAACACGACCTACTGCACCAGCCCCTGGGCGCTGCACAAAGCGAGCTGTTTTCCGAAAAACGGCCTCACTGGGTGAGCCTGTTATCTTTGTGAATAATAAATTGCGTGCGCCACTACTCGAATCGCGCTTCGAATTCTCGACTGACATCTATTCGCGCCTCTTCGCTTTCTCCATGCTCTCGTACTCACAGCTTCTTCGCTTTCGCAGCCCAGACGAACGTGCCGCCAAACGCCCCCGACTGGAAACACCTCCCGTTAAGACGCTCTCGCCGGAGCCCGAGTCTGACGACGAGCGCGACGAGCTGGGGAACGAACACCACTACATTCAACGCGACAGTCAGCTCACGTTCGCCGAGCGCGTCGCGATCTTTGCGCAGGACTCGGCTGTGGAGGAGTTCAACGAGGATGGGGTCAAGTGCTCGGGATGCAAAGGGTACGCGGTGGTCGTACTTGTTTTTAGTCCTGCTGACATCCAACATAGGTGGCTCGAGTTTCCGGTCGGAGCTCTGGGCAACCACGGAGCTGTAGTCGCGTTCTGGCACGACCATCGCGACAAGTGCATGGCGATAGTGGAGAAAGAACGCGTTCTTGAGCAGGTCGTCGCGTACGTCGTCGTCGTCCCGCATCTGCGCTTCTTTCTTTTTAACGCTCCTGCAGCGTCTTCCCTACCCCGCCTTCTGCTCAGTTCACCCCCGTCTCCAACGCCGGTACAACCCATTCCGCTCCGTCCTCGTCTGCGCGGCGCAAGAATGAAGAACAGCGTATTGCCATCCTCCAAGCCGACACGCTCATCTTAACCATCGAGCCCCATCGCGTCCGCTGCGCGCTTTGCGACAAGTGGATTGCGCTGCGCAAGGATAGCAGCTATTGCGCGTATCCGTGGCTGCAACATCGCGGCAAGTGTGTTATTCGCTAGTGAGTGGTGTCGTTCTGCGGTTACGGTTGGTTGCTTACCGTGGACGTAGCCAGAAGAAGCAGGGGGAGGACGCGGGAGCGGCTGCAGATGGGATGGAACCCGAGGTGGTGGGGAACACTAGGGCGACTCCATCCGCCGCTTCCACGTCCCAGACGCGTCCGACGTACAACCACACCCACCCACATCCACCACGCTCCCTGCCGGTCGAATCTGAATATCCGCCCACTCCATTCACGACAATGGCAATGGTGACTGCCCAGCCACGCGTTCTTCTCCACAACGCCGCTATGCCGTCGGGTAAGCGCGGTTTCACCATAATCGAGGAGAATGACGGGTTCCTGAGCCAGTGCCAGAACCGCGTCGCCCGCCTGCGCACCCAGTTTCCGACCTCACCATCGCGCCTGTCCACCCATTCATGACCCCCATTTCCGACATGACGCGTCCCGCGGTAAGTGGCCCCAAACGCAAAGCTGCGCGTGCCCCGCCCACGCTCCCTCGTCCAAACCTAAATTCTAACTCTGGACGGTACGTACTTCGTTCGCCCATCCCCTCATTCCGCCTCGGGATATTTTCGCTAAACTCACCATTTTTTCTCGTCGTCTAGCGCATCCTTCATCGCATCTTCCATCACCCACCTCTTCCGCACCACGCACGCGCCGACCGACGCGCTCAGCATCTCCGCGCTCGTCGCGTACGTCAACGCCGCGGTTCCGCCGGACCGCTATGAGGATTTCGACACGGAGGAGGTCGCGCGTGGGGCGGGCGCGTTTTGCGCCGCGCCTGAGACGGGATTCGTGATGGAGGGGGATGTGGTAAGGCTGGTGGGGGCGGAACGGGTGTAGCCTGTAGGTGGGGCTGCTGCTGGTGTTTTGTTGTTTGTGTTTTTGGCCGTTGGTACCTGCCCGCAGAGGCGGGTTCGTCGTTCTTGCTCTGGTCTCGCTCTTGCCTTGCACTTTATATCTTTATCCTTGTCGCACCAAAGCGTACCTTACCCTATGATACTGTACTCTGTTGAATGTTTTCTCTTGCTCTGTGCCAGTGTACACCGTACGTTGATGTCTTGTATTCCTCTGCTACTTGGCCCTCTTCCTAAAACTGTGTTGCCAGCCGATAAGTTGAAGTTGTCGCCACCGCACGCCTTATAGAATGGTTATTACCCTTCCCATGTACCAACCAAAGCAAAATATGCTGTGAGATCACTGCGTGATCGACTGCGCCCACAATGAGCCAACTTCGTTTCGAGCGAAATCCTCGCGTCCAGGCGAGCTACTTATAGGTCCTTTAGCCGAGGCCTCATCCATTAATATCAAATGTACCGACGAAAGTGATTCAGAGGAGTTTGTGGTCAAACACGGAACTCTAGTTCGTTCATGGCAGCGTCGTCCAGATCTAGCGAGACCCTCTTCTCATTAGACGACTCTGAAATCGATGCTGGTGGCGCAATGCGCCCGGACCGGACTGGTGCGCGTTCCAGCGTGCTTGATTATCCTCGTTGGTTCATCCAAGTCCGTAGCGCGTGCTGGAACTCGACGACACCCCAACTTATGCCTGCTTGGCTATTGGTACTCTACCATCCATAGCTTGTTTAAGCCTATAACTTTAATAAAATGTTGAGATGTCGTGGAAGTGTGATTCTTTCGTGACTCCGTTTCGCTTTTGGCCGGAACCGTTTGGCTGCGCGATGGACTCGCGCGATACGCCTGCGTCCTCGGTGCAGAGCTCGCAGAATCCCCACTCTTCCCCCATCTTGGATAAATCCCCATCTTCTCAACCCCAAGTACGTTTTTTTCGCGCCAAGCGCGCCGGTATCGGCTGAGGGTCAACACAGGCGCTCCCGCATGCAATTCCCTCCATGGCTGGGGCCATCTCCCCTCTCCCCTCCACTACATACCTCCCCGCAGTTGCTGGCCATTCCACGGTGCGTCTTTGGGCGCTGGGACGCGTGCAAGACCTGATCATCCACCTGTAGCTCCTGAACTCGCCATCTTCCTCCGCTCCCCCAACGGACGGTACATCTCGCTCTGCGAGCCATTTAGTGCGTAGTTGCTCTTGTCAGCATCCCCAGAGCTCACGCCATCGGCCTTAGAAGCCACTGAGCTTCGGCAAGGCCCAACTTCTGCAAGTACGCTTCCCCTCCTCCCTCCGCTCTTCTGGCGCCATAACTCTCCAAAGGGAACGCCGTTGACCACGTCTTCCGGGCCCGCGTGGATGAAGGTGACGTCTCCGCAGTCGACGAGATCTCATGGACTTTTGGGGAGCAGACAGGTGCGTGCTCAGTCTTGCTCATTAACTATCTGTTCTTACTCGCTGCAGTCGGAAACGCTTCATGCACCCTCGGGAACCCTTGCCACATCCCCGAACCAGGCGGAGGCACGAACGACACCGAATCGGAAGCAGGCGGCGTCGCCTCGCTCTCTCGCGCCTGAAACCGCAGAACAGAGAACATCTTCATCGCGTAAAGCTCTGCAGTCGGAATCGTCCGCGGAGACGGCAGTGGAAGCAGCGGAGTACTCTGTATGTCCCGCGGCTACATTGGTGCCAACCTCTTCCTAATCCATTCATAGAAGCAAAAGGATACGGCGGCTAATGAGGAATCGGTGCGCAACAATGCTCTCGCTTTGCTTCCGTCCACTAATGTAACACTCAGCGCCTCTTTCTGCTCTCCCTATCCCCAGAGCCTTCCCACCCGCCTCCGGAATCCCCCACTGTCTCCGAAATCGAAGCCATGGCTCTGCAGCAGGCATCGTCTTCGCCAGGCAAACGCCGACGCACGGAGGACGCTCTGGCCCAGGCGCAACCACAGATCTTGCCTCCCGCCAAACGACGGCGCAGAGTGTTCGAGGGCGTCTTCCCCCCGCCTCTTCCACCGGACTGGCACTATCTCCGTCCTCCTGCTCGCTCCCTCCAACCACATCCTGACGAAGGAGACGATGACGATTCGCCGTTACCGATTTCCCCGCCCAAGCAGCGGTCTCGGCTGGCGCGGCGCATTGTCCAGGACGATGAGGAGGAGTCGGACCAAGACGAGGAGATGCCGCTGTCGCCGCGAGTTGGGAAGGGAAAGAGCGCGAGTGCGAGCGTCGGCGTCCGGCCGCGCAAGATTACCATCCGCCAATCCCAATCCCGTAGCCTTAGCTCCGACCCGATAGCGTTGACGCCAACCTCTTCGCCTCGGAAGGCGTCACGAGCAGCATCTACGCGTGCTCCCTCATCTTCATCGCGCGTTCCAAGCCCGGGCGCCCCGCCATCGCGCATTGACTTCGTCCCCCTTATCAAACGGCGCAAATCGACCTCGGTGCCTCCCGTTGCGTCCGCTCTGCGTGTTTCAACGCACGTTGCGTCTCCTTCGCCCCCGCCTGTCGAGGCGACGTCGGAGTCCGTGCCCCTACTCCAACGACGCAAATCGACGTCGCTCGCTCCCGTTTCACCCGCTCCAGCTCCGCATGTTATTGCGCCCGCTGCATCCCCCTCCCCACCTCCCGTTGCTTCGACTTCGCCGATAGGCGTCTCAATCAACTCCCCGGCCCCTCCGCAACGGCGGAAGTCGGCATCGCTGGCTCCGCCAGTAGCAGAATCGCATTCGCAGCCACAACGTCGCCAAGAAGCAAAGCAACAACAACCACAGCCGGCGCCGGTCAAAAGAATACGGCTGCGCCTGGTCGAAAGTGGGGACGATGCGATGGGGCTGACGGCGGCACTGAACGGGGCTTGGGAGCAAAACCGGCGGGAGGCGAGTTTGGCGGAATCGGAGGAGGAAGCGGAGTATCCGAGGAAGCCCGAGCCCGTTGCTTTGGTGCGGCGGAAGGCAGCGGTCGGGAAGCAGGTGGCCATGGAGTCGGACGGGTCCGATTCGGTGTTGCGGACCAACAAACGCGCGCGGGTGGAGGAGAGCAAGACGAAGGAGGCACGAGCGAAGAAGAAAGCGCGAGTGGCGTCCATGGTGGCGGAACTCGATAAATTGAAGGACGCCGTACCAACGCAATATGACCAGGAGGAGGACGAGCAACCTTGGAAGAAGTGGCATTGTCTTAAACCGGACCAGTTCACCCTTTTCCATTGCGTCGACTGGGACGAGCTCGCTGCCGCCAAAAGTCGTCGTATTGATCCGCGTGCCATGGCTCTTTTGGTGCAGCTTGCCACTGGCGATTGTGACCGACCTCCGACCACTACGACGTCGTCGGCGCCGTTGCGCGTCGGGCGTCCTTTGTGGGCGCTTCCTCCGGTTGATGCGTTGGAAGACCATGGAGGTGGTCCTTCGGCTGGTCGAAGCATTATGGGCCCAGAGGAGGAGGTGGTGGTGGTTGTCGCGGCGGGTCCATCTACGGCGAAAGGGAAGAAACAGCGCTCTCCGGTTGTCAAAAAATCAGCTCCGCGTCCTCGCCCGCGCAAGCAAGCTCCCTCTGCCGACGCGGTCCCCCAAATGTCCGAAAAAGCACGCGGAAAACAACGCGCGGTCGAAGCACCTACCCCGCCACCGCCGCCTTCGCCGTCTCCTCCGCCCGTTCGTACACCGACGCCTCCTCCGCTGCCGGTAGCCGATTTTCCGGTCGTGTACGGTATGTCGCGACGTAAACCGTCAGCGCTGAACTTTATGGACCCCGAGCTGTTGATGTCGGACCAGGAGGAGGAGGACAACTTCAATGAACCGCCGTTTGAAGCGCAACCCGAACTATACGACGAACCGATGTTCTTATCCCACGATCAGGAGAAGCAATGGGGGAACGGGACTATTGACCCGGCTATGTTGGGAGGGTTTGAGCCGTACTTGGAGCCGGATTTTGATGGTGGTGGCGGAGACGACGCGTTTTCTTTCGACGGGAGTGGCGACTCGGACTCGCACGCCCAGGGCGGTGTATCAGCGTCTGGGGCTCAACGGCGGATTACGATACGCCTGCCGTCGACGAGCGACGAGATTGGTCCTTCTGATCCTGAACCGTTTTACGGCGGCTACGACTACAGCGACACGTCCTATTCGGGGGCGGACACCAGCGATGATGATGACGCATTCGGTCCATCGATTTCGGCGCCCGTTGCGCATGTTGGTCGTACCGGTTCGGATACCGAGTTCAAGGAGGACACCGACAACGCTGCTCCAGTTCACCGCAAGATCACCATCCTCGGACCAAGGACGCCGCCTGGCCGCAAATCGCAGACCCAGACTGGACAACCGTCGAAGGCGACGACATCTACGAGTGGTGGCATCTACAATCCGGACAAGTTCTTCCGCTACACCGGTCCGCCGTGGCCTGCGGCTACGAGGAGTTTGTTCTGCCACTCTTGCCGCGCAAGGAATGGGAATATGGGCGTCGTCTTTGAGACATGCGATCACTTTTTCTGCGTTCGTTGTGTTATGCGCAAGTATGTGGTCCGTATCTTTCTTGATCTGCCGCTTATCGCGTATAGATTCCCGGAGAACACCGTTCCTATCGTGCCACAACTTCCGACAGAGGAATGCCCAAAGTGTCGGGGCGTTTGTACTTGCGACCTGTGTTGCGCCAAACGCGGCGAGAAGTACGTGCCCGTAGGTCGCGGCTACGCGCCAGGAGCATCTTCTGCGGGCAACCGACCCAAATTTTCGCGTTCCAAACTCTCCAAACCCAAATCGATATCCAAACCCAAACCCAAACCCAAACGCGAGCCGCCCCCGCCACCAAAACCTCTCAACGAGATCTTCATCAAGCCCGTACAGAAGCACGCAGTCATGTTCAACCTCCGCAACGAGCCCATCGGGTACACGTATTTCGGTATCAACCAGGAGACAAACGAGCTCGACACGTCCGTCGTCGCGTTCCAGCCACACCAGTTCAAACGCATCTTTTGTGGGATGGTACAGCCGTCGTGGGGGCTAGGCCCGAACCCGGTCATACGTTTCGATGGACCGATCGAGCCGATGAAGCCGCCGCATAAGCGCGGACGGATGTTTGTTGGAGACGAACGCGTGTTGAGGATGTACTCCCCTCCACCGAGTTCGCGGGAGAAGCAGGCAAGAACGCGGAAAGCGAAGGCGAAGGTGGTTATTGACGAGAATGGTGCTGGTCCATCTGGGCTTGCGCGGGAGACAAAGGCGGAGTTGGATGTGGACGTTGGCGAATCGTCGCTGGCTGCCGCTCGCAGAGCAGGCGCATTGTCAACGGACTCCGACGCGCGCGCAAATGGAGCTACACCTGCTGTGCAGGGCCCAGTGCGCCCCCCGCAGCCGGGCGCGACTTATTCGATGGACGTTGACGAGAGCTCGCTGAGCGAGATGTCTGACTCGGACGTCGAGAAACCCTCACCAGAATCGGTCACCCCTTCCTCTGAGAACGTCGACGAGCCCGGACCTGCAGCTCCTAGCGTCGTTGCGCCGCCGCCCGCATCCACCGACGCGTCGCTTAATCCCGTTTCCGGGTCGGAAAACGCGACATAGGTATTTTGGCGTCTTTTTGCATATCGATCGACTTCTTGCATATCGTTCGCTCTTGTACTTGCGCGCAACCGTACTACTTCATATCCCAGACTGCCATTACTGTACATACATACAATACCACCCTTGTACACCAAAGTCTCCCTACTCTCGGTATATACAGCAACGAGGAGCGCTATCTCATGTCCTTGACGAAACTCGGTGGATAGCCTCCGCTCTACGACCGTCATTAGCAAGCGACGCAACACAACACAAACTTGAAGAAACATGCAGCTGGACGTACTTGACTCGTTGACCTTTGGCCTGTGGACAAGCTCTCGCTCGAGTTGTTGTGAGGGCTGTTGTTGAACACAACGTTTGTGACGGGCGGGGATGATTGCGACGAGGATGCCCAGCGGAGGCAGGAGGGGGTGAACAAAGATTTTGGAGGAGAACGAGAACGCGGACCTCGCCTCGTTTTAACTTTTGGCTTGAGAGTTTACCGTAACGGACACGCACAATGAGATAGATAACTAGGCGCAGAACATCAGAACAAAGGATTCGTGACTCGGATAATAACGATGAATTTTCTACGACAACGCGAGGCTCTATGTACATACCTATTCTACATACAGTATTAGGCGCGACCATGAGAGATAAACAGCGTTGTCCTGCTAGTAGTAGTATGCGTATGCGTATGCAATGTCGTACGTAGACGACGGCGTCAGCGGACGCGAGGCTGGCCCATGACATGACACGGTACATGTAGTTCTTGGCCCATGGCAGACAGCGGACAGAACGACAGAACACCGAAACCGTTACGGGACGCTCTCCGTCGACGGGGACTTTACGTCGGAATGCGGCGGGTAGCCGAGCGTGTCCATGTCATGTTCCTCGCTCAGGCTCGTTGTACTCCGTGTATGTCGGTCGCGGTCGCGGCCGCCGCCGTTTGCGGCGAGGCGGTTTCGGTCAAAGCGCTAGTAATGCGGAGTCAGCACGCAAGCAATCGGTTTGCAGCGAGCAGAATACGTACTACTTGACTCCTCCGCGGCTGGCAGCTATCCGTCGCGCCGTCGCCGTCATGGAAGACGACGTTGGTGACGGGGGTCGAGACGTCCTGCACGTTGAGCATCTTTTGGCGCGCGGCGGTGCCGATGAAGAGGTTGGCGAGGACGGTGAGCGCGTAGAGGCGGCCTTGGACGAAGAAGAAGAGGTCGTAGCCTGGTGTCAATGCAGGGCGTCAGAAGCAAGTACACGGATATGGATGCGAGCGAACGGACAGGGGTAGTCTCTTAGCAGGAGGACGATTGAGATAAGGGTTACGCTTGAGACGAGGACGCCCGATGTCACCACTAGGATCATGAGGCGCCGGAGCAGGCTGGTGGATTGGGATTTAGTTGGCTTGCGGCGAAAAACTCCGAAGAGGCCACGCACCTGTGCATCGAGACGCGGACGGCCGACGTTCGTTCAAGGTGTAGGAACGTGTGAGCAAGGATGGCAGCAAGGATGAGATCCGTCGCGGCACACGCGATAGCGCCGACGCTCGAGTAGTGTCAGCTTTTGCGTGGACAAGGGCCCGGGAACAGGGTGGCGTACTGCGTTAATGTGAAAGTTATGTCGGTCTGACCGGGGCGGTGTGTTTTGCCTATGAGCATGAACCCCGATGCGTAGGAGCAGGCGGTCTGGAGCGCGTTAGTCGGCACGTCCTACCGGAGCGAAGATGGCGCATACGTGGGCGGCAGTGAGGAATAAGATGCCTGCTGAGATGACACGATTCCGTGTTCTACAGCACGGTTTAGCGTAGATGGAGCAGGAGGAGCGACACGCACAATGCATAGAAGAGATATGTCAGAAACATCTGGAGAGGCGCGGGGTAATCAGCAGTGCGGACGACCGGAAGAAAAAGAGCGTCAACGCTCGGCCAACGCGCACCTGGTCCATCGCCGCCGTCGCATACGTCGCAAGCAGAATGACGATTAGCGTGTTGGTGTACATCGTAAAGCGCCCCGGGCCAAACTCGAACGTCCAGAAGTAGACCTGCGCGCAGATGCCCGCCGAGCAAATCGCATCCGCGACGAAGAGGCTGGCGACGCCCCACTGGTGCATCCGCGGCCGCCGTGTCTTGGAGGAGAGGTAATGCACGATGAGGACTGCCTCGAGCGCGAAGAGCAGCCCGTTGACCCATGAGCCGATGAGCGAAAACCTGCAACGGGATTGAGTTTAGTGACCGGGCAGAGAGTGGGCGCAACTTACATGGCCATGGCATTGGCGTCGGCCATTTGCAGCTGCACACCACTGTACGAGTCGTCGTCCGAGAGCACTCGTCTGGAGTGAGCTGCGACGGGGGGGCGGGAGGAAGTGCAGGGTTGTCCAAGGGTTGTCCGTAAGTAACAGGGCATCATATCGACCTCCCATGTCTTCGGCTACATTAACATCATACAAGATGCCGCGGATCTCTTCCATATCAGATTCAGCGTCCGCATCGCGTCTCGGGTTTGAGAGAGCATTCTGCAGAAGCGGAATCGAGCTGCTCAAGGTTTGAGGATGGGCTCGAGCAAGGTGGATTGGTGAAGACTCCCAGTGGCGTCGGAGAGGAAATAAATCCGAGAATTACCTCACCCTGTAGTGCGTGGCAAAGACGTCGACAAGACGTTGAATATTCCGTCGAATTTCCTTGTTATAGCGTGATGTACACGGCGACCTCTGCTTCCGAGCAAAGCCTAGCTTAGCACCCAATCCGCGTCTTCCCCAGCGCAATATCGTCGAACCAAACTAAAAAAAACGGCGTAAATTAATCTTGCCAACTGCCAGCAGCCCAACAAAGGAATTCCACCCACCAGTCTGCGGATCAAACCCATACGCCTCCCACCCGAGCCCCCAATTCTGCGGGGTCGGCACAAAGGACGAGCCCCAGCGGGACTGTGGGGTCGTCAGCGACGGGAGCGCGACACCGTTGACCCAGGTGTTGATCTGCGACGTCGTGCGCGCCATGTAGAATTCGATGCAGTACCAAGTGTTGGCGGCGATGGCAATGGAGCCGGCGTTGCTGGTTGGGCTGCCGTCTGGCATGATTGAGTCGTCTGTAGATGCGTTGTTCAATAAAGAGGTAGATGAGGGAGACGAGTCGACGGAACCGTTAGCGCGATTCCAATCCAATACGCCGAACTGTCCGCCCATGCGGAGCGTCTGCGCGACGGGGTCGGTCATCATCATGTGCGTTGTGTGGTCTTGGTTGAACGCAGTGAGGAAGTTCCTGCCATCCATCGTATCAATTCCGCGTACAAGGCGGAGCACGAAAAATGCATGCGCAACTCACGCATAATACCGGCCATACAAATCCCCACTCCCCAACGCGCTGATATTTTTCAACCCAAAGAAAATATGGTTGTTGAACGAGCCGCTGGAGACGACTTTGAGGCTACGCGTGCCGGAATGCACCCGCGTTGTATCGATGGTGGCGGAGCTGCTGTCCTGCGGGGCGACGATGACGGACCACACCGCCGGGTCGGGGGTGGTTTCGAAGCCGGTGCCGATGAGGCCTGTGGAGGCGGGCGGGGATCCGCCGCTCGTCGTCGTGGTGCTGGTGCTGCTGACGGTGGTGGTTGTGCGCGACGTGGTCGTGCTCGTCATGGTGGTGGTTACTTGCAGGCATTGAGAGAAGCTGCATATCCCAATCTGTTGAGCGAGCAGCTTCTCGGCGTAGAGATGATGACACACAAAGGGTTCAACCTGTCTCCTGATTCAGCCTTGTTTGAACAAAGAAAGTCAACTCACACAACGCAGCTCCAGCCAGCGGTACACGTCGTCGGGCCGTTCCATCCCTGCAGCACGTCTTTATATGCACAATTTCAGTCGCATTTTACTGACCTGGCCGCCACACTGTCCAAAAGGCTGCGACTGGGCCGCGACGACCGAGGCCGCAGTTATGAGGGCGACAAAAATCCGGGTGAGCATCCGACAAGGCCTACGGGTCGATGCAACGCCGCGCCTGTGTTGAGTCCTTATAACGATGAAGAGTCAGCTGTTACCTCCTCCGAGGTTTATTCGGACGCATTTAGGTTCAACTTCGGGTCGGTGGAAGTCGCACAAATTCCTCCCGTAATTAGCCCGCTGTTGGTGCGTACAAACAAAACTGTCGCGAATGACACGTAGGACCGAGAACTGTGAACAAAGAGCCAGATCGTACGCGTGACGGTAACCGTATACTCTTCGAAAAAAGATGAAGATGAGGATTAACAGATCCTCATCTGGCGACGGCCCCCGTACACTCGGTGACGGTGAACTGTACCCCGCCTTACGAGTACATGGGCCGGCTCCCTGCAGTACGGTTACACAAATATAGAAGGTACTGGACAGCCCGAGAAGCGAAAATTTCTAGCGTCTCTCCTACATCGTTTCCAGCAGGTTTTCCTTCTCAACGCTCTCCATCGCCGAAGCAATACTGCAGTATATAAGGGCAGCGCTCGTGAGGGCTCGCCGAATAGTATCGCATTTTGGGGATAGACGACCGCGTAGTTGCAACGTTGCCTTGCGATTTAGAAAAATATTTCAGTGCATGTAGCGTACTTATTAGGCACCATTGTAGCATTATATCATTGGGTACGTCCGTCGATCTGAATCCTTAGGTCTCTTTTCCTGCGCATCGTTCCAGCGCATTCGCCTTGCCCAACTTGCACGGATGCGCGAGCATCTCAACTAACGATATATAATATCCTGTTCAATCTGCTCTACGACGCGGAGCGGTACCAAGCGAAGCTCGAGGCGTGTGCTCTCATATCGAATTTGGAGATTTCGGAGGATAGGCCGTGCCTATGACCAGCGGTCACTGGGCCGTTCCTGACCTGTCCCAAGCCATCATCCTCTACAGTCTTCTACTCCTACTCACTGCGTTTGACCCTATCCTGCTCTATGCCCGCCCTGCCCTGCCTCTGGCTCTGCCCTGCGTCGGGGGCTTAATGTATTCAGCTTCTGGTTCTAGAACACGCCTCCGTCCTTATGGTTGCTCCTGACCTTCAATCCAGCATCGACTTGATCCGAGGTCTCACCTCTCCCCGTCGCGCGCCTCAGTCCTGCTCACGCGTATTTTGCTTGAGGAACGCGTCCAAATTCCGCCAACACTCTTTCTCTAATGCTTCATCCACATACACCTCTCGCATGAACCCGCTGCCTCTTCCAGCCTCTCCATGGAGTCTAGAATCAACACATCGATACAAATGCAGAGTATTGAATACTGCTCCTGATACCTCCAAGCTGGATTCCGCGATGGTATATAATGCCCCAGCTTGCCATCCCACTCGTTGTTGTCACCAATCCCCTACTACCCAGTTTGCGAGAGGACATGGCCACCATCGAGACAACCTACCGCTCTGTTTCGCTCATTCTCGGCCCGTTCGTCAGTCCTTCTGAGCTTATCTCCACCATACCAGTAGCTTACCACACCGCAGCTGGCTGCCGCCACTATCGATTTGTTCCTGCAGGGCATCCTGACGATGCAGGTGAGTTTAATCGCCCCAACGCGTCGTCGCGGCCAACTGATTACCCATGTCCAGTTCGCGACGTACTTTAGGTTCGCTTTCTCCTCCTGTGCCTCGCGCCGCTGATATGCCGCGCGCCGCTGACCGTATGATTCAGCTGGTATCGCGACGACAAATGGCAGCTACGACTCATCGTCCTCATTCTTACCATCATCACCTGGCTCAAGTCCTTCCAAGTTTTGTACGCTTCTAAGTTCTCCCTAACATCGCCGACTGCTAATAAAACCTGCCCAGCGCTATGATCTGGGTCAAATTCGTCGGCCACTTCGGAGACCTCCTCGGGGCTTTCGTGCTCAGCCAGAACAGCAAGGCCTGGTGGGACGTGGGCAACACGGTCATGGGCGCGTTGATCGAGTTCTACGTCCAGAGCTATTTCGCGTGGCGCCTCTACGTGATTTCGAAGCGGTGGTGGCTCGCGGCGCTAGTCGAGTTCGTTTGCTTCTTCAGTCTGGCGATGTCAGCTATCGTCGTGCGCATTCTCCTCGCACCTCTGAGACTCGAGAGGCTCACATTCCCGGCAGACGCATATGGTTGTCACAAAGAACACCGACCATATTGCGCCCTGGAGTATGTGCTTGTACTGCAATCCTGCTGGTCACTAACACTTCGCAGTCTCGGCGCGGGTCGGTGCCATCTTCAGTATGTTGCTTCGCATTATCCGCGGCCGCTGGCTTATTTTTTCTACTAGCTAGCGACGTCCTCGTCACCTCTCTCACCACCTACTTTCTCCTACGTTCGCGCAAGGATGTCCTACCCGAAACAACTGGCCTAATCAACGCTCTGTTGCGGCTGACGTTTCAAACCGCCGCCCCGTCCGCGTTGTGGTGCGTTCTCTGATCCCAGTTAGAGGCCTGCTCTCATTCGGTGCCTTCCAGCGCCTTCCTCTACCTCATCATCTCGCAATTCAAGATCCCCACCGGCACACCCCTCTACTCGCCCATCATCGTCGTTTTCAACATGCCGATGAGCAAACTCTACGCCATGTCGATGATGTGGACGCTCAACGCGCGCAAGACCATCCGTGCACAGAGCACGCACCATGGCTTCTCGGGGAGCGAGATTTCTGGCGCGCGCTCGCGCATCAACGGGATGACTGGGCGTGGTATGGCGCTCACGCAGAGCCACAGCCAGACCGGGGATATGGAGTTGGGGAGGATCCAGGTGTTGACGCAGAGAGAGACGACGCAGCACGTCGATGTGAGCTCTCGCGGAATCAGCGGACGATTCGTACTGATTTTGAACTTGCTACAGATGGTGGATATCTTCGACCCTACTATTCACGAAGCGGAGGACACGAAGCTTAGGGTCGTTGGTACCAGACGTGACAAGTTGTCTACGGACGACTCGACGGACTACTCGATCAGCAAATGAAGTCTTGCTGAGGAGGAGGATGTCGGATGACCGCGGAATATTCAACGAGCTGTCCAATGAGATGCTGGAGGATGCGACGAGACTTTGACTGTAACAGGATTTTATACCCCGTTGTGCTAGCACTGGTATTGTACCAATAACGAGCTTGAAAGTTCCGCGAGGGGCACAGAAAGATGATGATTATAAGAAATTCGGTCGTTCCAATCCATTGGTCTTTGTTCTTACAAACTTCTCTTTAGTTCCTCCCTATTCGTACAAGTGATCATCACACAAATTACAACACCACCCGTATCCGTCTCTTCCTGCCCACTACAAAGGAAGGGGTCATCAGTATCGACCAGGGGAATAACGGTCAAGTTACAACTCACCAGTCTTGAACGCTTGGACAGCGCTCGGTGGATATCCCGACTCCGAACTCAGCGGCGTCCCAGCTGCATTATCCCAATGCACCTTTACTGGCTTCGAATCCGCCTGCTCCTCGCGCAGCGGCACCCCATACACGCTCTTACTCTTCCCTTTCGGCTTCTCCTTCGGCTTCGGTTTCTTCTCCTCACGCGCCGTCTTTGTCCTGTCCTTGAGCACGACACAGCGTAGCGCGGGGAACACGCCCGGCTGCGCGAGTGCCTCGGCTAGCCCCGTAAGCAACCCCGGCGGTAGGCGGTGGTACGTCAACGTGTGGACGCCCTTGCTCGGTTTCAGATTTTGCAACGCGCTTGCGGGCGAGAGGGTTGGCGGGGGTGGCGCAGGAACTGAAGACGGTGGCGTTGCGGCGGAGAGCGCGGAGATGGTGGGATTGAGTACGAGGGCGGAGACGTCGAGTTGTTTGAGGGCGGTGAGTGAGGGAAGGATGGTTTCGAGATGAACTGCGGCGACTGTTAGTCGTTGGTTGCCTCCAATCGGAGAGACGTACCTTCAGCATCCGTTAACACGCATAATCCCTCCAACGTCTCCTTCCAGATTTCAAGCGCTGCGAACAGATCCTCTGGAAGCTTCTTCTCCCCCGAGACACGCCGCTGCTCGACCCACAACACCTCCAGCCCAGGCGCCGCCTTTGCAAACTGCACAAACTCCACCGCCTGCGCAGGCGCAAACGTGTCGATT
Source organism: Mycena kentingensis (nom. inval.) (assembly GCA_014461125.1). Lineage (NCBI taxonomy): Eukaryota > Fungi > Basidiomycota > Agaricomycetes > Agaricales > Mycenaceae > Mycena > Mycena kentingensis (nom. inval.). The sequence continues at coordinate 2,282,998 of JACAZG010000005.1, read as the reverse complement.
ATTTTGACCATCTTGAGACGAGGGTTTTGGCCCTGCGCCGCATCCTCCGATCCTCCACGCGCGTCCCGCAAAACGTCTCGCAGCACCATCCTTTCCAGCGCTGGCCACGCGCCGACGAGCCCGACGAGCTCGCGCCAGGTAAACAGCCCCTCCGCACCCTCGCTGATGTTCAGCGTGCGCAATGCGCGGCACGCGCCTACCGCGTCCTTGTACGCCGCCTCATGTCCTGCGGCATACCCTAAGATCGTCAACTCGCGTAGTCCGGGGGCGCAGGCGCGCAGGATGCGGACGTGTTCCCCCGTCTCGGCGTCCTCGTCTTCTGCGAGCTCGATGTCGAGGACGAGGCTGCGCACGAGCGCGGCAGGGATAGCGCCGTTCTCGAGCGTCCGCCGGAGCTTCTTAGCGACCCACTCGCCCGTCCGGCCGGTTAGCGAGATGCGCGCGTATAGCAACGGGGTGCCGATAGCATTCCAGTGGCGGTTGATGAGGAGGAGAGGGAGAAGACGGTGAGGTTTTGGAGAGGGTGTGTGTGCGTGTTTGCTTGCAGTCTTGGGAGTCGGGGCTGCGGGTTCGGCGGCATCGGGCTGGTCGCCCCCGTCTTCGGTCGTCCCGTGAGGCTCCGTGGAGGGAAGCGGCACGTAGGACACCAACGAGAAGATCCTCGCGAGGATCGCCGCATCGAGCTCCGCCGCCGCGCTCGTTTGGGTCTGAGTCTGGGCGCGTGCGTCCTTGCGGCGCTGCAGCTCCACCGCTGCAGCCGCCTTGAGCTTCGCCGCCGCCTCGGGAGAGAGGTTCGCTGTGAGTGCTGCAGCGCTGCGTGGAGAGGGTGTTAGCGATCTTCATGACTCTAGCGGACGACGACGCGGGACGCACGTCGTTGGCTTGGAGTGCTCGGTGGTCGAAGGAGCAGAAGCGAGAGTGCTATCCGATTTGTGAGTTCGCGATTGCGTAGGAGGCAGAACGACGACGCACCTATCGCCAGCCCTCGCCTCTCCGGTTCCTTCTACGTGCGCCGTAGATTCTGTGGAGGCCATTATCGTGATAGCTCCTCGCGTCAGTCTGCGGTAGTTTTATAATAGAGGCTCCTGCGGCGCAGCCCGCAGTTACGAGTTGCGGAGATGGTGGTGGAAACTGACGAGCGCTGCGCGGAGCGCTTCGCGCGCTAACACCCTCAAGATGGTGAACCACAAGACTTATACACATAAATGGCTCGGGTTTAGGATTCCTTTTGCGTGGACATAGCAAAAACGCGTACGCAGCGATAAGAAACACAAGTCGAAGCTTGGGTCATTAGTCGAGGATCCTGGCTCTCAAGAGGCTGCTCGGCCGCGTTGAATAGCCCACATGTAATACCGTCCAGGTTTACGCGCTATTACAGAAGAAAATGGTGGGCAAGAACACATCCTCGTCGCCGTTGTGCGCGCAGGTAGATCGGTGCTGGTCTTCTAGCAGTCAACACCGCAAACTGGATAGTATGTGTGCACTTGGATTCAAGAAAGCAGACAATGCGGGTGGATGCTGTTTACAATAGGTACACTTGAATGGATTTTCGTTCAATTGGCGCGTTCTAAGACGAAGTCAGCGGAGAAGGAGGGGAGCCATAAACGAGGACGCACTAGGCCTTCTTCTTGCTATCCTTCTTTCCCTGCGCGTTCTCGACGCCCGCCTCGACACCGGTCTGGCTGTACGGGCCCGACGGGGGCTCGTATGGCTTCTGGACAGTCTCGGACGCGGGGTCGACGCGGTGGACTTTAGGGTCCTTGGCCGGGGTCGAGTCGACCTCTTTGCTATAGCTGTCGGCCGTGTGCTTTGCGGCCGAAGCGGAGGACGCGAGGCGTGAGCGGAGGGCGACAGAGCGGAGGATGCTGCGCGATGTTAAGTGGCAGGACCCCGACGGCAGTGACGACGTACGTGGTGGCCGGGGAGCGGAGTGTGACGTTGTAGAGCATGCTTCTGGACGGTGAGCTGGAAGACGGGGCGGGCGACGAGGACGTACATTGTGGTTGGGAGTGAGCTGGATGTGGGGTAGTGATGTCAGTGCCCAATGAGGAATATCCGGCAAAATCACGACCCGGGATTTGCGGCCAACGTCTCCCGTCCCGCCAGCTGTTTACCTTCCCCTTTCACCCCTTCTCCTTCCTTCTTCCCCTTCACCACCATGAAGCTCCATAGCGCCCTCGCAGCGCTGGCCGTCGTCGCCGCCCCCACCGTCTCTGCACTCCCCAAAATCACCCGCAGCGGACGCTACCTCTACGACCCTAATGGCACCCGTTTCTTCATCAAGGGCATCGCCTGTGAGCGCCTCCCCGTCGTTCATCGCGTCCCGGAACTAACGGCCATCGTCCAGACCAGACCCAGGGTCGGTTACCATCCCGCGCATCGCCAGCCGCAGCTCACCTGTTCAATAGGAATTGTCATCGCCGGTCCCGACAACCCGCTGGGCAATCCCTCAACCTGTGCGTCCCCCGGCTTGCTCGGCTGTCTGTCTTCTAATTCGATGCAGTCGTCGACAATCTTGCCGATGGAGACGCATGCACGCGCGACCTGCCCAACCTCCAGAAGCTCGGTGTCAACACCATTCGCGCGTACTCGGCCGACTCCCGCCTCAACCACGACTCCTGCATGGCCGCCCTGAGTGGGGCAGGCATCTATGTTATGTGCGTTCTTGTCCGACCCTTGGATCCCTTGGCTAATTCTTACCCAGCCTCGACCTGACCCTCCGTACGTCCCCTGTCCGTCCGCCGAGCCACTCATCCACAACGTGCCCGCAGCTCTTAACGGCTCGATTGACACGACCCTCCCGACATGGAGCACCAGCCTGCTGAACCAGGTGTGTGCCTTCCGCATGCCCGCGTCCCGTCCCTGACATTCATCGCCCCGTTGCAGTACATCGACACCATCAACGTATTCGAAAAGTACGACAACATCCTCGCGTACAACGTCGGCAACGAGGTCCTCACCTTTGACGCCACCAACGCCGCGCCCTTCCTCAAGGCTGCTGCCCGCGACACCAAAGCTTACCTGTGCGTTTCGTGACCTTCCTGGGGTTATCACCCACGCGTTTCAGGGCATCCATCGGCTCTTCTGCCCTCATCGGCTATGCAGACATTGACGGCGCGTCGTCCTTCCGCGACGCCGTGTCGCAGTACCTGTCTTGCGACCCGACCAGCAAGAACGACGGCAGCACCTCCATCGACCTGTTCGGTCTCAACAGCTACGCCTGGTGTGGCGACGCGAACCCATCCACGTACAGCAACATCAACTCCGAGTTCGAGAACTACAATATCGCGGCCTACTTGTCCGTTTATGCCCGTTTTCCCCGTGCGCGCACTGACCCGTCTCCCCCAGCTCTGAATACGGCTCGGAGAACTGCAACCCCGGCGTCCGCCCGTGGACCGAAGTCGCCACCCTCTTCGCCGAGCCGATGTCCAACATCTGGTCCGGCGGCATCGCGTTCTCGTACTTCCCCGCTGCCTCGGCGGGGCACGAATTCGGCATGGTTACGCTCTCGTCGGACAACAAGACCACCACCACCAACCAGGACTTTGACAACCTCGCGGGCGCGTACGCCAAGCTCACCGCGCTGCCGAACAGCCCTGCGCAGGGATCGAGCGCGGCGTCGTACCCTGCGTGTCCAGCGGAGAACGACGCGCTCGAGGCGAGCGGTACCTTGCCCCCGACGCCGAACTCGGACGCGTGCTCGTGCTTGGAGGCCAAGCTCCCGTGTCTGTTCAAGCCCTCGAGCGCGGATTTCAACGCGGTTCTTGGGTACGTGTTGCTGTCTGGAAGTTCAACATCTAACGACGCGTCTAGGACCTTGACGGGCGCCGTCTGCAGCTTGCTCGGCGGGGTCGGCGGGAACTGCAACGATATTGCGACCAACGGGACGACGGGCGTGTATGGTGTTGTGGCTAACTGCGATCCGAGTGAGTCGTTGCTGCTGGCCGTCCAAACAACCCCGCTAATATTTCCGAACAGCCACCCGCCTCTCGTACGCGTTCTCGCAATACTACGAGCTCACCGCACGCGCGGACACGTCTTGCGACTTTGCGGGCAACGCGACGCTCTCGGACAGCGTCAAGTCGTCTCCGGTACGTTGTTTTCGCTCTCGTCCTAACCCATACTAACCCCGCCCCCAGGCCAACGTCGTCGCCCCCAGCGCCGCCGTCAGCTCCTGCATAACGAGCCCCAGCGCCGTCTTCACGCCCAAGGCGAGCAACGGGAGCACCACCGGCACCGGCGGCGGGAGCTCCTCGTCCAACGGCGCGGGCGGCGGCGGTGGAAATGGCGGGAACGGCGGGAACAACGGGGCTGCGGTCGCGGTGAGTGCGCGCGGGCTGCTGGGGATTGCGGGGACAGTGGTGTTGGCGGTGTTGGGTGGTGTGGGGCTGGTGCTCGCGTAGATTTTGCTAGTGGGCCATAATGCATGCATACGGACGGACGGACAGACGATATCTATACGTATACCTCTACCCATCTACCTAGTATCTCTCGTGTTTAGTGGTGTTGCTTGTTGTACATTCTTTCGTCTTGCAAGTTACTTCTTTCGCGGGGGTTTTGTGTCAATGCGAGCGCTCTTGATTGACTGAGCTCTGTCGTTGTTCTCGCGTTTGCTACTGCTGCGCGCGAAGTTGTTGTATGGCACATGTGTACACTTGCCTCGAGTTTGAGTTCTGGGTGGAAGCGCGGTTTCGGTGTCGTCCCATGCAGTTAAAGTCGCCAAGTCACGCCAGAATTTGGATGTAAGATATCAACAAAGGACGCGGACAAAGGAACCATTCCTTCGTCTTTTTCGCTATAGCCTACAGACACGGCGTTTGTGTGCATAAGATTACAGTACTAGTATGTCACAAAGGCTTGTCGTATCCTTCAGCATCTAACGGAGAGCTCATTGAATATTCCGCGGTCATCCGGCATCTTCCTCCTCAATATCAGGATATGCAGGCCGAGGCGGCGGGCACGGATTGGTAAGAATACTCCGATCCCATGTGTCCCATTTCGGTAATACGTCCGGATCCTTCGCCCAGCGGAATGAGACCCGCTCGAGTTGAGGGACACCCTCAAGAACTCGGTACGCGCCGTACGCCGGGACCCCGCGGTAGTCGATGTATATGGTGAAATGCACCGTCACGCGGAGGTGTTTTAGGCTCTGGAACGCTCGTAGCGGCTCCATGCATTCGTTCTAGAAAGGGAGAGTACTATCAGAAAATCGGGTAGCATGGGGGCGAGTTTACACTCACTGGATGCTCGTCCACCCATGTCAGCCATTCTTCAAAATGGATGCTGTGATTGATCGAAAGCTCGACGAGGAGCGGAAACTGCGGGGCTAGTTTCCAAAGCTCGTGGGGCATTGCCTGGACGGAGGAAGTGAGCTCGAGCTTTCGTAGATTTCGGAGGTGGGATATGCGCTCGATAGTTTCGATGAGCGGGTATGGAACGGTGCGGAAGCTCCACACGAGGTGTTGTCGCGCTTGGACGTCGACGAGGTGCAGGTCCTCGAGCGTCTCCGGCAGCTGCGCGAAAAGTGGATCGTCGACATTCCAATTCGAAATCGAAAAGGATGTGAGGTGACGGAGGCGCTCCGCGTCGGGGCTCAAAGGACCATCAGGGTCGCCGAGTTTGAAACGCGTGTATGGCCCTTCCGATGGCGAGACGAGCGCGTACAGGGCGTGTAACTCGACGAGCCGCGGCATCCTTCGAGCCAGGTGCAAAATCGGCACCGATGGTGTTGGTTGTTTGTCGCGCACAGTGAAGACGCGCAAGGCCGGCCAGTCGATATCACGAAAATGAGGAGAAATCAGCTCGCCAGAGATACAGAGCTCCTGTAGCTGTTCGCTGAGATGGCGTAACAAGCAGTCGGCGTTTTGGAGCTCCGTCGCAGAGTCGATGTCTGCAGCCCTTGCTCCACTTTGGAATCCTGATACACGAAGGGTTAGACTGCGCAAGAAGGGAAGCCGCGGGACGTGTCTCCAACTCTCTAGTCGATCAAGACGCGCTTCGTAAATTTCGAGTTGTCGCAAGTGGGGGACGACGGCAAGATGGTTGAATATTGTACAGGATAACGGACCGGAAATTCTGAGAGTCAGAACCTGGAGGGCGTCCATCTCGGCAAGCGAGTTCCAGAGCCGCTGGGGGATTGCAATCGGTTGGGAATGGCGAACAGCGTGGTCCCGAATATGGAGCGTTCTGAGCGATGCTCCGTATTATTTTCGTTTGGCCGGACAATTCGGCTCACCTTGGAACTTTCCATAGCGTCTCCGGCCACACAAGATTTCCGCCGCGATCCCAATTATAAATCTCCGCGAAAATCCAACTGCGCGCGAACGCACGTAGTCGACGACAAGTCATCGAGAGCGGTATGAGTGGTGCTCCAGGAGACCTTTCGTGTCCGTAGGGCTCCTCGACATTTTCCGGTGTTTCGAGCTCTCGAAGGTAGTCGAAGATGACCCCGAGCAGGTCGCCAGGTAATGATATGAGTGTGGGCCCAACGACAACGGGAACGGTCTGCGGAGGCGCCCCGAAGAGACCCCGAATAAGCCGCCAGAGTAGCATCGCGACGTCCATGCTTATGGCGGGCAGAGGTCGTGCTACGGTGTTGACGCGTGTGGAGGCCGCTGACAACACGCGTCGACCGCATTTGGGTGATTCAGATCGCCACAGTTTGTTCCCCGCCACTTGCTCTCGGAATGCTGTCGAGAAAGTGCACCATTCTCGTCTCCCTCGTCTGAACAATGCAACAATTGGCCTGACATTAACCCCGACTCCTCCTCTTTGTCGTCGTTCAAACGCAGGCCACTGGCAGTCGGACAGCGGGAACTGCCTTGGTCCCTCTGTCCTCGCTTCGAAGATCAAGGGCTCGAAGCAGGTTCATACCCTGAATTCCACGGCGGACCTGCTGAATACGGGCGGAGAACACGCTCATCACACGCAGCAGGGGTGCAGCGATCTTCTCGCTGTTGTCCGCTGTTCTTCGAAGCCATGGTATCCAATGCGAGCCATCGAAAAGCGCAAAATTTAGCTTGCGGACCTGGGCAGTCCACCTCGTGGTGAGCGCGTGCAGCGTACTCTCGAGGACATAAGAAGTCCCACCTCTCCGACTCACTGGTCGTCAGTCCTCATACCTTCCACGATGGGTCAAGATTTGGAGTTCGACATCGATGTGGTCATCATGCATGAAGACGACGACCCAATGGTACGTCTAGCTCTCACTTCGTACAGCGTCGCCGTGGTTCCATCCGACGTCAGGTTCTGTGGAATCGCTTCGTGTCGCTTTCGTCCGACCAAACTGCCGCCGCCTCTATGAACACGGCTAGCGGTCCTTTCATCCCCGCGTACGGCGCCAAGGAGCTTCCAGCTTCGGCAAAGTCTCTATCCACTCCGCAATCACCGTCGACCGAAGTAAAGTACCCGTTTCCCACTGGAGTCTACAAATCTTTCCCTCCATCCATGCCGAGCGCTGCTCGAGTTCCAGTGCACATCGCGGCTGACGGCGGACCGGATCCTGCTTTGGCGGAATCTGAGAGGAAAAATCATCAATGCGTGCAGACAGTTGCAGCCACAGTTCCCGTTGGAAGCGGTAAGGATTATTCCTGTCGATCCACAAAATCTGACATACATTCACAGTGGGAAGAATTTTGGGGAACTTTGTACGTGCGTAGCCGAAGTCGGCGCGTCGGCTTGAACAACCCAGGATTTTCGTGGGCCTGCCGGTGTGGATCTTTGTTTCTGGATGAACTTCGACTTGGGCAAGTTGTGATCTTAAGCTTCCGCCTACGTTTTATCCTCAGCGAGAAATTTCTAGGCACTAGCGCGACGTGAGTACATATATTATAAGATCCCCTCTCCTCATCTGACGTCTAGTTAGTTGGGTGCTCGGCCACGAACTCCAGGAATCGCACTTTGGCGTTCCAGGGGACTATGGCGCTCATTTCTGGTTTCCTGTTGATCGTCAGTTGAAGACTATATACCGACAGAACTATGCCGATGGAAGTTACGCCGGTGAGTGCCTGCTGCAACTATCCACAGACGTGATTGGAACCTAATTTTTTTAGTTTTCACGATGTGGGATAGTTGGATGAAGATCAAACTCTCGCCTTCAGCTCCCGTCAATTCCGAACAGGAACGCACAAAGAACCTCCCGCTGCGGCTCGGAATAGCCCACGAAGTCGTTGGCGATACCCTTTATTACTCTCATGCATCTGGCATGCTCGGTTTGGGCCCAAGGTACGGCTACGCTCCGTTCCTCGGATAGGTTTGAACTTTTTCGCCAGGATGATTGAATCTGCCACCAAACCTCCGGTACGTTAGACCCTGAAATAATCCATCGCTCGGCCCTTTAATTAATGTTTACGCAGAGCTTTCTTCTGCAAATCCGCGACCAATTGGTACGGCTGCTGCTGCTCGCGTCCTTCTCCTACATGGCTTGCTGAACAAGGAAAATGTAGGTCAGTCCTGAGATGACCATTCAGCTTAGTCCCACCAAGGGGTAAGTCATTTCCTTCCGCGCAAGTCGCCCATTGAAGCGGTGTAGGCGGTTCGCTTTCGGTAGACGCAAAGAGACCATTTCTACGTCAAATTTCGGCCGGTGGAGTGGTGAAGCCCCTCATGACGGTGCTTGTTCTGACGCATTTTGGGCTCTCAAATGTCCGCGGCGCGTGGTGGGCGAAAAAGAGTTCTCGACTCCATTCGGTCATGTCGTTTTCGACTCAGGTTTGGCAGCACCCAACGGCCACTGGTCGAATTTTCCAGTCAGGCTAAACATGTTACAGGCTGCGGTTCTGTCTACATCGACGACGACGCCGCGAAACACTTCTATTCCCTGGTTCCAAGCGCGATGAAAGAAGGAAACTACTACTACATTCCGGTCCCCGCGCAGCGGGGAACCAAGTCGCCCGCAATTTCGTGGATCTTGCAAGGTCAAACGACGACACAGACCTTAATGCTCACCCAGTTACTGCACGACCGCCTGTCTCCCACGGTTAGGTTCGGGCCCAGCAACGCTTCTCACATCCGGGGAATTATCCAGTCCAAGAAAAGCATCGGTCCCAACGGTTTTATCGGTCCTGATATCATTGGGCGGGTACGCAACGCGCCGATTTATCTACCGTTAACGCGGTTATTCATTCGAAGCAGGCTGGGCTCATCTATCTCGAAGTCAACTTCAAGTTCCCTGTGGGACATACGGCGACAGTCTCGTGGCGGAGCAAGCGCTCTCAGTACGTCGACCCGACGGCGCCAGATTGGGGCGTACCCAACTTGCCTGGCGCGTAGGCAAACACTTGAACCTCGATGTACATTGTCTGTTGGAATCCAGCTTCTCATGCACAAAAACGCGGATGTCAGTGTCACATACATATCCTCAATTCCTTTGTCCGAGCGTGCGTCCTTCCGCTGGGCGAAGGACCAGGACGTGCTATTGAAATGGGACACGTGCCCGCCGCTCCGCCCTTACCCTGATATTGAGGAGGAGGAGAGACTTCTTATAATTATATATATATATATATATATATACTCGCTGTCATCAAAAGTAAACGTCAACAGCGCTATTGTGTAATTAAATTTGATCGCATCAAGTTTTGACTTGAACTGTCGGTAGGTGGGTTTATTCTGAGTATACACCATCAATTTCAAAGTGATTGGATGATTTCTCCCTCTATAATCCACATTCTCCTGTAACAGACCAAAAAACCTGAAAGATCTACGCTGGGGAAAGACCTACCAAATTGGGGAATTTGATAATCCATCAGGATAGAGTTGAAACTCACCTAATCCGATCCTGAAAAGCGTAGAGCACAGATTCATCCATGAGCAGAGAAATAACCGCCAGAAATGCTTTATGCAAGCCAGAGCTTCAATTTTTTCGGTTGTAAATTTGCAAGTGCTGACACAGTTGTCGACAAAGATGCTGCTTTTGTGGGGTGTGGGATGATCCGTTGGGTCTGATTTTTAGAGGGTCGCTGGGGAGGAAGGCCCATTCCAGCCCTGCGCAATCTGGCTGTGATGGCATCAAATGCCATTGCATAATAACGCCATTGGCGTTTACTTTCGATGACAGCGAGTATATACAGTATTCACATTAACACAAAGGCGGATTTCTCTTAGGCTCGAACCAGCCGGTCTTCTTCGCCGGACTGAAGGACCGCGAGGACGAAAGGACCACGACAATGCCCGTTGTATCTGAAGTGGATTCTGAACGCCGTCCCGTCGACAATGAGAAGAAATCGTGGTTGATGTCAGGCTCAGAGGTGCCTTTGCAGGTGACAATTCTGGAGTCCCATACGAGCAGAGGCGCGAAACGACAAGTGGTGGGGAACGACAAAGTGGGCTGGATCTGAATCACCCAAATGCGGTTGACGCGTGTTGCCAGCGGCCTCCACACGCGTCAACGCCCTCCACCGTGCAGCGCGACCTCTGCCCGCTATACACATGGACATCGCCATGTTCCTCTGGCGGTTCATTCGGGGTCTCTTTGAGGCTCCTGCGCCGACCGTTCCGCCTGTCGACGGGCCCACACTCGTGTCATTACCTGGCGACATTCTTGGGTTAATTTTCGAGTACATTCGAGAGCTCGAGACGCCAGCCAACGTCGAGGAGCCCTACGGGAATGAGCGCCTCATCGGAGCGCCGCTCATACCGCTTTCAATGACTTGCCGCCAACTGCGTGCCTTCGCGCGTGGCTGGATTTTTGCAGAGATGTATAATTGGGATCGCGGGGGAGGTTTCATCTGGCCGGAGACATTATGGCCAGTTTTTCGGTGAGTTTAATTCACTCTCTAGATTGACCGCAACTCGAAGAATTCCTCAGAACACTCCATATCCGGGACCGGGCTGTTCGCGATTCACAACCCATCGTAATTCCCCAACAGCTCTGGCCCTCGCTTGCCAGCATGGACGCCATACAGTCCCTGACTCTCCGAATCTCCGTCCCCGTATCCTGCTCAATACTTCAGCATCTTGACCGCATTCCTCACTTACGAAAACTCGATATCTACGAAGCGCGGCTCGATGACGCGAATTGGGGAGACCTGCCTCGCCTCCGATCCCTAAGCACCCTTTCCCTTCGCGTCTCTGGATTCCTGAGCGGGAGACGGCCTCCGGACGTCGACCGAGCAACGGAGCTAGGCAATGTCGATACTCTGTTGCACCATCTGAGCGCGCAGCTCAACGAGCTTTGCATTTCTGGCGAACTCGTATCTCCACAATTTTCCCGCATCCACTGGCCGGCACTATGTATCTTCGCCGTCCGCGACGAACGACCCGTTCCGTTCGTATCGATTTCCCAACTCACGCAACACATGCCGCACCTGGCCGAGTGGCGTGCCCTATTTGCGATGTTCATTCCTACTGAGTGGCCACACGAGCGGCCAACAATTGGCGATGCAGACGCTCCCTATGTAGCAGGGCCTCGTCTTGCGTCCGTGTCGATTTCGAATTGGAATGCGGACGATCCAATCTTCGTGCAGCTCCCAGACACGCTGGAGGGCCTACGTCTCGTCGACGTTCAGGCGCGACACGAGATTTCGTGGAGTTTCCGCACCGTTCCGTACCCGCTTGTTGGAACGATTGCGCGAATATCCCATCTCCGGAATCTCCGCAAACTCGAGCTGACTTCCGCTGTGCAGGCGATGCCCGATGAGCTCTGGAAGCTCGCCGAGTCGTTCCCGCTCCTGGTCGAGCTTTCCATGAACCACCGCATCTATTGGGAAGAACGGCTGACGTGGGTTGACGAACATCTAGTGAGTGCCCCGTACCATGCGACCCGATTTTCTCATACCCTCCCTTCTAGAACGAATGTATGGAGCCGCTACGAGCGTTACAAAACTTAAAACACCTCCGCGTCACTATACATTTCACCATCTACATCGACTATCGCGGGGTCCCTGTGTACGGCGCGTACCGCGTTCTAGAGAGCGTCCCTCAACTCGAGCGCGTCTCATTCCGTGGGGCGCAGGATCCGGACGTGCTACCGAAATGGGACACATGGAATCGGAGTATTCTTGCAGGTTCGTGCCCGCCGCCTCGTCCTGGATACCCTGATATCGAGGAGGATGATCGATGAGCGGTCGATGACCTTGTACTATTCCGTGTTCTTATCGTAGAGCAAACTACGGCGACGAATTGCTCAGTCCCTACGCTCTCTTGCTTTAACTATCGCTGTACCATTGATGATAAGCGGTAAACTTTGGACGTCTGCGACGTGGCACGGCCCGGGCGGCCACTTCTGTGCGGCGCGCTGCCTGCACGCGACATGTTCTTCACGTTGTTGCGGGCCTGGTTTGCAAGCGGGGGTGCTAAAGATACTCCCTTCCCTGCCCTCGAATGCGCCGAACTAGCGGGCCGAGAGACAAAGGCTGGCCAAAAGCGTTCCTTCTAGGCTGAGCACGACACTTGACTGGTGTCGAGTGTAATCAGATCATCGCAGGCAGACGCATGTTGTGAACAGCTTCCATGCAGCATGGTCTCGACGCGACTTCTGCACAATCTGCGCACGGAGTCTCTGCGCGTCTCGCTGGCAAGCTCCTTCCCCGACCATGGCGCCCGTCGTTGTTAATGGGCCCAAGCGCCGGTCTGGTTAACCGAGCTCGCTCTTGCTCTTACGTTTGCTGCTGCTGCGCGCAAAGTTTCGGACAGTGTTGGAGACCGGACTCCGTCCCAATGGAACGCGCGTTGAAGTTTCTGCAGATGGAACTCGGGATCAGCGAAGTGCAATAACAAAGAAAGTTATGCACCTCTATTGATACACCGCCCAGCTTGTTCGCATGCTATGTACGGCGGCCTTCCCCGAGACGCGCAGTCCAGCTCCCGCCCCACCATACCCATCTTGAAGGCGAGGAACTCGAATCGTTGGAAATAGATCAGTCCGGAACTTGAAGGGAAGCCAATAGCTTCGCTGGCCATGGTACGCGTACTAGACCAGCGGGAACGTAGATATAAGTATGGGTACCCTCTGACGAGACCCAGAGCTCGCGGAAACGGCCTGAGGATCGGGATCACTACACCGCAATTACCAGAGGGAATTTTCCCGAAGCTCTGCATTTGTTTGCAACGGAACAAGAGAGTAAACCGGATCAGGTACTAGTGAATTTATTCCATTGAGAGGCCGAGTTCCAACAGACAATGCACATCGAGTTCGGAGTGTTTCCTTACGCGCCAGCCAAGTTGTGTACGCCGTCGGTTCAACATACTACGAACGCTTGCTCTGCTACGAGACCGTCGCGGGATCTTCTTGAGGGAACTTGAAGTTGTCCAAGATATCTGAGTCCGGCCTATGTCACATGAACCGCCGCGTAGAAGATAAAGAGATCAACGCCCAAATGATATCCGGACCAATGAAACCGTTGAGGCCGATCTTTGTCTTGGACTGGATGGCTTCTCGACGGTATAAAGTGTCCTCGGGCTCGTTTATACTCATGGGAGACAGAGGATCGTGTAGTAGATTTGTGAGGAGCAAGGTCTTCAAGCCCAATGAGGGCTGATTATCTGGAGCGCTATAAAATCATGATGGTGGAAGACAATAGAGTACAAGACTTCATTTACAGTAGTCCGTCGAGTCGCCCCGCGTAGACAACTTGTCGCGTCTGGTACTAACGACCCTAAGCTTCGTGTCCTCCGCTTTGTGAATAGCAGGGTCGAAGATATCCACCATCTGTAGCAAGTTCAAAATCAGTACAAATCGTCCGCTGATTCCGCGACTGCTCACATCGACGTGCTGCGTCGTCTCTCTCTGCGTCAACACCTGGATCCTGCCCAGCTCCATATCCCCGGGCTGGCTGTGGCTCTGCGTGAGCGCCATGCCACGCCCGGTCAACCCATTGACGCGCGAGCGCCCGCCAGAAATCTCGCTCCCCGAGAAGCCATGGTGCGTGCTTTGTACATGAATGGTCTTGCGCGCGTTGAGCGTCCACATCATCGAAATGGCGTAGAGTTTGCTCATCGGCATGTTGAATACGACGATGATGGGCGCGGTAAGGGGTGTGCCGGTGGGGATCTTGAATTGCGAGAGAATGAGGTAGAGTAAGGCGCTGGAGGGCACCGAATGAGAGCAGGTCTCTGACGGAGATCAGAGGAGGACGTACCACAACGCGGACGGGGCGGCGGTTTGGAACGTCAGCCGCAACAGAGCGTTGATGAGGCCAGTTGTTTCGGGTAGGACGTCTTTGCGCAAACGTAGGAGAAAATAGGTGGTGAGAGTGGTAACGAGGACGTCGCCAGCTAGTAAGAAATATTAATAAGCCAGCGGCCGCAGATAATGCGGAGCAGCATACTGAAGATGGCACCGACCTGAGCCGATACTGGAAAGTGTTAATGACGAGCCGGATTGTAGCACAAGCACATACTCCAGGGCGCGATATGCTCCGTGTTCTTTGTAACAACCATATGCGTCTGCCGAGAATGTGAGCAGGCTCTCGAGTCTCAGAAATAAGAGGAGAGTACGCACGACGATAGCTGACATCGCCAGACTGAAGAAGCAAACGAACTCGACGAGCACCGCGAGCCACCACCGCTTCGAAATCACATAGAGGCGCCACGCGAAATAGCTCTGGACGTAGAACTCGATCATCGCACCCATGACCGTGTTGCCCACGTCCCACCAGGCCTTGGTGTCCTGGCTGAGCACGAAAGCCCCGAGGAGGTCCCCGAAACGGCCGACGAATTTGACCCAAATCAAAGCGCTGGGTAGGTTTTACTAGCAGTTAGCGATGTTAGGGAGAAGCGTACAAAGCTTGGAAGGACTTGAGCCAGGTGATGATGGTAAGAATGAGGACGATGAGTCGTAGCTGCCATTTGTCGTCGCGGTACCAGCTGGATCAGACGGTCAGCGGCGCGGGCACGGGTGGAGACAGCGAACCTGAAGTACGACGCGAACTGGGCATGGGTAATCAGTTGGCAGCGGCGACGCGTTGGGGTGGGGCGACTGTGCTCACCTGCATCGCCAGGATGCCCTGCAGGAACAAATCGACAGTGGCGGCAACCAGCTGCGGTGAGGTAAGTTACCGGTATGGTGGAGATAATCTCGGAAGGACTGACGAACGGGCCGAGAATGAGCGAAACGGAGCGGTAGGTCGTCTCGATGGTGGCCATGTCCTCTCAGAAAGTTGGTGGCAACAACGGGTGCGATGGTAAGCTGGGGCATTATATACCGTCGCGAATCTAACTTGGAGGTATTAGGGGCCAGTATTCAATACTCTGTTGAATCGATGTGTTGATCTAGATTCCAAGGAGAGGCTGGAAGAGGCGCGTTCATGCGAGAGGTGTATGTGGATAAAGCATTAGAGAAAAAGAGTGTTGGCGGAACTTGGATGCGATCCTCAAAAATACGCGGGAGCAGGACTGAGGCTCGCGACAGGGTGAGGTCAGACCTCGGCGGATCAGGCGATCTACCGAGTAGATGTTGAAGGTCAGGAGCAACCATAAGGACGGAGGTGGCAGAACCAGAAGATGAATGCCTGAATCTACCGACGCAGGGCAGAGGCAGGGCAGGGCAAAACGGGCATAGAGCTGGACTTGAATAGGGTTAAACGCAGGGAGAGGACTGCAGAGGATGATGGCTTGGGTCAGGAACGGCCCAGTGACCGTCACGGCTCGACAGATTTACGCCGATCTCAGACGCGTCGCTATCCTCCAAAATCTCCAAATTCGGTATGAGAGCTGCAGCGACGCCGAGCTCGGGCCGCTCGACGATCCAATTGGCGACGCCGAATGTGTTAAGTGGGGTCGGCGTTCCTCAGCGGGACCGTGCCGACTTAAATGCTACCTACCTACCCAGATTCTGATTCCCAATGCACCTGGGTATCGAGGTCGCCGCGCCTGACATGCATGCATCGAGAATTCGCGGAGAACGCGAGGACCCAAAAAGATCTTGATTACCCACCATCCAAGCATACACTACTACGCTAGTACCTACACCGAACCGACAAGTACCAAATACAAGGGATACAATACGCGTAATGGAAGAGTATAACGATACAAGACAAAACAAGGGCATCGGCATGCGCACCAACCAGGATGCGCACGCACCGTCATCGTAAGAGAGAGCAAGTCCGTGTGTCGTCGAAGGGGAAGCAAGCGTATCGCGTAAGTATCTAGTGGGGTTTGACGAGCCCGAGGGATAGGCCGCGCATGACGCGGCTGACGTTGTGCGGGCGTGGGCGCGGACTGCGTTTTTGCTTGGAGGTGGTGGAGGGGACGGCGCGCCGGAGCTTGCACGACTTGCCGGGCTTGCTCCCGGCGGACTTGGCGCCGCCCGTGGAGGAGGACGACGCCGCGGAAGAGGTCTTGCTCCCGCCCGCGCTGGTGTCGTCCCCATCGCTGCTCGCACCCACGAACGCCGCGACGGCGGGCCCGGGGAATGTGTACTTTGGCGGTGGGGTGTTGAAGACGTTCTTGACGAGGATCCCGGCGTCGGTGTCGCTGTACGCGCCGGGGAGCTCGACGAGCTCGTCGGCGGTGGGCTTGCCGGTGCCCGAGCCGCCGACGCGGAGCTGCGTGCACGAGGGGTAGAACTCGGCGCCGCCCTGGGATTCTGCGAGGTGCAGCGCGATGATTTCGTGGCGGATGAGGTAGTTGCCCGGCGCGAGGTTGGAGGGGAAGGGTGACGTTTGCGGGGACGTTGACGTTCTTGACTGCGAGTTGAGGTTAGAATGAGGGGAAGTGGGGAACGGAGAGGGACGCACAGATCCGGCTCTGGAACCACTTTCCGTCGTCGTCGCCCGGGATGCGCCCGACCTGGTCAATCTTGAACCACTTGGCCTTGGCCGAGTTGAAGGTCGTGCAGTCGTCGCCGCAGTCGGCCATGTAGGTGAGCATTGGGCCTGTGTCGTGGGGCCACTGCACACGAGGTTAGCTCGTGGTAGGGCAAAAAAAGAGTGCGGGGACGTACGGCGCTAAGATCGCCACCGGACCAAACGAAGCCGATGGTGTCGCCGGGGTTGGCGTCGGCGACGTCTGCTGCAAGCTGGGCGTCGTGGCCACAGTTCACGGCGGCGTTGGTGGCGCCCTTGACAGGGTCGACCTGGCTGATCTGGCGGACGACGGAGTCGGTGGGGTCTGCGCCGGGGACGTTGCCGGTAAACTTCTTGTCGTTTACCCAGACCTGGTGCACGAATCCGTGTGCGGAGACGGCAGCGGGGAGGGCGAAGAGGGGAAGGAGCGTTGCGAGAAGCATCGTGGGGGTCGTGAGGTCTATCAGACGAGAAAAAAGTGAGCGGCTGGTCGCGCAGCGATGGTGAGAGACGGGAGAGTGGACGGACCTCGGGACAAAAGGGTCGCTTTTATAGTGTTCCGTTTGGCAGCACAGTGGTCAAGCTACGCCCATTGTCCTCAAGACAAGCGCCCTTTTTCTCTTCAAGGCCAAAGGCAATGCACGGACCGCGTGGTGATCCCATCAGACAGAACAATTGCAGCCCAGTGCAGCCCTTTGGCAGCCTCGCACAAGCCCCGCCCAACCTCAACCTCGGCGGTCGGGGGACTCGGCGTCCACAAATATTGTCAAAATATCCGAAAGCTGCTCAATTTGTTGCAGGAATTCCGGAGCTTGCTACAGTCCGAACGAATTAGGGTCGTGCGGAAGTAGAAGCGGACTGAATTTGCAGCCCATAGACGCGTGGATGTGGAGAGTCTACGGTCTATCGTCGCCGTTTCCCGCTGGATGGTCCAGAACTCGAGCAGCTGCGCGGAAGAACCACCACCACGAGGCGCCAACTCCAATATAGAGATTTTCTAGTTTGGGATTAGCCTCTGAGCGCTGGAAATGAATCCGGGGTCGATAGTTCATTCATATCCGCGAGCGTTGAGCGAGGATAGAGCAAGCAAAATGGACCAAGTGCAATCCATCGACGGGTCTTGACGCCCTCCAAGTGTTTCAAGAAGTGGGCCCCGAAGTACCTACGTGCGCCCTTCCAGAACGATGAGGATACCTTGCAGGCAGTTTACGTCGCACTAATAGTTGGAGAAAATTTGCGTGCCTGCGCTAGCGGAGAGCGCAACGGCGGGCGGATGCTCAGTCAACAATGGTTCGCAGCGGTAGATCGACGCGACCATGCGTTGCACCGAGCGGGTAGCGAGCGCGGAGGACGTCGACGGAAGGCTGCTTGACGTCTCCAGGGTCTAGCGCGTATTGCCGGCATATGGGTCTGAGGACTGTGTGCATTCTGCTGCAGAAAAGTGCCTTGGAGTCGAAGGACAAGACCAGACGCGTCTGAATTCGATTCTACCCTGAAACTCGCGCAGCGAAGATGAGAGAGGAAGCGGAAGACGCGCTAGGCTGCGGCTGAGTCAATCGCGAGGTGGGAGAGCTGATTGCAGAATCCGACGTCGCCGCGTTCAGTGGATACCCGTTCTGAGTGAGCAGAAGGCATCGCGCGCGTTGTTGAAGGAAATCCAGACTGCGTCGAGGCGATGGTCGTGGTATCGATTCAAGAAGCGATTCGTGACCTCAAAGGCTTTCCTCCTCCCCTCACAGTCAAATGCAAACAAACTCTAACCACGCGCCACCTCGTAATGGGTTCATAAGGCCCAGGCCTTCGCTGCTTCTTGACGCGCATACATAAACAGCTTCAAAGCTTTAAAGCTCCTACTTTCTTTTCTTTCTCCTCCCTCACCTTCGCCATGAAGACCGCCCACAAAGCAGACAGTGAACGCGAAAGCTGCGATGTCGAGAAACATCCTGCGATACAGGTCCTAGAGATCCGGACTCCGCCTGCGCCGAGATTCCCGGACGGCGGCTTTGCAGCTTGGGGAACAGTCCTCGGCTCGTGCGTCGTCCTCGTCGCGTTTGTCTTGCCGCGTCTCATGCGATTCCTAGGTTCCTCATCATGTTCTGCGGGTTTGGGTACGTTGTTTCGCGCGGAACTGCATACTCCCGATTGCTGACGACTGGCAGCTACAGCAGCTCCTTCGGCGTCTACCAAGGTCCGTTCGTCTGCGCTTACGCCTGCGCCTAACAAACAGCAGACTTCTACGTTCGCTCTTACCTCTCCAACTCGTCTCCGTCTGCGATCTCGTACGTCGCCTCCGAACGCGCCGGACTGGTTCCCTTACTCACTCGAAGCCATCCTCCAGGTGGATCGGAAGCGTCAACATCTTCATCGTTCTCTCCGGCGGATTCGTCGCCGGGCGGCTGCATGACCGGGGATACTTGTCCGTGCCGCCTTTTGCCCAAGGTACCGTATACTGACGCCCCATGTAGCTACCCACTCATGTACACCGGCGCCCTCCTCATGTCCACCTCCCTCTTCCTCCTCTCCCTCGCCCGCCCGGGGCGCCTCTACCAAGTCTTCCTCACCCAAGGCATCCTCAACGGTCTCGGCGCAGGGATGACCTACGTCCCCTGCATGGCCGTGCTCTCGCAGCACTTTTCCGCCAGACGCCGCGCCCTGGCGATGGCGCTCGTCGCGTCTGGGTCGTCTCTCGGCGCGGTCGTGCACCCGATCATGCTGAACAAGCTCCTCAACAGCAACAGCACCAACGCGCCGGCTGCGGCGGTGGATTTCGCGTTTGCGGTCCGCGCGAGCGCGGGGCTGGTCACCGCCCTCCTGGTCGTCGCATGCTGTCTCGTCCGCACGCGGCTACCCCCCGCCCAAGACCTCCATCGACCTCCGCAAATTGCTGCTTAAGATCGGAGGGGACGGCGCGTACATGGCCGCCACCCTCGGGTACGCGTTCTTCCCTAAGTTCCCCGTTCTCACTGACCCCCACCCAGACTCGGCATCTACACCATCGGCTTCTACTACCCCCTCTTCTACCTCCAACTCTGCGCAACGCAACACGGGCTCGACCCGCGCTTCGCCTTCTACGCGCTCGTCATCATGAACGCGTCGTCCTTCGCCGGCCGGCTCGTGCCCGGGTTCCTCACCGGACGCTTCCCCTGGGCGACGGTCCCGCGCATGATCACCGTCGCGGCGGGCTGCGGCGCCGTCCTCATCCTCTGCATGATCCCGCTCAAGGACCAAACGGGCGTGCTGGTGGTCGGCGTGTTGTATGGGTTCTTTGCTGGGTGTAGTACGTTTTCGCGCTTTCCTTTTTGGGCTTGTTAACGCTTCCCCGTCCCGCCAGTCGTAACCCTCATGAGCCCGCTACTAGCTGCGCTTACGGCGCCGGAGGATATGTCCGAGCTTGGGTGAGCGCTGCCTGTTTAACGCTTTACGCTTTACTTCCCTGCCCCGCTGTCCCGCTAAACGCCAACACTAACACTAACTCTACCTCTACTCAACAGCGCACGTATGGGCATCTCCGTCGCCGCCTGCGGCCTCGCCATCCTCATCGGCCCGCCCATCGACGGCCTTTTGCTCTCCGGGAACGGCACGGAGTCGGAGTTCGTCTGGTGGCGGCCGGCGCTATTCAGCGGCGTACGTCTCTTCTTCCTGTTCCCCTTCCTCTACCTTCCTGCTTGCTCCATCGCATCGCGTCGCATAAGCTAACCCGCCGGCCCCCGCTCCTTCAGCTAACAGCCCTCGCCGGCTTCGCCATCTTCATCCTCATGCTCGTCCTCCACGCGCGCAAACAACAACAGCACAAGACTGCCCGGGCACCGACGTTGAAGCTAAAGCTGAAGCTGAAGAAACCGAGTCCGATTGTGGTGAACGTCGAGCTTGGGAGGTGTGCTCCGTGCGCGGACGTTTAGCCGCAAATAAAACGACAGAAGTCAAGAAATGTTTGTGTTTGTATCTATGGTTTTCGGCTTTGTTGCACTCGTTACGCTTATTTGTTGTAGATACTCATGTACGTAAACTTTTATTGCTCGCGTACCTCGTTGGGTTCGCTCAGGCTGCTCTGAGCCTGTCGCCACCGTCTCCAATGCAAATTGCCAACTAGAACTAAATGTTTTATGGTCTCGAGCTCAGAACCGTCACGGTAAACGTTAACCTGACTTCTCCGCCATCTCCGCCCTCAACGCCGTAAAAAACTGCGACGAGTACTTCGAATCAACAAACTCGTCTAGCCACACAATCCTATCGTCCCCCGGCCTGAACTTGAACGTGATCATATACTCGTTGTTGTACTCCTTCCCCGTCTTGGATTTCCCGACCGAGATCATCTGTGGACGCGTACGATTAACAGAAACAACGGCGACGCTAGCGCTACTACGCACATGGAAAACAACCCTATCAACACCATGCGTCTCCTCCAACACCTCCCACCTGATAAACTCGAACACGACGAGCAGATTGTGCTTCAAGACGCCGAGGAAGGCCTCCCCGCCGCGCGTCTCGAGCCCGTCGGGCGGGATTATCGAGCGCGGGTGGTACTTGTGCGCGAACTCGGGGTGGATGAGCGCGGCGAGGGCGTCCCACTCGAGGGCGTTGAGGTGTGCGACAAATGCGTGCGCGGAGGCGAGTTGGGTTTGAGAGGGAATAGCGGGGATGGAGGACATGTTGGTAGGACTGGGTGGATGGAGGTTATATGAACTCGGAGTGGCTTCGTAACTTAGATGATGTCGGGAAGGAAGGAAGGTATCTGGAAGTGGATGGTTACCGACATTGCCAGGGCGATCAGCTTCGCTGAACAATTGGACATCCCGGATCTGCCGAGCTTCTGGAAAGGATTGGCCGCTCTTGCTGAGGGCTATCAGATCAGCATCGCGCCACGTCTTTACTGGTATCTCGGGAATGCCCCTTTGTCTCTCGAGCCATCATCAATATTAATCCTGCCTCGTTGTTTGAATTTATCTGCAAATTTACGACCAACAAAAACGCGCACCCTCCTTCTTAGACAATGAATTTGAGCGTAGCGCACATGAATGCTCACGCAGGACCTCAGTAACATTGAAGGATACATGAACATTCCATCCGTTCTTTTCCCAGAGACGGCTGTAGTAACGACCATCAAGACGCCCGCGACTTGCGTTTTCGGAACATCACAGTCGCAGTCGGGCTCGGGCTACAAGTCGACGCGAACCACT
Organism: Mycena kentingensis (nom. inval.); assembly: GCA_014461125.1. Lineage (NCBI taxonomy): Eukaryota > Fungi > Basidiomycota > Agaricomycetes > Agaricales > Mycenaceae > Mycena > Mycena kentingensis (nom. inval.). The sequence continues at coordinate 2,261,100 of JACAZG010000005.1, read as the reverse complement.
GCGACTCCGGCCGTCCCGCATTAGGATCCTCCATCTTGAGGTCGTAGTTCAGCAGTACATGTGCAATCATGGTCTTCAACAGCGTCACGGCAATGAACCGACCAGGGCACGCTGCGGTGCAGTCAGATTTCAGATCATGCGGGGAACAAAGGACAAAGAACCAATACGCACCATGCCGCCCGTGTCCCCAAACGACATATTCCAAGCTCGTCGCAATGGCTTCGTGCTTCTCCGCGCCGTCGTCTTCGGCCAGGCGCATGCGGTAGAAACGGAGCGCGTCAAAGGTGTGCGGGTTCGGGTATACCGCTGCAAATATTCGATATTGATGAGCGCGAAGAGAAAGGAACAGGAAACGCACCGGGATCAAAATGCATCGGCCCCGTCGCAACTTCGACAAAACACCCTTTTGGAACGGTTGTCCCATCCGCAAAGGTGAACCCGCCATCCTTGACGACCTTGCGCACCATGAATGCTATTTTTCCAAGTTAGCTCGATTCGGGACGCGCGGTGAAAACAAAAAGAGGATTACTGATGTTGTTCCCCGTGAACCGCTGCGACTCGCGCAGGAAGCTGTCGATCTTGTGCATCTTGGCCACCGAATCCTTTGACGACCCGTGTTCCAAGATTATATTCTCAGCTTCCTCGCGAAGCTCGTCGACTGAGTCGGGGAACACGGCGAGGTCGATAAGGGCGTTACCAAACGCCTGGCTTGGAGTTAGCATTGAACTCGGGCTAGCGCGCGGGCTCGTACAGTAGACGATGTGTGAATGGCAGCGAGATTAATGTTGAGCACGCGCTGGACGAGGAACGGGACGGTGCGCTCCTCGCCTTCTGCGACGTCCAAAAGCCAGCTGATGAGATCGTTCTGTCCAGCGGTTAAGGCTGGTTTGACGAGGAACCCTGCACGAACTGCTCTCCCGGGATAATTGTTCCCGCGTTCTTCTTCGAGATGCACGCGTTCTGCGACGAGCTTCGTCAGATGGGCCTCTGAGCGGCGCAGATAGCGAGGGAGAGGCGCGACGAAGGGTCCCACAATTCTGCGCGTAAATCTAATTTTTTCTCAAAAAGAGGATAACAAAAGAGAGCTCACGGGCGCATAAATGCGGGCATAATATTCAATAGCTGCGCAGCGATGACGACACTCGTTGCAAACTCAAAATTGGTGTCCAAATAGTCTTGGTTGCGGCCTGGATCTGTTCAGAACGCGCCAGCGTCGAACAAAGGAATGTCAGACACAATGGAAGGCCAACGAATAATCTGTTGGTGGTTCGGCAAATAGCATGCTGTATGGTGGTCTTAACGGGGATGGTGACCCATTCTGAGGAAATGTGCATCAAGGCTTGTTCGAGCAAGGACGAGCAGACATACCATCGCTTTTAATTTTGAGCTGTTCCTCAAAGGTCGCACGAATCTCGTCATGCACCTCGTCGAACTGCGTCCCGATGTTTTTCGCCATGCTCACGCGAGTGACTGAGAGGTGGTACGGGTTACCGAGGATGTTGGGGCCCTGTTAACGCGCGTTCGCGGTCAACGGTTTACGGAGCAGCAGAACCACCGACCAGAGTTATGTTCCCCTGGAAGACCTAGAGCGTTGTTAGCTGGGATTGCAGGGATTGAATACACCACACACATCGTTGAACCCCTCCAGACTCGACAGCTCGTCTTCTTTCGCCCAGCGGAGCTGATCGACTAGTTCGGCGCCGACGATAATTACGTTCCATCGGTCGACGAGGGGAACTCGGAAGACCCGGTACTTGGAAGAGCCCTCGAGGATCATGGCTTTGGCGTTGAAGATATAACGATATGCCCCGAGGTACGAAGTGAACAGCCCGGACGGGCCAATGGCGGGGATCTCGCTGAGCTAGATGTATCGGTGAAAACAACGTAGAGCCTGGTTGGCAGGACGGACATTCGGTTTTGAGAACACCTTGACCAGGGTATACCCGGCCAAGAGGGCGGCGGCGCCATAGGCGGCGATGTGCGACTGGGCGAGATCAAAGGCCATGGTGGATACCCGATGGATGCTGCTGCGAATAAACGATAGATAAATAGCTGTACTAGTAGTGCCTGGCTTCGATTCACATCGCCGTAGGAATCGCTCCAGATGTCGACGGCGCCAGCGTGACTCATGACTGTGATATGATACTCGCTTCAACGTCTGGTCCGGGGCGTCTTCAAGGCGCATGCTGTTTTCCGTGGGGCATATAAGTCCAACTGCGTGCTCGAAATAATCTCCGTGGGAACTCAATGTTTATCAGTTCGGTGCAGCATCCACCGATATCTGAGGTGATAGTTCGATATTGCTCCTCTGCACTCTCCAGCGCGAGATCTACCCGTCATAATGTCGAACAGTAGAGGTACAGGTGACACGGAATTTGAGGGATGAGATGCTTGAATGCGGACCGACTTTGAGCGGATGATGAATGCCACTGGCAGGGGTCAGATGTGGCCTATGAGCGCTAAGAACCGCTAGTTCTCGGTCGGAAGGAGTGGCTCCGGAGAAGCCGTACGAAATCCAGACGCGGAAGAACATATTATCTTATCTTATCACAATCATGATCTCGATTTATCGCAATCGTTGCTGTGTCGGTCTTCCAGCTGGAACAAAGCTTTCACTCGGAGGCCGCCCCGAGTTGTGTTATTTAAAAGTGTTCATTCAACACAAGTAAGCCCACAAACCCATCGTTGAAGAATTAGTCGTCACGAGACAAAGGTCCAAACACAGACTTTTCTCCGTGTAGAAGTTGTGGCGCCTGTCCTTTGTTTATCGCATCGGAGACGCAGCGTTGCGGATATCCCACTGAGTTTCAGCACGGCCGGGTTGAGTAATAGAAGCACCGCAGAAACGTGATCCGGTGCTTCTTGACCTCCAACCACCACCTCGCCAAAAAGACTCGATGCCAGAAATCGCAGTTCTCAGCACCGACGCCAGAGGCGAGCTTGTCGTCGAGTCCCTCAAAATGAGCGAGGAGGAGATGCGCCTCACCCTCGGCAACTTCGAAGAACCCCGCCCAACGACGCCGGACAAAGACGCGTGTTTCAAGTGCAAGACGACGGGTGTGCCGCTGATGTGTTGCGGAAAGTGCCGTGCCATTTTCTACTGCGGGAAGGGCTGGTGAGTGACTTTGGGGATAGCGCAGCGAACGATAACCAACGAAACGCAGTCAGAAAGATGATTGGAAGGATCACAAGGACCTATGGTGCGCTGCCAGTCCATTGCCGCTCCACTTTAGAACCTGAATCGCACTTGGCAGTCTTAAATTTTTGCAGAAGCACTCGTACCGCAAGATGGGCAAGAAGGAGCATAAGCTCGAGACGAAGGGCCATCGCGCGCATCGCAACGTGTACGTCCTTTTTCAATGTGTTCCTCTGCTCCTCTAAAGTAGCACTAGCGACAAGATCTACGGGGACTTAAATACACTCATGGCGTTCCATTCTGGGTGTGTGTGTGTGCATTTTGTCGTCTGCCAACACTTCTGAGGCATGCATGCGCAGCTATACGTTCCAGCCCCTTGTTTGGTTCGCCCTGGATCTGTTCAGCGACCTCAGCAAGGCGGACACCCACTTCGTTGCCATGACACTCTCGCGGAACCGCGGAGTCGGAGCCGGCGGGCGCACCGTCTACTCCCTCGTAGATGCCGAGGTGCTCCCGTTCGAGATCCTGCGCATGAAACCGCTGCGCGACGCAGATGGGCGCGCCACGATGCCGGTGCTCGTTTTCCACGAGGAGGTGCGCCAGCTCATGGAGCAGAATCCAACGGGGATGACGATCGGCGGTGCGTATGTTGTCTGCATCGAGCTGTCGCAGAAGGACAAGGAGAAGGGCAAGAACGTCGCTAAGGCTGTTGTCGAGGTGCACTTTCTGAATTTCTCTGCATCGAATCTGAGCTTGACGGCCATTCTGAACCGCAGACGATCGACGGCTTCTTTGGCCACACTGTGCCTTTGTGTGCGGAAGGGAGAGAGTATTATCTCCGCGCCCACGTGCGTTTGTTTTGCGTTCGTCTTATCCGTCTCAAACTGTCCTAGCCCAAGGAACAGCACAGCGAATGGAAGAAGTCGCTCAAGAACTCGCTGGACGGGTATAATTTCGAACCGGAGCGCCGTCCGATACCAGCGGCGGTGCGTAAGATTCTGGACAAGAGCGCGAGCATTATACGCGAGGGCCAATTCGACTCATTTTCGACGGAGGGGAACTTGGATATGGAGGCGTTGAAGGCTGCGTTAACGAGTTAAAGAATTGAACTTGTAGAAATGTGCCGAGGTTCCGATCAAACCACGGTTGCTTTTGCCCCTCCACGACGAAATGGCGGCAATCCCAGAGCTTCCCTTCCCCTTGAGCTAGAGCGGATGATATTCGAGCTCGCCTCTTGGGACGACACACCCACAATCCTCTCATTGATGCTCGTTGCACACCGGGTGCGGACTTGGTGCGCGGCACGACAGAGTGGTTCTGTCAGTCTCTTATTCGTGTCGAAGGATCGAGCCAATTCTTTACCTTGTCATATACCCCCTCACCCGCCCAGAGCTCGATGCGCTCATGCAGTCGGGCAAGGCATCGAAGCACACCCGGCACTTCCTCTTCATCGGCGACCTACAGCAGGATGATAGCGCCCGCGTCTTGGAAACGTTCTCCAGCGCCACGAATCTTGCGCTTTGGGGCACCTCGGCGTTCAGCACCCTCATCGGACATCTCCGCCCCTTCTCCGCGCTAACGCGTCTATCCGTTGCAGGCAAGGACTTTTTCAGCACCTTGAATACGGCTACGGCGGACAAATTCGCCCCTCTTCAGAACCTTACCCATCTTGAAGCATACGGGCCCCCGCCACTCGCATCCCTCGCTGTCAGCGGCGTCAAAAAGCTCCAGTCCCTCACCCACCTTGCCTTTGGAGGAGGTTATTTCTCCCGGGCGATGGTTTCCAGAATCCTCTCCGACCGTGCATGCGCAAACCTCCTTGTTTTTGCAAATTCAATAGCCACGGACGACGAAGACCGTTCGGTTCTTCTGGTGGATGAAGCTCGACGAACGTCTGTGGAGGAGCTGGAGGCAGACATTGACGATCCCCGCTTTTGCATCGTTCAACCGACAGAGCTCAATTTCGAGATTAAAAGACGGAGCTGCTCAGCGAACGCATTAGAGAACGACGCTGATATTCAAGTACCTAAAAGACGGAGCTCTGAGATACTTGTAAGTAGCTAGAATGGAATGTATCGACTCACACTCAGCGAACGCGTTAGAGAACGACGCTGAGCGTGACTGTAACAAAATGTCTGTAAAGAGCGACCATCGGTAGGTAAGGAAGGGAACGAGATTGTACCATAAATTCATATTCTAACAGAGATAGACTGGATGGCAGGAGCGTGGGGTCGGTCGCATTTCTGGTGCGACGCAGATGAGCGTGTGGAAATGCGCCGGAAGAAACACGAGTTGAAGGTATTTCTTCGCCTTATCGTTCGATTGGCTGCTGATTTTGCTCCTAGGTCGACAAATGGACCTGAACGCACGATTCGACTTCTTGTACCCCACCAGCCGAGGGCAGATTTATCGCGTCTAGCTCAATAACGTCTACTCACCCAGTTTCCGATACTGTTCCATTCAGATACAGACCAAGATGTTAGGATTAATAAACTCGAATCGTGGCTCCTAGTGTGTCCTCTGAAGGTGCAGAGCAAACCAGCTTGAGTGCCAGGCGCTGTCAGATACCCGATGGCGAAATGTCCCTCTTCAGTCTGTCCTAAGGGTATACAACTAGCTGGATGTATGTTACAGTACACGAATAGTAAGGTACGGATACAGCGATGGTTCAACGAATGTTAGTAGCTATCCAGTCGTTAGTGCGAAGCTTTTATCAAGTCTGCCGCTTTCTCGGCAATGCCATACAGCGTCGAGCTCAAATGCGCCGATACCTGCATCGGCATAACGGACGCGTCGACCACCCGCACGTTCGTCGTGTCGTACACGCGCAGCTGCGCGTCGACCACGCCTCCGAGAGAGCGCCGCATCATCGCAGCGGTGCCAATGGGGTGCGCGACGCTGGAAAAGCCCTCTGTGATCCATTTGCGCCATCCCGCGTCGGTGTCGGGGACGGAGGGTCCTGGGACGGCTTCCCCGCCCGATGAGAGCGTGGAGAGCGGCGGGGACGTGATGATGCGTCGCGAGAGACGCGCGCCGGCGACTTGCATGTCGAGGTCCATGTCGACGCTGAAGTAGTTGCATTTTATGGTCGGATACTTGAAGGGGTTAGTGCTGGTAATCTTGACGGAGCCGCGGCTAAAGGGCAGAAGCTGCCACATATCGATGCCGATGGCTCTGCAACAAGGGTCAGTGAGGAGAAACAAACGGGGCGGAGGTGTACTTGGGGAAGCCAGTGTCGTAGAACAGCTCGACGACGGGCGCGTTGCGGTTGATGATAAGGTCCGCCTGGACCTTGAAGATCTCCTCGAGCGCGCTAGCGGAGAACGCGCTGCCCGCTTGCGACGCCGCCCAGTTGGTCAGGTTGCCTTGGATCTGCGCGACCTTCGTGCTGGCTTTGCTCCCAAACAGCTGGTAGATATTGGGATACGCGATCGAGTTGGAGGGACCCCTCCCGCCCTTGTCGAATCCGTTCGAGTTGGCTCCGAGCGAGTTCATCGTTTGCTCTTGCAGGTTGCGGCCGACGGTCGTGAGGTTGACGACTGATTTGATTCCAAGCGGGTTGAGCAGCGCGGGGTCGCCGACGCCGGAAAGCTGGAGTAGCTGCGGCGTCTGGATGGCACCAGCGGCGATGATGACCTCGCGCCGAGCGTATGCGACGTACGTCGTCGGCTCCTCAACCCAGTAGCGGTACTCGACACCCTTGGCGGTGACGGGGAGCTTGGTCGCGTCGGACCAGAGAATCTTGGTGACCTGACGAAATATGAGTAGTCGTTCTGGGAGGAGTGCGCAACGGCGTACGATATGGCGCGCGAACGTGATCCAGTTCGTACGCGTCTTCTCGACGGGGGTGAGGTACGCCTCGACGGAGGAGGAACGATGGTCGTCTCGATGCCAGTCCATCGTCTTCCGCCAACGTTAGTCGCGTACAAAACTACCGGCAGGCGGTACGTACCAAGGGCGTGTAGGAGACGCAGTTCGGCGTACCGCCGTTCAGGTCCTTGAAGTGGCTAATCCCGGTGAGGTTCACGATGGTGTCGACGAACGCCTTCTGCTGCGGGCCGCCATACATGAGATCGGGGAAGGTGACCTGGACAGGCCCCGTCGTCCCATGGTACGACGCGATAGACTGAGCGCCCTTTGCAGCTTGTTGCGAGTTGGGTGCGGAGAAGCCTTCGGCCTGGAGGCGAATTGCAATTAGCGACGTTCGTATGGGCTAAACTGACGCGCCTTTTTCATGTACGAGAACATCCCGTCCCAGTTCCAGCCGACGTCCTGCTCGTCGTCCTCGAGGAGCGTCGACCACGCGTCGTATTGGGCGTTGAGCCCGCGCGTCCAGTGGCCGCCGTTAATGGATGTGCTGCCCCCGAGGGTCTTCCCGCTAGAACCGAGTTAGTGCATAAACAAGGCCAAGATTACGACAACGTACCCATGCAGCACCTTGCCCTGCTCAGCCTTCCAGGCCCAGTCCTTGGAACCGAAGAACGCATCAGAGTACTCGTAGACGTCGTACACCTCCGAGTCGCCCCGATCGTCCTGGCCCGCCTCGATAAGCAGCACGGTTACGGACGGGTCTTCAGAGAGGCGGGACGCGACAGTCATCCCGGCCAGCCCTGGGTAGATCAGAACCCATCCCAGCCGCACGGAAGACGGCGCTCACCTCCACCGACAACGATGTAGTCAAACGTCGAGCCATTTATACCGGTAGACGAGGTGGTGACGCCGAAAACGCGTTTATCGAGCTTTGGCGAAGCCCATGTCGAAGAAGGTAGCGCTAGTAGCGCGAACGAAAGCAAAGAGGGGAGAACGAAAGGCATAATGCGGATCTGCGTCGCGGATACGCCATTTTATTTAAGGCCGACTGACACCGCATCTCGAGGAGCGTGTGCAGACGCCGCTGAGCGTTTCACCACCAAGACAGGTTCGTGCCACTCGGATTCTCGTTCGTGTAGGGTTCTGCGCGCATTCTACGCGTATTCAGGCTCGAGAAGACGAGATGCGAGCAGCGATGTTGCTGGGAGAAGGCGACAAGATTGGCGCTTAGATCAGCAAGGAACTCGGTGTTAGCTTGGCCCGACGAGCGCCCACCCAGCGCGCACGTTTCGCACCGAGCTCCATAGAACCCGGGGTAAATTGTCGCCGGCTGCAATCCGCACGGTGACAGTTGCCCGCCTCGTGAAATATTCTGCACGCGACGGAAAGTACAGTAGAGCACTTCAGATGCATTTTGAAGTTCAAAAAATATAGGATCTGAGCCTGCTCATTGGTTGAGGGAGCTCTAATCCCATTCAGTTCTTGTATTTTTTGAACCTTCAAATTTTCATCTGAAGTGCTCTAGTAACAAAGAAATAAAATATACATCGTCCATATATAGGGTTCAGTCCAACCTAGTCCGACGGCGCTCTCGTGTCCTCAGCAGTGTCTGCGCCTACAAAAAACCAGATTTTCCGAGAACATCCATCAGCTGCTTCCACCGACGTGCTGACATGGAATTTTGGGACCTTGTCGCCGCGCGTTCGACTGGGAGGAAAGCAGCGTTGTAGCCGAAACCAGTCAGAGCAGATGCATGACGCGACTCCGTTCCCGGCGAAATCGACCCTTTGTGAGCTAGCGAAGTGTCGGTCAATGTCGACCTAGGACTGGCGCCGCTCTCGGGTGTGGAGATGGTGCTTGTGCCACTCATCGTGGAGGTCTCGGGAAGCCGTTTGTCGATATCCTTGTGCCCACTGTCAGCGCTACCAGCGACGAGGGTCGCTGTTGGCGACGCCGGCGCCGGGTCGGAAAGTTGCTCGTTCTCCGCTTTGGTGTGGGCTCCGGCCTGCCCTTCCTCCGCAGCGCGACCGTCCGTCCAATCCTCCGAGTTCGTCGCGAGAATGCGCAGTCCACACACGAGCAATACCAGCAGGTCAGTGGCGATGAGGGCCAGCAGTACGGTGGACATGACCATTATTGCCGTCGGGGACATGATGCTACAGCGTCGACTTTCGTTCAGCAGCGCAGAGAGGGAGTGAGAGGGAGGCACTTGCGATATCTGGACTGAGATTAGAACGAGTGGAATGTGGCAGAAGAATTTTTGGAAGTGTAGGTATCAAACCCGAGAAACGAACGTGAAGTATGGCCCACCTCCCCCACAAGTCGGGCCTTATATCGCTCGGCCTTGCACCAAAAACAGCGCAGGACAAATTGCCATCGTCGGGGCTTGAGCTGGAAGTTGAGACGTCTCCGCGGTCGGAGTATCTTTGTCGATGCAGCGCGGCAGAAGGCCATGAGATGAACGTAGGAAGATTTTTGGTCTTGTTTTTAGGTACAAAGCAGCTTCTTCGCGGTGCTTGTAGACCAGGTTTGGTAGCGAGAACGCCTTGGAGAACACGAACTCAGATTGAGCCAATTGCTGCAACGAGATATCATCTCAGAGCACCGGCGAGAAGCTGTTCGAGTCACGGTTAGAAGGGACGAATGGCGGATGGAAATGAGTGTGGGTCGGGATGGGCTGCGAGGCTCGAGGAAGACACTGCCGATTGGCGCTGTTGGGTGCCGGTTAAAAAGATTTGGGAAAATCCCCGGGCCTCCGTATTCTCAACGGAGCTTGTCCAGCAGGCCCGCGGCGCTGGTTGCACCGACGAATATTGCTTCCATTTTCTGCTAGCGCATGGTGAGGAGGCCTTGTACCGCGTAGATGTCCGCGCGCTAGCGCTTTGCCCGCCTAGCCTATGAACGTGCCCTTGGGCGAAGTAATCAGCATCGCGCAAAAGCGCGTCCATATCATGCGTATCCACGGGCGTCGTCTCTGAGCAGTCTTTAGCCACACAATCGAGGTGACCCTCCAATCCAGAGATAGGCACGACGCGTCTCGACCCCCATCTCGCTCATTCCTGCCCGTAACAAACCCAATTTTGAGCTGGGCCAGCTCGACGCTGAGCAAGCAGAATCAACTGGAATCGCGCCACGCAGCAAGCCCCTGCCTTGCCTCTGCCTTGCCTCCGCTTCCTGCTATCACCATCGCATCCCCTGGGCCGTATGCGCCTACCGAACGCCCACCTACCCGCGCATGTCGCGGAGCCGCAGGGAAGCAGACGTCGCGTACCTCGCCGCCCGCGCCCGATCCTGCCTTTCGCCACAAAAGACGCGTCCCGTCCCCCTCCAGCCGAGATCAGATTCAAGCGGAGATTAGAATCGAATTGTTTCGCGGCTAGAAGCGAGAGGCCCGTGGCCCAGGGTGAAGCGGCAGCAGAAAGGAAGGGAAGAAACGCGACGTACGTCTGCGGCCTGTCTCTGCGAGCAACAGACTGATGTCGCGCTAGAGCTCAGACTTCTACTTCCGTGCGCCCTGTTTGTGGTCGAAGCTCACATGGATATATGCCCTGGTAGCGGAGGCCGGTCAGCGTCGGCGGACCGGCTTCCGTCCGTGCAGCACGCAAGGTCGACGTCGCGCATTACCAGAGAGTTAGCATTGGTTATCCTGTTCTACATTTGCGATTAGTGTACGGCGTACGCGTACGATTTGCGGTCGCCTTGCAGGGGACCCTTGGTTCACAGCGCCCACACGCTCTCCGCCTCGGGATGCAGTTTCTTCAGTTCGCGTCAGCATGGTTCCAGTCGTGAGGGCGAGCGTACCTCCGCCGGAATATCCATGGCGACCAATGCATCCAAGACGCCACGCCCCGTCCACTCCTCTAGCACGTCTACCTGCGCTGGGGTAATAAAGTCGCGGGACCCGCGCGCGGCGAAGATCATTTGCGCGGATGCGGCACGGATGACGGTGCCCTGACCTGCAAGCGGGACGGACGCGGAGATCTTGGAGTCGGCGGATGCGTTGGGCGTGACGGGGGACGTCGCGAGGGGCGGGGAGGCGTTGCTAGGCTGGGCGTGTGGGCGTTGGGACCAGCAGCGCGCAAGGTGGTAGATCCAGAAGGTCTCCATCTGTGAGCGGTTAGAGATAGACGGGAAGGGAGACCGCGCCAACCTCGAATGAGGCCAAATCGGGGATCGTGGATTGGAGGTGCTCAATGAGGTCCTTGTTGTGGTCAGGGAACGAGGTCTGGCGGCCTTGGGAGGAGTAGAAGCTGTGGTGGCGATTGGTGTATGGGACAGAAAGGACGACGAAGACGCGTACCTGTCCGCCGACGCGTTTGAGCAATCTCCGACGACCATGGTCTGGACGTTGTCCGTCTGCTTGGGTTTGGCTGCAACGATCGACTTCAAGAGCTGCACTCGGTGAGCAGAGAGAAAAGAGAAGCCCGGGACAAGCACCTGCGCGTGGAGTCCCTCGTCGGCATAGGCCTTGCTCCGTCAGCACCCAGCGGGGACCGGGGCAGGGCGCTCACCAGCTTGCTAACGCGATACGCTTGCGCCGCACTCCCCTCGCCCTCGGGTCCGACAAAGTCAAAATCGAGATTGCGCTCGACTGCGACGGAGGACTTTGGAACGACGACGGAGCCCACTGGGACGTCGATGAGACCGCCACAAGAGCCTAGGCTTAGCTCTGGTCAAAATTCTACGTTTGGCTTTACGACCTTAGCTCACCGGACGATATACATGTCGCCCCCAATGCACTCGCGCACCTCGCGAACGAAGAAGTCGACGTTCGGGTGGCCCATTCCGATAGAGATGACTGAGACCGGGACACCCTTGTAGCGGCCGGTTATGGTGAGAAATCCGCGCTCGGAGGCGAGCTCAAAGTGTTTAGGGGATGCATCGAAGTGGCTTGCGAGGACGCGAGCGCGAGAGGGCGAGCCGACGGTGACCTGTGGCGCAATGAGGTTATGCAGACGCGGAGGACGCGATAGCGCACGATTCGGTTAGCGACTTCGCCAGGACGAAGGCCGAGATGGTAGACGCGGAGGTCAGCAGTCCGGGGGAAGTCTACGGCGCTAGTTGAGGCGTGGATCGCTCAGAGGGTCGGATACGCACTAGCGTCGGTGAGCGTTTGCTTCATGTCACTAGCCGTGACGCCACAACCTTGCCTATCGCCCGCACCATCCAGACGCGTCGAAGCAAAATCTGGATTACTTCCTCAATCGGCCTGAGTCAGAGATACCAAGAAAGAAAACCTGGCAAAAATCCACCAAGAACCACCGCCATACGAAGGAAAAATGAAACGAGCGACCTGGAACGCGACTCCCTTCGGGCTCAAGTGTTCAAGTTCAACGCGCTCGGTCGACTACACACTGGCAGCACCCACCAGTACTGTACTGACAACATCCAATAACTTGCCACCAGACCGCGCCTGACCCGGCGTTGCAATTGTTTATGTTCCCGCCGCCCGCCCGGCTACCCGGGTACCATTAACGCCAACCCTCACCTCCCTCTTTCCAGCAGCAGCGTGGCCGTTTCACCGGGTTTTCACCAGTCAAGTCGTCAAATCACCATGCTCAATGTCTCACACGTGCGAGATGTCTTCCTAGAGCAGATATCCCTCCCGAGTACGATGCTATCGTCGTGTGGGTGCATGTTTATTCGATTATTCGGGCTGAAGGTGCTGGTCTCCGTGCAGCGTTCGGTTTCTCAGAAGCAGCTTCCACACGGCTTGCTTCCCGACGTAGCCATAACGTCGCGGCGCAAGTACGTGTAAATGATAGCTGCGATCCCCGTCTGATTCATGTCATCGATGAAGAGAGAGGAATAAATGCTACTCTCGGAGTGTGTGCAGTTCGAGCTTGCATATGGCTTATATCTTTGTCCGGAATATCGTCGTCGAGGACGACTGGAGGTGGTATGTGTGCACTGTTCGTCTTCTCCTCCCTTCTGTGTCGCCGCAGTTCAATGTACCTGACAGGTCAAAGGCTCCGACTGGCTCGGCGGCCAAGGCGCCATACACTACCTGTGTGGCGAAACGCCCAACACGACCATCGACGCAAGTTGAACAGAATTTATCTCTGAATTTTCGATAAACCTACTAACAGCTGGAACACTGCGGCGTCCCTTTCTCCCGCACCCTCACCGGCAAAATCTACCAATGCCCCCTCGGCGGGCAATCTCTCAATTACGGGCAAGGCGCGATCGCATACCGGTGCGCCGCCGCCGCCGACCGCACCCTGGTGTGCACCACCACATCAAGAAGAACTCGACTTCCGGGGAAGCCACATCGGGAGCTTCCTGGCGAGTTGGGGCTGGAGATTATCCATTTTCTGAACCATGCAAGGAACTGCATTCCAGTCGGAGGGAGTGGTCATAATTTTACAGGACGTCAGACGGGCCAGCGTCCACCGCTAGTATCCGTCTGGACATGCAAAAGGTTATGTAATCCGACGTTGGGGGTTCCAGGTGCGCCCTCTTCTTCCTCGTCGCAGTTCTCACGTCTGTGTAGTATAGGACCCATTCGTATCTCAATGACGGAGTCGCGAAGCTTCGCGCAGTATAAACCTGGTTCAATAACATCGGGATCAAGGACCGGAGAATGATATGGAATTGTACGTCCCCTTTGATTCGAATTGACCGTTGAATCGAACTTGAGCTATAATCCTTGATTGCCGATAATATACACAGCGATCTCATCGAAATCCTCGAACTCGGTAATCTCCTTGAATGTGCGATACAAACTGTTACCGCTGCCGCTGCCCGCACTGAGTCTCGGGGAGCACATGCGCGAGAGGACTTCCCTGAGGTCAGTGAGCCATTTCGGAGTGCCTTCGAAGCAGCTGAGCGTCTCCCAGCGGGACGATGAGAATCGGATGAGCTTGCAGCCTGACGCCAGCTGCCCCGATGTTGTCCTGAATTATCGCGGCGTAAATTACTGTAGTACGACCTTGAGTCAGGATGAGTTCAAGGTAATCCCACGTTTAAAACGCGCGCATTAAGAATATTAACCTGCTTCTTGCTAAATAAACGCGTGAGCACCTAGACGCGTCTTGGATCACACCACCGCGGCGCTCCGCTCCGGTTTGATCTGAAGCATGACACGTTTACTTGTTTCCTTCGCCTCCGACCATGCTCGCCTCCGCTTCCGTCTAGCGCGCACTCTCCCGGCGACCCAAAAACTCCCGGCAACACTCGCTCGCGAAACGGACCCGACGCCCACTCGTTAATCTCGCCCTAGTGGATTAGCGCTTAGCACCCTCACTGGCCGGGCATGAAGCTCGCCCCCGCGTCCAGTTAACCTCTTGCGCTATCTCGGCAGACCCCCTTCCTTGAGCTTCGGACGCAGGCTTGCTAGACCCGGTCGCAGGACATTGCTGGCTGCTACCCAGTATTCGTAGCCTCAGCTGTTTGTGGACTCTTGACGCAGCCGAGGAGCTGCGACTCCCTCGGAATCCAGCCAAATTTCTCTGGAGAGCCTCTTTGTTGCCTCATATTAGGTCTTCTGCCCGCGATAATCGCCACGTCTCCCGTCGGAGGCTCCTAAAGCCTTGCACTCGGCACCAATGACTTCTACCTTGAACGCTTTTTCGACGTTTGGCGCCCTAAGAGGTTACTTGGTTGACAACAACCGAACAGCGATGCATTACGGGCCCGAGTCGTTCTCGAAGGAGACGAATTTACCTCGTCCAGCGCGAGATTCTCCCACAAGCCGATAGTCATTGTCCACGACGTCGTTCTCCAACCGTCCACGGTACCCTGGTCTTTCAGGTTGCCCACGGCGCCCGATCAGCGGCCTGCTCACTACCCAACGGCCACGAACGGCGCAAGCGCAGCATCTCGTCGAGTTCGTCTGCCGGTGAACTGCCTCCCGCACGATGAGAAAAAGCTTTTCTTTGGCTCCGCCCCGTATCCGTTTCACCTATCTTCTCCTATGCGCTACCGACGGGCGCTCTGACCCGCAATCTCGCCAAAAACGCGTCCCTCTCTCTCCGAGGCAAGCCAGCAAAGCAAGCAGAGTTCAAACAAGCTCGATCGCGGACGCACTAATTCGATGGTCCGTCATCTGTTGCGAACACGTCCCTCTCAGCTACCTTGGTCCTGCGCGCGATTCGGGCCCTCGTAAGTATCGACGTTTCAATCCTGGGAAGCGTTCAGTCGGCGCGTAGACTCAAATTGGCTTTACTTTCTATAACTAGCAGGCACGCGAACAAACGCTGTAGCAAGACACATATGCCTACGCCTACGGTTACGCCAAAACGCTGAATCGCACCTACGCAAACCCGTTCGGACGCCCGTTCGAGCTCGTTTCCGGGCGGCACGCATACGCCGCTCCGTATCTCTCCTGCCGCCGCTGCTACTCTTCAATCGGGCGATGATCCCCGTAAACCGCTATTTGGAGCTACTCTACATGCCGATTTATCACTCCGGTGTCTAAGCTTTCAATTGCGAAAACTGTCATCGTTGAGCTTCCTCGGATCCTATTCAAACGGAGGCAAAAACAGGAAGAAAGTTCAAGCACGAGTCTTGTCTTTGTCTGAACTGTCGAGCGGATAATTCGAGAGTTGATAAGATGGAACTTCTGAGGACAGTTTTACCTCACACAGGCTGTTGAACGCGTATGTCGCGTTGACGATTATGCTAATGCTGCCTTCTGGGTACGCGATTGCAAGGCCGCCGCGACGAGCAGTGCGTCGACATTACGACTGCGCACGGCGACCGTACAATGATGCTCGCTGCTCGATCGCGGTCGCGGTCTCGACACCGCCGGGACTCGACGTCGCCTCGCAGATTAATCAAAGCGCAGCTGAGCAGGAACGGAGCTCCGAAACAATATTTCCGCACAGGGTCAAGCATCGCCCAGCCCGGGCCCGAGGATCTAATCGTCTTGAGCCCTCTCTTTTTTTGGAAAAGAAAAAAAAAAACCCCCGCGGACACGAGCTGGACGAGCATCTTATCTTTCGGGCGAACACCTCGATGGCTGCAATGCTAAATACTTCTCGTGTTCCAGGAGACAGAACTTGGGAAGAGACGGCGAGCGGTGATGTGATCGCCTTGCGGGGAACGTGGCCAGTGTTGACGTTCAGCGCTGTTTCTAAGTACTTGTTCTCCGTCGTCGAAGCTCCGGCTAATGCACCACGAAGAACCCCTGCCTGCCTACTACTGCGTGGCCCGCGCACCACCCACCCAGCTAGTCCGCACCCAGATAACGCGCAACGCTCCGTGGATCCGTGATTTCCAAACTTTCGACGCTCCCACTTGTGGCTTCGAGTTCCCACCGTACCGATGGTTCGTTTCCAATTCCCCGCACCGTTCTCAGAGTTGTCGCCTTCTGCCGTTTATGGATATAGCCCAAGCGGCTTCGAATTCTCGCCCCATGTCCCGGCGCCGACGTCCGTGGCTGCGTAGGTGCTGAAAAAAATCGCTGATATCGTCCCGCTGAGCTGTGGGCGACTAGAGCAGTTGGCGACGAGTGCGATGTCCTCCTGTCACCTAAAGCCGGGCACGGCACATATATCCTTGCGTTCCAAGACACGGGGTTGTTATCTAACTCTGACTGACGGGCGCGCCTAGGCTCCTTGATGTCTCGCCGATGTCTGCGTTCGTTCCTAACTCCCCGTCCCAGCGTTCCGGCTCGCGAGCAAGGAACGGCGACCCTAAGCCGCGATTTGAGGCCTTTGTCCCCCCGCGATTCAGAATGCTACTACCCCACACTGGCTCCGCTTAGCCGGGGCACGCATTTGTCTCCGTCGACACAAGTACACCAGCTGATCGTTGGTACGCGACGTCGAAGAGCGAAGCCCGCGATTATCTAGCGATGCGGCGATGGAGCTGAAGCAGAGAAGACGTCCCCTGAGCACAGAAGATGAGGAGGCTCAGGGAACCAGTACCTGAAAACGCTCCTCGGCACCTTTCGGGACTACCCTTGGGCTTGAGGAGATTGGAGTGAGATTGGACGCGCGGGTGCCGTGAGACCCCGTTTTCCCCGTGGCGCCACCCACGGGTCGTAGTTCGCTGGCCACCACTACCACCACCACCACCACCACCACCACCACCACCACCGGCTCCGGGCATATGAAACGCTGGTACCGGTGGCGTACTCGCCGTGGGCCGCGCTCAGTTCTGGTGGGCAACCCGGTCGCCGTCGACGTCTGTCTGGGGTAGCAACCGACGCGCGCCGCGGGCGAATCCGCGGCTAGATCACTCCGGCCGCAGGTTTGATGGCGGTTGAACTTGGAGCTTGCCGGCATCAGGAGCGGTCGGAGAGAGCGGCGAGTGAGGATTTGGGGGCTCGGGTTGCTCTCCGATTTCACGCTCGGAACCTACTACCTACCACCCGTTGGCACCCCCGGCAAGTACCAGCGTACGAGAGTCCACCCTCGAAAGCTGCCGCACCTCCGCGTAACGACCTGCGTTCCATTTCCCGAGCCCTGGACGGCGTAAGATCGCACGCCAGGCTGACATTCAGTGGCGCGAATTCCGCGGCGCCACTGGCGATATCTAATCTCTGAAATGCATCAACCAACATCGCAGCGTCCGACGGGACTCCTGCCGTATCTTACCCTTCGCCCGTTCTCTGGCCCTAGCATGCCAGCAAAATCTGTCGATGGGGCTTCCGTGACCGTGCCGCGCCGCCGCCGCAGGACACCACCGCCACCCGTACCCCCACCGAGCGCAGCACCCACCGTGCGCTTCCAGCCCAAATATTTGGGCATCAAACCGTTCGTTCCGACACAAAGACCAACCCGTCAAACATCTACACATAAGATACTTTCCACTCGCGGGGCCTCCGCCGCGTGCAGCAGGCACAACAACATTCTGTACTGAGGATCGCTGCTCTACACAATCAATACAGCCGTATAAGTTTGTATGCACCCTCGCCTCGACACCTGCCGAACAGGAACCCAAACAAAACACCAACACAAAACTTCGGATTCAAGATCGTCCCGGGGGATGTCTCAATGAAGGGGGTGCATATGCCAAACGACCAAATCCGAGTTGAACGCCGCGAATGAATGCCAGTCGCGGGTGATGCATCCATCAGGCGCAGCGTATTCCGCGGCGCGTAGGCGCATGGGGGCATGGGCTCTCGACGCCTGCGGATGGAAAGCAGCGTAAAGACGGAGGGAGCGCCTCTCCGCCGGAGCGCGTCTCCGAACTGAATTGGCACGTTGACGCCCACAACCCGTCGGCCGAGTCGCTGTCGCCTCGTCATCACCCTCCAACGCCCACCTAACCATCATGCGCTGGAAGCAAACCCGGAGAGGGAGCCCGTGCGGGCGCGGACGCGGGCTCGGAGCGTTCCGCGCCTAGGCGCCGGCGCCGGAGATGAACGCATTCCCCGCTGGTGGGCGGCGAAGGCGAATCGCACATGCCCGTACGGAGCGCGGACGCGGACACGCTACGTACGACCCGAGTGGGCGGAAATTTGCGAACGCCTGGAACAGCGACGCGCTCAGAACGCGGCCGGGGAGTATGGAACATCCTCTGCATTCCAGGCGCGTTCTGTCCGTGACCGCGATCTGTGTGGCGCCGGCCGGCATTGACAATGGCATGCGCACCTGTGAATGAGATTTCCGTTAAATCCGGGGCGGGGGGCACCGTGCACTGTTCTCTAGATCTGTTCACTCCTGCGGGTTCTCGAATAGCACATTCAAGGTCAAGTTTAGACGCGGACAGCAATGATTGCTGGAATGTATGCCTCCACTTGAACTGAACATAGAGTAGTTGACGTATAGGCCTAGTTGAGAGCTTTCTACATGTTGTGGCGTCCTTCCCCGTGTCGCGAGCAGGGTGTCTGCGCACGCAGCGCCACAAGTTCCGTCGTGGATGCGGGGGTGGTATTCAGTCATTAAGAGGTAAGCAATTAAGAAGATTCCAGCTGCCATGACGGAGAGCTCGAGCAGTCGGTGCCTGTGCAGATAGCGCGGGATGGAAATTAAGGTTGGATTCTGGTGTTGGCGTTCGGTGTGCGCGGGCGGAGGAAGCGTCGCTCGTCGCCCTCGTCCGTTCTTTTGAACGCCGACGAGCCCTCACCTGGCCCTCCCACCGGCCCGCAATCTGTCTCATGATTTATCACTCCGACGTACGGCGCAGGGGAGCACCCCGAAAGCATGTATCTTGGCTGGTAGCCCAGAAGAAGAAGCGCCGAAACCGGCATGTACCGTAGAGGCTTTTTCCGTCGCAGCGGGAAACTTCTTCCAGTGCGTTCTCCAGTGCCTAAAGCCTGGGCACGAAATCCACGTGGGTGGTAGTGCGCCGCCGCGAATCATCCGCGCGCTAGGATAGCGTTAAGCGTTAGCGGGAAAAGGTAAAAGTGAAAAAGTAAAAATCCAAAATGGGAGTCAGCTGCACCCGACGGGTTCCGCGTATTATCGAACAATCGGCAGAGTACTGGTACTCGGGCTGACGCGCCCCCGCCGTTCCGTTGTTGGATATTGAATATTGAATACTGAACCTCAACAGGCAGCGCACGCGATAATTCGAAAGGATAATTGACGGATCTGCATACCGGCGTTCAATGGTGTAATTAGCCCCCTCCCTTCTTTCCTTCTTCAATCTTTATTACCGAGTTGGTATAGGAGTCAGAATTCACACTCTTCTGTTCTGTTCTCATTTAAAAAGTTTAAAAGGCTAAGTACTCGTATACAATGAGCAAAAGTGGAAACGCCGCGTAGTTCAGTACGCAGTTCGAATTCTTCACAGGTCAAGGCAATCACAGGCCCGCATCGTGATTCAGTGGTGTGGGGTATGTAAAATGAACGGGACGCGGCCTTCATAATGCGGGGCTGGGAGGCTGGAGTGGGGGGTTCGCGAAGCGAGTCGCGCGCGCTTGACGCGCTGGTCCAACACCGGCCATGTTGAAGTTGAACTCTGATGGTCACCCGCGCGCGCCCAGCCGTCGTTTAGAAAACGCGCGTCCGAGGCGCAGCGTCAACTTCATACGTATGTGTACCATGTACCCCAGGTGCTGGGATCGACCAACAACGGGCAGCGCAATAATACGCTCGCTCTGGTCCTCCGTTGTTTGACTCCCGCCCGACGGCGTCTCGACTCTTCGTTCGAAATTCGCGCAACCCCGCGCTGCCAGTGCCATATGTCAAAACGCGGCCCGAGCTCAGCTGCAGCTGCAGCAGCACAGTGCCTACCGAGCCCGGGGCGCGTGCAGGAGGCTGAGGCGCGAGGATCCCCGCAGGGCGGTGTGCTCCATCCTTGATGCCGCTCCCAGCCTCAAACCGCCGCGGAAACAGATGGCAGCGGGCGTACCGTACGCGTCCGCGCACGCGTGTGCGCCGGATGCGCGGAGTGCTTGGATAGGTGTGTAGATTTCGGGGGGAAAGCGTGAAGATGAACAGAACAGAACATGGGCACAGCACGAGATGGATCAGATTCATCCCTGCTGCACGAAGCCGTGGTGTTCACGCGCGCACGGACGGTTGTTGGGTGAAACGCGACGCGGTTCTGCGAGGAGCTCGAACGCTGCCGGCGGGCGCTTGGGCACAACCGCAACCGCAGCCGCAAACGCGAACAAAACCGAAGTGTCAAAGGCGAACGCGAACAGCCGATCGCGGGTCGACATGACCAACCGGCCGACCGAGGAAATCGTTTGGGCTTGAGCGTGGGGCTGGGGCTGGGTTTGGGCTTGAACACGATCACCCGCGAGGCGAAAGGTGGAATCAAAACATAAACAAACTCGACGCGACCGAGGAGTATCGATATCACAACACCGTAGTTCTCCGTGCGTGCGTACGTATACTAGTTTACGGTCCATACAGGCGGCCCCGGGGAGGAACGGGCGGATGCGGCACCAGGTGCTACGTGCAGCCCGCAACCCGCAACGCGCCACGCAACAAATCGTGGAACGCCCGGAACAAGTCCGAGTCCGAGTCGGAGAGGCGCAGGCGGGGTGGATTGCGAGGAGCAGTCGACAGTAACAGTAAAGATCGTGGCGTGGATGGCCGGGTACCAATCCCCAGAGCCCGGGTTGCAAAACGCGACGCGGAAGATTGGCGGTGTTGGGTGGCGTTCAGGCTCCGTGCGCGAGGGCGGACGCGGAGATGGGACAAGGTTCTTGCCCGCTCGCTTGCTGGCGCCGCAGTCGGGAGTCGGGACGTTTGTGATGTCAGGTCGGAGGGTTGCTGGTTGTCTTCCGTCGGTGGTCGTCGCATCCCAGCAAAGACAGAGGTGATAAAACGCCAGCAGACACGTCGGGTAGTAAAATTCGGAACAAGGAGAGCTGGATGTCGACGACGCCCGAGGTGGAGGGTGATGGCTAGATCGGAAAGAGCTGGGGCTCCCGAACGAGTGCTCGTAGGCAGAGGGAAGCTGGGTTGGAGGACTAGTAGGACTCTGGGTAGGCAAATTAGGCTGAGATTTGGTGGTGGATTGTAAATGGAATTTATTTGTGGGTGCCTGTAGGAGTAGTGGATTGCGGACATTAAGGCATTGTGGTTATTCGGATGTGAGATTTGAATCGAGATCTATAGGACGATCCTACATATCAGGAGTTGGTGAGTAAATGGGGATAGGGAAGGGGGTGGCCGTCAGAATCGGCAGTCACTCAACACACATAAGAACGCGGATGAGACAAATCAAATCCACCTTCTCCTCCTCCGCCAATATGCACGCATACAACTCCCCTTCAGACGACGAGTTCATTCACAAGGTCGAGGATGACGGTGAGCACCCCTTCCTCGTCGTCGTCTACAACAGCGAGCTGACCCTCGCCGCCACAGAGCAGGACCAGGCACTCACAAGCCAGACCCTCAACGCCGACGGCACGCCTAAGCGCCCCATGAACGCGTTCATGATATTCGCCCGCCGCCGCCGTCCCCAAGTGTCCGCAGAGAACCAGTCGATGCGCACAGGCGACATCTCCAAGATTCTCTCGCAGGAATGGAAGTCCATGCCCGCCGTGCGTCCTGCTTCTCCTTCTCTCATCCCTCGTATTTATATATCATATCCAGTCCGAGAAGCAGTTCTACCAGAACCAGGCAAAGCTGCTCAAGGACACCTTCAACGCCAAGTACCCCGACTACGTCTACAAGCGCCGCCCCAACAATACGCGTCGCAAGCGCAAAGTCGACCCCGGCGCCATGCCCATGCGCGGTGACCGCGATACCGACGACGCAGAGAGCAGCCCCGACGCGGAGGACACTCCCCTCCCGGAGCATCGCGGTTACTACGGTAATGGCTCCTACGGCTCTGGCTCCAGCTACTCCCACCACCCCTACAACGGCTACAGCGGCAACACTCACGCCCACCACCGCTCTACCTCGTATCCCTACCCCCAAGCCGACGCGTACCGCTCCTCCTCTGGCTCCTTCGACTCGAGCGCTAGCTCTATCCCGCGTCTCCTCAACACGCCTTACTACCCTCCCCCGCCTGCAAACGGCACCTCCCACTACGGCGACGCCTCGGGCTCCCCGCATCTCGGCCTCCGCAAAGCGCAGTCCATCCCCAGCATGCCCCTCCCGGGTCCCAACGGCTGGTCTGCCCCCAGCGGCGGCTCCTCGACATCCTCCTCGAACGGCGCCTCTTCATATCCCAGCTACCCCAGCTTTGGCGCGCCGAGCACCAACGGCACGTCGAGCACCACCAACTACTCCGCCCCGTCGCACTCTCCAAACGCGCGGTACGCCCCGCTGCCTGATTCGCCCGGCGCGCGCTACTCGCCGTTCGCGGGCAACAGCAGCACGAGCAGCACCGGCTCTCCAGCGCCGACGACGAGCGGGACTGGCTTCACCTCCGCGTCGACCTCGACCTCGACGTCATCGTACGCCACGGGGACGAGCGGCGGCAGCCCGGGGCACTCGTTCGCAAGCATCGGCGGCGTTAGCAACTCGACGCCACGGTCTATGGTGTCCGGGCTCGGGGTCGGTGGCCTCGGCGCGTCGGGAACCGGCAATGGAGGTGCGACGGACAGTTATTTCTGGCGCTCCAACACGGCGACGGAGAAACTGCTATGACTCGCGGATGCACCGGCGGTCGTCGAGACGCGGGGATAGGGCAGGGCGCGATGAAGGGGCACGGGGACGGCGCTGCGACCGACCGGGCGTCTCTGACTCGTGTCTTGTGCCGCGGAGGAGCGTGCGGGAACTGTTGCTAGCCGCGCGACACGCGAAAGTTGGATCCAAAACACCGTCTCCTCGCGTATCTCGCCCTTGACACCTGACCCGCTGATTCCTTCCCCCCATCTGCCTCATCCCAACCGCACCCCGCCGCCGTCGCCCGCCGATGAGGGCATACCCACCGTCCGCGCTCGCGGTTCTCTGCATGTATCCGTCTTCTCCCTCTCCTTCCCTCCCAAAAAAGCTCAGGCCCCATGTATTGCAACCTCCGTCTGTACACCACACGATACGATACGTATAGGTTCCCGTTTATTATGGTACCATATATCCTTCGGTTTTTTCCCTCTTTTTTTCGAGTTTCTTGTGTCTACTACCCTCTCGTCGTATACTCGCTTTCGCCTGCCTGCCTTGTCGCCCAAGTGTAACATACAGTATATATCTCCACACGATGAACAACCTGCATTTTAGAGCGAATGAGGATGTGGCGAGCTGAGTTTGAGCGCAAGGTAGGGTTCGAGGAGCGATCAAGGGAACGCGCCCAGAAGCGAAAGTGTATGCGGATTTTCTTGGCGACGAACGCGCGTCGTACGCGACGCGTACTTACGGCGACGTGCGGCGTGAGGGCGTCCGATGGTCTAGCGCGTCTGTACGTACAAAGGCGAAGATCGAAGATAAGGTTTGGGTTTGGGTTTGGGTTTTTGAAGGCTGGTTGGACGGACGACGGGAAATCTAGCTCGCTCGCTCATAATCCTAGCAGTAGCTTGAAGGAGAAAGAGACGGTACTAGGAAGCACCGACTCGAGTAATGATCCTCTAAGGTCTTGCCAGTGGGTTGACAATCTTGTCGGGGTGTGTGGACACACGGGTTGTAGCGATCGAGGAACGAGGGTGTTATCGAATCGAAGGGAACAGCGAGGAGAGGAGAGGAGGACAGGTAGACGGCGGCGGCGCGGATGTGGTGGGTTGAAGGAAAGGAGTCTGCCGCTAAGGGCGTCAAACGTTGCCTGGTTCCGCTCTCGATTTCTGTTCCGCGCGTGTATGTGCACAAAATAGGGAGCAGGAGGAGGAAGAGGAGCAAGAGGGTGGGCTATGCAGCAAGTGTTCCTTTGCCTGAATATTTGCGAACAAAACAAACGAGTTGGGTCTTGTGGGCGCTTTGCTCTGATCACAAACGGAAAAGCTCCGAAGGAAGGAAAAATTCAAATTGAGATTTTCTGAGCGCCAAGCAAGAAGAGCGGTAGAGAATGCCCGATATGGGAACTTGTAGCGGTTGTCGTCAGTTGATGGGGACGGGGGCGTTTTTTCACCCACTGCAAGCGGAAAGCGGAGTCGGGCGGAGCGGAGAAGTTCGAAGCCACCCGCAATCCTCCGCGTGCCCTCCTGCTGCCCTGCCCCTGCAGCTGCTGCATCTCTGGAAGGTGGCGCCCAGCCATGGGGTCAGGAGCCCGGCGCATCATGTCTTCTTTCGTTACATATTCACGGGATTTCTGTTTTCGGCCATCTGACCCCTCGGCCGCCGGGGGATTTTCCAATTTATTCACGGGGATGGCAGAAAACGGGTTGGTCTTCAATTGGATTTGCGGTGGCGTTTTTGAACGGTTTCTTTCTTGGCTGGGGTACTGTATTGCGAGTAAAGTGGGCGCAGGACGAAAATACTCGAGTTACTCAGATGAGGGTAGGCGCGAAAACAGAGTTTGGGGGGTGGCGTGGAGCACGCGTGGTGCGTCGGCAACGCGGGAACAGAAACTGTTGCCGAGCCCGACGGTAACGTTGAAATTCCTCCGTACCCGACCCGACCTTGGGCTGTCGAATTTGTCTGTTGGAAAAATCGAAGCAGATAAGAAAAGGAGAAAATTCAACAAAGATCAATTGTTGGAAATTTGGATCCCCGCTCGAAACCCCGACGCTGGGTTCTTCAACTTGTCCCATTTTTGGGAAGATCGTCAGCCCCCATTCAGTGTATAAACAGACATGATGTCTTCTCTGGTCGAGCATACAAACCGCGCAAAACGGAATTGCCGTCTTTCTATTGCCCTCAATTGACTGAATTGCTGCCAAATTGCTGCAAAAGAATGAGGGTTCTTGAAGGCGTGGGTCGTCCTAAGAATGCTTCGCGGAGGCAAAGACAGACATCCATCACTTACGAGCATCTCCGCAAGACACTTCAAGCTTCAAGTGTCCTGCGCTGCGGTCGGGGAGTCTCGCGCCTCCCGCGGATGCGATCCTCTCACCCCCAGCAGAGGCACTGTGGCTGCCAACGCCGACCGTCCACCGATCTAAAGCAGGCGAGATTGCTATCGTGCGCAGATAGCCAGTGCCCTCCCAGGGATGGGCGTCAAGACTCGATACCTGGTTGGTGATCCCCGTTCTCCGCAGCCCATACCACAGCCGGTTTCTTCGCGTTCGAGACCTGCAACGCCGCCGATTCGGGCATGGGCGCCCCCGGCGGGGACATCTTTGATACGGCGATTCCATCCTTTTTTGGGACGGGCGTCTTTCGGGGCGGGGCGCACCGGGGACCAGTAGGAATGCGCGCATTTGCTTGCTACCTGCATTATACCCTTACTGGGAAAAATAATCAAGGATCGATGCCCATTGGTTGTTTGTTCGGTTGGCTTTGTCCTGGAAGTGATAGTCCTCTGCGTCGAGGCCGGATGAACACGATTCGGCTTCTACCCGTCTCCTGGTTTGACTTCTTTCTTTGTTGAACTTCTCTTTTGTGATGGAGAACCGGCGCAACGTCAACGATAAAATATACCTTGTCGCGGTGCCCTAGGCTGGGTTGAGAGATCTCAGACAAACTCTTGCATGCCTGCAGACTCAGTCAGTGCCCGAACGCGCCGCAACGAGAGAGCCTGAGATCTGCGCTAGAGTATTCGCTGGACGTTTTTGCCCGTTGCTAACATCTACCCGCGTCTCTTCGCGGCCGCCGGGGAGAAGCGAGCAACCTTCTTGTAGCGGCAGAAACCAGTCTTCGACGGTACGGACAGATAATGAGATGGATGGAGCATTGTTCCAACGTGTTTGCAGCCAACCGCCTCGCGAGGGAGCGGGCATCTCTGATTCACCGCAACGTCCGATGTTGGCTTCTCCAACACCTAACCTCCGCCGGCTCAGGGACCGTTCATGGTGTTGCGTACCAGGGAAAAAAATTATACTGTCTCGTCCTGGTGCAATTTGTTCCTCGCCCAAGCGTGCGGGCCCCCATCGCCGCCGACGCACTCTGCCCAGTCCATGTCGAGACCGACAGCAGGACGGAAATTTGCCCAAAAATGTTCTCCGTGCTCGGGTCGCGCGAGCGAATTGGGACTAACACGGATTTCTTGACGGGCTGCTGTTGCTGCAGGTTGAACTCCGCGGCGCATCCTGGGGCTACAGTTGAACACGGAGAACGAGATGGTTGACCACGTCGCTCGCTCGATGGGCGGAATAATACGCGAGAGGGTTTCTATGAGATCGAGGCGGTACGCAACGAGACCAGAGCACTCTTCAAGTTCGTCAAGGAATCGGAGTCAAATTGGGATCGGCCATGGGACAAGGCTAGTGGGGGCGCCACCATCCCGCGGCTCGGCGACTCCAGCAACCGACGAAAAATGAAGCCAACGGCGTATCAAAACTTGTTACGATCGTTCACTGAGGGCTAGGCGTAAGCTTCTCCGTTCCCTGCTCCCCGCTTAACCTAGTCGACTTCGAATCGAAGTTCAAGGCGTAGACCGCGTCTCTCATGAGCCAGGTATTAGGTGACTAGCACCTGTCTGTCCTGGAGAGTAATTATAAACATCGTCAACGGGTATCTTCGCATGGATATCGGTGCTCGACCTTGTGTGTGCCTGCATGGGCTCACTGCTCTGCTTCGTCTTCATTTCTGCCTGGACTGCAGCCTCGCGCAGATCACATTGTCCTGCTCGTGTTCTTGCATATCTAGCCGAGGAGCCCACATTGTAACGGGAACACACGGTCGCGGTCTCCGCGGGCGCCGCCAGGCCCACGTTGGCGCTGCACATCCTCGATATTGATTCGAAGCGGAAATAAATATTCGAAGCGACGCAGGTGAGCCCCGCGCGCCGACCGCACGCTAGGATCGAATTTTGCCGTACAGCACGACGACGTCTCCCGCCCCATGCTGATAGCTTCGCGCTTCGGCCAGCTGCCAGGGCAAGTGCGCCTCCCGACAGACAGACGGGCGTCTGCGCAGCGGTCTAGGCCTACGACGAAGATGGAAATTGGAAGGTGGGGGGTATTATCATGACAAGCGTGGCCACTTGTCGGCGTGCATGTCACCCGAGTAGGGCAATATTTCCTCCTCGCTCCCGTATCGTGGGTGCACAGACCCTGCATCTGCCGTCATTCCTCCTTGGGCCTCCTCGTCCGCCGGCGCAATGAAATCCATTTGCGGAAGTGTGGCGACTCGACTTTGGGCCGGGGTGGACCAGCTGCAGGACAAGGGACAAGACACTCGGAGAAGCCGTCGGAATGTCCGGCGCCACATGCGCCACAAAGAGAGTTCGATTCGATCCCTTGAATCCTCTTCTGCTTCTTCCACTTCTACAGACGCGGTTCCGTGCCGCATCTCCATCTACCTCCTTCCGAGCATCCCGACGTGAGTGCCAGGCTTCCAGGATGACATGGGAGCCTTTCCAAGCTCCGCAACGATTTCCGGAGTCCGCTGTTGTCGGTGGTGTATGCGCGGGAGCGAATGCGATGGATCGTGTCGGTGTCGACGTCTGCAGTTGCTGCAGCTGATAATTCAGCCAACTACAGCATGGGTCACGGTCTACCGTCTGCTGATCGAACAGGTTCTCTGTGCGGGGATTGTGCGATGTAAACAGTAGCCAAACCTTGGCTCGTTGGAACAGCGGCGGACAGAAGCAACGACCTGGAGTTGGCCGTCGGTGATATCAATAGTGGCGCGGGCGGTTCGGAGCATGGACAGAGGCAGCTGAGAGGGGAAAGGGATCAGAAGCCGTCCGCTGCGCTGCTCGCGTGCCTGACCACGGCTCCGATATCCAAGTATGCGTATGTTGAGGTGAAGGAGACAAGCACCGGTGAGGCTATTTGCGAGATTGGCACCTCCTTCCCGTCGTGGCGTCCGTTCCTAGACTGGAAGCTTTCTAGCCAAAGATAGAGGGCACCCCCACCACGTTCACGTTGAGATGCGACGAGTACCATAGAGTCCGGACAGTTGCAAGCGACTCGGAGTCGGAGTAGCAGGAATAACTTGCAGCAGCGATGCGTACCGCCAAACAGCATTGTTTCGCAGAAGAACAAAATCTCGTCGTAGAAACCCGCGACGGCGACGCCAAGATCCAAGCTGCAGTTCCTGGGTGGCGATTTTGCGGCAGAGTCAAGAGAAACGAACGGTCGACGTCGCGATTCGCAGAGATGGTGGACAGAGACGAAACAGATTCCTCCCAGCGCCGGAGGACTGGGACCGGGGTTGTCAGAGCCACGGGACATGAGCAGGCAGGCAGGCAGCGCGATGGGTGTCGCGTGGGGGTGATTAGATTTGGAGCGCGAGCCAAACGAAAAGCACCTCGACGGTTTTCTTCCTAGTTGTAGATGAGTGCAAAGGGTTTCAGTCTAGAAATACGAGAGAATGACGTTGTTCAAGTTTAGCAAGGGCTTCTAGTTGACACCAAGGAGACTCGGAAACCACTCCGAAAAGACCAGGAGCGTCAGAGTGATCGGGATGCTGGGAGGTTGCGGTTGGGCAAGCATCAGCAGCCGATTGCGTGCCGGGCGTCGGCGTCGGCGTGCTGGAGGAGTCAGGATCGAACAAGGCAGTAAGGGGGATAGTTGGGGTCAAGGGCCGCCGCGGGATGGTGGGAGTGCAGAACAAGGTTGGTTGAGTCACGCTTTGGACAAATTAGGGCCTTTGCCCCTGAGTCGCGTTCAGGAAAGTATATACATGCCTTTGTTTGAATCAATGGCCACAGTCATCATGAGTATGTACCACCACACCCGCTGTCTTTGCGTTCCCCAAGAAGGCATCTGTGCATGGCCGCGATAGCGAACACGCCAATTGGACGCTGACCGTGAGCTGGTCGGAGCGCGATTGGGCGAGTGCGAAGAGCGCCTCGTCGGAGAAGTAAAGAGAAGCGTGCTTCAGCGCTACGGCCTCCAGTGCCGGCAGCTGCAGCACTTCTATATCCGCGAGCGCGTGCAAGAGGACGTCGTTGATCAGAACACTGGGCGCGATCTCCTGCACGTCGAGTCGCTCGAGGAGAGGGAGCGCCGCGAGAACAGCGATGAGCTCCGACGGCGTGATAACGACGCAGAGCTCGAGCGCCGTGAGATGGTGCGCAAATTCGGACCGTTTTGCGAGATCGGCGTATTCTGCGGGACTCCAATGAACGACCGCCGAGTCGGTCGCCACCGGTCCACAGATTCCGAGGTCGGTGAGGTTGGGGAGGGTCAGAGAGGCGAGTACGTCCCCGAGCGCAGCAGGGTTTTCGGGTAGATCGTCGATATGGGACTCAATGCGAAGAGACTGAAGACCGGAACAAATGGGCGGAGATATGCGCTCGAATGTGGAGAATCCAGCGTGAACGCGGGCAGTCGCACGTGCTGGGAGTTTGGCGATGATTTCAGAGAACAGCGGTCCTCCTGCGATGAACGCTGTCGAGTCGAAATACGGAGTCTCACTCCACGGAAACTTGGGGATGGTGGTGAGGTATCCGCGTCTCTCCGGCGCGAGTCCTTCCCAGTCGCCCTCGGAATCTCGCAGCTCAAAAACGCGGAGTCGTGGGGCGTGCTGAATGGGAAGCAGCCAATCGTCGTCGTTTGCATACACCATCATGACCATCTCGAGCTGTGAAAAGGAATGCGGCACAGCGAGGCATCCGTACGGAGGAAATGGCACGTATATATACATATTTCGCAATCTGTGGGCCTCTTTGAAGCAGGCGTTGAGAATCCCGGCGGCAGTGAAAGTGTTGGGCCCAGTTTTGAGGAAGAGATCGAGCGGAAGATCGCGACTGCGACGAAGGTTCCGGGAGAAGAGGCGCAAAAGAAATGCAGGAGGAACGGGGATATCGGACCAGACTGTCGCATCCACTCCTTGAAGTGTCCAAAGCGCCGGGGTGCCATCGACCACCTGCTTCCACACGAAGCAAACCTGGAAACGGTGATTAGACCCGCTATGTTGTACGGTACCTCGAAACTCACCTGCGAAAGTCGGAAAAGCGGAACCTGCTGCAGACTCGCGAGCTCTTTGGCCGGTGTATGCAACTCTCCCAGCTCCTCGGATCGGGCCATCTCGACGACATCCTGGAAGATGAGACCCAAAATCTCGCGGGGAATACGACGGATTGGGGCGGAGACGCCATTGAATGCTGCGATGTAATCGATGAGCAGATCGCGACGTTCGCGAGTGGCTTCGAGCTGCGCTTCGAGTTTATCGACTTCCTCTTGTGCCTGTACCAGGGATTCTTCTCCGACTCGAGCGAGTGTTGTGGGCGGATGCAGGACACCAGATCGTAGGATAATACGAGCCTCGCTGAGATGGGAGACTATATCCAAGTTGGTCGACATGACGGTCAAAAGCAAGGAGTGTCGTGGGTTTTGATGGCTTACCCCACCTTTGTCCAGGTTCGAAATTTCCAGAAAATTAGTAGTATTGCTGAGCTAGACCATTTCGCATTTCTTTGGTATCTCCGAGTGCGTGGCCGACTTATCAGTTTTTGGATTAGCTCAGTACGGCGATGCTGCGCGCCACTCGGTGTGTACTGCTTTTCCATTTGCATACCTTGACGACTTATCGTTACAGACATCTCGATATACGCACCTTCCTTGCCGGACCCGCACCCCATCATCGTCTTCCAGTGCGGTAGGCGTCGGCGGCGGCTTTGTTAACGGCTCACGGCAGATGCGCCGCGGCGCCGCCGGACTTTGTATAGGGTAGCGTCGGCGACTCGGCGTGTTCCTCGCAGTGCGCGGTTTCGTCACCATCCGCCGACTATTGCCTCGCGCCGGCGGTAAAATACCCTGCGGCTTCAGGACATACGAGACGCCATCGCCTGGGTGCTCACATGCTCGGCGTCAGAGCCGACACGGAGAAGGGTCTTTTCGGTCTCGCACGACGCGGCGAATGCGCTCCCGCTCCTTCTGCGCTGGCGGCATCCCATATCAGCTTGCCGTTCACGAAGCATTGACTGTAACCGAGGAGACTGCCGAGTGGTTGAAGGGGGTTTACACTGTATTTTCGTCAACTTGAGTGGATTTTTGTCGTGCTAGGTTTCTGAGTGTTGCGTGAACAAGCTTGAAGATGCAGGTGGGAGGAGGAGGTGAGGAGATGCACGTGATTCGGAGGTCGGCCTTTGCCATCTCCGTTGTGAGCTTTGCCGCATTACCGTCTCCGCATTTAGTGCGGTCCCCGACGCTCCCTGCTCTCCGCTTACCACCATGGTCGCTCCATTCGTGGCCCCGTTCACGTCGTCCACCGACGCCTTCAAGGACGACATCTTCAAGGGCAAGGTCCTCTTTTGCACCGGCGGCGGGTCGGGCATCTGTCGCGGAATGACCGAGGCAATCGTGCGTCGTCGCCGCTCCCCGCATCCCTCCAGGATGCTAAGTCAGCTCCTTAGATGCGACACGGCGCCAGCGCGACCATCGTCGGCCGCAACCTCGCCCGCCTCACCCAGACCGCCTCCGAGCTCTCCGCCGCCACCTCCCAAAAGTGCATCCCCGCCCAGGCCGACGTGCGCAACCCCGCCACCCTCGCCGCAGCCGTCGAAAAGACCATCGCCGCCTTTGGCCGCATCGACTTTGTCATCTGCGGCGCAGCGGGCAACTTCCTCGCGCCCATCTCGGGGCTCTCGGAGAACGCGTTCAGGACGGTGTTAGAGATTGACACCATTGGCACGTACAACACCGTCAAGGCCACGATTAAGCATCTGCGGGAGAGCAAGGGCGCGTATGTGCATGTTAGCGTGACGCTGCACTATCGCGGTACGTATTCTGCCGCGCTGTACGGGATGTGGATGTGTACTGAAGACGCCCTGAAGGTACACCGTTCCAGGCACACGTATCTGCAGCGAAAGCAGGCGTCGACGCGCTCTCGGCCGTTATCGCGGTCGAGGAGGGCCCGCACGGCGTTCGCTCAAACGTCATCGCGCCTGGAGCTATCGACGGGACGGAGGGGATGGATCGGCTCTCTGCCAAGGGTGCGTCCCTCCGCGCCTTTCTCCCTCAACCCGAACACCTGTTAACTCCCGACCAGGCCCCGACGCAGACTCGCAAAACGCGCAATCGATGCCCGTCCCGCTCGGCCGCATGGGCGCCATCGCAGACGTCGCCGCCGCCGGCGTCTTTCTTTTCTCCCCCGCAGCCGCGTACGTCACCGGACAGGCGTTCGCTGTCGATGGCGCCCAGGAGCACATTCGCGGGTTGGTGGTGCCGTACCCGCTGAGCGTGCTCGAGCCAACGAGCGACAAAGTTCGCGCGATGGTCAAGGGCAAGCTTTGAGTGGGGATACGATGTAAGTCTATTGTAATTCGATGCTTAGGATTTTTCCATGAATCCATATTGCGGTCGGCACTACAAGGAGGACCATCCATTCCACATGAAAAGATCGTTCCAAGGTTAAAAGCAAGTGTAAGGTATCCTACTCTCCTGCCTACGCCGCTCCCGCCTCAGCCGCCTTCTTTGCCGCCTCCGCCTTTGCCTTTCTGGCGTTAAACTCGGCCGTCGCGGCCAAAATCTTCTCCGTAGGCTCCAGAATACACGCCGGAAGAGGCTCAATGTTGATGACCTCGAGTTGCGAGACCGCTGTCCAAGCAAACATGTCAGCCCAACTCCCGAGTCGCCGGTCTATGGTATTCGGTACGGTATCCACGCACCTTTATCCGTCAGCAACACCACCTGCTCAAACGGGTCCTCCAGCTGGGGCATCCCCAACTGCGCCGCCGACGCCATGCTCTGCACCTGCTTCGGATGCAGCGGAACCGCGCCCGCGATGACGTCCTGCGCAAGGAGGTCCGTGATGATGTTGCGGATCTTGGCCTCGTTGGCGGGGGTGGCGGAGAAGACGCCGTCGGTGGTGAGCGCGCGTTGGAGCTGCGCGGCGCTGGGGACGGGCGGGCCGTTGTTTGCGCCGGGCGTCGCAGAGTCGTCGTCGTCCGAGGCGATACCAAAGTCGTCTAGCTCCGGTGCGGGGTTGGCAGCGAGGAACTGTGCGATTTGGAGCCCGAAGGTGCGGGTGCGCTTGTGGATCTTCTCCGCGTCGCTCCCGGCGACCTCTTTGATCCTGTTCCGTGTTTTTTGAGCATTTGCATCCCGGAGCAACAGGATAGGATAGGAAGGAAGGAAAAAGAAAGAAAGAACTCACGCCAACCCCTCCCTGTTCAGCTCAAGCCGCATAATCACCACCCCGCCCTCATTCACGCAGCGCGGCGCCAAGAAAACGCCGCCGAAAATCTGCGCGTTCGTCTCGTCGGGCGTGAGGTAGAACCCGCCGGTGATGGAAAACTCGTCGGGCCACTTGCGCTGCGCTTTGAGCTTGAACGTCTTGGCGGGGTCCTCGATGCGGCGCTCGATGCTCGCGGCAAAGTTCTTGCAGGTTGCGTGGAATTGGGTGCGCGAGATGGCGCGCCGGGCGAGGGTGCCTGCGGCCCCGGTCTTTTTGATGGGTTTGGATTTGCGCCGGATGGCGCAGGCGGTTGCGGAATCGGACTGCGATGCGATGAGCTCCAAGTTCGGTTGGGATGTCTTTTTACGCACAATCGTTGTGTTGCTAGCACCCTTTGCGCCGACGACGGATTTTTTGTTCCCAGTCGCGATGGCTGTGGTGTTCTTTGTTCCAGCTAAGTTACAAAAAAAAAAAAAATCAGTGGATGTTTGGGTGATATAAAAGGATGACACTAACCAGCACCAGACTTCAAGCTCTTTTTCCCCGCTGCGGCTACTCCGGGGGAGGTGACGACCTTGGCTTTCGTGTTGGCTGAACGATGATTAATTTCTGGGGCAGGGAAGACAAAACTCGAACGAACTCGTCGCAGCACCAACTGTGAATATATCTCAGTACTGGTGGTTTTAGGTTAGATACCAGGAGCAGACCTTTCGAAGTAGTAGCCTTCTTCGCAGCTGGCGCGACAGTCTTCTTGGCGGTCTTAACAACTAGCCTAGATCAGCTTTTGTGCAATGTGCGGCTAGTAGAGAAAGCTGACCAGCATCTGCCCGAGGAGCGACGTCCACCGGCGCAGCCAGTGTCATAAAAGAGTCGGTAAGGAGCGCGGCGAGTAGGATGAAGGTGTAGGAAAGCTTCATTGTCGGAGAGGTTGAAAAAATAAAATATGGAGGACGAAGAGGTTGTAAGATAGGGAGGTTGAAGAGGAAAGAAGCGTTGTTGTGCACGGCACTGAGGACTCGAAGAGGCGGGCTTCAGCATATATACCACCGCCAAGAGCTTACTAGCGGCGCGGTATGTGGAAGTCGGCATGGACATTCGGGACTCCGCCGTATAACCAGGTAGTTAGCTGGCTCGCTTCGGTGAGGTCGGGGGTCGGGGAGCGCTGCTATACGCTACTGATCCTGCCGGTAGGGCGCTGGTCCGGATCGCTATGCATCCCTGGCGCCTTGAACAAAGGACTGGGCCGTTGATGGGAGCACGTGCCAGTGTTGTTGTTCTGCTCCACGATCACACGTCGCAACAGATTTCTGGGACGGCGTTCTCTCCCCGCCCAGGAGTTGCCCTGCCAGGAGTTGCCCCTACCCGATCTGAAACTTCGGGAAACGCACCTTGTTCGACGAAATCTGCGCAACCTGGGGCTCTCTGCCAGCTCACGCACCCTCCGAGCAAAGTCCCCCAGCGCCAGTCGCGATCTTGCGGCAATCTTGGGCCGCATTCCACTACTTTGCGCCTAGCAACGACCCTCTGTGTCCTTGTTGATCGTAACCAGATTTTCAGGGCTTGGCTGCCAGATCGGAATCAAACCAGGGTACCCCCAACTGTCACGTTTTTCCTACATCTTCCCGACCTTACCCTCAGCCCTCCACCACCCTCCAGCCTCGTGCTTGCCTCGGGTCCTCCACGCCCCGCCCACACTCTCTTTCAGCAACATCCACTCACTCACAATGCTCTCTAACACCGCCCTCTTCTCCCTCCTCGCCGCCGCCTCTGGCGCCCCTCGCCTCTCACGGCGCCTCCAACCATGCTGCGTTGGCCAAGCGCGTGGAGAGCTCCCTCACCAAACGCGAGACCTACTCTGGCCGCACGACCTGGTACCCGTATGTCGTTTTCCATTTCTCTGTGTATGTGTGTTAACGACCCAAACAACAGCACCGACACTGGTCCGGATGCCTGCACGGGCAAGAACCACCAAGGTGCGCTTTTTCCCGTCTTTCAGCCTCTTTTTCTAACCCACATGCACCAGACTCGGACTGGTACGGTGCTCGCATGCTTGCGCTCCATCCCCTGACCTCACTACAGGTACATCGCCATGAACATGCCCCAGTCCCAATCTTGCTGCGGCAAGAAGGTCCACATCAGCCACGGCGGTAAATCTACCGTCGCCACTTGCGTCGACTTCTGCGCCTCGTGCCCGCAGGTTGGACAGATAGACCTCACAAAAGCGAGCCCGAAATCGTCTCTCCTGCGTGCGTACGCTGACGTTTTTCGTCCAGGACCTCTTCAAGTTCTTTATGGGTGGCCTTGGTGGGTTTTCTTGTATGTTTTCGAAGCAGAACTGACCTTGGCACAGACGCTGGCGAGTTCACCTCGTCCTGGTACTTCGTCGGTGCGTCGTGTTCCCCTGACATTCTGTAATCCGTCTGACCCGCGCCCCAGGTGACGACGAGGGCGGCGACGACAACAACAACAACGGTGGTGGCGACAAGGGCAACGATGATGATGACGACGACAAGGAGGAGGAGAAGCCAAAGCCCACCACCACCAAGAAGCCCAAGACGACCTCGACGCCCAAGCCCAAGCCCACCACGACCTCGACCAAGAAGAAGACGACGACGACCTCGCCCAAGCCCACCAGCTCGAGCGCCAAGCCGTCTTCCAGCAGCGTCGTCGTCAAGACCAGCAGCTCCTCCTCCCCGGCTGCCATCCCCACTTCCACCACCGAGACCGCAGCCCCGACCGAGGCCGTCGGCAACGTCGGGTCCGGCCCGGGTTCCGCTGCTGGTGGCGACAGCGACGCGGAGACGACCGAGGACACCCCGGACATCGCCGGTGCCCTCTCGGGCACAGCCGACTCCGCCGCCCCCGCGTCCGCGCTCGCGAACCGCTTCGCTGCCGCCGGTGCCGTCATGGCGCTGCTCGCCTACCACGCGCTGTAAAGCGCCTGCCTGCCTGTCCGCGCGTAGACAGCCGTCGCGAGCGCTGGCTGTCGACTGTCGTTATCCATACCCCGTCGTGGTTGACTCATTCGGCCACAACTTTCGCTATACCTCGGCGTATCTATCTAGTAGCTTATACTCGGCTGTTTACTGGGCGTACAGCGTACGTAGTATCGTGTTTTAGACCTCGGGTTTTGTTGCCATTGCCATCCAATCACACTTGACTTTTTGCTGACTTGACTTTTTTTTTCTGGTGTGTGTGGCCTCCAATGGAAGGTGGAGCGGGACTTGCGGGCACCGATGGCCGGTGTGCGACGACGCGACGCGATTGATGCTCACCATGTGGTGGAGAACGGACAACGGGCTTGGAGGGAACCTTGCTGATGTCCGTGGTGCCCGACGGTCGAACGACACTTGCACAATGACGACGACCGCCTTCGCGGCAAATTCAGCCCTCTTTGGACCGCTGCCAACGCCATGCTCCAGTTGCGCGTAACCTCTTCCCTATACTTTCTTTTCCCTCAGACGAAGTACGGCATAGAATTCCGCGCCAGCAAGCAATCACCTCATTATAAGTATGGACTGTAGCCTGTAGGATCCCCATCAACACCGTCATTTAGAACAAAGGAAACTTACTGGGCTTAGGCTAGAACACGAACGGATTTGTTGCCCCTGTGAATTTCTCGTCGGAGGGCACCAGCCGTATTGAAGAGCCTGTGCGTCCCTTTCTTGAGCTTGCAGCTGCAGGATCCAGATTACTGAAGCTGAGTTTGAACGCCGCCGCCTAATCAATGTTAAGCCCGAGACGAGACTAGGATTCGGCCCCGAGTCTATGATTACTTCTCTTTGTGGACTATGAGCGTGAATGTGCATAAGGGAGTGCCCACACAGATCTTGTGTAATTCCTCATTTTCCAACTAGAACAGCCTAGACACCAACTAGGCGCCAAAGCGAAATGCGCGCCTACTTCTTCCCTTTGAAATAACCCACCGCACCTGCTCCCGCTCCGGCCACAGCGCTCGCAATTGGCCCCGCAGTCGCCATTGCTGCTCCGCTCGCTCCGATAGACTGCGCGGTAGAGAACCACGAGCCAGCGGCGATGTAGCCTCCCATCCCCGATTGAATGCCTGATGCGATAGAGCCTGGAGACGTACAAGTTGAGCCGAGCTAGGATTCGGAATACGAGAACTAGCCTGCAGCTACACCTCCGGCTCCGAATCCGGCAACGTTAGCAAGTCCTACGAGAGCTGGGGGCCCGGCGATGGCGCCGAGGACAATTCCTGTGCCGACTGTGCCGTAGGGAAACGAGGGCGATGGCGTATTCTGAGCCGCTTCTGCATGCGCGTTTCCGTGGTCATAACGAGGCACGGTAGTCGAGAGGCAGGTACACACCCAACAACTCGTCAATAATCGGTTTATTCTTGTCTGCATCTAGCCCGATTCTTTAGTAA
This sequence comes from Mycena kentingensis (nom. inval.), assembly GCA_014461125.1. Taxonomy (NCBI): domain Eukaryota; kingdom Fungi; phylum Basidiomycota; class Agaricomycetes; order Agaricales; family Mycenaceae; genus Mycena; species Mycena kentingensis (nom. inval.). Next base: position 2,223,368 of record JACAZG010000005.1, on the reverse strand, counting down.
CCGACTCGGTGTGAGAGAAACACCGAGCACGCACCGGCGACAATGCTCTCCAACGCCTTCTCAAACCATTCCCATGGCAAAAGCTCTAATTGCATCTTGCCCTTGAGCGATGCACGTACACGGAGCTTGACGCAGAGCTCGCTCCCGACGAACGCGAGGGCTTCGGCCACCCATGCTTCTTTCGGAATGTTATTGGCGATCAAGTCGTTGCGAATTGTGCTCAGCCAGAGAGCGAGGTCTTGGTGCTTGAGCCCGTAGAAGACACGGGCCGCGAACTGGTCTGGGGAGACAGTGGCATAGAGCGGGGTCCAGTTCATGATGGCGTGAGGCAAGATTCGAATTCGGCGCGTGAACGGTGCGTGGCCGGCTTCGTCGGGTGGCGTTACAGCGGAGTGATCAAGTTAACCTTTATAAGTAGTGCAGTCAGTTGGTCATCCCATGCTGCAAATTCGAGAATGCGCTCGAGTTCAGAAGAAATACAAGGATCCGGAGCTCGCCACGAAAAGAGCAGTGAGCGGATGGTGGCTGGTTCTGCCATAGCCATATTCGTGGTCGTGGTCGGAAACTCAGCGTGTCACGGCAATGTGACACTCACGAAGGGCAATGTAGGCTAACGCAGCGATATACCAGAGTAAAATCAGTCGTCTGGGACCACAGCAACTACCTTTGAACCCTCGCAATCCCCTTCCTAGCAGCCTCCAATTCATGCGTAACTTCCTCCGGGTACTTCGTCTCCCAGACGCGAGCATCTCCGGAACCACAGCGCAGAGCTCCTCCTCCTTCTCGTATTTATTATGCAGGCAGAATAGAGCATATTCGAAGCGGCTCAAATGTCGGTTTTCGATACACAAAATTTACAAGTTATACACAAAAAAATCTTATTCAGTTGAGTACATTTGAATTGGATGGAGGGTCGAAGTTACACAAAATCCTCGGGATTGCTACACTGAAAAACCTGCCCAAAACCTGCTTCGAATATGCTCTAATACAGTACATCCTGTTCCTGTCTAGCTCGACCTCATAGTATCGGCGACTCGCACGCCCAATGATAATAAAAATTCAAAACAACCCAAAACAAACAACCGTAGTAATTACAAGGAACTACACCGCTCCTACAGTCGCAGTACTAGCAGCCACCTTCAGCTTTGCCAATTCGGCCCTCGTCCCAATATCACCCCTCAACTGCCCTGCTATCTTCGCCGGCGCGTCTTTTTTGGTGTACACGCGCAGCCCGAGGACGAGCGCGTTCTCATCTATGGCTGCCATCACCGGGGCCGAAGCGTCGGGATTTGTAGGCGCAATAGTGATTATGGGGCCCGGCGCGTCCGGGGTCGGGATTGGAGTTGGGACGGCGAATTTCGAGTCACCGGCGGGGACAGCGGCGGCGGTAATGGGCGCGGTCAACGAAGCAGCGACCACCGGCGCAGCTCCAGCTCCAGCTCCCGTCTCTGCAGGAACTACAGCCACAGAAGCGGAATTGATATTCGCCTTGTCCGCCTCCGCAGTCCCAGCAGCAACAACGACCGTCGTACTGGTCATAGTCGTGGTCGTGGTCTCACTCGAAGCCGCAACGACGACGACTGCCGCCGCCGCCTTCTGCTTGGCCTCCTCCTCCTCCGCGGCCTTTTGTTTGGCCTTTGCTTCCGCCTCCACCTTCTCCTTCTCCTTACGCCGCATCTCCGCGACCTTGCTCTCCACCTGCGCCAGCGTCTGTCCCGAAAGCGCGCTCATATCGAGCGGAAGATTAGCGGGTTCCGAGGCGGGGTTGAAGTCTACGCGTTATTAGTTAGTACCGTCGGACGCTGGGACGATCAAGTGGACGTACTAGACGCGATGGAGCGGCTAATCGCGCGTTCCGTCAACGCCCGGGCATGGGCGCGAGCGTCCCATGTTGGGCGCGGCAAGGCGTCGAGGAGCTCGGGCTATAACAGTATTTAGCTAGATAGTAGGGAGGTCGAGCACCAACAAGTACGAACCTCGGGCTTGCTTTCCTGGCGATCGATGCGGATCTACGGAGGGCGGAGGTGCATTGTCAGCTCCAAAGGCAAAGGCAAGAAAGTGAGCAGAATAGAACACGCACATGAACGACATACTCTCCCGCCTCCAGATCCACCTCCAGCGTAACGCTCCTCGAAGCCATCCATACGTGGTCCGACTCCGCCATTGGTTCCGACTCGCCTGCCTTATACACGAGGAAATCAAGGTAAAAGTCGACGGAGCCAACGAGTTCGCGGAAGTATCGCGTGTCGAGCTTAGAAAGGACGAGGATCGCGGGAGAGGCGGCAGGGAGAGAGATGGTGACTGCGCCGCCGGCGGACGCGTGAGTGGGCCTATTACTGTTTTGCAGGGAAACGACAAACGTACATGATACTTCGCCAAAGCTCCAGGCTGAGAGGGCGGGACGCGAGGGTACCTCGAGCCACTGTGTCGACATTACCCAGCTCGAATCGAAAAGGAGGGTCTATAGAACACGTTAGAAAACGAGGCCAATGCAATTTAGCACGGAGCACATACACGGCTCATATCCGACCAAACCGCCAAAAAGTCCTTGTCTACGCGCCGTTAGCGCCTCCGTCCAAGCAAACGAACGCGTTCAGACTGACATTCCATAACAAACTGTCCGTCGTCCCCAAACTCATGTTCCAGCTCCTCGAGGATGCCCAACCACTCCCGGGTCCACTGCTTTGATCCATCCGCCCACGCGCCCGTCCACTCACTTTCGCCCCATGGGTTTCGCACAACTAAAAAGCGCTTTCCGTTCACCTCCTTTGCGCGCAGGACGGAGTACGCGTGCCCGCCGACGAGACCGCTGATACGCGCGCCGAACTCGGAGTTGCGCGAACTGTCGAGTGTGTTGTAGCCACATCCGAAGAGGCGATCCGAGTTGGCTTTGAGGAGTTCCTTAGTCCAGAAGGCGTCGGGGTCGAGGATGTCTTTGCAGAAGACGGCGGTAGAGACGGCGCTGGAAGAGGTTAGGGAGGTAGACGGAGCAGGAAGGAATTGTACCCTGTAAGATCTTCCTGGAGGAATGTGAGCCGGTAGAAAACTACTATGGACACGACATACGATAGCTTCGGCGGCGTCCCCGCCCTGTAGCGCCGCGTAGCTCCCATGTAGCTTCGCGTAGGCCTTCTCGATGAGCGGGACCCACGTTTCGTTTTCCGTTGCCGAACGCGCAAAGTAGAGGGATTTGGTGCCCTTGCGAGCAGACGCGTTGTACAGGTCTTTGTTGTCCTGGAAAATAACTCTCTCGGCCTGCGCGAGCTCTTCGAATCGCGGCATCTTGGTGCAGAGGAGGCTGAGCAGATGTCAGTGTAGGATCGAGGAAACAGGTAGCAGCGAACTCGTCGATGACGACGCTGACCCAGCGCATGTCGCGGAAGAAGATGAAGCCGTAGACCCCGACCTGCTCGTCACGCTGTAGGATACAGTGAGTAGGTCGACGCGGATGACCACAAGGCATACCGCAACGCAGGACTTTTCCAACAAGCCAGGACAAGTCGAAATGGTAGCCAAAGCGGAAACAAACCAGCAGTCGCCGAGAGCCCCTTGGATGAGGTCGGCTGAGCTCGCACCATCAACGAAGAACTGGGGCTGCTCGAAGATGTCGGTGACGCGCGCAACGTCGGATGGGTTGAAAGGACGAGACGTATCTAGCCCATGCAGGCAGCGGTCTCTGTCGTTCTCAATGTCGAACTCGATGTCGCTGAACGGCGGTGAGAGCTGTTCTGAATCTACTGAGAGCTCAGCTTACCGAAACTTGCGATTCTTTCGGCGGCACTCTTTCGCGATGCGAGTGACCGTTGCCTTAGTCTCTTCCAGCGCTTTGTCGAGCTCCTCTGTCACCAGGAGTCCTACTCGATCCGCCGGCTGCTCGAATGTTACTGGTGTCGGTGCGGGTGCTGGCGCAGACGCAGGGGCTTGTTTTCCAAAGAGGTAGTCGAGGACGACGGTCATGGTTGTTGTTTTCTTCGGGACGCCGTGGGTCTGTCTTATAGGCCGCCCATGCCAGTAACCATCTGCCAGAAGCAAATACTTACAGGCGCTCGAGGGCGTCTAAGGCACTTAAAAAAGCGAGCGTCGCGCCTGTCTGTCATCTACGGCGCTGGTTTCAACGAATCAGGCTCAGGGCGCGTATCTACCCGACGCGCGTCGAGCACACAGAGACGAGGAGAGTTGGCCATGGGCGCCGAAGTCCTCGATGGCGTGGTTTCGGAGCAGAGTGGCATGAGTGACATGCGCATAACACACCTTGTCCGGCGTCCGCAACCACTTGTCCTCGACAGAGCGGGCTCCTCCGTCTCATAGACGCCCCATTTTTGTAATTGTTCCCGGCAACTCAGCAAGATCGCATGAAACAAATCGCCTCAGGAAATCCCGAACCTGTCCCTGGACCAACCCTGGACCTTCAACATTCTTCTGCCGCTTTACACCACCTTTACGCGCCAATCCACTGTGCTACTCATCTTGGTCGAGGTCGGAAACGCCGTGCCTGGACTCTCTGATAACATGGCATTGCAATCGAACGGAATGCTATAATAACTAACCTGTCTATCGCCGGCATCTGCTCTGCGAACGGGCAAGGCTGGGTTTTCACGTTTGCTTACACGAGTCCGCGGAAAGTCGCTCATAGTGCGTGCAGCGAACCCCGCCGCTAGACCAACTCAGTTGAAGACATGGAGGGATTCTACCGACGAGTCATTCATATTACCGCAACATGTTAACATCCACATGCACCCAACAGCGCTAATCGGCAGTGCTACCGCTGTTTTTAGAACCTCGCAGCCCATCCCCGGCCCACGCTCATTTCCTTCCTCCGTTCGTCCCTTCCAACCCGTGAATCGAACAGCTTCTTCAAGTTGCCGGTGCTCCTAGACGCGTTGTTCCAGCTCTTGCTTCAATCTAATTTCGTGCTCTCCGAGGCGTTTAATTCTCTCTACGAAATACGGTCTTCAGGTCCCACCAAGAGGCTGCCTTGCAGCTAAGAGCAAGACCGATAGTCTTCTTAAGTACGTTCATTTCAAGTTGTGTCCTGCCGCGCTGCATCGACGAAGAATTCCCGACCGCGGAGCCGCCTCAACTTCCAGATGAAGCTCCGACGATGGGACTGAAGTCGGTGGCAGCAGCTGAGGGATATTGTTGGCAAATCTGGCTTGGTGTAGGCGCAGACTGCTGATGACACGAGAGAGGCCCCGGGAAGCTCCCCCAAAGGGTAGTCCGCGAAATTTCGAAATTTCGGCCTCAAAAATCCAATTTTTGCGCCCTCAAAAAGCGAATTTCGGTCAAGCCTCTGTGACTGTCACATACCCCGAAAAGGAAATTTTCTGTCATTTCGCCTTTCTGAACACAAGGAGCTGTACTACAGTATCGCTCTTCTATCGTTGAAATTGCCTTCGCTACCTCCTCCTTCACTGCCTCTGACTAGATCTGGCTGGGCGCTGACTTGGTTAGGTTTCCGCATATGTCTTGAGGTAGACCCATGCCTTCACCAAAGTGGCCTCAAAAAGCAAAATTCAGGACAAGGATTTTGGAAATTCTGTCTTAAAAAGTGAAATTTGGGACAAGGAAAACACCATTTTGGGGCCTCAAAAATCCAATTTTTCGGACTACCCTTTGGGGAAGCTTCCCGGGGCCTCACGAGAGCGCCGTCGGCCTTTGAACCCTGTGGACGATGGATATTTTATTTCTTTGTTACTGTACTTTCCGTCGCGTGCCGAATATTTCACGAGGCGGGCAACTGTCACCGTGCAAGCTGCAGCCGGCGATGCGTAGCCACAATTTACCTCGGGTTCTGTGGAACTCGGTGCGAAACGTGCGCGCCGGGTGGGCGCTCGTCGGGCCAAGCTAACGCCGAGTTCCTTGCTGATCTAGTCTTGTCGCCTGCTCCCAGCAACATCGCTGCTCGCATATCGTCTTCTCGAGCCTGGATACGCGTAGAACGCGCGCAGAACCCTACACGAACGAGAATCCGAGTGGCACGAACCTGTCTTGGTGGTGAAACGCTCAGCGGCGTCTGCACGCGCTCCTCGAGATGCGGTGTCAGTCGGCCTTATATAAAACGGTGTATCCGCGACGCAGATCCCCATTATGCCTTTCGTTCTCCCCTCTTTGCTTTCGTTCGCACTACTAGCGCTACCTTCTTCGACATGGGCTTCACCAAAGCTCGATAAACGCGTTTTCGGCGTCACCACCTCGTCTACTGGTATCAATGGCTCGACGTTCGACTACATCGTCGTCGGTGGAGGTGAGCACCGTATTCCGCACGTCTGGGATGGGTTCTAATCTACCCAGGGCTGACTGGGATGACTGTCGCGTCCCGCCTCTCTGAAGACCCGTCCGTAACCGTGCTCCTTATCGAGGCGGGCCAGGACGATCGGGGCGACTCGGAGGTGTACGACGTCTACGAGTACTCTCAGGCGTTCTTCGGGTCCAAGGACTGGGCCTGGAAGGCGGAGCAGGGCAAGGTGCTGCATGGGTACGTTGTCGTAATCCCAAACCCTGTTTATGCAATGACTCGGTTCTAGCGGGAAGACCCTCGGGGGGCAGCACGTCCATTAACGGCGGCCACTGGACGCGCGGGCTCAACGCCCAATACGACGCGTGGTCGACGCTGCTCGAGGACGACGAGCAGGACGTCGGCTGGAACTGGGACGGGATGTTCTCGTATATGAAAAAGGCGCGTCATTTCAGCCCCTACAAACGTTGCTCATTCCAATTCGCCTTCAGGCCGAAGGCTTCTCCGCACCCAACTCGCAACAAGCTGCAAAGGGCGCTCAGTCCATCGCGTCGTACCACGGGACGACGGGGCCTGTCCAGGTCACCTTCCCCGATATCATGTATGGCGGCCCGCAGCAGAAGGCGTTCGTCGACACCATTGTGAACCTCACCGGGATTAGCCACTTCAAGGACCTGAACGGCGGTACGCCGAACTGCGTCTCTTACACGCCCTTGGTGCGTAATGCATGCTGTTAGTTTTGTACGCGACTAACGTTGGCGGAAGACGATGGACTGGCACCGAGACGACCATCGTTCCTCCTCCGTCGAGGCGTACCTCACCCCCGTCGAGAAGACGCGTACGAACTGGATCACGTTCGCGCGCCATATCGTACGCTGCTGCTCCTCCTAGTAGAACGACTACTCATCCGTCGTCAGGTCACCAAGATTCTCTGGTCCGACGCGACCAAGCTACCCGTCACCGCCAAGGGCGTCGAGTACCGCTACTGGGTCGAGGAGCCGACGACCTATGTCGCGTACGCCCGACGCGAGGTCATTCTTGCTGCGGGTGCCATCCAAACCCCGCAACTGCTCCAGCTTTCCGGTATCGGCGACCCTGCGCTGCTCAACCCGCTTGGGATCAAACCAGTCGTCAACCTCACCACCGTCGGCCGCAATCTGCAAGAGCAGACGATGAACTCGCTCGGAGCCAACTCAAACGGATTCGACAAGGGCGGGGAGGGGTCCCTCCAACTCGATCGCGTATCCCAATATCTACCAGCTGTTTGGGAGCAAAGCCAGCACGAAGGTCGCGCAGATCCAAGGCAACCTGACCAACTGGGCGGCGTCGCAAGCGGGCAGCGCGTTCTCCGCTAGCGCGCTCGAGGCGATCTTCAAGGTCCAGGCGGATCTTATCATCAACCGCAACGCGCCCGTCGTCGAGCTATTCTACGACACTGGCTTCCCCAAGTACGTGTCCGCCTCGTTTTTCGCTCTCCCCACTGACCCTTGTTGCAGAGCCATCGGCATCGATATGTGGCAGCTTCTGCCCTTTAGCCGCGGCTCCGTCAAGATTACCAGCACTAACCCCTTCAAGTATCCGACCATAAAATGCAACTACTTCAGCGTCGACATGGACCTCGACATGCAAGTCGCCGGTGCGCGTCTCTCGCGACGCATCATCACGTCCCCACCGCTCTCCACGCTCTCCTCTGGTGGGGAAGCCGTCCCGGGGCCCTCCGTCCCCGACACAGACGCGGGATGGCGCAAATGGATCACCGAGGGCTTCTCCAGCGTCGCGCATCCCATTGGCACCGCTGCGATGATGCGTCGTTCTCTCGGAGGCGTGGTCGACGCACAACTGCGCGTGTATGACACGACGAACGTGCGGGTGGTCGATGCGTCGGTTATGCCGATGCAGGTATCCGCGCATTTGAGCTCGACGCTGTATGGCATTGCCGAGAAAGCGGCAGACTTGATAAAAGCTTCTCATTGAGCACTACTAACGCATGAACATTCACTGACACTCGTTGACCATCGCTGTATCCGTACCCTACTTTTCACTTACTGTACCATACTGTCCATACATCCAGCTAGTCGTATACCCCTCGCGTATGTACCGGGACAACTGACGACATACCGTACACGATTTGCCGTCACTGGTCAGAGCGCTGCTTGCCCTGCCCCTCCTCGATGCAGCGGGCCGTTTCTCCTCCAACGTCGCCAACTTCTACTGCCTGGGCCATGGACGTATGCGGCACCGTAGATGCACCGCCCAGCTGCCCGAAAGCTGTCGCATGCCCTCTGATTGGCGCCAATGCTCTTCCTTCTCGCCCTCGCCCACGCCGTCCGTGCCCCTCGCGACCCGCTCACGGGCCCTGCGCTCGATGAAACCTGCACAGACATTCACAACTGCCGCCTTCTTTTCGACATACTCTGGGGCTGCCTGACTACTATTTTCGCGTGTACCTGGGTTTCGGTGCACCCAAATGTGCCTCCACCTCCCCCGTCTCGACCTCCACGCGACGCTCCGTTCTGGCGCCAGCTAATTTGGCGCATAAAATCAGCCGTAGGGTCGCTTCTCCGTCGGCTCAAACTCATGCTGGCGGCGGTAATCGCGCCAGAGCTGATGGTGCGCCTGGCGGGAGACCAGCTTACAATCGCTCGCGCTTTTGCCAAGAGTGCGTCCACTCATATCCTTACTCGCGGTCTTCATCGCCTCTGAGCGTCCGCCTGCAGAATACGACGTCTCCCTCACCCACGGCTTCTTCATCTGCATGGGCGGCTTTGTCGATGCTCACGGTCATCCACTGGTTACCAGTGAGCAGTTGAAGACGCCGGGTTGCATTGAAGCAATCCAAAAGATCTCCGAATCCGCTATCGAAGACAAAAGTAAAGGAGATGCGCTTTCCAAAGGCGTCGCATTCTGCCAAACCCTTTGGTTTGTGGTCCAATGCATCGCGCGCACCTCTCAGCATCTTCCTCTGACGGAGATAGAAGTGGCTACGCTCGCGTTCGCTGTTGTGAACGTATTTATTTGGGTCCTCTGGTGGGCGAAACCTCTCGACGTCCAGGACCCCATCGTCATTCACATACCAGCAAACCCCGACGTAACCGGCGGTCTAGCAACTATTTCGCGTGGCAGCCTCAGGAAGACGCTTCGTGCCATACTTGTCGGCGTGCCGTATTCTGCCTTATTGTTCGATCCCCGAAACGCAGAGGCAGTCCCGAGCTTCTGGTATGGGTCTGAAGACGACGACGAGGAGCTCGGCTCTTTCAAGTCGCTCCCAATCGCCGGTCAATTCCTCCTCGGCGCCGTCTTCGGCAGCATCCACTGCGCTGCGTGGAAGGCACAATTCCCTTCCGTTTATGAACTATATCTCTGGAGATACAGTTCGGCGGTCATCGCGGGTCTTCCCGTGGGTCTTTTCGCTCTTGCTATGGCAGGGAGTCTTGTGTCTTCACTTTGTCGGGATCGGTGGCCCAACATCGAAGAAATACTCGAATCTATCACTTTCCGAATGTTCGTCGGCTTTGGTGTTGTATATGTTCTTGCACGGCTGGTCCTTCTGGCGGTTGCCTTCTCCACATTACGATCTCTACCTGCCGCTGTTTTTGCCGACGTAGATTGGACAGTGTACATCCCACATCTTTAGTTATACGAGCATCGTACACTATCCTCCTGCGGGTACGAGTCCACCCTCATCTCCATCCTCCCCAACAGATGACGAGAGAACCGAACTGGTATAGAGCAAAATTGAAGTCGTTCAAGTGTCAGGCCGCCTCGCTGGAGGTACAGCTCAAGAGCGACGCTGTGTATGTGTTTTGAGATTGCAGCGAACCGGAGAAGGTCTCTGGTGTTGAGAAAACCGAATATTTGGAGTACAACTTCGTCTGAAAACGAAGTTTGCCATTCCGGGGTGGTTTGGGAAGCGTTTGAACACATCGCCGTCGTGGCAGGACGAGGGAGGCGCGGACCAATGGACGTTAACGCTATTCGACACGGTCACGCAAGTAACCCAGAGGTTGAAAACGACGCGTCAAACACGCGTATTAACCTCGGAAAATGTATATAACACACTGAGAATAGTCTCAATAGCTGGGAAGCTCTAGCTATTATCCTCTAAACTCTACAACTCTTCGTGCTCCTGCGTTGCGCTCTCCTGTCGACGCTTGCGACGGTTCTTCAACGATTTTGAGCTCAATGGGACTAGATTCTTCGGGAAGCTCACCGGTGTCTCCTTTTTTTGGACTTCCTGCATTGCCCTTCGGTGGATAATGGATGCCAGTCGTCGGACAGTTGCCCTTCTCCGGCGCATCTGTGTTGATCATTTTTAGCGAAGAACCAGGAATACAACCAGGCCTCACCAATGGCCACAAATTCCCCATCCAATACAGATCCCTTCAGATGGTAGTACCACGAAACAGCGTCGAGTGTCTTGCCTTGGCAGTCCAGCGCTGGAATGACCTGCAACAAACGTGAATATATAGGAATGCCGCCCAACCAGCACGAACGCCCGCTTCAGCTTGCAAAGCACTCGTCAAGCTCTCCAGCCTGTGTGTCGCAGACGTAGAGGGAGTGATTCCGTGGCTCGCAAGCCAGGTGTAGGTCGGAAGAGTCTGCGCGTGTCAGAAACGTTGCACGGAGGTGAGAACGGGGTGCACCTGGAACAGGCTGAGGACAGTGCGGAAGAACGCCACGGCCTGTGTGGGCGATTGAATAAGTCCTCAGATCATTGCGGCCGAGACGACGTACCTCTGCGCCGCGCGGGCTGCCTTCCGGAAGGCAAGATGGCTTGAGGGTTCTTAAACAAAGTCAGAACTAATTGGATCTAGCCACGGTTATCCTGCACTTGTAACAAGTTCCGTGCGTCGACCATTCGTGCTCCCAGAACGTCTCGTCGTTCCCGTGGATATCGACCCAGTACTGTAGATGTGAATGGGCGCGACTCGTGTCCGCGAGGCTGCCTCACCGTCTTCATGAAGCCCGGCCGAGGGTTCGCCCCGGACCCCACCCTGCCGGGAGCTGCCGCTCGCCGCGGAGGCTCGCTGCGCGAAGCTGGCCGAATCCTAATTCTCCCGCGCTGCAACTAAGATCTGCGTACTGACGAAGTTGTTCGACAGCTAACGAAGATGAATTGATCGCTCACGAAAACGAGCCCACTGACTCGCTGACGAAGTTGTCAATCTCCCGCAAGTTTGCGAACAGAGATGGGCTTGGTAGGGATCCTATCAAATCCAGATGAGTGAGGCGGTTCAGCGTCGCTTGCTGAGATCCATCCAGCAGCGCCCAATCCATCGCGAGGGAAAACTCGATAGACAGGCGGGTCAAGTCTTGTAGCCGGCCCATGCTGCTGAGCCACATTGGTGTAATGCACAGCGACCATACAGCCAGATTGGCGAGGTTTTTCCAGAGCGATAGGATCTCGGAGAAGTCCTCCGGAGTAGAGTAGTGAAGGAGGACGTAGCGGGTATGCAGTTTTGGCTTTTCTGAAGCGTTGAGGGCTTGGAGATGATGCTGAGTCGACACGATGAGAACCCGGTAGATGAGTGGTTCTATCCTGGAGGGAAGCTCAAGCTTTTGCAAAGCAGGGAGTCCCGCTGCGGCAGACGCACCAAGTTTGCACATGATGCGCTATGAGGACCAACGCCAATGCGGTCTTTTTGTCATTCCACGCAGCGAGCTCGAATATTTCGCGTTCCAGTTCGAGGGGAAGTTTGGGATTCGATGCCATCGCGAGGATTGTGAGCCGGGATGGTGGTGGTGCGAAAGCAGGAGTGTCACACATCTTTCTGATGCTGGTTCGTGGAACGCTTGGCTGCTCCGACAGCATTCGGCGAAGCTTAAGGCCTCTTAAGGTTTCTTGTCTGGCAGAACCATCTCCTTCTTTACTCTCTCTCTCATCAGCACTTCGCTCGAATAATAATCCGTCCAGAGTCTCGCATCCGGCTCCAACGACGGGATGAACTATCTGAACCCAGAAGCACGCGTTTTCTGATTGCAAAGGTCCAAGAAAAAGGTGAATTTATATTAGAGACGAGAGTTCATAAATGATGATAAATGCTACTGGAAGTGCCAGGCGGCCGATTTCAAAGCAGACATATGGACTGATGCCCTCCACTCACGAAGCGGCCCGCGAAAGTCTAGCATCTCCTTCTGCTGTCCATTCAGCTCCGCAGCGAGTTCTTTGATGCACTGGTGAACGCCGGCGACACTCTCCTCCGGTAATCCATCCGTCCGCCAATCCAGAAGTGTCAAGGAGTCCATCTCACTTACGCAGTTCCATCTGGAGCCGCTACGGCGACGCAGAGCCGGAACCCAGATGTCCGTGGGCTGCGAGAGACGCCACCAGCTCAGACCGCACTCATCGAGATCGACGAACCGCAGTGACGGGCAGAGAGCCGCCAGCTCTTCCACGCGTGCTAATTCTGCTTCCAAGTCGTCTGGGTAAAATCTACGATTGTGGACGCCGATGCTGGTGACTTGGAGGGAGAAAAGTTGTTTGAAACCCGGGAGTGCCTCCTCGAGTCCGTCGAATGCGTCCTATAAATTCGAGCCCGTTAGCGAGCGCTAGCCCACAACAAAGGAAACTATTCGGAATCGGCGTACCGTGAAGTCTAGGGTCGTTGGCTCCCGTCGTCCGATATAGGTGGAATATTCACGCGGACGCGCGAGGTCTACAATCAGAGTCGTGATATTCGGCGCGTATTTCTTGAGAGCGATGAAAAGATCATCGTCGAACCAGTCGTCTTCGCCGAGCTCCAGCTCGAAGACGCGCAGACCCGGACCGCTAGTCGCGATTTTCTTGAACACCTCCTTGGAGCGCATGACTGTGGGCGCGAGGCGCAGGCACTGAAGCTTAGGAGCGTTTTGGAGGACTGCCGCTGCGACGATGTCGGGCCCGGTGAACGTCTCGAGGTTGGAGAGGTCGAGGCGTTTGCAACTTTTGGGAGAACGGTAGTCCTCGAAAGGCTCCGAGACTTTGAGGTGGCGCAATTGGGGGTTCGCCGCGAGGAGGGTGAAGGCGCGTGAGGTCCACTGGCCGATGTTGAGTGTATGGAGCGCGGAGAGCGGGATGCCCTGCAGAAGTGGCGCCGAGGCGGCGCCGGGGAGGTTCAACGTTTCCAAGCTGGTGAGCTTCTCGAGACCGGCCTGGATGGCGGAGGGATCTATCCTTGGGAGACGAGCGGCAGTACGCGGGGAGCTAGCCGAGTAGCATAGGTGAGTGGCACTCGATCCAGCTTGCAGAAAACGCACATGGTGAGCTCGCGGATCGCAGACGCATAGAGCTCGTTATTTGTTATGGTCTCGAAGAAGCGCTGGATCATCGCCAGATTCTTGCGGGAGACAACGATGGTGTGGTAGAAGAGTGGTGCGCAGACGGCGTGGAGGAAATGGCTGAGCTGCATGAGGATATAAAGGTCCTCCTTGTCTGAGAGAGTGCAAATTTCGATAATGAGCTCCTTGGGGAGCGTACGTTCGACGGTGAGGGGAGAAGACATGTTGAGGACGAGGAAGACAGGCCACTGCGCCGCTTAAATGTAAATCCAACCGCACTCAGAGTCGCATTGTCCTCCCCAAATGGTATCACGCATTCAGGAGAGTTCTATCGAAGCGTCCGTCAGAACGCGTGAAAAACTGCGAAAAATACAATCTGTTACCGTGCCTGTACAGTTGAACGGCTTCGTGCGCGCGCGTCCTACACGCGACTCGCTGTTCGACTTTGCCCCACAAACTCCGGTCGCCCCATGCACCTCTCAGCCATACCGGCTCCATGTCATCGGATCCCCAAGCCACAATAACGCAGAATCGCATGTCGCCAACGGCGTTTTCAGCCTCGTCCCGGTTACCTGGTCCATCTCATCGCTCGGGGTGATGACGCGAGCAGCGACCGAGGACACTCGCGGTCCTCAACGGCGCCCGACGAGCATGGATCCGAGCCGAACGCGAGGTGGGTTAGCGACGGGAGCATCGCAAACACTGGGACTAGTTCCGTCAGCTGAACGTGTCGAGGTGGGTGAGCTGTCGAGCGGGGCAAGTTGCTCTTGAGCGACTCCCGTGCTCGCCGTTTCGAAGATTCAATCGACGTTGACGCACAGGTGTGTGAGCCCAGCTATACCCTCCGAGCTCTGGACAGGCTCCTGGTCCCCAGAACGCGAGCTCTGCGACTTCTGGCAACGCCGCTAGTGTGCGCTATCCATGAGATCTCCACACACCAAATATATGCACACGGCGCGCCACGAGCACCAACGAGCTCGAATATCGACCATTCGAGCTCAGAGGAAAGTCGCCATCGAGTCGGACGACGAGCAGAACCAAACGCAGTTGACATGGGAAGGAGACACCGCTTGCCTCTCGCTTCGACGATGCATCCCGCCCTCGAGCTCCTCGAAATTCGTGATGCTATTTGCGCCTCATTCAACCCCGAGGGGAACATGGAAGATCGAAAATCCCTAGCAAGGCTTGCCAGAACCTCATCCTGCTTCGAAGCCCCAGCACTGGACGAGCTCTGGCGCGAGCAGACAAGCTTCGAGCCCCTTGTTCGATGCTTCCCGGCCAATCTGTTCTCTCTGGAAGGGACACAGCCAAAGATAGTGGTGTGTTACCATCTCTCGGTGCTGGTTCCTACTCTGAATGGAAAATTTACAGCGGGCGCACAGACCGGTCGTTCAATCAGACTGGATTCGACCGCTGCGGTACACACATCGAGTCCATAAATTCAGAATGGAGTCAGACCTCATCGTGACCGGATTTCTGGAGACTGTCGCTCTGTCGATGCCTGGCGCTAACCTCTTTCCGCGTATCAAGACGTTCAAACTCCATCGACCGCGTTTGCTGAGTTTGCCGGACCTGGCGTTGATCCAAATGCTCTTCCTCGCGTCAGCCTCGGAACTCCGCGTCCTTTTCCTGGACTTGCAAGCATTACCTCCCGCAGGATTGTCAATCCTGGCTGGTCTTGGCACGCGGAAGTTCCCGATGCTCAAAGTCTTGTCTCTGCGGACGAGTACCTTGGACGATGCTGGTATTCGCGCTGTGTCCGATTTCGTACGCACGCTTCCGGCAACCACGCTCGTGGTACAAGTCTTCTCATTTGACTGGGACGCCTCGACATATCTTTCCGAGCTTCCTCGCATTCGTCGCCTTCTATTGGACGTGCTCCCAATCCATAATGCACGCTCTCTCCCTCGCGAGCATACTTTGAATTCGTCGGTAGACGAACCTCGATTTCCCGCTCTAACCCACTTGACCATTCGGAAGGCGACGTCCGAAGCGTTAGCGCGCTTCTTATCGTGTTTCATCCAACACTCACCGCTCAAGAATGCAGAAATAACGTTGGACGACCTTACCACGGAGCATCTACATCGAGTCTCACGAAGCCTTGCGGAGCATTGCGATCCCAATACCCTCGGCGCTCTCACCCTGAGAATGCCCTACGATGCCAATGTGGAAGCCGGCGGCAACATGGGCGCACCGCTCATCGACGCACTCAGACCACTTTTCTGTTTCTCCGCGCTGCGGGCCGTCAGTGTACGCACGGGGAACGCCTTCTTGCTCCGGGACGACGACGTAGCAGAGCTCACACGGGCGTGGACCAACCTTTCTGTCCTGCGCTTGAAATCTATCGTCAATCCTAGCGTCTGCGGCCCGTCGCTCGAGAGCCTCTTGCACATTGCTCGCAACTGCAGAGTTCTTAGCTGTCTAGAGATGGACGTCCTTGTCGACGCGAGTCAAACACCTGCGGCACTTTCTGGCTATACGGGTCTCAACACGCAAGATACTACACCGCAACGGAACTTGACGCGAGTTCATATCTGGCTCGCGTCTCCGGCAGGGGTGGTGGAAGAAGGAGATTGGACGTGTCGGGAGCGCTTGTCTAGGGTGGCGAAGATTCTCTTCCCGAGGGCGGAGCTGCTCCTCATATCCTAGAGCGCCGCAGGTCCGTCATTTGGGTTGTCTAGGCACGGTCTTTGTTTGACAGTAATCACGGACTGCGGATTTGTGCCTACGCAGGGTGTTCTTTACGCGCCTGAGAATTCCATTTCGTTCAACTTTGCCGCGGCATGTCGCAGGCACATCTTCTCTGCGTCTCCACCAGAAGGTGGCATACTTCGAGAAGCTGCATGACTCGAAGAACGCGGCCAGTTGACCCCGCAAGCGCCTCTTTGGCAAATATAACTCTCCTCACGGTCTCCACTTGTCCCCGTGCCCTCTTTATAAACCCCCAGACTCGTAGCACATACACCAGGATCTTGAGCCCAGCAGACGATGCGATCCTTCTTGACAGCAGCTCTCGCAGTCGTCCTTTGTACGACATCTGCATCCGGCGCGCTTCCTACTATGGATATAGCCCTCCCGCCCAGCGGGCAAGGTACCGCTTCTCTTCCGAGGCCAAGGTCAGCTCATCTCGATGACGCAGTTTGCGAGGGTCAAGTCAACCTATCCGAAACCTTTATCGGCAAAGACCAAAACGTCCGCGTTCAGTTCGCGACCTGCCCGCAGGACAACAGCGTCGCACTCGTCCCGCGCCAGACAGCGCCAATTAATGTTTGCGGGAACACATGTTCGTTCGTTATTTACTTACGAAAACGTTCTCCTGATACTCCTCCAGGCCAGACATTCTGCTTCCCGCCCGCTGGAGGAGGGCCTAACCCGAACGACTGCACCATCATCGCTGATGCCTTGTTGTTCGATAGCCAGAATATTGGTGGGTACTCCATTTCCTGCTCTAATCCTTGGTTCATGTCAATGGGCGTCTAGGACCCCTCTTCACGGTTCCCAGCGTACGCAACCCTCAATGCTTATTATATATCCTAAAAATCTTCGCAGGGCACAAATAACACCATTGTTATGCAGTTCGCGACCTGTCTCAGCTTTTTCGTCAACCAGGAAACTATCCCGATTGAATACTGCCGTAGCGACTGGGTTTGTGCCTACTGTAGCGACTTTGCTCGCCCTTCGATTCACTGGATTTTATTCCACAGTCCTCCCTCATCAAATTCATCGCACCTAATTGTCAGGCCACGCAGAACGCGCACGGAGGTCTTTGTGTTGCGACCAAACAGCAGTGGTTTGCTCAGTAAGTGTATTTTTTTGGATAACGCGGTTAGATGAGAAAATATTTTAGGGTGAACCACTCGTAATAAGTAAAATCGGTGTTTCCGGCAGTTTTATTAGTACTGTAAAATGCAGCATCGTATGTGCGAGCCACTGTTCTCCTTGTAACCCTTGAGAGGAAGGAAGGAATGAATGTATACAGACCGTAACGGAACCTTATCAAAACTTTCACGTGGCTCATTGACACTTGCTCCGTGCCACGACCATCGATGCATCCCGCTCTCCGGCTGCTCGAGATCCAGGAAAACGTCTGCGCTCACCTCGACCCGCACAACGACGCCCACGGTCCGGCTCCGCTCCTCGCGCTTCTGGTGACGTGCAGCACGTTCCGCGAGCCCACACTGGACGTACTTTGGCGAGAGGTCCGCTCTGCGACGCGGATCTATGACTTGTTCCCTACAGGGATTCTGCAGAAGAAGCAGTTTGGGCCTGACAGTGACTTGATTGTACGTGCTCTTCGGTGGGCGCCGGCGTTGGCCAATGCTCATCCTACATAATTCCGCGCTGCCCGCAAAATCACACCTGCAGATTGGGTTCCGGTTCTCAATTGCACGCGGCGAATTCGCTCGCTCGCCCTCAGGAATGCTAGTGCACAATATCCGGGTAACCGCGCTCCAGATCTTACCAGTGAGGACCGGTTCCTCTCGGAACTCATATCATCACTTCCTGTCCATCCGTCGCAGGTGTTCCCTCGCATGCGGAACTTTTCGTTCTTGAACCCGTATCCTCATGACTATGCGTATATTCGCCTCTTCTTCCTCGCTTCCCGCGACGCCTGTTACCGACCTCACGCTCGACTGGCAGTACGCTCCGGACCCCGCGGCGCTCTCGAATATCCCAGTCATCACATCGGCGGCATTCCCGAACCTTCGCAACCTGCGCCTGTTGGGTGGTCGTGTGTTGTTCGACGCTTATTCCGCCCCCGACGACCTTACGCAGTCTAACGATTGAAACCGTTTGGAACGACGCCAGCGCGCTCGTATATGCCTTCCTTCCGCATCTCGAGCAGCTGGAAATCGCTCCTCTGCGGCCCAGCGGCTCATCCACGACATTCCCCCAGCACATCGCTGCAGCCCCTGCTTTCCCTCGACTCCGAGAACTCATATTATGGATCTCGCGGGATAGTATGGCGCACGCAACCCGCATGCTTTCGCTAGCGTTCAGTCCCCCGTTGCGGCGCGTACGCTTCTACGACCGGGAAGGCACGTCGATTACAAATCTCACTCTGCAGAGGCTTTCTCCAAACGTCGCGGCGTTGCTCGGCCAATTTCCGGCCATCCGTGCGGTCTCGCTCGGCAAGCGTCAAGCAAGGGAATCCAACGCTATCGAGCGCTTGCCGTCTCCAATGATGTCGGGTCTCTCACCCCTTCTCGCGCTTGATCAGCTAGAGGAACTCGAAATCCATCTGGCGGAGGGAATCTCCCTGTCGACCGGAGACGTCTACCAGATCGCCAATGCGTTGACTCGTCTTCGCTCGTTGAAGCTCGTTTCCCAATGGAGGCCGCATCCCTCGGCTACAAAGCCGTCATTGCGGCTACTCTGTGTTGTAATTCGAGCTGTTTGTAAACACTCGGGGAACCTCTGCAATTCCGCAGTGAGGTCCCCGCTTGAATTCAGGCTCTATATATACGGTACAAGTGTGGCTGTGCTATCTACGGAGAATGAGATGGAATATTCTGCAAGGTTCCATAATGTTCGGCGGGCTGTGGTGCGGGATGATGCGCTGACTGATGCGCCTCGGTGATGACGCGAGCAGCGCTTGATTATTCCGACACACCCCTGCAAGCGCTAGCGAGCGCACACCCCTGGATACTCCAGATCACCATGCATATTCCAAATCATCCGGTGCTTCGGGATCAAATAAAGCTGTGGCGGCGGCGACGGGAGGCACGTCCCGAGTTTTGAGCCACGCAAGACGATCCGGGCAGTTTGACTTGAGATGACCCTTCTTATCGCAGAAGAAGCAGGTCAATTCCGTGGCGCGACGAGCGGCGAACGCGTTTTCGGAGCTCGGCGCGGGCTCCGAGGTCTCGCGGGAATTGTCCGAGATTTGACGCGTCTCTTCGTTCAGAAGGCGGGTAATGACCTTCTCAACAGTGAGGTCGTCGGGCGGCGTTGCATCAAAGTTGACGATAACGGTCTCGTAAGTGCTCGGCAGTCCCATGGTGTACGCGAGGATTTTATCCTGGTCACTGACGGGGATCTTCGCGTGCTCCATGCGTAAGACCATAGCTTGGATTCGGCCAATCCAGGATTCCATCGTCTCCTCGGGAGACTTCTTGGCGGTGAGGAACTGGCGGCGAAGCGCGAGGCTTGTCGCGAAGCCGTGTGCGCGATGCATGCGCTCAAGATTCTCCCAGACAACCTTGGGGTCGGGAGACGTCATATGCGCGAGCTGTCCGGCCTCGACACACAAGATCAGCTCGGCGCGAGCCTCAGCCATCTTGACAACATCTCGGGCAGCGATGGTTGTGTTGCGCTCGGTCTCGAGCTCGGTGGTAGATTTGTCCGAGCCGTCGGAGTGCTTTGGGTTAATCAGGATGGACACAATGTTGGTCCAGAGTCCTTTCCTGATGAGTATAGCCTCCATGCGGAGCGCCCATTCAGCGTAGTTCTGGTTGTTAAGCCGGGGCATGAGGTAGCGAGTGTCGGACATAGCGGAGTGTGGTGGGAGCGGAGAAAGTTAAAATGAGGATCGGCGTGCGGGGGATCTGCGCTGTCGAACGTTCTCGAAGCGTGTGGAGGTTTCTGCGTCTCGTGCAGTGAACCTAGAGAATCGACTGGTCCGTCTCGTGGACAAGTCAAAGAAGATCTTCTCCGTCTCGTGGGGAAGAGCCCTCGATCAGGGACTTTGGCGAACTCTCCGTCTCGTGGAGGAGTTCAATCAGCAATCAACAGGAATCCGTCTCGTGGATCCTGCGACTGGCGGCGGTTACGACGAAGCGACAACGGCGAGCAGAGGGGAGGGTGATCAACGACGTTACGTTCCCGTCGGAGATGAGCGGCGTGGGTAGAAGAGAAGAGGGCGGCGTTCACTGCGGAATTGTGTTGTAATTCGAGCTGTTTGTAAACACTCGGGGAACCTCTGCAATTCCGCAGTGAGGTCCCCGCTTGAATTCAGGCTCTATATATACGGTACAAGTGTGGCTGTGCTATCTACGGAGAATGAGATGGAATATTCTGCAAGGTTCCATAATGTTCGGCGGGCTGTGGTGCGGGATGATGCGCTGACTGATGCGCCTCGGTGATGACGCGAGCAGCGCTTGATTATTCCGACACTCTGCTATGTGGCAGAGTACTGTCGTGCATTGGAGACCCTCGAGATGCACATACGCATCAACACGGAGTGGCTTCCACCCAATTTGGTCTGGCTGGCCAATGAGAACTTGCCTCAAGGGGTTGAGCCGCCAACGACCCAAACGACCCTGAGGCGGCTCTCGTTGTATGTCGGGCCAGCGTTGCAACCTGGAATGCAGATGGATTCAAAAGCGCGCCTGGTGGAATTTGTGCGTGTGGTGTTTCCGAATGTGCTCCCTTCCGGACTCGAGGTGTTGTAACGCTTCTCGTCTACGTACACATATGCATATTATCATTTCGTTGTCTTCCTCAACTTTGAATGGCGAGGGAAACAAATTTTTGCACTCTCTGATTGGGCGTGTTCCCTTTCCTTGGTCGAGCTCACCACTGTGTACTGATATCAATATCTTCCGTGTTTTGGCTGTACCGCGAAGCCCCCTCCGGAGTGGTACGAGCTGCCTACGGCATATATTGCCGCACTGTTCCGGCGAGCGTCGCGCAAGTACTAGCCGAGGACAGTATTCTACAAATCGCAGGGGAGGAGCTCGTGGTTCTGACCTACCTCACCGCTCGCGGAGGAGCTCGCCAGAAGCCCCATGAGCATCGCACGCGTGACGCCAAATTCGCACTCCTGATGTCAAATTCGCAGACAAAGAGAAGTTTCCTATTTGGGGGATATTTGCAGTACACATAAAGAATTCCAAGAGCGACTGAAAGAGCTACTCGCGTCCTACTCCAAGCTTGCTGAGACGATCTGTTCCAAACCTCAAGATCTGGGGTCAAACTCCGGCCTTCCTTGAACTTGTTGTTGATCTCCATTAAGCCTGGGTCGGCTACCATCTGGAGCAAGAAATTAGGCCGATTCCGCAGAAAAATAGATTATTGCGCACCGCCTCATACTTCTGGACATCCTGCAGGCAGGTGTGAGCTTTGAATATTTCCGAGTTTCAAAATCTCACTTGAACCTCGGTGAAGGAGATGAAACTTCCCGGGGGCGCTTTGTAGTCAAGTGTCGCGTTTGCTCCATGTCCTGGCGTGCTGGATGCGACCTGCGATACCATAAATATCCGGGACACAAGGCTTCAAATGAAAAATGACGCACAACCTCATGGGCGAGCAAGTTCTCCTGGGTGACGGGCAAGCTAGCAAATGCCTGCAGCATCGACGTAGCCTGTGCGTGGAATTCCGTGCCGGAGGTGACGTCGCTCGGCAGGCGAAAGAGCGCGATAGCGGTGAAGCTCGTGCCGACTTGCTTGTGCCGATTGTCAACGTAGGTGGCTGTATCGCCCATGAAGATGAAGCTGTTGTGATTGAACCCGAAGCTCCTGCCGCCGAGGATGATTTTGTGGACCTCGGGGTCGGTCATCATCTATATACGTGCCGTCAATAATATGCATGCCATGAGGGCAATTCGGAATATACCCGCTCGAAACTCTGTTCGCTCTGCACGACGGAAAATTGTTGAGAGATAAAAAGAAAACTGAAAGTAACCCACGTACGTTAAATGTTCCGCGAGTGACAACCAAAACGGGCGGCGGAGTGAGCTGCACGCTGGCAACGATATCGGCGATCCGCTCGTTTGGAGAGAGCTGTCGCTAAGTGAACATGGGTCTGATACGGCAGAGTGCGTGCGCACAATCTCATATTTCTCGATACCGGCGCTAGAGGGAAGAAGGAGGAGGGAGTCCACAAGCTTTGCCGCACGGTCGGTATAAGCCTCCTGCGAGATGCCAGGAGGGGCGATGTGGACGCCGATGTAGGTGACGGACGACTTGTCTGTGGAGGCGGACATTCTGACAAGGCAGGCGGTAAGGTTGCGGCCTTAAGTGTGCCGTCGCTGTGAGAGGGATTGAAGCTTACCCGACAGTTCGACATTCCGCTCCATGCGTGTCCGTATATGTTTAGGACCAGTGCGCGTCGGCTGACTTGTTCTTTATTTATTCCAGGGTTCGAAGTGCAAGCCCGCTCCCTGCGAAATACTCAGGTACTACCACTGCCGCGCTTCGTGATGCAATCCGCTCCGAACGCCCAGCACTCAAACGCCGGAAGAGATCCAAGCCGCATTTTATCCGCTACCTGCACAATGGCAGGATGAGTCGCAAGCTAAAGAACAAAGAGATCAGTGATGATCGATAGAAAGATGTCGAGCTGACCTCGACAAAGTCAATTATTTTCTGGAAGGGTAGGGTAAAAATGTGGGAAAGGTGGCGAAGAAATCCTACCTCGACTTCGTACAGGCAAACCAACATCCCTTGGGGCGCGGTGTAATCAAGCGCGGGAATTGCCTCCGGTACGGCTTTGTTGGAGTCCAGCTGCAGCCTCGTCAAACGGGATATGGATCGCAAGAATGAGATATCGCACAAAAACTTGTTTTGTCAGCAGGTCCTGGACAATTGGAATACTATGGAAGGCCTGGAGCAGCGGCTTCAGCTCTTCGTGGAACGCGGCGGCAGTGGAGAGGTTTTCCGCGACGCTTGTGTGGCTGGAGGCGGGGAGACGGAACACCGCGAGGGCATGAGAGCTTCCGAGTTTCGCCTTGTCGATATAAGTCGTGGTGCTAGCGTAGGCGACACTGCTTTGGTGATTGAAGCCGAAGCTGCGTCCGCCCAGGATAAGCTTGGTGGCCTCCGGGTCGGCCATGAGCTTGACATGGCGAGTAAGTGCACAGTGAGCAGATCGAGGCGCGAGATCGAACCTCAGAAACGCTCGTTTCACTCTGCAAGAAGACTCGGATTCGAAGTTATGGAGTATCATGAAGCCACTCACATCCAATAGGGTGACGTCTACGATGCAGACTGGTGGCTGATCGACCGGAAGATTGTTGACTGCCTCGACTAGCTGCGAGTCCTGGTTCGGCGAGAACTGTCGATGTCCTCAGCTGAGCGAGCGCTGACGCAGCTGGAGCCTAACGCACGATGTCCCATCTCTGAATGCCGCGACTGGATGGAAGACTGAGCATTGCTTCGGCGAGCTTTTCATACTCGGCCAGATACGCAGCCTGCGACATGCCTGGTGGGGCGACGTGGAGGCTAATGACTGTGATTGTGGACTTGTCGCTTGACGCGGCCATGAGAGGAGGAGCTGAGAGGGCGGGTCCTTTTCCAGAGAAGTCAGATATATGGGTGTGTTCTCAGAGTGGGAGAGATGGAGGTTAGTCGATGGATCGACTGACTCGGACCGTTGCTGAGCGGAGCCTAATGAACAGTTGGAGAAGCGCGGTCTCGAGCCAGATATTTTCAATCCAGCCGCTGCATGAAGACCCGGTAAGGCTTGACGCGTTCGACGTTGGATGCGAACGGGATCTCTGCGAGGTGTAAAGGCGAGCAATCAATCCCTGCCAACGCGTGACGGTGCCAAGGTTGACCCAAACGTCGATGTCGTTCGACGCGGTTCCCAACGAACTCATCCGCGAAGTCTTCTCGCACTGCCAAACCAGCGATCTCCTCGCCCTGTGCCTCGCCAGCCGGCGTCTACACTCCCAGAGCATCCTTAGCCTCTACCATACCGCCGACTTTGAAGACGCCGCGCGTATTGTCAAATGGTGCGAAGCCCTGAAAATGCGCCCCGAGTTGACTGAGATGACCATTAATCTCTCCATGTGCGCTGTACCAATCATCTGAGACCGCTTTACTGACCTCTCCCACACAGGGAATTGACCCCGACGGCCGCATTCGACGCACCTCTTTTAGAGATGACGCTTTCGATGCTCTGCAATCTACACACACTCGAAATTTGGAGCTCGTCGCTCTTTATATTCTCTCTCCTCAAGGACGCGTACTTCCCGCGTCTCGTTCGCCTGGCCGGCCTCGTAACCGCCGACATTTTTCTGTTCCTGGAGCGGCACCGCCACACGCTCGAATGCGTTCAGATTCATCCCGGACGTCCAGACGCGCAAGCTTTCGTTCATGCCGGCTTCCCCATTACGCTACCAGCAACGACACTCGTCTTCCCAAATCTCAAGAGATTGAGTATGTCGGCGGCCGGTGCGGCAGCGATGGTCCCGGGCTCTGTGGTTACGTCGGTTCAAATTTACTGGCCGTTCAACCCTGTTGCTGCTTGCAATTACGATAAGCTTGCCGCCGCGATCGCAGGCTCCCGGGAACGCGTCCGCCAAGTGGACAATCTGTTATTGGGCTGGCCTGCCAGCGCAGGATATTCTCCAGTGGCGTCGATCGCGGAACATCTCGGTGACCAGGTCAAGCGGCTGGGCTTCACAATATTCGGGGAATCGCATTCTGACCCTCTCGAGGTTGGGCTTTACTCTGAGCCGTCATCTTGTTGCTGACCCAGGTCCGTAGGTTTTGTTCACCAAAGTGCATCCCCTGCTCGCATCCATCGAAAACCATCTCCCGAAATTTCAACAGCTGAACAACATCTTCTCTCCTCGCGGCAACACAGACCGTTTGGCGGCCCTCGACGAGGATACCATCCTCGACGCACTCTCGCGCGACTACGAAGTGATCGAAAAGTGGCGGGAACTTTGTCCGACACTCGTAACCGTCTGCCTTCCCGCGACCAGCGTTCCATGGGCGAAAGTGGATCTCGGCGTTTGCGTCTGGCTGCCGGACACCCTACCGACGCTCATCGAGACACGGTGTGCTACCCCATGGACGATGGTGCTGTTCAAGTGGTTCTTGAAGTTGGTTATCCAGGCGGTCTCGAGGAACGTGGAACTGGCTCGTCTCAAACTGGGCGTCGCGCTAGCCATTGATGTTGTGGGAGGGGAAGGTTGGCAAGTGTTGAGTCGTAAGTTCGAGGTTGATGGGCGGATTCCGGATTTCGAGCTGCTGTTGGATCCTGACGGTGATTCTGGCGAGCGCGACTTCATGAAGACACGTATCCGCCTGCTCGATTAGTTCTTTTTGTACATATTTCCTGAGACCCACAAAGATCCGTTTTTGGTTAATCGCCCGATATGATTGGAGGATCGCTTGATAAATGGAGAACCCAAATCGAGGACAAGCAGCAGAACAAGGATGGAAGGGCGTGCACGTCGAGCTGTACAAGGGCCTACAAGCCTTCTTCCCGTACCCCCACGACCCCCCTGCGCTGACGCCACGAGTAGCACATGTCCGCCGCGTACGCATCTTGTCCTCGACGTCCATCTTTCGTCGCTGATTCGCGGGCCAGCCTACACACACCCCACCCGGGCCTCAGCGCGGCAGAGGCCTTCCTCGCAACCCACTTCCCCTCCGTCGACGTCTCCCTCGGCCAGCTCGAGCGCGAGCTGGAGCATGATCTGAACGACTTTATGGACCGGCTCTTTCAGGACACGGTCGAGGAGGATCCAACAACCGGGACGCGTGTCCTGGGGGGAAACGCAATTGGGAGTGGGAGCGGCGACGACAAGGGCAAGGGAAAGGGGAGACTGTGCGTCCGCTGGTTTCATTTGCGCAGTTCAGCCATTCATTCCTCCTTGTTCATTACAGCGACGACGACGGGGCTATAATCCGTTCTATTGGCCTCACCATCCGCTCAACCTGTCCTGCTGCGATCCCGAGTGAGTAGCAGAGACCGCGATTACGGACCCGGGTCCGAGCAATGCACTGACGATGACTGGCAAACCAGCACGCCCTCGTCCGCGTGCGCTGGCAATATCGACCGGCAGCGGAGGATGCGGGAGCCTGCCTGCGACACCGCCGCCAGCACCGACGCTGGCACAAGCTCCGCCGATGCTGCGACTGTCCGCCGCCTCTCCGAGCGACGACTCTCCGACTCCCATTCGGCCACTGCCATCGTCGTCCTCCTCCTTGCTACAACCCCCGCAGAGGTCGAACTTGCTCCCCGTATCCGCATCCCTCGCGATCCCCTCGACGGAAGCTTCCGCCTTCCCCGATGCGCTCTTTGGCCCTGCCCGGCCAGCAACCCCTCCTCCCGTGGCACCCGTCTCCTCCTCGACATCCTCGTTCGCCCAGCCGCAGAGAGCGTTTGGGGCTGCCAACGCGCCCCAGCCCGTTTCGGAGTTGACGTCAAGCTCCTCGTTCGGCCAGCCCGCATACACGCCCTCCGAGTCCGCGTTTGGACAAGCGTCGTTTGTCTCAACGCTTATTCCCCAGCAATCCACGTTCGGGAGCGCGTTTGGGGAGACGCGTTATACATGGGCGGAGACACCCTCTGCTTATAACGAGGACGTGGAGATGTGCGATTGGGAGGTTGCTCCGACGCCGGGTACATGGGACAACTCCATGAATCCGGCCGTGCACCCAGCTCCTACTCCCGCCTTCGGAATTCCGACTTCAGCATCCCCGAGCGCGTGGTTACCCCCGACAGCACCTCCCTCAGTCGTTTGCGACAACATGATAGTGGACGTCGAACCGGCGCTGTACTCGGCGCAGCAGTCGATATTCGATCTCATGACGGGACCGCGCGCGTCGCAGGCGGTGGGGTACGTCGTCCCGTTGGTGAATGTTCCCGCCGATGTATGGGAGGAAGAGGCACGGAGGGCGCATGCCCGGCAACTGGCATCGGTGCAGCAGCAACCTCAACCGCTGCCGAGCTCAATTTTGGCTAACCACGCGCGCGTCGATTTGTGGAGCTCGACGCGCGGAAGGGGACGGGAACGTGTGCGGGGCGGAGGAAGAGGACGAGGAAAGACGACTGCGGAGGCAATTGCCAAGTACGATTGTAGGGGTTCGAGTACCGTGCGTTCCTCCCCCTTTATCTCGCTTCTTCGTTGCGCTGAACTACCCGAGCAGGAACGACCTTCAAGCGACTGGTCGACTTCCCCAACGGCGTCCTTCATTTCCCTTCCCAGCGCAAGCTCAATCTCGAGCGCCGCGTCCTCCCCCACGCGCTCGCGTTCATCATCCCATTCATCCGCTCTGTCGTCGAGACGCGCCCCGCCCTCGATACATTCCTACGTCGTCTACTCGCCCTACCACCACTCCCGCCGCTTAAGCGCTCCGCTTTCGTTTAAAGAACGGCTAGAGCGCCTCACCAACGCCAGGAAGCCGAAGCCGAAGCAGCGTGGACTCCTCGAGGGCGCCTTGAGCTGGCGGCCATTTGTAAACGATTTTTTTCTCTCATGATGCCTCTAAGCCTGCTTGTACCCGGACTCGGATGGAAACCACTGTATGTACATTATGCATTATCTAGTGTAAGTAGGTAGCGTAGACGTAGTGTAATGCTCTCTATGGATTGTATCCCTCTAACAATGTATTTTTTCTTGTTGCGCGAGATCAATGGTACTTGCTTCCGAGCGTCGATGTTCCTTCCCCACTTAGCGCCAGTGGTCCTCTCAGCCAGCGCGCAACCCCGCGTGCTCGCTGCCTAGTATAAACGGCTTGTTGCTCGCGAACAGCGCGCCGACATGGTCAGTACTTTGGTACTAAATAAGCTCCGACTGGAGAGGACCCGACTTTCGCACTTGTTCGCTTTGTGCGAAGGTCATTGTCGAGAACGATCCGGAGGCCTGTTTGCCATACAATAAACTCCAACGAGTAGGAATCCAGCAAAAGTACTACGGCCCGCCGCCTCAATGCTCGAAGAACGGACCGCGAAACGAGGTGAATTCGTCGGCTTCCGGCGGCGCGGCTGAGTCTAAGACTAGTCTAGCACACCGCGGCAGACCTGGCCCAGGCCGTTCACATCCATTCCTGGCGTTTTCCGGATCTCGTCAAGGAATGAGACACCCAAGTAGCTGACGTGTTTCGGGTGGCGAGTACAAGTACAACAAAAGGCTTCGGGTTTGGCCGTTTCTATCCCTCGCACCGAATAGGACATGCAGCGTCGCATCCCCACCGAGCTCGAGGACACCGTCATTGACTTCTGCCATTTCGACGCGAAGACGTTGGTGAATTGCGGCCTCGTCTGCCGCAGTTGGGTCCCCGCGTCGCGCTACCACCTCATTTCGTCAGTGTTGCTCACAGGACAGAACGCAGTTCGGTTTGCAGAGCTTCTCGAAACGTCTGCGACGGGCAGCAATAGTAACATCGCGCACCATGTCCGCGATGTCCAGCTGCGTTTCTCCGATGCGAACTTGCCGCAGCTCATCCCACTCCTCGCCGCCCTCATCACAGAAATGGGACGGAAGCCATTCAGGCTCGTCGTTGTCGGGACTCTTGATCAGACGCCCACCATCATTGTGGAGCCCTCGTCACACCCTCGTGAGGGCCGACCATAGTTTTGGCTCCCTCTTAACCTCCGAAAGTCTCGTATATATCGCACAATGTAGTCCTGAGCTCCATAAAAATGATATCTACCTCGCGAACATTCCAAGCCCCCATCGACGGAACGGCGCCAACTTGGCCTTGGTGACGGATTGTACAGATCGTCTGACGCGGCTTGGCCTCGTGCACCCACAGAGCGTTCCCATAAAATCTGGGCCAAGTCCAAATTCCCACGCGATCCCTCTTCCTTCCGTACCACCACCATCTCCGGCCATCTAACCGCATCCTCCCCCACTCTCCGGGTTACCCCCTCGTCTACACCCTCCCGCTCCCCAGAGAATTCTCCGTTGCTGTCCCCTCGTCCCCGCGCCACGACTTCTCGATTTCTGCGCATTCCACTCGACGATCCTGCGCTCGCTGGAGGCCAGACTGCACGGAACGGTCCGTTCTGGCGGCTCCATCATGTTCCAGCGGGGTTCGCGGGGGAACCGCTTCTTCGTGGCCAGCCCAGGAGGTCGCTCTCAACGTGTTCCTAATCGACGGCTCGACGTATGCGATTCCACCTACCAGCACAACGTCCCCTCACTCAGCTAAGCCCAGTGCGCCGCGATTAACACCGTCTCCGGCATCATCATGACCACTCACAGATGCTCAAGATCAAGCTCGACAACCGCGCATATATCCGGCTTTTCCGTGCTCATTCGCGTCTAGGGAGGGCATGTCCGAACCCAAGGTGGAGAAGATGAAGGTGCGTCGTCATCGCTGGGCCTCCCTTCTCGTCCTGATTCACGTTGTAGGACGTTGCGAACAAGATTTTGGTACGCACGCGCTAATCGGTACCCCGACACCCGCTTAATCGACCAGGGTTCAGGGCTCTTCTTGCGCGACCGGAGTCGAGGTTCGGGACAAGCGCAAGCGCGTTTTCACCATCAGCACGGGCAGCACGGCGGTCGACTAAAACATGGGTGGTGCGTGCTTCATCTCTAGATGCCTTTCGGCTGTTCACGCGTCAGCAGGCGGAGTCTGGTCGCAGTCCATCTCCGAAGGTACGTTGACGCGACGCTCCCTACCCCCGTCTCACGAGCCACAGTCTACGACGAATTGCGCACCGGCAAAACACAGCAAGGTTGCGCCTCGAGCGAGGTCGCGTACATCGACACTGCGGCCTGAGGGCGCGTTCCTCGCCGCGTTATATCTCCTCTCGCACATGCTCTGCGCAGGAACGTATCAAGGCTGCCGCACTGGCGGAGAGGTTCGGCATCAAGCCCAACATGGCGCTCGAGAACATCCTCTATGGTATGTTGCCTTTGTAGCCGTTGGTTACTCTCCCATAAACTCGTTAGATTGCAATCCTGCTCACCAACTAATGTCCGTCGTCTTTCTTCCGCGTCTTCTCGTTCTAATGGCGCATCCAGCGGGCCCCGGTGCGACCATGGCGTCTCGTGCCGCATCAGCGCGCACATCTTCTCGTGTGTGTCGGCGGCGCGGATGTTCCGGCGGAAAGGCGCGTGGATTTATTTATTTTCTCATTACCGCGAGACCTAACCATCCGGCAGGTCGTCGAGGGGAGCGTATTGAACGTTGAAAAGCCCTGAAGGACACCAGCGAAACGATGTTAAAGCTGGGTCCAAGGCAGCACCGCGCAGGAGTCCCGACGGAGCGGCGGGTTGGTAGTTCTTGTAGTTTCTACCACGAATGCATTGTTTTGTTTGAAGGAGATTGATACAAGCCAAAAAGGAGGATCAGAGAGTGGTTCAAGCTGCTTGAAATTCTTAGCAGACTCGGGACACCCTCGCGACTATATCGTGACCCGCACCAGCCTTAGTCACCCCATCAATCCTCGTCGGCCTCGGGAGCGCCTTGATGGGCCTTGGCGGCCCATCAATGTTGTCCTGAGGCCGCGCCGAGCATCGTGGCAGTTGTCGGCCTCGTCGCCCTCACGAGTTGATCACGACCGCCTCACCAGGGGGCGCCGGATTTCGTGATGCTTCCGCGCACGACGCGTATCGCGTTCCGGCCCGCGCGTGATGAGATAGTGCGCATGCTCACACCCACGCTCCTCCGTCCCATTCTACTCCGCCTCCCCATCGAGCAACCTCATATTCGACTTCAAATCGCGCTTCGACTCGCTCAAGCAGGTCATCGACTGCATCTCTCTCTGCCCGAGACTCGTTTCGCTCGAGCTGGGCGGCACCTGGATGCGCAGAGGCGACTTCGCGTCTGGGACGGGAATGCGCGCCAACGCGCAGCTACCACCGAAGCTTCGCGCTCTAACGCTCACATGCGATCTGGACTATATCCTCAATTGGCTACTGCAGCTAGAAGACGACGGACCCGCGATAGAGCATCTCCAGCTGCACCATATCGTCCAGCGGGAGGTACCCGCTGTTGCTGCCTATTTGGAGCGCGCCGGAGCGAGTATTGAGTCGTTAGCGCTGCTGTTTCGGGATAACGACGCGCCTGGTATGTTCGGATCTTGCTGCCTCTTACAAGGACACTTGAGCTAACGCTGCGCCTGCAGATCGCCTCGCCACCAAACTCTACCTCTTGCACGCCCCCAAGCTTCGGAAGCTTACTCTCGAGGGGACAGGTCCGAACATCCTCGCTTGTCTGCTCAAGCTCTTACCCCACCGTAACCATCTTGTTAGGATCTCCCACCACCACTCAAATCACAAAGTCGAGAAGTTGACGCCTCTGAAGCCTCCGTGGCCAGCTTCATCAAGCTGCGACCAGCGAGAAGGCCAGAGCGCAACTCCGACAAAGTGGCGAGGCTAGTCGTCCGATTGCCGATAGCCTGCTGCGTGAAAGTCATGAAAAACGCTCCAGCCCAAAAACGAAGGGGCAGCTAAGTGCGATATGGGCCCTGGCATCATAGCGCGGGCTCTGCGCCTATCCTCGTCGTATCCGCCGCTTTGGGAGTGCCCGACAGAGCTACGCGTGCTGCGCTCGGGGCGTCCCGGACGGTGAACGGCGCTGCCCGCTTCCGGAGCTTGCAGAAGTCAATATGTACGCATTCAATAATACTGCGCTCGCCGCATGAACGGTCCATATTGGGCGGAGAGATTCCCGAAGCCAGCTCATATGGCGACGCACAGGATGTTTGAACATCCGCGTGTTCGTGCCAGCGACATCGCAGGAACAGCCAAAGCAGCGTAACAAGTATCCTGCCTTTGTCTGCTCCCTGCCTTTGTTCCGCTTCTTTCTCCCATCACCCGGGCGACCCCAAATTGTGTTGTTGAGTATCTGCAAGAATCCTCTCAGTCGCGCGTCGACTTCTAACTTGAATAATCTCAAACGCCCCGCTCACATTGAAGCGTCAAAGGGAAGAGCCATGCGGCCGCCAGCGACATCTGCAGCCGAGTGTCCGGGGACATGCAGGAACCTGGCTCCGACTCCGGTCCGTTGCGTACGCACAACGCACACCGTGAACCTGCGTCTGGAGCTGCAATATATTGCGTTGGATATCCGCCCGAGCGAGGGAGCTGCTCGCGGTGGTCCAGTCCAGGTTTCTCTGTCGCCTCCTGCGCCACTGCTTGTTTGGCGTCTCGACGCCACCCATTCATACCGAGACAGATATCGCGCCTGTCCACCGCCGACTTACCCTCACATGCACCATCTGCCAGCTGCTCGAGAACATCGAGTATCGGTGTCCTCACTCGCGCCGTCGCACCCCACTTGCAGGACAAGAAAGCTCGTTTGGATGACGAGGCGCTGAGACGATGGGATCGGGAGCCGGGGTCTGTGGAACTGCTGATCGACGAAGGAAACAACACGATACGCCATTTGCGCGCCGTGTTCCTCGTCGACGACGTGTTTCGCGGCATAGCTTGCGCGTCCGATGCAGCCTACATTCCGTACCTGGCTGATATCGGGACGCCGGACGGGAGAACTAGTTCACGGATAGGACGGATATTTGCTCACGCTGCTCTAAGAGGGCCCGTAGTGCACCCAGAAGACGCAGAGGTTGTAGCTACGGAAACCTGTAGTTCCAGGTTGGGACCTAGCAGGGTTAACTTGACTTGACTTGACTTGATCTCGAGTGTATTTCGCTTACCGTGCGTCACAGTGGATGCTTCCACGCGAGTGCGATGGGGCTCATGGATGCACTTCCGTGGACTCAAATGGACGAGGAGCTGACATCGCTACCTCGGTTGAGGCAGCTGGACATCGTAGCTATAGATCCGATGACAAGGCTGGCGTTGCCAATCGTCAAAACGTTCATGTTAAAAAGGCTTCCGAGAACGTGCGGGTCGGGCATTATTTAGTTATGAACTTTCTCTGGTCTTTATCCACCTACAGCTATAATGCTTTTCACATAATCTTCGTAGCATAGCGCTGATAAGTACTTTCTTTTGTTGCGTATCCAAGAAACAAAAAAAAACATTCAAATTAATCCATGCTCAAATCCGAACTACCATTCGATTCTGCGCCAGAATGCTCCTCATCATCGCTCTCCTCCTCAAAATCCGAGTCCCAGTAGCCAGACTCCCACCCAAGTGAACCCTCCTCTTCAGACTCGGACAAAACCTCCAAAAAGTGTACATGCGACTCGACGAACGCGGCTTGCGCGTTGCCCTCCGTCGTCCAGCCCGTCAGCTCAAAGTCGGGAATAACTCCGTGGATGTGAAGCTGCTCCCTCGCCATATCCAGCCCCTCGGCACCAAGCACGAGCAGTGCGAAGCAGGTCTGTGGCGACGCGAGTGCTTTGCGCGCCTTTTCGCGCACCGGCGTTCCCTCAGCGGACTCGGTGCGCAACACGGTAGTGCGGAAGAGCCACTTGAAATGCGTGATCGTCCTCGGCGGCATCTTGCTAGGACTACGGTGGTGAACGTGCTCCTTCATGCCCTCGGGGAGCCAGAGCGTAGCGAAGTGAGGGAGGAGATTTTCGATGGCTTCCCATGGGGTGCTGGTCATGCTGGGGAGCGCTATTCGCCGGAGAGTAGGGCATAGATGCGCCCAGCGGTGGATGTAGACGCAATCCGCATCGAGGCTTGCCGCGAACATTTCTTGGCTAAGAGGCTCGTCATACGAACCGCAGGTAATCTCGAGCGAGCTGAGACGCGTGAATTTCGGGAGCGCCTTCTCGATGGCTCGAATCATTGGCAGGGCTGCAGAGAGATGGACGTCCTTGAAGTAATTTGGCTCGAGTTAGCGACCAAACGGGTGGTGCAGTGAACGTACCGATCCCTCAGCGAAGTTGACTGAATCGAACAGCTTATTCTGAATTTTGAGCTCTTGGACCTCGGGAACGATGTCAAGCGTTGCGCCGAGCATGGCTGGCGCCCAACCGGTTGTAAGGTGTTCAAGGACCGCAATCGACGGGCTTCCTTCTGCCAACGGAGCGAGATACTTCAGCACCTGGTCCTCTGCTTGCTGCGACACCGCCCATAGGAGCGTTAAACGTGAGAGAAGGGGGCCAGGTCCAAGCGCCAGCGTCGTGTCTGCGACACAAGACAACTCGCGCAAATGCGGCAATGGAATCGGAGTCGCGGGAGGGGAGAGGCCCAGTTCGTGCCCGAGCTGAAGAACGGAGACTATCTCGTTGATATCTCGTGGCTGCCGAGGCAGAATCTGCAGGCGAACGAGCTGTGGGTGTTCCCGAACAAAGTCGAGCAATCCTTCGCATCCGACGACGGCCAACTCGCGTAGCAGAGGCAAGTGGGCGTCCGCAAACGGCTCAAAGAGCTCCGGAGCCGCGGAGATGGTGAGGGATTGCAGATTTTCAAGCCAAGCGACGGCAGTCTTCAAATCCGACCAGAAATCGGGGTCGTCATCGGCTTCGACAGGTTTCAAGTTGTTCGGGCTGAGACGAGTGAGATGGAACCTTCCCAGAGGAGGGTACTGTACACACAAGTAGATGGAATGCACCAGAGAACCCAGAGCAGGCCGCATCTGCAGTCCCTCGCAAAATTTCGATATTTGGCTTCGACGTTCGAGTTGGATGCTTCGATAGAGTGTCGCGTCGCAATGGGCGCGGATAGCTCGGGTAGTTCGGCCAAGGGATAAGAGCTCCGTGGTGGGGCATTTATTCGAAATCTCTGCTAACAACTCAGGAGGTAGCGTTGCGAGCGACATGGACGTCGAGAAGAGATTGTGATCTGCCCGTCACCACGCCGGCGGCCGCTTCTCGGCGTTCTAGTCTTGTCCTCCACAAATTCGAAATAAATGCAAATACAAATCTGCCTGGCAGCCCGAAGATGAAAACCAGAATCTATAAGGCCACTCCTCGCTGCTCTCGTCGACCCACCATATTACCTCCGTACCATCTTGGTATCAGTCTTTTTGTACAGTGTCGGCGAACAGTTATTTGACCCGGAACAACCACCTACCTACCTACCGCGCTGGCGCTTCGATCCATTTCATAGCAGGAAATGCTCGACATTGCCAAGGTGGGGCGCGCGGTCTCCTACAGTTTCATTTCTGAACTACTTGTGACGGTGTTGTGGCATTGATCTCACACTCCCCACACTTGCTGCGACCCACCATGGCGGAATCAAATTCCAAAACCCTCGCCGTCCTTCCCAACGAACTTCTCCACGAAATCGGCTCCCTCTTGCCACTCAGTGACTGCCTCCAGTTCTGCCGAACTTGCAGTGCTTTCTACGAGGTCTGCGTCGCGCTCGTCTACGCCACCGCGGATATCACGAGCGCCGCGCAGGCGGTGAAATGGTGCAACGCGCTGCGAATGCGCCCACGTCTAGCTGGGCTGACGAGAGAGCTCAACGTGTACGCTTGCTTCTTCCCTTTCTCAATAAATTTGAATGCTTTCAGCGACATGAGATCCTCCTACACACCATTGTACGCATTTCAAAACATCCTCAAGACGTCCCTTGGCACTCTCAAACGGCTCCGCGTACTCGCGATCTTCAACAGCCCCGAGTTCGTCCACGCGCTCGCGGACATCCACTTCCCCGAGCTCAGCGTCCTCGGCGTCATGTGGTGCCCAGGCGCACAGGCGCTCGTCGAGTCTCACTCCGCGCAGCTGTGTCGCCTGGCCCTCCTGCCGGTCATCCCGCTCACCGTCCAGGAGGTCATCGTACACGGCGGATACGGGCACCCCGTCACGGTCCCCGCCCACACGCTGTCGCTTCCGCACTTGACCACAATCAAGGCCTCGATCGAGCTGGCGTGCACGTACGCCGCCTCTTCGCCCCGGTTGACCTCCTTCAAAATCAGCTGGCCGACGCTGACGGTCGTGGCGAGCCGCTACATGGAATTGCTCGGGACGTTATCTCGCGCCTCGACGGATATTCGCCACATCGAACACACCATGTACGAGTGGCACACCGGCCTTCCGGAGGCCGTCGTGGAAAACTTTCCGGATATATCTCTGCTGGTATTCGAGCATCTGGGTCGAATTTTTGAAAATCCGCTTCAGGTGAGTGTGCAACGCCTCCGCCCAGGCACCGAGCTTTCACTGACAGTCTGAATGTTGTATCACTCGCAGACACCTGCCTCGGTGCCCTCTATCTTCACGGAAAATCTCGAGCACTCTCTCCCCAAGTTTAACTTCCTTACCGTCCTCGTTCTTAAGAACGATTCGCAGCCATATGCAGAGGAAGAGCTCGAGGAGGAGGATGTCTACGCGCACCTCGACGACCAATTCGCGATGGTGCGAAGATTCGGCGGCGCACGTCCTACTCTTCGCGCGATAACCCTGCCCTTTCCCCCCACGACCTGGCTCAACTCCTCGAACCGAAACTCAGCCACGGCGCTTTGGTACCCAGAAAGACTCAATAAATATCTCAACAGCTTCGCCCGCCACCTCCCCGATCCCAGCACGATGCAGTTTCTCAAATGGTTCCTGCGGACAATCCTCAACGCCATGAAGGCTCGCTACGATCCTGTGGACGACAGGGTCGTCGACGTAACTTGCGACCTGCCGATGCAGTATCCGTCTCTGGGGATTTTTGTCTTTGGGCAGCAGGGACTGCGTGCTGTACGGCTGCGCTCGCGGTTGGGGGATATTCCGGATTTTGAGCTTCTGGGAAACGCGGACGCGCTGGCGGGCGGCGTGCATGCATATGACGGGATACAGTCTCGGATACGGTTTCTTGACGAAGACGAGGACTCGGAGGATGAAGGTAGCGATGAAAATGAATAGTCGACAGCGACCAGGCGAATACCAGACAAATTTCATGATTAATAATATCCCTTCCAGTCGACAATACTAAGCCGCCATCACATGACCATTCCTTTTTTTTTTTTTTTTTGTATCACATTTATATCCCGCTACAAGTACGAGTGAACTACTAAGACGCGGTGCCCCGGGGGGCGTCCGTGCTAGGGAGGGTCGGCACCATCTAGGTCGATATGCGGCTTTGAGGGCAATGGTGTGGGCGTCGATGTGGGTGTGTTGGTGGGCGTCGTGCGACAGCTGCGCTGTCCCAGCAATGTGTGTTCACTGGGCGTCGGCGTTCATAGAACATAAGGGTATATGGGGGGGGGGAGGGCATAATCGGGCGTGTTGACTCTGTGGATGGCTGAAAGGGCTTTCCGGCCCGTTGTCTCCATCGCGTTGTGTCGGGACCTATCCGTGGTCGTCGTCGCCCTCGACGTCGTCCGGATGGACCTCCGGTTCTTCCTCCAAGGAAGGAAGATCGGGTTCGCGTCGCGGGTGTCCCGTTTTTGTGAACGCGCCGGTTTGGGAGAGGAACTCAGTAAGAGCCGCAATCCCTCCTGCAGTTCCCATAATCTTGGTGAGCGCGATCTCCGGTGAAACTTTTCGCAGGATGTAGCGATGGCGGGTATATCTACTACTAGGGCAATCCCGTAGGATGTGCGATCGGGTTTGTACTGGTTCGCTGCACGGGCAGTGAACGCTCTCATCGATACCGCGTTTCTGGTAGTACTCGCCTGTATAACCATGGTCCGTTCTACACTGAACGAGCCGACCGAACACTTCGCGCTTGTCCCGAAGGGCCATGAAGTGTTTTGTCGGCTTCAGGGATGGCGGGATGCCATCGGCCGCAGCGTATCCGTTCGGCTTTGTGGCCGCTTTCCATTGCTTCCGCCAGTTGTGGAGTAACATCGCTTTCGACCGGCGTAATGCGTTGGCGCGCGTCCCCGACACATTCGCTCGCAGTTCAACCCCGGCTTTTGCTAGTTGGTCGGCTCTTTCGTTTCCTTCTATGTCCTCGTGTCCGGGAGACCACGCAAGCTCGACGGTTCGACCTGCGTCTCCATCTAGGAAGGCGCATATCGTATTGTAAAACCCGTGCGCGTATTGTTGCCCGGCGCGCGGTTTGGGGTCGAAGATGGTGGTGATTGCGGACGTGTTGTCGGCGTAGAAATGGAGGTGTTTGATGGAGTCGTCCTCCGCCGCCATCTTGCAGGCTCTTCTTGCCGCCAGGAAGAGCGCCGCCAACTCCCCATCGTAGACCTCTGCGTGTCCGCCGAGGCCTACGGAGAAGGACGCGATTTCCGAATACTCTCGGAATATGACGGCGCCGGCGCCCACCCGATTCAGTCCGTGTAGCTTCATAAGTGACCCGTCTGTATAAACCAGTAGTCGGTCCGGGCAATACCCATGGAACAGCACTTGCCGTTTGTGTTCCTCTGCCGCTTCTTTCTTTTCAACCCCTTTGCTCCCGGAACTTCTAGTTCCCAACGTCCATCATGTCGTCTGCGCCGTCCGATTTCACCGCTATCCCAAGCGAACTGCTGCACGAAATTGCTGGGCTACTCCCTCTCAAAGACCAACTCTCGTTCTGTCGAATCAACCACGCTGTTTACGCGCAATGCGTATGCCTCATCTACCGCATTGTTCAGCTCGCAGACCCTGGGAGAACGATGAAGTGGTGCAGAGCTCTTCTCATGCGTCCGAGCTTGAGTGTTTTGGTAAAGGATTTGCAATTGTGAGTCTTATTTTTTTGTTTTTGTCCGTCGCCAATTCATGCAACAAGCTTGGGCCCGGAGCAAGATGTATTCAAGTCGTTTGGTCACGCCCTGCGTGTAGCGCTCCAGTCTCTCACAGAGCTGGATGGGCTCACCATCGCCCAATCGCACTACATCCTAGGCTGCGCCGTCGGGATTCACTTTCCCCAGCTCGATATCCTCAACGTCCCATGGTCGGCGCACGTTCCATCCTTGGTCGAAATGCACCGCACGCACCTCGCGGGGCTGGGAATCTTGCCCAGCCATATTGACGCGTTCACCGACATCGACGAGCTCATCGCGCACGGGGGCTACGATCCGCGCTCATCCCAGTCGCTGCGGCCCCTCGTATTACCGCGTCTCAAAAACCTGCGATCATCGGTGGAGATTGCATACGCCTACGGGGCAGGATCACCCTTGCTAACGAATACGAGAGTGAGCTGGCCTTCGGTCACGGTCGTTGGCGAGAGGCATGCCGAGTTTATGCGCGCGTTGGCTCAGGCACCGCTGGTTGAGTTGCAAAACCACGTCTATGACTGGCCTGTTGGGATCGCTTCTGCGATTGCAGAGTATTTTCCGTGTTTGAGAAGCATCGTCGTCGACTGCATGCCAGCGAGATCCCAATCTCACCCGGTCAGTTGCGACGTTATCTCGAGCATTTCTTGGAGGCTAAGGACCACCATAATAGGGTCCATCCCTCGTCTCAACAGACGCGTTCCTCCATTCTATCGAGCTGAACCTTCCGAAATTCGGCAATCTCGTCATTATCCAAATCATGCACGGGACCGATCCCTTTGAACCGGAAGATGAGGACGAACTGTTTGCATCTCTCGACCGGGATTGCACCCGTATACTCCGTTGGTCGGAGCTCTGCCCACACCTCCTCGTCATCCGACTGCCGTTCACTAACATCGTCTGGCAAAACAGCCCTATGGCATCGGAACAGCTCACCACCTCCGTGTGGCTCCCCGTCCGCGTACACACACAATTTTCAAGCCCGATACGGCCTGGCACCAGCGACGTTACCTGTATGGAACGGCAAACGATGTTGCAGATGAAGTGGTACCTTAGCCGCGCCTCTGCGGCGGCAGCGTCCCAGAAAATCAGTCTAGGGCTCCAACCATTTCCGTTTGTAACCCTTTTAAACGGTTAAAACCCTTTCTTTTTCCATTTATTTTGTGGTACTTGACAAACGAAAATAAATTGATTCAAAATAGTTTAAATGGTTAACCACTTTGTGTTGATGTTCCCTGCCACTGGAAGTGCTGAGAATGCTCTTCTTCATTCTGTTAGAGTCTAAAATTGACACTTTCAACAAATTACATACATAATATCCATTTGCCAGATACAGCAGCCTTGCTACCTGAGCTTGGGCACCTAAGATGTGCACCTGAGATCCAGGGTATGAGTACCAATATGGGACATAAACATTTTTGGAACACACCAAAGTCCTTGCAAAGTCCACTGAGGCTAGTCAGATGGGTTGGGTAGTAGTTTGATGATAATGATGGGAACAATTCCCATCTGATGGCTGATACCATTTAAACAGTTTTAAACAGTTTATAAACAGTTTCCAACCATATCCATTTATTTTGTCGTTTCAATAAATGGAAACTAAAAAAGTTGGAGCCCTAAATCAGTCCCGCCGACGACGCCATGTTCCGCCTGCCGTACGCGTACGCGCTGATTGCGCTCGCCTTGCTCGGGGAACATGCAATGATGACGGCGATGCAGAAGCTTCTGCGCGGTCGCCGGATCCCTGACTTTGAGCTATTAGAGGGCGCTTTCGACTTTCAAAAACCCGCGTGGTGGGACGTGACGACGGCGAAAATACGGTTCCTTGAGGAGGAGGAGGAGAATATTTCAGCGAGTGAATAGCCTTGTATTGTATTTTATTGTTTGTCTCCCTTGCGCACTTATCGAGTACTTATCGATAGTGAAATTTAGCTGAAGACTGCGGTGGATGCACTGTTTCCAACGGGGCTGAGCTTAACTTGCCACTTGGCATGTGGAGGCGTCGTCAGATAAACATACGGACATGACCTCGAGCACAGAACAACGCGTTGAGGGACAGCGTACTACGCGCCTCTAGTGTCTCGGACGCCTCGGCTCCAAAGATGTGTGTGCGCCATGGTGATTGCTCCTCCTCCTCGTCGTCCTAATCATACACTAACACTACAACTCGATCCGAACCAGCTCGTCGCTCGCACTCTGCAGCCTCTCCATCTTCTTGGTCAGCTCTGCTCGCTTATTCGCCACACTCGGGCTCTCCTGCGCCAACTCCTTGCAGATACGCGCGCCCTCGACTCCACCAACTCCAAGATTGTGGTACAGCAGCGGAAGAAGGTCGCGCCCAACTCCACGGACGAGCTCATAGTCCACCGCTAGCGGAACGTTATCCGTAACGCGTTTGTACGCGACTAGCCGTCGTCAGCTTACAATTCAATTCCCCTAGAAAAAGTTGCGTACCTTGGAAATACGCGCGAACGTCGGCCATGATCTCCAACGCGGCCTCCATCTCGTCCGTCGGGAGGAGCTTTGCGAGGTCCTCCGCCTTGAGGCCCGGCAACCCTATCCGCGCAAGATCTCCCAAAATCGACTCGATCGTCGTCATCGGCGAGTGCAGCAATGCATTTGAGCGAGGCTGGTGCTCTCCGATATGCGTCGAAAAGGTGCCGTTGGCTGCCTTCTTGCGCGCAGAGCGATACCTCCCGAGGTACTTGGCCTTGTAGTCCGACAAGTAATGCTCGTTGAGCGTCATGGGCGCAGGCTTCTCGAGCGCGATAAGCTTATCGATGAGCGCGTGCGCCTCGTTCGCGCGTTTCTTGAGGTGTTGCTGGACGAGTATCCTGGCGCGGCGTTCAGAGCGTTGTTTTGAGGAATAGACGACGGCACGTACATGACGCGGTTCTCCAACCCGCCTTGCCCGAATGCCGCAAAGTGCTTCGAGACGAGGGCCTTTACGTGTTCCCCCAGCGTCGCGCTGATGGAACGACAGAGGAGATGCGCGGGCGCGTCCCATTGCGTCGTAAACTCCTTGATGTACGAGACCTGGACGAAGAACGGGTGGTGCCCCGGCAGCTCTCGCGCACGCGCACTGTAAAACCCATGAGCATCGCCAAGTCAGTCCACATCCAAAACGCACTCGTTCGCCCGTTTCGCAACTTCATCAACGTAGATCGCGTCCCCACTCGCCTCCTCGTCCTCCTCCTTCTCGTTCGTGCTCGCCTCGGAGAGCAATTCCAGCGACGCGTCATCCGCGCGCATCGACCCCTCCAATGCGCAAAAGTTCGGGACCGTGCGCTGGATAGCGCGGCGGAACGCATCCTGCGCGGGGCGAATACGCTGGATGAGGCCATCGACCTGCGGGACGCCGTCGACCATCTGGTGCAGATCTTGCACGAACGCGGAGAGCATAGCTGCGACTTCCGCAACAGGATCGCTCGAGGGCGGTTTAGGGAGCATGTCGATGCCGACGCGGGCTTGTTGCATACACTTGTCGAGCTCGATATGGATTCCGGGAAGTCTAAGCACCGATTAGTCGAGGTACACGGATGGCGCAGGTTGTGTTCATACCGTTTCGAGATCAAGTCGGAAAGAATGGTGCTGAGCCGCTCGACGAGGTTCGCCGTCCCGAGATACTTGTGGTACATCGAGTCAAGCGACGACCACGGGGCTTTGGTGAGGAAGAACTGCTTCTCGCGCTCGCGCGCCTGCGCCCAGGTTACACCGTCCGTGATATCTTTCGTCGTCGGCTGTTTGACCGTGTACCAGTTGTTTTCGAGTGGCTCTTGCTCGTTGCGGAGAAGCGGGAGC
Organism: Mycena kentingensis (nom. inval.); assembly: GCA_014461125.1. NCBI lineage: Eukaryota > Fungi > Basidiomycota > Agaricomycetes > Agaricales > Mycenaceae > Mycena > Mycena kentingensis (nom. inval.). The sequence continues at coordinate 2,180,942 of JACAZG010000005.1, read as the reverse complement.
CAGACTTCTTCATCCCCGGACTGGATTCTGTTTGGATATTAGGCCTCGGAAGGACGGCGGACACAGAGGGAGAAAAAGGACGGACCGGTCCGGCTTGGTCAGAACACCTAGAACAAGATCAGCGCCGAAACAGGCAATGCGAGCCCACATACCGACGGTCCGCTTGCCCTCGGGGTCGTACTGTTTGGTCAGATGGTGCGCGCCTTGGTTCTCAAAGTCGGCTAAGAACCGGTAAGCAAAGTTCTCGGGTAGCACAAGAAACACGCACTCTCGCAGTTGACGGTCAACAGAATCAGGCAGCTGGGCTTGGAGATGTAGTAGGTAATGAGGGTCTCGACCATCCGGATGTCGTCGTTGCCGCTGGCGCCGCTTCGAACGCTGGCGATTAGACCTGTGCTTCATTAGAACCCGCTGCTCACACTCTACGAGACACGCAACGTACCCGGGAGGTCGACGAACGACAAATCCCGCTGATGGAGAGCGAGATGTAGTTCATGGAGAACGAGAGCTCGTGCGGCTGGCCGTCCTCGATGATGTCGTCCTCGAGGAACGAGGCGGCGGGCTTGCTCGGGTTGAGGATCGCGCGTTGCGCACGCCGGATGCGATCCTCGACGTCCGCCTTCTCGGAGACGGCGTCGCCAAATACCTCGGTGCGCGGCTGCCCGAGCGCGACACCATGCTTGTCTTTGATGAAGCGAAGCTCGACCGTGCACTTCCATGGCTCGTCGGAGCGCGACAGGCGACATTCGGTGGGGCACCTACCGCGGCGTTAGTAGGGCTAGTGGCAAAGGCAATCGCGCACCGAGTACAAGTGCCCGAGGAGCGAGGGAGCGAGACGCCCGAGATCGATTCGATGAGGGACGATTTTCCAGCAGATTGGCTGCCAATGACCGCGATTCTGGGGAGGTCGATATCGAGCTGGACTCTACAGAGGGTTTCAGCTTGATGGCATCTTTGAAAGAGAGCCACTCACCCCGTCTTCTGCAGCCGATTCACGAGGTCGAGCATGGCTCGACGTCCTTGAGCGATGGAGGGGTCGGAGAGACCTACGCCGGCAGGCGCAAAGTCGCCGAGGTCGGTGTCGGATTCAGAGCGGGACATGGTGCTGCGGGGCGAAAGTTTGGAGGGGCGACGTAAGTGCACGGTGCGAGTTTAAAGGGCCCATGGCGGGCGCTTGTTGGCTTTGTTCTGCGTGCGCCGTATGCAGAAAGGGATCATATCTGGCAGATAAGCTTGCGTAAATAGCGGATAAGGAGCGGGGGGAGGGAGGAGCTCACGTATGCGAATCCGCGCGGACACAAGAAATAAGCGCCGGCGAGGCGAAGGAAGCAATTCCGCTTGGATTTCTAGGAAGGTTAGCAGGAGTAAAAGTGGAGAAGAGGAAAGATCTACAAGCGATGTGGCCGCAGTATAGTTAGACTCAGACGTTTACATCGTTGTTGCGGACAAGTTTAATTGCATTTGCTCTGGATCACAGGCAACTGCTCAGCGCTCAAGCGCTCAACGCCGATTCCAGCGTCCTGTACCGTGTACTTCACATTGTGCTACTCTACTAGTATACTGTATTCTGACCGAATGTTCAGGTGACGTGTGACACAGCAAAAAAAAAGACCTCGGAAAAAATTCAACTAAAATCAAAAGAAAATTTTTCGGCCATCTCGGAGTGGAAGAATATTCAAAATGTGTGAACATCCAATTGGGACTTGTCTAACAGCTACGAGCATATTAGCAGTTAGAACCTAACATGCACTGCGTTCAGGCCCTAGCTAGAGCCAAAAGTCCTAGCTACTAGATCAGGAAACCTGCAGCCGAGGGAAATTAGTCAAAGCACCTCAAAGCAAAATTTCCAATTTTCTGTCGCTCAAAGCACATAAAAGCAGGCAGACGTACTTTGGTGTGCTTTGAATGTGCTTGGCGCAGATCATCGAGTGCTTTGAACGTGCTTTGAGTGGATCGGCGCTGTCAAATTGTGCTTTGAGCGTGCTTTGACGCGGTCTCAAAGATACTCCCCCCAAGCTCAAAGCAAAGTGCTTTGAAAGTGCTTTGAAGCTGCTTTGAGGCACTTCCAAAGCATTCTGCAGGTTTCCTGATTAGTATGCCGCGCTCCGCGGCGCCAGCTCGGCCGATGGTTGACTGATGGGTCTAGACCCGTCGAGCCAGCTCGACAGACACAGCATTCTCGGCCGAGCTGGCGCATCAGAGGCTCGACATAGCGCCGCAACCTTGGGTATGGGCTGAACGCAGTGATGACGCGCCAATTTGAACTTCCCGTAAGTACCCATGGAGCCAACCTGAACAGCGAGGGGTCTTCGGTCGCCGTCCGTGTGGTTCAAACCTTCTGCTACTCGAAATTACACCAAAATGTTCCAGATATATACCTTGCACCCAGATTTAAACCAGTTGCTAATATGCTCTCCTAGTCTACCACTTCTATTTACCGCTCATAGATCTCAGTAGCACAGTAAAGCAGACTTTTCCTGATGTGGAGCTGGAGGAGCCTGACGCTACCTCGCCAATGGAGTCTTTGACGATGTTAGCGGTGCAAGTCTAGAACCGTGGAAATTCGTGTTCAACTGAACTGTCCGTGCTTCCTCTAGGCTTTTCCCGGTGACTCAACATGACCGGATTCCCGATATAAGAACGGATTGGCCCGCACTGGTGCAGCTCAGTCTAAGTCGAAAGCTGGATGAACAGATCGGATGATTTGTGTGTACATGTGCAGGAAGACTGCTCGCGTGAACGACTGTCTTCCAAGTCGTACTTATTCTGGCTGCACAGGCGGGGATGCCATCAGTGTTGCAGATAAGACCCTTAATAAGGGTCGGAATTTTCAGTAAGCCCTTATCCACCTTATACAGCTTATTAACCGTGTCCAGATAAGGGTTCCACATAAGGGTTATTTCCATTTTAGGAACTGGTAATTGTTTGCTCACAAAGGTTTTTTTTTTCACTCTTCAAATCCCACAAAGCAAGTCAGTTTCCCTCCCAATTCTGTTGGTATACACACCACTGTTTGGTGCCCGTCATGTTGCTATGTCTGTCCGCAGATCAACGCTTGATTGATGATCACATCATTTTAGACTGTCTGAATCTGTGCTCAACCAATGCATTTTTCTTCAATATTGTGAGCAGAAGTGCATCACATTTTTCCAGCCCTTTTGCAATGATTCCTTCCCTGTATCGGGCATCTAGGCCATGAAGTAAACCTTAATAAGGGTCTTACCATTTTTTCAGAGACCCAATAAGCCCTTACCTTATCTGCCGATAAGGGCTTAATAAGATAAGCCCTTATCAACTTATCTGCAACACTGGATGCCATTGCAGGATATAGAGTTTGAACTCCTGCGGACGTTCGTCTTATTCTTGCAGTCGGCAGTGAAGACGCGCCGTTGTTTTCTGGAGCATGTAGATGTATTCAACGTTTTGTACTCTGCTAAATCCCGCTCCCAAACAGTTCTAATAGCCCGTCTCTTCCCATTCGCGAAATCTTCGCCGCCTCCCGCGCCTCCGCAACATTCCTCATTCCACTCGAATTCAGAGTACCCAATTGGAGGAAGGCATCGAGGTCCGCGTCGCTGCGCACAATTGCATCCACGAATCGCACCGACTCTTTTCCGGAAATCAAGCTCGAGCGCCCGTCCAGGCGGAATTCGAGCCACCGGCCGTCATTAGCGGGGATCCAATACCACCACGTGTGTTGCGCAGCCGCAAACGAAGCAGATTCGGCGTCCCCGCCCGCGCCTCTACCGAGATCGCGGAGAGGCGTGACGCTGAGGACGCGAGCGGATGGGATGGCAAAGAGAGGCTGGTCAGGGATGGAGAAGATCACGACGCAGCTATAGTATGGCACCGCCAGCGGCGGCGGCGAATGTCCCAAAAGCCAGAGAGAGGAGCATAGTGCGGTGTCGCCGACGACGGCGGTGATTGCAAGCTTCATTGACACCGTTCGCGGGACGTCGTTTGGAAGGGGACAAAGGTCGTCTACTGCGCGGTGCTTTTGTACGAGCGGGACTGTGGCAAGGGAGAAGGAATCGGCGAAATAGTGGTGCCGCCCGCGACGGTGCGAGAGTGTTTGAGCTTGCCCGACTGCGAGCGCGAGGTTCGTTACACGGGCTTTCACCATAGGAGGCAAGTCCTCGTACGCATTGCCCTGAAGGCGCTCTCCTGGGCCGATACTGTATCGGAAAATGGGTCGCGACGGATCGAGGGCAATGGGCAACGTGTAGTGAACGAGCGTGCGGAGTAAGAGCCAGAGGATCTGGAACGCAGCCCAGATGAAGATTGTGTTTCGAGGAGCGTCGGATAGGGAAATATATGTGCCAACGACGGAGGCAGCCGTAACCACCGCGCCGGTTCCCCAGAAGAATCTCCAGCCGAGTTGTGTTCGAGGATCGCGAGATGCGCCGAGGACGACGATTCGTGCGCCGCCCGGGTTTGGGTCGGCCGGTAGCTGCCCTGCAACAAGGTCCAGGCGGCCGTAGACCGAGCCTCGGCTGTCATAAAATATCCGCAGAAACAGCGCGCCGAGGAAGAAGAAAGCCCAGGGGATGCTAGTCAAAACTGCTGTTGCGCTAGCACCAAGGCGCAAAAGAGCGTAGAACTCCGCAAGCTTCGCCGCCGACGCAACGTAGACTGTTGTCTGAAAGAATGCGGCACTGGGCTGGGCATATGCGTAATCTCCTGGAGTGTTGACGCGCAGACGCGATTCTGTCGGCACTTTGGGGACCTCTCGGAGACGCATGCGCATTGACTCGTCTGTTTCGTAGACACAGATCCTTTCTGACCGTGTCAAGGTCGCAACAGAGCCTTCCCAGCCAAGAACTGAATTCAAGGGATCGTGTGGCTGTTTCTCCTGCCGCCGTCAGGTCAGGTCAGTGCATGACACAAGAAAGCAAAAGGGACAGACACCTCACCGCTGGCAGATGGCTGAAGAGGGCAACGTGGCCGGCAGTCGGCCTGCGCATTGTCCGCGCATCCATCGGCAGCTCGAACCCGAGCGCATCATCGCTGGTAACCGACCGTATGTGACCGAGACTCTCGCGCCACCATCCTGGGCATGCGCCTGCAAGACACGCGCGGACGACAGAGACTGCCCCGAAGGAGCTCGATGCCGCCCAGCCACACCAGCGAGAGCGTCTGAGTTCGCGACGTCCACGTCCACGGTCCATGTCCATGGACGTGGACGTGGACAATTCTGGTGACGGTGTCCACAGAAGGACTTTTGAACGTGACGTGGACACAGTCGTGGACCTGGGCATGGACAGGGTTTAGAAGGTTGTGGACCTGAGCTCGGTCAGTGGTGCTCCGACGCTAGTTACCCGATTTGGATGGACGGCTTAAGGAAGTGCAAAAGTTCGACGGATTTGATCATAAGCTCGAGATGCAGAGGATTGCGGGGAGCAGGAGACATCATCTTCGGACACCAAACCGAGGAGGTGTTTTGAATATGAATTCAACCCCGACAATAATGTTGAGTGGCACAACAAGTAGTACAATACTGTATCAACTCGGATACAAAGTTCTCAATTTGTAATCATGCCCAATTAGGCAATTCTCATGATCAAAATACATCAAAATCTCTTTATTTTCTTTTTTGGGAGGCAAATTCCCAGATTTTCATGTGACATAGCTTCAATCTTTGAAGAAAAATATGCCTGTGATGTACGTCATACAAATTGAATGAAATGCTACAAGCGGGGCAACGCAGGGCGCGGGAAAGTGCGCAGGGCGGCGCGGGAAGCAGCTATCCGCGGTCAGTCGGAAGGGAATGTGACTGTGGACATTTGTGAATGGCCGTGACAGCCTCAGCTGTCAGCGTTATGGGCTAGCCACCTTCCAAATTGGGCTGTCCACGGTCCACGTCCGTGGACCGTGGACCTGTCCATGGACGTGGACGTCGGGGGGAGCGACGCTCTGACACCAGCAGTCCCGCGTACCGAGTGTAAGAGATTCCGCGGCGCTGGAGCCGATGAGGGCAGTCAAGGCGCCGATTTCGACGAGGTTATTGCTGAAAGTGAAGGTGTTAGACGACGAGGACATGGTGGTCGAGGACAGAGGTAAGAGCACAAAAGTATTGGATAAACATCTGGCGTTCACAGCTGCGAAGTAGACGTTGACGCAAATGAGACGGCGCAAACCAGATTCCGTGCTGGTACTGCTACAGTACTCATTATGCGACGCAGTGACTCCGGTCGAGTGGCGGCCGAGTTCAAGCCACGATGCGGGGACGCCCGGCCATACACACCCGCTTCCCGCGTTCACTAAAGTCTCTCCGGAGGCGTCCACAGCATACACCGAGCTCATTCTTGAGCACGGGCTGACCGGCGCGAACGTCTCCAGTGTGGATAAAGGTGCTTCGTCAATGTTTTACTGTCTACAATAGGTTTACACATGTTACAGCCGCGACCAGGTCCTCGATCATGGGCGGCAAGGCGCCGGGTCAATTTGCCGATGCCTTGCAGTCGAAGGTCGTGAAAGGGAAGCTTATTACCAAGGCAAAGGCAAAGGCCTTACCGGCTGGGTCCGGGATTGAAGGTGCGCTTCTCCGTTCGTCGTTTTCTGCGTAGTCACAACCACATCCCGTAGGCGCGTTGCATATGCATCTGCAGGATACGGCAAACCCGAACGCCGAGGAGCGTTACGTTCACCGTTTTGTTGCGGGTCCAGATGGAACCATGGTTATTACTTGTTTCGCTGACCTACTTCGCCTTCTCGACGACCCGGCGGTGCAGGCATTCGAGGCGGATACGACCTTCAAACGTGTCATCGGGGATTTTAATGAGTGGGAGGTGGTAATATTTTACAAGCCTCTGAGCCGTGGTACGTTGTTTGAGTAAACCACTGCGCGGTTTATTTATTCATAGCCGTCACCGTTGCGCGCGTCTACATCAACGGGGCCTGGCGGCGTTCTTCGAGCGTCTTTTTGACGAGATGCGCGCTGTTAAAATCGACCTCACCAAAAAACCACTCGCCTTTCGACGGTTGACGGATGGCGGTAATCTCATCGCCATGAACTCTGACCTCGAGTCCGCCCAGGTTATCGGTGCCGCCGCGTCTTTCCTCAAAACGAATGACCCAGCCAAGACCGGTATTCCGGCCACGATTACGCCGCAACAATTTGCGCCACAGATAATCAAGCTATGCCACGCGCACGCAAAACGGCGCGTACTTTTCTGTGGCGCGATGGTTGAGCTCATGCCTATGTAGCGCGATCCTCGACTTCAGAGCATTGCTGTCCAAGGATGACTACCTGTATATCCTCACTTTCGACGAGAAGATCAAGACGCCCGAGGGTCTAGCCGACTTCTCCGCGTTTATTCGTCGGCTCGGGAACAAGAAAATACAAGGTCGGCGCTCTTTACTAGTTTGCCATCCACAACAACACTAATGTGGCGCGCAGACTGGTGGGACCACAAGGATCTTAGTGTTTGGATCCTGGCGTGTCTTGTCCCCGCCCTCTCCCCGCTATCCGAGAACGACTGGAGATCAACGCCCCACACAACAAACACCGGCGAAGCGCAACACCACTGGACCAACAGCCAGACAGGTATCAAGCTGACACTTGTCGACGCGATTTCAAGGTACGCACACTTGGTAATTCTATTCTCTCGTTGATGAGAAATCCCCGAAAGCGTCCGCGTCGTCGACAGCCAAGTGGTCGCCGAGATCAGGCAGTCGTTCGAGTCCGGCATTCAAACAAACCCCTACAACATCACCAAAAGTATGTGTCCCTTACAAGTGGTTAGACCATCACCAAGCTTGTAAAAGCACTTACCAAGACCGGTTGTCCAGTATTAAATCACCTACAAGTACCATCCCAGTTAGCTTCTACCTTGCCAAGTGGGTCTAAGTCTAGCTACCCCCATGCAAGTCCCCTACAAGCCACTTACAAGTGCCCCCAAGAGCCATTATAAGGGGTCTACAAGTAAGGCCAAGTGCTTATAAGCCATGCTCAAGCATGCACAAGGCTATAAAATTTTGGTCCAAGCTTGTTGTAGGCTTACAAAAATCATTTGTCCCCCAGATCAGAGGGGAAAGAGCTTAAAAACAAAAGAAAATGGTTACAGAAGTGTGCCTATGGGTGAGAGGCACAAGAAATAATGGGGATGGATGCAGATCAGAAATATCAATCCATCAGCTGGTAGGGTATAGTAATCAAGGATGACCACCAGGTATGTCTTGGTTGGTGCAGTGGTAGTCATCATCATCTTAAATATTTCCTCGTGTCACGGGGGTCATGGGTTCGAGTCCGGCTGTGGGCAAAAAAAGTCACAGTCAAATGTCCCATTGTTTTGGTGTAGGCCGCTTTCTTACATCCCCACCCACCATCTCCTTACAAGTCCCCGCCAAGTGGCCCAAGTGGGTCCAAGTGCTTATAAGCCCGCCCAGGGCTTGTGGCCCTTGGCTGAACTTGCTGTTTCAAAACGGGTGTTAATTGGTATGTGCAAGGGCTTATCCTACTTCCTACTACTTATGAGCCTTCCAACCCACTCACAGGTGGGTTGAAAGGGACCGGTAGTTTTGGTGATGAACGAGTCCTCGCACCGGAAAGCGCGTAACAACACGCGACACGCGACTTCCGCCCGCAAACAGCAGGAAAGTCAGGAGGAGGCGGAGGATAGGGCTCGCAGCGAAGCTTCGCATTGCCGTTCTAACCGAACAAAGAAAGACCGTAGCGCTGGAGCTCAAGGAGCTGAACGCGCAGAAGCGTGGTAATGGCAAGCGGGCGACGCGTGCGTTGGACAGCTCTTGTGGGCGTGTCCCAGGTATGCCTGCCTGTTGTTCCGTCAGATCCACGCGCTCATCTTCTTATTTCTAGCTCCGCGAGCGGCATTTGCAAAATCGGCCCGCGCAATCGAAACAAACGGCCGTATGTGACCGTTCCCTACTACCCACAACGACTCAAGTCCTTGCTAGCACACGTCCCAATCGTCTCCAACGATCCCGACGCTCCGACAGGATCATCAACGGCAGGTATGTGGCTCTTGAGTTCTAGATCTCCGTTCACTGGCTAAACAGACGCGTCCGACGCTCCCCGCGAACATATTCGACGACCAGCTGCATCTCGAGCAGGGAATACCCGAATCTGATCCCTTTGCTGGCATCGACATCGCGGCATATAATCTTGCGCTCGCCGGAGTTGGCGTCCCAACGTCGCCAACACCTGCGTGGACCAACACGACCACACTCGTGCCGGCGCCTGTCTCGCTCAACGACATTGTCATGTTCGACTTGCTGACAAACGATAATGGATATGGTGGGCTACCGGAGGAGCTGCAGGCGTTCGGCCCGGATTTTACTGGCGAGAACGGGCCGCCACCCGTTGCTGGTGGTACCGATCCGCAGGTCTTGTATTTACCACCTCCCCGCCCGAGTCCATCGCCGTCTCCGTCCCCACCGAGGGCCGCGCCGGCCCCCCGCGCTCCCGGCACCAATGCCGGCCGCAAACGCGACCTTGTTTGTGCCGACATCGCGCAGGATAATATCCTGCCGTCGCATGTGAAACGTGCGCGCGTTGCTCCAAAACGCGCCGATGCGACTCCGTAATGGTCAATAGATTAGATTAGATACTTGAATTAATTTTGCTCCAACTTTCGCATTTGCGTGTTCACCAGAGAGGGTCGAGGATGTTTGAAATGTGTCGGACCTTCCGTGAAATGTGTCGGACATAGGCGGAATGTGTCGGTGCTTTCAGAATGTGTCGGGCTTGAGAAAAAGTAGGTGTGTCGGGGTTGTTTGGTCCCGACGTTTGATCCGTGCTCGTCGTGGATTCCAGCGAGAGCTAGGACTATCTTGGTTTCAGATGAAAATCCTCTCAACCACAGTACCGTGTCTGCTACATACGTCAAGCACGCAAATACTCGCGATAGCGGATCCGGAGTCTGAAATCATCTGAGTATATACCAGAGCAGTGGTAGTGGAAGTGCAAAGTGGATTATCACTACTACTCCCATCAAACCACTTCCACTACCACTGGTTTGGTCACCCCTCAAATCATCTGCCGAGGAGAGCAGTTTGGCAGCAATCAACATCCGACTGGACTTGGCCCTACGTTGATGCTGCCTTGATGCATTCCTCGGCGTTCTAGTCATAGAACGATTCAATGGAGAGCATGAAATAATGAAGAGAGCTTACCTTCCTCTCACAAAGGGCAACTAGTATTCCCTGCGGAGGGACATAGCCAAAGGCCCCGGTGGCTTCGGGAATTGGATTCCATCTCAACGAAGTGCAAGAACTTTCTGTCAATACGCGGAAAGGAACGATCGCGAACCACAGTACTGTAGCCCACTGTATGGGTGAAACATAACACATAACGCGGGCCCTGTTTCGTTTCACCCGTAACACATAACGCAAGGCCTGTTTCAGGTCCAAAGTTGTGAATTTTGACTCCAAAAAATCGAATTTCCTTCCAGGGCGCTACAGTGGTGCCTAAAAAGGCTCTGTAAAGTAAGATACATTGAATTAAGCACTGAATTTGAACAACAAATAAGTCCATCATCTAATTCTCCTCTCTAGAAGCTCGCAAAAGCCCTAAACTCTGTGTCACACACATGTCACTGTTTCAGTGATCTTGCACCGTAACGGACATTTCAAGGCCTGTTTCCTGTTTCAGACCAAAGTCAAACCGTAACGCTGACCCGCATGTTTCACCCGTACAGTGAGCTACAGTATATTTCAGGCTGTTTTGGGGTGGTGGGACGGAGCACAGTTCTGTAAATATACATGCCCTGAGAGACGAAGGTTAACTGAGATTTGAGCTAGGCGCTGGTCTTGGGATCTGCATATTTAAGAATTCTCGCACTACCCTCCCGCTGTGTGTGACTTTTTACGAGTACTTTATGTGCTCGTTCATAGACCCTAGACACGATCTGTCATGTTCCCATCAACACTGATGCCCTGATCGCCTCCGGCCTTGGCCACTACGCCCTGGCAATCCTGGCCGCCTCCTACCTCACATGGCGTCCCCCCTTCCCTCCGTCCGTCGCGGCCCATATTAAATTTACAGCCTTCTCCGTGCACTGCGCCGCCGTCCGTCCTTGCATCTTCGCTCTCAGTTTCCACACACGTGCGCCGTCTCCCGCCTATCACTAGGCTGATTCAGAAATAAAAGAGACTCATTTTTTTCGATTTAAATGTTGTAAATAATTGTTCATTTTTGAGCTACCCATAAAGAATGGCCCTGTATTGCCACCCACATTAGTTGGAAATGAAGTCAGAGAACTCGGCTCATTAAAGAAATGAATTATGGTCTGTCAAAATGGGCAGTTTTCTGGGTCAATGAACACAACAAAGAACGGGCCCAAATTTTGAGGCCATACAGCATATTTTGAGGCCATAAAGCATAACAATAAGGTACTAAGATTTGGGCCTATTCCTATCCGAAAAAAGGGTAAATATAGGGCCCATATTGTTGGTCAATAGAGAGTTTACACAAAAGCCATTGAATGGCTAATCACTCTGCTTTTTGGGGTGCCTGCTGGGCAGATGAGGACATATCCTGCTCATGTTTGGAGAGCATATATATCTAATTATGTCATGCATACATACCCAAGGAATCAGACACATCAATGGATCATGGACGGAGATCAAAAGCCATTGAATGGCTTGTATGGTTCTGCGCAAACTCACTAATACTGTACTATTCCGAGGTCAAGTTCATGTAATGTGTAAGAGCCCAAGAGAAACTCCCTTTTAAAATTCAGCTAAAATCAAAAGATTTTTTTTTGGCTTTCCCGGGGATGGAAAAAATCAAAATTGACGAACTTGAGCTAGGCGCTGGTCTTGGGATCTGCATATTTAAGAATTCTCGCACTACCCTCCCGCTGTGTGTGACTTTTGCAATACCTGGACGCGGTACGCGTCAGACAGGGACCGACAGCGCGAGCGTCACGTGTGCGCGTCTTGTCGCTTCCTTGCCTCGAGGCAAAATTGAGGATCATGTCGGCTGGCACGCCTGGCACTACCTGTAGCCGACCACGTCCATGGCCGGCTACTCCGCCGCCACCTCAGCCGAGGGCGAGGACCTCAAGGCGTTCAAGACCCGCCTCCATGCTCAGATAAAGGCAGAGCTCGAGCCCTCCGTGCATGCTGCCAAGCAGCAGATGCTCAGCAAGATGAAGCACGCAAAGGAGGCGCAGAAGCCGGCCCTGCTCAAGGAGTACAACGACGCCATTCTCGCTATCGACCGCGCAGGCACGGAGCGCTTCACCAACGAGGTCACCAAGGAGCGCATTCGGAGGAGTGCGGCGGGCATTGGCGAGTCGTTGGCTGGGGAGAGGGCGCAGTCAAGGATGGAGGGATTCGTCGGAGACAGCGGGAACGACTTTGGGGAGTGGGGCGGACATCGCCCGGCGTCGACGACAGGACACGTTCGCGGGAAATCATCCATCGGTACGTGTACTGGCTCTTGCTTTTCACGCTCACTGACTCGTGTGGCCAGGTAACCAGACGTCCCTTCTCAGCGGTACTAGACCAGCCTCTGCGGGTAAGCTCCCCGTTATTCGCGTCATTATCCAGCTTAGCGCAAACTAGCCGGTGGAATGTATACCAGCAACTCCAGTCGACCCTCGTGAGTGGGGTACTTCGGCTCGTTATCGCGTCCTGACTTGTGTCCAACAGCACCGCGGCAGGCCGTCCGTAAGCCCAGCAGTTCTCCTCCCACGTCAATTCCATCCCAATCGTCTGCAGGTCGTATCCGTTCAAGGAGGACAGCTACCAGTCCAACGGGCTGGACGACGCCAAGATCCGCAAATTTGCTGAAGAGCAGGCAAGGCTGGAACGTGCTCATACCCCGGGTACGTTACCTCAAACCCTCCGTCGTTATCGCTCAATCGCGACCAGGCAACGCCGCCACCGACGACAGCGCCGCCATGATGCGCAAGTTTGCCGAGGAGCAGGCTCGGTTACATCGAGCCCATTCTCCTGGCGAGTGGCCGTCTCCGTATTCCGATCTTGTTCTGAATGAATCCCAGAAATAACCCGCAACTCGGCGTCAGATGCTCAGCGCAAGTTCATGGAGGAGCAAACGCGTTTGTATCGTGCGCATTCGCCAGGTGCGTCGCAGTCATCCGCTCTAGATTCCACTCTCACTCACACGTACTCCGCAGAACTCCCTCGCGGGAGTGTCAGCGAATCGCCCAAATTATATCGTACCGGTATATCCGTCTCCCCCGGTACGCAATGCGGCGATGCAAGCTTCGAGAGCATTCGCTGACATGATACCCAAGCCGACGCTGCCCGCGTACGCAAAGTCAGCACGACTTCCAGCTCGCCCGTGGACGCCCGCTTCGCCGCGTTTGCGGTCCAGCAGCAGCAACAGCAGGACCAGTACCGGCAGTTTACTCCGGTGCATAATAGTGCGAGCCAGGACGCGTTGCGGAGTACGTTCGACTGTTCCTCGCAGTCCTGAACTAATAGCCTTTTGGTAGATGCAAGCAGCTCGCGAATGGGGCAGCACCCACCGACGCTGACGATCCCGACACCGACGTCAACCACTCGCGCTAAACCGATCCCGACTCCGACGACATCCGCGTCAGCCTCTGCTGCAGTCAATGGTCGGAGGAATACGTCGGGCGGATCGGCGTCGAGCGGTATGTTTGGAAGGTTCCCGTTGAACGAGCGGGATCACGATATGTGCGTCGTCGTCCTCTTCTAGACTGCCCTAAAGCTAACCCAAAGAATCAGCAAATCGACCTACGCAGACGACGACACCTCCACGCTAACAAAAGTCGAGGTCCTTTTCTTCGACCTGGACGGGACGGTGCTGGACTGGCAGAAGACGGTTGCAGACGAGTTGAGGCGGAGCGCCCGAGGGTTTTGGGACGGCGCGGATACGATGGAGTGGGAGGGCTTCGCACTGAAATGGAGGGAGATGTATATGCTCGCGCTGTAAGTGGCCTTCTAGTCTTGGATATGCTCCGACTAACCTGGCCCAAAAGACGCAACCTCGCACAACATGGTAACTCATTGGAGCCTAGTACCGTGTATCGGACGGTTCGTGCCACGACCGTTGACTGCCTGATGCTAACTTGGCTTGCCTCTCAGACGCTGGACCAAATGTTGTCAGCAAAAGAGGCGGAGGAGGTTGCGACGAAATGGACGCCGACGATCCGTGCCCAGTTGGTGGAGGTTTGGACCAAACTGCAGGGTATGCTCCATCCCTGCGTGGCCCAACATATCACTCAATCATGTCGGATAGCCTGGCCGGACGTACAGGACGCGTTGAAAGGGATCAAGACGCTCAAGACAGTAGCCACGATTTGCAATGAGTCGTTGCGGACGCAGACGCAGATTGTGCGTTGTTTAGTGGTTCGCTGTTTACGCGAGGAAGCTAACGGGCTCTAGAACCGACGCGCGGGGCTTGCATGGGATGTTTGTCTATCTGGGCCTGTCTTGGGGAGTTTCAAAGGGTGCGGCTTGCGTCTTGCTTTCAGTGCTGTCGACTCACCACCTTGTAGTGTGCCAGACATCTACCTGCAAGCAGCCCGCAGCATGTCCCTCGCGCCGGCCAACTGCGCGCTGGTGTCGGCACATGTTGACGAGCTGCGCGTCGCGGCGAGTGCTGGGTTTAGGACGATCTATGTGCATCGGGCGTCGGAGAGGGCATTGGATCTGTCGATGGCCGGAGCGGGGGTGAAGGTGGAGGCGGAGGTTACGAGGCCGACTACGCCTGCGGCCGCACCGAATGGGAAGGGCAAGGGGAAGAAGGGGAAGAACAATAACAACACCAACGGGAACGTTAATGGGGCGACGAGTACTACGGCCAGTTCCAGTGCGAGCGCTAGCGCTGCGAACGACGCGTCCCGGCCGGTGCGGAGCAAAGCCGAGGGTGGGGAGGTGGACCTGGTGGTCGAGTCGTTGGTGCATCTCGCGTTGGCGTTGGGCTGCGATTTGTGATGTCGTCGCAGAACTGCTTTCGCCTCAGGGTTTGTTTGCTGTGCTCAAGTTGTCGTTGTAGCTGTACTCTAGTGCTGGTCGTTGTTTATTTGCTACCTCGCTGTATGTGCCAGTTGGCGCGTATGTAAGGATAATAACATACCCTAATGGAAATGAGTTCGGTGGTGCTGGAGAGGTGATCGTGCCGCCACCACTTTCTTGCAACTTCCACCATCTCTGTCCATATCCTCGACAAGACTCTCGTTCCAGCGTACGCGATGACACAGGGTTAGGATCCGACTACTCCTTTGCAGCAGCTGGCTCCGGGATGAGCACCTCCTCTGCCTCGGCTGCAGCAAATGCCGCCGTCATCGCGTCCGACGACGCCTGAATGCACTCGGGCAACGCCTCGGTCTTTACGAACGACAGCTGCGAGACGGCTATGGCTCAAGTTAGCTCTCTGCATAGCTAGACGGGCTGGACGCACCCTTGTCCGTCACCAACACGACCTGGCGGAACGGGTCCGTGAGGAGCGGCATCCCAAATGAGGCGGCAGTTTTGGCACCCTCCTTCTGAGTGTCGCTCATCGGGACGAAGCCCGACACGACATCGAGTGTCTGGAACGCCTCGAGCCGGGCACGAATGTTCTTGTCGAGCCGGGGGAGACGAGCGAACACGCCGTCGATGGTAAGGACGCGCTCGAGCTCCTCGGCGGTGGGGAGGCGGACACCGCTCCCGGCACCCGGGTCGTCGTCCGTCGAGATACCAAAGTCATCAAGCGGCGGAGAAGGCCGCTTGAACAAAAAGTTGGCAATCTTTTCGCCAATTTCGAACATTTGCGAGTGGAAGTCTGCCGCTTGGGCGGTAGAGAGCTCTTTGACGCTGAAAACGGTGAGTGGAAATCTCCTTCGTAGGATAAACGGTACCTGAGGCCCGCAGTGTCCAGATTTAGCTCCATGGCGACAATACCGCCCTCGCTTGCACATTTGTCCCCAAGGTATATCGCGCCAAAAAGCTGCGCGGTCTCCTCGTCTAGCGTGACGTAGAATCCTCCCGACCTAGAGTATCTGCTTCAATCCGCTGCTCCTCCGACTCGCCGAGTGTGCCGGAACATACCAGGTGAACTCGTATGGCCACGTCCGATCCGTCTTGAGCCTCAGCGTTCCTGCCTCGATCTGCGCTTGGATCGACGCCGCAAAGTTTTTGCAGGTTGCGTGGAACTGCTTCGCCGCGATTGCGCGTTTGCCGATCTTCTTGCCGCCCTTGGTGGTTGCGCCTTTGGTGGGTTTCGCGCCCTTGGTGGTCTTCGTGGTGCCAGCGGGAGTAGGCTTCGATTTGAGGGAGCAGACACCCGCGGTCTAGGTGGGTCAGTTGCTGCAATGCATACGGATACGGTCAACCCAACGCACGGAGTTTCCACGAATAGGGCCGTTGGCGCCACGGAAAGTGCCTTTCGCCGGGATCTTGTCGTTCGCTCCGCGTTGAGTGGCTCCGGGAATCTTGCCGCCCTTCGTAGGGACATCAACGGCCGTGCTCCCCGTCTTCGCGGTGCCCTTGGCGGGTACTCTCGTCTTCTTGGTGCCTTTCGATGGCGCTGTTGCATACTGTCCGGTGGTAGACACTGCCGAGCCGAGCTTCTTGCCCGTCCCTGCGGCGGTTTCGCCTGCCACACACGTTGAGCATGTACATGAGAGATTCGAGGAGTACCTACCGGTTGCGACGACCTTCTGAGGCGGTACCCCACCAGCTTTGCGCCCGGACTTTGGGAAAACAACCAATTTCGCGATGATATTATCTCTGAAAAGTAATATCGACGCACCAACGACCGGATTCGACGCTGTCTTCTTCGGCGCCATGACGACTGGAGAACTTTGTCAGCTGTGAAATTCGGACAAAGGAAACATGTCAGTGTCAAACTCATCTTTCTTGGTACTGACTACAGACGATTTCGACGAAGTTGTGCGTACCGGCGCAGCCAGCGTCACGATCGAGTCGGCGAGTAGCGTCGCAAATAGGATCAAGGCGTAGGATATCTTCATGGCGGGGCAAGGAGAAGAGAAGAGGATGAAAAAAGGTCCAGGAAAAAGAGAAGAAGAAAGAGGAATGTGGTGCACGGCACTGAAAGACAACATCCTTGAGCGACGCCTTAAATACCCTTTCCCAAATCCTTTATTCGGACTGGATCAACGACCGATCGGGCGCTGCGATAATTGACAGACGAGAGTACGCTGCGAGCGCCGAACTCGTTCGAAAGCGAGCGCCGAGAAGTTGGGAGGGTATAAGGCTCGCCACAAGTAGCCGATGCGTGGGTTCATATTTCGGCGTGCTCGACACTCGTTGGGATGCCGCATTCACCCTGCTTTGGCGCCGCCAAACCTGCGATAAAGCGCCATCAGACTCTAAGATGTGGCCGATGCGCCCACAAAGTTCAAGATACACCCCCAGCTTTGCTCGGACTAGAGAGCTGGACAAGGTCACAAGAAAGGATCTTCGAGAACAGCAGAAAAGCAGGCGGGACCGACAATTGTCGGTTTCACAGCCTGCTCTAAATTGGATTACACGAGCCAGTGGCGACTTTGGAGAGCGAGAGCAGGAGGAGATACAAGTACACTACAGAATCGTACAGATGCGTCGAGAGGAAATGTGGGGAGGTAAATAATGTACAGATGGCGCGAGAACAATCCGAGAACAAATGCGACAAGAGCGGAGAAAGCGAGAAAGCAGGAAAACAAATTTGAGCGAAAGCAAAACAAACCGCTGCGGCAGACGTCGGAGTTTATGACCAAAAACGGAGGTCGATGCCGAATACGCTCAACACTGAGGATAGAGCGCCGACGAGACCGAGAGGTGCAGATGATGTGGGGACGACGGGCTTGAGCTTGTCCGAGGTCGTAGGAACCGACCAACTGCTTCCCGCCCCGTTGGAGCTTGTCGGTGATGTCGTTGACGATGACGGTCGGCGCGCGTATGGATGCCAGTGCGAAGAACGTCTACGGTCCCTGCTTGGTCGCGTCGACAGCGGCAAGGAAGACGAGGTCGACGCGGGGGAGGACGAGCTCGAGGTCGAAGTCGGAGGCGGGACAGCAGGCGCTCGAGACCACGACGGCCGAGTATAATTCGCCTCCTCCTTGACCTTCCTGCCAATCTCGCGCATCTGTGCTTTCAGCCTCCGCTCCGACTCCGACTCTTGCGGGCGTTGTTGCGCCGGCTGGCTGGTGAATTTCTTGTTCGTGCTAGTGCTAGTGCAGCCAAGTCCGCGCTTCATCCGTTCCCAATCGCGTCGCTGTTTTGCAGACGGTGGAGGCGGGATGTCGGGGAACATCGTACTCCACCCAGAAGCCTGAGACAAAGCCAGAGTACGCGGACGCGGACGCGCGGGGAGTACGTAATCAGGGCCGAAGAGGAGCGATACCGGCGGCGGAGGAGGAGGAGGAGGAGCGGGGACAGGGGCGGGAACGAGGCAGGCGGTACAGATGGGGACGAGGCAGCTTGTGCTGGCGCAGCAGGCACAGGCGGGGATGGGGAGCGGGAGCGGGAGGGGGAGGGGCGCTTGGGGACCGGATTGAGGACAAACAACGGCGGGTTCTTCAGGCGCTGGTATGACGAGAGCGGACGGCGCGGCTGGCCATGCAGATGTTTTCGCGTAAGCTGCGAAACCCGTGTTGGTGTACGCGGCGATCGCGGGCGCAGGCGTAGGTGCGGGCGCGACCTGCGGGCACGGCCGGTTTTCCAGCAACTCGGAGAACGGAACCGGGACCGGGAACATCTCTACGTCGTAGTACGCCTCGGCCGGTAGCATGCAGACGTCCTCGACCTCGATTTCCTCCATGTCGCTTGCCGTCGCGACGGAGTCAGCTGGAGCAGCAGTTGGTTGGGGAAGAGCCGGAGGAGGCGCTGGTTGCGAGACCGGCACTACTGGCGGCGGCGGTAGAGGAACCGCGACCTGCGGAGGTTGTGGCGGAGGCGGAGATGGAGCTGGTTGCGGGAACGACACTGTTGGAGGCGCTGGTAGCGAAACTACAATCTGTGCAGGTTGCTCCATGACGGGAGGGCTAGTCGGCGCAGGTGCAGGCACCGGAACAGTTCTTGTCGCCCACACACCCGGTTGTGTGTAAGTTGGGGGTCGGACGACTGTTCCCGCAGGGATGTATTTCGCGAGCAGCCCCAACCTCAATGGCGAGGGCGTTTCTGCGACGGAAGCGGGAGGAGCTGGTACCGCAGGAGGAGAGGGAATGGGAGCAGGAAGGGCATCAATGAGGTTTTTGACTCCGAACGGGTCGGCGGACGACTCGGATACCAATGGGCGAGCAGACGACAGAATCCGCCGTGGTTGTGCAAACTCTTCTTCACCCAATATCTGCGCGGCCGTGGCGCGACGAATTCGTGGTCGCGATTCGCGGTTATACGGCGCCGGACGGCGCGGAGACGCAGAGGGCTCGCCGGCGGCTGGTCGCGGGGCAACGAGCCGCTTGCGCTTCTCCGGGTTTTTGCAAGCGGTGGCTCGCAGTCCCAGGTCGGGGCGCAGCGGGGAATATTCCTCGTCGCGGGCGGTGGTAGAGCGGACCGCTTGAGGGATAAGTTCGAACTCGGCGAGGAAGTTGCGGGCATCACAGCGTGTTATGCGCTGAACGGGAGGGCTTTGCTATGTATCGAGTTAGTTCGAGGGAGGGAGAGGTGATTGGAGTGAGGACGGACCTTGGGTATGTGGCCACTGCTGCTCCCGACATCCAAACCCGCGAAGACGTTTGCGAGGGAGCTGGCGTCTGATGTCAGCGGTTTGGTTTGAGACTGGAGGATGTGAGCGTATGAGAGGCGGCGACTTTAAGACGGCGTACCGCAGGGTGGAGTTCCTGTACGGCGAGAGCGTTGATCGCGCTGGAAAGCTCATCCGACTCCGCGTCTGCTTTTGCCTTGGAAAGCTGCGATAGTGCTCTGGCGCTCGGGATTCGAATGGTCGGTCGGCGCATTGGTTCAGGAGTAGCGGATGTGGGTGCCTGCGGAGCGTATTAAGGACGGAACACGACGCTGCATGGCAGGCGAACCGTGGTGAATGCTAACTCGTCTAATGCGCACTGGAGCTGGCGTTCTGAGAGGGTGGCGTAGGTGACTGTGCTCGGCGAGGACGAGCGCGAAGCCGCGTGTTCGCTGCGAATGTGGCGCATTGCGGCGTCGAGGATGTCCATGGCTGACTCGGTTCGGTCTGTGGGTACATTCTTCTTCTTGAGAAAACCGAGCAATTGCTCGCGGGTGTGGATGTTGAGAGATGCGCTTTTGGTTCTCCACCAGCTGTGCAAGGTAGGGGCGCTGGTGCTCGCAGCGTGGACGTCGTTCGCGGCTTGTCTTGTTCTCAGGCTGGCGGAGGACATCTGTGGGGGGCGTGGTAGGCTGAACGGGCTGTACGACAGGGGTATATAAACCTAGGCCAATGGAGGTCAAAGCACCTGTCAGGCTGTGGACCGTCTAAGCGTCGCCGGAGGTGGTCGATGGGGTTCAAAGCGTTGTGTGGGCTTCGCTCGGCTACCACTGATGCCCGCATGGTGACAACAAAAGAAGAACAACAGCAGTCCACTTATGGTAACCTGTCAAACGCGGGGTCGTGACCTCGACGCATTACGCGCCTGTGTCACAATGTGACTGCCACTGTACAAGCCCACGTGCAGACGGCGACTACCTTGACTTTTACGCTTACGACTGCGGCACTCGGTTCCGAGCCGTGGCGTTAGGTGTCCAGAAGTTCACTCTGTTGGGTAATTCGAAGCAGATCCTCTTCCGTGGAAAGTTCTTCAAAATTATGCGCGTCGGCGCCCATACGAGGGACCTCTATCTCAGGACGGGCCATCCTCTGCCACTGCATCATACCAAAAGTCTCCGCGTGTAATGTCTTTGTGCCTGCCCAGAACTAACGCAACCGGGACTGCTCTTTCTCCAACTTGGATGATGTGGCGCCGCGGAGACTCGGTACTCGGCGTTCGAGGCCACACGCCCCCGTCGACCCCGCCTGTGTGTGTCCGTTGACTGTTAAATGATAAATGAAAGACGCGCCGTCCGTCCGTGGAAATCGCCCATTTTGGCGTCGACGTCGCGAGCTGTGGCGGTAGAGTCGAGGTAAGTAGTAAATTAGATTCAGAGTAGGTAGTGTAGTGTATGCACAGTGCTACTTGACTCAAGTTACTTTGAGCTTGGGCAGGGAGGACTGGACTTGGTCTAGTGCGTGGCCACTTGGCTCTTGAGGAGGTGTTTCATCTCGAGGTCGGGGGCGGGGAGGTTGCGCGGCGCTAGCTCGCGTGCGCATGGATACACCGTGCGGCGGATAATATACTCAATCGATGGCGGCGCTGCTCAGGTACCGGAGCCTGAGCCCGAGCTCGGTAACTATACCCCACGCCGGTATGCGCGTCGGGCAATTATCTGCGGCGCCGCTGGCATGGAGCAAGAAGCGTCCACCACGTCGACGTCGAGCAAACGGCTAATGTTAGAGTTTAGCTGGCACGTCGAGGGCTAGAAGGCCGGTTAACTAACGGGGGCTGGTGATGGAAAGTTATAGAAGTCGAGTACGCCTGCGATTAAGTTAGGGGTAAGATATAGGGAGCGAGAGGAAGAGGCAGAGGTAGAGTGAAACTTGAAATGTATTATATTGAGGAGCACGCGTAGGTGGTGTTTCGCGAAAACAACTCTAAAAGCTTGTTCCATGAACGAGATTCGAGGATAGAGGATGCATTTCCGCGGGCTCGGGCAGGGGACGGGGAGGGCGAAGGGAAGGCACATGAAGCCAACTTGAGAGTTGTAACCAGGAGTAGAGGTGGTAACCGTTCAGTCGCTTTGCGACTCGGACCGTATAGCTCCGAGATGGAGAAGCCATTGTGTCGAGCGAGAATTTGGGGAAATACATGTGCAAATGCGACCAATATATCTAGATCCCTGCATGGAGTAGCATTTGTAGTCGTTGGCCGCTTGGAACAAAAATGGAAACCTTTGTCATAGATTTATGCGAATGTGATATCGACAAAGGCTCCGCTCGCGGTTGCAAAAAGTACAATTGTACAAGGTCTAGACGACTTTTCGCCAACTAAAGGTGGGTAACAACTTGCAAAACTTCGTCGACAAATGAAAGAAACATAAGCTGCTCGGCGTATGTCTGTCCAATGTCGAAGAAGGACGATCGTATATTGAGACTGAATCATGTGTATGCTACTGCGTAACCTGCCGCAGATGTGTTTCTGTTTGTGTTTTGTCTGCGTGCACAGCTGGAATCGGGAATGGCCCGGCGGCAGACCTGTTCCTCTAGCACACACAGACGCCGAAATGTCGACATGTCGCCCTAGGAGCCATGAACGTCTCGAACGGACCTACGAAGGCCGACGAATTGGGCACCGGCGCGGTGGGAGCGCTACGGGCGAATGAGTTGGGTCAGATTACTTTATTTTTACTGCACTAGTATTTCGGGGACTGTTCTTTGCATCAGTTGAACGTTGCGCGGGGATTAGAAATAGCGAGGAGTTCTAGACTGTGAGTCCTCGTCATGGGATGCAGACTCGACTCCTCCTGTGGAGTCGAGGAATTTTCTATTACGATTGCTATGGGCGGAACCAGATGGTCAGTGTTTTGGTTGAGACTGGATCTGAATTTTGATCAGAGACGGATGGCGGAAGGTTTTGGGGAATGTATGAGCTGCTGCTGCTGTCGGGGGACGAAGAGGCTGTAGGAGCCCTAGCAGAGCGCGGGGAACTCGAAATTGCGCTCAGACACGTACGCCGCGCCACCGCCGCGACTAGAACTCGGAAGTTGTGGAAAGAACACAAAGAAGGGTGGTCGATGCGCTGGCTGAGGCATTTACGGTGATGAACGGTGGACGTGAACCCTCTGTCGGGGCCAGGTACCAGCGAGCGCTGACGCCGCACCAGGGTGACGCGGAAATAAATATGCACCACGATTTAATGACCGCGTTGGTTTTCACGGTGAGAAGCCGCCTGGCTGCGCTGCGAATTCATGCAGCTGCGGCGAGGCTGTGGTCGACACAAAGGCTGTATTTTCCAGCAAAATGAGTGCGATGGTCGGGTTATGTTGAATTATTTGGTGTCTTGGACGGAAGATTTTCTACGCACGGAGATGGCTGGCCGACGCTCGGGCCTGTGGGGCAAGTGCGGTGGACCGGCCGGGCTGTATGCGCATTGCTTGCCTGGGCTCAGGCTGAGCATTGGCACGATCGAGATTCGGCTTGGATTTCTAGAAGCGATCCACGACCACGGCGACCTATTAGCATGACCGGAGGCTCCCGCGAGCGCGAAGTAGGGAACGGTGCTTCACGTTAGCGCAAAGTAATGGGCCGATTAAGAAAATAAGTTTTAAGCTCAGAGGCCGTAACAAAGGCACAGAAGCGCCGCAGCTCGGCAGGGCGGAGAAGTGGACGGCGACAACGGCGTCCGCGACGATGGCGACGACGAGGAGGCGCGCGTCCTTTTCTGAGGAGCGCCGCCTGGCCAGTAGCAGCAAGAAATTTTCAAGTTTTTGGAATTATTTAGATTGCAAACAGGTCTTGCTGGGTTTGGCACATCCGCTTTTAAAGCAGCTTGCTTCTTGTAGCTGTACCGTCATGTCCTTTTCGTCCTACCCCCATCTTGACCAATTCTCCTGGCCGCCGCGCCTCCCGTCCCCGCCCCCGCGTCTCACAGGCAGCCTCGACGTCGCGACGGGCATCTTCTACCGCACCCCCGAGCATCCTCGCCTCCGTACCGCCCAGGCTTGCGAAAAGTGCCGCACGCGCAAGGCAAAGGTCCGTCCTCGCCGTCTCCAGCGCGATTCTTCCCTCACGCCCCGACAGTGTAGCGGTGAACATCCCTCCTGTGCGCGCTGTCTCGCCCGCGGTTTGAGCTGCGAGTACGCGAAGGAAGGCCGTGTTCGCGGCCCCAACAAACCCAAGCGCGACCAACCCCTCTCCCTACACGATAAACCAAACTATGCCCGCCGTCGGCGGACCACAGTCGCTGGACCCAACATCTTCGAACCGCTCAGCACGCACATCCCTCTCCCCCTCGCCCTACCCCGTATCGACACCTCTGGCCTTAGCTCGATGACGCCGCGCTTCTCCTCCAACCCTACCAGTTCCAAACGCCTCTCGCTCCCGCCGGGTCTTGACGCGAGCACCCTCGATCGTTTCTACTCGCCGTCCGCGTATAACGATCCCTACGGCTCTGAGCCACCCGACTCGGCAACGACGAGCTCGTACACCGACTCGCGTCGCGGCAGCTTCGATCCGCCGTTCGGCCTCGGGATGGACATCGAACAGACGGTGCACAAAGACATCTCGTCGCTGCACCCGCTCAGCGCCCACTCGCGCTTCCCGCCTCCAAATCTTGACGGCGGGTACCCTGCAGCAATCGACTCGCTCGCGCAGCAGGCCGAGACGTACCCGCCTGCGTACACCCATGGCGCGTATGTCCCCTCCGATGGCCCGCCGTACGTCGCCGTCACCCGCAACATGTCCATGGACGTTCGCGCGAGTCGTCCAAGCAGCTCACGCAGCCTTAGTGGCGGATCGAGCACCAGCAGTTCAAGCGGACGAGCAAGCTTTGACGGTGGAGAATCTGCGTAAGTCCTTAGTCTCTCTTTTTCTCACTAGCTTGAAACTGACCCATGCAGACCCGCTAGCGCTGTATCTGGTTCGTTCCCTCTGTTCCTGGAACATCGGAACACGCCATACCCCTCTGCGACGCCGTACTCGCCGCATGCTTCGAGTTTCTCTCCTCATCCGTCAAGCACCTCCTCGGGCTATTCCCCTCACGCTACATCGTTCTCTCCCCATCCTGCACCAGCGCCGCCCCATTCCCATTTGAGAAACGACGGCCGCCCCTTGTCTGCCTCGATGGCATCGTCATATCCGTACAGCGACTCCTATGCGCGTCGAGCTTCTGCACCGGTGTTTGACGTCCCGCATTCGGCCCCAGCGAGACAGTTTGCGTTTGCGCCGACGGACGCGACGGGAGACTCGTCGGCGTCGCCAGCGTCTTCTGGAGGCAGCCCGTATCGCGGCGGAGGTGGACGATTAGTCGGATGGGTCGAGCCAGGAACGTCACCGTCACGGCCAGCCGCATCTTGTGCAGGTTCGGGCCAGCTACGCCAGCAGATCGACATGGAGCAGCAGCGGCAGGCAGTCATGGCGGCGGCGATGAGCGGGGGCCAGCCACACCCGACGCCGAGCTTGAGCCTGCAGATCCCAACGAGTGACGCGCGAGGCCACGACGTGCGACCGAGCCCATTGTCGCTGTCGGCTGCTGCGACATCGGCGTACACGGATATGTATCTCGAGTCGCCTGGCTTGCCGCCACCGGTTGCTGTCTCCAAAACGGTGACTGCAAGTCGGAACGTTAGTGTGGGCGGATTGGCAATGCCGGTGCCGGTTATGGGCGTCTCAATGGGCGATATCGAGGCGGGGTCCATGGAAGATGCGAGCCTGGATGTGGATGTGGATGTGGACGTGGACGTGGACGACGCGTCGCAGTCGTACACGTTCCCAACGCCGTTGTCGATGAGCCGGACGGTGTCGGCGGACGCAATGACGGTGACGGGTCCCGAGTCGCCTGTTGGTGGCGGGCGGTTACGCGCGGCGACCATTTCTGGGCCAGTTGCGTGAGCGCCGACCCTTTTGTTCTTCAAACCCAAAATTCTGCGCACCCTTGCCCTCTTCCTTCCTTCCTCTACATCCCGTCCTTCAACAATACTTTATATCCTCTTGTCTTGCACATGGCTTGGGCTCTGGTTTCGTTCCTATCCGCTTTTGAATACCACCAGACTAGAGCAAAGTTCGTTAGCGTAGTGTACATAGGAAGACTTGAATCCACGGACAGCGTCTTCGATATCTTTTCTTGTGCTTGTGCGACCAAGTGTCGGGGTGGTGGTGGTGGGTAAGAGGAAGGGGAAGCTAGGGACCGAGATCGATGTTGTTGTGGTGTTCCGGAGAGGTTCCGAGCATAGAGTCGGATCCGGAGAGCGATGCGTATCGTGGCGTCAAGGGCGACGAAAATCGTTTATCCCATGGACCTCGTATGCAACGAGCAGGTCCTGCGGCGGGGCCCAGGGAGAACAGCGCAACATGTAGTAGTGGGAGGGAAACAAGGGAGCCTTCCGTGTTCGTGATGAACGATCATTTGCAAGCGAAAATCGATGGAATGGGAGCGGAACGGAGGTTTTTTATATGGGAGGAGCGGGGTGTGGTGGTGCGGCCGATAACTACTGCAGCAGGTGTGGGTGTGGGTGAGATGACACGGGCAAGGGTGAAGGGCGGGCCGGGGCGGGATCACGTTGAACTTGAACCAGCGCGCAGAAGTCTTAGAGGATGGGTTTGATTTTCGCAATGGGGATTGGTGGTGGGGGCTTGTCACTTGGTTAGCTAGAGAGACGGATTGTCGTTGTGTTTGGCGTAGCTGTCGAGTGCGCTTAAATTCTGCTTTTTTGGGTTGTGTTGTGTTAGGCTGAACATCTTTTTTCGACGTTTCGCTGGACCGGCTTGGCAAGGTATGCTGCTAGTGGAGCAGAAAAGGCGGAGTATATATTAATATTGTCGATGGCTTCTGCATTATTATACTTAGTTCCTCTTATTATCATTAATTTCAACCGCCACATGATAGAACTGTTCTTCGCACGCGTTTGTTTGGTTTCTTTTGTATTTGGAGGTCTCGCTCAATATCCTAGCTGCTCCCTCTGCACAAGGTGTAATCAGGTTATTCAAGTGGAAAACGGATTCAGGTCTTTCAATCAATTTTCATGAAGGCAGAAGTATCAAGATAGCCCGCATGTTCGTCTTCCTTCTTGAACACAGCATACTACAGTACAACCCCATGACTGCCCAGGGCAACCGTGCCATGGTAGCAAGAACTCAGACTCATTAATTATCTTACCGCTCAGCGTGTGGAAGCGTAGCTAGCTATGAACTGCAAATCGAATTAAACAAAGATAATCGAACGCCCTTTGATGTCGGAGCCAGCGCTTCTGCCAGGCACACTGTAACCATATGCCCAGTTCTGCGTACATGTCCACGAGAAATACATGCTTGAGGCACACAGGCCTCGGAACTAGCTACGGCCTCGATTTTTGTACTCGACCATTCTGTTTGAGATATAAGCTCGAGCTTGGTCCGAGGCGAGTATACTCCTCGCAGCAGCTTCCCTTCGATACCTTCGTGTCTCTAGCTACAGTTTGACTTGGTGACCGGCGGTGACGTCGAGTTCATTAATCCCCTGCATGCATGCCGTCCGAAACTCAGAGAAGGAGGCCGATTACAGTTCCTTTTTACTTTACGGTCGGCTCCGGCTCGGGCTAGGAAGATTCTAGATCTGGGCGCATGCCACGCGACGGGGGCGAGAAGTAGAAGTGGAAGGACGTTTAATTTGGCTCTAGGAACGTTTACGAGGGACCCCCACCGGTGAACTAAACGGAGCCCGAGGACACGGCGGGAGCAAGGTTTATTTGCCGGACGAGCGGGTAGTGAACGTCAACGTCAATGGATTTGTGGGTGGTGAGGTATGAGAATGGGGCTGGGGAATACCACGGCGCAAGGGTCGAGCGCTTGCGCTTCAAAAGGGTAAATTGACCAGCGCATTGAAGCGAAGAGAGCGTTCTCGCCTGAGGAGGAGGAAACTTGAAGGCATAATTGGTGTCTGCTTCAAATAAACTTTCAAGCTTGTGCGCCGCCGGAGCAGAGACCCATCGGGCATCCGCATGGATCGTCAATATTACCGCAAACAACCGAGTAAACGGCCAACTGGTCGTTCCTAGACTGAATTCAATACAGCTAAGTAGGCGCGTGTGATTACGCGTTGAGAGGAGTTCGGGCATGCTTGAGGTATGCCCGAGGCCCCGTTTACCTGAAGCATCTGAACGAACAAGGTTTTTTAACCTCGGTATATTCACACTTGCCAGTGCGATTGGATTGGATTGGGTACGTGTGGGTTGAGGCGGCCCGGGATAACGTTTGCGACGGCGTATTCATGGACCAGCGTGCTCCATGGTGGACTACTTAGGGTCAGATTACTGAGGAGCAAGTTAGTGTTTGATAGAGTGCAGCTAGGTCCAAACGCAGAAACTAGTTCTAGTCGGGACTGGAGTACAATTCGGTGCGTGCTCTAGCTATAGAGTGTCGGCGGTCCATTGGGTCCGTTGTCGGCGCAGTATAAAGAAATTTTGTTACACGACTCGCAGGTACAATCAATATCCTCCGGATGCGGCTACGTGGCCATCGACGCCTAGCCAGCTACCCTGAGGGACATGGCCGCCTCCGAGAACATCAAAGCCGACGCTCATGTCGAGGAAATCCAGCCCGAGAGGAAGCGACATCATATCGAGACCAACGTCGGCGTCGTAAAGCGTTTGATGGCTGAGCGTTGATCGCTGCGGCAGCGGGGCGGGCGGAGGGTT
The DNA here is from genome assembly GCA_014461125.1 of Mycena kentingensis (nom. inval.). NCBI lineage: Eukaryota > Fungi > Basidiomycota > Agaricomycetes > Agaricales > Mycenaceae > Mycena > Mycena kentingensis (nom. inval.). The sequence goes on along the minus strand of JACAZG010000005.1, from coordinate 2,152,661 downwards.
TATAGGCGACTGTGCGCCGGCGTGCGCGTGCTTCAGTCCCTCGACCTGCCCCATCATCCCCGGGCCGCGCGACGCAAACTCCTGCACAAACTTATCGAGGCGCTCAAATACGGCGGCCACCGTCGGCGCCGCGGTCAGGTCGACCGAGTACGCCGTCATGCCCATTTGCGAGACGAGCTTGGTGAGGTCTGCGAAGCGCGCGAGGAGGTTACGGTCTGGGGCTGCCTCGTCGAGCACAATCCGATTCGAGGCAGCCTGAGCCAAATCGGCTTGGAGGTCCTCCATCGCAAAGAGCGCAAAGTTGCGCAGGGTGTGGAGTTGGGTGGGGACGTAGTGGATCGTGGGGAGGTTGTCGATGGTGCGCGCGAGGTCGTGGACGGCGGTGCGGACGAGTTGGCGCGCTTGACTGACGAGGAGTTCTCGGCGGGAGCGTTGGGGGGGCGTTTCCCATTCCCATTTTTTTGCGTTGAGAACGCGGGCGGTGCGGGGGAGACGCCGCTGCTGCTCGGAGAGCTGGAGCTCGACTCTGTTGTAGGGGACTTTGTTGGATCTCGACCGTCGAGCGCGCGGAAGAGCGCGAGGACGAGATGCGCAAAGGTCATTGCGAGGATGTACGACGCGCCGCGGATGGCGCGCTCGTCTGTAGGTTCGTGAATAACAAAGGGCGTGATTGGGCGCGGGAAGGAAGAGAGGAAGGTATCGGCGCGGGCAAGGAGATGTGTTATGATTGCGTGCTGGGTCGTGAGCGCGTTAAGCGCTTGGATTGTTGCCGTTTCGGACAGCGGAGCGAGTCGCGCATGGTCTAACTACGTTGTCAGTAATGAATGAACAATGGCAAGAACAACCGACCACCAGTAACTGTTTGCCAGCATTTGCGGGAGAGACATGTTACATGATAAAAATCTGCTCGTCGTTGGTCAGGCTCAAGAGGGTAAAGACGAAGCGTACATGGTTTCATAGCCGCGTAAAAGGGCTTGACGCCAGGTTTGTGTGCCGCCTCTTCGATAGACGCCAAAAGTTCTTCCAGGGTCATTGGTTGCGGGCCAGAGAGCAGAATCTGGTCTTCTAACGACCTGGAAGCGATTGAGTGAGCCGCTCCCGGGAAGGCGACGATATTCGTACACCAGCGAAGGTTTCCTACTCCTGGTCGACAACATAGACTCGCCCATTAAGAATCCTGCCCAAGTAGTTTCGTCCTTTTGGACCGCGCCTGAGGTTCGCCACATTGGCGCCAAGGCACGCACATGTGAGAGGTACGCGCTTGCCCAGGGTCTCGAGAGACCACCGAAGTCACCTAGATAGACTGTCAGTCTCATGTGCTACTACTAGGCGGAGGAGAACGCACTTTGCTCAAGCAAATCAAGGAAAAAACAAGTCGCCGCGTTCTCATTCGAGACTTGGAGCATAACTCCGGTGTCCCAGGCCGCGCGCAGCGCCGTCGCGTGCAAAGCGCGACATACAGGCTGTCTGCGTGCCCCACATGCGTGGATCGTCTCGCGAGAGGCGGTCGTGAAGAATTCGGCGTCGTCGAATGCGCGGGGTCGTGGACCGCTGCCCAGAATTGCTTCGTGGAATGAGATTGGGGATGCGTAGGCGATAATTGTGAGCGCCAGGACGCGGAGCTGGGTGGGGAGGAGGTGGAGTTGGTAGGAGACGGTGCGGATAGACGACTTGACTGCCGTTGCACGAACGAGAGGGTGCAGCACTTGCGGACAATGGTCGAAGCCTATTCGGCGAATGAGGGAGGGCAATGCCATCGAGAAAGAGCTACCAACAGTCGAAGAGGTGTGAAACGAGCCCTGGGGTTAGCTCCGGGCAGTCCGAGAGACCTTGAGCAACTTGAGGCGATATGAGCGTCAAGGACGATATCGACGACCCCCCGAGCGCAGTGGGGGATGTTTGCAGCAGCGGGCCTGTGGTTTTGGGAAGCTCTAGCGTCGAGTAGTGCATGGGATTCTTCCGCGGACGACCTCGAGATGTGGGCGTAGTAACGCAGCTGCTTAATGAGCCTCTAGTGCATCCTGCAACCAGAAAACATACACTATGTTGCGCTCAGCGCAGCGGGGACATGGGGCGCCTATGCCTTGTCGTTAGACGCGCTGAAACCACGCAAATACGCGTACCGTTTGGCTGGGGGTGGCAGAGAACGCGTCGTTGCTAAACCACTTGTATTTGACCCTCAGAAATTCGAGTGAAGCTGAGAAAGCGGCAGACCTTGCAGGAATCGCATGCAGGTGGTTTGTTGAGGCGCTTGGGGCGGTATGTGGGGGCGCCGGACATTGTGGCTGAAGCCAAGCCCCAATCATTTCTCTGACCTTGACAGCTATGTCAGTCGCGAACGCCGAGCTCGACGGCGACCGACCTAACAGGCACACCCGCGTACGTCGCGGGCGTCATCGAGGGCGCCTTTGAAACGTGTTCCGACGAGCTGGGAGCTCCTTTGTGCATACGCCTCGACCACTTGTCCCCGCATCGAGCGAAGCTATGTATGGCCACATGGACAAGCACCGAGCACCGACAGAGGTCCGCGTCGCTGAATAGATGGACCAAGCTCGGACCCATGTTTAACCGCGAATAGACCGCATCCATAAGGCCCATTGGTATCTGCAATCGCTCAGCGGTCCTCCGGATGCCCTCCATCCTCGCCCTCCTGCCGCTCGCGGCTCTCCTACTCGCGTCCACTGCCAAAGCGGACGACATCCCTATCTATGTCGACGGAAACTTTGCAGCCGGATGGGAGAACTGGAGCTGGGGCTCGGACATAAACTTTGCTGCGACGGACCTCTTCGAGGGCTCAAGCAGCATGTTTGTCAACTCGACCGCCTTTAGCGCGCTGTCCCTGAAGCTCGAAGGGACGTTCGGCGACCATGCCGGGCTGCGGTTCGATATTGCGGTTGGTTTTCGGACGTTAAATCCAGTTTATCCGGCTCAATTCTTACAGGGCGACAAACCTGACCTCACGATAACGATACAGGCGAGCGACGGTAGTGCAACCTCGCCCAACATCGTCCTCTCGACGATCAACCCCAACATTGCGCCGAATGCGTTCACCAGCATCCTCATCGACTTTAGTAACCTCCCTGGGAGCGGAACCGCGCTCGTCAGCGGCCCTCTTGATACGTCGTCTATCTTCTGACCCATTGGCAGGGTCCGGGTACTTGGGACCGACTCGCGTTCCAAGCTGGATTCAACGGCGCCGCCTACCACATCGACAACGTCGTTATCGTGCAGGAAATCGTGGTCACGCCACTCTTCCTCTCCGCCGAGCCCATCGCGGCGAACACCATCGCCGTCACGACGCAAGGCGCGGTCGACTTCTCTACCATCAAGGTTTCGCTGAACGGCAAGAACACCAAGATCACCAACACGACGACGACTGTACCGGCTGGCGCGCCGTCCAAGAGCGTGACCTACCTTACGCTGGACACGCTTTTCGCCCCCGGAACGCTCCTTATTGACACTGGGGTTGCAAACGGCGGAAAGAAGACCTTCAACTTCACCCTCCCGGCCGTGCAGTTCGTCAGGTCGGTGCCCGCGTTTCTGTTCCTTGAGATTGAGTTGACTCGTTATGCAGCATCGTACCAAAGGTCAACTACCCCATCTCGCCGCAAATCTACGGCGTCAACTTCCCCGCATCGACGCAATACATCAAGGACCTCGGGATCGGTATGAGCCGCTGGGGCGGGAACGCGGTGACGGCGTACAATCCCAATGGACATTTCACCAATGCAGGGAACGACTGGTTCTTTGAGGTATGCCGCCATTCTCCTGGTCTGTACGAAGTTGATCGTTCTTGGATAGAACCGCGTCGCTGACCCGCCAGACGCGGACGCGTGGATTAGCATGGCGCGTAGTGGAGGATCGGGCACGTTCCTCACGATTCCTGCGTACGCGTTTTTTGCTGATCCCGCGTCGGGATCGTACTGAGTAAGCACATACAGATTGGATTGGGTCGCAAAAGACGCAACCTCGTACTCATACCCGATGTCTGTTTATCCCGACTCTGTCTCTCAAGATCCCTTCAATGCGGACGCTGGCAATGGGCATCTTGCGAATGGCTCAGCGGGTTAGTTGATTGTCTCGAGGTTTCTTCTCGCTCACGTACCTATCACTAGTGACGCCGACGCCTGACCAAACGCGCGCATACACTGCTTGGAACATGAACATGGCAAAGACGTGGCTAGCGGGGCTGGCGAACAAGCCCGATATCGTTATGGTAGACAATGAGATTGAAATTGCGTCGTCAACCCACCAGGATATGCACCCAGAGTAGGTGAAAGTGTCTTCCCCGAGAGTGTTGGTGATGACACCTTCTGCAGACCGGTCGACTATGACGAGGAGCTCGCCCGGGTTATCAACACTGCCATTGCTGCCAAAGCTGCAATTCCAGGAATCAAGGTCGCTGCGCCGTCGACTTGCGCGTGGTGGTTCTGTACGTCTCGTTTACCTCAGTTCCAGACGACTTTTTTAACAGAAAATTGCGTTGTAGACTGGACGAGTGTGGTCGGTTTTGATGACAACGCGGCACACGACAACATCGATTTCATCCCGTGGTTCCTCACGCAGATGGCCAAGGCGGAGAAGACGAACGGGAAGCGGCTGCTGGACTACCTCGACATCCACTACTACTTCCAGGGTGATACGAGTGCTAACGATGCAGCGGCAAAGGCATTGCGATTGAGGATGACGCGGTCGCTCTGGGTGCGCAGTTTCTTTTTATTCGAATTGACGCTCATGTTCCTGCAACGCAGGACACGACTTACGTCGACGAGTCGTGGGTCGGCGTCGAGCCACAGCAGAACCACCAATGGAACCCGACGATCATTTCCCTCATCCCGCGCTTCCGCACGCTCATCGATATTAACTACCCCGGGACGAAGCTGTCGATTAGCGAGTGGAACTCGCAGGCCGACGGAGACCTAACGGGCGGGTTGCATACGGCTGATATGCTCGGGATATTTGGGCGCGAGAAGCTCGATGCGGCGACGTATTGGGGAACGTCGGACGAGAGCGGGCCAATTGGGACGGCGTTTTGGCTGTATCGCGGGTATTTTTCACCGTCTCTTCCAATCATTCGATGCTCAAACACCACGGCTTCGGGATGCAATTCGGCTCTAGCAGCGCTCAAGTCAACCTCGCGACGCCGCTCCCCAACACGCAAGGCTTCTACGCCGGCACCGACCTCAAGACGAACAAGATCTCCCTCGTCATCGTCAACAAGAACCCCGACAAGCCAATCGCGTTCCAAATCAGCAACATGCCCGCAGGGAGCTATTTCATGCGGCACTTTGGCGGGCAGGCGGGGGTAGCCAAATGGCAGACGACGGTATTGGTGAAGGATATAAACTACGTGGTGGTGCCGGCGTATACTGCAGTTTTCTTCAAGCAGAATTGAGTGTAGGGTATCTTTTGTGGGTATATTATGGCAGTTATTGGTGCGGGTGCGCTCACAAGCGCTGGATCACGGGCATCAGAACAGCGGTGCAATACGCGCTTGTCCTCCTGCTCTGACTGTCGACAATGGACCGCGACGTGCGGCTCATCGATGCCTTTAGCGACGACGACATCGACGTGGATGGCCTCCTCGCAGCTGGAACACAGTCGCGCATGCGCCGACGCCCCGCAGTGCGCGATCGAGAACGGGGAGACTCGACTGCCCTGCAGAGCGGATTGGCAAGGCGGATAGTGTGTGGGATTGAGATACCGGTCGGAAGAGAGGAGATGGTTAGGATGCTGAGTGCGCAACAACGCGGTGCGGATGTGGGGATGGGGTTCGACATACTCCCGCAGCCGTTGGAGGCAGTGAGCAGCTCCAACTCCAACTCTGCGCCAGTCGCTGTGCGCTCGCGCTCGACGGGGTGTGGGGCAGATGTACACTCCTCCGCGCATCCAGCACGGGCAGGTGGACGCTGGGTGGCACAAGCGCATCCAGACGCCGTCAACGCAGGTTCCACAGTCATTCCCCTCGAGAGCTCGTACTTTTCCGACCAGGACCGTCAAGTACTCGAGCTGGGTCGTCCCTCGGGGTGTGGCTGCCAGTCGCAGGGCGTTGGATGTGCTGTCTGGTCCGTCGCCTTTGTTTGTAGCAGATTTTCTGGTGCTGACTTGATTTGTACCAGCGGTAATCCACTCGGTGCACGCTTCACACCCTGCAGAGCACACACGTCGCGCAGCAGTGGCTCCCTTCGACGTCAATCGCACTACGTGTTCCTTCCTGGCGCCGTTTCACCGCCTATACAAGAGGTTTTGGCGGAGACAAACACGAGGTCTGTACGGCCATTCCCCGTTTCACTCTGCTCAACAGCCATGCAGCACATCCACTACGGCTGTCTCAGCTGGCGCTGACGCGACGCCGCGCCCCATAACCACACTACCGTCGTTCCTTCGTGATCAACCTGCAAACGACCTCGACCAGCGTATAATTCGGGCACAAATAACCATACGCCGTCCTCAGGACGTACTCCCCAACGATGCTCGGATGATGCTCTCCCCACCGGCGGGGATGCCAATGGATATGGATAGCGACGAGTACGTCTGAAAGCCACTTACAACAGGTGCAGCCGATTAACGTTGTCCAAGCCCGTCCGTCACCGCGGTTGAGGACGCTCAAGTACCCACTGCGCTCTCAAACCTCTTTTCGACTCCTACGCTTGCCAGCGACGGGCAGCCCGTGAACTCTCGCAACGAGGTCCCGCTTACCCCAACCCCACCGGAACGTACCCGGGCGCTCGCAGACCTTTTGACACCCCCCGCCTCCATTTATCCCCGATTTCACTGAAGACGAGTTCCGGAGTTTCGTCGTTCCATCCTCGCAACTCTTCGCAATGGAGACGGACGATCCTCCAGCGGGACCAGCGCTAGAACAGCCACCGACTTCGGCGGTACGCGACGAGCGCGGGCCTGAGAGCGGGATTGGCAGTATTCCTGCTAACGTTGTCCAAGACGCCGAGATGGAGCTAGTGCTGCCTACTGCGACCTCGACCGATGTGCCTATGGAGACGGAACCCGCGCCTGTTGGACGAGAATCACAAGAGGTGACGACGGGACTATCGTCAGAGGAACCCGTCCGCCAATTCCGGAACGACGGGGAGCCCGGGCCTGATACACAACCAACCACGCCAACGGGTGGGAGCAATGGGGTCGGCTATAGACCCAACTTTGCAAACTTCCCCGCCGCAGTCGCGGCTTCGCGGCGTAACATGGAAAGACAAGTAGAGGAAATGATACGGATGATGGACGAACCAAGTCCGGGGCCCTTGGACGCAAACTCCGACACTGCTGATCTGAACCTTTTACCAACGCATCCAGTGTAAGCTTGCCAGTTGTTTTGTGGTAGTTTCTGGTGCTGACAGTCATCCAATAGCGAACCTGCCTACCGTCATCGCCGGCTGAGCATCCCGGAGGGGACTTCGGACGACTTTTATGCTTCGTTTGGGACGAGGTATCTTTCTTTCACTTTTGTTTGCTTGACCACTCATAGCGCGATAGACGTCCGTCCCAACCCGATACCAACGCCCGCCAAATAATTTCGTCGTTTGTCTCGACACGCGAGAGCGAGCTTGCACCTTGGGCTAATACTACTTCGTCCTTCGACTCGGATAACGAAGAATCCCAACGAGAAACCCCGCATACCGGTGTCCCCGGTCCTCCGATCATGTTCCGCCGCACGCAGTCGACGCGCTCAGATCTCCCGGCGTCGGCAACGTCTCGCGCCGGGCTTGTCATGCAGCGTCGGGCTGCTTTGGCTCGGGCTACCTCTGCCGTCGCCAGATCAAGTCGTTCTACCAACGATAACACGGAGGAGCGCCGCGGGATATCGCGTGCAGAGTACCAGGCCCTGCGGATGTTCCGCGACGAGGAGAACCGGATGCGGGCGAATATGCGAGCGAGCATTCGTGCAGGCACTATCCCCTCGGCGGGCTCTAGTACGGGACCGGATACGCAGGCAGGGACCGTCGGCGCCCCAAGTAGTCCTCCAACACATCCGGGAGCAGAGCCTGAGCGCTGGTTCACGTTGGCGCGGCGTCTCCCACCCGTGGTCGCGCCAACACCGAGCGCCGGTCCAAGCACTGGGACCAGGGCGTTCCCGAGCGCTGCGGAACAAGAAGAGTGGTTGTCGGGGCTCCCGCCTCCGCCCGGGGCTCGTACCAGCCTGCGCCGCGCGTCGGGGTCGGTACCGGATCTGCGCGCAGTCGCAAACGACTCTGAGGACGACGACGATGCCGACTTTATGACGTCCGCATCACGCCCAGTTATCCTTCCTTTTGAATCCCCCGGCAACAGCAACACCAACGGCGGCATTGGAACTGGCCCGACACGTTCTGGCGATCCCCTCGGAAACACTTCTGCATCAGAATCGGAGCCGCCCTCGTTTGCGGCGCTCCCGCGCGCGCCTCAGTACGAGGCGGCGGCTGCAGGAACAGCTGCGCCAGATCCAGCAGGGCGTCGTACGGCGGAATAGTAACAGCGGCGGCGATGCGAATTCCGGGTCGGGGTCGGCGGGAGGCGAAGCCGAGGGAGGACAACACGGTCTCGCGTCGATGCGTATGCGATTCTTCTTTGACCGCTGAGTGTGTCCAGAACTCTTTCTGAACACCAACCAAAACAAACGATGCCGAACGCATGCGCGTTTGGCTCTACTGTACTTACTTATACTATGCAGATTCGGTCGACTCCGGACAAATCCAGTTAGTTTTACTGTACCCAGTATTATTGCTCTGTTCATGTTTCTGTTTCGGTGTATCTGAATAGTTCTTCGTGTAGAATATGATGTTTTGAACGAGTCTTGTAATTACTGTCTGCGATGTTGTGGGCGCCGCGACTAACAGGTCGCAAATATTCCCAGCTTGTGTTGGTCTCCGGAGAGTATTGCCTCGCCCGTTTTTGTGTGTATGTATATGTTGCCACAGAACAAATTCTACGTCCGAACCATACGGCAAACAAAAGGTCGGCCAGACCCGCCGCTACTCAAGTTGAATTGCGAAGATTATACGGAGACGTACGATAGGTAGATACGAAGAGGAAATCTAACATGCGATGCCGGCCCCGCAAGCTCTTGGAAGCCTCTGGAGCATGAATGCCTTGACCTGCGGCAACGGATGTCTCGTCAACGGGTCAGCAGCAACGACATCCAGCCGCCTCAAACCAGGCAGTGCCATGACCGCCTCGTCGAGTTGTGCCCAGGGAAACTCCTCCATGAGACGCATCGCGTCAGGGTAGTAGCTCGCATGGCGCAAGGTGAGCGATATTCGCTCGAGCTTGCGGGTACTGCTGCAGCTCTGGCGCGAGAGCTTGAGGAGGCAAGCGAGTATGCTCGGACCGGTTCCCTCGAGCGCGAGCTTCAGGAGGTTGGGGGCGTGCGAGAGGTCGATTTTGTTGGCGAGGCGATCTACGGGCGCAAGAGGAAAGGCGTTAGCTGCAGACTATTGTGTCCAAGAGGGAGCAAGATCCGAACGTACCAGGCGCGTCGTTATCCCGAAAGAGCAGCGCTAGCGACTCGAGTCCCGGTCCGGCGTGCTCTAGATACGCCACGATAGCGGGGACCTCGCGGCGGACGATATGGTGCAACTGAAGCTGCTCTATCGCGGGTCCGTGGCCTTCCAGCTGCAGCAGCCAGTTGAGGATATAGTCCAAGTCGCATGTGAGCGTCAGAGCGCGTAGGTTCGGCGGCAGTTGCGCGTTGACACGCATCCCGGGCCCGTACGTGAAGTCGCCCATACGCAGCCAGCTCCCGCCGAGCTCGAGCGAGACGAGCCGCGGGCAGAGGGAGACGCAATCTATGACCTGCTTGAGCGAGTCGAAGCGCGACTTGAAGTCGAAGACGAGGTGCTCGATGGGGAGGCGCGGGACCAGGGGGTGAAGGAGGGCCGGAGTAAGGGTGCGCGCTATCTCGTCACGCGCGGGACGGAACGCGATACGCGTCGTGCGCGGGAGGGCGGCGAGGAGGGGGAGGAGTAGCGGCAGGGTCGCGTCGGAGAAACGGAGCTGCACGTCGCGGACATGGTGCGCGATATTACTGTTGGTGGTCGTCGCGGGCGTTTTGAGAAGCTCCGCGAAACGGACGGCGTTCTGCCCCGTGAGGAAGACCGACGAAAAGAGGTGGTAGCGCGACGCGGGGCGCCAGCTACGGCAGACGAGGCCGCAGGTGGCCAGCGTCTTCACGTCGGTATGAGAGAAGTCGATGACGGTGTCCTCGAGCTCGGCGGGTAGCCGGCGTTGCATGCCTGGTCTTCTCCGGGAGGATGGTGGGGGGGGAAGAGGTGAATGCGCGTAAAAAGCGGGAACAGTCGCTTTTGTATGCTCCCGTCGCGACCCGCCAAATTTCGAAACACGAGTCCGTTTGGAGGTAGCAGCCGTCAGGCTAGCCGCTGTCTCGCCCTGTAGATCGTGCCAGAACAAAGCCACGACCCACCGGGATTGGAGGGAGGTAAAGAGCAAGGTGAAGAGCGGGGGGAGCGTCCGGGGTGTGAGCAGCGGTGGAGCTATTCAAGCCCGTCGCGGACACTAAATAATAGTAAATTGCCAGCGTCGCAACCCGATGAATTTACTTGGTTCCGCGGACGTACAGTCGTTTGGATCGGCTGGGGTCCCCATTGCCTTCGCGGCCACCGACCATTCGTCCTTCAAGCTTCATCTCCGAGTGGCGAGGCGAGCAAATAGGGCGGCCCTGTCGGTTCCGATCTAGGCATCCTACGCGAGCGACACGAGGGGCGCGTTAGCGCAGGGCTGCACGCCTCGAGGGAGCAACCACCGCTTGAAGAACATCGACGTTCAAAAGTAAGTCCCGGCCTGACAGATCTGGAAAACAAGAAAAAATCCATTGTTAGCGGGATACAATCCATAGAGAACATTACACTACGTCTACGCTACCTACCTACGCTAGATAATGCATAATGTACATACAGTGGTTTCCGTCCGGGTACAAGCAGGCATAGATGCATCATGAGAGAAAAAATCGTTTACAAATGGCCGCTCGCCAGCCGCAGCCAACTCAAGGCACCCTCGAGGAGCCCACGCTGCTTCGGCTTCGGCCTCCTGGCGTTGGTGAGACGCTCCAGCCGTTCTTTAAACGATAGCGGAGCGCTTAAGCGGCGGTAGTGGTGGTAGGGCGAGTAGCCGACGTAGGAATGTATCGAGGGCAGAGCGCGTCGCGAGGACAGAGCGGATGAATGGGAGGATGAGCGCGAGCGCGTGGGGGAGGACGCGGCGCTCGAGATTGAGCTTGCGCTGGGAAGGGAAATGAAGGACGCCGTTGGGGAACTCGACCAGTCGCTTGAAGGTCGTTCCTGCTCGGGTAGTTCAACGCAACGAAGAAGCGGGATAAAGGAGAAACGCACGATACTCGAAGCCCTACAATCATACTTGGCAATTGCCTCTGCAGTCGTCTTCCCTCGTCCTCTTCCTCCGCCCGGTACACGTTCCCGTCCCCTTCCGCGTGTCGAGTTCCACAGATCGGCGCGTGCATGGCTCGCCATGATTGAGCTCGGCGGCGGTTGAGGTTGCTGCTGCTGCACCGATGCCAGTTGCCGGGCATGCGCCCTCCGTGCCTCTTCTTCCCATACATCGGCGGGTACATTCACCAGCGGAACGACGTACCCCGCCGCTTGCGTCGCGCGCGGTCCCGTCATGAGATCAAATATCGACTGCTGGGCCGAGTGCAGCGCCGGCTCGACCTCCAATACCATTTTGTCGTAAACAACTGAGGGAGGTGCTGTCGGAGGTAGCCACGCGCTCGGGGATGCTGAGGTCGGAATCCCGAAGGCGGGAGTATGAGCTGGGTGTAAGGCCGGGTTCATGGGGTTGTCCCATGTACCCGGCGCCGGAGCAGCGTCCGAGTCGCACATCTCCACATCCTCGTTACAAGCAGACGGCGTCTCCGCCCATGTATTACGCTTTTCCCCGAACACGCTCCCGAACGTGGATTGCTGGGGAATAGCTGGCGTCAGCGTCGAGGCGCCCGCAAACGACGCTTGTCCAAACGCGGACTCGGAGGGCGTGTATGCAGGCTGGCCGAACGAGGAGCTTGACGTCAACTCCGGAACGGGCTGGGGCGCGTTGGCAGCCCCAAACGCACTCAGCGGCTGGGCGAACACGGACGTCGAGGAGGAGATGGGTGCCACGGGAGGAGGGGTTGCTGGCCGGGCAGGGCCAAAGAGCGCATCGGGGAAGGCTGAAGCTTCCGTCGACGGGATCGCGGGGGATGCGGATACGGGGAGCAAGTTCGGTCTCTGCGGGGGTTGTAGCAAGGAGCAAGACGACGATGTCAGCGGCCGAATGGGAGAGTCGTCGCTCGGAGAGGCGGTGGACAATCGCAGCAGCGGCGGAGCCTGTGCCAGCGTCGGTGCTGGTGGCGGCGTCGCAGGCAGGCTCCCGCATCCTCCGCTGCCGGTCGATATTGCCAGCGCACGCGGACGAGGGCGTGCTGGTTTGCCAGTCATCGTCGGTGCATTGCTCGGACCCGGGTCCGTAATCGCGGTCTCTGCTAGCTCACTGGGGATCGCAGCAGGACAGGTCGAGCGAATGGTGAGGCCACTAGAACGGACTATAGCCCCGTCGTCGTCGCTGTAATGAAGAAGGAGGAATGAATGGCTGAACAGCGCAAATGAAACCAGCGGACGCACAGTCTCCCCTTTCCCTTGCTCCCATTCGCGGTTCCTCCCAGCGGTAAAATGACACGCATCCCCGTTATTGAATCCTCCTCGACCGTGTCCCGAAAGAGCTGGTCCATAAAGTCGTTCAGAGCATGCTCCAGCTCGCGCTCGAGCTGGCCGAGGGAGACGTCGACGGAGGGGAAGTTGGTTGCGAGGAAGGCCTCTGCCGCGCTGAGGCCCGGTTGGGGCGTGTGTAGGCTGGCACGCGAATCAGCGACGGAAGATGGACGTCGAGGACAAGATGCGTACGCTATGGACAGTGGCGTCAGCGCAGCTGGCGGCAGGAACGCAGGGGGTCGTGGGGGTACGGGAAGAAGGCGTGTAGGCCCTTGTACAGCTCTACGGACACGCCCTTCCATCCTTGTTCTGCTGCTTGTCCTCGATTTGGGCTCTTCATTTATCAAGCGATCCTCCAATCATATCGGACGATTAGCCAAAGTCGGTAATTTCTGTGATTCAATAAATTCGTACAAAAGGACTAATCAAGTAGCCGGATACGCGTCCTCATGGGATCGCCAGAATCACCATCTGAATCCAACAGCAGCTCAAAATCCGGAATCCGTCCATCCTCGTTGAACTTCTCCCACAAGACCAGCCAACCGCTTCCCCCCAGCGCATGAATGGCCAACGCCACGGACGGATCCTGATCCAGAGCACATGCAGCGTCTCTCGAAACTGCCCGGAAAACCAACCGCAAGAACCACTTGAACAGCAGCATCGTCAATCGTCCAACGGGCCGGCTCCGGCGCGCCGTCGTGTTTAGGAGCTGCGGTAGCTCGTGGGGGAACCATACGCAAACACCCAGTCGGCCCGTTGCCCAACGCATTCTCGTCACTGGAAGACAAGCGACTGAGAGCGTAGGACAAAGTTCGCGCCATCTTTCCAAAAGCTCGTAGTCGCGCGAGAGTGCGTCAAGGACAGTCTCCTGGTCGAATGCCGCTAACCGATCCCCGTGGCCACCCGTGAAAAGAATATCGGTGAGGTACTGAAATTTGGGCAGATTGTCGCTCAAGGAGGTAATGATGGGTTGTGTTTGCTCGAACGAAACCTACGACTCGGTTCAGCCGAAATCCCTTCGCAGTTAAACCTGACCTCAAGCGGGTCGCTGTCCGACGTTCCTAGCTTGCTGATGACGAGCTGCTCGACCTGGTCCCCCAGATGTTCCGCTATCGCAGCGAGGGGTGGATGCCCCCAACCGAATAGAATGTTCTCCATGCCACGGACGCGTGCTCTAGAGCGCGCAATCCCAGCTGCAATCTGATCATAGTTGCAGCCGGCAACAGGGTTGCAAGGCCAGAATATTCGGATGGACGACACCAAAGAATCCGGAACCATCGCCGCAGCCATACGAGCCGAAGTCTCCAGCCTCTTCAGAGTCGGAAAGAGTACCGGCTCTGCTGGAGGCGGGGAAGGAAAACCCGCGTGTATAAGGATGTGTGCATCCATGATTTCGGGCTCGATCTCGACATATTCGAGTGTGCTGCGGTGCCGCTTCAAGAAGGGAAAAGTGCAGTCGTTTGATACACCGGATAGGCGTAACAGACACGGAAAGTACGCGTCCTTGAGGAGAGCGAATATCCAGCGCGGCGAGCGCGTAAGATTGAGCGAGCGAAGATTGCGCAGCTTCGGAAGCGTCGTCTCTAGAAGAACGGAAAAGGACATGAACACGTCCGTTGGCGTGCATTCCCTGCAGGAGCGGTCAGTAAACCCAATTGGTAAGAACCCGCAGGCGCACAGAGTAAGCGAAAGGGTCATTTCAGCCAACTCGGGGCGCATTTTCAGGGCGTTGGACCATTTGACGGTCTGGGCGACATCTCGAAGGTCAAGGGTATGATACAGCAAAACGATGGCCTGAGAATGCATGCGATGGTTTGTGAGGCATATGGAGAGGAGGTCGTCGTTTGGACAGTGCGATAAGATCTCGAGGATGAGTTCGTTCGGAAACGCGTCAGTCGACATGGACGTTCGGGACAAGTTGCGTTTGACAGCGGCACACATGCACAGAAGCTACTAATCCAAAAATTTAATCCTCGAGCTCATAACATCAGCGCGATGCAGCGAGCCCGCATTGAGCTCAAATGGCGGAATCCTCCCCTCAGCATCCCACCGCCTCCGCAACTCGTCACATCCTTGGTACCCAAGCGTGACAATCGCAAAAGAGAGGTATGCTTGGGTGTCTGCGTCGTCCTGCGTTGTTGCGAGCCAAGTGAGGAACCACCGAAGTAACAGCATGGCCTCGGGATGCATCGCGGTCGGAGACGGCAGTCCCTGCTCGGATAAAGCTGTAGCAGTCTCGAGGTGGCCTGACAAAGGGAGCGGAACCCAACATGGCTGGCCTCTCGCTATGTTGTTCCAATGTACCCCTTGTTGAGTTGCGCGGCGGAAGAGGGAAAATCGGCGTGATGCCGTAAGGTTTGCGAAGGGTCTGTACGGTTAGGTAGACTACGCCTTTGGGCAAACCAATGCCCAAGGCCTTCGTTGCAGAGGGTTTATATACTGTACAAGAGTATCTAGAATATTCTAAACTGGATGACTGAGACTCGGAGCTAGCTGACTGATGCTGTTCTGGAAGGTTCACCAAAATACTCCAACACCCCTGTGAGCGGCAGAATGGCGAGATACATTGTTGCGGTACGGCCGCTCCAGCTACGGAGCACTGCGAATTCCTCGTCGAGCAACGCAAAAAGGGTGTCGACGTTTTGCTCGAGGGGATAGTCCTCCCGACCACGCAAGGTGAGGACTTTCAGCCGCTCAAATCTCGGAAGATGCTCTTCGAGCGCTGCGACAATATCTTGTATATCGCCCGGCGTGAAACCCTATTTCGGAACAGTGAGGCGTAACGCAGCGCTGTATCGTTTATCCTCACCTGCGAATTTCTAGTGACGGGGTCAAAAACCAACGTCTCCATGTTGTTGAAATGATCCGCTAGCGCCGAGACGAGGGATGCATCCCAACGCCTGACCACATTGTACAGTTTGTTGAAGCACTCGCTGGAGCGCGAAATCCGCTGAAGATCCGGGAGATTATTCGAGATGAAGTCGGGGTCGGACGGCCAGTAGATTTCGAGGTCCTGCACCGCGGAATTGGGAACCAATTCTGCTGCGATGTCTATCGACCCTGCGAGCCTCCTGAGGAGTGGGAAGCTGTATCCTCCAGGCGGCGCGGAGGGAGTGGAAGAGTAGCCGGCGTCGAGAGCAAAGTCTGTGTCTCCTTCCAGCGAAGAGCGAATTTCGAGAACTGACAGAGTTTGGCCGTGATTTTGAGCGAATGTGAAGACGTAGTCGCAGCAGACGCAAGAGATCCTCGTCAGATCCGGGAAATGAACGTCGTAGAACGTCCGAACGATGTTGCGCGACGAATGCATGACCAGAGTCTGCAAGTTGCGCAATCGCGGGACTGTGGCACGAAGCGCCGTAAAAAAGGCGCTAAAGACGTCGAGGCCAGTCTGGTCGCATCGGCTAGAGCACTTAGAAGGAGATAAGAGCGTTAAGACATTCTACATACATGCCGAGCACTCGTGTCAAGTCGGCCAAGCCAGGGCGTAATCGGACGGCGCGACACCACTTCATAATGTGGACCGGTCGACGCAGCTCGACCGTCCAATATAGCGAGAGGATGGATTGAGAGTGTAGACGGCGACTGGTGAGGCACAGAGAGATTAGCTCCGGGCTTGAACCGAGCGCGGATATCTTGTGAATGAGTTCGTTTGGAAGAGCGTCAAAGGACATCGACGCCAGGAACAAGCCAGATTTGCCATCACTCCCACTATTTGCGGCTTGTTCTCGACCACCGACGAGCACAACTATCTCTCAGCAACACCTTTTATTCTCCCAGCTCATCCCATCCATTATTTCGACTTACGAGGATATATCGATAGCTGAAGTTGGCCTGTAGTAATACTAATGGAAGCGCCACAGCTTTCACCGAGAAACCCGCTCTCTCCGTGTGTGCAGGCGGCACCGTTTCCCGGCGGCGCTTCAAGCCAGTGGATGAACACATGTTCTCCGGAACGCGGTCGGTGTGTTCGTGAAAGATTTAGTTCTAGAGCGCTGATCCGACGCTTGGCAAATACGTCTAGACTGTGCGGAAACGTCGGCGTGAAACCGCATAGGTTTGTGGGTCAAGGTGCCGGACATATAGGTATTCACCGGATTCAGATAAAGACGCTGCATAGCGGAAGAGGAATGCATTATCTTTCTCTCGGCTGGTCCACATTCCACGTTCTTCTCTTTCATCCTCCCTAATTTCCTCTTCGTTTGCCATGAAACTGTCTATTTCATTCCTTATCCTCTCAATCGCGCTCCAAGCCATCTCGGCGCCGGCATCTTTTACCCGAGAGAATGGCGTTCGAGTTCTGAAGCGTGTTGAGCGCACCACGGTAAGCATCCCGTTTCTTGAGATTTCGCTCTTTTCACAATTGTAATGGATGCAGGCAACCTCCGGAAAGGTCGTCGCAGCCGCTCAACCAGTCAAGAAGCTCTCCTCAACTGCGAAAAAGACTGTGTGTCTCCTCCGTACATGTACCGCGTTGACATTGACGTGTCCGTCAGGGTGTACAAGCGACGCAGAAGAAGATCTCCACTACCCCAGGAACGGTCGCGAATTCGAAAAAGCCGGCGGGCGTGAAGACCGCCGCCAGCTCCAAGAAGAAGCGACCCGTTCCGGGTTCCACTGGCACGACTAGCGCCAAAAACACGACCATCACTGAGCCTGCACTCGATGTTGATCCGGGCGCATCGTGCCCGGTCCCCAAGCGGAAGCCGAAGACGGCTGTGAGGAGCCTACTGGAGTATATCGGCGTGGTTGAAGCTCGCATGCCGGCACCGGACTGCGATGGCTCTACTCCCGGAGCTGGCCCTTCGACCGCGCCAGTAGTCGCTGGGCCGAGTACCAGCAAAGGTTCCAAGGTCTTATTTTATTCCACCTTCGCGAGCTTCCAGCGCTGAGCGTCTCCAGATCGTCGCTGCATGCAAGTCCAACATCAAGAAAGTCGCCACAAAGATCTCTGCGAAGCTTGACCCACGCGTTGCCACCGTCTTCCATGCGACGTGTCGCGACAGGGCTACGGCGATCGCAAAACAAATGAAGAGCCCCGCCAAGTTGCAACTCAGCACCAATCTCCGCTGGCCTAACGAGTTTTCATTCTTGGGCGGGTTTTACACGACGCCGTCGGAGGAGAGCGCGGAGCTGTTCGGTGCTCATTTTTTGGATTGTCGTAAAGAAGGCGGGATTGTGGTGATGAAACTCGCATTGAACCGTGCGAATCTAAAGTTCGAAATTTCTTTTTATCCATACAAGAGGTCCAGGCTTAAACTTGGTTGCAGCGTCAAAGAGCTCGGCGACGGCGACGCGGCCCAGATATTCCACAGTGATCAGGACTTTATCGGTGGCAGGATCTCGGCCCGTCTCGCATCGACTCGCGGCAAAGTGAACAAACTTATCCCCCGCCTTCGCCCGACGGACAACGAGCTCGACTCGATTCTCGCTGGGAACGCCGTGTTTGATATCCGCCCCGAGGAGGATAACCGTCTCCGTGCGCTTGTCGCCGATTTCCGCGGTCCTACGGCGACGGATGTGGTTGCGGGTACCGTGCCCATTGCCTCGGAGCAGGTGGAGGCCATCCGCGAACACGTCGATTTCGGATTCGGATTGGATGCGTTGCTGGACCCATTCCCGCAGGTTGTACTGGTCACGGATCGCGGTGCGGCTTTTGTGTTTCCGCTTGTGTATGCACTAAAATTAACGTTCTGTGTAGCGATGGAAGCCCTGCAGCCGTTGTCGATCACTCCGCTCTCTGCGTGTCGGGCAGAAGCGTCGGACAAAGTTTTGGCTCAACTTGATAGTCTCGAGGCTGACGCCGAAGCCGCCCGTCAGGCCGCTCAGGCTGGAGTCTCTGCGGTTGCGTCCCCCTAGTTATTGAGCGACTGGTACCTGAATAATCCTTTGTTTCTTATATTATGTTGTTCGGCCGAATCTAATATAGAACATTCGTGATCTTGGCATAGTACGAGCGCCGCAAGCTCGGTAACGACCGCGTCTCATGGACCCTCCCAATAAGTGTGAGACAGACCCAGGCGCCGGCGCTGCACTTGGACAGAACTGGATTCCGGTGCGAGGTAGATAAACCTATTGACCGAAACCGCATGAAAGGAGCGCGCCCCAGACGGCGCATCTCATCATAATTTCTCTGGCCGGCCCATCTCTCTTTCCTTCCTTTGTCTCATTTACCTTCTCTTAAGCACGCAACGCGTAGCAGTGCAACACTATACCTGATTTAGAAATTCTGCGAACAGCTTTGCAACAGCTTAATACAGCTCTCGCATCTGCATTTGGTCAAGGTATACAGCTTCGAGGTGCTGTTAACCCACGGAGCTGTGAGCTCGACATCATAAATGATGCAATATTACAGCCTTTCCGGTTTAAAAACCCGCGAGAGGTGAGCTTCGCCGTTCACCGCCCTCTCCCTCTGTTGCCGTCAAAATAAGGACTGTGGAAATTAGCTCCTCATCTTTTCATCTTTGACGTTGTCACAGGTAAATATCTTCATGTTACGGCGCGGGGTGAAATTCGGTCGGTCCGACAACCGACCATTGCAGCGGCTCCGTCCGTATGCACAAGGTGATGCATGCCAAATTTTGTTGAAGAGCAGGTCGGGAAATCTAACGCAGAACACCCCGCTAGCCAGTTGCTGCGAGGAGACTGTTTATTACAGAATGGACACATACCCTAAACTCCCATGAATTGCATGTCGGCGCGGTGTTACGCAAGCATCTCGAATCCAAATAACACCCACAAAATATACATTGATGCCAGGGCGTAGCCCTGGCGTGTCTTGTTTCTACTTTAAGCATCCACATTTCGTTGACAAACTAGGATGAAACTCTCTTCCGCCCTATTTATTGTCACCTTCCTTTCTGTGCAGCAACACACCTTTGCAGCACCCACACCACACCATTCAACCGATCCTTCTAAGCGTATAGATCGTCGAGTTGCACCCGTTCGCGGTAACTCGCTCACGGTAGGCTTATATTCCGTGTCCCCCTCCATCTGCGATATATTCGACGCAGGGCGCTCCAGCGCTAGCAGGGGCGGCTGCTGCACAACCCATTCAAAAGGTTGTAGCGACGAAGAAGCTGGTGAGAATACGCGGATATTTAGTTGAAGTAGCGTGGCTAATCCGCCTTTCAGCCTGTGGTCCCTGCAGACAAAGGTGGTTTAGCGGGAACCAAGAAAATTTCCATCGATTCCGAGTCAGAGGTCGGCAATGTGGTGAGCTTCTGTATTCCGTCAAACTTGAATCTGCTAAATCTGCTATAAAGCCGACTCGGAACGGCCGATCAAGCGTCCTGCCACCACTACCAAGAATACTACCCTTTCCAGCCCCCCAGCTCGATTTCGAACCAGAGATGGAGGGTTTATTCTGTCTAGCTTACCAGCCGAAGCACAAGACGGTTGCCCGGCGCTTTTTGGAGTACATCGGCGCAGTTAACGTTGAGCCACTGTGGCCGAAAAACCCCATCAAATTCATGTAGCTGTTTCACCTGAAAACCTGTTGGAAAACACCATGAAACCAAGTGAATTCCACGGAGTTTCCTGAATTTCATGGAGTTTCATTTCATGTGGTTTTTGTTACATTCCATGTAATGTTTCATGGAGTTTCTACATCGATTCCATGGCGAAAGAGGTTGAACCAAAGGCTGAGAAAGCATAAAAGAAATGATGGCAGACCACCCATGCCTTCATGTTTCACTAGAAATCGGCATGAAATCCCCAGTGGCCCCGCTCTGAATGGAACCGGGGACCTCCACCAGAGAAAGTGGAAACAAGGGCAATAACCGCTGAGCCAAGCGGACAATGCTGCCAGAGTGCATCACTGGTCTACATACCCATGTTCCATGTGGAACACCCATGAAATTTGCCATTTTCCTACTTAGGTTTTTTTCTGTTTGCCTGCCTGTACCATCTTTCACCCAAAATCTCAGTGAATTTCACTCAGTTGTAGAACTACGCATAAAATCATGGAAACCTACATCAAATTCTAAAATCATGAAAAATACAGTCATTGTGAAAACCAGTGAATAGTGAAGCTCATGGCCAGAATTAATGAAATTGATGTACTTTTCCACCCACAGCGCGAGGCTCGGGCAGCATCTTCAGCCTCCTGCAGCAGTGTTCCCGCTACAGTGGCGGGTCTTTATCAACTTCCGTAATAAAGACCAAACCCTTTCCGAAAGTGGACCCGGATTTCAATAGAGCAACTGATATACAGAGGCAGATCGAGAACAAAGCATTCGACTTCTTACCAGCGCTCCAATGGCTAAACGAGTTCACGTTTCGAGGCGAATTCTATACGACACTGGTGGAGCTTGATGCGAAGCTCTTTGTTACACATTTTCTTTTCAACCAATGTTCGACGGAAGGGGGATTTGTCATTATGACGTTGGAGTTGAACCGCGGGAATCTAGAGTATGTTCGCGTGTTAACGACCCGAATCAGAAATTGACCTCTTCGGCTATAGTATCGAGCTGCTGGGTGATAGAACTGTCGCCAAAAGCTGTGCCGAAGATCAACAAGCCATCGGCATAAAGATATCTGACTTTCTGAAGAATTCAAACGCAAGGGGGGGAGGAAAACAGGTTAACGGCTCGGCCGCAGCTATCTGACAGCGAGCTTTCCGCAGCTCTGGGGAAGAATGATCTCTTCTCATGAGGAAGATCAAAGACTGCGCAGCATGGTCGCGAACTTCCCAGACGTGGTCATTGGTGCAATGCCGCTGGGTAGCAGCCAAAGGTCAATATTGAGGAACAATCTTAACATTGCGCAAATGGAACACTTCACCATTCCTGCCCTTCTGGACTCTTTCTCTCAAGCTGTGTTGGTCTCCAAACGTAGGCTCGAACCAGCCGGTCTTGTAGACCGGCTGGTCGATCTCGTGAATCTTTGAAGGGCAGTCAAACTTTCCTTTTATGGGATCTGGGTCTGCAGGGTGCGCCCGCTGCCTCTCAGTGCGCCAACGATGCCAAAAATGGTGGAGGGACGTGGCCAGGAGAGCCGCAAGGAGCCACGCGAAGTTTGGGAGTGTTATAAGTTCATTTGGATGAGATATACGCAAAATACAAGGGATGTGTGGCTATCAGCGTGTCGCCCATGCAGGGAGGTCGGAATGCCGAGAAAATGGGCGGATGGCTACGGCGCCATTCACCACACTCAACAACCTCCAAAGTCTACTCCAGCCCATCCCACATCCCCTCCAACCCTGCAGGTGCACGCTCCGGGGTCAAACGAGGTCTGCGGACGGCATGCGATACACGGGACGACACGGCGGGTCTAGGCAGAAAAAGACGTCTGAGGACGAGATATGGACGGCGAGGTGGGTTTTAGACATGGGAGAATCGTTCGGGAGGATTTGCGAAGCGCGGCGGGGTGCGGCTGAGGACGAGGCGGACGGGCGAGGGCAGGAGAGGGCTTGGCACACACTGTGACAGCGTCATTGATATCCCATATATGGGAACTTTGACAGCCTGAGATATTTGTCCGAGATCGACTGGTCCGTCTACAAGACGGACCAGCTCTGGTCTACTCCAAACGTGGTATGTTTCTTTGCGCGAATTGGATGTGTTTAACTGAAATGATGGGTTTAGCATTGGACTCACTCAAAATTGTGGACGTGGAGGACCTTGACTCGGACCTCGTCGATCGCGCAGAAAAGTTCCAGGCGCTCCGTGTGCGTCGCGCGGCAGAAAAGACAGCGAGGGAAGCGGCGGCAGCCCAAGCTGGGGCAGGGGCAACAACTTGAGAAGAACCAAAATATTTCAAGCACAAGATATGGATGTATACTGTACACTTCTAGCTCCGGGTTCTCGGACTGTACCATCTCATCTCCTCCCTGCTCCTCGATTTCAGTTTCCTTGCCTACGGATCGTCATTGCTCTGAGGCTCCGCGATGAAGCGAATGCGCGATTCCCCTATAGGGTCGCTGTCCTCATCAGGTGGACCCATCCACTCAAAGTCCGGAAGGTACCCATGATTTCGGAGCTGCACTACAACGAGTTGGAGACCGGGCAAGCCAAGGGCCTGTATTGCGACCGCGGCGTGCAGCGGAGAGAGTGGCTGAATGGGCTGCACATCGGAAAACACCGAGCGCAGGGCGGGAGCGCCGAGAAACATGGCGACACCGATGAGGAGCCACTTGAACTGGAGGAGCACGTGCGGCTCGGGCACCCCCGGGCCAGACACGTTGTGCGTCAAGAGTTCCGTTAGGTCTCGCGGAAGCCAGACACCGCCCGCCTTGCCCCATGCAGTCCCAGTCCCCGTGGGGAGGGAGACATGGTCGAGTGTCACGCAGAGGTCGCCCCAGTGCTGGATGCAAGCCCAGTCAGCAGAGAGGCCGGCGATGGTGAGCGCCTCGCCGTAACGTTTCGCATTCCATGTTTGCCGTGGGCCGCGATCGAGGAGGAGGACGCAGAGCTGAGTAAAGCGCGGCAGACTGGCTTCCAAACTGCGCAAGAACGCTGAAATGGGGCGCCGCGCCTAGATTTTGTGGTGAGCGACGCGGTGAGCGCAATGCGCGACATACCTCCAGATGGCCAAGATAAACCAAGGGCCCGCTTAACTCACTAAAGGACAAAGTCTGCAGGTCGGGGATGTGCTCCGCCACGGCGGGAATGATGTTTTCGTCCCAGGAGAAAGCGGTATTAGATAGTTTGCACGGAGCCACCGGAAGCCACCAGGTGGCATTTTGGCGTTGCGCCGCCTGGTGGCTTACATCCAAACGGTGGCTCCCGGTGGCCGCTAACATAATGTATAATATGCTGACCCCGCCTCCCTAGGAAGATAAAAATGCAATTTATAGTGGATAATCAGGGTGGAGAGAGTGTTCAGTCAAGACACGTCCTGGTGGCTGTTAAAAATGCACACAAGTAGGCAAATAATTGGGATTGTGTGTTAAGCACAGACACCATGGAGGAAGAGCAAGCCCAAGTGGAGTGTGCTACCCCCGTTAGGGCTATGGGGAGCTTTAGAAGTCGAGCCACCGGAGCCACCGTGGCGCAACGCACAAATGCCACCTGGTGGCTTCCGGTGGCTCCGCGCAAACTGTCTATTACTGGGGTGAGAAGAGGGCGGACTTGTCCTACATGAGCGGATGCAGCCTGAGGGAGGAAATTCAAGAATTTAATCGTCGATGCATTGCGTTCAAGTAACGCGACGACCTCGTCGCATTAAACGACGGAGACGAATTCAAGGTTCAGGAAGTGAATTCCACAGAAGGGGCGGAGGAGGTCAGGCGCCCGTAAGATGGTGAGCGATCGAAGGTTCGGGAGACGCTGGGCGGCCAGAATGAGGGCGTTGCTGAAAGCCCGAAGCATCGTAGGATTTTTACCGAGACTGGAGTGACTGAAGTTAGAAATGAAATACACTGAGAAAAGCCTCACAGTGTAAGTTTTTGGGTGGAAGCTCCGAGAGAGGGTCTCAGCTGCAGCGCACGACACCATTTGACAATGCGAGTGGGATCGTTGCTAGTGAGCTCAACAGCGCGATAGATACAATCGACGCATTGTGCATGAGCTCTACTGTCGACGCAGCAGAAGGAAATGAGGGTCTTTTTCGGACAGAGCGACGCGATTGCGTGGATGAGTTCGTTGGGCAGATCCGAGAACATGGTGGCGGGAGACAAGAAAGGGAGGACCGTGACCGCGCGACTCCTCGTACTCTGTGGCCTCCGGCGATTCCACCCATCCCAAGTTCACGCACGATCTTGTTTGTAACAGGG
Organism: Mycena kentingensis (nom. inval.); assembly: GCA_014461125.1. Taxonomy (NCBI): domain Eukaryota; kingdom Fungi; phylum Basidiomycota; class Agaricomycetes; order Agaricales; family Mycenaceae; genus Mycena; species Mycena kentingensis (nom. inval.). The sequence continues at coordinate 2,128,241 of JACAZG010000005.1, read as the reverse complement.
TATCTCATATTGGTTGGGTATATACTAGGTAAGACACAGCACTCAAGCGTTCTCTTTCTTCGCGACGCGCAGACGCCCGATTTCTTCCTTCCAAGCAGCCGCTTTCGTCCCCTCAGCGACGGGCGGCACGACGCATTTGCGGCGCGACCCAAACAACTTGGAGAAGCTGCTGGAGCGCGTGGTGGTGTTGGTGTTGGTGTTGACTGGCTGGAGCAGGCTTTGCTTCTGCTCGACGATCCGCGACGGCTTTTGCTCAACGGCACGCTCCTTCTCCGTCTCGACAACCTTCTTCGACTTCAACTTCTTCTCTCTCCACTCGCGAACGAGCTGCTTCTGCGTCTTCTCCGCCTTGCCCTCGCGCGCATGGTACTCTTTCAGCTGGCGGAGGACCGCGGCACCGAACGATTCCGTTTCTTCTTCCGCTGGAGTGGTCTCGAGGACGACGGCGGTTGTAATGGGGTATTCTGGGACAGGGACGATGGTGATTGTGGACGCGCCGATGGCGGTCGAGGCGACGGTGGGGACCGGGATCTCCGTGGTAAGGATGACGGTGGGGGTGGAGGAGAGAGCTTCGACCCGGGGTTCCGAAGGGAGTTGTTTCTCTAGAGCGAGGCGCGCTTCGGGCTCCTCGACGGACGGCTCCGTGGAGGAAGTGGTTATGTCGGCCGGGATGACGATGGGCACGACGGTGCTACTGGACACAACTGTACAGTTGTCCGCGTTGGTGTCCTCCGCGACGGCCAGAACAGGCATGTCGACGGCGGAGGTGATGTTGAGCGCAACCAGGGCGGCAAGCGCGCGGTCGAGTTCGTCTGCGGCGGCATCGAGTTCCGAAATGACCGCGTCGCAGTTGTCGGCGTCTTCGAGGATAGACGCGACGGAGGCGGGGACCGGGGGAAGGGTAACGCCAAACGGCGCTGCTGCGTCCGAGAGTGCGACGAGCTGCTGCTCGAGGAGGGAAAGGTCGGCGTCGAGACACGACGAGATGGGTGCGACCTCGTTGGTGAGCGTCTCGGTGGACTCCGCGGCAACATACTCGATGAAGAGCTTTGCCGGGGCCGCGACGACGCGCTCGATGATGATGGGGGCGACGACTTCGGGAAGTACCGCGAAAGTCGAGGCCAGGGACGGAGACGGTGCAGGGGGGCAGACCGACTCGGGGGTGTCGTCTTTTGAGGCCGGGGCAACTTCGTCGTCCAAAAGCACCCACTCAGCCTTGATGTCGCGACTCTGTACGGTGTTCTTGAAGCCGTTCGAGAGGCGTCTTGGGATGCGGGAGAGCGCTTTAAGGGGCTTGGGCGTCTCAACCGACGAACGGCGGCCGAAAGCGTTGGTGAGCGACGCAAACGGCTGACGCTTGGTAGTTGTGGTGGCGCTGGGCTTGCCGAGGCCGGACGCGGACTGCTAGATGGTTCGTTAGAGGACGGATTGAGACAAGGAGACGACCGAGACGTACCGTCTTGGGGGCCGGGGACGCCTTCGCCGCAGAAGCGACTGGGAAGCGGAGAGATTTGGCGAAAGTAATCACTAAAAACGACTGGTTAGCGTCGTCGACGGCGACAGACGAGAGAGGAGTAGCGCACTTGTGGTTGTGGTAATAATGAGAGAAGCGTATGTCAGGGGAAGTCTTTTGTACCCTCCCGGATGTCTCGATGATGAAAAATGCAACCGCGGAAGCGATCGAAGCTTTGCGCATGCATATGTGATGGTGCGCCCACACACACAAATCACCGGCATGTAGGTGCCTGGCTGGGCATTCCTGAAGGGCCTTCCGCGAGTCATTGTCGCCGAATAATTGCAGAGTATCCTTTGCAAATAAAGCCTTAGGGCCCTGACCGCAGTTTCAGTTTCCAAATACATCTTAGTAGGAAGAACAAAGGAAGAAACTCGATCGTATGCACCAAGCACCACAATGGCATCCTTTCCTCAAGCCCAGTGGACGGAATATGCAATACGAGCGAGTCCAAAACGTCTGGATCGTTCCGGCGCCAAATTAAACTGTCGTTCATATTTTTTGCACATCGCGCATGTGTTCGACTTGACGATGTCAGACGAAAAGAACACGGTAGAGATGAGGCGCTCGACACAGATGAACCCAGCTGCAAAGGAGCAGAAAGTGGGTCGCAAGGTCGCTGAAGTGCTATTCATTCCAAGTCTGTACTTGGTCTGCACAGAAAATTATGATCTCCCGACTGTTGCCCACTGCAATTCATTATTTGAGCCCCTCCCTTCGTAGATCTCAAGTACAATGCTCGGCGCTCGGACACCACTTGAGTCTCCGCTAAAGACTGGGTGATGTGCCTTAATCAAAGAAGACAGCTTGGAGCATGGGGCTATGTGGCGTCTAGATAACCCTTCTGGCTTCATTTTCCTGCTCGCTTGCGCCTCAGATCTCCTCAAATGAAACCCTTCCCGGGCTCTTTCCAAGGCTCGAAACTATCTGGTCCCTGCGTTAGATTCATTATCGCCTCGGCCAGGAAAAATAGGCGGGGCTATGATAAGTGTCTACGGCGCTAGCACGGACCTCGACAGACACGACACACGACAGCTTGTGCGAGGCCTATAAACGTGAGGAGGGTACGCGTCCTACAGCTTTGCTGCTGCCATGAGCATCGGTGAGCCACTTTCACGCTCATTTCGTCGCCGTCAATTGATGCGCCGCCTCTCACAGCCAGCCACCATCTCCGCCTGTTGGTCTTGTCCGCAACCGTCCTACTAGCCACTGCTTCACCCAACTTTGAGCAGTGCTTGAAGGACGTGAATGCGGGCAAGTATGGAACGGGGGCTTATCGGAGGGACAGACAACTTTGGCCGGCCCGTGAACGCGTCCGAGGCGACAGCGCTATCGTACGAGCTCTGCATCGTTGCCTGTGGGTCGGGTCCGGAAGCATGTAAGTCCTCTGTGGCGATCTGCGCTCCTGCTAAACCGTCCGCAAGTCGTATGGAAGAACTTTTCGGAGCAATTCAGGTCAGTCGACGATCCTTTCGCCCTTTTACGCGCCGACCGTATGCAGCGCATGGTTACTCCCATACCTCGCCCTCATGTCGCAATTACCGTTCGGTGCCGGGAGCAAGCTCAACAACCTAACAGCCATGATATTGGCCGTTGGTGCGTCTTTTTTTTCGTTTATCTTGCCCAACTAACCATCGCCCCAGGCTCTCCTACCCTAGCCGCGTACTCTCTCGCCCTCACCGTGCTGAACGGGCACTACGTCGCGGAGCGCTTCTCACACCTCCACTACTACCCCAACATTGGCCGCGCGGTAAAGATACTCAGCTCGCTCCAGCAGGCGCCGATTCGCGTGATCACCGAGCAATCCCTGCTTGCTTCTCTCGTCGTGCTTCACGAGAACGACGAATGGTGGGTGGAGCTCGAGCGTCTGCTGAACTACGTGCATACTTGGTACGCACGGGTGTCCGGCTGTCGCTCTTCTTGCTCACTGACGCTTCGCAGGTCGATATCCGCCGTCGCGTCCATCATGTGGGTTATAATCGCGTACATCTTTACGGTCATAGACTCCCTCACCTGTGCGCACGCATGCTCCGCGTCCGCGACTTAGACTGAAACGCATTGCTAGCACAAGTCACATACACGTACCTCAATTCGAACGGCCAAGCCGCGGGGTCGATCCTCCTCTGGCTCTTGCCCATCGTAGTAGGATGGCTGCAGCTCAGTCCGAAATGCGATTCTGATCGTGTCCGGGACGCCTTGGAACGTGCCAACAAGATGGCGTACGTCGCTACGCCAGACGTAGAGCCCATATACGCATCGAATATCTCTGCCCGCCGGGCGATTGGGCTCCGTCCCGGGTCGGGGCAAATCCACCGCGACGAGCAGCACAGCGCGCCGATATACAACTATGCGCGGTTCCTGCCTTGGAGCGTTGCTGTCGAGACAGTGTATGTCGCGTTCCGCGAAGCGTCGCAGAGGTCGGCGAGCCATCGGCCGGTGAATGGCGACGAGCAGTGGGTGATTGGCGATAAGGTCGTCAAAGTACGCCCGGAGAATCGTAAGGGAACGATTTCCCAAGTGGCGGCCTATGTGAGGCCGATTGAGGTCCTCGAGGTGTTCCCGCCTCACCGAAGCAGGTGGGGCAACGGCGTCCTATCACGATTCCTCCTCGCGTCGGGGTTGGCGCTGATGCTGACCTGGGGAACCGTCGGGGCCGCTATCCTCGTCGCCTTCTTCACGCCCACCAAAGGTATGTTCTTCTAGTATGTACTTTTTTTATCTTGACTCTTTCCACAGGCCTCGCCTGCCGCTCTGGCAGCTACCTTATCTACGGCGTCATCTCCACCCTTATTTGGCTCCTGCTCGTCATCTCCAGCGCCCTTGCGCATTACGCCACCTTCGCCACCGTCGTCAAAGAGCGCTACATGCACACGCGCGCTACGCGCATCGCCGGCGGCATCTCTATAGGTCTGCGGCGCACCGCCAAGGTCCTCGCGGCGGGCAACTCGATCTGGGTCATTCTCGCGTGCCTGTTCCAGTTTTCCAGCTTCTACGACCGCTGCTATTGCAACTCGTCCGTGTTTTACTGGGGGGAGCGCGCGTATAATGTGATTTCGGTGTCGGAGGCGGATGTGGCGGCGTTGAATGCCCCGTGGATTGGGGGTGTTGCGTTGGCCTGGTATGTGCTTTCACTTTCTGTGTTTAGGAGGGAAAGCGCTTATCAGAATGCAGCGGATGCGCCATTTTTTATTTGGGATTTGTTAATCTCTTAATTAACCCAGAAATCCCAGACAACTGAGGGCTGGGATCTTTGTACTCTCTTGTATTTCTATGCGTTTGCATGTAACACGAGTTGACTTTGTTTCGATTCGTCTCCTCACGCCATTTTATACGCCGGGTAAATGGACCTGAACCTGGCAAACATCGCCCGACGCGTCTCCTTCGTCTGCGATATCCCCTCCCCAATTACCGCCCACTGCTACTCTTTTGTTCGCTGTGTCGCATGCGCACGCGCAGTGATGGCGTTACTGTTACTGTTACTGTGATGCCCGTTCACACCTTGTCCCCGACTCTGATGTCAATCGCAAGCCTACCTTCCGAGCTTCTACGCGAGATCGCCGACGCGTGCCCGACACCGGAACTCATCTCCCTCGGCCAGACGAGTCAAAGTCTCCACGAAGAGTGCAACACTTCGCTCTACCGCAGTATCCGACTTGAGGGCAAAGACCGCATCGCCGAGTGGTGCCAGACCCTCAAACTCCACCCCGCACTGGGACTTCTCATTCAGAAGTTATCATTGTGCGTTCCCGAATATCGCTAGTACCTTCTCCTTGAACCATCCAGCCCGGACGCCGCATTCCGCGACCTGGACGCCACATTCTACTCCAACCTCGCGAACGCCGTCCAACATCTCACGCGATTGCAAGGCCTCACAATCTCGGGCTCTACGGAGCTCTTCCTCCCCTTCGTGCACCTCCGCTTCCCCCTCCTTGAAAGCCTCAGCGTCGTTGGGTGTGGCGGCTTGCTCGAGTTCGTCGCGCGGCATCCGCAAGTCACTCGTCTGGAAATCATACCGCGCCCCCTTGATACCTTCACAAGCATCCCATCTCTCGCCAGGAACAGCTTCCAATTCCGCTTGCCTCTCCCCGCGGACCCCATCCATTTGCCGCATCTGCGCACGCTGTTCACGGTGGTGGACGCACTCCCAGCTCTCGCGCCTGGGACTCTACTCTCCAGAGTACAGCTATATTGGGCGAAAAACCAGCAGGTCGAGGCAGAGCCTTCAAAATACTTCGCGAGTCTGGCTTCCCGCAGTCCTTCGATCTGGCACGTCCTCAATGCGGTATGCAAGTGGACGCCCGAGATCGTCCTCGCCATTGTTGAGACCATCCCGGAAATACGATCCCTGGCTCTCTGGAACCTCAAATTCAACGCCATCAATTTTTCCAAGGAACAGGTACTTGCCAGCGCATTACACAACTGACAAAAGTCATGGCACATGAAACAGGGGGTATTTTTGTCACACAAGACGGCACATCCCACCTAGAGGCGCCGGCCTGTCAATCAAAATTTGTGACCAGTGGCCATTTTTGTGAATATAATTTGTGTATGGTATATCTATTGATTTGTGACAAATTAAAACACTTTTAATCCCCACACCACAAGTCACTTCGACAACATCTGACTGCCGCCGGTGGTGGTTATTGTTAGCCGGGCAAACATCGCGGCACTGAGCCAAGCATTTTTTAATCTCAACGGGCAACAAGGGAATCATAACACATTAACATAGTTGTCTTCTGCAGATGACTCTGTGCAGAAGACAGAATTCAAGAAGCGCTGTCCAAGTTGGAAGCCTCCAAAAACAGGAGGTCATCCGTGGACGGCCGAGTACTTCTTATTTGTGGTCATAGAACTAGAAATTGATACCAGTTCCTACCTAGAAATCCATACTAGTTCCGACTAACAAGACTTTGACAACATTTTTTGAGTGACTCATCTGGTGTCATTTCCTTTGTGACAGAGTCAAAACATGGAAGTATTGCTGCCTTGTGGCTCTGCATACACAGCTATGGATTACGAGATAGCTGTCACAAAATGCTGACATAATTGACACAGAAAATAATTAAAAATAGATTTGTGTTTATTCAAGTGTCACAGATCAACCCCCATGGGCAGCTATCAAAAGTTGAAACACAGCAATCTGTTGAGGATCGACACGGAGGTCGTATATGTGTTTGATGTTGGCGTACGCGAGTTATGCGGCGTCGCGCGTTTAGCGAGCCTCAGTCGTTCTTTCCGGTGAACCACGACTGAGGTAGGCTTTCATGAGCTTGTATTTTGCATCTACTTACTGGTAGCTAGACGGGTTTCTACAGGTATTAATTGAGTCGTTCTTTCCGGTGAACCACGACTGAGACGGGTTTCTACACAATCATCCCCACTTGGTGTGCCGGTAACCACCCTTGTTTCAGGTGCCACAAACTTTGTCAGTTGTGATTAGACTTACTTCAGAATGAATTTCCGCAGACCCTCACCGATTTTATTCCTATGAACCAAGCCATCGAGAAGACAGTTCCAAAATTCACCCACATAACGGAGCTCGAGATTACAAGCAGGCTATCGCCCAACGAGGAATGGCCGCTTTACGAGAATAATTTCGCCGACAGTCTAGACGCGGACTGCGTATATATCCATCGCTGGTCGCGGCTCTGCCCGACTCTGCAGCGGATAACTCTCCCCAGTCTGACAAGCACGCCTTGGGAAGCCATTTGCGGGGTTTCCCTCCCGCATCCCGCGCAGCTGTGGCTGCCCGTTGGTATGTTCCAGAATCTGGATCTGAACCCGGGCTCGACGCCGCATAGCACGATGCCACCAGACACGGCGAAGCACTACAAGTGGCTCTTCCGTGCCATCGTTCTGCGGACCGCATCTGATCCAGGTACGGCGGCTCCGGAAAGGGCACGCAAAGCGCTAGCGGCGCCGCACACGATGTTCGCGCTGATTGTGCTCGGAGTCGAGGGGCTTGAGATGGCGCGGGAACTGTGGGAAGAGCATGGGGTGATTCCGGACTTTGAGGTTATTGAGTGGTCGGACGAGGAGGATGCACAGGCGGCGTTTGCCAAGTCGCATGTGCGGTTTTTGGAAGTTCCGTCGGATTCGGGATCGGGATCGGAGGACGAGGAGGATGAGGATGACGGCTCCTCAGGTTCGAATTCGGGTTCAGAGGAAGAGAGCGACGAGGAGGAATCATAGATGTATTTTTCCCGACGCGCTGTTTATGTTTGTTTGCTCGGCACGTGCACGATTCGGAACTTGCTCTGCTCCACAACTCAAAAGATGAAAGCAAGATGAAAGGTAATACTTGGTTCGCAGCTGGCCCATGGTACTGATTGCTCTGAAGGTCGGCGGCCCACGATGAGTCGCGGCCCACGCCCAGCTGCTGCCAGTTCAATTGTGCCAGTGCGTCGGATTGGATGCGATGACGACAGTCGGGAATAGGCACAGAGGCGCGCGGTTACTACTCTTCCAGCTCTTTCCCCAAGTTCTTTTCGCCCACTCCTGCCGTGCACTAAGCTCTTGCGCTCAATCCCGACGTCCGTTTCTATACCAGGCGAACCTGGGCGAACTGTGAAGAGTCAATGCTCGCCCAGGTTCGCCCCGTCTGCGTCACGGTCATCCCGCCCTGCTTTCAACGCGTGCCACTCTCGCCCGGTCTGCCACGTTCCGACCATTGCGACCATCCCTCGCTCCACTGCCCCCCGCAATTTTCACGTTCCTCGGTGTGTCGTCCTCCTGACTGCCGTAAGTATGCCCCGAAATAACAGTGCGCCGACTTTCCATGTTGGATTGCTGCTCGGCGTCGGGGTACTCAGCGCAGCTGAATATCCCGGAGATACGTCTCCGACGGAAGGCGGATCGACAGCCAGGGTGCAGGTTGCAGCTCTGTGCGCGTGGAGACTCGTGGGCCGTTAGCTATCGTCGTGCGCACGCCTGCGCTGCCACCGCTAACTCCGGCAACGTCTTTCCGATATCGGCCATTTTTTCGGCTTGAAAATTGCTTGAAAACTGGGATGAGGCAACGCCAAGGCGACGCTCGGGCAACGCTCGGGCGACGCTACCCTGCAATTCGCGACTTCTACCCGCGGCAACGGTATTCCGTGCTCACGCTCCCCGTTTCCTAGCGCCAGCGGACTGATTCTGGTGGCGTCTTGGTGGCGTCGAATGTGGGCCTCTTTTCAGGGCTGCCGGCCCTGGGATCGGGGGTCGTAGGCAGGGTCTCTTGCGATTTCTCCCAGTGTCGTTCCCAAGTCGTTCCGCTTCTCGCTTTGCGTTGCTGCGTTTCGTCTTCAAGTCTTGCATCCGTTTCCATGTCTCATCCGCTGGCGTATCCCCGCTGGACATTGTCCGAGTCCGATTCCGCTCCGTTCGATGGCGCAATCGACGCGCGCGCTCGTGCGCGACGCCGACGCGCCATTTGACCTCTGTCCTTCTATCTGACCTCGTTGCATTGTTTTCTCTCACCGCGTCTACTTTTCGCGCCCTCTTTGTCTGATATATCAGACCCCACGATAACCGACGCAACACGGAAGATTGCCGAGTTCACGATCTTATAACCCGATTTTGCGCGATGGTTTGTCGGGATGGCGATCTTGTGTTGCGGAGAAGCGGCCGCGGCGGTTCTCCTTTGTCTTCCGTTTGTGGCCGCACCTTGGAAGTTATGCGCAGGTCAGTTTTATCAAGCTCGATCCCGCTATTTGTCCGTGGCTAACGAGTTGGTCAAGAGTTTGTTCTTATTCTGCCTAGGTTCTCCCGCCTTGACGCGTTCTCGACGGGATCCGCGCGCTACAGACAGACTCGGGAACGAATTCATGATTCCAACCTGTTGCTTGTGGCGCGCGAACATACGACGCTCCGCATCAACTCTTTGTTATGGAAGGCCGGACACCCAAGCTTGTCTGATCGGGTGTCCGGCCGCATTTGGGTGAGACCCGGGATACCGCGGCGGGTTAGTGAGTGCTCTAAGCATGTAGTAGTTGTTGTGTAGTAGAGTCATTTGATTGGTTGGAGCCGAGAACACCGGTCCTTCAACTTCGGATCCGCTCATGTGCTTTGATATCTAGCGTGTGGCGCGGCTGCCTAAAATATGGGGGCATTATTTCCTTTAAATAGTGACTCCAATACTTGGGGCCTTATTCACTAGCAATATAGGCTCCATATTTATCTCCTTTTTGTGCAGAAAATAGGCCCAAATCTGGGAGCCTTATTGTTGTACTTTATGGGCTCAAATATGGGTCCACTTTTGGTTTCATTTCTTGGCCCAAAAAGGTGACCATTTTGCCAAACCATAATTCATTCCTTTAAAGGGTCCAGTTCCCAAACTTTATTTTCATACAATCTGGGCAACAATAGAGAGCCATTATTTGTTTGAAATATGGGTGTAAAAAGGGGCAGCCCATAATTGTGCCATTATTTACAACATTTAAATCTAAAAAAGGGCTCCCTTTTATTTCTGATTCGATCTAGTGAGTGTGACCGCGGGCGCGGGCAAACACGCAAATAAGTGAGGTGCATAATTACCATATAAATGGGGGCACTATTTCTCTGAAATACAGGCTCCTGTTTGAATAGCCTTATTGACCGGCAATCTGGGCCCGATATTTGCTCCTTTTGTTGGATAAAAATAGGGGCAAATATTGGCACCTTATTATTGTGCTTTATGGCCTCAAATCTGGGCCCATTTTTTGTCATGTTTATTGGCCCACAAAGGTGCACATTTTAGCAGCCCATAATTCATTTCTTTAAAGGGCCCAGTTATTGAACTTTATTTTCATACAAATTGGGCAACAATAGAGTACCACTATTTGTTTGAAATATGGGCGTAAAAAAGAGCAGCCCGTAAATGTACCCTTATTTACAACATTTATATCTAAAAAAGGGCTCCCTTCTATTTCTGAACCGGCCTAGTGACTAGTCTGTGGCGGGTTCCACACCGAATATGCGCCTGGTTTAATTCAAACCCGCAAAATCCAACAAATTAATTACTGTGATGTTCTAAACAATTTGGCAGTAACACTTTGCGCAGGGTTTCGAGAAACCCCCGCCAGTAATCTTCCTCCAATTCTCGAGTTTTCAGCGCAATAAAGTTGCCATTAATATACATCAATGGTGCCAAATGGAGCTAAGGACTTGGGCTTTGGGAAATTCCAGTACTGTAAGTACTATTCCGAAGTCAAGTTCATCAATTTTGAAATTTTTCCATGCCCGGGAAGGCCGAAAATCTTTCTTTTGATATCACCTAAATTTTAGGAGGGGGCTTCTCTCAGCGTCTTACACATTACACAAAGTTGGCCTCGGAATATTGTACTAGCTCTTCTGGGATGCGAGGAGCATTCACACAATCAGTACAAGAGGAAGGCTGCAGCTAATACTTGCTCTGAATTTCTCAGGATTCCATAGGATGACAAAAATTCAAAAACTGAGGATCCAGCTCAAGTTAAGAGCCTTTACCGTAGTCACTGCTAGACAGCAAAAAATGTGATTATAACCCGAAAGGGTTACTGTACTATTTTATTCAGTTCATCCATCAGGTGTCACATAACACTGCCGCGATGAAATCATGATATTTGGCCTCCTGAACAGGCAATTTTGCTGACTGTTGGCGCGGAATTTCTTTAATGGGAACAATAGACAAAACCTCAATTTCGTCGGGCATGTCACAGCCCAGCGCCTGACAAAATTAATCAAATAGTACAGTACCTAGGTGTTGTTTTGTTTTCTCGCAAAAATTACCTCACAGAAAGGAGCTGCAGCAAGCAACAAAGCGGGAACAAGGCTTGATGGCGGGATTGTTAGGATTGATGAAATCAGAAATTATTTGATACATTGCAGGGAAGCACCAGACTGCTAGGCGGTATCCCGGGTCCCACCCAAATGCGGCCGAACACCCGATCAGACAAGCTTGGGTGTCCGGCCTTCCATACTTTGTCACGTTTGTGGGCTCTTGCGACAGCGGCGACCTCGTTTTTCGGCATCCAGGCTCAGGCCCGCGTTGACCAGTCCGGGCTCTGTGGGGGTCGACGTAAGTTTCGGGCTTTTTCCTAATTCAATGCGTTCCCTGACACTCTTACCAGTACCGAATCCCCGCGACGAGTATCAGCGGCGCTGGAGAGCCAACCCGTCGAGGCGATGCAGCCTCCGGGTTGGTTCTATCTTGCGGAGGGCTGCTTTGCTTCGGGTCGCCGCGCTACTGTGTCCGCTGTTGGCTTCGCTCGAACGCCGCCAAATACTTACCGTCCGTGTCGGCGCTAAGCATCGTCTATGCTGATCCGCCTGCCCACCTGCGTACCTCACACCGCCTCAAGATTCTGAGAGTATAGAGCGTTATGATAACCAACGAGATTACAGGACGGCGAGGGGAGGCAGTCCAAGTGGTTCCCCCGCCGAATCCCTCGCTCGCCACAGCGAAAAAAGTGCGTCGCTGACTCGGGCACAATGTCCTCGGTGCTGACCCTCCCTTGTCGCAGCAGCATCGTGCACTTTGCCGATCACGATGCCCGCATACGCATGCCGGAGCCGCAGCCGCAGCCGTCAGGCGGACCCGCGAACGTATCGCTGCTGCAATACGTCTGACCGAACTCATTTGCGCTAGAGCTGATGCTACTTTGTTCTCCTCTTGAGCAGTTATTACCCTTGCGCGGTATGGATCGTCTTCCCTTCATTTCCACCCCGTACTCATCGACGCCAGCCTGCCTGCCCGGCGCGCAACGTATATTAATGGATTAGACAACAGCGGATATGCCTCCGCCAGCTATGAATTGATTCATGGCGGGTGAGTTTGCTGTCGCTACCCACTCCCCGACGCGCCTTTTCGAGTCTAGCCGTCTTTCGCAAATAATGCTGCGCCCGGCCTCGTTCCTCCTTACACCATCCCTCGTCTTTGCCTTTCCCTTGGCGACTACTCGATGCAATATCCTTTCATTGCGCTACCAACATCGCACTTGCCTTTCCTGCTCCCTTTAATTGCCCGCCCGCTGTATGACGTCCCCTCCCTGTTTTTCGCAAATTTGGCTTTGGGATCCGCACGGGCTACACATGCTGACCACGTTCCAGGCGGGCGTTCGCAGAAAACGAGTTTCCGCGACGATTGTGCGGGGCGGCGGGGGCGGCACACGACCACGGCGCGGGAGGCGGTGTCGGCCTGAGAAAGCAGAAGGAGCGGGAAGGGAACGAACTTCAACTTGAAGCGCGTGACCACGGCGAGCAGCTCCCCCGGTCGCGGAGGACAGTTGAGGGTGGGTAATTATTGGTGGGAGACGCCCGTGGCGTCGACGGGCAAAGCCTAACCAGCGGGACACTTCCCCACTCCCTCGTTTTTTCGTATTCCGCCGCCGACTTACACTAGCTCCGCGCGCAACTCGCAAAGAACCACATCGGCAATTCACTACACCATCGAACGCCACATATCGCCCGTCCTTCCTTTCCTACAGCCAAATTGAAGGTCTGTCCAAAGCCTCCTCGTCAGCGGAAGCATGTCTGACAAGCCGGAAGCTGAAGGCTGAAGCCACCCCCAAGATCCTCCGCCGTTTGCTTTATGTATAAACCAGCCAGACACTCGAACGCGCGTGTTGCTGTAGCCATCGAAACAAGCTCTGGTCCGCGTTCCGAGTGGGTAAGTACAAGTAAGTTATGTGAGTAACAAAACTCGCAGGTGCAAATATGTTTAGCACGGCTTCGGCGCCACCATCCCTCTTGCACCCCCGTCCGTTGTTGGCGAATGTCTTGCTCGTTTGGAGCAGATCAGCACTGTATCTGCGCTTTGCAGAAGCTTGCGAAGCAGGAAGCAACCTCGGTCTGTATTGTCAGGGACGGAGGCGGAGGCGTCGACGTCGACGTGATACTTGGGGCGAGCGCCGTGGCCGAGATAATAGCTGCGAGCTGGATTCAGAGGCGTTAAACGGGGAACTGGGTGATATCATTGCGCAGAAAGAGCACACACACTTACGCGTGTGGCGCACGGCGCTATGTTTGGGTTGCGCGGGTCCGTTGGGCTCTAAATCGAAGCGAAGCAGAGGTCATCTGTACTTCGTTGGGGCAGTCCGTGAATGTCGCGGTCTGTTTGCGTATGTATGACTTCGTTAGTATTACAGTCATCTGGGGCAAGACCCGGCTCGGACATTGTGGGTACTACGAGTATTATTATTATCGAGGCATACTACCGCTTCTCGCGCTCGGCCCCGAGCGTACGTAGGTGTAGGGATATATATCCATTCATCGACCTTGCGGGCGTTACCCAGCGGAATACGAATTTCGAAATCTGCAGCTGGGACCCGGGAGGACTACAGTACTAGTATGCCTCCTAATGGGGGACCACAGAGTCAGCTACAGATCGAGGTTACAGTACTGTGTACGCTGCTGCGCGATAAAATAAGCAAGGTTGCGAGCGAGCGACTCATCTTTGTACTCAAAGAAGCCCGGTGGCGGATTAGCCTGACTGTGTCCAAAGTGCCCGTCCGTCAACGGAAATACGCGTCCCATGGCAGGGGAACGACGGCGAGCGCTACCAGAGGATGCTTGAAGCTCGAGGAATAAGGCAACGCAGCCTCGTCGCGCTATGAATAGTGCGCAGCGAGGAAGGTCAGGTCAGGTCAGCTGGCGTTCGCCAACCGCCAACCAGGCAAGAACAGCGCCAGCCTGAGGCAGGGACATAATCCCGCGGGAGCGTCCAACTGCAAACGCAAACGCAGAGTTGTGGGGGTGCAGATGTAAGGGGAGATGAGGGTGCTCACGACGCGTAGCTTCTCCGTATCGAGGGCGCGCGGCCGAGAGATCGAGGGTCGGCGGCTGGTGCTTTTACGTCGTCGCGTCGGAGTAGCGTACGCTGGGTGCAATTAACTGCGCTTGAGGCCTGAGGGCGCATGATCGCAAGTAGCTACAGTCGTCCGAGGACGCAGCCGGCGATGCGTACCAGCAGCACGAGCCCGCCAGGCACGTTCGCGCGCGTGCATTGTGTGTGCCCATCGACAACAACTCCGAGTCGAGGCTGACCTGCTCGAGAGTGTAACTTATCTCCGCGCGATGCGCAGCGGCGCCAGTGCGGGGGCAGATAACGCCGTCGCCGTCGCGTCGTTTGGGGAGAGTCGAGTCGGCCCGAGGGACGCAGGGCTGGAAATGGGGATGGGGGCAGAGAAAGAGACGCGTTAAGATTTGCGGACGAGGGAAATAATTTGGACTTGGACGTTGATTGTGCATATACATGCCCAGCGGACGAGATCGCTGCACAAAGCCATGGCCAAGCATCCCGCTCCCGCCGTCTAGACCCAGCGGGAGAGGTAACGGGCGGTCAATTCGGGTTTGAGGATGCTAAGCTGAATCGAGAGGGCGCAGCGAATCGAGGTTCAGAATATACGGAATCGCGTCCGAGCGAGGGACGAATTTGCGGACGGAGCAGATAACATTGACACAAACGGCTAGCATCGCGCTCCGAGTCCAAACAAGATTTACCCCGGAAATCGGTCGTCGAGGGATGCCGATGCGCTGAGCATAATTCGATGCGGAGCGAGCTAGGTGGATATAGAATCTGGGCGCTGCGCTCGGCGGGGTCGGCTGTTTACCTGGCCCTGTACAAATCCCAAAAACAAACAGAATAGCGTATAGCGCGGATTACAATCTCATCTAGGCAGAGGAAGATCAGTGGAACGTGCCGGAGGCGGAGGCGGATGCGGCGCACCTATAGCCAATCGCCGGTCGACGGAGAACGCAAGGGTGCTTGAGTGAAGGCCGGAGGATGTTTGTTGGGACGGAGGGGAAAAGAACAGAACAAAGTCGCGGGCGGACGGCGTCCCAAGCTGCGGAGAGATATCATTGACAAGACGGCGAGATACGACGCGGGCGGGGTCAGCAGCTGTGTGCGAGACTGAGGAAGGTGAATAGGACGAGGGGTACCGGGAGATGAAGGGGTCGGGCGAAGCTAACTAGCTTGCTCGCAAGTTTGCGGCGGGACCGGGGCCGGAGAGCAAGCTTGGAGGCGTAGGAGGCGCATCCGCGGAGTGCTCCTCGACGGAGGCGGAGGCCCGTGCCAATGGCAGATGGGATGGGATGTATACGGGTCCGAGCAGTGCGTACTGGATGGGCGTCGTCCTCGGGATGATTGAGTTCTGAACCACGACCTAGTGAATGAGAATGGGATTGCGACATTGACGAGCAAGACAAGAGTGGGAAGGCACTAGCGGAGAGGTAAGAGATCTGAGGACGGAGATTGATGGCGGACAAAAGAGGCGCAGTGAACGTCGGGGTCGGAGGGCGGGCGTCGGGGTGGGCGTTGGCCGACGCGTCGGGGGTAGGATGAGGGTTGAAATATAAGCTTTGATTCTGTGGTCGGGCACGAGTTTTATGAGCTAACGAGGGTCTTTCACGCATGTTGGCCCAGAATCTAGATCTGCATCCAGATTCGGATAGCCGAGTGGGTATATAGTTCGCGACTTGCCCGCTCACTTTTCTTCACCCGCCCCGTCCCCGTCCTCCTCCCAAATACCCATTCATAATACCCTCCTCTTCCTTCACTTCCTCCACAATGTCCACTCGCGGTCCACCCACAAAAAACGGCCTTGTCGCCCTCCCGTCCCTCTCCAACTCCCTCAACCAGCTCCCCCAAGTAAAGAGCATGTCCAACGTGTCCCTCCACAACCACATGTACGCACAACGCGCAAAGGAGAGCCAGCAGCTCGTGCGTCCCGCAGAATCCCGCCCCTAGCGTTATCTCACTCGCCGCCAGCTCCAAACCGCCCTCGGGAACGGGACCGCGTACCCGAACTGCCCCATGCCAGGCGCGCCCGCCGGTCAGGGGGGTGCCCCTCTCATGATGCGTGCTCCGGTGAGCTACGACCGCCTCGCGCTCCGTGTGCACGCGGTCTGATCCCTTTCCCAGCAAAAATCCAAGTAAACGCGCACGCGCCTGGCCAGCTGTCCGCGCTCTGCTCGCCACCATAGACTATCTATTGGCCCTCGTCGCCGCCGCCGCCGTCGCCACAGCCGCCGTCACCGCAGCGCGAGGGACGCCTAGATGTGCCCGTTCCGCATTCCGCCCGCCCGCCTCGTTGTCAGCGTCGGCTGGTCACTCCAAAATGCGCGCCGCCTCAAGCCGGCGCCTCCGCCTGTACATACTCCCCATCCTTCACATACGTCCCACCGCGTCGTATCGTCCTCGCTCTCGCTTTCGTTCTTGCTATCGATCTCGGTCCTCTCTCTCTCTCTCGCACCCCATAGACATCATCTCATAACTACTATATCCTCCTGCACGTACCTACTACTTACCCGGCATCGCATCCTCTCTCTCTCCCTTGGGCTTGTGCTTTTCGTTGTTCATCTTGGGTTTTGGTTTTCGTTCTTGGTCTGCCTCCTCCCGCACACTTTTGCACACTACTTCTTGACGCTCGGTACTCTTCCCATTTGTATGTCCACCTGCACGCACACCAACATGCATTTTGCACCCCGCACCGCACAAAGCAGCAGCGCCGCCGCCTGAATCGTATCGAAGCCCATTATTATCGTCGAGGTCTCCGCGCGTCGAAGTCGAGAAGACCCTGCCTGCTTCTCTACTATTACGACGTCCGAGGGCCGTAGGTAGGTGGTACATATCGTCATTCGCCAGAGATCGTCCCGCGCGCCCGAGCCCTGAAATGCATGGCCAAACATGAACGAACGCGTTCTCAAGGCTAAACCCGATCCGTGCCTCCGATTCCCTGCCTCCAGTTCCCACTTCCAAGCCAGGCCAACCACGCACGCCCCCCTCTATCGAGTAGCGGTAAGTAATTATTATAAATCGCCCCGCGAGGCCGAGGAGGTACCCCATATCCCGTATCCCGTGCGTGCTAGTAGCAGCAGCGGGTTGGCGCCGGCGCCCTTCGTGCGGGGTTTGAGTACTGAGTCTGCTTTGGGATTGGGATTGCGTTCTGCCAGTGCTTCCCGCAGCGCTTCCCGCTTCGCGCTTCTCGATCCAGAATTTCACAGCAGAGCGCGAACCTGCAACTTTTTGGGGGCTATGAATAATCGCGCGACCTCACCGTCGCGTTCGCGTCGTCAACGCTCTCATTGGCCGTCGCGCCTCTAGACGACGCGTGAAAATGAATAATAATATACAGTAATAATATTGGTTGTTGCCGACGGTGTACGCTTGACGCTTGGACGGCGCCAGACTTTTTTTTTTAATCATGAGCTGCAGGCTGCATCGCGATTCGACGGTGATACTACTAGACTAAGATAGCGCCCGCACCCTCAAACGCTTGCAAAGACGTCACCGACGCGAATGCCGCCAATGTTAATTTCCGCCAACTGACGTTCTGCGTTTTTTTTTTTCGTGCTCTTCCGAGTTCGAACGCCTGGCGTTGTCTCTATGGCTGAACTCGGCATCATCGCACGGCGCATGTGTGTGTGTTCCGTGCCTGAGAGTGAGTGCGCCTCACCCGAGTGCGACTCGCGAGTCGGGCAAAACACGCGGACGGCGGACCCAAGTCCGCATATGTAAACCCCTGTGCGCATGGGCGCGTCACCGCGTTTCCACTTTTTTATCGAATTTTTTGCGGCTTTTTCGCCGGGCGCCACGGGTCTCCGAGGGGGTTAACGGGGGCCTGCGCGGTGGAGAAATTACGACTACACACGCGGCGCTGCAGGAACGCGCCACCCGCCGCCGCGTCGGTCCCGTCCCGATGACCGATGATCTGCGCCACGCGGATCGTGACAGCGTGTGACGTTTCGCGTTTCGGGGTCGGACCGGGGATGCCGGGGAGATTATATTACACTTCCCTTCATGCATGCATGAACGGCGTTTGCTTTGTCGGGCTCAGGCATACGGCTGTATCGGGCAGCGTGTTGAGCACAAGGTGTTGTTGTATAAATAACTTGAAGGCGCGCTGTATCCGCCCCGGGCCCGATCTGTGCCTCCCCAAAAGCGCTATCGATTCGAATTCCTTCTAGGGTACTTCACCCAGGGTAGGGTTATCTCTTTTTATAATTAACTGGAAGATCGGGCAGCATTCTGACCAGATCTCAGGCTTCCGAGCGCTCACAATTACCAGCATTCCACGCACACGCCGAACAATGCCGCTGCGAGATGAAAGAAGGACCCTCGAACTGCTATTGCTATCGCAATCAAGATCCTCCTGCATGGTCCCTGCGCGGGGATCTACGCTCTGCGCTCTATCGCGCCAGCGTGTCGCAACAGCCTCAGACTCGGAGGGTCTCTTCTTTCTTCTTTCTTCGCTGTCACCGTGCCAGTGGCGGCCCCGGGATCACTGATTCTCTCCTTACTTTCTTTGTTCCGCCGCGCGCCGCCTTCGCCGCGCTTCTCGCAACGACCAAGATTAACCACAACCACATCCACGGGTGTGCATGCGGCGCCGAAGCTCGGCGATCTACCATCGGTGCCGGCCTCGACCTCGACCTCGCCTCGACATTCCGGTTTTCCGGCGTCGGGATCTGTTATAAGCGCCAGTCCAGGTTGCTCGAGCTCCTCCCGTCTTTGTCCTTTCACCCCCGATCCTCTCAACCCGCTGCGCCTAGGCATAGCCATACCCGGCTTCAGCTTCATCCTCCCGTTGCGCATTGACACGAGCACTTATCGGTACGCGTACGTCGCTGTTTATCGCGAGTGCCCACAGGCATAAATTGTTAATGTACATCTATGGCCGCGTCAGCTACAGACTGCCAGTGCAGCCGTTCATTTCGCGACCGGCCCTGCGCGTCCGGTGTCCGTTGTCCGCCTATCCAACCAACCAAATTCGCAACTTGAACATTCGCGTATTCGTCGGTAGCCTGAGATGGTATACCTTATAGGACTTCCGGTCCCGAGCTGGACGGGTTGCGACGTCCATGAGTAGGACGGTTGGGTTAATGTCCGCCGCGATATCGAATAGCTATAGGGTGGGATGCAGCTGCAGGGAGACGTACGCACACGCGCGCATGCTTGCGACGAAAGTTTGGCGACGTATAATTCTGATCCAGTTGGAGGTGAGGGACGATGGAAGTTTCCTGGCCAATGCGACTGCTGTCAACAAAGAATGAGCAGATTTCTATGGCACTAATAGATAGCCATGGACAAAGGGAATTCCAAACTCGAATGTTGCTGGCCGAGCACATTGTGGGGCGAGGCGGCGACAGAAGCTCGTCAACTCAACTCTCCACCGCACGACTCTGAAACGCCATGTGCTGTGTGACATATTTTCGTGGCACACGAGGCCAGGAAGAACAAAGAGAATCCGCCACAAAGAAGAGTGTCGGAAAAACCCCAAATCGGTTGCGACGGATTGAACCGGATTGGCGGCTTGGGACCGGTCCCAAGCCTTCCCAGGCCAGTCCAATTGGGGCCTCAAGCCGTTGCAAGCCGACACAACCAGGGGCATGGATTGGGACCCATTGTGACCCGTTACGACTGATTCTGCTGGGTTTTCCAGACAAAGGGTTCACTGGCAGGTCACATTCATTCTAGTGTGCCAGCCAAGGCGCCAGCTCATAGTTGGGCTCAGACCTTCACCACCACCTGGACGACAGTCCCTGAGCACTGGGCGACCAACCTCTCACGCAAGCCACACAGTCCTATAGAGTAGATGTGGAGTCGACGGGAACAAAACTTTGAATGAATGCTAAGTGGGGCCGGTGAGAACGACGGACCTTGCATATAAAACGATCTGCCTCTTCCCGCGATGTCCCTCTTCTTCCTCTACGACCATGTCCTCAAGACGCCTCCCAGCGATGCCCGACATGCACCGACTCAATGCTGACCTTGCCGCGCCCGTGCTCGCGCCCGTGCCCCTGCCGCCGGTGCGCGTAATGTCTTCCTCATCCATTCCATTACTAACATCCCTCTAGACTCTCGCCAAACCGGGACCTTTAGCTCGCCTCAACACCTCGGTGGTTCTAAGGTGTGTACGCAGCATGCTTTTACGATATTGGTCCCCAATATGCCCCCACTCGCAATCCCCACATGTGGTGAGTGGCCGCCTCGCGCCTGCACTCTTCGGCTTCTCACTCACGTCTTGTAATTCAGGGCGCGGCGGGGTGGGCGCGACGGCGCGCCGCATCTGCATATGGAATACTATACCTTGTACTTGCCGCGGATTTTGATAATTGATTTTATTTTTGTAATGTTTTTTTTTTTTTTTTGCCCTGCGGGC
Source organism: Mycena kentingensis (nom. inval.) (assembly GCA_014461125.1). Lineage (NCBI taxonomy): Eukaryota > Fungi > Basidiomycota > Agaricomycetes > Agaricales > Mycenaceae > Mycena > Mycena kentingensis (nom. inval.). The sequence goes on along the minus strand of JACAZG010000005.1, from coordinate 2,107,625 downwards.
TGGGCTGGGCTGGGACAGCACGCAACCCAATTAATCCGTCTCAATCCCCCAATATTGAGATGGATTGAAATGGCTCGCAATCCACGCCGGTGGTTGCAATCGGTCCCAGGCCTAATTGCGCATGTTGCAATCCACTTATGGATTGTGGGATTGCGACGGCTTGGGACCGGTTGTGAGCCGTCCCAGGCATTTATAGTTTTTTCCGACAAGTTGAAGATCCGTCGTTATCCGATTCCTCTGCCATACAGATATAAGTATTTCCGCTCGTAGAGTATTGGACCCTGGCTCATCAAGAGCGGTCTGCAGAGATCCAGATTCCAGAGTGGCTAGTACGCCAACAAAGGATTGTCACGCCGAAAGTTGAACTGCGCAGGTCACACTGATACATGCCATTGGAATAGTCTACAGCCCAAATGCAGATTCCAACTCCTGCCATCGACGTCGCTGACGGGTCGCATCCTGTCGCCTCCAGACAGCGATAATTAACACCTACAACTCAAAACTCTACTGCGGACATTCAGTACTCTGTCCTCGGAGCACACTTGGTCGGGTCCAGTCAAGCTGAAGTTCTAATTATTACTCGTACTTCGCGAGGGCCATCTGCCAAGGCAGAAATTATGCCGATGGCGCAGATGTCACAGGACCGCGACTCGTCGGCCTGGGCCCTGGGGCTTCGATCCGAGGTGTTTGGTGATGTTTGTTCAACCCCGTGTGCATGGATATTTAGTAGTATTGGTCCTCGATGGGACGTCTGGACGTCTGGACCCGGGGAGATGCATATGGGACAGCTGTAAGGCAGCAGCCTACACCTGGAGGGCGGGTATTTACTACTCACAGCTGAACAAAGTCTCTGCTGGAGATAACCTCAAGTGGTCCGGTGATAATCTCATCTTCCTTTCTCAACCTCCACCTGCGGAGGGACGTTCACACAAAATCTAGAGTAGTCGTACGCGTGTCAACCCGTCTGTGCCCAGTTGCTAAGCCGACATCCACATCCACCTGCAGGCAGGTCAGCTTGCAGGTCAGACGATAAATATCCCCGGATCCCGACTTTTGAATGCGCTGTGTGTGTGTTCCTGCCACTGATAACGACGGAATTGCATGCATATGCGCAATCTATAGCCCGACCCGGATCTCGGGGAGTGAGCTGAGAGCCTGCCCATTGGCGCCGCTGGATAGCTGGAGGTAAAGATGTGATGATCATGAACAATGAGAGGCGAGCTGCGAGGGCAATATGAATCCATATACGAGTAGCATGCGAAGATTAATCTGTGCAAGCCGAAGCGATAAGCAGGAGGGACAGCTGCAGCGAACTGCGGTCGTAGCTCGAGGAGTTGCTCCGAACGGCCCGTGTGGGCTTTTTCTCTGGTTCTCACTCGGGCTGCAGTGAACGTGCCACAGAGCTTCGAAGAAAATACAGGCAATTGCAACGCTTCCCCACCCATTTCTGCACGGTGGCCCACAAGCGAGAATCAAACAAATACCTGCTCGCTCGAACGGCGAAATCCATTATCCCACAGAGCGCGAGAAACCGCCGAGAAATGGCGCCGTGCCGCCGTCGGGGAGCGATGCGCATGATTTGGACGCGCCCGCCGTGAGTGGAAAACACTGGATCGCGACCGGGAGGTTGGCGGTGTTTGCCACGGCCGTCTGGATCTCTGAAAACCAGGTTATTACAGAGCCCGCTTCCGCGACATAGCGCACTGCGCAGGCCAAGCCGGGCACGCGGTAAGTAGTCGCGGGAGGATGACGTCCAGACGGACTCACGCAGCGGCAACGTCGACGACGAGCGGGGATAGTCTGGGATGAGCAGCGTCGCGCGGGGCAGAAAAAGTACGCTAGAAGCCGCAGCGGGCCTTGCTTTATTGAATTCCGAGAAAAACATGGCGGAGATATCTACCTCGATAATTTTGCAAGCAGCCAGCCCACGGAGCGGAGGAAGGGCATGAATGCATGCGGGGGAGGGATGGATTTCCTTTGGATGGTAATAGGTTCTGGATTGCCACAGGCAAGGACGCCGTCGAGATCTTGGCGACACGCCGAGGCGGGTTGGTGAACGGAAAGTGAAAGAATGCCGGGGAGTGTGGGCGCCGATGCTATGGCGCCACCGAGTCGCCAAGCTGTGGCGTCGGTACGTACATGAGGCTTAGCTTGCGTACTTTGTAGGGACATGTTGATTGTTCGCGTTGAAGGGTTGGTCGTGGGAATATCACATGATCCAAGCATATGCAGGTTCAATTCCACAAACACGTCTAGTGGTACAGGGTATCTAGCAGGTACATCCCGAGAGTGTTAAAATTTGTTGTGAGAGGGTTCAGAACGAAAAAGACAAGGGGAAAATGCGCCAGCGCCAAAGAACAGGTAATTCAGACACCGAGAGCCTTCGCCAGCGCTCGCGCCTGTGTGTCACCGAGGCTTTTGAGAGACCCGATATCAATGCTCGTGCGTTGTACGCCTGGGGGAACCTTGCTTCCCGAACACAATATCTGCGATGTTTCAGAGAAAGATAGAACCGTAATAACCAGACATACAAGCAACATCGTTCTGAGGGTGGCCGTTGTTACCGTCGATTGACTGCCCATAGCATGTTTGGGCGATGAGGATCGATGCCTCTCCGATGACTTGCGGACTGTCCGCACTAGACGCAACATTAACATCGGTCGTGGGACCCAAGAGCAAAACAAAAGACGCACTCTTGATCCCCATAAATCCCATAAAACATCTTCCCGTTGCAGATGATGGCGCCGAGCGCATTGTCCATCACCATCGACTTGTACTCCTTGGTAAACCGCTCGGGCAGAACAAAGTATGGAACGCGCGTCGCGTCCAGCGCGCCAAAGGACGTTTGCGATTGGCCGTCACGGTTACCCTAGAAGACAGAGAAAGAGCCGCAATTAACTTTGGCTCCAGTATAGAGTTGATTTAGCGTGCGTACCCTGCAGTTGGACTAGACGCCACACCATTTTTTTTCAGCGCCCCAAAATATAAGCTTCGAGTCGAACGAACACACCTTTGGTCCATCGCAGTCTACATCCATATCCGCAATGAAATGGAACGCCGACACGCCCGTGAGGTTCCACCAGTCCCCATAAATGTTGCTATACACCTTCCGCTCCGGCGTCGTCGGGTAGCTTGCCAGCACCTTGGTCCGCGAGCCCTGCGCGGCGGCGTAGATCCCTGCGGCGTTGATAGACGGGTCCGCTGCAAAGTTTGCGGTCGGCGCGCTGCGGTCGGCCGTGGGGACCGGCGCAGGCGCGGATTTGGCAGTGGTGTGTGCGTGCTGGGGAGGTGCGGGCGCGTGTTCGTGTTCCTCGGGGTGCGCCTCCAGCTCCGCCTGAACGAGCCGTTGTTTTGCGCGGGCGCTGTGCCGACGATGGGCGTTGTGGATCGACGAGAGACTGGGGAGGACGAGGATGGACAGTGTGAAGAAGGCGGAGAGTTTCATGTCGTTCTGGGGTACGAAGACCGATTAGATAGAGAGTGGAGTGCCCCGGGAAGGGACATTAAACGAGGCGTAATGAACTCACAGACGCTGAGGCTGAAGCAACGAAAGTGTGGAGAGGCGACCTATGAGAAGCCGCAGGGAGAGGAGAGAGCGAGTGTAAGGGAAGAGAGCGAGTGTAAGGGAAGAGAGCGAATGCTTGCTGTTGAGTTGTTGGCGAAGGCGGGTTAAATAGAGCAGAGGCAATACCGAGGAGGTAGCTCGCAATCCCTTCTACGAACCAAATTCTCTCGCCCATGCGCAACGGCAACCGCCCGGTGCTTCGTGCTTCTCGGGACGACTGGGTAGGGCTAGCGAACTAGCTCGGCCGGCCGGAGAGCTTGTCTTTGTCCACCGTCTCCAGCCCGAGGTCCGAAATCCATCGCGACGACGCCTGGGCGAGCGAAAGCAAGCTGATTACGGCCCATTTGGGCCCGGGCCGCCGGCTTCGCAGGCGGTGTTAATCCGCGCAGAGAACGCTCGACGCGAATACTCGTATTGGGCAGTCGCAGAAGATCGTGTGCGGCGTGCCTGGTATCCTTACGGAGCTTGTAGGTAGCGATGGTGGGCGGCAGTGGAAATGAGCCAGTGAAGCAGCGCATGAGTGTCAATGTGGTCACCGCAGAAGTCCGCATGCATTCTGCTCTTCGCTCGTCCTAGGCAACCCAACAACAGGAAAGCGCGGCATTTTTCGTGGGTCATAGCCGGGCTCGATGCGTGCCCAGCACAGAGTCCATGTGAGTCGCACGATCCTGCGTACTAATGTTGCTTTTTTCGCTGTAAAAGGAAGCTGGAGGTTAAAGAAACGCAAGCTGTAGGCGAGAGAAAGCGGGGGAAATTGCGCACCCGTCGGATACATCCAGTCCGCCGCGAGTAGCGGCGCGTATAGCTCCGGGATGCAGAGTTGTTAGAGCTCGGAAAACAGCTGTGGAGGACATTCAGCGCGGATTCTAGTTACCTAAGAAGAACCCACAAATTAACTCGCCTCAAGCGTTCCACACAGAACAGAGACATGACGACGCCCATAGAAACCCGCCAAGTTGGTTTGGGGAGTCGATATTGGTACACACGAGTATTCGGCGGGAGAGGACGTTGGCCGGAGGTCAGACTCGAGCAGGCGACCTGAACGGGATGTCTACGCTCGAAAGGGCTCGACGACCCTCCCTTTCCAGACCCAGACACGACCGCGCATCGTGCGATGCCGGTGGCCTGCTTCCCCCGAGGACTCCGCGAAATCTGGGACGGAATTGAAGCGCCCCGCATCGCGGTGTTCTCAGCGGCCGAGTCGTTACTTTACCTTTACGAGCTACGTGGGCCTTCGCAGCGGCAGGGAGTACGGAGCGGACCTCCGTGCTGCTCTCCCTCGCTCTTCTGCTCCTCGCGCCCATTCCCATTTCCGACGCCTGGAAGAGTCTACCTCCATATAATTCAAGTGCAATTTCGGGCTCATAGGACCACACGTACCCGCACTAGAACGTAGCGCTGGCTCGCGCCTAGAAGCCCCACCCAGTGACGTCGTGCTGGCTCTTGAGCTCGGGGACTGAAGGCCCGCAGAGTGTGTACTCGCGAGGGTAATGCCTGCGGAAATACGAACCCGGTCGTCCTCGAGAATGCGCTCGTTTCGTTGGTCATGCCTCGAAGGGCGAGGACCAAGGGCGCTAACCCGTTTTCATCAAGGCAATAAGCTCATCCGAATATTCGACGGGAACTTGTGGTGAAGCAGATGAGTGGAGGGAGGAGGAGCGCTGCGGCGTGGGTACATACATCGCCGTCACATGCTACATATCGGCGCGTCGCGCTACAAAATGTACGCTACTGCGACTCTGTAGAAGCATATATCTCCAAGTCAAATGTAACCTTGAAAGGCCATTTGTTTGGCATCCTCCAACATCCCGAGTCTAGCGCGTCGGGCTCAGTTCTTTAATAATCGAACTCGAAGCAAGGCACAATGGAGGATCCCCCGGAGACGGGAACCAGATACATAACCGATTGAGTACGAAGAGCCCGGGGTATTAGTGCTTCGAATGAGCCACGTTTTTTGGTACCATAGTGTTGTGTTGCAGGGCTTCTGTGGGACCTGGCAACGCACGAAACACATGGTACAATTTACGAAAACAACAATACAGATCAAAGGAGGGTAACTCGCGTTCAGCGGAATGGTTTTTCGTCTGGATTCCAGGCTTCCTTCTCTACATCCGACAGACGCCGCGATGCCTCTGGGCGACTTTGCCTATCGTCATCGGCGTACTCCTCCCGTTGGACGTCAACCATCTATTGCCGCTCAGCGCGCAGCTCTCAGAGAAAACATAGCATAAAAGAAAGCCTACCTTGGAAATGGCCAACGGCTGCGACCCCAGCCCGGTACCCTGCTGCGTCCGACTTTCCTCCTCTTCAAACACATGCTCTGCACCATGCCCATGGCCACTTCCAGGCCCGCCCGTGCGCCACCTCACTCCGCTGAGCTGGGACAAGTTGATCGACGTCATGCCGTCTCCCCGCAAGATCTTGCGCGCGTTGAGGATCGCGAGGTACGAGTTCAGGTACACTGTCCGCCGTCAAAATCCGCTACTAGTAGACGAGCTGGAAGGGAGGGGACGTACGTTTGCCCAGGAGGAGGTAACACCCTGCATAGAAACCCGAAAACGTTAGTTAATAGTTTCTGGAAACCCTCCCGTACACATTGCCGAGGATTCGTGGACGCTCACCGAGGAACCAAAAGTTGTCCGGCATGAACGCGTACGTGAGCATTCCCGCCGCGGCGTCCAATCTACGCCCCCCATGAGACGCGCTTTTAGTGCATGGAAGGCGAGGACGTACGCAACCAACAGGCCGGTGTTGATGGTGTATGTCATCAGGACGCGGATTAAGGAATCCGTTCTGCATCTAGGTGAGAAAAAAAATGCTTAGGCAAGAGACATTATTCGACGAACCGCTCGAATCCTGTCCTTGATGTGTACAGCATGTAGCAGAGCGCCAGCGCCACGGCGATATCCGCTGCGGTCCCGGAGGCAAAGTTGACGTAGAACAAGGTCTACATCGCTGTTGAGATCTGGCCACGGAGAAAGATGCAAAGACGAACGGAGATGGAGGATAGTTCCGGGAAGGTAGCGATTCGGAACCTAGAACACGATGAGACTATATCGGCGGAGACAATGCGTACGAACGCCTTGACGCTGATCACTGCTCCTTTGTTCATCAAATGCAGACAAAGGGAAGCGGATTATTCACCTAGCCCACACGCTGTAAAGATCTTGAGCTTACTTATTCTCCACCGTTCAGCAAGCTGGAAAAGTCACCGAGATCCACCGTCGACAACGCGACCTACGCCGCCCGAGTAAGCACAAACTCTGGATTTAGAAACCAACACACAATCAACGCAGTTCCCCATATGTTCCCTTTGCTCACTAATGCCAACCGAATTTAGCTCGAGACACGGAGCAGCATGCGAGACGTACGTCGATAAACCCTCCGCGCAAAGATTCTATACTCGGTTTCAGACCCAACACCGTTCGGACAAAGGCGATGACGATGACGCACCCTCGGACGACAAAATTGGAGAATGCCTGGGTATGCCGAGTCCATTCCGTCAATCCGCCGTCCTTCAAGGAGAATATATCAGTTGGACGTACCGTGACAACTACGTGCGACTGCGAGCACAGTGCATGCATTAGCCCGCGGAGGCGAATAATGAATTAATATTGCGCACGATGACGCTCCTGCCAGTGAGATAGGATTAAGCAAGCGGCCAGCGCTAGCTCGTAGAATAATGCACACCAGACAGGGAAGAGGATCGCCTGCGGGACGAAGAAGTTGGTGATCAGGTAGTGGTAGAGCATATGCCCGTCCAGGACCGTGTCGAACGTGTCGAGGACCCACAGAAACCCGACCTGTTCCAGCATATAAGCCGAGCCGATGGGGGAAGAGCACGACGATCGCGAACGCACCAAGGCTTTGTGCCACTTGCGGTCCGCACTGTTGCTCAGAAAGAACGACGCTGCTTGCACACAAGTTACGCCCCATAACCTGTTATCTCGTCGCTCAGTGGGGAAATTGTCGGCTAGCGAGAAGGAGAAGTCACGTACGCGGTTGCTAATAGACCGCCCACGAGTAGCGCGCCCAGCGTGTCGTCCATTGCTGGTACTTGGAACACGACGGCGCCGGGGTCGGAGGCGGGCGGGAGGGTACCGTCGCCAGTGCTCGCCATGGTGGTGTAGGGTTGCTCGACCGTCGACCGTGAGTGAACGAGTGAGCCGTGAAGCTCTTGGGTATACATACCCACCCAATAATAACACGCTCCACACTTTGGCATCCCACAAGGACGGTGGGCAGCCGCGATGCTGTCAGCTTTCATTGAGATGCGCGTTGACGCTCACGATGGCCGACAAGGGGCAGATGGCTCATCGTCCCGCGTAGATTAGTGCCCCTGGAGGCCGAGTTAGACTCGGGGACGCGAGAGCGGACGAGAGCATTATGCCGAGCTCTGCCCGAGGTCAGCGGCGCCTGTAATCACACGAATGGGAGCGGGCTCCCGGCGGCGTTCTCCTTCCAGAGATACTCTTCTTCTGTTCGTTCGAGACGCCGGAAAGAGGTCCAGCTCTTGCGGAGGACTCAGAATAGATAGACACAAGAACGCCGTTCTGCGGGATAATGCCGCTCAAACGCCGCATCAACGGAGGAAGAGCTGGGAAACAGCCATGTGAGGCCGGGCGAGCATGAGAGACGCGTCGCGTTGCGTCCGCTGTAATCGCAGATATCATGCATCGCGCTGCTGACCGTGTTTTTCATTCCGTTCTCCTCGATCTCCAGCCCCTCGCCTCCTCATGCGCCCCTCCTAGACGTCCTAGACGTTCCCTCCTCCCACCATGGAGCCCAAACGCCCTCTCACACAACGCATCCGCAAACGCCGCCTCGTCATCGGGCTCTTCTTCCTCATCGCATGCATCTACTTCTTCGACAAGCTCCCCACACCCGCATCGGACGCCCTCTCGCGCGGGAGTCTCGTTGGGTTTATGCACGCAAGGGCCAAGGGGCGAGGGCGGGAGGTGCCGGAGATTTACGGGCTGCTGCATTTCGTTATGCGGAAGGACGGGCAAACGCTGGCGGGTGTGGATGGGACGGCGCCGGTGGATTGGCAGGTGTACGCTGGAGCGGGAGGCACGAAGGTGGACTGGGCAGCGCGAAGGATGGAGCTCAATTCGCAGTTTCCGGTGGTGGTTTTCAGCAAGGTGCGCTACTTTCTTCAACTTTCGTCAAATGAGCTAACGCGGATGCGCGCAGACACATTGCCCGTGCGTTCCTTCTGCGCTGTGGCCCATAACACGGCCGACTGACCTCGCAGGCATTCCAAACGCGTGAAATCGCTCCTTCACGATTACCAGCTGTCTCCGCCCCCAAAGATCATCGAGGTAGACCTGCGCCGTATGTCCCCTCTCCTCTCTACTCACCTCCGCCGTCCTTCTCACCAGGCCTACGCCCACAGCTGACGCGGCGGAAATCAAAGCGATACTCTCTCGCCTCACCAACCACGCGACGTTTCCCAACGTCCTCCTACGCGGACACTCGCTAGGCGGCTCGGACCAGGTACATGCATTGCAGCGCAGGCTTCTGGGTATGTTCGAACGGGCAGGGATCGCCGTTGGGAATGCAGATGTGTAGATTCTAGAGGTCGTAGAACGCAGCAGTCAAGTTGACGGCATAATGTGACCCACGCACCCGCTCCGCATTCTCTTCTCTACAAACGGCACCATTGCACTCGCAACAAAGGAAAAGACGGAAAATTAAAAACTCCATTAATTGCTTGGGTCCGAGTAGTAGAGCAATGTACATTGTTGGCGTCAGAACGTAAGGTAAAGGGACCTACACTCAGAGCCCCAAGAGCGACACCAGCGCGTTAGTGAAAAGTAACCTATGCGCGATTGATCGAATGAGGGAGAACGAACATCCAAGGCAAGAACGCGTCGATTCACTGCGCAGCATACATAACCACACCAGGCGGCAGCTCTCTATCAATGTCCTTGTACACCGACGCTTCTCGACGGGGGAGCGGCGGCGCAGGCGGAATAAGTGGAGCAGACTCCAACGGAAATTTCGTCGCATCGTGGCCAAATAACCAGTCGCGCCGCTCCGCGTCGCCCCAGAATATGGGATTGTTGGTATTGTTGTGGCGCATGAGCTCGTTACTGGGGTTCAAATGAGAACTGGTACGTTTGTTTGGCTGGGAAGGGTGAACGTACCGCCGATCGGCTTCGGTCCCATCGTACAGATGCAGCCATTCTTGCATCACGCGCGTATTGTGTGCGATATACGCTGCGCGGGGCTTGCGCACCTGTTCGTAAACACGCAAAGCCGTAGAGACATTCCCCTCATGTGCCCGAAGGGCAGCAGCCAGCGCCGCCGCATCCTCTGTCGCCTGCGCCGCGCCCTGCGCGAGGTAGGGCATCATCGGGTGGCACGCATCGCCCAGCAAGACCGCGCGTCCGCTGGGATGAACCCATCTCTCCAACGCCGCGAAATCCGCGAGCTTCCACTTCAGGTACGTCCCTGTGAGCGCGCAGAGCCTCCGAACCTGCGGACACCAATCCTTAAACCGCTCCACGAGGGTCGCGCCCTCAGCCTCGGACCGCCACTCGTCGAGCCCGATGGGCGTGCCGAGGTCGGTGCGATGCGTAACGTCGATGATGATATTATACAGCTCCCCGCCGCGCAGCGGATACCCAACGGCGTGTCCCTCCGGACCCATCCAGTGCATCGCCCACGCATTCTGGACGAGTGGCGCCATCTCAGGGTCTGCGAGGAGCGGGGCGGCGGGGACGAGGATGCGGTACGCGACGTCCCCGGTATCGACGGGATTTATGGGCGCCCCGTTGATTGCGGTGCGGGCAGCCGACTTGATTCCGTCGGCGCAGACGATGAGGTCGGCGCGGAGGATCTCCCCGGAGCGAGTGGTGACGGAGGGGGCGTCGAAATCGTAGTAGTCGACGGAGGTGTCCATGCGGAGCTCTATGCGGGGATTCTTGCGCGCAGCGGCGACAAGGGCGACTATGAGATCCGCGCGGTGGATGAAATAGTATGGAGCGCCGTACGCATCCTGGACATCATTGAACGGGCAGTCGAGGAGGATGTTTCCGTGCCAGTCGAGGAAACGGTTCCCGAGCGACACCTCTTTCCTGACAGAGTCAAAGTCGACTCCCCATGCGCGGCTGAGGCGTGACGAGTTGGGAGGAACACGGATTCCGGCACCGACCTGCGGCACACAAGAGGATATGAGACGAGTCCGTTAGCAGATATATTGCGTACATACCTCGAGAAACTCCTTCACCGATTCGAGAACGGTCACCCTGTGCCCGTCTGCAGCGAGCGCGAGTGCCGTCTGGAGTCCACCGATACCTGCACCGACGATGACAACGTCGAGGGTCTTCATCGTCCAAAACAAAACGGGGACCCGATCCGTGGGCCATGGTCATGGGTTCATAAAGGTGTTCCGTGAACCGGGCGTGGTGCAGCAGACCCTGGAGCTGGTCCTGTGGCTGCCGGGCCCGCGACCAAGCGGCTCTGCATTGCTAGATGCAGACTAAGGTGGTGTCGCGTCGAGGGCGTCGGTGAGGGCTAGACGGCGCGCGGGTGCTTCGAAGCGCTCCGAAAGACGTTGTCGCCGGCCTTGGAGCGTGGAATACACAGCGAATGCATCCGGCAGTGAAGGGAAGAGCAGAGGAGCTTTGATGGCATTCGTTGCTTGGCGCGCTCCATGATGTCGCCCCCGCAGTTGCTCCCTCGCCTATGTTCCCCTCCAACCTCAGCTCATGTACGCAAAAGAGAGGCCTACTACATGCTCTTCAAATTCTTTGCCTAGCAAGAAACTCGAAATATACATCTCCCAGACTTGAAAAAAAGGTAAAAGAGCAAAAAGGAAGCCTCAAGACGGTGTTGCATGGATCTCGGCGTCTCCGTCGCAAAATTCGTCTAACCCGCCCAGCAGAGGCTGAGGCTACAGCCCAAGTCCGATAAACCCGAAGAACGGCAAACGGTCACGTATCAGACAAACGCCAGTTCAACTTCAGTTTCCAAGCAGACGGCCGTCTTCGATTATACAAAGAAGCAAAAAGTAAAAGAGTTCGAACGGCTCTGTGGTACTGAATACGACACCTCAAAGCAACCCCGCAACCTCCAACATCGCTGAATAATTCGCAAACCTTGCCCGCCCCGCATCAAATGTTATCTCCTGATACGCGGACCCGACGGAGGAAACGTTCGCCAGCGTACGCGCGTCGTCGACGTACACTGGGTACGTGTGCGAGTATAGGGTCGTGAACGTCGCTGGCCCACCTGCGGCGGCGGCGGCGAGGTAGTCGAGGAACGCGGTGCATTGCTGGCAGCGGAAGATGAATGTGGCGCTGCCGACGCCCCTGACGGCGTCCACGACGGTGAGGATTGGGGAGAAGGTGGATGAGAGTTGGGGGAGGTTGAGTGGTGTGAGGACATCGTTATCTCTGTTTGTTTGATTGTGAGTTAACGCGTTGATCCTACAGGCAAGGGAGACGTAGCGTACGCAGGCTGTACGAACTCTGCCCGAGCCATGCTGAGATTGAAGGGAATCGTCTGCGCTTCGAATAGGTCGGAGAAGATTATGCAGACGACGAGTCTTTGTGTTCATGGTTAAGCGACGACTTGGACGGCGGAAGAAGGACGAAAACTGACGAGTGTGCTGCGTAGTCGCTCAGCCCGCCCATACGCAGCCCAGCATATCCATAAGGCAGCGGAAATTCCTGCAAAGTCCCAGCGTCAGAGTATGGGCGCAGCGCTACCAAGCATCGATATTGACTCACATGCAACATCAACAACTCGTCGGGGAACTCGGGGTCGTTCTCCAGCGGCAGCGCAAAGCCCGAGGTGACGTTCAAAACCGGATTCTGTCGGCGTCGAGGATCTTTTTATCAGTGGCGTCCAGACGGCGCAAGCGCGATGGGGTGCATACATAATACTGCTCAAAGCAAATGCCATTCGGCGCACAGACGGTGCTCGCTGCCCACTCTGCTTTGGCAAAAACCACTGGAATACCCAATAACTCAGCTCGCTGCATCGAGTTGGTGCCCAGCGTACCTGAGGCAAGCAACGCGGACAGCCAGAAAGTCAACATTTCTGCAAGGGGTAACAAGATAAGCGAGGCTTGCTCCCGCACGACAAGCTAGCTGCTTTTATGCGCCTGCTCCCCCACACACTGCTTCTTAGTGCACAGTATTTCCGGCGCACGGAAGATAATCACCGTACTCGGATCCGAGAAAATGTAGGGAGCGGGGAAGCGGAGAACCTGGAGTCTGTTGCATTCAGCCGCACGGCGCCGGCATCATCTCCCGCGCAGATACAGATACATTGAGATGCGCTACCAGGTACGCCTAATAAGCTCATTGTTGAACACCGCCATTCGGCGCTGACCAGAGGATCGTTCATTCCTTTATTCTCCAAGCTGATATTGCAAGCTTCGGGTCTCATCGCCCACAGAAGAAGAACAAAGAGAATCGTTGGCGCCTACGCCTGCACGGCCGAGACCAAAGTTATAATTAAGCACTCCACTTGGCCACGATTGTTCGTGATGTTTGAGCAAACATCGAGAAGAAGATGGTGCTGTAGTTGGGCAGCAGCGCAGCGGCGCGGGGCCGGGCATACATGAAACGGAGTATTGCCACCTGAACAGGGGACCGTCTACCCTGCAGCCGAGCTGGAAAAGGATCCAGATGGGTAACTTGCGACTCCCATGCGCTTGGCGGCCTCAGCACAAAGATCACCGAAGAACGGACAGGCATTGAATGGCGCCGATTCGCCCAGACTAAAGGCCGTCTATTTTGTCCGTGTCATAAAGACGCCGAGCCAGCAGCGCGCAGCGACCTGTCCTTAATGGCCGCCCTCACCCCCGCTCAAGCACAGGCCGCCGTTCATCGCCTCCCGCTGGACGCACCGATCCTCGAAGTCTACCTGAATGGTGCAGCTCTCGCTCTCCGCTCGCTCCTCTGGAGCTTCAGCTTCGACTCACCGTTTTGCAGGTTTCTACGCGTGTCTATACTTTGCGACCGCGACGGCTATATGTGAGGCCTAGTGACTTGCAAAATGTCAACTCAGCCAGTTCACCTTAACCACAAGGGCAAAGCACCGAAATCCGCTTCAAAACATGGGGCACCGTCCTCACCGTTCTTTACATCTGCGCGACAATCCACTGCGCCGTGCAGTGGCATCTCGAGACCGCGGCATTCTCCAACTACGGCGCAACCCCAGATCTTTACTTTGTCTTGACCCATGCGGACAGCCGACTCGTTATTCTGGGCTCGCTGACTGCGATTATCAACCTTATTGTCCCGGACGCGGTACTGGTGAGTGCGCTTGCGTATAGTAGCTCGGAGGCGGCGCGTTGATATTATGGTATGCAGATTTGGCGGTGCTGGATCGTCTGGGGCCGTTCTTGGTTCATGGTAGTCATTCCGCTTCTGGCATCTCTCGGTGCGACGGGTGTGTTTTCCATTCCTCATACCGGATGTATTCTGAAGGAAATCAGCCTGCGCTATCGTCGCCGTGACCGGTGAAATCGGCGCAGCAACTCTTCCGACCAACGGCCCAATCGACCCCGGGAAGGTCAAGCGCTTGCTCGCCTTCCTGAAGTACGGGACGCCGGCGTTCGCACTCACATTCGCGGTGACGATGTACACCACGCTTGTTATTCTCCTCCGCATCTTCCTCGTCCACCGCGCGATGAAGAAACAGCGCGGCGTGAAGGCCACCGGGCTCTCCGGGCTCAGCGTCGTTTCAGATTCGTCGCCATATTCGTCCATCATCGAGATCCTGCTCGAGTCTTCCGTGGTGTACTCCATCGCGGTGCTCACCCACGTCGTATTTCTGGCACAAAAGTCAGAGAACCAGGTCTGGTCGCAGAGCTACCTTCCCCAGATCGCGGTACGCCCATCTTACCGTAGACTGGCTGCTTCTTCTTCGCGCTGATATCTTGTCAGGGCATCGCGCCGACGCTGTTAATGTACCGGATCGCCCGTGGCCACGCGCGAAAGGAGCGCGAATGGAAAGATCCTGCGACGGAGTTGGAGTTTGCGTCGTATCCTCCCGCGACGGACACTACTACCAGTGGCCTAGCTTCGGGAACTGATCCATCTAGTACCACTCGCCACCGGGGGACAAGCACCATGGGTTCGGGGATCGTGCTAGGGCTCGACTCGCAGAGTTCTGAGAAGGGGCTTGAGGAGGGTGCCAAGGCATACTGAAGCTGTATTGGGTATAGTTGTACGCGGATATTTGGGAGCCAGAAAATTTCTCCAGGGAAGGTATTCATTTTGAGGACAAAAGAGGACTAGGTTGGGGGTTCGCAGGGGTTCGCGGGATTTCGGTGGAGGCGGGAAGCAAACAGGTCACACCGCGTTTGGTCCCGTCCACCGCCGAATCGGCGTCTGCACCGCCGAACGATGCGGCCTTGCCCACTCTCACCCAACGATGCAGCTCAAGCCCGCACTTCGTCCCTACGGTCGATGGCCCAGTCCGATTGCGCCTCGAGCCATAGCCGAACAAGTACGTCTTCGGGGCCACCAGCAACATCGGCTGACCCAGCCAGACGGTGGCATACGAAGCGCTTGACGTCGACCCCGTAACGCGGCGCATATACCACGCCGAGCGTAATCTGGCGGCGGGTAGAAGCATCCTCGTCGACTCACGCAGCGGCAAGGCTATCATTCCGAAGGACTTGAATTGCAGGTTCGTGCACACTGCTAGATGTTTTTACTCGCTCTGAGCTTGTGTAGGTCAATCGTGCATGGCTACGGAGGGGCGCCGTTCGCTGCTCGAGACGGGAGGGTCTACTTTGCAAACGTTCCCGACCTACGTGTGTACCGCATCGACAAAGGGGGCGTTGTCCCCGTTACTCCGAGTAAGCACTTCACAACGCGCTGAACCTATTGGAAACACTCCGTAGACGCGCCGCACCGTCGTTTTGCCAACTTGACCTTCTCTCCGAACAACCCAGAGATCCTGCTCGCAGTCTGCGAGGATGCGACGGGCCCTAAAGCGGCAGACACCACGGACACGCTTGTGAGCATCAACCCCGAGACCGGCGCGTCGACCGTTATAGCCCGCGGCGCGGACTTTTACGCCAACCCGACATTCAGCCCAAGCGGAAGTCGGCTCGCGTACCTGCGCTGGAACCAGCCCGACCAGCCGTTCTTGGCCAACGAGCTCGTTGTCGCGGAGGTATGCGTCGGGATTGCGGCGGATGGGAGCAGCAGCGCGATTGCGCTGCAGAACGAGTATGTGGTCGCGGGGGCGCCGGGGAAGTCCATCGCGCAACAGCCGCTTTGGATAGACGACGACACGTTGGTGTTCCTGCATGACCCGTCGGGGTACATCCAGCCTTGGGTGCATACCATCGGCAAGGACACCCGGCCCATCTTCCCCCAACCAACGAAGATCGACTTTGCCGAACCGATGTGGGGACTCGGGGCGTCGTCCATGGCCGTCCTTGACAGCGACCACCTTCTTTGCGTTGCGATACAAGACAACTTTGCCGCCCTCACCCTTGTCACCATCTCCAGCGGCGCGTCCCAAGACATTCCCTCAGACTACGTCGATATCAAATACCTCCGCTCCCTCTCGCCCAACCGTGCCGTCTTCGTGGGCTCCAAGATCGACGCAGGGGAGGCCATCGTGATCTTCTCGTACACCAACGGTCGCGCGTCATTCGAGGTTGTCGCCACTGCTTCCAAAACGCCCATCCCCGACGGATTTGCCGCCCGGCCAGATCGACTAACGCTGCGCAACGCCAACGGCGACGACCTCCATGCATTGTATTTCCCGCCGACGAACCCTGAGTTCGTTGGGCTGTCCAATGAGACGCCGCCTTGTGTCGTCTCGTTGCATCCCGGTCCGACGACGCGCACGACGCCAGCAATATCCTGGGAGCGGCTTTTGTACACTTCTCGAGGTTGGGCATGGTACGTGCCGACGCTTTTGGCATTGGCCGATGTCTGACTTGCACTAGGCTGGACGTAAACTACAGCGGCTCCACAGGATATGGACGGGGATATACGTATGTTTTGCTTCTACACGTCTAAATTTCCTCTAACAAAACACACAGAGAACGTATATTTGGCAATTATTGCGATCTCGAAGCGCAGGACTGTGTCGACGCTGCTCGATACGCAGCCTCTCTCGGTCTAATCGACCCAAATCGCATCGCAATAAGCGGAGCAGGTCTGTTCTCCCTAATTCGCCCTACCCTGCTGATCCTGGCAAACCTCAGGCGGCGCCTCTGTCCTCCTCTCCCTCGTCGCCTTCCCCCAACTTTTACGCCGTCGCCAACGCGCAATTCAACGTATGCAACCTCGCCGAGCTACAGGCCAACCCGCCCAAGCTGCAGATGCACTACCTCCCGCTCTTGCTGGGCGGCACGCCTGAAGAGATCCCGGAGGTGTACAAGGCGCGGTCGCCGCTCTTCGCCGCGAAGAAGATCCGGACGCCGTTGTTTGTGCGTGTCCTTCTGTTGCCTTCTCGCGAATGCTAACTGGAAGTAGATGGTGCATGGTGCACTGGATCCGGTCGTTCCTGCATCGCAAACCGACGCGATTGCGGATGAGCTTCGGTCGCTGGGCGGGCGGGTCGAGTATTTGCGCTTCGAAGACGAGGGGCGCGGGTTGCGCAAGGCGGAGAATTCTGGGCTGGCGATTGAGCGACAGCTTAAGTTCTTTGAGGAAGTGTTTGGGTTCAGTTGAGCCAAAGTATCATGACGCTTGTCGCTTTCCATATGCCACAGAATGGCTGCTCGACAGTGCTGTGCCGATATGCATCTCGGACGCGCATAAAAAGAGGACTGTTCGCTCTCCTTCAACATGCTGTCCCTTCCCGTTGAACTCGTCCACCAAATTGCGAGCTCTCTCTCGTTGACGGAGCTCAAACCCCTGCGAGCAACCTGTACTGATCTCCGGGCCTTCCTCGACTCAATCGTCTTCCGCTCGTTCACAATCGACATCACGGCCGACTCGCTGGATGAAGACCTCGCCAGGGTAGAGGCGCTAGCCACTGGAACAATGCCGTATGGTCACTTCGTGCGCCAGCTCAACGTCCTTGGCCTCGTCCCAATAGGCTATCCCAGGACATTAGAGGAGGGACAGGCTCTTTGGGTGGTTACACAGAGAGCGACTGAAGCCATGAACAGATTCGTTCCATTAGTCCTTGCCGCCCTCGAGGACGTGCACACCGTGAAATGGACGACACACGACAACGACCCCGCCGGATTGAGGGACATAATCCTCGATGCCCTCTTGCGCTTCCCATTGCGCGAGCTTGCTCTCGTCCTCCGACACGGGGACCCGTTCAAGGGCATGGAACGTCTCGCGCCCGCTTTACGCGCCGTTCGCAGGCTGAAAATCACGGACTCCTTCGCGCGGTCTTTACACTCCTCCAATGCCCCGTTGATGGCGCTCTTTGCCGGTTGTACGCAGCACCTCTCCTCCCTCGAGCTCGCTATTCCGACTCCGATGGAGAGTGCGGATGTGTGGCTCGACCTCAAAGCGCGAGCCATCCATCTCCGCGAACTTACAATCCACTACATGACCGCTCCGCTGCTCGAATACCTCGCGTCATACTCCGGATTGGAACGCCTGACTCTCACCTATCCCGACCACGGTACCGAGTCCACCGCCGTGGCGTTCTATGCCCGGGTCGTCCCCGCACACGCACATACTCTCCGCGCGTTCTCTTCCCGGTCGAATTATCCCAGCGCCTGGAGCTTCCGCGCCTCCGGTGCCCCTGCTTTCATCCAGCTCACCGCCCTCCAAACGCTCACCATCACCCTCAACGCGCGCACCATCCCCGGCGACCTAGCCGTCCTGCTGCACACCCTCCCGCAGCTGACAAACCTCGAAAGCCTCTTTCTTTGGTTTACGGTCGACCGGGAATACGATGAGGAGATTGGGCCCAGCCGTTCCGTGGAGGACATTAACGCGGACATTGCGCGGGAGCTGCGCACAGGTGTGCGCGCGTTTAGTGGGGAGGCGTATTCGGCTGCGCAGGTGAGGGTGCCGGTTTGGTATGAATGGTATCGTCTTGTGAGGGCTGGGCAGAAATGGGTATACGAGGAGTTTGCGCATCCCGACCCAGACGAGGCGCACTTGCGCAAGGAGTATTCCGAGCCGGTGGATTCTGATGAGGAGTGAGGCTTTTACGCTTTACGAAGCTGCCTTTAACGTAGGCCGAGAAAAACATTTGGCATAGCGCCGTTGAATCATACTTCAGCTTGTCGATAGTGGAGGTTGGTGATTTGTGTGGGCGCCCCATCAAAGCTTCGATCGCTTCCGCGGTTGCATTTTTCACCATCGAGACATCCGGGAGGGTACAAAAAACTTCCCCTGACATACGCTTCTCTCATTATTACCACAACCACAAGTGCGCCACTCCTCTCTCGTCCGCCGTCGTAGTCGACGCTAACCAGTCGTTTCTAGTGATTACTTTCGCCAAATCTCTCCGCTTCCCAGTCGCTTCGTCGGCGAAGGCGTCCCCGGCCCCCAAGACGGTACGTCTCGGTCGTCTCCTCGTCTCGATTCGTCCTCTAACGAACCATGTAGCAGTCCGCGTCCGGCCTCGGCAAGCCCAGCGCTACCACAACTAAGCGTCAGCCATTTGCGTCGCTCACCAACGCTGTCGGCCGCCGTCCGTCGGTTGAGACGCCCAAGCCCCTCAAAGCGCTCTCCCGCATCCCAAAACGCCTCTCGAACGGTTTCAAGAGCACCGTCCAGAGTCGCGACATCAAGGCCGAGTGGGTGCTTTTGGACGACGAAGCTGCCCCGGCCTCAAAGGACGACACCCCCGAGTCGGTCTGCCCCCCTGCACCGTCTCCGTCCTTGGCCTCGACTTCCGTGATACCTCCCGAAGTCGTCGTCGCCCCCATCATCATCGAGCGCGTCGTCGCGGCCCCGGCAAAGCTCTTCATCGAGTATGTTGCCGCGGAGTCCACCGAGACGCTCACCAACGAGGTCGCACCCATTTCGTCGTGTCTCGACGCCGACCTCTCCCTCCTCGAGCAGCAGCTCGTCGCGCTCTCCGACGCAGCAGCGCTGTTTGGCGTTACCCTTCCCCCGGTCCCCGCCTCCGTCGCGTCTACCCTCGAAGACGCCCATAACTGCGACGCGGTCATTTCGGAACTCGATGCCGCCGCAGACCAACTCGACCACGCGCTTGCCGCTCTGGCTGCGCTCAACTTCACTTCCGCCGTCGACACACCTGTTCTGGCCGTCGCGGAGGCCATCCACGCGGACGACTATAAGGTCGTGTCCAGCAGCACCGTCGTGTCAGTCGTTATCCCGGCCGACGCCACCACTTCCTCCATCGCATTGCCCATCGAGGAACACATCCCTTCGGAGCCCTCCGAGTCTCGTTTCGTGGTCGATTCTTTTTCGCATACGTCCTCGATTCCCGCCGTCTCTTCGGCCGCCAACAACGCGGACGACTCCAAGGTCGAGTTCAGCGGCAGCGTGGCGCCCATCGCCATAATCCCGGCCGACACAACCACTTCCTTCACCGAGCCGTCCGTCGAGGAGCCCGAAGCGCGCCCCGCTCTCGAGGAACAACTCCTTTCGGAACCCTTGGCCGAAACTCTCTCGGACACCTCCTCTATAACCACCATCATCTTTACCCCGGAGGCCCCGGTCCCCACCGTCGCCTCGACCGCCATCGGCCCATCCACAACTACCATCGTCCCTGTCCCAGAATATCCCACTACCACCGCCGTCGTCCTCGAGACCACTCCAGCGGAAGAAGAAACAGAATCGTTCGGTGCAGCGGTCCTCCGCCAGCTGAAAGAATACCATGCGCGCGAGGGCAAGGCGGAGAAGACGCAGAAGCAGCTCGTTCGCGAGTGGAGAGAGAAGAATCTGAAGTCGAAGAAGGTTGTCGAGACGAAGGAGCGTGCCGTTGAGCAAAAGTCGTCGCGGATCGTCGAGCAGAAGCAAAACCTGCTCCAGCCAGTCAACGTTAACACCAACACCACCACGCGTTCAAGCAGCTTCTCAAAGTTGTTTGGGTCGCGCCGCAAATGCGTCGTGCCGCCCGTCGCTGAGGGGACGAAAGCGGCTGCTTGGAGGGAAGAAATCGGGCGCCTGCGGGTCGCGAAGAAAGAGAACGCTTGAGCGCTATGTCGTACCTATATACCAAACCAATACGAGATACCCCGTTACAACCAAGACCCTGCGCGAACTTGAGATGGGACGTTAGCCAAGCAAGCTGCAAGACATGCACAGTAACTTACAAGCTCCAACTTCACGCAAAGATGCCCGGGCCCTACGTGGCATTCGTTCTCCTCCATCCCGTCCATCTTCGGTGCCGGTGAGCTGTCGTCCACAGAGACCGCACGTTAACACCTTCTGAGCCCCACCTCCGTCCTTTCCTGTGCAGGCAGACATTGTTCGTGCAAAACTCAAGCGGGTCACCGCAGTGCGAGAGGACTATCCAGCAGCGGGGCTCTCACTGGGCCCTGGACAGAGCGCGTCAGCAGAGATTGGGGCGGGAGACGAGGACGTACGCGGAATGCAACGGTGCGCATGCGTTATCTGTCTCCACTACCTCCCGACGCAAGCGCATTCATTGGACGCTGCGCTCTCAGAGACTCTGTGATCTACATCGTTCGAGTACGCTAGTCCGAAAACGCGTCGCATAAGACGCTGAGGAAAGCTGGAACTGGTGATGTCGTGGTGGCGAAGACGCGAGAACTGTTGATGCGTAACGCGCCGTTCAACGTTCAACGTTCAACCCAGTTCGACATCGACTATACTGCAAGTATCATAGCTATTTAGAAGGCACTGGAGACCGGGGAAGGCTCAGAAATATCCCAGCTTCAAAAGTCCCGGCGTAGAAGTCCGGATTTGGGTTGTTGACGGTTATTTATAATTTTATTGAGGGAAGGTGCGTCCTGAGGCATGCCGCAAATATCATTGGCTTGAAACCTACGTGCTCACAAGCTTTCCCGTGAAGTGGTCGGTGATCTTTGTCTGGTTTCCTCCGACAGCTCCATCTCGTTCGCGCTCGTTATGAATCCGAGTCTAACGCGTCGCTTAGGCTACCGTCGCGGCCAAAGCGCACCTTCTTCCATGTCTCGCAATATTCCTTCTCCTTGCGCAGTACCCCATAATTCCAATTTACGACATCCCAGCGCCACTCATCCGCTGTCTCGACGTACCGGAGCCCACCGGGCGACGCGAAGAGGCTCTCAAGAAACCGGGCGACGGGCATATGCCATAGAATCATTAATAGGCAAGACACCAACGTCGAGTCGGACCAGCGACGAGCACCACCTGCGGCTCGTCTCCGGACGCGGAGTCGGAACGACGATTCGCGCAGACAGCTCGAGACCCAGCGTCGTAATCTCCAGGGAATTATCCGCAAACGCGCTGAGGGCGGCTCAGAAGCCTTGGCTTGGAATTTTCGATCCACAACAACAGCGCTCTCGCGATACGCGCACACGTGACTTACATCAAAGCCCGCTTGACGCGTCAAAAAACGTGTTTTAGCCCGCCCCAACCCATTTCGCCGGCTCCTCGTCCACCGCCGGCTTCTGCGGCCAGTAACCATTAGGAAGAAAGATCCGGTAGCTAATTATGTGTCGGTCACCGCTTCGTCCACCGCATCACCCGCTCATACTGAGCATCGTCCGACAGCGTCTGCGTAGGGCCCGGGTGGCACGGCGACTGCAGCAGCAGCACACACTCCAGGCATTTGAACTCGGGGAGGAATGATTCGAACGTCGCTACGAATGTCCCAGGTACACGGAGTTTCAGCGTCCGCAGCTTGGGCAGGGCGATCGTCGAGTTAGATCGGCGCTCGCCTTTGAGGAGGAACGGCCGAAGCGCCGCCTCCTCCCTCGTCCACGTGCACTCCCTCAACGTCTCGATAGTGAGCCCGACTCCTCACCTTCCGCGCACTGGCATGGCGCCGCACAACTTGAAACCCCTCCACGTCGTTCGAGTCCGAGTCCACAACGGCGCAGCTCGCGAGGCGATGGCGCGGAACGTCGCGGGCGCCAGGACTGAGGAGGGGCGCCATCCGCGCGACGAGGGCTGCGTAGCCCCCAACTTGAAGAAGGTTACAGCTGTGTGGCAGATCGCCGCGCGCTATGGCACGTTACAATAAGTTCGAACTCGCCATGTCCCAGACGAGGACGTAAAGGACCACGCACACGCACAAAGTAATCGTAATCACAAGACCGCGGACAAGACCCCCAAACGCAGGGCGCCGCACGGTCGTATGGCAGAACTTGACTAGCGTCGCGGGGCTGCGGAACTCTGCGCATCGATATAGATTCGGTGACGTTGAGCGTACGCGCATGTAATGCCAGACGGTGGCTTGCCAGAGATGCCTGTGCTTCAAGGAGAAGGTGTTCGATATTAAGTATCAAGATGGGCGAGGGTAAGTTCGTCGATGAGCGCTGAGCTCGGCAAGAAAATCCATGGTATTAGCGTTCATGAACAGCTCGGAAGACGATAGCCACGCTTGGGACTTTTATCTGTTCAACTCTGGGATCAAAACACCTTCCGCATTGTCGTCGATGCACGAGGCATAAACATAGCAGAACCTTCTCCTAGTCCTAGTCACAACGCGCCGACACCAACAAGACAAGTGCAAAAAAAATTCCATTCCATTTCCACCCCATTTTCGATATCCAAATGCCAAGTAGTCAAAAAAAACGAGAGTAGTGTGTGCGTGTTTAGAACGAGAGGACGGATGCGGCTGTAGCGCTCCTTACCGTATAGCAAGCTATAGTTTGTATGTACAGTATCCGCAATCCGGAGCAGAGAGGGAGAGGAGAGATGAAGCAGTGGGGAGGGGAAGACGAGGAGCAAGCAGGTATTAAGCAAGCAAGCATGCACGGATGGAGGGGAGCATTGGCTACAAGTATCGCTGTTAAATATGCGATAAAAATTTGCTTGGGGGTGCGGGTTTTGGATGTGGTTTGGGAGCAGAACGTCGGCAAGCAAGAGAGTAGGTAGATGGGGGACGCAAGCAAGGAAGCATTAGGCTCGCGCAGCCTCAATGTTGCGGAGAGCCCGGATAGTTTGTTCGGAGCGCGGTCGAATGTCGCAGTCAAAGTTGTCGGGAATCCTGCGGAAGATTAGTGACGCGTCCGACGGAGTGAGACCACAGGGACGCACCGGAAAACCGAGTTATTAAAGTCAATCTTCGGTTCAACGGGGTTGCCAAACTGGTCCTTCGCTTTGCTGATATCGAGCGTAGCCATGCAGGTCGCGATCAGGATCCAGACGGACGACTCGACGAGGTTTACGCCAGGGCAGCGACGACGGCCGAAACCCTGCGCGTCTGTAAGAAGCAGTACATAAATGAAGCAGAACGACACGCACGAAGACATAACTCCTCGGATCGCGCCTCTTCGCGAGCGCAGGGTCGACCTTCTCCAAGTACCGCTCCGGCTTGAACGCCTCGGCGTCGGGGAAGAGCGCCTCGTCATGCATGATAGCCCTATCGGGGAAACCAAAGTCAAAACCGCGCTCAAGGGCCTGAAAGAGCGCAGAAGCATACCAAACGTTCCCAAAGATCTGCCCCAATCGTTAATGCCCGCGTCCGGTTTCTCGCAAATGAAGGCAATCTTACCAAGGACCCTTTCGGAATGACCATCCCGCGGTAGACGTCGTCCTCCATTAATCGGTGCTAAAAGCGGAATGAGCATTCTAGTGTCGCGGCGTTCGGCAAGTCGGAACGCGTACCGGAAGACCTGCGAATGGGGTCAGCGGGGATGCGAAAACCGGAACGTGGAGGACATACTGAGTGGGACCGGGACGCCCCAGCGGTAGACCTCGTTCAAGATGGCCTCGACTAGAACGCCGCCTCAGTCGAATACCCATGAAGCAGCCGAGGGACGCACCATAGGGTAACGACGCGCGGTCGGAAAACGTCGGTAGCCGGTCCTGTCCGACAACAGAGTCAATCTCGGCCTGCGCCTTTGCGAGGGCCTCCGGGTGTAGTATCATCGCAAGCAGGAAGTGGCAGAATACGGTAATAGTCTGTCCGACAGCGCTCAGAGTGGGCTTGGGGGAGCAGCAAGAGCGACGCACGGTGTCCATAGAAGCAGAGAACATCGAGTTGGCAGTCCATTTGAGGTCGTGCTCGAATTGGGGCGTCGTCTTCTTCTCGTCTTCAAGCAGCATTGAGCAGAACGAGGGGACGTAGTTGCCAGATTTCTGTGCGAGTTATCAGAAAACGAAGCCACGAGCGATAGATATCGAGCGCAGACATACAAGTGTGGCCTTGACGTGGTTGTAGGGTGCGTCGGTAAACCTGCGAAGCGGGATGAGGGGGAACTTGGAGGAGGAAGAGCGGGCTGCGTACTCATCCATGCGCGCCTTCCATGCCTTTGCCTTGAGCAAGAAGCCGGAACCAGGAGCCCAGGTCGGGAGCCGCTTCAAAGACGGGAAGATATCTCTGTCAAAGAGGCGCGTCGTGTGAGCGCGGGAGAAGCCGAGCGGTAGACGAGGGCGACGTACACGGGCCACTACGAGCCGTCCGTCAGTCAAACAAGGTCGCGAGGGGAGAGAGAGCACGCACGATTCCGCCACCGGATGCGATCTTGTTCGCTAGCAGGTCGACGCACTCTTCGCCGAGGGCGAGGAACGCGTCGTCGTTGCCCGAGGGGCTGTACCCATAGACGACGGATAGAGTGAGGCCACCGGCGTAGCGCCTAGTGTGGTCCATGTAGCGCTTGGGGTCCGCGATGAGGCGGCGCAGGAATGAATGTGTTTCGGTCTCGATGAGCGGGTGGTAGGCGGGGATGGCAGAAACGCCGAACGCCTGTGTGAGGAGACGGCGTTGCCGTCTCGAGACGTCGCCGTAGCGCGTAAATGCGACCTATGAGAGAGGGGTGAGCGTTGGGATGGCGGTCGACGACGAACGGGAACGCACCATGTTCTCGCAGCCGCATAGCTCGCCCGCCATGACCAGTGAAGGCTTATCGCCGTAGATTGAGCCCTTCTTCTCGAGCAGGTCCATCGTGGCTTCTGGCGAGGAAAGGAACACGAGCCCTTGGCCGACGACGTGGACGTGGACGACATCGCCTGCATGGCGTTGAGCAACCAGCGGGAGATCGCGAGGTCGCACACACCGAATTGCCTCGCCCAGTTTGTGGCGGCGAGCCAGAGCTCCTTCGGGGTCAAGTCGAGGATGTTGCCGAGGACGGGGACCGGGGTAGGACCCGGCGGGAGTTGACCGCGCGACCTGGCAGCGGATTTGCGGTAGAGGGCGATGGCAGCAGCGACGAGAGCGGCGGTGAGGGCCCAAGACCAGGCTGAGGATGCCATTATATCGGAGGAGGGGGGAGGAGGGAAGGAGGGATGGGTCGCGCCGAGTGGGTGGCTGACATTTTCAAGTCCATCGCGGTTTACGGAAGAAAGGTTCTTCAAAAGGAAACATCAGCCCAACCAACTGGTCCTCGAGCTTCTATTTCTCAGCGGTCTGCCAGTCGCTAAACTGAACTCAATTTCGTGCCTATATCCTCAAAGGATCCTGGTTGCGGTGGCGCCGACCCTTCCCCACATCTAAATCCCACTAGCCCTAACGCAGGCTAGCTCATCCACCAGCAGAAATCCTTCGCCCAAGGGAATACCACACGAGGCGCGCCCACTACAGTAACGGCAGGATGGCATTCATTTCGCCTAGTCGACGGCGGACACGGCGGACGAGGCACAGAGCGACGCGGCGGAAGAGAGGGCCTCGCAACAACTCCACAAATTGCGCTCTTCTCATGCACGATGATGGACAGATATCATCCAGACCTTCTTCGGCGCCGACCCACATTCCCCACAAGCCCAGCCAGTCCGGAGCCCACATCGCGTCCGTAGAGAGCGGAATACGGCGTCAACGTATAACTCTGCAACGTGCCCGCGATTCCGCCCCGCTCCTGACGTGTCGGAGCTGGCTCGGAGCTGGTCCAAGTTTGAGCCCTGAACGCGGGAAGCAGGCCCTAGAGCCTAGCGCCTAGGTTCGGTTGCGCTCTTCACATCTTTTTGTCGTAAGGTTCTTGTTCTGTGTTTGGTTACATTGACCGCCGTCGGAGATGCTGTGGAAAAGCACGGAGGAGGGAGCGATGATCCGATAGATCTATGTTCTGGTGCAGTGATTGCAATGTTCAACATTCTAATCGACTGGATTTATCTAGCACAGAGAGGCTTAGCTTAGACCTTTATGTACACAAAAGACAAGGTTAGCGTACGGCGTGTAAGCGCTCGCTGGCAAAGCAACCAGGGTCGTTTCATTCATCCACCATGCATTTCATGCCACTCGGTGCTGGTACCTGCTCACGCGACGGTACCCCGGATACGCGCGGTGTGCCCTCATAGCGTCGCCGTATTTTCCGGTGATCCTACGAAAAGAGTGTGTACAAGCTAACATCGACGGGGTTCCAGCCTACGGGCGCCGTCTGCGGGTGCGCATTCGATTTCAGAAACAAACAAATAGGGTTCAATATCGCCGCAAGATATGTTCAGTCCACGAACGACCATAAACGATCCGGCGATGAAGCGGAATGGAGTTCTTGAACGTACACCCTAACCGCACTAATAATTTGTTTGATCCAACACTTCCAGGACGACGGCGCAAATATCAGCAGCAATATCCCTGGAACAGGATGCCCCAAACACGTCCACGCATTTACGACGAGTTGCACCGACTAGTAGTAACGAAAATACTGGTCGAGAAATCAAAGCCTTACGAAGCGCCGGCAGCCTGGCGAGCCGCCTCCTGGGCAGCGAGCCTAACATCCAGCGCCTCAAAAACTTTCATTGAGGCAGCCTCGCGATCGGCATCGATTGGAACGAACTTCTCCAGTTTCAACGCCGCCATCGCTGCACGGAGTTCAATCAAAAGCAATCAAAGAAACGGACGAAGGCGCACCTCGGTCCGTGACCAGCACAACCTGCGGAATCGCGCTCTCTATCGGCTCCAGTCCGAACTTCACATTCTTCACCGTCTTTGCCACGTTGCCGGGTTCCAGCACCGCGCCAGTAACCACATCCGGTCCCTCTGGCCCCCGAAACGCGTCCAGAACACCCCGCAAGCGAGTATCTTCAGCAGGACGAAGATCGAACACATCGTCCTTTGCTATAATCATCTCAAGCTCCTGCGCCGACGGCCGAGGGCGCGGGGTGCCTACTGGGACCTTGCCTCTCCCCGGCAGGGCCGCAATCCGGTTCGATATCCGCTCGCCGATGAAGAGCTGCTCGCTCCAGAACGTCAACGCCTCGTCCCCGTCACCGAGCTCTGTAACCCTACAATATCCCGCGTTAGCGTCCCCGATACTATACTACACACCGATTCGAACGCATACCGCAGCTTCTCACGGTTCAACGTGAATTTCATCACCACATGCCCGCCTTCCTGGCGACAGTCCCTAAAATGCGCACCGAACAGCTCGGCTTTGTCCTTTGACGTCGTCGCATAAAACCCGCCCCAGAACGAAAACTCATTCGGCCATTTGAGGTTCGTCGCAAGTTTCAACGGAGCATTCGCAGACTCCATCTGCTTCTCGATTGCTTGAGCGCGGGCGCGGCACGTTGCGTGGCACACGGTCATCAGCTTGCTATTAGTCCCAGAAATCTTGGAAGCCACTTTTTTGAGTTTGGCTTTGCATGCGGCGGCGAGCTGGCTGGAATTAGCTGTTGTTAAAATTGTTGCAAAGGAGAAATGATTACCTTGGAGCTGGTGCTCTTGCAATCTACCTCCTCCGTAGTTGCAGGAGTTGACGATGAGGCGGCGACATCATTCGGAACACTACAAGCAGCGGGAGACGCCGCCCGAGCCTCAACCACGCCGACGTATTCCAAGAAGCGACCGACGACGGTCTTGGATTTGCGCTG
Source organism: Mycena kentingensis (nom. inval.) (assembly GCA_014461125.1). Taxonomy (NCBI): domain Eukaryota; kingdom Fungi; phylum Basidiomycota; class Agaricomycetes; order Agaricales; family Mycenaceae; genus Mycena; species Mycena kentingensis (nom. inval.). Next base: position 2,079,260 of record JACAZG010000005.1, on the reverse strand, counting down.
GGGAATCGGGCAGAATATACTCTCGAGCTCTGGGCTGAACTCGAGCGTGGGCTACGTGGCATTCTGTGTAATGACCGCGGGGCGCTTGGCCGGCTTCTTTGCGGCGACTCTCGGCTTGATGATCTACGAGATCCCTTTAGATGGAGAGTGCCGGAGGATAGAACACCGACCACGTCGTCTGCTGTTACTTCTGAGCCGGAGAGGATCGTCTTCTCGGTGCTAAGACCCGGCTCTGCTGCAGCAACAGATTTCTTCCGAGCCGGCACTGGCACGTTTAGAGGATTTTCAGAAGTTGCCCCCGGGCCGACTTTCTTGACCTGAGGCACAGCTTTATTTGCCTTTGCTGGGGATTCCTGTATCCGGTATCAGGAAAGAAGCCAGACGCGTGGATAGACAAAGACAATACCGTGTTCCCGCTCACGGGAGCGATAGCACGATCGAAGCGTCTTCCAAGCGCTAGCGCGACACCATTCTCGCGTCGATAGAGCGGTGTGGGTGCGGCAAGAGTTCCTTGCGCGGAGAGGGCTGCGAAAACAAATATCCCAGTAGAGAGTTTCATGATGAGGAACAAGAGCAAAGAAGAAAGAAAGAACGTGGACCAGCCTGGGGAATGAGAATGAGATCCACCGTGCGCAGCGAGCGGTTGTATACTTCGGCTCACAGGTATTCTGGTTCCCGAGCCTCAGCCAAGTGCAGCGCTGACACTCGGGTTCGTTTTACACGGCTCCGCCGGAAGCGCGTAGGCTACTGCTCTGCCAAGTCGGGGACGCGGTTTTGTGCAGCGCGATATCGTTCCTCAAGTCGCGCAGGCGACCGTGGTTCCGAGAGAGGTTTCGACCCGACTTCCGGGGCAGGAGGGCTGCATGGATGTGGACAACGTATGATGCCATTAGTCAGACAAATTGTCACACAAGACAACTCTGCTCCCTCCCGCCATCATACAATTCGCCAACTTGCCGAACGAACTGCAACACGAAATATCTGGCCTACTGCCTCTGCGCGATGCTCTCTGCCTCGCTCGTACTCGGCGCAGCATCCACCATATATGCCTGGCCCACATCTACGGCACAGTCAACTTTGCAAACGCCGCCAAGGTCGTTCGGTGGTGTCGAACGCTCCGGAGGAACCCTGCGCTCAGGATACAAACGAGATCTATCGTCATGTACACCGAGCACCCAGCATACCCTCCATGTTCTGACCACGACACAGAACGGCTGTTCCTTCGCGCGACCTTCTTTCAGCCTTCGCGAACCTTCTCCAAGCAATAGCACACACCCTCCCTAGGCTTCGCGCTCTATCAATAATCGACTCTCCGGAGATTTTCGAAATTGTTTCGAGCAGTCATTTTCCTTTTCTCACTACGCTCGCCGTTACCGGCTACGACGGAATCTTTCCTTTCATCCGCCGCCATGCCCGGCTACTGCGCAGCCTCGAAATCCTCCTCTCCTTCCCTCTCGATCTCACGGAAGCCATTCTATACGCCGGCTACTACATCGCGCCCCCGTTGCAACCCATCGTACTGCCTGAGCTGTCGAGCCTCGTGACATCGGTGTTGCTGGCGCCGTTCCTCGTCCCTGGTTCACGTCTTTCGATGGCCGCTTTGTGCTGGCCAGACGAGATCCGCATACAGAGAACGCACTCAGCGGCGGCTGGAGCACTTTCCAAGCGAAAACAGGACGAGCTGGTCCTTCGGAATAACATCTACAGCTGGGATCATGGGATCGTCCCCGCTCTTGCGGAACATATCCCATCGCTGACCCAGCTCTCGCTCCGAAATCTCGCCAAAGTGTTATTACACGGCACTCTGGTGAGCGCGAGGCTTCTATCAACTAACTGCCCTTGCTGACCACCATAAGATTCATAGCGTCACATTCGCCGACATCCACCCATTTCTCTCTTCCATGGAGGACAGCCTCTCGAAATTTCACGCCCTCATCACGATTTGCATCACATACGGTCACCGTCCCGTGAGCATCGTGGACGCAGACGACGAGCAGGTGATTCTCGCCGGCCTCAATGCTGACTCCGCTCTCATAACGCGCTGGGGGAACTTCTGCCCTACGCTCCTCACCGTAACCCTCCCCGCGACGCATCTCCGCTGGGACACCGCCCCCGCTTTCAAAATCTGGATACCCAACGACCTCCGCGCCTTGTTCGACCACAAGGGCAACCTTGTCAAGAAGGTGCCGTCCCGATCTGCGATGTACCAGCTCCGGTGGCTGCTGGCCATGCTGCTCGAGTCGGAACCGGACAAGTTGCCGAACCATCTTCGGTATATGTCGTTGGCGGTGCTGGTCGTTGGCGTGGAGGGCTTGCGCCGGCTGCAGGATCGGTATATTCGGGACCAGGTCCTGCCGGCGTTCGAGTTGCAAGCTGATGAATCGCTCCCGGAGAGTCCGGAGGTTGAATGGGATTATATGGGTTCGCGCATCGGGCTTGATGAGGAGGATTCTGATGCATCTTCCGAGGAGGAGGAGGATTCGTCAGAGGACACGAGCGACGTGGAAGCAGATTAGGGCCATAACATAAATGTTGTTCGACAGAACGAGCTTTTTGTGTGACATCCATCAACCTTTCTTGTCCCAAACGTTCACCATCGAATCGCGGACGGGACCTTTTCTGCCATCCACCTACTATGAACACACCAAAATCTCTCACCTCTCTTCCCAACGAGCTCGTGAGCGAAATCGGCGCGCTCTTGCCACTCAAAGAGCGTCTCGCGTTTTGCCGAACTTGCAACAACATTTACAGTGTCTGCATCGCGTTCATATATGCAACCACGCATATATACGGAAGCGTTCAAGTCATAAAATGGTGCAGAACGATGCGAACGCGCCCGCATTTGGCACAGCTGACAAAAGAATTGACGCTGTAAGCCGCGTTTTTTTCTAAGCATGTGCCTCAGGTCAACATTGTGCAGGGACTTCCTCATCCCCATCGCGACTCTGAGTGCATTTGCGACACATCTGAAGGGTGCGCTTCGGACACTCAGCTGCCTACGATCCATCGCTATCTTCGACAGCGTCAATCCCCTCATCGTCTCCCTTCTCGCCGACATCCACTATCCACAGCTCGAGTTTCTCGGTGTCGCATGGTTCCCTGCTGCCCATGCAATCGTCAAAAACCACTCCGCTCACATTCGTCGTCTCACTCTCATCCCGGTTGTGCCGGAGACGTTGGATGAGATCCTCCTGCACGGCGGTTATGGCGACGGCGCAGTCGCACCACTGAACCTCCCAGTCTTGACCACCATCAGAGGTTCGGTCAACATTGCCGCTTCCTACACCACTGCATCGAGTCTCCTCCGCACTCTGAGACTGAACTGGCCGGCGTACAGAACTGTAGCGGGCCGCCACGCCGACTTGGTCGCGTCTCTGTCGAACTCGTCCGCTCTGGAGGTGGAAAACTCTTCTTATGACTGGCATCTCGATCTTCCTGCGGCGATATCGGAACACTTTACGCAAATAACGCTACTGGCGTTTGAGCATCTTGGAGGTTTACTTCCCGCTTCTGAGCCCGCTCTGACGGTGCGTGGTACGACTCCCCAATCCGCTGCCCATGTTGACCGTATATTCGAATACCCAGCCAACGAGACTCGAAACAATCAACTTTCTTGACCGCGTCCAACTTGTGCTGCGAAAGTTCGCGCATCTCACAGTTATCGCTATCGTCGACGGCACCGGCTCCATTCGTGAACCCGACGATACACTTCTATTCCCTGTCCTCGACCGCGATTTTGAGCTTGTGCGGAGTTGGGCGGACCTTTGCCCGACTCTCCGCGTCGTAACGCTGCCGTTCTCGAACATCACCTGGCGGACAAGCTTGACTTCGATCCCCATATGGCTGCCTAGCGACATACGTGCGGCTCTTGAGCAAGGCACAGCGACCATCCCTCGGCCCGAGACGATGCAGCACATCAAGTGGTTCCTCTCCGCCGTTCTGGGCGCCTTGCAGATCCACCACGACGACCACGGCAATTTCGAGGATTTAACGTGGAGTCTGCCGACGCAGTATCCACTCTTTGCGTTGGTGTCTGTGGGGTCGGAGGGGCTGCGCGATGTGCAGCTGAAGATGAACATGCACGAGAATGGGCTCATCCCGGACTTTGAATTGCTCACTCATGCCGATGGGCGTGCCACAGATGGAGAAGAGTACGATATCGTCAAGTCGCGTATTCGGTTCCTGGAGGATTAGGAGGATGATTGCTCTGGCTAGGATGAGGATTCCTAGCCTGTTGGCGTGGAGGATGAGGATCCTCGACTGCCTTTGTTTTGGCAATTTTATTCCTTTGTGGACGAGCCTTGACCATGTCTTCAATTATCGCACGCGGTTTCCTCTCGACCACCACAACCAAATCGTTGTACGCGACGGCGGGAGTTGTACTATACACCGATCCAAATGGTGAGACCTACCGCCGCTTAGGAATGCTCGTACACCTATGTCCACAGCAACCAAAGCGCACAACCGTTCACGAACCACAACATGGCGTTCAAGTGTGGTGCGTACTACATAGACCTGAGCGCTCCGGTGGCGTCGAATGCGGGGAAAAGCCGCAGGAAACGCGCCTCAAGGCCCGTTCATTTCCCGGCATTTTACGAATGCGGTTAGCTGTACATGTCGGATTGAAAGCGGCAGCTTTTTAAACCCTCTCTGCCAGTGGGGCGCAACAAGAAGAACCTTCGGCTCTGCAGCTTACTCTCAGTAGGATCCCCCATCCTTGCTTTCTCTCGACGCTAACTGACCACTATAGTCTAGAATCCGCGTACGACCTCCCCCGAGCTTGTAACCGCGATTTAAAGCCTCGATTACTGCTGTGCCACCTGCGGCATCTGGAATGCTCTCTTGGAAAGATTCGCGTGTATCCAGGCCCACTTATAGCCAGCGGGTACAGCTGACCTGCCCACATCTTCCCCCACCACCTCGTCGTTGTTCATGCCACCTCGTCAAGATCACGGTCCTCCAAGCAACCGCGGAAAGGGGAGCTGGCTCAACCGTAGGAAGGGGAGGAAGGAAAAGGGTGGAGAGGGTGGAGAGCACACCGCTAACGGCAGCGGAGATAACGGTCCCGGAGCACGGTATGTCGCCGATTCCCTCTCGTTCCATCGCCCTGTTAAATAACAGATCAGACCAATCCTCTTCGGCCAACTGCCCGCCGAGTCGCTGCCCGTGAATGATCATATTTCCCGGCACAGGAAAGACTCGGTCGGAGCCGTCAACGTCGTATCGAGCTCCTTGGGCGCTTCATCTCGAGCGGCGATGCAGTCCGTCGCTTCGCTTGTTAGCGTCGACGGCCGCCCCCGTCCGACCTCGAGCTCGCAGCCGACTGCGCGGGAGCGACGAGGAAGCCGACCGCGGCAGTTTCTCCAAAAGGCGCGTGACCTAGTTCCCTCGATCCTCAAGAAGCCGTCCGTCGAGTTCAAGACGAAGGGCGACGAGATTGGGTCTGAATCGCAGCGTGAGGCGAATGATTCTTCGGTCTTGATTGCGCGACAGAAGAGGGTGTCCTTCTCCTTTGACGACCCGACAGAGTCGACGAAACGGCCGACAACTGCCCTGGGGTCGGTGCCGGGTCCGGCAGTGTCGACGCCGAACAATGCATACGGTCGGTCTAGGGCGCCCTCCATGTTCCAGTCTTTTCGTAAGGGGAAGGATGTTGCTGAGCCGGCCTCTGGGCCGGCTCAAAACCGAAACAAAGGCCAGTCAAGGTGCGTCGCTTCTAAATATCCATTTGCAGCATCTGGAACTGGGTAAAGGAATCATACCCCAAAGTCGCCAAAGCAATATTCGAAGCCAGAGAGATCCTTTGTAGATCGCATTGCACACAACACCGCGTCGTCTGGCGCAGCACGGATACCACCTCCTGCAGCTGCACCTCCGAGTCGTTCGCCTCACAGTCAGCGATTTCATACAACCGATTTCGTCCCTCCTCGTCCTACGCCAGTGTCCGCGTCTACCGTATCGTTTCCTCGAGTGGATCAAAAACCAGAGCTCGCGCAGATTCAGCGACCATCCTTCGCGCGTACCACGGCTGGCGTTCGGCAGCCAACAGCGGAGCCCATCCCCGCGCGCGGTCCTACTGTGGCCCATCCGCTTCGCCGCCCACGAATCTCCCTGGAAAATATGAAGGTGCCGCTCCAGAGTACGCCGCCGCAGAGGTCGCAGCCGACGTTTACCTGCCCTCTCAACACCGGTCCTATCCCGCGAGTCTCGGAGACGTGCAAATATTGGGTATGTGCGAACTTCCGTCATTTTGAAATCCCTTGCCTGACGCGCGCAGGTACACGAGGTCCGTTCTTGTGTAGAGTTCCGCGCTGAAGTGGTTCATTGTTGAGCAGAGTTTACTGCAGCGATTGTGGTCAGAGGCGGATAGTCAGAATAACGAGCGGTACATCTCGCGCTTGACCCGTGAAGCAACGCAACAGCTTAATGGCAGCTCCAGGATGCAGCAAATCATACAACGCCTCTGTTGGGCTCCGCACGAACGCACAAACATTCCACCAGCGATTGCAGGCGTGATCTCTTCGGCGGCAACAAAGCAAGAGTTGATATCTGTGCGTCTGAATCCAAAAGCCGGGTACGGAGAGTTTGAACTAGCCCTCCTGCAGCATGCCAATTGCCTAGCACTCGCCGACGAAGCGCTCTCTGCGCCCATCCGCGCCGACCGTCACAGAATGAAAGCATATCTCATCACAAATCAAACGATGATTCTAGATTCCGAACAAAGGCCTCTTCATGTGGAGCTACTAGCTATGGTCGCAGATGTACGTCGTGATCGTCGTTTCTACAGTTGAGATTGACGTAGAGGCTGTAAAGCTGCTGGATCAACGAGCCAAAGACGAACAGCCGAAAGCAGAAATCTCCCTGCGGAAGTTGGTCATCGAGCTATCGGTGTCCTGCCTCCGACTTCCTGGCTCACTCCTTATTCGTGGCGTTCGGAATAGAACGCCGGACCGCGTCGCGGCGGGTGGGTTCGGAGATATTTATCGCGCAGAGTACGAAGGGAGGCCGGTTGCTCTAAAGCAAGTTCGCCTTTATGAGGAGGACTTGTTGGATTCGGACAAGATTAACAAGATGGGAAAGGTGCGGGTGTCTAGCGCTTGTTACGGTCCATATTGGTTTATGATCCATTTACCAGAAATTCTTGGAGGAGGCTCTCCTCTGGAAGTACCTTCAGCATCCACATATTCTGCCGTTTTTGGGTCTCCTCTGCGAGCCAGCTGCATCAACTTCCTTCTCACTCCGCACTTCGTTCATGGTCTGTCCGTGGATGAGAAATGGCACCATCACTCGATATCTCAAAAACGACCCCGGTCAAGCAATCGACGTTCTGGTACGCAGGTTTCATGCTTGGGAAATTATTGATTGTAATTTTATTCCGAGCTATTGGAAGTCGCGAACGGTCTTCAATATCTGCACTCGCAAGGCGTTGTTCACGGCGATCTGCGCGGGGTTTGGGCACAATCATTTTTATTGGCCAGATGTTAACTCAAATTCAGGTCAATATACTGATAGACGATGATGGGCACGTTCAATTGGCCGATTTCGGGATCGCTTCCTATGAGGACGCGACGCTAGAAAGTTCAACTAGGCGTGGGAATACATGTTGGTTGGCGCCAGAACTTCTTGAACCCGAACCTGGGCATGTCTATCGTCGGACACGGGCCTCGGATGTCTACTCTTTTGCTTGCGTCTGCTACGAGGTAAGCAGAATTCGCTCCCATGTGCGAGATTTATTCAGGGTATCATTCACAGCTGTATAATGGAGCACCACCATTTTCCGTACTCGAGTCAGACGGTCGCGAAACGCGAATTGGTGAATACTCCATAATTAAACAAGTTATCGACGGAGTCCGGGCTCAGACCTCAAGCAAATTTCCTCGGTCTGTCTGGCGCCTTATCGAGGATTGCTGGGCACATGTGCCAATGGATCGCCTGAACGCAGAGGCGATTGTGCACCGCCTCCAAATTATCAATGGAGAGCAGGCTGGGCGCAGGGCAAGTCTAAGCAGCGACAGTGGCCCGCCCGAGCTCTACAGACATCCCCGCTCTCGAGAATCATCGCTGATTTCAACCACATCACCGTCTCTGGCTGCGTTCAAGCGCGCCGACGTATATCCATCAGTGCGTCTTGCTGAAGCTTACAGCGTATCTAGGCTCATGGGTGACCCCAGCCCACCAAGGCTTCATGGCAGAGCACGCCGTCGTTCGCCTTCTTTGGGCGCGATCGGCCTCCAAGCGAGAAATCGACCAACTGGCGCCAGAAAATTTCCAAGATGTTCAAGACCACGGGGGGGGGAGCTCACCACTCTTGCAGATACCGCTAGCGTCTGTTCGGCTGGTACACTCGCTTCAATGAAGGAGCGAAAACGCCTGCCGAGCTTGCGAATGTCTTGGATCGGGGCGAAGTAATCCAAGTTCTATTTGTGTATCGCTGCGGTATAGATTTAATTATTCAACTCGGTAGTTGTTGCGTCGAAGGTGAAAGTATCATTTCAGCGACTACTTAGCAAGATGCTTAAACTTGCGTCCACGCATCACGCAGCGATGTACAGATGTCTTTGTGTTTGACTGTCTTCATCTATTTGCCGCGAATTGGATGTTGTGTCTAGGCTCGAAATTTGAGAATGGAATCTGGGTATCGGTCTAGCTCAGCCCTACAGTAGATTCTGATTCCAACACCCGCCGGTGACCTCAACCCTGGTCCGTGTTGCGCCCTGCCGCACCGTTCGCACTCCATCCCCACACTTGAAAAGATGGCACTCAGGCGACGTGGGAACGCTCCAGAATTGGACCGTAGCCATTTTTGGAAGTTCGGACTCCGGTGCGGCGGACCGCCGCCTACCTCCGCAGCTTCACGGGTAAAATCGCTGGCCGCATACGAGTACACATTTTGAAAGACTTCAGCCCCAGTGAAAAGTCCGGTTGGGCTGATCTGGTCCCCTCTGGTAAATCTGGCGGAATCTGGAGGGATCTGGTGGGTCGTAGATAAAAGAATCAAAGTACTTGGATAAAAGTTGTTTGCCACCAATTTGACTTTCCTTCTTCCACGGACACCGGCGTGAATCTGCGCTCGTCCCGCGCATGGCTCGCGGCGCGCTCCGCATTCTTCGCGAATGCATTCGGCCGAGGTCAGCGCACACGCGCCATATCGTACCTGCAGAAGATACACCCACCTCGCGTGCGAGCCTTCCGCGGCACTCAACGCATTCCTCACCTTCGGCAACGACTCGGACTCGGACGATTCCACTGACTCCGACGTCCTCGCAAAAGGGCGCGGCTGGAATACGGAGACGGTCCAGGCGTAATGTGCGTATTCTATTTCGTTCTACTCACTGTCTGCCGCACCACTCCAGCAACCTGGACACGGCAACGAGAACGAACTCCATGGTGGCGACGACAGCTAAGTACTTCTACGGCGGCGGTCGTGGTGGGACGGGCAGGGATGAGGAGGAGGAGCCCCCGGGGCGAATGAGGAAATCCAGGTGCGTACGCGTCCTGCCCAAGTACCGCCTACCTGTCGACCTTCCTGACTCTGCAGTACAGGCAGTTCGTTTGACGAAAGGCGGTAGCGCTATCGCGGCGACGGGACGCGTTCCTGCTCCGGGTAGACTGCATACTTGTGTACAGACAATACAGACCGGTTGTACTAGCAGTGGCCAGGCTTCTTAGGGTGTCGGTGTGTCGGTGTCGGCGGTCGAGTCTGGTGTCTGTATGCTGCCGTTGGCGGTCGAGTCTGACGCGTCTTCAAACATCCGGAGTTGAGCACTATACCCGCGGGCCAAGAAAGCCCAGCAACGCATCCGTCGAGCCCCGAGACCACATCGACTTGGGGAGAGGACGAGGAAGAGCGAGCGGGCACGAAGGGGCGTCGACGAGGCGCGTCACATCCACCATCCACCTTGCTCCTGACCACCATGACGTTCTTCGCCGCCTTCGAAGTCGACCCTACACATCCACTCTACCTCTTCCTAGCACGTCCAGCACCTCCCCACCCGATATCCAGCCCACCGAACGCGTCAGAACGCTCGTGCCACTCGCCTCAAGCGGCCAGCGGAGAAGCCCGAGCGTCGTATAGGACCGCCTCACATGCATCGGGGCACCACTCCGGGCCCAGGTGCGCTATCTTAAACGCCGTCGACGTCCTTCTAACCACTAAAACAGCGGCAAGCGCGAACCTCACTACGAACGCGACCGCTGAACGCGTCGACGACGACCATCGCTCTTCCTGTCCCTCTGTTCCCACTGGCCACATCCGAAGACCTATACCTGATCCATCGTCGGCCGCAGAAGGGAGGGAATCTGCCCGTCGTCACCGTCTCCCCGCACTTGCCCGACCATACTACAGATCCTGCTTCGCAGGATCGTGCAGGTATGTTTTCAACGTCTATCGCCCACCACTGAATGGCAATGCCAGGTTCTATTGCCGGCGCATGATGCAGACACCCCGTTATGGTACGCCGCCTCCCCGTTCTACACCAGAACTCACCGACACCGCTCTCTTTAGTCTAAGCGCAAGTCAACAGCGACAAGGCGAACCCATCGACCGTCCTGCCTCACTGACTGCTGCCCACAGGCACCTCAATCTTGTATTCGACCGACACTCAGTTTGCGCGATGGGTACGTCCACGCTGTGCGCCTTTTATCCGCGTCTCGCTGATATATCTACCTTTAGCCATGGCGTCGACTTCTGCCCACCAAGATCTGTGCACAGGCCGTGGCGGTATGTTACAAGGTCTGTATCTCTCCTTCTGCTTGCCCGCAGCTAAATTGCCCCGGCAGTCTTCTCTCGATTCACGCGGCATGTACGGACATCATCGACCTAAAGTATCTCCGAGACAGGCGTGCCCTCGACGCGAACAAACTCGGGCGCCCCCCGATCGCGACGGCGGCAAACGAGATGTTGGTGTCTTGAAGCGGCTGCGGCGCCGGACTTGGATGGGACGCGACGACGACGGCGGCGGCGGCGGGTGGTGGTGGTGGAGGGGATGCCACTTGGGCGCGACGAGGGGAGGGAGTTGGGCGGACGGACTTAGGCGCGTCGAGCTGTGGGGACTTGTACGCGATGAGCTCGGGAGCAGCGGACTTGGACGCGACGCGCGGGCGGCGTCGACGCGTGGATTAGTATGGGAATCAATTGGATTTGGCTATTGTATATTGGTGAACGGAAGTGGGCAGGTGCGACCAGATTCAGCCAGCTCAGTTGTGTAAACATTCCGGATAATCCGGCGGAATCTGGCCGCCTCGGGTTTGATCACAAAAAGTCGAGCAGACCAGAACAGACCAGTTGAGATCAGTTGGGTCCAGCCGGACTTCTCACTGGGCTTCAGCGCTCGAAGAAATGCCCGCACACCGGTTACCTATATTTCGACATGTATTGAAAGCCATGGTCTCCGCCGCCGCCGCCGAGCAAAGGCCCACGCGTACATCAATCACACTCAGGCTGCCGTCGTCGGACTCGCGGCCGAGACGAACGCCGTCGGTGATAAGATATAAGTAATAATAAGTAAATGAATTCCTACATCGAACGGGATTAGTTGTGGATATGTTGTGTATCTACGAGGGCGCGAAGAGAAGCAGAGCTCAGACCAGCTGTATCCCCAGCGGCAGGACGCCGCCCTTCCCGTCCACGACGGGCTGCAGCGTCGGCGAGATCCGCGAATCGACGCGCGCGCCGGTGTCGGTGAACCTGAGCGTCCGGACGAGAGTCGCGAGGATGATCTTGAACTCGAGGACCGCTGCACGCGTCATTTCCGAGTCAACGAGGGTGCGGACGCGGAAAGAAGGAACGGACCTAGTCTCCAACCGACACAGTTCCTCGGCCCGTCGCAGAACGTCAGCAGCCCATTCCATCCATGGGGTAACGCCGGCGCGCTCGCGTCGCGCGCGACGAGCCACCGGCTGGGATCGAAAATGTCCCCAGTCGGACCCCAAACGGCGGGGTTAGTGTTCATCGACGTGAACGGGATGTGGATGACCTGCAAGGCGGAGTTGAGCTGCCTCCGGCGAAAGACGCGCGCTGGGCTTACCTGCCCTTTCTTGATCTGGACGCCGGGTGCGGACATCCCGCAAATGGGACTCGAGAGCGGGAGGAAGTCGTCCTTGAGGACCACGCGCTCGGTTTGCGGCGACGCCGGATGGAGGCGGAGGCTACGTGACACCGAAGGAAGCGCGTCAGTTGCGGAGTTCGATGAAGGACAGAGACGCGTACCCTTCTTTGACCACCGCATCGAGGTACTCGAGCTTCTGCACCTCTTCGTAGGACATGTCCCGAGGATGCGCCAGAACCTCAGCGCGAAGCCGTTCCTAGGCGCGATAGGTCAACGTCCGGAAGGTACTGCTGCGGAGAAGGCCCAGACGTACTTGGTATTCCGGGTGGCGCGCGAGCTCCCATAAAGTAAAGCAGAGGCTACCTGCGGTCGTTTCATGGCCTACCATTCTACCGACGAGTTAGGTTCGATCCGAGTCCGAACAAAGGAATCCTACGTGAACGTCGATATCTGCATAGCACCGTCAGGCATGGCCGCAAGTCGGAGGTGTATATCCACGCACGTTGTCGAGAATCTGCGAATCCGAAAGACGGTCCTCCGGTTTCGCCATCTGCCGGTTTCGCAGAAGCATTGTAATGATATCCTTCTTCTGCCCGGGCTGGCTGCCCGCCCCTTTGGTTGCATCGAGAACGGCCTGTTCCCGTTCTAGGATACCCCGCCCAAGACGCGTCACGACCGTCTTGATAACGCCTTGGCTCTGCATCAGCGGCAAGGGAGCCTCCGCGACGGCTGGGACGGCGCGCACGACCAGGGGCGCGAGGAACGCGAGCCATTGCAGCCCGTTGTTGACGTGCTGGCTCCACGACGCGTGTATTTCCGAGGCGTCGGCGCTGGGGTGGCTGGATTGGGCGGCGAAGGGATGGGAGAGGCCGACTGCGCCGATTATATCGAGCCTAGGGCAGTTCAGCTGCTATCCGGAGAGGGAGCGCGTCGCGGGACACGCACGTACACGCGCTAATATAGCGGACGATGTTCAAAGAGGCATTGGAGGTAGTTCGATTGAGAAGAAGGTTGGTGAGACGCGTTTCGAGGCGTTCGGCGGCTTCGTAGATGGCGGATGTCATTTCCTTGACCGATTCGGACCTAATCTTGCGTTAAGCTAAAGGGAGGGCTGGGAACGAGAACATACGAGAACGCGGGAGCTAGGATCTTACGCTGCCGGTGCCAGTCCTCCCCCTCTGCCCAAACCAGACCCGCGCCCATGAGATTGATAATTGGAGGACGGAATGCGGGGGATTTGACGTAGAGGTCGCTATTGGCGAAAATATGCCGGACAGCGGCATGGTCGGTTGCTACGATCTGCGTCGCTCAGAATACCGGAAATGCGCGATCTAATCCCCTCACAATGTCGGGATGAAAGAGAGCACCTTTGATCTTGAAGAGTCCTCCAAACGCGCGCGACCACAGAGTGTACATCTGCGTTGCTGAATGCTCAAAGACGACGAGTTCATGGCCCCATAGATAACTGGCGAATCGGGTCGACTAGGTAGCCGTTATTAGTGTCCGGCATCCAACAAGACAAGCTGGTACCGGTCCAGGCAAGTTCTGGACGTCCGCCGAGGATTTCTGGCGACATTGGAACGCGACGCAGATGAGGAGGCCGACGGCGGCGAGGACGGGGATCATGGTGAGGTGAAAGAGCGTCGGGTTCGGCTACTCAGCTTCCTTTTGATACAAAACATTGGTGGCGGCCGGAGAACAAGGACACTGCCATTTGGGGTTAGACTATAGCCGCTGCTCCTTCGACTTCGCTCGCTTCGGAGGTTCATGTGGAGCCAGCTCGCAAGCGACATTCATTGGTAGCCGCCGTGTGAGACTTGAAAGTTCAGGTACACCCCATCCTCCGTTTTGCTTTGCTTTGCCTTACCTTCCTGGTACAGTCTGTTCCTTCTGGCACCGATTAGCCTGCAGTTTTAGTTACGTTTTAGCATCCAGCAGCTAGCCTTACGTGGGTCCTCCACCTGCTCCCATCTCACCTATACATTTCCGCAGAAACGGACTCTCGATGTCAATGTCGGATTTCCAACGGAATTCTCTTAAATACGGCGCGAGATAATCTCTGTCGTTGCCTCCGCCCATCCCCACCATGCCCGACTGGTCCTCCCCCGCAGAAATCGCTCGAGACTCGGCCGTCTTCGTCAAGCTCCAGCACGCCTTGCTCGGAGTCTATGCGTGCGTCGAACCCCGATCTCCGAGCCCTCGTTCTCACTCCCTCTTCACAGATGGGAGTGGTTCACGTCGCTGCCCTTCGACTGGCAGGTCCTGACCGGTCGCAAGCCATTCCGCTGGCCCTTGGTACGATCGCGTCCCCGTACCGTGTATGAAGGTGCTAACCCCCATGTAGATATTCTACTTTGCGAACCGATACATCCTGCTTGGAGCTCTCATCGGAATGTGTGTGGACCCCTGCTACGCACGCTGCTCGCCGACTCACCCTTCATAGCGCAATCGCTTTCGACACGGAAACGTTTGTACTACTCAGTCACCCCGTTTTTCGCTCATTATGTCCAACAGCGAGCTCGATTGCCAGTCGCTCTTTACGTTCAACTCCTTCACCGGTACGACCTACATCAAGAGGCGGGCTCTACTCTAACGCCTAGCTAGGTGATGCTGCGCTCGGGTTCGCGAGTCTGAACTTGTCCATCCGCACGCTCGCGATCTGGTCGCAAGCAACGTGGATAAAGCTCCTTCTCACTGTGGTCATTTTGGGCCACTGGGGGCTGATCTTCGCTGGGTGTGTGCTGCCTTCTCGTCCGCGAACGATTCTCATCGACGCGTAGTATCCTGCTTAAGTCGGTCTGGTCGCCCGAGCTCAACACCTGCGTAATCGTCGAGACGAACACGACCATTATCGCGGCGACCTTCACATACACCATGTGCTTCGACCTTCTCATCTGTTGCCTCAACGCGTACAAGCTCGGTGTGCGCAGGAGCGGAAGGAGTCGCCTGTCCAAGATGATCTTCAAGGACGGCCTCATATTCTTTCTTATCGCGTGAGTGCCGCTCCGTGCCTGCTGTTCGAGCTTCGTCTCACTCTCTGGGTAGCTTCCTCGCCAACCTCATTGCGACCGTCTTCATGATCCTCAACCTCAACCCGATTATGAGCATCATCTTCAACGTACCCTCCGCCATCGCGTCCACCGTACACGTCTTTTTCTCTACCTGGACGCAGCTCACACCGCCGCCCAGATCGTCGCCACGCGTGCCGTCCGCCGCCTCACCAACTTCACGAGCCAGGGACCCGAGATGTAGTACGTACTTCCGCTGTTACCTGGACCTCACCTGACTCCTCCACAGCCAACCCTCCGGGTCCAACTCAGGTGCGGTCAGCAGCGGAAGCCGCGCCATGGGCTTCACCTCCGGCACACGCGTCGGCACCGGTACCAAGACCGGCACGCAGGGTGTGCACGTCCAGGTTCGTCCTCCCATTAATTTCCGTCGTACCTTGCCTGCCACCTCTAACCTCGAGTCTAGATGGAGACCTTCACCCGCGCCGAGGAGGGCAGCGCCGGCACCGACTACAAGGCGCCGCTGCAGCACCCGTATTCCGGGCAGCAGATCGTGGAGTACGACGTCAAGCGGCACGGACCTACTGACTTCTAGACTCGCGTTGCACCCGCTGTAAGAAAAAAAAACTACGGCGTTGATATAGCCACGTCTCTCGTTTGTGCGTCCGGATCTGGATCTTGTAGACAAGTAGAAATACCCCCCGCCGATGTGCATGTTCAATGTGGAAGTGGAAAAAGGGCTTTGAAGTACTTGTCGCTGCTCCGAGAGCGGATGAATCTGTTACGAATGGATTCGAATTCTGGGGGCAAGGCATCTCAGTGTACATCGTGTCTGTGCTAATTTGTAGTGAGTAGCCAAGTACACTGCAGTACAGGTCTTTGTAGTCAGCCATAAGCTTCCTTGCACACAGCTGGTCCACCTTGCAGTTCTTGGAGCATAGGTAGTATGCGAACGCAAGCAGCACGAACTCGGAATATTTTACTGTACGGATGCGACATCCCAAGGACCCGATCTTTGCCTTCCAAATCGCATGCCCATTCAAGTTTCAAACACTCTCTGTGTAGACGCGGGTGCATATACTGTATCTGCTATGGAGGACCCTCTAAATGGGTAACTGGCTCGCGGACAACTCTATTTAATAATTCTACGACACTCGGGCAACTAGCACACCATGAATACCGAAATTTTGCCCTAGCTGAAATGAAGCGGAGGGAATCACTTTGAGCATTGACAAAAACCTGAAATCTGTTTCAAAAAAAGTAGAAATTTTCAGCAAATCTCTCAGCGTAATAGTTACCATGTAAGGAAATGTTAGATCTTTTCAGAGGAACCAAAAATGGGATTTTTCAGCACGATTTCTAGAAGACGCTGAAAGGTCTTATAGCGGCTTCATTTTTAGCCGCGCTAAAATTTCCCTATTTACAGTGTGCGGGGAGTAAGCATTGTGCCACAGTCTGAATTCTTGCATTCCTCGGAGTCGTTCTGCTTCACGTACTTGCCCAAAGAACCAATCTCTGCGGGCTTAGGGCAAATCTCGCAGATGCGATCTGAGTGGGTGTATCAGCGATGAAGTTGTTGGTTGCTTGGATGTCTGGACCTGGGATGGGGGCGGGGGCCTGGGGGGGGGGGTGCGGACATTTTGCGTGATACTTGATACGAAGCTTGGGGACTTGAGTTGTCTGGGCTTCAGCAAGACATATCCTTTTATATCTCCCATGTTTATGGTAACGTTCCAACGGAGCGCGGAGTGGGGACAATCCACGGTGGTATATCCACAGAGGCGCGCCTGCGTTGGACATCTATCATTCATACCTCACCGCATAATTATATAAGTACATACGAAATACGCGTCTGTATTTCCGGAACAACAGACAACGCCGTTTCCGTGCGCGGAGAGTCGCGGGTGGGGAGTGAAGTTGGTTTTCCAATTGATTGAACAGCTCTATGAGCATAGAGACATTTCTTTATACACGTATTAGTATGTAGAACGACGTCAACGGAGCCGGCCCGGGGAGCGGGCACGGTCGCCGTACGCTTCCAGCAAGGACTGTAAACATGCAATACCCAAGCGTGCTTCGGCTATATAACATATTGATTGGGCTCCGTGGACTCACAGTTACTGGACGTCCCGCCGTCTCGTTCAATTCTAATCCGGCAGCCAGGTCAACAAAGGTACTCTGTCTGCGCACGCCAGTTTGGCAACCGAGTGCAGGAGCGGCCGACTCATGAGCTGATGCGCCTATGCGACTGTCAGAACTTTTAATGGACCCGCGGAAAGCCCGGTAACAGGGCCAAGCGCGACGCAGGTTAATTGACGCAGTCACATGACCGCGTCAGGATGTCGGTTTGGAAGAGAGAGGGAGAAATATACTAGAATCCTCTGCGAGGATATGGTATCTTCATTAATTATCATATAGTGGTTTTGGACAAACATGCTACTGGTAAAAGGATACAGTACTAGTACATACATCTGAAAAACCCTGAAAGTAGGTTCTACTCGAAGCATTAAACAGCGTTCATTTACAGTAAGTGTCCGTTGACTGCTGAGTCTTATCTCAAGTACAAGTAATACCCCTCACGCATAAATACCACTCTGTACCTCCGGATTCAACGTTGCGCAGGTGGTAGCGAGTGTTGGCGATGTAGAGCTCGCGGAGGGTTGGGCACTTTTCGCCCCATGCGTAAGCTCGCGCACGTTGTTCCTCTACCGAGAGGGTCTCAGGAGGGCTACCCACGTAGTTCAATGCAATTGCGAGGCCGATGAACTCCAAGTTCTTGAATCCGTGCAGGGCGCGTTCCAACACCGCGAGGAAACCCTGTTGCCGGTTTTAGGAATAAGGACAGCGGAGGATGGCGCCGAAAAAATGCTTACTTTCCAGTTGTCGGCCCGGGGGGACTGAATTACAAGATCAACTAGGTTGGGGAAGGATCGGCGGATGTCAGAAACGACAAAGGTGCAGGTCCAATCGCGCGGAAAGTATTCGAGTGTGGTCACTGCGCTGGAGGCCAATGACCGGATCTCGTATCCATTGCAGTTGCGGCGCCTCGAACAGGGGTGTGTGGGCGCCAAGTTGAGCGCACTGCATCGTTCGCGTGAGATCCACACCGCCGCCCTAGGCGGGCCTGTGTACGAGCGAAGTGTTGGGAGGGAGATTGGTTTCTCGGGATGAGGTCCGTAGAGTTCGAAGAGCCCGGTGGTGTCCGCACGTCGATGCCACGCGAAGAGGTGCTTGATTTCGAGAGTCACCAATGCACGATGGTGCCGCAAGAATTCCAGCATGTCGTTGGAGTTGGGAATCGTGCAGTCGGTGAGCCGGGGGAAGTGTGTCGTCGAGAGACCATGGAAGGCTCTCGGAGCGTAAGGAGCGCTCAGCATCGCGAGGTTGACCAAACTCGGCGCAACGCGCGCGATGAGGCGGTCGTAGCCCGTTAAGAGACCGTGGATTGGTTCGCGGCTGAAGCGATTATCAGCCAAATTGGAAGGAATAGTAGAAGACTCACAATGAGATCTTGAGCTCCTTCACCAGCGGCGCCAGGGCACCGTTTCGCAGGAGCGAGTGAAAGAAGCTGGCCACCGCCAGGCAGCTAGCCAGGTCGACTTTGCGATAGAGCGGACGTTGACAATGGAGGAACAGACGGTGATTGGTCTGCGAGAGCTGGGCGAGATCTCCGGGAGAGAGATACGAGCTGGTCTCGTCGATGAGCTCCGCGGGTAGACCTGAGATCATGGTGGTTGAGCGACAAGGGAGGGCGAACACCCTTAATTCGCCATCAGCGCCTTATTTATTGTCCAGCCACTGGCATTGTCCGAGTGACTACTTTTCCGTTGCGGAGTTTGACGCGCCAATGCCACTCAAGCCATCAACATGAAGCCTCTTTATAAGCCTCGCGTCTGCGTCGAGCAAAACCACTCACGACGAAAAAAGACAGTGTCAGGAACTTGTTGCTGCTGAAGCGGACGAGTCAGCAAATAAATAAATAATTAAAGACACGCGAAGGTTGTGGAAGACGCGGCGGCAGTGGCGCATCGAATGATTCATTAGCGTGGGCCAGCCATTTCAGCGAGAACATCGTCGCATGCGATGTGTAACCGCCAAACGCGCGGTCAAGAGTGCGGGGCTCGGGAATCCACAAGTACCAAGTCGTGTTATTTGTACTGCGCCTTTGTTGTCCCCCAGTACCCGAACCGGCGGCGCTTTCATGTGAACAAGGAAGGGAAGGATGCAAAACGCTGTCGAAAGTCGAGGCAGCGGAACGACGGAAGGCGCGCATCGAACGCCTGAACGACCAGGTCGTAAGGCTGTGAGAGCATTCGAAGTATGTTTGAAAGGATTCCGCAAATGAGATGGCTAGAGCTGATATCGCGCAGATATCTTGTGATAGTCTCGATCTGCTCTTCAGACGCAGTGCCAGTGCCAGCGGACGAGATAACAGTCTGACATTCGGACATTGCCCCAGGGGAGCGTCCGGGGACGGAAGCGAGTTTCTACTGGCCCTTGTCGACCGTAGCCAAGACATGCACGGTGTCGAGGTGTCAAGAATTGCTGCTGTCGGAGGACATCGTAGGGACGTGAGCGTACGACAGCGGAAGCTACCAGCGCTTCCAAGCGCGGTGAGGTCAAGGAAGGATGGTCTTGAGCAGCTGCGGCGTCCTATGGGGGCACGATCTGCGCAAAACTCGTCAAGTGTGTCGTGCGGGCGAAGGCGCCGAGAAGATATCGTCGTTCGGATGCGCTGCGTAGCCGATGAGGCCGAAGAGTTGAATATTATGTCTGATATTATAATTGCGCGATACGTTTGCAGCATTTTACGTCGGTATGTAGTAGAGCTGGGGAATTGGGCCGGTGGCTGGCTCTGCAAGCAGCGAGCGGACTAGGGATGTCGAGATCTCGCGGACGAGCTCGTCGGGCAGCTGCGAGATGAGGAACGGAGGAAAGCCGTGTTTGGCGCATCAACTCGTGGTTGCCGCTCACCATCGCCAGCCTCGCGCTGCAGCCTAGAAATTATGCCTCAAAAGCCCTGGATTTATCAAGGCACGGGCCCGCCAGAGGAGGACAACTTGGCAGCTGGCCCTATTTTCGACACCTATTTAGCGACAAAATGACGACTCCTTTGCCCGACGTGCTCCCCCGATGCGCATCTCCATCCTGCTCCCCGTGTTCGCCGTCTTTGCATTCGCGGCGGCGGAGTCGGCAGGCGATCTCGACGCGCGCCGCATAGTCCTCAAGGCAAACGGGCAGCGATGCGCCAAGGATGCGCAGTGCAAGAGCGACTATTGCGACTCTGGAAAGTGCGAGAACAAGAAAGGCGCGTTTCCGTCTCTCATTCGAATAACTCTTTGCTGAAGCCAACGAAAGCTATCGGACGTTCCTGCTCATCCAACTCGGGATGCATCAGCGGCGCCTGTAAGGGCAGGAAGTGCGCTCATGGTACCAAGCACAACGGCCAGAAGTGTTCCGCACACGTCCAGTGCGGCAGGTGCGTCTCTCCAGCTGCAACCTACCCGCGTCTGAACTCCTTTTCAGCGACTATTGTGGTCACAGCAAGTGCCTTCCCAAGGCAGCAAACGGCAAATGGTGCGACACGGACCATGGCTGCAAGTCGGACATCTGCAAGAAGCACAAGTGCACGGCCGCTCCGAAGCCACCGACTCCTCCGCCCTGCACCACACACACGACGACCACGGCAAGCAGCACCGAAACCAGCTCTCCGAGCACCGGCACCGACACCCCTCCCGCGACGAACCCCTGGCCGTCCGGTGAGGGCAACTACGCCGACTTCAGCTCGGGTACCCTCGGCGCGTGGACCGGTACTCCTGCAAACAAAGTGAGCGTCGTCACGGACGCCGACTCGCCCGGCGGGTACGTCGCGCGCCTCGTCGCCGACGGCGGCGAGGCTACCTCCATCTCGCGCACCGCAACCCCTCCCGCGTCGCGCCGCCAGACCGCCGGCGTCTACCATCTCAACGTCCTGTTCCAGTTCCGCGTCAACGCGTACGCGTACACCGGGGCGGACGGCGAGTTTGTCGGCGGGTGCACGTTCAGGATCCTCGTCAACGGGCAGAACACAGGCTTGCAGAGCATCGGAAGCTTCTCGAGCCCGCCCACGTTGAATGTGTGGTACCGGATGAGCAACGGGATTATCACGACGGACGGGACGAACTATGTGAACGCGTACCAGATTGACGCGATGTGCGGGGCAGACACGACGATAACGACGGATATACGCAATGTTACGAGCACCGTTGAGAGGTTGGCTTGAGGGTCTTTACGACTTTCGGGTACGAGCTCACGTTTGTTTTTAATTTTTAATATTAACGACTTCGTTCTGTTTATCGTGCTTGTAGCAAGTTGGAATCCCTCTTAAACGGAGCTGGTGTAGACTGGTGCGGACTCAAGATTCAAGCGCGGTAGCATGACCGGCTCCAACACGTGCGACTTGACGCGTCGGAATAACATTCAAATGAATAAAACGGGTATAAAATCGACTATTTAACTGCTCGGAATGGGCGGATTCGCCTCGACTGCAGTTATGACCGGGTAGACATACGACCCGTCGAGGAACGCATCCGTCGGGGCGTACCACCGGAGCGTAAGCGAGAAGGTTTGATTTCCCCGGGGGAGGGCAGCCAGTTCGACTCCCATTCCGGCGCAATCGCCACGTCCGTGCTCTGCAGGAGCACGTAGAACGTACCATCCTTCTCCTCGTCCGCGCCATCACCGTAAACGAGCGTTCCGTCGGGATAGGTCAAGTTGCCGCGGTCGTTGACGGAGTAGCGGTCCTCGGGCAGCGCGTCCCCGGAATCCACAAGAGACCCGTCTTCGTTGTACATCGTGAGGCTCCAGAACGCGTTGACCGGCGGCTTGCCGCTGAACTCGACGAGGTAGGTCTGGTTCGAGAGGAAGGAGAGCTTGTCGGCGGGGTTGGCGGCGCGGTAGGTGGGGTACATCGCCTGGTCCGATGTCATGAGGAGGTAGCCGGTTGTGCAAAGATACGCGCGCTCCGCGTACGCGGAGCCAAAGTCGCCGGCGAAGGATGGATCTGGGAGAACCCAAGCGCCGTCGGCGTTGGGCCGGATCCAGTCGGAGGCGTCGAGTGGAACGGCGGCAATCGCGGCGCCGGCGGTGCCCTGCGCGACGGTGAGGTTGACGCCGCTCGGCGTCGCGTAGGTTTGGTTCGCCATGTCGACACCGGCCAGAGCGAGCATCGCACTGATGTCGTGCACCTGGGATGCCATCTCCGGAGGGTTCGTCCGGGCGAAACGCGCGAGTAGCTGCATCGTCGCAAGCGCGGTGTTCGACGAGTCGATACCCTCAGTGAGGAGCTCAGTGGTAAGCGGGGGCGCCGCAGGAGCCGAGCTCGAGTTGTTCTCGCGGGGGATCTCGGTCAGCGTGTATTGTGGCTGGATGTTGGCTACGATGTACTCGAGGTCGGCTTGACTGTTGACTTGGTGGCGGACGAGAGAGAGGCCATAGACAGTGGGGACGTAGATCGTTCCGGCGTACTCCCCCGTCGCGATCGGGCGTCCGCTCGCAACCGGGATTCGCGTAGCGGTGGGTAATACGGTACTTTCCCAACGTGTCGTTGTGAACGGTACCCAGCGTGCAGCTCTTAAAGTTGTTTGAGGACCTGCGCGACTCAGGCCGGGCTTCGAGAAGTAGGAAGAGTACGCACATATCGTAGAAGGACCAGGAGCTGAATCTGCCCTCCTCGTAATACCCCATCTCCGCCACAACATCTCCCTGCGAGCCGAGCACCGCAAACGAGTAAACAGTATCGACATTGGGCATAACGACATTGTTATCTTCCGCCGTACTGAGATGGTCTTCGTGGACCAATGTGTTTGTCTTCCAGTCGGAACTTTGGGCCCCGTTGATGACGGTTGCGGCGAATATTGGGAGGGGAAGACCATACTACGCGCGCCAAATTATCGTTAACAGCGATGCACCCTCTCGAGACGCGACTCACAATCAAAGAATTAGCAGTGGCTTCTTGCGCATCAGAGCGCTTCGCCGTCGCCAAACCCGCCGAGAGGAGGAGAGGAGTGAGAAGAGCAAGCATAAGAGGTTGGAAGAAACGAGCGTGACTTTGGTGGTTAAAGAACGGTGTGTCTCCGCGAGCCGACGGACTATAAAGCTGTCTGGGCGCCATTGAAGTACTTATAGCCGTTTCTGACGGTTTGATGCCGTGGTTGTGGACGGGTAGCGCTCCGGCTCCGCGCTTAGTGTTCCGGGCACAGGCCCACGAAGTTCCCCACGCGTTCCGATCACGCGAAAGTTCACAAGACCACTAGGCTGACTTTGGAGGTATCGGAATGTTAACGTTTGGAGCAGCGTTTTGCGTCATTAGGGATATCCGCCACTTTGATGCCGATTTTCTCTTTGTTCCGATAGAATCCAGAAAGCTCGTAAAATTCGGAGGAATGCCAAGCCGGAACGAAGCCGGATCGACACTCAAACCCTCCGCGCAGCGCGCCCCGGGGGGGCTTAGGACAGGGTGCATGGACCCGATCAGGGCTTTATTGCTTCATATCCAGTCACGGTCGCCTTAGCGCGCACGAAAAAAAAACATTCACATCTGAGCACCAAAAAGAGCGTATAAAAGCATTCATTGTAACAAACAAGTTCATGGCTGACAAGTTCCGGTTGTGCGCCGAAGAGCTAGAGCCTCGCGCCTCAGTTTCCGATTTGCCATCCGTCGTTGTCTGGATTGGTTGGTTATAAGCAACGCCGTTGTAAGAAGCTGCGCAGAGGATCATATACCGGAGTCAACCTCGCGATTGCCGATAGTCCAGTCCTAGGCGTCTTTGTTCCAACTTTCTTACGCAGCAGTTGTGGAAATTTACCTTGTTGTCTACCAGCAGGGGTCAGTAAATGGGCGCACGAGGGCAAGGCAAACGACTGACCAGCATCGACCACGGGAGTAGGAGCAGGGGCCCTCGCATTTTGGATGGTCCAGTTCTTCAGAATGGATAGAGGTCAACTTTGTTGCGTAGCTGAAAAGAAATCCTACCGAGTTATCGGCGTCGACGGCACGCTAGAGTGAAGCGCCGGGATAAGCCAAGGTGGAGAAGAGTGGATTGGGAGCAACTTTGCCAGGTCAGAATACTTACCTTCGCCGCATCGCCTATCTGCCAGTCCTTGTTGGTGCTATCGACTGGGGCCGCTGGAGTCGGAGCAGGCTCGCGGGCATCGTGAATCTGGAAATTATTCAGACGCAATATCGGCGAATTTGGGGCTTGGGCTTGCCGTCCATGAATCATTGCTTGAGTCAACCTATTTGCGCATAAATCAGCTTGAACCCCAACAATCAAAACAGACACTAACAGCGGGAGTCGCGGCTGCGCGCTTCGCGTCCTTGATCTGCAAAGGTTGAGACAGATGCATATTCCTGCAGAGGAAATCTGACGGTCCAGTTCGAGTTTTCCGAGTCAAGCTGAAGGCACATCAGCTCGTGGGTCCAGCAACAGATGCAGGTGATGCGACTCACGGCGGGGGTAGCGCGCGCCTCCTCAATGGTCCACTGATGCAAACAAAGAGTTTCAAAACTTCTCCGCCGCCTGCGAGAACTTAAGCTCACCTTTGAGTTAGAATCATCAACAGCGCGGGCGTGCATGTGCGCATGGTCCTCGCGGGCGACGGGAGTCGGGAGAGCGCGGCCCCCGATGCTCCATGACGTGTTCCCATCGTCGACGAGGGCTGGGGTAGCGCGAGCCTCCTTAATGGTCTTCAAATGCGGGTTGGAAAACGAATGCAGCGACTGAGGAGGAGTCTACCCAAGAAGTGTTCCCGTCGTCGACGAGATCGGGGGTCGCGCGAGCTTGCTGGATGGTCTTGGAACAAGAATTAGAGGACGAAAGAAGGAGCAAAAGAGTTGAACGAACCCAGGAGGTGTTCCCGTCGTCAACGGCGTTGGGAGTAGCGCGGGCCTCGGCCCGTTCCGCGACCTTGGTTTGTCCAATGACCTAAAGGCGTTAAGTTGGTGGGTCATTGGACATTGCTCAAACAGCGCACCCAGCTGGTGTTCCCTTCGTCGACGGCGTTACGCTTCTGCTCGACGAGTGAGGAGAATCTTAAATCGAACGGGGTCTGCAACTTACCACGGGAGTGGCCACCGCGATGGCGGCGAGAGCCAAGACCAAGAGAGAGGTGAACTTGTTGCTGAGCATGGCGACTACGAGAAGAAACTGGAGCTGGAACCGGAAGAGCTGGAGACTCGAGGATTCTGGAGTGCCTTGATCCCAAACGAAGACGTTTTTATACCGGAGCGTGCCTGCGGAAGCCGGGCCAGCCGAGCTTGGTACGATCCGGGACAGTTACGCCTGAATCTCCAGATCTGAGGTCAAGGGAGGAGAAGACTGCAATGCACATGGACACAGCGCCAATGAATCGCGTCGTCCGCCAAGGGAGCGCGCGATGTGAATGAATGGCCAACTTGGATTTCCAAATGCAGAGTTCCGTAAGGCGCCCTAGAATTTTCTGCGGTCGTTTGAGTGGCAGATAGGTATGAGAGTTCAAGTTCAACCTAAGTGACGACGTGTCACCCGCCGATGCCATCTTGGACCTTCACCTCGACGTTGATGGACGCAGGACGTCCTGCCCCTCGCGTATTCTGGCGTCCAGCACCAGATCAATAACACCAGAAAGTAGAGGCTAGAGGAACAATCATCTAGTACAGGCTCCAGACAGTTCCAGCTCGCCCGCGCGATTCTGATATTACCTTGCGACGCGTCTCTTTTCTGCCCACCCACTTGCCCACCCACGCGTCTCACCATGTCCAAAGACCAAGAGTACAGCCCGCTCATGGCGGAGGACGTCGATAACGAGCCGGGAACTCCAACCAATCCGCCGCCGTACAAGCCGCGGCGCATCGTCGAGCGTTTCGCTGCCCTCTTCACGCAACGCGTCCTTGCGGTTCTACTCGGTCTTGAAACCATCCTCCTCGCTCTCGCAGTCATCTCCCTCACAGTCAAGCGGCGTCCTTCGACTTGCTTCGTCTCCGCTCCCAAGGACAAAGTCCTCTATTGTGCGTCCCACTCAACCCCAGACTTACAACTGCAGCTCAACGCGAACGGCAGCCCCTGCTCTCGAAGCGGTTGAGCATGAAGTCAAGGTGTACAATGTCGGGTTTACTGGTCCGTCTACATCGTACTCCACGTCCACGGCAAATTAACTCTCGATAGGCGACCTCTCCCCCTTCCAAATCGCCTCGAGTCCGAAGCTAGACCAGATGTGGAGTGATCTCTACAACTGTACGTCGCCGCCACTGTCGGTGGTATATTGCCTAACCATGGCTTCTAGTCGGTATCTCGCGCATTCCCAAGGAACAAGCCGCGCTGCTCCCCAACAAGACGCATGCAATCCCCGGCGACCCTGGCTATTATGTACGCTCGTCCTGTTCATCTCACTGGCCTGCTATCCGCGCTAACGCGCCACTTAGATCGCAGAGCTCGACGTGT
Source organism: Mycena kentingensis (nom. inval.) (assembly GCA_014461125.1). Taxonomy (NCBI): domain Eukaryota; kingdom Fungi; phylum Basidiomycota; class Agaricomycetes; order Agaricales; family Mycenaceae; genus Mycena; species Mycena kentingensis (nom. inval.). The sequence goes on along the minus strand of JACAZG010000005.1, from coordinate 2,052,746 downwards.
TCCACAACCTACACTGTTTGAACAAAGTCCGCATGGCGGTACGCACTTGATTGAGTCTTCTGCAGCTGCAGCGCGCTACCATACGGGACTGACGCGCCCACGCAGCTCGATCCAGACTACTACCCCGACTGGCGCATCTCCACAACGGGCAACTGGATCGAGACGCAGAAGAACGCCACGGAGCACGTCAACCACTGCATCGACTGGATCCGTCAGTCGATTATGTGCTCCTCCGATACCAGCGTTGTCGTGTAGGTTCCCCCACATCCTCTTCTGCACCCCGGCTGAGGAAGATTCAGCTGGCAATGGAAGGAGTGGGCGAATACGAGTCTGGTTCAGGGCAACGTCGCGCACACCTGCCGCAAGTTCGAAAAGATCCAGGACTGGGCGAAGGATAGGATGCTGCTCAAGACCTACGACCCGACGGTGCGGATTGAGGACGATATTGTAGTGCCCATCTTCCACGAGGATATGTCCTGAGACGCGTAGAGGACGGCAGGAATGACTATTACGAGTACTTGGCAATACAGGAACTGGGTTTGATGTGGCTTGGGGAAATCTTCGTGCAAGCTTTGAATGCTACTACGGACCTTATCCTCGACTCCCCGGCGGTGTTTCCACTCGCGACACCAGGAAAATGACACAAAAAGGCCCGCGGAACGCTCGGCGGCCCTCCTCGTGGCCAAAGACAGACGGATCGCATCAACAGATGCACCGTTCCGTCCTCTGTGGGCCACGCTTGAAGCTTGCAGCTCGAGCGTTGAAAGCTGGAATCATTGCTCCACCTGGTTGGCAGTCGCATGAACGTCGTGTGCCTGAATTCGGCTGCCGAACTTTTTTTGTTGAACAACAGAGCAGGAAGTGGGATTCGAAGAACAACAGATCCTGGACCAGCGGAGGCAATCCAGACGCAAGCTCTGAATATAATCCGGTCAGCGGATGTGCACTGTGCCTTTGTACTTGCCAGTAGAAATGCTCTCTATTAGCGTTTCGTTTCGACTGTATTGAGTGCGCAGAGATCTCCGGAGCGCCAGCGAGGGTCGAGAGAGAAGTTGGAATTCAGCTCTGAAGGAAGTGGAAATCGCCTGCATCCGAGCTGAAGCGCTGGCCCGCTGCAGTATCACCAATATCGGGTAGGTTCACACAGTGCTGATCGACGGCCGGCGCCATCGGTATGTTGCCCAGCGTATCCCTACCCACGGGAGTACTCTTGAAACTCTTACGATAAGAGTGCAGCTGGGTATAAGGGCTCTTCTGCGTCCCCATGGAGCGACAGAGATTGTTGATTGGAAATCTGGAAGGACTCCAGCAGACGGAATATTCTCACATCCCACTCTGTCTATGCTACGAGTACTTGGTTCAGACTCAGCACTACTCCGAACGCCATCTACGCGCTTTGAGGTCCAGGAAACGCGACTTGTCGAAAGCAGAAATGTCGCACGTGATCGCGTCGCTGAATGGTCAAAGCCAGGATGAGTCCGGATATCCCGCTAACGTAGACAGAGGAACATACACCGCCTATATCGGCTATCTGGGACTTCAGGCACGCGCAGAACCCAACAGAACCCTTTCCTCGATGCGCATGTTGCGCAATTTTGTGTTTTCTCTGAAAGCCATCCATGCCACTTCGACTTCAATTGACCTGACAGCGCTTCCGAAGATATCTACCATCCGGACGCTCCTCGTCGGAGAAATGATCCATGCACCGCTCTTGGAATGCCCGAGTGCGCAGAGGTCGACGCGACAGTTAGACTCTTTTGAATTCGAGAGTGCGGGGAAATAAGGCTCAAATCAGAGAGCCGGCGTGAACGCGTGAACGTTCATATGTTTGCCCGTCAGAGAGCGAGGTTTACGATAAGATTTGAACGATTGCTCAGGTACTTACATGCGGGGGATCTGCAGTCCGCTGTCCATTTTTCCGTTGAGCAGTGGGCACGCCTGGGAATCCAATTAAATCCAACTGGAATCCAACATTCGAAGACTACTGTTCGGGCATTAACGCGGCCGTATCCCGCTAACCCCGGAACTGTCGTGTGCCTCTGTTGGACAGTGGCAGTGGAGGAATTAATTCCTATTTGCGAGTGATAGTAGCATACGCCAGCCAAGCCTTGCCGCCATTCGGAGGCGAAATTGCACCTTTCTTCGGGCTTGCGAGGGAACGAGGCCGAGTTGAATAGTAGACAAGTGACGCGCACCATCATTTATACGGGTTGAACAGCGACTGCCTCATTCGGCGGGAAGCAGTATGCCAGGGGGAGGTGCAGCAGGTCATGTTGCTTGTCGCCTGCGTTCGTACCTGGGCTAGACTTCCTGAGAAATTACATCTTGAAGGGCCAGATGGAGGCGGAAGCGTGCAGTTTGCTTTCTGCCCTCACCCTGCTCCCCGATTCCATGCCCAAACTCCCTAGCTCGATTCCGTACTCCCGCCTCTCCGTAGAGGTCGGTGGCGAGCATGAAGAGCTTCACGACGAGCCAAAGCGCGAATACCCTTCCTCGCGTCCGTCTCCTGGATCGCGCCGCGTCCTGCTGGTCGTCATGTTCTTCGAAACTCTCGTCCTCACGTACCTCATCTTCCGCCCCGACGCGAAGCCTAAGTATTCCTGGCCATCTTTGGTGTACTGTGCGCGTTTCTTTTACTGTACGGTTATAAGGTCCTGGCTGAGGTTGTCGTAGCTCCCGCTCAGGACGCCGTCGAATACGGTGTGACGACCTACGCGATTGGTGAGAGCACCGCAGTTGGCAACCTCTTCGGAAACTTACCACAACCACACCTCTAGGCGGGGACCCAAAGTTCCACATTCCCCCTTCGCCGCAGCTCGACGCCAACTGGGACGATCTCTACAACTGTACGCGCGCCACAGTCTTACCTCAGTGTTCGTTCCCGGTTGCTGATTCCGCCTGCACCAGTCGGCATCTCGCAAATCTCAAAGAGCGAAGCCCGTCTCCTGCCCAACAAGACACATCCTATCCCGGGCGATGAGAACAACTACGTGCGTCGCCAGTGGAGCGTGCTCTGTTCTTCTTGAGGCTGATATGCTTTGAATAGATCGCGGAGCTTGACGTGTTCCACAACCTGCACTGCCTGGTGAGCGTCTTCTCTTCGACTCGAACCAAGAACACTGCGCTGAAGCTGACGGTATCCTTCAGAACATGATTCGCAAAGGCCTGCACAAGGATTATTACCAGGAGCAGGCGATGGAACTCGACCATCTTGACCACTGCATCGGTGAGCTACGCGATGTTGACTGGAGAAGAAGAATCTAACGCAAACGATTGTGATGTCTAGACTGGATTCGCCAAGCACTCATGTGCGCCAGCGACACAAGCGTGATCGTGTGCGTTCGCCCTCCGATTCTCTCTTCGAATTCGGCTGAACTTGGTGAATAGTTGGCAGTGGGACCCAAAGCAACAAAAGACGACCTTCCAGGGCGACGTTGCGCATACATGCAGGAACTTTGAGCTGGTCCGACAGTGGGGAAAGGAGCATATGATTCGCCGGAAGTACGACACGAGTGTGCGGATCGAGGACGACATTGTGGTTGAAAGCATCCCAATGGATTTCTTCCTGGGGTGAACGGGACGCTGGAAATGGTAGAACGGCGAATAATCACCTGTATGAAATTGTTTTTCGAACACGGACCAGTGGCGAGTAGGCGCCTACTTGAGTGCTCGAACGAAGACTGCATCGTTCTGAAGGATTCGAGCGAGGTTCGCGCCCAGAATTGCGTGTCCCTCGAGGGTGGGGTGTAGTCCGTCGAGCGTATTTTCCTTCGTGAGGCCACAATTCACATCTGCGTGCGGCAGCGTCGTAACATGTACTGCGCTCCCTGCCGAAAGAGCCAGCGTAGATGGTAATAGGGCTTGAGTAAGTTTTTTTAAGATAGGGTCGGCGGATGAATCATTTAAGTCGGTGAACGGTGGCTGGAAGAAAGACAAATGAGAAGGCCAGCACGGAGAAAGGGATGCTTACAATGATGTAGACTGCCTCGACTTTTGACAGAGTTGGCGAAGAGCAGAGTTTCCGAACAAATGTACAGAGCGTGTCGCAGAATGCGCCGGGGGAGACGGCGTCGTTCGTGCCTTGAAATGCTCAACATTTAAATAAAATTTGAACGGGGGCGAGACCACCCACCTAACGCTATGCAAACAATTTTGGTGTTGTCTGTGCAGACTGTGGACGATGGGAGAAGAGAAGAGGTCCACGGATTCGACTAGGCAGCTTCAACGATACCCAGACGCCGTTAGAGAAATCACACACGCAGAAGAACCGCTGTGCCATCCCTGCTGCGCCGTCGGTTCCGCAGAGGGAGATGCCCGGGTACGCGACAACCTCTACTTCAATGCGTATACCTAGAGAACGGCTGATGGCAGAGACGAACTGGTACGGAAACGCGTCTAAAACACCGAGAGGGAGTGCAGGTGCTGCCACGTCTTCTGGTGATAGGCCGCAGGAGATCGAATCCCCGATGAACAGGATCTTTTGCCGTATTTGGTTGGTCAAAGAGGGAGCGGATATCCTGGACGGGGCCTGAGGAGGATGAGCAACGCGCTTGGCTGTAGAAAGAACGCGCATCGACGACAAAGCCCTGGATGTCGATGACAGAAGCCCTGTCAATGAGGGTGAGGTGAACGTCACATCCGCCATCGGGGAGGCTTCCGCTGTCCATGTGCTCTGGCCACAGTGTAAGAGTCTCCGGCATGTCGTCAAGAGCGGGCTCGATGGACCAGCGTTTCTGAGCTGATTGCGTGCCGCTAGTTGTAGCAGTCACTGCGAGCATTGGAGTCCCTCCATTCCACCGATCTTTCCTTTCCGTTGTTGCGGCAAGGCGCAGAGAAATTCCGCGCAAGTCGTTGAAGGAGCTGAGATGAAATGCGAGTGTAGCGCTGGCCCAGGAGGCGCGGAGGGCTGTGCTGCTCGCGTCTTCGTCAGCAATGAGCTCCCAGCGTCCAGAGAGGCAGACTTCGGGGAGAATTGAGGCGATTGGAAGAACGGACATCGAAGCGGAGGCTGGCCGATGTCCAGATCACGTCAGCCCAACTTGCAGCCCTCAGCTAGCGCGACCTCCCTAACAGCCTCTAGGTCGCGAAACTTGCTCTTGCCTCTCCACGACCTCTCCAAGATGCGACTCAACGCGAATAATTAGCGGTTCATCCTCCTGGAGAGTTTAGACATTGAAATATACTTGGTTCAGAATGTATAATGTAGCTAAAGAAAGCGGGATAAAGGTCTAGAAGTTACGCAGCGCGCGGGTCCAAGTAGAAGACGCGTCAAGTTTTGACAGGGAATCGCCAAGTCGCGTAACGGAGGCACCTCTTCCACTTTGACCATGACCTTCGCCGTGCTACGCGCCCTGCACACAATCATCGGCGACGCTCTCGACGACATCGAGCACGTCTACTCCGAGGCTGCAGGAGGTCCATACGCGTCGCCGCCACCGTCACCGACGTCCCCAGCCCCAACGGCATCCGCGCCGGATTTCCCCTCGCTCGACGCGCCATCCGACCCGCTCTCGACGTCGGAGCAGCTCACGACCCACCCCACCGTCGCCGCGGCCATAACCCGCATTGTTGCCGCCGCGGGGCAGATCAGCGCGACCGTCCATCCGCCATTCCTCACCCTTTGCGACGCATCAATGGGCTACCACCTCCCGAGCTGCCTCCGCCTTCTCGAGGCCGCGCACATCCCCGAGATCCTCCGCGATGGACCTCTCCATGTCCGAGAGTTGGCGAACAAGACGGGCGTTGAGCAGGGCAAGCTCGGTGCGTCCTCGGATTCTTCCGACGCGTCGTCTGACCTCAAAATAGCGCATATACTCAGGCTATTGGCCACCCACCACCTCCTGCGCGAGGTCTTGCCCGATGTATTCGCCTCCAACCGCATTTCGTCCCTCATCGACAGCGGCAAGCCCCTCGCGACGCTCCAAGCACAGTGCGTACTTTTCGCGCTCTCCATGCCGCCCTCCAGCTTCTTTTACACATTGCTGTTATTTGTGCCGTCTTTGGAGACGCGCCTGCCCAGTCGCGTTCGGGTCCGAAACGGAAGCTTCGACGCGCCGGTCGTGCCGGTGTTCCATCTGCCTTTTCGATCCGCTCCCCAACGCGTTTTTCTTCGTCTTCTGACTTTCGTCGCCTTTTACAGCCCAGAACGCAAATACGACGACGACGCGAGTGCAGTTGCTGCCTTTGTGGGACTCTGGTGCGTGTTCCTCGCCTCCGCGCGGGTTCTAGCTAAGCTGTCTGTCTGTCAGCTGCGACGAGTTACACAAGTCCAGCGCATACCTGACAGAGGCAGTCTTTCCCGGCGCCAGAAGAGTTTACCCCGACCTCGAACGGTCGCCGTCGTCGACTTCATCTCCGTCGGTGGCACCTGCCTCAACGCTGCCAGCGCATTCGGATCCAACGCGAGCGCCGTTCAATCACGCGTTTGGGTGCGCGGGCGTCGGGTATTTCGCATGGCTCGAGGGCGAGGGGTGTCGGCCGGGGGAGAAGGAGAAGGAAAAAGAGGCGGAGGGCAAGAAGCCAGCGTCTGGTCATCGGCGCTTGCGCAGTATCGGCGGGAGTGGCGCGTCCAACTCAAGCTCGGGCTCTATCCCTCCAAAGCCCACAACTGCTAACGCCAATACGCCTCCGCCGCCGACTCGGAACCCCAACCAGTTCCGGCTGGAGCGCTTCGGTAAGGCGATGGCGGGGACGGGAAGTTGGGAAGCGCCAGGGGCGGTGTTGGCGGCATTTGATTGGGCGTCGCTGCCGCCAGGCAGTACCGTTGTCGATGTTGGCGGAGGTATAGGTTCGACGACAATGGTGTTGGCTGGCGCATACGCGGAGGGCGAGAACGGGTTGCGTTTTGTCGTCCAAGACCGCGAGTTTGTCGTCGACATGGGGCAGAAGGCGTGGCGCGCAAAATGTCCCGAGCTGCTCGACTCTAGCGCTGTTCGCTTCCAAGGTACGATTCTCGGCCCTACATTCATCTCCGCCCTCATATGCCTCCAGTCCACGACTTTTTCACCCCACAACCGATCCTCAATGCCGCCGTCTACTTCCTCCGCGTCGTCCTACACGACTGGCCCGACGCTTTTGCCCAGAAGATCCTCCTTCGCCTCCGAGAAGCCGCTGGCCCAGAAACGCGACTCGTGATCGGCGACTGGGTTCTCCCCATGGCCTGCGTCGACAATTTCGGTATCGTCGAGAAGGACAAGGATGGGAAGGCGTCGCCGGAGACGTCCGCGATAGTCGAGGGCGCCGAGAAGATGCTCGCCCCCGCTCCGCTGCTTGCCAACCTCGGCAAAGCGTCCGCGAACGTGTACTGGATGGACCTAACCATGCAGGTGACGTTCAACGGGCAGGAGCGGACGCTCCGCGAGATCGTGTCGCTGGCCGCGTCGGCGGGATGGAAGGTTGTTAAAGTTGTCAAAGCGCCCGGAAGTTTGTTTGGCCATATCGTCGCTGTTCCGGTTGCGGTCCCAATTCCTGCCGTACGACGCGCGAGGGCGGGAAGCGGGAGCGCGTTCTTTGATGCGGCGGCGAGCTCTGGGAGCGGAAAGGCGGAGGGTGGGACTGGTGGTAGTTCTGGTGCGACGGGAGAACAGGAGGAAAACGAGAAGGAGATGGGGATGGGGATGGATATTGTGGAACGGGCAAGCAGCCGTTGCGGGACGCCGACGTTTGGATCGCGAGTGGACCTGCCGTACGGGTCCGTTGCGGAAGCGCGGAGAGTCCGCACGACCTCGATACAGGCCCGGAAACCGTTCGGGTACGGGTCCGCTGGTCCCGCTCTTCTGCGGTCGTATCCTGCCCCTCCGATGCCGACGACGGCAATGGCTCTAAAGCAGGCCGCGCCAATACGCAGCGGGAAGAAAAGGCCGTCCCCGTTGAGTGGGATGTCTCAAGCATCCCCTTCCTCTCCGCTGCCGTCCCCGCTTCCTTCCTCCGCATCGACCTCGTCCCTCCGCTCGACCACGGTAACTTCGCCTTTCCAGCCTACTCGGGCAAACGCCAAGACGCCGCAGCCGCCGGCAACATCGCCTGTGGCACGTCGAGCGCGTACTCCCGGACCGCTCCGCTCGCAAAAGTCGTATCCGCACATTGCCATGCAGAGTGTCCCTCCATCTCCAATGTCACCGCCCCCGCCTCTTCCACTCAGCCGCCAATCGTCCTACACGCGGTTAAGCGGAAATTCGCCATCGGCATCGCCCACGCACCAGCAAAGTCAAAACCAAAAGACACCCAAAGCGCTCCGCCATATGCCTTCATCCCCGGTCCTTAAGAGCTCGCCGTCGCGGAGGAATCTCAAAGCGGAGCTGGAGCAGACGCCAAGTCCGCCATCGCCTGCGCCGGGGAGTTCACGGATACCGGCGCTGATGAGGCGAGCGTCGGTCGCGCAGCTACCGCAGTCTCCGCAGCCCTCGTTTCCGCCTACGCCGCAGCGTCAATCCGGGACATCAGCGTCCATGCTGTTATCCCCGCTGCGCTCGGTCCGGAGGATGGGGAGCTTGTTGTTGCCCGGACGTGCGAGCGGCGGTGCATTGGACTTCGCGAAAGGGAGAGGCGATGCAGAGGATGAAGGGAGTTCGGGTCGAGGGGAGGGGCTGCTGCCTGCGGGGTCCGTCCTGGCGGAAGCGGCGCGGATTGAACGTGGTGGACTTGGACATAGTCGGACTACGTCTGGGTCGCCCGAATACTGAGCCTACGCGGTTCGCGGTAAACTTATGGACTGCGCGTTTTGTTAGCTCTTGTTTTCTTTGGGTCTCTGGGACGAAAAAGTTGCGATACTGACTAGATCGTCATAGGCGGACCTGAGCGGTGCACGGGCCCGCCCTGTCAATTGAGAAGGTTCTTGCGGATCTTTGAGTCATTTGGAAATTGGGGTTCCTGTCCAGTTCCCCGCTGACGACACGCGTTTGCGACGCGTTCTTGCTTTCCGGCTTTTCGACGCGTTTCTCCACGAAACACCCACACGTAAAACGCGCTTTAACAGCTTTCTACAGCCAGCTAACTGTACGCGCTGGCCCGACCAGCTCACAGCACTTGCCGGTCTCAGGTTGATCGGTGCTGCTTCGTCAGCGAAACCAAAACACCGCAGCCCGAGTCAGGGAACCCTCCCGTTCGCCGGTTAACAAGGACAATATGAACGTGCTTAAAATGCGGACTGCGCTTGTCACCACCATCTTTCGCGCCGCTTCCTTACCCTCACCAACATGTCCGCAGCGACAATTACCCTGCTACCGGCGTACTCGCCCTCATCTCCCGTACCTTCGTACTCTCAAAAGCCCGCACGAGACGAGCAGACTGTGCAGCAGACGCCACGCCTGCACCAGCACCCGACCGGTACTTACCTCAAAAGGTCTGGCGGTGACACCGTCGCCCTCGCGGACCAGGACCCTGCTGCTGAACGCCCAACATATGGACGTAACGCGGTCATATCTGGCTTCGTTAGTATCGACGACAGACGGAATGTCTTTGAGGTCGTCGTCAAGGTGTGTGGCCACTTCTTTGTTTCATCGCCGGCTCTAATAACGCACGTTCTACAGCTCAAGGCCAAGATGGACTATGTGCTATCGGAGGGCGGCGCGCTCTCTACCAAGCTCATAAACGACTCGTTCACCATCTGGTCTTCCGACTCGGAAAAGGCGCAGACCTCCATGGTCCCGAGCGCCGTCCCGTTCTCCATCAGTATCCCCGCCACCTTCCAAGACGAGAAGCTAGTCGCGCGTCCATTGCCACCCACGTACGAGATACCAATTGCTTGCGTCGAGGGCTTCTACTTCAAGAGCTCGTACACGCTCTCCGTCACGATCTCGCGGAAGCGACGCGCCTTCTTGGACAAACACACCACGATTGCCGTCCCGTTTGAGTACCACCCGCGTCTTCGGCCGTGGCGTCCGATTACGCCGTTCGAAGACGTGCGCGAGGACGTCAAAACAATCCCAGAGGAGTTCAGGCAGGTTTCTTGGGAGGTGACGCCGCGCCCCAAGTCGACTGCGGCACCACTCGACTTGCATCTCTTCCTCCCGACTGTGGAAATCTTCGGGATAGAGGACGAGATTCCGGTGCAAATACAACTCTCTGGCGCGGTCGACGGTCTGCGCCAGTTCCTGCCCCTCGACGACGCGTCCTCCTACTCCACCGCATCCTCCTCCTCCTCCTCAAACGGCAAGCGGGGCATCACAGCGATGCTCGTCCGCCAAATCACGATTACAATTAACGGGCGGCGCGCAAGCCGCTGCTTCACCATCGGCTCCGCGCCGCTGATCCCTCTCCCGCCGTCCGTCTACACCCACCCCGCAACACCCTCTCTCGACTTCGCCACCACCCTCCGCGTAACCAGAAGCGCAAAAACGGGCATGTTTGACGCCGGCGTCGTCCGCACGCAGGACTTTATCGTCGTCGAGCTCTGTCCGCGCGACGTCAAGCCCATAAACGCGTACACGACGCTGCGGTACTCGCACCCGATCAAGCTCGTCAGCGACTCGTGGATCGACTCAAGTCCAGGCGCCAGTTTGCGGGGCGGCTAGCCCCTGTGGCGCTTGGCCCTCGGGAACGGAAAGGCAAGAAACAGAACAAAACAAATACCAGCACAGGCCGCTAAGCCCATTATCCCGCGTCGGACGTTTCGCGGGCTTGTCCGAGACGCGTCGCACGTACGACTTTGCCTGTACCGAGTGCGATCTTCGTTCTCTTGAAAAATAGCCGCACCAAGGGTCTACCAGTAGACCGCCGGTTCTCTTATATCCGAATTTACTGATTTTCACTGTAAGCTACCTCTACCTACATACTACAACTCTCCTTCTGCCATTGGTTCTTTGTTACGCTCTTCTTCCATTCAAATACTCCCTCGTTCTCTTACTTTTCGCTTGGTAGTTGGAACCTGAAATATTCCATTGTTCAACTTGTATATCGGCATCGGCGATGCTGCGTGTCTGGTCTGCCTAACTCTCGATTTCTTTGCATTGATTATGTATGAGGGCCAGATCCCGTTCCACTTTTTACCCCCCATGTTGTATGTTGTCAAATGCCCCAGCCTCAATACGTTCCCTTCCGTCGGAAGTATTTCTCAAGTGTACGGATTCTGCCGGGCTGGGACTGCATGCAGGATGTTGCGCCGCTAGTATTTATGGCACATTTTCTGCCAATTAATAACCAGGGGCCAGCTGCGCTGACAAAGACCTTGCTTTGAGACTTTGAGCCCCAATTTCCCTGAACCTGTAAGAACTTGGACAGGATCCACTCAGTATGTGCTACATGGGTTGGGAACATGGTATTACCCTTCCAATTTGGCTGCCTCACCCCGAAACTTTGGATCATTACCTCACCCTGCAAGATAATATAGGCCTCAATGTACACACCACTTTGGAGCAACAATTTTTAGCAGCCAAAAATGGACTAAAAATGTCTAAATCTTCAATGAACTATTTTCACCCAAAGATTGTCTGCTTCTGGTGAAACTTTGAGCCAGGGAAAAAGGGAAGGAAAATAAGGGTTTTTTGTTGCTATTTGTGAGCACGGAAGCATTATATTTTTGAATACCTTTTTGGGAGACGAAACCAAAATTTAAATCACATTTTTTTTTTTCAAAGCAAACTAAAATTTGATCTTTTCGGGCTTGCATCTGTCCTCAGAAATGTCAAAAAACATTGCTTACTACTATTTTATGGGCCAAAAGGGAAGCAAAAAGGCAATTTCTTTATTCCAAATTTCGTTGGCTACAAACAAAGAGTTTTAGGTTGTATTTTTGGGGAACAAAGAAGCTCAACTTTTTTGTTCCCCAAAACTCATCCTCGGATATTGGCAGATGGTCCACGGCTGGCTGGGGATATCCGAGCCCGATCCGACGGCGTCTGAGCTCAAACAAAGTGGATTCAACAAAAGCCTCTGGGGTGTGCTGTGATATCCGCCGCCAGCCACAAACATCTGTTCTCTGTCTCAAAACTCAACCGAAAGCGGAAATCTTTTAGGCAACAATAGTCCATTCAAAATTTTGATATTTTTAGTCAAATCTTTGGCCAGAAAAAAATTGTTGCACCAGAGTGGTGTGCATTTGAAGCTTGGATAATTGCCTGCCTCTATCATGGATAGCAATTTAAATTGAACAAGACCAGCCACTTCGTGGGGGTAGCCAAGCCTGAGTAGGTCACGGTTTATAAACAGATGGTTACAAACAGTGTTTTTGGACCCAAGAGGAATAGAAACATGGGTGTCTGTGTGGCAAGGCACATAATATGTGGAAAAAAGGCTGAAGCTATTGGATTCTGGACTACATCATATCTGAGGCACTAGGGAGCTGCAGTTGGTGGTATAATAATGCCTCAATGTACTCTGAGACCTGAGAAAATTTGACTTTTCTGCTCATTAAATTTTGATGATATCATTATAGTGCTTGCGAACCTGTTTATAAACACGTTTTGGCCCAGAAAAAAATTGAAATGTTCATAACCCCTGGAAATAATTAAAAAGTGCACCGGCCAGCCGTTAGATCTGAGAAAAATCTCTTTGTGTTTTGTGTGTCTGTTCCCTTCTATTCTTCCATGTTGTCAACATTTTCAGTAGCTTGAGATATGCAGATACTGTATACTTGTGTCTTGAGGCAGATTGGCTGTAGGCACAAACTACTTGACTTTGAGGTTCTACCAATGAATTGCAGAGAACCGGTATTATTGCTAAACATAGCTCTGCATCAAGTTTCACACTCAAGGTACTGACATCGGGAAACTACTTACTACAAACTGATTCTGACAATACCAACACCAACACCATCCTGAACCGATGGAAAATGCCTGGCCCACAAATCAACCCTTGCTGCGGCGCTATTCAAGCCATATCATAGCAGATTAAATACAGGCTGATTCCGAATATATCCGACTGATGCTGAATAACACCGGAGGGTTGACAGCTTGGCAGTCGGACCGCTTGTGCACACTGTGAATACCAAAATTTTGCCCTAGCTCAAATGAAGCTAAAAGAATAACGTTCAGCACAAAGCTCAAATCTGTACTGAAATAAACATTTTCAGGAAAACTTTGACTGCAATGTCTGCCACATAAGGAAATTTTAGATCTATCAGAGAAGCCAAAAATAGTATCTTCAGCGTGGTTTCAGGGCACCATGGGGCAATTCAATTCACAAGAAAATACATATCATGCATTTGTACCTGTTGAGTTATTTGGTTCCGCGGAATCAATCCGCTTTTATTTTCACCTCTGCACTACTATCTCCTCCTCCCATTTCCCTCTCTTCGCGCACCCGCCCACCGCCCATGTGTTTGGGGGTTTGTAAAATCTGTTTATGGCGCCGGCATCCCCATCCCGTGTCTTGTGTGTCCTCAGAGGCTTCAAGCTGGGGCTTCCTCTCCCTGCCCTTTCCCCCACTTGCCGGAGCACTCGCGCTTTCTGGCTGCATCTGACACAACATTCCTTTACTCATTTACTCCCTGTTGTCATCATTGTTTGTAGTGTCATAGACATGAGTGCACATTGATTTCATGCTCCCTTGCCTCCCAAGCGTGGAGCGCTCCTGTTATCATACCCTTCCCCGGCCATCTATAGGAATATCTAGAGTCCGAAGTGTTCTTTATCCCCATTTTTTCCCCATGATTTTGGTCTTATCTGGCAATTCTCAAGCATAAATTGGATGAAATATTGTGTGATTTGCCATCAAGCAGGGTGCTGTGTGGAAATTTTATGCTTCTGACATATGTACTCCACTCTGTATGAGTTGAACCCAAGACTCTCATAGCTCAAGTTAAAGGGTTTGTGAGCATTCCAACCATGGTGATGGTTCTTAGAACAACCATCTTGCTTCATTTGTGTCTGAACTTCAAAAAATGAAATTCAAGTTAGATAGGAAATTAAATAATAGTTTCCTATCACATTCTCTTTTTTGTGGAAATCCCTAATTATGGGAGTTGAGCGATAGGATTCCCGGACTGGCATCAACTTACTAATGGTGGACATGTAAGCAGCACAGCTTTGCTGACACACAAGATTGTACTTGTTTGTCCTGTAATTATGGGAGTCGAGCGACAGGGTTCCCGGAATGTGGCTGTGTCAAGCAGTGCTATACACTTATTACCTCATTTAGACCGCGGGGGACCTTGCCAAAGCAAGGTGATAAATATACTTGGTCAGATAAGGTACCTGACATCCACCTTCGACGAACGCCACATGACGGCATCCCAAATTGGGATGGCCGTCCTAATTCGGCGAACGCGAGAATGCATAGATGAAATTGCCTAAAAATTGGAGGCAAGGAAGAGGCTGGGTATATGAAAGTACCTATAACGAAATTTGGACCACAAATCTGCTCAAACCGACAGCTCAAAGGACCTCGATGGCATACCTAGTAGCGTCCGATGCCAGTGACTGGCAGTTGTATAGGTAGCGCTAAGCCAGATCTTACACTGTTTTAGCCAAACCAACTCCCCAAGATCCTTCCCAAGATCCTTCCAACTCCGTCTCTGTTGGGAATATTAGAGGATCCCTCCGCGGTTTCGACGCAAGACAGTACATTTCTGGACGTGATTCCGGGACATTTTTGTCTTGTACATACTGGAATCAGAGGAACAAGGTACTATCTGCCACAGGAGCAATATCAAAGGAATCGCACCCTCCGTTCAACTGTCCTCCATTTAGTAATGCCACGAGAAAATTACCGACTGGTCTGAAAGCCAAGTCCAAGTTGAACGTCATTCATTTCAAGCCTCCGAAGGCCACATGCCAGTGCGCACTTCGGTAGGTCAGATCGAGCGATTCGAGGATCTATCCCCTCGCAGCGGCACCCATGTTCATCCTTTGGTGTATAAAAGGCGCGGGACCCGGAACTGTGCACATTCCAGACCTCAACGAGTCCTTAGCTCATCAGGTTCCAGCTACTCCCTGCACGCTCAACATGCTCAGCAACAAGTTCGCCTCCCTCTTTGTTCTCACTCTCGCCGCGATCGTCGCGGCCACTCCCGTTGTAAGGACGCCCATTTCCCATTCATATCTCCGCTGACTACTCCACACCAGCAGAACCGCAACGCTGTAGACGACGGAAACACGAGCTGGGTGTGTGCGCCTTTGTCGCTCGAATACCCGCTCACCATCTCCAGGTCATTGGGCCCACCAAGCCCGCGGATGCGCGCTCGGAGCCGCGCGCAACGCCCAACGCCGTTGACGAGGGCAACACGTCCTGGGTAGGTTGCTGCGACTGCTGTTCCGAAATTCCAGTGGGAGTTCACGCATCTTGCAGGTCATCGAGGCTGCTCGTGCTACCCCGGTCGCCGTTGCTCCAGTATGTATCTGCAGGCTGCAGCTGCCCTTCAACATCACCCAGCTGACGAGCTCGCAGGTCGATTCTGACAACGATGGGTGGAAGGTTTGGCCAAAATTTACGACGTTCGAAGCAGCTTTCAACTCCAGACCAGATCAAAGGGACGGAACGCCGCGCTGCCGTGGCGGAGAAGGTGTGTTTTTCAACATAGCTGCAACTCCGCACTTAGACCTGATTCCAGCGCGCCGTTGACGACGACAACAAGTCTTGGACAATCGAGGCTGAACGCCGTGCTCCTGCTCCCACCCCTGTCGTGAGTTCATCGGTTAGACCTCGGACTGGATTCAAGTTCCCTTCACCCGGCACAGAACGTCGACCAGGATTGCTGCTCCGCGTGGACTGCAGGCCCCGACGGGAACGTACACGCCCAGCGCGCTGCACCGACGCCCGCTGTTGCGTGTTCCCCGCGCTGTTTATTGCGAATTCTGCTGATGCAGCCTTTGTTCCAAATCAGGAAGGCAACGTTGATGACGGTTCGTCGACTGTTTCAACATTTTATTGGTCTAACGGTAATTTTGGTCAGGGAACTCCAAGTGGACCATCGAGGCTGCGCGTGCTCTGCCGACTCTCGTTGTGCGTCGTTTATTTTCCGCGTTTCAGAAACCGATGCTAGCGACAGGCCCGCGCTGTCGATTCTTGTGAGTTTTGTGGCCTAGAGCGCTTATTTAGATCCAAACCTTTGAAGCCAACACGGTAGGACATCTACCTCGGACTATTTCAGACGGGCTAACGTCTGCACTCGAAGAACTGGACCATCGGCTCTCGCGAAGTCGATGCGGGTAAGCACATCGCTGTCCTTCGTTGGCTTTTTATGAACACTTTGAAGATCAGACAACAAGGTACAGTGTCTCGTGCGTCAATCTGGGAGGAAGGGTTTTCACTTTGGAAAGAACTGGACTATTGGCTCTAGCCGTCGCGCTGAAGTCGACGGCGGTAAGTACATCCCCTTGCTATCAAATCCCGAGATTGATATGGGTTTGAAGATAACGATGGTTGGAAGGCAAACGGCTTACACTCCGAGTAGCTGTTGGACTGACGGTTTCCGACAGATCAAGTCGACTGAACGCCGCGCCGATGTGGACAGCGACAACTCGGGCTGGAAGATCGGCACGCCCAAGCCGACGAAGGCCGCTGAGTAGATGCAATTTTTGTTACTTAGTGCGCGCGGTAGTCGGCTCGTCAAATGTTCCGCCGCAAAGTTTCTACGATGTATCCCTCAGCTTCTTGTCGATGATAGATGTTGAGCGCGTCCTACCCGGATGGCTAGTCGTCTTCTCAACTACTCTGGTTTTCGCGGAGGTTGTGACGGAATCTTGGTCTCTAGGGAACTTCTAAGCTTTGCTTTGCGATCGAAGCAGGCGTATTTTGGGATAGCTGCAGCTGAAAGGATACGTTGCTGGAGGTCGGCCAGCGAGTCGGCGGTGAGCTCGAGGAAGCGCGGGTCCGCTGACCGCGTCTTAGAAGAGGCGGCATCGGCCCTCGCGCTTCCGCATCGCCGGATTGCACGCCACGTAAAGCCAGAGTCTAAAGCGGGTTCGTATATCGGGCGGCGGACTTCGAGAGGGAGTTAGTTTAGTGAAGAAGAGGCATCGCGGTGGTTGAATTGCGGCTCGTTTCGTCAGGGATGCCTTTCTTCGTGGCGTGAGCGGGTCGGGTTTCGAAGTGGCTACACTGGCAACGACAACAACCAGTCAGTCGGACCGATTGGCGAGGGAATGCCGCAGATGCTGCAGAGACGAAGAACGAGAGATGGGCAGCATAATGACCGAGCAGATTACAGAGAGGACGGCGAGGGCGCTCTTGCGCGTCCCGGGTGCGTGTTGCGACGGCATTTGCGACGACGACCGTCGACGAGGACGGAGTGTTCAAAGGTGTTATGCAGACAGTAATCTTGAAGCTTGAAGGGTGTAGACCACAGCGCCATGGTGACTGGTCAGTGGAGGTTGTCGTAGAGCTGTTGAAGGTGGCGCAGCATCGAGTCACGAATCATAGAACGTCTCAAAGCAAACCTCCACGTACCTCAACGTGTTCTTCTGCGCAGTTCAGCGCATATATATGCAATGTAGCCATCCTGTCCGTTCTGGTTACCCCGATGCACGCGAAACTCTTCATCCAGCGCTTCAAGCTCGGCGACGCCTCAGTCGACGGTAAAGGCGGGATACTCTCTTCAAAACCCCTTCCGCCACTGCCATCCCAACTCAATGAAACGGAGCACTGGATAGCTCGCGCGCACGGCGATGCACTGTCTCCTGGGTCCTCCGCTCGCTTCCTCCGCCGCTTCGAAACGGGCTCGTTGGGTGGCGACTGGGATCACTACGCGCTGGTCCGGGCAGTGTACCTGCTTCTCACCGTGCGCGGGCGTACTATTGGTCGGTAGACACGCTACGCGTGAAGGAGACGCGTACTCAGACTCACTCGTTACCAGGACGCGATGCCATCCTGCACGGTATCGAGATGAATGACCGAAAGAACGGGCGCGCATTTAATACTACCAACGCGTACTTCTGGATCCAGCTCGTCCATTTTGCGATAAGCAGTACTAGTGGCCCTGCCCGCGCCCCGCCGTCGCTAGACTGGCAGATGCCGAGCGCCGCTCCGTCGAGTTCGACCACGTCTCTGGCATACCTCGAGTCGATGCTCGCAGATCTAGACTCGGAAACGGCGGCGATTCTATTCGATGCGCGGTCGGTCTCGTCGACGGCTCCCAGTGATTGGTCCTTCATCGACGCGACGGCGCGCAGCGACCAAGCACCGTCAGAGTCTGAATGCGCTCTGTCTCAGAACAGCGCCGATACCGACGTGTCCGCTTCCGAGGCCGAGAGCGAGAGCGATGACGATACCCCCGGCCCCGGTCATACCGACGCCCTCGATCTCGAATTCATCTCGTTCATTCGTCAAAACCCATTCGTCGCCAACGCGGAGCTATGGAGGGCGTACTACACAAACGAGCGCATGATGAGCCCAAAGTCGTGTGCGCGTATGGCGCTCCCAGACCGCAAGCGGCTGCCTAACATTGTCGGACGAGATATCGTGGGCGCTTGACGCGCTCGGATGTGATCGTGTAGTGCCTGACGGCTCCTCTGTTGTACAATCCAAGGTTGCTATGACCGTTCC
This sequence comes from Mycena kentingensis (nom. inval.), assembly GCA_014461125.1. NCBI lineage: Eukaryota > Fungi > Basidiomycota > Agaricomycetes > Agaricales > Mycenaceae > Mycena > Mycena kentingensis (nom. inval.). The sequence goes on along the minus strand of JACAZG010000005.1, from coordinate 2,034,329 downwards.
TCCTCAAGCCGGTTCCTCGGTTGGGCTTTAAATACGCTGCGACCTTTATATTTCTCGATGCCAAGAGGGGCCCGGGCATAGACCTACTGGTATTATAATCGGTTACCCGCCGTGTCCGTGCAAAATGTTGGTAGTCGCGGAACACGTCCGTTGTCGGACCCAGCTCGGAGTTCATTTAACAGATGTTGACCGCGAAGTGCTCTGCGGTGTGGAGATTGGAACAGAATGGTCGCAGCCAGATCTGGCCCGAGATCTGCAACCGGGTGGGTGCATCAAAGACGTCGGCTTGGCTGTTCGAGGAAGGGTTATATCTGGTCGCTGACGATAGTGAAGATTTGCATCCCTGTGGGCTGTCACTTGGACTTCATCTCAACCCGCCTTTTCTCCTCTTCACTCCCACATTTCTCTTTTCTCTTTCTCCTTTTACCCTGCTAGCCAGGATCTCCCCCACACTCCCTCACCGTATACCATGTCCGACGCCGTCCTCGACTTTTCCGACGGCTCTGCCGCTATGCGCGCCCACGTCGCGGATAGTGCGCCCACCGGCGCTGCCATTGGTCCGAGCTTTTCCCTCGCAGCTCGGACGCGCGCAGAGCATCGCGAACGCGAGGCCAATGCCCCGCAACCCGTACGCGCCGGGCGGCACGACCCCACGCGCCCAAAGAAGCTCGGGGAGCGCTTCAGTCTGTGGCTCATCAACGAGGGGCGGCAGCGAATATTCGTCGCGGTGTTTGTCCTACTTCACGCCCTTACTTTCGCCTTTGGGATCCTCCATTATGGCCTCAAGGACAACCTCACCACCGCGAGGAACGCATTCGGGGTCTCTTTCAGTGCGTGCTCGGCCAAACAATTGCGTTTTGTTCTGAATTCGTTCTAGCCATCGCCCGCGCAGCGGCCCTCGTCCTCCACATCGACGTTATATTCATCCTCCTCCCCGTCTGCCGCAACTTTGTAACCGTCCTGCGACGCTCGCCACTCGGAGATATCATCCCATTCGATAAGAATGTCACCCTCCACAAGGCGACCGGATGGGCCATCGTCGCGGGCTCCGTCGTCCACACCCTCGCGCACCTCGTGAACCTCTATAGGCTCACAATGGCCGACGACTCTGCCAAAACAACCGGCGCACGTATCCTCTTCTTCATCTCCGCCAACTTCATCATCGGGCCCCTCATTACTGGGTGGCTCATGTGGGTGTGCCTGGGTGTTATGGTATTCTTCGCAATGGAGAAGCGGCGGACGCGCAGGAACGGCGGATTCGAAAAGTTCTGGTACACCCACCACCTCTTCATCCCCTTCTTCGTCCTGTGGCAATTCCACGGAATGTTCTGCATGATAAAGCCCGACCACCCGCCGTACTGCTCGTGGAACACCATCGGTGTATTCTGGGTGCGTTGGCGTTCTATCGCCCTGTTTCGACTAACGCGCGTCTAACAGCGCTACTGGCTCGTCGGCGGCATCATCTGGATCTCGGAGCGCATTCTTCGCGAGGTTCGCTCGCGCCATGTCACCTACATCTCCAAGGTCATCCAACACCCGGCCGAGGTCATGGAACTTCAAATTAAGAAGGTGCGTCTGTCTGCCCGCCGTTCCAACCGCTCCACTCAACGCGTCTTTTTGTTCCTTAGGAACGGACAACAGCCCGCGCGGGCCAGTACATCTTCATCAACTGCCCTGAGATCTCGTACTTCCAGTGGCACCCGTTCACGCTCACCAGCGCGCCCGAGGAGGACTACATCTCGATACACATTCGTGTTAACGGCGATTTTACGCGGGCACTCGCAAAGTCGGTTGGGTGCGATTTCGGGGCCAAGGAGAAGAAGGCTGCGGTACCTGAAGAGGAGAAGGACGCGAGCGGCGCGCAGGTCATCACGTCGACGGCCAACCCGCGCCTCAACCGCGTCCTGCCCCGCATTATGGTCGACGGTCCCTTCGGCACCTCGTCTGAGGACTTTTTGAACTACGAGACGGTGCTGCTCGTTGGGGCAGGGATCGGTGTTACACCGTTTGCATCGTGCGTCGGCTCCATTCCCTCGGGTTTTCCCCCTTGACGCTAATTTGGTTTCATCATAGGATCCTCAAGACCCTCTGGTACCGCATGAACAATTTTGGGAAAGGCAAGCGGACGCGTCTGTCCAAGGTCTACTTCACCTGGGTCATCCGCGACTTTGGGGCGGCCGAGTGGTTCCACTCGCTGCTCCGTGCGCTCGAGGAGCAGGACACGCAGAACAAGATCGAGATCAGCATCTACCTGACCGGCGGCGTCAACGTCGAGGACATCAACAACATCGTCGTGCAGGACGTTGGTGGCGGCGCGCGGGAGCTGGAGCGCAAGGACGCGGTGACGATGCTCCGCGCTGAGACGCAGTATGGACGGCCGAATTGGGAGAAGATGTTCAAGGATCTCGGGCAGCGCCATTCGGAGAGTGATATTGGTGTGGTGCGTCGACGTCCCCCCTGTCCTGTGCCGCCATCCGTCGCACGTCCGTTGCTGATGAAACGGTCGCTGTTACAGTTCTACTGCGGCCCCCAACCGCTCGCGTCCACCCTGCGGTATCAATGCAACAAGAATTCTGATGCTCGCGGCGCGCGCTTCTTCTTCGGCAAAGGTCCGTAGCTACAGCCACAGCTCCTCTACCGCTCAACGCAGCAACCGCTAACACATCCCCGCCAGAGAATTTCTGAATACCCTTTTCTTCGTTTTCCGAATTTATTTCAAACTCCGCGCCGGTCAAAGCGGTAGTTGCCTTTTATGGAAAGTCTCCCCTCGCCCCTGGAGCGAGTTGGCGCTTGTAAACGCCTTCGTTTGTACGCGAGTGTAGGATGTTGGAATTGTAATATTACAGGATTCAACATGTGCATGACCGTGTTTGATGAGAGGCCGGTCTGGACTCTGGGCCTTTGGGTCTGGACCGCGCACAGACCTTGTTCGGGCTGGAGAGAACTCCACGACCATCATTGGAGGAGCGTTGCTTGCTTCTGACCCTCACATCGCGACTGCGTTTTGGCTGGGGGGGAGCCGTTGGGGAGGAGGAGGAGGTGTGGTGGGCGCGCATGATGCGACGGACGCGTCGACGCGGGGCTATAACCGGTACGCCAATTGCTTTTGGTCGTGGTTCTGGGCGCCGGAGACTGCTTTACTTGCGAGACTGAGTTTGCTCCCTCCTGCCCGTCCTCTTGAGCATCCTCAACTGCGATTACAAGCAATTACAATGAGCTCTATCAACAACGACAAAAATACGTATCCGTCTGCGGTTGGCCCTTGCCCTAAGCTGCTACACTGTATCTATGAGTTTCTGTCTGTTCAAGCTTGCTGCCTCCCGCCGTCGATTGCGCATCACGTCCAATCCATGAGCAGCCAACGCGCCACGATGGCGGCTATCGCACCAACCATCGTCGCCGCCGTCGCGCCCACTCCCGTTCCACTGCCAACCACAGTAGTCGTCTGCGCCGCCGCACTCCCGCTCCCCGCAATCGAATTCGGGGCCATTTTCGCGTTTTCGCTCCGCGTCCCCGCCTCCCTCGGCTGATCCCACACCCAAAACGCGTCCTGCGTATACGAGAACCCCGACTGGTCCAAGAAGCGCTTGTACGTGCCCTGGGGGTCGCCATAGACCGCCGCGACCGCCGCGACGTTCGGGTACACCTCGAACGCGACGTCGCTTTCTTTGGTTCTGGCTGCGCTTGAGGACGGGCTAAGCATGAAGTCGACGGTGGTGCGGATGGTGGCATAGCCGTGGGCAGAGCCGGCGGTGGTGTTCCATACGTTCGAGGTTGGGTCGGCGTATTTGAGTAGACGGGCGGCGGTCTGTGGGCGGCGTTAGCGTTGGGAGGAGAGAACCAATGCGGACGTACGATCATGCCCGCGATGTTGAAGTTGCGGTAGTGGAATGGACGCGAGCGACTCGCTTCCATTGGCTGCAAACGCGGCGTTGAGCGAGTGTGATTGCGCAGTCGAGACGATGTCATACTTGGTCACCGCCCGCCGCAATCTGTCCCTTGAACGTCGTACCAAAGTATTTCCTCCCAAAGGTAGTCGCGCCCTTGTTGTCTCCGACCATTACCATGAGCGCCATAAGCTGCCCGACATAGTGCGTTCCGTGGTTACTTTCCGCCGTCAGCATCAGCCGCCAGATAGCTACGGGAGTACGCACTTGTTGGACGCCGCGGCCTGCTTTGCTGTCGGCGCGCTCTGCAGCCACCCGATATAATCCTTGCACCAAGCGACAAACTGCGCGTCAAGATCGCCCGTCCAGTCTGTGCTGCCGCGTTTCCGCAGTAGAAGCACGCCCGACACGACTTTTGCAAGCATGCGGAGATCCCTAGACGCCGAGAGAAATGTCCGATGAGAAAACACGCACGAATGGCGCGAGATGGAGCCGGCTTACAGGATGCCGGTGTATTCGCCTGGGTTAAGAGGCGGCGACGTCAGTCGTTGCGGGGGAGGCACGAGGCGGCGCGGGCGACGAACCTTTCTGCCCAGCGGGCCCGAGGTTCATTTGCGCGTAATTGAGATTTGGGTTCATGCGTGTATCGCTGTCGAGGAACCACGTCTTGATGTACTTGACTGAAAAAAACGCCGTTAGGATGGCACAAGCGTGCATAGCGCGACGACGGACCGGCGTTTTGCGAGTACGTGGAAGAAGATTGGTTTTGGAATGACCACGCGAGTGCGTTGTGGAGGACCGCGTCGGAGAGGTTGTAGAAGGACTGGAAGTCGTTGGGAATGGTGCGATCGGGGTTGACCTGGCCGTCCCGAAACACGTAGTTGCATTGTTTCCTCACTGAGACGGCGCGTTAATGCAACACGATAGATAGATAGATGCCACCTACTGAGATATTTGGACAAGGCAGTTTTGTTTCCAACATTGGAGCAGTCTGGCCATTGGCTGTGGGGGTGAGGATGGATGCCCAGTGTAGCAGACACAGACATACTATGGTGCCCAGCTCATATAGTCGTGTTTGTCGCCGCTGGGGGCTACCACTGGCTTGAAAGTAACACCTGCGAGGATGAGCGGGTTGAATCCACAAAGAACACGCGCGACGTACTCCAGGGCCCGTGTGAGGACATTTCTTCCGCCCAAGCAATGACCGTGTCCTGCGCTCCCTTCATGTTACTGCCATATTGGCTCGGAAGCAAGTTGGGATCGATAAAGTCGTTGGCGTAGCTCGTGAACACGTTCGTCGCAAGCGCCGGGTGGGCTATGGCGCACACGAGCAGTGCTGCGACGACGCGGGCTTGTCGTGGGGAGCAGCCAAGCATGACGGCGCCAGCGATAAGAGAGCGACGGTCGTATAGGCGTTGGTTAGTCGGCCCAAGAGGTTTTCGTGTCGAAGTAGGTGGAGGACGGAGGTTATGTGCGATATACACGCGTCATGAAGGCGCTGCAGAGTTGCCGTGAGTTGGGAACCAATTTCGCGAAAACCGGGAGATCATACCCGCATTTAGCATCTTCCAGTCCGCTCCAAGTTGCTCCACAGCTGTGAGAGAGTCTCCCTGGAAGGTGCCCACATGCCGATAAGGCCGCTACCTGTGTCCTTCGAGGACGAAAAGACTCTAACCGGGGTCGGTCGGCATCCGGTGAGCTCGGGAACAGGTACGGACGGAACGGACTCGGATGTCGTACTCAGTCGGGGTACCGAGGGTTGAAACGACGTGGACCCTGCGGTTCCTGGGAGCAGTAGTCAGGCATGAGGATCGGGCTTCGTGGAGACGGGACCACGAACACAATCAAGCCCCAAAAATGGCATGGGGCTGCTGCGCGCCACAGCGCGTGGTGGTCGCGTCGCGGTCATGCAGGTTGTCGTCTGCATTGCACATCTGCCAGAGGTCTTCAGGCGGCGCGTCCACCTTGGCCGCTCCGCCAACATCGAGGTAAGAGGGAGAGCGGCGCCATCAATGAAGGTCATGCGTTCAGCCCAAGCTTGTCCCAAACGCCCACCTCCACCCACAGCTGAACTGGACACAAGCGTGCGCCCACTATGCAGCAAACGCATCCCTGCGGTTCTCGATGATACGCGGACTCTGACGCGTTCTGCTCCGATTTCAAGGGGTTTGAGACCACATTCCTGAATCGCCTCCGCGGAACGGCCAGTGGAACAGGAGACAAAGAGCTATAAAGCTATCCTATCCAGTATTGCTTCTCTTCATCGTAATAACACCATCTCCCCTCAAGACCACCAAAGCACACAACAAAAGTATGCATATTTCTCTCAGTTTCTCTACCTGGCGCTAACGTCCGTCCTAGTGTTTTCCTTCGTCAAAACCTTCAAGGTCAAGACCGAGCGCAAGCTCGTTTCGGCGCCGTCCGCTCCCAAGACGGTGAGATCTCTGCTTTCTCGATAGCTTCCCAATCTAACGTGGTCTGCAGCAGTCGTCTAGCGGCACCCTCCCCAAAGCAAAGCGCTCTCCGTTCTCGGCGCTCACCAGCCTTGGACGTCGCACTGCATCTCGCCCCCTTGAGACACCCCGTCCACACAAGGCGCTGGTCCAGCTCTCCGGCCGTGTATCCCTCGATGGCTTCGCCAAGAAGAAGCGCGAGAGCGTGTCCGGCGACATCCAAGACGACTGGGCCGTAGTCAACCTCCCCATCCGCGACCTCCCTGCCCCTCAGGGTCTTGCGGACGACTACGAGACCGATAGTGTGACAAGCACTATTCTCGGACCCGAGCGCAGCAGCGCCGTACCCGTCGAGCAGGAAGAGGACGTTCTCCCTTCGTCCGCGTCGTGCTCTTCCGTCGCGACTATCAGCGCTGCCGCGTCCTCATCCACCGTTTCCCTCCCGATACCCTCTGTTTCCGCCGCCAGCGCCCCCATCCCGGCCCCAGTTCAGGCTCCTCTCCCCTCCGTTGACGCTCCCATCGAGCCTCTCCCATTGGATGAACTCGAGCGCGCCATCGCCGAGCTCGACCTCCAGCTGGCGGCCCTCTCTGGCTCCGTCGGTCTCGACACCTTCTCCGTCGTGCCGTCCCCAAGTCTTCCCGACTACGAAGCCAATGCGGCACTTGCAGAGATCGATGCATGCTTCGGCGAGCTCGACGACGTGCTTGCTGGTCTTCTCGACGTCGCTGCTCAGCTCGAGCAAGTCGACGCTATCGCTGCTCCTGTTTCTGCCCAGATGGAGCAGCAACATCAACTCGCGGTCGCTCCTGTCACCATCTCTCCTTCCCCAGTTCATGCCATCGATTTCTCCAATACTGTTCCAAGCATCGAGAAGCCCACATCCCCACACAACTGGCGCGACATCCCGCAATGGGTATCGCTAGACGCGCCTAAGCCCAAAACGTCCAAGACGAAGACGACGATGACGACGCGATCCCGGGCAGCACCAGCTCCTCGGCGACGCGTCCTCGTCTCCAAAGACACCAACATCCTTCGCGGCATCCCCCGGACCTCTGCACTCGCACTACCGACGAAATCGCAACATACCCATACCCGTACCCGTCCAGCTCTGCCCCGAACCACGAACATGATATTCCCTGGGCCGGGGCGTCCCTGCGCGTGTCTACATGACACTCCGGAGGATAAACACCAACGCGCGAATGTACGCTCGCGAGAGACGAGGAAGGGTGCTGGGAACTTGAAGGAGAATGTGTTGCCAGTGCAGCGGCATTGTACGCGTTGAGCTTGAAGAAACGAACGCGCGAACGCGCGAACGCGCGAACGCGAAATAAATATCGTAGCTGTATACCAATACGAGAGATATACCTCTTTGAAGGCTTAGCGCGTTTGAGACTGTTGTCTTTTGTTAGCTGTTTGAAGGCAAGGTGGACTGTGACTTCTTGTGACATTCGATACTTGCCTCGAGCGGTCATGCAGTCCAACAACTGGGAGCTTCCGGGTACGCAGAACGCGCGGCGCCATCGTGGATGACTCTGTCCTGACTGCCCACGAACCTCGCCGTGCTTTGACAAAATGATGCCAATCGACGCGCTACGGCCAATGCACCAACAAGCGCCCCGACCCGCCAGGACCGCCCCGCCGTCCCACTCAGGCTTGCACGACGAGCCTGCCAGCCGCGGCGACTTGGGATACACCATAGCCGTAGTCCAGCTACTCCTCTCGCGTTAGAAGAGTCCGATTTCCAGCTGCAAGCCTTCTTAGACTCCAGTGATCCACCAGGTCTAAGCGCCCGGGCGCGTTCCAGGTTCAAAGCACCAACAAAGCACGACCTGCTCAAGCTTCGGCCTTGACACCTCTTTGGCCCACAGACGCTTCTAAAAGCACAGTATAAAGATGTCCCCGGCGGTCCTCTCGACAACCCAACCCACCACAGAAACAACTCGAAATGTCCGACTACGCACTACTGCACTTCTACGGCGACAGCGAACGCGACTGCGCGCTGTTCCCCAACCCAACGTTCTCAACAAAGCCGACGGATTATCCTGGACCGACTCGGAATCCCGACGCGTTTCTGGCGGAGGCGCAGCTGTCCGGCGCGTCGCATGTCGACGCCGGCCTTGCTGAACCGGTACCGGTACCGACCTGGCAATTTCCATCTGCACACGCCGTGCTGCCCCCCGCACGCTTCTCCTGCGGCGCGGATGGGGTGGGCACGGTCGACCCAATGGTGGTGGCATGTTTCGATGCGTATTTTGATTTGTCGGCGGGGCCGGAAGTCGAGATGGAAGCGTGTCGCAGTGCGCCAGTAGAGGAGATGGAGGTGGAGGAGCCCGTCGACTGTTTCTTGGAGGAGGAGGAGGACATTGCGCCGAGCGACGATGAAGATTCGGCTTCGGACTATGAAGAGGTTGTCCGAAGTCGACCTACGCCTCGCGCCCAATCACACAAGGGAAAGAAGCTGCCCTCCTCTGGCCCGACCCGCTCGAATGTTGCCACCCAACGACAAACGGCGCGAGTCCGCGCGAGCCCGGCGCTCGGCTCGCGTCATAACCGGGCTGGTCCCTCCGAGTCCCCCTCCGCCCCCGCTCAACGCATCCCACACGCAGCTGTCCAACGCGCCAAAGACGCCGGCGCGACCCTCCCCCCCACCGCCTCCTCCATCGCGCCGCAATTCCACTACATGCTCCTCCTAGGCTGCCGCCCCGTCCCCAGCAACACCGCATACATGACTTGCCACATCCCCGGCGCCTGCGACCAGCGCGGTGTGCACAAACGCGCGCACGACATGGCGCGGCACGTCGAGAGCCACTTCCGCGAGGAGCTCGCACTGTGCTGCACCGGGTGCCCGTTGACGTTTGCGCGGGACGACTCGCTCGCGCGGCATCTGGCGATTCGGCGGGACTGCAAGGACGCGAGTCCGGAGCGGGTTGCGATGATAGAAGAGTTTAATGCGTTGCCGGAGGTGGAGATGATTCGCAAGGCGGATGCGGAGGCCAAGATGGAGGGGAAGAGGAATGGGAATTCTTCGAGGAAACTGTGCGTGTCTGGTGTTTTGAGTTTGAGTTTGCTGACTGTCAATTCTAGTGGGGATATGTGGTACCGATTCCTGAAGGAGGCTTGTGTTGTTTAATGTCGCATCTTTGTTTACCTCTATTTCCCTGCAAGCTTGGAATTTGACTGCAAACTCGGATTTTGATTGTGCCTCACTAGGACAAAGGCTATGAGAACCTACCTATGAAAATTTACCTTGCATGAGTTACGCCGGTGTGACCGTAACCTCTTGATGGCGAAATATTATGTGATAATCAATCACAAGTCAATTATAGGCTTGTCTCCCACCTTCATGCAGCAACAGCCAAATGTACTTCAGCTCAACTTTTCCTTCTACAGCGGTACATCTTGATGATCCATTCCACACAACTCGGCTCATCCCGGCACAGACGCGACGCTACAAGTCACTCTTCCCCATGCGTCTCACAACCCGCTGGGGCCGACTTTCCGTCTAGTTGAGGTGTGGCCACGCCTTTATTTCATTACAAAATATTAAACTTCATCCAAGCAACACTTTAACAGGACTCAAGGTACGTAGAGTAGAACGACGCGTCGCAAGCTCCCTCGCGCTCCTAACACCCATCAGGCTGCGTCGCGTTCGCGCACGCGCAGGTCTGGCTCAAAGACAACGATGTCCCAGATAATGAAAGCTTCTCCAATTCATACCGATGTTATTCTGACGTTCTCCAGATTTCTTTCGCTCCAGGAGAGACTATTTACTGCGTCGAAATTCTGCGCATCGCTATTATTGGCGACGTCGCGAATGGCCAGTCTCTCGGCGGCGTCTCGGAACGACAGACGTTCAACGTTAGGAAGACGGACTTGCAGATTCGGTTTGCTTCACTCTTCGAGTCCTATAAGGTGCGTCCTCTGAACCGATTGACAAATGTTGTTTCTGACGAACCTTGCAGAAGCAGGTCGGCAAACCCAACGGTTAGTATTTCGTTTTCCGGGAAACTTTACTCCTTCTCAATCCTCTAGCTACGTTCAAATTTCGTCTCCACCAGACTGGGCGGACTTTGAAGGGTACCAACTACATCGTCCCAACGGTACAGTGTTTTGTTTTGTGCATTCTCCGGGGAACAAACTAGGCGTATAGATACGAGCCCTCACGGGCGACGTCGTCGTCATCGTCGCACAGGAAGGCGGCCGCAAGGTTGGGCGGCCGCCAGGGCGACCGGCACTGGCACCAACGACGGCAGAGCCTGTACCCGTCGCCTCGACATCTGCTACAACGCAACAGCCTCAGCAGCTTCCAACGCCAGCCCCAACGCCGAGAACGGAGACTGCTCCAACGCCGAATCCCGTCACGACCGCAGACACTTTTCTCTCTAATCTGCGCTTGCAGCTGTCCAAAGCTGATGCAGTCTTTCTCTCGACCGTTATTTCATCTTGGCCGAAACCTCTTGCGTCTTTGTCAGCCGACGACCGCGACGCCAGCATTCTCAACTCCTTTGCGACCTCTCTCGTTTCTTGGCGCGACAACTGCATGAACGCCGACCGATCTACAGCTCTGCAATCTACCCTTGGTCCAAATTGTGCGCTCTGTTCGCCCAATTTCCGATTTCAAACTGAAATATGTATGACTAGATACGCAGACCACGATGCGAAGTCTCCACCAAGGTCGCATCATATCTCTGGAAACCTTCACAGCGTCTTGGTCCGCGCAGCTCGTCACGGACTGGGACGATCATCTGGCGTACTCAACCGCTCTCAATAACGTCATTGTCAAATCCGAAGATGTCCATCGTCAGATTCAACGCGGCAGGCTGTCGAAAAATCCGGATCCTCCCCGTCTTTCTGTTCGTCCTCCAGTCCAATTGCGGCTCGTCATGCACCAGCACGGCACGCGCCGTCTATTGCGCAGCGCCCGGATGATTTCGATGCTCAACATGCTCCTCGTCAGCTGGAAAGCCGCATCGGGCATTCATGGCGCCACCAATGCTGGGGCCTACGATACGGACCTGCGCATCTTCGAGGTCGCTAGGACGCGCGTGCGTATTCCGCTCGCGCCGGGGCACGAAGACGCCATTTTCGACGACATGTTGAGTGGGAGAATCGACGCGTATCTGGTAGATATGGATGTCGATATGCCGGACGTGGCGCGGCGTTCTGGCCGGCTCTCCGACAAACCGCGGCGGAATTATTCCGTCAGGAAGAACAACTATAAGCGCAGGGGCGACTCGACGGTGCACGCTTCTGCCTCGAGCTCGGGCTCGTACGGCCGCCAACTTCCAACGCCGACGCCTTCTGTTGCGTCATCTCCTGCTCCGTCGTCGGTCATCCGCCGAGGTATTTATCCTCGGTACGAATCGCGCGATTCCTTCTCGGGTGTTCACCTAATGTATTTTCTCCTCAGACGGCAGATCCTTCAAGAAAAATGGACCGCGATTGCGCGCGAAGCGGGCGCGGGCGCAATCGAGTTCATCAACGAGGTCGACGACGAGGAATGCCCACCAGGCGTCGGCTCTTTATTCACCTACACTGAACGGGTGTATATTCCGTGCGTCGCATGTCCTCTCTGCTCCGTTGTGCGTTGACTAAACTGGGATCCCAGTGAAATCGGAATCAAACTGTCCAACATCTCACTTGTAGGTTGTAAGTGTACAATTGGCTGCGTGAGCACAAGCGGGTGCTCGTGCCGACACTCGTCCGTGGAGAAAATGCCGTACGACCAACAGGCGCGTCCGCGTAACGCTGCTTTCTAGACGAACTCTCAGCGGTTCTTAGGGTCTATTCACCAAATTCGGCGGTACACACCATAATCTCATCGTCGAATGCAACGCCGTGCGTTTCTTCCCTTCCCCCCTAAGCACTCGAAGCCAATTTAACTACCGCTTAGCGCTGCCCGTGCCCTCCTCATTGTATCAACCGCGTCGCGCAACGGCCACGCGAGGTACCTATCCACATTTTCAAGACGGTCGGACGCGGCTGGGGCGCGCGCTGCCCTAAACCGATTTTAAAAGGGACTGTTATTGGATTATATACCGGGTATGTAACCTCTTTCTTTTTTTCCTGGTTCCTTTGAACGCTCATCGGTGCTGAACAGCCTCCTCATGTACGTTTTCAACCGTGGGCTTTCATCTTGTTCTGTGTTGACGCTATGGCAGGCTGCGAAAAGAGTCGAACACGCTTCACGGGAGCCGGGCGTCGTATTGCTTCGACCTCGACGCCCATGAAGACCCCGAGATCCCGCCGCTTGCGGACTCGTATAGTGTAGATGCTCTCATCGCTGGTGAGTTTGTCGCCGCTGCTGCAGTTTTCTGGCGCTCATATGCTTGAAAAGGCAACTGGACGCGATTCATCAAGTACGTTGCGTTGCTTCAAATCCCTGCATCCCAGCTTCTAACCCAGCCTAGCCACTGTTGCTCCCCCAACTTGATCACCATCTCCGTTGTTTTCGACTCGATGCCAGCGGTCAGTCGCAGCCCTCGGCTCGTCTCCAATATACTATCATATAATACTCACAATCGTTCTCGTGCTTGTTCTTCCAGGACAACATGCCCTACATCGCCTTTGTCGCATGCAAAAACATCCCCGCCCACACCGAGCTCACGTTTGACTACAACCCCGGACACCAGCGCGCGTTCGAGAAGTTGTCGGAGGAGGCGCGGCAGGCGCATATTCGGGGCCCGGAGGACGAGGAGAATGATACCGAGGACCGGGAGCGCTGTCTTTGTGGGGCGCCGAATTGTCGCTATTGGATGTTTGCGTCCGTCGTTTCTGCGTAGTGTAGGTGAATATTGTGCACGCGTAACGCTGCTTTGTTACTGGTGCCCCAAGCTCAAGGGCAGCGTGAAATGGCAAACAAAGAAAAGAGGCAAAAAAAACTTCGACAAAGGAGTCTCTCGTATGTATGGCATTCAAGTTCATCCAAACAACGGTTCATTCACACAAATCCTATCGAACCTACGCCAGCTCAAACTCAACACCACTCTTATCGCCAAACTCCCACACCTTGACAAACCGCAGCCCGACCTGCACACCCAGCTCGATGTACTCGTCCAACGTGCGCTCGCTGCCATTAAGGAGTGCAATCAGGCTCACGTCGAGGTAGTACTGCCGGATGCGGCCTTGGCCGTAGTTGTACAGCAGAGGCGGGGGCGCGGTGGTCAGTTGTTCATGGGCTAAATCTGCTCCAGGACCCTGCCAGTGGACGGGGAGCGGTGCCGGGGTTTGGAGGATGTATTCGTCTGGAGGGGAGAGGAATGACCCTTAGGCTGGACCGTCAAGCCACAGGTTTGTATTGAACTTACGGATGAGAGCCCGACTGCCTACTTTCATAGCGCTTCGGACCGCTCTGAGGATGGTGATGCACTGCTCCTCCGGAAAGGCATGCAAAACATTCTTCAGCTAGAGTAGACACATTCAGAGGCTGTCTCGGATGAAAGATGTCGATATCGATACGCAGGCTCACATAGTAAACGTCGCAGCCCGCAATCGGAGCTTCAACAAGAAAGTCGATCCCCTTGAGCTCGACGCGTCCCTCTTCCATTGCCTCAACGCAGTTCTGCGGCCACACGACGGTCTGCGCCTGCACCATCCGGTCGGGGAGGTCCTGGAGCTTGATGCGGAGGTGCGGATGGGCGCGGGCCAGCTGCATCGACATGGTGCCGACGCCGCCGCCGAGGTCGCATACGGAAGCGCCGGGAGGAAGCGCCGACCAGGGGGTAGGCTGGCAGAATTGTTGAGCAGTTGGTGGGCTATCAAGAGGGAGGCACGAACTGTGGACGACTGCAGACGCTTCGACGGCGGTGCCCCACCCAATCATCGCGATACCAAAACGTTCGCCGTAGTTAAGCTCCGAGTCACGGTGCTGAAAATATTCATATGAGCGTGGACATATTTACATCAGGAAGCAGAAACGTACCTGCTCCCAATAGTCAAACATCGACTCTTTGTGGCCCGTATATCTGTTCCAAGGCGAATCAACGGGGTTGAACGACGCGCACATATCGGGATCCGCCAGCGTCTCTGCCAGCTTCGAGGCAGCTTTGGTACCGTCCTCCGTCCTGGGCATGTTAGTTATCTAATCTCTTCTAGGGGAGGAGTAGGAACTTGCATATGCAGCCCAAAGCTGTGAAGTGGGTTCGCCGCAAGGAGCTGGATGCTCAGTCTATTGTTGGCGAAGACATCACGCTCCACTGCACCAGAAAAATGAGCCATATATTGGTAGGCGATTCGAGATCAGCTACCTTCGCGGAAACAGTGCTTGGTTGCAAGCAGTCGCATTATGCGGGCGAGTTTCGTGGGCTCGGTTCCGCACCGCATGGCTAACTCCGCAACATGCATCCCAGCGGGGGACGCAGCAAGCGCATCGGCAATCTTGAGCTCGAGGGCGACAGATAGACAAGCTGGCTCGAGCGCCTGGTAGTTGATGATTCGGTCAGTGGACTTGAGCATCGAGGACTAGATGCACCGTAAGGAGCATCTGGAAGCATTTCTGAGCATGCGCTGACAGAGAAGAAAATTGCGCACGTTGAGTATCGTCTGGTTTGGACGCGCCAGCGTCGCGCATAATTGTGCGCAAGCGCCGAGTAGGACTTGGACAGCCTCCTGCGTAGCGGGCGGAGAAAGTTTCGCGTCGAGCGGCTTGGTATCGTCGAGAGAAGGAACGCGGCCGTTTTCCGTGAGGTAGGCACTCTCCAAACGTTTCGCCGCGTCGTTGATGAGCGCGAGCAGGGAGGAGATGTGAGAAGCCATGTTGACTGCAGAGCTGTATTTCGTTCAGCTTGAATTTAAGGAGGCTTCATTGTGACCAAGCTGGTCCTGCGGTATGTGCGTCCGGACCAGACTCTGCGGTGATGCGAAAAGTTGCTGGACGCAACCGCGAGAAAACCCGTTAGGCTCGTGTAATTTTTAGACTCGGGTGCGACTGTCGCGGTAAGGTAGGAGCGATTTGGACGGAGAGAAGGAAAAGCGGGTAAAAGGCACACTCTCTTCGCGACGCTGACGACAAATGGATTATGCGCCAAAGTAGTCAGCAGTGGTGAGTTCCGCTGGGGGATGGGCGATGGCTCTTGCGATTAGGAATTAATACTTTCTTTGAAAGGAATGTTCGGGCTCAAGCAAACAGCGAGCCGTCAACGTGCATCAACGCTGGATCAACCGTGAGAAAACATGTTCAATGGCTGGTCATCACGTGCTTCACAGTAATCCTGCGCTAAAACTGTTAGCATAGCCACGGAGTTGCTGCGATATCTCGCAGCCCGGTGGTTACCCTGCTCTAGATCTCTCGTCCTTGGACCGCGGTTCAGCCCGCCGCAATCGGACTAACTTCAACGCCGGATACCAAAAAAGGTCGTTCCGACATTTCCACGCCGAGTTACCTCGCCCAACGCGCTACATTTCGGCTTTAAATAAAGTATACAGCGCCGGCCGTCCATCTATTCCGCCCAAGCACTATTCGGTTCATTCCTATCGTCATGACGTGCGGCGCCCAAGTTGCATAGAGGTGCGGGATGCATCTCAATAGTGCGGCGATGCAAAAAAACCCTACAATTCTGGCACTGTCCCATTCCCATTACCAAGTCCTCGGCAACATCCTCCCGCTCCCAAAATCCCGAATATCCACCGTCAGTTAGGGCCGTCGGCGCCGGCGCTGGCGGTGTACTATCTCCCGATTCGAGGTTGCAGCATAAAAACGTAGCCGCACTACTACTGTCTTGCATACATTTCCCGTCTCAAGTCCTTCACCTCTAGCTCACAATGCCCATGCACCACATTGTCGCGATGCTCCCGCCCGCGTGGGGACACACCGTCTCGTACCTCCATCTTGTCCTCCAGATGCTCCGCGCGGACCCAACACTGGTGGTGACCATATACCAGCACGAGATCATCGGTGCGCCCGCCCACAGCCGCTCTTTGGCGCATCTAACCTTGGGCTCGTATAGTTCCGCAGATTGAGAAGGAGCTGGTCAACGTCGAATACGAATCTGCGCGGTTGGCGATCTGCGCTGTGGGCACGAAGAAGTGCGTTCGTGCCTCTGCGGCGACTTATAATTGTGCGTGGTTACTGAGATTACGCAGCGTACAATTTGGGCCGACGATGTTCGAGGTGGTCTTCGCGGAGTTGATCAGTAACTGGATGGGTGCGCTTGAGAAAATAACAAAGGAGGGCCAAAAATGGCCTAAGCCGAGCGCTATCCACGTATGCATGGAGCTTGCTTGCACTGTCCTCACGTTGTTGACACACCCAAGTTTGACTTTACCTGCGGCGGGCCAGTCCTCGACGCCACCGTGGCGCATATGGGCCGAATTGCAAGATCCTCCTGCTCTACCCCGCGGCGGGGCTGTCCATCAAGGCCACCATGACCGAGTACGACTACGCCCAAAGCTGCGAGGAGATCTACGCTGACGAGGGGCGACGCGCGGGGAGGACGCGCGATGAGATCGGCGTGGCTGTGAGCTCAAATGAACCTTTTCTTTGTTCGCTTTTCGCTGACGACGTACCCGTACCCAGCTTGCGACGTGTTGGAACGACACAGGCGTCTGCACAGGCGCGATAGTCTCCCATCCCGGTCTTGAAGACATGTACGACTACGAGCGCTCTTCGCTAGCCGCCGGGCCGCCCGTAGCCAACTGGCCATTCTTCTGCAGCGGCCAGAAAGTAGCCAAAGTAGCTCATGGGGTAGTCATCTTTTCGAGCCCCACGTTTGAGCCGGTCGGTATTCCCGAGCTGCGGAGTTATTTTGCAAAGCGCGGACAAGAGCTGTTTGCATGTGGGATGCAGACGCACGAGGCGTGTTTTGCGCGGACGCCTGGCGGTCCCGTGGTTGTTAACGACGAGCGCGTCCGGAGCTTCCTTGAGTCTTCGCAGGAGAAGTATGGAGCGAACTCGACGCTGTTCATTTCCTTTGGGTGAGCGTGAGCTGCCACTGTTTCAAAGTAGCCGCACTCACCCGGATCGCCAGCTCCCTCTTCTTCCCCGTCGAGCAAATCGCGCACGTCGAAGCGCTCATCAACACCCTCATCTCGCTCCCAACCCCGTTCCCGTTCATCTTCGCGCTGGCAGGCTCGATGGCCGTAGACGCACTCCCGCAGGCCCTCATCGACCGCGTCAACGCCAGCGGGAAGGGCCTCATCTGCCAGTCCTGGGTCGAGCAGCGCGCGATCATCCAACACCCCGCTACAGGCTGGTTCCTGTCGCACGGAGGATTCAAGTGCGTTTCCGCGTCATCCCTTTCGAGAGAAACGTAGCTCAATGATTGTGGGCAGCTCGGTGACGGAATCGCTCGTGGAGGGCGTCCCGATGATCATCTGGCCAGCCGGCGCGGAGCAGCCTCTGAACGCCGCGCTCTGCGCCTCGGGGCCGAGGCCGGTCGCGTTCGAGCTGCTGCAGGTGAGTTATCGCATGTTGGTGCCGCAGTACGTCTCTAACTCGGCGTGAGATTCGGATGGGTGCACAAGCGGGCCCGTCTCTCCGCCATCCCGAGGTCGAAATCACTGGCTCGGTCGAGGACGCGGTGAAGGAGTTCGAGGTCGTGCTTACGCAGGCGCGGGGCGAGAGCGGGGAGAGGTTGCGACGCAATGCGCAGGAGATGGGGCAGAGTTTGAGGAAAGCGAGAGCTGGAGAAGCGCTGGAAGAGGTGAAGCGGTTGGCTGTGTTTTAGATGTGGTTCAAGTTGGTATTGATCTCAAGACCTTCCTTGTAACTCCCTTCCTTCCGCCCGAACGTCCACCATGTAACGGGACACTCTTGAAACCGGGTCGGCTGTCGTTGGTTTCACCAAAATCCACTGTAGTCTAGCGAGTTTGAGCGCAGGATTGATATATAACCGGCTACTGCGAGTATTAATGTTAACCCTCGGCCTAACCCATTGAGCAGAGTTTACTCGACTGCTCCGTCTCCCATGGACTCCTCGCAATGTCCGTGTAAGTACAACCACGGAAAAAATAAAGAACAAAAAAGACGCTCCATCAATCGCGGCGCCCACACCGCTTTCCTCCGTCGGCTTGCGTCGGCTTGTTGGAACCATCGGAAATGAACCATTCTTAACCACAACAGTCCCACTCGTTCTTTCCAACCTCGCATGATTCCTCTTCTCACTTTGCTCCTTATTTCGACGGCGTTGGCGACGGCGCACCCCGATGCGCAAGAAGCTACTGTTAATTCTTTGATTGTGAGTCGCGTTTTGCCATGGTCGTTCCATAACGATAATCTGGCGTGCAGTATGGCGTTCCTCTCCCTATATTCGCTGCAACCGCCATCAGTTGGGCTACGAGCAACCATACCTCCGAGTGGAAGGCAAACACGTTGGTGCACCGAACAGATCTCAGTACAGCGGAAGATCAAATCGTCGTTATGCCCAATGTCGATACCGTTTACTCGTTTTCGGTGCTCGATCTCTCGCAGGGAGATGTCGTGGCGGAGATGGGGTATTACGAGGAGGGCAGATTCAGCTCCTGGTCCTTCTACGATATGTGCGTACTCTTCCTACTTCTCGAAGCCCGGTTTTAATCTCTGAGGCGCACAGGTTCTCCAACAACTTTGACAATTGCACGCTGGGTACCCGTTACAGCGACGCGACGGGAAAGTACCGTATCACCCACCGCTACGCGAATCCCGGTTGCGAACGGACGCCCGACGGGGAGTACGCCGGGACGGTCTACGTCCCCACTGTCTATGGCCTCTCTCTCGTCCGCCACCAAGTCAACAGTCAATCCGACCTCGAGTACATCATAGCCAACATCCAGCCACATTACACGTTAACCGAGATCCCCCGCGAGGACGATTCGGCTCCTACGGCGCCCCCGCTTACCGCTGAGCTACTCACTGAGGGTATCGACTCGTCAGACACCGCGCTTGCGACGATGCAGCTACTCGCGCGTTTCGCCCGGACGAACCCTCCGGAGATGGCATCGGAGGCGGACGCCATCGGTGCGATGCTGGCTCTGGCCGGTGTCGACATGGCGAACCAAACCTACGCAACGCCGAGCTGCGTCAATCTCACGCTCGCGCAGGGCACGGCCGCCGCCGCGATTGCCGCCGTTCCGGACAACTCTTCCGACTGGATCCGGCCCAACGCCGACGGCGCCTGGGTCCTCCCAGATCCATCCTTCGCCGGCGACTTTGGCGCCGCGTACGCGGAACGCGCGGTTCTTTGCATAAACGGCTACCTCCTCATGACATCGGACCAATCGATGTACCCCACCTACCGCGCCGCCGACCCCGCTGACGAGCTCTCCTTCCTCTCTAACGAGACCTACCTCGTCGAATTCAGCGGCAAGCCGCCGGTCAACGCGTTCTGGAGCCTCACGATGTACGACTCAGACGGGTTTCTCGTCGACTCTGGGGACGCGCTGCCCGAGGGCCGCTACTCCGTCAACGACCGCGGTAACTTGACCTATCCCGACGGAACGCTCGTTTACGGTGATGGCGCGGACGAGAGAGATGGCACGTTTTACGTGCTCGTGCAGAGCACGGACGTGGCGATTGCGCCGGAATGGGAGTCAAACTGGCTGCCCTCCCCCGCGGGAAACCAATCCTTCTCGCTTACGCTCCGGTGGTACGCCCCGACGGACGCGTTCATCGACGGGTCGTATGTCTACCCAATCATAACTGCAGTCGGGGCGAATCCGCCTATTCTGAGCAGTTGTTAGTCGGTCTTATACGCGTTTTATTACTTTGAATACTATTCCGACGCGTCAAGTCGCGCGCGTTAAGAGTCGGTCATGCTACCGCGCTTGAATCTTGAGTCCGCACCAGTCTACACCAGCTCCGTTTAAGAGGGATTCCAATTTGCTACAAGCACGAGAAACAGAACGAAGTCGTTAATATTTAAAATTAAAAACAAACGTGAGCTCGTACCCGAAAGTCGTAAAGACCCTCAAGCCAACCTCTCAACGGTGCTCGTAACATTGCGTATATCCGTCGATATCGTCGTGTCTGCCCCGCACATCGCGTCAATCTGGTACGCGCTCACAAAGTTCGTCCCGTCCGTCGTGATGATCCCGTTGCTCATCCGGTACCACGTATTCAACGTGGGCGGGCTCGAGAAGCTTCCGATGCTCTGCAAGCCTGTGTTCTGCCCGTTGACGAGGATCCTGAACGTGCACCCGCCGACAAACTCGCCGTCTGCACCGGTGTACGCGTACGCGTTGACGCGGAACTGGAACAGGACGTTCAGATGGTAGACGCCGGCGGTCTGGCGGCGCGTCACGGGCGGGGTTGCGGTGCGCGAGATGGAGGTCGTCTCGCCGTTGTCGGCGACGAGGCGCGCGACGTACCCGCCGGGCGAGTCGGTGTCCGCGACGACGGTCACCTTGTTTGCAGGGGTGCCGGTCCACGCGCCGAGGGTACCCGAGCTGAAGTCGGCGTAGTTGCCCTCACCGGACGGCCAGGGGTTCGTCGCGGGAGGGGTGTCGGTGCCGGTGCTCGGAGAGCCGGTATCGGTGCTGCTTGCCGTGGTCGTCGTGTGTGTGGTGCAGGGCGGAGGAGTCGGTGGCTTCGGGGCGGCCGTGCACTTGTGCTTCTTGCAGATGTCCGACTTGCAGCCATGGTCCGTGTCGCACCATTTGCCGTTTGCTGCCTTGGGAAGGCACTTGCTGTGGCCGCAGTAGTCGCTGGAAAGAAGTTTAGACGCGGATGGTTTGCAGCTGGAGAGACGCACCTGCCGCACTGGACGTGTGCGGAGCACTTCTGGCCGTTGTGCTTAGTACCATGAGCGCACTTCCTGCCCTTGCAGATGCCGCTAATGCATCCCGAGTTGGAAGAGCAGGAACGTCCGATAGCTTGCATCGTCAGCTAAGAGGGATTGAAATGGGAGCTGGAAACGCACCCTTCTTGTTCTCGCACTTTCCAGAGTCGCAATAGTCGCTCTGGCACTGCGCATCCTTGGCGCATCGCTGCCCGTTTGCCTTGAGGACTATGCGGCGCGCGTCGAGATCGCCTGCCGACTCCGCCGCCGCGAATGCAAAGACGGCGAACACGGGGAGCAGGATGGAGATGCGCATCGGGGGAGCACGTCGGGCAAAGGATAGGATAGGATAGGATAGATTGGAGTCGTCGTTTTTGTCGCTAAATAGGTGTCGAAAATAGGGCCAGCTGCCAAGTTGTCCTCCTATGCTGGAGTTTTTTTCGACCGTGCCTTGATAAATCCAGGGCTTTTGAGCCATAATTTCTAGGCTACAGCGCGACGCTGGCGGTGGTGAGCGGCAACCACGAGTTGATGCGTCAAACAGGGCTTTCCTCCGTTCCTCATGTCGCAGCTGCCCAACGAGCTCGTCTGCGAGATATGCTCCCATCTCGACATCCCTAGTCCGCTCGCTGCTTGCAGAGCCAGCCACCGGCCCAATTCCCCGGCTCTATGGCTCAATCCGCATACAAAATGCCGCAAAACGCACAAGTCTCGCGCAATTGGTATCGGAAATAAGATTCAACTCTTCGGCCTCGTCGACTACGCAGCGATGAAATCGATCTCAACGACGATATCTTCTCCGCGGCACACTTGACGAGTTCTGCTTACGCCGCAGCTGCTCAGGATCATCTCTCCCTGGACCTTTCCGCGCCTGCAAGCGCTGGTAGCTTCCGCTATTATAAGCTCGCGTCCCTACGATGCTCCTCGACAGCACGCAACTCTCGACACCGCGACTCTGCATGTCTTGGCCACAGTCGACAAGGACCAGTAGGACCCCGCTTCCGTCCCCGCACGTTCCCCTGGGCAATGTCCGAATGTCAAAAGGTTATCCCGTCCGTTGACACTGGGGCTGCGTCTGGTGCGTCTGGAGAGCAGATCGAGAGTGCTGCGCGGTATAGCCATCTCATTTGCGGAATCCTTTTCAAATATAGTTCGAATCCGCCCATAGGCTTACGACCTGGTCGTTCGGCCGTTCGATGAGCGCCTTCCGTCGTTCCACCGCCTCAACTCTCGACAGCGTGTTGCCGCTGTCGTTCACATAAAGCGCCGCCTCACTGGGGGATAATGGCGCAGTTCGAACAACACGACTTGGTACTTGTGGATTCCCGACCCCCAACTTTCCGCTGCGCGTTTGGCGGTTAAGACACGTCGCATCCGACGATGCTCTCGCTGAAATGGCTGGCTCGCGCTGATGATACATTCGATGCGCCACCGCCCGCGTCTTACACAACTTTCGCGCGTCTTTATCTATTTATTTATTTCCTTACTTACTGGCTCGTCCGCTTCAGCAGCAACAAATTCCTGACTCTGTCTTTGTTCGTGGTCAGTGGGTCTTGCTCGACGCAGACGCGATGCTTATAAAGAGGCTTCATGTTGATGGCTTGAGTGGCATTGGCGCGTCAAACTCCGCAACGGAAAAGTAGTCACTCGAACAATGCCAGTGGCTGGACAATAAATAATGGCCTGATGCCAAATTGAACGTGTTCGTCTTCCCTTGGCTCTCAACCACCATGATCTCAGGTCTCCCCGCAGAGCTCATCGACGAACTCTGCTCGTATCTCTCTCCCGGAGATCTCGCACAGCTCTCCCAAACCAATCGCCGCCTGTCCCTCCATTCTCAACGTCGGCTCTATCGCAAAGTCGGCCTGGCGAGCTGCCTGGCGGTAGCCAGGTTCTGCCACTCGCTCTTGCGAAATGGTGCCCTGGCGCCGCTGGTGAAGAGGCTCAAAATCTCCAGGTGCGTATTCTGCCACTAGTATTCCCAGCTGATAATCGCTACAGCCGCGAACCAATCCACGGCCTCTTGACGGGCTACGCCCGCCTTATCGCGCGCGTTGCGCCCAGTTTGGTCAACCTCGCGGTGTTGAGCGCTCCATACGCTCCGAGAGCCTTCCATGGTCTCTCGACGACACACTTCCCCCGGCTCACCGACTGCACGATTCCCAACTCGAATGACGTTCCGGAGTTCCTGCGGCGAAATCGCACATTGGTGGATCTCACCATTAAGGACCTCGTCGCGTGGCATCCAATGGCCGAAACCCTGGGTCTCTTCGAGCTGTACGGCCCGTTTCCCCAGAAGCCGATCTCCCTTCACGCTCTCCGCTCGTACACCGGTCCTCCCTGGACGGCATTGTGGTTTTCACGCAAACGATGCAGCGCGCTCATCTTGACGCCCGCGAGCCAAGCTTTGAGCCGTCAGCCTGCCGCTGCGCAACTCATCCGCCCATTGGGCTCTCGCGCTCTGTCCGTGATTACATACTCCCCGCGCGATTGGACCTGCCCCACGCTCATCTCCGCACTTCACGAATCCTTTCCCAACCTCAGATGCGTCACTATGCGTGTCCGCCAGCCCGAGGGATGGGAGGTGAGCATCTCTACACGGTCTTCTGCGGACTTTCTGTCTTATCAGTCAAACAAAGGTGTTCCTCGCGTCGTTCGAAGCCGCACTCACCTCCTTCAAGAAACTGGAGGCCATTGGTCTCAACGATCGGCGCTACACTCCATGGAACCTCCCGGATGAGGATCAACGCATACGAGCTGTTGCCTGGGCTGCGAAATGCCCTACCCTTCGTGTGCTCTACCTCGCGGACAGTCACTACCTCCGTCACTCCGTTCCGGGAGGTTATGAGTGGCGCCCGACCGAGTTCTTGGCGCTTCATCTGCCGCAATGTACCCCCATTGTCTGATTTGAAACTACAGGCGGTGTATTGTCGGCGCAAGGATAGTTTCTCGCCGTCAGAACGCATGAGCTCGCGCATATATCCATGTTCAACCTGAGTATATATGGAGTAGTCCAAAATCTGTTCACGCCGGAGTAGTTCTCAAGATTCAACGATGCATGGCGCGGTCACGTGGTATCATGAGACGCGTCGCATCGCGTCGCGTTATCGTCCATGAGCCCAAGCAACATTCACATATCACGCCTGTACCGTAACTAGAAGCAAAGCAAACGCTGCAAGTCCGAAAGGCCAGTACATCCTCGTAGGCTACGCCAGGTTTTGACACTTTGTCTCTTCTGCGTTCCCGGAGCATTGCTGATCCCCTGCGCGAGCTGTTGAATAAGGTTGCAGTCAGCATCCAATGGGGCCTATGCAGCTTTCAAAAATCTTAACACCTTCCGCGCGAGTGAAGGTGTCCATCTGCGACTCCGAGTCAGAAGCAGTAAGTACGCGTGCGCACTCGGACAGGGAGGACGAACCTGCACATGTACACCTGGCTGACCGCTCTTGCCTGTGCCGCGCATTTCGTTGGAAGAAAAGCCGAATTTCGGGTTGCTATTATTGCTGGTCCGCGAGTTCGATGGAGACGGCTGGCTGTTTTTACGAAGTTTCTGATTAGCGCACTGCGTCGCGAGATATGTAGAGAGCGTGATCACTATATTTCTGGGCCCTTGTTCGTAAATTTGGTCAGCCGGCGAACCGCACGAGTGGCGACGATCTAGACGCTCTGGGATCTAGTTTCCCATGCAAGAAGATGCAGAATGGCGTACGGAGGACCCGATTGCCGCAGGCACGTTAAACATCACACTCATGATTGGGTTAAGGCCGAGCATCATGAATACCGTCGCGACTAAATTGGCGAGGAATCTGGCAAACCCATGGCGGTTAGTGCTCCATGAGATGACACGGAGGGCCACTGACGCGACAACAAAGTAGACGAGACCGTCCTGGAACAGCAGCTTGGAAAGGGTCGTTTTTCCACCGCGCTGGGAAAGCTTGTAGGTGTTGAGCAAGCAGATGGTGAGGTCGAAGCACATGGTATATGTGTACGTTGCTGAGATGATTCTCGTGTTGGTCTCGAGAATAATGCAGGTGTTTAATTCAGGCGACCAGACCGATTTCAACAGCACGCTGTGGCGCAATTAAACAGCAATTTGACATCTTTCGCGACAAAAGAAAGCGTACCCAGAAAAGATTAAGCACCAGTGACCGAGTATAATCACGGCGAGGAAGGTCTTGATCCATTGGGCCTGCGACCAGATTGCTATGGTTCTTATGGACAGGTTCAAGCTGGCGAGTCCGACGGCAGCCTCGCCAGTGAAGGAGTTGAATGTGAAAAGCGCCTGGCAATCCAGTCGTCTGTCCTAGTGCTCAGTAAAGGAATGAGGATTCAGGCACGAACCTGTCGGTGTCGAACGCAATTGCACTAAATCTGGTCAGCTTGCTGGACTAGGATTTAAATTGGCAACGGTCGGCATACATTCCGACCATTGTTCCGAGCAGGAGGTATCGATTTGCGAAGTAGAATATCTAGAGGAGTGTATCAGGACGCGGCTCGGACTAGCAGCCCGATTTACCAAGGGCCAACGGAATGGTTTGCGCCCAGTGAGGACCTGCCAGTCGAAGTGCAAGGAGATTAACCACTCCCACCTAGCATATAGCGTCAGTTGGGGAAACTGACTAGCCCGCCAGGGAGACGTACGCGTAAACACCCAGTAAGGCATGGGTAAACTTGACAAAGATGGTCGAGTCCTGAGCGATCTCAGCGGGAGACGACCAGGTGGGCATTGTTTGCGAATGATGAGTGGAGGAGTTGGCCCAGACGGACGGCGCTCCGAGAGCTATTGCCAGACGGCGAAGATCTAGCGCTTTTTATGGGCAGGCTGGCGCGGTCGTCCGGACGGAGTTGCCCTGTAGAAACGTAATGGAAGCTGCAGAACGCCGCATTGTATGAAATTGTTCCATATCCGCCGCTCTGAATGGTCGCTCGTCGACAGCAACGACCGCCACAGAGAACGATCTTCAGGTTTACCTGCTTCCGTTAGGTTTGTTGCCCCAATATACGACTTTTGGACCAAATCAGAACCGTGGGCATTTTTGGTAATGGAGCTGTTCGTGAGCGAAGCGAATCCCATTCCCGGCTAACACGGTTAGTAACAGCGACGATCTTCCCTTCCTTCAGCTCTAATCCCGTAGTTCTCAAGGTGGCGCGTCGCAGTAGGCACAGAAGCCAATAATTTAGAGGTCTTCGAGTCTGGTTCATCGCCCCTGCTGTGCTTCTCCTTCTGTGAATTTCTCATCGAGAGCTCGAATGACCAGACTCGCTTTCATAGACCGGGCGGACTGAGGAAGCATAAATGCTCCGGGCTCGATTAGACAGTCAAGGAAGATCCCCTTGCTTACTTTAGTCGTGTGGTGATGAATTTCAGAGTCCGCGCTCACAAATTTGGCACTGGTTCCGTCCAGATGGACTTGAAGTTAAGATCATCATAGGACGCATATTTAGTGCAAGGAACTCCCTGAGAGCCGAGCTATCAGCAGATTGACAGCGTTCCCTTTGTGCGCAGAATCGCTGATCTATCACGGACACGCGGCATCCATGAGTTCTTTGACCTAGTCATCGAAGGTCTTATTTTATTGACGACTGCGGAGAAGGCAAGGTTGTAAATTCGATACTCGTTATCATAAATTGAAGGCGGGGGGAGTACTACTCTTTTCCATGATTAAGGCCAAACGAGCGACTCGGAAGCATCGCGTCTGACGGACCCTTGATACAAGCCGACAGCGGCTCGAGCTTGGAGAACTTCAACTTCTTCACAGCTGTGACGGCGTACGTATCAGCTTGAGTGGACTCCAACAGCATGAGGCGCTTACCCTCGTTGGTCAAAAGGACGACCTGGTTAAACGGGTCCCAGAGCTTGGGCATGCCAAACTGCCGCCTGGCGTCGCTAGCGAACTGTCTCTGCCTCGCGTTCATTGGGACCGTCCCAGTGATAACATCGAGTGTCTGGAAGGACTGGAGGCGGGCACGCAAGAGCGCGTCGACTGCCTTGCTATCGTCGAACTTGAGGGCAGGATTCTTGAGCAGAGCCTCGACCTGCGTGAGGGAGGGTACCGGCGGCGGGGCGTTGGGGTCGACTGGGGCATCGTCGAACGTGATGTCAAAGTCCAGCAACCGGTCTGTAATGGTCTTTTTGAATTTGGCGAGGAGAGTGAGCTCGGGCGGGTTGGTGATGACGAACTCCTGGATCTTCTGGCCGATGACTTGCAGCTTGTCGTGGAACACCACTGCCTGCGTTCCAGAGGGGATCTCCTCTATCCTGTATTGAAGTTAGCGAGGAGTGGGAACAAAGAGATGGGCACGAACTAAAGGCCATCAGCGGAGAAGTCGAACTCGATGATGGATACGCCGCCCTCGGTGGTGCAGCGCCCCGCGACGAAGATGCCACCGAAGAGCTGCGCGGTGAGCTCGTCGGGCGTCATGTAGAATCCTCCGGACCTCTCGAGTTTGAGCACAAGTTGCTGCCTCGAATCCATCTCGTACCAGGTGAACTCGTCCGGCCACGTCCGGTCCTCCTTGAGTTTCATCGTCTTCGCTAAAATCTGCTTCCGAATGGACTCAGCGTAGTTCGTGCACGTTGCATGATATTGTTTAGCCGCAATAACGCGCCGATCGAGCGAACGCGGCTTTACGACCGATGCGGGGCAGACGGAAGGCTGCAGAACAGTTGAAAGTGATTCAAATTAAGACGAAGAGACGCACAGTAACAGGGCCAGTCGCCGAAGAGTTAGATACTGGAAGAGCGCCACAGCCCGCTGCCACGGTACTACGGGGCACGCGCCTCGAGGACGCCGACGGACTCGAGGACACGACGAACTCGGACAGTCTTTTTTTTGCGGGGAGGAGGAACGGGACAGAAGAGGCCAGCGTCGACTTCGGCGCTCGTCGTGTTCGTGGACGTCTGGGTGACCTAGGTGATTGTGGTAAGAGGTCGCAAAAAGAAAACACAAACGCCTTCCTACCTGCGTCGTCTTCGATGTATTAGCCGTTGTACCGGTTTTAATGGTCTATAAAGAATGGGCCCCGCGAAGAGAGCAGCGTGAAAAGAAGGCTCACCTTGGCCTTGGTGGTCCCGGCGGTCGTTTTCTTTGAAACAGTCGCGACCTCGAAAAATTAGCCCGTAGCAGCGCGTAGAACGAGATCCCTCACCGTCCCATTGGAATCAAGTTTCTTCAAAGTACCCGCTGTCACCTTGGAGGTGGTCGTACCGGCAGCGACTTTCTTCAAAGCGGTAGTAGTCTTGCTGGAAGCCTGCAAACTGTTTGAGAACGTTTCTCCAGAAAAGAAAGACTTGTCGTATTACCGCAGCAACCTTGGGCGCCACGACCTTGCCCGTGGCGGCGGTCGTCTTCTTCCCCGTCGCAACCTGAGCAACCGCAACCTCACCCGCGGGGAGAGGCACGGCGAGGGCAGTCTGGAGCTCCCCGGCAAGCAGGGACAGAAAAATGATAGAGAACCCGAACTTCATCTGAAGAGCAAAGAGGGCGAGAAGAAAAGAAAAACAAGAAAGAAAGTGGCGCAGCCAGAGGGAAGGAGAATGAGGAAAACTTGCTCGCTCGATGGATTATATATCTCCGCACGGCGCACGAGCTAAGGATTTGCGGGGAGCTAGTAGTTTCGGTGATATACGGTTCAGTGAGTGTGTATGGCGGTACCAGTCAAGCGTGCGCTTGACTTCCTAGGACACTGCTTGCGACCGGAGGGCGACCCGAGTCCCTGCGAAGCGCACTGGTCAAATCACGGATTTCGGTGTACCGGACTCCTTGGGCGGCGTCCAGTTACGCCATTCTTGTGAACTGTGCCAAGTATTGTGGTGGCGTTGAGAATGCGCCTGGAGCAGAGCTTGAAGGAGCCGTGAAAGAGAATTTGAGAGGCATTTTGTTTGGAGTGCAGCCAGTTTTCGTCAGAAGTCGGTACTGTACTCGGTACTCGGGGACGAGACTCGAACGCGCGGGTGCAAGTGCCACTGAGAGCTAGAAGTGCGAGTGGAGTTCAGTCCACTGGGCGGGCAGGCCAGGGATTGCGGTGGCCAGAAGGTCATGGCATCAACCAAGTCGACCCCTTGCTTCATGACCACCATCGCGTCTCCAGTCAGGTTCAGTCCCGGGACAGATCGTTTCCACTTTCCTTCTCCTCCCTCTCTCAACCGATTCGGACGACGTGTCCGTATCCGAGTATGAGTCGAATAACGACGTAAGGACCAACAAAGCCCCACATAACGCCTCCAAAATCCTCGATCCCTCGAAAACCTAAATCCGAAATCTTGATCCTCGCCGTGCCCTTCCCGCACCTCCCCGGGCCGCGAGACCCCGTCCACTCAACGTCGCCCATCTTCTCGCCGCGCAGTCCTCCATCCAAGAACTCGGCGGTGCCGGCGCCGTGGTCCTTTGCGCAGGCATGCGCCCATTGGTGCGCCGTCGTGCTGGCAGCTCCGGCTCTATGGAAGACTGTGGCGTTCCGCACCGATCTCGAATTTTCCGCGCAGTTAGAGCGCACGGGGGACCTCCCCGTTCGATCTTTTCGTGTTTGTACTGCCCTACAAGAAGTGGCAAGATACCCCGATGGAGGGACTGTGGACGAATAGCCTCGTCCTCCGAGCCGCTCAATGGCGTTCGCTGCGCGTTCTACACGAGAACATGGGCGACTGGCTGTTTGACGCGCTCTTTGAGCTGCCCGTGAACGCGTTTTCGCAGAGCTAGACCCACTGGAGATCGCGATTGTGGCTCCGCGGGGCAAGAAGGCGCCGACGCGCAGAGGGACTTGTAGGCTCTTCCATGGGCCTCCGCGGAATGCAGACTCCTTTGTAAGACCTCGCTACAAAGCGCGGAGGTATTGCCACTTCACTGACCAATGCAGATTTGGTTTATCTCACAAGTGCAATTGACCGGCGTTCAGACCAGTCGTTTTGCCAATTCGGGAGGTCGGCAAGGATGTATGTGGCGTCACTGGGCTGAATAGTTGGCGCGTCCAACCCGCGTTACACATACGTCTCCGTTTGGCACGTCGCCGGTCGACGCGTCGTCGGACCACGGACGGTGTCTCGCAAACCACAAAAACGAAACGATACCCGAATTTGCACTCGCGGAATCAAATTCGGACCGCGATTTAGTCCCGTTCGATGGGCGGCCCGATTCAGAACAGATTCGCCGTGTGGTGCAAAGACCGGGTATTTCACAGTGTTCACTTGCATCACGGAATATGAAATGCTGGCTGGATTGATAAAAAAAAAGTGCGGTAGGTGTAGTGGACGGTGCAAGGACGGCGTTGGCCAAAATACGAGGTATCTGGGTTGGAAGGTGGCGTAGAACGGGATTGTTTGAAAATTGTGGCTTGAGATCTCCGTTGATGGCATTTATGTCGGCTTGCACTTGTACTTTGACGAGACCCGCCATGTCTCAACCCCTCCCTGCGACCAAGACCCTCCCTAGGAGCATTCAGAACCCAAAGTACGTCCTTATAAACCCCTCGATCCATTCTAACGCCCCCAGGTGTCTCTTGTCTATGTGCACTCACACCCCTACCCGACTTCGCCTCCCCGTCGCCCTCACCAACGAGGTCGCCATCCTCCTCAAGTCTAGAGCCTTCTCCAATGGCCCAACCCACCCGTTCGTTGTCGAAAACCTACCGATCTACCCGAGCACTAACCGCGCGCCTCCCATCTAGCTGCACCCCGTATCGCTACGTGCCCGAGGTGCCCCAGGAGATTATCGACATTATTGTCGACAACATTGACGACATGGCATCCCTCAGGGCATGTTCCCTCGTCTGCTGGGCATTTGTCCCCGCGTCCCGCACCCACATCTTCCATACCGTGTCCCTTAACATGCTCAACGACCACCCGACCCGCCTATTCGACATCCTCTCGCGGAATCCCCACCTCGCAGTCTACATTCGCGACCTCACCATCTACCGCAGCTGCGAAACCCATCTCTGGATGCAGCCGGGCAGCCCCTTGCCTGCTCTCCTCTCGCGTCTGAACCACGTAGAGCGATTCTCGATATTCGGCTGTTGGGGCTTCTGGAAAGACGTGCCCCATGCTATGCAGACTGCATTAACGCGCGTCGTCTCCCTCCGTTCTCTGGATCGGTTACACATTCTCGCGACGAAGGATGTTTCGCCTACATTCCTCAACTGCGCCCTATCCGTACGCGTCCTCTCGCTCTTCCATGTTAGCGTCGATGGCCGGCAGAACGTGAAGCGGTCGTTTCGCCTCCCGTATGTTCGGGAGAATGGCTGCGGGTCGCCCGAATACCTCAACCTCTCCCTCGACTCGCATGTCGCTCGTATTCTCGACCATATGCGCATCGACGGCGTGTCTTACTTTTCCAAAGTCCGCCGCCTTGCCGCAAACCCGATCCCAAACAGCGTCAATGGTGCAGGCAACTTCGCCAAGGTCCTGGCCGAGGTTGAGACTACGCTCGAACGGCTCGATGTGCAGGTGCATGAATGTGCGTTCTCTCTCCCTCTCTACCGACATGGTAAATGAATACGTTGCTGACGGTCGCGCAGCGCACTACGAGCCGTTTGACACCTCCCGGTTGACGAAACTGCGCGAGTTCCAGATCCATGTCATCAAGGACGAGAGCACCGTCAACGCTATCGCCGAGCTCCTCCCGGGCCTCATCGCGCGCATGCGCAAGGCCAACCCGCTCTTGCGCAGCATCAGCATGGTGATACTCCTCGGCGCGCGCGCCGTCGAGGCGGGGCTCGACTTTCCCTGCGTCGACCGCCTCAAAGAGATTGACCGCCAGCTTGCGGAGGGGTTCCCGCAGCTGCGGGAGGTGGTGGTGAAGATCGTGGCGGAGGCGAGCCCGCCAACGCTTGTGCTCAACTACCCGCAGTTTGTGTGGGACCATTTACCGCGGACGCGGCAGCGCGGCGTGTTGCGCGTCGAAGAGGGGACGCGTCCGCGCGGAGACGCTGTTATGCCGCTATTACCTTATACCAGCGTGTTCCCGCACCGGTCCCGCAAAAAGCAGCCGACGAACGGTAGTTGATTTGCGGTTGTGACCCGTTCTACTGCTCTTGTCCTTCGCATCCCTTGCACTGTACCACACATACATCACCTCATACCCTACTAAACTCAATGTCTGTCTCGGTTGTAGCCTCTACACACTATTCGAGCTCTCGTAGATGTCGTCGTCCTCCCGCTGTGTATTTATCCTAGAACATGGGGCGTAGTTATTGAACCTGCCTCCCATTATAATATAGACTGCGCAACGACGGAAAACTACCTGGGCTTGGCTAAGATGTATAGTGGGGATGTGGGGATGTGTGGGCGTTGCTGGGCGGCCTAGGGTAGATTCCCGACGTCAATGTATATCTGTGCCGGTTGTCTCGGAAATAAGCAGGCGGTGAAAGTCTTGTACCGGCTGTTGAGCAACGAAAGCGGGAGGCACGGCAAACGGCGTAGTTGTCGGGCACTGGAGCGAGTGCTCGAGGCCAGACATATACAGATGTCGCGTTACGGGCCATCAATGCGACGACCACGTCCTCCTCGCCGATGCCTTCCTCCTGCGCCTACATTTTCCAGACTCGTGTACAGATCCACGGATCCGAGAGAGCTGACACGGCCAGCGCCAACGTGCCAGGCCCAGCAACGCCGAAGCGTCAGAACCACAACAGAGACGAACAGCGACCGCAGACTTGGGTCGGGTCTGGAAGACACAAAAGCAAGCAACAAACACCACCGAACAGGCTCTGGACTGCACTCGCCAAGCATATTCGCGGTGGTATCATTCTCCCTGCCGATGTTGCCTCGGTAGATATCAAAAATCCTCTCTGGCCAGACGCGTCTAGAACGCGGAATGTGTGCTGGCTTGGTTTCGCACAAATACCCAGCGCCTAGCCCCGCGCACGCTTTCGTCTTCTTTCGTTCTTTGCCTTTGACGACACCTTTGCCTTTGTGGCTTTCACGCCCCTCCCATTGCCTCTGACTGGATTCAGATTGCCCACTCGTTCCGAGCCTGACCTTCGTTTCACCACCACAACCGCGCAATGGGCGAGAGCTGGTTCAAGAGGGAGCTCCTCACTCCCCGCCGCCTTCTCTTCAATGTCATCTTCTACGGTCTTCACTTCTTCCTGTTTGGATATGGCTGGAACAGTCAGGTTCGTCTTGCCCTCGGTGGCAACGGGAGGCGTGTCCTTGGCGTCGACTGACCAAGATCTGTGTAGCAAAAGAACACGAAACTAGCGGCGCTCAACCTGCTGCAATACTCGGTCTGGGTTAGTCGCGGGGCGGGGCTCGTTCTCGCGTTTGACGGCGCCCTCATCCTCATCCCGCTCCTCCGCAACGTCATCCGAGTCATCCGCCCCCATCTTGCGTGGCTGTTCCCCGCCGACGAGAACCTATGGTTCCATCGCCAGGTCGCATACTCGATGGCGTTCTGGGCCATGGTGCACACAACTGGCCACTATGTCAACTTTATCAACGTCGAGCGAGCCCGTACGTTCACTGGCACTTACGCGCTGAACGAGCATATCCTGACCTGCTGTTAGAGGTCCGCAAGGAGACTGCGCTCGATATTCACTACACGCAGCCCGGCGGCTTCACTGGCCATTGGATGCTCCTCATCATGCTCTTGATGTACACGACGGCGCACCACAAAGTCCGCAACCAGTGCTTTGAGGCGTTCTGGTACACCCACCACCTCGCGTTCTTCTTCATGCTCGGGCTCTACACCCACGCCACGGGCTGCTTCGTCCGCGACACCGTCGACCCGGCATACACCAACGTCTTCCCGTTCTACGACAATAAGCACTGTCTTGGATACCTTGGGTGGCGCTACAACATCTGGCCGGGCGTGCTCTACTTTGGGGAGCGTGTGTGGCGCGAGATCCGTGCGCGCAGGCAGACGAGGTTGTCGCGGGTACTCGTCCACCCGAGCGGGGCGATGGAACTGCGTATCGTCAAGCCGAGTTTCAAGTACACCCCCGGCCAGTGGTTGTTCATCCAAGTTCCAGAGATTTCGCGCTTCCAGTGGCATCCCGTATGTTTTTTTCCTCTCTTTGAGTGCTGGATCTCACCAATGCGCAGTTCACTATCACCTCCGCGCCAGACGACCCATACGTCTCGGTGCACATCCGTCAAGTCGGCGACTTTACACACGCGCTCGGGGAGCGCCTTGGCGTCGGCCCGAGCGTCGTCGCGTCTATGACCAAGAACGCGATGGGAGGGACGGAGAAGGACGACAAATCTGGCGCGACCGGATTCCGTGGCGAATATGTCGAGATTGACGGGACGGGCGAGATGCCTGCTGTACGTATCGATGGGCCGTACGGTGCGCCGGCGGAAGACGTATTTGGGGTCGAGGTTGCGGTTCTCGTTGGTGCTGGTATTGGTGTTACGCCGTTTGCGTCGATTTTGAAGGTATGTTGGGGTTGGTTTTCGGTTTCTTTGCTAACGGTGTTTTGTGCAGCACATTTGGTACCGCCAGCGCAAGGGTAACCTCGGGACGCTCCGCCGCGTCGAGTTCTTCTGGGTCTGCCGCGACGCCCCGTCGTTTGGATGGTTCCAGAGTCTGTTAGCGGAGGTCGAAGCGGCGCAGGCTGATCGTATGTCCATACCTGCTCCTTGTAAACGCGTTTGTTCACCAGCTTTCAGCCAACTTCCTGCGTATCAATATCTACCTCACGCAGAAGATCTCCGAGTCGCAGCTGTGGAACATCGCCATCAACGACGCTGGCGCGGCTTATGACCCGCTCACGCTCCTCCGCACGCGCACGATGTTTGGCCGTCCGGACTGGATGTCGATTTACGGCCAAATCAGCCGCGCCATTCAGGATGGTCAGTACATCCCGGGGACTGGCCAGCAGCTCAAGACCAAAGTTGGGGTATGTACTGGTGGCTTTGACTGTTTGGTGGCGCTTATTTGCGAGCAGACGTACTTTTGTGGGCCGACGCCGCTTGCGAAGGCTATCAAAGAGGCGACCGACCACCACACGAACGATCGTGTCGAGTTCGCCTTCGCTAAGGTATGCTTATAAATTATGTCCCAGAAAGGATCTAAAAACGCGCTATAGGAACATTTCTAATCTTTCCGATGGATTCTGAGGGCATATGTAGCTACAGTGTATTTATCCGCGCCTATAATACCATCTCCTCATGCGGGATGACTGAAACAACCGCTGGAATGAGGAGGAGAAGTGTGACGTCGTCACATCACATGTCCTTTCTGCGACCCACCACGCAAATTCTGCGAACGGCGGTGCTGCGCGTCTCTGCGCGCCCTCCGCGCTGTCTAGCCTCCCGCCCAACACTTTCCCCGTTCCTCGGCCACCCCCGGCACGCGTCCAAGAAGAGCGCAAAATCGACGGCGGATTTTGTGCCCGGGTCGAAGCAGCCCATTACGGACGAGGCGGCGCGCGAGGAGTACGCGAGGGCGGAGGAGAAGATGAAGACGGCGGTGGAGTGGTTCAGGAAGGAATGTGCGGGCGTGGAGACGCGCGCAACGGGGCGGGTGACGCCAGCAGTGCTCGACCCCGTCCGCGTCAACCTCGACGGAAGGGAGGTGCGCCTGGTGGAGGTCGCGACGGTGGGCGTGCGGGACGGCTCGACGCTGCTGGTGACGGTATTCGATGAACAAGTGCGTGAGTGGTTGCTCTCTGGGCGCGTCTGGGCTCACCCAATCCGGGTACAGAATATGAAGGAGGTCGAGAAGGGGCTGTATGATTCCAAGCTCCCGAATATCGTGCCCCAGCGGTACGACGCGCGGACGATACGGATTCCGATACCAAAGTGCGTCGCCAAAGTCGCTGTTTCCGTTTTGTTTTGCTGACAACCTTTTCCAGACCGACGGTGGAATCCAACCTCGCGCTCGTTAATGCTGCTGCGCGGCAATCCGAAGACGTCCGCGTGCAGATCCGCAAGGCGCACCAAGCCAGTCTGAAGCGCGGCAATTACAAGAAGCATTCCATTGAGCTGGAAGAGGCGCGTCGTTATGCCCTTCCCCTGCCCATTCTCGTGCTGACCGGGCCACAGTTTCAAAAGCTCGTCGACCGGCAGATCGCAGAGGTCGACAAGATTGTCGCCGATCTGAAAAAGTCGACGAATGCAGGCGGGAAGAAGAAGTAAAGACGCCACGCCCAAAGTAGACAACCTTGGAACCAAATAGACCTCCCCGCGACGCACATTCTACCCCATTCACCCAATATCCGTCATAACGCGAAGCGGCCAACTTCTTCCCGCGTCGCATCGATGGATCTCTACCGGGCCGAACGAAAGAAACGCACTATTCTCCAGGACGGCGTCGCGTGTCCATATTTCCCAGTGCTGTGTTGCCTCTCGAATCCTCCGCAGCGCTAGCTAGCTATATCTGGTCTAGCCTCACTCACCTTGCGCCATCTTCCCCCGGTTGACGCTAGACTCTAACGCGGTCCTCAGCCCCGGTTGAAAGCGCATCCTCCTGAAGCTGAAGGCTCAATCACCCCGAGGGCTTGCCCAGCGAGCCAACTCCCAAGCCCATCGCGGCAAATATCTGTGTTGGCTTCGCGCGTAAGTGTCGACCGGCGGACGAAGTCCTTCCACAAGAGCGGCTCGTGTCTGGCTCCGCGGGCATGTCTTGCAATTGGACCCTGGTACGGCATTTGCATCCGTCCTGCTCTAGTCTCGCCTTATAGATGCGCGAAAGCTGGAAAGTGAGGGCCGTTTCGACCGTGACCTTCGAGCTCGAGGTAGGACGAATGCGGCGGAATAGAGCGCATGAGGTTGGTCGATTCGGAGATTTCCTCGGAATGCATCGCGGCGAGGAGAGCCGATCTCCGAGCCGCTCCCAAAGAGGCGACCCTTGTTCTTAGGCTCGATGCTGGAACAGAAATCCTTGCTTGGTGCGTGCTTGCATCGGCATAGTTAGCACGGATGCAAACGTTTGAAACCACAGTCGTGCTAGTGGCGGACGCATAGCGACAGTGTTCAAGTCTGGAACCACTCGATAGGTCACCAACTCTCTCCGCACTTCCCAGGCACACATGTGCCACTTAGAAGCACCTTTGTGGACACCGCTAAGGCTACCGACGTCTCTCCTGAGGTTCTCGGTGGGCTCGTCGAGATCGCGTCTGCCAATCTAAGCACTACTGAATTTGTTCCGACGATATCCATGCCTCGCGCTGCCTCGCGGCATCTCCACGCATCAAATCCAGCCCGGCCGACCTCGAAATCGTTATATATCACCCTAGGACCTCTGCGATCGATGCGATCTCGACCCCGTCTCTTACCCTCTCTTTCTCTTTCCCCTCCTCTTCGTTCATGATGTCCGCTCAGGCTCTCCACGAGCTAGAGCCACGCCTACGACTCCTACCCTCGCAACTCACGGCCGCCCGCGCATTCATGCGCTACCTGAACACATTCGACGCGCCTGCCCTCGCCGCGCTGCTCCACCCGCACTTCAGACACCAACTGCTCCCGGAGAGCATCTCGCGGACCCTGGCCGACGGCGCAGAGACGCGCAACGGCGCCGGCTTCCTCAAAGCACTCGATGCGTACCGGGTCGGGTTCAAGGGCATGCGGTGGACGATCCTGGAGGAGGTCCACGGCGTCGACCGGGTGATTATGCACGTACGTCGTCCAGATCTGTGTGGGCGCGCGCGTGGGTGCGCGTCAAATGTCAATGAAATCTCCTTTTAATTTCGCTTGTTATCTCCGTAGGTGATGTCGACCGGCGCATCGCAGATAAACGGGCGGCCGCTCCGGCTCGAGTACATGGTCACCTTCAAGTTCGAACCCGGCGACGACAAGATTGTGTGGTTTGACGAGTTTGTCGACTCCAAGTGCTCGTCGGAATATTTCGCGGCGTTGCGGGCGGACATCGCGCGCGGCAAGGCGGAACGGCGGCGCCAAGCGAGGCTATGATTTTCACGACTGTGCAGCGATGTGTGTAGGAGAGCAGAGACGGTGTATTTCTATCCTTTATGTTGTTGTATGTTGGTGTTGTAGGATACGAAAATGAGGATGATATCCAGGCAACCTTCAAGTTCTGGTCCGTGCACGCCCCGAACAGGTAAGATCCTTTGAAAGCATAAAGGATGGGCTACCAAATTAGCAGTGCTAATTTCGTCTTAGA
This sequence comes from Mycena kentingensis (nom. inval.), assembly GCA_014461125.1. Classification (NCBI taxonomy): domain Eukaryota; kingdom Fungi; phylum Basidiomycota; class Agaricomycetes; order Agaricales; family Mycenaceae; genus Mycena; species Mycena kentingensis (nom. inval.). The sequence continues at coordinate 1,996,239 of JACAZG010000005.1, read as the reverse complement.
TCCTTAGACCGTACGCCGGATGTTGAGCACCGGAAATTTCGTTTGAGCGTGCTCATAACTCCCGAGCTGCTTCATGCCATTCCTTTTCAACGGAACTGTCCTCCGCGTATGCGTTCATGCATCTCGCGTTGGTGCGGCTGGATCGGCTCCGCAACTCGAAATATTCTGTGGATTTCTTGGACAAAAGGCGCAGATATAAACATCGATATTTGTGGGTGCGTCCGTTCGCTTGATTCAAAGTCCAATGTTCGCCTTCGCTTGCATAAATTGTCCATACGCATCGTCTCTTCCTTCTCCCACCATCATATCGTTGAGGCGCCCTTCTAATTCCTTCCACTTTGCCGCTTCTGGCGGCGGAGCGGAAACTCGATCCTCCCTATACGCAAACTCGATGCGCAGCTTCTGCAGCTTCAAGTGCCGGATCGCGAGTAGACTCTGTCCCCACACGCTATCCAGCACCCCCAGTGGCTCGTACTCGACACGCGAGTTCGGCTGGCCAGGGGAAAAGTTCTCGAGCTCGCAGAACTGGAAGGTGAGATGCGTGAGGCAGCGCATGAGCGCGATCTGCTCGAACATCCCGTTCAAATCGGTTGTGAAGACGGAGAGCGGACGGAGGGCGTAAAGCCAGTAGCGGACCGTCAGGCGGCGGATATGTGGGAGGGCGATTGTTTGGCCGAGGCCGCAACGCGAGATGAGGCCGAATTCGTATGGAAGGACGTCGAATGAGTTGGTGCGGAGAATAATGGGATGCGCCTCGAGATATATTTGGCGGCAGACGAGCAATAGAGAAAGCGGCAGTCCGAGTTTCTCTTGCGGCCGCCAAGGCATCGGCGGCGGGAAGGGCACGACGTTCTAACGCGATTTCGTGAGGATTTCGCTCAGATGCACAAAGGAGAACATACCAGCCGCGAGCGTACAATTCTACGCGTACTCTCCCTATTGTCGGTCACATAGATCCGAATACGCCTCCCACCCAGCGCGTATTCGTAGACCAGTTGTCGCAGCTCGAGAGGTAGACGCGTGAGGAAATAACAATCCTCTGCGTAGTTTATTTCTGGCTGCCACTTAACTTGTATATCGATTCGTTGCGTAGGCAGTGGGTCGGGGTCCGGTCGTGGCGTTGACGGTGTTGGCTCTTTGCTCTTGTAAACGAGGCAGGAGTAGAGAATCACTGGCCAGCAGACAACGGCGCCGAGTGTATACACGACAAAGACCGCGCCGCTTCCCAGTGCCTTTGCCAGTCGTCGTCGCATGACGGTCGAAGGAGACCGCACCGCCTGAGGCTGTGGAGACTTGATCCCTATCGGCAGTCAGGGGCTACCTTCCCGATTCGGCTATCTGTCACACGTGACTGACGACGTTTACTCTTTGTGTTAATCCGCAATGTCAAACCGCATTTCCCGGTATTGCCACCGCAAAAATTGCAGGAAAAGTACGCTGGTAACTTCCGTCCTGTACATAGTGACTCTCTGCGTAGGCAAAAAACGCCGTGGAAGATACCGGTCTCGGTCGTATCGCAGCGTCGACTGCCAGACGCAGGTGGGACAGAGTTCGGTTTCCACCTCAACAGCAAGCCTATTCAAAAATGCAGGATTAGTTTAACGCTGAGAAATTTAAAGAAAGAATGCCATACAGACGCGTGCAACCGCCTCAAAAACACCCCCACCCCGGGATGACTACAACGAGCTCGAGGACTCCCTCAACTCCGTCTCCATCTCTGGCCGCCTCTTCGTGTCCCCAACGCACCTATAGTTCCCACCTATCCCCTCTAGTTAGAGGGGGCAGGGGGGGGGGCTGCCCCCTCTAACTAGAGGGGCTTGAGGCAATTTCGGTTGAACTCTATATCTATCCTATTGCGCGCTGCAACTTGGGTCCCTCTGAGGTCTCCGGGAGGGTGGACCCGGGTGATGCGGATGGGGACGGCTGCCCACAGACGATCACAACACCTCCCGCCCATTGCTGATGGCCGCCGTCAACGCCCGACACCCCCGCCCAATGCCCCGCCCACTGCCCGACCCTCCCGCCATCAAAAATTCCGAAAATTCTAAATACTCAAGAAACACTGTGTACACTGTTAAAACGGAGAAATTCACACTGTTTATAGTAAAACAATGAGGTTCTCCTCGGTGTATCCTGGAATGACCCCTCTGCGGTGGACTGGTTTGTCCCTGCCATCACCACCATCAAAATCCATCAAAGTTGCACAATTATGTGCAGACCTCAAATATGCAAGTGGCAGTGTATAATTCAAAGCAGTTCCCGAGATATGGAGTGTTTGGTAGGAGAAGTCATTCCTGGATAATCTCATAGACACATTTGGGAGTAATGTGAGACAGGCAAAGTTGGATGAGCCCTACTCACATCAATTCCTCAGAGTATCATCTGGATAATCTCAGTGGCCAGGGCGGAAGAGAGGAATCATTCATAGTGTCATTCCTGGACAAGCACAATCCGGGATTGACACCTAAATTAAGAAAGTGGAAATTCCCCAAGATGTATACAGGAAAAATGTACACATTTAAACACTTTTCATGTAACAGCAATCCCAGATTGAGCAGCTCAAGCTTTGAGATAATGATGTGTCATTCCTGGACAGGAGCAAATCCAGGAATGACCTGCGAACCAAGAAGTCAGAAGTTCACTGAAGGATAAACAGAAAAAGGGTACATCTTTGAACACTTTTCATAAATCTGCAAATCCAGATCCAGCTACTTACGAATTTTGAAGTGATCTCTTGTCATGTGTCATTCCTGGACAGGGCCAATCCAGGAATGACATCTGGTTACAGAAGTCCGAATTTCATAAAGGTATAGACTGAAAAAGTGTACATATTTGAACGCTTTAAAGTTATTACGCAACTTTTCTCTGTTTGCACCCAGCAAATTGAGACAGACAATCTCCCACTGACTGAGACATACCTCCCCGGATGTGCATGATCATTGTCCTGTGCCTAGCACATCAACAACACAACATCTTCAAGCAATTCCTACAGGGCTTGAAGGGTATTCCTGAGAAGTAGGGTTGCCATGCATTCAGGCTTCACAAGTGCCACAATTTGCAACATCCAGGAATGACGCCTTCCATGGATTTCCTTGTATCTCATCAACGACTGCAGCTATTGACATGGCGTTTGAATTGGGGTGTTCCTAGGTTTAATCTGTAACTTTGATCAATTTGATGCCAGTGATGGCAGCGATCAACCTTCCCAATATCGGTTGGGTCATCCCCAAGAAGCTCTTCTTTATATTTCAACGAGTCATAGTTGGCCTCTACTAACAGTACATACAAGCTTTGTAGGCTATCTAGGAATTTTCAAAAAAATTTGATGGCGGGAGGGTCGGGCAGTGGGCGGGGCATTGGGCGGGGGTGTCGGGCGTTGACGGCGGCCATCAGCAATGGGCGGGAGGTGTTGTGATCGTCTGTGGGCAGCCGTCCCCATCCGCATCACCCGGGTCCACCCTCCCGGAGACCTCAGAGGGACCCAAGTTGCAGCGCAATAGGATAGATATAGAGTTCAACCGAAATTGCCTCAAGCCCCTCTAGTTAGAGGGGGCAGCCCCCCCCCCCTGCCCCCTCTAACTAGAGGGGATAGGTGGGAACTATAGGTGCCCCAACGGGCTGCAACGCGAACAATCCCCCGGGCGCTAGCGCTCGGACGGCAACGCCTCAGGGTCGCGGATCCCCGAGCATGTGCGCGAGATGGGCTTTGCCGCGTGAGTACAGCGCGTGACTAGATGCGACGCGGAAGCTTTCCTGTGGTAAGTAGAGGTCGGTCCACGGACCCATCGTGGGAGGATATGGCGGCGGAGAATGAGTACTCCGCGATTAGACCGGGAGGTCTCCGTTGCGCAGATTGAGGAGTGCGCGCGTCCCGGCGTCTGGGGCATGGACATGCACATCGAGGTGGCTTCCGGTGTCTGGGCGGAGTTTGTGGAAGGGCAAGCAACGCGTCCCTCGACTGAGATTGTTCCTGTAATATCTCCAAAGATGGGGCCCAGTAAGTAAGGTACATTTTCGCCGTCGCAGACGAGGATCCTAAGGTAAACTACTCCGATTTCCAATTTCGTGGCCGAATTCAGGAAATCACCCACTATGATTCACTCGTAGACCTCAGGCTCCTACACCCGGACCCGGAACCGCCCCATTGACATGCGCTGCGCGTATGCTCAGCATCCGCGCTCCACTCCCGTACCCGCTCGGCGGTACTATCAGACGGGCGGGGAAAGTACCTCCTGGCCCCCTCGAAATCGCGCGCAGAAGCCTGCTTGTGTGCAAGCACTTCCCGTTGGAAATGGCGGGCTGTCTCGCGCGCGCGTCGCTGGTTGATGATGAGGCGGGAGGTAGTGACCGTCGTGGACCCCCAGATGAAGCTGCGCGCCGGGTGAGATCGCGAAGTATGCGCGTGGGGGACGTACAAGACAATGACGAAGAGGGAGGAGACGGGCGAAACAATTGAGATTATGGTGTTTGATACTCGGAGCACAGTGAGAGTCTGCGAAATGCTTGATACTGAGGAACGGAGAGGAATAGTTGGGAAGACGAACCACAAAGTAGAACAACCCGTCGCGGAACAGCATGCGGAGGAGCTGCGCCTCCCCTTCCGTCTCCATGGACCGTGGTCGCGCAAGCGCGTTCCACGCGACCACGGCGAAGACAACAACCTCATACGCCAGCTACAAGCATAGAGTCACTTAACGAGATGCGGGCGGGGCGGGCGGAGAGTCTTACCCCGACAACCCACAACCAGACAACATTCGGCTTTTTCGCGAATGTGCACAGACCGACGAGCGGCTCAAATACGAGAACGTCTGAAGGAAGATCTTGCGCGTCAGCCACGGATGGTGAGGACACTGGCAGGCGGCGCACCGTTCATCTCGACAATGACCCACGTCGTCACCGCGACGTTCGCCGTCTGCATTGCGATGTAGAACATGACCGACCACCGCACGAGCGCGTGTCCGCGGGGGAGGAGCGTCCATATGCGGAGGAGGACGAGGAAGTTTGAGATGGCGATGGAGACGAGGCCGGAGTAGGTTGCAAAGGAGGTCCATACTTTGCAGCTGCGGTGGGTGAGTAGGCGGCACGTCTAGGAAATGCGACGCACGCGTAGTCGGACATGTAGATGTATGCAAGCCCACTGCGTGCTGTAGAAAAAGCGGAGTCAGCCTCTAGCTGTCGATGTGTGTACGCGCCGCGACGCACTTATTGCCTGGCCAAGCATGAAGAGCGGGACCATGTACCGCATGATGAGGAAGAGAATCTTCGCGACGGTGTTTGGCGCGCTCCAAATGAACTCGACCTCGTCGTCCAGCGTGAGGACATGGTCGTAGAGAAGCATCTGCCAATGGGCGGGAGGTCTGCATCCGTCGAGCTAGAGAGGCGGACGGGACATACGACGAAGCCAGCCGCTAAGCTCGACAGTCAGCTGGCGCTCCCATAGGCTTTAAAGCCGCGACTTACCGCTCACATATCTTGTCGTCGCCACGTCCTCCAGGGCCCTTATTACCTCGTGCAGGGCGGCTTCAGCCATGGGGAACGTGGGGGTGGCAGGACAAGAAGCGCGACGCTCAGGACGACCATAAAAGGCTTTCCGCTAGAGTCGCGCCGATATTACGGAGCCAACGAGCTTCGATTGATGCCCATCCCGGCAGGCTTATCCGTTAGTCCGACGGCAATTGCCGTTTCTTGGGTTCAAGAATACAGGATTGCGAGTGTAGTTGTGTGCGAGGAAGGCACGGGAACAAGGGGCGGAGATTCCTCGTTGTGGAGCAATGCGCTGCGCCCAGTGGTCGCGGTCTGCTACGGACAAGCTTGAAGCTACGGACTCGAGCGGGAGATCGACGGCGGCACCTGATCCAGAGCATGATTGCGACGATTTTGATTTTGAAAACCGTGGCCACGGCGAGGTTGAATACTTAGGAACTGTTGGTGGAGAGGACGCGTACGATGGAGGGGAAAAAATATCCGTGGCCTCAGTCTGCAATGACTTGCAGTTATATATTGTATGCTTCGTCGAAGTCGTTTCGTACGTCTGAAATTGCAAGTCAGCGATTTTTTTTTGTTCCGATTTCGCCAGCGGCGATCGCCGCACAATGCTGCGTTGTTAAGCGGTTGTAGCGCTCTAGAGGGTCTGTTATCTGACCCCGCGGCTGCCGTAGGCTCTCCTGCTGCTGAGAGATTGTCTAAGATATTCTTTCCAGTAGTGGCGAAGGTTTATTTTGTGTTGAACTTGAGTGATGCAGGCGTGACACTCCTTCTCTTGACCACCACCATCTCAATCCAAATGTCACTCCTGTCCTTCCCCGTCGAAATTATTGCCGAGCTTCTCCTGCACCGCTTAGACACAGCTGAAAGCGACCCACAGACCCTTGTACCCATCTCTGCCGTCTGCGTTCAAGTTTGCTGCGGCTGGAGTCAAATCATCCCTACGCTCTGGACGCGTCTTTCGTTCCAAGGGTCCCGCGCGTGCTTCCGCCAAATACGCCTCCTGCGATCGCAAAGCTCTTGCGTTGAACCACGGATATCGATCTCGCGCCAAACCTAAAAGCCCAAACTCGACCCAAACACACCATTCCTTGATCTCATGCAAACTGCCTTGGCTGCTTCCCCCCCCACCACCACCCGCTTTGGAGGTCTGCTTCGCTCATGGTCATAGACGCCAGGCTCTTCCGCAAAACTCTGGACCGTATCCACCGTCTCTCTGGATTTGCTCTTGGTTTCCGAGACTGGATGAAGAGGCTGAATGATGCTTGAACCACTCAGTCGACATCATTGCGGTCCGTCAATGGCAATGTAACAAATTGATCTTGTAAGGCGAAATCCTGCGAGGTCTTGCCAACGAATACCGACTAATACCCAGCGAGGTATGTGAGGTCTTGAGGCCTAAGCAGGAACCACAAAAGCGTATTCGGTATGTATTTTGGATTTAACTCCGGCTTTGACACCGGCGCCGGCGCTGACCGGTCGCTGACCTTTATAAAGCGAAGCCAACGTTTGTCCTTGGACCACGACCATGACCACCACCGCCTACTCCTCCCCCTCCTTCAAATCCCAGCTCTCCGCCGCCTCCAATCGCCCAATTCTGACGTCGCTCAACGGCGACAACAGTTGGTTGATCTCCTTCCCTGTCCCCGCGAACTTGCGGAAGAACGAACCAGGCAGCAAGGCGTTCTACCACGTCGTTTCCGATGCGTGGCTACAAGGGGACACGGGCTTCGGATGGGGATTAGTCTGCATCGAAATGCCCGGCAAGCCAAAGATTCGGGACGGAGCCGGCGTGGGCGCCGTGGTGCGGGAGATCGAGTCTGCTGTGGGTGACGGCACCGGCGCCGGTGTTGACGCGATTTTCGTCAACTTCCACTACGACGACCACATGCACGAGGGCACCCTGCGCACCTTCGACGCTTCAATCCCTGTATTCGCGACGCCCCAAGCGGCAGGGACGATTCACGCGTGGAACCACTTTTCCACTGTCGTGACGACCAAAGACTTCGGCGTTTCTGCGACGAACGAGCCGTGGCGCGCGTACCATCCCGGCGCACCGCTTCCCGACTGGCTGAGCGTCTTCCGCATCCCGGGGCACAGTGTGCTGAATTTCGCCACCGCCATGGTCTGGTCGCCAACCTCCGAGCAACACGAAGCGATTCTCTACTCCCCGCACGGAATTCGCCCCTCCCAACCACCTCTTCGCGCTCTTATCGACCTTATCTCCAATCCCAGCACGAACTTCTCGATTTTAGCCATCTTGCACGGCCTCAAAACCAGTTACGCGTTCGGGATACAAACGACCTTGGGTGTTGAGAATGGCATCGCGCTAACGCGCCACAAACCCGCGCTATTGGATCAATACGCACAACACGGAGTTGAGGTACTCGGGGCTGGTCATGTGGATGGGGCGCGTGAAGGATTATTTCTTCACTCTTGACGCGGGCCTGAAGGCGGAGAAGTTGAAGTTGGGGGGAGAACGCGGAGGGAGAGCCCAAACGACCAAATTTTGTCGAGATTTCTGCCGAGTCGACGCTTGTGTTGGTCTAATTCGCATTTATTTATTTTCCAAGTATCGTTGACCGTTCTTGAGCCATGGGCGAGCCTGCGCCGGTGCGCGAGGAGGACGTGCGGGGAGGAGACGCTTTGGTGGAGGCAGGCACTGGTCGCGAGCGGACGCCACGGTTGGTGGGTTCTGAGTTGAAGCTCGTCTTTTGGGGTCAAGTCGAGGAGGAAGGGGGATGTTCGGGCAAGTCTGAGAGCCTCGGTGACTTTTTGTGCTCGGAGCAACTCTTAGTATGCAGTTTTCCACTCGTCCCGGTCATCGCGCCTGACTGACACGCGTTCTAGCCTTACATGCGTTGTTGGCATCCCGAAGAGAGCAACCACGGCTCAGGCTCGATATTGAAACAAGGTTGCGCGAGACGATATCATGAAGCGTGTTCAAGCTCAAGTACAGCATCCGAGCCAGACGTGCACCCACTGGAAACCCGACGTACGTACCGTCGGGAAACACTAGGACTCGCTCACAAGCCAACCAGAACCTGAACCCTGCTGTATATTCGAGAGAGGTAAAGACGGGACAGGGGGGAGATGGAGGCGAGAGCAGAGAGCGAGGTCCCTGATCACCACTACGCTACGATCTAATCTACATCCTAATCCGGAACAAAGAAGCAAGAAAGGAAAGGAAACCGCCAGGTTTACACCCTCCCCCGCTTAGAAAAGACTCTGGGGTCGGACAGGTATAACCTTGCCGGCGTTATTTCGAGGTCGGAGAATACGTTTAGCGACGGTAAGTTGGAGAGGAGGATCGTTTGCGGGAGCGAGTTGGGGAGGGATATCTTCAGGAACGGGGGATGGTTCCCGGGAAAGAGGTTCAATGTGTGCAAAGGGTGTCTCGTCGACGACGGTATTTGCGGGCGTGTCGTCATCCGGGGAGGGCTCGAGAGGAATGTCGTCCTGGGACCGACCAGCGTCAAAAGCCTCAACGTGTGCGGAGTCTTCTAACTCGTCAGCATCGATCCAATCGTCGTCTTCTGGGCCGTAACCGCGCCAGCGAATTTTGTACTGTGTTTTTCGGTAACGCACGCGTTTGTCGAGGACGCGTTCGATGAAATATTCCTCTTCGCCGTCGGGGCCGACAATCGGGCCTGGTTTTGTGAGTTGCCGGTCGGGGAACAAGATGGGGTCGTTTTCGCGGTACGGGGTCAGTTCTGCGACGTGGAAGACGGGGTGCACGCGCGGTTGATTAACCAAGTCGAGCGTCACGGTGGAGCACTCGGGATGGACGGCGGTGATAGCGTAGGGCCCTTCTTGGCGAGCGAGGAATTTAGCGACTCGGTTCCGGCCTCTCCCGAGGTAGTGCTTGCGGCGTTTCGTCGTAATGAGAAGAACACGGTCGCCGACCTTGTAGGGAGGGGTAGGAAGGCGTGTCTTGTTGGATTGGAATGCTTGTGAAGCTTTCGCGGCAATGAGATTGTCTCGCGCGTCTGCGAGGTCGTCGGCCAGATCTTGTAGGAAACGTTCGGCGTTAGCTGATTCCCGTGTGTTGTCAGGACGCGTGAACAGTGGCGGGAGGATCTTCGGGTCGCGACCAAAGCGGAGCTGGAACGGAGTGTAACCCGTGGACGCGTTGACCGTGTTCATGATGTTGAAGCGGACGCGCGGGAGCGCGCGTACCCATCCAGTATGAGCGGCCGATACGTGGTACCGCAGGCATTGCACCAAGGTCTTGTTTGTGCGTTCGCTGATGCCGTCGGTTTCGGGATGGTACGCCGTGGACATCTTCAAGTTCACGCCGGTCATCTTGTGGAGAGAGCGCCAGAACTTGGACAAGAAGAGCTTATCCCTGTCGCTCACGAAGTCGTCCGGTAAGCCGTTCTCGCAATACCAGTTATCGAAGAACAGTAAAGCAAAGTCGTCGGCGGAGATGTTCGTGCGGGTCGGTACGAGGCGTACTTCGGAGCCCAACCGGTCCGTGAGGGTTGCGATGCAGTTGAAGCCCGAGTCTTCCGGGAGCGGGCCGACGAAGTCGATGCCAACAGACGAGCACCTTTCGTCTGGTACGGGCAAAGGGTGTAGCGGCCCGGGCTTGCGTTTCGTGGACGATTTGTTGCGTTGGCAGTCGGGGCATGCCGGTATATAAGCTGACTCGAGTTCTTCGCGCATCCGTGGCCAGTAATACGCGTCCCTTAGCGCAGCGTACGATTTGTCGAATCCGAAATGACCTAGAGCGTCGTGCGCGACGCGGAAGAGTTTTTCGCGGAGGTTGTTCGCGCGCGGGACGACGAGACGGTTGGCGATAAACCAAAGGCCGTTCTTGTTTTCGAGTCCAGGGAGAGAGTCGACCAAAGAAGGGAGTTTGGAAGTCCACGAGTCGAGAGCGTAGCCTTCGCGGATAGAGTCGAGCATCTCAGCGTCAGATGAAATCGAAAGCGTGGCGGCGACGGTGGCCTTCGGAGGGTTGCGTATCCGGGTGCACGCCAGGGACCCGGCAGCCCGCCATGTGGGCGCTACGGCGCCGACCAGGAACTCCGAGTCGTGTCCCGAAGCAGTCGGTTCGAATTCTGTACGCGATAGAGCGTCCGCGCCGGTGTTTGCCTCGCCCGGCACGTAGATGATTTTGAGGTCGAATTGCGCCATAAATTCTGTCCATCGGGCTTGTCTTCGAGACAGCTCCTTCTGAGTGGCGAAATTCTCGAGAGTACGGTGGTCGGTGTAGACGGTGATGTGGGATCCGAGGAGGTCGTTTCGCCACTTCTTCAAGGCGCGGACGATTGCCAGCAGTTCCTTCTCGTGTACGGGATAGTTGAGTTCCGCGCCCTTGAAGGTCATCGAGTCAAACGCGACCGGCCTCGCAGTTTCCCAAGCGGTACCGTACGATAAAATACCGCCGGAACGCGTATCCGACGCGTCAGTTGTTACGAAGATCTTGTTGTCGCCGGGGTTGGAGTGGTCGATAGTCGTTAGGCAGTCTGCGCCGAGAACGAGCGACTTGATGGCGTCGAACGCGTGCTGGTGTTCTTCGTTCCAGCCCGGCCAAGCAAGGTCTGCAGATTTGAGAGTGAGTTTGCTCAGAATTTCGGTATGTTTAGCCAGATTGGGGAGGAATTGGGCGACAAAGCGGACCAACCCGAGAAACGCGCGGACGTTGGTGGCCGATTTGGGTACAGGCCAGTTCGCGATTCCGCTCGACCTTCGACTTGTCAGGTTCCAAGCCGCGTTGTGAAATGTGGTGACCGAGGAAGTCAATTTCGTAGCAGAAAAGCTGGGTCTTTTTCTCGTTCGCGAACAAGGAGTTTTCCTTCAGGGCGGTGAACACCAAGCGTATATGTTCGGCATGGTCGTCCTCATTTTGAGACCAAATTATTACGTCGTCGAGGTAGACGTGACAAAAGACGCCGATATATTTTCTGAGAGCAGCTGTTACCCGACGCTGTTGAATGGAGGGAGCGTTTCGCAAGCCTTGCGGCATCACGAGCCATTCGTAGAGGCCCAACGGAGTAGCGACGGCCGTGTACTTCACGGAATCGGGGTGAACGCGTGTTTGGAAGAAGGAATCCGTGAAGTCGATTTTAGACCAGATTTTGCCTTTCGCGCAATCGGCGAGGATATCGTCGACGCGAGGGAGCGGAAACTGGTCCTGTGTGGTCATGGAGTTTAGAATTCTGAAATCGTTGACCCAACGCGGGAGTGCGGTCCTGTCCGCTTTGGGAATGAGCATGGCGGGCGACGCCGAAGGACGAGTTGGAAGGGCGGATTCGGCCTGCATCCAAATGTTTCTGTATCAGTGTGCCCCACGCGTCTTTGTATTTCCGGGGACTGCTGTACGAACGACGGCGTCAGAGTTTCCCGACGCGTTGCGGACCTTTATTTCGCAATATACATCCGTAGGGAGCTCGTCAACATGCGGGATCGGAGAAAAGACCTCGGGGAAGGAGGACTTAATGGCGTCGCCCGCGCTTTTGTAGACGTTCCCATTCGGCTAGCGTTTGGATCCTTGCTTGCACGGCTGCGACAACGTCCACCTGTGCGACGGGCTCGAAGGCGTTACGACTTTCGAGGTCAGCAAGACGTACGGCGCAGACGGACTTAAGCTCCGCTGCGACATTGCGTCGCGCCGCTTGCACTTCTTTGAAGATCTCGGTCAGCTTTTTGCGGGGTTTCTTTTTCGGAGGCAGGGGCTTTGGATGCATAAGATCGAAATTCCATTTGGGGTCTACAACCGTATTTGCGCCATGGTCTATCACAATGCGGTTACGACGGAGGAACATGAGACCCAGCAGTACGGGATAACAAAGGCGATGAGGCGCGACGAGGGCGCGTACAGTACGGGATGTGTATTGGGAGTCGGGAGAAAGGAAACGGAGCTTCACGAAGTGGGTACAGAAAAGAGGCGGCGCGTCGGTATCAACTGCGAGTCCGAACGGAATGGGTTTCTTGAGTTTATATGTAGGAAGCGAGAGGGAAGAAACGAGAGATGGATCGATGAGGTCTAGTCCTGAACCGTTGTCAATGAGAGCTTGGACGGGGGCAGGAAGACGGTGGGATAGCGCGTCGTCGATTATGGCGTTCCAGACGAAATGCCCGACCACGGGCTCGGCTCGAGCTGCCGCGACCAGGGACCCAAGCGATACGGAGCGCGAGGGGCACGGCCCAAAGGCGCGCGGATGGGAGAGGTCTGCATCCAGAGGATGAGACGAGGGTAGGGGAGAAGGAGGGGACGGAGAGGGTAGGATTGAGGCGACACTCACCGAACGATTACCGATGTCGTCCACAGAGTCGTCGTCGTCGTAGATCTCGTCAAAGCGCGACATGACGACGTCGGGCTCGTCGTGGGTAACCGCGGCAGCGACAGCGGTACGCGAAGCCTTGCGGTCAAGCGGCGGGACGGAGCGGCGCTCGATGTCGTCCTTGTTTGCCTCGGTCCAGCGATCATGGTCCGCACGCTGGGCGGGGGTGAGGGCAGCGAGGAACTTGTCGCGACGTTCGTTGTCGAGCACGACGTACGTCTTGACGTCCGGCCACTTGCCGCACTGTTGATGGTAGACGAATGGCTCGCGGCACTGCATACAGCCACCGACGATGGCCGTGTTACCGCGTTCATTGCAAGCGGTAGTGTAGACGAACGCGCCGACATGATTGCGGTTGGCGTAGGAAGGTTTGCCGGCGAGGACGGCGGCGGGGAGTTTGACGACGGCAGGGGTGAACGAGGAGGAGAAAGAAGCGGTGCCTGTAGCGGCGACGAAAGTCGACGCGCGTCCGCGCTTGGAGTCGCGGTCGGCGTCGGGGAGAGAGCGTTTGGAAGAAGAGGAAGCGGAGCCCGAGGCGAGGGAGGCGAAGCGCTCGGGAGACGACGCGCTCGAGCATGGTCTTCTGACACAAGTGGTTCTCCTCACGCTTGAGGACGTTACGCCGACCAGTCTGCGAACGAGGTGAGGGCCGCCATGGCCGATTTGTGGGCCTTGGAGTTGAGGAGGGCGACGAACTCAGCGTCGTCAAGAGCAGACGTCGCGAGCTTGATGAGCCCCTCGTCCGAGATGGCGTCGTCGGTGCCCTTGAGGGAGTGACGGGCGAGGAGGAGGGCGTCGAAGAGCTCGGTGCAGCTCGGGAATTGGGAGAGCTTGATGGAGGAGAGGTCGCGAGCGGCAACGCGGGACCAGCCGTCGGTGACGAGTTCCTCCGTGAGCTGTTCAATGAACGCGTCAAGGGAGAGGGCTTTGGGGTCCTCGAGGTTGTCGGCCCACTCGAGAAGGCGACCGCCTTGAAGGCCGCGGATGAGTTTGGGAACGATATCTTTGCTCTTGACGTTTTGGTACTCCACATGGTCGCTGACGAACCCCTCGTAGCGCTTCAAGAACGGGACGGTCGCGCCTTTCCCACCGACGAGGCCTGGAGCAAGTTTGCCGCCGCCACGAACGATGATGTAGGCGTGGCCGGGCTTGGGGTTGGTTGGGTACGTGTAGTCGCCAGGCGCGAGGTTTTCGTTGTTGCAAGACATGAGGGGAGGAGGGAGGACGAGGGAGGATACGCAAGACGTTGGGCTAGGAGAAGGGTTCGGAATGGTTTCGTGGAGAGGGAGGGGGTCAGCGACAGCACGTACGATGTTATTAAACGAGTCGTATTGGCCGCTGGCGGAGGCAGACGGTATTGCAGGAGGGAGGAAGGTATTAAGCAGCGGAGTCAAAAATTTCATATCGGAGCGTATATGAAGGGGGTTCGGGTGCAGTATGCGCACGGACTAGGAAGGTGCACGTGCGAGGGCAGTCGGCGGTAGCGACTAAAGCCTGGGGTTCCTCGTCGCGGTAGGACGAAGGAGAGGGAGGAGGAAGGGACAGTTAAGTTCCGCGGGGGTATTTCCCTCGTGCGGCGTGTCGCGTGGAGAGCGTGTGTGGATCGGCGGTGTTAATTCAGGGATACCGGGGCTCGTGAGAGTCCGGGAGGGTGGGGAGAGTCCGGGAAGGTGGGGGAGAGACGCTAGAGGGTCGACAAGGGGCGTAAATCGGCAGAGGAAGCTGTCGCTCGGCGACGTTGACGTCCGAGAGGTAGCTGCGGTCGTTCGAGAGGGCCGGTTTTGTCGGCGAGTCCTGTGGGAGCTTCGGAGGAAGTAGTGGGGCGTGGGGAGTCGCTTCGTAGAGAATCGCCAAGAAGGGCGGGTCGTCAGGAAGGGCGAGTCGTTCGGCGGGTTGAGGGAGGAGAGCAGGGGCTTTTGGGAGGTTCAAAAAAAGTGGAAACCCGACGTACGTACCGTCGGGAAACACTAGGACTCGCTCACAAGCCAACCAGAACCTGAACCCTGCTGTATATTCGAGAGAGGTAAAGACGGGACAGGGGGGAGATGGAGGCGAGAGCAGAGAGCGAGGTCCCTGATCACCACTACGCTACGATCTAATCTACATCCTAATCCGGAACAAAGAAGCAAGAAAGGAAAGGAAACCGCCAGGTTTACACCCACCAAGTCATGTTGAGGCGGCGGTGTGTATTCCGCACAGAGTCGTTCTCTAACTCTAGTTTGATCTGCACCAGCACCCCCTTCACTTGAACGAGCGTGCCACTGAATTTTCGACTCGGTGCGCTGGGATCGATATAGCTGCAAGTTTAGCTGTTGCCATTAAGGCTGATTCTGATAACCAGACGGTCTCCTGGCATGCCGCCTGCCTTATGCATTAGCCGGACCTCACAGCGCTTATAATAAACCGGTATGCCGCGCTGTACTTTACGGTGAAAACGCTGTTTAAAGATTTGGTTCGCATGGTGAACAGATTCAAAACTTCGCGCCCGCGCGATTTGCGGAAGTTCATCGAAACGGCGCGCCACAAAGCAGTCCGAGTCAGGGCTGGTCCGTTCAAGTTGAGAATTGTCCGTCGTTCCGATACCGATCTTCTGCACCAGGTACAGAGCGGCCGCAAATTCGCACACACTCCCGCTTCAAGAACCCGTCGTTGAATACCATCGGTGATTTCGGACATCCAGTCACGGGGAATGTTCGATTGATGTCAACACAGTTGTGCCGGGCTTTTCATCCCGCATTGTGGGCGTCTTGACGTGAAACCGGCAGCAACCGAGGCCCGATGCGAGCTGTAGGTCCACATCACCTTGAGGAGGTGCTGTACGTCTTCCCGTTTCTGCCAGCTCTTCTCGAAACGGCGGGGTGTGCAGCGCCCGTTACGCTTACTGGTTTCATTCTCTGGCTAACGCTCGGGTGTCGGCACAACTTGGCCTTGGAGTCAAACAGCTCTGGGAATTAATTTGGAGTCAGCCTCAAGAGCGGAGGCATCTCAGTTACTTGCGGAGAAACCATGCACGCTTCCTGCTCTGTTGTCGGACCAGCGCCGCCCCTGTCAATGATGCAGAATGCCTCATAATTATTCAGCCAGGGACGCTGCCCTCCGCGGATCGTTTCTGTTCGGGCTCTTCGAGGATCGACGCGCGCACAAAGATACCCGCCTGCAGATTTTATCTCCGCGTACTGCTGTAGAACCTATCCCTGGCAACCAAGCATGAATCGCTGTGACTCCTAGACGGCTTCCATAACATAATCCTCAACCGGACACCGGGAGCCTGCTGTCCGAGCCGGAGACTCATAGAGATGATGCAATGGCTGCACTGCGCACTCGGCGGCGTGCCCCAGCTTATCTTGATTGGGTAGCTGCCGCGGTCGAGTTGACCCACATATAACTGCTGTTAACGCGGGGAATGAATTATTGGACTGTGCTTCATGAGCGTACGTGGAGGGAAAACACAGAAATGCCGTTGTCGGTCTGGACGCGGACGCGGGAATTGCGGGACGCGGAGACGAGTTCCCATTTGCGGAGTGTTCAGACGCAGACCTCAAGCGCCAGCACTGGCTGGCCGATTCAAGTTGGAGTGACTCGGTAGTATCTTCTATCTTCTATCTTTCTACAGCACCAGCGGCGCGGCGCAGAGCTCACTATAAAAGATGGCGCATTCTGAGTCTAATTTCCTCATTCCCACCTCCAGCGACTGCGATGTCCAACGCTACGACTCACCAGCGCCGTCCCAAAGCCTACATGGCGTGTCTGAACTGCAGGAAGCGGAAGATTCGCGTAAGTTTGTCAGAGCTTATGTGGATGCACTGACGCGGTATCTAGTGCAAGACGAACGACTACGAGGACGGACCATGCGAGCGCTGCGTCCGCAAGAAGCTCGATTGTCAGTATGTTCCTGTCGGCGGCCCTGAGCCCGTCAACGAGGGAATTGCGGTTCCCGCTCTACCGACTTTGCACACTGGCCAGAACCCATACTCAAACCACCCTCCGATGCTCGTGGATGGGACGTACGGACACGGATACCCACCAGCAGGCTCCTCGAGCCAGCACTCGCACAACTACACCCAGTCATACCCGACTCAGTACGACCCAATGGTCGCGTCGGGGTCGGTGCCGGCGCAGTACCCTACAATGGGCGGGAATCAGCAGCTGCAGGGCTACTCTGCTGCCCATGGTTACCCGCAAACCACTGCGCACTCAGGCTGGACACACCACCCGTAAGTAGCTAAGTTCAAATGCCTCCCGGTGAGAGCTTCCGCTGATATTCAGTTTTCAGGAACTGCGCATATTATCAGGGCGGACACTGCAACTGCACATCAACTTACCGATAGTCCACGAATCCCCGTGACTCGCACTGAACCTAGAGGATCTAGATCTGAAGCAGCTCCTTTGATTTCGAGGACCCGCACATGTAAAACGCCCCAAGGACTAGTACTTTACATCGGAACGTTGGTATTCGAGGATTCGTTAACCTTATAAGTCATACTATTGGATTGTAATATTTAGTACAGTACCTACAGCTCGCCACCAGAAATGTACCAGAAGCTATTGAAGGTACATATTAGCTGTGTTTGAGGGGTGTTTCAAAGCCTAAAACGCGTGGATCCTTGTGGTGACGCGCTGTTGAATTTTTGAACATGTCGTCACGGGTTCGTGCTCCGAGGTGCTCGCATCAACTTGCACCTTGACCTCAACGTCGATAGCTTTACTCGATGGCTATTCTCCTTTGCTTGCAAGAGCGTGCTGCTCCTTCAAGCTCTCGTCTCTCTTCCCTCTGAACTCACCCACCCTTTGCGGGCGTCGTCCTCCGCACAGCGTTGACTTTCAGCACAGCAGTGCATTCCGATTTACGAAAGTTTCCGACTCACAACTTGAGCCTTAATTACGTGTCGTTTCCGCCAGCCGCGACCTGCAACCGCGTAGGATTCCGTCAGCGACCTGTACTTGCAAGCATCGATGGCGCCGCATCTTTGAAAGCCAACTCGACGTGCAGGCGCCTCAGATTCCGGATCCGGTCCTGGTCGTTGAAATCAGGTACTTAATACGTGAGGCTCAATTTCTTGAAAGGAGGAAGCACTGGACAACAAAGAAATACTTCGTGGATTGCATCCAGAATAACAGCAAATAAGAGACTAGTCATGCAACAGTTCGTTTCGAAAAGATAGAACCCAAAACCCAATCCCACAATGACGCATTACTATCAAACAACGCTCAGAAGCCTAGCGCGGCGACGGTTGCGTTGAAACCCTCTGCGATGAAGAATTGGCGGGCATCGCTCAAGCTGAACGCACAAAGACATTTATGAGGTCCTGGATAACAGCTCGCGCAGAAAGAGGGCACTAACAGGATGTGAACCAAGACCAAAGATCCAGGCGAGGTGATGTTCAGCTGCCGGGTGGCGTTCGCGACGATGGGGTCCAGGACGGCGACTTGAACCGGGAAAGTCGGGACCTTGCCGGTGGCCTTGATGCCCGAGAGACTGGTGGAGAGAAGGCTATTCCGGCATATTACTTTTAAAATCACAAGGAAACACAGAGGATAGGACAAAACACGCACGCGAGCGCGTCTCCGTAGGTGGTGCTGATCTCGTCGTTGGTGGGATGGACCGTGGTCGAGCCGTCGCTGACTGGTGTCGTACGAAGGGTAGCGGCGGCTTGAGTCCAGGTGAGCCCGATATCGACCATCACCCGACCGAGGGTAACGTCGTTGAGGGTTTGGTTGGCCTGGATCGTCACTATATTCGTAGCCTGTATTAGAGCATCCCTCCCCGATGCTCAAAGGGCGACTCACGAATGGTCGGACCTGCATGGCGCATCTTGCTGTCGACGCTATCGACCGTAGCCTTGATAGCCACGTTCGTGTTGGCAGCCGAGACGAGCACGGACGCGACGGCGACGGTAATCCAGCGGAGGGGCAGCATCGGTCGTCCGAATTCCGGTTCGCGGAATGCGCACAGTGGCATCTCACCCAGGTCTAAATACCAGCGGCCGTGTCCTCGAACGCGTCAAGCCAGACGAATATCACCCAATGGAACCGTACACCATTAGAGCGCTGAATCTTGTCAGGGCAAGTTTCGTGGGAGGAGAACTGTGCGGGCTCTTGTCTGGGCGTGTATCGCGCCTCTTTTGCCAGGAACAGAAGTCAAAACATGGAACGCGTGGCGAGGAAGCGAGGTCGGCCGAGACTCCCAGTAAGAAAAGGCTCATTGAACCCTAACCCTAACCCAACAATCCGAAACGTTTGCAAAGCTAGCGAGGCGACGCGAATAACGGCCAATCATGCGTAGTGAATATACGAAACAGCTGCAGATTTCTCGGGAATGTTCAACAACGGATGAAGAAGAAATGATACGTCCGTGCATGGATTGCGTTGAAGGCACCGACGGCAGACGGCAGTGGGTGTTGTGTTGAGCAGACCCTGAAGCTAAGGTAGCGGAGAGCATTTCCGGCGAAAATGCCACCGAAGATGGTGGCTGTTGCGGACAGAGTCGTGGCTAGTTTGTGGCTAGTCGTGGACTGCCGACTTCCCATCAAGGTCACGCTGCTAGGAACGACGTTTGACAAGAGCTCGTTCTCGCGGTTCGGAGCGGCACCAACCGGCATAGAGTGCACCTGTATGGCGCGATTCGAACAAGGATGCAATTTTTCACGCCCTTGGTCACGGTGTACCCGGAGTTCCTTGGTACCGGCGGCGTCCCTCAGAGGAACTGATATTGAAGGCTCCCTCCGCGTAAAACAATGGTTAACACCACGTATGAGGGAATTACAATACAGATGAGTAAAAGCTATAAAGCAGAGGTCACGGTGATCGAGAACCGTGAGCCACCAGAAGCCACTGGTGGCTCTGCGCAAATTCTCTAATAATAGTGTTCTCCGAACAGACATCTCAACCCCACCGCGAGCCGAGGCCTTGGATAACAGAAGCAAAGGAGGCTGACATGCCATTTTCAAGAGGAATGAACGCGGAATATCTGAACGTACCGGTCCCCAAACCTACATGCCCTCCCCAAGAACACTCCGCAAAATCGTCGGGTTGACCCCAGGCCCAAACACGCGTTTGTCGGTGAAGAAATTATCAATCTCCCGCGGACAGCGGGTCTCGGGCTCGGTGGGTACGACGCCCTCGGTGAAGTATCGGCGGATGATGGCGATTGTGCAGTTGGGCATCGGGGCAAGGTACTGCAGAACAGAGGCGGCGATTTTGATTGTGATTAGCTTTGCGGGTATGAGGAACGGGTGGAGAATTACTGAGTGACCTGAGGCCGCGGCGGCGGTTATGATTTAGGATTGGCTTTGCGATGTAAGAAGAACGGTTACGAACCGGCGGTATCTTGCAGGATTAGCCTCGCCGAGTCGCCCATGGTGTCTTTGACGATTTTTGCTGCCGCGTAGGGCGTTATAGGGTCGTCTGACAGTAGTATCGGAAATAACGGATGAGCGCGCTAACGAGAGCGAGCGACGCACATTTGCTTGCGACGAGCAGCATGGGCGTCGCGAGGGGCTTCTGCGACCGTGGTGAGCTTATATCGCGGAGATGAATAAGAAGACGAACATTCCATGGGCCCTGTCAACGGAGATGAGCAAAAGGTATAGAAGAACGCACGACACGAAACGAACGCGGTATCGTGTAGGTCCGACGCCAGTCCCAGGCCAGAACTGGCATCCTCCATGTTGCTCCATCATATGAACACTATATGGGTCCGAAACAAACATAGGCAAAAAAGCAAAAGAAGAGCCAAAGAGAACGTACGTCGCACCAAACCTCGGAAACTCCTTCAACGTCGTCAGAATCTCATCCACAATACCCTCCGCGGTCGGCCAAGTTGCGCGATCCGCCCCGTACGGCAACGCGTCCCCGCAAGAAATCGCCAACCTCATTAACTCGCCCTGCCCCGTGTCCACGAGCCCCTCGGGATCCGGCGGCGGGCTCGGGTCGCTGAATGGGTGCTTGATCATGTGCATGAGGCGCGCGGCGTCGCTAGCCATCGCTCGCGCGAGCATGTCGGCGTAGGTGGGCCACGTTTCAGGGAATTGGAGCGCGTTAAAGAGCGTGCTACGGACGCCGCCGGAGGTGAGAAATCCCGGGCGGACGTGGTTCGGTACCTGCAGTGGTTGGGCTTGGAGGCGGTCGATGAATGCGTCAATGCGGGCGCCGATGGCCGCGGGGGAGGTGTCGCCTTCTTGTGCGAGGGCACAGTGTTGCGGCCCGGCGGCGAGGCATTCGGAGAGGAAGAATTGGTAGGTTTTTCTGCGCGTTTTGTTAGGTGCGAGTGAGGTAGCATGGAAGCGTACTCGGAGTCGATGAGGAAGATGCGGATAAGTGCTTGCGACTCGTAGTGTTCGTTGCTCCACCTGCGCGTCCGTTAGAAAGTGTGTGCGGCAAGGAGAGCGTACATGTCGGCAGAGACGACGCCGTCCATGTATATTTTCCCGGCTTTATGCGGGAGCATGTTCGCCAGATAACCACCGACGATGGTGCCATACGACTACACGGTGAGCAGGAGATAGAAAGCAAGCAAACCACATACACCTCCCCACTGAACGCCGTTAGCACACAAGGGGAGAGAGCAAAACACGCACAAAATTAATCGGCGCCTTCTCTTCCTCCAACACGCGCGAAATCTCCTCCATATCATACACCGTCGTCGTCGTGCTCATATATCCCAGCGCCTCTGCGCCCATCGTCTCCGCACAGACCATAGCTTGCGCCTCCTCCAGCGCCAGCGCCTCGATCTGCTGCTCGACAAGGACCGCTCTTCCCGCTGCCGACGCGGGGTTGTTTGGTACGGAGAACGTCGTCTCAAATACGGTGTTGCTCTTGAAGGTCTGATATCGGAGGCTCGAGTTGAAACAGTTGACGCGAGGCGTCGAGTGTCCGAGGCCGCGCTGGTCGAAGGAGATAATGTCGTGCCGGCTGCCGGTCATGTCCTGGATGCGCCGCGCGGTGCCAAAAGAGGCGGAGCGGCCGCTGACGCCGGGGCCTCCGTACTTTCGTGCAAGGATCAGGAGAAGGGAAGCTTCGAGCAGCAGGTAGCGTACGTTGGTGAGTATACTCCCGAGACGCTCAGATGCGGCGCACGACGCGGGCAGCTTCGTCAGCGCTAGCCGGGATGGTCCTACCGACGCGTTGGAGTAGTCGGTGGGCACGCTGTGGGTCGTCAGCCACGCTTTTTGGGTAGATTGGCGGCGTACTGGAGATAACCACATTGGAAAGACGCGTCCTCGCGACACGGTGCCCAGGCAATCCCTGTTAAGGCGTGCAGTCCCTAGAGGCGAGTTAAAGCCCAGAATCCAGCCATTATTTGTTTGCACACCTTGAGCCTTCCGCCGTCAGAGCCCCAGCTGCTAGATCGACCCCACAGCCAGTATAAGGAGAGGACGACGGGGACGAGGACAAGGATGCCCTTGGTTTCTCTGGAGAGCGCAGACAGCATGTGCTAGCTGGCGGCGTCTCCAGAGCGGAGAGGTGTGCGAATTGAAACGCATTTGGCCGGCGTCAAGCGCAATTTGCTCCCGACGACCACCAGCACTCGACGCGTCCACTCCAACCATGTCTCAGACATCCCGCCGACGATATAACAGCCTCCGAGCCTGCAAATGAGACTATCCGCCTCTTCTCCAGACCATGACCGTCCTCGCAATCCGTGAATCCAGCGACTCGTCCTCGGCCAACAGCCTGGCCATAATCATCCCTCTCTGTGCAATCCTCGTCCTCATTCTCGGCCTCATAATCGTCTTCCTCATTCGCCGCTACGCCGTGAAATCGTCTCGGAGGGTATGTGTCTGTCCTTGTGGTCGTCTCCCACTAACACCAGCCTCGAATAGGCCTCCCGCCGATACTCTGCGCCAAAACCACGACCATCTCTGGAAGCTCTGCTGCGAGAGAAGATTCCGCGCTATGTCCAGACGCCACCCCTTGCGCATACTGCCGATGCAGACAATGTCGCACCCGGCCAGGAGGATGCGTTATTTCGCGCAACGAGAAACCAACGACGAGCCCTATTCGTGCTTTATAAACCTTCTGCCAGCTCTCCGCCTCTGTACCACTACCTATAGCGCTCTGTACAAAGTGTAGTTGTGCTAAGTACCCACGATTTGACTGTTTCTTTTGAGCAACCAACATGGACCTGAACCCGTCTTCGAGCGGGCCATTCCTCGCGTCCAGCACTAGGGATAGGCCTATCAAGTCGGTACGCGCACTCGGCGCAGCTGGATAGCACTGATTCACGCAGATAGGTCCCTCAACCCGCCGCCCACCGTCTCTCCGATGCAGAGTTCTTTGCACAAGATGATTTTGGTGCAGCAAAGCCCGTGCGCCACATCCGACCCGCCTCCCCGCGTCCGCTCACTCCCCTGTCTCTAGAACGTCCGCGTCCTCCGAGACCACTTCTTCCGCGAAGGGAGGTTGACGGAGGAACACGCGCTCTACATCCTCGAG
Source organism: Mycena kentingensis (nom. inval.) (assembly GCA_014461125.1). Lineage (NCBI taxonomy): Eukaryota > Fungi > Basidiomycota > Agaricomycetes > Agaricales > Mycenaceae > Mycena > Mycena kentingensis (nom. inval.). The sequence goes on along the minus strand of JACAZG010000005.1, from coordinate 1,973,029 downwards.
CACGCAACAAAGATGCTCAGCCAGGAGCCCAACATGGTCCCGGTTCAGGGTCCGGTGACGATCTGCGGGGATATTCACGGCCAATACGTGCGTCGCGGTGGGCTGTTCGGGAAGACGGAACTAATTCATCGCAGTACGACCTCATGAAGTTGTTCGACGTCGGTGGTCCGCTAACGGACAACTCCTACCTCTTCCTCGGCGACTACGTCGACCGGGGCTGTTTCGGCATCGAGTGCCTGCTGTACCTCTACACCCTCAAGCTGTGGTTCCCCCACAAGTTCACCTTGCTGCGGGGCAACCACGAGTGTCGCCATCTGACTGAATACTTCACCTTCAAGCGCGAGTGCTTGCACAAGTACTCGCTCCGCGTGTATGACGCGTGTATCCAGTCATTCCTCGCGCTTCCCGTCGCCGCCCTCGTCGACGGCCGCTTCTTCTGCGTCCACGGCGGCCTGTCGCCCGAGCTGATACAGCTATCGGACATCGGCAACCTCAATCGCTTCCAGGAACCCGGCTCGCGCGGGCTGCTATGCGATCTGCTCTGGGCGGATCCCATATCGAGCTTTGGGCACGAGGACGAGAGTGGTGTGCCCAAGGGGACGACCTTCCTCCACAACCAGATGCGCGGGTGCTCGTATTACTACACCTTCGAGGCCGCGTGCCAGTTCCTCGAGCGGAACGGACTACTAGGGATAATACGCGGGCACGAGGCCCAGGATGCTGGGTGCGTGACTCGTTTTTGTTTCCTGCAACCCTTTCCAACGCGAGTAGGTACACCATGCACCGAAAAACACCGACGAAAAAGTTTCCGTCGGTCATAACGATCTTCTCCGCCCCGAACTATCTTGACGTGTACCACAACCGCGGCGCAATCCTCAAGTACGCCAACAAGAACATCACCATCCGGCAGTACAACGCGTCGCCGCATCCATACTGGCTGCCCAACTTTCAAAACGCGTTTACGTGGAGTCTGCCGTTCGTCGGAACGAAGAGTACGTCGTTTTCATTCTTGTGGGCTGAGTTTGCTGACGTTGGTTGTAGTCACGGAGATGCTGCTCGCCATCCTGTCGATATGCTCCGAAGAGGAGCTGGAGGAGAGCTCCGACTCGGAGGAGGATGTGAACTTAAACGTGACGGACGCGGACGGGGACGCGCGGATGCGGACTGCGCGGACGCTGGGGCTGAGCACGCCCGAGGAGGTGGCGCGGAGGAGGCAAGAAATCAAGAACAAGATCATCGCGGTCGGGCGGCTACAGCGCGTATTCCAGCTGCTTCGCGAAGAAGCAGAGTCCGCGTCCGAGCTTGCCGATGCCGAGGCGGGAGAGGCCGGCGGCATGGTGCAGCCCATGCCTGGCGGCCTTGGTGTACAGCGACAAGTCCGGCAACATATCCAATCGTTCGAGGATGCGTACGTGCAACTGCTTACCCCCACAATTCTCACAAGCGACTGACCGCAACGCGTAGCCGCCGCTCTGACATGCTCAACGAACGCCTCCCTACACTCCCGCCCTCGCCGTCCCCCGGCTTTGGCGGCGGCCCCGGCGCGCCCCCAACATCATCCGCCCCCGGTACGCCCCTCGGACCGTCAATGCGCATCCCGGGGCGCGGCGGGCGCGACGCCGCAGAAGGCGGCCTTAACATGGAGTTCCTCATCCGGCAGACGCTCGAGGACCAGCGCGCCGGGGAGGAGGTCGAGCGGCTTGCGGATCGCATCGCGTTCCGCGGCGGGAGGACGCGTCCGGCCGGCGCGATGAAGCGACATGACACCATATAGCCGCAGCAGCTTGGAAGCCAGACAGACGCTCGTCCGCTTCCGTTTTTTGTTTGTATCTATCCATAATCCACTCATCTGTTCGAGTACATTTGGCACCTTGCTTGACCTTTGCTCTATAGCTTTTACCAAACTCACCTGTATTGTATTTCCCTCATACGTGGTGTTAATCGTTGTTTTTACGCGTAGGGAGCCTCCAATATCAGCTCCCCTGAAGGACGCCGCTGGTACCATGGAGCTCCGGCTACACCAAGCGCGTCAACAATTATATCCTTGTTCGAATCGCGCCATGCAGGTGCACTCTATGCCGGTTGGTGCCGCTCCGAGCCGCAAGAACAAGCTCTTGTCCAACCGTTGTTCCCAGCGGAATTCTGGCACCTGCGCCGCGGCCGGATGGCCGGAGGTACTTAAAGTTACAGGTCTTAATTTTTTGCACCAAAAAAACCGCAGGTATCCACGATTGCCTTACCCGTGGAACTTGTGCAGAGCTTTATACCGACGGCGAGAAGCCGATCTAGAACGCTAAGATACTTTCCATCTCCGTTACACAGGCAAGACTACGGTACAGTGTTTAGTGTACTAATGACAAGCAAAAACGACGACAAACAAACAACAAAATGAGCGAGAACGACAACGAACGGTGAGGTAGTAAGTACAGCGTCTTCTAAGTTTGCAGATAGGATAGGTGGTCTACACTGGTTGAGCAAAACGCTGCAACGAACATATAAGTCAAACGTTAGTAGAAACGGTCCAGAAAATATGGTTAACGAACCTCTTTCGTTAACGTATTCCGCCGCCGTCCCGGAGGCGCAACCACCTTCTTCCCAGCTACAGGGGCCGCCTCGCGGAGGTTGCCAGCGGAATGCGACGTCTTTAGCGGCCTTGGGATGCCGCTCTTATCCGGCAGCGCCGGAACGGGGACTGGCACGCTCCTGCGTACCGGCGCGATAACACCAGCTAAATCGACCAGCGTCGGCGTCGGGCTCGCGGTCCCACGCGTACGAGGATTGGGACTTTGTTTGCGGCGGGGAGTGGGTTTGGGTTTGGGTGTCGATGCGCGTGAGCCTGTGTATGGGGAGGACTTGGAATCAACCTCAGGCGTTTTGGGACGCCCGATACGCGACGGACCTGGCGCAGCGGATTGTGAACGCGTCGCTTTCGCCGTTACGCCTCCGGCAGCGGTCTGCCGAGGCACTCGACTCGCGCGTTCCTGCACCGAATTGGATTGGGACAAGGATGAAGAACTTGCATCGGTCACGACTGGAGCTGTAGATGTGACATCTTGCTCGACGCATGGCACCGGAGGAGTAGTCGCCGCCGCGGACGATTTCGACCGCGCCCGACCCATGACGGCGATCCTACTTGCGCTCGACTGCCTCGGCAGCCGACTCGCAGAATCCGACCGCTTCAAAGAAGGCGCTGCTCCCAACGTAAACGAAGACGGCGCGCTCCGAGTCGTTCCCGCGCCAGCCTGCAGACTAGCCGGTGCCGGAGGAGACGCGTACACCATGTGTTCCCTGGACGATTTGGACTTGAGCGTTGTCTTTGATTTCGCGAGTAGCGGCGAGAGGGGCGTCGGCAATGGGGGCACCACCGCGTCGGGGAGGGCTGGAGTTATCCGGGGAGATGGTCGCCGGTTAGAGAACGCGAGAGAGCTTCCGCGGGTATATGATTTGCTCGGGATCGGGGGTAGGTCTTTGGAATGGGATGCCGTTGCCGCTGCGACAGTTTCTGCGTTCAGCGCGAGATCTTCTGTTGAAGACTCCGACCGCGATCCGACAACGTGTTTACGGGTCGTAGCTAAGGTTTTGGGATTAGAACTGCTTTCGAGGATTTGAGATTAAGGTAACGTACACCGAACGTGTTGAGCGCCTTCTGAATGCGACCTTGCGCGTCCCTACAAAGAATATGAGTTGCTTCCCCAAACCGTTCAGATACAACAAGCTCACCCATCGATTTGAATGGATCGCGAACGCACGTATCTGCAAACTCCGACACCCACAAGACGCGGCAACCTCGTATACGCCCCTCGCAATCCCACCGTCTCCATTACCGCACAAGCCGACTTCCCGATCCAGTGCGAGATGCATTGCGTGCTGGACCAGCGCCTGCAGGTATTCGATTCGAAATTCGGTCGCAATTACCAGAAGCTGGCTTAGGACTGGGGGAGCGCGCTGTAGCCGCGTCCCGAGCGCCAGGGAGTAGAAGTACTGCAATAGCGCCTGTACAACGGGGGAAAGACGCGCCGATAGTGCACGTTGTCGAAGTTACGGTCGCGGTTATGCGTGTTTGCTTGCCGGTTGCGCGAAGCGAGTCTGGCGTTGCGGACGTAGGCGATAGCGCCGAAGTAATTGGACGGAGTAGCTCAAGCTGGTCGTGCAGCCAGGGCCATCGTCCCGCAACCAATACCCTCGCGCACGGAATCGCCCGTCCGTCTTCGCAAACGAAGGCGAAATCTGCATGCCGCCCCGACGCGAGGATTGTTAGAGCTCGCTGTTGATGAGAGGGGTCGAAAGAGCGTGCCGGGGGCTGGTAAATACCCAACGCTTCGAGATCGATGATTGCGTGGGTGGTGTACGTCTGGGACGCAGAAGCAGAGAGGCTATCCATGTCCGCGTCGTTGGTTGCTGGTTTAGAACCCGCACCGACGAGCAACAGTTTGTTCCGCGAACTGTATACGTGTGCCGCTCCCCACATGCCGGAGTTCTTCCCCAAACCATTCGTGTCGATATCAACGCGGTTCCACGCGTTGGCGATGAGATCGAGTGCCCAGACTCCCGTCCTTCCCGTCGACACCGCGGTCCCAGCAACGACCAGCGTCGTACCGAGGACCCCGCCGCTTGGTCTGTGCAATCCGGTTGGCCAGTCAATGGCACGTCCGCCGATGCAGAGGGGGACGGCTTTGATGCCTCCGCTCGAAGGGAGCGGGGTTAGGATGTCGATGGACGGGGTTCTCGACTGGGTATGGGTTAGTGCAGGTCCAGGAACGTCACCCGCGATGACGAACCTCAAATAGATAAATGTCTCCGGAGGACGCTAACTGCGAGTACGGCAACGGCGGTGGCTCAGAAACGTCGCCGTCGTCTCCACCCCCATTGCCGTCAAAACACACCTGCCACTTCATCCCTGCTAGGAATGCACGCTCCCCGTCCAGCGCGCAGGCGTAGCGTTGCGCGCGGACCCAACTCCGCTTTGTGAGGTCGTACACGCAAAGATCAGCTAAAGGCGCGCCCCACGCGTCGGTGCCCCCGAATATGAACAGCTCATCTGTGGAGGATGAAACGCAGGATATATGATTGTGTCGAGCGGGAGGGATGGGTGGAGGTTTGGGAACTGGAGCTGAGGTCGACGATGGGGAGGAGGTTGGGGGCAACCATTCGAATTTGTCCAAGTCGAGAAGCGCGACGTCGTTCAGCGGTTGGAGTCGCTCCGTTCCCGCTCCAGGATTGGACTCGGAGTTGAGGGCGGATAGACCTCCAAACACAACGAGGTGGTTGTTCCCTGCATCATAATGAGCGCGCGGGCAGAGAACAAACTCGGGACGGACAGATATCAGCTGTATGAAAACAGCGGGCTTTGACCGGAAATGCGCCTCTTGATGAGCTCGAGTGCGCAAGCTTCTCCCATCTGCAAAGCTCGATGTCCAGCGCGTATAAATCCACACTGACGACTGGGGCTCCAAGAGAGCGACGCGTCCGACCGCCCTGTTTGAATCAGCGCCGGTGACGTTCGAGCGAATGAGGGACGCACAAACAAAAAGAGTCTGGTTCCCAATATCGTCGTGGACGCGCCCTATTGGAATGTTAGTCAGAAAAGTGCAAAGGTGGGGCAAGATTGCGCACCATGAGGGCAGGAGGTACGTCCCCGAACGAGTCCCTCAGCTGCACGACCATCTCAGCCGTTGAGCGCAGCATATTGGTGACGTCGGGGGTCAGAGCGAGAGAGAACCTTGCCACCTCCGTAGCTCGTCGATATAAGTAAGAATGACCTCAAAAACGAATGCTGATCGACACCAATTGAACGGCACAAACTCTGTTCGCGCGTGCGGTCGTCTTATTTGAGGTATCCAGGGTGGTTATTGGTGGGTGGGATGAAGTTTGTGCCGACCGCGTCCGCTATCTTGGGAGACCGGGGAAGGAGCAGGTCCGACCAAGCGGCGCAGAATTAGGACTGGAATCGGCATCGGTGAGATGCGTGTTCAATCAAAGGGAGACAGGAATTCCGTTGCGTACGAGAGAGCCAGCCGGACGTATTGTCCCAAGTCAAAGGGACATGAGAGCTGACTGGGAAGCTGGGGGGGCGGCACAGCAATGCAGCAGAAAGCATGAAGGTTGAGTGTTGTCAACTGAGGCGGCAAGGCGCCATACGGAGAAGGATGTTGTAGCAGTACACGCGAGGTCAAGGCCATCTACACGCAACACGCCGCAGAACAGAGGCATAGCACGCCGTGTTGTGATATATGACGGGAGGAGGAGGAGAGGGTCGGCACGTGGGAATTGAACGACCACCAACGACATCCAGACTCTACTCTACAAAGCAATATAATGCCCCTCGATAGAGCAGCTACAGCTGCGCCACCTTTGTTGTTATCGGCTCCGAAGGCGGCCCTGTCCGGAAAAGATCGAACGCCTGGGCACGGTTGCCGGAGTCGCACTCGAGCACTCCAACCGAGCTCCCTTCACCCGTCAGCGCGACGCACTGGTTCGTCAAACCGCCCGCAACAGGCGCAATCTCGTCGGTAAGCCGGAAGAAACACGCTTGCGCGGCGATGGGCTGGGTGGGATTGCACGCGCTGCACTCGACCTGGAATACACCGAGCGCAGTGGGTGGCGGGTTCGCATTAAGCTTGTTGTTGACAACGCCGATGCTTGAGGTGGGCCCATTGAGGGAGAGGGCGGAGAAGGAAAAGTAGTCAGGTTGGGAGCGTTCAGTCGCAGAGAAAACTTCGTGGTTTCCGTCTCCGCTGCGGACCTGCGGGCGTTCAATAAGAATACCGGGCACAGCAAGGGAGTGTCGCACCCATGCGATATCGTCCTTTGCAATGTTGCCCACCTCGGCAGTGAACCGATCCCAACGCACTGTAAACATTTTGAGCATTTCCATTAATTTTGGCAGAAGTACGCACGGTTGTTGTCGCCAGACGCGGCGACGATGAAAGAACCTATTTCTGTAGCGGGTTCAATGAAAACTCTGGAGAAAGTGCTAATTGCGCACCCTCGAGATTACATGTAGCACGTTTGGCGGGAGCAGCGACAGCGAGAGTAACAAAAAGAACAAGGACGGTGAATTTCATCGTGAAGGGAGGGAAGATAAGTTTGGAATGAGGGAGAGGGAACTCGGAGAACTATATATACCGCTTGGCTGAATAACCGCGTGCGCGGCAAGTAGAGTGTGAAACAGCGCCAGAAGTGTCTAGGTGCAACGTGCCAAGGTATCGGCCACTGAATTGGCATGCGAGGACCCTCACAAAGTGCGCGTGCTTGCGCGGTGACTCGTCGCCGCACTACCCTCTATGCTCACAGCTAGGTATTTTAAGCGCCGTCCTGGTGTGGTGTTGCAGGCGGCGTCCGCAGCCTTGCAAAATGAACCGTGGGAGAAACGTCACAGGATAAGAGCGTGACTGGGGCTCTCCGGAATGTATTGATGCTTTCCTCAGAGAAACTCGTTGTGCAGTGGTATAATCTAGTACTTCTTGCCAACTAAAATCGACGCGATGGCCGAGTGGTCTAAGGCGACAGATTAGAATTCCGCATAACGGGTGTCTGTATCTATCTGTTCCGCTCTGCGGGCGCAGGTTCAAATCCTGCTCGCGTCGTCTTTTTTTGTGGTCGCTTCAACCATTTGCTCATCGTTGCCCCCCTTCCGCCCGCTTACTCTTTGCTTTTTACCATCCCCGGGGTGGCTGAGAGATAGTCACAGTGCTACGTCAACCCAACCCACAACTGTCGCATGCACAACATATCCAAAATTCTGCGGCGGCACACAAGCTGCCATCACAAATAATCCCACGGTTCAGCTTGCAGATCGCCTTTTTCTACAGATCATGCAAGGCTCTGCGGCGCGAGACTCACTCCCTCTTGTTTCGAAATCCCGATCTGCTCCGGGCGGCCAATGTTGGACGTGGTACCGGTACCACTTGCAGTAGCAAACACAGCCCTCTGGAACTGGGAACATATTTAAGCAAGGACGGCGCACCATGCTTCCATGTAATGGAAAACATCGACGATAACCGCGCCCGAGCCCTCTTCGCCCCTAAAAACGTACCAGAATATCACTGCGACGTTAAGTGCCCAAGGAGTCGACAGAGATTCGGCCAAAGTCGAGGATCGCCATATCGTATACACCCTCGCAGATACAAATGGTATACAGTATGCTACTCGCGAATATGAGGCTATGAAAGTCAACATTCCTCCGAACATCACCGAGAGTCCGATTTCCCGAGCCCACCGCGATGATTCTTTATAGCCGTGCGTTGCTCTCAGACTCGCCATAAACATACACAGAGCTAGGTCGCATGCGCGCCGACTGCTTTGTGGCCTTCCAAGACAGGAAGGAGCGCCTCGACGAGGCGAACAAGCAGCTCGTCGCATACCTTGACGACATCTACCACATGGATAAGCTCGTGAATTTTTTTCGATCTCGAGCAGCCGCAAATAGTCGCGAAGAAGGCCCGCCTCGATGGGGCAGGAGCCGACGCAGCGCGCCATATCCCGCCGCCTCGCGTTCGTCAACGCAGGTGCGAGTGTTGCCGCCGGAATCGCAGCCGACAGGATCCTATAAGTTTGGAAGAGAAGCGGCTTACTCGTCAAGGCGCCAGGCTCGACACGATGCGCCACGGTGCCGTCGTCGTGCGCGAGCTTCTCCACACCAAGATTGAGAACTTGAAGGACGTTCGGGATGGATATGCGAGATTGCAAAGGCGCTTCGCGGGAGGCTTGCGCGATTTTGCAAAATCTATAGACCTTGTTCGAGCACAACTACTAGCGCAAGTAACCGTCATACATCGAAATGCTATACCTTCAAAAGCTGCGGGAAAGCCAAGAGACCGGAAATGACTGTGGTTTCGTCTTGCGTCAACGGCGTAGCGCCGGATTCCTTGCGACGTTTTCTAAGCGACGTGAGCGACTCGGAGCGGTGAGGTATAGCCGGGCACCAACCGGATCAAATAAGTGTGACTACTTGCTGCAGCACGAACGGCAAGGTCGCGGCGCTTTTCGTCGTCCTCGGGAAGCTTCTTGAGACGAGCGCGATATCTGCGGAGCGTCAGTACGACCGTTCCAAGTCTGCGGGTGGCTCAGAAGCTAGACCCACGCCTTCATGCGCTTTCTGGACTGCTCGCGCTCGTGTTTTCGCTTCTCCTCTGCCTTCGCGAGCGTTTCGGGACAATCAACATCTCGGAACCGCTTAGCGCCCTGCTGAAGCTTTTTGTTGACGGCCTTGTTGTAAGACTCGGGAGAAAGATGCTGGTTGGGTGTCTTTCCGAAGATACCGAGGATGGGCGGTGGTCTGGTTGGTGGTTTTGGCTGAGGTTCGGCCATGGCCAAGTCAATGTGTGACACCCAAATAAGGGCAATAGGGTTATGGGGTCTCTGTGGCGTGGACGATGTAACAGATTACCCGATGTGGTGGGCGATTAGATGGTCGAGGAACCAATCAACAGGTGTTTAACAAGCACCCCGCACGCTTTAATTTTGTAAAAATTAATCGTCGCTTGAGGAGGGGTAGAAACAGCGAGATCTTGAACTTAGGACCTCCTCCCGTCATAAAGCACGAAACCAACCATTGTTCAGTTTGAATTTTTTTAGAGGACGCGAAGACGCCAGGAAGCTGGGATGTTTCCTATACAGAGTCGCTGACTCAAGTCGTGAAATGATGTTCCCTACCCATATAGCTGAGTGTCGGTTTGAAATTGACTACAGTGTAGTTACCGACCTTGAGCCAGGGACGCTCCTTGAGCCACCTTCAGATCTGTATTAAATACAGACTTTCTGGCTCCGCTAATGCTCAGAAAGCCGTAAAATGTTGTAATACTAGCTATTATGATCCCTGCAGTCTTTGGGACCCCACGAAAACATTAAAACTAGACAGAAAAGTTGCGTGGCTCAAGGACCGTCCCTGTGACAATCTGTCACTTTTGTGTTTTGTGCAAGCGAGTTGCTGCAGAAACTCAATTCACTGGTAGTCTAATGCATGAAGCAGCCACCGTCCAAATTCATGCCCGCAGCCAAAACGGAAGGTATCTAAAACTGCTCCGTCGGAATCAGTGGCTCAACGTCGGTAACTACACTGTATGCTCAACAAGGACACCACTAGGTACGATTTCTCTTGTTCACAACCCTCGTCTTGCTTTGTTCAGACCTCAAGACAGTCTAGCTGCGCTTATGGGACTCCCGCACAACGACACCTACATACCCGCTCCCAAAGCAGACATTGTTAAGAAGCGCGCCACCCAGCTCATCAACCTTGGTGGTTGAGCCAGACCATGGAATTGTTTCTCAAAAGTCTTGCAAAAGCTGGGAAGATTTTGGAATAAATAGCTGCAAATACCTACACGGAATGTGAGAAACTCGTCTGAGCTCAACCGAACCGTGCAAACCACAATGTTATAACCTCATCGACGCCAGAGAGACGACGGTGCCCAAAGGTGCAGAGGGCGCACCGGTATTTTGACGTATAGCACATCATCCGCAAAGCGCTTGAAGTAATGTATCGTCTGCAATGTGACGATGCCCAAGAGAAATACGGCGAACAAAGAGCCGCAGAGAATAGGGCCGCGGTCAGCCCGATATCAAAAGCGATGGCGATTCTGGTTGTCATTGCAAAACGTGGCAAGGAGGAGGAAGCCGGCTTCGGCAGGGAAGCGGTTTTAAGGATTCTCGGCGTTCGATTGTTAAACACCAGCTGAGGGAAGGCGTCAAATGGATGTCCAACTTCCGCAAGGGTTCGTTTCCCGCCCTTGATGTGTAAGACTTGTAACAGTATACTCGCCTCGTAGCGGTGGCGGGTAAGTCGAAACCGACGAGATACGGCGTTGGTCGGGACTCGAATCAGAGAGCGGACACTCTCGTGGTCGACGGAACAGCCAGTCTATCCCATGATAGATACCGTCGACGACCCACTATTTTCAAAATCGATTGGATCTGTGCGGTTGCGATTCCGACGCGGCTACCAGTCCGACCACGCTTCGACTGCCGGCGGCGCTTTCCTACCCTGCGGAATCACTAGCTCAAGCTCGACATTCAGTCTCTCTGCCACGAGATCGGTATGCCACCGCTCCCAGCGCTCGCGCGTCCGCATGCGCGAAGACCCGAGGTGGATCCCGACGAAGCGCAGGCTGAGCTGCCCCGCCGCCCGCGCGCGCACCATGTCCGCCATGGCGGCGAACGCGGGCTGGTCCATCATGTCATGCGAGTCCGCCCATCTCAAACAGCGGAGATTGGGGACGAGGGGCGTCTCCAGCGCCGTCATTCCGTCCAGGAAGGTCCGCGCGTTCCTTATCGCGTACGAGTATGGGAGGACAAAGTCGATGCGCAGCACCTCAAGCTGGGGTGTCTCGCGCAGAATGGAGAGTATGCTCTCCCCGGCTTCGCAGTTTCGTAATGTGAGGATGCGCAGTGAGCATTGTGATCGTTGTAGGAAGGAGACGACGTCGCGGGAAGCGTAGAGTCTGCGCAGATGCAGGTTCTCTAGCTCGGGCGTTACGAGCGCTCGGAGGAACCAATCTTCCCCGAGCGACAGTCGCAGAAGATGGGGAAGCCATCTGAGCTCGGTGGCCACAAACCCATAGTGGTGTACGAAGAATTCCACGTTGAGTTTGAGCTTGAAGTCGACGAGATTTGGTAGCGTTACGAGTGCCTTGAGAACCGCGATGGGGTCTGAGTAGGTCACGGTGAGGGAGCGGATAGAGGACGGAATAGCGACGGATGGCCCTTGGTTGGAATACAAATCTGTGTACGCGAGGTGCTGCAAACTTGACGCGTTTTCGACAACATGGCGGATGTACTGAATATGGCCGCCCGTTTCAACGTGCACGAGTTGCGGAAACCCGCCCCTTGGTACGTCGATGCCACCCAAGACGTCGACTCCATGAAGCAGTTGCGGGCCGTACACATACGGAAACTCCGCCATTGTCCAGCCCTGGCCGCCAGCGCCTGCCGGAACTCTGCCATTTCGTGCGACTTTGAGCCAGAAGTCCAGACGAGAAGGTCTAGCGGCGCATTTGCCGCTCGCTCCAGCTGGACCTCCAGCAGCACCCGTTCCCTAGCGTTCACCCACGTTGGGAAGGCAATCATGGTCCACATGCCGGGGAAGGACAGCGCGACGGCGCGCCAGTGGGCGCAGACCTGGGCAAGAGACCACGGAGCGCGTAACACGTTGCCTGGATTTGTCAATATCGGGGCGTACGCGGTGGAGATGAGCGAGGTCGGAGCTGCGTGGAGGAAGATCTCGGACAGGATCTCGAATGGGAGCTCGGAGATGGGCGTTTTAGAGGGGTCTACTTTTTGAGAAAGTAACGCGTTGAAGAAGGGTCGGGCTCGCGTCGCTGCGGGTGCATCGAATTGGAACGCGTCGTGGAGCAGAAGGTCGTCCATAGTGACAGAGGCCTGTCACACTTCCTCTCGAGCCTCCTTCTACAGCGAAAACTTGTAGGTTTATGCATTCTGTATCTACTCTTTGGAGCCTTCTGACTTTATCCAGGCTCAGCGACATAAGTTAATAACGCAATCGTCCTAGAACCTGCCTTCACATATATTGCTAGTACCCGGCAGGGATACCCAAGCCCGCCGACTGGGGCTCCCACATTGATATCGAGCTTCACCACCCTAATAAACCCCTCCCGCTCGAAGCGTTTCTGCGCACCGGCCCGCCGCCAGTGTGCATCGGCTTCGGTTCCATCGTCATTGATAACCCGAAGCGCATGAGCGCGATCCTCGTCGATACCGTCCCAGCTGCAGACGTCCGCGCGATTGTCTCAAGGGATGGAGCAAGCTCGACGGACCCGAGGTGGACGATATCCTCTATCTCGGAGAATATCCTTACGAGTGGTTATTCCGACACATCTCTCTTGTGGCCACGACGTTGCCCTTGTGCGTGCCGTCGTTGGACCTGTCATCAGGGTCGGAATGGTGCTTCTATCGAGCAACACGGTGCGTTCGAAAAGCCGTCGGCCTTTTTAGACGACGAATCGAGCTAGGCGGTGCTTGTACCTGGCCACACACGCAACAGAATACGTTATCGTTGTTGCCAGCGTGGTCGTCGAATAACCTGCTGAGGATTTGTGGGGATCGTCCAGAACACACAAGGACGGGTTTGCGCCTTCCATTCGTGAAATTCGGAATTCGGGGTACACTTTAGATTCATTAATGAGAGAAGCGCGCGTACGCTGTCGTCGCTGCGACGCCCAGCGTGAATCCAACGAGCAAATTGGCTGCGCCAAACCCGCTCAAGAATTTACTGAGTCCGCCGCGTAGAGACTCGTCATCCGGCTTGTAATCGTTCGTGTTGTGGGGGAACTTCTGATTTGTGTATGGAGCCACGGCGAGGCCAGGAAGTCCGTCGAGGCTCTTCAAGTTCTTGGTGTTCCAGTACGAGCGCAGACCATCGACAAGACCGTCGGAGGGAGAGGGAGCTTCATCGTGCGCTTGGTCGAGGCCTTCTTTCTTCGTCGCCCACGTGAGGAGACGCGTGCGGTGCGATTTGAAATCGAAGAACGGGACAGCGTAGCCACAGGACTACGTTTTTGTGAGCGATGAAGCAAAGAGAGCAGCGATTCGCGCACCGTGCCGACCTTGTGCACATCCACAACAATTACGGAGCGCGTACCGGGTATGCGTTTCTCGGGCGGGATGAACTCGTTGAACTCGGGCGTACCGAATTCGTATACGGTTCCTGCGCGTGTAAGGGCGTACGAACAGGACGTGAATCGGACGGACCTCTCCCATAGAGTCTAGCAATGCGCGGTGGTCCCTCGAACGCGTTGAACATGACCGTGATTCGACCGTTCTCGCGTAGGTGTGAAACTGTCTCGACCCCTGCTCGGCGCGTCAAGGCGTAAAAGGGACACGGCGCAAACACGTACCGCTCCCGGTAAGATCCTCGTACCAGACCTGGCGCGGGTTGGCGATGTGCAGCATGCCTGGGGCGATCGGGGTTCAGCGCTGCAGTCAATACGACGAAAACCTAGCCGCACACCTTGGCCGCCCTTTGGGGAGATATTGACGTGTCCGTCTCCCTGGAGCGGAGCCGTGCCCACCCAGAAGATCTGCTGCTGCTCGATCCACTTGCCCAAGCTGGGCGAGATCTCGTCAAAGTACTGGACCATGGTGGCGGATTGAAAGCCAGTCGAGTCATTGATTGCTACCAGACACTCGTCCATCAACTAAATAAGGCAATTCGCGAGATAACAGATGCCCTGGAAGTAAAACGGTCGTTTGAGCCAGTTTGAGCCATCGTATATTTAGCGCTTGAGCGGCGTCTCCCATTGGCAGTCCTTGAGATTTATCTTGACGTCGATCGACACCCCATCCATGCATCTCGCTACCACTAGTACTGTTGAAGGTCAAGCACCAAGTCGGAAGAGCAGGTCAATTTTTGGTGGCTAGGCGCCGGGCGAAAAGTTATGTAGAGTACGGCCTAAGGTTCCGCGCCGCCAAACTCAATGTATTCCAGAACTTGAAAGTGCTCTTTGTTGACTTTTTTTAGCTTGTTATTGCATTTCCTGAAAACCGAGTGGTTGAGAATTGGAGCCTGAGCAGTAGGAAGTTGTCTGGGGGGAGGGGAGAGGGGGGATATATATATTATACCCACAACTATCTAGCGACCGATCAGCGCAAGTGCAAATCCCATCACGGCGCCAAGTGCCACTCAATTCACTGCCGCCTCTTGCTCCCGAACGCTTACCATGACCTCCGCCTACTCCTCTCCCGCTTTCAAGGCTCAAATATCCGCAACACCGAACCGCCCAATCCTCACATCCCTCAATGGCGACACAAGCTGGCTTATGTCTTTTCCAGTGCCAGTGGGCACCCGCACAGCGGACAGCAAGGCGTTCTACCACGTTGTTTCGGATGTGTGGCTGCAAGGCGATACCGGCCTTGGGTGGGGGCTCATCTACATCAAGATGACCTGGACGCCGACGATTCGGGACGGCGCGGCCGTGGACGCGATTGTGCGCGAAATCGAGGCTGCCGCGGGTTCCAACGTCCGAGGCGCCAGCGTCGACGCGATTTTGGCCAACTTTCACTACGACGACCACCTGCACGAGGCCACACTGCGCACTTTCGACGCGCAAATCCCCCTGTTCGCGACGCCGGAATCAGCCGGAATCGCGCGCAAGTGGAAGCACTTTTCCACAATCGTCACGACCAAGGACTTCAGCGGCAGCTCCACCGATGAGGGATGGGGCTCGTACCACCCTGGCGCGCCTCTCCCACCATGGCTCACTTTCTTCCGTCTCCCTGGCCACAGTGTGCTCAATTTCGCCACCGCAATAATCTGGTCGCCGTCCGCCGACCAACACGAGATGCTCCTCTACTCGCCGCACGGAATCCGCGCAACCCAGCCGAGCGCGCAGGCCCTGCTTAAGCTCGCTGCGGCCCCTAACGCCAACCTCTCCGTCCTTGCTATCCTTTACGTCCTCAAAACCAGCTACGCGTTCGGAATCCAGACTGTCCTTGGCGTCGAGGGCGGTCTAGCATTGGAACGCGCCGCCAAGCCACGCTATTGGATCAACACGGCCAACGCAGTGTTGAGCTATTCGGGGCTGGTTATGTTCTTGGGGCGCGTGAAGGATTATTTCTTCACGCTCGACGCTGGGCTGGAAGCGGAGAAGGAAAAGATGAGGGATACGAGTGTGGAGGTGCAGAAGCGGCCAAATTTTGTGGATGTGCCAATGGGTGAGGCAGTGATTCTGGTTTAATTGGGTATGGCCCTTAGGCCTCAGGCTGCACGTTGCAATACATGACCTTGAGAGTCCTCTCTGAGTCGTTCGTGTGGGCGCGCTGGTATAGCAATCTTGTTGTACTCTGTGCACAAGTGTTGCCCGGTGTAGACAAATATACTGTGCTTCGCCGCCCGCCCCAATTTAGCACTTATCCGATATCGCCGTCCCCGCAGAAAGCCGCCACAGTGAGGAAATTTGGGGCACAGGCGGTAATACCGGGAGCCGGTACGCTGCTGTGGATTCCGGTGAGTGTTAATACGCTTATAGTTTGGGCAACAGGTTGATTTCTGTTCAGATGGCGTAGAACGGACCTGGATACTTGTCAAAAAATCCTGGCACGTTTTTTGAAAGCTCACCTACTACATAGCTCATGCTGCGGATGTAACATAGCATTTTCTTTAGATCAAATAGAGAGTAGGACTTCCTTTTTACCGTCCGCGTTCAGCGTCGCAGCATCTCGAAACCTCCGCCGTGGATACTCCACATCTGAGAGGTGTCTGTCAGTTAAACATCAAGTATCGACGCGTGAAACGGCGCAGGTTATGAACAACAAATTTATCCACGTGATCGCGTATTTGCTTGTACAGTGCATATTTGCGCCGCCTGCTTTACATTACAAACCAGGTAGCTGGGTGTCCGAGGCTTGAAGATCAATTCCGCGCCATGGCTCGTCGCTACACGCACTCGCTCTTCTCCCCAACTCGCAGCGTGATATTCTGCCCTTCAAACAACGGAGACGCCGTCGCCTATAAAAGAATCAGCAGTTGCCCATCCCATCCGTCCCCATTTATAGAGTCTAGATCTTCACTCACCCCAACCAACGAAAAATGCACCAAATTCAACTGCATCGGGCCCTTGCGCATCGTCTCCGGGATGGTGACCGTAAAGTTCTGGTGCGGCGGGAGGAACCACGCGTCGCGCGAGTACGCCGGAGTGAACGGGCCGCTGTAGAATATCTGGCCGACGAGGGCGGTGGGCGGGAAATGCGAGCAGCCTTGGGTGAAGCTGCTGCAGGAATACCCACCGATGACGATGGCGATTTCGTCGGAGTTGGTGAGGGAGTTCTAAGTGGATGAGGAAAGCTTGGTGAGGGATTTTAGTAGTAGTGGTTAGTTAAGCGGGCGCACGGGACGGTCCACCTCGACGAGGAGCGAGGAGCCTGGGCAGACGAGTGTGTCTGGCTTTGGCGCGCCGATGTCCGCCCTTTGTGCCGTGCCGCGTGTAACGAGCAGCGAGATAAAGAGGAATATGGCGGAGAGAAGAGGAAGCATTGCGGGCAAGCGAGCAGCGGATCGGCGTGATATAAGGAATCAACTTAAAATTAAATTACGAGGGCTGAGCGCTGAGCTGGCACTTTTGACTTGAGTAATAAACGCTCGGCGCCGAACCTTGATTCGAACTTGAAAGGCGGAGCGCATGCGCACTTGCTGGCTCGCGATGGTGTCGGATTGATATAATGATACTGTGTTAACCCGAGCCTAACCTGAGCAGCCACCCGCAATTGAATGAATATCTGGTCCCGAGTAGGAAGAACAATGTTTCATCGGCCCTTCATTTTCTATCCAAAATTCCCCCGAAAGGCAAATGCGCCAGGCCTAAGCAAACACTTTGGGAACAAAGGTCAAAGCGTTCAAGTTGTGACTCTTGTTTGTGGCATGGACCTCGATCACAGCAGCTACGCCACCGCCACTTATTGTCTGTGGCTATAAAAGGCGAGGCCAAGCAACTGCAGGGTCGAAAGTCACCCCCATCCCTCGACGCGCACTAGAGCATGAGCAACTTCTTCGGCCCCAACGTGAAGGTTTGTGGCAAGATCACTGTGAACACCATCAACGGAAGTGCGTAGCCCCACCGGTGCCCATTTCTGTGCGCACACACACGAACTGACTCGTACTGTCAGATGTCTCGCAAACCCGCATTATCACTGATGACAGGGTCGTCAATTCTCGAGACGACTTGCGCAACAGGACCTACACTGAATATCGGCGCAGTTCCACGCGTCCGCCGGCGCGGACCGTGTATAGGCAGCAAATAGTATGAACCTTGCCGCTTATCCGGGCATGGAACTACTCTGACTGGATTACTAGTCCGATGGCGGTTGGGTGAACCATCACATTTACGACGGGGACGTCCGTAAGCACCATCCTCCTTGTCATTGACCCGACGGGCTGATCCAGTCCACAGACATTGAAGAGACCATCCATACATCGAACAGAGCTTCTGCGCCGGGCCGCGAAAGCTTCAGCGGGCCGTCCGCGGCGCCTCGTCCGCCCGGTCGCCCGTTGCTGAATATGAGTACGGAGTGTGCCTTGAAAGAGAACGCGGCGAACCACTACTATCACCGGTGGACAGTAAAGACGCACCGGGCTGGTGGTTACCGGAATTATCGCGCTTGCTGGGATAGAGCTGAGGAAGAGTGGGTGTGTTGCAACGGACATGACCACGAGGATCGCGACACTCGCGAGGTGTATTGCTACTGGCATGGCGGCGTCTGGGTCATCACACCGGCCATATGGAAATATAAAGGTCCATGAAGACGATTTTTTTTAGTCACAATAGAGGCTGAAAAGATGATACACCTAAATCCAATCTGAAAGTAAACAAAAAAAAGTCAGTTTAACGGCGATGGTATATACTAGGTAAACGGCTGCAAAAAAAGCCTAATCAAAGCCGCCATTTTTGTTCCCGAAGAATAGCCATTGTTTTGCCAACAAAGATGCATACAAAGAAGGGCCGCGATAGTGACAGAATTGACGTTGTGATAAAGGTCCTTCATTGTATACAAAACAAAGGGTGAAACATACTCGTTCTATTGTGTTCCATTTTTTAACAAACAAAGGCCCGAAAGAGCGAGCATTTTTTGCGAGAAAAAAAAGCCGAAAACAAACTCCATTCCTTTGCTGGAAAAGAAGAACCGAAAAAAGATCCGTCATTGTGTGATAAAGAGGGAAGTTTTTTTCTGGCGGCCGCAAGGTGGCCGAGACTCGGTCACGTCGCGGCCGCGCCGCGGCCGCCAAAGCAAAATAATGCAACAAAAAAAGGTGCTCTTTAGGGTCACTAAATATGTGCCACACCGATTACAAAAGTGTAATGTAATGTAGTTCTAGATCTAGTGAGAAACCATGCTATTGCGCTGAACACGGTACTGGGACAGCAATGGGAAAGTTTGTGTGGCAGGGAAGAGCGGGGGAGAGGGCAGCGGGGAGAGATTGCGAGCATGCGATGGGGAGGGGTTGGTCAAGAATAAAGAGGCAACCATATTCCTAATTATATCACAAAGCATATGAACATGCTCGGTCTACGCGCTTTCAATTTCTCCCAGCCCACCGGGCATTTCGCGACTGGCCCCAAACTGCGAAAAGTTGGTATGTACCGTGTACTGCGGCGGCGCAAGTTTTGATTGCCAGTGCATGCACATACGGACTCGCCGGAAGCCATGGGGGCAGCGCAACGTCTGCAGTCGAAACTTGGACTGGTCGAGAGGTTGGCTGCGTGCCAGCATTAGCTGTGTTGGCCGAGCTATCAATTTACGCACCCGTTATGGTGCAACCTGCCGTGGGGGCACCTCTTCTTCTTCTGAGATGCTCCGCGTAACTGGGGCTTTTCGGCCTTGGGACTCGGAGATGGGGACGGAGGCGGGGATGCATATGACGCGTCCGAGACGGAGCCGCAATCGCTTGCAATTGGCGTCCCTGTTGTAGAGCCATAATCATCGAACTAGAACGACTTTTTAACGCGGAGACGGAGGAATGTGTTGTATGCACCTTGTCCGAGA
The DNA here is from genome assembly GCA_014461125.1 of Mycena kentingensis (nom. inval.). Classification (NCBI taxonomy): domain Eukaryota; kingdom Fungi; phylum Basidiomycota; class Agaricomycetes; order Agaricales; family Mycenaceae; genus Mycena; species Mycena kentingensis (nom. inval.). The sequence goes on along the minus strand of JACAZG010000005.1, from coordinate 1,953,541 downwards.
TAGCTTCCCTGTACGCTGAACGCGATCTTCTCCCCACCCCGATCCAGACACTGTCTCGCGCAAACTGGCGGACAGCCTCTCTGGCTTGACGATCCTTGGTTAGGCGGGTCCGGTGGTGTTGATGCGGGATAACGGGGTTGTGTGTATGGCGCAGCTTCGCATTATCGGCTCCGGGCCGATGATTAAGGCCTATATTAAGGGGTGGATGGAACATGGTCGACTCGGAGCTCATGTCATTTACGTTGCAGCCGCGATGTGTTTAATACCCTGCCAAACAATACGCTTTCAAGGCCATTGTTTGGCAGGGTATTAGAGACAAAACAGTGTTGATACAAAGACAGAGTGTGAAAGGACTATTGGAGGCTGCATGACACGATTGTCCACTGAGAACTATATAAGAGGAGGACGCTGTAGAGCGCCATCATCTCAACATCGTCAGCCATAGATGGATTCAACCTCTCACCACGCTGCTAAACGCGTCCCCGTCATTGTGGAGCTCGGTTTTACTCGCAAACATTTCGAGAAACAACTCGAGCGCGCCAATCGTCATAAAGCTTACGCAGCATCGGCTCATATGCAACGGCGAGCACTTCTGGAAGAGAACCAAGCGCTTCTCGCCGAAATCGGGCTGTTGCGTCTCCAGCTGGAGCATACTCTCCTCACGCGGATGTCGGCGGCCGCGGTAGGAAAGGTTCCAAATCAGTGCGCGAGGAATGGGGATGAACAGCGAGGAGAGGAGGACGAGTGGACATTGGTTTGATTTGAGTGCTGGGGGAGAAGAGATAAACTAGTGCAGAGAATATATGTATGGATGGCAATGGGTTGGCAATGGGAACGCGCGACGCGAACCTATTCGACGAGTGACCGTGATATGTTCCCATACATTTTTGACTTGCCTTTGGCTGCGACACTATTCGTCCCGGGTACGGACGCCGGCTGGCTCTATCATCGGCGGCGTCCGCTGCCAGCGGTTCCTCGGCCAGGTTCCCGAGTTCCTCCGAGCCCTACAACCGTACAGCTCGCAGACGAAGTGTCTGGGCGATTTTGCGGCCATTGAGGCGAGGGCAGCTTTTTTGGTGCGCTATCCGCCTGAGCCTGGATACAGCTGACCTACTTTAGCTCTCTATGCGTAATACGTCCTGGAAGACCCTCCGCTGTCGACCTCACTCCGACGCTGTGTTGACCGGCGCCCAGCAGCGCCAGCTCACCGGGCGCAAACCGAGAACGAGCTCTTCGGCAGTGCGTGCTCCCGGCGCGGAGCGCCGCACTCTACGTCGCGTCCAGGTCCATGTGCACCCTGTCGACAACGACGGTCTTCTGGATGCATTGGACCGCCGCCGCCATCTTCTGCGCGCAACCCCGGCTCCTTCCCTTCTATTCGCTCCCCAAAACCACCACACCTGCAACGCGCCGGCCCTCTGTTCACGCATAACCCGAACGTCGACTTCGATCTCTTCTGTGAGCGCCAACTTGCTTCCTCCTGCGTTCCCTTCCGCTCCAGCCTTCCCGGCTCACGCTTGCGACGTACATCGGTCTCCGTGCGGACCTCCGGTATCCGGGCGCGCCGCGTGGCCGTACTTCCCACCAACTTCTCGCCGCGCGTCACCGAGCGCGCTTTCGGCGACTCGGGACCGGCATCCGCCAGCGCACGCGCCGCGCCCAACCGCTCTCCGCTCTTTGGCATCCTCTGCTTCGGTGGCGTCGACAAAACCCAGTACACCGGCGACCTCACCTATGTCCCGCTCAACAAGCAGCAGGGTATTGGGGTATCGCGCAGTCGATCACCTACGACGGTGTTGAGCTTATGTCTGTCTTTGCGAGTATCTAGGACACGTTCATCGTTATCCCTGCTGTTCTGTCTCTGCTAACCATCCTTCTAGCGGCACAACCCTCCTCGTGCTCCCGACCGAGTCGCTCAAGAACAATTTGGCCGCTACTGGCGAAGAGATGGACGAGACAATCGGACTGCTCACCGTCACCCACGCGCGCGTTCTCGGGCATGAGCCTCGAATCCACGGTGGCACGTCGAGACCGGTTTTGTTGGACGCTAGCGGCACGTCTGACATCGTTATAGCTGTCGCCGCCGAACATCGCCATGTTTGCGCAGAACGCTCTCGCATACGCCGGATAGTAGATTCATATTTCAACGTCATCATACTGCTATCGACCACCCGTACGCGCTCGATGGCGACCTGCGGCGCCGTCGGTCGACGGGACGGTCTCCTTGCTACATTCCTGTACCGGGATCAAATAATGCAGCCTCGTGGTTTTGTCGTTCTCGTCCCTAGATCTCTGTGCATCCCGCAGATATCACCGATGCCCTGGATATGAACTCGTCAAAGGCCATTGATCCCTTTGAGCAGCCTCATGAAAATATCGCAACGTGGCTCCCTTTGAGCGAGCTTCCGAACGCGTCACTGTGAAATCCTCTGTGAAAGACTGCAGACTAGATATAAACGAGCCTACATCTGAGTTTACCCTAGCTTCCAGCCTAGTCCGGCTCGTCTCCGCCCCACTTTTGTTCGCTTGCACTCAGAAATGGTGAACGGACGCATGTACTTCGTTTTTGTAAGTTTGGCTTGTGGCTGGGGTTACTAGTTGCTGATTTTCACTCGCTACAGGGGCCCGCTCCAGGCAAGAGCGTCTCGATCCGGGTCTACCGTGTAACGAAGGGGTTCAGGCCGGTCAACGCGCCGGTGCTTCCTCCCAAGTACAAGGGTTCAGCCAGGTCGATCGCCGTCGACCGGATCCTCGGAGAGCGCCATTTGCAGCCGGAGGTTCACGAACTCTCCGTCACCGTTGAGTTTCGCAACGCGAAGGGGAAGCTCGACTGGGCTACGTTCCGCATCGTTTACCTCATACACCCGGGGCTGCAGGAGAACTTGGGGCTGGGGGTTCTCGGAGACGTTGCCGTCGTTCACACGGGAGACTTTTTCCAGCCCATTCACCTCCGGAAAATTCACCGCGGACTGGCCGATTTTGCGGTTGATTCGTGTGTTCTTTGTCTTTGGGTTGCTCTCGTGTCTGATTCAAGGTTGTCGCAGGGTTCGGGAGGAAATTCGGTGCGCGCAGCGCGACCTAGTCGCGTGTAACCTTCCGCACAAATATGTGATCAAGCCGAGCACCTACGTTCCTAGCTGGGAAGCTTCCTGGACCGAGACTGTTGCGATGTAGTTGGTTAGCATAGGTTCTGTTTGAATGAGAAAATTGCCCGAAATTTGCGAGTTTGGTTTCTGGGCATAAACAGTGTGGAGAATTTTATCGGCGACGCGACGCGATTTGTGGTATGATTTTCTCGTGATCGCGACTTCGGGAATCGCCTTGTCTTGCTCCTCCACGAGCAGTGTGGGCGCAGTTGCTTGCGGGCTGGCCCTGCGGTTTGCTCGACGTCGACGCCGTCCACAGCCAACCTCCCGACACCGACCCGCATCCCCTGCTAGCTGCGCAGGCGCCGAGGAGGGTTCCGAGAGAATCGGTGGGCGGGCGATTTGTTAGCTTGGTGCGCTATCCTCTATTCCTCACGACAATCTCTAACCTACATGTACAGTGGTCGTGCTCGTACTCGTCGACCGTCACCGCGCGCAACGCAGGCCGTCGCGGCTCACGTCGCTCCCCCATCCGCCCCAAATCCCGATGCCCCAGATCCCTCAAGCGCCAGCTGCGTCTGGCATTATGTGCCGTCCAGCGTCGCAGGCCGTAGTCCGTCCCGCGCGCACTCCCGCTTCGGTAGTGCGCCGCAGGAACGCAGTCGCGCGGCGCCCTCAGCCACATCTTCCGCGTCGCCTCCATCTCCACCGCCTCCATCTCCACCCGCCCCACCCCCGCCGTCCTGCTCCCTCTCAGTTGCGGCGTCGCAGGCCGTGGTTCATCCCCCGCGCACTCCCGCTTAGGCAGTGCGCTGCAGGAACGCAGTCGCGCTGCGCCGTCAGCCACATCTTCCGCGCCGCCTCCATCTCCGCCGCCTCCATCTCCACCCGCCCCATCCCCGCCATCCTGCCTGCCCCCTCTCAGCTGGGCGCAACACTGTCTCCGCACTCCCTGCGCGGTGGACGCAGAGCTGCGCTCGGATAAGCGCCGACTAAGCGCCTATCCAATCCGCGTTCCTCGCCGCCAGCTCCCTTTTCCGTACCTACACCGCTACATTCCTCCCCACCGCCAGGCTCCCCACCACGTCCCCGCCGTCACCAGCCCGATGGGCGGCGCGAGCTGGCCGATGACGCGTCTCGGGCGCTACGCGCCGGTTCGTCAAGCCCATGCGCCTCCTCCGTGGGCGCTCCGCTCCAGCACCTCCCAACGCGCCCGGTGATGGTCTCCCTCATCAGCCCCACAACGCTCCTCCACGCCCTCCCGCCGCTGGCTAGCGACGTGTCGTCGATGATGACCGCCGATTCGCCCAGACCGGCGTCCTCGTCAGCTCCAACACCGCCTTGTCCTCCTCAATGCAGTCTCGCCCACCGCCCCGTCCTCTTCCACGCTCATCTCCCCGCCTCCACGTTCTGGACGCGATACCGGCGCTCCACCGAGTTTCCAGCCCGTCGCGCCTCTACCGGGCGTTCGCGTTCAATCATCCGCGCAGCCAGCGCCGCCTACTCAAACTTCCTCACTCCCCACGCCATGCTCCTCGGCGCGAGACACAGTCCCTCGGGTTCCGTCCCATCGTTCTCGCTCTTCTCCATCCACATACTTAGTCTCAATGCAATGCTTCTCTTCATCGGTGTTGGTTCCATTTCCTGACACGCCCAAGTCGTTCTGCCGTCCCACCGATCGTGTACCATGACGAGTACGTCCTCAGGGCATTCCGCGATTGTACTCCACCCTCCAATTTGAATGAACATCCTTGTTTCCCCATTGACCCGCCTGGACTAGACCTGCTGTCGCTAAACCGGAGACTCTAATATATCTGGTCAGACTGCTTTTACGTGTATCGAAAATGTGCTGATTTCTCTGGATTACAGATGTTATTCTACCTAGATGCCCATGCGCTCAGCAGCTGCAACAAATAGGGCGAATGTCTCCTTCGAGACCCGCAGCTCCTTGAGCGATGCTGCGGACCGCGACGCAAGCCATGGCTGGTTGTACAAAACCTGCGGCAATCCGCAAACCGCTTTCTTTTTGCTCTCCTCCGCCGTACGATAACGCGGGTCCCTCTTGTTCCCGGTATGTGTCTCATCCATCTTGTCTGCCTGCGCATCGATCATGCGCATATAGCTCGCAACCTCGGGCTCGCGCCAGACATAGATTTTGATGTTGAAGATCGCCACCTTGACGCCCGTCGATGATTTTGCTACCGGCTTCCTCCTCCGACATTCCCTCCGCTCCGAGGTACTCAAGTAGCTCCATGAACCTTACCCAGGCCTCTACGTCTGCGGCGGACAATTCTTTCTTCAGGTAAATCATAGCTTCGACCGTTGCGACGCGACGATTGAAGGTCTAGAGCCAGGTGAGTGTCTGTTTGTGTGCAGCTGACGAATATACTTACGCGGTGTTGTGCGTTGTTAGACGCAGATTGTCGACGCCGGTATTCCAAGACGAACTTTCCACGAGCCCCGCGCCTCTGCCAATAGTTCCATCCGTCCTAGCGGGGCTGTGCCGGCTGGAACAGCTTCCATTCACCACGGATGCGCTCCAGCTGTTCCCGGAGGACGATGGAGAGGTACTCCTCCTGAATGAGGCCTCTGGCGACGAAGTTGATGTCGGTACTGTCTGTGAGCACCGCGTCGGCCCACGATAATCTTCATCACTTCTTCGTTCCAAGCTGAATGCAGGTAGCCGTTGTTAAAATCCCATGCGGCGCCTGGCGGGAGCACCGCATTCTCGTCCAATGCGAACTGGTCTACTGCCTCCGCGGTTGCGGAATCTCGGAAAATAAAGTCGGTGGCTTGCTCCACGTTATATCGAGCGTAGTTCGCATTGCGAACCATCGCCTGGTTTATTTTTGTTAGCGAAACTGCTTTGAATCCGAATGTTTAGCGCGCTTACATGGGCTTCATTCTTTAGTTCTCTGCTCTCCGGGGCCACGAGTTGCTTTCTGTCCTTTTTCGCGGCCGCCTTGACGTTCTTTCTTTTGTTGCTGCCGGGAAAAACAAACTGAGCGTTGCCGTTCTTGGCTAGATTATGGATGCTCTCGAGAATCTGGGTTGAAGCATCAACGCCGATGCCGAAGGCATCGGCCAATGCTCTAGCACCATTACTAGGGCCAGGCGCTGGTTCGGGCGCCGGTGTCGATATGGGAATCGGGTTGAGAGGCACCGAGCATCATGCCGGGTGTGCTCTGCAGAATCTCGACGCGAGCGGCGGCGGCCGCGTTGTCGTGGTTTCACAGGGCCCTTGCGCGAGTTGACCCTCATATCACTGCGAAGCTGGATGATCTCATCCGTGCGCGCCGCCTAGAATAATGCGCCGTGAGCGACTGCGAACGGCAGCGGGAACAAACACACCATCTTCCGAGAGAGCTCCTCGACTGCTACCGCAGCATTGCTCTCTCTGATTTCACCTTCCCTGCGCTGTGTGGAAGTAGAGTGAGCAGTGTGTCCAGCGCAAACGGGGAGCTTACCAAGTTTTCCGCACGCAGCCACTGCTCCTGGAGCTCCTTTTGCACCTGCTGAATCTGCGCACTTTGAACAGCCCCATTTCTCATCAGCTGCTCCTGCAATTGATTGTTCTGCGTCTCGAGTGCTGCCATCGTCGCCTTGGACTCTTCAATCTGCTTCTGGGCCTGCGCCGCCATGCTGTTCGCCTCTGCAAGACTCTCGCTCATGCTGTCGAGTTGCTTCTGCTGATTCTGGACGATCAAATTTGAATTTTCCAGCTGAGTCTGAATGCTGGCGTTCTCCTCAAGCAGGATCCGTCGATGCATGGTGGCGGATGAGGCGGCATGTTTGGTGCGCTCCAGGGTCTCGTGCAGCTTCTGAGTGGCAGCACGCGACAGGCCCGCCTCTACTGTTACCGCTACACGCTTGTTTGCGGGTCCCTGACTAATCGCATCCCGCGGCGGAGCGTGAGGGAAGCTCCCGTTGTATTCGTCGTCGACGTCCATTTTGCAAGAAGAGTTTGGGTTGTGGCGGGGAGGCGAAGTTTGTAAGTTGTATAAGCAGGACTCCCCGTGGAGCGATGCTTATATACGGTCTCCTTCCTCAATCCCATTTTCGTCCTTTGATGTCCAAAGTTCCTTTGTTCGAAACATAGCTTGATTGTTTAGTGTAACAGGATACCGGAGAAAGGGGTTTTGGCACCGCCAAAAGAGCTTGAGGTGAGTGTTGAAAAGGCTTGACCTGCATTCTGCATTCACCAGGCCTCGAATAATGGAATAAAGCAGACGAAACCGGTAATCTGTATGAGAACAAAAGCTTGAGCCAAACCAAGGATAAAGCTTCCAAACCGACAAAGAACAAAGCTAAACTCGGCTCTTAAGAGGAGCTCCGCTGCTGTCCCAGGGGCCATCATGACGCCTTCTAGCTTCTTCGCAACCCCGGCATCCCCTCCCCCCGCGGTCCTCGTTCTGCTCGCCCACACAGACTTTCCCCGACCCCATTACCCCGCGCTTTTGATGCACAACGAGGACCTCGAGTTCGAAGCTCAGCCGTGCGTCAGCCAAGATAGAATTGCTGACCGTGAAGACGCGACTGGCTCCTCCTCGGACGGCAGCGCCAAACCCACACTTGGGAATCAAGGGCCCCAAGCACACTCCAAAAACCCCATCGTCCGGGGCCCGCAGCTGCTCAACACTGCTGCTGTCACGCCGACGCGAACCACGGGTACTCAGCGGCAGACACAGGTCAAAAAGACTGCCATTCCTGGTCGCGGCGCGTCGCATGTTCGACTAAGGGAGCTGGGAGGGCTCCTGGGCTGGGAAGCCGGGGAGACGGATGAATTTATCGTAGGCCACTTCCCTCGAACCCGGCATCGATTTCTAAATCTTCGCAAGAAATTTGGATTGAAGATTGCCTATGACCGCTTTGACCCGTCGCTGTCCTTGACAGAGCATCTCAAGGAATCGCCAGATCTTGTCAACGAGGTTGTCGATGAGGTACGTCAGTCACAACGATGCCTCTCTAACACTCCCATCGGCGTGACTGAGAGAAATTAGATCGTCGAACGCTTCCCGGAGGTGGAGAACTGTGTTGATCGCTGGCCAGTTACCACAGTCCTCACATATGCCTGCAAGAGCCTCAAGGCTGGTGAAAAAAAGATCGGCAGAAAGCAATTGTGGCGGTAGTCACTTCCCCACCTATTCAGGTCCGAGGACGAAAGAAAGTACGGCGTCATACATGAAGGAGCGAAAGAAGTGGAAGAGGATTTCATTCCGCTATATATATATATATATCCTGTAATTACGCTGAAGCCTGAAGCCGCCCTAGTAACACACTAAGCGCCAAAAAGATAAGTGAGAGTTGAGTTGCCCAGGACCTACATTACCTAGTGGAGGTAGAAACAGCTTCATTGTTCTATTCCAATGCCATCCTACAGTCAGAAGAGAAGCCTGTAGGCTGCGGAAACATAGTCACTTTAGAGTTACTTGAAAAAATCTATCGGCGACGCGACGCGATTTGTGGTGTGATTTTCTCGTGATCGCGACTTCGGAATCGCCTTGTCTTGCTCCTCCACGAGCAGCGTGGACGCCGGGCTGGCCCTGCGGCTTGCTCGACGTCGACGCCGTCCACAGCCAACCTCCCGACACCGACCCGCATCCCCTGCTAGATACGCAGGCGCCGAGGAGGGTTCCGAGAGAATCGGTGGGCGGGCGATTCGGTTAGCTTGGTGCGCTATCCTCCATTCCTCACGCCAATCTCTAACCTACATGTACAGTGGTCGTGCTCGTACTCGTCGACTGTCACCGCGCGCAACGCAGGCCGTCGCGGCTCAGGTCGCTCCCCATCGGCCCCAGATCCCGATGCCCCAGATCCCGATGCCCTAGATCCCCTCCACCGCCAGCTGCGTAAGGCATTATATGCCGTCCGGCGTCGCAGCCCGTAGTGCGTCTCGCGCGTACTCCCGCTTAGGCAGTGCGCCGTAGGAACGCAGTCGTGCTGCACTGTCAGCCACGTCTTCCGCGCCGCCTCCAGCTTCCGCGCCGCCTCCATCTCCACCTCCATCTCCACCCGCCCCACCCCCCGCCTTCTGGACCCTCTCAGCTGGGCGCAACACCGTCCCCGCACTCCTGCGCGTTGGACGCAGCGCTGCGCCCGGATAACCGCCCACTAAGCGCCCATATCCACTCCCCGTCCCTCGCCGCCAGCTCTCGTTCCCGTACCTACAACGCTACATTCCTCCCCATCGCAAGCCTCCCCACCACGTCCCCGCCACGTCCCCGCCGTCTCCAGCCCGATGGGCGCGAGCTGGCCGATGACGCGTGTCAGGCGCCGCGCGCCGATTCGTCGAGCCTATGCGCCTCCTCCGTGCGCGCTCCGCTCCAGCACCTCCCAACGCGTCCGGTTCTGGTCTCCCTCTTCAGCCCCACAACGCCCCTCCACGCCCTCGCGCCGCTGGCTGGCGACGTGTCGTCGGTGATGGCCTTGATTCGCCCAGGCCGGCGTCCTCGTCTCTAACGGCTCCAACACCGCATTTTCCCCTTCAATGCCCTCCCGCCCACCGTCCCGTCTCATCCCTCCCCCCTATTCACGCCCAATACGTTCTTCCGTCCCGGACGCGAGTCGGGCGCCCCACTCGGCCAGCCTGTGCGCCCTTCCGTGGCACGCTCGCTTTCCCCTATCAATCCACGCAGGCCTTCCCCATAACCATCCCTCTCTCCCCCCGACCAACTGCTAGGAGGCGCGCGAGACCGCTTCCCTACCGCATCCATGATAGTACAAACTCCTAGCCTTCTCCTTCTTCCCTTTCCCCAACTTACTCTCAATCCTCCTGCTACTACTCACTGTTGTCCCGATTTACCCACACACTGAGGCGTTCCTGCGCTCTGCGGTTGTGTACCGTAAGTGCATTCATGTCCAATAATTATCAGAGCAATTCGCAATTGCGATTGCGCGTCCAATTCGAATCCAGCCTGCTGCTAAGAATCCCATAAACCTACGCTCGTGTGCGTTGGTCGATTGGCGCCTGTGTTGTGCGTCCATTAAGAAACGTAGCAGCGTACGTCTCCACTTCACGAGGCTTGCTCGCATCGACCTAAATCCATCCCCCCAATCTAGTCGGGACTGCCCCTTCGAGGCCAAACATACACGCCCCAATCCCTCTTGCGAACCCGGACAGCTCTATATCATAAGAGATTTATTGACGAGATCCGCAAGCCTATTTAACAGAAAATTCCGGAAAAATCAGAAGATTTCCACAGCGTCGGTAAGTTCCACCTCCAGCTTTCGTAACGCGTTCCAGACCTCAGGGAACTGCTCCTTCAGCCTGTCATCGGTTCGCGGGAGCGCTTCCCCAACAATGTGCTCCGCGATTGCCTGCAGCCCGCTCAGCCGCGCCCGTCTCCGGAGAATACTGACGCAGCGTGTATGTTTGACCATCCGGAAGATGCACCAAATAGTCACCTAGCAACCCCATGTCATCAGCTTTGGTTGAATGAGCTTCGACGTGAACGCGGGGTGGCAAATGTGGACCATCGGGCACTCGGTAGTCCACAACCGTAGTACAAGACGATCCCAGATGCACAGCGCGCAGTTGGCCAGCGAGAATCGTGAGATTCTGACCTCTGCAGTCGATTGTGAGGATGTGTCGCAGAAAGGAAGACGGTACCCCGCGGAGCTGGCACCTGCGTTAGAACGAAGAATCTCTGACCGCGTCCAGACTTACCCCGCTGTTTTGGGCAGGAATTTCGGTGCGATTGTAACCATCCCGCCTTCTGACACTCCTCATTGCAGTAAAATATCGCCCGACAGCCGCCGCAGCAGCGCAATTGGCGCCGCGGCTTAACAGTCCGACACTGGGAACTGATGAGCTTCAAATCAGACACGAGTTCAGGGAAGACGTGCCTCGGACGTTCATACAGAGGCCAGGGTCTAGTTCTTTCAACCCCGCGATCGCCACGGTGACAAAGGCCGCATATCGGCGCGAGCATTGCCAAATTGCAGCCATGTCCCTGCGGACTTGGCGCCCAGGTTGGGCTGGCAGAAACTCTTGATCGCCGTCGTCTTGTAGGAGCTTCCCCATAGCGGAACGGTGCATCATGGCGGCGGGTAAGATCACCGCAAAGAAGGGGAATAAAAGCTCTTTCGGTATGAAGACAAGCGCGGGGTTGTGAATGATGTCATTGAGCGTGAGGTAGAGCCCAGTGCGGATGGCAGCGCCGAGGTAACGGTAGTCTTTGTTGTGCCCGAGGAGAGAAAGAAGAAGCCGGAGTAGCATTTTGATGACAACGAGATTGTTGAGCTTCGCTATCACCCGAAGCAGGGCGGTGAGGGCGGTGACTATTCCGCGGGAGAGCAAGGCTTCGCGGTGATCAGGAGACGCGGCAAGAGCGAGCAAGGAGCGTAAATGATCCTCCAGCGGCCGATCTGAGCGGCACGAGCAGTCGGCGCGCGACAGTCTGCGCAAGATTCGAACCAAGAGTCGTATAAGATCCGACTGTCCCCCTGGAAGATCTTGCGCTAGACTATTCAGCAGTTGCGCTGGAGAGTCGTACCCGGCCTCATTCACAATGTCATGGACAGACATGCAAAGCTCGTGGGCAGCAGGGGTGCAACGACGACCGTAGCGAAACCACAGCTTCCCGAGCAACGGGAGCAATGCGACATTGGCTCGAAGTACCACCCATCCGTTGCTACGGCGACCCATCCAGTGAATAGTCCGGAGAACGACGGTAAGGTCGGACAAGGAAGTGGCGGAAAAGTTATGGTGTCCTAGGTACTCGATCCATCGCCAGGCTCTGGGCCACAGCTCGCCAAGCGCCGCTACGGAGGCGTTCGGGCTGGCCGTGAGGACGCCCAGAGCTGCGACCATACTAGCAACCGCAAGGTGATGGTGTTCTTGTCCGCTAGGAATGAAGCGTGGGTCGAGGTAGTGAAACACGACGGGGAGCAGATTTGAGGCCGGCGAAACGGCAGCGAACTTGATCAGCACGGCGAGTTTGGACGGGTCAGGGGCTCCGCGGATGGCATTTACTGCCACGAGCTGCAGGGTGTAGATGAGAAAGTACCAAGCTTGTGATGGTGGCTTTCATACCCGTATTGGCGTCGGGAGACGTTTGAGGGCTTCAGGCCTGAGGGAAGGAATCATGCGCTCTGGTGGCTACAACAGACGGCGGAGTGACTGGCAATCCCAGCGTATCGAACAAGTTTATGTACCAATCGAGTGTAAGACCTTGAACCTTTGTGGTCGATAACAAAGACACAATGCTAGAGGTCTGTCGCCGTTCAAAAAGGGAGACACGAGGCAGGCACAAAGGGCTGAAACCTTCGGTACAGACACATGGCGATCTGTGCAGATCCGCCCGTCGGGAGGAGTGTCATTTCCGCCAAATAGGGCGGGTTCTTTCAAGTGCGCAAGCTGAGCGGGAATTTCGCAGAGAGACCGAATTTGTCGCTCCGCTTGAACGTTGTTGGACTTTGAGGAGTTTTATCGGCGACGTGGGGCGACGCGATTTGTGGCGTGATTTGCGCGTGATCGCGGTGGTCGAAAATCTGCTTTCCTCTTCCTCTACGAGCAGCGTGGGCGCAGTTGCTCGCAGGCTGGCCCTGCCGCTTGCCCGACGTCGACGTCGTCCACAACCTACCTCCCGACACACCACCACGCGGCCCCTGCTAGATACGCAGGCGCCGAGGAGGGTTCCGAGAGAATCGGTGGGCGGGCGATTCGGTTAGCTTTCGTGCGCTATCCACCATTCCCCACGACGATGCCTAACCTACATGTACAGCGGTCGTGCTCGTACTCGTCGACCGTCTCCGCGCGCAACGCAGGCCGTCGCGGCTCACGTCGCTCCCCATCGGCCCCAGATCCCGACGCCCCAGATCCCCTCCACCGCCAGCTGCGTCAGGCATTATGTGCCGTCCAGCGTCGCAGGCCGTAGTCCATCCCGCGCGCACTCCCGCTTCTGGAGTGCGCCGCAGGAACGCAGTCGCGCTGCGCCCTCAGCCACATCTTCCGCGCCGCCTCCAGCTTCCGTGCCGCCTCCCTCGCGCTCCGCCAACCTCTCCTCCACCCGCCCCTTCCCCGCCGTTCTGCCCCCTCTCAGCTGGGCGCACCACCGTCTCCGCACTCTTGCGCGCTTGACGCAGAGCTGCGCTCGGATAAGCGCCGACTAAGCGCCCATATCCCGTCCCTCGCCGCCAGCTCTCGTTTCCGTACCTACACCGCTACATTCCTCCACACCGCCAGCCTCCCCACCATGTCCCCGCCACGTCCCCGCCGTCTCCAGCCCGATGGGCGCGAGCTGGCCGATGACGCGTCTCGGGCACTACGCGCCGATTCGTCGAGCTCATGCGCCTCCTCCGTGCGCGCTCCGCCCCAACGCCTCCCAACGCGCCCCGTCTGATATCCCTCATCAGCCCCACAACGCCCCTTCACGCCCTTCCGCCGCTGGCTGGGAACGCGTCATCGGTGATGACCTCCGATTCGCCTACACTGGCATATGGCTCCAACACCGCCTTGTCCTCTTCAATGCAGTCTCGCCCACCGCTCCGTCTCCTTCCTCCCCCCATACAACAAGTTCTTCCCTCCCGGACGTAAGTCGGGCGCCAAAGCGCCGACTAATCGTCCGCGTCCGGTTCCCTTCCTTCGCCCCTCACCTACTCACACCGCTTCCCCTCTTGCGTCCCAAGGCGCGAGTCGGGAGCCCCCAATGACTTGTCCTGCGTCGATGCCGTGCTCGCTTTCAGCCACACACTCCGGAGTCCTCTACAACTCGATTCCCTTTCGACGGTAAGCTCAATCTCTGTATATGCCGTGAATTGACTGAACGCAGCCCGGCCACTGTGCTCATACTTGAGTCCTATCTTTCCTCCTGGAGCGTTTCTGTAGCATGATAACTCGTGCTCCATCTCGACGATTTTCAATCTTAAACAGATAACGCGGAATAAATTCCTCTTCCTTCTTCAGATACCAAATTCGAAGTCACTAGTTGCGTACAGCTCCTCCAGCGTACCCGTCAATCCGAGCTTCTCTTCTACCCCTCCTATGGCATGCGCGCCAACCAGTCACGGCGAAGAGCCTTAACCACGTCCCAGACCTCGCGCTCGATTATCGCGAGACTGAGATACCCTTGCTCCACCTGCTTCAGCCCGATTTTGTCCATCTGAGTGATAATAGTGAGCACCATCGAGATCACGTTCATGTTCCAAGTCGACGATTGGAAGCCGTGGTCGAAATCCCAGCGGAGCGCTGTGTGTTCTAGGTTCTGTTTGGTGCCGCGATTGACTGCCTCGACCCCCCTGCTGCGACGCCGATCCCAGAAGAACGGTATCGGCAACGTCCCCGACTCCGAAAACAACACAAATACCATGGTTTACTAGCCACTGTTAAAGGATTAAAATCGGTTAACGGTGAGATAAACACCCGCAAAGTACCTGGTTATATGCTTTCTGAACCTCCGCTGTCAGCCTTCCCGTCCACGGTCTGTCTGTGCGGCCGAACCGGGTCCTCCAAATATGGCCGACCAAGTCGGTCGCCATCTTGACCAGCTTTTGATACTCGACCAAGTTGTGCTCGCAGGTCAAGCTGACTCCTGGCTTTCCGAGTGGGTCAAGGACGATAGACTTGTCCATGTAGGGCGGTTGGCTGGAGGCCTGTGCAGAGCCATAGTCCAGCGTGTCAAACAATTTATCGTCCTCCGGAAGAAAGGGACGGGCTTCCTTTGGTTTCAATGGTCAAATTGAACAAAAAAGTACAAAGAACTTGATCCCTTTACAGAATAGACGAATGATGCGTTTGTTGTGAAAGGGGAATGGAGCACCCGTATTTCAAGCCATTGTGAGCCCCCAAAACGCTTAGACTATCAAAGAAGCTTGAAACCTGGATATAAAGCCCTGCGGAAGCCTGGGTCCGCATAATACAGTCAGCCCTGCCATGGACTACCGACCCCGCAGAAACCGCACTCGGAGATACGACGCCGAGGAGGACCACGAGCATATCTTTGCAGATGAACGCTCCTCTCAAGATCTGGAAAATTTTCCTCGTACGGACCCAGAGCTCCTGAATTGACCCGCCTCCCATAACTCTGTATTCCTAGAACCTTTTATTTGCCGCCAATGTGGTCCCTGCCCAGCGTGTGGAGGACTTCCCGAAGAAGCAAATCCCGCCCCGGCACTTCCAGAGGCCGGCAACGCTCGTGGTTTGTGTGTCTGCATCCCCGGACTGCGAATTTGATTGTTCGTCAGAATTTGTGGTTCCTCGACTACCGTTTCATTTTATCTTCACGCTTTTCCTCGTCGAAGCAGGCATTCGCGGCAGCTGGTTTCCTATCATTCTTCCGTATATAGTTTGCGCGATCGTGTACTTCTTCTGAGTTGTTGATGAACAAAGAGATTGCGAGCCTAGTTTCCGAAAACGGCTTCACCACACTCCCGTTCTGCTCAAATCGAGGCGCCTCTAGCTCATCCTCCGACTACCAACATGATTTACTGCTTTAGATGTAGCTAAGTCCGTGTCCCACCATTCGCGCCCAACTCTGTGTCTGTGCGGCCTTCGCTTGCGCCCGTCTCCCGAGTCCGCCCGCCTACTAGACGGCAATGACCACAGCACTGGGTCTGGCGCATATTCTGCGTTTGCAGCGACATGCCGAGAAATCGGCCGATATTCTCACATGCAATTCGAGATGGTTAGGATGACCGTTCAGCCCGTCAAGTCTGGACGCACATTGCCCGTATAAGTAACACTGAAGAAAACATAGACTTAACGTACTTGGCCAAGAGCAAGGTCATTACAAGTACGCGCATTCCGTACCTTCCTCTTCGCCACCCGCTACACGGTTCCCATCCATCAACATGCTCCCAATTCTGCGAAAAGGGTTGCCGTCCGGCGCGGAATGGAGGGGGCGAGCAGGCATGTCGGAGGGGCTGAGATGTCGGCCGACTGGGTATGGGGAAAGAGAAGGCGGGGTGCACGGATGATGAAAGGCGAGCGTGCCATGGAAGGGCGAACAGGCTGGCCGAATCTGTGAGGCGCTTGACTCGCGTCCGGGACGGAAGAAGAAATTGGGCGGGGAAATGGAGGGATGAGACGGGACGGTGGGCGGGAGGGCATTGAAGGGGAAAATGCGGTGTTGGAGCCGTTAGAGACGAGGTCGCCGGCCTGGGCGAATCGAGGGTCATCACCGACGACACGTCGCTAGCCAGCGGCGGGAGGGCGTGGAGGAGCGTTGTGGGGCTGATGAGGGAGACCATCACCGGGCGCGTTGGGAGGTGCTGGAGCGGAGCGCGCACGGAGGAGGCGCATAGGCTCGACGAATCGGCGCGCGGCGCCTGACACGCGTCATCGGCCAGCTCGCGCCCATCGGGCTGGAGACGGCGGGGACGTGGCGGGGACGTGGTGGGGAGGCTTGCGATGGGGAGGAATGTAGCGTTGTAGGTACGGGAACGAGAGCTGGCGGCGAGGGACGGGGAGTGGATATGGGCGCTTAGTCGGCGGTTATCCGTGCGCAGCTCTGCGCCCACCGCGCCAGAGTGCGGAGACGGTGGTGCGCCCAGCTGAGAGAAAGCAGGACGGCGGGGGTGGGGCGGAGCGCGAGGGAGGCGGCGCGGAAGATGTGGCTGAGGGCGCCGCGCGACTGCGTTCCTGCGGCGCACTACCGAAGCGGGAGTGCGCGCGAGACGGAATACGGCCTGCGACGCTGGACGGCACATAATGCCAGACGCAGCTGGCGGTGGAGGGGATCTGGGGCATCGGGATCTGGGGCCGATGGGGAGCGACGTGAGCCGCGACGGCCTGCGTTGCGCGCGGTGACGGTCGACGAGTACGAGCACGACCACTGTACATGTAGGTTAGAGATTGGCGTGAGGAATGGAGGATAGCGCACCAAGCTAACCGAATCGCCCGCCCACCGATTCTCTCGGAACCCTCCTCGGCGCCTGCGTATCTAGCAGGGGATGCGGGTCGGTGTCGGGAGGTTGGCTGTGGACGGCGTCGACGTCGAGCAAGCCGCAGGGCCAGCCCGGCGTCCACGCTGCTCGTGGAGGAGCAAGACAAGGCGATTCCCGAAGTCGCGATCACGAGAAAATCATACCACAAATCGCGTCGCGTCGCCGATAAAATTCTCCACAACGTTTATGCCCAGAAACCAAACTCGCAAATTTCGGGCAATTTTCTCATTCAACAGCACTGGCGAGTCTAAAATCCACAAACAGGACTTGTGCTAACCGACTACATCGCAGGCGCCAACGTCTCCAAGAACATCCAGCCCTACTCTCCCAAACCTCGGGTTGTAGCTCATGCGAGCTTCCCCTTCGCGGTGTAATACTCGACGGTGACGGGGAGTAGATCAACCTCCGTTGCAAATGGGAGGATCCGGTCAACGGCGATTGAGCTGGCCGAACCCCGAGGTACGTCGCAAGCACTCTCGTCGTACGCTCGGCACACCTAACACTTTCGTCCTCGTGTTGCCCCTTCTCTTCTCCCTCGGACGTATAGTAGATCCTGCAATTCAGCCGCGCGGCGATGTTTGCAACACGACCCTAGATCTCTTTATCGGCGATGAAATCGTCGTGAAAGGCATCAATCACTTTGGCCATCTATGAAAATACTCAACGTGGCTCCCTTTGAGCTCGAGAGATCTAACCTTCTGAGCACTTCACAGTGATATCTTCCGTGAAAGAGTGTAGACCGGCTTTAAACGACTGACAATTTCGGGTTGAACGTAGCTTCAAGCTTTCGCTCCTCGTCGCTCCACTTCTGCTCGCTCGCCCAATCGCGTCTATTCGATGGTCAACGGCCACATGTACTTTGTCTTCGTACGTTGATCTGGGAGCCAAGGATGCTTTTTACTCATTTACACCTTTTGCAGCGTCGGGCTCCGGGCAAGCGCGTGTCAATCCGAGTGTACGGCGAACGCGCCAGAACATTGGCCTCTAAGGCGGTCACCGTGCCGGTGCTTCGTCCTCAGTACGCGGGACTCCACAGCTCTATCGCCGTCGACCGGATCCTCAGAGAGCGTCATTTGCAGCCGGAGGTTCACGAAATCCTCGTCACCGTCGAGTATCGCGCCGCGACAGGGAAAACCAAGTGGGCTGCGTTCCGCATCGTTTACCTCATACACCCGGGGCTGCGGGAGAACAAGGGGCTCGGAGTTCTTGGAGAGGTTGCCGCCGTTCGGACGGCGGACGATTTCCAGCCCGTTCAACTGCGGAAAAGTCTCCGGCGGAGTGGCTGATTTTGCGGTTGATTCGTGTGTTCTTTGTCTTTGGGTTGCTCTCGTGTCTGATTCAAGGTTGTCGCAGGGTTCGGGAGGAAATTCGGTGCGCGCAGCGCGACCTAGTCGCGTGTAACCTTCCGCACAAATATGTGATCAAGCCGAGCACCTACGTTCCTAGCTGGGAAGCTTCCTGGACCGAGACTGTTGCGATGTAGTTGGTTAGCATAGGTTCTGTTTGAATGAGAAAATTGCCCGAAATTTGCGAGTTTGGTTTCTGGGCATAAACGTTGTGGAGAATTTTATCGGCGACGCGACGCGATTTGTGGTATGATTTTCTCGTGATCGCGACTTCGGAATCGCCTTGTCTTGCTCCTCCACGAGCAGTGTGGGCGCAGTTGCTTGCGGGCTGGCCCTGCGGTTTGCTCGACGTCGACGCCGTCCACAGCCAACCTCCCGACACCGACCCGCATCCCCTGCTAGCTGCGCAGGCGCCGAGGAGGGTTCCGAGAGAATCGGTGGGCGGGCGATTTGTTAGCTTGGTGCGCTATCCTCTATTCCTCACGACAATCTCTAACCTACATGTACAGTGGTCGTGCTCGTACTCGTCGACCGTCACCGCGCGCAACGCAGGCCGTCGCGGCTCACGTCGCTCCCCATCGGCCCCAGATCCCGATGCCCCAGATCCCCTCCACCGCCAGCTGCGTCTGGCATTATGTGCCGTCCAGTGTCGCAGGCCGTAGTCCGTTCCGCGCGCACTCCCGCTTCGGTAGTGCGCCGCAGGAACGCAGTCGCGCGGCGCCCTCAGCCACATCTTCCGCGTCGCCTCCATCTCCACCGCCTCCATCTCCACCCGCCCCACCCCCGCCGTCCTGCCTGCCCCCTCTCAGCTGGGCGCAACACTGTCTCCGCACTCCTGCGCGCTGGACGCAGAGCTGCGCTCGGATAAGCGCCGACTAAGCGCCCATATCCAATCCCCGTCCCTCGCCGCCAGCTCCCTTTTCCGTACCTACACTGCTACATTCCTCCCCACCGCCAGCCTCCCCGTCACGTCCCCGCCGTCTCCAGCCCGACGGGCGGCGCGAGCTGGCCGATGACGCGTCTCGGGCGCTCCGCGGCGATTCGTCCACCCATGCACACCTCCTCCGTCGGCGCTCCGTTCCAGCACCTCCCAATGCGCCCGGTTCTGGTCCTCTCATTAGCCCCACACCGCCCCTCCGCACCCTTCCGCCGCTGGCTGGCAACCTGTCGTCGGTGATGACCGCCGATTCGCCCAGACCGGCCTTCTCGAGCTCGCCTCTAACGGCTCCAACGCCGTCCCCTCCACCCGCCCCGCCCAACTCTCCTGGCCCCTCCCAGCTGGGCTCAACGCCGTCCCCGGATTCTTGACGTAGAGCTGCGCTCGGACAAGCGCCCGACTAAGTCCACATCCAATCCCAGTCTCTCGCCGCCAGCTCTCTTTTCCGTACGTACGTACCTACACCGCTGCATCCTGCAGACCCTAGCGATGGGCCCGAGCTGGCCAATGACGCGTCTCGGGGGCCACGCGCCCTGCGCGTTCTTCGTGCCGCTGGCCGGAAACGTGTCCCCGGTGCCAGCCGCCGACTGCCAATTCGCCCAGTCCAGCGCCGTCGCCTTCAGCAAATCGTTGAAGGCTGTTATCTTCTCTCACGTATCCCCGTCCGTGCTCCTCCAAGTCTCTACGTCCTACTCGATTACTAAACACGGTTAGTTTTCTACAGCTTGGTCCCATATTACGCGCGCTCCACATCCACTGGCCCTTGCAGTTCTACTCCAAAATTCGGTCCAATCGGTCCTCGAGTCGTTGATATGCGGGGAACGCAGGAAATCGGTATCCTTCCGGTTACGGGTCCTTCATACATCTCAAGCAATTGACTTTCCCTATTCACTACCCTACATGTACACGCTTCCGGCGGTTACATTCCATGGTCCAACGATTAATACGACCCTCCCCGTGCGAACGGCCATTCCCGCGCCGAATATGGCCAGCAACAGCGCCCGAAATCGTGAGCAGGATGATATACAGCCCTTCGTTCACCATTCCTTTGGACCTGCGGTACACACAGATGTCGTTTCTGTGGCCAGTGTCTACAGCCGATTTGGCCGCGAAGATGTGCGGAACACCGAGAACATCGCCAGCCTGAATTTAAGTCTCAGCTCCATGTTCTGATGCATACAAAGGTGCTCTCCGCAATGGTTTGTACGCACTCCGAGCGATCAACCTGTAACTTGGTGACTGTACCGCCGCTGGCCCGGTCAACGACATATGCAACGCCGTGGTCGCTTCCAACTACTACTAAGCGATTGTTGTCTGTCAACGCAATCTCCCGCACGCGCGTGGCCTTCAGAGCTGGTACGGGTAGGCTACGAAGGAGCGCACGATCCCCAAGTCGGAAGACGTGGGTATGCTTCCCATCGTCGATGCAAAGGAGTCCTTTCTGCGCATCCAATGCGATGGCTCCACTGCAGTTTGATAAGTAAGTAGACTCGCAGTTCTTGAGACGCGGCTCTTACATTCGGGTGCCGATACTCCAAGCGTTGGCAATTGATGGAGGATGATTTGCTTGAACGGGATACCTGCGGAAGAAGGAATTAGTCGAGCATTTGTGCAATGAGAAATCACCCACGCAAGGCCGTTCACGAGGTCAAATAGAAGCAATTCCCGTTCATTCCCCCGCATCTCTACAAACCCGACTGCTCGTGCAAAACATTTCTGGACGATGTGCGAAAACATTCCGATGGTGAACTGTGGCCCTCCCGTTATCATATATACCGCCACAAGTCCGCCACTATGGCAGACGGCGAGACGATTGGTCATTGGGTCGAACGCCAGACCGGTCACTTCCCGGCGAGCATTTCCACCTGCCGCAAGTTGCTGCACCCAAATTTCAACGAACCCCAGATGCGGAGGCTTCTCCATCGTAAGCAGCTTTCAGCTCAGGTCGCGTAATCACACTCACCGTAGCCTCTCGCCAACATCCAATGAAACCATGTCCGGTCCCGAATAAAAGCAGCGCCTCGTCGTCATCTTCGCGCTTGATCCACAAAACCTTGGTTGTAGGTCCGCGCAGCTCCGACCAGGCGGGAGCTGGAATTTTGCTTTGCGTCGCCAAGTCCCAGATCTTGACCCCGTCGTCGCCGCCGCTGGCAAGCTGCTTGCCGTCGCTGCGGAGGTTCAGGGATAGGATTGAACCGTGATGGCCTTGCAGCTTGTACTGTTTGAATGAATGCATGCCGGAATGCAGGAGTTAAGCGTAAGGAGGAGGAGTTGCCTTGCTATTTAACTCGATGCCATAAAGGCTCTAGCGCAACAAAGGTTCTATGATGTGCAAGATCTTTGTCTCGAACATAGACGCTTTGTCATGAACCAAGAAAGAAAGAATCCAAAACAAAAACAAAAACAAAAACAAACAAAAAAACAAAGAGTCAATACGGCTCTAAGGAAAGCACAAAGGGTGCTTCTAAGCTCTGAAGATCGGGGTGCTTATAGGGGCCATCTGCCCAATCTAGCCAACAAAGCGGCGTCAAGCGGCCGACATTTTCCGTACTCACTGCACACTTTCCGCTTCTGAGCAAATCACACCTAACCTTTCGCGGTACCCACATGTACAGCATTCGATAAAGGACCCGATATAATGGAGCTGGTTTCCTCAGCTCTCCGCGCTCTAGGTTCCATAATAAGTAAATATATTGGTTAGTACAGTATGAGGAAGTGCACTACAGGATTCAGAGTGAGGACTGCGCGAGACCGCATGTCGGTGGCGATCGCGAGTCAGACTTGCATCCCCATAGATTCTGACGCAGCAAACTTGAGAAATTGGAGGCGGCGGGAGAGGGCGAACGACGACGAGCGGATGCGCGACCTCAATATCCGAATACCGAGAGTGCATCTGGAGCATTTCCTTCTCCTCTTCGCTCCTTCATAGCCCATTCGCCGGACACTGATTCCATCAACATCCATATCAACGATCAATACATCCAGTATGCTACCGGGGAGCGCACTTTGGAGCTTGGCGTGGCGAAAACGGTCATCGCGCGATGAAGGGCACATACCGCGTGAGAACGGCGTCTAGATGAAGATAAATCTAAAGTTGTCCATAAGCAAAGCGAGAAGACACTGGGGAGGGGGTCTATTAGCGTCGCGAGGTGAGGGGCGTAATGATGCGTAACACGACCTGCTGATTCCACGGGATTTGATTCGAAGGAAGCCGGTAGAGGGCGCACACTCGGCGCGAACATACAGTGGACTAGAGCCGGATGGGTTAGTGCGAGAGCAGAACTCTGTGACTATTAGACCCGAGTCGGTCGAGGATCGTTGCTCTCGATGCCGGGAACGCGACTAGGGTATGTGTTACTATCTTGCCAGCATGAACGCAAGGACAACACAGCAGTGTTGCGACGCACCAACAGGAATGGTTCAACGCTGTCAGAACCATATTCCGCCAGATGGTGTTCTTCTACGAGCGAGTCGTGTTATTCGGCCGATTTGGATGCCAAACGAGTTAGCGACAAGGGCTGCGCCCTTTGGATGGCTTCTCGGGGGTATGTGCATATGGTGGAGATAGTGGGTAGATGATACAGGAGGAGGTTCGCGGCACGCACCCGAAGTTCGGTCGCCATCCCACTTTCCAGTTCTCTGTACCTCGCATCGGTAGCGCTCGTGAACTCCATCGCAGCAGAAGGCGCTATAAGCGGACGAGAAGGGCTTCGAGCTGCAGACGGTCGTTCACATCGGTCGCACCTTATTGGTGGGAGGCCACATTAGTCGTCGCCCGCGTCCTCGACGTCCTGCGTGCACGGAGGCGGCGGATAGCGATTAAAAGGCGTGCTTGGAGGCGTCATTGGTCGGAAGAGACCACGGAGAGTGTAGGAGACGCACCGGCTCGATGGCTTGCCGTCCCATCGCCAAATCTCCGTCGCTCATCATAGGTGTATCATCCTCGACACGGCTGGTAAATGAGACCATCTTCGAAATTGTGGACCCCTTAGGAGGGCGAGTCGTGTTCTGGGGACACAGAGACCGTCTCCTTGGCCCGGCGCGTCCTCGTCGGTGGGGAATGACATGGCCAACGTCGGCTCGCCGCGAGCTCATGGAGGGTCGCTATGCGCGAGGCAAGATCATAAAGCGGCACTGAAGGGGTTGTGTAGGAGCATCTTCCGAGTCCGCGCATTCGGTTTGGGGAGAGGTTTATAGAGGATGGTGGTGTAATTGTGGTGGTGGCGTTCAACGGCTGCGACAGGCACTAGTGATCGTCACATCCGTCCTGTCTCCTGCGACTTGGAGAGCGCAGTACGCCGCCCTTCGCTCACAATACCAATACTGTCATCCATAGCTATGACCCAAAACCGCTGCTCCGCTCTGAGCAGGAAAATTCCGTCTCGCTTTCATTGCTGCTGCACGTCCGCGTCAAAAGATATTGTTGAAGCCTCTGCTCGCCAGATTCTCGCCTAATAGCTAGATATCCTCAAACCCACAAACACCAGTCTTATTCATCCATAATTCAGAGGAAGTATACTACCGCACAGACGATATAGACAAAGATGATAGACAACCAGCTGCCGCGAATGCCTGCTTCGACGAGAAAAGGGGTAAAGAGAAAATGGAAACGGCAGTCTAGACACCGCAAACACTGACGAATAATCAGCTTCGCGACCCAGTTACATGAACAAGCACAGACCACAAGCGTTGCCGGTGTCTGGAGCTGCGGGGACGGAGTTTGCCTCTTGGGGAAGGCCACCACATGCCGGGCACGCATCACATTGGCAACAAATCAAGGTTCTGGAGACAGAGAGTTATCAAGGGAGGTGAATGAAGGAGCTCCGGATTGTACGAGGAAAATCTTCTTGTTCGGGATGTCTCTCGGCGTCAGATCGCCTGAGTCTGGGTTTTCCGTGGATACGAGCCTCCGCAGGGCTTAATGTGCAGGTTTGATTTTTCTTTGATGCATCTAAGGGCATTGAAAAGAGTAACAATGGCTCACAATGCTAGGTGCCTTGTTCTCTTCCACCACAAAGGCATCATTAGATAGCTTGCGATGCAGCCATTGAAGCCATTCAATGGCTCAAATGCGTTGCGGGACCAATGGCTGCAAAATCTGTTCTAAAATTGGTACTCTCTATCTGGTAGTGTACCTTAGCATGCTTTTGACTACATCTAGTTCAGAAATTGTAATGTGCCCCTGTGACAGGTGAGAAATCAGGATAAAATCACAATTTCCTTGTTTTATTCGTTGTATCAGCGGTGGTGATAGCATCAGCACTGCATTTAAACATGAAATATGCTTCTAGACTACGAAATAATGTTTTCACTAAATTTCAACAGCCACTGAAATTTGGCCCACAACCGGGAGCCATTGGAAATTTACAGCGATTCAGCCATTGAATGGCTTCAATGGCTGCATCGCAAGCTGTCTATTCTCCTGTTCTCCAAAGGGATCACATCCCTTTGTACATACGACCCTTCTTCACTTGGATAAACGATTGGCACAAAGAGAGTCCAGCCCTTGTTTCGAGGGACTATAAGTTGGCCGGTGCGCTGGACTTGGGCTCTTCAAAAACCTCCAACCAACCACTCGGCATGGACAGCTCCTTAGTTCCCAGCGGCGGCCTCATCGATATCGTCCTCGACCTACTCGGAAAACCAGAAGTCAGCTTGGCTCGTGAACGAAATTTAGCGGAGTATCGAAAACTGGTCAACGTAGCGGCCAGCTTGGTCGTCTTCAAGAGCTTCAGCCTTCGCCAAAGTCCTCAACTTTTACGCGGACGCCCATGACGCGATTTGGTCGCCCCGCTTCGGCTGCACAGGCAGACCTTGGACGGGAAGGCTGGCGCCGGAGGTCGAAAAAACCTATTGCCAGGTATGTTTGCATTATAATACCATTTGCTAATGCGAATTCTTTCACAGTGGTTAGTTGACCATGGTCTCTGTGTTGTTTTCGGCGTCGGGGACGTCGCTGATACCATGCTTCGGGGATCAGCGTCGCAGCAGGGGGTTGAAGCAGTGGCTAGCGGCGCTAAGCAGAACCTTGAACCCACAGCGATCCGCTGGGATTTCAACCACGGGTTTCAATCGTCCACCTGGAACATGAACGTCATCGCGAAGGTGCTCAACCTGGTCGGTCAGATGGATGGAATCGGACTGGAACAAATGGAACAAGGATTTCTTAGTCTCGCCACAATCGAGCGCCTCGTCTGGGAGAAGGTCAAGGCTCTCCGCCGCGAATGGCTTGTGCGAATGCCGTAGAAGGGAAACGTATGAGGGCATTTCGTCTTGATAAACCGTAGTAGCATATGAAACGGTACCGTACAAACACCTAGAAGGAGGAACGTCGTGAGCTCAATGCTCGGCATTTAACTCGACTTGGATCACTGTCCGAACCAAAACCACCCAACAGAACTGCACAAGGGAGCGGGAGACATTTCATGGCCTGCCGAGTGGAGCGCACCGGGGGATAACTAGGGGTGAGTGAGGGAGCGCACAAGCCGGCATGCGCTCGGCCCCAGCTGAAGAGCTGAGAGCAGCCTTGTTAATCGAGGGCGTACACGACCGTTATACCCACCTGCGGCGATGCTCTTACCCTCGGAAGGGAGTCGAAAAGGAGTGCGCGTGGCGTGGTGCTGCGTGAGTGCGTACGCGGATGGTTGTATGCGAACGCCCGATAGAGGCGCGACGGGCCGGAAACTCGGTGGATCGCCGGACTCGCGTCCAGAACGTGGATGTGGGGAGATGGATGTGGAAGAGGAGGGGGCGGTGGGCGAGACCGCATTCAAGAGGAAAAGGCGGTGTTGGAGACGAGGACACCGGTCTGGGCGAAATCGGCGGTCATCACCGACGACACGTTCCTAGCCAGCGGCGCAAGGGCGTGAAGAGACCTTGTGGGGCTGAGGAGGGAGACCATACGGGGGCGCGTTGGGAGGCACTGGAGCGGAGCGCGCACGGAGGAGGTGTGCATGGGTGGACGGATCGGCGCGTGGCGCCTGAGACGCGTCATCGGCCAGCTCGCGCCGCCCATCGGGCTGGAGACGGCGGGGACGTGACGGGGAGGCTGGCGGTGGGGAGGAATGTAGCAGTGTAGGTACGGAAAAGGGAGCTGGCGGCGAGGGACGGGGATTGGATATGGGCGCTTAGTCGGCGCTTATCCGAGCGCAGCTCTGCGTCCAGCGCGCAGGAGTGCGGAGACAGTGTTGCGCCCAGCTGAGAGGGGGCAGGCAGGACGGCGGGGGGTGGGGCAGGTGGAGATGGAGGCGGTGGAGATGGAGGCGACGCGGAAGATGTGGCTGAGGGCGCCGCGCGACTGCGTTCCTGCGGCGCACTACCGAAGCGGGAGTGCGCGCGGAACGGACTACGGCCTGCGACACTGGACGGCACATAATGCCAGACGCAGCTGGCGGTGGAGGGGATCTGGGGCATCGGGATCTGGGGCCGATGGGGAGCGACGTGAGCCGCGACGGCCTGCGTTGCGCGCGGTGACGGTCGACGAGTACGAGCACGACCACTGTACATGTAGGTTAGAGATTGTCGTGAGGAATAGAGGATAGCGCACCAAGCTAACAAATCGCCCGCCCACCGATTCTCTCAGAACCCTCCTCGGCGCCTGCGCAGTTAGCAGGGGATGCGGGTCGGTGTCGGGAGGTTGGCTGTGGACGGCGTCGACGTCGAGCAAGCCGCAGGGCCAGCCCGGCGTCCACACTGCTCGTGGAGGAGCAAGACAAGGCGATTCCGAAGTCGCGATCACGAGAAAATCACACCACAAATCGCGTCGCCGATAAAAGTCTTCACAGTCCAACAACGGTCAAGTTTCGTCCAGGCCGCGGAACGGGGAGTTTTCAAAGTCTATCATTTACCAACTGAAACTAGCACCCAAGCCAGACTTTAACTAGCAGAAGGCATGCTATGACTACATCGCAACAGCCTTGGAAGCCTCCCAGCTAGGAACGTAGGTACTCGGCTTGATCAGAAACTTGTGCGGAAGGTTACCGGCGACCTGCCCCTCCTGCGCGCGCCGTATGTCCTCGCGAACACTGTGCTAATCTCAGCTGACACGAAAATTGGACTGAGGGACGTCAACGTACGAATCAATCGCAAAATCGGCGAGTACTTGGTGTTCTTTGCGGAGTTGAGCGGGTTGGAAAAATGCTGCTGTCTGGACTGCCGCAATCTCCCCGAAGACGCCGAGCTTCTTGTTCTCACGAAGGTCGGGGTGCACCTGAAAGACGACGCAGAAGGCAGTCCATCGAAGCTGCCCCTTTGCAGTCCGATACTCTATGGTGACCGCGACTTCCCACACAACATCCAGCTGCAGGGCATGCTCTCCGAGGATGGGGCCGACGGCAATGAAGCGGGGGCAGCCCGGAGCCTCGGGACGGAGCACCGGCAGAGTCGCCGCTCTCGAGGTGGAGTTGTTTCCCCGTTCACCGTAGATCCGGATAGAGATGTTCTTGCCAGGAGCCCGACCCTGAGACGCGAGAATCAACAAAAATCATCCTCGACCCCGGGGGTGAACGTACAGAGACAAAGTACATGCGACCGTGGACCATTTTTCGAGTGCAAGCGACCAAAAGTGGGGCGGAGACGAGCGGTACTAGGCTGGAAGCTAGGGTAAACTCAGATGGGGGGCTCGTTTATATCTAGTCTGCAGTCTTTCACGGAGGATTTCACAGTGACGCGTTCGGAAGCTTGCTCAAAAGGGAGGCACGTTGCGACAGAGAAGCACGCTCAAAGGGATCTGGGGCCTTTAACGACGAATTCATATTTGAAGGTGATATGTTCCGGACGTAAGTGCATGGATCTAGGGACGAGAACGACAAAACCACGAGACTGCTCTATTTGCTTCCGATACAATCTAGGGATGGAGAAAAGAGACCGTACCGCTGGCCGCCGGCGCCGCAGGTCGCCTCCGAGGGCGTACGGTTCGAAGTCGGTGATATCCACACATGACGATGGTGGATACTATCCTGTCTGTACCGCCGGCGCGCTATGCGCCTTGAGGGAGCAGGTGAAGAGCGGTTGGGCGCGGCGCGTGCGCTGGCGGATGCCGGTCCCGAGTCGCCGAAAGCGCGCTCGGTGACGCGCGGCGAGAAGTTGGTGGGAAGTACGGCCACGCGGCGCGCCCGGATACCGGAGGTCCGCACGGAGACCGATGTACGTCGCAAGCGTGAGCCGGGAAGGCTGGAGCGGAAGGGAACGCAGGAGGAAGCAAGTTGGCGCTCACAGAAGAGATCGAAGTCGACGTTCGGGTTATGCGTGAACAGAGGGCCGGCGCGTTGCAAGTGTGGTGGTTTTGGGGAGCGAATAGAAGGGAAGGAGCCGGGGTTGCGCGCAGAAGATGGCGGCGGCGGTCCAATGCATCCAGAAGACCGTCGTTGTCGACAGGGTGCACATGGACCTGGACGCGACGTAGAGTGCGGCGCTCCGCGCCGGGAGCACGCACTGCCGAAGAGCTCGTTCTCGGTTTGCGCCCGGTGAGCTGGCGCTGCTGGGCGCCGGTCAACACAGCGTCGGAGTGAGGTCGACAGCTCGGCGCTGGGAGCGCGCGCTGCCGAAGAGCTCTCTCGTCCTTCGCTTGCGCCCGGTGAGCTGGTGCTGCTGGGCGCCGGTCAACGCAGCGTCGGAGTGAGGTCGACAGCTCGGCGCTGGGAGCGCGCGCTGCCGAAGAGCTCTCTCGTCCTTCGCTTGCGCCCGGCGAGCTGGTACTGCTGGGCGCCGGTCAACGCAGCGTCGGAGTGAGGTCGACAGCGGAGGGTCTTCCAGGACGTATTACGCATAGAGAGCTAAAGTAGGTCAGCTGTATCCAGGCTCAGGCGGATAGCGCACCAAAAAAGCTGCCCTCGCCTCAATGGCCGCAAAATCGCCCAGACACTTTGTCTGCGAGCTGTACGGTTGTAGGGCTCGGAGGAACTCGGGAACCTGGCCGAGGAACCGCTGGCAGCGGACGCCGCCGATGGTAGAGCCAGCCGGCGTCCGTACCTGGGACGAATAGTGTCGCAGCCAAAGGCAAGTCAAAAATGTATGGGAACATATCACGGTCACTCGTCGAATAGGTTCGCGTCGCGCGTTCCCATTGCCAACCCATTGCCATCCATACATATATTCTCTGCACTAGTTTATCTCTTCTCCCCCAGCACTCAAATCAAACCAATGTCCTCTCCATCGCCCCGAGCGTTGAGCCCCCCTACAAAACTCAGCCTGCGCAAAGAGTTTATGAGCGATGGCCAAATGCCTGGTGGTAATGAACACACCAGGTTACTGAACCCCTTCTCAAGCTGTAGCAAAAGCAAACGCTGATCTCTAATCTCGTTGGAGAGTCGTTCGACCTGTAGCGCCTTCAAAATTTGCGTGAGAGGGAGAAAAATATGGAACAGCGCTGGTGAGCTCACCAGTTTCTCGCGTTGAGAGTTCTCATTGCTGATCCTCAGCTGCTCCGCGAGCAGGATAATGTGGGATTCCTGGAATTTGTTCATTTTCGCTCACAGACCCGTCCGTCATACCACTCACCAACCCATTGATTTGCCCCTGCATGCTCGCATGCTGTTCAAGACTGCGTTTAAGGTTGGAAATCTTGATATCCGAGTCTCTTCCGGCTTCTCGAAGCTTCTCGTTCAACGCCCAAGTTCTCCCCGCTCCGCCTCGCTCGACCGCCAGAGCCTCAAGCTCTTTGATCCGAGTCTCTAGGAATTGGATGTGTTCCTCGGCACGCTGCACCCTCACAGTGTCCGGCGAAGGCAGATTTCTGACCTGTGTAGGATGCATGGTGGGTAGACGGTCAACTCAACCTTCAAACATCTCATCCTGCCTTTAAATCTAAGAATGATTGAACAAAGAGAATTCCTTCTGTCAAAGGGATCTCGGATCTCCGATCGAAAGGGGATTCGAAGTTCCGACTGAAAGGGAACTTGCAGTTTTGACTGAAAGGGAACCTTGAAAGCAACTACAAAGTCTGCACGTCTAAACAAAGGAGCCACATGCCGTCACTACCTCCCCATTATACTTTCTACTTGAACTTTAAATAAAGCCATCGATTTCGGCGTCGTCAATTCACACCACCTCCACTACTGATGCGTAGCCAGGTCGACTCGGGAGTGCGCTGGGGTCTGCTAAACGTTAGCATTCTTCGACTTGCTGTACTATGCACTGACTGGCCGCAAAGCATGAATATTGGGACCCTGTAGCATATCTTGTTATACGACCTCTGCTTCCACAGCAACACAAGAGCGGGAAAATACTGGCGGTATAATCACAATCACTCTTTCAAATTCTGGCATTCAGCTGAGATCTCTGCTAGCCTCATAAACGGCGCCCCTCGCAACGCTAGCCACAATCCCCGGCCGCGGCGCAGCTCTTTGCCCGCGCAATGGTGTCCTCATGTTCCGCCAAATTAAATTAAATACATGTATGACCCCGGACTACTTCAACTTCCGCGCTCGCAACCATTCTCTGCGGATTTTCTGCAACTGGACGATAATTGCAGTCCTCAAATGACCTTGTGTCATTTTGCCAGGATAAGATACTTCTTCCCTTGCTGGTCTGCAGCAATGGCGAGCTCCACGATCTGGTCCACTAGACCGCGATTCCACGGGGATGTTTTGTACTGGTCGCTGTGGTCCCATCTAAGTCTCATTTCTGGTGCTGCGACACCGTGCTGCGGCTCCGCCGATGGCATCATGATGAATTCTCCTAGGCTGGAAACACGAAAAAGCCTGCATGTGGTGTCGTGGACCAGGTCCTGAAAGTAGTTGGTTGCGTAAAGATATTTTGCAGATCACTCACGATGATGTAGGCCGTAACTGTAGACTTGCTCGGCCACCCCTGATGCCTCGATTTGCGAATCGCTTTGGTGATGTGGTGCTCTGCAAGAGCGGTTGCGAGCGCGACGACCTCTGCAGTCGTAGTAACCCGGTCGCCGTTGGGCATGACTTGGCAGGCGGTATGGGAGAAGGAGTCGACACAGTCAAGGACTGTATCGCACATAGTCGAGGTGTTAAGAGGTGGCAATTTCACTGCGATTCTCTGGGTGTATATATACCTAGATGAAACTAAGCCTTTGTCAAAAGGTGCGATTGCTCGCATTATATTTGTGAACAAAGCCTTATAATGGACGGTTGTTGACTGCACATAGAGAGAAAGGAGAACAAACGAAATAAGCAGTAATGACGCGATCGATACTAGCGACCGAAAGCGCGTCGACACCGACTTGATTCGGCCATGATGCGAGACTCTTCGCGATGCGCCGAGAGCCGACCCAGATGCTCTTCCCGAAGTACAACCCGGCATATGTGCGATCGTTCTAGATCACGCAAACATGGAGATATCCAGAGCGGCAGCTACGACGGTGTTAGACGTGCCGAGCGTCGAGCAAGGCTACTCTAGACGTACCAGACCGACAAACCACATAGCTGCTCTATTTGCTTCCGGTACAATCTAGGGATGGAGAAAAGAGACCGTACCGCTGGCCGCCGGCGCCGCAGGTCGCCTCCGAGGGCGTACGGTTCGAAGTCGGTGATATCCACACATGACGATGGTGGATACTATCCTGTCTGTACCGCCGGCGCGCTATGCGCCTTGAGGGAGCAGGTGAAGAGCGGTTGGGCGCGGCGCGTGCGCTGGCGGATGCCGGTCCCGAGTCGCCGAAAGCGCGCTCGGTGACGCGCGGCGAGAAGTTGGTGGGAAGTACGGCCACGCGGCGCGCCCGGATACCGGAGGTCCGCACGGAGACCGATGTACGTCGCAAGCGTGAGCCGGGAAGGCTGGAGCGGAAGGGAACGCAGGAGGAAGCAAGTTGGCGCTCACAGAAGAGATCGAAGTCGACGTTCGGGTTATGCGTGAACAGAGGGCCGGCGCGTTGCAAGTGTGGTGGTTTTGGGGAGCGAATAGAAGGGAAGGAGCCGGGGTTGGCGCGCAGAAGATGGCGGCGGCGGTCCAATGCATCCAGAAGACCGTCGTTGTCGACAGGGTGCACATGGACCTGGACGCGACGGCTCGTGCAAAACATTTCTGGACGATGTGCGAAAACATTCCGATGGTGAACTGTGGCCCTCCCGTTATCATATATACCGCCACAAGTCCGCCACTATGGCAGACGGCGAGACGATTGGTCATTGGGTCGAACGCCAGACCGGTCACTTCCCGGCGAGCATTTCCACCTGCCGCAAGTTGCTGCACCCAAATTTCAACGAACCCCAGATGCGGAGGCTTCTCCATCGTAAGCAGCTTTCAGCTCAGGTCGCGTAATCACACTCACCGTAGCCTCTCGCCAACATCCAATGAAACCATGTCCGGTCCCGAATAAAAGCAGCGCCTCGTCGTCATCTTCGCGCTTGATCCACAAAACCTTGGTTGTAGGTCCGCGCAGCTCCGACCAGGCGGGAGCTGGAATTTTGCTTTGCGTCGCCAAGTCCCAGATCTTGACCCCGTCGTCGCCGCCGCTGGCAAGCTGCTTGCCGTCGCTGCGGAGGTTCAGGGATAGGATTGAACCGTGATGGCCTTGCAGCTTGTACTGTTTGAATGAATGCATGCCGGAATGCAGGAGTTAAGCGTAAGGAGGAGGAGTTGCCTTGCTATTTAACTCGATGCCATAAAGGCTCTAGCGCAACAAAGGT
The DNA here is from genome assembly GCA_014461125.1 of Mycena kentingensis (nom. inval.). NCBI lineage: Eukaryota > Fungi > Basidiomycota > Agaricomycetes > Agaricales > Mycenaceae > Mycena > Mycena kentingensis (nom. inval.). Next base: position 1,920,690 of record JACAZG010000005.1, on the reverse strand, counting down.
TCTATGATGTGCAAGATCTTTGTCTCGAACATAGACGCTTTGTCATGAACCAAGAAAGAAAGAATCCAAAACAAAAACAAAAACAAAAACAAACAAAAAAACAAAGAGTCAATACGGCTCTAAGGAAAGCACAAAGGGTGCTTCTAAGCTCTGAAGATCGGGGTGCTTATAGGGGCCATCTGCCCAATCTAGCCAACAAAGCGGCGACGAAGCGGCCGACATTTTCCGTACTCACTGCACACTTTCCGCTTCTGAGCAAATCACACCTAACCTTTCGCGGTACCCACATGTACAGCATTCGATAAAGGACCCGATATAATGGAGCTGGTTTCCTCAGCTCTCCGCGCTCTAGGTTCCATAATAAGTAAATATATTGGTTAGTACAGTATGAGGAAGTGCACTACAGGATTCAGAGTGAGGACTGCGCGAGACCGCATGTCGGTGGCGATCGCGAGTCAGACTTGCATCCCCATAGATTCTGACGCAGCAAACTTGAGAAATTGGAGGCGGCGGGAGAGGGCGAACGACGACGAGCGGATGCGCGACCTCAATATCCGAATACCGAGAGTGCATCTGGAGCATTTCCTTCTCCTCTTCGCTCCTTCATAGCCCATTCGCCGGACACTGATTCCATCAACATCCATATCAACGATCAATACATCCAGTATGCTACCGGGAGCGCACTTTGGAGCTTGGCGTGGCGAAACGGTCATCGCGCGATGAAGGGCACATACCGCGTGAGAACGGCGTCTAGATGAAGATAAATCTAAAGTTGTCCATAAGCAAAGCGAGAAGACACTGGGGAGGGGGTCTATTAGCGTCGCGAGGTGAGGGGCGTAATGATGCGTAAACACGACCTGCTGATTCCACGGGATTTGATTCGAAGGAAGCCGGTAGAGGGCGCACACTCGGCGCGAACATACAGTGGACTAGAGCCGGATGGGTTAGTGCGAGAGCAGAACTCTGTGACTATTAGACCCGAGTCGGTCGAGGATCGTTGCTCTCGATGCCGGGAACGCGACTAGGGTATGTGTTACTATCTTGCCAGCATGAACGCAAAGGACAACACAGCAGTGTTGCGACGCACCAACAGGAACGGTTCAACGCTGTCAGAACCATATTCCGCCAGATGGTGTTCTTCTACGAGCGAGTCGTGTTATTCGGCCGATTTGGATGCCAAACGAGTTAGCGACAAGGGCTGCGCCCTTTGGATGGCGCTTTCTCGGGGGTATGTGCATATGGTGGAGATAGTGGGTAGATGATACAGGAGGAGGTTCGCGGCACGCACCGACAAGTTCGGTCGCCATCCCACTTTCCAGTTCTCTGTACCTCGCATCGGTAGCGCTCGTGAACTCCATCGCAGCAGAAGGCGCTATAAGCGACGAGAAGGGCTTCGAGCTGCAGACGGTCGTTCACATCGGTCGCACCTTATTGGTGGGAGGCCACATTAGTCGTCGCCCGCGTCCTCGACGTCCTGCGTGCACGGAGGCGGCGGATAGCGATTAAAAGGCGTGCTTGGAGGCGTCATTGGTCGGAAGAGACCACGGAGAGTGTAGGAGACGCACCGGCTCGATGGCTTGCCGTCCCATCGCCAAATCTCCGTCGCTCATCATAGGTGTATCATCCTCGACACGGCTGGTAAATGAGACCATCTTCGAAATTGTGGACCCCTTAGGAGGGCGAGTCGTGTTCTGGGGACACAGAGACCGTCTCCTTGGCCCGGCGCGTCCTCGTCGGTGGGGAATGACATGGCCAACGTCGGCTCGCCGCGAGCTCATGGAGGGTCGCTATGCGCGAGGCAAGATCATAAAGCGGCACTGAAGGGGTTGTGTAGGAGCATCTTCCGAGTCCGCGCATTCGGTTTGGGGAGAGGTTTATAGAGGATGGTGGTGTAATTGTGGTGGTGGCGTTCAACGGCTGCGACAGGCACTAGTGATCGTCACATCCGTCCTGTCTCCTGCGACTTGGAGAGCGCAGTACGCCGCCCTTCGCTCACAATACCAATACTGTCATCCATAGCTATGACCCAAAACCGCTGCTCCGCTCTGAGCAGGAAAATTCCGTCTCGCTTTCATTGCTGCTGCACGTCCGGCGTCAAAAGATATTGTTGAAGCCTCTGCTCGCCAGATTCTCGCCTAATAGCTAGATATCCTCAAACCCACAAACACCAGTCTTATTCATCCATAATTCAGAGGAAGTATACTACCGCACAGACGATATAGACAAAGATGATAGACAACCAGCTGCCGCGAATGCCTGCTTCGACGAGAAAAGGGGTAAAGAGAAAATGGAAACGGCAGTCTAGACACCGCAAACACTGACGAATAATCAGCTTCGCGACCCAGTTACATGAACAAGCACAGACCACAAGCGTTGCCGGTGTCTGGAGCTGCGGGGACGGAGTTTGCCTCTTGGGGAAGGCCACCACATGCCGGGCACGCATCACATTGGCAACAAATCAAGGTTCTGGAGACAGAGAGTTATCAAGGGAGGTGAATGAAGGAGCTCCGGATTGTACGAGGAAAATCTTCTTGTTCGGGATGTCTCTCGGCGTCGTATCGCCCGAGTCTGGGTTTTCCGTGGATACGAGCCTCCGCAGGGCTTAATGTGCAGGTTTGATTTTTCTTTGATGCATCTAAGGGCATTGAAAAGAGTAACAATGGCTCACAATGCTAGGTGCCTTGTTCTCTTCCACCACAAAGGCATCATTAGATAGCTTGCGATGCAGCCATTGAAGCCATTCAATGGCTCAAATGCGTTGCGGGACCAATGGCTGCAAAATCTGTTCTAAAATTGGTACTCTCTATCTGGTAGTGTACCTTAGCATGCTTTTGACTACATCTAGTTCAGAAATTGTAATGTGCCCCTGTGACAGGTGAGAAATCAGGATAAAATCACAATTTCCTTGTTTTATTCGTTGTATCAGCGGTGGTGATAGCATCAGCACTGCATTTAAACATGAAATATGCTTCTAGACTACGAAATAATGTTTTCACTAAATTTCAACAGCCACTGAAATTTGGCCCACAACCGGGAGCCATTGGAAATTGCAACGCGATTCAGCCATTGAATGGCTTCAATGGCTGCATCGCAAGCTGTCTATTCTCCTGTTCTCCAAAGGGATCACATCCCTTTGTACATACGACCCTTCTTCACTTGGATAAACGATTGGCACAAAGAGAGTCCAGCCCTTGTTTCGAGGGACTATAAGTTGGCCGGTGCGCTGGACTTGGGCTCTTCAAAAACCTCCAACCAACCACTCGGCATGGACAGCTCCTTAGTTCCCAGCGGCGGCCTCATCGATATCGTCCTCGACCTACTCGGAAAACCAGAAGTCAGCTTGGCTCGTGAACGAAATTTAGCGGAGTATCGAAAACTGGTCAACGTAGCGGCCAGCTTGGTCGTCTTCAAGAGCTTCAGCCTTCGCCAAAGTCTCAACTTTTACGCGGACGCCCATGACGCGATTTGGTCGCCCCGCTTCGGCTGCACAGGCAGACCTTGGACGGGAAGGCTGGCGCCGGAGGTCGAAAAAACCTATTGCCAGGTATGTTTGCATTATAATACCATTTGCTAATGCGAATTCTTTCACAGTGGTTAGTTGACCATGGTCTCTGTGTTGTTTTCGGCGTCGGGGGACGTCGCTGATACCATGCTTCGGGGATCAGCGTCGCAGCAGGGGGTTGAAGCAGTGGCTAGCGGCGCTAAGCAGAACCTTGAACCCACAGCGATCCGCTGGGATTTCAACCACGGGTTTCAATCGTCCACCTGGAACATGAACGTCATCGCGAAGGTGCTCAACCTGGTCGGTCAGATGGATGGAATCGGACTGGAACAAATGGAACAAGGATTTCTTAGTCTCGCCACAATCGAGCGCCTCGTCTGGGAGAAGGTCAAGGCTCTCCGCCGCGAATGGCTTGTGCGAATGCCGTAGAAGGGAAACGTATGAGGGCATTTCGTCTTGATAAACCGTAGTAGCATATGAAACGGTACCGTACAAACACCTAGAAGGAGGAACGTCGTGAGCTCAATGCTCGGCATTTAACTCGACTTGGATCACTGTCCGAACCAAAACCACCCAACAGAACTGCACAAGGGAGCGGGAGACATTTCATGGCCTGCCGAGTGGAGCGCACCGGGGGATAACTAGGGGTGAGTGAGGGGGCGCACAAGCCCGGCATGCGCTCGGCCCCAGCTGAAGAGCTGAGAGCAGCCTTGTTAATCGAGGGCGTACACGACCGTTATACCCACCTGCGGCGATGCTCTTACCCTCGGAAGGGAGTCGAAAAGGAGTGCGCGTGGCGTGGTGCTGCGTGAGTGCGTACGCGGATGGTTGTATGCGAACGCCCGATAGAGGCGCGACGGGCCGGAAACTCGGTGGATCGCCGGACTCGCGTCCAGAACGTGGATGTGGGGAGATGGATGTGGAAGAGGAGGGGGCGGTGGGCGAGACCGCATTCAAGAGGAAAAGGCGGTGTTGGAGACGAGGACACCGGTCTGGGCGAATCGGCGGTCATCACCGACGACACGTTCCTAGCCAGCGGCGCAAGGGCGTGAAGAGACCTTGTGGGGCTGAGGAGGGAGACCATACGGGGGGCGCGTTGGGAGGCACTGGAGCGGAGCGCGCACGGAGGAGGTGTGCATGGGTGGACGGATCGGCGCGTGGCGCCTGAGACGCGTCATCGGCCAGCTCGCGCCGCCCATCGGGCTGGAGACGGCGGGGACGTGACGGGGAGGCTGGCGGTGGGGAGGAATGTAGCAGTGTAGGTACGTACGGAAAAGAGAGCTGGCGGCGAGAGACTGGGATTGGATGTGGACTTAGTCGGCGCTTGTCCGAGCGCAGCTCTACGTCAAGAATCCGGGGACGGCGTTGAGCCCAGCTGGGAGGGGCCAGGAGAGTTGGGCGGGGCGGGTGGAGGGAACGGCGTTGGAGCCGTTAGAGGCGAAGCTTCGAGAAGGCCGGTCTGGGCGAATCGGCGGTCATCACCGACGACAGGTTGCCAGCCAGCGGCGGAAGGGTGCGGAGGGGCGGTGTGGGGCTGATGAGAGGACCATCACCGGGCGCGTTGGGAGGTGCTGGAGCGGAGCGCGCACGGAGGAGGCGCATAGGCTCGACGAATCGGCGCGCGGCGCCTGACACACGCGTCATCGGCCAGCTCGCGCCGCCCGTCGGGCTGGAGACGGCGGGGACGTGACGGGGAGGCTGGCGGTGGGGAGGAATGTAGCAGTGTAGGTACGGAAAAGGGAGCTGGCGGCGAGGGACGGGGATTGGATATGGGCGCTTAGTCGGCGCTTATCCGAGCGCAGCTCTGCGTCCAGCGCGCAGGAGTGCGGAGACAGTGTTGCGCCCAGCTGAGAGGGGGCAGGCAGGACGGCGGGGGTGGGGCGGGTGGAGATGGAGGCGGTGGAGATGGAGGCGACGCGGAAGATGTGGCTGAGGGCGCCGCGCGACTGCGTTCCTGCGGCGCACTACCGAAGCGGGAGTGCGCGCGGAACGGACTACGGCCTGCGACACTGGACGGCACATAATGCCAGACGCAGCTGGCGGTGGAGGGGATCTGGGGCATCGGGATCTGGGGCCGATGGGGAGCGGACGTGAGCCGCGACGGCCTGCGTTGCGCGCGGTGACGGTCGACGAGTACGAGCACGACCACTGTACATGTAGGTTAGAGATTGTCGTGAGGAATAGAGGATAGCGCACCAAGCTAACAAATCGCCCGCCCACCGATTCTCTCGGAACCCTCCTCGGCGCCTGCGCAGTTAGCAGGGGATGCGGGTCGGTGTCGGGAGGTTGGCTGTGGACGGCGTCGACGTCGAGCAAGCCGCAGGGCCAGCCCGGCGTCCACACTGCTCGTGGAGGAGCAAGACAAGGCGATTCCGAAGTCGCGATCACGAGAAAATCACACCACAAATCGCGTCGCCGATAAAAGTCTTCACAGTCCAACAACGGTCAAGTTTCGTCCAGGCCGCGGAACGGGGAGTTTTCAAAGTCTATCATTTACCAACTGAAACTAGCACCCAAGCCAGACTTTAACTAGCAGAAGGCATGCTATGACTACATCGCAACAGCCTTGGAAGCCTCCCAGCTAGGAACGTAGGTACTCGGCTTGATCAGAAACTTGTGCGGAAGGTTACCGGCGACCTGCCCCTCCTCCTGCGCGCGCCGTATGTCCTCGCGAACACTGTGCTAATCTCAGCTGACACGAAAATTGGACTGAGGGACGTCAACGTACGAATCAATCGCAAAATCGGCGAGTTCTTGGTGTTCTTTGCGGAGTTGAGCGGGTTGGAAAAATGCTGCTGTCTGGACTGCCGCAATCTCCCCGAAGACGCCGAGCTTCTTGTTCTCACGAAGGTCGGGGTGCACCTGAAAGACGACGCAGAAGGCAGTCCATCGAAGCTGCCCCTTTGCAGTCCGATACTCTATGGTGACCGCGACTTCCCACACAACATCCAGCTGCAGGGCATGCTCTCCGAGGATGGGGCCGACGGCAATGAAGCGGGGGCAGCCCGGAGCCTCGGGACGGAGCACCGGCAGAGTCGCCGCTCTCGAGGTGGAGTTGTTTCCCCGTTCACCGTAGATCCGGATAGAGATGTTCTTGCCAGGAGCCCGACCCTGAGACGCGAGAATCAACAAAAATCATCCTCGACCCCGGGGGTGAACGTACAGAGACAAAGTACATGCGACCGTGGACCATTTTTCGAGTGCAAGCGACCAAAAGTGGGGCGGAGACGAGCGGTACTAGGCTGGAAGCTAGGGTAAACTCAGATGGGGGCTCGTTTATATCTAGTCTGCAGTCTTTCACGGAGGATTTCACAGTGACGCGTTCGGAAGCTTGCTCAAAAGGGAGGCACGTTGCGACAGAGAAGCACGCTCAAAGGGATCTGGGGCCTTTAACGACGAATTCATATTTGAAGGTGATATGTTCCGGACGTAAGTGCATGGATCTAGGGACGAGAACGACAAAACCACGAGACTGCTCTATTTGCTTCCGATACAATCTAGGGATGGAGAAAAGAGACCGTACCGCTGGCCGCCGGCGCCGCAGGTCGCCTCCGAGGGCGTACGGTTCGAAGTCGGTGATATCCACACATGACGATGGTGGATACTATCCTGTCTGTACCGCCGGCGCGCTATGCGCCTTGAGGGAGCAGGTGAAGAGCGGTTGGGCGCGGCGCGTGCGCTGGCGGATGCCGGTCCCGAAGTCGCCCAGCGCGCTCGGTGACGCGCAGCGCGAAGTTGGTGGGAAGTACGGCCACCTGGCGCGCCCGGATACCGGAGGTCCGCACGGAGACCGATGTACGCCGCAAGCGTGAGCCGGGAAGGCTGGAGCGGAAGGGAACGCAGGAGGAAGCAAGTTGGCGCTCACAGAAGAGATCAAGTCGACGTTCGGGTTATGCGTGAACAGAGGGCCGGCGCGTTGCAAGTGTGGTGGTTTTGGGGAGCGAATAGAAGGGAAGGAGCCGGGGTTGCGCGCAGAAGATGGCGGCGGCGGTCCAATGCATCCAGAAGACCGTCGTTGTCGACAGGGTGCACATGGACCTGGACGCGACGTAGAGTGCGGCGCTCCGCGCCGGGAGCACGCACTGCCGAAGAGCTCGTTCTCGGTTTGCGCCCGGTGAGCTGGCGCTGCTGGGCGCCCGGTCAACACAGCGTCGGAGTGAGGTCGACAGCTCGGGCGCTGGGAGCGCGCGCTGCCGAAGAGCTCTCTCGTCCTTCGCTTGCGCCCGGTGAGCTGGTGCTGCTGGGCGCCGGTCAACGCAGCGTCGGAGTGAGGTCGACAGCTCGGCGCTGGGAGCGCGCTGCCGAAGAGCTCTCTCGTCCGCCGCTTGCGCCCGGCGAGCTGGTACTGCTGGGCGCCGGTCAACGCGCGCGTCGGAGTGAGGTCGACAGCGGAGGGTCTTCCAGGACGTATACGCATAGAGAGCTAAAGTAGGTCAGCTGTATCCAGGCTCAGGCGGATAGCGCACCAAAAAAGCTGCCCTCGCCTCAATGGCCGCAAAATCGCCCAGACACTTCGTCTGCGAGCTGTACGGTTGTAGGGCTCGGAGGAACTCGGGAACCTGGCCGAGGAACCGCTGGCAGCGGACGCCGCCCGATGGTAGAGCCAGCCGGCGTCCGTACCTGGGACGAATAGTGTCGCAGCCAAAGGCAAGTCAAAAATGTATGGGAACATATCACGGTCACTCGTCGAATAGGTTCGTCGTCGCGTTCCCATTGCCAACCCATTGCCATCCATACATATATTCTCTGCACTAGTTTATCTCTTCTCTCCCCAGCACTCAAATCAAAACAATGTCCTCTCCATCGCCCCGAGCGTTGAGCCCCCCTACAAAACTCAGCCTGCGCAAAGAGTTTATGAGCGATGGCCAAATGCCTGGTGGTAATGAACACACCAGGTTACTGAACCCCTTCTCAAGCTGTAGCAAAAGCAAACGCTGATCTCTAATCTCGTTGGAGAGTCGTTCGACCTGTAGCGCCTTCAAAATTTGCGTGAGAGGGAGAAAAATATGGAACAGCGCTGGTGAGCTCACCAGTTTCTCGCGTTGAGAGTTCTCATTGCTGATCCTCAGCTGCTCCGCGAGCAGGATAATGTGGGATTCCTGGAATTTGTTCATTTTCGCTCACAGACCCGTCCGTCATACCACTCACCAACCCATTGATTTGCCCCTGCATGCTCGCATGCTGTTCAAGACTGCGTTTAAGGTTGGAAATCTTGATATCCGAGTCTCTTCCGGCTTCTCGAAGCTTCTCGTTCAACGCCCAAGTTCTCCCGCGCTCCGCCTCGCGCTCGACCGCCAGAGCCTCAAGCTCTTTGATCCGAGTCTCTAGGAATTGGATGTGTTCCTCGGCACGCTGCACCCTCACAGTGTCCGGCGAAGGCAGATTTCTGACCTGTGTAGGATGCATGGTGGGTAGACGGTCAACTCAACCTTCAAACATCTCATCCTGCCTTTAAATCTAAGAATGATTGAACAAAGAGAATTCCTTCTGTCAAAGGGATCTCGGATCTCCGATCGAAAGGGGATTCGAAGTTCCGACTGAAAGGGAACTTGCAGTTTTGACTGAAAGGGAACCTTGAAAGCAACTACAAAGTCTGCACGTCTAAACAAAGGAGCCACATGCCGTCACTACCTCCCCATTATACTTTCTACTTGAACTTTAAATAAAGCCATCGATTTCGGCGTCGTCAATTCACACCACCTCCACTACTGATGCGTAGCCAGGTCGACTCGGGAGTGCGCTGGGGTCCGCTAAACGTTAGCATTCTTCGACTTGCTGTACTATGCACTGACTGGCCGCAAAGCATGAATATTGGGACCCTGTAGCATATCTTGTTATACGACCTCTGCTTCCACAGCAACACAAGAGCGGGAAAATACTGGCGGTATAATCACAATCACTCTTTCAAATTCTGGCATTCAGCTGAGATCTCTGCTAGCCTCATAAACGGCGCCCCTCGCGCAACGCTAGCCACAATCCCCGGCCGCGGCGCAGCTCTTTGCCCGCGCAATGGTGTCCTCATGTTCCGCCAAATTAAATTAAATACATGTATGACCCCGGACTACTTCAACTTCCGCGCTCGCAACCATTCTCTGCGGATTTTCTGCAACTGGACGATAATTGCAGTCCTCAAATGACCTTGTGTCATTTTGCCGCGGATAAGATACTTCTTCCCTTGCTGGTCTGCAGCAATGGCGAGCTCCACGATCTGGTCCACTAGACCGCGATTCCACGGGGATGTTTTGTACTGGTCGCTGTGGTCCCATCTAAGTCTCATTTCTGGTGCTGCGACACCGTGCTGCGGCTCCGCCAATGGCATCATGATGAATTCTCCTAGGCTGGAAACACGAAAAAGCCTGCATGTGGTGTCGTGGACCAGGTCCTGAAAGTAGTTGGTTGCGTAAAGATATTTTGCAGATCACTCACGATGATGTAGGCCGTAACTGTAGACTTGCTCGGCCACCCCTGATGCCTCGATTTGCGAATCGCTTTGGTGATGTGGTGCTCTGCAAGAGCGGTTGCGAGCGCGACGACCTCTGCAGTCGTAGTAACCCGGTCGCCGTTGGGCATGACTTGGCAGGCGGTATGGGAGAAGGAGTCGACACAGTCAAGGACTGTATCGCACATAGTCGAGGTGTTAAGAGGTGGCAATTTCACTGCGATTCTCTGGGTGTATATATACCTAGATGAAACTAAGCCTTTGTCAAAAGGTGCGATTGCTCGCATTATATTTGTGAACAAAGCCTTATAATGGACGGTTGTTGACTGCACATAGAGAGAAAGGAGAACAAACGAAATAAGCAGTAATGACGCGATCGATACTAGCGACCGAACGCGTCGACACCGACTTGATTCGGCCATGATGCGAGACTCTTCGCGATGCGCCGAGAGCCGACCCAGATGCTCTTCCCGAAGTACAACCCGGCATATGTGCGATCGTTCTAGATCACGCAAACATGGAGATATCCAGAGCGGCAGCTACGACGGTGTTAGACGTGCCGAGCGTCGAGCAAGGCTACTCTAGACGTACCAGACCGACAAACCACATAGCTGCTCTATTTGCTTCCGGTACAATCTAGGGATGGAGAAAAGAGACCGTACCGCTGGCCGCCGGCGCTGCAGGTCGCCTCCGAGGGCGTACGGTTCGAAGTCGGTGATATCCACACATGACGATGGTGGATACTATCCTGTCTGTACCGCCGGGGCGCTATGCGCCTTGAGGGAGCAGGTGAAGAGCGGTTGGGCGCGGCGCGTGCGCTGGCGGATGCCGGTCCCGAAGTCGCCGCTTCGGTGACGCGCGGCGAGAAGTTGGTGGGAAGTACGGCCACGCGGCGCGCCCGGATACCGGAGGTCCGCACGGAGACCGATGTACGTCGCAAGCGTGAGCCGGGAAGGCTGGAGCGGAAGGGAACGCAGGAGGAAGCAAGTTGGCGCTCACAGAAGAGATCGAAGTCGACGTTCGGGTTATGCGTGAACAGAGGGCCGGGCGCGTTGCAAGTGTGGTGGTTTTGGGGAGCGAATAGAAGGGAAGGAGCCGGGGTTGCGCGCAGAAGATGGCGGCGGCGGTCCAATGCATCCAGAAGACCGTCGTTGTCGACAGGGTGCACATGGACCTGGACGCGACGAGAGTGCGGCGCTCCGCGCCGGGAGCACGCACTGCCCGAAGAGCTCGTTCTCGGTTTGCGCCCGGTGAGCTGGCGCTGCTGGGCGCCGGTCAACACAGCGTCGGAGTGAGGTCGACAGCTCGGCGCTGGGAGCGCGCTGCCGAAGAGCTCTCTCGTCCTTCGCTTGCGCCCGGTGAGCTGGTGCTGCTGGGCGCCGGTCAACGCAGCGTCGGAGTGAGGTCGACAGCTCGGCGCTGGGAGCGCGCGCTGCCGAAGAGCTCTCTCGTCCTTCGCTTGCGCCCGGCGAGCTGGTACTGCTGGGCGCCGGTCAACGCAGCGTCGGAGTGAGGTCGACAGCGGAGGGTCTTCCAGGACGTATTACGCATAGAGAGCTAAAGTAGGTCAGCTGTATCCAGGCTCAGGCGGATAGCGCACCAAAAAAGCTGCCCTCGCCTCAATGGCCGCAAAATCGCCCAGACACTTCGTCTGCGAGCTGTACGGTTGTAGGGCTCGGAGGAACTCGGGAACCTGGCCGAGGAACCGCTGGCAGCGGACGCCGCCGATGGTAGAGCCAGCCGGCGTCCGTACCCGGGACGAATAGTGTCGCAGCCAAAGGCAAGTCAAAAATGTATGGGAACATATCACGGTCACTCTCCTTCCGCCTCCATCTGCCTCGACCGTCGACACCTTTGTCTCCTTGAAACAGCCTTGGGGCCCGATATTCCTTTCTGCTCTATGAACTGTTTAATCCTCTCTTCCATATCTCCCTTTCAATCTCAAGCTGCCTTTTGTCTCGCACAATCGACCTGCTTCTTTCTTCGTTTCACTACTTAAATCCTCCTCCAGCCGGTTGTAGCCACCCTACCCACAGTCTTTCGCATGGCGCCACCGCCCCACATTTGCAAAGCTTGTCCCCTACGCCCCGATCGCGCCAACCATCGTCTCGAACCCCATGAACGCATCGAGCATCAGGCCGCTGTTGAAGCTTTCCTCGAAAGCCAGCAGGCCGCTGAACTCGACAAGATTGCGGACCTCGTCACGGGCTTGACTCTGTCGGACCGCGAGCACGCTCGCCACCCACATTCTAGTCCTCAAGCCGATTTACAACCTGCCACTCCCAACGTCAACCGAATCTCGGCCGCAGACGCGTGGAAAGCTGTTAATGGAGTCATTTCTGATCTGGAGCGGCCTGAGCTCCACCCAGCAGCGGCCCGCACGCGTTCCGAAGATCAGCGTCTGCTCACAGACACCATTGAGCGCATCGGCGCTGCCCAGAAGCTGCTCGACGTCGAACGTGCACTCACGGCATCCCAGGCTGCACAGGCCGAGATTCGCCGCGCTGTCGAGGACGCCGCGGTCACTGTTGTCTCTGCAACTCGCCTGCTCTCCAGTATCAAGCCTCCATCAAGGACTTCGTCTCGCAGAAAACCGCTGCAGTGCGACGATGATGCTTTCCTAGCGCTGATCGAGCAGGTCAAAGTCGAAGCAGCTGCGCTGGACTCCCTCGTCGATGTGATTGGTAGGCTTGTACCTGCAGAGGTCTCAAATGCAGAAGTAGTGTATAACGCAGGTAAGTCAGCCTCCGCAGAAGTCAGATCGTCCATTGAATGCCCACCAGAACACTATTTCATAAACCCTCTCGAGTCCTACGACCTTGTCGCCCAGCTCACGGTTCTTCTGGCCGTAATTTGCAACGTGGTCATCGGCGTCGCGACGCAGAACTGCGACTTTATCCTTGAGCTGGTCACAATCATCATCCAGCTCACAATGTCTCTCGGCACCGGAGGCAACATTCTCAATCTACGACAAAAGGAGGTGCTCAATCAGCTTCCTCCAAGTCTCGAGAGCGCCCTTCACAAGTTCAAACTTGACCCCAAGACCGTTATTTACGCCACCTGCCCTGCTTGTCACTTCACGCACGCACCGACGGGCAACCGTCTCTCCGATGAGCCGTCGTATCCCACCACATGTCAAGGGTTCATCTTCCCGGAGAAGGGCAACTTCGGTTCAGTGCGGCGCGTCCCTGCTTGAGCTCCGCCAGGGGAAACTGCGCCCTAGGAAGCCGTTTGTCTACCCGTCGTTCATAGACTATATCGCATCCATGGTCTCCGACCCGGAAATAGAGTCTATGTGCGATAGTGCGTGCGATACGGCGCTCTCTGCTGTGCGCGAAGCAATGTCCCGCGATCCCGGGGCATCCCGCTCAGCCGACTTTGTGAACAACGTCTTCGAGGCCGCGTTCTTGCGAAGTTTTGAGGGACCTGTTCCTGGAGAGCTGTTCATCGAGCGCAATGGACGTATGCGTCTTGCCTTCGAGATCATGGTGGACTTCTTCAACCCGAATGGTACTAGAAAGCGAGGGAATCACGACTCTATCGGCCTCATCGCAGTCGTTAACCTCAACATCCTCGAGGATATGCGGTATCGACCGGAGTTCATGTGGTTAAGTATCATTCTCGGCCCACACGAGCCGAACCACGACCAGCTCTCATACTATTTTCGGCCCATTGTGGACGACTTTGTGACTGGATGGCAGCGCGGCTTCCGCCTCTCTCGAACGGCCTCGTCTTCCTCCGGGCGCAGTGTAGACATTGCGATTGCGATCAATGTTAACGACCTACCGGCGACGCGGAAAGTAACGGGTATGGCCGCGGGAAATTCCCATCATTTCTGTATGTTTTGCGAACTCTTCGGCATCGAGCACATGCACGACACCGATTTTCACAACTGGAAGACGCGTGACATCCGTGTTCTGCGGGAGCAAGCGTTCAAGTGGCGGGACGCGCGCGCTCTCACGAGGAGAGGGAGAAGATATTCAAGCAGTACGGTGTTCGATGGTCCGAATTTTGGCGTCTTCCTTACTGGGACCCAACTCGGATGGCCGTCGTTGACAGTATGCATTGCATTCTTGAAGGGCTAGTCCATCATCACTGTCGCCGCGTACTCCAAATCGACGCCAAGGTGGCGAAGCGCAAGGTAGTCATGGGTGCAGCATTTACACATGACTGGACCCCTTACGACCCCACGCGCCTCCATCCCGCCTATCACCTGAGGAACGAGGACGAGCTGGAACATGTTTTCAGGATTCAAGCAAAACTTCAGCAGCCGATTGTTGAGGACGAGCCCGGAGAGACAGTGAATGATTTAGACGATGAAGACATCGAGATGGTGGATGCGCCGGACCCACGATTCGCTCCTGCTCTCACTCTGGACAAGATGAAAGAACACATCTTCGCCAATAATCTACAACCTCTGCGGTTTGTAGCTCACTCTTTGAATCTTGTCACGTATGTCATCAAAGAGCCTAAGAAATCCAAAAGGGGAGGTGCTGCAAAGGCGCCAGAGCGGCGATATCTGACAAAGAAGGAGCTGACTGATCAGCTGGGTCTTTGGGTACGCTTCTAGGCCACTGTGACGCCATTACTGATCGCATTACTTTAGAGGGAAACTCAGCCAGCAACGAATGACGCCCAGATTCCTCGCAGCATAGGCATGCAACAGCTCAAGTTCATACAGCGCGTCATTTCGGATACGGTGACCCCGTCGTGGGTGGACTCTGTACCGCACAACTACGGGGAGAGTAATGCCGGTACAATCAAGGCGGGAGAGTGGCGCATTTTAGCGACAATATATATTCCAATCGCCCTGATACTCCTCTGGGGCGACTTGGAGACGCCGGACGCGCATTTTTCGCGTCTCCTGGACCATTCCATGGCACTGTTCCAGGCCGTCATCCTGGTCTGCCGCTACACGATGACGACTGACCGAGCGCATCAATACCGTGAACTGCTCAAGAAATGGGTGGAGGGACTTTCGTCCCTCCATCCACACACGCGCGCCCACGCCATGCGACCCAATATCCACATCGCTTTCCACATCTACGACTTCCTCCTCATGTTTGGACCCGTGATATCGTGGTGGTGCTTTCCCTTCGAACGTGTTATCGGATTACTGCAGCGCATCAACACCAATAACCACATTGGCGGCCAGCTCGAGAGCACACTCACTCGGTCTTGGTATAGAGGCGCAAACCTGCGGCGATGGCTCCGTCGCCCGAATTGCCCCGCCGTGATAAAGGAGATCAAAGTGCTCTTCGACAAAGTCTTCCCGTCCTACAACCTCCCCGTGGATTCCGCAGACGGCGGGAGGGACGGGAGTCGCGCGCACTACAAACGGAACAATGTCAACTTCTCGCGCGCCGACACTCATCTCGGCAATAGTCTAGTGCTATATTACGCACATGGCTCAGACACTCCCATTCCCGGGAGCATCGAGAAGATTGAATCCACTGCCGGTCGGGTCACCTTTACAATACGTCGTCAGAAAACACTGCCCCCCGGTGCCCGGGACCCCTTCCGTCCATATTATCCGCTATTTCCGGCACAGACGTACTCAGCTCATATGTCGGAGATGTGCGACGCGGTTCCTGTGGAAGATGTGGTTTGCCATGTTGCGCGGTTGAACTTTACTGCAGGTCGATGTGTTATTCTCAATCTTGGGAGGGCGTAGAGTTTATTGGATGTTAATGGCCGCCAGCTATATAGAGTAACAGCAATGGGAATTGAATCTGGCCTGAAGTACACTTGAATGTTATTGTACTTTGAAGAATTTTATCAGCGACGCGACGCGATGTGTGGTGTGATTTTCTCGTGATCGCGACCTCTGAATCGGCTTGTCTCGCTCCTCCACGAGCAGCGTGGGCGCAGTTGCTCACAGGCTGGCCCTGCTGCTTGCTCGGACGTATACGCCGTCCACAATCAACCGCCCGACACCGCCCGCGCATTCCCTGCTAGCTGCGCAGGCACCGAGGAGGGTTTCCAGAGTCGGTGGGCGGACGATGGGGACAGTTTGGTGCGCTATCCACCATTCCTCCCAACGATCTCTAACCTACATGTACAGCTGTCGTGCTCATACTCGTCGACCGTCTCCGCGCGCAACACCGGCCGTCGCGGCTCACGTCGCTCCCCCATCCGCCCCAAATCCCGATGCCCCAGATCCCTCAAGCGCCAGCGGCGTATAGGCATTATACGCCGTCCGGCGTCGCAGCCCGTAGTGCGCCCACGCGCACTCCCGCTTAGGCAGTGCGCCGTAGGAACGCAGTCGCGCTGCGCCGTCAGCCACGTCTTCCGCGCCGCCTCCAGCTTCCGCCGCCGCCTCCGTCTCCGCCTCCGTCTCCGCCAACCTCTCCTCCACCCGCCCCACCCCCCGCCCTCTGCCCCCTCTCGGCTAGGCGCAACACCGTCTCCGCACTCCTGTGCGTTGGACGCAGAGCTGCGCTCGGATAAGCGCCGACTGAGCACCCACGTCCATTCCCCGTCCTCCCCATCTACCCACTCAAACCGCCGGACTCCTCCCCATCTCCAGCCTCCCCACCACGTATCCGCCCACGTTCCCGCCCTCTCTACCCGCTGGGCACGAACTGGCCGATGACGCGTGTCAGGCGCCGCGCGCCGATTCGTCGAGAACATAAGGAGGCGCCTCCTCCTCCGTGCGCGCTCTGCTCCAGCACCTCCCAACGCGCCCCCGAGTGGTCTCCCTCCTCGGCCCCACAACACCCCTTCACGCCCTTGCGCCGCTGGCTGGGGACGTGTCGTCGGTGCCAACCGCCGACTGCCGATTCGGCCAGCCCGACCCCGTCGCCTTCAACAAAGCCAAAGCCAGGGCGTCGTTGAAGACCATTTTTGCTCTCTCACGCAGCCCGTCCTCCGCCTCATCCTCTTTAACATCCATATACCCGCCTCCACAGTTCTGGACGCGAGTCCGGCATCCCACCGAGCTTCCGGCGCGTCGCGCCTCTATCTGTCATTCGCATTCGACCAACGGCTCCAACGCTGCCTTGCCCTCTTCAATGTAGTCTCGCCCACTGCCCCGTCTCCTCCCTCCATCTCCCCGCCCAATATGTTCCTCCGTCCCGGACTCGAATCAAGGACCTCACAGATTCGACCGACCTGTTCGCCCCTTTCATGGCACGCTCGCCTTCGCACGTACATCTCAGCCCCTCCGTCATGCCTGCTCGCCCCTTCATTCCGCGCTGGACGGCAACCCTTTTCGCAGAATTGGGAGCATGTTGATGGATGGGAACCGTGCAGCGGATGGCGAAGAGGAGGGTACGGAATACGCGTACTTCTAATGGCTTCGCTGTTGGCCAAGTACGTTAAGCTAGTGTTTTCTTCAGTGTTACTTGTACGGGCAATGTACGTCCAGACTGGATGGGCTGAACGGTCATCCTTACCATCTCGAATTGCATGTGAGGATATCGGCCTATTTCTGGGCGTGTCGCTGCGAACGCAGAACTTGCGCCAGACTCAGTGCTGTGGCCATTGCCGTCTAGTGGACGGGCGGATTCGAGAGGCGGGCGCAAGCGAAGGCCGCGCAGAGGTGGCAGGACACGGACATAGCTACATCTAAAGCAGTAAATTATGTTGACGGTAGTTAGAGGTTCCTAGATTTAAGCGGACCGGGCAGTGCGGTGAAGTCGTTTTTGCGAAACCATGCTGAGAATCTCTTTGTTCATCAACAACTCAGAAGAAGTACACGATCGCGCAAACTATATACGGAAGAATGATAGGAAACCAGCTGCCGCGAATGCCTGCTTCGACGAGGAAAAGCGTGAAGATAAAATGAAACGGTAGTCGAGGAACCGCAAATTCTGACCAACAATCAAATTTGCGCTCCAGGGATACAGACACACAAACCACGAGCATTGCCGGCCTCTGGAAGTGCCGGGGCGGGATTTGCTTCTTCGGGAAGTCCTCCACACGCTGGGCACGGACCACATTGGCGGCAAATAAAAGGTTCTGGGAATAGAGAGTTATGGAAGACGGGTCAATGAAGGAGCTCTGGGTCCGTACGAGGAAAATTTTCCGGATCTTGAGAGGAGCTTTCATCCACGAAGATATTCTCGTGGTCTTCCTCGGCGTCGTATCTCCGAGTGCGGTTTCTGTGAGGTCGGTAGTCCATGGCAGGGCTGTCTGTGTTATGCGGTCACGAGCCTCCGCAGGGCTTTATATCCAGGTTTGAAGCTTCTTTGATAGTCTAAGCGTTTTGGGGGCTCACAATGGCTTTCACAACAAACACATCATTCGTCTATTCTGTAAAGGCATCAAATTCCTTTGTACTTACTTTGTTCAATTTGACCATTGAAACCAAAGGAAGCCCGTCCCTTTCTTCCGCAGGACCATAAATTGATTGGCGCGCTGGACTATGGCTCTGCATAAGCCTCCAACCAACCACCCTACATGGACAAGTCCTTCGTTCCTAGCGGCGGCTTCGTCGATATCGTCCTTGACGGAAAGCCAGGAGTCAGCTCGGCCTGCAAGCGTAACTTGGTCGAGTATCAAAAGCTGGTCAAGATGGCAACCGACTTGGTCTTCCATATTTGGTCGACCCGGTTCGGCCGCACAGACAGACCGTGGACGGGAAGGTTGACGGCGGAGGTTCAGGAAGCATATAAACAGGTACGTTTGTGGGTGTTTATCTCACCGTTCACCGATCTTAATTATTTCACCTAAGTGGCTAGTAAACCATGGTATCTGTGTTGTTTTTGGAGTCGGGGCCGTTGCCGATACCACTCTTCTGGGATCGGCCTCGCAGCAGGGGGTCGAGGCAGTCAATCGCGGCACCAAGCAGGACCTAGAACTCACAGCGCTCCGCTGGGATTTCAACCACGGCTTCCAATCGTCGACATGGAACATGAACATGGTCTCGATGGTGCTCACTATTATCGCTAAGATGGACGCAATTGGGCTGAAACAGATGGAGCAAGGGTATCTCAGCCTCGCCACAATCGAGCTCGAGGTCTGGGACGTGGCCAAGGCGCTTCGCCGCGACTGGTTTGCGCGCATGCCGTAGGAGGGGTAGAAGAAAAGGTCGTATTCACGGGGGTACGCTGAACAGACTGTACGCAACCATGGCCTTAGAATCTGGTATCTGAACAAGAAGAGAATTTATTCCGCGTTATCTGTTCAAGGTTGAAAATCATCGACATAAAGCACAAGTTAGTTATCATGCTATAGAAGCGCTCCAGGATGAGCCCAGGGGCTGGGCGGCGCTCAGCCAATTCACGGCATATACCGAAATTGAGCTTACCGTCGAAAGGGAATCGGTTTGTAGCGGAGTCGGACGCGTATGGTTGAAAGCGAGCACGGCATCGAAAAGCGGCGGGGCTCCCGACTTCGCGTCCGGGACACGAGAGGGAAATGCCGCGATGTGAGTGGGTGAGCGGCAGAGGAAGGGAACCGGACGCGGGACGCTTGGGACGGCGTTTCGGCGCCCGACTTGCGTCCGGGACGGAAGAACGTATTGGGCGTGGATATGGAGAAGGCGGTGTTGGAGCCGTTAGAGACGAGGACGCCGGCCTGGGCGAATCAAGGCCATCACCGACGACACGTCGCCAGCCAGCGGCGCGAGGGCGTGGAGGGGCGTTGTGGGGCTGAAGAGGGAGACCAGAACCGGACGCGTTGGGAGGTGCTGGAGCGGAGCGCGCACGGAGGAGGCGCATAGGCTCGACGAATCGGCGCGCGGCGCCTGACACGCGTCATCGGCCAGCTCGCGCCCATCGGGCTGGAGACGGCGGGGACGTGGCGGGGACGTGGTGGGGAGGCTTGCGATGGGGAGGAATGTAGCGTTGTAGGTACGGGAACGAGAGCTGGCGGCGAGGGACGGGGAGTGGATATGGGCGCTTAGTGGGCGGTTATCCGGGCGCAGCGCTGCGTCCCAACGCGCAGGAGTGCGGGGACGGTGTTGCGCCCAGCTGAGAGGGTCCAGAAGGCGGGGGGTGGGGCGGGTGGAGATGGAGGTGGAGATGGAGGCGGCGCGGAAGCTGGAGGCGGCGCGGAAGACGTGGCTGACAGTGCAGCACGACTGCGTTCCTACGGCGCACTGCCTAAGCGGGAGTACGCGCGAGACGCACTACGGGCTGCGACGCCGGACGGCATATAATGCCTTACGCAGCTGGCGGTGGAGGGGATCTAGGGCATCGGGATCTGGGGCATCGGGATCTGGGGCCAATGGGGAGCGGACGTGAGCCGCGACGGCCTGCGTTGCGCGCGGTCGGTGACGGTCGACGAGTACGAGCACGACCACTGTACATGTAGGTTAGAGATTGGCGTGAGGAATGGAGGATAGCGCACCAAGCTAACCGAATCGCCCGCCCACCGATTCTCTCGGAACCCTCCTCGGCGCCTGCGTATCTAGCAGGGGATGCGGGTCGGTGTCGGGAGGTTGGCTGTGGACGGCGTCGACGTCGAGCAAGCCGCAGGGCCAGCCCGGCGTCCACGCTGCTCGTGGAGGAGCAAGACAAGGCGATTCCGAAGTCGCGATCACGAGAAAATCACACCACAAATCGCGTCGCGTCGCCGATAGATTTTTTCAAGTAACTCTAAAGTGACTATGTTTCCGCAGCCTACAGGCTTCTCTTCTGACTGTAGGATGGCATTGGAATAGAACAATGAAGCTGTTTCTACCTCCACTAGGTAATGTAGGTCCTGGGCAACTCAACTCTCACTTATCTTTTTGGCGCTTAGTGTGTTACTAGGGCGGCTTCAGGCTTCAGCGTAATTACAGGATATATATATATATATAGCGGAATGAAATCCTCTTCCACTTCTTTCGCTCCTTCATGTATGACGCCGTACTTTCTTTCGTCCTCGGACCTGAATAGGTGGGGAAGTGACTACCGCCACAATTGCTTTCTGCCGATCTTTTTTTTCACCAGCCTTGAGGCTCTTGCAGGCATATGTGAGGACTGTGGTAACTGGCCAGCGATCAACACAGTTCTCCACCTCCGGGAAGCGTTCGACGATCTAATTTCTCTCAGTCACGCCGATGGGAGTGTTAGAGAGGCATCGTTGTGACTGACGTACCTCATCGACAACCTCGTTGACAAGATCTGGCGATTCCTTGAGATGCTCTGTCAAGGACAGCGACGGGTCAAAGCGGTCATAGGCGATCTTCAATCCAAATTTCTTGCGAAGATTTAGAAATCGATGCCGGGTTCGAGGGAAGTGGCCTACGATAAATTCATCCGTCTCCCCGGCTTCCCAGCCCAGGAGCCCTCCCAGCTCCCTTAGTCGAACATGCGACGCGCCGCGACCAGGAATGGCAGTCTTTTTGACCTGTGTCTGCCGCTGAGTACCCGTGGTTCGGCGTCGGCGTGACAGCAGCAGTGTTGAGCAGCTGCGGGCCCCGGACGATGGGGTTTTTGGAGTGTGCTTGGGGCCCTTGATTCCCAAGTGTGGGTTTGGCGCTGCCGTCCGAGGAGGAGCCAGTCGCGTCTTCACGGTCAGCAATTCTATCTTGGCTGGCCGCACGGCTGAGCTTCGAACTCGAGGTCCTCGTTGTGCATCAAAAGCGCGGGGGTAATGGGGTCGGGGAAAGTCTGTGTGGGCGAGCAGAACGAGGACCGCGGGGAGGGGGCCGGGGTTGCGAAGAAGCTAGAAGGCGTCATGATGGCCCCTGGGACAGCAGCGGAGCTCCTCTTAAGAGCCGAGTTTAGCTTTGTTCTTTGTCGGTTTGGAAGCTTTATCCTTGGTTTGGCTCAAGCTTTTGTTCTCATACAGATTACCGGTTTCGTCTGCTTTATTCCATTATTCGAGGCCTGGTGAATGCAGAATGCAGGTCAAGCCTTTTCAACACTCACCTCAAGCTCTTTTGGCGGTGCCAAAACCCCTTTCTCCGGTATCCTGTTACACTAAACAATCAAGCTATGTTTTGAACAAAGGAACTTTGGACATCAAAGGACGAAAATGGGATTGAGGAAGGAGACCGTATATAAGCATCGCTCCACGGGGAGTCCTGCTTATACAACTTACAAACTTCGCCTCCCCGCCACAACCCAAACTCTTCTTGCAAAATGGACGTCGACGACGAATACAACGGGAGCTTCCCTCACGCTCCGCCGCGGGATGCGATTAGTCAGGGACCCGCAAACAAGCGTGTAGCGGTAACAGTAGAGGCGGGCCTGTCGCGTGCTGCCACTCAGAAGCTGCACGAGACCCTGGAGCGCACCAAACATGCCGCCTCATCCGCCACCATGCATCGACGGATCCTGCTTGAGGAGAACGCCAGCATTCAGACTCAGCTGGAAAATTCAAATTTGATCGTCCAGAATCAGCAGAAGCAACTTCGACAGCATGAGCGAGAGTCTTGCAGAGGCGAACAGCATGGCGGCGCAGGCCCAGAAGCAGATTGAAGAGTCCAAGGCGACGATGGCAGCACTCGAGACGCAGAACAATCAATTGCAGGAGCAGCTGATGAGAAATGGGGCTGTTCAAAGTGCGCAGATTCAGCAGGTGCAAAAGGAGCTCCAGGAGCAGTGGCTGCGTGCGGAAAACTTGGTAAGCTCCCCGTTTGCGCTGGACACACTGCTCACTCTACTTCCACACAGCGCAGGGAAGGTGAAATCAGAGAGAGCAATGCTGCGGTAGCAGTCGAGGAGCTCTCTCGGAAGATGGTGTGTTTGTTCCCCGCTGCCGTTCGCAGTCGCTCACGGCGCATTATTCTAGGCGGCGCGCACGGATGAGATCATCCAGCTTCGCAGTGATATGAGGGTCAACTCGCGCAAGGGCCCTGTGAAACCACGACAACGCGGCCGCCGCTCGCGCGTCGAGATTCTGCAGAGCACACCCGGCATGATGCTCGAAGTGCCTCTCAACCCGATTCCCATATCGACACCGGCGCCCGAACCAGCGCCTGGCCCTAGTAATGGTGCTAGAGCATTGGCCGATGCCTTCGGCATCGGCGTTGATGCTTCAACCCAGATTCTCGAGAGCATCCATAATCTAGCCAAGAACGGCAACGCTCAGTTTGTTTTTCCCGGCAGCAACAAAAGAAAGAACGTCAAGGCGGCCGCGAAAAAGGACAGAAAGCAACTCGTGGCCCCGGAGAGCAGAGAACTAAAGAATGAAGCCCATGTAAGCGCGCTAAACATTCGGATTCAAAGCAGTTTCGCTAACAAAAATAAACCAGGCGATGGTTCGCGATGCAAACTACGCTCGATATAACGTGGAGCAAGCCACCGACTTTATTTTCCGAGATTCCGCAACCGCGGAGGCAGTAGACCAGTTTGCATTGGACGAGAATGCGGTGCTCCCGCCAGGCGCCGCATGGGATTTTAACAACGGCTACCTGCATTCAGCTTGGAACGAAGAAGTGATGAAGATTATCGTGGCCGACGCGGTGCTCACAGACAGTACCGACATCAACTTCGTCGCCAGAGGCCTCATTCAGGAGGAGTACCTCTCCATCGTCCTCCGGGAACAGCTGGAGCGCATCCGTGGTGAATGGAAGCTGTTCCAGCCGAAGTACAGCCCCGCGCTAGGACGGATGGAACTATTGGCAGAGGCGCGGGCTCGTGGAAAGTTCGTCTTGGAATACCGGCGTCGACAATCTGCGTCTAACAACGCACAACACCGCGTAAGTATATTCGTCAGCTGCACACAAACAGACACTCACCTGGCTCTAGACCTTCAATCGTCGCGTCGCAACGGTCGAAGCTATGATTTACCTGAAGAAAGAAGTGTCCGCCGCAGACGTAGACGCCTGGGTAAGGTTCATGGAGCTACTTGAGTACCTCGGAGCGGAGGGAATGTCGGAGGAGGAAGCCGGTAGCAAAATCATCGACGGCGTCAAGGTGGCGATCTTCAACATCAAAATCTATGTCTGGCGCGAGCCCGAGGTTGCGAGCTATATGCGCATGATCGATGCGCAGGCAGACAAGATGGATGAGACACATACCGGGAACAAGAGGGACCCGCGTTATCGTACGGCGGAGGAGAGCAAAAAGAAAGCGGTTTGCGGATTGCCGCAGGTTTTGTACAACCAGCCATGGCTTGCGTCGCGGTCCGCAGCATCGCTCAAGGAGCTGCGGGTCTCGAAGGAGACATTCGCCCTATTTGTTGCAGCTGCTGAGCGCATGGGCATCTAGGTAGAATAACATCTGTAATCCAGAGAAATCAGCACATTTTCGATACACGTAAAAGCAGTCTGACCAGATATATTAGAGTCTCCGGTTTAGCGACAGCAGGTCTAGTCCACGCGGGTCAATGGGGAAACAAGGATGTTCATTCAAATTGGAGGGTGGAGTACAATCGCGGAATGCCCTGAGGACGTACTCGTCATGGTACACGATCGGTGGGACGGCAGAACGACTTGGGCGTGTCAGGAAATGGAACCAACACCGATGAAGAGAAGCATTGCATTGAGACTAAGTATGTGGATGGAGAAGAGCGAGAACGATGGGACGGAACCCGAGGGACTGTGTCTCGCGCCGAGGAGCATGGCGTGGGGAGTGAGGAAGTTTGAGTAGGCGGCGCTGGCTGCGCGGATGATTGAATGCGAACGCCCGATAGAGACGCGACGGGCTGGAAATTCGATGGAGCGCTGGACTCGCGTCCAGAACGTGGAGGCTGGGAGATGGATGTGGAAGAGGACGGGGCAGTGGGCGAGACTGCATTGAAGAGGAAAAGACGGTGTTGCAGCCGTTAGAGACGGGGACGCCGGTCTGGGCGAATCGGCGGTCATCACCGACAAGACGTTGCCAGCCAGCGGCGCGAGGGCGTGGAGGGGCGTCGTGGTGCTGATGAGGGAGACCGCACGGGGGGCGCGTTGGAAGGTGCTGGAGCAGCGCGCACGGAGGAGGCGGATGGGCTCGACGAATCGGCGCGTGGCGCCAGGTACGCGTCATCGGCCAGCTCGCGCCCATCGCGCTAGAGACGGCGGGACCGTGGCGGGGACGTGGTGGGGAGGACGATAATGGGGAGTAATGCAGCGGTGTAGGTACGGAAAGAGAGCTGGCGGCGAAAGACTGGGATAGGATATGGGCGCTGAGTCGGCGCTTATCCGGGCGCAGCGCTGCGTCCAACGCGCAGGAGTGCGGGGACGGTGTTGCGCCCAGCTGAGAGGGTCCAGAAGGCGGGGGGTGGGGCGGGTGGAGATGGAGGTGGAGATGGAGGCGGCGCGGAAGCTGGAGGCGGCGCGGAAGACGTGGCTGACAGTGCAGCACGACTGCGTTCCTACGGCGCACTGCCTAAGCGGGAGTGCGCGTGGGCGCACTACGGGCTGCGACGCCGGACGGCGTATAATGCTATACGCCGCTGGCGCTTGAGGGATCTGGGGCATCGGGATTTGGGGCGGATGGGGGAGCGACGTGAGCCGCGACGGCCGGTGTTGCGCGCGGAGACGGTCGACGAGTATGAGCACGACAGCTGTACATGTAGGTTAGGTATCGTTGGGAGGAATGGTGGATAGCGCACCAAACTGTCCCCATCGTCCGCCCACCGACTCTGGAAACCCTCCTCCGTGCCTGCGCAGCTAGCAGGGAATGCGCGGCGGTGTCGGGCGGTTGATTGTGGACGGCGTCGACGTCGAGCAAGCTGCAGGGCCAGCCCGTGCGCAACTGCGCCCGCGCTGCTCGTGGAGGAGCAAGACAAGCCGATTCCGACGTCGCGATCACGAGAAAATCACACCACACATCGCGTCGCGTCGCCGATAAAATTCTCCAAGTAACTCCAAATCGACCAAAATTGCCCCAGAAGTGAAAGTCATCTCTCCTGAGCTCGCACCAGGTCACCGGGCCGGAATTTTACATCGCTACACCCTTGGCATGGAAATCGAAGAAGAATCAATATTCTAATCTCTACAGTCTCTTTACATCTCCCAGCTCGGAACATAACCACTCGGCAGAGTTACAGACCTGTGCGGCAGCTTGGTCGGAACCCGGGTGTCCTGTGCATCTCTGATCATGTCGCAAACCCTGTACCAAGTCTCAGATAGGCTTCACACAAAGAAACTGGAACATACGAGTCAACCGCAAAATCAGCGAGGGTTTGGTGGGCGTTCGTGAGGTGCATCGGCCACATACGACCCATCCTTACGACAGCGACATCTCCAAGTACACCTAGTCTGGCATTCCCGGCCAACTTAGGGTGCTTCTGGTAAACGACTCGGAACCAGATCCATCTAAGTTCACCGAAGGCGTCTCGGTACTCCACAGTAACAGAGATTTGGTGGGTCGTGGGGCGTAGCCAATGATTTCCGAGAATGTTGTCGACGACAACGTAGTGCTCAACCCCATCGATTGGGTCGCACATAACCGGAAGAGTGACCGCTTTTGGCGGAAGGTGGGTACGGAGTCGGCTGAACAGGCGTATGCGGAGGTTATTGCGAACGCGGCGACGGCGACTCTCAATCTTTCGCGCAAGTGAGAAACGTTTGGGCGAATAGCAGCCGACTTACAAAGTCGAGGAACGAAATGCGCCCGGTGTTAGTCATTGTGCGAGTGCCTGAACGATGGGTCGAAGCCGGCTGCAGGTCCTACACAGCGCCGCGACCTCATTTATATGTGCTCCGTCTTTCACGCAGCTGTAACAATGCGAAGTAAGGAAGGGGAAGGGACATTGGGCCGTCAAAGGGAGCGTACACAAAGATCTGCCCCTCAATGGGATCATTCGCCTTTGTGAACTTGTCTTACGTCTTTCATAACGGTATCAGTATTAGTCTCGCGAGATACGTTTGGCGGAAATCATGCAAGAGCTCAGTGCGAGGCGGCTGCGGTTCCTGTGGAGTATGTAATAGGCCAGCCTCTGCCATAGATCAAAATTCTCTGGGTCTAAAGGGCTGCTCAGTTCCTTCCCCACGTTCGTAAAGCAAATGTGTGTGATGTATAATCTGGGATATCATTGTAGTAAGTATGACCCGGATATCACTTGGGCATCCTCCAATTCGGCAGGTTCCGCGGCATTTACGACGATTGGAGGGTTCAGGACGGGACGAGCGTGTTGGGGAATGGGAGCACCAGTGAGTAGTAGGAGAAGGATAGGAAAGTAAGTATATGGAGAAGGCGGAGAACGAGAACGCTAGCGAGTTGGTACCAACGGGCGGAGTAGACCGAAGCTGTCTCGCGCCTAGGACTTGAACGGGGGAGAGGAGAAGGTTGTGGAGCTGGATCTGCATGCACGGATGGTGGAAGGCTAGGGCTCCATGGAGGCGAACCGGCTGGCGGGATATGCGGCGCCCGACTCGCGTCCGGGACAAAAGAATGTGTTGGGCGGGGGGATGGATGGAGGGAGGAGACGGCGCGGTGGGAAAGACTGCATTGAAGAGGACAAGACGTTGTTGGAGCCGTAGAGAGGAGGACACCGGTCTGGACGAATCGGTGGTCTTTGCCGACGACACGTTCGCAGCCAGCGGTGCGAGGGTGTGGAAGGGCGTTGTGGGGCTGATGAGGGAGACCAGAACTTGGCGCGTTGGGAGGTGCTGGAGCGGAGCGCGCACGGATGTGTGCATGGGTGGGACGAATCGGCGCGTGGCGCCAGGTACGCGTCATCGGCCAGCTCGCGCCCATCGGGCTAGAGATAGCGGGAACATGGCGAGAGCGCGGTGGGGAGGCTGGAGATGAGGAGGAGTCCGGCGGGGCGAGTGGGTAGAAGGGTTGGCGGGGAAGACGGGATTTGGACGTGGGCGCTTGTCCGAGCGCAGCTCTGAATCCAATGTGCAAGAAAGCAGAGACGGCGTTGCACCCAGCTGAGAGGGGCCAGGAGGTTGGGGTTGGGGCGGGTGGAGGACGCCGTGTTGGAGCCGTTAAAGACGAGGACGCCGGGCTGGGCGAATCGGTGGTCATCACCGACGCCCAGCGGCGCGAGGGCGTGGAGGGGCGTCGTGGTGCTGATGAGGGAGACCACACGGGGGCGCGTTGGAAGGTGCTGGAGCAGCGCGCACGGAGGAGGCGGATGGGCTCGACGAATCGGCGCGTGGCGCCAGGTACGCGTCATCGGCCAGCTCGCGCCCATCGCGCTAGAGACGGCGGGGACGTGGTGGGGACGTGGTGGGGAGGATGATGATGGGGAGTAATGCAGCGGTGTAGGTACGGAAAGAGAGCTGGCGGCGAAAGACTGGGATGGGATATGGGCGCTGAGTCGGCGCTTATCCGGGCGCAGCGCTGCGTCCAACGCGCAGGAGTGCGGGGACGGTGTTGCGCCCAGCTGAGAGGGTCCAGAAGGCGGGGAGTGGGGCGGGTGGAGATGGAGGTGGAGATGGAGGCGGCGCGGGAAGCTGGAGGCGACGCGGAAGATGTGGCTGAGGGCGCCGCGCGACTGCGTTCCTGCGGCGCACTACCGAAGCGGGAGTGCGCGCGGGACGGACTACGGCCTGCGGACGCTGGACGGCACATAATGCCAGACGCAGCTGGCGCTTGAGGGATCTGGGGCATCGGGATTTGGGGCGGATGGGGGAGCGACGTGAGCCGCGACGGCCGGTGTTGCGCGCGGAGACGGTCGACGAGTATGAGCACGACCGCTGTACACATGGGTTAGGTATCGTTGGGAGGAATGGTGGATAGCGCACCAAACTGTCCCCATCGTCCGCCCACCGACTCTGGAAACCCTCCTCCGTGCCTGCGCAGCTAGCAGGGAATGCGCGGCGGTGTCGGGAGGTGGGTTTTGGACGGCGTATACGTCGAGCAAGCAGCAGGGCCAGCCTGTGAGCAACTGCGGCCACGCTGCTCGTGGAGGAGCGAGACAAGCCGATTCAGAGGTTGCGATCACGAGAAAATCACACCACACATCGCGTCGCGTCGCCTATAAAATTCTTCAAATTCCACCAACATTCAAGCGCTGAAAGCAAACTCGCAATTTTCGGGCAATTTTCTCATTCAACGGGACTTGCGAATCCAACAAACAGATCCTATGCTAACCGACTACAGAACCGTGTATGCTAGCCGATTACGATGTAATTGGAACCGGGACGGGTGCTTCTCTTGGAAAAAGGCCCCTGTGTGAATGGCGCCAACGTCTCCAAGAACATCCAGCCCCGACTCTCCGGTCGTTAGGGTTGTAGCCCACTCGGCCTTCCCCTTCGCGGTGCAATACTCCACGGAGGCGGAGTACGTCAACCTCCGGCTGCAAATGGGAGGCTCCGGTTAAGGGCGATTCACTCGGAGCCGGCCGAACCCCGAGGTCCGCCGCGGGCACTCGCGTCGTACGCTCGACACACCTAACATTTTCGTCCTCGTGTTGCCCCTTCCCTTCTCCCTTGGACGTATCACGTCCCTAGATCTCTCTATCGGCGATAAAATCGTCGTGAAAGGCATCAATCCCTTTGACCATTCATGAAAAATACTCAACGTGGCTACCTTGGAGCTCGAGAGATCTAGGCTTCTGAGCACATCACAGTGATATCTTCCATGAAAGAGTGTAGACCGGCTATAAACGACCGACAATTTCGAGTTGAACGTAGCTTCAAGCTTTGGCTCCTCCTCGCTCCACTTCTGCTCGCTCTCGCGTCGATTCGATGGTCAACGGTCACATGTACTTTGTCTTCGTACGTTAGTCTGGAAACTAAGGATGGTGTTTACTCATTTACAATCTTTGCAGCGTCGGGCTCCGGGCAAGCGCGTGTCAATCCGGAGTGTACGGCGAACGCTCCAGAACATTGGCCTCTAAGGCGGTCACCGTGCCGGTGCTTCGTCCTCAGTACGCGGGCTTACCCAGGTCGATCGCCGTCGACCGGATCCTCGGAGAGCGTCATTTGCAGCCGGAGGTTCACGAACTCCCCGTCACCGTCGAGTATCGCACCGCGACAGGGAAGGTCAAGTGGGCGGCGTTCCGCATTGTTTACCTCATACACCCGGGGCTGCAGGAGAACAAGGGGCTCGGGCTTCTTGGAGAAGTTGCCGCCGTTCACACGGGGGATTTTTTCCAGCCCATTCACCTCCGGAAAAGTCTCCGCGGAGTGGCTGATTTTGCGGTTGATTCGTATGTTCTTTGTCTTTGGGTTGCTCCCGTGTCTGATCCAAGGTTGTCGCAGGGTTCGGGAGGAAATTCGGTGCGCACAGCGCGACCAAGTCGCGTGTGAACTTCCGCACAAATATGTGATCAAGCCGAGCACCTACGTTCCTAGCTGGGAAACTTCCTGGACCGAGGCCGTTGCGATGTAGTCGGTTAGCATAGGTTCTGTTTGTTGGATTCGCAAGTCCCGTTGAATGAGAAAATTGCCCGAAAATTGCGAGTTTGCTTTCAGCGCTTGAATATATATATATACCCAGTGAGAATGGTGGATGCGCCCTTGTGCTCAAATGTGCGCAAATGTGCTGTGTCTTTGGCGGCACGTCGAAAACAGCGAAACGCACCTTGACCCATTTTCCCGCACATCTGCGCACACAAGAGCACAGGATCCGTGCTTTTATTTTCACGATCGTGTGCGCAAATGTGCGCAGGGCTGCGCTGCAATGCTTTCCGGTCCTCGGGATGCTACCCCGCCAATTTTCGAATGGGAATACAATTTGCTCCAAAATACATCCATCGGCTGCCGCTCGCCGGCGCGTTAGAGTCGCGCCCCAACTCTCGACGCCCGCCATCCCGCTAAGTCTCGACTCCCAACTCCCGACTCCCACCGCCCTGCCACCGCCAAGCGCCGGCCGTCCCGTTCCCGCCCCTCGCGCAGCCAGAGTTGACGATCTGCGGCATCGATCTCGTACGTCGACCGTTGTTGGCCAATTCCTCTACGGCGCCGTCAGACGCGCGAGAGGTAAAGTAATGGATTTGGCTTACCGGTATTGCCCGCAGTTTGTATTGGAAGAAAGTCCGACGCCGGTCAACCCAGCTCATCCGCGTTCGCCCCAGCCGCCGCCGCTGCGCCTTCGACGCGCAGCGGCGCTGTTGGTCCACATAGATAGCACGTTGTTCTGCGCATCCGTCAGACATCGAACAAGGAAGCCCGCGCAGCTGCTTACCTCCTTCTCGGGAGAGAGTCGGGTCGGGTGCGTGGTTGGGAGCGGCGGCGGCGGCAGGGCGAACGTGTACGGGCTCGACGCCGGGGTCGCGTAGCGCGAACTCGCACTGGCCATGGTACCCGCCAGTTGCGTCGCACTAACCTCCGCTCCTGTTCGGGATCGCGCGCGCGTTCGAGTTGTACTGGGGGTTGAAGCGGGCGCGCGCGCGGATCGACAAGGACTTGGTGGGTCATGGACGCGCCAACAGATCGCTGCACGTTCTACTTCAGTATCCAGAACGAAAGACGAGGAGAATCATACCAGAATCTCTCGGCCAGCTGCAGCCTGGGCTTGAAGCACTTGAAGCAACCATACACCTTTGAATGACCACCGCCGCGCGTGGGGGTCCCAGCCGCGCCCCTCGTCCGCCGACCATCGACGTGTCGGTAACGCGTTGTTCTGCGCAGCCGTAAGACGCCAAAGAAGCAAGCCAGGCTGTCCAATGCTGACGCGGTGTGGGCTAGGATGGACCTGTCAGTGCAAATCCAGAGGGCGGAGGAGAGCGGGGAACGTACCGCGATTGTCGCCGCTGGCTGCACTTGAATCTACTGGAAAATCAGCCCAGTGAACGGGATCGACGGCGACGCACGGTACTGGCCTGGTCTGACGTCCGTATGAACACGTTTGAGGTGTGTGGGGCAGGTGATATGCGCGCCATGGACGTGGAGCTGGATGTATGCGCGACGGGCGGAGTGCGATAGCGACCCGGGCAGATCGATGGAGGATACGGTGCTGGCCTAATTTGGGGTCTAGAAGACTTAAGTGAGCATGTTTGAGAGGCGTAGACGCCGGGATACGCGCCCCATGGATGCCGAGCTGGATATATGCGCTATGGACGGGCGGCTGGATTTGCGGTTATTGTGGGCACATAGCGATGGAAGATAGCGCACCTGTGTCCTTTCTAAGGCTGTCCCGCGCCCCTTGAGAGCCTGCTGGAGGGCGAAAACGAGCACTTCGGATGTGAAGGCGCGGACGCTCGATAGGCGATACGAGCTTGGAGCCGCGCGCGCGTCAAGGCAGTGATGACGACGACGACGACGACGGTGGGAATCGGTGCAGGGCCGCGGGGGCGACACGGGGGAGGAGGAGGTGGGGAGCGGTACTTGGTGTCGAGATGGTGGTGGTCAGAAGAAAGCTGCCAGTGCGGCGTGCATCACAAGCCTCGGTCCCCCGCATGCCTACACAACACCATTCGCTTACTCTACTGCAGCTAGCTGACAATGGATACAGGTCACGGCGCCTCCGCCTTCGCTCGCGTCATTCCGAGGCCGCAGGCGACGAGTCCGGCTCTTTGTCGTCGTAACTCGACTCGGAGTCCGAGCGCCCCGCAGCGCCACTACCACTTCCCGAGGCTGCTTGCGGGCCTTGCATCTGCGCGCAGCCTGCTCCTGCTCCGCGCGAATTGGGGCATGTTCTCGATGTGTCGTCCGCGACACGCGCTTGCCGCCTTGGCAGTACCGCCAGCAGGTGCAGAGGACTCGAGAGGACATTGAGCTGGCGTCGAGGTAGGCACTGCTCGTCGCTCGAGGGTGGGACGCAGGACGCGGAGGCCGGGGCTTTGGCGACGCTGGCGAACGTGGGGACTTAGCGGCGTTCGCAGTCGGTGTTGATTTGGTGTTGGTGGCTGTAGATACCGATTACGGCTATATCGAGACGCCCGACTCGGAAAGAATCCCGTGCTAGAGCCGGCGTTGCAACTTTGGTCGATGTGCTTGAAGCTGCTTGTGGTACAGATGCAAGATTCAGATATTCAACGTCGTCACACCCGCCGCACAAATCCGCACATTTCTTTGCAACTTTGAACACATATTCTGCAAAAAACGAGAAGGGAGCACATATGCATTTGCGCACAAGAGCGCATCCACCATTCTCACTGGGAGCTTGAATGTTGGTGGAATTTGAAGAATTTTATCGGCGACGCGACGCGATGTGGTGTGATTTTCTCGTGATCGCGACCTCTGAATCGGCTTGTCTTGCTCCTCCACAAGCAGCGTGGCCGCAGTTGCTCACAGGCTGGCCCTGCTGCTTGCTCGACGTATACGCCGTCCAAAACCCACCTCCCGACACCGCCGCGCATTCCCTGCTAGCTGCGCAGGCACCGAAGAGGGTTTCCAGAGTCGGTGGGCGGACGATTGGGACAGTTTGGTGCGCTATCCACCATTCCTCACGACGATGCCTAACCCATGTGTACAGCGGTCGTGCTCATACTCGTCGGCCGTCTCCGCGCGCAACACAGGCCGTCACGGCTCACGTCGCTGATACCATGCTTCGGGGATCAGCGTCGCAGCAGGGGGTTGAAGCAGTGGCCAGCGGCGCTGAGCAGAACCTTGAGCCCACAGCGCTCCGCTGGGATTTCAACCACGGGTTTCAATCGTCCACCTGGAACATGAACGTCATCGCGAAGGTGCTCAACCTGGTCGGTCAGATGGATGGAATCGGACTGGAACAAATGGAACAAGGGTTTCTCAGTCTGTCAACAATCGAGCGCCTCGTCTGGGAGAAGGTCAAGGTTCTCCGCCGCGACTGGCTTGTGCGAATGCCGTAGAAGGGAAACGTATGAGAGAATTTCGTCTTGATAAACTGTAGTAGCATGTGAAACGGTACCTTACAAACGCTAAGGAGGGCTCAATGCTCGACATTTAACGCGACTTGACTTGCTGTCTAAATATACACCACCCTACAGAGCTGTACAAGCGAGCGATAGACATTTCATGACCTGTTGAGTTGTCTGGACTAGGAGCGTGCCGGGGGAGAATGAGGTCTGAGGGAGCGCACAAGCCGGCAGGCGCTCGGCCCCATCTGAAGAGCTGAGGACAGGCTTGTTAATCAAGGGCGTACACGACCGTTATACACACCTGCGGCAAGGCTCTTACCCTCAAAAGAGAGTCAAGAAGGAGGGAGCGTGGGGCGCTGCTGCGTGAGTGCGTGCGCGGATGATTAAACGCGAACGCCCAATAGAGGCGCGACGGGCTGGAAACTCGGTGGAGCGCCGGACTCGCGTCCAAAACGTGGAGGCAGGATATGGATGTGGAAGAGGACCGGCGCTAGGGGAGGCTGCTTTGAAAAAGACAAGGCGTCGTTGGAGGCATTAGAAACGAGGACGCCGGCCTGGCGGTCATCACCGACGACAGGTTGCCAGCCAGCGGCGCGAGCGCGTGGAGGGGCGTTGTGGTGCTGATGAGGGAGACCATACGGGGCGCGTTGGGAGGTGCTGGAGCAGCGCGTACGGAGAAGGCGGATGGGCTCGACGAATCGGCGCGTGGCGCCTGGTACGCATCATCGGCCAGCTCGCGCCGATCGGGCTAGAGACGGCGGGAACATGGCGGAAACGCGGTGGGGAGGCTGGAGACGAGGAGTCCGGCGGGGTGAGTGGGTAGAAGGGTTGGCGGGGAGGACGAGAATTGGACGTGGGCGCTTAGTCGGCGCTTGTCCGAGCGCAGCTCTGAATCCAACGCGCAAGAAAGCAGAGACGGCGTTGAGCCCAGCTGAGAGGGGGCAGGAGGTCGGGGGTGGGGCGGGTGAAGGACGCGGTGTTGGAGCCGTTAAAGACGAGGACGCGGGCTGGGCGAATCGGTGGTCATCACCGACGACCAGCGGCGCGAGGGCGTGGAGGGGCGTCGTGGTGCTGATGAAGGAAACCGCACGGGGGCGCGTTGGAAGGTGCTGGAGCAGCGCGCACGGAGGCGGATGGGCTCGACGAATCGGCGCGTGGCGCCTGGTATGTACTACGCGTCATCGGCCAGCTTGCACCCATGGGCTAGGGACGGCGGGACCGTGGCGGGGACGTGGTGGGGAGAATGATAATGGGGAGTAATGCAGCGGTGTAGGTACGGAAAGAGAGCTGGCGGCGAAAGACTGGGATGGGATATGGGCGCTTAGTCGGCGCTTATCCGGGCGCAGCGCTGCGTCCAGCGCGCAGGAGTGCGGGGACGGTGTTGCGCCCAGCTGAGAGGGTCCAGAAGGCGGGGGGTGGGGCGGGTGGAGATGGATGTGGAGGTGGAGGCGGCGCGGAAGCTGGAGGCGGCGCGGAAGACGTGGCTGACAGTGCAGCGCGACTGCGTTCCTACGGCGCACTGCCTAAGCGGGAGTGCGCGTGGGCGCACTACGGGCTGCGACGCCGGACGGCGTATAATGCTTTACGCCGCTGGCGCTGGAGGGATCTGGGGCATCGGGATTTGGGGCGGATGGGGGAGCGACGTGAGCCGCGACGGCCTGTGTTGCGCGCGGAGACGGCCGACGAGTATGAGCACGACCGCTGTACACATGGGTTAGGCATCGTCGTGAGGAATGGTGGATAGCGCACCAAACTGTCCCAATCGTCCGCCCACCGACTCTGGAAACCCTCTTCGGTGCCTGCGCAGCTAGCAGGGAATGCGCGGCGGTGTCGGGAGGTGGGTTTTGGACGGCGTATACGTCGAGCAAGCAGCAGGGCCAGCCTGTGAGCAACTGCGGCCACGCTGCTCGTGGAGGAGCAAGACAAGCCGATTCAGAGGTCGCGATCACGAGAAAATCACACCACATCGCGTCGCGTCGCCGATAAAATTCTTCAAATTCCACCAACATTCAAGCGCTGAAAGCAAACTCGCAATTTTCGGGCAATTTTCTCATTTAACGGGACTTGCGAATCCAACAAACAGATCTTATGCATTATTTGATCCTGGTACGGTCTACGGATGTAGCAAAGCGACCGTCCCGTGGGCCAACGGCGACCGTCCCGTCGGCCCACGGCGGCGCAGATCGACGCCCAGCGCGTACGAGTAGTCGATAGCGGTATGGAAACCGCGCTCGATGGCGCGTGGCTAGAAGTCGGCGGGAAGTACGGCCGCGCGTCGCGCCCGGATACCGGAGGCCCAGACGGAGACCGATGTACGTTAAAAGCGAGGATCGGGAAGGTCGAGGCGGAAAGGAACGCAGGAGGAGGCGGGAAGTTGCCGTTCCAGGAAGAGATCGAAGTCGACGTTCGGATTATGCGTGAATATAGAGCGGGCACGGAGCGGGTGTGGCGGGTTTCGGGGAGCGAATACAAGGAAGGGATCCGGAGCTGCACGGAGGAGATGGCGGCGGTGGATGGATGGTTCCAGCAGACCTTTGGTCTCGACAGGTTGCACATGGACCTGGACGCGACGTAGAGTGTCAAGCTCCCGCGCCGGGAGTCCGTGTTGCCGAGGAGCTCTCCGTCGTCCTTCGCTTACGCCCGCTGCTGCTGGGCGCCGGTCAACGCAGCGTCAGAGTGAGGTCGACAGCTGGGCGCTGGGAGCGCGCGCTGCCGAAAAGCTCTCTCGTCCTTCGCTTGCGCCGGGTGAGCTGGTGCTGCTGGGCGCCGGTCAAGGAAGCGTCGGTCAACAGCTGAACAGTGGATGGTTTTCCGAGACGTATTATGCATAGAGAACTATAGTAGGTCAGCTGTATCCAGGCGGCGGCGGATAGCGCACCAAAAAAGCTACCCTCGCCTCGACGGCCGCAAAATCGCCCAGACGCTTCGTGTGCGAGCTGCACGGTTGAAGGGTTCGGAAGAGCTTGAGGGCCTTGCTGAGGAACCGCTGGCAGCGGACGCCGCCCGATGGCAGAGCCAGCCGGTGTCCGTACCCGGGACGAATAGCGTCGCAGCCAAAGGCAAGTCAAAAATGTATGGGAAAATTTCACGGTCACTCGTCGAATAGGTTCGCGTCGCGTTAGAGTTTCCCGTTGCCGCCTCTCTACATACTATACATATATTTTCTGCACTAGTTTATCTGGTCTCCCTGAGCAGTCAAATCAAACCAATGTCCACTCGTCCTCCTCTCCTCGCTGTTCATCCCCATTCCTCGCGCACTGATTTGGAACCTTTCCTACCGCGGCCGCCGACATCCGGGCCAGGAGAGTATGCTCCAGCTGGAGACGCAAGAGCCCGACTTCGGCGAGAAGAGCTTGGTTCTCTTCCAGAAGCGCTTGCCGTTGCATATGAGCGGATGCTGCGTAAGCTTTATGACGATTGGCGCGCTCGAGTTGTTTCTCGAAATGTTTGCGAGTAAAACCCAGCTCCACAGCGACGGCAACGCGTTTAGCAGCGTGGTGAGAGGTTGGATCCATCTATGGCTGACGGGTGTTGAGATGATTCGCTCTACAGCTAGTGCAACGTCCTCTCGTCTTATATAGTTCCCAGTCAACAATCGTGTTCATGCAGCTTCAATAGTCCTTTCACACTCTGCCTTTGTATCAACGCTGTTTTATCTCCAATTAAGACTGTATTCAGCCTTCCAAAGCCATTGTTTCGCAGGGTATTAAACACATCGCGGCTGGAACGTAAATGTCAATGAGCTCGACCACGGTCCATCCGCCCCTCAATCGTCGGCCCCGACCCGATAATGCGACGCTCCGTCATACACACAACACCGTTATCCCGCACCAACACCACCGGACCCGCCTAAGCAAGGAACGTCAAGCCAGAGAGGCTGTCCGCCAGTTTGCGCGAGACAGTGTCTGGATCGGGGTGGGGAGAAGATCGCGTTCAGCGTACAGGGAATCTATATCGGACGATTCGGACGAGGTGCATGCAACACATTCCTCCGTATCCGTGTTGAAAGGTCATTCTAGTTGGATCATTATGGCTCTGCAACAGGGACGCCAAGCAACTGCGGCTCCGTCTCGGACGCGTCATATGCATCCCCGCCTCCGTCCCCATCTCCAAGTCCCAAGGCCGAGAAGCCCCAGT
This sequence comes from Mycena kentingensis (nom. inval.), assembly GCA_014461125.1. Lineage (NCBI taxonomy): Eukaryota > Fungi > Basidiomycota > Agaricomycetes > Agaricales > Mycenaceae > Mycena > Mycena kentingensis (nom. inval.). The sequence continues at coordinate 1,883,128 of JACAZG010000005.1, read as the reverse complement.
TCCACGGAGCATCTCATAAGAAGAAGAGGTGCCCCCACGGGCACCGTAACGGGTGCGTGAACTCATAGCTCGGCCAACACAGCTAATGCTGGCACGCAGGCAACCTCTCGACCAGTCCAAGTTTCGACTGCAGACGTTGCGCTGCCCCCATGGCTTCCGGCGAGTCCGTATGTGCATGCACTGGCAATCAAAACTTGCGCCGCCGCAGTACACGGTACATACCAACTTTTCGCAGTTTGGGGCCAGTCGCGAAATGCCCGGTGGGCTGGGAGAAATTGAAAGCGCGTAGACCGAGCATGTTCATATGCTTTGTGATATAATTAGGAATATGGTTGCCTCTTTATTCTTGACCAACCCCTCCCCATCGCATGCTCGCAATCTCTCCCCGCGCCCTCTCCCCGCTCTTCCCTGCCACACAAACTTTCCCATTGCTGTCCCAGTACCGTGTTCAGCGCAATAGCATGGTTTCTCACTAGATCTAGAACTACATTACATTACACTTTTGTAATCGGTGTGGCACATATTTAGTGACCCTAAAGAGCACCTTTTTTTGTTGCATTATTTTGCTTTGGCGGCCGCGGCGCGGCCGCGACGTGACCGAGTCTCGGCCACCTTGCGGCCGCCAGAAAAAAACTTCCCTCTTTATCACACAATGACGGATCTTTTTTCGGTTCTTCTTTTCCAGCAAAGGAATGGAGTTTGTTTTCGGCTTTTTTTTCTCGCAAAAAATGCTCGCTCTTTCGGGCCTTTGTTTGTTAAAAAATGGAACACAATAGAACGAGTATGTTTCACCCTTTGTTTTGTATACAATGAAGGACCTTTATCACAACGTCAATTCTGTCACTATCGCGGCCCTTCTTTGTATGCATCTTTGTTGGCAAAACAATGGCTATTCTTCGGGAACAAAAATGGCGGCTTTGATTAGGCTTTTTTTGCAGCCGTTTACCTAGTATATACCGTCGCCGTTAAACTGACTTTTTTTTGTTTACTTTCAGATTGGATTTAGGTGTATCATCTTTTCAGCCTCTATTGTGACTAAAAAAAATCGTCTTCATGGACCTTTATATTTCCATATGGCCGGTGTGCATGGAGCCAGAGGACTAGGAGATAAATTCTAGAAGCTTTGACGCGTATATTGGGGACGTGTCTGGACACGTGATCGCGTCTATCCGAATGATTTTTCACCACACAGGATGCTATAATAGGTCCATATGGGAACGACAAAAATTGGACCCGGCGTCCCACCAACATGTCGGCGCCTGTGGACTCACTCGGACCCGAAGCGACTCGATGTTTCTCACACCACCCTTCTTCTCTCCTTCCTTCCATCTCGATGACGAGTAGTCCTCTGCCAAATAACAACTCGGAATTAAGTGGCCCCGCTCAACGCGACCTAGACTTTGGCTTCCTCCCAATCCCACCCTGGTGTCGACCACGTCGCGCCGAAACGGGAGAGTTAGAGCCGCCACCGTTTGGGTACGCAAAAGTATTGGCGTTTGGAGTCGTGAGCACGTTTAGTGAGTGTCTGTCCACAGGCGCAAGTACCAGACGCTGAAATGGATCGCGATTTCGCAGCAGGTATTTGTTGGCGCTTCATACGCGACTTGGAATTATCACCGTCTAGTCGCGAACCTTTACTACAACCAGCCGATTCTGCTCGAGCTCGCCAAGGCGTTCAATGTAGACGAAGAAGGCGTGTCGAGGATACCGACGCTGCTGCAAGCTGGGTGCGTGCTCGCAACTCCGCCCGAACTAAGCTCAGAAATAGATATGCATCCGGGCTTCTACTACTCTCCCCCCTTGGCGACCTCATAAAACGACGTCCGATGCTCCTTCTGCTTATAACGATATCTGGGTCGCTCACAATTGGGCTGGCGGTGACCCACTCCCTTGTGGTATTCGAGGTGTTGAGTTTCTTGATTGCGTTTTCGTCAGTGACGCCGCAGGTATGCCTCTACCCACAACCAAATCCACGCCAACTCGAATGCAGGTGCTCATCCCCCTCGCGGCGGACCTCGCACCGGCGAACCGCCGCGCGACATTCATGTCCATCGTATTCAGCGGCCTGCTAATGGGCGTTCTCCTCGCACGCGTCCTCGCCGGGCTCATCGCGCAGCTCTCCGCAGGAGGGTACCGCACCGTGTTCATCCTCGGTGCCGCAGCGTAATTCGCTCTACTCGCCGTGCTGTACCTCATCACGCCCTCGACGCCGCCCAAGAACCCACAACTGACGTACGTCGCGATTTTGAAGACAATGACACACTTTGCGGTGACGGAGCCCGCGCTCGTCCAGGGGTGCCTCATCTTCTTCTGCAACAGCGCGATCTTTGCGGGGTTTTGGGTGACGCTGACGTTCCTGCTCGGTGGGGCGCCGTACAACTACTCGACGCTGGTGATAGGGCTGTTTGCGCTCGTGGGGATGGTGGGGATCTGTATGGCCCCGATTGTGGGACGGGTGGTGGATGGGCTGGTGCCGTGGACGGCGGCGTTGGTGGGTGGGATGTGTGTTGTTGCGTCGCAGGTCGTGCAGACGTTTGCGGGGAAGAAGAGTGTCGGGGCGGTTGTCGTGTCGACCATTTGTGAGTGCGGATTCGCCGGATGTGCAGGGGCTCAATCTGCTAGTGCTGGATCTCGGGACGCAGACGAGCTAGGTCGCGTTGACCGCGATTATCTTCAAGAAAGCGATTCTTCGAAACGACGAGCACCCATTGACAACGATTCCAGTATTGCGCCTGAAGCACGCGCCCGTCTCAACGCGTTGTTGATCCTCTCTGTACGCTCCTGGTTCGGAGACACCTTTCGGTACTAACGGAGCCACAGATCTTCATCGGTCAAGTTGCGGGCACCGCTATCGGCACGAAGCTCCTCGTCGAGGGCGGGTACGAGCTTAGCTCCGGCGTCCGGATTGCGTTTGGCGGTGCGGGCTTGCTGGTTTTGCTTGCTCGGGGACCACATGTCGATCGGAGGACATGGGTTGGATGGGAGGGTGGTATGGATTTGAGAAAGAGCGATTCGAAGCAGCCGGAATTGGATCGCAGGGACGAAGGGAAGAGTGCGGAAGCAGGTGCCGGGAAAAAGCAAATAAAATAGATTAAGATTACTAAAATAACAGCCCACCCAAACCGAGGTCCGGAAGTGACTTGTTCCCTCCTAAGTACGAGTACGTGGGCTTCCAATTCAGAGAGGGCTTTGTCGAGGTATGCGACGCCCAGCGTCTAGGAAGATAGCATATTTTCGAAACACCGGTTGGAGAAACGTGTTCAAGAACCGCGTTCCTAGCTTGACCAAGCGGCGCCGTCAACAGAAATTGCACAGATCTGTCGCCAGAATGGGTAGCTATCCGCAAAGCAGCATCAAAACGAGTAGATCCAGACAGAAAAATGCATTTCAAAGACACAAAAGCGGCCCGGCCGCGGAGACAGGGGACGATGTATTCGACGTTCCGGACGTCAGCAGAGCAGAGACGAGCGCCCGTCTTGACCGCCGCGTCAGCTTTGGGCACGCGCAAAGCGACGAAGCCAAGCCACAGGGAGCTGGAAGCTTCCACCTGGCGCAGAGATCTTGAAGCTTGAAGTCTGTAGGGGCTCGAGGGCGTGTCTTGCTTCTCCGGCGTCGGTAGCGCGCTATTGCGAGGCGGGTGGATCGCCAACGACAGGAGGGACGCCATGCTGGATACGCCGTGTGTCCCTCATCGAGGGACACCGCGGTATCGAGATATATGTACCTCACATGCTGCGCGAAGAACGACGCGGGGCGGGTGTTCAGTGTTTGCATGACGTGTTCGACGGGGTGCCGGGTTCTGCTCGGCAAGGGCCCGATGGAGCGCGGGCGCTGGAGGTGGCCGCGTTCGTATAGCAGTGGCTCACGACATGCTTGGACGCGTCTGCAAACGTACGGGAAGACCAGCAGGCGCTCGAAGACCTCAAGGCGTCCCATTCTCGTAAGAGGTTTCCGGCCAAACAGCTCTTCATGTGCAACGAGCAGGGATATCTTCATCTCGAGTTCAGGTGGTAAGCCACTCCGTCGGTAGTGTAGGCCCAATCAGGGTGGGTTAACAGCTGCTAGCGGACGGCGGAGTAGCACCAGGACCTCCCAGCACCAAGGCCTTCAGCTCTCCGCTCCTGAACTTTGCTTGCGCGTCGTCGTTTCCTTCACAATTCAGAATCGGCATTGAACGCAACGTTTCGTGCGTACCTCCAACATGATTCTGGTTGACGAAGATATTGGGCACAGTTCCCTGCTTGGTCTTTTTCCGCAGGTAGTTCTGGATGTCGTCGCCGTCCTCGCGCTCGTTGAGTCTGCTCCAATCTCAGTGACGACGAGAGATCGGGTGAAGAGACGCACTCGAAGACTACGGGTGTCTCCTCGGGGAACTCCTTCTCAAATAGCGCCTTTGTGCGGCGGCAGTATGGGCAATAGCTCTGGGGTTTGCTCTCAGATGCCAGTATTGCTGATAGTCGGGAAACGGACCTTGGAGAAGATGACAACGCGGTTCTCATTCACTGCCGACTCGACCAAGTTCTTGACCGACAGTGGGGTCTCTCTGGAGGTGGTGAGAGGTGCGCGGAGTGGGATGTGGGCGTTTACTTGGGAGTTGGACGGAGGAAGCCGAAGAGAGAAGCAAGCATGGTGCGCTGTGACTTGCAGCCTTGTGCTGAACGCCGACGCTCCCTGAGCCATTTCTGCGCCTTTCCCACTGACGCAACCACGATGAATATCCGCTCCCCATGTACCTCGCTGGTTGCTTTTGAACTACCATGCAGCGGAAAGCGCTCTGCAGCGTCGGCTTCGTCGCCAGCGTCATTTGGCTCGGCTGGAGATGGTGCTGCGAGCAGGGAGACATCCTCGTACGCGTTCTACGTTCGCTTCGCGGTTCCGGTTCTGATACTTTGTAGCACTTGGCCCGCAACCGTATCAACTGGAAACCATGCATCGAAGACCCGCAGTTTCTTTGCGGCTACCTAGAGTGCGTTCTCAGCGTCTCGACGCGACACGGCGCGACACTCATCCACGCTTTGCAGGGTGCCTACCGACTACAACGATCCTAGCGCTGGCACCTCCATCCTCGCGCTGAGCAATCTTCCGGCACCATGCCCAGCATCTCAGCGCCTCGGTATCATCCTGACCAACGTGCGACCATCTCTCCGCGCCGTACTGCCCCCTGACCATATAAAAGTACGGAGGACCAGGCGCACCGGGAAGAACCATGTCGTTTGGCGAAGGCCGACGCATCCAGAACGTCACCGGCAGTCGCCACGATATCGTCTCCTTCGACCAACGCGGGCTCGGACGCTCCACGCCGAGTGTCAACTGCTTCGGCTCCGCCCTCGCGTACCAGCAGTTCAAGGCCAACACCGTCATGGACACGAGCTTTGCTGTCCCGAAAGATCCGTTCTCAGAGGCCGGCAAGGCGGTTTTGGTAGAACAGCAGAGGCGGGCGTTAGCGCTGGAGGAAGTGCAAGGCGCGATGTGTGGCCGCGCCATGGGCGCAGCGTTGGGATACATGTCGACTACCACAACCGTCCACGACATGGAGGAGATCTCGAGAGTTATGGAAGGCGAAGACGCGTTAATCAACTTTGTACGTGCTATGCTACTTTACGGGTTCGGCGCTGACGATTATTTAGCATGGCGGAGTGAGTTTACACGTCTCTCATTCTGCTGTTGCTTATCTAGCAGTCCTACGGCTCCATTGTCGGCCAATATCTAGCCAACATGCTCCCGCACAAAGCTGGTCGAATCTACATTACCGGTGTCGTGCCGGCGGATATGTGGGCCAACCAACACTACGAGACGCAAAAGACACTGCAACTGTTGCTCACTGACGCCGAGTATCGTCCTTCTTTGCGTGTTTGGCGCCTCTGACTCGTGCTTAGGAAAGTATATCGGTTCTTTCTCGATGAGTGCCATGGAGCTGGCCCCGAACATTGCGCGTTGTCCAAGGAAGGCGACGTTGGCAGAGATGATATTGCGCAACGCGTCGACGCGTTCCTCGACCGTCTTCAAGACCATCCGATGCCGATTCTGAACCACACACGTCCCGGGTTTCTAACTTCTGGCGGAGTAAGAAGTAAGCTTTGCGAGAACTGGTTCAATTAGCTGCATAACTGAACGCGTGGACAGATGTTCTCTTCTTCACTCTCCAAATACCGAACTGGTGGAAGCGGATCGCGGGCGCGCTTGCGGGACTCATGGACGGTGTCGACGACGCCCAGATCTATCGCTTCAGTAGCCCGACTTTTTCTCCACTGCCAAACGAGATGCCGCGCGCCCCGGATGGCTTCGTGGACGTCGGCCAGCACGAGCTGACGCGGTTGACCATATCGTGTGGGGACGCGTTGCCGCGCGAGAAGGACGAGGGGTTACCGACCGCGGCGGAGATTGTGGACGACCTGCTGGTGACGCTGAGGGACGTTAGTCCGATGTTTGGCGCGACGTAGGTGTTTTTTTTTTTTTTTGCCGTATAGGGAACTAACGACGAGCCGCTCAGGGTACATATGAACGAGCAGCACGGAGGGTGCCAGTATTGGCCTGGCACGGGTGTTGGTCCTGCCCGTTATCGGGGACCTTTCAATGTACGGGTTTTGCGCCGATGCTCTTCTACGATCGCTGACTCGACTCTAGAAAACGCTCGCGACACCCATGCTCATTCTCTCTAACACCCGTCCGTCCCTTGACTGCTCCATGTCCTACTTGTCTAACCTGCTCGCAGACGATGCGATAACCCCGTACGCTGCAGGCAAAATAGTACAGCAGCAAAGTCCCAATGCGCACCATCTCGTTCAAGAATCTGCAGGTCAACTTTTAGGATTCTCTTGCCCGCGGCCTTCTAACCCTGCCCTATATGTAGGCCACTCTTACCTCGCGCCTTACACTTCGTGTGCGCTCAACGCCATCCGCGCGTATTTCGTAAATGGCGAGCTGCCAGCGGGCAACGAAAACGAAACGCGTTGCAAGCGCGAGATGGGTAGCTACTTTCGAGAGGTGCCTGTTGATTCGATATCGAGCGCGGACGCGTGGAGGGACGAGGAGGCGGCATTCTTCCGTATGCGGTTGGTTTGATTGTCGGAGTAATGGTGGGTATCTTGCTACGGTTGTACAAAATGCAGGTGTATCAGCTTTCGACGATTCCCTTCAAGCGTACAGTCAAATCGTCCTCCTCGGCTTTAAATTTGGACCCATCGACTTTCCGGAGTCTTTCGCACTGTTGACTGTAAAAATTTGCTTCTATCGACGAGGATGGTTCATTTGGTGCAGTAGAACGGAGTACAAATACTAGTAGAGTAGCGGTAGAGCGGTAAGCAACAACAGCAGAATGAGCAAAGAACGAAGGTGTTCGGTATCACGCGCATTGACTTCAAAAACCGGCATTCAAATCGTCGACGTCTGAACATGGACCTCGCGGTCGACGCGGACTTGCATCGCGTAGTCCTTCGTCGAGTCGACCTACACACACCGTGGGCTGCACGCGAATAAAAGAGTATGTGGAACGTACCACAGAGACGTTGTCCAAGGCCGGCTTGCTGTCGAAGCCTTGCATGTGGTCACGGTGGTGCAACGTCTTCAAGTCGCGCGAGTGCGAGAACTCGACGTTCGACCGGATGCCCATCGAGCCCAACGGAAGCGAGTTCCAGCCTTTGTCGCGGGATTCGACCTGGTCACGCGTGTACTTGCGCATATTGAGGCTGCAGACGCGTCAGTTAAGGACCAACGAGTGTTGAAGCGTTGAAGCCATACGTCGCGAGCATGCTGTTCATGTAGACTGCGAAAGTGTTAGATTGGAAGAAACACGAGAAAAAAAGAAATCGACGTACGCTTAGAGCTTGGCGCCAACCCGAGGAAGAACCAAAACGTGTCGGGAATCGCAAGGAACTAGGAACGAGTTAACGTTACCAAAGGCAAAGTTCGGTGTATACCAGGACGAGGTTGACGCCAGAGGACAAAGCAGTCAAAATCCCGCGGTTGATGGCCTAGAAAAGACGGCTTAAGGCGCAGAATCGGGCTAGCGCAGACCGCGAACCTCAAAAATCTAGAAGAAACCCTAGATTCAGTGCGGGAGGGAGGCGATAATGAATTGGACGAACCAGACGCTCGAGCAAATAGTTCGTCCTGTCAAAAGAGTGCGTGCCCGTAAGCTCCCAAGCCCTGAGGACAACAACGATAGGTGACCGGACGACGGAGAAGGCCAAGCCAGACTAACGCAGGACGAGCAGACAAAGAAAGAGGCGACGTACTTTTTGATTTCGCCCTTCTGGCTTGTGAGGAAGAGGCAGAGGAAAACCGTGATGAGGACGTCGCAGGCGAGAGATGTCGCGGCCTGGACGGTGGTGACGGCCTTAGTCTTCCCGAGCTCGGCGAAGGAGCCAATAGCACCGCTGGGTGGTCAAGGTCAACGTGAAACAACTCGAGGAAGCAAGGGCGTACGTCCAGGCGGTCTGAGCGATGCCGGTGCCTATGCAGGTGCGTGAGCATGATTATAAGTAGAGGCTAGGATCTCACCAATGGACGCTATCGCCAGCGCAAACTGTACTCGACTATGAGAAGGGCGGCGGGTAGGTAGAGACGGAAGACGCACAATAATATACATGGCGAGGATAGCCATCGTGCTTCCAGAACCTCTCGCAACTGGAGAGGATGAGCAACGGAACATTCGAGAACGAAGAGCGCATACGCTTGAAGACACGAACAGCGAAGAAGATTTGGACGAGGAAGGCGCCGAGGTACTGGGACAGATATTCGGCGGGACGCAGCGATGAAAGACAAAGAGCGCACGGCGCAGATCAGTTGCAGCTTGCGGGGTCGGAGCGTCAGCGGACTCGACGACGACAAAGTAACTAAGCATACCGAATCGAACCTAGAGCGTCGGTGAGCAGACAGTTCGACGGAAGGGGGAGAAGCGACCACTCACCACAACAGCTCGACAGTAATGACAGCGAAGCGATGGACGAAGCGGTGGTACGACGCATGGAAGAAGAAGATGACCTGGAGGGTTTCGATGATACTGGAGCCGTCGAGAGGCAAACGAGACGACGAGGCAGGACGTACACGACGGAGAGAACCTACACGCAATGAGCTCGGGTTAGAAGAATGGACGAAAGGCGTACGTTGAGCTGGACGAAGAGCGAGTCGGTGGGCATGCTCATAAAGTACATCCACGCCTGGACGAGGCCCATGCCGTAGAGGATGGACTCGAGCAAGAGCGCGACTAGCCAGACGCCGTAGGTCGAGTCGAGTGGGGGGAGGGCGGGGACGGGAAGGGCAGACATTGAGTCGAAGGAGGGTGGGGAAGGAGAAACCGACGGCCTTCTCCAGCCCACCAGGCATTTATATATGTGTGTGTGGCTGCGGATGCAGAAGGGAGCTAGCTAAACTCAAGCGAGAGTGTTTTTGACGGATTTCTGTTGAGAAGGATTTCTTTGTGTTCGGGGAGAGTTGGAGCTGGGCCCGTCGCGAGGGGCTTTCGTTGCTTGAGGCAGTAGTGTAGCGCACCAGAGAGCCTTAATCCCCGCCCTACCTCGCCTTCAAGCGCTCTGCCAGCCCAACAGGGCCGCGCCAGTGCTGCGCCCCACATTTTAAACTATTCGTCTCACGGTTCAGCTGCCACTTTCGGACCCGTTCGCTCGGTAGGTGGGGCCACCGTAATTTATCGTGTCCCTGCAGAGGTAAAACTTGGTACCCCGCTCTGATATCCCTGGCAGGCGGGCCCGAGAGAAGCCACCCTGGAATTGCTCAACAATTGGTGTCTGAAATGCCTGTTGTCGGCATGCTTGAAGCCAATTCTGAGCGGATATAATAAGCTGGAAATAAGCTCGAGTAATAGACGATACCTATTTTTCAACGCGCTGCAACGTCGAATAGAGCGCGTCGTGGCGGAAGGGAAGATGGTTCCAGTCTGGTTGGTTTCTTGCCACCATGGTCCCGACGTCGACGCTGTCATTCTCCAATAACTCTATAGGGCTGGCCTCTCCTCCTTCGTCGTCAACCTCCAGGGCTGGAAGCTACCCCCGGTCGTTGCTTCGCTCTTCGAGTCCCATGTTGATTCAATGAACGGTGCGCCGTCCTCGATTGCGGCGTGTGAGTCCTAATAACCCGACGCAGAACCCAAGCTCACGTGGCTCATGCGCGCTGTCCAGCGCGTCCGGCAGACGGATAATGCCAATGGGCTCACTGTAACCACGGACGCCCGGATCACAGTGGCGGTGTAATCATCCGAACAGCAACTACCATGCAAGACCTTGAAGCGCTCGTAGTCGACGCTGCCGCCGCTCACGAGGAAGCCAGTTGGCGACTCCACACACGCTACCACAGGGCTTTTACTATATCCCACCTCGGCCGCGATTACTTCGTCAAATACGACTGCGCTGCGACATTCTGGCCAGAAATCCGCACTCAGCGCTACATCTCCAAATATGCCACCAAGTCGAGCAGCATCGGCGTCCCGCGAATACCGAGGATCCTTCACGCCTTCGAACAGTCGGACCACCCAGCGCCGTTCGCGTACGCGCTCATGGAGTGGATCGAGTTGACGCATCTCCCGCTTGAGGATACCCAGTGGCAGGAGAGGATAAAGGGCGCCGTGTGCTGGCTTGCCACCGTCCCCGTGCCAGACGGCCACGTTCTCGGTCCATTGGGTGGCCGCATGCGCCATGGTTTCTTCAAAGATTACGAAGCCCCGTTCCAGTTCACCTCTCTAGACGCGCTCGAACGATACGTGAACCGGGTACGTCTTTCGTCGTCAGAGTCAGGCTAAGCAAACTCTCACCAGGCTCGAATGCTGTTTGGCAGAAAAGCAGAAGGACATATACCCTGGATCAGCTTTGCTGGCGAAAAGGCTATCTTCCTTCAAGCCGATATGCACGCGGGTAACTACGGCGTCGACTCCGAGGGTCGGATCGTGTTGCTGGACTTTGGAACCATCGGCGTCGTCCCAGAGTCCTTCGCGCTATTGACTCTCAAGTTTCGTTTTCCGACCATCGCCGAGGCGTTGCAGCTTCCCAAGAGTTGCCGGACTAATTTGATGTGGCTATCCGAGATATCGCATCGGCTCCAGTTTGCTGGTGACACCCTTGGTGAGTGCTGGATTCCGCTCCTTAAGGCTTGGTTGTTTATCGTCCGGCCTCCTAGGTCTTGATGAAAACGGGATCCTACAACCGAAGACTACGTGATACCACCCCTTCCACGCAAGCTATCGGGCGACCAGTTCTCCGGCGCGAATATTGACAACACAGAAGTCGGAGGCGGAGTTGCGGCCGGAACCGTGGCGGGTTGATGCGGACGATAGCCGGGCGCCGAGGACGATGAAGGGAATGGAGGAAGAGGCGACCTATCCGCGCGGATTCTTTGCGAACGGAGAGATATAAAGGTGCGTGTTTGAGACGATTCGCTGAGCTCAAGCTCATGGTATTCGTTTTAGGGTATCTCGTATTGCAGTGGGTATAGATGCGATATAACTTCAAGCATTCTCCTTTTTCGCGACGCGCAGGCGTCCGATTTCCGCTCTCCAAGCTGCCGCTTTTGTGCCCTCTGCGACAGGCGGCGCAACGCATTTGCGGCGCGCACCAAACAACTTCGAAAAGCTGCTGGAACGGGTGGTGGTATTGGTGCTGATGGGCTGGAGGGCGCTCCGGCCCGGCTTCTTCTGTTCGACGACGATCTTCGCCGCTTTCTCCTCGACAACCTTCGACTTCCGCTGCTTCTCTCTCCACTCGCGAACGAGCTGTTTCTGCGTTTTTTCTGCTTTGCCCTCGCGAGCGTGGTATTCTTTCAGCTGGCGGAGGACCGCGAGGCCGAATGGTTCTTCTTCGGGGGCAGGTTCGGGGGATGTGATAGTGACGATGGGGTGTTCCGGAACAGGGACGGTGGGAGTTGTGGACGCGCTGGTGGTGACCGAAGAGACTGAGGGGACCAGAATCTCCGGAACTGGGATGGAGGACGGGTCCGAAAGACATTCAGAGTCGACCGCGGAATATTGCGGGACGGGGACGGTGGTGGCGGCCAAAGCGACGGCGGGGACGGGAATCTCTGGGATTAGGATGGAAGACGCGTCCGAATGAGATCCAGACACGAAACGAGAGGGCTCCGAAGGGATTTGTTCCTCGACAGGCAATGCGATGGAGGAAGTGGTGTTGTCGGCCGGGATGACGATGGGCACGACGATGTTGCTGGAAAAGACCTGGGAGTCGTCCGCATTGGTGGCCTCCGCGACAGCCAGAACGGGCATGTCGACTTCGGCGGTGACGTTGAGCGCAGCCAGGGCGGCAAGCGCGCGGTCGAGTTCGTCTGCGGCGGCGTCGAGATCGACGATGACCGCGTCGCAGTTGTCGGCGTCCTCGATGTTGGACGCGACAGAGGCGGGAACCGAGGGGAGGGTAACGCCAAAGAACGCGGCTGCGTCGGAGAGCGCGATAAGCTGCTGCTCAATGAGGGAGAGGTCGGCGTCGAGAGACGACGAGATGGGTGCGACCTCCGGCTCGGTGAATTCCGTGGCAACAGACTCGATGAAGAGCTTGACCGGGGCCGGGACGACGGGCTCGATGATGGCGGGGGCGACGACTTCAACAGGTACGGCGCAAGTCGAAGCCAAGGACGGAGACGGTGCAGGTGAGCAGACCGACTCGGGAGTGTCGTCCTTTGGGACCGGGGCATCTTCGTTGTCCAGAAACACCCACTCGGTCTTGATGTCGCGACTCAATACGGTGCTCTTGAACCCGCTCGAGAGGCGTTTTGGGATGCGGGAGAGCGCTTTGAGGGGCTTGGGCGTCTCAACCGACGGACGACGGCCGACAGCGTTGGTGAGCGACGCAAACGGCTGACGCTTGGTAGTGGTGGCGGTGGGCTTGCCGATGCCGGACGCGGACTGCTGGATGCTGCGTTCGAAGACCAATCGAGACGAGGAGAAGAGGGAGACGCACCGTCTTGGGGGCCGGGGATGCCTTCGCCGACGAAGCGACTGGGAAGCGGATGGCTTTAAACACTATAAGAACAGGCTGGTTAGCGTCGTCGACGGCGGCGGACGAGAGGAGTAGCGCACTTGTCGTTGTGGTAATAATGAGAGAAGTGTATATCAGGGGAAGTCTTTTGTACCCTCCTGGATGTCTCGATGATGAAAAAACCAACCGCGGAAACGATCGAAGTTGGTGGTTCTTTGTGCTTGTGATGGTGCGCCCACAAATCACCGACCTAGTTCAGTATCCTCAAGAAATTGGACCGCTGCTAGAAAGCATCTTCAAGCTTCAAGTTGCACTTGCAGGCCGCTATTCAGCAATTAAATATTCCATGAGAAATGACATCTCTGTATTGTCAGACTTGTGGCCTCGGACAAGTTCGACGCAGGGACGGGGGGCGGACTGGGCGGGACCATGGCGATACTAGCGTAGCCCAACGGGAAGATAAAGCGGAGCGCCGGCATTCCAATATACAAACGGAGGCGCTTAGCGTATGAAGGCATCGATAAACCTGCTTGAACAGTACCTCGATGGCGGCCGCTGACACGCCCACTTCCATTTCCTCAGGGGAAGACTCGCAGCCTCCTGCCATCGACAAAATTCCTCAAGAGCTACTTTGTCTCATCCTCAAGCTATCGATAAACGAATCGCCCCATGCCAAGGCGGCACTTGACGGCGTTTGCACTGGTTTTCGGCAGCGCGTGCCACTGTGGTCGGGAAAGTGTATGACTTTCATACATCTCTTTCATGCACATTCAGCATGTATTTCACCGTAAAATAGCATGTATTTCACTACCTTGTACATGAATTTCATACCCCCAGTTTCATATATCTTATGCAACCTTTCACAACCTTTTTTCATGCACTTGGGCAGTGAAAAGCATGCAATTTTGCACTGATTCCAGGTACTATAATATCAAAAAGAAACATCTGGAAGGTTGTGATTTTCCTGCTCTTCCATGGTAGTTAGTATTTGCCATTTTCACTACCTTTGTTACTTGCTGTCACACGTGCAGGAAATCACTTATTTTCGTATTTTCACACTCTGAACAAATTTGAGCCGCTGCCTGAGTCGAACGGAGGGCCTCTGCGGTACAAGAAACGGAACAGAAAACCACTACACCAAGGAGACGCGCGATGGGAGCAAGTGTGATCACCATATCCAGCCACCCAACTAAATGATCAGAAGTCCGCTGTATATTTGTAAGGGGAGAGTCACATTTCTATGTTCAATATTCTTATATGTAATAATAATAGGTCTCTACTCTAGTTATTGCTGCCCTCTATGCATTCAAATTTTGAGCCATGAAAATCATGGACTCTGGTCATGAATTTCATTCTGTACAACGGAGCAGTAGAAATATACAATTCGGGCTGGTAGGTAGACGGCCATGAAAATCTTGTTTCATTGCCTTTGTGCATGAATCAGATGTTCACACACCGGGGTGTATGAAAGTCATGCACTTCTCCGACCACAGTGTGCCCTGGTCGCTGGGCGCTATTTGTCGAGGCTGGCGCGAGACGGTACTCGGATACCCCGCGTTCTGGAACACCCTTCTAGTTCTGCCCACATCCGACCCGGCGGCGCTCGCAGAACAACTGCGCCGCGCGGGAAACACTTCCCCGCTCCGCGTGTGTTTTGACTGGTTCAACATCCACCGCGCTCCGATAACGCCCGGTATTCCGCTGTCTCTCCTGCTCCTTGTGCTCCCGACATCCGAGCGCTGGGCCGGGCTGCAACTTCGGAACCTCTATTGGGACCTCTCGTCGTCCGAAAACGAGTGGATCGCAACTCTTGCGGGCAAACTGACCATGCTCGAGCGACTCGAAATCTTCAAATGCGGGAGCTGGAGACCTCCCACCGACCTATTCACTACGGCGCGGCGCCTCACACACGCCCTGACTGTAGCCGCGGACGAGTCAGACGTCTCCCCCGCCTGTTCAACTCCCATGGCCGCAGATTACACACTACCGCGGCGCGCTACACTCTCAGGACCAGCTCACTCATCTTGCGGACGCACAAAATCTCATTGAGTGCGTCCTGGGATCTGGCGGACTACTCGATGAAGCCTTGTTCGACCAAGTATGCCTCCCTCGATTGCGGAAGCTGCATCTAACCTCTGGGCACCTTCTGGGATGCATAACCGCCCCGGTCCTCGAGGAGCTATACCTGTGGTCGGAGGATGGGGGGCTTGAAGATAGCGAATTCGGGACCCTCGTACCGTTCCTCAAGCGCTCTGATTACACATTGCGGAGCCTCGGCCTCTTCAATTGCAGGTTTACCTCTGCATTTGTCGCAGCGGTTTTCCTTGTGTTGCCCACTCTGGAGGAGCTTCTCCTCGAGAGTCCGAGGGCGGGATATGAACGGGGCATGTTGGATGCGCTCCGCCCCCGCCATGACGCGAACAACGCACTGTTCGTGTCCGAATATCCCCTCCCCAGCCTCCGTCAGCTGGTGTACGGCTATAGATATATCTCGACCGCATCAGACGCCGTGTTTACGGTGGTGAAGGCGCGATGTCGAACCATGTCCAGGTTTCTCTTGTATCGGGCGGATACGGCGGATGCAAAACCCGACTCAAGGATTTCCGAGCTGCAGAACATAGGTGTGGAAGCGGAGGTGGTGCGTTCTGATCATCCAGAAATTAGAGAAAAGCTTTGGGGTAATTTTTAGCGAGTAGGCTTAACCTGTCCATCCTTCTCTCTTTGTGAATATTTTGGTGCCAGATTTGAGTATTTCCAGATGCCAAGTTCTTGAGAGATATGGTTTTGGTGAACGGCATAGAGGCTACTGAATCAAGCCGCCCAAAGGTGCGGAATCTTGTATATTCTTGGGCTGTGGTCTTCAATGAGTAAACAATTCAAGCATAAGTATCTCTAGGCGCTCTTTGTGTAGACTGCGCACATCCGCCGGTCGCATATAACCAATTTTCTGCTTTGAAACCGTCGGGCACTCCGCGGTTAAAGCTGATTTTGAACCGTGGGAGACTGTTGGTCGCAGTCGTCATGACACGGGTTTGATAAAGAACAAGGTCTGGTCGGGGCTTCGCCCCGCCCCGATCGTGGCTACGCGCACAAATGAGCAAACAGTGAGAATATTTTTGGGGGCTTTATCGTTAAGAGTAGTTGCAAGATTAGCCCCAGCAGTATTCTCTACCCAGATTCCTGGCTTCCAATATTCTCAGAGTCTTGCAACTTGCTTGCAATCTCGCACCGATGTCATTGAAGCTTCAAGGCCGCAGAAGAAATTGGCAGCACTATATTTTATTGTTGTTGTTGTCATTATGAAACCCGCGAGCTGGGCTACGCAGGCACTTGACGGCAACTCCGTTTTTATTTTTGACATGGACAGTGAGCATGTGGCAATGGGCATGAAATGCAGTTTGCGTTGCGCCGTCTTACTGCCGAGATGCAACCTTCTGAATCGAACACTGAACCTGGTGTCAGAGTAGGACTTACCCAATATTTGATGGGTGTTTTACGACGGAAGCTCCGCGTGAGTCTCAACCGCCTCCTGGAATCAATCACTTGGGCATGTAATTTGTGCTAATTTTTGTTGTAGTCCAGCGCTAGCAGATTCTCTTGACTGCAAAGCTGTGATGCCAGAACATTGCCTTGATGTCGCAGCGTTGTTGCAGTCGGCACAAAATGTTGCAAAGTGAGGCATACTCCCAGTAGCAGCAGCGGCGAGGGCTCTAAAAACAGCAGTGACATCATGCCGAGAGGCTAAATGACACCCGCTGCGAGCTGCTTAATAGAAGAGTAATCTGGCATTTAGGCTCTTGACTCTTGCTTCGACCATGGTCCTCAAGCTCTTCGGCGCAACTGGCCGCGCAGGCGGCACCGTGCTGGTAGCGACAGTTCTCGCAGAGAAAAAGATCCCCTACGAGTTTGTAGCCGTCGACATGCGGAACAAAGAGCACAAGAGCGAGGCACACATGGAGAAGCAGCCATTCGGCCAGGTCCCTTACATCGTGCGTATTTCGGCCCTCTTCTCAAGTTTCTGTCCCTTTCACGCCGGCTGTCTATGCTAAGCTTATCCGCAGGACGACATACTCTATGAATCGCGCGCTATCTGTCGCTATCTGATTGAAAAGTACCCAGAGAAGGGAACGCAGGGACTCCTGCCTCCAGCGGACGATGTCTATGCCAAGGCTCTCTTCGAACAGGCGGCGTCGGTTGAGTATGCCAACTTTCACGCGCATGCCACTTGGGTCATTTTCATTCATGGTGTTATCAACCCGTTAAGTCGTTCGTTATCTGTGTGCTGAAGACTAAACAATGCTCAGGGCTTTTGGAATGCCGGTGAATGCATCCGCCCTTGAAGCAGCGAAGACTTCTCTTGACGCAACTCTGGGGGTCTACGAGAACATTTTGGCGAAGCAGAAATATCTTGTTGGCGACGTAAGTATTCGATCCTTCGACTTCACAATGGCGCTCAGTCTTCAATTTGTGCAGACTATCACCCTTGTCGACTTGATGCACCTCCCATTTGGGCCTTCGATGGCAAAAGGGGGGTGTAGACGGGCTCACAAGCAAAGGACCGAATGTTAAACGGTGTGTTCGCAAAGACGAAAGCGTCAATTTTTGCTGACATTTGCCTATGTAGCTGGTGGGAAGAGATTAGCAATCGCCCTAGTTATCTGCAGTGGTTGGAGCGGCTTGAGAGCCTTCAAAGCAAGTAAATGTCGTTGATGTTGTAGGATTCAGAGACGAAATCTCAGGCTGCCGCTGGCCCTCGTATAATGCCATTGCATGTGCCAGTTCAGCATTGCAGGGGGAGAAGGAAACCCATTTGCGTGCATACAAGTTTCAATAAAAGGAGCTCAATTCTCACCCTGAGCTTGTCTCTGACGACGATGTTCTCAAAGTACGACGCTCGACTGGGCACAAACTACGTCCCTAGCGACTTGGAAGTCTCGGAAATCAACTCGAATATCGACAGCTACCGCCCAGAACTGCAGGTTATCGAATTCCAGATCCAGCAGCTCTCCCAGCGTCGATCCGTGCTCCATGCGTACGTCGATGCGCACGGCGCCCTCGTCCAGTGGATTCGCCGCATTCCGCGTGAGATTCTAGAAGAGATCTTCTTCAAATGCCTTCCCGAAGACCGTGACCCGAGCCTTCATCCTCGCGATGCACCGATCCTCCTCTGCCAAGTCTGCTCCAGCTGGCGGGCCGTCGCACTATCGACCCCGAGAATATGGGCTTCGCTCCACATCTCCTTCGCGTTCGTTGCCTGGAGAAAGGACTACACCCAGGTCGTCGCCGATTGGCTCGCGCGGTCGCGCTCCCTTCCCTTGTCTCTCTCGATCCACATTGGGCTCCCATTCTGGGACGCCAAGGAGAAGAAGAACAAGTACTCACCAGAGCTCCCGGCCTTCTTCAAGTGCTCCTATTCCAGGGATTACTGCACTACCCTCATCGATATACTTTTCCAGCACCAAGCCCGGTTTCGGCGCCTCAACCTTGTTGGCGTAACCGACGAGGTCCTGAAGCGGCTCTGGGATCTTTCTCCTTTGTTGCTGGAGTATCTCGAGATCGACGACTCGCTGTACTTGGAAGACGTTGCGCTTTTCAAATCTCCGCGCCTGCGGTGCATCGTGTTTCCGCACGGTGCACGCACAATGGACAACGGCACAATCCGCTGGGAACAACGAGCCTTGAACTGGTCGCAAATAACGCATCTCGTGTTCGCAGACTTTCAAGAAAACACCTTGCGGATGTTCGACCTGTTCAGCATCCCCGAAGGAGCGGAGATTTCCTTTGCTACGGCTCTCTCCCTCCTCGCCCTCTGTCCTCGCCTCGAGCATCTACAGTTCGCTCCAGCAGCTGCTCCAGCCATCACCCTCGGCGACTACCAGCTCGCTTCGACGCTTCCGTGCCTGCGTACCCTCATCATCGGACGAATTCGCTCGAGCCCCGGATCTGGCTTCGAGGACCGCGACCAATACCGACTGTTCTGGGATACACTGCCCACAATGCCTCTCCTCCAAACCCTCTGCGCCGACTCGGAGATCGCGGACTTGCCAGAATCGTTCGCTAAGACGCCCGCCCTGGAACGACTCACCCTCCCATATCCATGGCACGGGGGAGGACTCGGATTCTTCCATGCACTTCGGAAGACCAAGTATCTGAGGCTCCATTGTAGTTCTGGATCTCCGGGCGATATGTACGAGCTCGGTTCTATCCTTGGCGTTCTCAAGCCCGGCGAATCTGAAGCTCAGGCGTGCCCGCTCCTCGAGGAGCTCGTCATCACGCGCGTTGACGTGCGGCTTGGTAGGGAGTATATCCTCTCCGACAGCCTCGCCACCTTCCTCCGAGCGCACGTGGAGCAGAAGACACCCCTACGGCGGTTTGAGCTTACTCTGTGGGGAGACAGCTGGCAAGTTTTGCCGGCTGAGCTCATGGAGGAGATTCAATCGAGAATTGAGGTTGTTTTGGCGTTTCCAGAGCATCGGGGAAAAATTCAGGTGAATGGGCAGTCGGAAATGATGCCGTGGCGAAAGTTCGAGTAGGTCCAAAATAATAACAACACTCAATAATGGGACTGTTGAATGTCTTCGTTGCGGCAACTTGAATGCGGCGCGTGATCTCGAAGTCATCTTGATTCTCTCTCTCATCATCTCAATTCGCGAACGGACGTTACTTACTTACAAAGAGGTCCTGAAATTACACCACCGGCCCTTCCAGAAGCCCGCTTCTCTCCCCGCCAATGTTGCACCATCTTGACCTGATCTAGCGACATGACGCCGTTATTATACTCGCCGGCAGCCCGGACGGGAACCTAGTCGCCTGAGACCATGCTCCCCAAGAGCCTCATACTCATTTTGCTTGCATGCGCAACGGCCTCCCGCTCACAGCACACCCAGCGCCCCTTCTCCGCGCCCAAGGCAGACGACGGGTACGAATTCAAATGGCCCATAAAGCGCGTGGCGATTATTGGTGCGGGAGTCAGGTGCGTCTGCATGGTATCCCCTCGGTTACTTCAGCTGAGGTACCCCAGCGGCCTCATCGCTTATCGCGAGTTCACTCGCACCGGCGACTTTGACACTATCCGGGTCTTTGAGCGCGACGACGTCCCAGGCGGAAATTGGCACTACACCGAAGAGACCCCACTCGACGCGCCGATTCCCAACGCAGACCCGGTGGTGGGCGACTTCGTCCCGTCGCTGCCGCCCTCGCTGCCAGCGGAGGAAGTTTATCCGGCTTCCGAGGCGCGAGCAAGGTGGAGAGAGCATCGAGGGCCGAAACCCGTTTGGGATTCGCTGGGGAGTAATGCGCCTGCGGTGAGTAAAGCCTAAGCTCAAGACGGAGGATATTGACGCACAGGTTTTAGCCCATTCAACAGATTACAGAGCTTCCATGGCCGCCGGGCACTCCATGGCGTACGCTCGTCCGCGTTATGGTACTGAACGACTTTGAACGACTCGATAGAGCTTCCACATCGAACACTGGCAAAGTACCTCCGCGCATTTGCGTCTTTCCATGGGATCAACAGCAACGACGATAATCCAGACGTCTCATACAACACGCGGGTCGAGCTGGTAGAGAAGAAGCGCGAGCTAAATGGCCAGCATCGAGGATGGACGTTGACGCTCAAGCGCCTCGAGCACCTCGGCTACGGCAGCGTCAAGGCGAGCTGGTGGTCCGAGGTGCGCCCTTGGTTACATGTTTGAGCTTGCTGACAATACCTCGAGGATTTCGACGCAATTGTCGTGGCCACCGGACGCTACAACGCACCCAACATTCCCGCCATTCCTGGGCTGAAAGAATGGTCCGAAAGGTTTCCTCGCTCAATCTTGCACTCGCGGCAGTATCGTCGTCCAGAGACGTTTGCGAACGAGACCGTGTTGGTCATCGGCGCCGGGGTACGTCCGATACATTCTGGTCCCCGACCTTCGTGTTAACCTACTCGGCGTAGACTAGCGCCGTCGAAATCTCGCGCGAAGTCAATCCGCTTGCTCACAAGATCTACCAATCGGTCCGAGCGCCCAACCCGCATCTGCCCAAAGAAATCGGCCGGATCCAGCTACACCGTCTGCCTGCGAATATCAGCATCGTTCCAGATATACGGACATTCCATCCCGACGATGGAAGCGTGCAATTGCTGAATGGGACGGTGTGTTCAGCTGTTCACTCGGTTCATTGTCAACTCATACAGCTCAGCGCATCCGCGGCATCACCCGCATCGTCTTTGCGACGGGTTTCCGATATTCATTTCCCTTCCTCCCACACCTGCACGGGTCTACAGCCAACAAGTCTGCGACTATGACCTTCAACGACCGCCCAGTCGTCACCGACGGAACGCATCTCCGTTCCCTCCATGAAGATTTTATCTCAATCGACGAGCCGACGATTGGGTTCCTCTCCAGTACGTCTGCAATATCTGCCGTTCTGCGCTTTTCTACTTGTATGTGCGAACAGTGAACTGGGGCATGCAATCCTTCACCTACTCGGAATACCTCTCTCTCGCGCTCGCAAAGGTTTGGTCCCGCCGCGCCGTCCTCCCAAAGACGGAGGAGTTGTGGCGCATTTACGAGCAGCGGATCCACGACCGTGGTGGGTACGGGAGACACCTGCAATTTCTCGGGATCGAACGGACGAGTGGTGCGAATTCTCTGAGCGTCAATTCGGACACTAATTGCTCCTCGAAGCTCGCATCCGCTTCTTTGTGGCCTGGCTCAACGACGCTGCGGGTAAATTTGGTGGACGCCAGATCGATGCCGAGTCCAAGGACCTCAAAGAAATATCTGCTGTTTGGTTTAGGGCGTTGTATGGAGTGGATAGATACGCGGATGGGAGCAGTGTTGATTCCGAGTCGCTGCCTCTGGATTGGGTATATGGCGAGGACTGGTAATCCATCAGATGCTGATCCCTTTGTTACGCTTCTCCGCTTTCAGCTGGCCCCCCTAATTTGGCGCACATGAGTAGCGATTTCGGCCGTTCTTCACTTGAAGAATCCGCGCGCGCGCAATGTGGCGTAATCTTGCGTCTTTGTTCCTTATATCGACGTGCTCGTCTTGGTCTTTCGCGCACGGCATTGCGTGGATCGCGCAAATGTTCAAAAAGAAGGCAGCACGACATAATTATAATCTCGCCTGCTCGTTCCGTGCCTTGTCTTGCTTCCTGGTGCTTTTGCCCGTCCTTGCTGCTGATACGACGAACCACGACCGGTCCTTCGCCCCCACCATAGAGAGCGATTCCACGCACGAGACGCCGGAGCTGGCCTACAACATGACGGACATCGATGTCGTCGACCAGGAGAAGCAGAAACAATCGTGGCTAGGCTTTCTCTGGGATACGGCGGATCTGGGCGTACACGAGCGGCGGATGCTGTTCAAGGTCGACGCGTCGTTGTTGCTTTTTGCTTCGGTTCGTGCATGGCATTTGTTTATTGAGCTGGACAGTAACTGGCGATCCACAGCTGGGTTATTTCATCAAGAATCTCGACCAGGTGTGTCCACAGTCGTTGCGTTACGCAGACTGAAGATGCGAGAGACGAATATTACGAGCGCGGTACATCTAAAGCTACTGAATTTCACATATGACTGAACGCTACGTAGTTCTTCGCGGGGATGAAGGAAGACTTGTTCGTCCCTCTCGCTCCTCGCAATTCCTTCCTCATTCCATCCAGAAATATGAATGGAAATGAGCTCGTCCACGCAACATCCTACTGGACCGCCGGGTTGCTTATATGTCTTTGTGAATGCGACAGTAAAGCTGACGCCACAGACAGCTATGTTATTGGCCAAATCCCCTCCAACGTTCTCTTGACGCGTATTTCGCCTCAATATGTGATCCCTTCGGTGCGGCCGCTCTCCCCGCAGAGAACGTATACTTATTTCTGTAGCTTGAACTTGCTTGGGGTATCGCGACGCTGGGAACTTACTCTGTCAAATCGGTCAAGGCACTTTACGCGCTGCGATTCCTAGATATGTCCCTTCCGTGAAGCTCTTGTGATTGTACTGACGCGTCTGCGGCTTACTCGGTCTATTTGAGAGTGGTTTCTACCCGGGCATGCACTACATTCTCGGCTCATGGCGCGTTTTTATATTTTTGCGAAGCTGGTACCGGTACTTGAACTGAAGTCGAACAGGTACACTCCGCGGGAGCTGGCGAAACGATCGACAATTTTCTGGACCGCTGGCTCTCTCGGATCGATGTTCTCCGGCTTCTTGCAGACGGCGGCATATAATAAATTGAACGATGTTCACGGATTGGCGGGCTGGAGGTGCGTCTCCTCTCACATCATGCTCTCGCGCCGACTTCAGCTCAAGATGGCTCTTCATCGTCGATGCGGTCATGTACGCCCCCCCTGTCAGATAAACGACTCGTACTGAAATTTCCTTTGTTCAGAACCATTCCCATCGCTCTGTTTGGCTTCGTCTTTCTCCCGAACCTCCCTTGGGGCGCAAAGCCGTCGGTGTTATTAACTCAACAAGACATTGATATCGCGCGGACACGGATGAAGGCTATTGGGAGGAAGGAGAGCGAACCCTGGACGCGAGCCAAGGTGGGTAGAAGCTCTAGTGCGCTTACCCTTAACTAAGCATGCATCTGTAGCTGCGTAAAATGTTGAGCGGCTGGCACCTCTACATCCTGCCGATCGAGTATGTCCTCTGGAACAACGGCAACATTCAATCTCCGTTTCAATATTGGCTTAAGAGCTTCAATGTCAAGCCGTACCCCGTTCCAGGAACGCACTGGACAGTTTCTCAAATTCAACTTCGTGGGTCCGATCTGATGTTGATGGGGGCTTTTTTTGAAGATTATCTAGTTCCACTTCCCGCCACGGCAATATTTGTGGTTACTGCGCTCCTTTTGGCTTGGATTAGTGACGGTCCATTGAAAGGTCGGTCCCTTCCTTGCTGCTTCTCCCACCCAAGTTAGTTCACGCTTTCAAAGGAAAACGCTGGCCGATTGTCGTTGGCGGCGCCGTTGTCACCTTGATCTTCGATGCTGTTTGGCTCGCAATGCCCCTCTATACCAATATCCGCGGACATTTCGCATATTTCTATCTCATGGTCCTCGGTGTAAGTAGAC
Organism: Mycena kentingensis (nom. inval.); assembly: GCA_014461125.1. NCBI lineage: Eukaryota > Fungi > Basidiomycota > Agaricomycetes > Agaricales > Mycenaceae > Mycena > Mycena kentingensis (nom. inval.). The sequence continues at coordinate 1,859,138 of JACAZG010000005.1, read as the reverse complement.
AGGCTCGCACAACTTGAAGCTAATCGCTCCCCCTCAGACTACCGCTGGCCCACTGATTCTCAACTGGATTAGTGAAATAACGCAGTCAGATGTCCGTATCTTGTTCGGTATTCGTCTCAAACGGCTAACGCACCATAGAACGAACTAAGAGCAATTTGCGTCGCGATGGCGAACGACTTTGCCTACATCGTCCAAGCGATAGCGCCCAACTTTGTCTGGAAGACCACTGCCTTTCCTCGTGCGAAGAAGGGCTACAACTGGTCTATAATCTTGCAGTGCCTCCTCCTTTTCTGGACCGCTCTCATTCTGTACCTTCTTCGCCGAGATCGCCGGAGGATGGAGCGCAACACCCAAGAAGCTAAGAACGGGATCGAAACTGCTGGTATTAGTACGCAGGATTATGGCAATACTCTCAAGATGTAGTCGCAAAAATATAACGAGTTCAGCGCTCAGACCTAAATAAATGTTCGGGAAACTCAATGATTGCCGGTCTCAACCACAACTTGAACCTACCACCGCCATGGTCGTGGTTCACGAATTGTTCTGCTCTTCGCTGTTACCGACACAGCAGCAGGAGAGAGAACTAGCTCTTCTCCTTCGCACTAATTCTATCCCCCCAGACACTGCATCCGTACGCTCAATCATCTGTGCTCCAGCTCCCGACTTGGAGCGCTACAACGCCGACATCGACGTCCTCAGCGCCGCCTTGGAAGCAGTTCTACAGCAACGGAATGCCCTACGGACTCATGTCGAACATTGTCAGAGTCTTCTGGCTCCAATCCGCACGCTTCCTCCCGAGATCCTTCTCAAAATATTCGCACTCTGCGAACCATCCGAGCCCGCCGGCGGCTCGGACTTTACGCTTTGGAGTCGCCTTGGCTCACGCGAGCATATGGAGCAGCTCGCGCGCCGGGACCTGCTGCGATTGTGTCGCGTTTGCTCCGTTTGGCGGACAGCCATTATGGGCACACCTTCGTTTTGGGCATCGATACAGGTCAATCTCGCAGAGTGGCTCCTCCCCACCATTGCACGCCGCCTCGACCCCATGCTCTCGCGCGCCGTCGCACTTTCCGGGTCTTGTCCAATTCAGCTGAAGCTGCGCGCGACCGGGCAGTTTTACGAAATTCCGGGCTTGGAGCTGTTGCTGCAATCTGCGGGGCGCTGGCAGTCGTTGGCGGCTTGGCTGAACTCCGGGGCATTTCGCCATCTCAATGCGACAGACTTGAAACTCCCTCTCCTCGAGACGCTCAAAATCCATGGCGACTTTCTCAACTCGCTCAAGATATTTGGAGATGCGCCAAAGCTGACTACGGTTACGTTGCGCCGCTCAGGCTCTGTTCAGCCGCCTCTGCTCCCGTGGAACCAGCTTCGTGCGTTAAACTACGAAGACGGAAACGCTGTCGAACTCCGCGCGTTCTTCGCGCTGCTCTCAACCTGCGGAAATCTTCAGTCGGTTGATATAACGAATCTCGACGTTTTTTTTTTTTTTTTTTTTTTTTTAAAGTCCTGTTATTTGGCCCGTATTGTACGACAATTTGCCAGCCATACTTCTACTCGTTGTACTTGTATTCGTACGTATCGATGTCGTCGCAGTCCGGTTTTGAGTATCGTCCATATCATGTCCTCCCCCGAGCGGAAGACGTGCGCCTGGGGTAGGTGGGTAAATAGATGCTATAGGTTTAGATGGTGTTAGTAAGGTTGCGGAATTATATCGTGTTTCGTGCGTAAGTGTAGGTGAGGGGAATGGGGAGAGAAGAGGGGGGAAGTAAGGGAAGTAAGGTCCTACTCGGCTCGGTCGTCTTCGGGTCGTTTCCGCGCGTTGCTTCAGCTTTGGGGCAGCTCATCCAAAAGGTCTGGCGTCGTGCGATAGGGTGGTCCCGTCCTCCTCGCCAGGTCGATTTCGTCCCGTACCCTTGGGGCTCTTTGCAGTGTCGTTCTCGTCTCCCACGAATCGTGGTTCTGAGAGTTTCCGATGGACGGGTCGGAATCGGCCGGAGCGGTAAATGTACCACATGAGCGGCTCGAGGTATTTGGTATCGCCGAGTAGACGTTTAAGGTTGTTTGCGTCTCTTCCGAGGGCCGTCCGGAGGTGGTCCCTCGCCATCGCGTGCGCCGGGCAGTGAAGGAAGTAATGCGCGACTGTTTCGTCGGCGCGGCGGCAGCACGGGCATATCGGCGACTCCGCTTTCCGCATGCGGTGTAGGTGTTTGGCCAGGGTGCAGTGCCCGGTCCGGAGTTGGAGGATTAGGACGGCGTACGAGCGGGGTACGGTCGCGCTGAGTTCGAGATATGAACCCTTGACAATGCGCGGGTCGTACTGCATGGTCTTCTCGTAGCGAGGGGATTTTTGCCATGCCGCCGCGACGCGCGTGTCGTGCGATTTGTTTAGCCACTGGCGGACGGCCGACTTGCTGATGGGTACGGGGGTATGAAAGTGGGAGGGGAGTATCGCGGCCGGTGTCGTCTCTTGGTGAGCTGCCCGTTTGGCTTCAACGTCGGCGCGTTCGTTCCCGGTAACGCCTTTATGCCCTGGTGACCAGCGTATAGTAAGCGTAGCGTGCGGATGTATAAGAGAGAAATCGGAAAAATGATCGTGCCACTGGTCCCAAATCCATGTCCCCGGTCCCGGTTTGGTCGCGGTCGCCGCCCGTACGGCGGCCTGGCTGTCGATGACCATCGTGACCGGGCCGTTTATCTCCTCCTCCTGCCTCGTCATCAACTCCAGGCCGAGCGCGCTCCCCATCGCCTCCCCCTCGTATACGGTATGGCCGTCCGTGCCTCCCAAAAACGCGTTCATCGTCCCGATCTCCCGCCCATCCTTGAACAGTACTGCGGCGGCCCCAATGTTGTCGTCTATGCCGGAGCCGTCGGAGTACACCTTCCATCTCGCTCTGTCCCTCTCTTCCTCCTCAATAGCGTCGTCCTTGGTCTTTGGTATGATCGTCTGGATGCGCGGCGGGTCGATTGCGACCTTGCGTACGGCGGGTATTGTTTCCATGTCCTCGGGCTTGCAGGGGAGGAGCGACATTAGGTCGTGAATGGTGGTGTCGTCGCGTTTGCGTTTTGCGGGGCAATGGTGGTGTACTTCATGATGTAGCGGGTGCGATGGTGGTACGGTCGCAAGCCGCAACGCCGCGTTCTCCCGCACTTTGTTGATCCGCTCCGCCATCGGTAGCAGGTGCGCGTAGACGTCGAGGACCTCGGTGGGTGTTGACGAAAGCGCGCCGGTGATCTTGAGCGCTGCTTTGCGTTGGATAGAGCGGAACTGGGCGATTACCCCCGCGCTCGCGCGTCTTGCCGCTCTTGGTAGTCTCCGTCGTCTTCAAGAATACGTCGGCTCCGTAGAGCATCTGCGGAATGCAGATGCTCAGGTAGAGCCGTCGCATGCTCTCCGCCTGGATCCCTCCGCTCGCCTTTGCCAACCTCCCGAATAGCCCCAGCCACGCCTGTCCTTTTCCCAACGCCGCCGCCACTTGCTCCTTCCAACGCAGTTCTCGGTCAACATGCAGCCCGAGCAACCTGACCGCCGGTGCGGTTTTGACCGTGTGTTGTCCGAGTTGTAGGTGCTGCCGTGGTAGCGGGTCGCGTTTGTGGGGGTCGAGAGCGTTCTTGACTTTAGCTCTCGATACGTCCGTGAGCTGGTATTTGGCGGGGCCAAAGGTTGCGTTGTGTTCCGCGGCCCAGTGGATGACCCCGCCGTCGCGGGAGTTGAGGTCGGCGATGCGGTTGTGGCAGGTGGTAAAAGTGTTTCCTGTCGTGATCAGCGTGTTGTCGTCTACAAATCCGACACTATGCTCTCCCCGCCGTTTCCTTGCCATCTCCCCGAGTGGGGCATTGTAGATGAGGTAAAGTATACCTGAACTTGGGCATCCTTGGTCGAGCCCGCCTACCACCGGGTACCAGTCCGAAATGTGGTCTCCGAACGCGATTTGGCTTCTCCTTCCCTCGTATCGGCGCCTGACCCATCTCGCGTATCCCTCCGGTACGCCTCGCATTCTCAGGTCGTGCCCGAGCCGTTCGAGGTCGACGCTCGGAAACGCGCCCTTGACGTCCATGCAAAGCACACTTGCTACCTCATCCTTGGCCCAAGCCTCCTTGATCGTCTTGACGACAGCGTGCAGGGCGTCCGTGGTCGAGCGTCCGGGTCGCGCGCCGAACTGGTTGCTGGGGAGGATGCCGGCGAGTTCGGCGTCCCGGACGAGTTGTTTCGTTTTGCAGGCGGCGTATAACCTGGAGAACCCATTCGAGAGGACTATTGGACGGTACGCCCCCGGGGACGGTGTAGTCCGGCTTGCCAGGCTTCTTGAGCACTATGGTCCTCGTGTCCGCCCATCCTTCGGGGTAGTGGTCAAACTCGTCGAGCGCGCGGTATATCGGCAACAGGAAAGGTACGAGGAGGTTTTCGCACTCTTTGAAAACGCAGTTGGCTGGCGTCCCTTCTAACGTCGCTTTGTAGGGGTACATGCCCGCAATCGCGTCCCGGAGGGCGGCTTCGGTAACGTGCTGGAACTCGAACGCCTCCGGAGGGTATTCTGGTTGTCGGGGTACGGCGCTTGCGCGCGGCATGGCCGGGTAAAATTCCCTTTTGAATGCACTCACCTTTTCCGTTTCCGTTGTTGCCTTGCCGCTCGTCGTGTTCAGGTCCGGTACGGATACCGCTCCGCCATCGCTTTTTGGCGCCGTCACCAATTTTGCAGCCGTCCAGACGTTGTTCCCGACCGCCTCCGTCAGAAACGTCTCGAACTTCTTGGTTCGGGTCGCGACTATCTTGCCTTGGAAGTCCTTGCTAGATGCTTCGGCTTCCGCGTGAGCAGGGTGTTCTGGAGCGTATTGCCACCTGCTCGCCGCCCTCTGTGCCCGCTTGTTTTTCCTTCTCTCCGCTCGCAAATCCTTGTCCCACCATCTCCTGGAATGTGGGGTCGGTTTCGTCGGCTCGACGACGGAAAATGTCGTGGCGTCGATGGCGTCAGTGATTTCCTCGATGGCCTTCTTGAGGTCGTCCATGGAGTCGATGCGCTGTCGCAGAGGGAGCTTCTCTAGTCGCCCGCATAGAGACTTGCGGAAAAGCCCCCACGGGGTCGAGCGCCACGCCAGGCCGGGTTTCTGTTGTACCACTGGGATTTGCAGGCGGAGCGAGAACTTGATGGGGAAGTGGTCGGTGCCCGCAGGCGTGTTGGTCGGGTCGGTATTGCAGGTGAGGAGGTTGTCGGTGAGCGAGGCGGAAAAGAAGACGTTGTCGATGCGGGTAAGGTTCTTGGTGGCCATGGATCGCAAAGTCGGGATGTCGCGCGGGAGCACCATGCGCATCTGGTACATGGATAGCAGTGTCCTTAGCGCCTCCGAGAAATCCAACGCTGTTTGTGTTAGCAAGTGCGCGTTGCGATTGACGTCTTCCCAGTCCGGGTGGTGTCGGTTCCAGTCGCCGCCCCAGATGTATCGAATGGGGCGATATTTCGCGTACGTCGCTTCTGGGCTGGACATGTAGAGGAGGATTACCTTAATTGTGTTGTTGTGGTTGCCATCGTTATAGACGTTGAAGACACGGATCGTGCCAAAGGCGCCGGTAAGCTCGAAGGCAACGATGTCTGAGCTCGGTATTGGTATGACGCGCCACGCGTTCGTCGGTATCCTCCTGTTGATCAGCGCCATGGCCCTCGAACGTGTCGCTCCCTGCGCTGGCGGGTATAGAGTATGCCAGTACGAATTGGCGCGCGACGTTCCGGTGAAGTCGAAATATGGCTCTTGTACCAATGCGAAGTCGTAAATTTTGGGGTCGAGTCCCTCCAGAAAATCTTGATGAGCGTTGATCGACTTGTTGAGGTTCTGTTGCCAGAACCAGATCTCGTTCCTCTCTGGAGTGGGTGCGTTAGGATTGCTAGGCATCAGTCAACGTCTGGTTCAAGCTGCTCGGGGTAACATTGGCTAGTGCGCTTGGGCGGGCCCGCTGTTGGAAGTGGGAGGTGATGTTCGTTTGCCTGTTGGGGTTGCCGGACGCAAACGACGTTCTGGGACCCTGGGTCATGGTGCGTTGTAAGCTCCGCGCCCCCTCCGCCGATACGCCCGGTCGGCGCGCTCGGGTGTTCATCACGGTTTGCCAGCCCGAATCTTGGGGCCGCTCAACTGACTCCTTACCGACCTCGAGCCAAGTCCACTCCTCTCCCGGGGTCGGGAAGTACTTGTACTTGGCCTCGGGGCTGCGTTCCAGCAGGTGTTTGAGCTTTGCTTGGAAGGTCGGGCACTGCCTGTCGCCCGCGCCGTGTCCCCTGCTACGCTCCGGGCCACCTTCCCTGGCGCAGTTCGCGCAACTGAGTCCTTCGCTGGTAACGCTGCATTCCGTGGTTCTGTGGGGGCCGGCGCATCGAGCACATGTGCTCGGTTTGTCCCTGTCGGGGCAGGTGGCTGCTAGGTGATTAGTACCGAGACGCTGGCAATGTAAGCAGCGTCTGGGTTCCGGCTCAAGTTTACGCCCGCAGACGTGCTTCCCCTCCACAAATGCCCCGTCCCGAATAACGCGGTTTGCATCCTCTGGTTTGGCGAACCCCAAAACTACGTGAGCGACCTTCTGTTCCGGTCGATGCTTGGCGAGGGGTTTGAGGAATCGCGCCGTGGCGAGCGAGTGTTCCGTCAGGTTGTTGTCCTGCTCGAGCCCCCGGAGAGCTTGAGGGTCTTGAGGGTCGAAGGTCTTGGGGACGAACTCGACAATGATGTTGAGGTGTCGCTCCTTGAGCGTCGCGTCCCCACCCATGCCCGCGACGAAAGTCGCCGCGTTTTTCCTCACCCACTCGGTTGCGGCCACCGAATTCAGGCGCAGGAGTACCGCGCCGTTTGCGAGGCTCTTCGTCCCCAAGAAGCGGAAGTCGTCCGGCCGGTCTTCGTAGCCTACGAAGTCCGCTGCCAGTTTCGCTTTCTCTATGATCTCTAATGCACATGGCGATTGATATTCTTCCGAGTTGCGCCACGGCGAAAGGATATCGCCATTTCGCCAGGAGTAGCGCCAGGTTGGCGATTGGGTGTGGGAAAATATCGTTGATGGAGTGATGGATGGCTTTCTAGACTACTACAGCAAGTCCTCGATGTTAAAAACCTCTTGTCGTCCTCCTCCGCGGACGACATCAACCTTGTGAATAGCCTCCTTGGGCACAACAACATCAAGACCCTTCCCAATGAGCTTGAACTCATACAGCTTCCCGCTCATGAGCGACAGCTTCTCGCGTTTGTTTCGCTGCGCGTTGGCAGGTTTATATAGGGCTTGCCACACTTGGATATTTGAGAGCGGTCCATTGTCTACCAGATTTGGGATATAAAGAACAATAATATTCTCTTCATTGCCACCGGTCATTTGACCATTCGCCACCCTTCATTCGCCACCCAGGGAAATCTGGGATTGCTGATCGCCACGCTGTGCCACCCTGGCGATTGGCGGAGTGGCGATTGGTTTCGCCATCGCCAACAGCACTAATGATCTCCCTCTCGGATAAACCAGCGGTAGCCGTGTTCTCTACGCGGATGGTGGTGCGGTACTCGTCCGCTCGGGCGAGCATTTCGATTTGTTCGCGTGTTTTGGGACGGTTGGCTGTTGCCGCCACGTCGGCGTACGAGGGCTGGCGGCTGGCGGCCGTTTGCGCGGATAGCGAGTTGGCCGTTTTTGCCACGACCGTGTCTAGCGCCTCCGCGACGCGTTTGGACATCGTCTCCATTTCCTCTCGCTGCTCGTCGACGACGCGCGTCATCGACGCGGCCGCCTCCTTCAACGCCTCTACGGCTTGCGACGCGCCGACTTCGTCTGCCCAATCTAGGGGCGCCGGGTTGCGCTGCACGGACGCGTGAATCGTGTCCAGCTTCTCGCTTACCTCTTCCGCGGCGTTTCGGGCCGTTTCGTCGAGCAGGAACGCGAATGCGCGGCAGCACCACCCGACTGCTGGGTCCTTGTGCTGCGCTGCCGCTCCCAAGCGGAGTAACGCGAAAGATATTTTCAGTAGCGAGGGCATTTCGCCCGCGGTGAAGTCTTGCAGGAACTGACCTTTGGTGTATAGCCCCTGGCATACGTCGTCGACCGACGCCTTCTCCCACTCCTCCGTCTTGTCCACCGGTTCCCCCTCCTTTAACGCTACTTTCCAGAGTTTGGCCCGGTCGAGGCCGAGGTAGTCGTATCCGCGCTGTGTTCGCAGCTGCTTCTCAGACAGGATTCCCGCCGGTGGTGTTCTCCTCGAGCCGTTGCAGAGCGTCGGTCCCCGCAACGTCCATGTCCATGGACATGTCCACGGTCCACACGCGTGGACCGTGGACATCTCAATTTGGAAGCTGGCCAGCGCGTAACGCTACAGCCGCAAAGTGTCACGCGGGTTCCGAGTTGTCCACGGTCACAAGCACTTCCGCTGATGTGGACTTCCTCGACGCGCCGCTTCCCGCCCCCTCCCGCCCGGCGCCGCAATGCGCAGCTGGCAGCGCGGGAGGAGCGGGATTAAGAGGAGGAGAGTTGACGATTGGGGGTGTTTGGTGGGCTCGGCACTCGTCGCGAGCAAGGCCACCAGCGCGACCAACCGCCCCGCAACAGCTCTTGCAGAGGAAGTCAATGCAGGCTTGTGCTCCCTTCGAGCCGCAGTCCTTGTCAGCACATTCCATGCGCCCATTGACGATGTCAGGGCGTTTGCGGATGGCTGCGATGCGGAGGGGTGTCCGAGCATCTTTATCGGAGATGTGGGAGTTGTTTGTCCTTGCAAAATGCCGCCGAAGGAGCACGACGGCGTCTTGGTGGAGATATTGGAAGCTAGACAGTCGAATCGTGTGATTACAGGCCTTGTTCGGGCACTAGAGGGGGTGAGCGCGCGAAGGGAGATGGTACTGAATGCCACGCACCGACTGGACGATATACCCGCGTTCTTCGGGTTTATTCGATCCCTTATGTACCCGAGGCGCGTCCAAGAGCGCGCCACATCTGTTTCCGGTCTTGTCTGAGGGACAGTACTCCACGGTGTTGATGACGGGGTCTGGGACGACGGTATATGGCGCCGGGATCCGACGCGGCGGCATTGAGGAAAGAATTCGACGGTAGTGGGTGGCAAGGAGCAGAGAGGTTGGTCTGGGGACGACGCAGGTTAGCAAGCATGCACTATATAGCCCAGCGGCGCGCTTGGGTGGACATACCAAGCACTCTCGCCTTGTGCCCGCTTTGACCATGATGGGCATCGGTAGTTGAAGATATCCAGCGAGCCGAGCCAGCGGGGGGAATGAAAAAAGCCATGTTTTACGACGACACGGTGGCAAGAAGCAAGCTCTTGAGCGTGGGATAGTGCGATGGCGCATCACACAGGGGTACAAAACGGGCAATCCCGGGCCCGCGCGGCCGAGTCCCGGTCCACGGCCCTCCAACACTATGTCCACACTCATGTCCACATCCCTGTCCATGTCACATCCCAATCTCTCCCTGTGGACTCCATCACCGGAAATGTCCGCGTCCATGGACCGTGGACATGGACTGTGGACGTGGACGTTCCAAACCCAGACGCTCTCAGCCGTTGCCACCAAAGCTCATTTTCGTAGGCTACTACTTTTGCGTGTGTTTAAAGAAGCTAAGAACCCGCGTATGTGTCGACGCGCCCCCAAAAGCGATTTTTTGGGCGGCGATCAACGAACACACGTCGTGGTTTGTTAATCTCGACGTTTGTGGTCTTACAAGTGGAACAACAACCTTCGCGGCGCCGAATGCGTACGGGTCTGGACTCGAATCCATCTCCATTACCCTACGCAACAGCCGCGACTGGTTGCCCGCGCCAAGCACGGTTCTCGTCGGAGAAGTCCTCGACGCGCTCTTCCTCCCCCGTCTCCAGAACTTCAAGCTCCGGATGCACTCACGGCGGCCGCTCCTGTGGTCGCAGAGCATATGCAACAGTCTTCTGACCCGATCTCACTCCAACAACATCCTCATCTCCCTCTCCTTCCATGGGATCCTCGTCTCGGGTGACGAGCTCTTAGAGACGCTCTCCACTCTCCCGAATCTCGAATTCCTCCACATCGCCGACTTGCCCCGAGATCTCGACATCCCAGACCCGCACGAGCTTGACGCAGATTTCATCGTCGTCACCGACCAGCTACTAGAGCGCCTTTCACGGCCCCGGATTGCCGACGAGCATAGACACGCACACGCGCTCGATATCACCCCGCGTCTCCGCGTCTTCTCCTGTACGACACTCTTCCGATTCACCTCACACGCGATGCTGGACCTTGTCGACGCGTTCACGGTCGGTTCCAGATGCATGCCTCGGCGACAAGGCCGCCGATCGCCACCGCTTTGCGCTGCGGCTTCACGCGTACGCATTTCCACCGGCTCTGGAGCGCGCTTCGACGTCGGCGGCGACGTTCATGGCACTCATCTCGGGGCTGGAAGCCCTTCAGCGCCAGGGGGACGTGTGGTTTTCTGTTGACGCGTTCGATCCCGAGATGGATGCAAATTCCTAGCCAGCGGCGAGAATGATGCATATGCTGCTTTGGCGCCGGCGGAGTAGGCTTCGAGGTGTGTGCGGGCGTACGTGGGTCCATTTTGCGGCCGCGAATGTTCCATTGAAGCTCGATATAGCAATGTCTGGCATATCTGAATGCAGAACCGACGCCATGAACTGACGTTTTCTTTCGCAGAACGCGATAGAAGAGCCGAGGCGAATGTGTGCATTAAGCGGGCGTGTTCAGTGTTACAGTACATGGACGGCAATGCAATGCAGCAAATACAAGGGAATATAACATGCATATAGAGAGCAATGATACAGAGCATTGAGCTCAACAACTCGAAAGCGAAAGCGCGATGGTAGTGGTACAGCTGCTCAAAGTCTGGTTCAGCCTCCGCGGACCAGGCGACAATCGAGCGTCCTCACCTACGCGACGTAACGACAACCGTGGTCGGCTGAGTCCGTTCTCGACCGTAATTCAATCATTCTACGCCGCGTAAATTGGAATTCGACAGAAGAAAGAAGAGAGATGCACTGAATGGACAGTTGGGGCTACAGAACAGTACGGGTGCGGTCAGTATCCGTCTGCGAGATTGCGGAGAGCAACGAAAGAACATACGCATGTTCTCCCCCTCGCCAGGAGCAATGGCAGCATTGCGGGCCCGCGCTCGAGTTAACAGGGACATGTGTGGGCGCCGATGAGGATGAAGGCGTGGTAGCAGGAACTCCAGCAGGCATTGTGATGTATAGCAGAGAGTGCAAGAGTGCGGGAGGAGAGCTGATGTTTAGACGCACCGAACAGCCGCCTTTTATGCGATTCCGAGAAAACTGCAGCTATTCATGTTTGGCCGCCGTTGCCCATTCCGTCACCAGCCAGCTCCTCGGCAATCTTCTGCGCCTCGCTTCAAACGTCGGCAGAAGAACGCGGGGATAAGGGCCAGGGTTCCGGAGATGGGTACTCGATGAGTTAGTTGGAACGGGCCAGCGCTGCCACTGCCGTCAGGACAAGCTGTTTTCAGGACGCCACAGGTTGAAACTCGAATACATCAGCTTTCGTTGCCGCAACTGCTGAGGAAGCCTCGACATCATCGGAGGAAATCAGTTTTGAACAAGCCACACCGGCGGCACGTTGTGATACCTTCCCGGCTCTGAACAAAGAGGTTAGCTTGACAAAGTAAGCAAAATAATTGACATGGCCTATCGCGTATGAAAATATTTGAATGCCCGCTCAGTGGCCCGGCGCGTGGAAACCACGTTGCTGTCGCGCACACAAAGAGACATGCAGATCGGACGCGATAATCGTCGAGCATCTGAAAGGGATATGAACGGGCACTGTGCCCTGAACGTCGTGTCCAGCTGGCGGATGGCCCTGCAACTCCGGATGGCCGGCAGCTTTGAGCTCCGGTACGCAGAACAGAACCTTATTATGCACTTACCCTGCACTGGCGGTAACTGCTGTTGAGTTCAAGGACGCAATTATAGGGTAATGCAACCTTAAACCCTCGCCTCGCGCTATACCCGAAACTGCACAACCATCCGGAGCAACAACGAGCTATTGTCTGTGTCTTCGAGTTCGCCGTCTGGCTGTACGGGGATACGGGAGCTCCAGCCGCGTTTTTGCAGTTGAGACAGCAGTTTGTTTTCCGCAGTGGCAACAACGAGTTGCATAGCCCGCTGGCGTTGTCGCAGCGTTTACATGTGGCTCGAATCAGGCCCGAAGAGAGACCAGTGCTACCTGGGCTCGGGCGATGATGACGGCGAGAGCAGAGAGTTCGAGGCACTGTCAGCAATCTGATCTTGTTGTTTGGGCCGAGTCGCGCGGAAGTGACGCCGGAAAGTTGTTGCGTCTATGCTACATAGACACGGTAGACGATACCTCGGACCTTGGTCTCGAACGCGTTCTGGATGAAGGTACTGCAGTGTCTGCCAGCGCGAAGGGTTTTATTTCTGTACCCTGTCGTTCTCGACTCACGAGCAACTCTGACAGGAATAAGGTTATCGGACTCAGCATTGTAAAGGGCAAGGGAAGAGTAGACTCGTCCTTGGTATGTCATTTATTTCGTGCGGAAAACTGGTGCATAGTTGGTGATGTGGGCGCACCATCACAAGCACAAAGAACCGCATTCGATCTCTTCCGCGGTTGCATTTTTCATCATCGAGACACGCAGGAGAGTATAAAAGATTTCCCCTGATATACGCTTCTCTCATTATTACCACAACCACAAGTGCGCTCCTCCTTTCGTCTGCCGCCGTCGACGCCACTAACCAGCCTGTTCTTATAGTGTTCACCTTTGCCAAATCCATCCGCTTCCCAGTCGCTTCGTCGGCGAAGGCGTCCCCGGCCCCCAAGACGGTGCGTCTCGGTCGTCTCCTCATCTCGAATCGTCCTCTAACGCACCATCCTGCAGTCCGCGTCCGGCCTCAGCAAGCCCACCGCCACCAACACCACCAAGCGTCAGCCGTTTGCGTCGCTCACCAACGCTGTCGGCCGTCGTTCGTCGGTTGAGACGCCTAAGCCCCTTAAAGCGCTCTCCCGCATCCCAAAACGCCTCTCGAACGGGTTCAAGAGCACCGTTCCGAGTCGCGACATCAAGGCCGAGTGGGTGCTCTTGGACAACGAAGCTGCCCCGGCCGTAAAGGACAAAACTCCCGAGTCGGTTTGCCCCCCTGCACCGTCTCCGTCCTTGGCCTCGACTTGCGCCGTGCCTACGGAAGTCGTTGCCCCCACCATCGTCGAGCCCGTCGTAGCGGCCCCGATCAAGCTCTTCATCGAGTATGTTGCCGCGGAGTCCACCGAGACGTTCACGGAGGTCGCACCCATCTCGTCGTCTTTTGACGCCGACCTCTCCCTCATTGAGCAGCAGCTCTTCGCGCTCTCTGACGCAGCCGCGTTCTTTGGCGTTACCCTCCCCTCGGTTCCCGCCTCTGTCGCGACCAACATCGAGGACGTCGACAACTGCGATGCGGTCATCGCGGGTCTCGACGCCGCTGCAGACCAACTCGACCACGCGCTTGCCGCCCTGGCCGCGCTCAACATCACCTCCGTCGTCGACATGCACGTTCTGGCTGTCGCGGAGGCCACCAACGCAGACGACTCCCAGATCGTTTCCAGTAACACTGTGGTGCCCATTCCGGCCAACAACAGCACGCGTTCCATTTCATTGCCCGTCGAGGAACAACAAATCCCTTCGGAACCCTCCCATGTCATGGTCAAATCCCTTTTAAACGCGTCTTCCATCCATATCCCGGAAATCCCGGTCCCCGGCGTCGCTTCGACCGTCCCCGTCCCGGAATATTCCGCGGTCGATTCTGAATCTCTTTCGGACGAGTCCTCCATCACAGTTCCGGCGATTCTGGTCCCCGCTGCCTCGTCGGCCGCCACCAGCGCGTCCATAACTCCCATCGTCTATGTGCCGGAATGCCCCATCGTCACTACCACATCCCCCGAACCTGCCCCCGCAGAAGAAACAGTCGAACCATTCGGCCTCGCGGTCCTCCGCCAGCTGAAGGAATATCACGCTCGCGAGGGCAAGGCAGAAAAAACGCAGAAACAGCTCGTTCGCGAGTGGAGAGAAAAGCAATTGAAGTCGAGAAGCGTCGAGCAGAAAGCGGCGAAGATCGTCGAACAGAAGAATATTCTGGGGCGGAGCGCGCTCCAACCCACAAGCACCAACATCACCGCCATCCGTTCCAACAGCTTTTCAAAGCTGTTTGGTGCGCGCCGCAAATGCGTTGCGCCGCCTGTCGCCGAGGGCACAAAAGCGGCTGCTTGGAGAGAGGAAATCGGACGCCTGCGCATCGCGAAGAAGGAGAATGCTTGAACTTATATCGTACCTATACCCACTGCAATCCGAGATACCCTGAAACGAATGCCTTGTGAGGTTGAGCTCAACGAATCATCCCAAGCACGCACTTTTAGACCTCTCCGTCCGTGAAGAGTCCCCGCAACCAGGTAGCTTCCTCCTCCATCTCTTTCATCGTCCTCGGCGCCCGGTTGTCGTCCGCATCCACCCGCAACGGCTCCGGCCGCAACTCCGCCTCCGACTTCTCCAGCGCAGGGTATATACTGTCGTTATTTGCGCCGGAGAACCGGTCGCCCGATAGCTTGCGTGGAAGCAGGTGGAAATGGACGTGTGGGACGGACTGTCCCGCTGCAGGGCCATCCTGGCAGGAGAACGTTAGTCGGGGGACTGGGTGAGCACGCGGATCGCGTACCTGGCAGGCAACGGTGAGCCCATCGGCGTTGTAGGCTTTCTCTATGACGCCCCCTACGCGCTGCACCGCGCGCATAAGCGACGTGAGCTCAGGCTCTGCTTCGAGTTGGTGTCCGCCCACGATGCGACAGCCGACGCACCGTTCAAGTCCGCTAGTCGACGGACAGGCCGCGTCGGTATAACGAGCACATCTGAAAGGCAATGAGACTCGCGGGGAACGCGTCAAAGATCGCAGACTGACGACCAGGCACGATAGCTTCGAGGAAGTCATTCAGCCGGAGTTTCGCGACGAGGACGAGGACGACGACGGACGCTTGAGGTTGACGATGGCGTAGGTGAGGCTGGTCCGGTAGAATGCCTGGCGCGTAACTTCGATGGTCGAGAACAACAGCGTCGGGGACATGGTGGCAAGCGGCAAGAGCGATTGATGCGTAGAAATACAGAAAACCTAAGGCTACAAAATCCCGGAGAGATAATCTTGGAGCTAGAGGAAGCATCCATATACGCGCTCGAGGGAGGCAATTTCGGGGCACGTCGCAACGCGGCAGACCCCGTCTGGCCCAACAACTTGGCGACCGTGGAGGCACTGGTGCTTCGCCGCCCGCGAAAAGTCGACAATTTTCATCGAGCGGCGGCTCGCAACGAAGTGGTGCGAGTCCGTGAGCTGGTTGTGGATTATTCCACGTGAATGCAGCATGTAGACCGCGTCCATCGTTTCGCGTCTAAAAGTCAAATTAGTAATAGCTGCAGCAAACAAAGACACGGGCGTACCTAGCGGCAAACGCGTCGCCCTTGAAGTGCTCTGCGCTGTACTCGAGCACCAAACACGCGCCCTCCCGCCCTCCGACGCGACCACGGAAATGCCCAAACACCATAGGCACGACGCGTCCTTGTTCGCTCTCCAGCAGCTGGTACACCCCCGCCTCGTGCTCCAGCTTCTCCATCCCCTCTGGCGTATTCGCCATCTTCACCACCGCGACGGGGCACCGCGCATCGGTGTTACTCTCAGGGAGCACAAGGTGGGTGGCATGCGCCCCGATACGCGCAGTCACCAGTTGAGACGACGCGTCCGAAGTTTTTGTCTGCATCTTCCGTATAACGTGCGCGACGTAGTGTGTGTTGCCCGAGGTGGTCCACGACCAGAATTTGTGTCGCGTGCGCGAGTCCCAGACAAGTTCGAGAGTCGACATTTTGGCGGTTGTTTATCGTTTGGACCGGGCACAGAGTACTGGCGACCTGGCCGGCGCTTTATATGCACCGCCCATGAATCCAAGCGCAAGCGCAAACGCGAGGTCGATTGTCCTCCCAAAATGGTAACAGACGCTTTGTCCAATGTACCGATGGCCAAGCGATATAGAGAGGGAACGTCCCCAGTCGAGGGGAGGGAGCGAGAGAGACCCACAGAGCACCAGCGCTGGGAAACATCGCATGTTTGCATACGTCGGGCCGCGATACTACCACAAAACACCGCGATGCATACCTGGCCCTCGACGCCGGAGTCCCAGCGTCAAAAGGAAATCCTTCCGAACATGTCCCGGTCGCCCATAGCTCCGTATAGGTGCTCATAACGCATCTATGCGGTCCAACAACACCTTCTTTCCCTTCGCATCCCCCGCCTCGATCGTCTTCCGCACCTTCCCGCTAAACCATTTCTTCACCGTCGCCCTCTCGCTTCCTTCTAGTGTAGCAAGCGTCCCACATAGCTCCGCGACGACAAAGGTCCCACCGCAAGGACCCTCGGTGCACATAGCTACGCAAACTTCCTGCCCGACAACGTCGACAAACTCCTTGGCGAAAGCCGCAGCATCCCATCGTGGGGACGGTTCGACAACACCAGTGGCGCGGCTAAAATGCCCACCCTGGAGGAGTGTCTTGTACATCCGCCCGCTATGTGGCAGGTCGATTGGATGCACTGTCGCTTCGTCCGCCCCAGGATACGTCGCGGACGCCGCACGTAACAGAGTTTGGATGGCGCCGGATTTATCTAGGAATGCAATGAGAAAAGGTGCCGGGTAGGGCATGCTACGTACCGCCCTCGGCAAACAGCATGATTTCGGATACGACGAGGCTCGCTGCCGTCTCTCGGAGAAGTAAACCGCCCTTTTGTTTGACCCAGGCCAGCAGCGCCTCACTCGCACCGGCCCGGACTTCCGCCTCGCGCACATCCGCTGCTTTCTTGCTCGTTTGCGCCCGGAGCTCATCCGTTTCGGCTAAACTCGCGATTTGTGCGGGAATAAAGTGCCGTCTTGTCCGGGGAACGATAAGGTAGAGAAGGGCGCGCCGCCCCTGCGGCGTCTCGACAAGGGTGTTGGCGGGAGTCGTTATCTCGGGGATCAGGGTTTTGACGAGCAATTTGGTGTCGCTGGTCGAGAGTTAGGATGGGATCGACGGCCGAGATAAACGTACTCGATAACATCGAGAGCGGTGAACAAGACCGTTTGCGCTTCGTCGTCGATGCACATTCGCTCGACATGAGGCTTGAGGACCTTGATTATTTGTTTACGGTCCTAACTGGATTCAGCAACAAAATCAAGCCAGCAGGAGCCCGCTCACCTTTGCGTTTCCTCGCGCTAGGAACTCGCGAACGACCCTGCTCCCGTCTTTGGTATGCACAAGTTCGGCGAGAACATCCTGGCATCTGCACAGATGTCAACGATGTACAGGATACCGGCTCGGTGGCTTACAGCTCAAAGACTTCGTGGAACTGCTTTGCGGATTCGGCCTCGTCCGAAAGCTTGTTGATCTCGGTAATGTACTCCCAGAGGGCACGGTGGACGACTGCGTGCGTAATGGCGCCTTTTTCGGAGTTGTTAAAACTGTTTTCGGTGAGCAAAGCATCCTGTTGGACAAACATTCTGCTCACATGGACGTGAGCGCGTCCTTGACTGATTTCAGGATCCGTCTCCTCCGGTCCGCGTCTGCTCCCTCCAGCAGACCCGCCAGCCCGTTCTTTATTTGCTCCCTTTCCTGCTCAGTGCCGCTCGTTATCGTGACCAGGGACGCTTCTTTGCCGTAGAAGTCGCGGACGAGCATGGCACGCTCGTATGCGTTGGCGTAGAGCTCAAACGCATCAGCGAGGACTGCTGTAGCTTCGCGATGGAGGAGTAAACGGAGGACATGGCCACGGAACTCTTGGAAGATCGCGGGTCGGTGCGTTGCGCAGAGACGGATGAGTTTAGAGACGAGGAACTATGCTTTGTTTTGGTCTTGTAAAAGTTGGTGGAAGCTTTTACGCACCTTGGAGTACTTGCTCTGTACCAAGTCCATATACGATCCCTTGAGCTCTGCAGCAATCTCGTCGCGCTCCTTCTGCTTGCCGTGCTTGACTACGGTCTGTATTATTCTGCTTGCGTCGTGTTTGAAGACGATGTCCTTGACATGCCCGCGGATAACGTTCATGAGGTCGTGGATGTGTTTTTGTCGTTCCGCCGGAGGGACATTTTGTGCGTTCGCCAGACACCACACTCGTTTTGCGTCTGCAAGCAGCGTCGAGTGCGGCTTTGCTGCTTTTCGCTGCTCGTGTAGAATTTTCTGGGCCTTGTGCGCCTCCTTCGATGCTAGTTTTTCGTTGGCCAAAACTTTTGGTGAAACGGAATCGGCGCACCCATCGGGTCCTTGGGATTCTTGTGCTGCTCGTCCACATCCATGCCCTCGAGCTCCCCAGCCTCTACGTCTTCCAACGCGGCTTGCTCTTCGTCCTCGTCCTCGTCTCCGGTGTCATCTGGCGTCGGAAGGGTTACTGGCCGACTCCGCTTCTTATCCACCGGCGCGGGCTTGTCGGCGGACTTTTCTATGTGCGCCTTCTTCGTTTTCGGTCCGCCTTGAGTGGTCGCAGCACGCTTTTTGGTCTGTTTTGGAGCGACCATGGCGGTAAGACGGCAAATCTCAAGTCACGCACTACTCGCTCGTTGTCCTTCCCCGCAATGTACTCCGTCCTTGCTCTCCGCTAGTCCAACTCAACTTAACGCAACCCAGGCCGCCAAAAGGCTCAACGAAACGCAAGCCTGCCGCCTCCGATGGCACTGCGACGCCTCAGCTGCCGGTGCGTTGTCATTCTGAGCATGCATTCCCGCTCATCTCTTGCAGAGTCTCGGTGAGCAGCTCTCATATCTCGACTATCCCCGCCCCTTCAAGAATCCAAACTATATCAAGAAATCAGCAAACAAGAGGTCCAAGCACCTCAAAGCCGTTTTGACGCAGGAGCGCGAGCGGGAACGCGTCGAACGCGAGCGCCGGCAGCAGGTGCGGGCTGACAACGCGATGGAGGTTGACGAGGCCGGCGCAGCGCCTGTGGTTGAAGAGGAAGACTTTCCGACTTGTCAGCTACGCTCCGCCATTGCGCCTCCCGTCGCTGACGGGTCGTAGACACCTCCATCGAGGCACCACCGTCACTCCTACCGCAGAAACACTACTGCGATATAACAGGCCTCGAGGTATACACCCAGTGCAGCCCTTGGCGCGAAACTAATGCTGGCTCAGGCGCCATATACGGACCCCGCCACGCGCCTGCGGTACCACGACAAGAGCATATATGAGCTGATAAAGGGACTGGTACGTGCTGCTCAGTTCCTCGGAATCCCACTCTGAAGTGCACCGTCAGAGCCCTGCAGCGGTGAAGGACTATTTGGCTGGTTCGTCGCCTACTTCTCGACTTTTTCGCCCATTAACAGCATGTAGCGCGGGGAGTCAACTCGATTGTAAAGTAGGACTGGATGTGGACTGGCCATTCGCTTGAACTTCGCCACCATTGCCGTCGATCCCGCAGACTCCAGCAACCATTCATCTCTTGTCAGATCCCATCCCGTTTCCGATGCCATCGCGTAGTACTTTCTCTCGTACTCCCATGTTCCTCTTCCGTCCCTTCTTCAGCGCAGGCGCAAGGGTATTTGTTTTACGCGTCCTTCTACTCGCAGACGTGGCCGCAATCGCTGTTCTTGCGCGGATCACCCCATGGAAGGAGCTACACCAGCGCGGTACTCCAGCACCCATAATTGCGATTGCTTCCGCTGTGGTCATCTTTGTACATCACATTCTGGGGTGCGTCGCGTCTTCTACGTCCGCGGTTGGAAATGAACGCAGGTCGAACAGTGTTTTCTCTTGGAATCTGCCATTGGCTATCCCCGACGCGTTGTTCATTCTGCTGGAGACCATCTGTGAGCTCGAACACGTTTTGAAACTGGCCAGAACGACTGACAGTGTTATAGTATTCGGGATATACTCGCAAATCGCGTTGACCAACAACCGCGCGACCTGGGGCTCGCCGTCGATTTCTTCCAATGGCTCCGCCACCAATGTTGGCTTGGTGGTGAAACTTCTGGCGACCGGCACCTTCTCCGAAGACGGCGTCGACTACGTCGTCCTCCTCATTAGCTCCATTACCGTCCCCATCCTGCTCTTCTTCCTCCTCGTATTCCGCCTTGTTAAGATGTTCACGTCTCGAACCCCGATTTTCCACCAACGGCACCGTTTCCTCGGGAGATGTGCCCCGACGCATCCAGCATACACCCCAGCGACGATACTATTCACTAGAGGGCTAGCGCGTCCTCTGGTTAGGTGGCTATTTTCCCATATCGCTTGAAACTCTGCGCTAACGTCGATTTAAGAGGCGAAAACGGGCTAATAATCCTATTGCGCTGCTTGGTGATACTCGCGTTGGGCGTAATGCTCCCTGCTTTTGCGATCTATTCGCTGGTAATCCTCCCCGCAACCGCGTCGGTTTACACCCGCGAAATCATCCAGCCTCCCGGATTCGACTTTGCGGAATTCCAAAAGCAGACCTTTTTCGACGATCATGGCGCGGTTATCGGGCTGGTGAGCTCAACTGCAATCCGCTATTTGGATTGACACAATATTCTCTAGCCATTCGCGGGACAATTCGTCAACTCTGAGCAGGGCGTGCGCGTCACGGTCCTCAACGTGTCGAGTGCGCTGAGCCTCGGCGCTCCTAGCAGCAACAGCAGCTGCAACTTCGATGGCGACTCCTTCGTTATCCGATGTATATTTTCCGCGTCTGTTGGTTGTTCTGAAGCTAAGGATTGCTTCAGGCGCGATGGGTTGGCAGCACATCGTCTCCTTGACGATCACAGCCCAAGTCCCCAACGACCACTTTGCGCAGTTCGTCGTCGCGCCATGGTACCAGAAGCTTCCTGGCTCCGACAAGACCCCGGGTTATGTTAACCATGACCCCAACGACCCGACAACCGATTACCCGCCGACAATACCCGTTCTTGCCGGAACGCATGCGTTTGCCGAGCTGAGCTGGACGGCGCGGCATCGGCTCATAGACCACGTACGTGCTTTAGCTCCCAAGGATCACGCTGATGTTATCTCCAGGCATGGACGATGCGTCCCAAGGTCACCGCCGTCCAGCCCTTCCCCAACCCAGCCAACGCATCCAACATCGCCACCCTCACCATCGCCCACAGTGGCACAACCCCGTGCGTTTTTATGAAGACGTGCGCGACACCAGCACCCTCTCCGGGATCGCCAACGTCGGTGGTTTCTGGACTTTTGTCAACGGCGCGTTTGTGCTCATATTCGGGGCGAATTTTATTTATTTCGCGTTTGGTGAGCGCTCCGAGTTAGTTCGTATTTGGCAAATGGGCTGAGTTTGTGTAAGGTCGTCGACCGCTTTCTGCGCTCGGAGTTATCCACATCTTCCAGCGCCGGAGTCTTACGAGGCGGTGGCACGAGGACTTTCCTTTGCTCGAATCCGAGGGCGGCATGCCAGGCTCGGAGAATGCGGGGATCGTCGCGTTCATACGTGAGCGGCTTGTCGATGTCGAATCTGATGGAGCGGATGAAGATGATGAGGAGGCGTCTCTCGGGCGATACAAAGAAAGAGTGCGGGGAAGTGAATCGAGTTTAGACGGCGGACATCGCTAGTAGGGGTTCAACGTTTTCTTTTTTTGGAAGCAAAAACGGTCCAGGCAGATGCAGTCCAGACAAGTCATCAAGCTATTGAGCTAGCCTACACGGCGCAGTTTTGATCTATCGAATTCGGCTTGAGAAGGTGGGCACCCGCCGCGAGCAACCAACTCGTCCCATCGATTCCGGCGCGGACTTGACAGGTGCTGTTCAAGAGCCATGAAGTTGAGGTACATCGAGTAAACCGTGGCTGCTGTGCGCCGTGTAGGTTCCTGAAGGACGCAAAGATCCGGGAGTTCAGGATGACCGTCGATATTGTACGTCTGAGGATCGAGCGGCCAAGAGCCGAAATGCGACCCGAATTCATCCTTGCGGCAGAAATACCTTGATCCAACGCGCAGGACAACACTCTCGGTCTCCTCATCCCAGGCGGCCCGTCTATAGCCCTGAGGGAGGACGACGCCGGGAAAACCGTACATGTGTTCGAGGCGCCATGCGAGATCCCCCGGAAGACCTTCCCAGCTATCTTGCAAGTGCGACCGCAGGTCGACGCATCGATCGAGGTTATATCCTGCCTGCCACCAAAACTCTGCTTGGGGGTTTATTGCATCCCAGTCTCGACCCCAGTCGGCGGCTTGTGAGGTGCTCAGTTCACTCGCAGACATGATGTGGTGAGGATAAGGAGGGACTTTGAGAGGTAACGGTTCCTGGAGGAGCGTCAACGTTGCGCATGAAGCCAAGTACATTTTCGTACGGTTGGCATTAGAGGCGGGAGGGCTGGCGAAGCAGCGGCGTCGCCTGTCCGCGGAAATGTCGACATCACGCCTCTCGGGCAATGAGTGTAAACGCTGACCTCGCCGAAGCAGTTCCCGACGGCAATAACACCAAGGGCATCGTCGAAATCCACTCGCCCGTCTCCCCAGATGCCGGGATCAGGCATTCCGTCGAAGTCCACAAAGAGCGGTTCCACATTTCGATATTCCCCTCCTATGGGTGGAAGCGGCGCGTGGAGGAAGCGAATGTGGGGTCGTTTGTTAATATTATGGTGCCTTGCCTCGAAGGTAGAGAGCCAAAATAGTCGCCTGCCCGAGGTCCCAATCCCGAGACCATAGAAAGGAGGGATTTCGAGGCGCTGTATCTGCGGCGTCGGGTTCAGAGGTGCCTTCGAGATGGTATGAAGAGTCCAAGGAAACTTCCCGTCCTCGAAGTGGTTCATGACCAACAGCTCAACGCCGTTCGGAGACACAATGGGAAGCCGCAATGACGCAGACGCGGCATCGGCGACGCTGAAGGCAACCTCCCAAATGACGGGAGGACCGACGAGTTGGATGAAAGACATTCTCATATCGACTTGGTCGAGTCGGTAGAGTTCGATAGCGCAACAGCGAACGACGACAACCAAGTCGCGCCAGAATGCGATGAGATGGGGTACCGACTGTAGATGCCGTTAGCATTTCCTACCAGCCCCGCTTAGAGAGGACACGTACTCGTCTGGAAGGGACATCGAGACCGCCCGGTGGCGTTGGAAGATCATGTATGGTCATGGTGGTCCAGTCGTAGAGATGCGGTATGCTACGACCGTCGCGCATCGCACAGCTAACAAGAGACCCACGCAACCCCAAAACATGCGAAGATCCGGAGACATGAGCTTGCTCGCGGAAGGCTCTCGTCTCCCCGTCGTTGCGAAGACTGATGACATATACGGCTGGCGCTCTGCAGCTATCAGTCTTAAACTCCGACATGGAGAGTTGTGCTTACTCGTGTCCCAAGCCAAGAGCGAGGACAAAGTTGCCGTTTTGAATCTCCAATTCCCCCGTCTTGACCCGACCAGGAAGATACGCCCACACAACATTACTCCGGTTCGAAAGGTCGTAGCAGGCGAGGAGGCTTTCTGAATTGTTCGAAGATGCAACAAAGAGCCGGTCTCCTGCAGCGAGGCGGAGCCAGGTGACGGAAAGTGACATTGGGATCACCGCAAAGGGGACAGGATTGAATGCTGCCTTTGTCGAAACAAGGTCCCAAGTCACGCTCGCGAGATGGCGAACGAGCCGCTCGAGAATGGGTGTGTCTAACAGGTCAATTTCCGCCAGGTGAAGTGGAATGATGGCCCCTTTGGATACTAGCTCCTGGAGTAGCGTAATCCATAGGAAACGACTACGCGTTGCGACGTTATTGGCGCGACAGGTCTGGATTTGAATTTGAGAGGAAGCGGGGATGATGGAGAGATGCGGGTTACCTGGCGAAAGACGACGATATCCTGAGGAGTGAGAAGGAGACAAATGAGTAGCAGTACATCCTGCGGCAGCGACATGATGGTTGTAGGGAGCAAGGTGGTGGCTGATGCAGACGATCAGGTACCCCTGTTCTCTCCAAAGCTCTGAAATATGGCCTGTGAGAGCAGAGTCTGGTGTAAAATATAGATGTTTTCACTATTTCTCTAACTATCAGACACAACACACAGGGATCATGATAATTGCCAAGTCGAGTGGCCGCGGGACTGGCGCTGGTCGGGCTCCAGTCACCGGCGGGTACTACCTCGCACTGACACGTCGGCTCATACCCGGGTCTCGCGACTTAGAGCGACCCGGCCTGTGAGAGCAATACGGGTATGAGCTTAGCCGGCAATTCGGGAGCGGGATGCCGTCTGTCCGCACTGTCTAGCCTCCGGAATGCTCTTTAGGCACCTCCCTCGACACACCTTAGCCCCAAAGAGCCACTTAGGGATCGAGGGGGGTGTTTAAGAGGCGCTCCGCGCCCGGTTGGCGGGACTGTAAGCAGGTACTACGAGTCATCAAGTGTCAACCCGTATCCACGAGGACCACGACTGTTGCTCGTCGGCGCCTTCGGAGTGATCAATAGAATATACCGTCGCAAACGAATCCTGCAGCTGCGGCCCGACTTCCCAGCCTGAAAAAGGAAGCAGGCGGGAGCTACCGTGACACGAAAATTTGACGCGTATGTCACGCGTTATGTTCAAAATATCACATGATTGCGATATTCTTTGTTCTCATTGCCATCAATACTGCAAACATCTTTGGAACAGCATCGCACGGGTATCCATCCAGCTTACCTCCGGCACTGCTCCGGCATACCACACATTCCGCTAATCACGATCCCTTCCCGACATATAAACCGCGATACCAACCAGTCCGCCTCCTTCGTTTCCTTCTTTGCAGATGCGTCCTTTCGGCCGCGTCCTGGCCTTCTTTCACCGCGTCCTCCTCAGCGCCAGCGCTAGAGTATATTTTCTCCGTGTTCTGCTCCTCGCCGACCTGATTGCAATCGTGCTCCTTGCGTGGCTCGCTCACTGGGGGGACCTTTTCGTCGAGGGTGCCATACCGCTCATAGTCACGCTAATCTTCGCGGTGTTAGTTCTGGCTCATCATGTTCTCTCGTGCGGTGTTTCTTTGTGGACAACCAATTATAATAAAACCTGACCTGATTCTTCTTGTAGAATTTTCCCTTGGTGGTTTCAAGGCCCATACGGCGCGTTTTCCGACTGTGCCTTCATTCTCGGCCAAATAGGTCGTGCGTCGCAACACAAGTCCATTTTTACGACCTGAATGCAGACCAGTGTTTGGTTACTTTGCCCGCGGCGCCTTGAGCAATGTACGCGAAAAGCTAGCCTTGTTCGGTCTGGACGACTCAACTCCGTACCTCCGAGCGGTTCCTACCCTGCTCTCGGCTGGAAAACTCTCCAACCCGGCGATAGGTTTCATTGTTCTATTTGCTTGCTCGCTCATAGTGCCTATCACACTTGGGCTGCTATTTGTGCTGCGCGTTGCAACGATCGTGCGGTCGCCGGAGCCGTTTCTCGAGCAGTCTCTGAATTTTCTCGGCGGCTGCTCCCCATCGTCCCAAAGATACACCCCGGCAACCATTTTGTTCACTCGGGGTCTCGCTCGTCCACTCGTGAGGTTTGAGGGCCAACAACCAAGTGTTTCTTCACTCACATCGTGCAGAGGCGAATCCGTCGTCATCATCCTCATCCGGTGCATCACAATCCTAGCACTCGGAGTCCTGACTCTTGCGTTCACGCTCTACACCCTCGTCGTAATCCCTGCGACGATTACGGTGTACACCCGCGAGATTGTGCAGCCGCCGAATTTCGATATTGGCCAGTTCGTCGAGCAGGTTGTGTCTCAAGTGGATGGGCCAGCCCTTATTCGTCTGGTGCGTATGCGTGTCCGGCACCATGGACTTTATGTGTTTACACCCAGGCTTTGCGGCGCCAGCACGACGTGCAAGCTACAGGGAATGTCACCGCGTCGGTTCGCGTGCCCAATAACAACACAATGTTGCGCGACTTTCCATGCGATTCAAATGGGGCTGAGGGACTTATCACTTGTACGTGCGCGCCTCCGCAACCAAGATGGAGCGTTATTTATTCCGCCCCGCTTTAGGTAGCTCAAGCTGGACCTACATCTCCACCATCACCATCCCACTCGGCGAGCAGCTCGGCAGGCTGTATCTCGCCACTGCCATGGTGGCCCCATGGTACCAGCGGCTCCCCGACGATCCCTCCATATCCGGGCACGCATTCTACGATAAAAACGAGCCCACGACGCGATATACGCAGAATATCACTATTATCGAGGGGCTGGATCTTTACGTGCACTTGGTGTGGGTCGCAAGACGGCGTATCGACAATGTGCGCAATTGCTGTGTTCCAAGTTGAATAGCAGCACTAAGCCACTAGCAGACATGGTCCCTCCGCCCCGAAATCAGCTCCGTACAAACCATCCCCCGACCAGCAAACGCAACAGCCTCCACACGCACCACCCTCATCATCGGCTCCAGCGGAATCCTCCCGACGCGGTACTACGAAGACGTCCGCGACACAAGCCTATTCTCCGGTATCGCCAACATCGGCGGTTTCTGGACGTTCGTTGACGGCGCGTTCGCCTTGTTGTTCGGGGCTAATTTTATTTACTTTGCATTCCGTGAGTTTTAGCCTTTGGGCTTGGTTTATTTGCCCTATTTTTGAGTGGAGAGCTGACTGCGTCGACTGGCAGGCCGCCGCCCGCTGTCCGCGCTAGGCATCATTCACGTTTTCCAGCGGAGCGGGCTCACGCGCCGGTGGCATGAGGACTTTCCGGCGGTAGAGAGCGAAGGCGGGTTGCCTGGCTCTGAAAACGCGGGTATAGTAGCGTTCATTCGCGAGCGGCTGGTTGACGTCGGCTCGGATGCGCGACAAGATGCGAATAAGGAGAAAATTGGACAAGTCTGATGGGTACTTCGACAGACTAGTGCGCCGCGGAGAGACAGGGGGAGACGGACCGGCGTTTGCATAAATCATGTGACCGCGTTGAAAACAAAGGAAAATTCTAGAACTCATTCATCGAGTATTCGTCTGTATTCGTCCTTGTTCGACCACAAACCGAGGCAGTAGCTACGAACAGTTCTGTGCACACCACAAGGGTATATTCATCCACATCGTCTTTCATTTCTTTTGGCACGGTCATGAACGAGCCGCAGAGCGCTTAAAGCACGAACGCGGCGCCGAGCAGCGCACCGACGGCGGTGATGGCGCTGACGAGGCCGAGACCGGGGAGGGCACCGGGGACGGCGGCGCCGGGGGTCTGCGAGGCACCAGCGCCGGAGCCGGAGCCAGAGGCGGAGCCAGATTGGGAGGCACCACCAGCGGAGCCGGTCGCGGAGATGTCGGCGGCGGAGTTGCTAGGGAGGAAGGGGGTCGACGCGGTAGGAGCGGCAGTCGCGGATTGGGTGCCTGCGTAGAGGTATTTAGTTCTGGGCTTCTCACAGCGTGGGCGTGGAGGGTATGACGGAGATTGAAGGGAAGAGGGACAGAAATAACGCATTGAGCGACAGAAGGCCGACAGATTGTGGATGGCCGGGGCGATCGTCGTGGGAGTGTGGGGTAGTGCGAGATGCGGGCGTAGAAAATGTGGGATTCGACGGGGAACTCACCGCAGTTGGCAGACTGGAGGGCCAGAGCGGGGCCGACCTCACTAGCCTGGCACTCCGCCTGGAAGCAAGTGCCCGATTTCTGTTGGGGTTGAAGCATGTGCACGAGATGAAGAAACAGCGCGACGTACGAACTGGAAGTCGGCGTCCGTGCAGACGCAGGAGACGTTTGTGCTGAGAGTCGAGTGAATAATGGGAGGGTGCGTAGGTGAGGGGCAACATACAAAGAGCCGCAGGGGCTGTCGGCAGCGGCGGCGTTGATGCAGCCAAGAATGCAGGGGGTGAGCGCACTGAGGTCTGCGCTTCCGCTGGGGGCGGCAGCGGAGCCAGTGGCCGAGCCCGAAGCCGAAGCAGGGCTAGACGCGCTGTTGGCACCGCTCACGGAGGACTGAGCGAGCGCCGTAGCGACAAAGGCAGAGAGGACAACAGCGAAGCGCATGGTGAACGGTTTTTAGTGGACTCTTGTGGTGGGAGGAGGAAAGAAGAGTTCGGGAAGTCGTACGAGGAGCCGCCCTTTTTATACCCTGTCAGCCCTGACATCACATACAGAACAAATTTCAAACACTTTATTCGTGTATTTTCCTACTGTGCTGCTCCTTGAATAAGTCGAGGATGGCAAGGGTGTATAGAGGATAACCAGACTGCAGAGACTGACCAGAATTTGCCCTTGCTTGCCTTGAAACTTGTGGCAAGATCATCATGTGGACGTTGTTGGGGACGTTGCCGCGGTTGCGCAACGCTCCCGCGTGCCGATCCGCGCATCCTTTTTGTATTCACCGCCTACGAACACGTAAATACGCGTGCAAACGCGCCGCAAACGCGTGCGCAACCGCGCTTTCTGAATCTCCATATTCGACGCGTTTTCTGGCAACAACTCTGCTTGCACATCGAAACCATGTAGAAGGCCTTGTAGTCTCTCTTCTCACAAGGAACATTCTCTGCTGCGCGGAGGTGTGGGCGGGCAAGATGGCGCCGAGTTGTACGGCGGATCGCTGGTATGCGGTGTCATCATCACGATTACACCGAGCATGGCGCTCACCATCGCTGCAGTCTGCTCTGTGGGCGTATTTGTGTGCTACTTCTCAGTAATCGCCTTCCTCTTCACCCTCATCGTCCGCGACCTCGCAACACGCGCCTCTGTCCTCCCAGTCACCGCCTATGTCTTCATTGCCCTCACAATCGCGTCGTTTACCCATACTTGGTTCTGTGAGTTGCATGCACGTCTTCCGCAGCACCGAGTCTCATACAGGCCCTAGATATGTTCAATTTCATGGCCGTGTGTCCCCCTTTTCGCCTTATTTCCCGCCAGCTCACCGTCGCGTACAGTGGAGCTTCCACGACTATGAATCTACCGCCGTTCCTGCCGTGGACGCGACATCCCTGCAACGGTTGAGCCAGTGGTTGCTCAATACCTCTCTGTTCGAGCAGGCATGGGCCGGTGTCTGTTTTGGGCGCTTCAACTGGTGGTGGAGCCAGCAGTTGTGCCTGTTTACTGTCGGACCATGGACAATCTTCCTCGCGTCGGAGGGTGCGTTGCTTGCTTGCTCGTCTTGTTGGCCTAACCGCACGCAGGCCCGAGATTCCAAGTCAAACGCGTCTGGGCGTATATGCTCCTCGGCCAACTCGTCGCCATCTCCGTCGCGTCCAACCTGTTCTACCTCGCACTCGTTCTGAGCCCCCAGTCGCTCCCAACCCGCATAAACCCACATGCTCCGCTCCGCCTATGGCTGCCCGTTCTCATCTCCTTCCTCACCGTCGGAATCAGCCCATTCACCAACGAACAAACGTTCCTCCCGAACCTTCTGCTTATGCACACCCTCATCGTCGTCCCACTCGTCTCCTCATCCCCTCCTAACCGTGGTGGAGGGATATTCACTCTGCGTCGGCTCTACGCCATCGTCTGCATCAGCGCACTCATCCTCCATCTGCGCGCCAGCAACATCGCAGGGTTCAGTACCAACTTCCGCACCATCCCTACGACGGCGGAACACCTCTGGACCACACTCCATTCGCATCCTGCGCAGTCGTCGATTGGCTGGGACGTTATATGGACGACAATTTCGTGTCTTTTGTGGACGGCGATATCTGTTGGGCCTCAGACGGTCGCGTCGATGCTCTTAGACGTCGGGCTTGGATCTATCGGGTTCGCCGCGATGTTCACGTTCCCTCAACCCGAGGAGGCAACACCAGACGAACGAAAGCAGGAATGAGTTGCATACAATATAATCATAGTCGTCTCCACTAAAGTTCCTCCTTGACCAAATATTTCGACCCCTCCACTGTCTTCCTCGCCGCCGCCATATCCCCCATCGTCCCCAACGCCATCGTATGAAAGTCAATCGTCGTAATCAACATCCGGAACCCCAGCCTCAACCGCTCCTCAACCATCTCGGGCCCTAGCGCCGCCCCGACCAGCGCCTTGTTGTGCTTCTTCGCTGCCGCAGCGGCGGTCTCCATCGCACAGACGAACGTAGGCTCGGTGCCCACGAACGCCAGCGGGAGCCCGAGTTCGAGGCGCAGGTCGCCCGCTACAAACGTTAACCTGAATTCCTTCCCTGGCCCCTGGCCCTTGGATCCAAAAACCGTGAGCTCACCACCAATCATAACCGCATCCACGCCCTCCATCGCACAAATCGCGTCCATGTGCGCGATCCCGCGCGCCGACTCGACCTGCGGGATGATCGAGACGTGTTTGTTCGCGATGCTGTAGACCGTCTCGCCTTTTGGCGCGTGGTCGGTCACCGTCGGGATCTAGCAAGCGCTGGCATTGAGTACGATGCAACAAAAGTGCATATGCAAGCAGCGCGCCGACGTGACGTACAAAGGAGAACGGCGGGAAGGACCGGTCGCCTTGCGGACTGCGGCCGCACAGACGCGTTTCGATTTAGCGTCGTACAGCGGCCGCAGACAGACAGACAGAAAAAGTGGCGGAAAAATGGAGCCGGACGCGATTCCAAAAATGAGCGAGTGGCCATTGGTGGATGCAGCAAGCCTACTTACGGGAACAGACTCGCTTCGAGGGCTCCGGCGACTTCCTCAGCAGTATCGACGTGCGGGAGGATGATACCGCCTGCCCCCGCGTCGAGACAATACGCCTACCAAACGCGGAGCGTCAACAACAAAACTGCAACTAGGAAGGGTGCATACCATGTACTCAAACGCACCCTTGCTCGGGATCCGCACAATCGGGACCGTCCGCCCCGCGCTCTCGTGGTTGATAATCTGCACGCACTCGACGAGGACCGAGACGGGCCACGCGACATGTTCAGCGTCCTACACTCGCCGTGTTTAAATTAGCATTCGATACTCAACATCCGCAACAGACGGCGGAGCGCGGACGGCGGACGCACAATCCAAATCCAATCCGCCCCCGTTGCGGCGAGCGTCCGCGCGACCTGCGTGCTCGGATACGAAAGCACGTTCCCGATGAGGATCTTGCCTGAGCGGATGAGGCCTTTGAGATTGGCCGGCTGTTGGCGCGTGGCCGGTGCGAATGCTGCTTTGTCTGCGGGGTCGAGGAGGAAGCGGTAGGGAGCCTGAGTTCTGGACATTCCTAGTCTGAGTCTGAATCTGAGCGGGGGCGGGGATCCGGCGAAAAAGAAAAGAGACTCGAGGTCGTATTTATGCGGACGCCCACTACATACTGACAAAGACGGTCGTAATAGATAACAAGCCAGAGGAGCGGTACGAGGTTGGACTCCTTGCGCCCATATAACCGAACCAATCCGCGGAGAGTCTAGACTGAAAACTGCGTACATTGGAAACAGGAACAAAAACTTGGAGTGAAACGTGAGGTCTGTCGCCCGACGCCCACACATCTTACAGTGCCGCCGCGGCGCGCATCCAAAGCGGGTCGGCTTCCAATCGGCACAATGACAAAGAGCAAACAAAAGGGGCATGAAATAATCCATCAATAAGTAAATCCGGTTGTAAACGAGCGACTGTAGCTAGGAGTGGGGAGCAAAGTCCATCCACAATGCAGAGTATGGTAGATAGAAAGCAAAGCAAAGCAGAAGCGTCGTGTCGGCACACCGTAACGACCATAGAACGCTATGGTGCCCAAAAGAGAGCACCAAAGGGCCTGACCAACAGCATTCGTTTCATTTGTCGCGCCAGAAGTTGGGCAGATCTTTTACGCACGTCTGACGCCGCCATCACTCAGGCTTGACGCGCCAGAGAACAGCAGCAGCAGCGATTCCGAGGACGAGTACGCCAACAGCTGTTTGCATGGACATTGGATCGGAAGAGAGCGAGCGCTAAACGGACAGGTCAGAACCATTACTTGCCGGAAAAAAACAACGAACCTCTGTTTTCACGACACCGTTGCCGATATACGCCGGTGGCGGCGTCCCGAGCTTCTCGGACCCGCGGCTTGGGCTTGAACTCCTGCTGCTCGTCCATGCGTGCCCATTTCCAATGGAGCTTACGCTTTCGGCTGCAAGACGTATTTTCTCGTCGACCGCGCCAGTCCAGGCTTCGCGTCGGTTACGTTCTGCCGCAAGCTCAGCGCGCATGCTCGAGAGTTGCGCTTGCATATCCTCCAGTTCGGCGCTGGGTAACGTGACGGTGACCGGGGCAGGCGTAGGTGCGACAACCGGGGCAGGTGGCGCAGGCGCCGGCGGATCGTCAGCTTTGGCTTCGAGACGCGCAAGTTTCTCCTCCAGAACAACGATGGTCGCTTGGGCAGAAGCATGCTGTGCCTGAAGCTCACTGGATGTTGCCAGAGCCGTCTCGAGCTGGTCTGTGAGGACAGCAAGACGTGCAGTAAGCTCGCCGAGTGAGAGTGACGACGAAGGGGGAGATGAGGAGCGCGTAAGCTCGGAAGCAAGCTGCGGTTCCGGAGTCTCTTCCAGTGAAGGCTCTGGCGTCTGCGCACGCTCGCGCAGCATCTGCTCTTCTCGTTCTTCGTCTGGGCCGAGGGTAGACGAGTCGAAGATTTGGCTTTCCTCGTGCAAAGCAGCGTCTTCGTGCTCGTCTTCTACCTCCTCCACCCTCTCCAGCACCATGTCCTGAGCGACGGCCGTAACAATACTCCGAGCGTCGTCTTCGTCATCCTCGCCCTCATCTTTTGCCTCTTCCCCGAATCGGCGGTCGACACCAACGAACTGCCGCAACTCCTGCACTTCTCGCTTCATGGCATCCTGTTCCGCCAAAAC
The DNA here is from genome assembly GCA_014461125.1 of Mycena kentingensis (nom. inval.). Lineage (NCBI taxonomy): Eukaryota > Fungi > Basidiomycota > Agaricomycetes > Agaricales > Mycenaceae > Mycena > Mycena kentingensis (nom. inval.). The sequence goes on along the minus strand of JACAZG010000005.1, from coordinate 1,826,534 downwards.
GCTCTCCAGCGCCCGAATGCTCTCGACATGAGCTGCAAGCGCGCGTTGGTGCTCCCGAAGTTGAGCCTGGAGCTCCGCGATTGCGTCTGCCTGTACCTGTGCCTGCGGGTTCTCGACCGGTGGCACAACCGGCAATGCGGGGAGCGTCATCGAGCGCGCAGGCGGCGCAGGCCGAACAGGTGGGAGAGCATCGGGTCCCGGGAGCCGTGGCGGACCGTCCGAAGGTGGCTATAATTCAGTTGCTTAGAGCGTGGCCAACTGGCGAAAGAGGCAGGAACTAACCAGAGCACCGTTAAGGGTGTCTTCGATGCCATTTAGAGCGCCGGTCAAGACCTGCAGGTCATGCCCCGTGTCGCGGCTCTTTGCCAGTTCGGCTTGTAAGCGGCTGAAGATGTGGTCGAGCGTGAGGCCGCGCCCTGGGACACGGACGCCACCACCCATTCCTCCGAGGCCGGCGAGGCCTTGGTGGATCATGGGTATTGGAGGGCGTCGCTGGCCCGCCATACCGTTCCCGTTGAAGGTTGCGGAACCGTTGGAGTACTGCTCCGGAACGAGGGGTATGGGCTGGCCGGGGAAGACACATGCTACTCGGGCGACGACCTTGCGGTGTAGGATGGTCTTGTTGTCCTCGGAGACGATGTCGACACCGAATTCCTAGTGCGAGTCGGCGTTGTGGCAAAGAGGGCAGCGGAGAAGGACGTACGAGAATGTCCTCTGTCTTGAGCTCGCATGGCTCGGATTCGCGGCCCTCAGGGCTCAGCCTCTCGCCGTTGAGGAATGTTCCTGGCCAACGTATAAGCTTGCAATGGGACGTAGGCCGGAGCACGCACCATTCGAGCTCTTCACGTCCTTAATCCATATCTGCCGCGGAAGTGTTATTGCCAACGCAAAAACGAGTCGCGTGCCGCCGACGTACCTTTCCGTCCTCCTCCCATACCTCTGCGTGTTGGCGGGACAGTACCCTGCTATCGAAGTACCCGTTGGCTTGTCCTGGTTGTGTCTTGGTATTCGGTGGACGGGCAATTTTGACGCGCTGGGCAGGTCCGCCGAGTGCAATTCGTTTTGGGACGAAGGAGTCGTCGAGAGGGTAGAGATGGAGGGCGGGGAAGGACGCGCTGTTCTGCTGCGGGAAGGGATTCGGAGTGGCCATACGGTCGAGAAGCGGCGCAACACGGAGGACGGAATGAAGAGACAGGTCAAATCAAGGTCAAATCAAGGCCGACAACGTGGAGACTGCACTATTGGCTACTCAACAGCTCCACGACGCCGTTCGCAATGTACTCGTGAACTTTGCTCGTAGGATGCAAGAAATCCACCCAAATAGACCCTCCAGCCCCTCTGTCCATCCCCCGCACCAAACCCGTACACCTCCGGGTCGTCCAAGAACGAGTTGAACACATCCCAGGAGGAGAACAGCAGCACAGTACATTCTGGATGCTTCGCAGCAAAGGAGGCGACCGCTTTCTCGAGCTCTGTGTTCCAATCGATGTACCGTTGTCGCTGTCCGCGTGCTATGACAATTATCGCGGCCGCCCGATGCCTGGAAGAGCATTAACCCACCTGGGGATCGGTCAATGGGCGGGATGTTTATGAAAAGAAAGTTCCGCGCGCCTGCGTACTGGTTACTCCATGTCAAGAACGAAATCTGGCGAGCGCACCGTAAGCATGAACCGTATCTTGAAGCGTGAACAACTTCTCGACAGTCTCCGCTGCCTCGGGACCCCATCTGAATGTATTTAGACGCGCTCAGGGGCACCGCGACTTACGCAGAATCGTTAATGCCGACCCAGGTTACTGCCAACACTCTATCAGCACCAATCTCGCGATACATACCGTAGCATACCGAATAGCGAATCCTCCGCCGTCCAATCTGCAGGAGTGAGTTTCTCCTCAAGATCGTACTTAAAGCCGAGGCGTATCTGCGTGCGCACATCCTGCACGCGCGCCGCCAACGGCATAGTCGTACACCCGCCAGTCGTTTTTCGGCGCGAACGTCCTGACGAGATGGCCCACCCAGTTCGGGCCGCCTTCAGTGTATGTATCGCCAGGAAACTCGACTCCGAGAGGGTCTTCGGCAGTAGGTGTGGACGAGGAAAAGTCGTAGCCTACTGCAGAGTAGGAATCTCCGCTGAGAGCAAGTCGGCTGCGACACTACAAGGAGCACATCGAAGGCGCACAAAATGACGAGAAACTTGAGGGAGTCCAAGCCGCGCCAGGTTGGCGTCTTTTGAAGGACTTTTGAAGGGAACTCAGGCTGTGGTTCGGCGCTCATCGAGGAACAGAAGCAAGGTTCAATAGCAGAGTGATGATGATTCACATTCGGGACGATAGAAATGAGTACAAAGACGAATTATAAGAGTAGCGATGGAGGGCCTAAGAGCAACACGATGGACAAAGAACGAAGGTGAATGAGGTATCTCGCGCATCGACTTGAAAGATCGCGCTCAAATGGCCTGAACATGGACCTCGCGTTCGACGTGGACTTGCATCGCGTAGTCCTTCGTCGAGTCAACCTACAGACGCCGTGGGTTAAACGCGAATAAAAGAGTATGTGGAACGTACCACAGAGACGTTGTCCAAGGCCGGCTTGCTGTCGAAGCCTTGCATGTGGTCACGGTGGTGCAACATCTTCAAGTCGCGCGAATGCGCGAACTCGACGTTCGACTGGATGCCCATCGAGCCCAACGGAAGCGAGTTCCAGCCTTTGTCGCGGGATTCGACCTGGTCACGCGTGTACTTGCGCATATTGAGACTGCAAACGGTCAGTCAAAGACCAACGCGAGTTGAAGCGTTGAAGCCATACGTCGCGAGCATGCTATTCATGTAGACTAGATGCGAAAGCGTTAGACTGGAACAAACACTAAAAAATAAATCGACGTACGCTTGGAGCTTGGCGCCAACCCGAGGAAGAACCAAAAAAGTGTCGGGGATCGCAAGGAACTAAGATCGCGTCAACGTTTAATCACAAAAGGCAAAAGTTCGGTGTATACCAGGACGAGGTTGACGCCAGAGGACAAAGCAGTCAAAATCCCGCGGTTGATGGCCTTGAAAAGACGGCTCAAGGCGCAGAATAGGAACAAGTGCAGACCACGGACCTCGAAAATCTAGAGAGAAGCTTGAGGCAATGCAAAACATGCGGCAACAAATTAGACGAACCAGACGCTCAAGCAAATAGTTCGTCCTGTCAAAAGAGTGCGTGCCCGTGAGCTCCCAAGCCCTGACGACAACAACGATAGGTGACCGGACGACGGAGAACACCAAGCCAGACCAAACGCAGGAGAGTAGACAAAAAAAAAGAGGCGACATACTTTTTGATTTCGCCCTTTTGGCTTGTGAGGAAGAGGCAGAGGAAGACCGTGATGAGGAAGTCGCAGGCGAGGGACGTCGCGGCCTGGACGGTGGTGACAGCCTTGGTCTTCCCGAGCTCGGCGAAGGAGCCAATAGCACCACTGGGTGGTCAAGCTCAACATATGCCAGCTCGAGAAAAGAAGAGCATACGTCCAGGCGGTTTGAGCGATGCCGGTGCCAATGGAAGCTATCGCCAGCGCAAACTATGCTCGACGATGAGAAGGGCGGTGGGCAGGTAGAGACGACCGACGCACAATAGTATACATGGCGAGTATAGCGGTCGTGCTTCCAGAACCTCTCGCAACCACTGTGGTCGGGAAAGTGTATGACTTTCATACTTCTCTTTCATGCAAATTCAGGATGTATTTCACTGTAAAATAGCATGTATTTCACTATCTTATACATGAATTTCATACCCCCAAATTCATATACCTTATGCAACCTTTCACAACCATTTTTCATGCACTTTGGTGGTGAAAAGCATGCAATTTTGCACTGATTTTATCAATAATAATATCCAAAAGAAACATCTGGAAGGCTGTGAATTTCATGCTCTTCCATGGTAGTATTTACCATTTTCACTACCTTTGTTACTTGCTGTCACACCTGGAGGAAAGCACTTATTTTGATATTTTCACACTCTGAACATATTTGGGCAGCTGCCTGAGTCGAACGGGGGGCCTCTGCGATACAAGAAACGGAACAGAAAACCACTAGACCAAGAAGACGCGCGATGTGAGCAAGTGTGATCACCATATCCAGCCACCCAACTAAATGATCAGAAGTCCGCTGTATATTTGCAAGGGGAGAGTCACAATCCTATGTTCAATATTCTTATATGTATTACTAACGGGTCTCCACTTAGTCTAATTATTACTGATTTTTGAGCCATGAAAATCATTGACTCTGGTCATGAATTTCATTGAATTCGACGGGGCAGTAGAAATATACAATATGGGCTGGTAGGTAGACGGCCATGAAAATCTTGCTTCATTGCCTTTGTGCATGAATAAGATGTTCACACACCGGGGTGTATGAATGTCATGCACTTCTCCGACCACAGTGAACTGAGGAGGATGAGCAATCGAACAATCGAGACCGACAGCACACACGCTTGAAGACGCGAACAGCGAAGAAGATTTGGACCAGGAAGGCTCCGAGGTACTGGGGCAAACATTCAGCGGGATGCAGCGATGAAAGACAAAGAGCGCACGGCGCAGATCAGTTGGAGCTTGCGGTGTCAGCGGACTCGACGACGACAAAGTAACCGGGCGTACCGAATCGAACCTAGAGCGTCGGTGAGCAGACAGCTCGACGGAGGGGGGAAGGGCGACCACTCACCACAACAACTCGACGGTAATGACAAAGAAGCGATGGACGAAGCGGTGATACGAGGCATGGAAGAAGAAGATGACCTGGAGGGTTTCGATGATACTGAAGCCGTTGAGAGACGAACGAGGCGACGAGGCAGGACCTACACGACGGAGAGAACCTACATGCAATGAGTTTGGAGTAGAAGAATGGACGTAAGACCCACGTTGAGCTGCACGAAGAGCGAGTCGGTGGGCATGCTCATAAAGTACATCCACGCCTGGACGAGGCCCATGCCGTAGAGGATGGACTCGAGCAAGAGCGCGATTAGCCAGACGCCGTAGGTCGAGTCGAGCGGGGGGAGGGCGGGGACAGGGATGGGAAGGGCAGACATGGAGTTGAAGGAGGGTGTGTGGGGGAGGAGAAACTGACCGCCTTCTCCAGCCCACCAAGCATTTATATATGTGTGTGGTATATATGTGTGTGGCTCCGGATGCAGAAGGGAGCTAGCTAACCTCAAGCGAGAGTGTTTTTGACGGGTTTCTGTTGAGAAAATTTTCTTTGTGTCCGGGGAGAGTTGGAGCTAGGCCCGTCGGGAGAGGCGCCTTGGTTGCTTGAGGGAGTAGTGTAGTGCACCAGAGAGCCTTAATCCCCGCCTTACCTCGTCTTCAAGCGCTCCGTCAGCCCAACAGGGTCGCGCCAGTGCTGCGCCCCACATTTTTTAAACTCTTCGTCTCACGGTTCAACTGCCACTTTCGTCGGAGCCGTTCGCTCGCGAGGTGGGCCACCGTAATTTATCAGGCCGCTACTGAGGTAATCTTTCGTGCCCCGCCTTGATATCCCTGGCCGGCGGGCCCGAGAGAAGCCACCCTAGAATTGTTCGGCATTTGGTGTCTAAGATGCCCGCTGCCTGGTACGTTAGTATCCGTATTTTGAGCAGATGGAATGCAAAATAAAAGGGAGTACCTGGAGGCCCATTTTTTAACGTGCCACAAAGTCGAATCGAGCGCGTCGCGGCGGACATCACGAAAAGTGGATGTCCCTTCCAAGACCCGTTTTGATCTGCCAAGTTCCAAAACAGTGGGTTCGAGTCCTGCACCTCCCTAGCAAGCCACCAGGAAGGGGGGTCCAAGTGTGCGGCAAGTGGTGTGCAACCCACTGACAAGGCACTCCAGTGCTTGCAAAATCCACACGCCCCGTGCAAGGTGCTCAGAAGCGACCCACCCTTTTGGTGATGCGAAGGGAAGATGGTTCCAGCGTGACAACGTCATTCGTGGCTGGTTTCTTGCCACCATGGTCCCGCCGCAACAATACGCGCCAGCCACTCTACCGGACCAGCCTCTTCTACGCCGTACTTGACTTCAAGGGCTGAATATCCTCGAAGCAATCGTCCCGGTCCTCTTCAACGCGTGCAGAGCGTCGGGGATAATCGAGCGTCGGGGATAATCGAGAAGGCCTACAACGCCGATGGGTTCACCATTGCCTGGTAGGTACGTGCACGATCTTTGCGCCTACCCCACGACTAAAGTTCCTCGCCCAGGACGGCTCCGAAATCCGTTGTCGGAGGCGGAGTTGCAGCCGGAGCCGTTACGAATCGATGCGGACGATGACCAGGCGCTGAGGACAATGAAAGAGATGGACGAGGAGGCTATCTAGTTGCGGGGGACTCTGTGCGGAAGGAGAAGTCTAAAAGTGCGTGCTTGGGACGATTCGCTGAGCTCAAGTTCACAAGATATTCGTTTCAGGGTATCTCGTATTGCGTTTGGTATAGGTACAAGCTCAGGCTCAAGCATTCTCCTTCTTTGCGACCCGCAAGCGCCCGATTTCCTCTCTCCAAGCAGCCGCTTTTGTGCCTTCGGCGACAGGCGGGACGACGCATTTGCGGCGCGCACCAAATAACTTCGAAAAGCTGCTGGAACGACTGGTGGTATTGGTGCTCATGGGTTGGAGCGCGCTCCGCCCCAGGATATTCTTCTGTTCGACGACGATCTTCGCCGCTTTCTCTTCGACGATCTTCGACTTCAACTGCTTCTCCCTCCACTCGCGAACGAGCTGTTTCTGCGTTTTTCCTGCTTTGCCCTCGCGAGCGTGGTATTCTTTCAGCTGGCGGAGAACCGCGAGGCCGAACGGTTCGACTGTTTCTTCCTCGGCGACAGGTTTGGGGGACGTGATAGTGACGATGGGGCACTCCGTGACAGGGACTATGGGAGTTGTGGACGCGCTAGTGGCGGCCGATGGAACGGTGCGGACCGGGATCTCCGGAACTGGGATGGAGCACGTGTCCGAAAGAGAATAATCGGCCACGGAACGAGAGGGCTCCGAAGGCATTGGCGCGTCCGAGGACTCCGAAGGGATTTGTTCCTCGACGCCGGCGGCTAATGCGATGGAGGAAATGGTGTTGTCGGCCGGGATGACGACCGGCACGACGGAGTTGCTGGCAACGACCTTGGAGTCGTCTGCGATGGTGGCCTCCGCGACGGCCAGAACAGGCATGTTGGCATCGACGGTGACGTTGAGCGCAGTCAGGGCGGCAAGCGCGCGGTCAAGTTCATCTGCGGCGGCGTCGAGATCGGAGATGACCGCGACGCAGTTGTCGACGTCCTCGATGTTGGACGCGACAGAGGCGGGAACCGAGGGGAGGGTAACGCCAAAGAACGCGGCTGCGTCGGAGAGCGCGACGAGCTGCTGCTCAATGTGGGAGAGGTCCGCGTCAAGGGACGACGAGATGGGTGCGACCTCGTTGGTGAGCGTCTCGGTGGACTCCGCGGCAACATACTCGATGAAGAGCTTGACCGGGGCCGCGACGACGGGCTCGATGGTGGTGGGGGCAACGACTTCGGCAGGCACGGCGCAAGTCGAGGCCAAGGACGGAGACGGTGCAGGTGGGCAGACCGGCTCGGGAGTGTCATCCTTTGAGGCCGGGGTATTCTCGTTGTCCAGAAGCACCCACTCGGCCTTGATGTCGCGACTCGGGACGGTGCTCTTGAAACCGTTCGAGAAGCGTTTTGGGATGCGGGAGAGCGCTTTGAGGGGCTTGGGCGTCTCAACCGACGAACGACGGCCGACAGCGTTGGTGAGCGACGCAAACGGCTGACGCTTGGTAGTTTTGGCGGCGGTGGGCTTGCCGAGGCCGGACGCGGACTGCTGGATTCTGCGTTAGCGGACGATTCGAGATGAGGAGCCGACCGAGACGCACCGTCTTGGGGGCCGGGGACGCCTTCGCCGACGAAGCGACTGGGAAGCGGATGGCTTTGGAGAATGTGAACACTATGTCGCAACTTGTGTTTCTCGCATATCGCGGCCGATTGGGACCGACCGGGTCCGATGTGCTCCAGTCGGGCCATTAATTTGACCGGACCCGATGCCAGGGAGGAACTCCCGATCGGGCCCGACCGGCGACCCATGGGCTGGGATAAATTTAATGAGCATATCGGAGCCTACCGAGCATATCGGCGCCTATGGGAGCCGCCTAGGTAGCCAAATAAATGAGGTCAAATATCTAAAATAGTGCTTTCATTTTTCGCTTTCTTTGTCTCGCTGTCGGATCCGATTTCCTGCAGTCGTTATCGTACTATGGGCTCAACAGTTAGTGGGGTGAGTGTGAATCGAACGCGGGACCTTTGCGTAAGGAAAGAAAGTGTAACATTACCGTTGAGCTACGCGGGCATTGAAAGCAACTTTTTCCACTGCAAGACATGCAACCAAGCACTTCGCGATCTGGCTGGTTTGAGGTAACGGTTCGACCACAGTGTCGTGCATCCCAGGGTATATATGCTATTTCCGTGCCCATTGAACCGAGTCGGTGACCAACATGTCCAAATGTTAAATTCTCATCACATGGGCGCGCGCATCTCAGAACCAGCCCTCTTTTGCGTCGTGTAAAAACAAGTTCAACCATCACAGATAAAATAAAGAACAGGGAAATTCATTGAACTTTGTGTTTAGAGTCTAAGCTTATTAGTTGCAGCCTTATTCTTGCAACAGAAATGCCGAGATTTTTCAAAGCTCCACACATTTAGTGCAGGCCAACTGAATGGTTGTTTTGCAACAAAAGATATACCATTTTAAAATGCCGAAAGGACCTTTAGAAGGGCAACTAATAAGCTCTTTTGTACCCGCATTTTATTTCTTTTGTTGTTGGTCCACACTGAACGGTGCACATGCTACAGGACATCCTCGCGCAGGGGGTTCTTTAGAATGCGACGACGCGGACAGGCAAAGGGGGTACACCAAGAAGTTGCTCAGCATTTTATGAACACGAACGGGCGCGAAGTGGTTGGACGGGTTTGTTGTTTCCAGCCGCCGACCGGTTTTGATGATTTATTGTAGATTGCGCATCGAGATGAAGAACAGGAGCCCGTTGCGCGGACGCGCCTGGCCATGGACAATTCGAAGAGACCCCGTCGTTTGATTTTCTGCTCGTCGACCACATCATCCGCGGCGTGCTGCTCACCCCAGTGATTCCAAAGCCGTCTGGACGCTCCGGGCTCCATTTCCTGGTCGATGTCGTCGACGGGGACATATTCTTACACTGTCTGAACGTTATAAGCCATGTATCTAATTAATCCAAATGCTTGCGCATGTGCTCTGCCAGTCAAGCCCGACCGGGCCCCATAAGGTCCTACCGCTCCATGACCGTGTCCTCGTCGGCTCCCAATCGTCGCCGACCGCTGCCCCATGCGCTCCCTATGCGCTCCCGATGCACCTCGACCGCAGCCGACGGAGCCTATCGGCCCCGACCGGCACCCGATGCGTCGCTGAGCGGCGCCGATGGGGGCGTCGGCGCCGATCGGCGAAAAACAAAATTTGCGACATAGGAAACGGCTGGTTAGCGGCGTCGACGGCGGCAGACGAGAGGAGTGGCGCACTTGCGGTTGTGGTAATAATGAGAGAAGCGTATGCGCGGAAAGACTTTTGTACCCTCCCGGATGTCTTGATGATAAAAATGCAACCGCGGGAGAGATCGACGTCCTATTAGTTTCTTTGTCGTGCACTTGCTCTAGTTCATTTTCAATAGTCCCGACAACGGCGTGTTTTTTCGCGCCCTAGTCGCCCTCTCCTTCTCGCATCTCACAAGCTGCGCATAAGCGGATTGACTAACGTCGCCGTCTTTGAAGCCCTTCCCGCTGGTTGGACCTGTGGCTTCACGTCTCCGCCTTTGACATAGGCGACGAGCTTGACCTCCGCGATCTCGTAGGCCACCTTGACCGCCCTTAAATTCTGCATCCCTCTTTCACTCCAAACACCACCGTGGAGATTAATATTGTCACCAGGGTCGTCACCTACGGCCCCACACAAGTATATCTGGCGGCCGTCCGACAGAATTATGCACACCGCCTATCCCGGGCGCCGCCTGACCGTGTTAGGTTTCGCTAGGAAGACGGCAACCTCGAAGCGCTTAGCGCTGAATTTGCGGACTTGTTTCCAGATGGGACGATGGATGTGGGGAGATTTCGGACACAACACTGGTGATTGGCGTTTAAATTCGCTTTCTATTGCTCGCTTATATTTTGCCTTCAACTTCAAGGGTTTCTTGGTGACTGCTGTGTGTTGCGCGGCGCTACCTGATGAATTGATCTTTGTTTCTATCGTGCCGTGGCTATTCGTTCCGCGCGGCCGTCCGGCAGATCGTATAAGTGCGGCCAGCGAGAAAGATTCGGAACTGTTTCGGAACGGCGGCTTCCGGAAAGAGAGGCCTGCTCATATTCCTCCCTATATGTTATCCGAGGAACAAAGAAGCCATAGGTGTTCCCATTTTGGCACAATTTTGAGCCATCCTCGGATGTGGGCGCATTGATGGAGGAATCTTTTGGAACAAGATCTCTCGACGGCGTTTAACTTGGATAAATATCCGCCAATCTTACCGCGAACCAAGTAAGCTGTACGTACACCACGGAATACGAAAAACCCCGTCTCCTGCCCGTCCGATTCGCGCATTGCCACACCGCCGGTGTTTACGCGCCCATTGGGCGTGGGAGGTAACGCGGGGGACGTAGGACACTCGGGATACCGAGTCTCATCCTCCGAGTCTCCCGAATCGGCCGCTGGAAGAGCCATTTTATAAAGGTTGTATGGTCCAGAATGCGCTGGACGTCCATATCTATCTCACTTCCCACCTCACGATGCACCCTCAAAGGATTCCGATTGGCACAACTTATCGAACAAAGACGCTGTCCGCTTGTGTCCCTTGTAGGAAGCGGAAGCTGGTGTGTCGCATTCACATCGAGCCCGCATGCCCAAGCTCAAATGCGCGTGCGCGTCTATGCAGAAATGCAACGGAGGGAAACCTTGCCTCCCCTGCACCCGCGCCCGCACATATCAGGTCTGCGAATACCCACCGGGTGTAGGCGAATCTGGCCATCGGCGCCCCGAGCTCCCCAAGGGCGCCGCCTGCACGCAATGCCGGTGCGCATTCCATCTTGTCCCTTCTCGACTCGGAACTCGGCATTCAACTCAACATCCGCGCCGTCTAGAGAACGAAAACGCCGGTGCGACGGTCAATCGCCTTGCGAGACCTGTATCGGTGCCTCGCGCCCGCATCTCTGCGAATTCCGCCCCAAGAAGACGCGTTTCTACGCGGGATACGGGTGTGAAGACGAGGACGACCGCGACGCGTCTCCAGGCACGAGCTCCAGTGCGAGTTCCAGCTCTGGTATCTATTGGACAGAGCCGACGATCGCTTACTCGAACGGTGTCTGCGCAAATGGCGAGGCGAATTCAAGGGCATTTTATGCGCCACAGAATCTTACGCTCGACGCCATAGATTACTCTGACGCCTGGTCTTGTCGCGCCTCGGTCGAGTCGACCATGTCCTCGACGACGGGGTCCGAATGCTCTGCGCCACCTCCATGCTTCGCACCTCCAGTCGAGCCCGTAGAGGATGCATATTTCGGCTTCTCCCCTGCTCCAACAGCCTGGCACCCAAACGCCGGTAGCTCTCGAGAAGTCGACGAGTATATCGCGCTCCTGGATATGCCGATGCCCATAACGATGCCACAATGCCTCCTGGAGTCGCAAGTTACTGATAATCCGGCTGCGAATGAGCAGTTAGCGCCAGCGCAAGGGGTATACAATGCTCAGTACCACGGACACCGCGTACAGCAAACACAGTACGGCCTACCTCCTTCCCCACTACCACCACCCTACCACGATTACCGATAGCGAGCTGTGTATAGCATATTGTACTCTGTAGTCTGTAATACCCCGTTCGTCGACGAAGCCATGGTATCCTGCTCTCCCTTTGTTGCGACAGCAAGCTAATAGGTAACCGCCACATAATCCGTATAGCCCACCCTCAGATCCTCCTTGGCCTCCGCCTGGTCATTCGCATCCGCCCCGTCGTAGAAATACGCCTCGCGCACGATATTGCCGAGTCCCTTCCCGTGGCGAATGCGCTTCGCAAGGTCGGGATGGGCGACCCAGGGGACGCCGAAGAAGACGCCGTCAACACGGCTCTCGGGGTCTTGAACGAGGGCAGCGGCTTCGGCGGGGACGACATCCCCGACGACAAAGACTTTCATTTTTGATGTCGGGGAGATGTGCGAGAGGTAGGTCGCCAGGAGATCGTGTGGCGTTCCGCGGCGTTGGCCATTAATAATGGGATCCTTGCGCGCGTCGTACCGCATGAGCGAGATGTATGCTAGACCGAGCTTGTCGGCCTCGCGAACAAAGTAACCGAACGTCTCGATCGTCTCCTGCAACGGCATACCCATGTCATTGAAGCCTCCGCCTGCATTCACAGAATCAGAGCTTAGTACGCGTTCAAAGAGCGGGCCGCTACGTACACGGACTTATTTTGACCCCGACGTTGTTTCCGAACACCTCCACAAGCGCTTGTAGCACCTCCAACGGGAAACGGGCGCGGTTCTGCGGGCTCCCGCCCCACTCGTCTGTGCGGATGTTGGATTTACTGTCGAGGAATTGGTGAACGAGGAAGCCGGAGCAAGCGTGTACTAGTGGTGTTTGGTCAATGAGAACGAAACTCGCAAGGGAAAGGACAGACATTCGACACCGTCGAATCCAGCCGCCTTTGCGTGGATCGCTGCGGTTTTGAATTGATTCACAAAGACGCGCGGATTGGGGATTTCGCGGGGCTGCTGGAGATTAGATTGAAGCATGGCGTGGTATAGATACGCACCGTCGAGAAATCCATTGCGCCGGTTAGGTACTGGAAACAGTGTTCTCCGCCTACGGCCCGTATTGGAGACGGAGCAAAAATATTCTAGGTGCGATTAGTTATCTGGTCTAGAGCAAGAGGACTATGTGTACCCCTTGCGCGTCTGGATCGCTCAATCGGCCCACTAGAACGTTCGCTGAGACAGGCAACACGAAAAGGACAGAAGCATACTATGCCAGAGCTGGCAATACATCTTGGACCTTGCCAGGTGCACAGCGTTGGTTATCCTCTTCCAAGCCATGACCTGCTCGAGCGTCCATATACCAGGCATGCGATCTGAGCGCGGGCTGGATACAGTTTAAACCATCCGCGTTAGCAAAGGTAACAAGCATACCCGTGAGGTGATGTGAATACTGCTTCAGAGACGATGAGCCCGGCCCCACCCAGTGCTCGCTGAAGATAATATTTCTTCATCAGCTCGCTTGGAACGTTGCCAGCGTTTGAACGGTTGCGAGCCATGGCTGCCATACCTACAGACGTGGTCAACGGTTGGCCAGACGGACCAGGAGAGTGTATACCAATGCGGTTCGGGATAGTTACGTCGCCGATTTGCAGTGGTTGGAAGAGTACGTCCATTTCTGCAGCAGACATGGAGAGGGGAAGGAAGGAAACAAGTCGAATTCCGATACAGCGGGAAAATGGTCAACTGCCGTTTAACCGCTTTGTGTCGCCGAGGTTCTTGTCATCACATGGCGATTAGATTCTGAGATGGTGTTCTGGCTAGTAGGCACGTTCCGCGGGAGCTGGGAGAAGATTCCGAGAAGCGCCGGGAGCGTGTGGATTGACCAAGAATTCAAGATGCGAGGCGTGTGTTGTTTCAATGAGTTCGGTGTTCTTAAGCCCACACATGTACACAGAGTATGGGTCGCTTTAAAGAGACTTTATGCAGCTTGAGGCCGCTTGAGGATGTTGTGGGCGAAGGAATGTTGCGCTGATCATCCCGCAGCTTGACTCGGACTTTGACCTCGAATCGCCCAGCAGCCAGTTGGTTCCCCTCGGATGGACTGCTTCTAATCCGTTCGCATCTCGCCGTATATAATACCTGGTAGCTATTCGGCCACCCTAATGGCTACCATCCCCCAAATCGACCAGAACATCTTCACCGTCCCCGAGTTCACTCTAGAATGTGGCTCTGTCCTCAAGCAAGCTCCCGTGGCCTACAAGACCTGGGGACGCCTCAACGAAACCAGGGACAACGTTATGGTCATATGCCATGCCCTCACCGGCAGCGCCGATGTCGAGGACTGGTGCGTTATCGTGCTCTATCCTAACAAACCTAAGCCACCACCAGGTGGGGCCCTCTCATGGGCCGCAATAAGGCCTTCGATCCAACCCGCTTCTTCGTCTTCTGTGCAAACACCCTTGGTTCACCGTACGGCTCTGCTTCTCCAATCACCACAAATCCAGACACTGGCAAGCCCTACGGTCCATCCTTCCCGCCTACGACCATCCGTGACGATGTTCGCATTCACCAGCACGTTCTGCGGACACAGTTTGGCGTTAGCCGCGTAGCAGTCGTCATCGGCGGCTCCATGGGCGGAATGGCGACCCTAGAATGGCCACTCATTGCCCCGGGCTTTGTGCAGCGTATTGTCGTCCTTGCCACATCTGCGCGACACTCGGCCTGGTGCATCGCTTGGGGAGAGAGCCAGCGGCAGAGCATCTACAGCGATCCCGCGTACAAGGGCGGGTACTACGAGCTAGCAGAGCAGCCACGGAATGGGCTTGCCGCTGCCCGTATGTGTGCTTTGCTCACGTATCGGTCCCGGGACTCGTTTGAACGACGGTTTGGACGCAAACAGCACGCCCAAACGCCGTCCGCGGTTGCCCTACCTGTCCGCGTCGATGGCGGCCCGCCTCTGATAACTCCACCCGCATCGCCGCCGCTCGGGGCAGTAGACATGCACAACGACGGTCACCGGCCGCACCGAAGCTCATCCGTGAGCAGTCTCGGGAGCGACGCCCTCCCGTCCCCGTCCCGCCCCCCGATCTTCTCCGCCCAGTCCTACCTGCGCTACCAGGGCGACAAGTTCATCGCGCGGTTCGACGCCAACTGCTACATTCACATAACGCGCAAGATGGACACGCACGATCTGGCGCGCGGGCGGATCACAGAGGTCGAGGGCGACGCGGCGCTTATCGCGGAACTAGGGCGCCTTCCCCCACACGCGCTGGTAATCTCGATCCAATCCGACGGGCTGTTTACACCTCCGGAACAAACGCTTCTCGCGACACACATTCCCGAATCGCAGCTCGTGCTTATTCCGAGCGGTGAGGGCCACGATGGGTTCCTCGTCGAGTTTGAGGAGATCAACCACGCGGTGCTGGAGTACCTGCATCGCGAGCTCGCGGAGGTATATGTTGGGGATGTGCGGGAAGTGGACGGCGAGGACGATTTCGCTGTTAAGAAGGAGAGCGTGTTTGGGGAGGCGGAAGTTGACTTGACGAGGTGGTAATGGTATAACAGTGTGCGCCTTCAACTGCCTGTGTGTTTCTGGACTGTAGCTATTATTTGGGTAGAGGGCGCTTCCAACATAGCGCTGTTCAGAAGGATGTTATGCATTGACGACTGTGTTCAATCTTGCACTACACCAACACGAAACGTTCGCCCATCTGCACATTTACAAAATATGGTCTTCCTATTGAAGGTGTGCGGAAAAGTCTTGTAGGCGAAACTACTCGGCATTGGAACCTGCAGCCGTCTCGATGTCCCGCCATCTTTGACTCGTCGGGCCGTTCGATGAAGCCGATCCACGCGCTGAACCAATGCTGCCTTGAAGCCATGGGTCCGAGACGAGTGTTGTCGGTACAAAAGGAGATGATGAGCCAGCCTGTGTCGCCGTTGAGGGACATCGTCAACACCGGTGCTTGGATCTGGAAAGATTGGCGTGCAGCCCTTGTTTCAATGCGCTGGGCGACGATGCAGACGCTCCGTTCTATCCAACCGACAAAAGTACCAGAAAAAGTCACAACACCGCGTCGACCTTCACACGCTAACTGCACTCCCGTTCCCAAACCCCCGCTCTCCACGCGTCCGCTGCCTCCAGCGGTATTTCCGGAACGCTTGGATGGTTATAACCACCGGAACAATCGTCACTGCGTCGAATTGAGAATCCATTTTGCGAGATAAAAGCAGCCTGCTCCAGTACCTGTTAACGCGAGAACCTGCCCAAATCCCCACGAATCCTGCCCCGAGCTCGAGCAGAGTGTGTTTCGCGTGATTTGGAGCTCTGTGCTTCCAAGGATGATGATGTACGGAACGACGAAGAGGATGAAGAGAATCGAGAGGTGGGGGTCGATGGGGAGAGAAGGCGGAGCGGCGCTCGCGGCTGACGGTGTTGTAGGGACGCCGTTGGCGATGAGCGGACGAGGAGGGTAGGTTGAAGGCGTGCGCGAGTTGACGGTTGCGGTGCTACGCGCGGCGGCGGGGGCGGGAGGGTGGAGAAGGGACGGCGACGGTGGGATGTTGTTTGCTGCCGATGGTCGCCGTTGGCGCACCCTCCTCTGGCGGTGGGTTTGCCTCTGCTCTGGCGGGGTCCACGGGTGGGGAACGTGCCGCCACAGAAACAGGCCAGAAACGCCACCGTAACCTGCTAGAAGAACTCCGGTGATAGAGAGGGCAATCTTGCGGCCGACGCCGGTTGCTGGGACGGATTTAAAGAGAATCACGAACACTGTGGTGCGCTGTACGTCTGCTGCGGCACCGTTCACGTCGATTTTGTCCAGCTCTGGCGCACGGACCCATAGGTAGAGCATGCAAGCCATGGAAATGCACGTCTGTGCGATGGCACAGTATTGGACAGCATGCGAGCCCCTTGGATGGCGGTTATATGTGGCGAGCGCCATAAAGATGGCAAAGTTTGAGAGCCAGATTCTACATCTTGGTCAGACGCGGGTAAACAGGTAGACAACATACAGGTCGGTGACGATTATTGCTTGGTAGAGCGGTAAGACATTTTGAGAAGCGCTCACGAAGGCCGAGATGGCCAGACCAAAGCTCGTTCCGAGGAGAGTCCATACAGAACTTAGAGCCTCTTCCAGCGACCGCCCTGCAAGTAAGACTGCGTTCTGGGATTAGATTCGGAGGAGTCGCTGGCGGATAGCGCACCGAGAGCGATCGTCTGGAGGTAAAACGAGATACGGACGCCGAGTCCACTGATGTCAGGATTCGACTCGCGGCATGCTGCCTCCACTACGAGAGCGCGTCAGCGACGACAGGGAGCGCGTAGACGGCGTACTGGAGCGAGTAGTGGACTGTGCGAGAGCAAGCTCGATAGGCGCTCAAGGACATGATGGAAGCTGCAAAGTGGCTGCCAACCTTCTCCGCTCTCCGATGATGCTGCGTCGCGTCTCGAGCAGCCGTCCTCTACTCCTGTACGTCGGCCTCCGCTCCGCTTCATCGACGGTCCTTTCCCTGCCCAAGGCCGACGTGTTCCGCTTCGGCGACGCGAATCGCGCTACTCCCGTATTCCGTAGTGTCGAATGGACCATCCAACCCAACGAGAGCTGGGCAGTCGTCGGGTCTGGTGAAAAATCACTCGTATTCGAGGTGCGTCCAACTTGTTCATCTCATAAACGAGCAATGGACGGATAGTAAGATGCTTAGCGGGCACCTTCGAATACACCCATCCCCGGGACTGCTCTTCCCCTTCCTCTCGGACGAGCGCGATCCGCACCAATGCATATCCCTCGTCTCATTTGCGAATAGACGCGCTGCCGGCGGAGCGTTCTATGATGTTTCGGCGCGCTATGGTGCCGTTCGGGAAGAGGACCAGTACACGCTGCGACAGACGATGTTCCCCGAGACCATAACGGACCTCAAAAGCGCAGACGCGGGTCAACATAGACGAGACAGCGCCCGTGGATCTGGACCTGTTCAGCAAGCTGGTAGAAGAGATGGGCTTGACGGACTTGCTGGATTTGCCGCGAATCGTGTTGAGCAACGGTCAGACGCGTCGCGCCAGGATTCTCAAAGCGTTCATGGGCAGACCTCGACTTCTCCTACTAGACGAGCCGCTGAGTATGTGTCTACTTTCTTTGCGCGTTTCATACTCTCATATTGCTGTAGCTGGACTGGATGTATCGAATCGTTCCAAGGTCCTCTCCATCCTGCACTCTCTAAACCACAACCCACACATCGTCCTGGGTCTGAGAACGCAGGATCCGGTCCCAGACTGGATAACGCATCTTGCCCTCGTAGACGACGGCGCTATTCGCGTCGGCACAACAACGGAGATGTTGCCCTACAAGGCCGAAATGCAGCAATCCACTGTCACTGCCTCGACCCCGCCGCCCGCATCGACAGAATCCTCCAATGAAACTGTCGTTGAAATGAAGAATGTGAACGTTGCCTACGGACCGCGGCGGGTGCTCAAGGACATAACTTGGGACATCTGCAAGGGAGGCCGGTACCACCTCCAGGGGACCAACGGCTCCGGCAAAACCACGCTCCTTGCACTGATCACTGGTGACCACCCTCAATCGTACACTCAGCGTACCGGAAAATCAGCGCTGCGCCTTTTCGGCAAACCGCGTCACCAGATCGCGACCCCGACCTTGCACGCAAGCATCGGCGTCTTTACGCCCGAGCTGTTTGATGCCTTTCCTCGAAGTTATCCCGGGATGACCGTCTGGGAAGCCGTCGGGACCGGATTTGAGGGCGGGTACGTCCCGCGCGGCGAGCGCGCCGTCGGAGTTCTTGCCAAAGACGGCGTTGGCGTCCTCGGGGAGGAGGAGCGTGCCGCGCGCATCTTGCGTGTGTGGGACGTCCTTCGGGCGTTGGGGCCCGCAGCGTGGGCGCATTCACCCGCCGCGGACGCGACAGAAGTTTTTGCGCAGCTACGCTTCCCGTCACTGTCCGTCGGGGAACAGCGTATGGTCCTCCTCATGCGCGCACTGGTTGCGAAGCATCCTCTTGTGCTGTTGGACGAGGTCTTTAGTGGGATGGATGGTCGCATGGTCAAGGCTGTCCATGCTTACTTGCAAAGCGGGGAAGGCGTTGAGTCGACGCAGGCGGTGATTGTGGTGACACATGTCGAGGAAGAAGTGCCATGGAAGGAGATGACCAAAGTAATGCTGAAGGACGGAGAGCTGATAGTTAAGGAAGGAGAGACCCTTCGTGGACCGAGTCTATGCTCTCTTGACGACGGTGGTCTAGAACCTGGTAGTCTTCACAAGAAATTGAAGCTCCAGGATAATTAACTATTCAAACAACCTGAAGAGCACGACCGAGCTCAAAATCCGCACTCTGGTTGAACAGATGGCCGCAAGAGGGTTGTCCTTCGGAGGAAGGTCGTTTCCGATAAGCCCCAAGGATCTAGCTCGCGGCTCGGCAACTCAACCAGAAGGGGACTGTGCGTCCGGAATTGTGGTCAGCGCAACGGCGGGCAGCCGCGGGCTCACTGGAAACGCTTTTATCAAGTCGGTTCATTATGTTACGATGGATTGTCTGCGGCGCGTTAGTTTAGCGGAATGGGCGCGTATTGAACGCACATGTATTCGGTCCCGGGCTGTCTTCGACCAAATCCTCCTTATTCGCCACCCAGACGGAGTCGACTCCGAGCTCGTATGGGCCCGAAACGTGGTTGCGCCCACCTAGCATCGATATCCCGACAGTAAGTACATTCTCCTTGTCAATCTCTTCTCTGTACGGAGGCTGGTCTCCGATAGTGAAGAATTCAAAACCGGAGAACGGTAACTGTGGATGCTTGAGCGAGGTCAGTGGAAATGTGTGGGTAACGCACATAAACAGTCTCCCAATCGTTGTCCTGCCTTCGGATTGCCAGCTTCTGCTGCCATAGTGCTTTGTGGCCCATCAGGTCGAGTGTGTGCACGTTGACAAAGTACGAGTCGTGCAGAACAGGATCGCCCGCCGCGCGCACCCGCAGAGCAAGGTATTCGTGGAAGTAGACGTTGTCGGTGATCTTGCCAAAGAGGGTGCTCCTTATTGGCGTCCTGAACCCGGCGTACCCCGCATTAATGCGTCCCCGTAGCTTTGCATTGACGTTGAGACTGAGGTTCCCGAAGAACTTGGCTGTCGGTCTGCCGATAGTCTCGTCTTCGCTGCTCTCGTCCAGCGCAAAGTTGACGGTGGAGCTTCCGCCGACGTCCGAGTCGCTGCCCAGGGCGGCTTCTTCGACGTCGCGCAGGGTGTTGAAGGAGTATAGTAGACGGGGAGCGCGGCTGGGGATTTCGGCGCCCTGCATGCGAATTACTGCTGCATTGAGCACGAGAGTTGCTGGAGACGCGATTGCATACTGCTTGAGGACCGTTCTTTGAGTTGCTGGCCTGTGCGTCGCCAGTAAGTGGACCACCGACTGGACGCCATCGAGGACAAGAGTGAGTGTGATGTCGCGGGTTTGCGGTGTTCTTTCATGAACCACCCAAATGTTTGAAGACGACGACGACTACGACCTGGGCGGTGTACGCTGGCAGGCCTCACAGGCACCAAACCCTGCTCTCCGAAAACTCATCTCAGACTCAAACAACGCCGTTCTCAACAGTGCGTCCTCGTCCATCCCTTCAGACAACCGCTGAGCCACACAGGTCCACCCATCCTCACACCCAACTCGCGCAACTCGGAACCCTACTTCCCCGACAGTAGCAGCAGCTACACACGTCCAACCACGGGCGCGTCGACGAGCACGAGTACCGCTAAAGCGCGTCGTCGTGCAAAGGCCACACATCCACCCGCCCAGTCCACCTCCGTCGCGTCCGTTCTCGACCTCCCATCCGTAGACCTCATCAACATGTTCAAGGGTGTGTCGAGAAAGGCGGACGAGAACATGCACGCAAAGGCGCAAGCCCAGCAGGCATATGCGGGAGCTGCAACACATCGCGTGGGGCTCAAGCAGCGGAGCACCCTCGCCATGGGGAGTGTTGGTCGTCCGAGACCGGCGTCGGTGGTGGGGAGCATCAAAGGCAAAGAACGCGACTACGACCGCGAACCCCTTCAGGCTCGACGCGTCTCGATGTCTGCTATGGTATCGCCCACGGACCCAACCACCTCGACGGGCAACAAGAAAACCAAACGCTCCCCGCTTTCGCGATCTGTGTCCAGCTCTGGGAGTGGCTCATCCCCTGGCGCATCTTTCTTCGCTCCCGAATCGCGCAACACCACGCCCGACACTCCTTTCGGTCTTGCAGAGAGTCATTCCATGGAGATGGATATAGATACGCCTCGCTTCAGCTCGGACGACGCAGACCTGATGCCTCCTCCTCCACTCCCCCGTGTCTAAACGACCAACCCGCGTTGGCGCACAAAAACACGAGTCCGAGCCTGTGGGACGGGGAGGGAAAGGCAAATTGCCGGCTTTGAATGTCGCCGCGGCGTGCTCCTCGTCGACTTCAAAGCCGCACGCAAGTTCGAGCACGACGAGGGTTAAACGAGAGGATACTTTCGAGCTCGCGGCATCCGCCGCTACCTCAACCACTCCCCCAGCTACGTATGCATCCAATATTGGAAGCGCGAGCAAAACGGAAATCCGAGGCTGCGGTTGCTCCGGTCGTCAATCGCTCCGTCAACAAAACCAAGGCAAAGCCCGCCTCAGTCGAGGTTGAGGTCGACCCGGTTACGCGCCCATCGCAGTCGCAGCCACCGCCCCAAACGCAGGCACGCGCCGGGCCACCTGCCTTGGGGATGAGGAGGGCGTATAGTGCGGATGTGGCGACATCGTCTCAAACGAGGTTGAAGCAGCCATTCAAGCCTCCCGGCGGTGGGCAACGTCGAGCGGATACGGCAGTAGCAACAGCGGGAGTCGCGACACGGTCAGCCCCTGCTCAAGGCAAGCCCAAGACCGCAACAACGGCTTTGGACGGTCGAGCAAGTGCGTATCGTTTCCGTTTATGGTATTCTAGACCTCAAGACTCCTCCTAGAATCCAAAGACCACGCGTCCCCAGCACCACCGGAGAAAACCCGGCAGAAGGCCGTGTCCGATGCGGAACCAAGCTCAGACGACGCGTTTTCGCGCTCATTCGATATGGACGAGCTTGAACAAGTTATGCGAGCTTACGATTAGGCGGGACTAAGCATGCACTTTCTTTCTTTCTCTCTTCAACCTCCATTTACAGTAACACAACATAGGACACCGAGTACGGTAGTCCGCATACAAAGTCTGTCCCCGCATTTATTTCTGTCTGTAGCATACCAAAACTTCCATCTGTTGACAATTCCTCGCTGGCTGCAGTGACATACCGAACCAACTGAATTGTATGGGAGTGGCGCTCTCTGTGCTGGCGGGTTTGCGTTGTCTTTGGCCTTCGTGTGCTCTTTCGTTCCAACTTGCGCGGTCCCATTCGCGCTCTGCGCGGACTGGTCAAAGCGCTGTCAAGCGCAAAGCGTCTCTTGCCATTTTGGGAGAACAATCGACCTGTGCTTGAAGGCTGGCCCTGCAAGCGTATATAAGGGCTTCCTGTAGACGGGCGTTCCTCAAGCTCGCTCGAGTCCTCCTCATCCTTCACAAACCCGATAAATCCAACAAAACAAAGCATGTCGACTCTGGAACTTGTCTGGGACTCGCGCACGCGACACAAATTCTGGTCGTGGACCACTTCGGGCAACACCCACTACGTCGCGCACGTTATACGGAAGATGCAGACACAGACAAAAAATTCAACTTCGGACGCGTCGTTGCAACTGGTGACTGCGCGTATCGGGGCGCATGCCACTCACCTTGTGCTCCCCGAGAGCAACACAGATGCGCGGTGCCCTGTCGGGGTGGTGAAGATGGCGAATACCCCGCAGGGGATGGAGAAGCTGGAGCACGAGGCGGGGGTGTACCAGCTGCTGGAGAAAGAACAAGGACGCGTCGTGCCTAGGGTGTTTGGGCATTTTCGGGGGACGCGTCGGAGGGCGTGAGGTCGCGTGTTTGGTGCTTGAGTACAGCGCAGAGCACTTCAAGGGCGACACGGTTGCCGCTAGGTACGCCCGACGTGTCTTTGTTTGCTGCTGTTGCTATTACTAACTTGGATTTTAGACGCGAAACGATGGACGCGGTCTACATGCTGCATTCGCGTGGAATAATCCACAACCAGCTCACGGACTCCCACCACTTCGTTTCGGGCCTCCGCTCGATGAGAATCGTCGATTTTTCGAGGGCGGGGACGCACCAGTGCCTCCACGGTCGACAAGTTGTTGGGCCAGACGGGGTCTGCCGCGTTGCGACGTGCCCCGAAATTGCCGCCCTCGAGCGCGTGTATGGATGCTTCCTCTAGCTCCCAAAATTATCTCTTCGGGATTTTGTAGCCTTAGGTTTTCTGTATTTCTATGCATCAATCGCGATTCGCTCTTTGCGTCTTGCCACCATGTCCCCGACGCTGTTGTTCTCGACCATCGAAGTTACGCGCCAGGCATTCTACCGGAGCAGCCTCTCCTACGCTATCGTGAACCTCAAGCGTCCGTCGTCCTCGTCCTCGTCGCGAAACTCGGGCTGAATGAATGCCTTCGAAGCTATCGTGCCCGGTCGTCAGTTGACGTTCTTTGACGCGTTTCCTGCGAGTCTCATTACCGTCCAGATGTGCTCGTTATACCAACGCGGCCTGTTCGTCGATTGGCGGACTTGAACGGTGCGTTCGTTGCGGCATCGTGGGCGGACACCAACTCGACGCAGAACCCGAGCTCACGTCGCTTATGCGCGCGGTACAGCGCGTAGGGGGCGTCATAGAGAAAGCCTACAACGCCGATGGGCTCACCGTTGCCTGCCAGGTAACTGCGTGCTCACCCAGTCCCCCGACTAACGTTAACGTTCTTCCTCCAGGATGGCCCTGCAGCGGGACAGTCCGTCCCACACGTGCATTTCCACTTACTTCCGCGCAAGCTATCGGGCGACCGGTTCTCCGGAGCAAATAACGACAGTATATACCCTGAACTGGAGAAGTCGGAGGCGGGGTTGCGGCCGGAGCCGTTGCGAGTAGATGCGGACGATGACCGGGCGCCGAGGACGATGAAAGAAATGGAGGAGGAGGCTACCTGGTTGCGGGGATTCTTCACGGATGGAGAGGTCTAAACGTGCGTTTTTTTTGGCGCTCGACTATCGAGCCCATCTCAAGTTCACGCAGGTATCCGGTTTAACGGGGTATCTCGTATTGCAGTGGGTATAGGTACGATATAACTTCAAGCATTCTCCTTCTTCGCGACGCGCAAGCGCCCGATTTCTTCTCTCCAAGCAGCCGCTTTTGTGCCCTCGGCGACAGGCGGGACGACGCATTTGCGGGCGCGCACCAAACAGCTTTGTAAAGCTGCTGGAACGGGTGGTGGTGGTATTGGTGCTCATGGGCTGGAGCGCGCTCCGCCCCAGAATATCCTTCTGTTCGATGACGATCTTCGCCGCTTTCTCCTCGACGATCCTCGACTTCAACTGCTTCTCCCTCCACTCGCGAACGAGCTGTTTCTGCGTTTTTTCTGCTTTGCCCTCGCGAGCATGGTATTCTTTCAGCTGGCGGAGGACCGCGAGGCCGAATGGTTCGACTGTTTTTTCCTCCTCGGGGGCAGGTTTGGGGGACGTGATAGTGACGATGGGGTATTCCGGGACAGGGACGATGGAAGTGGTGAACGTGCTAGTGGCGGCCGATGGAACGGTGGGGACCGCAATCTCCGGAGGTGGCATGGAGGACGCGTCCGGAAGAGAATCGACCACGGAATATTCCGGGACGGGGACGTTGGTGGCGGACGAAGCGACGGCGGAGACCGGGATCTCCGGGATATGGATGGAGGACGCGTTTGAAAGGGATTTGACCATGACATGGGAGGGCTCCGAAGGGATTTGTTGTCCCTCGACGGGCAATGGAATGGAACGAGTGGTGTTGTCGGCCGGGATGACGATGGGCACGACGGTGTTGCTGCAAACGACTTTGGAGTCGTCCGCGTTGGTGGCCTCTGCGACAGCCAGAACGGGCATGTCGACGGTAGAAGTGCCGTTGAGCGCAACCAGGGCGGCAAGCGCGCGGTCGAGTTCGTCTGCGGCGGCGTCGAGATTGTCGATGACCGTGTCGCAGTTGTCGGCATCCTCGATGTTAGACGCGACAAAGGTGGAAACCGAGGGGAGGGTAACGCCAAAGAACGCGGCTGCGTCAGAGAGCGCGATGAGCTGCTGCTCAATGAGGGAGAGGTCGGCGTCGAGAGACGGGGATTTGGGTGCGACCTCCGCGAGCGTCTCGGTGGACTCCGCGGCAACATACTCGATGAAGAGCTTGACCGGGGCCGCCACGATGGGCTCGATGATGGTGGGGGCAACGACTTTGGCAGGGACGCCGCAAGTTGAGGCCAAGGACGGAGACGGTGCGGGTGGGCAGACCGACTCGGGAGTGTCGTCCTTTGAGGCCGGGGCAGCTTCGCTGTCCAAAAGCACCCACTCGGCCTTGATGTCGCGACTCGGAACAGTGCTCTTGAAACCGTTGGAGAGGCGTTTTGGGATGCGGGAGAGCGCTTTGAGGGGCTTGGGCGTCTCAACCGACGTACGACGGCCGACAGCGTTGGTGAGCGACGCAAACGGCTGACGCTTGGTAGTGGTGGCGGTGGGCTTGCCGAGGCCGGACGCGGACTGCTGGATGCTGCGTTAGCGGACGATTCGAGACGAGGAGACGACCGAAACGTACCGTCTTGGGGGCCGGGAACGCCTTCGCCGACGATGCGACTGGGAAGCGGAGAGATTTGGCAAATGTAAACACTGTAAGAACAGGCTGGTTAGCGGCGTCGACCAAGTCGACGGCGGCAGACGAAAGGAGTAGCGCACTTGTGGTTGTGGTAATAATGAGAGAAGCGTATGTCAGGGGAAGTCTTTTGTACCCTCCTGGATGTCTCGATGATGAAAAATGCAACCGCGGAAGCGATCGCAGTTAGTCGTCCTTTGTGCGGGTGATGGTGCGCCCACAAACTTTGACGTTAAACTTGGCCAGCTCGCCGTGAAATGAATGAAATGGTCGCAAATTCCCTCTACACAACGCATCACAGAGTCCAACTAAAACTTCCTACAATTGGACCGTCTCTCAGACTAATGAAATAATCGCGTTCTCGAATATATTTTCTCTGCGTAAAACTCCCCGCAACACGTCGGTAAATATGCGTCGATTCTGTTGAGCGCTCAACACAAAGAAACTGCTCGGCCTCAGGCACGTTTAAGGCACGCTTCGGGAAGACCCTGCGGAATCGGGAATCAGGAAGATCAAGGGACCTCATCTGCCAGTGTCCGCGCAGACGAGCATGACGTCGTCTTCTCATGACGTTCTCGTCCGCAGAGACTCTCCAAGAATTAGAGGGCAGCAGCAGTAAAGTAGCAGAAGGGGGGGGGAGGGAGGAGGATATGTGACAGAATGTGACTGTGTTCGATGTTTGCCTCTGACCAAGTACAGTCTCTATCCTCAGACAAATGACGCCATGACCAGTCGAGCTGTCGCTTCCGCGTGAACCCCGGCCGCCTTTTAGCCCTATTTTCAGGGGAACGCGTCTATCAAGGGGCGCCAAATCGGACCATCGCGCCTTTATAAACGGCGTCGCTTCCCTTCTCCTCAGCAGTCTCCTCTCGAGCTCCTCTTCTCTCTCTACTCCACGCCCGCCGCCATGACCCGCGATAACAGTCGTGAGCGCAACAACCAACGCGACGGTAGCCGCGAACGCAGCAACCAACGCGACCGGTCCACCGAACGCTCTGAGCGTCGTGGCGACGACAACGAATACTCCTCCAACCGTCGCGACGGATCCGACTCTTACCCTTCGGGCAACAGCACTAACTACGGCCGTGACCGCGAAGAGTCCACTACTTCGTACAACTCCGGCAACTCGACGAACGACACTTACGGCTCTGAACGCCGCGACCCGTCCGATTCCTACAGTCGCTCCGACGAGAACGGCTCGGGCTACGGCTCTGGACGCCAGAACGACTCGTCTTCCTACGGATCCGAGGACCGTCGCCAGGAAGGGTTCGGTGGCTCCAGCTACAACGGGGGCAGCACTGAATCGTCCACGTATGGCCGTACTGCTGACAGTGAATCGTCGGGCTATGGCCGCAACGAGTCTAACTACGGCTCGGAGTCCAGTGGCGCCTACAAGACGTCGCTCGACACCGACAACAGCAGCTCGGAGCGCCCTGCTCAGACCAACAACACTAGCGACGTACCCTTCGGCTCTCTCGTGGAGAAGGGCGTAGAGTACGCGGCCAAGCAGGGCGGTTACAACCTTGTACGTTTCATTCTCTGCTGTTTCGCTTCCGTCCATTCCTCCAGCACTTCATTTCGCTCCGCTTCCCTGTCCGATCCAATGCTTATTTCATCCGTAGGACGAGAGCACCAAGGACAAGATTAGCGAGGGCATCTCGGAGGGTATTAAGAAGTTCTGTGCGTCCCTCCTGCTCGGTTGTTGTTTTGGGCTTGACTGATGTTTGCTTCCAGTCTGAAACGTTACCATCTATATCGGTTCACTTTCTGCTCAGCGGCTACTATTATTGGGACTTTGTACTTGTTCACCACTGGCTCCTCTTTGTTGCGTATGGAATCCAAGTCAAAATGCATCGGTTTCTCCATTCAACATCCGTAATACGGGCTAAAGCCTACTTGGGCGTCTATCCTTAGCATGCGCCGCTCTAAAATCGCCGGCGCCTACAAGGCTTTTTTTTCAGCCGTGGGAGTTCGAACTTGCCTCGCGTTTGTTCCTCCTCCCACTAGGCCAATGGCACCGCCCGTTGAGAACCTCTCCCGGGAAACCCTCGCGTCCATCTTCTGCGAGCTGGCCCATCAGGACCCTCAGTGGCCACAGATGCGTGCATACCAAGGCCCAATGACCATTAGCGCCGTATGCGCCAGCTGGAGGCGCGTGGCGCTTGCGACCCCTGCGCTCTGGTACCGCTTCACTTTCGACTTCTCCCCGCTTCCCGGGCGCGCGTTCTTGGAACAAACAGTCCAGCGGACGGTCGCTGCCCGGACATGGGTCGCACGCGCCGGCGAACGAGCGCTTCAGCTGGACCTCACTCGCCGCCCCGCTCTCGCGAGCAGCCCCGGTCCTATCCTTTGCATCGGCGCCGTCGATCCAGTAAAAGCGCTCGTCGAGGAAAACGCATCGCGCATTGCGGTTCTTAAGCTCGTGTTGCCCGGGAACCTCGCGCTCTCGTTTATTACGAGAATCCCGGGTGGCTTCCCGCTCCTCACTAGCCTCTCGATAGAACCTTCCGCGGAGTTCACGTTCAACACGAGCGCGAACCAGTTCCCGCTGCTGCAGCGGCTGTCGATCGCGACATCGAATTCGAGTCTTGGCCGGGACCAGCTCCGGGCGCTCAACGTCGAGCACAAAGCCGTCGCATGGGATAAAATCACCACTTTGCGCCTCGACCGCGTCGCGATGCTCCCCGTTCTCTGCAGCATGCTGCAGCACATTCCGGCGTTGGTCGGTCTGCAGCTTATCGTGGGCGCCGCACAGGCGGACACAAGTACCAAAATGCGTGGCCACACATCCCTCCGGCATCTCAAGACACTCGTGCTCGAGCTGCCGAGCTACGAAGCCTTCCGGGTGGTCCTCACGCACTTGCACTTCCCCGCGCTCGACGCGCTCAGCCTCGCCCAGTCAGCGTGCTACGGTGCGTGCCCCCGCGCAATCGTCGGCGGCATCCCCGAAGCAGAGCTCTTCAGCGTACTCACGCGCTCACCCAACCTATCGCGACTATCGTTGGCGCTATCCTGCCCGACGCATATCATCGCCGGGCTCGAGACCCGCGCACCTCACCTCTCCGAACTGCGACTCTGCTTCGACCAGGCTCTCGTCGACCAACTCGCGGCCGGAAGCTTGCGATTCCCCACCTCCCTGACTGCGTTGAGCGTCCTGGTCTTCCTAGACCGCAGCACGGACGAGGGCAAACCCATCCCTTCCACAACGCTGCACGCAATCGCGTCAATCGCCAAGCTGCGGCTGCGTCGTGGCGCTCTTCCCTCTACTCTAGTGTTGACCATCCTAATCGAGTCGCTCGAGAACGCGCACCATTATAATAATACTGCAGTCGCGGTCCAGCAAGAGTGCGAACGTGCCGCTATTTCCTGCGTTTGGGTAGATAGTTTGCGCTGCAGCGCGCTAACGAGGCGTACAACCGCCTCTCCTATGGCTTTCCCAATTGAAATGTAGCCGCTTGGAAAATCGCAATGGAATTGATTTCGTCGTTCAACATGTTTCACGTGACTTTTCAACCGAGGAAGAGAGGTCTGTTTTGTCGAGCGATTCTGCCCGCTTAGCATCCAAGTGGTTGTGAATGTACCTTTCCGAGAGTGGATCGCATGGACGTCGCAGACGCCGACGTTCTGACCTTGAATCGGAACATTCGTCTGCAGACTGATATTAGCGATAAAATGCGACGTCACCTGCACCGATTTTCGGAGGCAAAGAAGCTCCAGTTGCAAGAGACTTCAGAATAATCATTCTGCGATGGGTATACGAGGTAATACTATGGACACAATTGTAACGACAAAGATCCCTAAGAAAACAGTAGCGATGGAGCGCGGGCTAGTGATACAGCGAGGTTAGACGACGTAGAGGGACACGATGGCATCGATATAGCGTGAGGGGTATGAGGTATGGGGTATACGGCCGATTAGAGGCGAATATTGGTCTGGCATGCAAACCGCTGGAGTGGCCATGATCATTTGCTACAGCGCTTCTTGTGGCGGTTGAGCACGCCCTGCGTTGTGAAGGACATGCCGCAGGAGCATTTGTGCGGGCGGTGTTTATTGTGTGAGTTGATGTGGTCTGGACAAACAAAGTTAGCACGGTCAAGCAATCGAAGAAGAAAAGTTCGCGTACTGATAAGGTTGTGGCGAGCTGTGAAGGTCGAGTTGCATGTTGGTAGAGGGCACTCAAATGTCGCGGCGTTGAGCCGTCTCGCATGGCTTGCCTGCCGAATCTTGCTGGACGCGACCTCCGCCTTGAATGGTGTCGTTGCTGGCTGCGAAACGCGAAACTCGGCGTGCTCTGAGCCCGCGCCTTCGGGGAAGAGGAACGCGTTCGGGTCGGTCTGCTGGTCGGCCTTGAACATCCCCAAACGTTCTGTTACAGCGCTGGGGACGGCAGGCGCGCGGCTGCGACGACTGCGCGACCCCGACGGGGCGCTGATGGCGCGGCTGAGAGACGCAGTGCTCGCAGCAAGTTCATCGCGCGGCTCACTCACGGCAGCAAATGTACGGCGACGTCCAATCGAAATAGGTGCGTCGCGTTCGGCGTCTTCGAGCGCGGGCGACGGAGGCATCGTGGGCGAGTAGCCATAGTCGCTGCTGCTCCCGTACGAGCTGTCTCGCGAAGGAGATCGTGAATGGGAGTAGGCAGAGTAGTTGCTCGCGCTCCTCGAGTTCGGGATGCTCAGCGTTGTACGGTGAACGCCACGGCCACGTCCGAGATCTTGCTCAAGAGCGGGAATATCCGAGTGACTGAGGGTACGGCGCGATGAGACGGCTCCACGACGACGAAGGCCAGCAGCCGAAGGCACTGTGAGCAGGGAAGGGCTGGGAGGCACCGGGGAAAGCTCTTGCGTGTCGATAGTCGGACCGTCGCGTCCCGGATAGCGCCAACCAGACGCAAGACTACCAAGTTGCGGACTCGTCTCCGGCGCGCCCCAAGATACGCCAGTGCCAAGAGAATCTGAAAAGTTCCCAACGTCGGCGTTGGCCATGGAGATCGAAACGCCCGATAGGTCGGCAAATGCAGAGGGAACAGGTAAGAATTGGGAATCTGTCGCGCCGCTGAATGAGGAGGAGCGACCACGGCCGATACCGCTGTCTGCCCACAGCTCGGTCGAGGCTGGGCCGCTATGGCTGGAACTGCGTAGACGGGAGAACACCGGAGGACCGTTCAAGACGGAAACCTCCGTCGATGCTGGGTCCGTGTCGTCCGCCAGGCCGAAACCGTCAAAGAGGGGAGAGAGCGAAGAAGGCGAATGGGCTGGTGAAGAGTGGCTGGATAGCGACCACGAGTATTCTTCGTGCGTAAAGTCGTCGGGGAAGACTGTTATGCAAGTTAGCGCGTGTAAAGCCAGAGCAGGGACATAACCACCTTCCCCGGAAAACGTCGACGCTGGACTCCAAGTACCGACTGGTGAGCTGCGACCAGATGTAGAAGGGCTGAGACGAAACTTGTCGGCTTGCAGATAATGCTCAAACTGGGTGGAGATTGAGAGTGAGTCGGACTGCTGGATGAAAAGGGCGGGAGGTTGCGGATAGCATTCTGAGGATGACTCTGTGGAAGCTGTTAGAAGGTGTGCGGGCCTACAGCAGTGATGACGGCTTACCAGAAGAGGACCCAACGGACGAGCTGTTAAGGCGGTATGAGCGGCGCGTCGGGAGGGCGTGACGGGGGGACTCACAGCTCCGGGTTGCTCTCAGACGGGGGTTCGATGAGGATGGAAGGAGTGTAGTCGTCAGTCATGCTGGGAGTGGTGTTGGCGGGACGGAAGCTCCTTTAAGAGTGCTCTGGCACATGCTAGCCGAGTGGGCAGTGCAAAGTTTCGAGAAACGAGATTGATGACCTGGGGGCAGTGCGGTAGACGTTGTGGACGGCGTCCGTCACGGCGGCGGACAGCGGAGCCTCAGAGGCAATGTTGTCTGGCACTCAGCGCCAGCACGGCCAGCTAGAATGCACTGAACGGCGCCAGCGCCGTGCATCGCACAAAATTGCAGTCAGCTTGAAGTTGGGTAGAGGGAACCCATGAAATCTGATACTGATGCGTTCTGAACAAAGATAGAAAGAGAGTCCCCGGCCGTTAATGAAAGGATAGGCGCTGAACAGCTCGAGTATTCACAGCAACCGTACCAGTGCACTTCCACAGTAGGGACATGAAAAATGACAGCAAAGAGGGACCAAAGAGCGGGAGAAACCGCCACCAAGAATCTCTCCGGCCGGCTCACTGCATACACGTTCATACCACAGCTCGTATTTTTAAGGGCGGGAGGCACAGGAAATTTAGCGGACAATAATCGCGGTTCGGGGTGTGCATTCAGAGATAGCGTGACATTGTACTACTACAAGAGGTCGATAATATTACAGCGATGCGTAAACGACAGAGTGACCAGTCTAGAGAGCAAGAGAGAAAGCAATGCGACTCGAATATCATGCTTTGGAGCCTAAAAGTTAACAGTAGATTATGCTGGTTTGCGAATCTAAGGGGCCCATTAGCCGAGCGTTGCACCGAGCACCCGACGCTTACCTTTACAAGCTTCTTCCAGCATTTTGCCACATGGCGCTTGAGCGTTCCAGGAGTTCTAAACCACTTGCGGCACAAATCGCACATGTACCGTTTCCTACCTTCGTGCGCGTCGATATGAACTATAACAGAATTGTAATCAATATCGCCACATCCAAACGACGCTCACAGTTGAGATTATGCTTCTTGGTGAACGTCTTCTGGCAGCGATCACACAGAAACTTGGCTGGGTTCTTCCGGCGGTTGGTCGTAGCGATGGTCCCGGCTTGCGATCCGATAGGCGGTGCTTCAATCTCCTCATCTACCCAGTGAATTCCGGGGTATCCCACCTGCGACTCCCCGTAAGACCGCTGAGTTCGCGAGGAGGAAGGGCCAGCATCTAGCGTATTCTCCGGGACTGAGCGACGGTGTAATGCCGGAGAAGGCAGCGGCGAGACACGGGCGTGACCCCCGTCGCCGGAATGGATCGAGTAACCGTTAGACGATACCGAGGACGAGCGGTAGGACCCGAGTTCCCAAGATGACTGGTGTTGCAGCAGCTGCGGGTCGCCGACGCCGAGACCGTCGGTGATTGCGACGCGATAGTCCTGGCCCCGAGCTATGGGCATGGCCTGCGGTGACAACATGCCAGTCTGCAACTGCTCGTGGAGGTGGAAGGGCGGTCGAGACGATGGGATGGGAGATTGAAGTGACATTTGCCCAAAGCTCTCGGCGACATGCTCGGAATGGGCAGCCAGCGCATTGCGGTATTCCGGCTGATCCTCCTTCCTCGCCTCAACATAGCCAAAGTACGTTTCCATGTCAGGCGACCAGGGACTGCCCAGCTGCGCAACATCTCCCGTCAAGAACATGTCACCACCGGACTGGGTCGGCGGCGCAGGCGAACCGGGAATGAACGGGTAGATGGACGCGGGGGAAGAGGGTACAGACGACTCCGTGCCAGAGACGGCGTCGTGCCAAGGCGAAAGATGGCCATTTCCAAACTGCGGCGACCAGGGAATGGACAAAGCTTCTAACGCGGGACGGGTCGCAACGGCAGGCTCGCTCTCGAAGAAGATGGCTGGGATATCGTCCGGCGCGTCCTCGTCGTCGACAGCAGAGCCAACCAGCACGGAAGAAGAGAGCATCATCGAATGGAATCTTTGCGGGGGAGACCCATTGGATCGTGAACGAATGAAAG
This sequence comes from Mycena kentingensis (nom. inval.), assembly GCA_014461125.1. NCBI lineage: Eukaryota > Fungi > Basidiomycota > Agaricomycetes > Agaricales > Mycenaceae > Mycena > Mycena kentingensis (nom. inval.). The sequence goes on along the minus strand of JACAZG010000005.1, from coordinate 1,793,361 downwards.
TCGGGTTAATCTCGACGCGGCTCGCGGGCTGACCGCCAAAGCTCCCCGTCCGACGCGCACCGGGATCCCGAGTTGAGGGCGCTGACTCGCCGAAGCTCCCGGTCACGCACAGAAACCTACACGAATGTCAGTTATCGACCAACGCGTCAAGAACCGACGCACTCGTTCTGGATGGACGTAGGCCGCACATAAATACGGACTGCGCCTTCGCTCGAGGGAGCATAAGACAGATTGTTGACCGTAAAAGAGTCTTGCTGCATCCTCTAGAGTGGTGCTGGTTGGCACGAAGCAACGAGCGACACGTAAAAAACAGCTTTTAAAACGATTTCTCACCGCTTCACACCCTTGCCCGTTGCGGAAAACGTCGTCCAGCAAGCGGCGGAGGCTCTAAGTTCATCATTGTCGGCTGGCGGAACTACAGTCTGTTGTTGGTTGCTGCCTCGCGGCACAGTGTCCACGGCGATTGAAAGCCGCGCGACCGCTACTGGGTGCGGACATAGCGGCGGCGTGGCGGTACCGGTACGCGCGCTTCTAGTTGGAGGTCAGCACGGGCGCTGGGTGAAAACGTGGTCAACACCAGTTTCTTCTTCTGGCGATGCGCCTTTTGGCAGGCGCACAGGATAAGCCGAAGAGTGTACTAGCAATGCCGCCGAACGAGGGCCAGGGTCCTAGGAATCCCATCGGCATAGGCGTGCACAGTGCACACAATGCCACTGCTAGTCTCTACAGCCGTGCGCAGCCTCCCCAGCGCGCATTCAATGCCACAGCAGGACGCAGACATGCAGGCAAGCAAGAATGTTGCGACGACAGAGAATCGACATACCACGCTGGCCTATCTCCTTCGAGCATTTGCTAAGCCGAGATTCGGGGTTGGCGGACGCGTGGTGTGAGCTGGAATCCGCGATGCCTGTGCAGATGGTTGGATATAACAGGGCGTCTCTTTGCGCGTTTATCGCTGAACGCCGGTGTCAAAACCAACAGCATCTTAGATCTTATAATTAGCGCCCGTGGCCGTTTTGTTTTTTTTTTTTGTCCGGGAGGTGGTATTCCGGCGGGAGGGTTGACGAACATCGAGGAGCAGAGCAAGGTACGATCAGTTCAACTGCCCTAAAGAACCCTGTATGGAATTCATTGTTCCACAATATTCCCTCATCTCCTTTGTTCAACAGCCAAGCCTAGTACGTGTATCTGAACCCAGGTTGATGGTCCTCCTGCAAATTAGTGTCAGCCCCGTTAAGAAAATATTATCCGACGCACCTCGCTGGTCTCCAACTCCTTGACACCTCTATCGGCCTTTCGGTTCTCGACATAGAACGCAGCGCTTAAGACGCCCACAATCGCAATACTAAGCAAGCTGCACGCCAAGCACGCGTACAGACCGGGTCTGTACTCTGGCCGGTCTTGCGAGCGGAACACTAGGCTCCCTGCAATTCCTCCGATCCCGCCGAACCCAATCAGGGACGCAGATGCAAACGCGCGCTTCCACTGGCCGCGGATGTTGTTTGCCTGGTAGGAAAGCAGCGTGGGGACGTTGGCGGCCGTCCCGGCCGTGACGAGGAACACTCCAAAGTAGCGAATGGCCGGGGAGGTAGTCCAACCGATTAGAGGGATTCCGACGACGCAGAGAAGGTTGTTGAAGACGATGATAGGTCCGCGGATGTGGTATTTGTCGCCGACGGCGCCGCAGATAAATGTTACGATGCCGCCAAATACATACGGCGGCGCGATGAGGCACTGAGACTTGGCGACGCTGAAGTGGAGAGTAGTGTTGAGGATCACGGGGGAGGAAGTACGCCAGCGCGTCTGAAGGAGAGTAAATCAAACGCCAAATAAGAGTAAATTCTACGCACAGACCAACGTCGAAGTGTTGAAATAGATCATAGCATATAGCCAAATCTTCCAGTCGAGGCCAACGCTGAGGTACTTTCGGAGGTTGAAAGGTACGACTTTCACGTCCCCGCGGTCTGCTTGGACCTTGGCGATGATGTACTGTCGCTCATCTTCCGAAAGAAACTTCCAGGTCTGACGGGACGAGTCGGGAAAGTCAACAAGCAACCAGTACCCAATGGCCGCGATGGAGGTTGTGATAAGACCTTCAATAATGAATATCCACCGCCAGCCTGAAAGGCCGCCGAGTCCGCTCATCTGCTGGAGCTGTGAACCAATAATTAGGGTCGAACAAAGGAAATTCGGTTGATGTCCTCACGCCATAAGCCAGAATCCCCGCAAACGCAGTGGAGACGGAACTAATCAGATAGAACATCGCATTCCGCTTTCCAACTTCATCTGTTGAATATTAACGAGAGCCTGAATGTAAACAAAGAACTCACAGCGGGTATACCAAGTACTGAGAAGATAAGCACTGCTAGGAAACGAGGCCGCCTCGAATATTCCAAGCACAACACGTAGACCCGCGAGTTGGTTCCAGCTCTTGACAAAGCCCATACCAATCATCACAACCCCCCAACAAAGTGTGACAGCCGAGAGGAATAGACGTGGGCCGATCTTCCGGACGAGGACAGTTGCCGTGGGCTGGAAGAGGACATAGGTTGGGAAAAACAGGACAGAAATGATGTTCTAGAAGGATTGGTACTTATGGCAATAGATGGACCATGACCCACGTATTTGTTTCCGTCGAGCTTTAGCTCAGTGCTCATCCCAGCGATATTGGCATTGGACAGATTAGCTCGATCCATGAGGTTTACGCAGTACACGAGTCCTAGAAGCGCCTGATGAGATCGTGATTCCAAGGAAGACACTGTCACTCACCCAGAACGCTCACCAAGCGCAGATCAAGGCGACGAAGAATAGCCTTTTTCTCCGCATCCTGGAGCTTCGGTTCGTCAACCGACTTGGTATGAGTCTCCGAGAGGTCAATTGTGGCCTTTTCCTCGTCGCTTTTCTGAGAGCCCATAGTCGAGGGAGCAGAACTCAGGACGCTCCCGGCGTCGCTCGCCAATATATATACTTGCAAAGCTTCGTTCTCGGCGTATTGAGATGCTGCCTATCGACTGCCGCATCTGGATCATCCATCTATCCTGGAGTAGTAGTCTTCCAGTTCCGCTCCCAGCGCCCGCGGACCCGTTCAAATCTGAACAGAGAAGCGGAACGTGGGAACTTACTGTTCAACTTCGGGTTGCCATCCGCGATGAAGCTACACATGCCAAGTCCTAACTCACAGCAGCCCAGGCCTCGTCCCAATAAGCTCCACTAACATGGAAGTTATCATTCTGCCCGGCTGAAATTCATCCTAAGTTGCATCAATGCACCGGCTACGCGAATAAAGCGATCATGTTGGCACATTCAAATACATCTCGAACGCGTGCGGAATCGTATTTGAACTCAGATCTAAAGGAAACACGACGGGCGTAAGACGTCTCTACACGTCCTCGACCACTTCTGGAATGGGAAGCTCATCTGCACCCACTTTCTGCTCCGATGCATCTTCCGCAGAAATAGTTTCACTCAAGGCATCCTCCACAGCCTCCCCATCCAACATCTTCTTATCGAGTGCAGGGTTGTAGTCGATATCCAAGAAGATGCTGAGTAGTTTGACCATCTGAACGAGCCGCATTATAGGTAGCCACCAGTTCAGTGAAGAAACGCACAATCTTCGCGCCCTTTTCGGGCGTCATCGCAAACGGGTTGGACATGCCCAAGATGCCCGAAAGAAACTTTGCGAGCTCGAGCGGCCCGCGCCTGCATCCCATTTCCCGCCATTTGACCACCAGCCACTGGACGTTGGCGGTAAAGTTGCGCATCTCCTTGCGCCGAGTGAGAATCTGGTCAAATACGTAGTGGCGCGTAAAGTGGATGCAGTTGTTCGCGAGCGCGTTGTATCGACCACGGAATATCGCATTCTCCGCAAACGGCGACGAGAGGTAGCGGCCAGACATGTGGTATCGCTCGCGGTCCTCGGAGCCGGTGACGGCCTTACCGTCCTCGTCGGTAATCTCGACGTCGTCCTCGGTCTTGAAGTTGCCCATGGCTTTGATAATGCCGACCGCGACGCCGACGCGCTCCTCGTGCGTAAGACGCGTCCGCCAGATCGGGAACTTGATTGTGTGCCGTTGGTGCTCTTGCGCGTTAACGAATGGTACCATCGAAACCGAAATACGCTGGGTCGCGTCGTCGATGTGGAGATGGTAGTATCTCTCGCCGATGAGCACGCCCCAGTGCTGCAGCGCTAGGTAGTTCTCAAACTCGATGGCTTTGACAACGCGTCCGAGGCGTTTGAGATAGGCTTGAGGTGCTTCGGTGAGCTTTAGTGGTCGGAGAACGATGTAGACAGGCTCAAGTGGTGCCTCTTCGGTTTCGTCGCTGATGCCAGTCAGCGGGATGTCGTTGAATAAGACCGACGCACTCATCGTTGTCATTGGAACCACTAGAAAGGCCAGACATGGTCCGGACGACCTTGGCCCGTGCTTCAATGACCGCGTTGACTGGCGTGGAGAGGCTCGGCGAGGGAATGGAGATGTTCGGCGACGGGAGCTTGGGCAGCGACGGTACGCTGGGCAGGGTCGGTTTCTTGAAGGAGGGAATCGGCATGGTGAAGAGCTCAGGTAGCTCTCAACGGCTTGGGCTACTTGTACGCGAGCGCCGGAAGTTCAGTCAAGGTCATGTTAGCACTTGAGGTTTCGATATTTGACGGTCGCAATGATTCTGGTATGATTACAAAGGATGCTAGCCGCTCTTGAACAAGGCTACGGGTCGTTGTGTTGCTCAGAAGACAAGTTTTCAAGGAAGGACAATTCCGAGGCTAGCTTTGCAGTAGCTCTAGAAATGAGCCAGACAGCAGTAAAGCGAGTCAGGTAGCAGCAATAATAGCCACATAACATTAGAGGTGGAGCCTTCTCCGGTGATATCGTGTGGCCGGCGCCAGCGTTGGGACCAAACTGAAAGTGTCACATGTCACAGACCTCATTCTGCATGTCAGCCACCGCAACACGCCTAAAAGGCCCTCATCCGGGTTCCCTACTGCATGGCTTCCGCAGGCGAAAAGCGAACTTCCAACGCTTGGTACCTCTCCGTCGAGGATGTAGCTGTTCCCGATGCCGCCTTTGCCTCCCTTTCATGGCCTCAAGCGAGTGCGTATTTCTCGAGCTATCGAAACGAGAATTGAACCGCCGATGCAGTCAAGCAGGGTCTCCTACGATTTCTGGCACCAACAACTTCGCTCTCGTTTACGGAGAAACATGTACGGCTGCCCCACAAGCGTTGTGCTCACTGAACGCTTCGCAGAAATATTTCACGCACACTTTCATGGACCAGGTTCACGAGTACAGCAACCTACGCAAGCGAATCAAACAAGTCGTAAGTTATGTACGACGCGCGAACTTCACGGTAGCGAGCTTTCCCTAGTTCCTTGTCTCCCGCGCGCATCGCATCTCGCAGCTAAAGCAATTATGCGACACTCTCGATCTCGCAGACCCGCCGGAGCAATGGGATGACGAGGTCGACAACGTTCAGGATCTCCTGCAACTGGTAGCTCATACCGAGCCCTCCACCGTCTTGGTATTAATGCCAACAACAGGCTGGAAAGACTGTTCCGACGCACCTAGGAATCCCCACCGCACTAATTAACAATACTCGGACGTACCAAGTCCTCCAGGCGGTTCCGAGCGACCCTCAGCGGAACAGTACACTTTCCAAGCAGGACCTCGAGCTTATCGAGGAGTACTGCTCGAGCATCCGCCGCACACGCCACCTTCGGTCCCATGCAAGTGCCGTTCATCTTCATGCCTCGTTCATTAACAGATAATCCAGCTTCAAGAGGTCGAAGAGGATCTCGCAAACTACGCCCATTTAGTCAACACGCAAGCGACCGCCGAGCTCACGTACTTTCGCGGCTTCCGCGACTGGTGCCAGGTCATGCTCCAGCTCACAAGTACGCTCTCCAACTCGCTAATCGCGGTCTCGACGCTCGGCGCGGGTCTAGTCTACTCGACGGTCTTTGGGTATATTACTTTTTTTGCTCGCAAAATCAAGTTGCCGAACCCTTATAGCGCCACGCGGGGAGATGTCGCGCTTATGTGCTACTGCTTCCCATTCTTCAGCTGCGGCTTCCTACTTCCCGTTACAATCCAAGTCATGCTTAGCTCGGGCGCATGTCTCCAACGGGAAGCGCGTTTCGCAAGCCAAAGATTCTGGACCATCGTCGTTGGGTAAGTCAGCACTTTCTCGCGCAAGAACAAACCATCTCAAGCTCTGGATTGCCTCAAGATTCTTCATGGGCATCTCCACCCTCGCGGTGATGGCCTCCCTAACCATCCTCAACCTCACCGTCTTCTTCCTCAACTCTTCCGTCTCTGGCACCGACGACACAATCCCCGACGCGCCATCAACCCCCGCGCCAGGAATCATCGCATTCAGCATCACCGGCTCGGTCTTCCTCCTCGTCATTGTCGGCGCGCTGCTCAGTGCGATTGCAGCCAAGGCGTTCACGACGCTGCGAGGGATACGGGCGGTGTTGAGCGCTATGTATGGGACGGGCGGGCAGGGTCGAGATGCGTTGAAGCTCTGGGTGCCTGTGTAGAGGAACCAATTCGACGCGGTCCCGTGATAACTCACTTACTCGATTCGCCAGCGGGTTGGGTGGCGCAATGCAGCTCGTGGGCCCATTCACGTTGTTTCGGCGATCTTGTTCGTTGTACCACGGTATCAGCCAAAGGATCCTTTTACGCTCGTCCCTTTCGTCGTGGTAGATGACCACTGTTAGCTAGGACAGTGACCTCCAATTTTACGCTTATAGCCATGTACTAAGATGTACCAACCCAAGTAAATACACCTTAAATTACCATCCAACCCAGCTCAAAGCCGAGCCTTGATCTCTCCGCGCTCAGCCTCCTTCTTCGCCGCCTCTCGAAGCTCTTTCCGCAGAATCTTACCTGCCGCGCTCTTGGGGACCACGTCAATAACTTTGACACCCCCACGCAGATATTTGTGCTTGGCGACTTTGGGCTCGATCCATTTCTGCACGCTCCGCGCAAATTGCTCCTTGGCTTTGTCCGAGGCCACCTTGGTAGGGTTCGCGTGTACGACGTAGGCGCTGCAGTTGTCGTTTGATAATGTTAATGGCATTGCAAAGGAAGGGAGACGTACCGAGGCAGCTCTGTTGCTTCTTGAACGCTCGCGATGCCGATGACCGCTGCGTCAGCGACATCCGGATGGGTGAGGAGGAGGGCCTCCAGCTCTGCGGGAGGGACTTGGAAGCCCTGTGCGAGTATCAGATTGTGCATAATTGCAGGAAAGGAACAGAACTCGCTTTATACTTGATCAACTCCTTCTTGCGATCCACGATAAAATAATACCCGTCCTTTGATACCATTAGGGCTGGACGCACAAGCAAGCGGACAAACCTTGTCACGGATTGCAACATCTCCCGTCTTGAACCAACCGTCGGGGGTGATAGCGTTCTTCGTCGCTGCCTCGTTATTGAGGTAGCCCTTCATAACAATCTTCCCTCGGATCCACAACTCTCCACGCTTCCCCACCGGCGCATCCACGACCACATCGCCCTCGTCGTCTTCAACCAGCCGCGCCTCGAGGTTCGAGAGCAACGTCCCGATGCTCCCGATGCGACGCGGGTCGCTGCACTCGCTAAAGTCAAGCGTGTGCGTCGACGGAGACGTCTCAGTGAGCCCGTAGCCCTGCGTAATGCGCACCACCGGGCCCCTCGCCTTGCCTGTTCGTTTGCTCATCATCCGCTTCTGCACCATCTTAACGAGGTCCGGGCCGAGCGGTGCGGCACCTGAGAGGAGGTACTCCAGGCTGGACATATCGTATTGATCCACGGCCGGGTGGCGGGCAAGCATAAGGAGCACCGGCGGCACGAGAAAAACAAAACCGACGCTGTATCGAGCGATGTTGGCGCAAAACTCGACGGGCTCGAATTGTTTCTGGATAACGGTAGTAACCCCTGCTGCCAGTGCACCGTTGAGGATATTCACGGCGCCATAGATGTGGTAGAAGGGTAGGATCGCGAGTAGGGTACGTTTCGGGCCGAGTGGAGGGTAAGCGTGTGCCGTTATGTCGATGAGGGTGGTTATGTTCTGGTGCGTGGTCTCGACGCCCTTTGGTTTCCCCGTTGTACCAGAGCTATAACAGAGAAGTGCGGTCTCTGTATGGGCCACACCGTCAAACGACTCCTCCTTGGCGAGCTTTCCCAAGCTCAATAAATCAGCGAGGGACAGTCGATTCGGCTTCGGAGCCGCTGGTCCACCCGCCCATGAGAGATCATTGGGAAGGACGACAATACGCGAATCGGCCTCGGCCTGCGACAGGCCGACGTCCTTGGTGAGTGCCTCGAGCACGACTGGGAGGAGCTCTTCAGCAACAAGGACGAGTTTAGCCCGACTATCCGAGTATTGAAATGCGAGTTCATGGGGAGTGTATGCGCTGTTGGCAAGCGTGCAGCGAAGGCCGGCGGCGATGCCTGTAGAAGCAGTTTAGAAGCGGATCTAGCCGCTAGGCAGAGTACGCACTTCCATAGAGTACGACCGGCCACACCAGCGCGTTGGGTGAGAATATGAGGACGGTGTCGCCGCGAGCAGCGAATCGACGCGTCGTTGGGTGGTTCTTGAGCCCGTACGCGAAGGAGAGGCACAGGTGTTTGAGCCGGCCCCGAGTAAGGGCGGTGCCGGTGGTAGCGTCGATGTAGGCGACCGCGTTAGCTGGATGTGCTCCGACGTCGTCGCTGCCGGGCTTGTGGTCGCCCAGAAGGTGAGTGAATATGGACCGATTGACGATGGGCACATCCGGGAGGTTGGATGTGTAGATGCGGGGCTGGGGGCGGGGGAGGGGCATCACGGAGAGAGGAAAGTCGCCTGACAGTCTTGGCGTATAGGCAGTTGACGGCGCTTAAAAACCATGCGCTTAACCGGTTCGGGCTCAGGGAGTAACCGGCACCAGATAACATGGTGGTACAGAGCAAAGGCCGGTGATACCAAAGGGTTAAGTTGTGGCACAATAATAATATCGGGAATTCCCGAGAGCAGCCTTTGTCTGAATGAATGTGAAGAGGTAACGATGCTCTGAACAAATCGACGCGACCATAGGTCGAATTCGACCTCCTCGATCTCTCCCGCGGTTGCATTTTCTATCATCAAGACACCCGGGAGGGTACAAAAGACTTTCCGCGCATACGCTTCTCTCATTATTACCACAACTACAAGTGCGCTACTCCTCTCTCGTCCGCCGCCGTCGACGACGCTAACCAGTCGTTTCTAGTGATTACTTTCGCCAAATCTCTCCGCTTCCCAGTCGCTTCGTCGGCGAAGGCATCCCCGGCCCCCAAGACGGCGCGTCTCCCTCTTCTCCTCGTCTCGATCGGTCTTCTAACGCACCATCCAGCAGTCCGTGTCCGGCCTCGGCAAGCCCACCGCCACCAATATTATCAAGCGTCAGCCGTTTGCGTCGCTCACCAACGCTGTCGGCCGTCGTTCGTCGGTTGAGACGCCTAAGCCCCTCAAAGCGCTCTCCCGCATCCCAAAACGCCTCTCGCACGGGTTCAAGACCACCGTCCCGAGTCGCGACATCAAGGCCGAGTGGGTGCTCTTGGACGACGAAGCTGCCTCGGTCTCAAAGGACGATACTCCTGAGTCGGTCTGCCCTCCTGCACCGTCTCCGTCCTTGGCCTCCACTTGTGGCGTCCCTGTCGAAGTCGTCGCCCCCACCATCATCGAGCCCGTCGTCGCGGCGCCGGTCAAGCTCTTCATCGAGTATGTTGCCGCGGAGTCCACCGAGACGCTCACGGAGGTCGCACTCATCTCGTCGTCCCTTGACGCGGACCTCTCCCTCATTGAGCAGCAGCTCGTCGCGCTCTCTGGAGCAGCCGCATTCTTTGGCGTTACCATCCCCTCGGTTCCCGCCCCCGTCGCGTCCAACATCGCGGACGCCGACAACTGCGACGCGGTCATCGTCGATCTCGACGCCGCCGCAGACGAACTCGACCGCGCGCTTGCCGCCCTGGCTGCGCTCAACATCACCTCCGGCGTCGATATGCCTCTTCTGGCCGTCGCGGAGGCCATCAACGCGGACGACTCCCAGGTCGTTTCCAGCAACACCGTCGTGCCCATCGTCATCCCGGCCGACAACACCACTCGTTCCATCTCATTGCCCGTCGAGGGACAAATCCTCTCGGAGCCCTCTCATTTTGTGGTCGATTATTTTTCGGACGCGTCCTGCATCCCATGTTCAGAGATTCTGGTCCCCGCCGTCGCTTCGGCCGCCACTACCGTCTCCGTCCCGGAATATTCCGCGGTCGTTTCTCTTCCGGACGCGTCCTCCATCCCAGTTCCGGAGATCCCGGTCCGCACCGTTCCATCGGCCGCCACTAGCGCGTCCACAACTCCCATAGTCCCTGTCCCGGAGTGCCCCATCGTCACTATCACGTCCCCCAAACCTGTCGCCGAGGAAGAAACAGTCGAACCGTTCGGCCTCGCGGTTCTTCGCCAGCTGAAGGAATATCACGCTCGCGAGGGCAAAGCAGAGAAAACGCAGAAACAGCTCGTTCGCGAGTGGAGAGAGAAGCAGGTGAAGTCGAGGATCGTTGAGGAGAAAGCGACGAAGATCGTCGTTGAACAGAAGAATATCCTGGGGCGGAGCGCGCTCCAACTCATCAGCACCAATACCACCAGTCGTTCCAGCAGCTTTTCGAAGTTATTTGGTGCGCGCCGCAAATGCGTCGTCCCGCCTGTCGCCGAGGGCACAAAAGCGGCTGCTTGGAGAGAGGAGATCGGGCGCTTGCGCGTCGCGAAGAAGGAGAATGCTTGAACTTACTATATCGTACCTATACCCAATGCAATGCGGGATACCCCGTTAAACCGAATACCTGCACGAACTTAAAATCGAGTCGATAGTCAAGTGCCTAAAACGCACCTTTAGACCTCTCCGTCCGTGAAGAATGCCCGCAACCAGGTCCTCCTCCATGTCTTTCATTGTCCTCGGCGCCCGGCTGTTGTCCCCATGGACTTGTAACGGCTCCGCTGCAACTCTGCCTCCGACCTTCCCCGGCGCTGGGTAGGCTTGTGTCCTTATTCCCGCAGGATAAATGGTGCCCGAGTTCGCTTGCGTGGCAGCAGATGGTGGAAGTGGACGCGGGGAACGGATTGCGGCGTTGGGCCTGGGCGAGAAACGTTAGTCGTGGGGTGGGCGCGAAGATCGTGCACGTACGTACCTACCAGGCAATGGTGAACCCATCGGCGTTGTAGGCCTTCTCGATTATCCCCGACGCTCTGCACGCGTTGAAGAGGACCGGGACGATTGCTTCGAGGATATTCAGCCCTTGAAGTCAAGTACGGCGTAGAAGAGGCTGATCCGGTAGAGTGGCTGGCGCGTATTGTTGCGGCGGGACCATGGTGGCAAGAAACCAACCACGAATGACGTTGTCACGCTGGACCCATCTTCCCTTCCACCACGACGCGCTCGATTCGACCTTGTAGCACGTTGAAAGTCTGCGTCTGGGTACTCCCTTCTATTTTGCATTCCATCCGCCCAAAATATGGATACTAACGTACCAGGCAGCGGGCATCTTAGACACCAAATGTTGAACAATTCTAGGGTGGCTTCTCTCGGGCCCGCCGGCCAGGGATATCAAGGCCGGACACGAAAGATTACCTCAGTAGCGGCCTGATAAATTGCGGTGGCCCACCTCGCGAGCGAACGGCTCCGACGAAAGTGGCAGCTGAACCGTGAGACGAAGAGTTTAAAATGTGGGGCGCAGCACTGGCGCGACCCTGTTGGGCTGACGGAGCGCTTGAGGGCGGGGTGAGGCGGGGATTAAGGCTCTCTGGTGCACTACACTACCGCCTCAAGCAGCGAGAGCTCCCCTCCTGGCCCGACCCAGCTCCAACTCTCCCCGAACACAAAGAAAATTTTCTCAACAGAAACCCGTCAAAAACACTCTCGCTTGAGTTTAGCTACCTCCCTTCTGCATCCGCAGCCCCACACACATATATAAGTGCCTGGTGGGCTGGAGAAGGCGGTCAGTTTCTCCTCCCCCACACACCCTCCTTCAACTCAATGTCTGCCCTTCCCGTCCCCGCCCTCCCCCCGCTCGACTCGACCTACGGCGTCTGGCTGGTCGCTCTCTTGCTCGAGTCCATCCTCTACGGCATGGGCCTCGTCCAGGCGTGGATGTACTTTATGAGCATGCCCACCGACTCGCTCTTCGTCCAGCTCAACGTGCGTCTTACGTCCATTCTTCTACCCCGAACTCATTGCGTGTAGGTTCTCTCGGTCGTGTACGCCATGCCTCGTCGCCTCGTTGTCTCTTAACGGCTTTAGCATCATCGAAACCCTCCAGGTCATCTTTTTCTTCCATGCGTCGTACCACCGCTTCGTCCATCGCTTCGCTGTCATTACCGTCGAGCTGTTGTGGTGAGTGGTTGCCCTTTTCCCCCTCCGTCGACCTGTCTGAATTCACCGATACTCTAGGTTCGATTCGGTGCGCTACGCTACTTTGTCGTCGTCGAGTCCGCTGACGCACCAACCCAAGCTGCAACTGATATGCGCCGTGTGTTCTTTGTCTTTCATCGTCGCGTCCCGCCGAATATTTGTCCCAGTACCTCGGCGCGTTCCTTGTCCAAATCTTCTTCGCTGTTCGCGTCTTCAAGCGTGTGTGCTTGTCAGTCTCGATTGCTCCGTTGCTCATCCTCCCCAGTTGCGAGAGGTTCTGGAAGCACGATGGCTATCCTCGCCATGTATACTATCGTGCGTCTTCCGTTTCTACCTGCCCACCGCCCTTCTCATCGTCGAACATAGTTTGCGCTGGCGATAGCTTCCATTGGCACCGGCATCGCTCAAACCGCCTGGACGTATGCTCTTCTTTTCTCTTCTCGAGCTGGCATATGTTGAGCTTGACCACCCAGTGGTGCTATTGGCTCCTTCGCCGAGCTCGGGAAGACCAAGGCTGTCACCACCGTCCAGGCCGCGACGTCCCTCGCCTGCGACTTCCTCATCACGGTCTTCCTATGCCTCTTCCTCACAAGCCAGAAGGGCGAAATCAAAAAGTACGTGTTTCCATTCTTTATCTGTTCGTCTTGCGTTGGCTTGGGTTGGTGTTCTCCGTCGTCCGGTCACCTATCATTGTTGTCGTCAGGGCTTGGGAGCTCACGGGCACGCACTCTTTTGACAGGACAAACTATTTGCTTGAGCGTCTGGTTCGTCTAACTTATCTTCGTCTGCTTCGCGTTGGCTCGAGCCTTTCTTCTAGATTTTCGAGGTCTGTGGTCTGCACTTGTTCCTATTCTGCGCCTTAAGCGGTCTTTTCTAGGCCATCAACCGCGGGATTTTGACCGCTTTGTCCTCTGGCGTCAACCTCGTCCTGGTATACACCGAACTTTTGCCTTGTGTAACGTTGACTCGATCCCAGTTCCTTGCGATTCCCGACACGTTTTTGGTTCTTCCTCGGGTTGGCGCCAAGCTCCAAGCGTATGTCGATTTCTTTTTTTGTCTTTGTCGTCTAACGCTTTCGGATCTAGTCTACATGAACAGCATGCTCGCGACGTATGGCTTCAACGCTTCAACTCGCGTTGGTTTTTAACTGACGCGTCTGCAGCCTCAATATGCGCAAGTACACGCGTGACCAGGTCGAATCCCGCGACAAAGGCTGGAATTCGCTCCCCTTGGGTTCGATGGGTATCCGGTCGAACGCAGAGTTCTCGCACTCGCGCGACTTGAAGACGTCGCGCCATCACATGCAAGGCTTCGACAGCAAGCACACCTTGGACAACGTTTCCGTGGTGAGTTCGATGTACAATCTCCTTTGTGTTGTCATCTCATATGGTGCTGTAGGTCGATTCGACGAAGGACTACGCGATGCAAGTCCGCGTCGACCGCGAGGTCCATGTTCAGGCCATGTGAGCGCGGTGTTCGAAGTCGATGCGCATCGGTGATACCTCAGAGTCAACTCGCTTTGTTCTTTGTCTATCGCTTTACCTACACACTAGTACTATCTACACTTGTGCTTTGCGTTTGCTTTGTGTTTCTGTCTACAAGTCGTAAAAATGTGAACGATTGTCGTCTGTCCGTCTTCCCTACTCCAACTTAGCACTGTTGCTTAATGTTTAAACGCTAAAGTTGGGCACGGATACGGCAATGTACCCTATTTATAGGAATTTGCACCCAACTAGTCGCTCCGTCAACTCCCATAATTTATTCCCGTGTACCTGCAAAGTATGAGACAACGACTAGAAAGAAAAAAGAAGATTTATGCAGGATCCAACGCGTTAGACGCGACACCAGAGTTGTCGAGCGCTGAATCGCGGAGGTAGCCGCCTGATTCATCTAAAGAAGGTCCAGTCACTCTATTGCAATGTCCGCTATCGAAAGAAAAGTCTCACCGTTGAGATTTGGGTCAAACGCGGCCACCATTAGCCTACTATGGTTAGTACAGGCACTCGGCAAACGATGAAGAATAAACACGTCGATGCGCCTTGAGGAATCGTCTTCCACTGGAGTTTGAGCTTGTCTGGAACGCCGTCGTTAGACACAATTCCTGAGCAGATCATGATATTTAGATCCCTTCAGTATTTCAAGGGAAGGAAAGCGTCCTGACCAGAGCTGGCCAGCGTGGAACGCGCTGTTTGGCTCTTGACAAAGTTTGTGTTCACCGCTATGACAAGTTAGTCCTGCGGTTTTTCAGCTGCGAGGAGTCGCACCGCCGGGAGATAAAACAAACACCTTGACCCTTCTCTCCTCCTGCGTTCCTTCAGCCAACCGTCGGGCCATTTCGCGCGCCGTGAAGATATTCGCTGCCTTGGCCTGCGAGTAGGCGCGCATCCCGTCGTACACTTTCATATTTTCTTCCCGATCGGCCGGGGCGTTTTCGAGCTCGGAGAGCACGATGCCGGAGTGAGGACCCCATGCATGCGCGCCACTTGCAGTCCAGAGGACGCGCACATGCGTGGATGTGGAGGAGAGGAGTTTCGGGAATATCAGTGCGGTGAAGAGGAACGGGCCGAGATGGTCTGTTGCGAGTTGGTGTTCAAAGCCATCCGGAGTGAGCGTGAAGGTGGGGCGAATGTTAGACGCGGCATTGTTCATTAGAATCTGGCCGAAGCGTTTGAGACAGAATTCGCCTTGAGTGTGAGCGTACATCTATATGTTCCGGGTACGCAAGTACCTCTGCCGCAGCGGCACGCACTGCGGCAAGAGATGACAGGTCCAGGAGGAGCGGACGAAAGTTGCCGTCGGGTCCTTCTTTCTGCAGCGATCCGTGGGCCAATTGCAGTCTTGCGATTGAATCTGCATCAGCCGGGCAACATATAGGAACAAAGGAAGATGAAACCTTTCTGGATTCTGGCCGGTAATTACGACGAGCGCCGCCCCGTACCGTGCGCAGGCACGCGCGGTTTCGAATCCAAGACTTCCCATCGAGCATCCGGTGACCAGAACTGCGGAAAAGTCCGGTTAAAATGCTCCTCGGACTGCAGAGAGGACAAACCATGCTTTCCTTGAATCTCGGCTGTAAACGCGGCACCAACGTCGTCTGAGGTCGATTCGAAACTGAATCTAGCCATAGCGGCGACACCGTCCGCGGCGTTGGAGAGCTTCTTATATGGCGCCCGAATCGGATACGATCCGGCGGACACGTCAATTGAAGCCGAGAATACGCGGGGGTTTTCAGGTCATAAAGAGAGTGATATGGGTCTCGTCCCATACCTGATATGATACCATGCGACATCTATTAGCGGGCAATGGAACTAGGATATCAACACGGTTAGCTGCAGGATTCAACTCAAGTTCTCACGCACACGTGCAGAGTCCGCTATGCAATCACCAAAGGGCACAAAAATGCTCAGCACACTGGCACATCGTCTTAAAAATTGTATTGCTCGGAAGTAGCCATGTATTTCACTCAGAAAATTGCTAGATGGCTCTCGAGGCTGGTTGAGCTCTGTTGCGTGCCGTAGCCTGCCTAGAGCAAACCATTGTCATATTTAAAACTGCTCGGATTGAATTAACGAGCCGAATTTCTTTTGAAAGGACCAATCAGAAATCTAGCCGGCTACGTGCCTTGACAGAAGAATTGGCGACCGAGGAGCTCAAGGAGGTTTTGTTGTCTAAAATGGCCGGACTGTAGCTCAGCGGGATGCTTGGCGAGCTCGTCGAACAAAGGAACTGATGATGACAGTTTTAAATGATCATAAACCAAGGGGAAAAAATCCACAGTCCATTGAATGCAGCGATCTTTTCACCTACTAACTACTACACTCTGAATTCTGAGTGTGCATAATCCAACCTATGGCTCGTCTTGAGCTGGCACAGCCTGTGGTTCAGGCAAAGCCACTTGAACTTGTGGCTTGGTGGGTAAGTTCATTTTAGATAGGGAGATGACGACGGGGACCGCGTAGAACGCGTATCCGACGTACATCACTAGGAGTACGTAATAAATTTTGAACGGGCTTTGAAAGTGACACGTACATGTGAACACATTGCCAAGACTAGCTACCAGCAATGGTTGGAAGTCTACCGCCTGCAGAGCGACTGTTTGGTTAAAATCGCTCGCAGATTTACCAAACCAAAGGCGGAGAACGAGGGAGGATGCAATACCTGAATATTGATGTTTGATTAGAGTGAATCAAACTGGGCAGAGAAAAAGCACACCAAGAAGAAATCCCGCAATTCCGAGCCACGCAGAGATGCGTTGGAAGACGGGTTTGTCGAGAATTTCACCCAATCTACCGCCCGCCGGCAGTTTGTGGCGGAAGGATATGAGGGTGAATGAAATAAAGAACAATATGCTGAAGCTGATTCCAATGGCGAGCGTTTCTGGCGTTCCGCGGGTTGGTGCAGACAATATTAACTTTGGTGAGCTGGCGGGAAGAAGCCTAAGATCTCGAAAATATTCAGAAAGGTTCACTAACATAACGGATGGCGTACCGTAGTTTGGCGTGGAGGAGAGTTTTGTGCACTGAATGGGGCTTTCCTGGTCGGGCTTGACGCAGGAACCTTGGACTGTGAGACAGTTGTCAAATGAGAATTTGCCGCGACGAACCGAGGGTACCCAGATAAACAAACATTGCAGTAGAGCTGGACGCGTTTTGACCACCAGGAGTTGAACGGACATTCAACAAGGCGGTGGTGTGCAGTAGACCAGCTGGAGCGAGATAGGCGAACAGCGAAAGAAATACCGCAGCGAGCGCGAGGAGAGGCGCGAGGTAGAGGCTGATAGCTTTCGAGAGCCCGGCTAACATGCTTGGGAAGAGGCGAGCGCGCGAAAGGTGACCATGCGCTGAGTTGTGCCTTTATAGCAGAGATATTTACACGGTAAACAAGGATATTCTTCCATTCTTGACCCGTCAGAGTCGAGATTCTCAACAGGCCACGTTTTTGTTGCTGTGTCGGCGTCGGGAGGTGTTTGTCGTTCTTTCGGCGCGGGCCCGGTGGCCGGATAGCCAGAAATATAATTTCTTAGAGCAGAAAGCAATTCGGCTGAAGTAGCATTATTGCAGACGGGCTTCGCAGCAAAGAAAGAGCAGTGAGATCAAAGTCACGGGCAGCTCGTGCCTTACACCACCACTCAAAACAGAACAATGTACAGCAACAGGCTCCCTCCGCTTCTTGGAAATGGAAGACCGGCAGTACTAGACGCTCTATGCAACCGATCTCCAACCTCCCCGCTTTCCAAGGACGCGCCAAAATCTTGATGTGAACATATAGCGGCCACCAGTTGCGCATGCCACAAACACTCTCCATAGATTGCTTTTCTACTGTTGCGACCCATCATGTTCGCAGACGCCGTACTATTCCAGACGCCGTACTACTCCACTGCCACAGCGGGATTCCGAGTCGGTTTCTTCACAGGTAAGTGAGCTGCCAGCGCGACCTCGACGTCGATGTCAATGATAATCTTGTCGAGTGGTAAGATTGAGGCATGGACGCGCAGGACAGAATCACTGGACTATTACCAGGAAAGACCGGGATAGTTCGGATACTACTGTTCGGATTACTAGCCTTCGCGTGCAGCATACAGCTCAGCTTGCGACTCGATGAAGCGCGGTGTTTGTTGTTTGTCTGCCATCACAAAACCCACGAACACGACAACTCGAAACGCGTCGGCATCTTTGGGACACATGTGCGTTCTACTGGTTACCGTCAGTGGTGAGCTCCACCCAGGACCCAGTTTGCAGAGGAAGCACTTTTTCTTCGTTCGCTTGGAAGTGGAACAGAACTGGCTGGCTCGTCGCATTCAAGTGGTTGCTGGTACGCGAAGACGGGAACCGGAGACTGCACACACAGATTTGTGCTGCTTGATGGTTACCGACGCTTCGGAACAGGATTGACACGGAAAAACGCTCTTTATGAGCGCCGGCGATCGCGAGCTGCTTGGATCCACCCCGCTACACCCTTGGGCCTTCACATTCTTTATTTTCTCGTTCCCGGCTCTGCCGGCGTTGCTGGCAGCACCTTTCTTCTGTTTGATACCCTCAGCATGCAGGGCACTTGTTTCTTCACGTACATCTTCTGGTGCGTGCTCTTTTCCTCGCAGACGCGCCATCTCACTGGTGCCCGCAGTTTCCAGAAAGCTGCCAATCCTGGACCTGTCTCCGTGGCAATTTTGCCATGGCAAAATCCCGCAGGTCGCAACCCGCAGGTTGAAGCCTGTAAGTCGTCGACCTGCAGGTTTCAACCTGCGGGACGCCGACCCAACAGTTTCTAGGCCAAGTCCTGTTCCTTGCTTATTTCTGCTAACTCTGTTAGTGTCCACCCAGTTGCTTGTACATATGCGTGTTGTCTTCCAATTCTTGCAGTTGAGTAAAAGCCTAAGAAAGTTGACCAACTTTTATAGTGGGTCTATACGGGTGCTGCAGTGTATTTTTGCGGTGTGCGCTAACGTTTCGTACGGGTTCATTTCATTCCTTTTTACCCAATGCAGCTTCGATTTGGTTGGAAACGAGTCTGCAAGATTGAACATCCTTTTGACTCGACATTGGATGCCTTTCCATAACATTGAATCTATGTGTGGCATTAGTTGGCGGTCCCAGCGAGAAGGAACGGCACACAGAGGAATGTGATATTTGACAAAAGGGGCCTATCCCTAACTAAGATAGAACACCAACAAATAATATTCCGGGCAGAAATAAACACACTGTTATCCGCTGTATCTACCGGAAAGGTGCGGAATAAGTGCCGAGGAGGGATGTAGACCATGTCCAAGTTGAACGAGGCCAAAATGATTCATTGATGAGATATCCTTCGGCCGAGCTTTGCTTCAAGTCGGTTACACAGCAAACAAGCTCTGTGGGCCGCCATAAATCTGAAAGGGGGGTCCGACCCCCCTCTTCATTATAGCTTTTAAGGCCTGTTTGTCAGAACGAGGCCAGGTAGGGCTCGGCGACGGGATCGGGGTTCGGGAAGTTTCCCGATAGTTTCCCGACAGGCGGTCGGGTTTCGGATATGCGGGACAAAGAAGGATGGTTTGAGCCCCAAGTGGGGTCGTTACTAAGACAAGATAGAAGCTACCGTAAGGTTCTATCGAGTCGGGTTTATATACTGGTGGTTTCCCTTTATTAACCCTCTCTGTCTGTTGTTCTCCTTTGTGTAACCCTTTGTGTTACACAAAGGGATGTTGGTCGTTATTGATCGGTGATGGGGGCGTTTCATGACACTGTTTCCTTTGTCCATTTACCTTCGGGGTCCTGATACGAGGCCGGAATGCCGTCAAAATACTGTTTGAGAGTGTCTAATACACGGTTTAAGCTTATGGAAAGGCATCCACTCTCTCCTTCATTTTTTTATAATGTTCATCCAAAAAAATTGATAATGATAGTAAACTTTTCCCACCTCCAGATAATGACTTCAACAGTATTTGGTTTCAAGAAAGACATACAGGTAGGTACGTACGTAGGTTTTATTGCTAGTTGGTGCCTACTATCTGGGTGGGTCAACAACAACCTTTGTTCTAAGATATCACTTCAAAATTCAAATTGACTACATCTCTTTGTATTAGATGTTGAGATGTAGATGAGATGCGCACGGATTGACGGGTTAGATCAAAGGCGTCGAAAGAAGTTTGCAATCGCAACTCGGTGAGAAGTAAATGCGTTAGGGCAAACAGATGCCCTACGCCGTCCATTCCGGGGGATTTATATACTACAGAAGTGTTTCCAGAATATTTTACTGCGGGGGCTCAGTCAGCAAAGAATGGAAAATGCTGGATCTTTCGCGAGGCGGCGCGTCACACCAATCATACTCCAACATTAGATGCAGGTTAGTGTCTGCGGGTTATTTTCTTGTGGGTTGGAAACCACGGGTCGAAGCCCACAGGTGGCAATCTGCAGGCAGGAATGCCGAACAAAGAAGTGACTATACATTCCAATCATTCGGCTGCAATCTGCGGGTTGTGGACTACGGGTTGCCATCTGGAGGCTGTAACCTCTGGGTACTGGCCTACAGGTTGCATCCTACGGGTTCAAACCTGCAGATTATATACAGCGTTGAGATGCGCGGAGACCAATACTTAGTAGATCAACATCCTGGGTCGTCGGATTCCACAACTTGGACGAGAGCTCGAGAAGCTCTTAAACAATTGAGTTCCCTTCTATGTGTCGTGGACATGAGGTACTGGATTGATTATAGCCATCCCTGCACGAAGATACTATACGCGAGCGCTATAGCCCTTACCGATAGCAGATGGCCAACCGAGACAAAACATCTACAAGCTCGTCGACATCATTTCTCCAGCGTAAATGGGTTACATACCCACAATGTCCGCCTGGTCGTGCTGTCGGGAGAGAGTCGAGCCCGTTGTAAGCTTCTGCGGGTAGGTGTTGTTAGTTTTGCGCGTCGCGGTATCCACGAGGGGCCGTTTGGAGGCATTGAAGGGTGCTCCCAACGCTCGTCGTGGCCCGAAACGTCGGCGGACGAGCTACGCACGCGTCGCGGCTGCCGAACATGGTGTCAAACAAGAACTGGGAACGGTACTATGATGTGCACCGTAACTGCGTTTGGCACCTGTGACTGCTTATTTGAGTCTCCAGCTCGCATTTTTGCGCCGCTTAGCTCCGGAAGTACCGGGATTTGGAGGTCTACTTCTTGCGCACGGCTCCATGCAAGATTCAAGGCAATAATGAGCGCAGGGCTAGCCACAGGTGCTCAAAGACTTCACCATGTCAGCTGTCAAAACCGATGTTTTGCTCGTTCTGCTGCAGTGAGGGTACTTCTACGCGGCGGGACGCAACGAGGGGATTAAGAGACACGGTATAGGAGTCCATGCAAAAATTCGGGGGTATATCCGAAGCGAAAGCCATGTTATGAGCCAAACATTCCCGAATCACCGCCAATTGCTTGCTCAAATCAGTGTCAACTTTTGGCGGGCAGCGGCAAGTATTCGGCGTCGTTTAGAAGCATCTCTCTGAGTGTGGCTACAATATTTGGCATGCGGTGTCATAGAGGCTTTCTACATGCACCCTAGAAAACCTGGGCCATGAAGTGTACCCAGAGTGCTGATTCTCACAAATCTGCTGAAATTTGGGCTTGACATCATAACTTCTGAACGACCCCGAGGCCGCGCCTTGGGATGCTTCCACGGGAATCATAGATGAGCGTGTGCAGGGGAAGCACATCTTTAAATCCCGGTACTTCCGGAGCTAAGCGGCACAAAACTGCGAGCTGCAGACTCAAATAAGCAGTCACAGGTGCCAAACGCAGTTACGGTGCACATCATAGTAACGACCACACACCAGCGCCATTGCAAACAATAGCGAAGCGCTAGAGCCGGGTATGCTTCAGCTGGCACTGGGACAACGGCCGCGAGAGGGAGGTGCTACTGGGACGATGGGGGTGCGGAGCAAGCCGATTTTTGGTGAGAAAAGATCCTCCAATCAGAATCTGCACGCTGCGTCCCGCAGATAACCACCCAGAGTCTGAAACCCGCAGGTCCAGGGCTACGGGTTGGAGCGCATGGGATGAGACCCGCGGTCTTTGACCTGTAGGTCATCACGCAGCATTTTCTGAGGTATTCACCGCGGGAAGCGACCTGCGGGCTTGTGCCTGCAGGCTTCGACCTGCGGGTTGCGACCTGCGGGATTTTGCCATGGCAAAATTGCCACGGAGACAGGTCCAGGATTGGCATCGGTCTCGCAGTTTCATTGCATATCTGACTCCGTTGGCCACACATGCTCTTCGAATCTCTACTCCCTCGTCTGGCTTGCCAACAGGCAACACCACGATACTTTGCACCGCCGAACAATCGGACCCCAACGGCCCGCTCTCCCTCTTTATCTCTCGTAACGGTAACTCCACCGCCGTCCTCATCGCCGGCAACGTCCCGCTTGCGCACCATGCCGATGCGGTCTCCGTACCGGTGACCGTACCTACCGGGCTGTCCGGGTGCGTCGTCGTGTTTTACTCGGATTTCTGCTGTTGACATGTGGAAAAAGCGGTGGGTGGAAGATAATCGCGTTGTCCTCGGACGGGTGCGTGGCCCATTGCGTCACGGTCTCCCTCCTCGTATACCAACTCGTTTGGCAGTAGCTTTCTTGCTCAGTCGCCTATATTTGCGATCCGGGATACGCCTGAGGGCAAGCAAGTTGGTGGGGCCATAATCGGGGCCGTCCTCGCCGTCATGGCTGGTCTTGTACTCCTAGGGCTCGCCTTCTTCCTCCTCTGTCGCCGCCGTCAGCGCAAAATGCCGCCAAGCCATGCGTACGATCTAGAGGTAGCTCTTCAAAAAGCCAAGGATGCCCCCGACGGCCAGCCGCCTTCGTTCGGACCACCAGTCAAGGTCGAAATCACGGAGGCGGACAAGGCGGAATGGGAACGGGAGTTGGATGAGCAATTCTCCAGAGCGCGTGCGGGGACTCCGGGTGGTTTGTACGCGTATCCCGTGGTGCAGGCGCGCTATCCTCCACCCCTGACTCCCCAGCGCGCCGTTAGGGGTGGGTAACCTGTTCTCCGACACTATACCATCGAACTCTTTACGGACGGATACGATGCAACGAACTGTACGCCTGCGAATACTTCGCATTTAATTCTCTTCCAAGACTAGTTATTTGGAGTTGTAGTAGGAGTGCCTACATGAAAAGATTCCAAGCCGAGCTTGTGCGGGCCACATCAACCTCGGTCTGCTCACAACTTACCGCAAACCACATCATCCGAGTTCAGCGCCGGGCTATATATGTCGACGAGCGCCCAAACATCGTCGCCGAGCTTTGCGCGTCCCGGCCAACCTTGTTTGGCTTGCCGGGTCGACGCGTCTCTCGGCAATGATGCTCATAAAAGCGGACGCAAGGCGCCACACCGTCAGCCACTCACAAACCAACATGAACGCCTTGCCAGCGCGTCGCTCAATCCTCCGCGCTGTGTCTAGCCTTCGGCCCACCAGCTCCCGTGTCCTGCGTCGGTCGTTTGTAACCATCATTGAGCAGGGACAAGAAGGCTGGCGCTTGAGGTTCGTCGTCGTCGCGACCTCTTAGCGCGTTTTTGCTGAAAAATCCTTTTAAAGCCTCGGCCGCAACCCCGTTCGTCTGTCCCCAGGCCTGAATCTCAATATCCCGATCTACCACTCGCTTCTGCGAATCGACCTGCGTGAAAGCTCGATTTCGATCCCCAACCTTCCGGGGTACACGTCGGACAACGTTCCGGTGACATGCTCTGGGTCGCTGTTCTATCGTATCGTGGACGGGTACAAGGCTTGTTTCGCCGTCAGCGACGTGGAGGTAGCTCAACACCTTTTCTCTTACGTTCCACTTCTTATCACTCGAAAGGCCAACATCCGCAATACAGGCACGTCCGCTGTGCGGTCTGTGCTCGGCACATTCACCTACGATGAGGTTATCGGTTCGCGCAACCAACTAAACCAACGCTTGAACACGGTGATTGGGAACTCGATCACGGTCTGTACAACTTTTTGCTTTTGCGTGTGCCGCTGAACATTCCTGCAGAGCTGGGGCGTCGAATGCACTAGATTCGAGGTCCAATCTTTCCAACCAGCTAACCGAGAAGTCGAGGTAAGTATTGGCACTTGGTCTGTTCTGCACATCGACTGATGGTCTTCAGCGCCAACTCGAGCTTCAAATGGAAGCAGAACGGATGCGAAGGTGCGTTTATCATTTACCTGTTGTCGACACCTGCTCACCGTGTCTCTCAGGAAACAACTTCTGGACACTCAAGCTCAAATCAACATCGCCGAGGGACAAAAACAACGCGTTATCCTCGAGAGCGAGGGTCACCTTTCAGCAAAGTCCAACGAAGCCGATGCTGCGTTCAAAACCGTCTTCCGTGAGGCCGAAGCGCGCAAGGAGCAGGCGCTCATGGAGGCCGAGGCGCTCGCACAACAAATTAGCGCGCTGGCAGAGGCTATCGTCGAGCCAGGCGAGACGCCCGGACCCGAGGAGCGTCAGCAGGCGTTGCGTGCGCTCGTCGAGCTCCGTAGGCTGGAGCAGCTTGGTGCGATCGCGCATGGCCACGGCAACTCGACGTACTTCTTTGGAGACAAGGCTGCGCTAGGATTGGGCGGCACTGCGGGAGAGGCGTACAACATCGACTATGCAGAGCAAGTCAAGGCGGGGATGGTGAAGCCTCAAAGCAGTAAATATGCCAAAGGGCCAGTGAGCGCGTCTCTTGCGGTTGATCTGTGAACCTGCTTTGAAGTTGTTCGAGTTGTAAAATGTCGCTTTCTCATCTGACAAAGACGGAACAAAGTTGCTTCCTACTTGGCCACCGTGTCGTGTCGATACTCGAAGCCTGGACTCGTCGCGCCCATCCGTCCGCTGCTCCAATCCCATCTCCGACATACTCCGTCAAATACTGGCGGAACAGCGCGTCCTCCGGCTCCAGCTGACTCTCGCCGTCGGGGATGAGAAACCACACGAATCGAGCGATGCAACAAGGTGGACGGTCGAGTTTCGGCTCATTGTGGGTTGTAAGTATGAGCACGCTTGGGCGCCGTTTCCCGTCTTGTCGGGTTATGAAATTTGTATGCAAAGCAAGATCCCTGCCCCCGAGACGACGATTACCTGTATCGAATCGTCAAGTAAAGGTGCAGTAAACAGGGAACAACCCACAGCCTGGACATAAAACACCAGTTGCGGTAGTGTTGTTATTGTGCTCGAGAGAATGGTTCCCATAAGCATGGGCGACAAAAGTTTCCCTAACCCCGAGATCATCTCTATCGCCGCGAGCGTCTGGCCCTGGACTAGAGGATCCACTGCGCCGATTCCAGCTGTACTTGCGGCGCTGGAGGCGACGAGGCTGCGGAATATTGGGGCGCGAGGCGCACTAAAACCGATCAGAAAGACAGCTGGAGAGCCAAGTTAGCTATGACAGTGCAAACGAAATTTGGACTCACCTCCGAGTTGTGCGGGTCGACCGGACACGGAGCCGAGAAAAATAAACCCCAGAGCATCTGTAACCCAGGCGAGGAGTATTAGGTGAATATCCACTCTATCGCGAGCTCGTTTTTCGGCTCCGCTGACGCCCAGGTCTTGCGCATAGTAACGAGACCGCAGCCTTGGTACGATTCGTGGAATGACGAGTGTTAGCATTGCGGTTCCAACGAGGTTAAGTGTGGTCAGCGCGTATCCGGTCTATGGTGAGTTAAAGTGGGGGCAACATGGAAAAGGCCAGGTGAACGAACTTCCTGTGGGGTATATCGCTCGACTCCGGTTAGGTATAGGATGAGCGCGGTGGCACCGTACGCTCCTCCCAGGTCCACCAACAGCACATGCATCGCGCAGATCGCAAGGCGCCACTCGCGCCTCCCGGTTTCTGCATCTCGCGTCGGTGCGAGGCGGGATAGCGGTTCCAACAATAGCTGCAGTTTGCCTTTTGAATCGGCGGCACCCTGCGCCCGTTCTTCGTCGCGTTTGTGTTTTGGGAATGATTCTGGCAGAAGGAGAGCGACGTAGAAGAGGAGCGCGACCCAGATGGACGCGGAGACATAGTAGACTGGTAGGTCCCGTTCTGAGCTGGTCGTAATCGTGCCCCCGATGGTGAACGAGAGCGCTGAACCGAGAGTGGACCATCCCCAGAGAGAGCTCAGGGCTGTGGTTCTATATTTAAGGTGTTAAGCACTGGTACAGCTGAAGAAGTACGCACCTACCGATCTTCGGCGCTGACCACGTCGACCAAGAACATGTTTGTCGCAAAGACGATAATGAGGGGCTGGCACGCGCTGTTGAAGAGCATCCACAGGACCAACAGCCCTGTCTCGACGGCCAGACTGGATGCCATCTTGGACGCCATGATAACGAGGTTCGCGGCCAGCCCTGCTGCAATCACGCAGAGGATAGCGGGTTTGCGGCCGAAACGCGACGCGATAAGACTGAGAATCGTGTAGGCGAACATGGCTGGAATAAGGTCGAATAAACGTGAATTGAGAGAATACGCACATCCCAGCCCGTCGCTAATTGCCATGACCGTCAACGCTTTCGCATACCGGGTCTTGACCTCAGGAATGGCGCAGAGCGCGTCTGGAATTCGCCCCATGGGCGGTATTCGACTCGTATCGTTGTCTGCGTACCATAGTCGGCAGAGAAGCTGTTCGATAACGCGGAAAGTGGTTGTGGATGGAAGACGGATGGCTAGGCGGCAAAGGGCCGCAATGGGAATAACGAGTGCAATCGGAGAGAGTGTAGAACGCGGGTCGAGAAGTGAACGGTGTTCATCCGACATGAACGTAAGAAGCACAAAACACGGTCACGTTCAAAGCTACACAACGATTGGAGCTATAGAAACAGCCACGAGAGAGCCAGCATCCAGAAGAAACGGGAAAAGCGTCACCGCAGCTGAGTAGACTGCGAACATCCCTCTTATAAAGTACGCTGCTGGATACGGGAGAATGAGGGGATCCTCTTCTCCGACCGAGTGCGGTCCGGCCTGGGGCGGAATGTAGTCGTGTGGGCATGGTGGAGCGGCCAGGGGGGAGTGAAGGGGCGTCCAATCCGAAGAGCGCATCCTCCGGGTAGTAGTGCGGCCCCAAGTTTTGGTCCACATCCCAGCGCAACTCGGGATCCCTTTGCTCCTCGGTTGGCGTCTTGCACAAGGGTTGATATGGCGGGTGCTCGTGGAAGTTGCCTAGCGGCGGACGAGCTACAAAACTGCTGGGACGCCGCGGCGAGGAAGACACGCAGAAGTTCGGGGGCTGGAGATGGATCTCATAGACACGGTGCCGGTCTAGGTGCCGTGTCGTATCGAGGCGAGTTGGGCAAACGGACTTGTGCGCGTTTTGTTCCCTATTCTGAGATACAGTCAGATTGGCGACGCGACCATAGCAGTAAGAATTCACCAATAATCCATGAAACCAGTCTTCCGATGTCGACACGAATTCTTCCGTCTTCATCTGCCCAATGGGGAACTTGTACCCGGAGAACGTCTTTGCTCGGGCCGTTTGTGACGAAATTGGGAAATTAAGCGACGAGGTCAAGGGACAGGCGCCGTCTACGCCATCGGGTTGTGTTCGACCATTAGGTCGATAGATTCGTCCGCCGGAATAATACACCCTGGCAGCTTCCGACTCCCAGTCGCATAAAGAAACCGGGGCGGGTAAAATGGTGTAGCTTGCCGTCGTTGAAACTTCAGGCCGATTCGGAGGCGAGGATGCGAAGCGGCTTCCTCGCAGCCCGGATAAGATCCAAGCTGAGAAGAGCTCGAAAAATAGCGGAGATTAGACGTTCGAGATTGAAATGGGTTGCGATGCTGCGGAGCGAGCTCAGCAGGCATAAAAACAGGGAGAACCGACGCGCTATCGTCCATGTTGTGTTGAACTGTAATTTGGGTAGGTTCAAAAGCCATGGATATGCGGGAGTACAGACCGTCATAGCGCGCTCGGGCTTTATATGTCCCATTGTCTCAACGCTTTGAAGTGCATTGGCCAACGCTTGGACGCAGGGTTAGATTGGGTCAAAGCAACAATTGTGCAGCTGCACATCCTTTTCGCCGGTGAGATTGGTTGGACGCCCGTGGTGCGTCCGACGCTGCACGTTGAACTTGAAGCTGGAACTTCGGAAGTTGCGTGACAAATGATCCTATCAGGTTTCTTCCCTCCACCACGCAAATTCACGCAGGTATTCGTTTCGTTTCAGGGTATCTCGGATTGCAGTGGATATAGGTACGGTATAAGTTCAAGCATTCTCCTTCTTTGCGATGCGCAGGCGTCCGATTTCCTCTCTCCAAGCAGCCGCTTTTGTGCCCTCGGCGACAGGCGGCACGACGCATTTACGGCGCGCACCAAACAGCTTCGAAAAGCTGCTGGAACGAATGGTGGTGGTATTGGTGTTGATGGGTTGCAGCGCGCTCCGCCCCAGATTCTTCTTCTGTTGTACGACGATCCTCGCCGCTTTCTCCTCGACGACCCTCGCCTTCAACTGCTTCTCTCTCCACTCGCAAACGAGCTGTTCCTGCGTTTTTTCTGCCTTGCCCTCGCGAGCGTGGTATTCTTTCAGCTGGCGGAGGACCGCGAGGCCGAATGGTTCGACTTGTTCTTCTTCGGGGGCAGGTTTGGGGGATGTGATAGTGACGATGGAATTGGTGGACGCGCTAGTGGCGGTAGATGGAACGGTGGGGACCGGAATCTCCGAGACTCGGATGGAGGACGCATCCGAAAGAGAATCGACCACGAAATATTCCGGGACGGGGACGTTGGTGGCGGCGGGGACCAGAATCTCTAAAACTGGGATGAAGGACGTGTCCGGAGGAGAATCGACCACAAAAGGAGAAGGCTCCGAAGGGATTTGTTCCTCGACGGGCAATGCGAGCAACGAATTTGTGCTGTCGGCCGGGATGACGATGGGCACGACGGTGTCGCTGGAAAGGACCTGGGAGTCGTCCGCATTGCTGGCTTCCGCAACAGCCAGAACGGGCATGTCGATATCGGCGGTGACGTTGAGCGCGGCCAGGGCGGCAAGCGCGCGGTCGAGTTCGTCTGCGGCGGCGTCGAGATCGGAGATGACCGCGTCGCAGTTGTCGGCGTCCTCGATGTTGGACGCGACAGAGGTGGGAATCGAGGGGAGGGTAACCCCAAAGAAATTGGCTGCGTCAGAGAGCGCGACGAGCTGCTGCTCAATGAGGGAGAGATCGGCGTCGAGAGACGGGGATTTGGGTGCGACTTCCGTGAGCGTCTTGGTGGACTCGACGGCAACATATTCGATGCACAACAGGACCGGACCATCGACGACGGGCTCGATGATGGTGAGGGCGACGACTTCGGCAGGGACGGCGCAAGTCGAGGCCAAGGACGGAGACGGTGCAGGAGGGCAGACCGACTCGGGAGTGTCGCCCTTTGGGACCGGGGTATTCTCGTTGTCCAGAAGCACCCACTCGGCCTTGATGTCGCGACTCGGGACGGTGCTCTTTAAACCGTTCGAGAGGCGTTTTGGAATGCGGGAGAGCGCTTTGAGGGGCTTGGGCGTCTCAACCGACGAACGACGGCCGACAGCGTTGGTGAGCGACGCAAACGGCTGACGCTTGATAGTGTTGGTGGCGGTAGGCTTGCCGAGGCCGGACGCGGACTGCTGGATGCTGCATTAGAAGATGAATCGAGACGAGGAGACGACCGAGACGCACCGTCTTGGGGGGCCGGGGACGCCTTCGCCGACGAAGCGACTGGGAAGCGGATAGCTTTGGCAAATGTAAACACTATAAGAACAGACTGGTTAGCGGCGTCGACGGCGGCAGACGAGAGGAGTGGCGCACTTGTGGTTGTGGTAATAATGAGAGAAGCGTATATCAGGGGAAGTCTTCTATACCCTCCTGGATGTCTCGATGATGAAAAATGCAACCGCGGAAGCGATCGAAGGTGGTGGTCCTTTGTGACGCTACGCCCACATATAAGCCCTCATCTGCATCCGTTTGGACGCGTCGTGACTGGCTCTGAAGTACAGCCCTTTGCAAAAGTGTAGGGGGTTTGTGGAGCCTGGTCGGCGCTCAGAAGTGTTTACACTTGTTGTGCCTTTTGAATGGCGGAGCTCCACGAAGACGCTCCGAGCAGCCTGCGCCGCTGGGAACCCCATTCAAAATGCTTACGGGAACGACAACAAGGGTAAACAACACTGAGCGGGGAGCAAACTCCACAAACCCCCTACACTTTTGCAATCAGCTGTATCATGTGAGCGTGTTGCTGGTTGCTCTCAACCATCACAACCGGACGTGAATCCGTACTTACACTTTCCAGAAATCTCCGCATCCATCGACGCAGGTACTAGTATCTTCTTGGGTATATCAAAGCTCCAAATTATAAGACCAACGCTACGGTAACTTGGCGAACTTTTGGTGCCCTCAGATCTTGGCGCATACTCGATGGGCTCCCCAAATGCACTCTATTAGGTCCGTCCCAGCAACCCTACAAAATGAACGACGAGGAAATGTCCATTCAACCGACAAGCGCTTAGAACAGGCGCTTCTCCCACTGTTGGTGCTGCTTGTGTTTGCACATGTTGGTACAGTGGGTCGCAACTTTCTCCATGCTCACCGTCTCCATCAAAGAACCGGCAGTCGACTGCGAGCAACCTACGATGGCGGTCAGATCTTGCGAATACAACAACAGATACAAAGCGCACCGTCCTCCTTTGCGGCAAGAGCAACCGAGTTGGCAAGCAAGTTGAGCTCACCAAGGCCGTTTTGGGTGTAACGGGAGTTGAACTTGATGACGCTCTTGAGGATGTTGTACGTCTTCACGTCCAGCGCCAGTGGCTTCTCGAGAACGAGGAAGGTAAGGCCCTCAGCGCACGGCGGGGTTGTGAGCGAGCCGGTGTATTGGAAGAGCGGGCCGGCCTCGATCGCCTCAATGAGCGGCGCAAAGTCGAGCGGGCCCGTCTTTGTCGCAGTCCCAGGAGTTGCGGACGTCCTCGATGTTTTCGATGACGCTGGTAAGCAGCTCCGTCGTGGATGCGTCCTCACTGAGCTGGAAGGGTACCGCAATGACAGCAATGGACTCGTCTGAGATGCAAGGTAAGTGGCGCATAAGTGAACAGCTACAAGTTGCAACGCACCCTCAGCCTGGTGAACCATGTCTAGAGCAAGGTAAGCGAATCGAAAGCAAGTGGGGACATGGCGTACGCATTTCGAGGGGGAAGTACTCTTCCGCAATCCGGTGCTCGCCTTGAAACGGTCAGTCTACGGAAAAATAACAAGGGTCGACTGACTCGGCGTGTGCAAATGGAATTGCTGTAGCGTGAACTCCTTGCCCTCGAAAGTCGTCTTGCCTTCAACGATGGTCTCCAGCGTCGTGCCCAAATTTTCGAACTCAGCTTCCTCGACGGAGGCAATCTCAACCTTGGGCGCCGAGCTCGCCTTGCCAATCTTGTCGTCGATGTTAATGGGCGACTGCGTGTTGCTCGTGCGGCACGCAGAGTTGGCCGGGTCCAGCCCGGCCCAGTTGAGCGGTCCCTGCAAGCCCGTGTAGCCAAACTTGCTAATGGGCACTTCGCCCTCCACCCGGCGCATAAAGGTCGTGCCATGAAGGCAATTGGCCGACGCCGTCGAGGCGAAGGCGATAGCGACAAGACCAGCTGCAGTGAACATAGTGTGTTGAGGGGAGAACGAAGGGATTAGGGCGTTTGAACAAAGACGCGACGGCGTTCGATGCGAAGTTGAGATGAAAGAAAGACGAGGAAGTGGGGAGGGAACAAAAGCGGCGGGCTAGACCGCCGAGTTTTGTGTTCCACCGCATAGCAGCGCAGCTCTGATTGGTCGCCGTCCACTATCCGCGAATGAAGACATCGGTTGTGGTCTAGACTCCGAGAATTTTGTCGGAATGTTGAGTTTTACGACTTGGCGAAGCTTGGAACTCTTAGCTGCGATGTTTTGAGCTTTTTCTGGCCTTTTGTGCCTTGGGCCTTGGTTTGTGTTGCTGAAGAAACGTATTCCCGTCCAGCTCTACCGCGCAACTGTCCCCCGCACGCTCCTGGCCGCCAAAGAAACCTCTGGAGAGTTGCAATACACATGTGATGCTGAGCACCTTGGACTACCTTGGCAAGCGCGGCGTTTTACTGGGCATCGCGACTGTGTTCCGCTCAGACAGGACGGTCTCTTGGGGCTTCAAGGGGGGGCTGAAACGATAATCTCGTTGCTGGAGACCAACTGGAAACCAACACGGAGACGCAACGGAGACGAAACAAAGAGATATGGATAAGGATGGACATCGGTATGGATACCTCGGGCTGGTGAGCGCGACATAGTGGGCGCTCGCAGAACCAGGCGACTCGGCGAGCCAAAAGTATGTGAACGGAGGCGAAGGCGTGTATGTATTTGACAGGAAGGATGCGACCCGTTGAACGTTATAGCTATGCCCACATGGCTTTGACTATATCCGCGCCTCTCTCCGCAATAGCATACGTCGCTGCCTGTGTGTGAGAAGAGGGCACGATTGGCTGCACGAAACCGTCTCTTAAGGCTCTGCATAAGTGAAACAAAGAACTCACCAAGACCGACGCATCTATCACCCTCACCCCACGGGCGGCCTTCAACCTCAAGTCTGGATCCACAACGCCCCACTCGGCGCCGCGCGGAGACATACCAGCGCTTCCAACAAGATGTGAGGACGAGCTAGCGGTACTCCGAATAAACGCGTCCAAATCTGCGTCCGACGTGATGTTCGCAAAGAGGTCCTGCAGGATGTATGATTTCCAAGCAGGTCCTGAGACAAAGCGGCGTCCTGCTTTGAATCCCTCTCGTAGAACGGCGACGTCGAAAGGATCAGACAGAAGGCCTGGGTCGATTAGTGGCGGGGCCTGTTGGGTTGACTGGATCGAGAATGATGCTTCCGCGACTCTTGGGCGACACAACACCGGTGTTTATCGCAAAATAATGCCCCGAAGACGCGTTGACAGGTCCGTATCGTCCACCCTTTGATGTCAATGAATGACATCGTGACCCGGAACAAAGGAATAAACACTTACCGTGAACTTCATCTCATAATGAGGAGTTGCTGACCCTGCGGCAGGATCCGCAACACCTTCGAGGACCTCCTCGCTCAAACGGAAGAAGCCAACATGTGTAACGCCAATAGCCCCAAATGGTCCCAAACGCGTTGCGTTCCATTCTGAGAACGCTTCGTTGAAGAGCGAGGTGTTCTGCCCCAAATCCTCCGTCGTTGCGGGAAGCGGCTCCGTCGCGTTGACGAGCCAAGTCGGTACGACCGCTGCATGGTCTGAAAGGTTTTGTCCGACGGAAGGTAAGTCGACAATAGGCGTGATCCCCAATGCCAATAGTGTCGTCGCGTTCCCGATGCCGGACTTGAGCAGGATGTGAGGCGTACCGACCGTCCCGGCAGCGAGTATGATTTCCTTGTGTGTTTTAACCACGACCGCTAACCACGTTTATAAGGCGCATGACAGAATCAGGACTCGCCTACTTACTTGAATTGTTGTAGGTGAACTCAACGCCGTCGAAATGAACTTGTTCTCCCACTTCTTCGTTGGACGTCACGATCTTCTCGACGTTGGCGCCTAACACAACATGCAAGTTGTGCCTCGCGAGCACATCTTCGGTAAGATACGCCGTCGCCGCGCTACTCCGTGTCCCGTTGCCGATTGTCAACTGGAGCCATCCTACACCCAGCGGGTTTCCAGAGTTGTAATCAACGTTGAAAGGAAACTCCGCCGCAAGATCATGCGTGGTCTGCTGTACACGCAAAGCGGCGGGGTAGCGATATTCTGGAAATCCGACTAGGGTGCGCCCCGTCGTACTGTGGAATGCGGGGTTGTATTGCCCGATGGTGGAGTGGTTGTCTACTGGCTCGACCCATCGTTCGTTCTACGTCGGTGCCCTAAGACGCGCCATTGGCAGTTGAAATCTCCCTTACCTTCAAGAAGTACGGAAAAATACGATCCCAGGACCAACCCGCATCACCCGTCAGCGTGGCGTAGCGATTGAAGTCGTCTTTGCTTCCACGCGTGTAGAACATGCCGTCTAATGGTTCAGTTAGCCACTTTCTTCTGAGATGTCCGCTGAACATTCACTGTGGCTGCTGCATCCGCCTAAAATATACCCTCTGGGATACGGTATACTGCGGTTGTTCATGCCGACTTGGGGGACCGTTGTAAAGTTCCAGCTGTAGCGCGGCTGCTGCAGCATCGTGTTGACCAGGTAAGGCGCTTGCGACACCAAGACGCCTTCGTTTCTCCACAATCGTTAGTGGGAGAATTCATCGCAGGAGATAGGACCCAACGAAAAACCCGCTTCCAGTAGGAGAACAGAAAAGTTCGAGTGTTCTGTTAGGCGATTCGCAAGTACACTCCCGGCCGTCCCGCCTAGAAACATGATAGGTCGTTCTTATTCTGGTTGACATCCGAGACGCGACGAACCACCAACAACGACGAAATCGTATGCCGCGCCGGGCGTAATTTCTGAGAGGAAGATGGCATGAACGCGATCTTGACAGAGGAGCGCGAAGATTGCGAGCTGGAGAAGAGGCAACAGCATTGTGCCCCTCACCCACCAGGGACCACACACTATTTATTCAGTAGAGCGCGTGAGGGATTGTAATCTGTGCGGATGGCCGAAGTCGTCATGCTGGCGGAGACACGGAGACTTGACCGCGTCCCTGCGAAGTGTTCTCGGAAGGTACAGCCCTAACAGTGCACAGTCAGAAGTATTAGGAACGGTACGGGAGTGAGGGAAGAAACATCAGATATTCTTTTGCGCTCGCCGCTCATATGGGGCCCTTCGCGGCCTAACTCGGTGCTGTGAGATATCCCGACCGAAGAATCTGAAGCTGTCCAATGGTATCGAGCTACAAATACATCGGAGAACGCTGCAACTCTACGCCGGGTCGGCGGCTGGTTGAGATGTTTGCACCAAAGGCGGCGGGTTGATAAGATTCGGGACTCCGATAAGTTCGCAAAATTTCACAGTTTGGGGGTTTGTGTACCACGGAGCTAGAAAGCAAAATCACGAACAGAAGCGAGGCGACGGTTAAAACGCACGTTGCATCCTCCTACCGCCGGTCTGCTCCTCATATCCTGGCCCCGGCGCTGTCATCACAAACTCCTGCACCTGCGCGACCTCGAGGTCGTCTAGATCCAGACTCGGTTCTCGCATCTTGAGATTATCCGATATCCATGTCCGCGCTTCCGAGACCAGCGAACGTGCGGCGTCTTCGAGCGGGTAAGGCTTCTGTCGTTGGTCGAGGGAGAGGAAGGGATGGAAGGCGCGGGAGATGGCGAGCCATTCGGGATCGTAGGTAAGGCGGGGCGGACCCGCCGAGCGGTCATTTGGAGTAAGAATTTCAACGACCTAGACATGCTTCAGAGGCCCCGATGACGAAAGAGAAGGAGCTACCTCCAGGTTTTGTCGCTGCCCGCCACATTTATCGAGAGCGAGGAAGTTGGTTATGGTTTGGCCAGGTAGAGCAACAGGGCGCGTCCATCCATTCTGCTGAACGGGTGGCGGGGGCGGTGGGGGCGCCTCAACTTCGTCCTCGAGATCATCCAACGATATTTCGTCAGGGTTACCGTTGGAAACGGGCTCGGCCGGAGGAAGGTTGACCGCTTCTGGCGGCACAGTCGGTTCTCCGTGAACGACAAAGGCTTCCGAAACGCGTATGCAAATGTGCAGCGAACCACCAATCGGGCTGCAGAGTGCGAAGCAGATTAAGTAGGGGTGGTGAACCGAGCCTGCCCGAACGAATGTCGTCTCCGAGGAAGCCTTTGCGTTGCAGGAGTCGACGGAGATCGCCATGGTCAGTGATAGACTGCGGCCAGTCATGCGAGAGGAATACTTGAGGCCGCGGCGTGAGCTATTCTGTGGATTAACAAGAGCAAGAGCGGAACATGGGCCACACACGAGAGACAATTTCCTAACGGCGTATTCACGTAGGTGGTAGATGCTCCGCATCGTCCCTCGATCGTATGGCATTGTTTCGTAGTATCCTAGCTGGTTTAGTCGGGAATGGAATAGCAGGTCGAGACGCACCACGCGAATAGTCATGCGACTTGAAAATGCCCGACGCGCCAGCAACACGAAGACCATTCACGCGTACAGATCCGGCAGCGCCGAGATAATACATGTTTGGGGCGACCCAGCCTCCATGGAAGAGCTCCCACATGTAGTTGGACGCTTCATGGTTTCCTCCGATGATTATTGTGAGGATGGGCGCGGTCTTCTGGCTGGTATAGTACTGGTTGAAGGTGCCGAGCTCCTTGTACTTGTCAGGGACTGCCATGCATTGAAGATCTTGGTAGTTGCGGATAGCCTGGAAGTCTCCGCAGACGAGGAGCAGGTCAACTTTGTAGTTGTGTCGCTGTTCCAGGCTACGGATCTGGGCGTATATCCCGTCGAGCTCGCCGTGACAGCATCTGGATGGCTGGGGGTTTGAGACGAAGTTTGAGAACGAGCGCAGACGCACCCTTGGATAGCTACGCGCATTGCGCGCCTGAACAAGTGCGCCAGTGGTGGAAGTTGCGAACAAGGCAAGAGTCACGTCAACGACCTCTTGTTCTGACCGTCATGGACGCTGCCGAGTCGACGGAGGATAAAAAGGCGTTTGCGGCGCTGGATGGGGCCGACGACGACGCACAGCCCGACCCCGAGGAGACACTCATGTTAGACCAAGGCCACGGCCGCGTGTGGCTTGTCAAGATACCCAAGTTCCTCCTCGAGAGGTGGACCGCAATTAACAAAGAGGACGTCCACCTCGCGTCTATTCGTGTCTACTCTAACCCCTCCAACGGCCGACATCGCATGTTCCTTTTCCTACCCCCAAACATCGACCCAAAGAACCGACAGACGCCACCTCCGCAGAACCCCAACCGACCACAGTTTGCAAACACAACGTCGTACTCGGTTGAGGGCGGCGCAGAACCGGACTGCTACGAGCTCGATATGGTCAACGACAACGTAGAAAACCAGTTCGTCATTGCCGAGCGGCCAAAGGACACGAGCCTCAGTGTAACCTCCTCGACCGCCGCAGCCACCGTCAATACTCGGGCCCGCACGACGATCTTGACTGGCCGAATAAAACACGACTGCAATCTGCGTCCTGCCCTGACGTCGAGCTACCGACGCCAGATGCGCGACCGCCACATAAAGTATAACACACCCGTGCGGCAGATCAAAACGTATCGAGGACGCGGGCGTTGCTGGTGGCCGCGGTGCTATCAACCAAATGACCAGCGGAGTCTCGGCTTGGGAGCCGACAAGACCTTCAGGGACTTGGTCGTACGTCTCGGTGGTTTGCAACGACAGACACGCGCTCATCGCTGCAGAAAACCAAACCCAAAGCTGCCAAAGGTCAATTCGAGCGCATGGCTCGTATCCCGCGCAACCAGCTACTCGACCTCATCTTCAAGCTCTTCCACGAGCAACCACATTGGGGCATCAAACCTCTCCGCGAGCGCACCCAACAACCCGAGGCGTATCTCAAGGAGGTCCTGTCAGAGGTCGCCTTTCTCAACCGCGCAGGCGAGCACGCGTCCATGTGGGAGCTCAAGGAGACGTTCAAGGACACCACGGTCAGCTCAAAAAATCTGTTTCATTCATCTGTCTGAGCTGTTATTCCAGCAGAACCCGGGTCTGGCGAGCACCTCTGGGCTCATTTCATTCAACGACTCGGACGTGAAGATGGAAGAGGTCATCGACGTAGATGACGACGACGACGAGGACGACGACGATATGGAGGAGATCCAATGAGTCCCGATGTAACATTAGACGCCGTATCGTACTGTATTTCTTAGTGCGTCTGTATGGACCAGACGAACCCACAGCAAAATCCAAATGCATGTAAATTGGTAAAATACACATGAGCAAATCCAAAGCGATCCCAAATCCGTAGCAACTGTACATGAATGAATCCAAAGTAAATCTAGCAACAGGAAGATGAAAGACGAGGAAGAGATATGCTGGACCTACATCGAAGCCTGCCCAGAGAGCGGCAACGAGGTCAAGGAGCTATGCCGCGATAGCGAAAACAACTTTCCCGGCCCAGGGCCCGCGCCTTCCGCCTCCAGGTCGCGTGGAGGGACAGGTACCGCCGATTCTGGGGTCGGCGTTCTGGGTTCTAACTCCTGAACCGAAATCTGCCGCGATCCGCGTCGCGGAGGCGGTAACAGCGACGCAACCTCGGCGTACTCGCTTTCCCGCTCCGCAATTGTCGGCGGTACAGGCAGCGAGCGGATAACCGGCGTCGACGCCGCCGAGCCCGACGACTGCGACATTTGGAGAAAACTCGCATCGTCGAGCTGGATAATCTTCTCGCCAATGGGCGTTCCGGGCGGAGGTGTTCCATGCCATCCAGACATGATAGTAGGAGAAAGCGGTAATGGGGCGGGGAACTGTGGTTGTGGGTGTTGTCGGTGTCGATGCTGATATGGAAAGGAAGCTTTGCGAGGGTCATTGCTCCTTGCCGCGCAAACTGGGCTCGCAATATTAGTCCCTGACTTTGGCTCGGCATATCTGCGCTCGTTGGCCGCGATCGTGTCCGCAACTACCGTTTCAGGTAGCGTTTGAGGTTCTGGTGCGGGAGGAGCACTGAGAAATCCGCAGTCGATGTCGAAGCTTCAACGACGTGTGCCTAGCTGGGGCAGCGATGGAATTGTGGCCGGATGCAGGAGTTGGCGGGGAGCGGACCCCCTGGGCGGCGGGGGAGGCGGGAGAGGCAGGAAATCGACGGCAAACTCGAGCTTGGACTTGCCGCCGAGAAGGGTGTTACGGAATGCTGCCGCTAGGGCTTGATGTAGCACTCGTACTGTTACTCCGTCGATGCAGTTTGTGTGTTATCGGCGCGGGAGCAGAGACACAGTTTCGTCCGGCCGAGGAGGAAGACCATCCGAAGGCGGGTGGTCGAGGAGCAATCAGCGAAAAAGGCGCATCGCTCGTTGTGTCATAGATTCCCGAAAAAGAATGTGTCTTGGTTTGGGAGCTATTGGCTGCTGGGGAGCGACGCGGTCCCCGTTAAGGGCGGCGGAGGTTCGCGGAACGAAAATGGACGACGAACGCGAATCGCGGAATGATGTTCGGTGATTCGGGCTCCCTGAAGCAATGGGGTCCCGACCGGAGTTGGCAGGGGCCGGCGGTAGGGCAGTCGTGGGCTCGGGACGCGGAGGTGGCGGCATTGAATGACGAACCCTCCCCGTTCCACCACTCGTTGTCACGAAGTAAACTCCCAGTGCTTGTGTTGTTCATGTTGCCGCTGGTGCCGCCGACGGAGAACGCCACTAACGCTGGTGGTGCCGGTTGCGCTATAGCCACTCTGTACACTGATTGCACTGATCGCAGAGGCGCGCTTCCCTCGATTATAAGCCGAGCTTGAGGCTGTTTTTCCGGCAGCATTCGTGGACCCGAAAGAATGTACACTGGCCCTGTCGCCCGAGGTGTTCGCGTAAGGATGTGGAATACTCCGTCCGCTTCCAGGCGGCGTTGGTGGTGGTGGAGATTCGGGTGGTTCCATGCGCCGCGGAAGCGTCGACCATCGTCGGCCGCGACCACTATTACTTCGCATGGTTCCAGTGCCAACGCTGGACGCCCCTTGAACGCCCTGTCGAGACACTCCGCTCGCTAATGCGATCAGCGGACAGATGCGTATGGCCATTGATGTTGGTCTCATCGTGGACAGACGCCACACTCGATGAGCGTACCCCGAAACTTCCCGCCGTCCCCGTACTGCCATTTGAGTGCGGATGTGTGTACATTCGAAGAGGCGGTCGATCCAGCCTTGCGCTCGCGTCTTCCTCGCTTTCCTCGACTGCCGACTCGGGCCACCGTTTCATAGGCGCTCGAGGCGGAGGCTG
This sequence comes from Mycena kentingensis (nom. inval.), assembly GCA_014461125.1. Classification (NCBI taxonomy): domain Eukaryota; kingdom Fungi; phylum Basidiomycota; class Agaricomycetes; order Agaricales; family Mycenaceae; genus Mycena; species Mycena kentingensis (nom. inval.). Next base: position 1,753,693 of record JACAZG010000005.1, on the reverse strand, counting down.
GAGCCCATAGGAGAGGCTCCTCCGCTTGGAATGGTCCACAACATCGGCGTCGATGAAACTGTTCAATGTTGCATGTTGTTGAGTCGGCGTACTATGTGGCGTCGCGTCCGCTTCAGAAGCGACCCGTTCTCGATCACCATTTCCGATTATTCGTCGTTCAAGGACGTTGCTCTGTCGGTTCCCCGAAACGCTGCCACTCCGACGCGAGGAAACCGCAGAGCCAGCACCGTTGACCTTTCCTGCCAGAACGTTTCCCATGTGCGCGAACGAGTCCCCAAGCGGAGGCGTCTCCGCTCGTGCCAAAGACCCCCGCCTCAAATGACGAGGTCATTGACACGATCGAGGCAGACGAGGCTGACCGCGGTCGCGAGGATCCAAAGAGACCCTTGAGAGCGGCTACCGCTGCCGTTCCAGCACCTTTTGCGCCACTGGATGACGGTGGACGTTGGCGTGGCCCTGAATTGGATCGATTGCCAGCTGCAGGAGCGGTGGCAACAGAGCGCACGGAACGTTCGGAAGCGGACGGAGCTAAGGATGCAGCGTATGTTCCGTTGGGAGAGGTTGGTGTAGGAGGCTGTTTGGGGAGGTCTGGCGACGAGGGAGACGCGAGCGCGGACGAGGGGCTCGCGGCTAGGCGCATCGACAACATAACATCCATGTCGCCGCGGGGTTCGGGACCCGTTCCGTTCGCAGGAGTGGGCGGAAGGCCGGCTCGATGCGTTCTGAACGAAAGCAGTTAGATTAGTGGAATCTGTAATTTTGCAGACAGACGGACCTTTGCTCGAATATAGCAGCTTTTATGCCGGTTATCCACTGTTGGGCTGCGGCGGAGCTGGGGAAGGTGCAGTAGCCATACGGTCCCGCGAGGCGTCGTCGACGGGATTCCAGTCGCGTCGGTGAGCGCCAACATCGACACCCGCGACCTTGACGACGTGAACGAGGTCGAATATCGGGTCGTCGTCTGCAATGAAGACAGCGCTATTAGCGTCAATTTGGAAGGCGCTCGATTTCGCGGTTGTCGGAAGAGGGATGTGTGCTTTTGAAGAGGTGGAGATGGGATACTCGGCCAGCGGGTACTGAGAGGACGACATGGCGCTGCCGCCACGGCTTGGCCAGTGCAAGTATGCGGTTTGTTGGATAAAATTTCGGGACAGTGGCGGAGAAGGAGATAGGCGAAAGGGGCAATGGCGGCATATGAAGGCGCCGAACGGGAGGGAGCACGACGACGGGTTCCTCCTCAAGAGCGACCTCGGGTTCCTCGGGAGGAAGGTCCTCCGGGAGGGGACGGAGACCCAATGCTCTGGGCAGCGGCGTCACGGAGGCGCTGGCGTTCTTCAAGCTCCTCGTCGGCGGCAGGCGCAGAAATGTCGAGGACATGAGGAAAGAGGACGGCGGTGGGCTCTGGGGGAATGCGGACCTGAGGGACGTCGTCGTTTTCCAAAAGCGAAGGTGAGAGCGTCGCCGGAAGAGCAGACTGGCGCGACGATTGCTGGTGCTGGTCATGGGCCGCATGAGAAGAACGAAAATTAAAAGATCACTCATAAGCGACGACGATCTCTTGTTCCTGACGGCCATCCCGACCCCCAGATGCTCCTACCGGTAGAGCCTCTACCCACTATAATGCCACCCTACATTCGACACTCAAACACACCAAACACCGACTTGTCCTCTATCCAGCCCCAAATTCACCAGTCTTTCCAGTCCAGCATCTTGCACTTCCAACTCGACAAGAACCTCCAGTCGCAATGTCAGTTGCTATGTCGGTCTTGGAGGTGTGTTTGTAACTAGGGAAGTTCGGTGCACTTTTCAGCAAGTGTAGGACGAGTGTCTTATTAGCACACAATCTCGCTACCTCTCTATGCTCGGAACCAGCCCTGTTGGATATCGCACCAGATGCTGCCCTACGAGATGCCAATGAAATTATCGCCAACTTCTCTCAGTAGCCCCTAGTCGTCCGTCACACGCATCTTTTCTCGAAACCGCTGTCGGATTCGCAACTCTCATACTCATGCGAGTTCTCGAAGGCGCCGGCGGATTCGCAGATTGCTGGGTTGCCTGCAGTCAACTCGTCGCCAGCGTCACCACGATGGCCCTTTCAGAGGATCGCAATGACCGAGCTTCCGACGACGACGGATGCGAAGTTCTATATGGCCGCGCTGGGCTATTATATGCGCTTCTTCGACTCCGCGCCGCATCCAAGCAGGATGTCGCGTCGCAGGCGCCTGCGGATGCACTCCAAGACCATCCAGGAGCTCGCTAGCGAAGAAACCCATTAACAATCTTGTCCGTTCCGATTATCACGCGCGGGGTGAGCTTGGAGCAGAATGGTACGCAGAAGATTCTCGCCCGAGCGGGGGAGCAAACCACCTCTTGCCCGCCTCTGATGTGGTCCGTGGCACGGCAAGCTTGCGAATATCTAGGTGCTGCTCACGGGATTGGTTCGTCCGCGTTCCTCGAAAACGTATTATTAACATCGGGTTCCAGCGGGAATACTGCATGTTCTCTTGCTGTGTCCGCGCCAAACCGTCCAGCCCCATATGCCGACCATTCTGAAAACCATCGAATGGCTCATTGAGTGCCAAGACTCGACGGGGAACTGGCCGACCACAGCGCCGCTCCCGGGCAACCACAACAACGACAAGGGGCTTGTCCAGTAGGGCTTTTTCGCTAAATTATACTTGCAGCTTATGCTTGTCAGATGGTGTCATGGTGCAACGGGGATCCTCATCCTCCTCTCGACTCTGCTGCGCTACACGTCCCCCAATTCACCACCGCTTCTCCACAAAGTTATCGCCGCGATCCAAACGGGCGCTGAGCTCGTCTATCGGCACGGCCTGCTCCGCAAGGGACTTGGACTCTGCCACGGCGTCTCTGGGGAGCGTGTTCGCGCTGTTGGCGGTATCCGACGTCCTTGACCGCAATGGTAGCAGTACAACCAGTGACAAACACGTTGATCACTACTACCTCTCCCGATCCGCGCATCTCGCGCTACTAGGGCTCGCACACGAATCGCAAGGAGACATGCGTGTGCCGGACCATCCATCAAGTTTATATGAGGGACAAGGAGGAATGTGCGCAGCATTAGGCGCATTGGCTGCGCGCCTGGACGCCCAGTTGGCCGGAGAAGATAAGCGCTTTCATAGAAGCGGAATGCCGGGCTTTGACGACATGGAGAACGATACTTGGGCGAGCTGGTGAAGCGGATGTCGCGTCACATGATTGTGACATTTCGCGTTTGCGATAAATATTGCTTTCTGTTTGTACGTATACATGCAACAAATTATAGGAAAGTAAGATAACAATTATAGTTGGGAAACGCCCTGGCCTAAGGTCCATATGCATGGAACACTCGCGAGGTCGGTCGCGACATTGGAGCATTCGTGGCATTGCTCGCTGCCCTCGACCGCGATTTCGATCTAGATCGCTTCGCCGACCTCAGCGTCGCAGAGCGCTCGAACCCTCTCCGTATAGAGAGAATCGGCCACGAAAACCTGTGCCAGAATGACCACCAAGACTCTTCCGAGTCGTCGTGGATAAGGTTTTGGGGATCGCGGTTGCGATGCTGGAATGCGACGATTATCCAGATGGTGACCAGTGTGAGCGGGATGGCGACGTAGATGTAGTGGACAAGCGTTCCGCTTGTGTCGTGCGTTAATTCTTGGATGTTCATGCCAAATACTGTCTGTTCAAAGGATCAGTAACGGTAAGGATAAGGCACAAGACTGTAGCGTACTGCGGCGAAAGTTGCGGGGAGGAAGAACATCGTGAGATATGAAATCTGCTTCATGGCTAGTTGATTGAGTCAATTGTTGACATCTGAGCGAGCAACGCACCAGCACTGTCGTGGACGGCGGCTTCTGTGAGCCTGCGCATCGTCCGGCTATCCTCAAGAGCGACAGTGCTAAAAGCCTGCGCCTCGTTCAACGACTTGTTGAACGGCAGCGGCCACGACAACTTACCAGGTTCATCACATTCTTCAGCCTGTTGTCTTGCATGCTGCGGTTCTGCTCTAGTCGCGCAATCTCGTTGAGCAAGTTGCTCGACTCGCGACGCATCAGCTCTTGGACGAGCAGGATTTGCTCTTCAGGAAGGTGCGACGAGCGACCTAAGAGCGGGTTGGGCGTGTCGGCGACAAATACGACCGTCTTCCGAAAGTCTTCTAGGAGCGACGCGTAGTGCAGCAAGTGCGCACGAACCACGTGCAGCTGTTGAGTTAAATTCATATCCGTTATACCCATAACGCGCGTTTCCTAGTGGTGCACATTGAGCAGTTTGTGGAGGGGGACGGAACGACCAACCAGCCAGCAAATATGGGTGTAGAGTGCCTCGAGCGCTTCGTCGAACGCATATAGTGGATACCACAAAAGCGCGAGAAGCACAAAGGTCGGGTCAGATTCGACGGTGTTCTTGAATATCTTGTTCCAGTAAACAGACTGTCCAGCCGCGAGTAGCCGATTGCGGAGAGTCTGCGCTGTGGTTGTCTGGTGCGTATGCGGTGGGTGGTAGCTGATAATTGTGCTCCCGTCCGGTGAGCGCACCATATGTATGGCGAGAATATCAGGGAGTAGGATGTGGTTGGCTTGGAGGAACGTTTAAGTGCACTCGCGAGAACAGAATGGAACAAAGAACATACTGGCACTGAGACCAAGTGGCGCATGGGTATCGATGACCTGGTCCGCGGATTGGAGGGTTGGAACGGTGGGAGCGAAACTGGAAGTCGGAGAGTTGGGCATTGTGGTAGGGTTTATCATTGAGCGGATGAAAGTCAAGGTTAGCGTAATGTGGTCGCCTTCGTCGACCTGCAAACAATAAGAATGGCAAGAGACTCATAAAGTTTTCTACGTGCCGCCTCTTGATATCTTGACGGGATCCAGTTCAACGAAGAACTGAAGAAGAAAGGCTCGATGTTATATGCCGTCCCCAGCATCTGAAGGACAGGCCCGTTGAGATTATCAATAAACAACGCGCGCAGGCGAGTCTCGGGGTTCCTGTCCTCCTTGAGTTTCTCCCAGTATTCGGCAGCGTTGCTGCTCGAGACGGCCACACTTGGGCCGCCCGCGAAACGGCCGTCGTTGAGGACATCGACCTCGTAGACGGTGCAAGGCTCCCTCGACGCCCGGCGAACGATCCTAGTTATCCCGCTCTTTTCTTGTTGGGCGAGGCTCCAGTTCGGAAATAGACCGTGTGGGTAGTTTGTCCATATTGCCTGGCTGAGGTCTTGGGTGAAGCGTTGTCGCGGGCGCTCGAATTGAGCAGTGTCGATCTTGTGCAAGTCAACACCCAGCACACTGAGCAGTGGACAAAATACCTCAGAATCTAGGTCGAGAAACGGCCAAGGACCGGCAGGAGCGCCGTGGCGGTGACTGGGATGTGGTACGCGGGGCGGAAGCTGGGTGCGGTACAGGTCGATGGGCAATTCCATGGCGAGGGGAGCGGTAGGGAGTTGGAAGGAGCTCATATAAGGCTCAACTCCACAGTAGTGTAGTAAATACACCGCATCTCAGCGCTAAGATGGACGTTGTGGTGCGTCGGAGTGGTGGGAGGGTGCAACAGCAGTTGATCCATGTCCATGTACTCTGGTCCGAGCTTCTACTCGTCTTCAAGTAAGAAGATAATAATACAGCTGTACATGTGCTCGTGAACGCACGTAGTAGGGCGATTCGGGGCCTGCCGGAGTCCTACCGGAGCTGCGGAAGATCTGTGAATTGCTCGCACGAATTGATGGGCGCGTCCTTTTTACGCGTCGCTTCCATGGTCCCGGCATGGACAACTCTTCCAGGTTCGCCGTTTTCCAATCCACCCCACAACCTCACCCCCGTAGAACCACCCACGTCCGACTCGGACCAAGATTCAGACGGCAGCGACGACGATCTCAACCATATCCCAAAGGTCAGACGTCGCAAAACCGCGCCTGACGGCCCAAGGAAACGACAAAAGACAACCGGTGCGTCGTAGTCCAGGCAGCAGCATACAGCTCACTCACTTGTGTAGACACTCGTTCCGCTACTCAGCCGCCTTTGAGCACCGTCACTGCGCCGCTCCCGACACGACCACGTAACGGAAACACTCGTCCCCAACCGAATGGCTCTCTCTCCTCCACCTCTGTTGGTATCCGCCGCATGCAGCGGACGAACAAGGAGAAGGCGCGCATGGGCAAATCATTGTGGGGAGATGAAGCGAGCGAGGAGGAGGCTCCGCAGGCATCGTCCACAAACAACGCTGACGGTCTAACCTCTGCCTCTGCACCAATCGCTAAAGCGAAGCCGTACACCCGCGAATCTCAGCGCCCAATGGGTCTCTCAACCGCTCCGTTCAATAGCAAAGCGAGGGCTGGTATGTTCGGTTTGCTCACGGGTAGTTTACGGACACTGAGCAGGTTATAGCACCGAAACATACCTCAAGCGCACCTGTGAACGGCAAGGTGTTCAAAGGTTCGGATTTAGTTCACATCGGATCGAGTTTTTGAGTCGGAACAGAAACAGAGATTATATCCATCTCGGACTCCGACGACGACGACCCTCCGCCCAGGCGAACGAGCGCGCGTTCTGCACCGACAGAGGTCATCGTCATCGAGGACGACGACGAGGACGACGACGACGAGGTTGTCGACGTCAAAGTGGCCCCAGCCAGTCCAACCATTCCTAGGCAGTCCAAGCCAGCGCCAGAAGTCATAGAGATTCTGGATAGTGACTCGGAGCCCGAGGCGCCAGCTTCCTCGACTAAACGTGCTGTGCCGGACCGGCCATTGGGAGGGGAGGCGCCCGAAATGGGAGCGCCGTTGGACGCGGACCTGCCACCAGAAATGCATACACACCGCTCCGAATCCCCTGTACCGTTGACGACGACACCCGTGCTCGAATCCAACGGTTTCGTCGATCCCAACTCTGTGCGAGACAATGCGGCGGAGGATATGACCCCGCCGCCCAGTCATGACGCGCCTACTATCCCTGGGTTGAAGTCGCTGTCGCCATCCCCTGCGCAGACGCGGCCGAGCGTCGAATGCGTTTCTATCCCTCCATCCCGCTCGCCGTCAATCTTCCAACCAGAGGATGTCGGCACGACCTCCTTCCGCATCAGCTCCGGTAGCTCTCCACCGAAGCCGCGCCTTCAGACAATGTATACGGAGCCGCTCCCTGCGACTTCTACCACATCCTCTCGCTCCCCTGGTTTCATGGAGCACTTGGAAGAGGAGCGCCCGCGTTCGGCCGGACCTCTGTCGTCGCCGGCAAAGGCTCCAATTCCGCCACAAAGCCTGGACAATTTCATCGACCTCTCGTTGGAAGATAGTCCGGAACCGCAAGATGACGCGGAAACCAACGGCCTGGAATATAATGAATATGTAGGCTTTTGGGACGACGAACCACAAGCATCGGACGAGGCCACCGCTCCCGTAACCGCGTCTTTACTGCTCAATGAACCGGTACCACCATTATCTCCTCGCCCCGGCGCCCATCCCGATGACGGTGATAACGAAGTAAGAGAACTCTCTCCAGACGCAGCTTGCGAACAGGAAATTGCATCAGCCGAGTTATATTTCCTGCAGCAAGACCGACTAGAGAGGGATCTGCGTCCGGCGGGGGCGCTTCTTGGTCAGCAGCAAAATAAGCGACCGGAGCCAGAACCATTGGGCGGGCAGGGAGCGCAAGATACGGTGCCACTAGACAATCAACAGCCACCCCAGGAGGCGGCGCAGTCACCGAGGGTTCCTGCTGCAGGTAAGCTGGGCCAGTCGGTCCGTTCCGCCTGGTTTAAACCCATTTTTAATTGCAGCTTCTGGTGCGCGCCGGCGAAGTTACGACGACGCAGACCCGTACTATCTTGAGTATATGGGGGACGAGGACGAATCGACAGCTGGAGCGGAACCACAACTGGCTCAAGTTCAATTACAGGATGTCCCCTTTGGCGTACGGCAAGACAATGAGCTCCATATCGAGGTACTGACTTGATCTAGGACCTCGAAATCAGTTCGGAGCGGTCAGAATCTCCGCCTCGCCCCGACTCGCGATTTTCGGAAAGATCGGTGGATATTCCATACGCTACAGAATCGGAGGACGACGACACACGCCCATCATCTCCAGTATCGGCGTCTACCGATGATCTGAACATTCGCCATCGCCGGAAACGCGTCGTTTGGTCCTCCGATAGCGACGAAGACGAGAAGAAACACTCTGCGCGTCGTGCCGACGGCGCGAACAAGGATGCGAAACCTCCGATTCCCGACCTACATGGACACCAGGTAGTTACGTGGAAGATATTCCGCTCAGACCACCGTCACTTCCAGCACAAGGCCTACTTTGCGGAGGATCTTGACGGCACGATGTACAACTACGTCAACTCGTACCCTCCGGCTTTGCGCAACTTGCCGGCGATGCGGGTTGCCTACGAAACTGTCATCCACGAGAACACTGCGGACGACGAGCCATTGGCGCCGCTGATCACGATAGAGAACACCGTCGACAATGTGGCGACGCCGCCTTGGGACTTTTACTACACCAATCGAATCTACCTCGGCAAGAACGTCGAGCCTTCCGACATGTCCCAACTCATTGGATGCGACTGCGTGGGTCCATGCGACCCGAACTCGACCACATGCAGCTGCTTGAAGCGACAGAATGCGTACTTGTCAATGGGCGGTTACCACTCGGGGTTCCAGTACGACAGCAAAGGCCATATCGTAACGCCCGGAGCGCCTATTATCGAGTGTAACGCACATTGCTCGTGCGACGACGAATGCCAAAATCGGGTCCGTTACCTCCAACTCTCGGCGCTTGCTGTTGATTCGTCATGCAGGTGGTCCAACACGGGCGTAAATGCGACATCGTTCTGAGGAAAACAGAACGAAAAGGCTGGGGTTCGTATCGCATCGTCAAGCTGTCTTCTTTCCGATCCCGTTTTAGGCGTCTTCGCAAAATCTAAAATATCAAAAGGGTCGTACATCGGAATCTATTCTTGGCGAGTTGCTGTCCGAAGCGGAATGCGCCGGGAGAGGTCAGTATCGTTCATGTTCCCAATGATTGCCAAGCTCAACTACAAGGAAGACACCACGTACGATTTAAAAGGCACAACGTACCTCTTGAACCTCGACTTCTACTACCTCAAGGATAAATACGGGCCCGAGGGGAATAAAGATGCATGGATCCCGGATTTCGGCGTTGACGCCTACCATGTTGGCAACGTGAGCGTCTCGATCCTCTCTCCGCCGGCCCCATTGAATGCTTGCGACATGCAGTTTACGCGTTTTCTGGTGTGTTCCGATTTTGCTCCAGCCAGCCTTGATTAAACGTGCCCGCAGAATCACTCATGCGAGCCCAACTGCAAAATTAGTCCTTGCTACATCAACGAGCCCGATGACCGACGCCCGCTGATCGTCCTCTTTGCTGACAAGGACATCCTTGCAGGGGAAGAGATTTGTTTTTCGTACTTTGGGGTGCGTGTCGTGTCTTTTTGCGTGTTGTTCGTTGAACTGAGGCACATTCGTAATAAAGGACCCAGAAGATGAGCAAGTACGGTTAACAAAACGACCGCCCCTCGCTCGGCGCTGATCTCTTGAAATAGCCTCCGCCGTCGCCTTCACCTTCTGTTGACTCCGAGGACGAGGGAAGCGACGAGAACGAGGCTGACTCCGCTCTCGCCCGGCAGGAGAGGCAGAAGGATAAAGAACGGAAGAAGAAGAAACGCATTGCGAATAAGTGTTTCTGTGGTTCCGCAAGGTGTCAAGGTCTGTTTGGTGTTGCGCCTCAATTTTACTAGGCTGAACTTGCGCCAGGGAAAATGTTCAACACCAGTTCCAAGGAACCCACCTAGTGTATGTATCTGAAGAGACTTTCTTGTTGTATCAATAGCTTTCCTGGTCGTCAAATCAGAGTGTAGTTCTGCGCAACAGCCTAATCGACGTCGATAATCTCCGCCGAAGCAGCGGGACGGCGTGAGCCGCTCCCTCCTGCTCTTCTCTTATTACTCCGACCGTTGGGCGAATCCTCGTCTACGAGATTGATGACCGCCGCAGATGCGCCGGGCTCTCTCTTGCGTTTCTTGCTGGCAACACTATCCCGCGTCTCCCCGGTGTCATCGTCAGAGTCGTCAATAACTATCGGCGTTGAGTGCGAGGTACTCGGTCCAGCGACGGGAGTTTGACGGCGTCCGGTCGCGGACCTCGAAACCTTTGGTGCGGGTAGAGGCGTTGGCTTTGCGGGTGCAGCCTTTGGCGGCGGCTTGGGACGTGCATATAGCTCGGTCCATTTCCGTGCCGTTGCATCGTGCTCTTTGCGGTTGCGCTGATACAGCGTGGCGATTGTAGGCACGAGCGGATCCTCTATGGTAAGACGGGTGAGGCCGTAGTCAAAGCAGTGCGTCCGGGACGTACTAGGATTGGGGTCGGTGAGGAGGCTGGAGAGGGAAAGAATGACTTTAAAGAGCGAAAGGGCGGGCGACCAGTTGTGCTTGAGGATGTCTTTGGGGGCATGTCAGTTTCGAAAAGAAAGCCGAACCAGAAGAATGACGCGCCTAGACAGATGTTGCCCGCGTCGCTAATCTGCAGTGACTGGAGTTAGAAAAAACCTCAAGAGCTTTCCCGTTGCTCACATTCATGTGGTATATCCTATCACCGTCAATGCACGTCTACAGGATGTCCAAATGCACGCACTTGGTTTGCAGCGTCACCTTGGGCGCCGAGAACGGGTAGTCGTTGGGCAACTGAATACCAAACTTGAACACTCCACCCTCATAGACACTGTTCTCCGGCCCTATGCCCACTAAGTCGACGCGGCAGTTGATTCGTAACAACGCACCGGGGAGGGAGCCAGTCCAGATGAAGAGGTTGTCTGTCGGAGCGAGCACGATGCTGCCGAGATCCTCCTTCCTAACATCCGCAATTTCGCGCTGGATTCTCTTGGTGGTTGCTGGGAGTGGGGCCATGGGGGTCGGTGTCCGCAGGAGGAGGCGGGGGAGGAGGAGGAGCGCCAATTGACGAGTTTATGAGAGCAGCGGGGATGAGCGAGGGCAGTGGCAGGCCTGCAAGTGGTTTGTGAGCAAGACGCGTTGATGACACGGCCCTGTGATCACACTGTCAAACGCGTCCTAATAGGTCCTAATAAGAAGTACGCGTGTTTCTACTCCTTCCAGGGCGCAATAATAATCCTTTGCCCGCTCACACCATTGGAAACCATCTCTACCCCCTCAGAAACCTTGTCAAGTCCTCCGATGACTGTCGGTCTCGCGCCACGAATCCATCCACCTTTCAGTCCACTCTCGAGGTACCCGCTATACCACTCAACGAACTCCTGGTTCTCCGGCGCCTGGTTCCTAAATAACAGGAACTTGGTTGTCACTCCCTCCGGCAGCTTGAGATCCGTCAACCAGCTACTTGGGACGAGTGTCACAATTTCCGCGGTCTGACGGAGCTTGCCGTTCTCGTCCTCGAGTGCCTTTGCGATACCGTGCAGGCTCTCGACTTTGGAAACGGGGTCAAAAAAGTAGTGAATGTCGCCTAATGCACGGATCTTTTGGACGGTGTTGTCGATGTCGAGGCGGTCGAAGACGTGGTCGGCACCGAGGGACTGCAGAAGCTCGATGTTGTTCGGGGAGCAAGTCGCGATAACGGTATACCCCGCGTGCTTCGCGTGACTCACGGCAAGGCAACCCATGGCACTCGAAGCTCCCCAGATGAGAATCTTCTTGCCGTTGGCAGGAGCAGGAGTCGCGGTGGATGGCGGACGCGTCATGTTGAGCATTGATGGATGGAACAAAGCTTGGATCGGCGTAGCAAAGCTCGATGCGACAGCGGCGGGGAAGTCGAGAGTTTCTCCAATCTTCAGGGTATGAGCAAGCCGTACCTAAATAATTGTAAACCTCACTGGCGTGATCTCCAACTCGTCCGCAACGACATATCGTTGTTGGCTTCCAAACTTGGGATTCCCTTTACTTGGCCAGATGTTCGTGCTGGTCACAATCCTGTCTCCAACCTTGACCTTGCTAACACCGGGCCCGACGGCGCGCACGATACCCGCCGGCACCGACGAGATGATCGTCGGATAATGTTCCAGTTTGAAAATCGCTCGTTTAACGAGGTAAGTGTCTGCAGGGGTAATCGCCGCTGCCTCGACCTGGGTACTGCGATTAAATTTGGGTGAAGGTGTTAATGGGCAGAGAAGCACACCTGCAGCAGCACCTGCTTCTCGCCGGCCTCCCACATTGGTGCAGGGCGAACTTCAAAAGTGCCTTTCTCTTCCAAAAGCCAAGCTGCTTTGTTTTCCAGTGGACGGAATCCTGCGGCTGCGGACGACGACATGTGTATGAGTGTAGCAAGAGGGCGAAGAAGGGCAAGGAGCATCACGACCTGGTGCCCAGCCCCATATTTATGCACTGGCACATGCCGATCTTGCACCCGCCACACCAGTCTTGAATTTTCTCATTTCTGTGTGCGCGGAAGGCGGGAGGCGGGGCGGCGGATACGATCGCGCGCGGTGAGTTAGCAACTTTTCGCATTTCCGCTGTCACCCATATTGGGTAAATTTCCAATGTGTGCGCGGGAGGCGGGGCGGGTTCGGATGGACTGGGAACGCTGTGCGGGGCGGCGTCGGACGCGAGAATGGCGCGGTCGAAGAATGCGGTAACAGCGCAGAGGTGTTTGCAAGTGTTGATGAGCGGGTAGGTGCAGGCATGCGCCTCTACCGCTACCGTGACACAGAGACCTAATGGAAATTGCCTTTGGGTTACTAATAGTGACTTACTATACGAGCCGCCCCCCTTTTTGGCGAATCCACGAACGAGAGGAATCAGCGGAGTTGCACACCGCCAGATCGGCCATAAAGCCGACGATTTTGATGTCTCGATAGAGCGCATATCACGGCCCAAAACTTGTCACTGTGTTTTGGGCTGCGATATCTTGGATAAAATCACCGGCAATATATACCTTTATTTCAAAGAAAACAAAGCAGAAAACACATCTGGGAATATGACAACAAAATGAGTCACAAAAGATGACCACTTTTTGGCCCCAAAATACCTCCAAAAATGGCAGTCTTTTGGCCTATTTATTTATTTTGTATTGCATCCCCATTTTGCGGTTTGTTTCTCGAAATAAAAATTGCATAAATGGAAATGCGCGATAGGTCATATATTGAGGCACAAAAAAGGGGGCGTCAATTGGCTGTTTATTGAGGCACAAAAAAGCATCGGCGATACTATAACCATTGCGGCCGGAAAATGTGGAGGCAATAGATGTGATATCCTCGCAACTTTTATCCGGCGGCCAAACATAAAACTTGCAAAGATATTACATATATCACAGCAGTGTTTTTGGGGCCGCGATATTCATTGTATTGCCGGCGCTTTTGTATGCTTCAATAGACGCCCAATCAACGGCCTATTTTTGGTGCACCAATATACTGTAGTATTCCGAAGTCAAGTTCAGCCCACCTTACACATTACACATTGAACTTGCAAGGTAATAGGTTCACCCACCAGTCTTACACATTACACATTTAACTGGGTTGAGTTCAATGAGGTGTAGCGGTCTATTTGCCCTGTGATCCAGTGAGGATTTGGGTGTTCAAGTCTTGAGTGCGACTTCTTTTAAGATTTTTTGGAAAGCGGTATTCGGTGGGCGACTGGGAGGAACAGTAACATGGTAGCTCGGAAAAAAAATGTGGTTTTTCATCGAAATTTCCTTTTTTGGTGAAATCTGTAAGAGGTGTTCAGCGGCCGGGCTTACACATTACACAATTGCGGGGGTTCGGTTCAGCGACTCATATTACACATTACTTGAACTTGACTTCGGAATACTACAGTATGACCTATCGCGCATCTCCATTTATGAAATTTTTCTTTTCAAAACACACCACAAAATGTGGATGCAATACAAAATTAAAAAATGGCCCAAAAAGCAGCCATTTTGGGAAGTAATTTTTATGGCCAATAATAGTCATCTTTTGTGACTCATTTAGTTGTCCTATTCCCGGATGTGTTTTGTGGTTTCTTTTCTTCTCAATACAGGTATATATTGCCAATGATTTTATCCAAGATATTGCAGCCCAAAAAACAGTGACATTTTTGGGGCTGTGATATGTGCTCTATCGAGACATCAAAATCGTCGGCTTTATGGACGATCTGGCGATGTCAAGGGGCAACCAGTCTGGCTGGCGGCAAGATCAACTGTCAGAGTGCCCCCGTGAGATTCTGCCTTATGGGGAAGGTTGGCCAGGACCACTATCCTCACCAAAGGTGAAGCAGTGGTGCATGAATGGGGCTACGTTTGCCTCTAGGCTTCCGGGCGCTGACCCTGCACAAATTTGGGCCTTTTGCCGCTGTTGTGGGCAGCACAAGGCAGCACTCTGAGCATCGCCAAAACCCCCATTAGGCAGAATCCCACGGGACCACTCTGACAGTGGATCTTCCGGCTCGCTCGGCTGAATGCCCCTTGGGCGATGTGTCGCCCTCGTGAGACTTTGAGTTCAAACAGTTCAAACGCCGAATTGGCGTGAATGGAGTATAAAGAAATTCTGAATACCTAGCTGGTAACGTGCTAGCGATCTTACCAGAGTTTCAATCCATGCGATGGCGCTACGTTTCCCGCCTGAATCTCATCCACCGCGTAGCGAATCGCCTGCAGCGTAGTCCACTGCGGTTCATATCTCAAAATAGTGGTTTCAGGACAGGAACGATACTTGGCTGTTCACGCACCCTAAGACTTTTTGTGCCCTCGAATCGTCAATAACTACGTCAAGCAATTGTAGCTCAAGCGTCGAGGGCTGCAGGAACACGGCTTGCCCAAGCCACTTTGGCGCGACACTCGGTTTTCTCTTGGTGAGCCAAAAGAAAGGATAAACGATGAAGTAGCGGAGGAAGAGAAACCCTTCGATGAGATGTGCGAGAAAATAAGCCACGAGCGGAGGAATGTTGACGTATTTGAGGTCTCGCACGGCATAGTGCTGCATTGTTAAGGTCAGTGTCATTTTTGTTGGGACAGAAGATGCACAACAGCACCTTGATTGCCTCGCGGACGTTTTCGTTGCTCCATGGCTGCCCTTTACCGGTGATCAGGAAGGCCTGGCCGGCAACTTCATCCGGACGCGTTCGCAGAGCATTTTCATATACCAGATGTGCAGCCGCCGCGTCCCATGCGCAAATGTGCGAAGAAACCCACAGTTCATCCCATACTGGGAATTTAGCCATGGTGAGCGCACTGCTGATGAGGCGGTCGCCCGGGCCCAGGATAGAGCTGTCATTTTGTGTCAGCTCATGTCCGCACAAGATGAGGAATGCTCACGATCCCGGCCGAAGAATTCCCGTTTTGAGCTTGCGTCCGTCGTTTGTATGAGCGTCGATGACCAATTGCTCCGCCATGCGCTTTGACCGTGCGTAGCAACCTTGTTGCTGGAACTTGGGTGTGTGTGTCTCGTCGCTCACATAGACGGGAAACGCGTCCCAATCCAGCCGAAGAAACTTGGGCATGGCGAGGACCGTGTCCACACTGGAGGTGTAGACGACGATTGCGTCCAACTCCTTCGCCACCGTAAGGATGTTCTGTGTCTCGAGGACGTTCACCGCATAAGAAGGGGCAAACCAGCTGGAGTACGTGGCGCGAGACCAAAAGTCGATAAGGGCCGCGGCGTGGAAGATGACCTTGGGCGGGTTCCCGTCTGAGAATGGCATCTGGAGACCTTCCCGCGTGGATGGTAGGGAAGTGATGTCGGTTTTGACGAAAGAGACACCAGCGTCCACAAGTTCCGCCGACGGCGGGGTTAGATCGAGAATGCGGACATTGCGTTCCCCACGCATGATGAGCAGACGGACGATATAACTGGCGGCGGGGAGTCAGCGAGGGTGAAGTCGAAGATGGTACATGCTCACGCTCCAAGAAAGCCTGAGCCCCCGACGACGGCGTAACCAGAGTGAGTCGCCGGCGGGACCACTTTGAGCATTGATGTTATTTGTGGGTACGCTGCATCAAGTTCCTGCACGGTTGGTCGGGGGCATGCTTGAGATCGAGCTTCAGAAGAAGAGCAAGAGGAGCGCAGGCGGACAGAGAGCCGATAGAGGTAGAGCAGTAGGAGGATAGCAAGAAACATGGGAGAAACCGACAGCTTCTTTGTCAAGATGGTGGCGGAGAGACGCGGGATGATTGGATTGGTCACTGGACCGCGCTTTCATGACGACCATTTCGCTCGACGAGGAAGCGCGGTTATACACCACGAACGCAGACCGAGAAAAGTATAGCCTGCTATCCAATCTCTTTGGAATTGTCGTCGCCCTCGACTTCCTCGAGCGCGCATATGTCCGCGACTCGATAACATCCACAGAGTATGTCCTCTGTCTCACTGCCCCCCAACGACGGTTTCTCAGCAACGCAAGAGATACTCTCCAGCATGCAACCGACTGCTTTCGCAGTACAAGACGATGCTCAGGCTTGTGGGTGAGGATGTGCCATCCATCGAACAGTTTATGAGCCGCTATCGTGTGCGCACTCGCCTCACATCCGACGACCGCGCATTAACACTGCACCGTGCAGATGGACCACAGCGCCGCGCTGCACCGAATCAAGGTCGGAGTACCTGCAACAGTGGAGCATTCGAGTGAGGCTGGGCCAGAAACGGGCAAGTGGGTAGCCGAGACGGTCCAGGTGCGCTCCACGTACATCGGCTCTCACTGGGGCTCATCCAGATGCAGAGCTTTATTACGTTCATGGACGCGCTCAAACTACGTCTTCGCGCTAAAGACCAGCTGCACCCGATCTTGCAGGAACTCGTCACTGGCTATGCAAGGTTCAAAGGCAGTAAGGATTGGGAGGGTCGCAGTCGGATGGTTGGTTGGTGCGTCAGATTCTGCTATACCCGAGTCCGAGTGTCCTCTAACCAGCGCGTAGGTTGATAACTTTGAACGCCATGAAGGCGTCGGAGGAAATTACGGAAGACCAGTCGCGACAATTGTTATTCGACGTTGACCACGCCTACGGCGAGTTCATGCGCAGTCTGAGTGGTGGGCAGGACACTGCGTCCTAGTCTGGTTGTACAATATTACAGCTACCATGTACAATAAATCCAAATAACCAGCAATACGTACCGCTCACATCACGACACATTTTTGGTTCGGGTCGATTCCCAGTTCCTGCAACTGTTCCTGCGCTGCCTCGTCCTCGTTCTGCTTGAGCTTCAAGTTGGCCTCTTCGGGAAACCAGTCGCGCATAAAGTTGAGCAGCGCCCAGTCGACATTCGCTATGTTTGTTGAGCAACGACGAACGTGCGCAGAGAAGGGACTGACATCTATCTGCGAGCAGCACGCATGGCGACCGGCACATTGGGCAGTCCCCGTTCCCGCGTTTCTGCATCTTCACCAAACACCTCACACAGAACAAGTGGCTGCAGCGGAGCCGGATGGGTTTGAACGCGATGCTCGTGCAAATGAGGCACGCGTAATCTTCCAGCGAAGGAATTACCGGCAACAGTGTCGTACCGAGTTCCTGCACAAGTATACGCGGCAGGGAGGTGTCAGCCGATGGAAGAAGGGCGAGCGGAGAGGTGTTGTGCGAGTCGGTGGCGGGTAGCGCGGTCCGTTTCGCGTGTTTCTTGAGAATCTTGCGCGTCGCCTCAGCGTTCGCTAGCTCGAACTGCGTTATAACACTATTAGAAACGGATATAAAGGCAAGCGAGAGCCAAGACGCGTCGCACCTTCTTGACATTTAAGATGAACAGGTTGAGCTGCAGGAACGACTCGAGCGCCTTACGGCTCTGCGGCAGCTTAAGTTTTCGGCCGTCCCCAAGCCCGCGTGCAGTTACACGCTCGACAAACAGCTTCAAACGCGCCTCGGCGTCATCGATACTGCGCTCTCCATGATGACGTTCCGAGACGCTTTCAAAAATCTCCGCCTCCACGTAAATCTGGAAGATTTCGCGCCACGAATATAGGTCACTCTGTGCCGCGTTAAGCCACAACAAACTCTGTAACCCACACGCACCTTCCTGCTGGACGCATCGACTCGTACACCTCCAGCATCCGCTCGCAGCGCAGAATGCACCTTAAACCCCGAGCCTGATGAGGACGGGCGCGCCGAGTCCGATACAGTCTTGGTTAGCTCCGTGAGCGTCAGGACGAACTGAGCGCGAATGGTGAGGAGATGATCGGAGAGACCGTGTAAAGTGGTCGCAAGAAGCTGGAAGAAGGCCGAGTCGGATACAAGAGGAATAACCATCGCGACTTTCGTTTGCTCTCCCGGATCCGGGGGCTCAGCAAGCTCTGCCCTCCGCTGCAGGGCCCAAAGGAGAGCCACTTGTGAGGCCGCATTGGCTTCCTCGTCTGCGGGGTCACCCTCGCCGTCTTCATCAAGCGCGTGTAGCCCCGCCGCGTCTAGAGGTGTCGGTGCATTCGGAGGATCGACGAGCAGACGCAGTCGCGGCTCAATGTGCCCCGAGTTGCCGTTGAACTCGTACTCGACGCGCGGAGGCAGTGTTTCTCGACCCTTGCCCTTGTGGCTGACGACTCCGGATTCTAATAGGTCGTGCAAAACAGACGGCCCAAGCCCAAGGGACGCGAGCTCGTTTACGACTTGATTTATGAGCTTTTTGAGCTGGAGGCGGGTTAGAGAATATTGGGGGTTAATTGAGAAGTGTACTTGTCTATACTGGACTGCATTCTCGCTGAGTTCTGGAGGTAGGGATTCGAGGAGGGCAGTGTACGATTTGGAGAAGTGCATCCGAGTCACATGCAGTCGCCACAAATGCTTCATCGATTCCTTAGACTTGCACAACGACGACCATTCTCGACGATGGCCACTCTCGAAGACCAGATCGCAGCTCAGAAAACACTCTTCAACCAGCTCCGCACATCCAATGCCGACCCAGCTGCTCTCGACGAAGCCAAGAAGCACCTCGGAGAACTCCAGAAAGCTTTGGCCCAATCCAAGGCCGGCAGCTCGACCAAAGACGCGGGCAAGAAACGCGAAAGACTACTCTTGAAGACAGCCAAGGTGCGTGGAACGCGTCGATGCCGCTTTCTTGAGCGCTGAACGCGCCGTAGGGCACGCGAGATTTCGGGCCAGCGGAGATGGCTTGTCGAGAACGCATTGAGCGTACAGTGAAGGAGTGTTTCACGACGTTTGGCGGAAGCTGCCTTGATACGCCCGTGTTTGAGCGCAAGGACATCCTCGCTGGCAAATATGGCGAGGATGCAAAGCTCATTTTCGATCTCATGGACCAGGGCGGCGAACAACTCGCTCTACGCTACGACCACACCGTTCCCCTCGCCCGATACCTTGCCATGGCTGGAGGAACGAATACCCAGTCCAAGATATGGCAGGTTGGCAAGGTTTACCGACGCGACAATCCCGTCATGTCCAAAGGTCGCATGCGCGAGTTCTCCCAAGCCGTACGTTGTCCTGCCCGACGCAGGAAGCTCTTCGTCTGACACACGAAAGGACTTTGACATTTCTGGTGTATGGGATCCCATGATTCCAGACGGCGAAATTATCAGCCTGATATGCACTGTCCTCACCAAGCTCGACGTCGGCGACTTTACCATCAAGGTGCGCTCTTTCGTATATCCTTAGCGCGTGTTGTAAGGGCCGTAGATCAACCACCGCAAAATCCTTGACGGTATATTCGAGGTCTGCGGTGTGCCCGCCGACAAGATTCGCTCAATATCCTCCGCCGTTGATAAACTCGACAAGGTACCTTTCTTCGTTCGGGAACCTCAGCTGAACTCGCCATGATAGCTGCCCTGGTCTGAAGTGAAGAAGGAGATGACAACTGAGAAGGGTCTGGACGAGGCGGTCGCTGACCAAATCGGAGAATACGTCAAGCTCAAAGGTGAGCAGCGTTCACGACGAAAGCTTCGTTCCTGACCACGGTTTAGGTGGCCAGAGTCTACTCGAGACGCTTTCTGCCGACTCAAAACTGGCCGCCAATGCGAGCGCGAAGCAGGGTATCGCAGATATGGGTTTGTTGTTCTCTTTCTTGAGAGCCTACGATGTGGTGGACAAGCTTTCCTTCGACCTCTCCCTCGCCCGAGGCCTGGACTACTACACTGGCATCATTTACGAAGCCGTTGTCGCGGCATCCGCACCTCCCTCGTTCGACCCGTCCGTCGAATCAGCAGCTCCTCCCAAGAAGAAAGGCAAAAAACCCAAAGTTGACGCCGACGAGGAGGAGGAAATCGACGAATCCCAAGTCGGCGTTGGCTCGATCGCCGCAGGCGGTCGATACGACAACTTGGTTGGGATGTTTACGGCGGCAGCTGCGGCAGACGGGAAGAAAGCAACGAGTATACCCTGCATTGGTATAAGCTTCGGGCTGGATCGAATCTTTGCGCTTTTATGGCCGACGTGGATCGAGCGGGGCGGCAGGTGCAAGGAGACGGTGGCGTACGTGATGTCGGCGGGCGATGGTCTGCTGGAGGAGCGTATCAAGCTGGTGCGGGAACTGCGGGAGAGTGGAATCAAAGTCAATTGCACCAAACGCTCCGCCCTGTTTGCGCTGATACCTTTCGGCAGGCTGATTTCTTGGCAAAAAACAAGCCAAAGCTCCCGACGCAGTTCGCTGCTGGGGAAGCAGATGAAGCACCGTTCGCGATTATCATTGGGGCTGACGAAGTGAAGCGGGGTGAGGTTAAGGTCAAAGAGCAGACCTGGTCTGTCGTTGGTGGGCAGAAGCAGAAGATCCAAAAGGAAAAGGGCGACGACGGCGTGGTCATCAAACGCTCAGAGCTCGTGCAGTGGATCAAGGCTTCACAGACCTTTGCGCAGTCGGCGAGGTAGTACATGTATTGCTATTAGCAAGAAGAGAGGATTTTTTTATTGCTATTTTCAAGTTAGATTTGTAAAAAGAAAAAGACAAAAAATCTGCGGGCGGGTGTGCGGGGTTCGAACCCGATGATGGTAGCTTTTTTACCTCAAGGCCACATCAGGGCTGCGCTCTCGTCCTACCGCCACCCCGTCCAGCTCAGTAAATACACATCCTTCGCTAGTTCCCTTTTCTGCATCCTCTCTATTTACAGAGGTTGAAAGCGGCAGTGGTTGATGGGCAAGTAGGCGCCGCGGACGACACCGATGGCACTGCCAATGAACAAGGCTCACGGGCCTCTGGGAGGGGATAGGGGAGATGACGACAGGGTACGGTTCTCAAAAAGTCCATTGCGGAATGCGCGAAATACAGTGGTGCTCTTTTTGTGTGCACCAGCAGGGTTAGCATATTTGTGGCAGTGCAGTACGTCAGGTGAAGCTGTAGGATGACAGAGGGCACTCAAAAACCTCGAATCATGATCTCATCAAATTTCCAAATAAGGCAACATCCTCTCTGTAGCTAGTTCTTCTCAGCTTCAATTTTTCACCTTGACATTGGTTTATTTGATGGCACATCTGATAAAATCAGATTGAAGAGGACTCGAATCCAAATTACTAAAAGGTTATTTCATGTTCATATCTGCTGTTTTGAGCTTAGGAGAGGCTTCTAAAGATCACGACTTTGGCTGTATTCTGGACAGTTTCATGCCAAAACCACAAAAAAAGGCCAAGTTGAGAGGCCTTTATTTCAGCAATGGGTGAAGCAATCCCTTCCGTTCAAAGGTACAAAAGGGTCTATTCCTTTGGTACTATCTCAGTATGTTGACAGAATGGTTCCCACGGTTTCTCACAAATAGTCCAAATTCTCAGCGCGCAAAGATTGAGGCTCCTTAGGGCAATTTCTATATATGGAAATTTGATGTCATGTTAAATCAAACTTTTCCTATCTCATAACACCCCTGAGGACTTTGTTTGGCATGCTCCGTGTTCAGGATAGTGCTAACATGGGCGGTGCACATAAAAAGAGCACCACTGTAGGAGAGCTGTGCAATGTGTTATTTGAACAGTTTGTGGGGCCATGTGTTGAGGAGGAGCCGCAGCTGCGCACACGGGCATTGCTGCTTAGCTTGCATGGCCACAAGTTTAACCCTCTTGATGAGGTGTTTTGGTAACCTCATTGTCTTTTGTGAAATGGTGGTTGTGGCTAAACAATATGTGTGGCTGAGTTGGGGGCATTGGTAGAGCGTGTTGACCTGTGAGCCACATACCACGTCATCTGGCGCTCGCCGCCTTGGCTGCCCTCAGCGGTATATCACACACCCCCGTTCTGGTGATGCGCTTGGAAAATGCACACTAGAGAAAAGCTAAAAACTCTCTCTAACACACAAACTCAAAAACAAAGGGTGTTCGGGGATTCGATCCGCAGGAAAACAGATAACTGATTTGGAATTTTACTCAAATACTACATACAGTTGTATCTAGTAGCTTTCAGGATGAAGGAGTTGTCGGATTGGTGGAGGGAAAACTTGTTACCTGTCAAACTGGTTCTGGATTTCTGGTTGCTGGTTGCCGTGTGACTGGTTGCAGACTTCTGGTTGCCATGTGACTGGTTACAGACTTCTGATTAACT
This sequence comes from Mycena kentingensis (nom. inval.), assembly GCA_014461125.1. Taxonomy (NCBI): domain Eukaryota; kingdom Fungi; phylum Basidiomycota; class Agaricomycetes; order Agaricales; family Mycenaceae; genus Mycena; species Mycena kentingensis (nom. inval.). Next base: position 1,731,296 of record JACAZG010000005.1, on the reverse strand, counting down.
GGTTACCAGGTGGTTCCGGATTTCTGGTTGCTGGTTTGTGTTCTGGTCGACTGGTTCCGGTTCACGCGTGAGATAGAGGGAAAACCTTGTAAACTGATTCTGAAGAACTCGCGTGAATAACAGAAATCAAGTCCAGAGGGAATCAATTCTAATCTAAAATTTACATCCAAAATAGATTGGCTTAAATACTAATTCTAAGAGCTTCGGATCCAAACAAGTACAAACAATGAGTCATTTTAATATTTATCACAATCTGTGTAATTCCTCCTTAATTCCTGCCTTCGGGGTGTCTACAGTCGCACTTTGAGAAATATTCTCACACCTGTCATGCTTTGGCTACAGATTTGAGTCAGTTTAGCTCACTCTGAGTCATTTTGCACAGCCTTTCTGGACCCGGACACAGCCTTGAGCTGCTACGGACCTGAGTCAGAATGACTCGGCTTGAGTTGAGAGAGGCCGCACGGCCTGGTACATTGTGAACTACTACCACGGTTGAACATTGTTGATTGGCTAATTAATCAAATTTTTGTAGGGTGCTCTGGCAGCATGCTCTTCATCTCCCCAATTCACAGATTTTGACCATCCAAGGTCAACTTCCTATTTTATGACAGGTATTTTTACTTGCTTCTGGGTACATTTTTCACCAGGGATCACATGTTGGGCATCTGTTTGCCCTAACATGTCAGAACGAGGCCAGGTAGGGCTCGGCGACGGGATCGGGATTCGGGAAGTTTCCCGATAGCTTCCCGACGGGAAGTCGGGTTTCGGATACGCGGGACAAAGAAGGACGGTTTGAGCCCCAAGTGGGGTCGTTACTAAGACGAGATAGAAGCTACTGTAAGGCTCTATCGAGTCGGGTTAATATACTAGTGGTTTCCCTTTGTTAACCCTCTCCGTCTGACTGTCCTCCTTTGTGTAACCCTTTATGTTACACAAAGGGATGTTGGTAGTTGATCGGTGATGGGGGGCGTTTCATGACATCACCCCCCCATTAAGGGCGTTCGTCCCGAGCGCCTTGGATATGTCGAAAAAACTTTCGATGCTGAAAAAAATTTCCTGATGCTGGCCTTTTGTTCTCGACGGGCGCCGGAATTATTCAACGATTCCCGGAGTATTTCAACGGAGCGTTCTCGACGAGTTACACCTCGGAGTATTTCAATCGCTTCGGCCCAATCAGCAGAGGGAGGCAATCTCCCTCGCATAATCCAATCTTAGCGAGTAGCTTGCCCGGAGCAGTTCCGGGTCCTCCCGGGGTTTCCTTTCCCATTTTCCACGTTGCGTGCCTGGACGGCGTTTAAGCTCGAGGCTTCTTTGCTTCCAAAATTTCGAAGCTTCTAAAGCTTCTGTGCTTCTCCGCAGTCTCCATATTCCGAACCCGACTCATCGTCGGGAATGTATCGGTTTAGCCTTTCGGCTCCCACGAAGCTTCCATTGATCGTGTCTCAGTTCCCTTTATAAAGGGCGAGTCGGAATTCTGGTCTCCCTTTCGCTATGTCGTTCTCTCGCCCCTCGAATCCCGAAATCGTCCGTTCTGACGGCTCTCGTCTTTCCGACGAGGTGTGGCGGCCCACGCCGTCTCGATTCTCCCTTGTGCACCCCTCCGTTTATCCCGGGTTGCACCCCCGCGTCTTGTCGGCGTATCTGGATCGTGAGGATCCCATCTGGCCTTTCGCTCCCTCGTCGCACCCAATAATCTTCTGCCCCATCGACGACTTTAATCCCAACTCCTCCGCCACTTATGTGCCTGTCACCGCTTCCCCCGTCTATACGACGGCACCTCCTCCTTTAGACCCGGCTCCTTTTGGGTTCCCCTCTCGCCTGTCTCGGCAGCTCGAAGGTCTGCCTTTCTGGGACCAAGTTCGCGTTTGGCGTCCCGCGTCGCGCCCGTCCCGCACGTTCTCCACGTCGTCCACTCCTCCTCGTCTCTTCGACGAGTCGCAACAGGCGTGGGACGATATGGGCCAATGGACGCGCGACGACTACTACCACGCGCAGTTCTTGGTTTACGCGCAGCTAATGTGGTGGGAGTGTTGCGTTCTGGGGCCGTACCAGCGATGCGCCGGTGTTATTTTTGATCGATCCAACCCTCGCCCCTCCATCGAGATCCCGATGCCGAATCCCGCGACGGGCACCACCATTGCCTCGCTGGACGTCCGCGAAGAGTTGGATACCCGGAACGACGCGCTGTTGGAAGCGTGGCGCCCGTTCTGCCGCGACCCGACGGAAGATACCGTCGTGGTAATTGTGGAGCCCCTGGTACGTCCCGTTCTTCGCCATCTTCACGCGTTGACAGTTCCCAGCTTTCCCTCTGGCACTTCCTCCTCCTCCTCGCCCATCTCGGGTTCCCGGTGTTCGTGTCCGAGCGTTTCCTCGCCGCCACCGAGTTTATAGCTCGTCTGGCGGGTCCCGTTCGTCTCGACCTCGGTCCTGACCCCGCTCGATTCGAGTTCGACGATGAAGACCCGTCGGGTTCCGTGCTTCGCTTCGTATCGCCGCCGCCCGAGAGCCCGTTCTACAACCGCGCCTGGCGAGGTTTCCGCAGTCCGCGGGACATCTCCGTCGTTAGTTTCACCGACCCTCGCCAGGTGTGGAACGAGGGCCGTTTTGCTGGGTTGGGAGCCGCCACCGGGTTCAGGTTCGACGGCATGTTGGACGCGCTGGAAGGTGCGCATTCCAAATCCTTTGTCCTTACTAACCACTGATCGCCCTTCTCTAGCGCTGCTCCATCCTCGGTTCGGGGCCGATAACGTTACCCCCTGCCCCGGGACGTTCCGGCTGGTGGCGGAAGAGGACACCGACGCTCGGTGTTGGGAGGAAGGAGGTGCCTTGTGGCGATTCGAGCGCGACACGCGCGCTCCCTACCCCCTTCCCGCCGATCCCGCGTTCGTCGAGTAGTTGTCGGGTTTGACCCCGCCTCCATCCCCTTTACCGACACCGCCCTCTCCTCCCCGATCTCCGGTATCGCCGGGGGTCCCCATCGCCCCCGTATCAGTCGACGATGCGGCGGGTACTTCTAGCGACGTGGAAATGGCCGACGTCGAAGTCGAGCCCGCCGTTCCTGGTCCGTCCTCGGCGCCTCCCACTCGCGATTCGCCCGAAGTCCCGGATTCCCCGGGTTTTATCGAGGCGGAGCCACCGACTCCTCCTCCAAGTCCCCGGCGTATCCGGATTCGGCATACGCGGTCGCCCTGTGGTACGGAAGGCGTCGAGGTTATCGACGAGACAGCGGGTCGGGACTCCCAAGAAGGGGGAGGCACCGGGCCGACCCCTACATCGGTGGTCACCCCAAACTCCTCCGCCCCTGGATCGCCACGTCCCGCTCCGTCCCACAAACGCCGCCGTTCCCCATCATCGTCTTCCTCTTCCTCCGAGTCGGCTCCCGAAGACGACCAGACGGGGGCGACCTCCCGCCCGTACGGAACTGTGGGTCCGGGCGAGGCCTGTCGGAGTTCTATTCCGAATAACCCGCGCCTGAGTCCTCCTCCTTCCCGTCGTCGCAACCGGCCGAGTCCCGCCTCCGCGCAGGATTTCGTGGGAGGTGTGCCCCGAGCGCTGGTGCACCAGCCGCTCGGCCATCGCGCCTTCTTCCCGGGGGAGTCGCACGTCCGGCCCGTCGGGCGAATCGTCCGTACTCTGTCGCCCAGTTGCGCTCGGTGTCGGACACAACACCGGCTTTGCGCCGTCGGCGAGTCGGGCCCGATTTCAACCAAGGCGGGGAAACCTCGTTCGGCTTGCGACACCTGCAAGCGGAACAACAAGTCGTGCAGCTCTTGGGGCCCCATGAAGGCGGCGTACGAAGCCGGCGACCTGGCCAAACTGAGCGAGTTCTCGTTCCAGTACTGGCAGCATGTGGGGGACCGATGGTACGAGTTAATGGAGTACGACTTTCGCGCCGATTGGGGTTTGTTAGCACCTCATGCACTCAAATAATTCCGAATAATGCCGCGCATGCGCGGGGAATGTTTGCAAAGTGCCGGGCAAGCCCAAATTTGGATGAATTTGATGTTTTGCTTGTAACTCCGCGGGTTTTGAGTTTCAGATGATGGTCTCTAAATGGAAATTGATCAGATAGATAAAATGAAGATAAAATTTATCGTGGGAAAAATGGGACAAAATAGTGATGGGAGCTCTGATGTTGGGGGATACGCTTGGTTAGGGTTAGAGTTAGGGTTAGGTTAGGTCAGGATTAGGTTAGGTTAGGTCAGGATTAGGTTTAGTTAGGGTTAGGATTAAGTTAGGGGTTTGTTAGGGTTCGGGTAGGTTAGTAGGGACGTAGAAAGAAAAGGGTGATAGAGACTGATGTGTTCATGAACAGGCTTAGCTGAGCATGCCATCAGAAAGCCAGACCTAAAAAACCCCTGGGGACACACTTACATAAGCCTAGAAGGCCTCTCAATAAATAATAATTAACATCGTAGTCTGTGCCATGCATAGGGGCTTGTTTCCCAAAAAGTCCGGGCAAGAGCCCAGAATAATTGCAAACATTCCCCGCGCATGTGCAGGATTATTTGCAAATGGGTTGACTGCAGCTGCTCTTGTTAGGTGCGTCGCTTTCTTGATTGAATTTAGCCCCCGTCGACGACGACGACTAACGAGTCGTCAGTCGGGAATCGGGTTTCCTATTCGAGCCTGTTGTCGGCGCTCCAGCCTCGGCATAACACCGAGCGTTCCCAACAGCGCGCCCAACAGCGTCGCCCTCCAGCCGCCAAGAAGCAGCGGCGACAGTCCCCAGCGTCGAAACCCTCCGCGCCGGATTCTTCGCGGGGCGCAGCCGGGTCTTCTGGATCATCGAGACCCAGCCCGAGTCGCCCGTCGGGTTTCCCATCGGGGTTCCCGTCGGCTTTCCCGCGTTCAGATGCGGGATGGGAAGGGGCGCGGGAGCGTCGGGCTCATCGCCCGGCGTCTCCCCCTCGGCATTCTCCGCGTTCGGCTTCTTCCCGCCGTCGACCTGACTCTCCGCCTCCTCGTCGTCGTCCGTACTCGCCTTCTCCATCCGCTCGCCGACCGAGTTCTCCCCCTCGTGTCCATAGAGCGGAATGGTCTGAAGCGCCGCGACACGACTCTCCCCGTCCCCGGACTCCGCCCCGCGGGCCACGTTTCCGGGGCCCCACAGTTGGGGTTGGCGCCACCGATTGGAACCTTCCGCGCGGTCCCCGGGCAGACCGAGGTCGTTCCTCGTTCCCGGGAGACTCTCCGCGAGTACGTCCGTTCGCCTCTGCCCCGGCTCCCTCGCCCGCGTACTGGGAGCGCACTCGGGACGCGCGGCGGTATTCACCCCCGTATCGGGAGACGCGGCGACCTCGCTCCCCTTCTCCGGCTTCTTCGCAGTCGTTTTCGGATCCCGAGTCCTCCTCGGTGACATCGCGGGCTCCTTCTCCGTCGTCTCCTTGCCGCAGACAGGCGGATGTTCCTCCCAACAGCGTCGACGATCGCGGTCTATTCCCTCGTTCGATGTTGACTTCCGACCTTTCTCGACTGGATCTCCAGATCCTCGACCGGGTTTGGGGCTCGATGTCGATGCCGGGCCGTCTCGACCGTCCCGACCCCGAAGCCGGGATGGTCAACTTGGACGTGTGCCAGGCCGCCGCCCACGCCTCCTCGCCTATTCCTGGTTCCGCGCCGCACGGCCAGCGGTTGTCTTCGTGGGGGCACACGATGCTGCAGTCGGATTACGAGTCGCTCAACCCCCACTCGGCGCACTCGCTGCTCGGGATTCCGACGTATGTCTTCGCCCCTGCCGAACAGTTTGGGACTTTCACCTGTCGGGCGGACAGCGCCCTACTAGCGGCTTTGGCGGCTCGCACTGACGACCACCGTTCGATCCGCTTCCTGCAGTACGTCTCGCAGGTTGCGTTCGTGGCTTCGGTGGAGGCGGCCCGTATCTGGAATCATCGGCACCCGGATCGGTACGACGAGGATTCGCTGGCGGGATATCGGGATCGCGACCCAGCGACGTACCCGCCCGAGCCGGTCGACCCGGCGGCGGACATATCGGCGCTCCTTTCACGCTGGTTCCCTCCTTCCGCCGAAGAGGCGGTGCAGTCGAATCTCGCCGCCGTCGAGGAGCCCGAGAATACGCCGTCGGAGTCATCGAGGCGTCAGGGACCGAGTCGCAAGGGCAAAGAGCGGGCGCGCTGAGTTGGTTGGGTTTCGGGTAGTTGTTTGTTTTTTCTCTTTTTGTTTTCTTTTTGCTGCATTCGTGGGGTCTCCCCATGTACTTGTATTCGTGTATAATTTATTGAGTCGGACACATTGTCTTTTCGAGTGTGAAGAGGAGTCGAGTTGGGAGCAAGGGTAGGTAATGAGGGGGTATCGGGTTCCCTCTGTCGAGTTCCTCAGGGCTGGCGCCGTCGACTAGGGGGCGCCCTTCCTCTCGGGGTTTGTTGCCCATATCCTCCATCGGGAATGATGGTCCTGGGTATCCATACCCGACCATTACAGCCAACTCCCTCGTGGGCTGGGCAGTGGCATCGGTCCCGCTGATGCATCGGGTACTCGGTGGTCCGAGGGGAAAGTTTGTCGGGCGTCGGGTTGCGGGCTTCCAACGAAGGGCGGAATAGGCCCCGTAGGGTTCGCCCGACCCCAGCGCCCAGCTGGAGTATTAAGAGAATCCGCAGCAGTTGCTCGAGCCTTTCGTTTAGCGGCATTCCCGGTTATTAGGGAGCTTCTATCTTCTGTCAGAACGAGGCCAGGTAGGGCTCGGCGACGGGATCGGGATTCGGGAAGTTTCCCGATAGCTTCCCGACGGGAAGTCGGGTTTCGGATACGCGGGACAAAGAAGGACGGTTTGAGCCCCAAGTGGGGTCGTTACTAAGACGAGATAGAAGCTACTGTAAGGCTCTATCGAGTCGGGTTAATATACTAGTGGTTTCCCTTTGTTAACCCTCTCCGTCTGACTGTCCTCCTTTGTGTAACCCTTTATGTTACACAAAGGGATGTTGGTAGTTGATCAGTGATGGGGGGCGTTTCATGACATAACACATCCACTTCTCATTGAGTTGTGATTGCAAATATTCCTTGACACTTTTGATCCAACAATCATGTCGTGCGCTCCTCGCATTCATCTCAACAGAAAGACCTGGGGCGGAATATGTTCCAACCTATAAGCAGCTTTTCAAAGTTATATGATGTGTGCCGCAAATACGTCGGGCCGCCTGTCGCAGAGGGCACAAAGACAGCTGCTTGGAGAGAGAAAATCAGATGCTTCTGCATCGCAAAATAAATTGGTCTTAGAACTTGCTTTACCATAGTCTAATACTGCTCGTTTTATGGACACTCACCATTTTTTCCAGTTTTTGCGCATACCGGTTCTCATACTTGGATTTCTTCCTCGTGTTTGTGGCGCGGGACATTCCTCCTTTGTGTCATCGGCACGGGACATTTTCTTGCTTACTCTATGCAGGATGTACTCTTTCCCCATGCCCTCAGCATGGGACGTTCCTCCTTCACTTCTTCAGCGTGGGACATTCTTTTGTTATGCCCTCGGTGCGGACATACCAGACCTCTTGATCACAAGCACCCTTTGTTCTTAGAGGGGTGCAGATCTCTTGGCTCTTACTCCTGCCTTGCCCCACAGGGCAACATTCTGCTGCCACCGGGGGCAAATGAGAAGGACCTTGCGGACCAATTCACCACTCTCAATGAGCTGCAGCACAAAGCCACAGCTGCAAAGATAGCCCTCAATGGAGAGGAGGAGGAGGTCAAGCGCATCTGTGACTGGATTGTGCTCAGTGGCGACCTTTTGCACTGGCTCGGCGGTAACAAGTGCCCGCGTCTTCAGTTCCACGCTCCAGAGAGTGCCGTTGCGGGGCGTCTCTCCACTTGAACATACATTAGAGCGTGGAAGAAGCAGGACAGTGTAGCGTGCACCACATCCTCCTCCAGAAACTGTATGTAAGTATCACGGTCAGACAAGCCCTCAATGACGTGGGATGTTGTGATGCCCTGGTTGAGAGCCATGGCGCCAATGCCCGTGTAGCATATCTTGCGGATGTACAGCTGGTAGATGCGACACACTGTTGTAACAACCGTGCCCCAGAGCCAACACTTTAGTCACTTGAGCCAAAAGGCCGCTATGACCGGATACTGGTCATAGGCTCCCGGGCTATATATATTAGTTATATGTGCTCTTCCTGCACACATATAACAGTACCCCCTCCTTAAGGCACTGAACCCATGAAGTGCGGATTGTCCGGAATTGGACGGATTTAGGGACTGTGACCCTGGGAATCGGGAATTGACCCCCGGTTGTGCACTTCCACAAGTACCAACATATATAGTGAGCCCCCAGCCATGAAAGACTGTAAGCAGTCATATGACAGTTCAACTTTGAAGTGGGCCCGGAAAGGGAAATGCCACCCAGAGGGGATTGAACCGTCGACCACCTGGTCATCCGGTCATACTGTAACAACCGTGCCCCAGAGCCAACACTTTAGTCACTTGAGCCAAAAGGCCGCTATGACCGGATACTGGTCATAGGCTCCCGGGCTATATATATTAGTTATATGTGCTCTTCCTGCACACATATAACAACTGTGGAGAAAACATAATATAACCTATGGGTATACTGTACTATTTTAACCTGAAGTCCGGTTACATGTTACAGAGGGGGTCCGCACTCGGACCTATACACTTGTTGTTACATGTTACAAGCTGGTTGGGGTTCATGATTTGGCCATCAAAGTTGCCCAAAAGGGCAACTTTTCTGTCCTGGCTTTGCCAGAATTCCCTTTTATGGTAATTTTGATCCCATCAGATATGTAACTTTCCGGACAATTTGTGTTACGGTGTTACATGGCCAGACTTAAGGTCGAAATAGTACAGTATGTGAAGCATATTTTGTATATGATCAACATATGCTCCAACATATTATCAGCATATAACCTATGGGTATATGCAAGGCATATGTGAAGCATATTTGATTTTTGCTCAACATATGCTTTGCATATGCTGCAGGGATATAAGGCACATATGCTCATGGAGCTGTAAGGGCAACTCTCCAGCAGCTGTATGCTCTGAGCTACACAGGCAGCACTGGCAGAGGGATCCAAAGACAACAAGTCTAAGGAGCCTCTGCTACCAATGATGCCTCGTCTAAGGGCCTGATCACATGACTGTGCACAGACCAGGTCAGGTGAGCGAAAGAAAGAAATGTAAACCAAATCAAAGTAGGCCGACGCGCGGCGGTACACAAACAGAACATTGTGTGTTTATTGTAAACTGGGCGGAGGCTAGCTTATTTTTCTGGTTGTATTTAACTCGAACTCGCTGTAGCTGTTACTTTCTTGGCGTTTGGGCTATCATCTGGTTCCTTGTTCGCTTCGCGTTTCAAAGTGTCTGTTTGGCCAAATTAGTGTCTTGTGTGCGGTTATGGGGATATGTTTCACCATTGCCTACTATCGCGCTTGGTGAGCCGGGTGCAATGGAGGTTATGGGTGGACTCGCCGATGTTGGTATGGTGGTGGTTGGGTTTGCGCTTGATGTCGTCGCCGATGCACTACTAGCTCTCGCGCTGGTGAGCACTGCTTCAGCGGCCTCTCGCGTTGCCTTGGATTTTGCCAATAGTTCAGCGGCAAAGTCCTTTTGTTTTTCGATTGCTGCGCGCGAACTTGGCGGTGGACGGAACGGGCCACTCGCTTTGTATGGGCTAGTTCGCGCAGCCTCTGGGCCAGCAAGAATTACAATCTGCTGTGGCGCCGCTACATTATGTGAGCTTGATTCGAAATTATGATTTGGATGTACCGGTGAATTTGTCTTCTCCATCGAGAAAGTAGTGCGCGAGTGTGAAGTGGACCTCGACCAGTGTCCCCGGCATGATTTTCTTCGCAGCGTCGGTGATGAGGATCTTATTTTCCTTGTCGTCGAACGCGTTGAATGGAGCAATTATGTGCGTTGAAATGATTTCTTTGAGAGCATCCTTGTAGTCAGGCGTAACACGCCATTTATCGATAGGAAATTCCGTTTGGTCTTGGATTTTATTAGACTCATGAGAGTGTCTTTTATCCTGAATTAAATACCTGCTGGGATCGAGCCCTACGACGAGCATTAAATTGAGATTGGGTGGGCTGCACAGTTGGTAAAACACTGACCTTGGGAATAAAGATTGGGCCTGCAAGACGGATGGCCGGTGTTGGGATTCCATGAATGGTGGTAATGAGGCTAACACGCTTCGTACTCTGCGCCACTGTGCCTTGTAGCTTGAGCAAGTTGTTGACTGCTAGTTCGTGGTCTCCCTTCAACAGTCCTTCTGCGCGGTTTAGGCCTAGACGGTATCATTGAGTGGGTTGATTACGAGTTTGTACTAGACATTAATACCGGGCGCGGTAATCTGGAAGGTGTATTTCGCCTTGGAAAATTTGCGGTTGCTGCCGTGGTTGCCGATGGAGCTGAGAAGGCGAGCATCATCCGAAACGACCCCGATTACGATGAACGTTGCGTCGGGCATGTTGACTTCGTTGAGAGTGGGGTCTGAACAGTCTTTCGCTATTTTTCCGGTTCCAAATTTTACCCATTTAACGACCAGTTTGGGAGAGTGAGTCAGAAGTTCTCCTCCGAGATACTCTTTGAGAGTCGCGAGCTCGTCGCGGTGTTTGCTAAGGTCAAGTGTCATGGGCAGTAGTTCTAGTATGCTGTGCGAGAGTCTCGGGGCTTTTTATACGTTATTTGTAAAGCAGCCGAGCCCTATAGAGTTCCCTGAGCTTCCATTTTGCGAAGCAGCAAAGCTTTCTGCGCAGTATTAACCTTTGGACACGTTGGAGATTAACTGTACCGCCAGTCGCAGCTATCTCGTGCTGTTCCAGCCATGTTAGTGGTTGAACAAGACATGCTGCGGCAAGACTTGAGGATGATGTTGGTCTGGTAGCTGCAGTGGGAAGGGGCCATACTTTCAACCCAGCGTGGTAACATCAAAGTCGGCCACTTTCGTTCGCGCTACCATCTACGTGTACTGGTACAGGCGGTATTTCATTTTACAACCTCTCTCCCGTTATAAAAGTGTACCATGCTAATTCCTCTTGCGCTTTTTCTAGTGTCTTTTGCGCCAATTGTATTAGTCGCCGTTCTTCTGCTCTAACTTCTTGCGGCGCATGGTTCTCGATCTTCTTTGGCTCGACGGCACCGAGAATGGCGAGTCCGTTTACACTGTCTGGTCCACAGCAAATACGGGATAGCATGACATACGAGGTCGCGATGGATGCGGAGCTGGCAAGATGTATAATCGCGGCGTTCAGCGACCGACTCTGCGAGTTGTGTGCCGTGAACGCAAATCCCGGGACGATTGGTAACTGGCGTCTGGTACCCGTGTAGGTAATTCCCGTCCGAGAGCCCATATATTTGAGCCCTTCCGAGATGGTTGGGATTACAACACGATTTGGGTATGCGGCATTTGCGTCTCGGGATCGGTACCCAGGGATATCGAGCTCTGCGCTGATCGTGTAGCGTCGACCGTTTTGAACGCGATAATCGATGCGTACGACACGTCCCGGGCTTCCGTTTGAAATGCCGAGTTCAACAGCAATGTTGTCGATGATGTAGACGGGCATTCCAATTGCCAGTGGGAGACGTCCGCACAAGTCGTGTGCTTGGGATTTTGGTGGAGTATCCCAAGCATCCTTGGCATTCTGACCTCGCAATTCGACTTTTTCGCCTTTGTGTGGGCCGGGAATGGAGTCCTGTGCGAAATATACGGCAAATTCTTGATCTGTCGTGTCCGCGAATGCTTGCGCGGATAGCCAGTTGTGAGTATTTCGGACATGGTTGGTGTATGTGATTAATGGAGCCGCCCAGTCGGGATTGGAGACCCATTTACTGATATTGGTAAAGTCTTTGTCCACACAATTTCCGGGTGTTCCGAGGCAAAATTGACGCAGATACGATAGGTCGGAGTCTTCTACCTCTGAGGATGTGGTGCAGATGCCGCGCCGCAAGCGGTTGAGAAGTGCGATATAAGTTGTCGATTGTGCGATAATTTTTAATCGCTTCGACTTTTCTGCGCACGTTAAGATTCAAAGGTTGGACCGTGCTGCGCTCGCTGTGTATATTTCCGTATCGGTGGTCGAAGAGAGGTGCGGTCTTTGGGCCATTTAACTGATACTCGTCCCCCGGAAAGTAAAAGATCCAGATCCCCGAACGGGTTGTGTTCGCAGTTTCGTGCTCGCTTGAGATTGAAGCCACCTATGTAGCCCACATTTCACCACCTGTTAGTGGTGCCAACCTGCCTGGATGGCACCACTAACAGGCGGCGAGACGGTGGGCCGCATAGAGGTGGTTAAAGTGGCGGGTAAAGTGGTAGTTAAAGTTGGTCCAGAAGGCAGTGAGATTTGGGCTAAGTGCTTAGTGGTTGGCTTGTGTGGGGGTGAATATAGTTTGGGTAGGGGTGGCTAAAGTTGGAGCACTTTTCAATTCTGAATGGGTACAAAGTGCTTGGTGGTCTACGGTATGTGGTGGTGAATAAAGTTGGGTGGTGGTGGGTATTCTTCAAAGATTTCTACATTGCTACAATCATCCCAGTCAAGTCACAACCACCTGTTAATGCCACATGGCCTCCCCAGTTAGGGAGACTGTAGCCCTGGGGCAGTTTGCCTAACTAGGGGGCATTCTAGTGATTTCTGTCTTCTGCAATATATGTTGGAACAAATGCTGCAGTATTTGCTGCAAAGGCACTGTCCCACTGCTATAAATTAGCAATAAATTGATGTATTTGGAGGCATGGTCCAATAGGGCAAGTTCTCCTGCTATAAATACACAATAAATACAGCCGGCGGGGACTTGTGTGCATATGGCCGGGTGCTCTGCTATAAATGTGCAACAAATTGATGGTGGCTAAACCTCATTGCATTCATCAATTTCCACTAGGTGTCTCTGCAGTCTCTGCCTCAAATGTTAGGGCTATAACTCTCAGCAAAGGACTGATGGGTCTGATGCCATCGTTAAGGCTGCAGCCCACTACCCGTGACCAGTTGCTTCAAATGAGCTTGTCCCAGTATGGCCATGGTGTGGCCAGTCGACCTGATGTCACATATGTCACAGAAATCAAAGATGTCAGAAGCATCTAGAGCTACACTATTTCTCAATTGACACATGCTCTTGGCTCAATGCTTAGGCTGTTACAGGCCAAACACTAATGATATTAGTGATTGCCTAGTAATGGAGGCCCATCTCAGCAGGGCCACGACCATCTTCCTTAATTCAACCTGTCTCCTGTGACAATAACCAGCCTGCATCATCCAACTCCCTCACTAATCATTTTAATCTGATAGGCCCTTGTCCTCAGGCCAAACAGAGTTTACATTAAGCGATAATCTGACAGCTGATCAGGCACCGGATAAAGGCTCCTATCTATTCAAATATCTCTGCTATCTTCTCCCACCTCAAAACTAGCTTTTCTATGACTTTATACATATTTACATTCAAAATCCGTTATCTGTTAGCAAATCAAGGCTGTATAAATCCAAATCCAGATCATAGATAATGCTCAGTTAGGGGCTGCTCACACAGTACTTGGTTGCTGGATACTATGAATATAGAAATCTGTGTCAAGCTAATCCCGCATTGTAATAAACAATATATTCCCACTTTGCAACCTGCACAGAACATCATCTGCCCTATATTGACGGATCCACCCGGCCGATAACATTGATCTGAGTAGTTATATGGCTGTGGAGTGTGTTGGTACTGCCGGATCCAAGGTTAGCTCTGTGCCGTGCTGATGGCCAGTTATATTGAACCCACATTCTGGAATATTGGTGATAGGATAATGAGATGCAGAAGGATGATATGTAGCAGGCGAGTACATATTCTTGGGGCGACATGTCTACTCTACATCTCTGAAATTTATTGGCATCATTCATGCGTCCCTCAAGCCAGGGCTGAGGGATCTACCTTTGTCAACTTCATACTGATAAGAGATTTATCAAGGATCCAGAATAGCTATGAGGTTGGTTCAAGTACCTATTGCGCTTTCTCAATGGCCTCTACAATCTGAAATTCAAATATGCTCCACTATCCGAAATTATGTTTTTGGGATAGTCGAAATTTGGAGACCTCCACTTTGCCATAAGGACACCAACCCCATCCTCAGCCTTCACTAGTGGCACTCTCCGCAACTACTGCTGATTATTGTTCAGGAACCCAATGGGTATCTAACTGCCACTAACTGAGTTTCTGAAGTGCCCCCAGCATCACCCTACAAGCTTGTTAGGTGATCAAGAAAGGGAAATTGCTGGTTTAGCCTCAAGAACCCTCAGGAACAAGGGCTATGATGCATGATCTGCCCTCAAAGTTGGTTGGTGGGTAGGGACCATATGTCCCAGCATGTGTATATGTTTGATGCATAATCCCTGGTCGGATCCCTTTGAGATTGACACAGACCCCTGGCTACACAGATAAATAGCAATCTTGCTGAACGTTGTCAGCATTGTTACATGAGGGTTTGGTAGACCCTTTTGTCATCCCTGGACCATTGTGGGCTGTCCCCTGCCCAGTGAGCATGAATGTTGACCCTCACCCGGCTGGCATATGAAGGATTGAATATATAGCGTAAATTGCCATGCAAAGCTTGCCTGGAAGAGAATAAAAATCTGATTGTCTGAAGACCAATGCAGGAAGCTAAAACAATGTCAGGGTGTTTTCAAACAAGCTTATCCGTAAAGATCCTGCAGAGATATCAAGGAATCATTACAATATCAAGAGGCGAAAGCTTTATGCTTGCTATATAGGTGGCCCTGGGAATATTATGAACCATATTACAAATCACAAGGATGGATAGAGTCTATATGTGCCTAGCTGCCTCATGACTATCCTTATCACCCAACAGATTGCCGATATCCACTGTGCTGATTCAAGATGATGAAGTATCAAATGAGCTAGATGATATGATAGGGGTACTTTTACAATAGTCGGAGCCATATAGGTCTTGAAGATCATTAGACCATAGTTCCTGATGCCTTATTCTAGCGGCTACATCTGCATCAGTGAGGATCAGATGATTCTTCGGTCTGTAATAGCCTAAGCATTGTGCCAAGTACATATGCCATTGAGAAGTACTGTAGCTCTAGATGTTCCTGACATCTTTGATCCCTGTGACATCTGTGACATTAGCTAGGTTAGCGGCACCCCGCGCATCCTGGGATAAGCCCATTTAAAGCAACTGGTCAAGAGTAGTGGGCTTCAGCCTTAACGATGGCATCAGACCCAGCAGTCATCTTGTGAAAGTTGTAGTCATTGAAATTGGCGGAGCTTGGAGAGTAGCGGACCATCTGCGGCACAGGGGAGTGTGCCATCAGTGTCAGGTGATGATGGTCATGATGCATATGTCATATGAGGAGCGGGTTGCAAACTTGGAGCGGGCTGCAGACTTGGTAAGCTCCTCAGGTTAGTCAGGTTGAAATGGATGAGTCTGATGAAGATTAGACACCATCAATTTATTGCACATTTATGGCAGAGCACCCAGCCATACACACACAAGTCCCCACCAGCTGTATTTGTTGTGTATTTATAGCAGCAGAACTTGCCTTATTGAGCCATGCCCCCAAATACATCAATTGATTGTAGATTTATAGCAGTAGGCCACCTCGGGATTAGCAATGTAGAAATCTTTGAAGAATACCCACCACCACCCAACTTTATTCACCACCACATACCGTAGACCACCAAGCACTTTGTACCCATTCAGAATTGAAAAGTGCTCCAACTTTAGCCACCCCTACCCAAACTATATTCACCCCCACACAAGCCAACCACTAAGCACTTAGCCCAAATCTCACTGCCTTCTGGACCAACTTTAACTACCACTTTACCCGCCACTTTAACCACCTCTATGCGGCCCACCGTCTCGCCGCCTGTTAGTGGTGCCATCCAGGCAGGTTGGCACCGCTAACAGGTGGTGAAATGTGGGCTACATAGGTGATTGAAGCATATTCTCTCGAAGTCCTCGCATCCCAAGAAATAGATCTCGTCAATGGACAAGGTTTTGACGAGGTTCAGTCTCTCCGTTAGCTTACGCAGCGAGGGAGAGTTGGCTTTGTCCATTTTAGCGCGGTCGCTGCGCAGAGAAAGCACTTGGTGCGTGGTTACACCATTACAGTTGTTCGCTGCAACACCAGTTGGTGCTGTGAATAGCAGCTCTTCTGACTTCCCAATAGCATTGTAGAATGCGCGAATTGCGTCGGAGACGTGAGATTTGCCCGCGCCGCCGGGCCCGCCAATAATCAACCTGAACGGTGTCTGCACGGTGGGTGTTGACCATCGTTCGATGTCTGCATTCACTTTGAGCAGGAACGCGAGCCGTTGCTTATTGTTTAGTGTGAACCGGTCAATAATAGCAATGGCCAGTTGTTTCCAGGCGTGAAGCTGGTCCCAGAATGTGCTATTTCCGTGGTGGTGGCGAAGTTATACGGTCTCGCGCTCGTTCGAGTTCTGCCTGGAACGTGGTAATGCGAGGTGGGGTGGGAGCTGTATTGCTTGTGGTGTATGGTGAGACACTGGCATTGCAAGATGTATCAGAAGTGTTGCTTGCTATTCTTATAGGTTAGTTTGGGCATTTTTATTAACTTGGATGTTGACCTGCAGCTGCAGTAGCGCGTACTTGTGCCGTTTCCTCTGCAATGAGTGTGGTTGCAAGACGGGCTTTGGCTAATGCTGAATCAAGGTCGGTTCCGACACAAGCAACGGCCATAGCCGCCGATGGCTTGAACTGAGGCAAAACTTTGGTGGCGTGATAACACGCTGCTCCGCGTGCCAGCGAAATTACTTCGTCTGTTGTCGATTGAGATCTTGCGCTGCAGGTTTCGCTGTAAGCTTCAAAGTCCTCTGCATCAGGAGCACTTTCATTGTCTTCAGGTTCCTCTTCGGTGTGCTCTTCAAGCTGCGCTAGCTGCCAGTCGATGTCATTGAAGAGGTTTTCCATGTCGTTTGTGCAGTGTGAGGTAAATCCCTCTGGACCCTTTGCATTGAACGATGCGAGTCGGGATTTGTACTCAGCGGAATAGTCGTCAGCTGCGCGTCTGCATTCCCACTGTTCCTGCATATGGCTGATAATTTCTTGGGATGCAGTGGAGAAACCTTCCGCATCAAATGCTTCAACCCAGCTGGTTAATGTCGATTTGAGTGGCTCTTTTATTGATCTGGCAATTTGTTAGCATCTAAAATGGGGATCAGCTTATGAATAACCGTTTCCAAGGCTTGAACAGGGCGAGCATTGCAATTGCATGCTGTGCTTTATGCTTCTCGAGATCGCTGCGGGGTACTGGTGTACCACTCAGGACAGGGATACATGGCTTTTTGCGCTTGCGTAGTGCATGGGTGATAAACTGAGGATGGTTTGGGAGGAATTTGTATATTTTGGCTGGCTCCAATGATGTTTCTAGTGGATACGGGGTATATTAGTGTGTTAGCGACAAATTGAACTAATGTTCTCACGGTTGATGGGTTCGTCTTCATCGTCGCTGTGGGTGGCTTGTTTTGTGCGATGCTTGCTTAATCGGATTTTCTCATATGGCGAAACTTGGTCCCACATGCAGATATTCTCCAGCTCTGAAGGACGGTAGAGAATATCGTGGACAACAGGATCTGGTGCCGGGGATGTATTCTCGTTTAAGATGACGTTTGAATCTCCCAGTAAAATTATTTCTTCTTCGTCTTCTTCGTCTTCACCACTGTTGTCCGTTCTAAAAAAATATTGGTGTTCAGTAGTCGATGTGAATATACATACTCTGATATATCGTTTGATATTGAAGTAAGTGCTGAATTTGTTGGCCTGTAGCTGAAAGTCAGTTATTTTCTTTTACTCAGCACTGGAGACGTGTTACATGTCCTTTTCAGCATCACTGTATTTTTTGAATGGTGGGAATTCCAATGAATCGAGCCAAGTTAGCATGCGACTCCAATAGCAAACGGAAAATTGAGCGCTGGTAGTATGGTTGGAGATACCGAGGAGGGCACATGCAACCTGCTGGCCGGAAAGCTCGCGATGTCCGTTGATCTGGTTCAGCATCTTCAGCAAGAGCTTTCGACATCGCTCATTGTCTGGGTTAGGGTTGCGACCTAGGTCCCGATCCAATGCTTGCGTTGCGGCTGCTAGAGCACTCATTATTACGGGCGGAGTCGAGAGTAGACTTTGCGGCATAGAAGGTGATGTATATGCTGAGAGCCATGGCAAGGTGTCCGGACCCGACATACTTGAGGTCCGTGTTACATTGCATAAATCCACTGGCTGTTGGATTATAGCCAACAACCCATTCATGCAGTCGCTTCATGAGGATCCTGCCATCATCGTCCATATAGGTTTGCGGAATAATGTCAAAAGGGTAGTTGTATCGGCAAAGAAGATTTTGATCTGCCTCGGAAAGAGACTGCTTGGAGAAATGGGTCTTCTTGAAGCATTCATCATTGTGCTTATGAACATGCTGGGATGTTTCCAGAATATCGCGGAGATATTGCGGCCAGGTGGTGTTGAATTCGGGATCATCGGGATGAGGAGGACGTCCCAGGAGGCAGTTGTGTTGTTGGTGTTTTGGTAGGCGGTCATTGGGAAAGGTTTCCGAGGGAAGTTCATGCTTTAGGATATCCTCCAACCACTCGAAAACTCGCCGTTTGAATGACTCATCTGCAAGCATTTTTTCCTGAAGAAGCTTTGGTGATGGTGCACCTGGATAAATTAGAAATGGGCAGTTGTGCGTTGTAATAGATACCTTCCAGCCAGATGAGCATGTGCATGTGGAGAGAGCCCCGGTTCTGGGCTTCATAGACTCCATAATAGTGCTTGACACGCCCAAATACTCCGACTCGGTCTGCACGGTTGCAGCCAAGGAATGTTCCGATAAACTCATCGACTAGAAGTTTGAAAAATTGAGCTCCGGCGATTGGATTGGATGCTAGTAGGCGACCTCGGGTAAAGGAGGTATATCGTGAGTCATGAGCGTTGAAAAGGGTGTCTATGTTGATGTCGGCTCCGGCGGTGAATGCCATGAGAGGGTTGTATGTGTCGGCAGGGTTAAGAGTGAAGAACAGCGAAAATGTTCCGCAAGCTCGCGTTATTGCGTGAATTTCTTCTCGCATTTTGAGGACTTCGGATTTTGAGCCCTCGATGTGGTCGGTGCTGTAGTCGACATATCGGAGTAGGGATAATGCTGTCTTCTCTCCTTCGGAAACTGCTGTGGGATTTGTGTGGTCTTTACGCGGCTGTACAACGGAATCTGCGCAAATGCGCCCGACTTGATGCAACGATAACACGTTGTACAAATCTGGTACCGACCGTCGTACAGACAATGGGATTCGAGCAAAGGCTCCTTATAATGCGTGCGAAGGAATGCGACTGCGCTTTCTAGCTTCGAGATGTCCAGCTGGCCTATTTCCCGCTGCTTTAGCTGGCATACAAGTTCATTGTAGCCGCAGAAGGAGCAGGGGCGGTGTTCGAGGGCGGCGCTCGACATGTGTTGATAATATTCGCGCATTATCTTGTGCGGTGAGTGAGTAAGTAACGGAGATGTTACGAGCATACATTTTTCTTGGTGTTCTCGGATAGCAAACGTGGCCAACTGGTTCGGAGATCATCCGCGTCGACTACGAGCGTGGTGCGTTGTTTGTGTTGCTGAAGGTGACGATTGTACGTCCTTCGAGAAGGCAGAGTACTGGCTGCTATTTCCGTTGGCGCCGCCGAAACACTGACCTGCAAGGAAAGATTTACAGCTGCGCGGCTGTTTGCGACATCATCGCTAACGCGCGTCAAAGCAACGGAAATCGCAGGAATGGGCAGAGAGATCTGCAAGGAGGCCATCGCGCGGCTTCTTTGCAACCGCGTGCTCACTTGCAAGGGTCACCAAGGCACCGTACGGAGCGAGGGTATCTCGATTGATGAGAGCCAGAAGGCTGTATTCAAAGACACGCTGCCGTTCGGTGTTGTTGAGACTAGTATCGTATCTACGTAGGTCTGCTTTCGGTATGAGTTGAATGAGATAGCGCGAGATGTAGGATACGCACCTGAGACGTCGGCGGCAGCACTTGGGGTGGATGCTTGTGTCTGGATGCGGGATTTCCGTGCCTTCTTTGCCGGAGATCCCTCGAGGGCACTTGAAGATTGGCAGTCAGTGCGAGGGCGCTTCATGACTGGCGGAGGAGAGAGTGATGGTGAGGGAGGGGAAGAGCAGACTGTGGACGCGGAAGGGCTGCGGGCGCGGATGTGTTACTTGCAATCAAAACTAGTTGAGACGGGACTAAAGACTGCTCTAGACCAAATGTATAATGCCGTAGCGTCTTTTGGCCATTCCTGGGCTGCATAAGCACAACCTCACTTCGTTCTGTTTGTGAACCATAAGTACGATAGATAGAGGGACGGAAGTTGGGGTGTGTATGCATGTATGTGCACCCCATATATGTACAAGGATAGAGAGAAAACAAATCATAGGGAAAGGAGCAAATCTACGATGTAACTGCAAAGTGCAGGAAACATCGAGATAGAACATCATATCGTAGCGCTGTAAGTACAGTAGGTAAGAAGATGGTATTTGGTGGGAGGGGTGGTTGCAATGTACCCAGTATATATACAGAGAAAGGAGGGGAATGGAAAAGGGAAAGAGACCAAAAAAGGAAAAAGTAAAGTAGGAGTATATGGCACACCGGGAGTTTCCCTTACATGGAGCATATTTTAATGAATCTCTGCGGATGGGCATGTGGCAGGATTCTGATTGGGATTCATCCTCATGGTGAAGCACGGTCATTACTGTGTTCCCTGGGCTATTCTAGGGGGCAATTCTGTAGTGTCACGGTTCAAGCCCGGACCAAACCTGGCCAACTCCCCATCCTGATACTGTGACAACCGTGCCCCAAGAACCAACATGATAGCTAACTGAGCCAAAAGGCTGCTATGACCAGGTAGTGGTCATGGCTGTCTGGGCCTATATATACTTGGTATATGCATGCATATAACAGATACCATCATGATGGCCAACCTCCGATACCCGATATAACCCTACCAGGGGCGCTCCCAACAACCTGAGAGTCCGATCGGATGTACAGGGTTATCCCTATAGTACATACCGTATATAACCCTAGTACAACTTTGGGAGGGGCTTAACCTCTCCCTCGTCTACACACTACTTTGCCCTTACCAGGGTTAGCAACTGTTCTCGAAGCCCGGTCTACTCCCGGCTCCTCGACGGCATCCAGTCCCCCGCCGGCAAGCCCAACCTAGTCCTGACATGTAGTGCCAAACGAGGAGAATAAGATGCAAGTTACCGCATATTTGTAAGTGCAGCCCTTGCATAGATATTCACCAATTACTCTGGGTCTCATGGCTGCCACATGCCATAGAGCAGAGACTGTTGCACCCCTCAGCTTCGTCCAGGGGTTGATTCTGTAGTGCCAACAACAAAGAGCAAAACGCTGTAAGGGGAAACGGGTTCCCAGTGCGCCACATCTAGTACCCTTACTTTCCGTTTTCTTTTTCGGGTCTCTTCCCCTTGTCCGTTCCTCTCCATTCTCTGTACGTATATTGGGTGCATGTCAAGACCCTTTCCCACCAAATACCATCTCTCTAACTACTGTACTTATAGCGCTACGATACAAGATTCTATCTCGGTATTTCCTGCATTTTGCAGTTACATTGTCGATTTGCACCTTTCCCTCTGATCCGTTTTCTCTCTATCCTTGTACACATATGGAGTGCACATACATGCATTTGCACCCCAAGTCTCGTCCCCCTATCTATCATACTTATGGTTTGGTTTACGTTTCTTTCTTTGGGTCACTTGACCTGGTCTGTGCACACTCACCTGATCAGGCCCTTAGACGAGGCATCACTGGCAGCAGAGGCTCCTTAGACTTGTTATCTTTGGATCCCTCTGCTAGGTATACCCTCAGTAGCCTTCTGTACATGTATTAGTGCTAATATACTTTGGATCCCTCTGCCAGTCTTGTCTGTGTAGCTCTGAGCATACACATCACCAAATTTGTCGTGCCCTCCTAAGCACCTTGGAAGCCCCTTATAAGTCCATAATCAGCTATAATCTGTCACAAACCTTGGTGCCTGCTTATATACTGGTCGTGAGAGTCACAAGGGCTTACAAGCTCTGCAAGGCTTGTGGACCTTGTAGCACTTTGTATAGTATTGTAAGGTGCTTGGGAGCGCGTGTAAGACTTGGGTGCCTTCTAACGACTACTTTGAGGATCCAGCGCTCACATGCAGGTTGATAAAGCACAGAATAACATTAATAGACAGATACAATGTACAAAGGCAGAGGCAGAGGAACACATGCAGGCCATCGGAATAGGTGTGCGCCCGACGCGGTAGTTGAACGAACGCAGCGCGCAATCGAGCGCTGTAGAAACCATGCACACACTGGGTGTAGGCAGGAGGCAATAAGCGAGTCTCACCTTTGGCAATGAAAGGACGCGCGTGAACGAGTCGTTGATGAAGCGCGAGGGACGAAAACTGGGCACAAAATAAGCGAACTGGGGCGGGGCAAGGCACAGTGCACATACGCGACTCTGAACAACGCCCTCAAGCCGACTCTGTGGTACGGTGAGCCGCAGCAAACAGCGTAGCTTGAAATCACTTACGAGGGAGCTTCCGCGCATCCGGAAACAAGCCTGCATGCGTTGTGAGCGTCGCATTAACGGAGTGAATTGGTACCCACAGGTAAAGCCAGAAGGAAGAGATACTCGGCGAGATCCTCGAGCGGCGGGCGCCGGGCGGAGACGGTCAGCAAAAGTTAGAGCGTATTGAAAGATGCGCGATGTGTCCTAAAGACACGTCAGTATCCGAGAGGAGAAAAACGCGCCGTAAGCAGACACCGGAACAAGGGCGACACGAGGGTGAAGCGAAATCATGGTCTGGTTGAATCCGAGGTAGAGTGAGACAAGGGAAGCAGCGCAGCACAGAGTTACCGACCTGGGAACATCCTGTGCATGCGCGTGCGGGCCAGGGCAGAGATTGTGAGCACTAAACGAGGATCAGGCCGGGAACCGCCTCCGGAGCTCATAGATATACCTAGGAAGCGCCTGCACGATCGTGAGTGTCACATACGCGCCCGTCGCTGCCAAGACATTCACAGCTAGAGATGCCCAACCAGAAAGATTCGAGCGGTGATGTGAGAGGCGGTTTGATGGTCCAGGCCTGGTGAGCCGCGTCAGAATGGTGCCAGAGACGGCAGAAAGCAGAGGGGACGCGGAGAGGGCGGGCAAGGAAGGGTGGGCCAGCAACGCGACCGTCGCGACACGCGACGCCGAAGAAGCAAGTGCCCCATGCCACACAGTTTGGATGTACCACGAACGCGAGATGGATTTGAAGGGGCTGCGTAGGGCGACACAGAGCAGACAGACACTACGGTCGCGCCAGGTCAATATATGCGCTTTTGAAGGGATATATGCGCACTTGTGGGTCTCAGAGACCAGGCCCAGTGAATGGCTCGTCATCTTCCAGCTGGTAG
This sequence comes from Mycena kentingensis (nom. inval.), assembly GCA_014461125.1. Taxonomy (NCBI): domain Eukaryota; kingdom Fungi; phylum Basidiomycota; class Agaricomycetes; order Agaricales; family Mycenaceae; genus Mycena; species Mycena kentingensis (nom. inval.). The sequence continues at coordinate 1,707,876 of JACAZG010000005.1, read as the reverse complement.
AATGCGGGTAAGCAAGTGTTGGCATGAGGGTAGTGCCGTTAGCCATAACGGACGGGAGGATTAACGAGGGAGCCTACGGTATGCCCAGCTGGGGCGGTCGTTAGCTGAGACCGAGCTCTTCACTGCCACATACCCTATCTGTTCCCCCTCGTTGTCCATAAGGCACGGATCTGCCTGCTCGCTACTCCCCGAATGGTCATCCTTGTGCGCCAACCTCGTCGCTCCGATCCGGCTCTCCAGCCCGATAGATGCTCGGTAGTTCGGACGGGTGCTGGTAACAAGGCGAGCTCTGGGTTCATGTGGGCGTTGGCGTTGAGGGGCGGGTAGAATAGAGAGGATGGTGGTGGGACGAAAGCAAGCCGCGTCGAGTCTGACAGCCACTGATGTGGCTCTTATAGCCGCTGCCGATGGCTATAATAATCCGAATCGCTATAGCTGCACCGTTCAAATTCGCCAGGGTGTGAGACCTCTTGGATGTCGACGTACGCTCCTCCGTCCTGCTCCGCAATTAATTGATCTTGGTGGGACATTACCATCACTCTGAGAGTACAGCTGCCGTCGCCGTCGCCGATAAAGAACCTGAATAGGGCAGGAGAAGGCGCTGTTTTGAGAGTGGAGGACACCCAGGGCGAACAGAGGTGTAGATAGATGTACAGTCGCGACGATGCCGCATATGCGATGATCCTTGTCCCGCTGCAAGGCTTATGTGGTGGTTGTAGGGGGCTCATAAGATATCTACAAGTATTATGACCCTCACAAGATATTACAAGGCACCTATAAGTTGGATACCAACCCGCTCCAAGCTTGTGACTAGCTTATAGGCACTTGCCGGGCCGGCAAGCGCTTATAATCATTCGACAAATTTGGTGATGCAGCAGCTGGGGAGTTGCCCTTACAGCATAACACAGCATAACAAGTCTCTCTCTCTGGGTCCCATACTGCGTGCCTGAGCCTGGCTGGAGAGAAAGAAAAGCTTCCTGGACAGCTGGAGACTGTCCCAGACCCCCAGTACGCTTCCCACACCCAGTCTGCCACATCACCAGTGTGCCACCCCTTCCCCCGCCTATTCCTCTCTTCACCCAACCTCTCTGGCCTCCCTGAGCCCTTCCCCCCGTCTCTCCCAACCCCACACTACCCCCACCTCTCGTTCCTTGGCCGTATCTGGCCTTATCTCTGGAGCTGGGTGATTTGCACCTCCTCCCCCCACTCCATTCTTGCTCCTCGGGTTTCTGTGCTTGGTGTAGAGCTTCAGAAGCTTGCACTGGATACACTCCCGCTTGCTGTACCCCTCCTTCACCGCCCAAGTCTTCCTGAAGTCCAACCCCTAGCCTTAGTTTGCCGGTTGACTAGGACCTCTCTGTGATTGCTATCATCTGTGAATGGTAGTTTGGCGGTTCGGGTGAAGTGACGTGGACTTGCGTGTTTGGACCTCCAGTTGCCTGATTTTCTGCCCCCTCCCCCTTGTTACTCGACTCGATGGACCCCTCCGATCGGAAACTCACCCTGTCCGGCCCCATGGTTGCTGTCTTCCTTCTACGCCATCACCTACAACAACAGAATCTACCGTCTCCGACCCATGCTCTTCTTCTTCCTTGCCCACAACTCTGCGTATCGGTGCAACTATGCTCCCAATTTTGCTGTCTGGGTTCAAGGGTGCGCGTCCCAGCATCTTGTGTGTTGTACTTGCGGGGGGCAAGCACTTCATGCAGGATTGTGGGGAGACCTTTGGTCCGTGGGACAGCGCACTCTTCATGGATGAGCTGACGGAGTTTTGGTTCTGTTGTGAGCAGTACAGCCGTAACTACGAACTTTCTCTGACAGATTTGACGGTTGTGCCGTCGGTGCCGGACACACCTCCCCTCTCTGCGCCTGCAGCAGCCCCGCCCCCTGCTGCCCCTCTCCCGGTTCCTGAGCGTGTTCTACCACGCACAACACACCTTGCTTCAACCAACCGGTTTGCACCTCTCCTGTCTTTGGACACGGACCCGGTTGTGGACGCCTCTGTCCCTGAGCAGGCTGTTGTTGCTCCTGTGTTGCTTGCACCCCAGCCGGCCAAGGGGGTGGCAAAAAAATTGGAAAGTACGTCACGCTGAAAAAGGATTGCCCCGACCCTTCTGACCATGCGTGTACCAAAACTTTACTCCGGAATGGCCGGGCTGTTGCTGTAGGGACCACCAATCTTTCCAAAAATAATCAACATTTTTTCTGAATTTTTTTTCTGTGTGTTTCTCAGCGAGGAGAGCATTTTTCACAAAATTGCTCAGGCCGAGAGGGGACTGACCGGCTTATATAAGCTACCATATATGGTAATTCATAGGGGCTTCTTGCCTTTTATGGAAGGTTCATGTAATGGTCCACAGCGGGCTAACCGGGCCATGTGCTTATATAATTTTGGTACCATTATGACCAGAGAGACCAGGGCTATCCATTAAGCGCATGATGTACCTTAATGATTTTTTGCCACCCCCTTGCAGCCGGCTCATAAACCCTGTCTCTCCAGGGGGGAACGCCGGCTGCCTCGCAGCATCACACTTGCAGCAGTGAACCTGGCTACCTCTCTCCGCATTTGCGTTGAGTTGCAGTCCACAGTCACACTGCAGGGAATTTACAATATGCCCAATGGGCATATGCTCAAAAATTTGCTCAGGATATGCTCAATGGGCATATTCTGAGCAAATGCTGGGCATATTGTGAATATGCTCAGCATCTGCTCATCATATGCCCATTGGGAAAATGCTGAGCATATTCAGAATATGCTTAGCATCTGCTCAGCATATGCCTATTGAGCATATTCTCAAATATGCTCATTGGGCATATTCTAATGAATCATCCTGATTGGGATTCCAGCCGCTGCAGCAAGGTGAATAATGTGTTCCCCGGGCTCATCCAGGGGTCTATCGTGTAGCGCAGAAGACGTAGAATCCAACGGAAGTTCCCGCGTAGTGATCCGTCTAGCCGCTCCCGAGCCATTCACGGATTACTCCTTGCCTCATAGCTGCCACATGTTGTAGAGCAGGGAATACTGCGTCCCCCAGGCCCATCGGCGCGGTTCTCATGTTTGTGTCTTGGAATATTCCTCAATACCCACAATTTGTGCTTGACCACCGGCTGGTGGAAAGAAGTCTTCCCTCAAGCCCACAACGCGTCGGCTTCTGGCGCAACGGGAGATTCCTGCATGGGGTGAATGCGCGAGCAACACGTTTGGTTCGGCGTTCAAGGCCGCAACGTGTTGCTCAGCTTCCGGCGCAACGGGAGATTCCTGCGTGAAGACCCAAGTCAGTAGTCGAACGACGCATTCGCGCAGGGAAACTCCTGGAGAACTAGGAGAGAGACGATGTACAGCAAACGGGGGGCATGCAGATTTGACGCGAGGATTGTTCATCAACTGCGGGGACCGCTTGAATGTACGGCGCAAGGATCTGGGCGTGCTTGCGCAAAATAAAGCTGGAACGCGTCGCTTTTCCATTGACCCATCGTTTTAACGACGTCGAAAGGGACCCCACGGAGCAGATAAAACAATGTGAAGCCGATGCGAATGCCATACCCTGCAACGGCTCTTCTCCTGCTGCACGCATCGCCTCATGTACCCGCTTCAAGAAAGCAGGCTTCGTGGAGCGGGCGCAAACACTTTGCTCTGTTTGCATATGAAGTTGTCAATTACGTCAAATTCTCTGAGCCGGAGAAAGTCGTGATCATGTGCTGCATGCAGCACGTTGTGTCGCTCAAGGGTGTATTGACCTGTAGGCTTGAACGGAGGTGGATTATGGTTGAGGGTGGCATATCTGGGAGCAGGTTGCCACAAATCTCACAAGTAACTCAAAATTTATCAGGTAAAGCCCCAAGAATCTGTTGCACTCTCTGAGATACGGGCTTGTATGTTGCAAAGACATCTACCAAAGAAGTACAAGAGGGTGGATTAGGGTGTAGAGAAGTAAATTTGAGGCAGAATGTGAGGAGAAGGAAAACAGAGAGCCGCACTGGCTAGGGAGAGAGTAGATGGGAATGGTGTGAGGCAAAATCAGGCTAGAAATATCATTGCAGCAAGTTGAATTGCTGGCAGTCAAGCAGAACCTCGGTTGAACACTTTCAAAGGAAGGTGGTTGGTTGAAACTAGATTTTAGACCTCTCCTTCACAAAACATTGAGTTTTGCAATAAGAAAATTCATCCTAAATCCTTGTGTTTTTGGACTTGGCACCATTATTTGGGACAGTAAGCAATACCTTTCCGGCCGGGCCATTCTTCCTCACAGAGGTAGTGGCTTGGTTGGAACTAATATTGTGTTGTATCCATGACTATCTCATCTATGTCAATCTATCCAACTGGACCATTTTTTTTTTTCTAGTGGGGTGTCTAGAGCCGTCTCTCCAATGTTTTTTCATGACAAGATATATATGAGTTCTGAGATGGGGAATTGGGAGAGTGATTCAAGAGTTATGTTCTGCTGTCTAGAACCACAGCAGCTTCTGAGGTCCTGGGAGGGTCAAAATGAGCGGGGAAAAGAAAAAGGAGGCTGCACGTGGGTTTGAACCAGCAACCTCGCCAAAAGTAAGAAGACATTAAATCAAGCGCACAAACCAACTGCACAAAGAAGACCATGCAAAATTCTGTAGGCTGGCATATCTGGTACATCACAGGAGGGCATCTCTGCTCTGCAGGATGGCACTACAGCATATTCTGTGGTTGCTGTACCTTATTTGGACCCCATATGAGGCCTTTCCACAAAGCTGGGCGACACTGGGCCTGCAAGGGGAGGGAATTTTCCTGATAATATTCAGTAACTTGTGAATATCTTTGGAACAGCTGCTCGGACACCCACACGATAACTTTTGTTGGATTCTCCTCGCTTTGGGCTACAGAAACAACCCCTGTATGGGCCGGCACGGGAGCGGTGTTTGTGTGCGGCATAAAAAAAGTGTAAAAAAATTGCCAAAAAAGGAAGGGGGAAGGGGGAGGAAAGAGAGATTTTCTGTAATTTATCTGTGAATTTTCCTAACAAAAACAACTGTGCACTGAGCGGGATATCAAACGGCTTGAATCTATAGATTTATTCCCACGGTACATGATATCTTTGAAGTCTTGCCCAATCTGCCTCCTGCGCAGCTCAGGTTGGAGATAAAATGTTGAAAAATATCCCATGGACCACCGTGATGAGGCGTACCGTTTGAACCCGAGCTTGGATTTGGGTGACAGTGCACTCTGGTCCTCCATCGACTTGTGCTGCAGCAACAGCAGTCACCGATTTTGTCCAGAACTGCAGTTTCCAGCCGGGGCCGTTGTAGTCGGTGAGCTTGTTGTCCGCCATACAGCCCAAGATGGCCCTGTTCTCCAAGTCGGTGAACTTGGGAGCCTTGGTTCTCGTCGTCTGTGCCATGCCGACGAGGAGAGAGTGTCAATATGGACGAGTCGCGGAGGCACACCTGATATACCCGCCTAACCCCTCTACGTAGAGGTGTTACCCCAGTAGGGTAACACCTCTAACACCTCTAAGTAGAGGGGTTCCGGTTCAAATGCTGGGATTTGCTAGTGCTACGCTAGCACTAGCGGCCTTTGCGCTGTGGGGGAGAGGCCCCGGGCCAGCGGGCGCCATCACCGCCGGCTGTCAGGGTTGCCAACACCCCGCCCGCCGATCCCCTGACCATCGCCGCCCGCCCGTTACCATCACCGCCTCCTGCCAACCTCCCGCCCGCCGCCTGTCCGCCGTCGGGGCCGTTCCCGACCCCCAAAACTTCAAAAACCAGCGCGCTCGGCCGCGCTTTGCATAGAAACTATGTATTATATTAGTTAGGTTAATTTTTAACATGCGCCATCCCGCCGCCTCCCGCCGCCTGTCGGCCTCGTCCCTGACGACATCAAAAAAATTAAAGTTGCACATTGTTCTAAAACACTCGTAGGTGCAAACCACTTTGCAGTAGATGTGCCGGTTGCTGAGATACAGGGCATTCTTTCCCAACAGCCCGGACAGCAGAAACCAAAAAGTGTTCAAATTTTTTTGGTGCAAACAGAAGGAAGGTACTGTACTCTGAAACGAATACAATGGCTGTTTCATAATTTGGATATGTGCAGTGGTTGCGGAGATACATCGAAAATGAGTGGCGGGGATCGTATCACTAACACGCCCATCCTATCAACTCGCTGTTAGTGACATCGTCTTGGATTCTTCCACGGGCATTGAGAATGTCATAGCTACAGGCTAATTATACAACAGGTCTAGTAGATACAGGTTACTGCTATAGATACATAGATCGTCCATTTACCGAAGGTCCTCTGTCTGGTCTGTAACACGTACAATGGCCTCGAGCGGATCATCAGCCAGCTCTAGATGCTCCTCATCCAACTCGCCGTCTTTGTCTGAGTCCTCGCTGACCGCCGCCTCCGCCTCCGCCGTCACGCCCTCAACATTCTCCGCCGTCAAGCCATCGGTAGATCCGTCCGCGGTCGTTAGCACCTCCGGCAGAGCAACGGCGGTGAAGGATACTGCCATAGAGAACCCCTCGGGCACCCTCCGCTCCTCCGACGTGCCCTCTCCCGGAAGAATGCAGCCCGTGAAGCCCGGAAGCTTCGACAGCTTCTGCAGCCGCCGCTGCATGTGGACGGCACTAAACCGTCCCTGCACCATCCGCAGCTTCCGGACCTGCACCGCCCGTGCCAACAGCCCTTTCGCCTCCAGCTCCCGCTCCTTGTACACGAGGAATCGCTCCTCGCCGCGCATATACGTGACGAGTCGCTTGATCTCGACATTGAGCCGGAGGCGCTCCTCCACGGCCCGCAGCAGCTTGTAGTGCGCGTCCATCGCCTCCCTGGCACCGGGTCGCGCCAGGCAGCCTTGCGCACGTCCTCCCGAGCCAGCCGAAGTAGGTCGAACTCGGCGAGGAACCCATACTCGACAACCTGGCTCTAGATTAATGTCGGGCGGTCCTATTTGACGGCCACAGCATTATAACGCTCAATGGTGTTCCAAAGAGCTTTTGACCGCGCCTGCAGGGCCTTCTCGATGAACTTTCGGTGCCGGTAGCCTTTCCGAAAATGACATCAGTTAGTGATACATCCACAGAAACCAACAACGTACCTGTTCCCGCCATATTCACCTAGGCGAGCTCAAGCAACCGGGAAATCACCAGTGCCTGGACGCTGTCCAGCGCCCAACGATATCGCCTCTCCTTCACCAACGTCTCTGCCCCTCGCCATTCCTCCATCCCCAGCGTCCAGCAAACGGCAATCCCATTCCGTTGTTCAAGATCCTGCACAATTGCCATCGCCTTGTCCCGCGTCTCAATTGCGTGGTGTCGAGCCGTTTCTCGCTTCTTGGTCGCAGCCGTAGCGGCACCATAGTCCCCTCCACCCGTCTCAAATTCCATCGGCATTCCGTCCTCAAACAACTTGGCCAAAACCACTCTGCAGATTCGAGGTTCAGTAAGAGTGAAACAAACGCGAAACAGCCAACGTACTCGGCTTCGGTGAGGTTAACAAGCCGTTGGTAATACTCCATGTTCATCGTCTCCTCCGGCGGCTCCTTCGAAAGCGTCTTCAGAAGCTGTCACATCCATGCCAACTCCCGTCTCGGTGCGACTCGACTCCGCCTACTCCGCCTCAGGCGGAGTACTCCCGTCTCGACTCGTACGCACTTATTACTCCATGCCCTCCGTCTATCCATCCCCATATGCTCATCTCTTATTGTGCTTATTGTTTCGCACGCCTCATGTTCTCCTCCGCATCTACACGCGGTGATACCTACTGTCACCCTTATTGTTTGGCAAAGTTATCTCTGCTTGTACTCCGTAGTTATAAGCAACTGCTGGACGTAGAGTACAGCAGTTTGATTATAAACGTTTTTGCCTACTCTTTGTCTCCGCCTCGACTCCGACATCTCGTCGTGTCTCCGTCTCCTCTTCGACGCACAACGTTGGTCCAAGACAGCTGCTCACTTCCCGCAAGTGTTGTGGAATCCTTCGTGTGTCCTCCGTCCCCACTCCGTCTACTCCGCCTTGTTCCGTCCCTCTCCGCACGGCACTTAACAGTATAATCAAACTCCCTGTCTTGTCTTCCAACAATCCTCTCCTCTCCTCGACATGTCCCATCATCCTTACGAAGCGTCCTATCCGGGCTCTGGCTCCCGCCAAGGCTCTCCTCAAGAAGAATGTTTCCCTCGCCCAGCAAGTCCTCCCTCCTCGTTCAACTACGTCTCCGATGGTCTCCAACTCCGCCGAGTCGGAGATTGTCGACGTTCCTCTCTCATGACCCACATTCCTCGTATAACTCCTACGGCTCCTACGGTTCATCCCTCTATGCTTCACGGTCCTTCTCCGCTCGGTCGTCCGACTGTTCTGTCTATTCCGAGCGGATACACTCCGCTACTCCGCGCTCCGAACATCACTCTCCGCTCTGATCAGTTGCCCCAAGTTACGGGTGGCTATCTTAGTACTCCGGCTATCAGAATGCGTTGTCTTCCTCCCGCTCCGCCTATTCCTTCCGCTCCCGCGTTTCCAGGAGCTTCCTCCTGAGGACTTCGACGACGACGAGCCGGCTCTCAGCTACATCGATGGTTCGGAGATTCCGCAATCTCATCCCCGTCCTTCCTCCGCATTCGCTCCGACTGAGCGTCCTGCTACTCCGGGACCTGCTCCTCGCTCTGAGGCTGGTTCCCATCACTCCCACTCAAGCCGTGCGTCCAGCAGAGGTGGTGGTGGTGGCTCTCCGCCTGGAACTCCTGGCGGAGGAGGAGGCGGAGGAGGCGGTAGACGTTCACCTTTTGGTGGTGGTTCCCCGGGTGGTGGTGGTGGAGGTGGCCCGCCAGGCGGAGGCCCTCCAGGTGGAGGTCCGCCAGGCGGAGACCGTCCCGACAGTCCGGTTTCGCCAGAAAAACTGGCTCAGGGCTTTCTCAATGGCATCAACAACCTCAATCGGGTGCTACTTGAGATGAATCGGAACACGATCAATGCGAGGTTCGCTCCGCCTCCGCGTTCCACGCGGTCGAACCTCCGCAACCCTGATCCGTTCGATGGATCCGACCCGTCCAAGCTCCAGACCTTCTTGGCTTTGTGCGCGCTTCACTTCGGCGGAATGTCCGCAGGACTTTCCGACTCCGCACGAACATATCACCTACGTCCTCTCCTTCCTTCGTGGCGACGCGTTTGAGTGGTTCCTCCCGCAACTTTTCAACTCCGACGAGGGTTCCGTCCCGTACTGGGATGGGAACCTCAACCTCTTCCTCGACGAGTTGATTGCGGCGTTTGGGCCTCGCGACCCGATCGGAGATGCGGAGGGTCAACTCCGTGACCTCTGCATGAAGCCCTCCGACAAGATCTCCAAGTACCTCTTGGATTTCAATCGTCTCGCCGCAATCATTTGTTGGAATCAGAAAGCACTCCGCTCCCAATTTTACAAAGGTCTTCCGCGTCAGATCAAAGATGCCATGGTCAGCTACGAGTACGAGGAGTCTCTTGCCGGTGTCCGCGAGGCGGCAACTCGCGTTGACAACCGGTATTGGCGTCACGAGGGCGAACACGAACGCGAGCAAGCACTAGCTCGTGCTCGTTCCGGAGAGTCTGGCACTCCGAAGTTGTCTCCGTCTTCCGCTAACCACGGAGGCGGAGGCAGACAGAACCAGAAGGGTGGTGGGAAGAAGAATCGCAAGCATTCTTCGGGTTCTGGGTCTAAACCCGGAACTTCTGGTTCATCGTCGACTCCCGCCTCCGCTCCTTCTGCTCCGAAAGCCTCCGCTCCGCAGAACAAGCAAAACAACGGTGGTGGCGCTCGTCCCAACCCCAACGCGCACTTGTTAGGAGCGGACGGAAACTCAAACCGGAGGAGCGGGCTCGGCGGGAGAAAGAGGGTTTGTGCATGCGTTGTGGTGGCAAAGGCCATCGCGCAGCCGACTGCAAAGGAGGCAGTTCGGCGCCGCGTGGTCGGGCGGGTAAAGTCTCTTCCGACTCCGCAGCAGTAGCACTCAAATCCAATGCAAACATCCCTGGCTCTTAGCGGGGAGTGAATTCAAAATAAAGTGGGCTGGCCGCGGGCTGGTTTGGGAAATGTTGTGGTTATTCTGGCAGAGGTGATGGGAACTGATGGCATCGATGGGGACTACAAATAATTTGGTTCTTGTTGCTCATTTGAGAAAATAGAATGGATTGATCTCAAAATTCGAAAAATTTATTTGATCTCATCAAAAGCTACTTGATCCAATTCTTTTTGGGAATGGGTGCGACGGCTGCCGTGTTTGATTCGCACCCGCTGTTTCCACACTATTCCGGCTCATCCACATCCATTTCCTCCTCCGCCACACGCTCTGGCTCATCCGCGCCGTTGATGACATTTCCTAACGCCAAATCCGCTTCGGCGTTGACCTCCTCCTCGATCCTCTCCTTCTCACATCTGGCAAAGGAATTATAGAGAAATTGCGCTTCACAGTTGACTACACACCTTTTGAGCTCTGCTAAAACCCACAACACATCCTCAACCATCCAGTTCCACTCGCTGCTAGGCCGTCCGTCGAGCGCAGCTATCCACCATCGCAAGCATACCATCACATTATAGATGCCGTTGATCCCCGGCGCAACACTGAATGTCTCCCAGCTGCCCTCTTCCCGGCGCAGCTCACGCGACTCCTCGACTTTCCTCCAGGCGGGATTGATGTCGATCCACCAGACCTGCACACTCTCCCCAAACTCCGCAACATCGCCGATGGCGGGTTTGTAAGAAGTCGGACGCGCCCGTTGAACCCAATGCGCAATTTGAGGAGGGCGCTTTTTGGCCGAGAATGTCTTACGCTAGTAAGATGGTTAGTATGGGCGAGCGAATATGAATCAAGATAACCACGTACGCCGCCCGCAAAGCCATTTGTAGCCTCGTGGTCATGCCACATCTCGACCACCTTCGTCCAGATATCCAGTTTCTGCGCCGCATCCGAGCCCAACAGCATTGCCTTGGCAGACTCTACCCACGCCCCACTACTCGATAATGCGCCAGGGCGCTTCCAGGTACGCGTTGATTTCCGAACGCCCTCCTCCCGAGCTAGAACAGCGCTCGACTGCTGCTCTTCGTCATCGGAGCTCTCGTCGCTGCTCAAGGCCCGTTCATCCCCCGAGCTATCCCCATCGCGCGTCCATGCAGCACCCTCCAAACGTGCTCTCTTTCGCGCTGACTTGTTCTTCGGGAACAGAGACTTTGTCCCCGACCAAGTTGCCGTCGCGACTCCGTTCTTGCCCGTCAGACCCAAGTCGAATAACGCCTGCTGGTTCCTCGCGATGTTGTTTTCGCATTGGATTTCGTATGCGGACATAGACCGTAGCCTTGCCAGGTGATCCGACTGCGCAACGCCCTGCAGCTTCAGAACCGACGCAATCAGGAATGGCCCAGGCTTGGCCTTGAGCCGGGCGAAGAGAGCAATCTGCGCCGAGGTAGGAGGTTTTGGGAGGGGTACTTGGAATCCTGCTGTCGCCTGCGAGCTCGACTCGGATTCCGCCGAGTTCTTGGTGCCCGCGATTCCCGGAAGATCTCTCTCGCGCGGTTGATTGACTGGTTTGGAGAGTTGGGATGGACGCCCTGGGGCGGCGGATGTGTCCGTGGATGTGTCATGCGACGCGAGTGCAGGCTGGGCATCATCTCCATGTTCTGCTCCTGCGGATGACGAAGACGAACGAGGAGGAGTAGGCGGGTTTATGGCTCCAGTGTCCGCTGAGCGCGGCGACTCTGTGTGAGCGGGGGACGACCTCGAAGTATGGTCTGTGTTTGAGGGCGTCGATGGAGATGGGACAGAAGCGATCAAGGGAGCGTCCTTTTCTGTGCTTGCAGTGCGTACAGCGTGCCCATGTTCTTTCAGGTCTGAAAAAGTGTTAGTGAGAGGGGTGTCGGGAGCATCCATCGTGAAATGGACCTACAAGCTTCGGCAACGAAACCGGAAAAAGCTTTCGTGGCTTCCTCATACTTGGTTGGGGACGCCTTTGGAAATTTCTTGTATGTCGGTGTATTCTTGTCGGCGTAGCCTGCGTGGTAGCTGGAATGGAGTCAGCCCAGCGGATAATTGGACCCAGTGTGTTTGGCTTGCCTGGATAGACGGACGTCCGGAACCCCATGAAGGAGGCGAACATCGGCAGCCAAAAGCGTAAGCTCCCCACCAACGATGCGTTGAAGAGCATCGAGAAGCGGTTGGGCCACGAGAGCCAAGTGTGATCGAGCCCTGGAAGAAAGATAGAGGTTGAGCGCTGGCGTCAACAGGAAACTACAATGAATATACATACATGTCGCGTTCTTCCGCTGTGCGGCTCTGTTTCGTACTGGCCAGACACTGCGTAGAATTCACAATAAACCGGTAGTGCAAATGTTAAGAATATACGAAATATGCTTAACATATGCACACCCATATTCTTAGTATATTCTTAGTATTTGCACCCCAAGAAAATGTTAAGAATATTTGGTATATGCTTAACATATGCTCAGCATATGCTTAATATTTGCACCCTGTGCATATTTTGAATATTCTTTGTATATGCTTAACATTTGCACAAGGTGGATATTTTAATTAATCTAAAGAATCCATCACTGTCAATCAATGGGATTCTTTGGATTCCATGGTACATGTAGCTCGGCCATCCCTGCTTCCCCTGGGGACTTCCAGGGGTCGTTTCTGTAGCCCCAAATGAGGGGAGTAAGACGCAAGTAACCGCGCGTTTGTAGACGCAGCCGTTCCAGAGATATTCGCGAATTACTCTGTGCCTCATGGCTGCCACATGTCCTAACTCAGAGACGACTGCACCCCTCAGCCTCGTCCAGGGGTCGATTCTGTAGCGCCAAATGCGAGGAGTAAAACGCAAGCTACCGCGTATTTTTAAGCCCAGCCGTTGCAGAGATATTCACAGATTACTCTGTGCCTCATGGCTTCCACATGTTCCACAGCACTGAATACTGCGCCCCCCAGCTTCGTCCAGGGGTCTATTCTGTAGCCCCAAATGAGCAGCATCCAACGGAATTTACCGCGTCCCCGCAGGGCCAGCCGTTGGGGAGATATGAATAAATTACTAGTAGCTGCCATGCAGACCAAGGATCATTACCTCGGGGTAAGTTTATTCTGTGGTCACTTGGTGCAGCTGGTAACACTCTTGTCTCATGGCAAGAGGTGTCAGATCCTCGAATCGGACCCAGAAAGTCCCACGCGTGGGGTCGACCTGCCACCCGTTTTAGGAAGTCTCGTCCGGGAGCCGCACTTGAGTTCTCTCTTCTGTAGGACTGGAAAGCTTCAGTAGTGCTCTACAGAGGTGTTTAATGGTGTTCTATACCCAGCTCTACCATAAATATTTACCCTCAGGTCCGAAAATGCAGCTAGAGTTAGCTGTCACATTTCTGCTGACACAGTCACACTTTGTCAGCCTTGCTGCACAGACTCAGCAGGTGCAATATTGCAAAAACTTCGCATATAGCACCCCCGGTTCCTTAACCTACACCTTCCCACGCAAAAAGAAACCTGTCTTGATGCTCTCCGCGCCCAACAAAGAGGACGAACCCGGAGCTATCTCACCACGGCTATCACTTCACGTGCAGAACATTCTGGTGCTGATCCCAGGATCTGACACCTCTTGTCTCATGGTTGGATCCAGGAGGCTGGCGGTTCAAGTCAGCCTCTTGTCTAATTTCTTCCGAGTTTTACTTTTATTTTTATTTGAAACACTCCTTTTCCCTACAGGCTCAGCGCTCGGCTTGGCCTGCCGCGGCGGGACTGAGCTTTGTGTAAGATCCTTTTTATTGACTCCAACATTTCCCGCTGGCTTGGGGATCCTTGGAAGGTGTTCAAAGGCGACTCCTGGGGCTATCACCGTGCTGTGGCTTCCTCGGTGGACAGGTCATTAAATGAGCTCATTCAAGTTCACAAATTAATGGCTGGGTCCTAGTCAGGAACAGTGGCTCCAAGCAATCTCCCCGTGTACACACACCACCACTACAATATTCACGCTGCTGATTGAAAAGATAAAAGGGAATTTTCTGGATTTATTTTGGTAGGTAATAATGTCTTCAAAAGAAAATGTAGATTCTTTTGGCTTTGAAAATTATTGATTATTTTCCTGGGTTGCTTCTGCTGAGCAGTGGGAAGTCAAAAATGCAGGCCTCTCTCTCTCCAAAAGCCTGTCTACTGTTGGCTCCAATAATCATGCAATTGGAAGGTAAAAATTATATAGTTATTAGTTTTCAGACTAGACTTTTTTTTTTTTTTTTTTTTTGTAGAAAACAAAAGCCACTCAAAAAGACAAAAGTCTATTTGAAAAAAAAAAAAAAAAAATAATGAAAGAAATGCAGATTAAACAGGCAAAGAAGATCCTTTTTGCAGTGGCTGCTTGTTAGACAATGGCTGGTGGATGGTTACCAAGGCACAGGATGGAGGAGGAAAAAAAGAACACATGCGAGAATCAAACCACTTCAACTCTACAGTTAAGGTAATAATTCAATCCATGATGTTTACCAATACTCCAAGAATTAATACATATTCAACTACATCAGACCCATACATTGACCAATGGCCTGTGCGCTGAACAATACTAGAAGATGCATCCTAACTCATGTGATCCTTAATACATTTTTAGCTCAATAGCTCAATAAATCACAGTGACTACAGAAAAAAAGGACTAGTCAAGAAACACTGATTTTTTTTTGGTCTGCATGGAGAAGGATTTCCTTTGAATGTTGAACAGCAAGATTCACATTTGTTTTGTCTGCAGTGAAATGGGCACTTTACCCTGAGTTTAGTTTCCAATTTTTTCTACTCATGACTCAATTTTTCTCCAAAATCTTCAAACTTTGCCAAGAATCGTGCTGTTGATACACTCCAATTTCATTGCTTACTTTAGCGAAATTTAAGCCAATTCTGTCTAATTTTTAGTTGCTTTCATTTGACTTGTATTGAACATGTTGAGATCAACCCGACAAGATTTTCCGAATCCTTCAACACTTATTTGTACAGCAACTGAATGCTAAATACCCCGTGCCAATTTCAGGATTCCTATGAAATAGAGCAGAGTCGGGCTAGTTCAGCCAACAGTTTCACTATGAATGTGCCTGGACAAATACACTCAAAGGCTTGTGGCATGCGGATATGTGGTAGTTGGGCAAAAGAGGCTTGTTGAAGACCAAAACTTCCTCATCGAGCACAATTCATCAAAATATGATATTAAGCACCAGGGAAGATTGTGGGGACGATACTGGATATAAATGTCTACAAACTGCATTTTCTAGCATAGACATTGACACTCGGGGCAAGCATGCTTTTTTCTACAGTGGAAAATGCATGCAAAAGCAACTGAAAGTAAGTTATCTCTGCGGCATTTACCAAGTGTTTTTCACTGCAGAAAATGTGTAGCAATATCCTCTCTGACCACTATTTACCCAACATTTTCTGCGGTGGAAAATCATGGGAAAGTATTATATGTAACCATGCTTTTATGTCAGCGACGGTGCTCTGGATCAGTCGGATCTCATGGCATCAGACAGCCTGCGGGGCATCGGCATGACCATGTGGGGTTCTGGGTCTGAGAAGGGCCAGAAGCCCACCAAAGGGAGGGATGAGACTGGGTTTGTGGGCGATACAAACCCGGGTTTGAGAGAGACAGACGCCCGGGCTTGGTGGCTGTGTGAGTCCGGGGCTAGTGGCTGTGCGAGCCGGGGCTTTAGAGCTGTGTGAGCCTGGGGTCGAGTGTGTTGTGAACCCGGGGGTGAGAGAGGTAGACGCCCGAGACCCCCGGGTTTGGCAATAGACACCCGGGCTTGAGAGCAGTGAACGCCCGGGTTTGTGAGCGACGGACGCCCGGGCTTGAAAGCGTGCAAGGGAAGCAAGTGTGGTGGTTGATGAGAGGGTCAACCACCACCAAGAGAGCTTGATCTCCTTGAAGGGAGTTGTGCGCAAGGAGGGTGTCTCCAGTAGTGAAGAACGGGGTATTGAGGTTGGGCCCGGGATCCGGGATTCCGGGCTTTGACCAGGGTGTTTGAGAACAAAGGAATGTTGACCATCATTGGGACAAAGGACCACTCCTGATGGGAGACATGAATGGCCATCAGAAGTCCGTAGTGGCGACGAAAGAAGGTAGGCCCGTAGGATGGTGCAAGGCATAAGCCTGAGGCAAAGCAGGAGGTCCATAGGAGTCCAAGGCAAGATAGAAACCCTTCAGGATGGTCGGAGGAGTGCAAAGCCAGAGCGAGAAGCCAAGAGACCCTAACGGGTATTCGGGGATTGAAGAGGGCTGAGCCCGGGATGCTGAGGAGGTCCACTGGAGTCCAAGGCTGATAGTGAAGCCCTTCAGGAGGTCCATAGGAGTTGAACGCCCGGGGCGATAGGCCCGGCCCCTAATTGGGGTTGTCGGGGTTGACCGGGGTTAACCCGACAAGACCAAGCAAGTGAAGCCGAATCCCCTGGGTTGGGGTTAGGTGCAAAGAAGGTGTTTGGATAGGAGGCAAGGGCTTGAAGGAGCAAAGAGAGAAGAGCCCAAGCCAACCAGAAAGGCAAGACAAGAAGCAGTGAGGGTTGAAGCCAAGACTGGTCAAGAGCAAGGTCAAGGTTGGACCTCAGACGTCAATGCAATTCTAGAGTACAGAGACTATAGGCCATGGTATATATACTGTAAGGAAAGGAGGGAACTCCTGATCCTCAGGTCCAGGAGTTCCTCCTTAATTGGTGTCAGAAGTGGTGCCTGTCGGGCCCTTGGCGCAAAGGGTGGTAATCGTATAGAGATCCCTTGATGCTCAGGGCTAACGAGGTGAAGCACTGTCCAGGGGCAATCCTGGCAGTGAGGGTTATCTCCCTGTTTGACCCTGAGGGAAAGGGTTTGGTTGGCGTTGAGGAGCCCTTGGCATGGGATAGGGTTCCCCGGGCTTGTAACGCCCGGGCAGTAGTTGGAAAACCCGGGAGTTGGCTTAGGAAGCCCGGTCAGTGGCTGTATAAGCCCGGCGACCTCGGGCTGGAGTTGGGATGTGTTGTGTATGAGGTGTTGGTGTTGTGTTGAGCTCTTCCTTGAGCGGAGCTTGTATAATCCCCTTCATGGGGCATTGAACATCAGGTGTGATCCTTGGGCAGCCGAGCGTGATCCCATCAGAGATCAGTGATGGCCAGACGGTCCGTGACATTTTACATGCAGAAAATGTAGTGAAAAGGAGTTCTACTCATAGCCCTTTCCTGGCATTTGATACACATTTCTGCCCAGAAAAATAGGGAATTTTCCCATGCAGAAAATGTTGCAATGAGGAAGCCTTTCCATATATGGCAGAGGATTGCTGGCATTTCCGTGGAATTCTCTCCTAGTCTGGTAAGTTGTATTCAGACTCTGCGTGTTGTAGGGTACTAGTCGTGACCCGTGCTTCGCTACGGTCGAGGGTCAAAGTTGGACAATCTGTTGTTTTAGCATCGATATGACCCGGGAGGATAGCTGGACCGGACAACTAAAATTCCGGGAACTCAGACAAGTTGGCGGCGGGTCGTGTCTGAACGCATTCAATTGAAGGTCTCTAGAAAACACATTTCAAGTGGGCCACACTGCTGCCTTGCTGCGCTCTTCAGCGCGCGTCCCAGTCTAAGCCACTTCCCGCGCTCATCTCGAGACACCGTTGACACCCTTAGATGGCAAACTGACACAATCTGGTGTTGACCTAGAAATCATCGTCCACATTACCGACGGACACATTCCGAGCACATCCTTTGGGCCCCGGTTCTCAGAAGCCAACATGAGTATTCCGCAATGCACCCGTGGCCAGCTCTCCGTTGCCTTGCTCGCTTGCATCCCACATTCCTGCCTTAGTGTTGGTGCGTTGTTTGGCCCAGTGAACGGCGACTCGGACTCGGGCCCAGCTGTGCTAACAATGACTTTATCCGTGAGCACCTTGAAATAGACACAGTATTGACACAATGAAGAAGAAGAAGAAGAGTTTATTGTGTCCTGGGGAGACAGTGGATCTGCAGTGGATAGGGTGTAGGGAGCAGACGATAGCTTGCGCGGCTTTTGATGTAGCGTCGATCGAGGGGTTTCCTGTGTCGCTGCGAGTCCAGCGTCGCGTGGGCATGGTGCCCGAGTCAACGGAGGCGTATCAGAAACAGAGAACGGAGGAGCACGTAATGGTCGTGTCGCAACAGCCAACCAGAATGCGGCGTTGACGTCAATTTGACTCCGAGTCGTCGAGACCACAGAATCTTGATGTGAATTGAGCTCCGCGCGGCCCACAGGACAATCCAGGGCAAGCATAGAGTTGACACATAACAATCCAAGTGCCTTAGAGCCTCGGGAGGGATGTCTGAAAGGCAGAAACAGACCCAACCAAAGTTTTGTGTCTTGACATTTGTCTTTGACAGTTGTGTCGGGACGGGACGACATACGATTGGACGATCAAACATCTGTCTTTTGTATAATAGATAAGACACCTGGGCTCACATAAACCTGTTTACAAACACGTTTTTGGTCTCGAGAAAAATTCAAACATTTATAACCCCTGGAAATAATTAAAACTGCACCCTACTCAGTCCAAAGACACATACATGTCTGCTAATCAAGATACACCAAAAATCATGCAGATCACTGCATTTCTTGTTGCCTCCCACAGTTGTCACTGCAGAAATGTTTTCATTGCCTTCTCCTGAGCTCACAGAGTCCAACAAGCCCATACACATCTCATTATGACCTCAACTGGTCAAGATAGGCTCAAATCACAAAATTCCATTTTTGTTCTTTGCCCCGAGTGCCACCCAACTGGTCAAGATACTGTAAGGTACCGCACATCCATCTTTGACGAACCATTGCCAAAAATGTTCTCACAGCCTGCCCTGTAGAATTGCGTCGACCAAATTCCCTAAAATTCAACAGAGGTGTCCTTCATGTCTTTGTGTACGTCTATGCCAAATATTGTACATAGATTAGGTCTGTAGAATATTTTATAAGCCGAACAATCAAAATAATGTCTTTTGGTAGCAGTATTGGGAAGTGTTTTCTGCAACGTTTAGACCTAACCCAGGTTAGATTTTTGGAGGGTAGCTAAGCTTTCATAAGTACTAACTATTTACCAAATTAGAAGAAAATCTGTCAAGAGAATTTTGTGTTCCCAATTTGGATGGCGTGTGGCGTTTGTCAAAGATGGATGCGAGCTAGCTTAGTAACTAGACCTTAAGTCCGGCCAGTGTAACACGTAACACTAGTTGTCAGAAATGCTACTTGTTCAATAGCATCAAAATTCCCATAAAAGGCAATTTGGGTGCAGCCAGAAGCGTAAAATTGCCTTTTTGGGCCACTTGCCGTGCAGGGATCACACTTTCTGTTTGTTGACATTTCCTCTGCAGTGGGATAACTGCAAGATTATGGTCCATTGTGTTGCAAAAAATCCACACAATTCAGCAAGATTGATTGTACATTGATAACATCATTTTACAAACAACATTGAAAATATATTTGCAAGCACTGCTGATCTGGACTCCTAATAACCGGCCCTGACTGCTTGTTTCAAGATGCAGCAGACAGCCACATTCACTCTATACCTTAAATGTTACACCACATTGTCAACCCTTCTGGCAATAATTACCAAATTTTCTGATTGATGTGTGGGCTTTGAAGGTTAGGTGGAGCTGAGACCAAAGTCCTGATGCTCCTACACAATATTACAATGCTTCGAAGTTCTCAGTCTCATTGCCCCCAAAGCATGTTTTCTTACTAACAGATTGTGCAGAAAGCAATACAACATTATTTATCCGTTGTGCGGTTTGCCTTGCAGTCCTTGTGTTGCAACCTGGATTCTGACCCTTGTAAACTTGACTTGTACGTTGCATTCAGCAATCTTTAGGGTCCCCAATGGCCTAGGCATTGGCTGTGCGTCATCTGGTTTCAAATTGACAGTTGCTAATCACATTACAGACTGCTTTGCAGGCCGCAAGCTGTGCAACATCATACTTGCCCTTCCATTTCATCCCCATGAATCCACCTACTTATGGAGCAGCTTGCAACAATTTGGCATACATCACTGCTGGAAGTTGTGTCCTTTACCTTTGCTCTGCCAAGAATGCTGGGCGTGTTTGATACCAGTATCCGTGTGTGTGGCCGCAAAAAAAAAAAAAAAAAAAAAAAAAAAAAAAAAAAAAAAAAAAAATAGCAAGAAACGTGCAGTAATCAAAGACACACCCGACAGCGGTAAATGTCCTCCACCCAAGAAGTTTACTTGATGGAACCCCTCCTCTTGTCCTGCTGCTAGACTCTAGGTCCTTGTTGGGTTGCATGTGATTTCAAAAAGGACCCAGTTTGTCTCAGCAGCAAAACAACGCAGATATTCTGAAAGACCCCTTTGTGTCTTGCCATCAACCCATTGACAAATGTCTCCACATTGCGGTGTTTGGCAACAACAATGGTGTATTGGATATCAGAGACAGCGAGGGTACCAACCAACCGGGTGCGGCCGCAAAGCAAGGTTCAATACTCACCACACGTTGCTTTCTTGCTGTTCCACTTTTGTTCTCATGTCCCGATTGCTCTTAGGCACAAGTTATCACCAAATGTATATATATATATATATATACCTGGGAAGCTGGGACAAGTTGTCCAAAAGAAGCCCATGCTGCATGCGCCGCTGCTGCATGGCCAGTAAACTCAACATCCGCAGCATGTCCCCATCTGTGGCTTCCAATTGGCGATTGATACACTTGAACAGAACACCTCGTGCCTAGGGCATCCACGGTCAATTCTTTGCCTCACTTCCCTCGACATCATTTCCCAATTTGACTTTTATCAATCATAGAGCTTAGCTCATCAGCCGTACAACAAAAAACCCTGCTACCTCTATCTCCACAGGACCGGAGCAACCCTTGCCAACTGGCACAAAAGCCTGGAATATATCGCCGCAAGCTTCCGTCCCCTACACCAAAACATGATCGGCGAGATATAATGTCACAATAGCCGCCTGCCTGCTCGTTTCTATGCACCGACAGTGTTTCTCATGCTCGAGATGCGAGGTTGGTGGTGGAAGTTTTCTGGGAACAATACAGCGGAGTCTGCGTTCCAGATCACAGAGATTTTGATGCAACCTGGGCAGGGCATGGGGGCTACCTCTCTGCAATCCGAATCGTGTTTGAGGCAATGGCAACCAACGAAGGAGCCCCTCTTTACAAACAGCGAGCCGATCACAGCAGAGAGGAAGACTACTGGCATCCCTCTGCCGCATGCGGACCAACTCTTTTAAACCTTCCAAGGGTGTCTCTGTCATGTCCCCTTGAAGAGGTTGGCAAAATAGCCGAAAACCTCTTCGAGATGAACATAACCAAAGGTGTGGGGCAACTCTCCGTCTTGGGCTACAAGAATGGTGATCGTATCGGCATATGGTCCTCCAACCACAGTCCACTGGGAAGTCAGCTGTTACTCATGATCTTGCCAGATATCCTGGCATTGATGGACTGGGCAAAGAACAATGATGTCATTTCATGATCTTGGGCTTGGATTGGGATGGTTTAACCTGGGCATACAAGGAGCAGAGAGATAGATTCAATTGCTATAGTTGGGAGAGGCTCATAGGGATCTCATGGGCCAACCTTTGCTGGCACAAGCAGAACCGTGGCGAAAAGGGAAAAAAAAACTCTATACATTATACTAGGTCATGAGAAAAGCTTTGGACGGTGGGGTCAGATTCAGTTAGGCGCTGCGGAGCTCCTGGAAATCAGATCACCATCAATTTTGAACAATCTTCTAAACCCCACCGTCCAAAACTTTTCTCATGACCCGGTCATGCAGGGCCCTGTTGCGAATGGATGTTTATTTTCTTATCAAGTGTAATCAAGATAGGTAGCATACAGTTGCGGACAATCAAAACTGACGAGTTTAATTACTTGGAATTGGCCCATAATATTGTGATTTTGAGGCCAGAAACGGATTCAGGACCTTGAAAAACCTCCCAAATCCCGAGTTTCAGAATTTTAAACATCATGGATTTAATTAGCCTATTTGCACAGTGCCAACAAGAGCCACCTGGTGGCATTTGACATTGGTGATCTGAGTGGTCGCAGATGTTTTCTCCTGTTGGACAGTCTAAGTGGGCAAACTAATTTGCATGGGACTCTGATAGACTATTTCCAAGTAGTAAACAAGAGCCACCGGCGAGCCACCAGCCACCGTGCTGCGCAATGACACAATGCCACCAAGTGGCTCCTGGTGGCTCTGCGCAAGGTCTCTATTATTACCTTAACTGTGGAGTTGAAGTGGTTTGATTCTCGCATGTGTTCTTTTTTTCCTCCTCCATCCTGTGCCTTGGTAACCATCCACCAGCCATTGTCTAACAAGCAGCCACTGCAAAGAGGATCTTCTTTGCCTGTTTAATCTGCATTTCTTTCATTATTTTTTTTTTCAAATAAACTTTTGTCTTTTTGAGTGGCTTTTGTTTTCTACAAAAAAAAAAAAAAAAAAAAAAAGTCTAGTCTGAAAACTAATAACTATATAATTTTTACCTTCCAATTGCATGATTATTGGAGCCAACAGTAGACAGGCTTTTGGAGAGAGAGAGGCCTGCATTTTTGACTTCCCACTGCTCAGCAGAAGCAACCCAGGAAAATAATCAATAATTTTCAAAGCCAAAAGAATCTACATTTTCTTTTGAAGACATTATTACCTACCAAAATAAATCCAGAAAATTCCCTTTTATCTTTTCAATCAGCAGCGTGAATATTGTAGTGGTGGTGTGTGTACACGGGGAGATTGCTTGGAGCCACTGTTCCTGACTAGGACCCAGCCATTAATTTGTGAACTTGAATGAGCTCATTTAATGACCTGTCCACCGAGGAAGCCACAGCACGGTGATAGCCCCAGGAGTCGCCTTTGAACACCTTCCAAGGATCCCCAAGCCAGCGGGAAATGTTGGAGTCAATAAAAAGGATCTTACACAAAGCTCAGTCCCGCCGCGGCAGGCCAAGCCGAGCGCTGAGCCTGTAGGGAAAAGGAGTGTTTCAAATAAAAATAAAAGTAAAACTCGGAAGAAATTAGACAAGAGGCTGACTTGAACCGCCAGCCTCCTGGATCCAACCATGAGACAAGAGGTGTCAGATCCTGGGATCAGCACCAGAATGTTCTGCACGTGAAGTGATAGCCGTGGTGAGATAGCTCCGGGTTCGTCCTCTTTGTTGGGCGCGGAGAGCATCAAGACAGGTTTCTTTTTGCGTGGGAAGGTGTAGGTTAAGGAACCGGGGGTGCTATATGCGAAGTTTTTGCAATATTGCACCTGCTGAGTCTGTGCAGCAAGGCTGACAAAGTGTGACTGTGTCAGCAGAAATGTGACAGCTAACTCTAGCTGCATTTTCGGACCTGAGGGTAAATATTTATGGTAGAGCTGGGTATAGAACACCATTAAACACCTCTGTAGAGCACTACTGAAGCTTTCCAGTCCTACAGAAGAGAGAACTCAAGTGCGGCTCCCGGACGAGACTTCCTAAAACGGGTGGCAGGTCGACCCCACGCGTGGGACTTTCTGGGTCCGATTCGAGGATCTGACACCTCTTGCCATGAGACAAGAGTGTTACCAGCTGCACCAAGTGACCACAGAATAAACTTACCCCGAGGTAATGATCCTTGGTCTGCATGGCAGCTACTAGTAATTTATTCATATCTCCCCAACGGCTGGCCCTGCGGGGACGCGGTAAATTCCGTTGGATGCTGCTCATTTGGGGCTACAGAATAGACCCCTAGACGAAGCTGGGGGCGCAGTATTCAGTGCTGTGGAACATGTGGAAGCCATGAGGCACAGAGTAATCTGTGAATATCTCTGCAACGGCTGGGCTTAAAAATACGCGGTAGCTTGCGTTTTACTCCTCGCATTTGGCGCTACAGAATCGACCCCTGGACGAGGCTGAGGGGTGCAGTCGTCTCTGAGTTAGGACATGTGGCAGCCATGAGGCACAGAGTAATTCGCGAATATCTCTGGAACGGCTGCGTCTACAAACGCGCGGTTACTTGCGTCTTACTCCCCTCATTTGGGGCTACAGAAACGACCCCTGGAAGTCCCCAGGGGAAGCAGGGATGGCCGAGCTACATGTACCATGGAATCCAAAGAATCCCATTGATTGACAGTGATGGATTCTTTAGATTAATTAAAATATCCACCTTGTGCAAATGTTAAGCATATACAAAGAATATTCAAAATATGCACAGGGTGCAAATATTAAGCATATGCTGAGCATATGTTAAGCATATACCAAATATTCTTAACATTTTCTTGGGGTGCAAATACTAAGAATATACTAAGAATATGGGTGTGCATATGTTAAGCATATTTCGTATATTCTTAACATTTGCACTACCGGTTTATTGTGAATTCTACGCAGTGTAGGTAGGTGGTAAGATATTCCTTGAAGTTGTTGAACTTTGAAACATTGCCTGAGAAGAATGGAGGTTGAGATGCAAGTATGACTCGTGAAGTCATGATCTCTTGTTGGTAAGAGTTTGTAGTCGCCTGGTACGATGGTAAGCAGTGAGTTCTTTTATTATGTCACAAACAGGTCGGTTAAGTCTGTCGCAACAGCAGAGGCAGTGTAAACTTGGAAACCAAGGTAGAGGTCACGGTAAGAATGTGACAATAGTGTTGGTGTTACACTGGGTCTGTGTCCTTAAGATCAGACAGATGACGCGTAAAGATGATGTGATAAAAGAACTAGGGAACTACATGCAGCGGGGCAGCCCCCTTATATACAGTGCCTGCAAGATCATTTTACTTGCCTTTTATGGTAAGTGGTCTGATGGCTGGTACAGATCATCCAAATAGATGAAAATATGATGAGATCAGTCAAATCAGTGATGGCCATCAATTTTCACTGTTCCATCAACTCTGAGCCTAAAAAACCATGCCATCAGACCACTTACCATAAAAGGCAAGTAAAATGATCTTGCAGGCACTGTACTATTGGCTGTGGCTGTGCTATTGTAGTCAGACACAGTCAATATATCCAAATATAGTCCGTTCCAAGTCGTTCTGAGTTATCCAAACTCACATATAGTCATTCGTAGTCGTAACAAGTCGTTCCTTGATTGAGTCGCCCTGACTCTCCATTGAGTTGATGTGACTCTCCCAGAGTCACAGAGACTCCTGTCATTAGGTCTCGCATCAGATGGTCCCTTGTCACATCAGATAGGCCTTGAAATGTGACACTATCCGACACGAGTTCCGACCTGGAGACGTCGTTCGCGTCCACGCGCAGGGGGATTACTTCGGTATCCTTTGTTTCGTTGCCAGTGTAGAGTGGGGCGGCTGGGTGAGCTGCTTACAAGTAAGCAACTAGGAAAGGCTTTCGTGTATTTTTTTTTTTGATCAGTATCTAGGCTCATATACTGAACGAAGAGCTGCAGTGTCGGCATGATTCAAACGAATTCTCGCAGGTGAGCGATCCGCTCCTGACATTGTTTGGGGATGCCCGTCTCACCGACTCGAGATGCGCTTGCGGTCGTGTGATATCCTTTTTGAGCACTTTCACGATTCCGTCTCGAGTTTCGAGGGCTACGTGTGGGGAGTCGCCGCCCATCAGCGAAGCGGCGGAGGATCCGGAGGAGATCATGCGAGACTCGTGGGGCTGGGTCCGGAACATTGAGGTCGAGATTTTGTACCACCAGCACTTCAAAGGCTACCGGAGCATCATCTTATCGTGGTGACACCTTAACCCCAGCAACCCAGGGGATCCTTACGACGACGACATCGCCAATGTTCGTTTCAAGATTGGACTCGACGCAGAGTTGCGCACTGTTGAGCTCCAGTGCGCGCTGTAGGTGTTTATGATCTGTACTTTGAGCAAGCTGACGCTGGTCCAAGAACCAGGCTACGGCTCTATGACGCAAAGCCTATTCTTGCCAAATTGAGAAGAGGCAAGCTCAAAAAGGTAGAACGCGTAGCGTGCACGCGCCAATCCACCCCTCCTCTCCCGAACGGCGCAGCGCTCGAGAGTCCGTGGGCGCAAACTCTCGTCGAAGCAAAGTATGGCACACCTCTGCCCATAGGTATGTACAACACTAGGGCGGGGTTCGCAACCAATGACTCCACGCAGCAAACCGCGGGATGTGAATCGTCAATGCCCGCCTCTTCCAAAAACGTCTTGACATTATGACGTTCTCAGAAAATCTTGCCTTTGGGAAAGCCGGATCGAGCCCTGATCGAGCCGGCCGTGACCGTCCTGTGACACCCTGATGGTGCCCAACAGTTCTCCTCACGTTCCCCCTGCCGCCCCTACATCAGTAGTAAATCAGGCTCGATTTCTCCTGCTGCCCGACTCGGTCTTCCTTCCGGTCTTTCAAGTAGCGCAACATGTTAATTTTATTAGCAGGTAGCCGCGAGACACCAGAGCCCGACAATCTGAGAAGTTGTCGCGGTCTCCAACCCCCTCCCCCAAGCAAAGCCCAAGCCCGACATTATTTGCTTGATGAGATAATGGTGTAGAGCTAAGTGCTTAAGGTCAAGATACTATTGATCCGGGCACTCTAATAACACTCATGGGTTTCTAGAACTTGCTTCGATGTTTATGGCCCTCTGCACATGCCTCAGAGCATGTCGGGACCTTGTTATGAGAAGCCACGTGATTTGCCGAACTATCCGGGCTGGCCGGTCACGGCCGGTCACAGCTGGCCGGCCATCCGGCTTTCTCGTTTCAAAAATGATCTCGACGTCCTCGAATGGCGAGCTAGACGACCTAATGAGGTCAACCTGTGAGGGGAAGAGGTGCCCAAGAGCCAAGTCGATACCAAAGCTGGGGCAGAAGGCCCCAGCCACTACCTATATATACAGTACAGATAGCCATCCATGAGGTCGTACGATGTCATAGTGGAGCACAATGTCGTATGAGGTCATAGTGGAGCACGATGATGTCGCAGTGAGGTCATAGATGGGGGAACAGAGAAAAGTGATGATAGAGTGATGGGAGAACATACCAGAGACTAGGAACGTCCCCTTACACAACCGCGCCGGTTAGAAGGAAGATTAACAACCGGATGAGAAGCAAGACCAATCAGCGCGGGGTCCTCTTGCTGGAAGCTACCCGTGCTATGCCATTTACCGAAACCGACACCCAAACGTTGACCCTCCCTGTGACGTTTGGCAACACAATGCACGCGCAGATTCCACTCTGGGGCATCCTACCCTGTTGGGAGACTGAGCAGGGAGAGTCGATCGCGGCCGTAGTTTGCCGCGTAGTCATTATCGGGGCTGACGTCGGAGGAGATTCGTCCCGCGTTGGTCAGTACGCAGAGACGCTACCCAACGCAACGGATTTTCCTGCAGAGATCGTGCGAAGTTCGCATCCAGAAGGACGGCGCCCCACTAGAGCCGGTCGGAACCTACCATCTCACGAGCCTTTGTTTGTCGGCCAACATCAACATTCCTTCGTATAGCTACAGCTTTACAAACTTTGACGCATAGCCTCTACTGCGCATTTTTCTGTTGTATACACACCGTATATATCATGCTCTGCTATCCTCCGCGCCATGACCTCGAAACGACGAAGAACGTAGTAGCTGGGGTGAGCAAGACGTCTGGCGCTGGCGCTCGAGTTGATCGCCCTTGTGAGATTCTTCAAAAGCAACGGCTTCCGAAATTCTGTCAAGACGGCGTAGGTCATTTCACGCGCGCGATACAGAATGTGCACCAAGTTGGATAGTTCTTCATGCAGACTCAAACATGTGTGATTATGTGAGGAAAGTGTGAGTGTGTGTATTTACGGGTCGCCGATCTCTCAACAGATGCGACTTCGCACTTTCCCGGTAGCGTTTACGGAGCAAGGCTGTGGCGGAAATTAAGCAAACAACCGCACAAGATCTGAGAGGGAGTCGTACCCAAATGCTTCGCTAGGGAAAGTAAAGTCATACGCCTCCCAGCAGCTGCACTCAGGAATTATCCATTAAACATGGGTAGTTAGCCTGCAGGCCAATGCATTAATTTGGGCAAGTTACCCAGCAGGCCAATGCATTAATCTGGGTAAGTTACCTTGGGGCACAAAGCCGTACTGGGGTGGTTTGGGAACTGATGAGGGTGATGTTCAACTAATCTTGCACAATTATTGCCAGCCGGGTCACAAATTTGAGCCATGCGCTGTATTGAGATGTGCATATGTAGACTCTAGTACTCTAGGTCCTCGTCTTCGTCATCGTCGGTGTCGGAACCGTCATCTTCTTCTTCGTTATCTTCTTCGATATCCTCCTTTTCCATGTCCTCGTCATCATCCTCACCGTCTACGTCCCCGTCGTCCCCGTCGACCAAGCCATCATCCATGTCCACATCCGCGTCAACTTCACCCTCCAAGTTGGTTGTAGCTCCAGGTATGTCGCTCGTGGCATTCCCGCCGCGCCGGTGTCCCCGGCCCTTCCACACCTCCGTCCGAATTGTTTCCGCCCGCGCAATGAGACCGCGGAAGAGGGCGGCCTGCTTGTGCGCGTAAGCGTTGCGTCCCTCCAGCAGGTCCGGGGCCTCCGATGTGTCCGTCGACAAACGCGCCAGCCATTGTCGCTCATCATGCGCCAGAGACAGCGGATATCGGCGCCATTCTTCTTCAAGAACTCGGACTTCTTCCTCCCATCGACGCGCGCGAGCGTACGCCTTGCACCATTCGATTCGGAGCCCTGATGAGGGCGCCTTAGCAGACGCTGACTGAAACTCAAAGAAACTGTACCGTCCAGAAGTGACGCGTCCGTCCCCGCCGTCCCCGCCACGGTCCAGATCCAAGAAACCTGGCGTCGACTCTCACCTGACCCGTCCTTCTTCCCAGCTCCAAACACATCCTCTTCGTCGGCGTTATCATCCTTGTAAGGGCAACTCCGCAGCTGCTGTATGCTCTGAGCTACACAGGCAGCACTGGCAGAGGGATCCAAAGTATATTAGCACTAGAACATGTACAGAGGGCTACTGTGGGCACACCTGGCAGAGGGATCCAAAGACAACAAGTCTAAGGAGCCTCTGCTGCAGTGACACCACGTCTAAGGGCCTAATCAGGTGACTGTGCACAGACCAGGTCAAGTGACCCAAAGAAAGAAACGTAAACCAAACCATAAGTATGATACGTAGAGAGACGAGACTTGGGGTGAGGAGACGTATATGTGCACCCCATATGTGTACAAAGATAGAGAGGAAACGGATAAGAGGAAAAGGAGCAAATCGACGATGTAACTGCAAAATGCAGGAAACAGCGAGATAGAACCTTGTATCGTAGCACTATAAGTACAGCAGGGAGAGAGATGGAATTTGGTGAGAGAGGTGGTTGCAATGCACCCATTATATGTACAAAGAGAGGGGAGAAACGGAAAAGGGGAAGAGACCAAAAAAGGAAAAAGTAGAGTGAGGGTATATGGCGCACCAGGAGTTCCCCTTACAATCCTCCCAATCTTTAGCCAGATCCCCTGCATCTACGATCCCGTCCTCGAGCAACTCAACCTGGCGGGTGAGATTTTGATCCAGCTCTCGCCTCCGACGGCGCTCCTGCTTGCTCAAGTCATCGGCGTCTTGCAGGCCACGAATGTCGCGAGGGTGGAGTTGCGGCCAGGCGTTTGATGAGTCGAGGGCTTGCAGTACGACCCAGTTTGCTTGGTAGGTATCTGCAAACCCTTTGATTTTAGACTCGTTGCGTTGGAGAAGGGCACGGGAGCGGGTATTGGCGCCCTGGTGGCGCGCATGGTTCTGCTTGTAGATATGAAGACGCGTTCGAATTTGGAGGCGGTTCCGCAAACGCGCGATCGCGTCCTTGCATTGTGCATGGCGCAATCGTCTTTCGATCCCCAAAAACTTCTTCGTTGACTCCACTGCTTGTGCCGCAGGCGGTAGAGCGGATGGGAGCAAGAGAGGGACGTCTTCGGCAGCCGTATCAGCGGAAGGTCCGAGCTCTTCGAGGTGGCGTAACGCGGACGGTGTATATGTTGCTTGGAGCTTGCGAAGATGGCGAATTTCCAACGGAGCGGCTTAAGGCGAATGCTGCCTGCGCTGGATGACTTCTTGAGCTGCTTTTGAACATGAAGGCGGTGTCTTGAATAACTATCAGCGAAATGTCGAACTGGATATGGATACGCACTGTTGTTCTTCGATTTCTAAGCCAAGCGCCATGAACTCGCTAGGACCAACCGAATGAAGCGGCAGGTCGCCACGTTCCGCATCCTCCTGTTCCTCCTGCTCCATCTCCTTCCGAACCTCGGCTTCAGACTGCGCATCCTTTGTTTCCGATTGGTAGGGGTTGGGCTTAGAGCCATCGGCCTCAAAATCGGCAACCATTTGACGCCAGATGGGGACGTGTTCTGCTTGACCAGCGGAAAACGCCTCAAACGCCTCCCTCTGCGTCGCAGCTTCGACGCGTGCTTTCCCCAAACGACGGCGCAGGAGAATGGGAAGCCCGACATATTTGAGCCAGTTCCAAAAGTTCCAGTGCAGATCGAGTGCATCTGCCCTGGCTCCGTGTCCGCTCATCTTGGTGGCCGCAGCGAGACCTGCGACGGCGGCCCAAAGTCGCTCAATGCCCTCTCCATCAGTGTTCCCGCTGCCTGGAACACCCAAGGAAAAGAGGAGCTGGCAGAGGACCACATGGCCCTTGATGTGCAGCTTGGGCACGACGAAGCGGCACAGCGCGAGGACCAGGTTGAGCCGGACGAGCGGGGGAAGGAGAAGGAGCCTTTCCTTCAAGAACACGCTCCATTGGCAGGCGATGTCGTAGGAGAGGACTTTTCGTAAGTTTCGGTCGATATGGCGTAGGAGCGATGCAAGTATGTAGTCCATGTTCCCGTACCTAAGTACATACGTGGCGCATTAGTTAGTTACGGAGGCGGAGGGTAGCGCGTACCTTTCCCCGCGCTGGAGATCTGCGACGCCATTTGGCTGAACAAACTCATGGCGGGCACAAACGCCAGCGCCAACTCCAGTAGCACTGTATCCGCGCGAGAATTTTGTGTTTGCGTGGTCCAAAGCGGCGAGACCGCTGCAAGAGGTCATCTGTCGCAACAAGTTAGACGAGTACAGGCGGAGAAGCTGGGCGCCAACGTACCTCAACCTGCTTTGTGATTGTTTTTAAGTACTCTCGATACGGCTCCCATTCGACCAAGAACGCAAAGCCAGGGCCACAGCCTGGATCGCGCAAATCGTTACCGATTAGTCGACGTTTGAGTCGGAAGCAAGCGTCAATGGCTATGTACACGATGTACAAGAACCTGGGCATTGTTACATATCAAAGATGTAGGAAACCGAGTTTACGCACTGGTCTTCAGGCGAGGCGAGGTGCCAGTCCTCCGGCAAATTCACGCCCGGGCACGGACAGGCCGGGCAGCGAACAGCGAGCTCCCCCGGCCCTGTTCCCGCCGCTCCCGATTCTGCGTGTCCACGACCGCCCCGTTTGAGCATAATAAGGTGTCGATATTGGCGGGACATCCGCAAGAATGCCTTGTACCGATTCGGCGGCTTAACCCCGGCAGCGTTGGTGCGGTACTCGAGCATGGCGTAAAAGTCATACGCCGACGTCTTCGCGTGCAACGAGAGTGCATCGAATGCGTCGAGACACGAGAGTGTTGCGCAGGTTTGGGGCCGGTTGGTCGTGGCAGGATAGAGACGCGCCCGGAGGAGTTGGAGGGGGTGGACAACATCTGCGTGGAGGTGGCAGCCGCAGAAGTCGAGAGCAACATCATGGATGCCGTTGTTGTGTAGGACGAGGAACTGACGCGGTCCAGGTTGGGGAAGCTCGCAACGAACGCCGGCAGGATGGCCAAGCTGGATTCGTAGTCCCAAGGACTTGAGGCTGCGTCGCTCGAAGTATTGGCCGTTCCATTCCTGATGTGCGTGTCAGTTGACGCTGAAAGCAAGTAAACGCAAAAGAAATACCTCGACCCAATGAAATGGATTAGCAGCATGTTGAGTCATCACGCATTGCGAGCAAAGCATCTGTGAGCTGCACGAACAGTCTCGGCAGCGAAACGTTGCGGGTCGCAAGTTGCATCCGGGACACGAAGTGGTTTCCCTCTGAGACCCACGGCCATCGGGCCACAAGAGCGTTTGTAGAAACGACTCTCACGAGTTCGCGAGCCATTCCTGCATTGCCCTTTCCTGTGAATAAGAGATGAGCTAAGCTTCGGTGGATAAACATGAAGATAAACGCACCGAGACTCGGGACTTTCGTTTGGGTTTGGAAGGTGCTGCTGGTTCGGGCGCCTCCCAGCTCGACATCGTGTAGGCCTCATAGCTCAGATCCGGCGGCAGTTGAGTTTTTGAAGGTGAGGGTGTGGCGCTGTTGCGACTATCGAGTCTCATGCGTTTGACTGGAGAGCCTGCAGGAATAGTGAAGCTGTCGCGTTGTATTCTGCGGCCATCAGAGCTAAGGGAGTCGACAGAAGTTGGGAGAGGAGCAGTTGGGGCGGCTTGTTGGATAGGGAATGTATAGACTGGCGGTTGTGAAGCAGTTGGAGCTTGGACGTGTTGCCTGCGTTTAACGGTGAATTTAGAGGTTGAGGCCATTATAAGGGTATGAGGGTAAGGGTAATGTATAGACTGGCGGTTGTGAAGCAGTTGGAGCTTGGACGCGTTGCCTGCGTTTAACGGTGAATTTAGAGGTTGAGGCCATTATAAGGGTATGAGGGTAAGGGTATATAGCGTGACGATCAAAAGTGAATACAGGAAAAACAACGATGTGCAAAAAGAAGAAGAAAACAGGATTCGAACACAGGGCGGAAGATACCTGCATAAGCGCAAACAACAACTCAACCTCTACACCATAGATCCTTGAGCCAAGACTATAGCCTTTGTCCCTCATACGGCCCACAATAAACTTGGTTCAGCAAAAAAATAAAGCTGCAACTACTTCTACTTGAACAGATCATCGACCCTGCTGAAATGCGAGATTCCGTTCTCCCACCGTGTTTTGGCTTGTTCTCGTGCCTCCGCTTTATCGTCGTCCGACGCCGTCCGCTCGAACTCCTCCTGCGTCATGAACTTCTGCGCTATCCAACGAAACAGACTGCCGGCGCTGTACTGGACGAACGAGCTGCGCGTTTCGCCAACTTGAATCGGCGTATTCGAATGTGTAAGGAGGGCAGATGGCAGGAAAATGCTCGATCCCGGCGGGAAGCAGATGATTAATCCCAGCTCCGGAAGGACGAGATGGCCACCGCGGTCGGGATTGAATCGGCCAAGGGTGGTGATGACACACCAGCCCCAAACTAGATTTGCGAAGTCGACGTGCGCCGCGCAGACTGTGGAGACAAAATTCCACGTGCAGGCGGCGAACACACTGATGCCCTCGAACGGCCACCTAAGGTCGGACATCTCCTCAGCATACTTCTTTCGAGCATCTGAATACGCGCTGTAGAGAAGAGGCATCCATATCGAAAAGAGATCTGAGGGAATATGAGAGACGCTCTGAGTAGAAAGCCCACATACAAGTAGTGAAGCCGATGATTTCACGAAAGGCCTGGTGCGCCAGCAACTCGTCCGTAAGACGTTGGTTTTCCCCCGTCACGACAAGCTCGCCGGGTTCCTAAAGAAAACGGAGTCAAAGAGACTGTTGGAGCCCAACAGACGACGCACAGTCTGGCCTCCGCCGTGAGAGACGCCACGCGCGAGAGCCGCAAAGCTGCTCTGCGCTCGACGATGGTGAAGTTTGTGTTCGGGAAGGCAGACCCGCGACGCACGCTCTTCAAGGGCAACGGTGGCAGACTCGACAGTTTCAGGCCAGTTTCTGCCGCGGGGCTGACCTCCGAGTAGAACCAGTAACCGTCGACGCAAGTCGACGATTGGAATCGTGTCCCTCAAAAAAGTTAGCGCGCACTCAAAGGTTCCGAAAGAGGCCTACCTCCCATTCCAGCGCAGATATTCCGACGGAGTCCGTAAACCTTTGATATCCGGTCCACCTCTTCCTGGGTGAGCTCCTCGCCCTCCAACACGCTCGCATCCAAGTCAAACCTCGGCCCATCCGTTGGCACGCCCTCGTTTGCGCCGCGCGTCCCAATCCAGGCAGGAACTGTGTGGTCCAGCTCCGCCGTGTCTATTGCGGCTCGCACCTCTTGTTTGAGCGCCGCTCGCAACCGTTTGAGCCCAACGCCTTTGACATATGGCTGGCCGGATTCGGCCTGCGCCTTGGCACGGGCTTCC
This sequence comes from Mycena kentingensis (nom. inval.), assembly GCA_014461125.1. Lineage (NCBI taxonomy): Eukaryota > Fungi > Basidiomycota > Agaricomycetes > Agaricales > Mycenaceae > Mycena > Mycena kentingensis (nom. inval.). Next base: position 1,673,828 of record JACAZG010000005.1, on the reverse strand, counting down.
GCGCGTTTCTTCTTGAACTTGAGCTTGGAGTTCTCGACCGCGGAGACAACATGCGCGCCACTAGCGCTGAAGGACGGAGGTGGGTTAATAAAAATGGGTTTAGACGTCGAGGGAGCTAGTGACACCGAGGGGGCGTCTGTCGATGGGGAGGCGCAAGGAGCAGGCGACCAAGCGTTAGAAGTTGAGGTCGATGGTGGAGAAGGCTTGCGAGATTGCAGCCCTGGCGGGACGGAGAGCAGAGCCTCGGTGAATTTGTCGGGAAGGCGACGGCCCGGAATAACGACAACCTCGTCGTCGGGAGCCTGCGCACGCGCGTCATTTTCGCCAAGACGGCGAGAAAAGAGCTGGTCTAAATCGAAATTTTCGATGACCAGCTCGTAGGGCGAAAAACACGCTCCCGAACGCGTCGCGCGCAAGGTGAAGGTCGGCCCTGGGGAGAATTTGTTAACGTCAAGAGTTAAAGAGCATGTAGGGGAAAAGGAAAAGTGTGAAAGCAGGTTTCAAAGGGTGCTAGGGTGGCCAAATGCGGCGTCCGTCGCGGTATGAAGGGCAAAAAGGTGTAGGAGAGTAAGATGCAGCGAGAGACAAACCGGAGGATTGTTTCGCGGAAGGAGTGTGAGTGCGGTGGTTGCTTGCGGGCGCGCGGGGCATTCTTGAATGGTGGTGGTCAATAAACAGGGCCTGACTGTGTTATGTCACGGTCACAACGTAACGGATGGCGTCGAGGGCGGCAAGAAGTCAGCCATTGTGGTATTCGAGTAAAATACGGCGTGTACGGTGTAGCTAATGCGGTCGAGTAGACATATACAACACATTCGAGCGGACATAGAGAGCAAAACACACAAAACTTGGGACGCCGGATCCTGCGTTAACCGACGCCCTCGACGTATGCCGCGAGCCGTTTTTGAAAGCGGAGTTGGTTGTGAGGAGGGGGGAGAAAAGCGCAGGGGCGCGAAGGATTGTATCTGAGGGAGTGTAGCTTCAGCTGGAGTATGGGTGAGAGGGGTGCAGAAGGGTCTTTGGAGCTGCTTACCGGTTTTCGTGGTGCAGAAAGACGAGGGTTCGGAGCCGAAGGAAAGAACGCGCCGTCCACTCTAGATGGAGGCGGACCATCGCGCGCGTGTAAACAGAAACCTCATCGACGTCTGCATCCTCCTCCTCCGTTGTCGCAAGCGAAATGAGCTGGTCAAACTCGACGGCACGACATTTGCAACCCTCCGTCCATACGCGAAGGCACTCCGCCCTCCCCATGCTTGTCCAATCGCGTCTGAGCTGGTCTTCAGCCTTGCGCTCCCGCGCAACCAGGGCTCCGTGCACAAGCGACTCGAGCTGTTGGGTATTTCGGAAGGGGCGTTGGGCACGGTTGTTTGGAAAGTACCATGGACGGTATGGAGGGGCGAAGTCATACGGCGCAAGTTCGTCGGTGTCGATGCTGAGTCCGCGCTCGAAGAATGCATCCTCTGGGAGTGGGAACTCGGCCCAAGCTCGGTGGTCGTCCGTTATTGAAGGCGCTCCGAGGTGAGCCAGAACTTTCAGCGTGTCCTCGAACCACCGAGATGGCTTTGAAGCTCTTTCGAGCCTCTTATTCTCTTGGTATGCTGCTCGGGTTGCCTGTCCACTGAGAACTAGCGTTGTAGGCGTTTGCCGGGGTTCCGCAGGACGTACCGCTCGGACTGGCGATAAACTTTGGCCCGTTTCTTGGCGGCGCCGGCTTTGTCGACGAGCGTGTAGTGTTTGGCGGCTCTTCCCATAGTTATTAAGACGGTGGTGGAAGAAGAGAGCAGGCTGCTGATGTCGGAGTTTGATTCTAGCCATTCGCGTTCTGCATGTATCTTGAGATGAAAATGAGGATTTTTGAAACAGAGGAAATGTAGCTTCGGGTACCTGGGACGAGTACACCAAAAAGCATACAGTCTTTTAGGGTAATATTCTGCTATAGGTGGACTTGAGCCAATATAGCGGTGGGGCTCAACGGCGCTATGGAGAAATCGTCGAGTTGAGGATGTTTTGGCATCCTGAAAAAATGGCCAGGCCTCAGTAAGCCCAAGACCGACCGTAATCCATCTGGGGAGCCCCCCAGACTTCAAATCTCTCGGATTCAAGGCTTCCTTCGGCGAAGAAATATTGTTATACAATTCGAGCGCATGGGGTGCTCGTTAAAAGGGTGTTGATTGGCTCCTCATATCTTATCAAACATCTTCAGATTAGCCCAAAATGCAGTAATCTACAGATATGCCATAGATCGTTGCCTTACTAACCTTCGTACCCTAAGGGTCACTGCCAAGTCACAGCCCAAGCAAGCCTTCCAATGTACTATGACCGCCTCACACAACTCGCAAGCAGACAATTTTAATGTGTCTAGCACCTTTGCGTCCCTCCCGAGTACCTCGCCTAATGCGACCTTAACCGAATCGGAGGAGGAACGGGCGGAAAAGCGGCGCACGAAACTGCGCAAGCAAGGGAAGCTCCGAATGCAAGCGTATGTCCCTCCTACACTCCCAAACGTGCCACACTCAACGCCATTCAGCTATCGCGCCCGACTTAAAGAGCCTGCCAACAAGCAGAAGCGCGAGGAAGCCGCGAAGCGAACCTCGGTGTATAACCAAGCCTACCATATTCGGTGCGTTGGCTGACGACGCCCACGACCACTACTGACCTTTGGCCGCAATAGTAAACAGTGCAAGCAAGCTGGCACGATACCGTTGAACAACGACGAGGCTGCCAGTATTTCCAGTCTGCTGTTCTTCCAGCGCCAGCACACCACTCTCGACAGAGGAATAGCAGCATAACATTTTGTACGATTCGACGCTCATTATGAAAACTTCTGCGCATCTTCATCAGCTCAACCCTCGACTCTCGGAAAGCAGGAACGTACGGAGCTCTCGTGTGCCTCAAGAAGCGCACATGCGTTCTCCGCCGCTCCTTTACACGTCTCCAACGCATCCCGAAGATCCGTCATGTCCTCTATCTCTGTGTGCAGCAACTTCCGAATGAACAAGATCTTGTTGAGCGGGACCTCGTAGGCGTTGTGCCGCGCGGTAAGCTGCTTGCGCCGCTTCTCATGTGCGTGTATGCGTGCAGGCATGGCGCAGCTTGTGGCGGGGTCTACGAACGCGAAACGTTGGCACTGGTTGCGCGCGTCTTGTTCCTCGTCGGTGTTGTACGCTATCGCCACTCGGAGGTCCATTCGGTAGACCTCGACGATGCCGATGATGTCGCCGAAGGCTCCGAGTATTGTGTGTTGAATCGTAAGGTTGTGGTTCATGTCGCCGACGTTCTGCGTGTGGCGGAGAGCCGCTTCGATACAGCCACGACGAATACCGGTGAGTCCTTTGTATCCCTGTGTTAGTCCATGCAGATGGCGGTGAGTGGATTGTACCTACGGCCAATGTTTTCTGGCGATGGTGTCGTGAGGGAACGAAGGAATTGCTTCACTCGTTTAATATTCTTTTTACACTGCGGAGGAAACATGATATAACCTACGGTTATATGCAAAGCATATTCTGTATATACTCAACATATGCTCCAACATATGATCAGCATATAACCTACGGGTATATGCGAGGCATATGTGAAGCATATATTAAATATGCTTCACATATGCTCAACATATGCTGCATGAGCATATGCGAAGCATATTTAATATATGCTCAACATATGCTTCGCATATGCTCCGCCTGCACGTGTTGCATATGCTCATGGAGCATATGTTAATGGATCCCACAGAGGATTCTGATCGCCGGCCTTGATTAGGATTCTAGCGGCCAAGCGCCCATACTTATCCTCCCCTTATTGACCCAACAGGATCTATTTCTCGACGCGAAAACAAAGGGTACTTAGGATTAGGGCACGGAGAGACTAACGAATAATATCGATGTCTAAAGAGGACGGCCCTGGACGCGCTCCGTCTCGAGGGTCTTTGCAACTATTGGGGATTAATTGAGTCATAGTCCAAATACCAACCCTTCCGGCTCCGCGTACGCTATAGTCAACCCCGCCACGATCATCTCCTCTCTCACCCGCGGCTTTGCCTCCTCGACGCGCATGCCCTTGAAGTCGCCAACTAGCATAACCCCATTGTAGAATCCCTCCTTGTATGCGATGTCCTTCGCCTCCGCGAGTTGCTTGGCGTCTTTCCACGGCTGAATTTTCATCTGTTTGATGAGTTCGGGCGCGATGAGGTCGCCATAGGCGGGAGTGGTGATGCCAGGTGTTGGCGGAAAGCGCGCCCATTCTGGCTGGATGCCGTAGAGCGCGGGCATTTTGACTAGGTCCGCCAAGGTCGCGCAGTCGTCGGGAGAGTCGGAGGGGACAAAGGTCATAGCGCCTGTCCCTTTGGTCGGCAAGACCGAGTCCATTGGCAGGACATAAACTTTGGCGTTCAAGGAGCACGGCGCCTTGACGCGCGTCCCCACCAACGCCGAGCCCGGTATCTCGAGCAGCTGTTTGATCTCGCCCGGCGCCTCGCAGATACCTTGAAACGCCATGTTGCGAGCAGCGCGATAGGTACAAGATACACGGTTCGCCCTCCGACTTGACCGTCCACCGCACTCTTAGACGCATCGCTCCATTCCACCACCTCCATCTTGATCGTACTCTTGCGGCCCCAGCGCTTCGCCATCGGAACAATCGTGGTCCATACACGGTTGACCGTCCTTGTTGCCCAGAGGATGTAGCTCGTTCATTTGCCAGCGAACGAACGCGCGTCGTAGTAAGGATGGGCGGGAGCCGTAGACGTAGTTTCTAGCCTAGAGTTGGCTAGGAATTCCTGGTTTAGCCGTTGCCTAAATCCCTAGGAACTCCTGGTTGACTCTTTTTGGTAATACCCCCTATGTTCTAGCCCTGTTTGTAGGATATATAATTAATAGTCCTTGTTCTATATTATATAAGCTGTAGTGGCTGTGTCCCTAGGGGTTTTTTTGGTCTAGCTTTCCAATGATGCAATGAGCTTTAATGTGTTATGCCCACATCAGTCTGTATCAGACAAGTCACACGATTCTCCGGGTTCTTCGCTGGTTAGAAAAGTTTTTTATATAAGGCTTATACCATCAATACTTGATGGGAACCATCACTTTTGATGAATTTCATCAATATTTGATCATTCCCATCAATATTTGATCATTCCCATCATTTTTGATCTTAACGATCACTTCTTGATGCTACTGTATCTCCCTTCTTTGGCTGAGGCCAGGAGCTCCTAGGATTCTAGCCAACGGCTAAATTAGGAATTCCTGGAACCTTGGCTAAATCCTACATCTATGGGTGTGGGCGGGGGTTGTCAGAAATTGGCGACGCCAGTCGATGCGGGACCCAAAGGACATATGGTCTTCCTAGAAAACGTTGAACGGGGTCGGCGGACAGCGGGCGTACACTCACCATCGCGGTTGGCAAAAGTACTTGAGCCAATGTTGCGGGTCCGCAAACAGCTTGATGTCCTTGGTTGGGATGTCGATGGATTGCAGGTACGTGTGGCCGGGTGGTGGATTTGGACACGAGTTTGCCCTTCTTTGCCTTTGCCTTCTCGAAAGGGCCATCCTTGACCGCGGCGGCAGACTTCTCCTTCTCCTCGGCCTCCTCCGCCATCCGCTGCGAGACCTCTTCAAGGTTCTCGAAATCGGGACCAAACAACTCCATCTCGCGAACGAGTTTGTCGGCAGATGCCTATGTTACGCGTTATTGTAGTTGAGACAGTAGCAAAGTGCAGCCAACCTTGATAGGCAAACCAGTAACATGGGAGCTGTGGGGGAACAAGGTACGCTTGCTCAACATGCGTTGGTATCCTGCGGCGAACTCGATGGTGAAGGCGTGTCCGAGATGCAGACTGCCGTTCATGTAAGAATACGGGGAGAAGAACCGGGAGCAGTTCAATGGGTTGTGCAGATGAGGGAGAAGACAACGCCAAATTTCGCGTTCATGTTGCAGCGTCGAACGCAGGGCAACGCCGCTGTCGTTCGACGACGAGAAATAGAGCTGCGGACTCTTCCCTACGCCCGGGCAACGCCACGGAGGTAGGGAAGGTCCAACTTTGGGCTGGGTGGTGGTTTGGGATAAGGATGCCGTGATTGCATCATCGTTTCTTGGTTTCGGACCACCAGCACACAACTGCTGCGCAACACGAAAACCGCCGGAAACGACTAGAAATCCGCTTCCCCTCTGGACTGTGGCGCTGCCCAGCCAGTTTGTAAACGACAGTGGCGTTGCCCTGCGTTCCGTTCACCAGAAAATCTGCATGGATCAAGATCTAGACTTTATAACTCGCCCCATGGCCACCTCCAAGTAATTACAGCACTGGACTAGCAACAATCACTGAGCTTTTTCAACCAGATACACTGCTCGAGAACACAAAGCTTTTGTTGTATACGTATCGCAGACTTGGCCCGTTGGCCTACCGCGAACTGCCCTACCTGGGTATGCAATCATGGCCAAGGTAGGAGGAACTCTGGTGCTCCCGCAGACTCAATATCTAATGAATTCTAGTGTGATTGGGCCGTGAACCGGTCCAAGGAATGTTGGCTGGGGTGGTATAGGCGTCACCAAACACAACTGGACGAAGAGATTCAGGCATACCAGCTCCGCAATAACATCCCAGTAACTAAACCCGTGTAAGTGCGCGAAAAGCCCCGCATTGTTGATTATTTAGGCGCAGTAGGTTTGCATTCACCGACGACGATCAGACAAACCTGGTCCAATTCCTGGCCATCGAAGGCCCAAACCGCGAAAGTCGCTCGAGTTTGGCCTTGTATAAGAAACTTGCTAAAAACGTGAGATTCTCTGTCGCCGTGCAATATAATCTAATTGAAAACCAGGCACACGGGACATGGCCCTGGGGTCCTCGACATTCGGAGGACAATTGGTTAAAGTACTACCGGGAAAATGCGTCCAAGATTGACGCCCTCGTAAAAAAAGTTCAAGGGAAGCAACGAGCGCGCGCTCGTACCGTGCAAGCCGATGACAGAATGGACGTCGATTCCGAACAGAGCGAAAGGGATTCTGAACAGAGCAAAAGGGATTCCGAACAGAGCAAAAGGTTTGTCGATACGTGCTTGACACACATAATTAATGCGAGCCCTAGTCCCGAGCCAACCAAGACGGAGGAGGTCTCGTTCACGTTTTCCCAGCAAAAACGCGCAGCCAAACAGCAGCCTCCCCCCCGTTAAAGCCCCAGCCCTCAGACCGGCGGCGGGACAATCTTCTCAGCGCGACCCCGTTCCGAGGCAATTGGTTCCACCTATCGTGACTCTGGAACAGGCACAAAGCTCGAACCTGCAGCGCTCTCTCGTCGAAGAAGTCCAGCTGGAGCAGCGTTCACCCGTGCACGCAATTCAACCGGTCAAAACGGGCCCGGCGGTTCCGATCCCCACGACGCCGTCAACGTCGGCACACTCCCGAGCTCTGAAACAACTCCCTTTGACTATCAGCGCGTCCCCGGCCGCAGCAGAATTCTCGTCGCAAGTGTGGACCAATGCGACACGCCCAGATGTCAATGCCAGCGTGCCCGGAGGCCAGCAAAAGCAAGTCATAGTCCGCTTGCCCCTCGCGCCCACAACGCTGCGGCTCCTCCATCAGATCGGAGTCGAAATGTTGCACGTTCTCGCAGCCCAGTTCGAGTGGAGTCCCCATGTCGTACTCAGAACCTTCAAAAGATGCAATGACATCAAGAAGACCCAGAATGCGCTCAAGGAGATGGTGGATGCAACTGGCGCCCGAGAACTTTCGCCTGTCCTGTACGACGACGTCGGCGAGGAGGAGATCAAGGTCGCCGAGGACGACGACATGTACGTGGAGCACATTGGGTTGCAGTTGGCGAAGGAAATGGCGACCACGCACAAAATCAGCACGAAGCTTGTGCTTACGGTCTACAAAAAAACACGGACGCTTCAAAGAGACGGAGGCGGATATCCTGGCGATGCACAAAAAGGCGAATGCCGCCGCCGCCGCTTTATTGGACTTGGGCGATTAAATTGCATAGTTTCTTGGAGTTGTTTGTAGCGCTCATACAAGCCGTTCCGCTTTTCCTTGTAGCATACGAAGCTGTACAATTTTCTTGGGGTCGTTTGTATCGCTCATACGAGCCGTTCCGCTGTTCCTTGTAGTATACGAAGATGTACAATATACATGTACATGCACATAGAATGAACAAACGAGCTGAGCTGCGTCTAAGGCTTAGGCTACGCTTTGACTCTCAAATGCAGGGCTCTGGGCACTTATCCGATCAACAGGAAGACAAAGGACTGATCAAAATTATCTACTGCTCATATCGCTGAACTGAACGGCCTTTATTATAGGCAGACACCAGTTCATCCCCATGAATGGCCCTTTCATACTGCGCTTGCTTTTCCTGCTTCTTTGCTTGCTTGTCCTGTTTTTTTTGTGTTTTTTTTAGCTCCTTTTCCAGCTTCTCGACACTATTCTTGTACTTTGTCTACATAATTTCAGTAGATTACTAGCAACTTGGCTATACGTACCGCCTCTTCCAGGTATGCTTGCTTTGACTCGGTGGCTTCCGAGAGATCCTGCCGTAGTGAATGAATCACTTCCCCGAGTTTGCCCTTGAGATGCAAGACTGAGTGTGGTTTACATTTGGCAGCAAAAGAAAACAGACCGTGTCTGTCAAGTACTGTTTTCTTTCTATAGAGAGCTTCTTTTCGAGATCTGCAACTGTTGCCTGTAGCTTCTCCGGCTGCAAATGAATTGAGGCTAGAGAATTGAAGAACAAACTCCTCTCACACTCTCCTCAGAGTTGGCTTTATTCAATTTGTCCTCCAACTCAGAGATTGACATTGTGAGCTTGTTCTTGAAAAACCATTCAACTTAATTTTATTGATATGATAAAACTCAAACCTTCTCCATTGTGCACAATTCGTGTTCCTCTGCAAGCTTGGTTTCAAGGCCTTTGATAGTTTGCTTCATGCTCTCCTGCTATAAGCAGACTTGAGAGGCTGAAGGAGTCAGACAAAGAACACCTCTCACATGGATGCTTGCTTCAGATTGACATTTAGCCAGGTTATCCTCCATCTCAGTCTTGAGCTTGTCCTCGAAAATTCATCTAATTAGCCCAGGGCTTTCAAACATAAAGAAAAAAACATACAACATCTTGCCTCGCCTGAGAGAGCTCAGTTCTCAATTCCGAAACTGTGGATTTGAGAGCAGATGCTTTGGAATGCTCATGCTCAAGATCTGTGGTTGTCATGTTCAGACCAGACTCCGTGTTTGACAGCTTGGTCATCAATGCACAAGTTCTCAGATTGATTGCACGTAAAGCAATCAGCCCTGTGACCAAGTAGGTCTTGGAGTTAGAGCGAGCTTGGGCAAGCTTGAGATGCAAATAATTAGGGATATCTCAACAGAAGAAAAGAAAGAACCTCTTTGTGGCTCTCGCTAGCTTCTCTTCTGAGGGCAGACTCTGTCGATGCAGCTTTGCGAATTTCATCTGCCATCTGAAGCACATAAATGAGCCCCTTGATAATTGCATTGTGAGCGCATACCGCCTCATTTGCAAGCTGTGCTTCAGAAAGAGATTTTGTCAAATCTTCCTGCACTTCTTTGAGAATTGGTCAGAATGAGAAGATTATACTGACAGCTTGAACATCGTGGTTCTGGGCAGCAAGGAGATCAATGCGCAGAGTTGCAATCTCCTCCTGGGCAGTTTGAAGAGAATTTTTGAGCTCATTCTTGAGGCTGTGTTAGTTTTTTTTTTTTGTTGATCATGTGTTTATTAAACTCACAATCTCCGCAAGGTTGATCTCACCACTTTCCAATAGCTTGGATTTCAGAGCTGCAATATCTGATTTGAGTGTCTCCTCCAGCTAACACTGAATCAGATTTCATCTTGCTTTGCAAGATCCCCCACCTTGGAAATTAGTAAGCATTTACATGTGGCTCTCAACCCCATTTGCCCCCACAGCCACTGACCTATCCCCATTTGTGAACTTTCCCACCCCTATTTTCCACCCCATGGATTCTAGCTTGAAATTCAGAACAAACAAGTACAAACGTCAACACAGCCACTGATAGAGTCCATTTGTCAGCTTCCTTACCTATTGATGGAGCCCTATTTGTGGACTTTTCCACTCCTCTATTCCACTCTTATGGATTCTGGACCGAAATTCAGAACGAACAAGTACATCTTCCAACACAGCCACTGATCAAGCAACTTTTCCCAGTGTTTACTAGCTTCACATGATGTATTGTCAATATTTTATCCAACACTGAGCTTTAGCTACCAAATGTATGCACCCGCTAATATAGTGTTTGAGTTACACACTGTTGGAATCAATAGTTACTGATGCTCTCTGTCACTACTATTGATTGATGCACATTTCAGGCCATGTCAGATTATTTTATAGGAACTATTTGGTATATGACATGTGATGGCACACTGTGTACTCATGAGCAGATCTGCTATACATGTGGTACAGCGCTGATCCGGCCACAGATGTGATCGAGTCAAGTTCCAGGCAGCTCCTGGGAGCCTCGGCGGGCTTGGAGCCGCATCTGGCAGGCAGGAGGGCGCATAAACCTCCCCAAAATGTCAAAAGTTACCCGTGTGCTATAATATTCAGCGCTGGCCGGAAAAGTTACATGTAAATTGAGCTGTTCTCAACATATTTTTGCACGCCAGAACTTGAAAATGCACATGACTTCTGGAAAATGAGCATTTTAGCCTCAATTACTCTCTGTGACACTGTATTTCAGACCTAAATTGCCTGCAGGGCAAGCATCAAGAAAATCTGATGTCATGCAAGGTTCGGGACACAGATACCATTCACAATCATGCATGTACCAAATAGATTTATCCCATTTTATAAGGGTTCCAGGGCTCCTTATCCAAATGCCGAGTCCCGGATGCCGGATTCCGGGTTCCCAAATGCCGGATTATGGACTCCAGGTTCCGGGTTTCCGGATTCCGGATTGCGGATACCAGTTTCGGCATTGAAGTCCTGGCCCATGCAACATTTACTACAGCTCTTTGTGTATTTTGTGAGCTTGACCCGTTGATTGCCAGGGAACACATGAAAACTCTGATTGTGCTAGTATCTTGCATCCACATTCAACAAACTAATCCCAGAAATGTTCCCACGGCCTTTCCTGTGGAATCGCCTCAATGGAATTGTCTAATATCTGGTTCCAAAATAGTGTTCATTAGTTTGGGCATATCAGAGCATATTAGTTGCGGCTCAAAACCAGGTTTTTGATACACATAATTTTCAAGCTACATATACTTGTTCCAATTGATTCGACGGCCGCTGGGGCTGCATCCCTAAAGAATTTAGGCACTGTGGTTACACTGAATATCGGGCCCAGAACCCCCGCAACTAATATGCTCTATTGTACCGACTTCTTGATACATATGAGTTCTGCAGAATATTGTAGTGATTGGACCTTGATTCTTCTCACTGGGGGCACGAGGCGAGTCGTTTGCCACAAGTAGTAACTCAGGCGGTAGACAGGCATACAACAGGCGAGCAAAGAACAGACTCCCATGGCTGTCAGAACGGACTTGAACAAGTAATCTTCTCGATGCTGAGCATAAGACAACCAAACACATGGGAAAATGCTCCATTTTTGCCCAATTACACCGGGGATGAGTTCATGCACTGTACCTGGCCCTCGGACAATCTCTCGTCGCAATTCTCTAATTTTCTAACGGTACTCAACGCCATGACACGCCCATCACACGCGGTCGAACATGTGTTCGACGCGTGTTGCAGCCGTGAAAGAGGAATAGGATGTGGCATTCCGCCTGTTCACCGCTTGACCTCTGCTTGACCTCCGCCTGAGATACGACAAATGCTTTAGGTCCGGCCTTGTGCCCGCAGTGTCTTACGGAGCCCAATGGACACAGACTCATGGTCTCTGCATTACAGGTTACAAAGGCCGTCAGACTTGTGATAGCCACAGCCACTTAATAACTAAGCAGATGGAATATCTCAGTTGCGTTATGTTCTGAACCTACTGCAGAAATTATTGAAAATAAGGCTATAGGGCCGACAAGCGGCAAGGCCCGCTACCATCCATTATTGCGTGGCTTAAGTTTGCTATCTGAGCCAAATGCGCTTTCAGGGCAAGCACAAATTTATTTATTCTGTTTTGTTCTTATATAGCAGAAAATAAATGAATTTGAAAGAACCTTACTGGTGCAGTTACAATTGCAACAAAACCCGCCCGCTGGGATATTGAACCAGTAGAGCTTGAACCCCTTCAGCGCCTGTATGTAGAATTCTAGAAGCATTTTGTATCAGAAAAAGATATAAATTAGACCTTAGTAGATGTTATGATATTTGTTTTTCTGTGAAAGAGGTGAATGACTACTCAATTTATTTGGAGCATCCTATGTTATTCAAAGTCATATACTCGTTGGTGACGGAAGTGAACACCCAAGCAGCTTGTGTGGTGTCAAATATGATCCGATCAACTTCATATTACAGGGGACGTTTTGTGAAGTAGTTCCTGTCAACCACGCAAAATTTGGGGTCCATACAACACATGGAAGCGGAGGAAATTCAGGATTCCCCAAAATGGTCCAATTAGGCAATTATACCTGAACTCAGTGAAGGGGCAAACATGGTAGAATAGCCTTAGGTAACAAGATCTCCTTGACATCATGATCATGGTGGACATCTTTTGAAGCTAATTTCCACAATACTGGGATTTTTGCCCCGGTGGCATCGGTGAAATTAGCCAGAAATTGCAAGGATTATAGCGGACATGCGGGAAAGAAAGATCTCTTGTGCCTCAATGGTTGATGGTGTAAACACCATATTCCCAGGATTGAGAGTAAATTAATGACAGACAACAATACTTTTGCATCAAATTGATTGGATCATCTTTGACCCCCAAACAAGGCCCTTGGGTGTTCACTTCATCAATTTGATGCAAAAGTATTGTTGGAATATGACAAGCGCGAGAGCAGGCGATGTCAAGATCAGAGTAAGTTTACGATTGCACGGCGGTGAAGCTGTAAGTGTGTTAAGGCATACAAATGCCCTACACCACCTTTCAACTAGTCTCATATACTACACTCAAGTACTCTGAAACATTCTGCATGATTCATGCGGAGATCCTAATGCTACAGTATCTGCTGTGCTCCCCACCTTGAATCATTTTTGCATTGTGCAAACAAATTGTCTCTTGAACCTTAATATTCAGCATCCATTGACAGACTGCGGATTTGGGGGTAGGGGGGAGGAATTCTTTTTGAACTTGTTAGGGACGGGGGCATTGCTGGCTCAAATTTGAGTTGTGCAAAGATCATGGTCCACATCAAGGAAAAATGATCTGAGTTTGATTGTTGAAGGGGAAAATTGATGACAAAGCAAGATCTACGCCGCCGCAGGCTGGCACCTGGTACGAGAATGTACTTCTTTGGAAAGCGCTGACCTGATTACGATCATCTTGGATCTTGGAGAGCTCTTGCTCAATTTTGCTCTAAAATTTGGACGTTCAGGTAATTTCAAAACAAGGACAGCTACCAACCTTATCCATCTTTATCCGAGAAAGCTGCAACTGGAGGCTCAAATTCTCACTCTCAAGCCCTGCCTATGCATTCATCAGTCTAGATTTATGGTTGATAATGACTGACCTTTGTATGGGGCTGATCATTATATTTGCGCTTGAAGTGCTGGGCTTGCTGCTTTGCCTCAGGCTCAGGCTTTTGCAATTTTTCTTGCAACTCCTAAATTGCCAAGTCAGCAACTTTCAACAGAGGTATTAGATAACACTACCTCTATTATTCTTTCCATGTTTGAAATCTGACCATCTCTTCGTTTGTCCAACGCTTCCAATGTAGAAACCCGAGTTTCCAGTTCCTTCTTCTCCTCAATTGCACGGGACGTGGCCTCTTGCTCCTTATAACGCAGCTTTTCTGTCTCCAGGAGGCGCTCATTGAGATCTTCAATTTCCTTCTGGAATTTCTGAACATCCTCCTCGAGATCTGCCACATAATTCTCCGTGTTGTCAGATGGTCCCCTGTCCGCATGCTCAAGAGATTTGTCTTGTGCTTCATGCAGGGTGCTCCGAAGCTCCTCCAGCTCCTCTGATAATTTGGCAATATACGCCAAGGTATTACTGCGTTCAGTAAGCCATTGAGCAATGATGCTCCGGCGTTCCAACAGGAAGAGGTGGCCAATGTCGAGACCAGGTTGAGGGAACAATGTAAGATAGCCATCATGGTCAAGGAGGGCCTGAGGATATGACAATGTACCAGTGGTAGGAACAAGCCATCCATAGGTTGTCGCAAGATCATCGACAAGCTCTTGAGCAGAACCAGGTTCCATATCTTGCCTGCCAATTGCAAGGGCAGCAAAGAGGAACATTGCGATATATTCGCCTGCGGCCAAAAACGCGCCATTGTCATAACTCAACTCATCGAGGACCTCGTCTACGCCCCACATAGGATTGCTGAAGGTTAAACCCGTATTGCCCTGTAGTTGGCTTGCTTGTGCAACAAGAACAGCCCCATAGAACCGCCACCACAGAACGGGAATTCCGTCGTGACGCGGGAGACGAAGCATCGGGCACATCAGGACTGAATATTCGTTAATTACTTATAGCTACTAATTACTGAACAACGCACTGCATTGCTCCTATGATAGTTGTGGCCACCGATTCGAGGAATTCGGGAATTTGAGTGTGTTGCTCGAGGGCAGTTGTAATCATCGGTGTTGAGAAGGAGGGCCACATCTGCGAAATCCAGTTGTCAAGGTTCTGGAAGCGCCGGACGGCCTCAAATCGCCGATCTTTCAGTATCTCGGCCAGAGTCTGCGCCATTGCGATGCGAGTTTATGTTGAACGTAGGGCAACGCCACGGACGTCAAAACACAGTGCAGTACGTAGGGCAACGCCAACAGACGTAGAGGATCGCGCGCACGATGAGGGAGGAAACAAGAGCTTATCAGTGGGAAATCAATCATAGATCTAAATACCGCGAGATTGATTCCGAATCCGTACATGAACAATGTCGTCTAAGGCTAGGACTACGCTATGCTGCACTAGCGACCCTCCCTGCAACCCACACTGGCGCCGAGATGAACCGCGGCATGTCCTCGTTCCTCGCGGTCTTCCAGTGCCACCTGCGGATGAAGCTAGAAAGCGGTTGAGTCTCAAATCTACGAAAAGGCAAAAACATTTACATTGAGATTGCTTCGCGTGCTTTAGTCCGGTTCACGACGTTGCGATAGGGCACGGAGACTCCGACTTGGACGACGGCGATTTCTCCAGGCCAAGACGGAACTCCCTTTGCCTTGCAAAGCAAGGACAACGCGGCGTTGCCCGGGGCAAAAGACGTAAAGCGCGCCCGGAGATAGAATCGATAGAGATGTCGGATGTCCCGAACTTCGACGATGCAGTCGCAGTGTTGCAAGTCGCCGAGTCCGTGTTGCATGGAGATGTCGAAGCAAGAGTCGAAGTCAATGGGCGGCAGGGCCGGGATGCGAACACTGCGTAGAATTGACAATAAACACCTAGTGCAAATATTAAGCATATACGAAATATGCTTAATATTTGCAAAAGCATATGCTGAGTATTTGCTTAATATTTGCACCCTAAGTAAATACTAAGCATATTTGGTATATGCTTAATATTTGCTTCGTATATGCTTAATATTTGCACAAGGTGCATATTTTGAATATGCTTTGCATATGCTTAATATTTGCACAAGGTGTATATGTTGAATATGCACAAGGTGCATATTGTCAAGTATGCACCTTTTGCATATTTTAATTGATGTAAGAATCCATCACTGTCAATCATTGGGATTCTGATTTGGATTCTCATCACTCAAGGCAAGTCACAGATGTCCTGCGCAAAGCCACTACATGCTTAGTTTTTCCTTCTCACATATGAGACAATGTAGAAATACATCTTTTCGTAGTAAAGCCCCATGGTGCGGACGAGGCACTCATACGCGCCAACCTGGATGGCGACGGAGTGTCCTCACAGACGACCTGCATGATGCAGTTGCTCTTACACTAGTACTTTGTATCGGGGAGCGACCTGCTTCATGTTCAAAGTTGTCGCAAACAAACTCGAGCGAGTTGTATACGGCATGAATGGCAGCTAGTTGAACGCATACGTTGGGCCAAGGCTCCTCCTTTCAAGCGCCGTAGAAGACGGCCGTATCTCATTGGCGCACAGAGTCAACACTTGTTTCTGAAAATGTTCACGGTAACACCGCGACAGAAGGTGGAGACGCACTATGGACTCGCAAATGAAGCTGATGGATCTTTGCTCAACACCTCTGCAACCGCCAGGGTCCCGCGTACCTTGCCCCCCAACGCCGACGATCCTGCGCCCGCGCAAGTCCTTACCGCCGTTCAGCGCCTCTTCCGAGGAGACTTTCATGCGCGAGAGCATTGCAAATGTCATCAGCGAAACAGGATTGGCTGTATAGATATGTATATTGGCTTGGATGAATGAAAAGAGCTCGAGCATTTGTGCAGGACATGTGTGACTAGCTTCAAGTGACAAGAATCCAAATCAGCATCCCAATGATTGACAGTAATGGATTCTTAGATCAATTAAAATATGCACAAGGTGCATACTTGACAATATGCACCTTGTGCATATTCAACATACACACCTTGTGCAAATATTAAGCATATGTGAAGCATATTCAAAATATGCACCTTGTGCAAATATTAAGCATATACGAAGCAAATATTAAGCATATACCAAATATGCTTAGTATTTACTTAGGGTGCAAATATTAAGCAAATACTAAGCATATGCTTTTGCAAATATTAAGCATATTTCGTATATGCTTAATATTTGCACTAGGTGTTTATTGTCAATTCTACGCAGTGGAAGCAGCATATTTTCAAGGGGCCCGTTTCCAGGTACGAGAAGGCGGCCAGCTGGTGCTTCGCTAGTTGCAATGTCCATGACGCGCCCGGCAGAACGAGTGGCCGAGTAGACGAGAACGCGGGCCGTGGCCGTCGCCTGGAAGGTGGTCGGTCGAAGAAGGCGGTAAACGCGGGATAAAGGGCGCACCGGATTCTGATAGATTTGCAAAATGTTGTTCATGGGCTGCGTAGAGAAATACGAACGACTTCGAACGAGTCTTGCTGCTTATATCCTCAGAACGGCATGAGGTGATGCATCTGCCAACTCATTCGCAAAGGCATGCGTTCGGACTCGATTAGCGCGAGGCAGGTTTGAAAATACGTTCGCTAATGACCACCCTGACATCCGCCGAATCCTTGCGCAAGACGCGAATCCCTCCGGAGACTTTGGCAGAGATATTCTTTCACTGCCTGCCTGCGGCAAGAGTTAGAACGTGCAAGAACGAGGCTCCGGTTGTGCTCACCCAAGTTTGCGCATACTGGCGAGATACGGCGTTGTCATCTCCTTCGCTCTGGTGCTCGCTTTCGGGATCCCTCGGCTTCCTGCACGAGTCCCGTGAATTTGTCTTGCAATGGCTGGGGCGTGCCAGGGCATTGACTATATCGTTGACGATAGCGCGCGAGCTCGAGCTGGGTCAGCTCTGCGCCTTGGAGCACCGTCTACAAACGGAATCAGTAAGAATGTTCGAGCACAGTTTTGTGGATGATGAACGCGAACAGGACGTACCCGAGTACGATCTGAGTTACCTCAAAGTGTTTCTTCCCCGAGTATATCGGCTCGAGATAGATACCGAGTGGCCATTCTTCTGGACAAGCGTGTCCCGCGACATACTCTTGGTTGAAACCGAGAGGTTTCCTTCCTTGACCGCGCTCTCGGTGACCGCACCAAGCGCAGAAATCGACCGTATTGGCGACTTGCTCGCGGCTTCCCCCGCACTACGCCGTTTAGAAGTGCATGTGGTCGGCGAACCCAGTAACCCAACTGCTCATCACCGTCATGGGCGATTAACACACTTTGGTCTCCATTCCGAGAGATACGGCGTCGTCCCTGCGTTGCTGAACGCGTTTACATTCCCCGCTTTGACTTCTCTGTCTTTGCAGGGAAGACTTGACGCCCAAGATGCGGCGCGGCGGAGTCTCGAGGCATTCATCGAACGCTCCGACTGCGTTGTGAGCGCGTTCTCGCATTGCGGCGATGATCCAGACGTCTACCTCCGTGCCTTGCCACATCTCCGTGAGTTGCACTTCGAAACGCAATCGCGTTGCGACTGGGAAAGCTTCATCGAGATCCTGGACAATGAAGGGGCATTGCGCGAGCTCGAGAAAGTGCAGGTCAAGCTGGACTGTCTGTGGACAGCTCAGTACTATGAGGATGAGGAGACAGACGTTTACCCTCAGTTGGCTTCGGCTCTCGCCGTCCGTCACTCGACAAATCGTTTACGGAGCTTCCGCATCTCCATCCAAGCCAAGGATTTCGATTTTTTCAGGACGTTGCGGAGCCCGTACCGGTATCGCCTCGACGACTGGATGCCCTCGCAGACGACGCAAAGTGCCTTGAGGAAGCTCGTCCTCGGCGGGCTTGACTCTGGGATACGCGTTGACGCGGACCCTATGCATGTCGAGCTGCACGCCACGTTATCCAAAGCAACAGGCGAGGTCTACGACGTACACCCATTGTATCTGAAGTTGATTGTCCCGTTTGTAGTCGAATTCCCCGGTAGTAATTGATAAGTTTTGTCTCTCCAGTCAGCGCAGAACGCAGGGCAACGCCGCTGTCGTCCAACGACGATAAAGAGAGCTGCGGAGTCGTCCCCTACGCCCGGGCAACGCCACGGAGGTAGGGAAGGGCCGGGAAAGGGGAACTTGGCGATGCTTTGTGGTGGTTTGAATTCAGAGGCAGGTGCTTGTGACACCATCACCTGCTCTCGATTCGAACCACCATTCTCGGCGCGCCGACTCATCTCTACGTCTGTGGCGTTGCCCGGACGTGGGGTAATCGACATTCTTGCTGTAGAACGACTGCGGCGTTGCCCAGCTGTCTGCTAACTCGGCTAGTTACCATTCCCTCTACCAAAGTCGAGGGCAATGTTTCGGAGAACGAGCGCGTCCTCTTAGAGTGCATCATTCGACGCTCTAAGCACGTCGCGATTCTTCCAGACTGCATTGGCCCTCTCAAAACCTCGCTTGACGCCTGTCACGTCTGCGACCCTCACTTGACGCGTCTCGACGCACTCGACGCGACTAATGTCCAGGTCAACGCAGTTATAACGTGTGGCCCGAAGCAACCGTTCCTCGGTCACTCTCTGGCGCCCCCGACTCGCGGATTTCGCCCAACGATTGTGAAAGAATCCGACTACTCTCTCGCACGATGATCTTGGTCGATTCCACAACTCTCCTCTTACCCTCATCGATGTAAGTGCCCATGAGTACTCGTGGCACGGCCGATCCTGACTCTCTGAGGACAGCAGCTGCGGGTCCTTACCTCCTTAAACTTGTCTGTCACCCAATTTACGATGCACGAACGAACACACCCAGAGACCGCGAACATGTAAAGCGCACGCACAATGAGTAGCGCGATCGTAGTAAGTCCTGTAGATGGGTGGAATATTACAAGATAGCGAACCTTCGTCGTGAGCCTCGGCCTGGACACAGTGAGGACCGAGACTCTTGTCCACTTTCGCCTTCTGGACGACCGTTTTCATAAATCTACTCTAGATCTCACGTCTCTCCCTAGGTTGCTCGTCAGCTTCGTCAGCTCGGATCCGGGAGAAGCGCGCCGCATTCCTCGATCTCTGAGCCACAAGTTCAAGGCGCTTCACAGCTGATTTCTGCGCGGGGTTGAACACACTGCGGAGAAAACATAATATAACCTATGGGTATATGTGAAGCATATTTTGTATATGATTAACATATGCTCAAACATATGATCAGCATATAACCTATGGGTATATGCAAAGCATATGTGAAGAATATTATATATATGCTCAACATATGCTTCGCATATGCTTTACCGCGTATTTGTAGGCGTAGCCGTTCCAGAGATATTTGCAAATTACTATGGCATGTGGCAGCCATGAGGCACACAGTAATTTGCGAATATCTCTGGAACGGCTATGCTTACAAATACGCGGTAACTTGCGTCTTGTTCCCCTCGTTCTGCGCTACAGGATCGACTCCTCAAAGAGCCCAGGGGACCCAGTAACGACCACGCTTCACCATGAGGACGAATCCCAATCAGAATCCTACCATTCATTAAAATATGCTTTGCCTCATGCCCTGAGCATATGTTGAAGCATATGCAAAGCATATGTTGAGCATATATATAATATCCTTCACATATGCCTCGCATATACCCATAGGTTATATTATGTTTTCTCCGCAGTGACAATGGCATAGAGCGTAAATTCGATACATGAGTATGTACAGTAGCTAATCCAATGGGACCTTCTCAGCGCCGAATTCCTGCGCGTCGACCTTGCTATCGTGATCTCTTCCAAGGTCGTTCCCGCCAGCTCCGTCCGATTCGCGCCGTGGGGACGACGCGCCAGCAATCTTGCGCACCGTCATCTTCTCGCTTTCTATCCCTTGTTCTTCGTCGAATTGGGTCGCGGCACCGTGTCCGCCCACTGCGGTCTCGCCCTTGACCTTCGAACTCGGGCTCGGGTTCAAGCTGCGTTCAAGACGTTGGGTCGGCTCGATGGCATCTGGACCTTCGGCCGATTTGCGAGATCGCAGATAACCAACCGGAGCGCTAGGTTCAGTCGAACGTGCGTTAGGTTCGAACGCAGCTGATCCCAATTAGTTTTAGACTTGCCAAGATCTGTGTTAAGCACACCTGGACCACGACGCGCAACATCTTCAGCTCCCGAGGGGAGTGGAGCAAGAGGTGTGACGGTGTGGAGAAGAACGGATGCGAGGGCGGTAGATAACACCAGCAGCGCAAAGACGCTAAACCCAGTCACAACGAATGAGCTCGACTGCGTCTCTAATGCATCCATCCAAAAGTGTAGGTGGCCCTGCTTGTCGCCTGCGACAAGCATGGCTTTACGGCCATCGAGGCCCATGCGCTGCTATAAGCGTTAGATCGCAGTGTTTATCCGTTGAATAGCGTACGCAGGACAACAATACAATCTTGCCTGGAACGGATGGGTTGGTGGGGGGCTCTGATTGAGGCTTTGCCACTGACCTGTGCGAAGCGGAATATTCAGCGTTGAAATGATTTCGTGACTTTCGGTGTCGTAAAGAATGATGCGCTGAGATTGCGTAGCAAGTGCAAGCACGCCAGGCGCCACGAAAGCGACAGGGAGAAGCCCAGCCCGCGTGGTCGGCGAGGGAACAAGCGAATCTAGGTTAGTATTGTTTTCTCCCGCATTGCGGCGTCGAAAATAGCCCGTGGAAGAGTGTTCGGATGACCAACGTATCTCCGTGGTTCGCGAGAGAGGAACTATGCGACTTGTTAGACCTGAGATGGATTACCACGGCGACGCACTACTGGGAGCTGGGATTCTGACCCCAAATGCACTGGAGGTTTCCAGTCTCGTCGATCGTGTATGCTCTGCGCGGTTTAACTTTCAAAATGCCTAGCCAAGATGCAGACATACTTTGCACCTGCGAAGTGCCATAGGAACACAACTTTGCTCTCCATGAGACGACAGTCCAGTGTAGCGTCGTTGTCGACTGTGCTCTTGACAATGGCCTCGTGAATCCAAGCTGAGAGGAGTTATTCACGCCAGCATCTGCACGTTGAGCCGAACCTGATTCCGGGCGTCTCGCAACGAGTCCAATTGCGAGGAATGCGGCAGCGACCAGGCCAGTCTCCGCCTCGAAGTTGAGTGCGTTGACGGGGAATTTCGAGGTCCTTGACCGGATACCGCGGTGGAGGAAAGTCGGGGATAGTTGATAACTCCCAAACTTCACCACCTCCAAGGCCGACGAGCACGCGGTCGGAGCCTGTCCAGCAGACAGAGTGTATCGGAGCCGGGAGTTTGAAGAACGCCACAATTTCCTGGAGACTGGAAGTAACGTCCCAGATGTATAATGCCGCGTCGTCACCGCCAGTGGCAAATAGATTGCCCGTAAGGCTGAAAGATGCGCCTTGAACCAATCCTGCGTGAGCAGAGATGGACTGCCCACGCCCAAGTGAGGGAACTTCGGAGTTGCTAGTCATGGTGGAGGAAAAGAGTGCAAGTTCTACGCAGCGTGGCCATCCATTCGTATCAAAATGAGGCAGGGTTGAGGTGGTTAGATCTGTCGGAAACGCGTTGCGGCGCGTGGTTGGATTGGCCATACGCCGTAGGCCCCGCGCATTCAGTGAATCGAAGGCGTCAAGCTTGAATGCATATCATCTCCAAGTCGAACGCTGGGCAACGCCACAGTCGTCCGACAGCAATACTCGATTCCCCTTTCCTACGCCCGGGCAACGCCACGGACGTAGGAAAAGAATTCGGTCGATATGTAAGAAGGCGACGCGGTGGTTGGGTTAAAGGCGCAGTGTCAATCATCATCTCTTGATTTCAAGCCACTAGCACCAAAGTGCTGCGCATAAAGAGCCGCCTCAAGCAACCGCCTCACGCAACCGCCTCTTGTCTAGACTGTGGCGTTGCCCAGCTAGACGACAAGCCTCCTGCGAACGACTGTGGCGTTGCCCAGCGTTTGTAAAAACGATCCAAACGTCAATAAAATCGAATCCACCCACCATGTCCGGCCCTTCCACATCCTGGAACAACTCTACTGTCGGCTCTGAGCCACGGGTAAGCGACCCAAAAAGCTTGCCTTGTGGTACTGACTTGGCTACAGGGTTATTTCTTCGATGGCTTCATGCTCAACGAGCAGGGCTATTTTGGCGTCCACTACGGGGATCCGCAGAAGCTACGAAATCTCCCAAAGCCTGCCGAAGCCCCGTCTCCGCACCCCGCACATCGTCAAACGGGCGACTTCTCGCGCCTCCGCTGGATCGACGCCGACCGTATGCACCTCCTTTTCCTGCCAAACTCGAACCCTTTCTATGGCCATATCCTCGGTCCTCTGGATAAGGAGATACGGATAGAAGCGTATAAAGAACTCCTCACGGATGTGACAGTGTTGTGGCGTTTGGATCCGGCAATCGCTGAGGAACCAGGTGCCAGCTTGCAGCGGCGTAGACCTTGCTTTGCAACAAGACTTAGGTTCTTGGCCAACAATTCAGGTTGCAATTGCTGGATGACCCTTTTCACAGACACACAGAGACCCGTGATGGCCGTACAAACACACATGTGTCAAGCTCAAAAAAAAAAAAAAAAAAAAAAAACTGGACACACCTGTCAGGACTAGGCCGGGCTTGCCGGCGGCTTAAGCCGAGCTCAGAACAGTCGTGGACCCCAAAGTAGTGTACACTACTAAAGGTCACACATTTGACAGGTGTCACATAGTTTGGGACTTTACAGCTTTTGGCATCAGATGATTCTGATAATCTGGGATACTAAAAATAGCATTCACCTCATTTCTTCTAATCTAGGCCTACTGTCCCAATCTGAACAGGTAAAACATAACACATAACAGGCATTGGGTGTTTCGTGGCAGTTTTGTGAAACAAATAATGTGTAACACTGCGGCTGTTTGTTTTAAAAGATTTTGGGGCACTGGTAGGAGGTCCTGTCCCGGCGTGTCCCGCTCGGTGGTCTTTAACCGGCAGAGATGTCAAGCTTGAGGTAATTGACTACTGTAGTATTAAGGGGTTAAGTTCAGTAATTTCCGATTTTTTTGACTCCGAGAAGACCGAAAAATTTCCATTTGAATTTAGGCGAATTTCTCCGAGGTTTTTTTTTTGTCAGGCTCTTACGCATTACGCAAACTTAACCCCTTAATACTACAGTATGTCCAACATTGGAGGCAAAATTTATGCGTAATTATGTGTCCCGCTCGAAGGCATCTACATGGCTGGATATTCACACCTTCCTGTACATATGCAATGCATTAGGCTAGGATATTTACTGGCCGCAGAACGAGGCTCAACAAGTTGCTGATGGCACTGTCTTGTTTCAAGAATCAGTGCCTTGATTGGTGGCAGTACATTAATGTGCCCTACGGTTGAGCTGCAGACCCGCCAAGTTCAAAAGCTCGGAACCTGCAACGCCAAACCCGGATGCGGGATCCGGGAGTCGGAGCTCAGGACCCGGGCTCCGTGATCCGTGATCCGAGGGTGTCCGGGACTCGGGATTCAGTTGCCCGGAGTGTCCGGGTCTCGGGATTCAGGTGCCCGGAACCCGGCATTGGGATGTTCAAAACCGAATCCCGGGATATAAAGAGGATGTTATAGGCTTAAGAGAACTTTCCTCCGCAAACGCTGCACTGCCATCTGCAAGCCCAGGGGTCCCTGTGGAACACATGTTAATCATATACAAAGATTAGGGGCATATTCTAATCTTTTCAGCCGTGTCTGCATGCTGCAGCCTTAAGCTTCCGCTGAGTTGCCACCAATGCCGCTCTCTGTGTACCAATTTTCCCCGCTAATCCTGCTCAACATTGCAGAGGGATTCTTCAGGTTTTAATGGTTATCCTTCATGTTTTCGGTAAGCATGGGAGTGGTGCACATGCCCAATGACGGTTTTTGTAATCAAGTCACAGATTGCCGGAGGAATCCTTCTGTACTGCGGAATAATAGGTGACCTCCTGCTGGTGTGACATGTGAGAAGGCTGGCTCCAGCAGGGGTTTTGGGAGTTCTTTTCTTAGCATCTCCTGGATTAGATAAAAAAAAAATAGTCGGATTGCCAATGGAAAATAAGTGCCAGAACGATGTCACATGCTCATCGAAACAGCAAAAATGCTTCAATATGTAATTTTCAACCTACAATATCACAACAAAATGTGTCTGGAACATTCTTGTGAAAAGCAAAGACAATTTCATATATGTCAAGGGCTGCAACATATTTGGTTTACTGTCAAGCTGGAATTCCAGGGAGTGGAGGTGTGGGAGAGCCAATTAATTTCAGTGGCTGTGTTGGCAGATGTACTTGTTTGTTCTGAATTTCAAGTTAGGATCCATGGGGGTGGAAAATAGGGGTGGGAAAATATACAAATGGGGTTGCTCATTGGGTCATGGCATGATGATCAGTCACATATGCTTACTAATTTCCAAGGAGGGGGACCTTGACAAAGCAAGGTGATGGTGGACAATCGAATCCCAACTTTTGGGCGTATGCTGGGCCATGCGGGAATGCATCCCTGACAACGTAACCACCCCAGGCTGGAAAGGCCTCTACTCCTTTCTGGCTCCGCATCAGTATGGGTACATGCGCGGTCAGTTCTTCAGCTCCAAAAGCGCCTATAAAAGCGCAGCGTCCGCGTGCGAAGCCTTCCTTCCCATGATTGCGGAAATCGCCACCATGTTCGTCCTGCTCGATGCCACAGCAAATTTTGATTGGCGGGCCACCGTCCAGGGCAGAACTAAAGCCAGTTGGCAATGGTTGCAGGACCTCCAAACGTCGGCTGCCGGGAGGAACGATATGGAGCGCATCGGAGGCATAATCGACCTCACGAGGGCTCGCGAGAACCGCGATCAGTTCATCGCGGCGGATATGAGCTATCTTTTCGATCTCATACTTGCCAAGGAGCGCGCGTACCCATCTACTTCTTCTTTGGCCCGAAGCCGCAAGAACGTGGCCTATGGCCAGACTGCCTCGTCAAACGCGGCTTCGTGCCTTCAGTGGCCGAGCTGCAGTACATCGATTCATTAGCCATATCTACGCGGACGTATAGTCCGTGGTCGATTTCTGGCCCTACATGGCAAAGCTATGCTCACCTCTCTGTGCCCTTCACCGGCCCGCGAGAGCTACCCTCACACGCGCGGCCACAGGAGCTCTTTGTCTTCCGAGAACTAGAAGCCGCTGGCCGCCCTATAGAACCGACCGAGCTCAACATCGCCGGGCGTACCTTTCCGCGGCTCCCGCGTGATAGTCGACAGCGCGTCGGCGAGACTGTTCACGCGTTCTTAAAACGGCGCAAAGAGGAGAACGACGCGACCTTGGAGTACGAATCGGAGGAATCCCGTGGACGTCGCCTCGCTCGAGAGGCTGTGGCAGAGGCTGTCGCAAAGAAAGGGACTCCGCCTGCAAAGAAAAAGAAGTCGTATCATCGCGGAACGCGCGTTTTCATATGGGAGGACAAGGACGGGTTTTCAATCCGCGAAGAACTTCCCCAGGGACATTGGGATGACCGTTGGTACGAGTTCGAGCCCTCGCAACGCCACTACGACCCGTTCCACGATTGCTGGGATCTTGCTGTCGAACTGGATCCAGATGCAAAGATTTCCCCCATCCCAGATGCCGCCGTCATGGACGACGACGACGACGACGACGACTTTCCGCAGCAGTTTGGGCCGAACGAGTTCCAAATGGGTGCCGTTGATACATCCAAAATCGACGCTGTCATGGAAAACGCGCGCCCATTTACCGTGGATGATTTGTCCGTGGGCTATCACGCCCCAAGCGATCTACAAACCATGGTTGGACACCGCTTCGGGTTCCGTATTCCTGCTGGTTGCTATGCGCAAGCTGAGGGCGCAATCAGCGTCAAAGAGATTATGTGGCTTGTTGGCCACAAGGACTGGCAAAGGCTATTGCCTCAAGCTTTTGTCGACGCTTTGCCCGCCTTTTTCAACCAGCTGCACAAGTCGGATGACTTGAGAGCGCTTTCTCCCTACTGCGACCTTTACTACAAGACGGGTGTACCTACTCCCTGGACCGTCGACGTTCAGGTTGTACGTTGTTTTACACCCGCAGCGTATTTCATACGTGTCGTCGGAGCGCCTCCATCCCATCCCGCTTTCCTGATGAGCAGTCCAGGGATGGCGATGATGGTGGTGCGTGGCCAGAGGACAGACACATACGAACTGCTACGCTACCTGGTGCGCATGGGCATTCAGTTTTGGCCCTGCTGGATGCGTGATACGACCAAGCCCGATCGCGAAAAGTTGCCGGCCCAGCCGCTCTGGAAGTATTCGCGTCCAGCAAACTACATACCCGAGCGCGCTGATTATATGGCGTACGTTGAATCGCGCAATCAACTGCTGCTCTCGTCCCGGGGACGAGCGGCTTTGTTTGTAGGAGGCGTCGTTTCGCGGCTAGCGCGCATGATCATCCCCGAGTACGAGATGGAGGCGTGTCGACGTCCGCCAGACGACGAACTGGATATTGGCCTCAAGCTCTGCGACACGCAAAACGGCGAGTCGTGGTGGTACGAGATGCTCAGCGAGCGCAAGGTCAACATAATTCAGGGGACATACACCATCCCAACCGGTAAGTTGGATTCTACAGGCTCTACAAGTTTCTAAACGTATGTAGGCCATCTGCTGGGCAACGACGCAAACGACCCCCAGAAAATGTATCTCACCTGGTGGCCACCCGAAACCATTGTAGCAAGTTCGAAGCTTCTACAAGGGCTGGTGGAGTCCCACAGCCGAAGTATGGCTCGCCAGCCACATTAAGGCCGTCAAAGAGGCGTTCGATGTCGTGCCTGTATCCGAGACCCAGAAGGCCGCTCAAAAGGCAAAGGCCGCCAAGTTGGTGCTCAACGGTCGCCGACACTGCGGAGAAAACATAATATAACCTATGGGTATATGCAAAGCATATTCTATATATGATCAACATATACTCCAACATATGATCAGCATATAACCTATGGGTATATGCAAGGCATATGTGAAGCATATTTTAAAAATACTTTGCATATACTCAAGATTTGCTCAACATATGCTGCATGAGTATATGTGAAGCATAGATTTGTGGCAGAAGTGCGATCAACTCGGTCCGAAGAAACTCGGCAGCGCTCCTCTCAAAAGTCTTGCGCAGGACTGTAGATTTCCAATTTTGGGAGAAGAGCAGAATGCTTGCATCACTGACCTCAGAGTAGATATGCATGCGGAATGTACCATTGATCACAAGCACTCGTGATTCCTTTCACATCGTATGTGAAGAAATATGCATAGATTTCGCCTTTGGTTACTATAACATACAATACAATACAATACGATACAGACAAACACGACGCAGCAGGAACATTAAAGTCGTCAACCGGTCTGCAAGACGCGCACCCAGGAACACTCAGCAAAGTAGTCGCTCGCGCGCTGATCTGCTTTTGATGCGACGGGGTTGGCAGAGTGACAGAGCCTAACCTGGTCGCGCCATCGCACTGCGGAGAAAACATAATATAACCTATGGGTATATGCAAAGCATATTCTATATATGATCAACATATACTCCAACATATGATCAGCATATAACCTATGGGTATATGCAAGGCATATGTGAAGCATATTTTAAAAATACTTTGCATATACTCAAGATTTGCTCAACATATGCTGCATGAGTATATGTGAAGCATAGATTTGTGGCAGAAGTGCGATCAACTCGGTCCGAAGAAACTCGGCAGCGCTCCTCTCAAAAGTCTTGCGCAGGACTGTAGATTTCCAATTTTGGGAGAAGAGCAGAATGCTTGCATCACTGACCTCAGAGTAGATATGCATGCGGAATGTACCATTGATCACAAGCACTCGTGATTCCTTTCACATCGTATGTGAAGAAATATGCATAGATTTCGCCTTTGGTTACTATAACATACAATACAATACAATACGATACAGACAAACACGACGCAGCAGGAACATTAAAGTCGTCAACCGGTCTGCAAGACGCGCACCCAGGAACACTCAGCAAAGTAGTCGCCGCGCTGATCTGCTTTTGATGCGACGGGGTTGGCAGAGTGACAGAGCCTAACCTGGTCGCGCCATCGCACTGCGGAGAAAACATAATATAACCTATGGGTATATGCAAAGCATATTCTATATATGATCAACATATACTCCAACATATGATCAGCATATAACCTATGGGTATATGCAAGGCATATGTGAAGCATATTTTAAAAATACTTTGCATATACTCAAGATTTGCTCAACATATGCTGCATGAGTATATGTGAAGCATATGTAATATATGCTCAACATATGCTTCGCATATGCTTCAACATATGCTCAGGCCATGAGGCGAAGCATATTTTAATGAATCCCAGCATGTGGTAGGATTCTGATTAGGATTCGTCCTCATGGTGAAGCGTGGTCGTTACTAGGTCCCCTGGGCTCTTCCAGGGGTCTATCCTGTAGCGCCAAACGAGGAGAACAAGACGCAAATTACCGCGTATTTTTAAGCGCTGCCGTTCCAGAGATATTTGTAAATTACTGTGTGCCTCATGGCTGCCACATGCCATAGAGCAGGGCTGCTGCATCCCTCAGCTCCGTCCAGGGGTCGATTCTGTAGCGCCAAATACGAAGATTAAAACGCAAGTTACCGCGTAATTTTACGTGCAGGCGTTGCGGAGATATTCACAGATTACTCTGTGCCTCATGGCTGCCACATGTCCCAGAGCAATGAATACTGAGCCCCCCAGCTTCGTCCAGGGGTCCATTCTGTAGCCCAGAATGAGCAGAATACGAGGAAATTCACCGCGTCTCCGCGCCACCAGCCGTTGGGGAGATATGAATAAATTACCAGCAGCTGCCAGGCAGACAAAGGATATTACCCCAGGTTGGACTCATTCTGCACTCAGTTGGTGTAGTTGGTAGTTTCCCCGAGTGGTGATCTATCGCATGAGGTCTCCGGTTCAATCCTGGCCTTTGTTTATTTTGTTTAGAACTTTCTTTTTTGCTCGGCCCTCTGCTCACCCCGCCGCAGGGGAAACTGAGCGTTTGTAGAAATTGTTTGGCCTCAAAAATTGCTGAACTTTTTTGGGTTGCTTTTGCTGAGCAATGTGAAGGCCAAAAAATGGAGGATTAGTTGTCTTCAAAAACCCGTCTTTCTTTGGTTCCATTTTATGCCTGGGAAGGCCGAGAAATTTTCTTGTGATTTTAGCTGAATTTTGAAAGGGTTTCTATCAGGCACTTACACATTACACAAACTTGACCTTGGAATACTACAACAGTACAGTGGAAGATACTATAACTGCTGGTTTTGTGTTTTACTTTTTGTAGAAAAAGGACCCCGCTCAAAAAAGCGCAATCTTCTTCAAAAGAAATTACAAAAGAAAAGTACCCAGTAAAGACGGGCAGAAGATTTCCCTTTTGCAGTGGCCACACATCTTCCAGCAAGGGAGCAACTTCCTCTGCCTCAGCTGCCTTCCGTGTGTGGCAAAATTGATCAGCACTCAGCTCACCCTGCCATGGGGGGAAGCTTTGACTGAGCTTTTTGAAAGACCCTTTTTACTAAATCCAACATTTCCCGCCAGCTTAGAAGCAACTTCCAGAGCTGTTACCTTGCAGGACTGTGGTTCCCTCGGAGTTTGAACACAAGTGAGCTCATTCAAGATCACAAGTTAATGGCTGTGTCCGAGTCAGGAACAGTGGTTTTAAGTGATTCCCTAGTGTATACTCACTACTACTATAATATTCACAGTGCTGATTAAAAAAGATAACAAGGGGACTTGTTGGATTTTACTTTGGTAGGCACTCAGTAATGTAGATTGATTTGGCATCAATTCTTTTTTTTGTGTCACTGCTGCTGAGCAATGTGAAGCCGAGGAAAGTTCAAATCCCAGATGGAGAACTGGAGAATAAACGAGCTAGGGCAAGTGAGTTTGATTATACTGTTACACGTCATGCACTTGGCGGGAGAATGGTTGGATTTACGCAATGCAACCCATCTTGGCTGGTAACCATCACACCCTAGTGCACTGGGGGACACTTGGAAAAATCTTGCGCCCTGGGCTCCACCATCAGGAACGGAGCTAGGGGCGGAGAAGCAGAAGCAGAGGAATGGGAGGTTTGTTTTCCTATGTTCGTTTTCCTTCGAGGTTCAAACCACATGTACAATCCAAAACACACCAAGTGTGCAACGCCAGAAGGCGTGCAGAAGTTGGAGATGATCTCCGCCCCCACAGAGGGATTGGAGATCACTCGGAGCGGAGTGACATGGAAGAAACAAAGTAGAGTAGTATTGTTCGCCCAAGAATATGAGGTCCTGACACATATATGCACGACGTCGGAGGACATGGGAAAATCACAGGTCACCTCTGCCTGTCGGAGCGGGGCGGAGGTGTCCTGGGCTGGACCAGCATATGCAAGGAATGAACGGACACCCTCGTACCAATGAATTCCGGACTTCTGACAATATTGGAGGAAGTTAGCAACCAATGTATCGTCAGCTCAACAGCAATTGTGGGAGTGCAGAAGCGGAGATGAAGCGGAGATCAAAGCGGAGGTTGAAGTAGAGCAAAGCAGAAGTCGGAGAGAAGGTACCAAAGGGAACTTGTGGACAAGCATGAGGCCAGAGGTCTGTAACAACAAAGTAGAACATCGGGGTTGTTGGCTGAGATTGGAGTCCAGACAAGTCCAGAGGAAGCCAATGCAGGCAGAGAGGGATGACAAGAAGCAACTAAAAATAATCAAACTGAAGTCCTGGAGGGCCTCCAGTCCTGCTTATACAAAAAGTACTACAGTGGCGCTCTTTTTATGTGCACCGCCCATGTTAGCACTATCCTGAACACAGAGTATGCCAAACGAAGTCCTCAGGGGCTTTACGAGATAGTAAAAGTTTGATTTAACATGACATCAAATTTCCAAATATAGAAATTGCCCTAAGGAGCCTCAATCTTTGCATGCTGAGAATTTGGACTATTTGTGAGAGACCGTGGGAACCATTCTGTCAACATATTGAGATAGTACCAAAGGAATAGACCCTTTTGTACCTTTGAACGGAAGGAATTGCTTGACCCGTTGCTGAGATAAAGGCCTCTCAACTTGGCCATTTTTTGTGGTTTTGGCATGAAACTGTCCAGAATACAGTGAAAATCAGCCAAAGTGGTGATCTTTAGAAGCCTCTACTGAGCTCAAAACAGCAGATATGAACATGAAATAACCTGGTAGTAATTTGGATTTGAGTCCTCTCCAATCTGATATTATCAGATGTGCCATCAAATAAACCAACGTCAAGGTGAAAAATTGAAGCTGAGAAGAACTAGCTACAGAGAAGATGTTGCCTTATTTAGAAATTTGATGAGATCATGATTCGAGGTTTTCGAGTGCCCTCTGTCATCCTACCTCTTCACCTGAGGTACTGCACTGCCACAAATATGCTAAACCTGCTGGTGCACATAAAAAGAGCGCCACTGTAGTTACAGATAAGGCAAGGCAAGACAATGAGACAATAAGAGTTTAGGCAGACAATAAGGGAAATGCCTAATCAGAAAATAATGTGACAGGTGGAATCACCACATGAAGACATGAGGCTGGGGAAAGACAAGAAGGTGAAGTGGAGGATATGCATAAGTGGAGGGATATTTGGAGGCATAGCTTCATAGAGGCATACAAGAGGCTCAAGACTTGATTCCAAGTTGAAGCGGAGCATCGGAGATGGATGTCGGAGGCGGATTTTTAGCGGAGTTAGTTGTACTCGAGGCAGAATGCATAGGGATTTGTTGTAGACGTTTAGAAGTTGTTTCCGAGTGTTGGTTGTTTGGATTCTGACCTCCAACGATCTCCAATGTTTGATCTGACGTTTGATCTGCCCTCCGCCATCGCATTCCAATGTCAGAGTGGAAGTCAGAGTACGGGATAGTACTTGGAACATCAAAAGGATCGGGAGTGAGGTCGGAAAGATTTTGGGCAGATTAGAACTCGGAGCGGACTAGGCGGAACATCTAGAATAAGCTCCAGGATCTAAGGTGAAATGCCTGTGACTCATATGTGACATCTCCGCTCATGTGACTGTGCACGGATGTGACACAGGGGTGTGTTAGGGGTGAGGTAAGTCCCGGGCTTTGAGCACCGCGCTTAACCACGTGACCGGGCTTTGGGTGTTTTGGGAGTCCGGGGTTAGAGGCAAACCAATGACATCATCCCCATTCAAGGGGACACATCCTCGCGTCGTTGATTAGACCGCTGCAGTTGAGGGGAGGATTTTGTAGCCATCTTTGGGAGTGAAGAAAAAATTGGTTTGGGTTTGGGTGCTTCCTTTGGCACGGGCCTTTTCCGTGGTCTGCCCCTCTTTCAAAGGGACCGGGGAGCTGATTCCTCATTCCTTGGCGTGTTATCGCAAACAATTTGCCACATCCACTGTGCATTACCCAACGAGCAGCCACTGCAAAAAGGATTGTTTTTGGGAGGTCAACCCACACCAATTAGGGATGTAGCGGTCGTGACCACATGGGACACTTTTGTCACACAGGGTCACCGTAGCTGTATCTGGACATTAAAACTGAACTGAATGAGTCAAGGGTCATGCTACATGCATTGGTATTGCATTTATTAGAGCAATTTCTTTTTTGGGTAGTTCTCATATTTTTCTCTGTGGTGCTGCAGTGTTTCTGGCTGTGATTCACGCTGGCAACTCCGTTTCACAGCGGGGGTTGCCAATTCCATCAAATACAAACCCTACAGGCAGAGCACAGCCACTGCCTGGATCATAATTTATGCTGGGATTTATACCAATTTTGTGATTGGTTTTCACGCTGCTGTAGTTTGAATAGTTTGGACGTGGTGCAGTGTAAATGCTTGGAAGGTGGCTGTGACAAGATATGAAAAATATGTCCTTGTCATTTTGAGAGATGGGTATGTGTAGTTCCGGCGCCGGCCGCGCCGGCCGGGGTTTCCCACTCAACATTTGCCATAAACTCCGATATTATATTTTATTCCACCCCAGGTTGACGGGAGGGTAAGGGGGACCTCCCCCAGGCAACTAATTGGTGTGGGTACTAATTCCTTGTTTTGTCTGTTCAATGTGTGTTTCTTCCATCTATTTCTCTTGAAAAAATCCCTGCTTTTTTGAATGGATTTTGTCCTCTATATAAAAGTCTAAACTAAAAGCTCACCATTATCAATGGTTTTGATGCCAAACCAATCTACATTACTGAGTGCCTACCAAAGTAAAATCCAACAAGTCCCCTTGTTATCTTTTTTAATCAGCACTGTGAATATTATAGTAGTAGTGAGTATACACTAGGGAATCACTTAGAACCACTGTTCCTGACTCGGACACAGCCATTAACTTGTGATCTTGAATGAGCTCACTTGTGTTCAAACTCCGAGGGAACCACAGTCCTGCAAGGTAACAGCTCTGGAAGTTGCTTCTAAGCTGGCGGGAAATGTTGGATTTAGTAAAAAGGGTCTTTCAAAAAGCTCAGTCAAAGCTTCCCCCCATGGCAGGGTGAGCTGAGTGCTGATCAATTTTGCCACACACGGAAGGCAGCTGAGGCAGAGGAAGTTGCTCCCTTGCTGGAAGATGTGTGGCCACTGCAAAAGGGAAATCTTCTGCCCGTCTTTACTGGGTACTTTTCTTTTGTAATTTCTTTTGAAGAAGATTGCGCTTTTTTGAGCGGGGTCCTTTTTCTACAAAAAGTAAAACACAAAACCAGCAGTTATAGTATCTTCCACTGTACTGTTGTAGTATTCCAAGGTCAAGTTTGTGTAATGTGTAAGTGCCTGATAGAAACCCTTTCAAAATTCAGCTAAAATCACAAGAAAATTTCTCGGCCTTCCCAGGCATAAAATGGAACCAAAGAAAGACGGGTTTTTGAAGACAACTAATCCTCCATTTTTTGGCCTTCACATTGCTCAGCAAAAGCAACCCAAAAAAGTTCAGCAATTTTTGAGGCCAAACAATTTCTACAAACGCTCAGTTTCCCCTGCGGCGGGGTGAGCAGAGGGCCGAGCAAAAAAGAAAGTTCTAAACAAAATAAACAAAGGCCAGGATTGAACCGGAGACCTCATGCGATAGATCACCACTCGGGGAAACTACCAACTACACCAACTGAGTGCAGAATGAGTCCAACCTGGGGTAATATCCTTTGTCTGCCTGGCAGCTGCTGGTAATTTATTCATATCTCCCCAACGGCTGGTGGCGCGGAGACGCGGTGAATTTCCTCGTATTCTGCTCATTCTGGGCTACAGAATGGACCCCTGGACGAAGCTGGGGGGCTCAGTATTCATTGCTCTGGGACATGTGGCAGCCATGAGGCACAGAGTAATCTGTGAATATCTCCGCAACGCCTGCACGTAAAATTACGCGGTAACTTGCGTTTTAATCTTCGTATTTGGCGCTACAGAATCGACCCCTGGACGGAGCTGAGGGATGCAGCAGCCCTGCTCTATGGCATGTGGCAGCCATGAGGCACACAGTAATTTACAAATATCTCTGGAACGGCAGCGCTTAAAAATACGCGGTAATTTGCGTCTTGTTCTCCTCGTTTGGCGCTACAGGATAGACCCCTGGAAGAGCCCAGGGGACCTAGTAACGACCACGCTTCACCATGAGGACGAATCCTAATCAGAATCCTACCACATGCTGGGATTCATTAAAATATGCTTCGCCTCATGGCCTGAGCATATGTTGAAGCATATGCGAAGCATATGTTGAGCATATATTACATATGCTTCACATATACTCATGCAGCATATGTTGAGCAAATCTTGAGTATATGCAAAGTATTTTTAAAATATGCTTCACATATGCCTTGCATATACCCATAGGTTATATGCTGATCATATGTTGGAGTATATGTTGATCATATATAGAATATGCTTTGCATATACCCATAGGTTATATTATGTTTTCTCCGCAGTGCGATGGCGCGACCAGGTTAGGCTCTGTCACTCTGCCAACCCCGTCGCATCAAAAGCAGATCAGCCGCGGCGACTACTTTGCTGAGTGTTCCTGGGTGCGCGTCTTGCAGACCGGTTGACGACTTTAATGTTCCTGCTGCGTCGTGTTTGTCTGTATCGTATTGTATTGTATTGTATGTTATAGTAACCAAAGGCGAAATCTATGCATATTTCTTCACATACGATGTGAAAGGAATCACGAGTGCTTGTGATCAATGGTACATTCCGCATGCATATCTACTCTGAGGTCAGTGATGCAAGCATTCTGCTCTTCTCCCAAAATTGGAAATCTACAGTCCTGCGCAAGACTTTTGAGAGGAGCGCTGCCGAGTTTCTTCGGACCGAGTTGATCGCACTTCTGCCACAAATCATCACGGCGAGTGATGGCCCTTATAAATAGTAGTCTGGGGTGCTTTAAATATCACATATATTCAATGAATGTTCAGCTAATCTGCAGATGTAGATGAAGCCTTGTCCTTTACATCGGGAGGCACATAGTCGCGAATAAATTCTGTGTACAACATATGATTAGCAAGAGATCAACCCAAAGCTGGCCACCTACCCGTGTCAAGGGACGGACATGGATTACTTTTTTTCCATCAACCAGTTCAATCGATGTGTGAGCAAAGTGGCCTTGGATCTGGTCCATTTCGAGCACAATTGTTGTTCCCTCTACCTCCTCCTCCTCCTCATCATCATCATCACTCTCCTCCCCTTCCTGAGGAGCCTCACAAAGCCATCCAGTTGTGATGACATCAAACTCGTATGCCTCCCCACATATCCGAAAATAATCATCATCACGCTTGATCCGTTTCAACACGTGAACAATAAAAAACGTCGAGAGCTCCTGGGCACCCGGGAGTGGATGCTGGACAATGTTCTGGATGACTGCAGCGCAGACCGGTGCCAGAATCGAAGATGATATTTGCGTCTCCGTTATCTTTGCGGACCCTTGAACGGCTGTACATGATGTAATTGCTCCGAACCTTATCCACCACACAGGCCTGCCAGACCTGCTGGATATCGACATCCATTGCAGAGGGATCCAGCTTTTTTGCAATATACTTTTGCAGAAGCTCGTTCTCCTCCATTGAGAGATACTCGAGGTGTATTTTGGCACCGAGGGTGTCCACTGGATGACCCACATCATACATTGATGCCACAGTCTCGGCCATAACCGGATCATCAAGCCCCTTGAGCAAGGTTCGAACTGCATTGCTTGCAACAGAATGAATCTCCTTGTCATGTTCAAGAAGGGCCATGAGATTTGCTTGGCGGGCAAGGGTGCGTAGAAATGTGGCTTCCATTTCGCCTACAAGTGCATGTTAGTCAGAATGAAAAACATCTTCAAAATATAGCTTACCTCGCTTGTTGTTTGTCTTGACCTGGTGTATGAGGCGAATAAAACGCTCGTAGAAGTGAGCCCCTCGAGCATGCGCAGGCCCGTGGTTGGCCATATTGTCTGCAACATGACCAGCTTCATGGATGACTCCGGTAATATTATCCTCGGGAAAGAGTAGCATAAGCTCTTGGAGCCACGCCCCAAACAAATCACGGTACGAGTCAACAACCTCAGTGGTAACTTCGCGAAGAGATGCCAGCTCAATGATGGACACCAACTGCAGGACATGTTGAAGAATACGCTGCATGCGTGGATCTCTGCTGGACCCCCAGAGCTTGATCAAGGACAACGGAAAATGGACAACAAAGAGTGTGTTCCATTGTGCTGCACTGAGCTTGCCATGCCCCTTCCGTCCCCAACCAGAAGGCACTCGCTCAACCCAACTGGGCAGGATCATGTTTTCCGCGTCATCTTTTATCTCCTGCATGACATCGTAGCCAATGACCGCACCCTTGCCATCCTCAGTCTGAGATACCAAGGTAAGGTCTGCGTGAATCTAAGATATATTATCAGATACTTGTAGCTGGTGAGCTTGCATATACGCACTGTTGGCTCACGCATAAGAGCCGCATGCATCTTGGCGATGGTATGTCGCGAGTCCCCAGAGTGAAAAGCATGTCCATCATCATCCGTGACCTCAAACACCGCACAGAGGTCTATCCATTCCTTCTTTAACCCACTTGGAGGTCTCTCATTTCTCGATCGATAGATACGTCGCAGAAGTGCAAGACACAACTGCTGCTCATCGAAATCCAGTGGTGTGGCTAACAGCGGAAATCTCTGCTGCATACGCTCAACAGCAGCTGCTATCAAGCTTGTTTCAGATTCTTGTGGCCGGGTGACCATAGGAATTCGGTGTGAGCGCAAAAACAGCATCGGGTTTTCCATCCATCTAGATATCCTTAGCTCAAGCAAATGCAAAGTGACACCACCAACTTACCCACTTTGCAATCCTGCGTATATACAGTGGCTTGCGACGTTCTCCACCAGCAACTCGGAGACCATGGACCCAACAGAAATACCACAAAATACGGTAGGCTTCAGGAGAGCTGGCCTAATAATGGTTAGAGTCTGAATGGTCAATCTGAAGCAACTGCATACAGCAGACAAGGAGTTTAGAAACCCCTGGACCCATCCCTCGTCTCGAGATCCAAAAGAGCTGATATTCTTGGTGCGATAATCAATGAACAGGTCCAGCAGAGTCTCCAGATCACTTTGCAGGCGAACCAAGTTGCCTGGGTTCGGGCGAGCCATTCGAGAACCGGACCCATCTCCTCCCACCTTCTCCTCATCGATAACCAAAAACCTGCGGATGTACTTCTGAATCAAGCCAAGATGTTGGTTATGCATGGGCTCCGCAAGCGAGGTATCGATTTGGTCGGCATAGGAGAGATCATCCAGATAGGACCGCCGGACCCCATTCTTCTCCAACAGAGCCTTCCGAGCAGCCTGCTGATGGTGCATCCTTCCACGCCCTCCGATACTGAGCCAGTTCCTCCAGTGACCGACGTCCCCAAGTTTCGAGATCGATGTCCTCGATATTGTTGCGTGTGATAATGCAGCAGAAGAACTTGCTGGTCGCTGAACTTCTCCCAGAAAGCTCCCGTGAGCCTAGCATGTCTCCAATCGTGAACCCAAGCATTGCGCGCAGCGGCCGTCCCCGCAGAATAGTTGCTGGTGCGCGAGATGGTAAGCCCAGGGTTGTACACCTCGTTCAGGTCCTTGCAGATGACGCTGAGGATCGAATAGCCGTCATCATTGACCGAGGGGGTAGGTGGCGGGTGGGTGCCAATGAAGAACAAGTTGTGGAACTTGAAGCGTACATCCGGCGGGAGGTTTAGAAGAGCAATCCAGAAGCCTTTAGCCGAGATCGTCTGCTTGGCCGTGGAGTTGCCTAGCGGGTTGAAGCCATCCGCTGCAAGCGCAAACAACAGACGCAGCTGCTTGGAGTTGAGCGTGTCTACATCAAAAAACCGGCTTTTGTCATGGCCAAAAAGCTTGCGCACAGCAGGAGAACCCCAGATGTCTGTTGTGGTTGTTTCCTGGGCCGGATCATTCATGATGGCCCTTGGATAATCTTGGATAAGATCTTCCATGCCTGGACGGGAGAGCAGACGGCCCAGCCAATCCTTGAAGTTGTGCAGCAGAATACTGCTCAGTGGCTTCATGAATGCGAATCGCGTTCACCATTCTGTGACACCTTTCGTGTTAACGCTTCACCACACGTTTCTCCAAAGTGCATGGCCTCGCAATAAGAGACCTCAAGATTGCGGACATCAACTTGGAGCAGAGATTGCGGGACGATGGAACGACACTTTGGGCAGGCAACATACTGCGTTGTTGCTGGCTCTAGATTGAGCATGTTGACAATTGTCTCAGGATCCCGGGGAATATCTTGGGCATGCTCTTCAAAGTTGGGTATTGTACCAAGTATGTCTCGTACTCCGGCAAGCAGTATCTTGGCCCCGCGTCGAGGAAGCTGGTAGATGTACGAGGTAATAGCGGATGTAACAAGGGCAGCAAGAACGGTATGATTTGTTGGTCGGCGGAAGAAAACCGAGTCTTAGCTTTGTTAGCAGCTGTCTAGCCAGAAGGTGGCGTAGCTTACCGTTTAGAACAACATGGGCTTGTTTACCAAGACACTCGTGGTCCCAATGTGCTTTCTTCTCCTGGTCGACGGCCAACATCTCATCGGTAATGCGGTCGAGTATTGGAAGGCGCCTAGGATCCTCCGGCCAACTTGAGATCATGACATGTAGCCTGTAGAGGCGAAGCTCGTGTTCAAGAAGCCGGTGGTTGTTGCGATGTGCAGGTCGTAATGCGTAAAATCCTGAATTTGGTTTTGATACCATGGCATCGTGCATTGACCGGTACTCTGCGGATGACGGGTCGGAGAGAAATTTGAGAGGTTGGGCTAGCGATGTAATATGGAAACTCTTGCGGGCGTGCAGCTCGAGGTCGATGAAGGAGTAATCATGTAGAATCGAACCTAACGGAGGACCTGGTCTGGGCTCCGAAGCATTTGGACGCGTATCAGTGCGAGAACCCGAACGCGCCTCTGCGCGGGGGACCCGAACACGTCTCATCGCGAGGACCTCTCCCTGGGTTTTGTGGCTCACTATTCAGCTCGCAATGCTTACATGCCGACCGCGAATCACAATCGCAGCCGAGGTACGGATGATATCTCGTGCGATGGGCTCTGGGCTGTTGGAGCGCGATTCGCTCTGAACTTGACGGGGCTGAGCCTCTGGCCATAGCTTCGTCGCTGCGATGATTTGCTCTTGTCGAGCGAGACACCAGCGGGTATGTCCCGTTGCAGTGAAGGGTGCAGTCGCAGGGCTCTGCATCCGCTGGATAGTACGGTCGATAGTGTTCGGTTTCTTCCATCACGGAGGGCAACGCCGCTAGCGGTATGAAAGACCCAGTTCTTCGTTGGGCAACGCCGCAACGAATAGACGCCGCAACGAAAGTAAAGAGGCGACACGCGCACTTATGCTGGAGGTTTGGAGTCAACCTGGCCAAGAGCACATGGACATGTACATCACGGATGTATTTGGCCGTACTTGATGTACATGTACGAAACAAGATACAGAAGTCTGCTTCAACCCGTTACGCGCCCTTCCAACAGCTTAATGAGCTTTCGTTCCAAATATCCTTTCTTGATCTGCCCGCTGGAGATGAAATTTTTGCCAGCTCTATCTCCTTCGACGATGATATCCAAAATCTGCGCGATGATGTCTGACATGGGTTGGCCCTGGCCGTGGCTGCTCGTTAGAGCCGAAAAGTCTTCAACGTCGAAGAAGATGCAAGCGGCGCTGATGACCATGCACTGAACATGAGCGCTATTAGATTGTGGTATACCGAAACCTCGGCAACTTACCAACGCTCGATATACGAGATCCGGCGATGTAGGGCGAGTGGGGTATTTTTCAATGACGGAGGGACGGATTTGCTTTTGGAGGCCGCTCATTTCGAATGTGGCATGAACATTGAGCCCAGTGCCTTTTAAGTAGCGCAAGTCTCTGTCGCATACGCACCAATGGACAAAGTGTGCCTCCCTTTGAGGCTTAAGGTGCGTCTTTGAATGAGCCTTGCGTCTTTGAATGAGCGGCAAATGAAAGGTCGGAAAACAACAACTTGTTAGAGAGGTAAAGAAGTGAGCTTGTCGAACGCGTTCGATTCGCCCGAGCTGCGACGCGGTGTAATTTGGGTAGATTCAGGAAGTTGCAAGATAGCGTACCTTGGTCTTGACGCGGGCGAGCCCCGGCCTGTCGGTGAGGACCTGGTACGACTCTTCTCGGCACGCACAGATGTTGCCGACCTTGCCGGCCTCTCTGTACTTGAGCACAGCCAACGGAATACCCGCCGCCGTCTCATCCAAAGCACCTTGGTCGGCATACGCGAAGAGGGATCCGGATAAGTAGCCAAGTTACGTGGTTCTGATAGACCAAACTGTATTCGCCGTTAGTCGACGCATAGGCGGGCCCATAGCACGCAAAGGTCCGCCTCTGGCTGACCAAAGCTTTGAGACATGGGTCTCTCGACGGGACAGTCGACCGCAAAATGCGTTCATCTTGCTTGTTGGGTTGCTATGGCGAACGCTGGGCAACGCTGCAGTCGTCCTACAGCGAGAACGTCGATTACCCCACGTCCGGGCAACGCCACGGACGTAGAGACAAGTCGGCCGCGTCGAGAATGGTGGTTCGAACCGAGAGCAAGTGATGGTGTCACAGGCACCTGCCTCTGAATTCAAACCACCACAAAGCATCGCCAAGTCCCCTTCCCCGGCCCTTCCCTACCTCCGTGGTGTTGCCCGGGCGTAGGGAAGAGTCCGCTGCCCTCTTTCTCGTCGTCGGACGACAGTGGCGCTGCCCTGCGTTCGACGCTGCAACACAAGCCGCAAGCTGAACGCGAAATTTGGCGTTCGAGCTCTACCACTGGGAGAGGCTTTTGACGAGCCGCAGGCGGACTTGGCGCGTGCTTCTGGGCCCGATTGTCCGTTGACTTCCCGCAAATACAGCTTGGTGCAGAACTCCTTGGCCAACAACCGAGGCGGTTTTACTACGTGCGTCGTCGCCGGCACTAATCATGCCCGATGCCCACCGCGTTCAGCTTGACTACATGCCCATGTTCTCGTTGGTGCTCGTCGAGGAATTGACACCTCTCCATTCGCAACGCCGCCTTCGAAGATTTCCATCCACTCATGATCACAGGTACGATTTCATGCGTTGTTTTGGTTTCCTTTTGCCGACGCCGAGTAGGCCTTGACATGGGCTCCCTAGCTCGCCAATAGCTCATTCCGAGATCATTCAGCTACCATGTCCAATGTGCCTATAGCCACGGTCTATCAACATTCCAATCTTTGGCGAATGGCCGCGTCGTTCACCCATCGATTGATCCCACAAAGTCCACGCGGTCTCTTCTTTCAAGCAGACCACCATGCTGGGAGGTACACCCGAGGCAGCTGCCTTCATCGAACGCGTCCTCGACCCCCCAGACTACTCTCCGAGCCGCTCTCGAGCCATCTCTCATCGACGAAAGGCAGCTTCGTCGCCTCTTTGCCACAGACAAGCAGAATCCCCGTCTCAAGAACCCCCTCGTCGGGCTTGTCGACATCTTTACTGCTCCGGAGGCAGTCCGCAAGGCTCGCGCGCGCATCGTCGTTGACGAGGAAGACCGCTACGCCAAATATGTCATGCCACTCGGCGCTGAGCAACGTCGGAAGAACGGCGACCCCTGCATGGTGTCTACCCTCCAACAGTTCCATCGCAACTGGGCCATCTTCTCTGAAAGGTCTTTTGAGGCTGTCAACTGGGATAATATCGTTGTTGCTGGGGGTTCGGTGCTGGCTTGCCTTGAGCCGCTGCCTGACTGGGCCCCGGTTTCCAACTTCAACATGCGCCTCCATTATCACAAAGAGGCGTTCGAGTCTAACGATATCGATGTTTTCCTCTATGGCTTGTCGCCTGCAAGAGTTAGTGTCGTCTCACAATCGTAGCCCGGGGCGTGCTTCACTGCAGAGCAAGCCAGAGCTTATCGCGAGCTTTGCGACCTCATAGCTCGATGCTACCACTACGGCTTCAAGACAAACAACCCAGCAAAGGAGCCCATCACGCTCCCTCTGTATGCGGTCTGGGGCGGCACGCTACACATCGGTGTTTATCGTGGATGGTACATATCACATTCCTCCATTAATTCTTCTGATAACCGATTTCAGGGCCCTGTGCAGTGCGGCGGTTGGCGATGCCAAGGAGCACCAGCGCTGCAATAGCTGGGCTGACGCTGTCAACGCGGTCGCGTCCCATCTCTTTGCGAAAGACCACGAAATCTTTTGCCGTGCGCCTCCGACCTCGCCAGCGTCGACGCTTAGGGCTACCGCGCCCGACCACGCCGCTGGCGCCAAAGGCTACAGCGTCGACTACGACTTCGATGCCCAAGGCGACGACATCTTCGACCAACGCTACGTCTTCTTCGACGCAAAGTAGTCCAACGCGGACACGCG
The DNA here is from genome assembly GCA_014461125.1 of Mycena kentingensis (nom. inval.). Taxonomy (NCBI): domain Eukaryota; kingdom Fungi; phylum Basidiomycota; class Agaricomycetes; order Agaricales; family Mycenaceae; genus Mycena; species Mycena kentingensis (nom. inval.). The sequence goes on along the minus strand of JACAZG010000005.1, from coordinate 1,630,463 downwards.
TTACTCCGACGACCCGCGTGGCGCTCTCACCCACTCTCAAGGCGTCCTTTGCGCCCAGGAAAAGGTATATTGTCGTTGCTGGAAAGCTCAGTTCCAGATTTTTTCTAGACGAGTGAGTAGCTTGTTCTCAATCAACATCTTGTGACATTTAATAGGAACGAAGCAGCTATCGCGGCAGCAGAGCTCAACGAGAAGGATGATCTGGTCAAGTATTGCGTTTTTGACAGTCTGGACGCCGCGTTGGAAGCGACTCGTAGCGAATAATCTTGTACCAAGTAGAATAGCCTGAACAAACGTGAACAAATTGTACATTCCGGCTACTAGATAATCTAGAATCGCTTTGCCAAGTGGGCACGCGTATGATGCAGTTTGCGATCCCTGCGGCCTACCACACGTATACCTCATGTCCGACTTCGCCCCCGACAACGACGAGGACAGCCTAGACGAGCTCCAAATGCCGCAGCCGCACCAAGCCGGCGGTTTCGGCTTCTATGTTGAATCTAACGATGAATATGTTCTTCTTTGCACGCGTGAATAATGTAGTGAATCGACCCCCAGCAGTGACGACGCATTGAGTGGCGGTAGACCCTCTCCACCCCCAGCCGAGTCGCCGAGACGTACAAGAGGGCCCGCTGGCAGCTCGCGTGAACACAGGCAGCCGGTATATCTTTGACGCCGAATCGTTTAATGTCTAACAAATACAGACCGAAGAAGAACCCCATGGGCACAACCAGAGTACCCCACCGCACCCATCAGTGAGCATCTTGTTGAGTTCATATCTGCACCTTGACGACCATAGGATCCCGCCAACTTCGTTTCCGTCGCTCGATTTGAGCATCTCCAGAGAAAGGTTACCGACCTCGTTGGAGAGAGCGCGAAGACCAACGAGACAGTCGCGACGATGTCGAGCAAGCTGGATAATCTCATCAGTCTTTTCGAGACGCACGGAGGGATGCCAACGGCTGGCGCATCGCGCACCGGAGACCGGCGTCAACAGCGTCCCGCAGAACAGCCTGGATCGCGTCCCGAGGAGCAGCCTGGACCGCGTCCCGGAGGGCAACCTCGGGATCGAGGGCCTGGTCGTGTTCCCTCAGCGGAAGCAAACGCGGTTCTCAAGTTCCACTGGCGTCGCGGATACGATGCAAACGATTTAGCGGTTGGTGAAAAATTTAAATCTACTCAGCGTCTTATAGCATCTACAGGCCCGCGTGCATTACCATGTCAACGAGCTCTTGCCAGAGGAACGTCGCTGGACCGAAACGGTGACCGAGGCGGACCACCGGCGGTACAGGCAGGCCTTGGCTGTGGATTCCGCGGCAGAGGCCATGACAGCCTCGTCAACGTCGTTCCTGCCCGACTTCACCAAATCTTTCGAATTCTTCTGGAACGCATCCGCCACGCGGGTATTCATGGCTCATTTCTATTTCCGTGAACGAATGCGACCAACGGCGTCCTTTGATGTGTTGTTGACCAAGGCGTTTCGGACCTATTTCCGACATCTCAGGAGATGTTACCGGGCGGCGACCGGCCAGACGCCGGAGCCCATCCTTCAACAAAGGGGGGAGGGAACGCCGCAGAACAACGCGTCTCCATACAGTGCGTCGTCGTCGTTGTTGATATTTCGCATTTAAATTCTTAGCTTCTGGATTCCCGCATTAAAACGGCACAGAGTTATCCAAGTCTGCAACGACACGTACCATTTCTCACGCAGCTCGGCGTCGACGGCACCTCTAGCGACGAATCTGACCCGGAAAACCGCAAATCTGGTCAATATTTGCGAAACAGGCAGCCGCATCTCTCCGAAGCATGTGTCCAATTCAAGCATGCGCTGGACGGTGTACGAAGGCTGAAAGAACCGGCTGCGGAAAAGCCCCAACGCGGCAAACAATTCAGGTTGCGGCCGGAATCCGGTAAGGTGTCGAGACGGGAAAAGTTTACGCATGGGCTGCCCTTGAACGCCTACAACCCGGTTTGGCTTGCGGCGAACCCAACGGAGTGCTCGCATCTCAGGGCCGCACCTGATTACGACTTCTCACTCAGTCCCGAGATATTTGGGTAAGCGCGCCAGCACTCACCGCGCCAGCGCTCATCCAAGCCTCAGGCGATCTGGTTGAGTGGTTCATCCATGGAAGTACGTAGATTCGACAGAATGGGCATTTTGCGTATGAATGATTACTTGTGGTCGTGGTTTTGGTGCATGGCGGTGAGTGAGGACAGGAAAACGCGACTACCTATCGCCCTCGAGACAAAATATCGAGATGCATAGGCTCGCGACTAAGTCAAACGCCCTCCCGTAGTACGTCGGTTGATAACGAGAGCACGATGCGATTTGTCCAGCGGTAGGGCGAATGGTAACTAGCCGAGTGTATAATTAGCAGACAGCTGGGCAACGCCGCAGTCGTCCGACAGCGAGAATGTTGATTACCCCACGCCCGGGCAACGCCACGGACGTAGAGACGAGTCGGCGCGTCGAGAATGGTGGTTCGAATTGAGAGCAAGTGATCATGATGGTGTCACAAGCACCTGTCTCTGAATCAAACCACCACAAAGCATCGCCAACTCCCTTCCCCGGCCCTTCCCTACCTCCGCGGCGCTGCCCGGGCGTAGGGAAGATTCCGCAGCTCTCTTTCTCGTCGTCGGACGACAGTGGCGTTGCCCTGCGTTCGACGCTGCAACACATGAACGCGAAATGTGGCGTTGCCTTCTCCTCATCCGCACAACCGATTGAACTGCTCCGGTTCTTCTCCCCCGTATTCCTTCATGAACGGCCGTCTGCATCTCGGACACGCCTTCACCATCTCAAAGATCGAGTTCGCCGCAGGATACCAACGCATGTTGAGCAAGCGTACCTTGTGCCCCACGGCTTCCATGTTACTGGTTTGCCTATCAAGGTTGGCTGCACTTTGCTACTGTCTCAACTACAATAACGCGTAACGTAGGCATCCGCCGACAAACTCGTTCGCGAGATGGAGTTGTTTGGTCCCGATTTCGAGAACTTTGAAGAGGTCTCACAGCGGATGGCAGGGGAGGCCGAGGAGAAGGGGAGGCCGAGGAGAAGGAGAAGTCTGCCGCCGCGGTCAAGGATGGCCCTTTCGAGAAGGCAAAGGCGAAGAAGGGCAAGCTCGTGTCCAAATCCACCCGCCACACGTACCAGTTCCAAATCTGTTCCAAATCTTGCAATCCATCGACATCCCGACCAAGGACATCAAGCTGTTTGCGGACCCGCAACATTGGCTCAAGTACTTTCCGCCAATCGCGATTGTGAGTGTACGCCCGCTGTCCGCCGACCCCGTTCAACGTTTTTTAGGAAGACCATATGTCCTTTGGGTCCCGCAGCAACTGGCGTCGCCAATTTCTACTGCGACGCGTTGAACGCGTTTGCTGGCAAATGAGCAAGCTACATCGTCTGGGCAAGATCAAATTCGGCGAACGATACACGATATACAGTCCCAAGGACGGTCAACCATGTATGGACCACGATCGTTTCGCTGGCGAAGCGCTGGGGCCACACTGCAGTCAAGATGGAGGTGGTGGAATGGAGCGATGCGTCCAAGAGTGCGCTGGACGGTCAAGTCGGAGGGGGAACCATGTTTTTCTTGTACCTATCGCGCTGCTCGCCCCGTGTCTACTCTACGGTAGCATCTCCCTAAGAATCACCCCCGCCTCCGTCAATGCGTTCTGCGCCCTCGTCACCGCTGCGTCTTCGCCACCAAGCGCCGCCACAGAGAAGAACTCGCGGTGTTTGCCGCCGCAGTAGGCACAGATAAACCGGGAACCAAGCCACGCATGCGCGTCGACTGGCGTCGTGAATTACGCGTTCTGCGCGAATTGCAGTCAAACGCGGCCCAAAAACGAAAACTTACCGCCGAAGTTTCACTGCCGATACCTCCCATGTAATGATGTAGTCCAGTTCGATACCTGGGCATCTTCTCTCGTGTTCAGCAGACCGGCGGGCCATGTCCACGGTTCCTCTGACTTTTGCCACGGTACGCCCGTCGAGGGTGGTGGTCAAGCCGATGTAAGTTGTTCCTGGGTAGTCGATCGTCGAGCGCGTGCGCACGGTACGCCGATAGCGCCGGTATCGTCGCCTGACTTGCGACCGATTTCGTCTCCGTATCGCCATTGATGACACTGCGTAGAATTGACAATAAACACCTAGTGCAAATAGTAAGCATATACGAAATATGCTTAACATTTGCAAAAGCATATGCTTAGTATTTGCTTAATATTTGCACCCTAAGTAAATATTAAGCATATTTGGTATATGCTTAATATTTGCTTCATATATGCTTAATGTTTGCACAAGGTGCATATTTTGAATATGCTTCGCACATGCTTAATATTTGCACAAGGTGTATATGTTGAATATGCACAAGGGGCATATTGTCAAGTATGCACCTTGTGCATATTTTAATTGATGTAAGAATCCATCACTGTCAATCAATGGGATTCTGATTTGGATTCCATAGTACATGTAGCTCGGCCGTCCCTGCTTCCCCTGGGATCATCAAGGGGTCAGTTCTGTAGCGCCAAGCGAGGAGAGTAAGACGCAAGTTACCGCGTATCTGTAAGCGCAGCCGTTCCAGAGATATTCGCAAATTACTCTGGGCCTCACGCTTGCCACATGCCCTAAATCAGGAACCACTCTACCCCTCAGCTTCATCCAGGGAGCGATCCTGTAGCGCGAAATGCGAGAGGTAGGATACAAGTTACCGCGTAATTTAATACGCAGGCGTTGCAGAGATATTCACAGATTACTCTGTGCCTCATGGCTGCCACATGCCCCAGAGCAGTGAATACTGCGCCCCCCAGCTTCATCCAGGGGTCGTTTCTGTAGCCCAAAGTGGGCTGAACACGATGGAAGTTTCCGCATCCCTGCACGACAAGCCGTTGAATAGATATGAATAAATTACTCCCTGCCCAATGGTGCAAACAGAGGTGATTAGCCCGGGTTGACTTGATTTTGCAGTCATTTGGTGTAGTGGCTAAGTTCCCATGTCCGTGGTCTTTTCTATGAGGTCCCTCGTTCAATGCTGCCCCTTGCCTTATTTGTTGCACCATTCCTTTCATTTGAAATTCTCTTTTTCCCACTTGGCTCACCCTGCCGCGGGGGAACCAACTTTTTAACAGATCCCTTTTATTTTTATTGACTCCAAAATTTCCTGTTGGCTTGCAAATTGTTGGATGGTGTTCAAAAGCAACTTCCAGGACTGTGACATGCCACATCTCCCTCAGAGTTCAAGGTAATGAGCTCATTCAAATTCACAATGTAGGCCTTTCCATTCCCGCACATTTTCTTGTTCCCGCTCATATTTTTGTAAGAAACCCACATTTGCAATCTGTCACACAAACAAGTTTTTGGATGAGTTTTGGGCACATCCCCGGGGCTGGTATTTGCATCGGAAGGAAAAAAAGGAAGTAGGATTAACAACTAGGTAACTCCCCATGTACACACACTACCACTACAGTATTCACAATGCCAATTTGAAAAGATAATGGGTATTTTGGGGATTTTCTTTTAGCAGGCACTCTCCTCGCAGCAGCACATGTCTTTAGCTTGCAGAAAGAAAAAAAATCTGCAGATTTATATCAGCACTTCCTGAATGCAACAGGCCAAATGCGAAAATCTATTTTGTGTCAAGCGCCTTTGGCTGATCCACAGATGGAAATTTTGCTAGTTGCTTGTTCTGAGGTATTTTTCTTTTTTTTTTTTGCAGACATGAAATCCCCTGAAAAAAATCTAATTTCCTTCGAAAAAGAAGAAATGGAAGAAATACCCATTAAATAAAGACAGCCAAAAGAACTCTTCTTTGCAGTGGCCCCTTATCGGGCAATGGGCGGTGCATGAAGGCACAAGATGGAGATCTAGAAGGAAAAAAAAAAGAACCACATGAGAATTGCACTGCTTCAACTCCACAGCTGAGGTCCCTTAGCGCTGGCCAAAACCTTGTGTAAATACCTTAGAGCAGCTGTGACACCTGCCAAAAATTTATAATTTGGTTGAGAGACAGCTTGGCAGCTTCTTCAGTACAGGTTTGTTGCTGATTGCCCGATAACTACCTTGAGTTGCACAGTCTGAGTGTCCACGTGTTGCCATGACGGTAAATTGAAACAGACACTGCACCGGGTGTTGTTGATCTACAAAAAATCTCAGTTACATGCAACAATATCTGAGCAAATGCCGTCTCAGGAGATTCCAGGCTGGCCGTTGTGGTGTAGAAGCCTCGTTGGAATTTGGCCCAGTTTGGATTTTTCCCAGTTGGTTGGGCATGAGCTTGCCTCACTACAGTTGCGGACAATCAAACTCAAATAGAAAATTTGAAGTTTATGAAACTTCCTGATAATTGCAGAATAGTTAGATACCATGTGTAGGATCCTCTCCACAAAATCTCAGCCAAAGCGAACGAGCCGTTAGCCCGCAATGACATGATCTTTCCCAGGGCCCCGAGAATTTGGCCAAATTGGCTTAAAACCTATAGAATATGGTCACGTGGGGTACCATTCGAACCGTATTGAAGAGGAGAATTTTAATCCGCAGGAATTGAATAAAACTAACGAAGCAGTCAGCCAAAAATTGCGCTACAAAATGTAGATCAGATTTCGATCTATTTGCAGCCTCGTGCCACAGCTTGTCTCTTCTCCACCATGCCGCCGAAGAAGAAAGTCAAACGGAACATAGCCGGCTTGCGCAACCAACCTCAGCAAGACCAAGGCCCTGCTGCACCTGGTGCACCGGCAACCTTAGACGCTGCAACGGCCGCGTCGCCTGCGCCATCGACACATCCAGTAACACCGCTCAGCAACATCGAGACCGAATCGCGCCCGCAAACTCTCTTCGACAGCCACAAGGTTAACTGGGAGCTCGATGACGCCGACTCAAACACCTCCGATCGAGGTTCTGAGCAATCTGACACCGACGCCGAGTTGGAGGATCCCGACTTTACCGAGCAGCTACTCGATAACCTCCCAACCAACGATAGGGATCCTGACTGGCTTCCTGTTCACGAACTCCGCAAGAGGGCTGCACAAGCTGAACGAAAACCGCGAGGTATGGATTGACTCACCACAAGCACATCTTGCCTGACCGGCGCAAAGGCGTATACATAAAAGGGCCCGATGTTATGTCGAAATCCGCACGAACGCAGCGGCGCTATGCAAGATCCTGGCGCGGACAGACCAGCCTGCTTGAAGCCGGGTTCAGCAAGTCTGCCCGCCGACTGTCCCCGCGACTCGCACCGATCAGCCTTCAAGGTTCAGACTCGGAGTCAGACGGCACTGGTGCTCCTTCCAGCACAGTCCCTTCTATCCGCACGCGATCTCCGAGCGCCGCTAGCGCCTCCGATGGGATGGAGATTCAAGAGGACGAGGAGGAGGATGGTGCGGAGGCCGCTGCATCTCGGGACATCGGAGCAGAGATTGCGAACATGGCTCCCTGCGCAGAGCACGACCTTGAAGCATGGGAGGACGAACTTGAGGAGAATGTTCTTGATCCGACGGTTCCGCGCAAGTCCTGGCCAACACTCCTCGTTCAGATCCAGGATGCCATCAAAAAGGAACAGAAGACCGCTTCGCTCTCGCGCCTCAACAAGTTCCTCATGCTCCAATCCTTTGTGGTGCTGCTCATCAAGGGCTTTGGGAGGGTGGATGCGAGCTTGAAGGTCGCAGAGCAGTGGCGGCGGGGCAAGGGTTCGTGGGCTTGCCTATCGGCTGCGTGATATGGCCCGTTTCTACTCGCAATTCGAACGGCTCCCGGTGGAGAAGCGCGGCGGAGTCCGCATTTCGCGCTCCTTCCTCCACCGCCAACCCGTCCGTGATTCGGTTCTGGCGTTTTTGAATGGTCTCCCAACTGGGAAGGTTACGCCGTTCTCGCCCGGCAGGTAACGAACGAGATTTTTCCGAGTCTCGACATCCGACCGAAACAGCAGTTGAGCCTCCGGACGGCCCCCTGGGCTCATTCGGCTCGGATGGACATGGTCGAGGGTCAAAAGGGGCATTTACGTCGATGGGCATGAACGCGACGACGTTGTTAAGTATCGGCAGGAGGTTTTTCTTCCTCAAATGGCGGAGTTTCAACGCCGTATGGCAACTTATAGCTTCGACCATGACATGCAGCACTGGTCTCGAGAGCTACCCAAACTCGCCGCTGGAGAACGCGAGCTAATCCCGTTTTTCCAAGATGAATGCGCGGCACACGCGAACGAGAACACCGAGACTCTTTGGTGAGTGAATTTTCTTTCAGAATTTATGATGCTGAAGCCTATCTTCAGGCTGCGCAAAGGCAAAAATCCTCTCCGCAAAAAGGGACGAGGGCGGCTCATCCACATCTCCGATTTCATTAATCCTGTGACGGGCCGCCTCTTTATTCGCAACTCGGACGGCGAGATTATCCGCGATGCGCGGAAGATTATCTATCCTGGCGCAAACGGAGATCCTTGGTGGGACTGCGACCAGCTACTCTTGCAGATGGAAACTGCGATCGACATCTTCGACGAAGCGATTCCCCGGCAAGCAAGCCCTCTGGGTTTTTGACAACTCATCGGCGCACGGGTCGCTCGGCCCGGACTCGCTCAAGGCGTTCGAAATGAACAAAAGCGATGGTGGGAAGCAGCGCATACAGCGGGATACCGTTATTCCCGACACCAACCCGTGCGTTGAGCGACGCGGCAAGCCCCAGCAGATGACCCTCCCAAATGGCGATGCAAAGGGACTCAAACGAGTTCTAGAAGAGCGTGGCTTTGACGTGTCTGGAATGCGCGCTAAGTGCAAGCCAGTCTGTCCGATCGAAAACGCTGATTGTTGCATGGCGCGCCTGCTCAGCAACCAGGACGACTTCAAGAATCAAGTTTCTATGCTTGAAACACTCGTCAAGCGCCGGGGACACGAGATCATCTTCTTGCCCAAGTTTCACTGCGAGCTCAATCCAATTGAGATGGTGCGTACAATTCTACGCGCCGCCAGGGCCTAATGCAATTTAGTACTGGGGGTGGTTCAAATACCGCTACCGAGAGCATGATAAGCCAAATTTTCAGGCGGCGAAGGATGCCGCCATCCACTACTTGGACGCGTGCCCGCTCGATGTTCTCCGACGGTTCATCAATCGCTCATTCCGGTGGATGGATGCATATCGGGCTGGGTTGACTGGGCAGGCGGCAGAATGGGCTGTGAGGAAACAGAAGCAGCACAGAGGGGTGTCCCAAACGGCCGCAGCTGCACTAGATAGCGCGGCATCATGTTCCGGGTCGGGCTGAACCTTCGTAAGGCCCGCAGAGGTACACACAATTTTTGTTACAAGGTCCGAAAAAATTGGCCAAACACAACCGCTCGTTAAAATATTACATAAGCATGTTTTAGGGGGGTTTTCGAGGTCGTAGAATCTGATTCTGGCACTAACTAAGCTCTGTATGGACTTCTAAGGCCTCAAATCTGACTTTATGTCTTTGATTGTCCGCAACTGTAGGCCAATGCAAAAATAAAGTGGAGCCCTTCATTAGATTTAAATGCTGCAAATAATAGTATAATTATTGGTAGCCTTTTGTAAGCCCATAATTCAAACAAATAATGGCCCTGTATTGTTGCCCACATTGGTTAGAAATAAAGTCAGAGAACTCCACTCGTTAAAGTAATGGATTATGGTCTGGGAAAACGGGCACCTTTTTTGGGCAAGAAATGTGCTGAGATTTGGGCCTATTTCTGTGACATAAAAGGAAGAAATATGGGGCCCATATGGTTCGTGAATAAGAGCGGAAAATTGTAGCCACTATTTAAAGAAAATAATGCCCCCATATTTTGGGTGGCAGAGATAAATGAGGGCACTGCTTCTCAAATACAGGCGCCTGTTTGAATGGCCTTATTGATCAACAATATGCACCCAATATTTGCCCCCTTTTTTGGATAGAAATAGATGAAAATATTGGCACCTTATTATTATGCTTTATGGCCGCCCAGAAATGTGCTCATTTTAGCAGCCATAACTTATTTCTTTAAAGCACTGTGGTCTGAAAATCCCGCGACTTTTGCAGAGTGACCTCCAGATGAGACAGTAAAGTTCACAGGGTCCATATTTTGTGCAAGTAACTCAATTTTGAGACACTGTGAATTTCATGCCTCAACTGAGTGAAAATGCCATAACCCAAAACAACCCAGCATAAAAGACCAATATTTCTAGGATAAGTTAATAGCAAACTGTGAGATATAAAGGACATTCTATTCGAGGGCAAAAATCCCAGAAGATAATAGGATGTACTCGTCTGACTGCTCTTGACTCGCGCTTGCCTGATAGTGAAGTGGATAATGTGTCTGATGAAAATTCTCTGCCTCGCGGAGATCTTAAGCTCCATTCCAGCCTTTGCAACCATTGTTGAACCTGGTCTAAATGCATGAAATTCACCTGCTTTGAAAAATATGAGTACTAACACCAACATAGTGAAAAGCCTTAAGAATCACAGTAAACACCATGAAATTCATGCTGTCTCCGGCAGGCAGCACAAGCCTTTTTTTAACTAGCTCAAATAGGCATCCTGTGAAACCTAATTCCTAATATCATTGGAAGGATTTTCACTCCACAACTCTGCAAATCAACCCCTGCGGAACATGCCACTCACGGGGTCGGACCCTGTGAAATGGACTCTGTGAATGTCACCGGACTTCTGCAAAATTCACGGGATGTTGGAGTGAGTTTTGCTCCAAAACCCCGCGGTTTCTTTATGGGAAAGGGCCCAGTTATTGAAATTTATTTTCATACAATCTGGGCAAAAATGGAGTGCTACTATTTGTTTGAAATATCGGCGCAAAAAAGGGCAGCCCATAAATGTACCCTTATTTACAACATTTAAATCTAAAAAAGGGCTCTTTTTATCTCTGAACTGCCTAGTACCTGGCTACGGTCAGAAATAGGACAGCAATACAAGATTAATAGACAGACACAGCATTCAAAAGCCTTTGCCTACCAGTTTTTTGTTCTCTGCATCTGCATTCAGCACTATTTGAGAAGGTTCCATCAGGTACACCTTGTTCCAGAGACAATCAGTAACTACAAGGAAAAATCCTATCAAAGAAACACTGAACTTCTTTCTTGTGCATGGAGAAGAATTTCCGTTTAGTGGTATGATGAAGGATCTTTGGTTGTTGAAGAGCAAGATCTGCATTTACTTGTCTGAAATGAAATGTGCATTTATTTTCTTCAGCTTATTTCTACTCATATCTCAAATTTTCTCCATAATTCTCAAACTTTGCCAAGAATCAGGTTGCTAATACACTCTAAATTCCTTGCTTGCCTCAGCAAATTTCGAACCATTTCTGCCTCACTACAGCTGTGGATTATTTTTACTTCTGGTTTTTGGTTGCCTCCATTTGACTTCCATTCTTACAACCAATATTTTTTTTCTGCTATATGTACTGGCCTTGGGAGGTACGGAACAACAACATCGTCTTCTGCGGATACAATACTCACAGTAGACATAAAAGACCAGAAACTGCAATTTTCTACCATGGACATTGATGGTATCATGATGTAATTAGAATGTTATGGTAAACCTACAAGCAACACATCACCTGTCTTATAATACCAGTCCCTTTTCTGAGTGACTCCATGTCACATCCATGCCAACTCCCGTCTTGGTACGACTCATCTCCGCCAACTCCGCCTCAGGCGGAGTTGCTTCTGTCTTGACTCGTGCACGCACTTATTACTCCATGCACTCCGTTTATCCAACCCCATATGCTCATCTCTTATTGTGCTTATTGTTTGCATGCCTCATGTTTACCTCCGCATCTACACGCGGTGATACCTACTGTCACCTTATTGTTTGGCAAAGTTATCTCCGCTTGTACCACGTAGTTATAAGCAACTGCTGGACGTAGAGTACAGCAGTTTGATTATAAATGTTTTTGCCTACTTTGTCTCCGCCTCGACTCTGACATCTCGTCGTGTCTCTGTCTCCTCTACGACGCACAATGTTGGTCCAAGACAGCTGCTCACTTCCCGCAAGTGTTGTGGAATCCTTTGTGTGTCCTCCGTCCCAACTCCGTCCCCTCCACCTTGTTCCGTCCCATTCCGCACGGCACTTAACACTCCAGTGAACCGCAGTTTTGACAACCGGCCTGGTGAGATCCTGTATGTAATCATGAAAATTCTTATTTTTATATCTGGTTGACTGAAAAGCTCCATATCTCATACCTGACAGTGATTAAGAGGTGTATAGGAGCCATATTTTGATGGGTAGTCCATTGATGCAGTGGGATATGTGATAGGACAGCAAATCAGAATCAGAGAAGTTGAAGAAGTGTCACAAGCACAGGAAGGAGACTTTGGTATGTGTTATTGTGTTCTCGTGATTGCAGCTAACACTCCTCTCAGAGCTGGCGCGCACAGCCATCTTCCATCTCTATCAGCAAGGGAGTCTAGAGTGAGACAAGGAGTTGTTGGATACAACTCCTTTCCACCCAGGCTGTTACGAGTATAACACTGGATTTATGATGGTACCGTAAAGAGTCCGTAGACCGCCTTAGAACAATTTTGGTCAGTCTCTAAGGTAGAGGCCATGCACGGCCTGTACCCACCATGTGACCTGGCTTGTAGTTCCTAATTAGGCAAGAATCGATTTCTGCTGCCTCTCGAAGCACATATTAAAAATGCGACACCAACAATTTGTAGTATAGACCTCTAGCTACCAGACTGTGAAAGAATTTTGCAAAAAGGTTCAGAATTGAGGGACTAGTTGCGGCAACAAGATTGAGTTTTTGCAGCTGGATCTCGTCACTCATTTCTCAGTATTTTCACAAAGTTCTTTCGCTGTCTGGTAGCTAGAGGTCTATACTACAAATTGTTGGTGCCGCATTTTAATATGTGCCCCGAGAGGCAGCAAAAATCGATTCTTGCCTAATTAGGAACTACAAGCCAGGTCACATGGTGGGTACAGGCCGTGCATGGCCTCTACCTTAACAGTCTCTTCAAGGCTACCCATTATCTCAATTTTCCCATACACAACTTGACCAAGGTGGAGAAAGTCACGGTGTATGATTCAACCGTTGAACACCTAGACAATCTGAGCAAGGTACCCTCCCAAAGACACCCCCTGTGGTTCTTCTTTGGCGGTGGTGGCTGTGATAGTTTTATTTGGCAAAGAGGGTATTAGGGTCTGGAGAAAGTTCTTCCATCATGTCCTTCAGATGGGCGAGAGGAGTGTTGGCAGTGACCGCAGGGGAGGGTGGACCTCCGGAATCCAGAGCCACACTGTTGGGTTTGTCATTGTGAGCTAGGGATGAGGGAGCAAGATTGGGAAAAGGCAAGGCAGGGCCAGAGCTATATTCAGAGTCGCTGCACAGGCCGTAGGATGGAATCTTGACTGGTTAATTCTATATAGAGTTGTTTCTCCTATAAGGGCAACCCCAGAGGCCGGAGGACTAGTGGGGAGGATCTGAAGGTCAATAAAACATAGCTATGGGTACTTCTTCCATGTCTTTTTTTTTCGAAGGAAATTAGATTTTTTTCAGGGGATTTCATGTCTGCAAAAAAAAAAGAAAAAAATACCTCAGAACAAGCAACTAGCAAAATTTCCATCTGTGGATCAGCCAAAGGCGCTTGACACAAAATAGATTTTCGCATTTGGCCTGTTGCATTCAGGAAGTGCTGATATAAATCTGCAGATTTTTTTTTCTTTCTGCAAGCTAAAGACATGTGCTGCTGCGAGGAGAGTGCCTGCTAAAAGAAAATCCCCAAAATACCCATTATCTTTTCAAATTGGCATTGTGAATACTGTAGTGGTAGTGTGTGTACATGGGGAGTTACCTAGTTGTTAATCCTACTTCCTTTTTTTCCTTCCGATGCAAATACCAGCCCCGGGGATGTGCCCAAAACTCATCCAAAAACTTGTTTGTGTGACAGATTGCAAATGTGGGTTTCTTACAAAAATATGAGCGGGAACAAGAAAATGTGCGGGAATGGAAAGGCCTACATTGTGAATTTGAATGAGCTCATTACCTTGAACTCTGAGGGAGATGTGGCATGTCACAGTCCTGGAAGTTGCTTTTGAACACCATCCAACAATTTGCAAGCCAACAGGAAATTTTGGAGTCAATAAAAATAAAAGGGATCTGTTAAAAAGTTGGTTCCCCCGCGGCAGGGTGAGCCAAGTGGGAAAAAGAGAATTTCAAATGAAAGGAATGGTGCAACAAATAAGGCAAGGGGCAGCATTGAACGAGGGACCTCATAGAAAAGACCACGGACATGGGAACTTAGCCACTACACCAAATGACTGCAAAATCAAGTCAACCCGGGCTAATCACCTCTGTTTGCACCATTGGGCAGGGAGTAATTTATTCATATCTATTCAACGGCTTGTCGTGCAGGGATGCGGAAACTTCCATCGTGTTCAGCCCACTTTGGGCTACAGAAACGACCCCTGGATGAAGCTGGGGGGCGCAGTATTCACTGCTCTGGGGCATGTGGCAGCCATGAGGCACAGAGTAATCTGTGAATATCTCTGCAACGCCTGCGTATTAAATTACGCGGTAACTTGTATCCTACCTCTCGCATTTCGCGCTACAGGATCGCTCCCTGGATGAAGCTGAGGGGTAGAGTGGTTCCTGATTTAGGGCATGTGGCAAGCGTGAGGCCCAGAGTAATTTGCGAATATCTCTGGAACGGCTGCGCTTACAGATACGCGGTAACTTGCGTCTTACTCTCCTCGCTTGGCGCTACAGAACTGACCCCTTGATGATCCCAGGGGAAGCAGGGACGGCCGAGCTACATGTACCATGGAATCCAAATCAGAATCCCATTGATTGACAGTGATGGATTCTTACATCAATTAAAATATGCACAAGGTGCATACTTGACAATATGCCCCTTGTGCATATTCAACATATACACCTTGTGCAAATATTAAGCATGTGCGAAGCATATTCAAAATATGCACCTTGTGCAAACATTAAGCATATATGAAGCAAATATTAAGCATATACCAAATATGCTTAATATTTACTTAGGGTGCAAATATTAAGCAAATACTAAGCATATGCTTTTGCAAATGTTAAGCATATTTCGTATATGCTTACTATTTGCACTAGGTGTTTATTGTCAATTCTACGCAGTGTGATTAGGGTTGGGGTTATGTTTGGATGTCGAGTTGGGGGATCGAGATCTGGGACCAGGAGGATCGAGAGAGCTAGAGGATGAGAGGTAGTCGAGTACCTCTGTCGTGTCGAAGAATACCGATGTCGTTTGAGAGGATGAGAGGTAGTCGAGTACCTCTGTCGTGTCGAAGAATACCGATGTCGTTTGTGCTTTCAGCTGACGAGAACGCGAGCGCATCGAGATCTGGGACCAGGAGGATCGAGAGAGCTGGAGAGGTAGTTGAGTACCTCTGTAATATGTCACATTATGTATACTTATCAGCCACAACTGATGGGCATCACCCCTACATCATCATTCATGATATATACTTATGTCACACGTTTCTCCGCTGTCTTCGATGATTAGAAAAGTTTATTACATAAGATACAAATGACATCATGATCTACATCTCTCAACACTAAGATCATATCCTTATTAGGCATACCTGGCCTGTTATAGAGCCATCACCTTCATTTGGAAAGACTTTCTCATCTGCAGCCCTCAATTTATGCATAAACCCTCAGGGTACCTGCCTGCAACTTATGCATAACTTTGGGTGCAGGAGGTGTTAGAATCGGTATCTCGAGCCGGTTCGCGACCTTGTGAAAAGACTTGGTCAGTCCGAAGAGACGATGAGGCGGTAATCTGTAGCATTGAGTTCGATATCCAGAAGATAAGAGGAGATGTACCGGTGCACTTAGTTTCCTAAGCATTATGTCTCTGCGAACGCCGGCCAGGGCAACATCCTGAGGTGTTGAAACAATGACGGCGCCATCGACGTTAACGAGCTGTCCCAGAGACAGCGGAACGCCGTCAGTACCTGGGTGGAAGGTTGAAAAAGAGTGCGGTTACTGGCCGTGCCTGTAGTCGTCCCATCGACGTCGAAGAGCAGCTGCTGGAAGGCCTTTTGAACCACGAGGCCGCGGTCGAGTCTGATTGAGCAGCGCGTGGAAGCAGGATGAGAGTTTGCGAGCGGCCAAAGCAAAGGCGAATTGAAGGCGACGGTGCTCTTTCCGACGCCGCCCCTTGCCACTGCGTCGGACGCTGGGCAACGCCGCAGTCGTCCAACAGCGAGAATGTCGATTCCCCCACGTCCGGGCAACGCCACAGACGTAGAGACGAGTCGGCGCGTCGAGATGGTGGCTGGAATCAAGAGCGTCACGCTGATATCACCTGAATCTGAACCACCACCATCCCAGCGCCAACCTCCCTTCCCCGGCCCTTCCCTACCTCCGTGGCGCTGCCCGGACGTATGGAAGGGTCCGCAGTTCTTTTCCTCATCTTCGAACGACTGCGGCGTTGCCCAGCGTTTGCCCAGCGTTACCGCCGTTTTCCTCTGTCTTGCAGCACTCTTGCTTGCCTCTTTCCAACTCGACACGACGCATTAACGTCCAACACCGCCATTTGCTTCTCACTGGCTCTTCGCACAAGAGCATCCTCGCATCCGCGTCTCCAAGGCCAACGCGGTTCCTTTGCGGGCTTCCCGAAATCGATTTCATGTTATCGACTGGCTTCATTCTCAAGGTAGGCCGCCCTTCGCCGCCGTCTACACTACAATAAACGCATATCCAGGCTTCTCCCGACAAACTCATGTTGTCTCAATCCTGACGAGGTATTGTAGCATGGATGGCGGAGGAGGGCCGGGGAGAAGGAGAACCGAGCAAGGAGAATCCAGCTGTTGTCGCGTATATCAAGGTGCGTTGTCCCTCGTGCCGGCCGTGCTCAATTAATCCCCAATAGTTGCAAAGACCCTCGAGACGGAGCGCGTCCAGGGCCGTCCTCTTTAGACGTCGATATTATTCGTTAGTCTCTCCGTGCCCTAATCCTAAGTACCCTTTGTTTCGCGTCGAGAAATAGATCCTGTTGGGTCAATAAGGGGAGGATAAGTATGGGCGCTTGGCCGCTAGAATCCTAATCAAGGCCGGCGATCAGAATCCTCTGTGGGATCCATTAACATATGCTCCATGAGCATATGCAACACGTGCAGGCGGAGCATATGCGAAGCATATGTTGAGCATATATTAAATATGCTTCGCATATGCTCATGCAGCATATGTTGAGCATATGTTGAGCATATGTGAAGCATATTTAATATATGCTTCACATATGCCTCGCATATACCCGTAGGTTATATGCTGATCATATGTTGGAGCATATGTTGAGTATATACAGAATATGCTTCGCATATAACCGTAGGTTATATCATGTTTTCTCCGCAGTGTTAGCTTGGTCTAAAGGTGGGTTCAGGTGGATGGGCGAGATAGACAACGGATCGAACGCACCGTCCAAGTCGTTTAGCGTCGCCTCCGTCTCCGAGTTCGCCGCCAGCATCGCGCGTCCCATCGCGCGTCCCACCATGGCGTGTTTGTTTCGCATGATAATCTTGTCGTACGCCTTCTGCTGAATAACTCCTACATAGTCTTGTCAACTGGGCGAGGCGTGGTTGCCTGCTTACGCACCTACGGCGGCGGGCTCCTTCTTTTTTGCGAGACGCTGAACGAAGGCGTTCTCGTACTGTTCCAAGGTAAAGTCCCTGATATTGAGGGATGAATGAGATTGTGGCATTGAAATCGAGAAAGACGGCGCACGTCTTTCGACGCTTCGTGGCTTGACCTGGTAGCGGGTTTTCGGCGGCCCACTTGAAAGCATTCGGAAGCTTTTGCGCCTCGAGTGCGCTTGGCCACCGCTTCGAGCGGCGCCAGAGGAAGCGCGGCGGTGGGTAGAGGGATTCGGGCTCGGCCATGGAGGAGGAGGAGGAGGGAGAAGGCTGGCTGGCAACCCTAAACCCGTAAGAGTTTCGCATAGCACGGCTTGAGTGGATATCAGTCCGCGAGTGGAAATCAGTTCGGCCTTTCTGGCGGCACCTGTCCACAAAGCCCCACAGGGTTGGGAGGATACGTTAGCCCGCCCGCACCTGCGGGTTGCCCGAGGGCTAGTTGGCCGACGGGATGGCGGAATTGACCTTGCGCCGTATGTTTATGCACAGTCTCTTCACAATAATAAACATTACTGCTGGTTCCTTGGTTGGCGCTGCTCACAGGCGTAGCGCGGGTTCAGCGACGCGACGACGCGTCCGTTGAGCTCAACCGCTTGCGGTCTCTCAAAAAAAAAAAAAAATTGCGCGTTTGGACAAAGGACACGAGGTGTTCACTATTTTGGGACCCAATTACATCAGGTAAACAAGATCTACTCGACCAGTTGCACAACTTCCTCCCAGCCGTTGTTCACCTTCACCATGTACTCGCTTTGCTCTTTGAGGCGCGCGACATATAACTGGTTCCACCACTTGATGACGCGCTGGATGGCGCGGTACTGATTGATGAAGGTGCACAATGCCTCGTGCAGAGCATCGTACGCGTCTCGAGCGTCGCCTTTGTCCAGCTCGGCCACCATGAGGGCGACGTCGTCGCCCGCCTTCTTCGCTTTGTCGGCCGCCCAAACCGCGAGACAGTAGTCCCAGAGCTTGTCGCGTTTGCGCGACTCGACGTCGATGTACCCAGAGCGGTAGAGGCGGTTGGCGGTGCCAAGGTTATCGAGAGTCTTGACGCACTGCTCGATCTGGTCGCCGAGACTTTCGACCTGCGCGTCGGCGCGCACGAGTTCGAGTATCTTATCCTCGTGGCCGTCCAGGTAGTCTGTGTGGTTCGTCAGTCCAGAAGAAATAAAGAGAAACGGAATACGCACCGAGGGAGCTAGCATAGGCCGTCTTGGGCATCGAAAACCACCCGTCGTCAACAGGGTGTGAGGTTGACGGGTGCCCGTCCAAAAACAGGTCGGGGTCTGAGGTTCGATTTGAGCCGTTGTTGATGACTGTCCCGACGGGAAAGAACTGCTCACCCTCTCCGGAGACCATGGCCTGGATGGCGGCTTCGCGGCAAGAAAACTCGCGCATGTTGGGGCGTTGGCGCCGGTGGCACTGCAGGGAAATTACAATATTTCACTGGTGAAATATGTTGATAATATCCTGAGAATATTTCGAATATGTTGCCCATATAATCAACATATTCCACCAGTGGAATATTCGGAATATTATCACCATATGTTCAACATATCTTACCCATATAATCAACATATTCCACCAGTGGAATACTCGGAATATACTCACCATATGTTCAACATATGTTACCCATATGTTCAACATATTCCACCAGTGGGATATTCGGAATATACTCACCATATGTTCAACATATGTTACCCATATGTTCAACATATTCCACCAGTGGAATATTTGGAATATCATCACCATATGTTCAACATACCTTCACAATATCTCACCAGTGGAATATTTAAATCAATCGATCAACAGGATTCTGTTGGATTCCTGATGTGACATGTATCCCCATTTGGACAGAATCCCATCACACATTTTGCCTAATTTGGAAGGAGTTTGTAACCGCCCAGCAGCCTTCGAACAGAGTGCAGGCCATGGACTGCCACATGTACAACTGACAACTAGAAGGAGAAGGAAGATAAGCAAATCAAGAAATGTGCTGAGAATGAGAGAATATATGCCCTGAAGCAATGGTCTTAATCATAAACAAAGGCACTACCCAATAAAATGTCTTCATGCATGCATGCTCAATAGGTACTAGAGATCTAGAGCTATCGGGGTCTTGCTTGTGTCCAGGAGCCATTCAATTCAAGGGCAATCATATAATTCCAAAGACAGTGCATAACCACAATAAATTTTAAACTTTGATATTTTTGGCTGAGTCGCTTAACACCATTTCATATATATTCAAAGTCAATTATCCTCGCGATATGTCAAACTTCTGCAAGCTAGCTGTCCCGCCATTGCAACACTCAGCCCCAGTGTATTAAAAGTTATATATAACTGTAATATTCCTAAGTGAAGTTTGTCAATTTTCAACTCTTCATGCCCAGGAATGAGTAAAATCATCTCTTGATTTTAGCTGAATTTTAACAGGGTCCAGGGACCTTTGCTCGGGCTCCTACACATTGTGCATGCACGGACTTGACCTTGGAATAGTATAGTAACAAGCATTTTCCAAGCCAGAGTGGATCCGAAAGGATCTAGTTATAGCTATAATTTTATAATTAGCGCCAGTTGCAGGCGGGCCCGCACGCGTGGTTATAACTTGAAAATTGGAGGCAAATTAAGGGCCGATATGGACCACCAAAAAGCAGGTACTAACGCTTCCACCTAGCCTAGTTGGCAAGATCTCGCTTTTAAACCCTTATGTTGATCCCCCTCATGCGAAAGACCTTGGTTCGATTCCCGGTCCACCTTCTTTTTGCATTCGCTCAGTAACTCACCCCAAGCCCCATTGTCACTTCCTTACTTATCCGCCAAAACCCGCCCACGGTGTGGGCATTCGAAAAGCCTTCAAGCAAGGCTGGCGGTCGTTGCCGGGCTGCACGTGACATGCCGTCTCAGCAACAGATATAGCGAACGGCGATCTTGACCAAATGGGGATACAGCTCTTGTCCCGAACCACCACCATCTCCTCGACGTCGGGTGACTGGGCATTCGGGCCACCGAATGCTCAGGCACTTAACGTCGAGCTATCGCCTCGAATCGACGACGACGAACCACACAATCGCCTGCAAAAGGGGCGAACAAGACCTCGATTCGACAACGACCCCCGCCGGCGCGAACGATGAAGACCCCACCGCGACCAGCAGCAGCAGCAGCAGCAGCAGCAGCAGCAGCAGCAGCACCACCGGCACGTTCTCCTCGCCTTGACACCGAGCTATTCCAGCTGGATTGACCATTTCGCCACATTCTAGCGTCCAACCATCGGGCCTGGACGGGTTGTATGACGGCGACCACGAAGAGGGGGCAGCTACAGTGCCTTGCTTCAGAAAATATCTGTATGAGCGTCCTCGAATCCATATGTCTAAACTTGTTCTACGACACGTTTGTTTCTGAGCTCCCCGATTCTCCGTGTTCTCCGAAAACCCGCAAAGGCCCAGTTGAGCTGGCGCGTTGCCTTGAGCAACGAATGTCTTGTCTAAGAAGACGCCTGTCTTCAGCCCAGTGAGTACAGTTGTTTCGGTGAGGTGAGAAGCGAGTTCCGGGAGCCAGCGGATTGACTGGCGGTATGACCAAGAGTTGTATGGATGCTACGACGTACAAAGACTGAACTGAGAGTGTATTCGACAAGATAGAGCGAGACATGAGAAAAGCCAAAGATGCAACAAGAAGCACTGCTGTTGCTGGGGCGTAAGCTAATGCTCTTGTTGCATCATCGGTGGCGGTTGAGTACGTTGAGTCGCGAGCGAATCCATGAATAATATAAAGCGTGCTCTTTTGCGAACCGACGGGTTGCGAAAACACAGCTGGGGAGAAAGTGCGACGAAGCCGGCGGTTGAGAGGACGCTAGCCCTTGTTGGAATAGCGCCGAATTGTGAAAGTTGAATTGGGTGGTATGTTCGTTTGCGGCGGGGCGTAATGACAACAAGAGAAGAGGAATGCACCAGCGCGGGTGGGGTCGAGAGATGCGTGGGGTAACGCGTCCGGATCAATCCATCTCTTTTCTTGCCAGCACCGTGCTGCTGCGGTTCAAGCTACGCGCTCATCATGCAAAAAATCCCACCAGACACTCCAAAACGTGCCGCTCCGGCCTCGTCTCCAGCTGCAGAGGCCCCGCTTGTCTCAGGATCTCGGTGAGTGGGACGCATTTGCGAAAGGCTGACATTGTGCTAAGCCCTACAAGCACTGTAAAGGACCTCGATACATTCGTCGCATTCTTTGGCCGCAACAAGGTCCATCCATCGATCGCGACCGCCTCCGAGGCCCAATTCGAGAAGATGATCCAGGAGGTAAGCCTGCGTACCGCCGTTATTGCTTGCCAACTCAAACGTTTGACAAGTGCAAATTTGAGCAACAGCGCACTCCCAACAGCTGGAAACGTTGGTTTGAGCGGCACCGAGACCGTCTCATGGAGAGTATCGAGGAGTACAGACAGGCGTATTACACCCTGGACGACGAAAAGAACTTGGTCAAGTTTCTCGCCGAAAAGCCGTACCATAGGCGCACAAATCTTCAGACCTACAACCAACTAGTGAGAAACGTGAGTTTTGTTTTGTGCGCGGAATGTAGAACTCACAGGTTCTTGTAGCGAAACGGCGACTGGCCGTGGGCCGACAACCACACAGCAGTCAACTGGCTGGCCTTCTACCGCGCTCAGCAAGAACGGATCGAGGCCCTCATCGACAAGGCCGACAAGGCCAATGCTGGCGATAATATGGACGTCGACGAAAGGTACGCAAGTGCTGTTTTGCTTCATTCATTCTAACAGCCGAACTCAGCCTCAACGAGAACCCCCCGGTGCCGCACCGGTCGATGGGCGTTTCTTCCGACGTCGAAATGAAGCCGGCGACTACAACCCTGTTGTCGTTGAACACGGGCAAAGCCAATACAGCAGCAGCAACCCCGTCGCCCTCGCGCGCTCAGGCAGCAGCGCCTGCGTCGCCATCGCGCACTCATACACAAGAAATTGCGGCGCGTCCCGAACCCGTCGCTGCCGTAGTTCAAGGCCCGGGACCGGCAAGGCCGCGGACTACCGGAAACCCCTTCCCCGGAAACCCCTTCACCGGAAACCCCTTCGGGTTCAGGGCTCACCAAGCTACCCCGGGCCCCTCTCGCCTCGCCACCAATGCAGCAATCTCCCCGGGCGCCCTCGCGCGCTGCTGTCGTAGCTCAAGCCCCGGCTCCGGAAATGCCGCCGCCGACTACCAGAAACCCCGTCGGATACGGCACTGATCAAGCTACCAGTAGCCCATCGCGTCTCGCCACCAATGCGACACCGGCAGCGCTATCGCGCGTAACCAAGGCCATTTCGGGGCCAGCGACGCCGTCGTCTTCCCGTGTCGCGATGCAGCCCCCAACCCCAGCGATGCCAGTGCCGCCGCCCTCGACTCCCCTGCGCGGGCCAGCCCCGCCGCCCTCTGGTGCTCAGATCGCCGCTGCTCACAAACGTGCTGCCGCCATCTTCCGGAACGTCGGGATGCAGGTGCTTAAGCGTATGGCCGACGAGTGCGGGTTGACCCGCGAGGTTGTGCTCGACGTTTACAAGAGATGTGGCGACATCCGCAAGACCAGTGACACTGCGGGGAATGTAGAATATGCCCAATGGGCATATGCTGAGCATATTCAGAATATCCTCAGCATATGCCCAAAAATATGCTCAGGATATGCTCAATGGGTATATTCTGAGCAAATGCTGGGCATATTTCGAATATGCTCAGGATTTGCTCAGGATATGCCCAATGGGCATATTCTGAATATGCTCAGGATATGCTTGGCATATGCTCAGCATATGCCCCTTGAGGATATTCTGAATATGCCCATTGAGGATATCCTGAATATGCTCATTGGGCATATTCTAATGAATCCTGATTGGGATTCCAGCCGCTGCAGCGAGGCGAATACCGCATCCCCCGGGCCCATCCAGGGGTCCATCGTGTAGCGCACAAGACGTAGAATCCAACGGAAGTTACCGCGTAGCGATCCGATCAGCCGTTCCCGAGCTATTTGAGAAATACTCTGTGCCTCATGGCTGCCACATGTTGTAGAGCAGGGAATACTGCGTCCCCGGGCCCTTCCAAGGGTTGTTCTTGTAGCCCCAGCCAAGGGGAATCCAACGCAAGTTATTGCATGGGCGTCCGAGCAGTCGTTCCAAAGATATTCACAAGTTACTGAATATTATTGGATAAATTTCCTCCCCTTGCAAGCCCAGTATTGCTCAGCTCTGTTTTAAAGCCTCAAATGTGGGCTAAATGAGGTGCTGCAACCACAGGAAATGCTGTAGTGCCATGCTGCAGAGGTATGGGGGCTAGACCTGCCAGTCCCAGTATTTGGAATGGTCATTTGCTGTAATTGGTATGTGCACGGATTTGAATTTCGTCTCTCCTAATCTGCGTCTCCGGTTCCAACCCTGTTGGAGCCACCTTTTTCTTTTTCTTTTCCTCACTCATTTGAACCCTGCCAGGGCCTCGGAAGCTCTAGACAGCAGAGCATCAATTGTAAATCACTCTCTCAATTCCCCATCTTAGAACTAATATATATCTTGTCGTGCAAAGACATTGGAGAGACGACTCTAGACACCCGACTAGGAAAAAAAATAAAATAAAATGGTCCAGTTGGATAGAATGTCATGGATCAGATAGTCATGGATACAACACAATATTAGTTCCAACCAAGATCCTACATTTCAAGCAACATCTAAAAGGTATAGGGCTGCGGTTTATGCTCCACTTCTAATGGCTCATAAACTATGGCTGGAAAGAAATTGTTCACTGTCCAAATGATGGTGTCAAAGCCAAACACACAAGGATTTAGGATGAATTTTCTTATTGCAAAACTCAATGTGGTCTAAAACCTAGTTCCAACCAATCACCTTGCTTTGAAAGCATTCCTCCAAGGTTGTGCTTGACCGCCAGCAGTTCAACTTACGGCAATGATATTTCTAGCCTGATTCTGCTTCACACCATTCCCATCTACTCTCTCCCGCCAGCGGCTCTCTGGTTTCCTCCTCCTTGCAATCTGCTTCAAATTTGACTTCTCCACACCCTAATACACCCTATTGTACTCCTGTGGTAGATGTCTTTCCAACATACAAGCCCGTTTTTCAGAAGGTGCAACCAATTCTTGGGGCTTTACCTGATAAATTTTTGAGTTACTTGTGATATTCGCGGTGACCTGCTCTGAGATATGCCACCCTCAACCATAATCCACCTCCATTCAAGCCTACGGGTCAATAAACCCTTGAGCAACGCAACATGCTGCATGCAGCACATGATCACTACTTTGCCGGGCTGAGAGAATTTGACGTAATCAACGACTTCATGTGCAACCAGAACAAAGTGTTTGCCTGGGAAGACTTGGAACAGGGGGAGCTTCAGGGAAGACTTCTTTCCGCCAGTGGAGATGCCGGTGGTCAAGCACAAATCTTGGGTATTGATGAATATTGAAATTCCGTGCAGAAAGCTGCACAATGCATTGAAGCCCTTCAGCACTTTGCTTTGACCTTGGGAAGAGCTTCTCTGATGGTATCTCAAATTTCCTAGTGATAGATGTGGCTTCAACAATATTTTGTTCGGCTCTTTTTTGCTGGAGATTTACTGTTGGTGGACCAAGCGCTTGGCAAAAGGCACACAACCGTTTTGACAATTTTCTCCTTTTGAAAAATTAGTTCGAAAATGTTGAGCTTCCCCAACACTGAAAATTCCTTTGAAACCTCGTCTGGAAACACCAACTTTTGAAACACGGAAAGTGTGTCAGAAAATGGGAAGTTTCCAAAGGGGGTTTTCATTGTTTAGCCTCATGGTGTAGCACAGTGGTCACTGTGTCCTCTGGGTTCATCCAGGGTATTTGTAAGCACAGCCGTTGTAGAGATATGCATCAATTACCTGTAGCTGCCATTCAGACAGAGGTAACCTATTCTGAGTCGCACTTATTTCTGCAGTCAGTTGGTGTAATTGGTCAGTTCCTTGCCCTGCAGTCTCCCACATGAGGTTGCACAAATATTCAATATCCTGCTATTCAAAACTCTCTTTTTCTCAACAAACAAGCGGGCTCACCCTGCCGCCAGGCAAACCGAGCTTTTTAAATAATCCTTTTGGCCACAAAAAAATCTCAATTTCTGGAGTTTTCAACTGAACAATGTGGGGCCAAAACGGGAGTATTATTTCTTTTCAAAACCCTGTTTTTCTTTGGTTCTATTATTTATGCAATATAATGAAAGGTAAAATTACGGATTGTTACTGAGCTATAGCTGCTGGTTTCAGGTTGAATTTTCTTTTTGGAAAGAAAACTCTCAGTCAAAAGTGGAATTTTCTTTGGGGAAAAAAAAAAAAAAAACCACATTACTGCTACTTGCAGAACATAGGGCGGGGCCGGATTTCTTTTTTCTTGGCAATGCTTTCGAGCAGATCACCTATAGCATGGGCTGTACTGCACAGATTTCCATGAGAGCGGATGTTTTGGAGTTCGTTGATACGCCCTGAGCTGCCTAAGTGTCACAGAATTTGATGGCATCAACACCTGCTCTAACACCATGAAAATCACCACTTTCACACTAGATGAAGTATATCATGCAGTTACATCACTGGTCTTTGATGGGAAATTGCCAGCTTCCATAGAAGATACCTATTGACCTGCTGGTAAGCACCAGAAGACAGAATACCCCATGGTTGCTGTCACAACAGACAAATATCATGGATCAATCTCATTGTTCCCTTCTTCTGCTACATCAACCCCCTAGAACGGGCTTCTCTTCTATATGCAGTCCCAAACTCCTGTCCTACATATCATGCATCATGAAAATGGAGCTAATATGGACCTCTGGAGAGGTATTGTCACTTGAGTGTTAGGTGTGGTAGCAGATCAGTTGTTGATGCCATCAAATTCTGTGACAGCCGGGCAGCTCGGGGTGCATTGGTGGATTCCAAAACACCCACTCTTATGGAAATCCGTGCAGAATACGGCCCCGCCCTATGTTCTGCAAGTAGCAGTAAAGACAGTATCACATCCGTGCCTCGGCAAAGATATCACATATGAGTCACTTGCATCGCTTCTGTTCCTTGAGCTTACTCCAGATGTTCCGCCCAGTCCGCTCCAAGTTTCATTCTACCCAAAATCCTTCTGACCTGACTCCTGCCACTGGGGGCATGAGGTCCGGCTGCCGGCCCATGTCACAACTCAGGCGGGGAACAAGGGTATGTCAAGCAGAATGCCATATACCTTGCATCTTTCAAGGTCTCACCTTGCTTCAAACACGTGGCCAAACATGTGCTGTCCACATGTTTCCGTGCTGAAGAGCACCGACAAACACCAGAATAATTTTTTAGCAGCTGAGGATGTCTCTGTATTGGTTCCAGGACATACTTTGGATGTATTTACAGCTCAGTTCTGTGCCTTGAAGAGATATTTTCTTTGTTACTTCCCCGTTAGCCACAAAATTTCCACTAAGTCCCTTTTGACAGCTACGGGCAACTGCCTGGTCACTGCCTGTTGTTTGCCTGGTCACCGCCTGAGCTACTAGTTGTGCCAAACGTGTGGCCTCATGCCCGCAGTGTGCAAAGCCTGAAGGTTGAGCCTCCGGATTTTAAGGTCATGGGCATCCATCCTGTGATTCTTGGCCATCTCTTGGACAGCCTGTCCCAGCTCTTGCCAGGCATGTAGGTGTCCCAGTCCGCCTCCAACTGGGCTCCCAACCACACCCAAAGCCCCGGTCATCTGGTCAAGCCTGGGACTTGGCATTTGCCTTGCATCCAAGCCCGTCCATCACAAGCTGACAAATTTGCAGCCAAAAAGTCAGTGATTTTGTTTTGCGTGCTGTGCCTGATAATTTCACTGGGGCAGGATGAGGATGATAGGTTTGCAAGTCAGTTTTTCAAGGGCTTTCTGATGGTGGTGGTCTTGTGATGCACCAATTAAAGATTAAAATTGATCTTATCAGATCAGAGTGTGATGGTGATCATTCAATCAACCGTGCAAAATGACCACAAAAATGACCACATCACAGCCTAAAGGAATCTAAATTGCCCGAGAAAGAGACCAAACAAAATAAGGTCGCCAAAATCTGTGTGTATCCAATATAGCAGTCCTCAGGCCAGCAGAGAAATTCTGTAAACAGACGCCTCCAAATAACCCGCTCAAATCCCTACAAGATGATACCCATATCATCGGATTCTGAGGAGAATTGAGCCCGCAAGAGGGTCACTTGTGTTCTCATCTAGGGCGGAAGAAATATATATATATATTTTTTTTCAAAAACTCCAATCAGACAACAAACTTGAAATCAGCAATAAAATAGTTTTGAGCGAGAGCTTCCTTTTTCTTTGGTTTATGGCCCAAATCTTTTTGGCTACAAGTAGCAGGATTAGAGCTCAGGCTATATTATCACACTATTTTCTGGAAAATCAGCATGAATAATAATAAGCAAGGGTTATTAGCAAAGTGCGGTAAAGTACTACCATTAAATTGATACCATTGCTGAAAAAAAAAGACTCTCACATCATCACAAAGGACATAAAACACAAATGTTGGTGAGTTTCACAAAAATGTTGTTAAACATCAGCTACTGCAAAGCTGAACACAAGGCTCCACACATGACAAATTTTTACAGCCTGAGGAATGGTACCGGTGGGCCCAATAATTATATAGCTCAGGGCCACATAAAAGATGATTGTACATAGATTTCAACCAAACTGAGCGTATTACTGTACTATTTCATTCAATTTGTAGGTCACATGTCACAGGACTGTTCTCCTTCAAAT
Organism: Mycena kentingensis (nom. inval.); assembly: GCA_014461125.1. Classification (NCBI taxonomy): domain Eukaryota; kingdom Fungi; phylum Basidiomycota; class Agaricomycetes; order Agaricales; family Mycenaceae; genus Mycena; species Mycena kentingensis (nom. inval.). The sequence goes on along the minus strand of JACAZG010000005.1, from coordinate 1,602,103 downwards.
TTTTGGCAGGTGTCACAGCCCATCTGTGGACTTTACAAAAGGTTTTGGACCTCAATTTTTTTCCGGCTCTGCGGGGTGGTGCACGTTGACGGTAAGGCAAGCACAAAATATTTGAAGCACTGGTTTACAGGGAAGCCCCCTGTAATAATAGCGAAATTTTGTGGCCACCGGGCCATTTAAGAAAAATTCTCGCTTGTCTCAGGGATGCTTTGGACTTTACGAATTGCGGTTTTAGTAGCTGATGTCACATACCAAAAGCTCATTCGGATTGAATCAAATACTATACTATAGTATTCCTGGGATAACCTGCTTTTATGGGCCTGTGACAGAATTTGTAACAAAGAATCTGAATGCAGACACAATCTTGCAATTATCCCGCTGCAGAAGAAATGCTAACAGACAGACAAAAAGTGTGCTCCCTGCTCAGTTTGAACTTGGGCTCTTGCCGCTTGCGGAAATCACGTGATTTGGAAATAATGTAGTCTCCCGGGCCCGGCGAGCTCAGGAGAAGATAATGAAAGTGTTTGCACATCGTGAAACCTAATGAGAGATGCAGTGATCTGTGTGATTTTCAGTGTATCTTGACTTGCAGAGGTTGGAATAAGACATGTATACACCCTTTGGACTAAGGAAGCACCAGCAAAATATAATAGCAACATTCCCGAGATGTAAATTGTAGGAAATCATGAGCTACACATCTGTCTGCATGATGTGTATTGGGCTTGGATTGGGATGATTTAACTGTATTGGGCTTGGATTGGGATGATTTAACCTCAGCATACAAGGAGCAACCAGATAGATCAAATTGCTATACTTGTGGGAAGTCCATAGGGATCTCATGAGCCAACAAGCTGTGGTGTAAAAAAAATGACAGGAATAGATGTCAGGCTTATCTATCACGGTATGCTTGAAAGTATCTGTTTCAAGCAGAGCTGTTGAGATGCTCCAAAATATGAGTTTTATTGCTGATTGCAAGTTTGTGGTCCAATCAATTAGTTTTTTTTTTTTTTTTTTAAAGGAAAAGAAATCTGGCCAGGGTGGATGCTGAGATGTGTGGGCTTGTTGTGGGCTGAATCCTGCTTGGAATGCAACAATTTGGTACAATTCTATAGGGAATCAAGAGGACTTTCACACCTTGTCCTTCCCAGATTTCGAAAATCCACCAGGGCTCTGCTGTGACATTTTTAAATGCAATTTTCAGCCAAAACCTCTGTGATTTTGTTTTACCTGCTGTGCCTGATAGCCTCACTGGGGGATGATAGGTTTGCAAGTCAGTTTGTCAAGAGCTTTCTAATGGCTGTTGTTTTGTGAAGCAACGATGAGAGGCTAAAATGATTCCATCAGCTCAAATGTTGATGGTGCTCATTCAATCTGCCGTGCAAGATGAAAATGTCCACATTGCAGCCTAAACAGATCTAAATTGGCAGAGCAAACCACACAAGGTAAGGTGGCCAACATCTGTGTATATTTGATATAGCAGTCCGCAGGCAGGCTGGAGAATTTTGCGAGCAGATGACCTGGATAGCCCTCCCAAATTCCTTCATGATGATACCCATATCGTCTGATCCCGAGCAGAATTGAGCCCACAAGAGGCTTACTTGTGTTCTCATCTAGGGCAAAAGAAAATGGGGTTTTTTCTTTTCTTTTTTTCTTTCAAAAACTCCGACCGGACAACAAACTTGAATTCGTCAATAGAAATATGGAATGGCTCCAAACAATTGAGTTTCAATTGATTTTTATCACCTGAGAAATAAATCTCACAGCTTGTACCACATCTGCATCTTATAGAGTTGATCTTGCCAACTCACAATGATGGCTGGACTTCAGACCACAAACAGACCCTAGAGTAGCACAAAGGAAGCAAAAAAAAAAAGTCTATAATCCTATGTGCAGGAGAGTTGAACTCAAGCCTACGAGTACTGCACTATTCTGACCTCAAGTCGGCTGATTTCTGATTTTTCAATGCCCCCCAATAAAGACAAAGAAAATCTTTTGATTCTGAGTTAAGTTTAATGACCTCCTTCTCTGCCCATGTAATTTGGATTGAAATTTACAGTATGGACTGTTGAATAGTATCTCAAGCCAAAAGAAAAACACTACTGTTAGACCGGAGCCACCTGTTAATCCCACATATCCTCCCTAGTTATGGAGACTGTACCCCCGGGGCAGTCTGCCTAACTAGGGGGCATCTCAGGGATTCCGGTCTGCTGCAATATATGTTGGAACAAATGCTGCAATATTTGCTGCAAAGGCAGCGCCTAGAGGTGTCCCACTGCTATAAATCTGCAATAAATTTGAGTCTTGATCTCTGAGTGTTGTGTGCCACTTAGTCAATCACCAATTGATGCTCATCAGTGTTGTAATAATGAAAAAAAAAAAAAAAACCCCAAAGTGAGGTACTATGTTGTCCTATAACCCGGATAATGCACATGAACCTGGATAATCTTGAATTCCCCGTTGCTACATGTGGCCGTTTGCCGCCAGATTTCGCTGAGTAAAACTTGAGATAAATGGCTGCCGCCTACAGAACAGCCAGAGAAATTGGAGACCAGGAAGGTGCTGCAAAATTGCTCAAAGATTTTGGCATTTTTGCTCACACGCCCTGGGAACTTTTCTCTCTGTGTCTCACAAAATGTCAAAACTATGACCACCTTTCCTGCAGCAAGCAAAAGGTGTACGGCGGCAGGCTCTTCCAGGGTTGTAGATAATTATATTGCCTATTGAGCTCAAAAAAACCAGAGCTGTGAAGCAAACACAGCGGCGGGGAAAGCAAAATTATCCGGGTTAATGTGCATTATCCGGCCCGTAGGACAACATAGTAGAATTTCAAGGGCTACAACTTTCACCAAATGACTGATGGGCCTGATGCCATCATTAAGGCTGCAGCCCACTACTCTTGACCAGTTGCTTCAAAGGAGCATGTACCAGTATGCCCGCGGTGCCGCTGGCCTACCTAATGTCACACAGGTCAGAGAGATCAAAGATGTCAGGAGCATCCAGAGCTTCAGCATTTCTCAATTGACATATGCTCTTAGCTCAATCATTGGGATGTTACAGACTGAACAGTCTTCTCATCCTCACTAATGCACATAGCTACCCAAATGTCGTGACAGGAACTATGGTTGAACAAGATTCAAGATGGATATGGCTCCAGCAATCTTGGAAAATACCCATCAGACCATCCAGCTCATTTGATGCTTCATCATCTTGAATCAACACAGTGGACATCGGCAATCTGTTGGGTGATAAGAGTATTCATGAAGCAGATAGGTATATATAGACTCTATCCATCCTTGTGATCCATAACATGACTCATAATGTTCCCAGGGTCACCTATATAGTGAGCATAAAGCTTCCGCCTCTTGATATTGTAATGATTCCTTGATATCTCTGCAGAATCTTCACGGATAACCTTGTTTGGAAATTTCCTGACATTGTGTTAGCCTCCTGCATCGGCCTTCTGACAATCAGATTTTTATTCTCTGCCAGGTAAGCTTCACAGGGCAGTTAAACGCATACACATGTTGTCCCTACCCACTGACCAACTTTGAGGGCAGATCATGCGCCATAGCCCTTGTTCTCAAGGATTCTTGAGACTAAACCGGCAATTTCCCTTTCTTCATCACCAAACAAGCTTGTAGGGTGATGCCAGGGGCACTTCCATTGCCCGCCCCGCCCGCCCGCTCACCAATGCCCAACACCCCAGTCTGCGCAGGCTCATTCTTCACGGGTCCTGTGCGGATTCCTTCCCATCAACCTCCTACCCCTCTGTATTAACTGCCCCCACCACCCTATGCCGCCCCTGTGTTGATCCGGCGTCGGTGTCGGCCGTCCCGCCCGCCCCGCACATTGGCTCCAAACCCCCTAGATCCACGCAGGCTTGTTCTCCACTTGATACATTTGTACCACTTTGTAGCTTTATAGGTATGAATCCATGGGCAAGGGACCCAGTTTTCTAATTTTCCAATTTCCTTCTTCATTTGAGGTTGCGGGCATTGTCTTTTGGCATCTGCCACAGCTGCAATTATTTTAACAACATAAATATCTTAAAAATGCATTTCTATATCACAAATGGCAGGTGCCAAGCTGCGGCAGCCAGCAGTCAGAATTTTCTAAAATCTTCCGGCAGCCGGGTTTCATCCCCACCAAGGGCCTGATCGGGTGCCGCGCCTGTGAAGGTGTACCCTGCCAAATTTGACCCGCAGGCATAGCTCAGGCGTACAGGTTCATTTGCTACAAAGACCCCTTGCAATGGGCTTGATGCGGGATTTTCATAGCAACATCGGTGGAAGAATTCACACCAAGGATTCTCCTCTGTCAAAACGCACTTGTTGGTGGTCTTTTGGAGGATCTTTTGGATTATAAGAAGTTCATTGGTTAACTTTAACATATGTACAAAAAATCAGCTCAAAAAACACATTATTGCGGGTAGAATGCGACATGTTTGATGGCAAAACTGTGGGCTTGAGAAGATTCGCGTCGGAGGATACCGGCGGGAGGGTCTGGACCGTCGATTCCGAGGCTGCCGAAAATCCCCCAGCCGTACGCCTGCCCAAGCCCGGCACCCCATCAGGGCCTCACTTGTGCAACTCACTCCCTGGGGACTACCAGCATCTTGCAGCAGGATGTGGGTGCACCAGGTGATTGGTCAAAACAAGGGAGTTGGCTAACGTCCCAAGACCTAGAACCATTTCTGCAAAATGTCGGAAGAGATGGCGGAACCGGGAGCCGTAGACGTAGTTTCTAGTCTGGAGTTGGCTAGGAATTCCTGGTTTAGCCATTGCCTAAATCCCTAGGAACTCCTGGTTGACTCCTTTTGGTAATAGCTCCTATGTTCTAGCCCTGTTTGTAGGATATATAATTAATAGTACTTGTTCTATATTATATAAGCTGTAGTGGCTGTGTCTCTAGCGTTTTTTTTGGTCTAGCTTTCCAATGATACAATGAGCTTTAATGTGTTATGCCCACATCAGTCTGTATCAGAGAAGTCACACAATTCTCCGGGTTCTTCGCTAGTTAGAAAAAAAAAAATTATATAGGGCTTATGCCATCATTATCTGATGGGAACCATAACTTTTGATGAGTTTCATCAATATTTGATCATTTTCATCAATCTTTGATCATTCCCATCATTTTGATCTTAATGATCACTTCTTGATGCTACTGTATGTCCCTTCTTTGGCTGAGGCCAGGACCTCCTAGGATTCTAGCCAATGGCTAAATTAGGAATTCCTGGAACCTTGGCTAAGTCCTACATCTATGGGTGGGAACCGGAGAATTGCAAAAGGCCAGTGTTAGGAAAAGAACAGAAACAAAGCACAAGCCCATGTAGCATCAAACTTTGGACCAGGATTAATACAAAGAAGCAAAGTACTCCAAGGGTACAGGGGTAATTAAGAACCCATTTACAAGACGTTTGGGAACCAAAATTGTAAATTACAGCGGAGCAGGAGAATAGCTCTTGATCCAGACACTCATCATCCTGTGCCACCACCGCGGTTGTCTCCGCCCGTCGCTGGCACCATACGCGCAAAACCCGACCATTCTGCAAACGGCTCTGACTCCGAGGGTTCCCCCACGGCAGAAAGGCTGTTGCCTGGCAGCGGTTGCGCCCGTGCGCAACAATGATGAGATAGTTCACCCTCCACAATTTGCCAAACCCTACCACCACCACCACCAGCAACGACTCGTCTGCCCAGCCCGCTGCTCTGGTACAGTTGGGGACAATCAAACTCAAATAAAAAATCTAATGTCCTAGGATTTTTTTTGAAACTTGGAGGATAGATAGCTACACCCCATAGCATTCTGCTGTAAAGGTTTCAGTCAAATCCAACGAGCCGTTCGGGCAGGGTGACGTGATCTTTCCCAGGGGTGCTCAAAGTTTGGCCACTTTGCCTATATTGCGTAAAATAGGGTCACGTGGGGTACCATTCAAAGCGGTTTGAAGAGGAGAACACGAATTCGACAAGATTGGAGAGATTCAACGAGCCAATCAATCACAAATTGAAATGAAAGTGGACCGCCCAATTGGGTAGTCCCAGCATGTGATGACCTCGTGCCACAGTCTTGCTCTCGCCACAATGCCAAAAAAGAAGATCAAGCGCAATCTGAATGGACTGCGAAACCAGCCCCAGCAAACCACCGACGATGGACCTCAGGAATCACTCTCACCGTCTCCCATCCCAACCTGGGCGCCGACACCAATCAGCGATAACGAGTCTGTTCCAACGCTGTTCGACAGCCTTAAAGTCAACTGGCAGCTAGAAGATGGTTTATCTGGCAGCTCCGATCTTGACTCCGAGGAATCTGAGGCCGGGGAGGTCTTCGATGATCCCGATCTCACCGAAGAGCTTCTTGCTGCCATTCAGACCGATGACGGGGATCCCTGGCTGCCTGCCCAAGAACTTTGTCAACGGGCTGCAGCTGCTGATAGGAAGCCGGGTGAGTGGTTAAGGATATCCAGGTTGCATATCTAACACTGGCCCCGCAGGTCCGTATGGGAAGGCTCCCGATGTCATGTCCAAGTCGGACCGCACTCGACGCCGCTATGCTGCCGCTTGGCAAACCCAAACTCGCCTAACCAGCAGCGGCTTCACCAAGACGCCGAACTTCCGTCGTCTCTCACCCCAGCAGCGCGGTTCTCCTTCGCCAATCAGCATCCATGGCTTCGATTCCGAAGACGATGCCCGATCCCCTCCCGCCAGTCTCATCCCGTCTATTTGCCCTCGTTTGCTGAGCGTCGCAAGCTCTGATGGAGATCTGGAGGACGCTGCAGATGCAGCTGTGTCCGAGGAGATTGACGCGGCAATTGCGGCGGCGCCACCTATCCCGGTCCCGCAGCTCGAAGCCTGGGAGGATGAGCTGGATGAGAATGTGGTTGATCCCGCGGGCGGTGCGGAAGTCCTGGCCAACGCTGCTGCTGCAGATCCAGGCTGCGATCAAGAAGGAACAGAAAACGGCAACACTTTCGCGTCTCAATAAACTGCTCATGCTGCAGTCCTTTGCAGTCTTGCTCACCAAAGGATACGGGAGGGTTGATGCGAGCTTGAAGGTGGCGGAGCAGTGGCGCAAGGGGAGGGGCTCGTGGCTTGCGTATCGCATCTGCGATATGGCACGCTTCTATGCGCAGTTCGAGCGTCTCCCGCTGGAGAAGCGTGGCATAGCACGCATGTCGCGCTCGTTCCTGCATCGGGAGCCGGTTCGCGTTGCCGTTCTCGCGTTCCTGAATGGTCTTCCCGCCGGGAAGGTTACTCCGCGCATTCTGGCATGGCAGGTGACGAACGAGATCTTCCCGAGTTTGGATATCCAGCCAAAGCAGCCTTTGAGCATTCGCACCGCTCGGCTGGCTATTTCGGCTCGGATGGGTGTGGTCTCGGGTTAAAAAGGGGATTTATGTCAACGGGCACGAACGAGAAGATGTTGTAAAGTATTGGCAGGAGGTGTTCCTCCCGCAGATGGCCGAATTCCAGCGTCGCATTGCTAATTGGGAATATGACAGTGACCTCCAGCACTGGTCGTGCGAGAAGCCCAAGCTTGCGGCGGGCGAGCGCGAGCTTATTCCGTTCTTCCAAGACGAATGCGCGGCGCATGCAAACGAAAACACGGAGACGCTCTGGTTTGTTTCTCACACCATGAATTCTGCGTTGCTAACAATTTTAGGCTGCGTAAAGGCGAAAATCCACTGCGCAAGAAGGGGCGCGGGAGACTCATCCATATATCCGATTTCATCAACCCCGTTACCGGGCGCCTCTTCATTCATGGCAAAGACGGTGAGATTGCACGCGATGCACGCAAGATCATCTATCCCGGCGCCAATGGTGATCCATGGTGGGATTGCGACCAGCTCCTTGTGCAGATGAAGGATGCCATCGACATTTTCGACACACGCTTCCCCAAAAAGCAGGCGTTGTTTGTCTTCAATAACTCTTCGGCCCACGGATCTCTCAGACCGGACGCGCTGAAGGCGTTCGAGATGAACAAAGGCGATGGCGGGAAGCAGCGGAAGCAGCGCGACACCGTCATTCCCGAAACCAACCCGTGCGTAGAGCTGCGCGGGAAGCCGCAGCAGATGACTCTTCCAAACGGCGACGCCAAGGGACTCAAACGCGTGCTGGAGGAGCGTGGATTTGACGTTGCGGGGATGCGCGCTAAGTGCAAGCCAGTTTGTCCCATCGAGAACACTGACTGTTGCATGGCGCGGCTGCTCAGTCACCAAGATGATTTCAAGAATCAGATTTCGATGCTTGAAACCCTTGTCAAGGGCCGTGGGCACGAGATAATATTCCTCCCAAAGTTCCATTGTGAACTCAATCCAATTGAGATGGTAAGCGCGCGCTCCAAAAATTCATCTACTGATTTCAGGCAGTATTGGGGCTGGTTCAAATACCGATACCGCGAATATGACAAGCCAAACTTCCAGGCGGCCAAAGACGCTGCGAAACTCTACTTGGATGCGTGTCCCCTCGATGTGATTCGACGTTTCATCAACCGTTCTTTCCGATGGATGGATGCGTACCGAGCGGGATTGACCGGGGCGGCGGCGGAATGGGCAGTGCGCAAGCGGAAGCAGCACCGTGGCGTCTCACAGAGCGCCGCCATAGCATTGGATGATGTAGCAAGACACGCTAGACCTAGTTGAACCTCGGAGAGCCCCTCCGAGGTACACTCAATTTTCATTCAGACATCCCAAAAATTTGGCCAAACGCAACCGCTCGTTAGAATATTATGTAATCAGGTATACTCGGTTTTTTTGGGTCCCTGAATCTGAATATGAGCTCAGCTAAGGGCTATATATGCTCTGTGTATCGGAATTTGGACTTTATGGGTTTGATTGTCCCCAACTGTACCACCAGATGCATCCTGCAAGGCCCCGGCAGTGCCGTTACCATCCTCCGACATTGACCGTGCGCCTAGTCACTTCTGACTCGGGCCATCGCCACACTCGACACCCTCAACCTGCCTGGGGAATCTCCACCCGCATACCCCAATCAATGTCCTCCAGCTCCTGCACACCTGGGTGAGCAGGCGCCTGCTGCAACAACGATGACACCCTCCTACGCTGACGTGGTGGCCAAGACTGCCCATGCTAATTTTTCGAAAGGAGAAAATTGTCAAAACGGTTGTGTGCCTTTTGCCAAGCGCTTGGTCCACCAACAGTAAATCTCCAGCAAAAAAAAAAGCCGAACAAAGTATTGTTGAAGCCACATCTATCACTAGGAAATTTGAGATACCATCAGAGAAGCTCTTCCCAAGGTCAAAGCAAAGTGCTGAAGGGCTTCAATGCATTGTGCAGCTTTCTGCACGGAATTTCAATATTCATCAATACCCAAGATTTGTGCTTGACCACCGGCATCTCCACTGGCGGAAAGAAGTCTTCCCTGAAGCTCCCCCTGTTCCAAGTCTTCCCAGGCAAACACTTTGTTCTGGTTGCACATGAAGTCGTTGATTATGTCAAATTCTCTCAGCCCGGCAAAGTAGTGATCATGTGCTGCATGCAGCATGTTGCGTTGCTCAAGGGTTTATTGACCCGTAGGCTTGAATGGAGGTGGATTATGGTTGAGGGTGGCATATCTCAGAGCAGGTCACCGCGAATATCACAAGTAACTCAAAAATTTATCAGGTAAAGCCCCAAGAATTGGTTGCACCTTCTGAAAAACGGGCTTGTATGTTGGAAAGACATCTACCACAGGAGTACAATAGGGTGTATTAGGGTGTGGAGAAGTCAAATTTGAAGCAGATTGCAAGGAGGAGGAAACCAGAGAGCCGCGCTGGGCGGGAGAGAGTAGATGGGAATGGTGTGAAGCAGAATCAGGCTAGAAATATCATTGCCGTAAGTTGAACTGCTGGCGGTCAAGCACAACCTTGGAGGAATGCTTTCAAAGCAAGGTGATTGGTTGGAACTAGGTTTTAGACCACATTGAGTTTTGCAATAAGAAAATTCATCCTAAATCCTTGTGTGTTTGGCTTTGACACCATCATTTGGACAGTGAACAATTTCTTTCCAGCCATAGTTTATGAGCCATTAGAAGTGGAGCATAAACCGCAGCCCTATACCTTTTAGATGTTGCTTGAAATGTAGGATCTTGGTTGGAACTAATATTGTGTTGTATCCATGACTATCTGATCCATGACATTCTATCCAACTGGACCATTTTATTTTATTTTTTTCCTAGTCGGGTGTCTAGAGTCGTCTCTCCAATGTCTTTGCACGACAAGATATATATTAGTTCTAAGATGGGGAATTGAGAGAGTGATTTACAATTGATGCTCTGCTGTCTAGAGCTTCCGAGGCCCTGGCAGGGTTCAAATGAGTGAGGAAAAGAAAAAGAAAAAGGTGGCTCCAACAGGGTTGGAACCGGAGACGCAGATTAGGAGAGACGAAATTCAAATCCGTGCACATACCAATTACAGCAAATGACCATTCCAAATACTGGGACTGGCAGGTCTAGCCCCCATACCTCTGCAGCATGGCACTACAGCATTTCCTGTGGTTGCAGCACCTCATTTAGCCCACATTTGAGGCTTTAAAACAGAGCTGAGCAATACTGGGCTTGCAAGGGGAGGAAATTTATCCAATAATATTCAGTAACTTGTGAATATCTTTGGAACGACTGCTCGGACGCCCATGCAATAACTTGCGTTGGATTCCCCTTGGCTGGGGCTACAAGAACAACCCTTGGATGGGCCCGGGGACGCAGTATTCCCTGCTCTACAACATGTGGCAGCCATGAGGCACAGAGTATTTCTCAAATAGCTCGGGAACGGCTGATCGGATCGCTACGCGGTAACTTCCGTTGGATTCTACGTCTTGTGCGCTACACGATGGACCCCTGGATGGGCCCGGGGGATGCGGTATTCGCCTCGCTGCAGCGGCTGGAATCCCAATCAGGATTCATTAGAATATGCCCAATGAGCATATTCAGGATATCCTCAATGGGCATATTCAGAATATCCTCAAGGGGCATATGCTGAGCATATGCCAAGCATATCCTGAGCATATTCAGAATATGCCCATTGGGCATATCCTGAGCAAATCCTGAGCATATTCGAAATATGCCCAGCATTTGCTCAGAATATACCCATTGAGCATATCCTGAGCATATTTTTGGGCATATGCTGAGGATATTCTGAATATGCTCAGCATATGCCCATTGGGCATATTCTACATTCCCCGCAGTGTGAGGTGACGAAGTCTATGAGGCTCGCGACCGGAACCCGCGACTACACTCCATACGGCCTCGATAGCAACGAGAGCATCAAGTTGAACGAGAAGGACTACGGGGTTGTGGAGAAAATGGGGCAGCAGGTGGCGAAGCAGAAGGTGAACGAGACCGGCTTCAGCCTTGACATCATTATCGGTGTCTTCAAGCGGCACGAAAGCATGGACGAAGCGGAGGAGGTCATTTCTGGGATGGAGAAGAAGGCGATTGCGGCGGCGGAAACATTGTTCGTTGATTCTAGTAACTCGGACGCAGAGTAGGGAGATTGGGCACGCGCTTTGTGTCGAAATGTTCAGGCAATGTACAATAGCCGTTGGGTTGTATTCAGGTTGAATTGGGGTACATATATACAAAACATACGCGCGACCTCACTCTGTTGTATGTGGTTCAAGAATGCTCCGGCCTGCATAGTGCTAGCCTTGGAGAAACTGGCCGGTTTTATACGCGTTTTATACACTTTGTACGGTACAAAGAATGGACATTCGATTGGTGCGCGATCTGGGATTCGAACGTCCCGGCTGTACACTGTCAGTATAAACGCAGCGCAGACGCCACAACGTACTGCACTTTATCCCATATGGTCTGCGGCCCCTCGAATTCGTCGCGCAAGTTGAATGTCGCGCTGCATAAGAGTGACCCGTTTTGCGTGGATAGTACATAGGTTCCTCCAACGCTTGTGAGCAGACCGCACTGGCAGGCTAAAGAGATCGAGAACGCACGCGTCCTCAAATAGATGTACAAGATAGGCTTCAGCCGCCTCCTGCAAAGCCAGGAGCGCGCTGCCCTGCCACCGCAAGTTTGTTGTAGAGTCGGTACAGTCTGTGACCATCTCGGCCGCAATTTCGCGAATCTGAAATGCATAAGATGCGGCGTACAAGCGAGCAGGGCCATTCAACGAACCAGACGGGCAACGGGGAGCTTCCGCAGTAGGAGATCGGTGGACTTCTGGTACTTGCGGATTTCGCGCAAAGCCACGGTCCCCGGCCGAAAGCGATTCTTCTTCTTGCGGGGAGCTATATTGCGACAGTTGGGCGAGGGCATTAAGGGCGAATGGGACGTACTGGGTGGAGCTGGCTTATAGGCGGTAGTTATCCGAGGGGCGCGGCCGTCTCTCCTCTGGCGAAGGACGGGCTTTGTTGCAGTAGCAGGAGGGGACATGTATGTACTTTGGCAAGATGTGTTTGAAAGCTGCACCCGATTCCGTGTCATTGGGTTGTGGGTTGAGGCGGATCCGGAGATTTCGGAGCCGCGCCGACTGTGCCGCCTCAGCAACAAATGTAGTGAACGGTGATGTTGACCAAATGGGGATACACCTCTTGTCCTGAACCACCACCATCTCCTCGACGTTGGGTGACTGAGCATTCGGGCCACCGAATGCTCAGGCACTTAACGCCGAGCTATCGCCTCCAATCGACGACGACGAACAACCCAATCGCCTGCAAAAGGGGCGAACGAGATGAGAGCACGACCACGACCACATCCACCAACACCTCGATTCGACAACGACCCAGCCGGGCGCGGACGATGAAGACCCCACCACCACCCCGCCACCAGCAGCCGCAGCAGCAGCAGCAGCAGCAGCAGCACCGCCGCGGCACTTTCGCCTCGCCTTAACGCGTAGCACCACCACCTCATTCCGACAACGACCATGCCGGGCGCGCAGGGCGAAAGGCGAAGACCAACAGCGCCACCGCCGCCGCCACCCCCCACCGCCGCTTTCATCTCCCTGACTCAACGACGGCCACGAGCGGCGGAGGCACTGTCCAAGGCGGCCACCACATCGATCCACAACGACTAAGCCGGCGCGCGATGAAGAGTCTACCAGTCCCGAACTCAGCATCGAGTGCCCACGCGTTTGGTGGCACGAATGCGTACGTCCCCTAGCCTCGAGCTATGTACGTGCGACGCCCGGGAGCGGCGCGGGGATCGGGGGCGGAGAGAGGTCGGGTGGCGGACGAGGATACCCCATTCAGTCGGTTCGATGACGACCGCCAGCAGCGGCGCTGGCAAGAGACGTTTTCGCCATCGATTTGGTCGCCGGACGACGTTCAGTAGCACTATCTTGTTATATAGCTTCGAATACATGCGAAGTTTACATCTTTTCTCGAGACCCGCTCCGCACATGGCTGTTCCAGCGCAAATTATAGCCTGGAAGTCGGCGGCAAACTGCACATGAGATCCCGTTTCAGCGACAAATAATTTGGGCGATGCTGCGGTCCAAATGGGGATATTGTTCTGACTCCCGCCGCCAACTCGACGAACAAGTCGCGACGCTCAACCGTGAGCTGGTCCTTGAAACGTTCGAAAAAGTGTCCCGCTCACTCTACTAGACAAATGGGCTCGACTTACACGCAGGCACTCCCAGTCGTCGAAGAACCCGCCAGCCCAACCGCTGCGTCCCGCACTCCCAATGAGCTGCTCGACTTGATATGCAGTCATCTCCCCCCTGCATCCCTCAGCGCTTGGGCGCTCGCCAACAAAAATCTCAACAGCATAGCCGTTCCCCACCTCTACCACGTCCTCGACGTCCACGCCATGGATGGGGCCAAACTCGAAAATCTACTCAACACTCTCGCCCAGAAGCCTGAGCTGCAGGAGCGCGTTGTCGTTTGGACCCTGGGTGGTCGGGGTGATATCTCCTTCGACGAAGAGCTGCTGGAGCGCCTCGGCGAGGTTATCATCGCGACGCCCAACCTTAGAGAGCTGCACTATAGCGCTTTTCGGTTCCCCCGGTCGCGCCGCGGGCCCAATCGGCTCGCAGGCGGATGTTTACGACGGGCATTTCGCGCAGCTTCGCTCCCTCAGCTGCGACCCCGGCTTCTTCCTGGAGCTTCCTCGACCGCTCCCTCATCTACACAACATCCGCATCTACTCGGACTCCTATGACCACGACCGGTACCTATCCGTCTGCGGCAAAATGTGCAACCTCCAGAGGCTCGTCCTCCATCCCCCGACTGAAACCATCGATGCTTTCCTCACCTTCTTGGAGAGCGTTAGTGGAACTCTCTTCCTCCTTCCGCAGCTCGAACTGCATTTGACTGGCCCTGCATGCCTGAACGGAGTTGATTCCGACGTGATTGCTGCGTATTTCGGGAAAATGCGTGGCCTCAAAGAGCTTTCCGTCCTACTGGAGCCCTACATAACCCTACGCTCGCGCGACGGGATTCTTTGCCTTGGCTTCCGAAGCAAGAAGAGGTTCAGCGATCCCGAGCTATCTTTCATCCGCGGGCTCGCAACGGGTGGCGCTCAGGCTTTGACGCGTGTTGTCTATGCGCGCAAGACGTTGGCCGATACGACCATGCGGGTTCGATTCTTCAAAGCGACGGGCGGGCCGGGAGGGGCGAATGAGTGGGAGTACGAAGTCGAGCCCGCGCGTTCCCGTCGGAAGAATATGGGTTCGTCGCTTCATTTTAACAAGAATTTCCATCCTGCAATCCTGTACCTTTCATATACACGACGTATCCTACTGAATCCAAATCCTGCGCGAATGTAGTGAGAAGTTGCGGCGAAAGGCCGGTCGGTTGGATGGCTCGTTTGTTCCACACGTTGGAGTTTAGCGAGTAATTAAATAAATGGGCGTCGGTGCCCAAGGCTAGCATATCTATGTGTTGTCTCGCCCGGCTTGAAATGCCGTTAATGGCCTGGCTGATCCGTCTCGGCAACAAACAGCTTGGGGCAAGCTGCGGTCCAAATGGAGTTAGCGTTCTGACTCCCGCCACCACTCCAACAAAATCAAGTTGCGACGGTCAATCGTAAGCTCGTCCTCCAGGCGCTCGAAAAAAGTGGCAGTCTCGTTAACGCTCAGGAGCAGCATGTCTTCTCCCCCATCTCCTACGTCGAAAGTCGGCCAGACGATCCCCACCGTCGAGCTGCCAGCAGCGCAGAACAACTTATGGCCAACCCCATCTTCCAACCACCTCAACTCGCCTGATCATGGAGCACCAAGCAGCGCAAGCACTGAAGACGTCGTTAACGACCAGCACTCATCAGAGCGACCAGTCCATGTCGGGGACATGGATATCGACAATGAGCAGCGTTCGCCAACGCCAGCATGTGCAGACGACGGTGCAAATCCAGGCATGTCCGTCGACATCCAACAGCGTTCGACAACGCCCGTAGGCGACCCGGCGGATCTGAACCTGCCGTTGGCGGCTGCCGACATCGAGCAGCGTTCGTCAGCTCCAACCGAGCCACGGTTCCCGCCCGGCCGTTCAAAGCGCCACCGACACGCTGCCGAGTCATCGTCGGACCATTCCGCGGAGCGCAGAACCCACAGCAGCGCTGGTTCGAAAGGCAAGCGTCGTAAAGTCGCTTCCAACGTCAGAGTTTACCTGGATCTATTCGCGGTCGATAGCGACCAGTCCGACAGCGACGACGACAGCGACGACGACGACGGACAAGGCAGGAATCCGTTCATCAACGACGAACCCGAGACTTCCAGCGATGAAGGAGATCCTGGCGAGGTAGAAGATCCTGCCGATGAAGAACATCCCGGCGAGTTGCGCTCTCGACCAGCCACTCCCGCGTTCCCGGAGTCTCACCGAGCCACTCCCGCGTTCCCGGAGGACGACCGCCAAGCAGAGGCCGCCGAGTTAGCCGCCCAAGCTGAATACTACGACGCGAAGCGAAGGCAAGATGCTAAAAAAGCGCGACGTATTAAGGCCCGCCAAGCCAAGTATTGCAGCGAACAAGATTCCAGATCCTTGCCGTTCATCCATGTCGCCGCCGCGTCAACGACGGAAGCCGACTACGACCGAGGGCAGATATTCGCGATACGAGTGCGCGAGGGACTCGAGATTCAGCTCGCGTACTACCTCGCTTCCTACAATGAAGGAGGCAGGGACTTCATCCTCCGCGCATCTACTCGCGGCTTTGGCTCCCTCATTGTTCTTGCCACCGTTAATCCTGCACCCCAGCTTGTTGACGGCGGCCATGAGACGCTCGCTCCCGCTGGCATGCTCATTCGAGTCCTGCAGGCTTGGAATAGCTTCTATCGCATTCGCAACGCGCGTTGGAAGCCGCGGCTTCTCCTGGTCGAGGAACGCCTCAACGTCTTCAAACCTCTGGATCATCCTGACGCCCTCGTCCACTTATTCTCCCCTTGGATCCGCCTCACGCAAGGCGACTATGCGGGAGATCTCGCGCTCATCAAAGACATTGACGAGGAGCGCGGCGAGTGGACGGTACTTGTGGTTCCGAGGATCGAATTGCCCAACCCGCTCGACCCCAGGCGAACCGTTATACAACATGGTTTATTCGACGAACGTCTTGTAGAGGGCGCCAAATTGAACAAAAAGGAAACGATTTATCGATGGAACGGGCGTCTGTTTGCCGCCGGGGCGTACAAGGGCTTGGAGTTCATCAGGCTGGAGCGAAGGGGGCTCCACGAACACGCTCGCTCGCGACCGGGCACGAACTCAAGCGGACACCCATGAGCTCGACGCATTTCGGCAGGTGCGGACGTTGAACGACGCATATGTTGGTCCCGCAATGGCGCTCCAACCCGGAGATCGAGTCGTCCGTCCCGCGCGCCTGTTCTTTTCAAGAGAGCGAATCGGCAATAATCACAAAGTTGACTCTCGACTCCAATAATCGCGAGTGGGCGGAGATCGTCCCGGACTACGACGGTTTGCAGACAGCGGAAGAATGCGACCAACAAGCCAAACGTCAAGAGATGCATTCCGTCCGCTCCTTGCGTCGACACCTGCTCGCCTTTCCTAGACGGGTTCAAGTCGGGGACCGGGTCAGTATTGCTGATCGCGCGTTTCTATCTGGCGGCACAGTGACAACTACGGGCACCGTTGTCGAAATCATGTCCAGCACTGTCCTTGTTCGCGTCGACTCCGACCAATATGAGGTGCCACTGAACGCTATCCGACACGAGTTCCAGCACTGTCCTTGTTCGCGTCGACTCCGACCAATATGAGGTGCCACTGAACGCTATCCGACACGAGTTCCGACCTGGAGACGTCGTTCGCGTCCACGCGCAGGGGGATTACTTCGGTATCCTTTGTTTCGTTGTCAGTGTAGAGTGGGGCGGCTGGGTGAGCTGCTTACAAGTAAGTGACTACAAAGATGTTCGTTTTTTTTTTGACCAATGTCTAGGCTCATATACTCGAGGACGAGCTACAGTGTCGGAATGCTTCAAACGAATTTTCGCAGATGAGCGATCCGCCCCTGGTATTGTTTGGGGATGAAGAACTCACTGAATCCAGATGCGCTTGCGGTCGTGTGATATCCTTTTTGAGCACTTTCACGATTCCGTCTCGAGTTTCGAGGGCTACGTGTGGGAGTTGCCGCCCATCAGCGAAGCGGCGGAGAATCCGGAGGAGATCATGCGAGACTCGTGGGGCTGGGTCCGGAACATCGAGGTCGAGATTTTGTACCACCAGCACTTCAAAGGCTACCGGGGCATCATCTTATCGTGGCGACACCTTAACCCCAGCAACCCAGGGGATCCTTACGACGACGACATCGCCGATGTTCGTTTCAAGATTGGACTCGACGCAGAGTTGCGCACTGTTGAGCTCCAGTACGCGGAAATCCGCTGCGCGCTGTAGGTGTTTATGATCTGTACTTTGAGCAAGCTGACGCTGGTCCAAGAACCGGGCTACGGCTCTATGACGCAAAGCCTATTCTTGCCAAATTGAGAAGAGGCAAGCTCAAAAAGGTAGAACGCGTAGCGTGCACGCGCCAATCCACCCCTCCTCTCCCGAACGGCGCAGCGCTCGAGAGTCCGTGGGCGCAAACTCTCGTCGAAGCAAAGTATGGCACACCTCCGCCCATAGGTATGTACAACACTAGGGCGGGGTTCGCAACCAATGACTCCACGCAGCAAACCGCGGGATGTGGATCGTCAATGCCCGCCTCTTCCAAAAACGCCTTGACATTATGACGTTCTCGAATGGCGAGCTGGAGGACTTAATGAGGTCAACCGCGGCGGTTAGAAGGAAGATTAACAACCGGACGAGAAGTAAGACCAATCAGCGCGGGGTCCTCTTGCTGGAAGCTACCCGTGCTACGCCATTTACCGAAACCGACACCCAAACGTTGACCGTCCCTGTGACGTTTGGCAACACAATGCACGCGCAGATTCCACTCTGGGGCATCCTACCCTGTCGGGTGACTGAGCAGGGCGAGTCGATCGCGGCCGTAGTTTGCCGCGTCGTCATTATCGGGGCTGACGTCGGAGGAGATTCGTCCCGCGTTGGTCAGTACGCAGAGACGGTACCCAACGCAACGGATTTTCCTGCAGAGATCGTGCGAGTTCGCTTCCAGAAGGACGGGGCCTCACGGCCGGTCGGAACCTACCATCTTACGAGCCTTTGTTTGTCGGCCAACATCAACATACCTTCGTATAGCTATAGCTTTACTAACTTTGACGCATAGCCTCTACTGCGCATTTTCCTGTTGTATACATACTAAATATGTCATGCTCTGCTATCCTCCGCGCCGTGACCTTGAAACGACGAAGAACGTAATAGCTGGGAAGAGCAAGACGTCTGGCGCCGCTCGAGTTGATCGCCCTTTCCTTGTGAGATTCTTCAAAAGCAACGGCTTCCGGAATTTTGTCAAGACGGCGTAGGTCATTTCGCGCGCGATACAGAATGTGCATGGGACAATGCGACTTCCAAGGATGCAAAAAGTTGTATAGTTCTTCACGCAGACTCAAACATGTATGATTATGTACGGAAAGTATGGTGTGGGTATTTACGCGTCGCCGTTTTCTCAGCAGAGACGCGACTTCGCGCTTTCCCGGTAGCGTTTACGGAGCAAGGCTGTGGCGGAAATTAAGCAAACAACCACACAAGATCTGAGAGGGAATCGTACCCAAATGCATCGCTAGGGAAAGTAAAGTCATACGCCTCCGTTGCCCTCAAAAGCTGTCGTCGCCTCGCATCTGCAGCAAGATACGCCGGGTCGTATGCGTTAATCGGCAGCCCCGGCATGTACCCTCCGCGCCGGGATTTAATGGGCTCCCCTTCCCTGAGATCTTCTTGCCTCTTGTGCGCCTTGCTTCCTCGAGCATCGGGCTTCTCTTGGAGCGCATATACAGAGTCAAACTTGTGTTTCCAGGTAACACATGCGTGCGAGAGATGCGGCTGCTTGCGACGCCGGAATATTGGGTTGTTGGGATCCTCTTCTTTGTCGGACTCGTCACTGGAAGTGCCTTGGACCCCGAGCAGCTCGAGCATCGGAAGATACTTTCGCAGCGACGGGTTGCTTGACGCGGCTTCTAGTCGGCGGGTGAATATCTCGATGCAGTGAGCAAGACCCCACTTCAATAGGCGGGTACACACCCCATGAGTCCGCGTGGTCTGCCGCTTCCTACTGTCCTTTTCTTTCAACTCCTCCGCAGAAGGTGGATCAGTTCGGTACGTCCTCTTGAGAGTCCTCATGCGAGCGATAAATGCCTTGCGGAGGAGCTTGTCGTGCACCGCCGTCCGACGCATGCCGGTACTTTGGTAGATATGTTCAATGAGCACCCGTAATGCCGAAGAGTTCCAGTCTGAAGTCGCTGCCGACGTGAGGTCGATTCGGAAGTTATTCGTGTCGGTCGCCTCGCTGCCCGAGCCGGCCTTGCACGCGGCCGCATACTGGGCGCAATCCTCATCTGACACAGTTGCCTTATCCCGATCGCTCTCCGGAATGAGCTCCTTCAAGTAAAAGCGAACCAAATGCTGCATAAAACCAATCAGCAGTGCTGAATGGAAGTTACAATTGCGGACCGCAAAATCGAGCTCTGTGCGCGGCTTCTTTGGGTTCATGCGCCGGCTGGCCTTCGGCTCAGCGGGGCGTCCGTGGGGATGAGACGGGGCATTCGGCTCAGCAGGGCGCCCATAGGGACGAGACGGCGGCTGGGGAATTGAAGAAGAATGAGTTGAGGACGAGGGCATGAATGTATCCAAGCGCCGAAGCACTGCGCCGATTTGCCCCTCGATGCCACCCAGCCGCTGCTCTATGTTGCTAACGCTATTCGCGAGAAGTATATGGCGCTCGATGCTAACGTAGCCGCTGGTGTTCTAGGTTTGTTCAGACATCATGGACTTTCTGGGCGGAGAATTCTCACTTCGGGCTCTGGATCATCAGAGCGGGAGGCGGCGCGACTAGGACCACGGGAGGCAGCGCGACTAGGACCGCGACTGCCAGCGCGACTTGCTGCACGGCTGGCGTCTGGGACGTCCGGGGCCGAGTAGGTGCTAAAACCGTCATCGTCCCTGGTCGATGTTCACTAGCAACACCTGCGTATAGGCAGAAAGTATACCGGCGATCCCGCAAGTTGAGCTCGTCAGACGACGTAGTATCCATTGGGACTCGAAAGCCATGCTTTTCCACGATTCTTTCATATATGACGCTTTCATCACCTTGCGGAAAGCGCATGCAATGGAATAACGAAGCTAGGCAGATGCAAACGCCATTTGTTACGATCGATAGGACATGTACGCGGAAAACTACACAACCGAGAGCTTCTGTACATCCAAAATGACCATGACAGATGCAAACGGCGTGTTGCGATTGCAAGATGGAGGCGTTATTTAGGCCAGATCGGTGCGCACGCGTCGGCGTTCGTGCTCTTACCGCGATGTTCCTCTTCACCCGCGGGTCTGGCCGGCGCACTCAACCCGTTCGCCTTCAGTCAACGCAGCCCGCCCTCGACCTCACGAGTCTAAGTGCTCTTCAACGCGACGTCCGTCAAGCCCCGATTCCCATCGACGATTGCTGACTTTCGCTAGCCCAAAGATGCATTCATTGCCCAAGACGCTCCTGCAACGGTCAAAGCTGAGAAGTTCAGGTTCGTGGCGTCTGCAGGCTCTCTGGCACGCCGAGATTCTCTGCGTAGCGCGGGAAGTGCCGATGCTCGCGACCCTCAAGCCCAGATTCGCACCTTGCTTCATGGAATTTCTCTACGGCCTGATCACCGAATGGACGACCTTGTATCGGGTCTCGAGAAAGCCGCCTTGGGCGCAGTTCTTCCTGCGCTTCTCATGGAGCATACGGACTTGGCGACCATGCAGGAAATCGCGGCACTTAGCGCTCGGTTAAAGTAAATGGCGCTCAATTTCCGCTATTCTGGACTCCAAGTAACCTCTCCGCAGGCACACTTTGCGTCTAGATGCCGAGCCTGGAGTGCATTCGCTGCCGACGCCGCCGGTTTCTGCGCGAATGCCGGGGCATTGGGGCGAGAGCATATCCACTACAGGGCGGGATCATGGGCTACGAAATCCTGAGGCATACAGACAGACAGATTTCGCGTCGGCAGCAGCGCCTTCCCCATCGACAACGACGACAGCGCCCATTCCTGGCGCGGCGGCGGCGGCTCCAGTCGCGCCGTCTAGTTCCGCAACTGCGCCGCCGCCGCCTCCAGCCACAACTGCGCCGCCGTCTACTGCCTCAACAGCAACCGCAACAGCAACCGCAGCCGCAACAGCGGCCCATAGCGCGTCTGCGCGTGACCGCCAGGGAGTCGGATCTCTCGGCGGATACAAGTGGACGGAATGGGAGCGGATTGGTTCAGCGCCTATCCAGGCGCCGCCGATGGGGCTCTCTCCCTCCCGTGTGGGAGACATCTACGTGTACTATGCTCCAGGCTCTACACAAGCATGGTTCCGCAACGAGAACGGCCTTTGGACGGAGTTCACCAGTTGGTTCAACTCGTACACCAAGGTGTATCACCCACGCGATAGCGGTCGAGTTTTTGTGAAACGGAGCAAGATGGTGAGCAATAGCTGGTACGCGTGGATGGCGGAGAGTCACACTACGCGTGGTCACGTCGAGCGGGCGGCTTGGATGGCCTGAATCGGCGCTTCAAATATTCATCGCTACACGAAGCTTTCATTTGTTGTATTTCACCAAGTTTGTTGACCAGTTGTGCGTGATGCGCTTCCCCGCGCGACTATCGATACCGCTCCTGAGGGATCCTTCTGCGTACGCGATCAAAGCCATCTAGATTTAGCTTGATTGGGACCGCTTTCAATCCGCCTAAGTGTAAGGGGAACTCCCGGTGCGCCACCTACTCCCGCTTTCCTTTTTCCTTTTTCGGTCTCTCCCCCTTCCCCGTTCCCCTCCTCTCTCTGTACATATATTGGTTGCATTGCGACCACCTCTCTCACCGAATTCCATCCTTCTACCTACTGTACTTATAGTGCTACGATACAAGGTTCTATCTCGCTGTTTCCTGCATTTTGCAGTTACATCGTCGATTTGCTCCTTTCCCTCTGATCTGTTTCCTTTCTATCTTTGTACACATATGGGGTGCACATACATGCACTCGCGCCCCAAGTCTCGTCCCCATATCTATCGTACTTATGGTGTGGTTTACGTTTCTTTCTTTGGCTCACCTGACCTGGTCTGTGCACAGTCATGTGATCAGGCCCTTAGACGAGGCATCACTGGCAGCAGAGGCTCCTTAGACTTGTTATCTTTGGATCCCTCTGCCAGGTATGCCCTCAGTAGCCTTCTGTACATGTATTAGTGCTAATATACTTTGGATCCCTCTGCCAGTCTTGTCTGTGTAGCTCTGAGCATACAGCAGCTGGGGAGTTGCCCTTACACTAAGCCTCGCGATTTTCGAACCCAACCGAGCCTCGCGACTTTCCAGGGCCTTCACCTTGGCCCTTGTGAGTATATATACCGCCTGCCCCTCAAGGACCAGCTTGATCCATAGCCCGTTCTTACAACGCAAATCCCCAGTCGCATCCCCACTCGCGAGCTCCGTTCTTCGAGCCAACTCCTTTGTCTACTCTGATCCCGCCATGCCGCTGCTCCAAACCTATCGAGCATCTTCGGGTTCCAACGTACGTTCTCGTTTGAGGAATCTGTATGTTTGTCCACAAAATTGCAGACCGGTTCCGCGCGCGCTTTGGTATTCGCTGCCACCGCCAACTACGGCCAAATATTCGAGCTCGATACTAGCGAAGCTCCTGCCGTGTTGCGTTTAGCGTCCACCGGACCCCTCAAAAACATGCCGCGGCGCGTTTCTGCTCTCCCTCCGATCGACTTTGCCCCCTGCTTCCCTTGGGCCGCACAAGCGGATCCGGCCAGCGAAGGCACCGAGTACGTCGACTGCGTTGTTGAGGTCCCCGGGGCCAAATCTCATCATCGATACTACGTGCGCGCCGTCTGGTCCCCTGCGGCTCCGGAAAACGGCGCGCTCCTCCCGCTCTGCGAGGAAAATGGCATTCGGCCATGGAAGGGGGAACTTGCGATTGTCGAGCTCGGAACATGGACCACGTATCGCTGAGCCATCCTTCGTAGCAAGGCTAAAGCTGCAGCCGTTGCGTGAGTCGGAGCACCGTTGTGTTCATTCCGCTGAAAGTAGGGCTTATTCAGGTTCATGCGGCGCTACTTGTTGGCTTCGGCGCGGAACGAAGTAATGCCAACCTCTGTTCGTAGCAGGCAGCGACGCGTGCGCGCTGCTTGAAGCGCTCGACGAGCGGGACTATCAGTACGGCCAGTATGTCTATGCACTATGGCGCGACCCTAGCCTTCCCATATGTCTATGTACCTTTGCTACCGCGTGATTCATCCATGTTATGTCCAAGCAGAAACCACAACGGAAGCGAAAGCTCAAAGGGATCCGGCCGGAGCCTCAAAGGGAGGCGCCTTCATTTCCCATTCCTTTATCTCTCCCCGGGGGTATAATAAACCCCACCAAAGGCTCTAGCCGGTGACCCAGCAGCCTCATGGAACCCACCAAAGACCTCAGCCACACCCTTGCCGCCACCAAATCTCGAGTCTCAGAACTCGAACGCACCAATCAACGCCTTATGACAAAGCTCAAAGAACTCGGCGACGAGAAGGAGAACTGCGTGGATAAAATCGCCACTCAGCGTCACGAGCAGCAGATTCTTCAGGGCGCGCTCGATGCGTGCCGGAAGCAAATTGCCACCCAGCGCGACGAGAAGCGGGCTCTTCAGGTCGCGCTCGACTCGTGTCGCGACGAGAAGCAGGCTCTGCAGGACGCGCTCGATTCGTGTCGAGGGCAAATTGTCGCTCTGCGCGAGAGGTCTCTCGCCAGTGTAGAGTGCGATGTCGAGCGCCTTGACGGCCTGGTGAGCGCGCCGTTTCATCCTTTCAAGAGCTCGCTGACACCGCCCATCTCAGGAAAAAGATGTGGCGCGCCTTTCTCAAGAGTTCAAACACAGTCGCGAAATTTGCCTTAGAATGAATGATGCGTTGCAAGCTATGGTTCGTACAGCAGCCGGGCTCACATGCAACTCGACTCTTGACCGTTCTTCCAGGGCAAAGCTCTCCTTGAATCGGACAGTAAGGATGAAGCTGTTGAAGCTTCTACGCTGTGATGTTCTGCTAGCTTGTATTTGCCTTTACGAGCGCCTCATTTGGATGTAGAGAAGCGGGTCTTTCGTATGGCCCTGTAGATCTACATGTGACATCGACATGTGTACAAAAAGCGTACAAAAATGGCCATGTCACTCCTGATATCACATTCTCGTTTACTCCCTCCACCTCACTGGCTTCGGTCTGGTTGCGCTGCAGCTTCGCCAAGCGCTCGCAATAGGGACGACGTCGGTTTTTGTGGCAGGTCCGCCCCTCTGCAATGCCGCCCCGCGTCAAGGTATGTCATGAGCACCTACTGCTCCGCGTCCGGTCCATTGACAACGCGTCCAGAGACGCCGCGAATCCTCCTCAAGTAGCGACGACCCCTTCGCAGGCCCTCTTTCTGACTTGACGTCCTCCGACGGGGAGACGGCCTTGCCACCAAACGCGGAGCAAGCGGCTGAGTTCCTGACTGCGCTTAACGTACATAGCTTTGAAAATTTCAAGCCAGCGAGCTGATCCCATACAGGCAGATGTAGTCCGGGGCCGCTGCAGCCTCAAAAAGCTACTTAGGCCCTATGTTCAGGAACACAACGCCCACCTGCGAACGCTACGCGTCCCGGCAAGCTCGCCACCCCCAGGCGAGCCTCAACGCGACCTACGGGCTGAGCTTCGCTCGCTTGACGGGCGATTCGTTCGTCGCTCTTTGCGTATGGCGGCGGCCCGGATGCAACGCAGCGGCGAAGACGGAGACGATGAGTTTGAGGGCAACGGCCGCGGCGATTCGGACCCAGAGTCGGGCGAGGGGGGGCGCGCCTGGCACGAACCAAGCGCGACAATCGGTGGTTGGACCAGGAGGGGCGGTTGAAACGCGTCGACGCGGCCTGGAGGTTTTACGGATCCTACGCGACCGCTGAGCTAATATTGCGCAACAGGGTCGCTGATCCCCCTCCGCTCCCTGTGGTCCCAGAACGGCGCCAAAACATAGGCCTTCCTCCAGCCCCCGGCCCCTCCGTCAACCCTGCGCCCGAGGCGGAGACAGACGGCGACTCTGCAGCGCAGCAACAGCCGCTGAAAAAGAAACGTAGGGGAGGAGGAAAAGGCAAGGCCAGCAAGGCGCGCACTCCACACAAGCGGGGCAACCCGTCCGAGCGACAAAAGTCGAAAAAGCTGCTCCGTACGCTCATGCGCGCCGATTGGGTCCAATCCAGAGACTTTGACGTCGCCCTCGACGCGTCGATTGCGGGCAGCGCGCTCCAGGGGCGCCCAATGGCCGAACTCTCCCGCTCCACCATCACAGAGCGATACCACCAGGAGCCTGACGGCGCGGCGCTGCACGAAATCGTCCGTTACTTCTTTCCCTCGTACTACACCAAGCGCGAACGGTGAGGGACCCTTTGACTCTGTTTCTCCGCGGCCTAACTTGAAATCAGCGTGTCCGAGGAGCGGTCTACGATCTACGTAGACAAACATGGAACCGCGTTCATGTTTCGCTCCTCCCGCTTCGAGTGGGCGATGGATCTTGTTTCCGAGTTCCAAGTAGCCCACGACGTCCTCGTCGGCGACGACCTCACCAACCCCGCGATTCGGGAGCGCTTTCGCCTGCACTCGCGGGGATCCCACTACCCCATAATTATCGGCCACCACCGCCAATCCTCTGTAGTGAGTTGGGTTAAAGCCGCCGGCGCCTGTCTGGCTCTAACAACCCTGCAGCAACCTTTCCTGACTGCATGGCACCAGAAGAATGCCGACCGCGTCGAACGCTTCCTGTCGCTGAAGATAATTCAGCGCATAAGTGAGCAGGTCTTTCCAGGAATAGCCAAACGGTTCGTCCGCGAGGCTGCGTGGCACAAGAAGGAGTACAACATCGAGCCGCTATTTGGCCTCTTTTGGAACCTTTGCCTCAACGCCTGCTTCCCCGACGAGCGCTACATCTCGTGCGGCCCGCATGCCGACAGCAAGAACGAGATTGGAGTCTGCGTGCTGTTTATCTACGTCCTTGAGGGTTGTACGTCCTCCGCTTTAGCTTCGCATTGGCCCAAATACTCATAAATCGCAGATGAATTCAACGATGACGTTAGGATTTGGCTGGTCATCTGGGAGGATGGGCTCATTGTACAGATGCCTGCGTGGACTCTGACAATGTACCCGTCCGCGTTATTCTACCACTTCAACCTAGACGTCGCCAGTAAGCTCTCCTCCTCTCCCTCCTTGCCCGATCTCAAAGCCTGTCCAGAGATTCAATTCGTGACCACGACAGGAGAGGCTCGACCGACCCCACAAAATTGCCGCCCTCTCCAAGACGGGGATAACGTTGGGCGCGGAAGCTTGGTATTCTTCAACCAGGCGACCATGCGGCACGGGCCGCTGTCTGGATTCAACACCCTGGCAGAAGCCAAACGGCACGGGTGGGACGCGGACGCTTTGGACATCCAGGAAGAGATGAACGCGGCCTTCCAAAAGTTTGCAATCACTCAACCAGTTGCGCGCGCGAATGGAGACGTGCGTCAAGGTCAACTTAGAGGCCGTCAGTCCTTCGTGCCCACCGCCGCGCCGCTGCTTTAGTTTTAGGTTTAACAAGGCGAACAGCAATTCAGCACGATCCTTTGCGACTGCTTAGCGGCTACACTTACACTGCGTAGAATTGACAATAAACACCTAGTGCAAATATTAAGCATATACGAAATATGCTTAATATTTGCAAAAGCATATGCTGAGTATTTGCTTAATATTTGCACCCTAAGTAAATACTAAGCATATTTGGTATATGCTTAATATTTGCTTCGTATATGCTTAATATTTGCACAAGGTGCATATTTTGAATATGCTTTGCATATGCTTAATATTTGCACAAGGTGTATATGTTGAATATGCACAAGGTGCATATTGTCAAGTATGCACCTTTTGCATATTTTAATTGATGTAAGAATCCATCACTGTCAATCATTGGGATTCTGATTTGGATTCTCATCACTCAAGGCAAGTCACAGATGTCCTGCGCAAAGCCACTACATGCTTAGTTTTTCCTTCTCACATATGAGACAATGTAGAAATACATCTTTTCGTAGTAAAGCCCCATGGTGCGGACGAGGCACTCATACGCGCCAACCTGGATGGCGACGGAGTGTCCTCACAGACGACCTGCATGATGCAGTTGCTCTTACACTAGTACTTTGTATCGGGGAGCGACCTGCTTCATGTTCAAAGTTGTCGCAAACAAACTCGAGCGAGTTGTATACGGCATGAATGGCAGCTAGTTGAACGCATACGTTGGGCCAAGGCTCCTCCTTTCAAGCGCCGTAGAAGACGGCCGTATCTCATTGGCGCACAGAGTCAACACTTGTTTCTGAAAATGTTCACGGTAACACCGCGACAGAAGGTGGAGACGCACTATGGACTCGCAAATGAAGCTGATGGATCTTTGCTCAACACCTCTGCAACCGCCAGGGTCCCGCGTACCTTGCCCCCCAACGCCGACGATCCTGCGCCCGCGCAAGTCCTTACCGCCGTTCAGCGCCTCTTCCGCGAGGAGACTTTCATGCGCGAGAGCATTGCAAATGTCATCAGCGAAACAGGATTGGCTGTATAGATATGTATATTGGCTTGGATGAATGAAAAGAGCTCGAGCATTTGTGCAGGACATGTGTGACTAGCTTCAAGTGACAAGAATCCAAATCAGCATCCCAATGATTGACAGTAATGGATTCTTAGATCAATTAAAATATGCACAAGGTGCATACTTGACAATATGCACCTTGTGCATATTCAACATACACACCTTGTGCAAATATTAAGCATATGTGAAGCATATTCAAAATATGCACCTTGTGCAAATATTAAGCATATACGAAGCAAATATTAAGCATATACCAAATATGCTTAGTATTTACTTAGGGTGCAAATATTAAGCAAATACTAAGCATATGCTTTTGCAAATATTAAGCATATTTCGTATATGCTTAATATTTGCACTAGGTGTTTATTGTCAATTCTACGCAGTGTTAGCTTAATAGTTGTGCTTATATGTCTGCCCAGTTGACAGCCTGTTGAGTGCGCATCCGCATAACTTACCGCCCGCAAGCGCTTCGTCGCGCGATGTACCTAGTGCTATGAACGGACTGTAAAAAGACGGAACAACGCGCTTCTTGCGTATACTCGGCACTTGCCGCTGCAATCAACATTCCAATCTCTTGATCAGAAGACGATCATTCGGCGCGCCAATAGCTGCAGCCGCGTTTTCCCTCATCAATCGATATAAAGTCCTTCGGGTGCCCCCTTCCTTCTTTCAGGCAGACCGTCATGCAGGGACTTACCCCCGAGGCAGCTGTGTGAGGGGAAGAGGTGCCCAAGAGCCAAGTCGATACCAAAGCTGGGGCAGAAGGCCCCAGCCACTACCTATATATACAGTACAGATAGCCATCCATGAGGTCGTACGATGTCATAGTGGAGCACAATGTCGTATGAGGTCATAGTGGAGCACGATGATGTCGCAGTGAGGTCATAGATGGGGGAACAGAGAAAAGTGATGATAGAGTGATGGGAGAACATACCAGAGACTAGGAACGTCCCCTTACATCACCCCCCCTTCTAGTCTCCGTTGTCCCAACGGAGGTCGACTTGGATTTGCCAGGAGGGAATGGGCTCGTTCGCTTTGCCGTCGTCTTCCGTTCTCCAGTGCGCATAACGGCATCAACCACCATTGGGGAATTGAGAGGCCGGGATGGAGGCATGGATGGAAGGGAAGGGGAGGACATTGTCACCGAAGGAGCAAAGGGGGTAGGGTTGGCAGCAGGCATAGATGGAGAAGTAGTATCCATGGGCATGGTAGATGGAGAGGTGTGAGCCACATGGGGTAGAGGTTTCGGAGAGAGGGCAGAAGACTGGTCAGGAGCAAACCGAACATTGCCCGAACCCCGCTGGTGAGGTGGCACATAGGCCGCCACAGGGGCAACAGGGGCAGGAACGTCGGACACTAGCTGCGGCTCCTGCACTGCACTGGATTTGCCCTTTCGTCGAGTCGTCAGGGCAGGAGCCAGATGCGGAGGTGGAGGAGCGGGAGCAGGGCCCTGAGGGGGAGGGTGGACAAGACCCTCAGCAGGCGGTGACGAGCGCTGCTTCTTCGGGCGGATACGCTTGCGCATAATCCGCTTGCCAAGCGCAATAAGCGCTTCACCGACTTGCTGGTCGGTTCCCCGGATAGAGACACGGCGCTCATGAGGTGCAGCACCATCAGTGTAAGCACGAAGCTGAGCGCCGGAGACGTCGTGAGCCTGGTGAAGACCCTTGCCTCCCCGACCCACGAGATGCCCAACAACCGCGTTGGGCACCACAAGCGTGCAGGAGTAACGGTCCGGAGTACCGTCCGTCGTAGTGTGCGCAGCAAGTGGAATAGTAGTGTGGGTGGTGGCAACGAAGGCAGGGGTAGGAGCCGGAGTGGGGCCAGCAGAGCTCCAGAGCCGACCATCGAAGGTATGACGCCAACTATGGCCAGTAGGAGTAGTTGCTGCAGTCTTACCAAACTCCAAGGCATCGAGTCGATCATGAGCACGGTGAAGCTCGTGCCGAAGGACTTCGCAGTAGGAGTAGAGGCTGAGAGGATCCATAGGAGCAGCTGGTGTCGCCATTGGAAGAGAGAAGCAGTAGAGTGAGGGCAGAGTAGGTGGTAGAGTGGTCGGCTGGGGCTAGGATGAATGCAGGAGTGCCAGAGCCAAATGCAGCTTTGGTATTCTGTGAGGGGAAGAGGTGCCCAAGAGCCAAGTCGATACCAAAGCTGGGGCAGAAGGCCCCAGCCACTACCTATATATACAGTACAGATAGCCATCCATGAGGTCGTACGATGTCATAGTGGAGCACAATGTCGTATGAGGTCATAGTGGAGCACGATGATGTCGCAGTGAGGTCATAGATGGGGGAACAGAGAAAAGTGATGATAGAGTGATGGGAGAACATACCAGAGACTAGGAACGTCCCCTTACAAGCTGCCTTCATTGCTCGCGTTCTCGACTCCGGGAATACTCTTCAATCTGCTCTCGATCCATCCCTCGCGGACGAAAGACAGCTTCGCCAACTGTTCGCCACGGACAGACACAACCCCCGCCTCACAAACCCCGTCGTCGGCCTCGTCGACATCTTTGCTGCCCCCGACGCAATCCGCAGGACTCGCGCGCGCGCGTCGTCGTCGATGAGATGGACCGCTACGCCGAATATATCATGCCGCTCTCCGACCGGCAGCGCCGGAGAGACGGTGTTCCCTGCATGGCGCCCACCCTCGATCAGTTCAAGTACAACTGGTCCATCTTCTCTGAGGGGGCTTTGGCCGATGTCAATTGGGATAACGTCGCCGTTGCTGGCGGCTCGGTGCTCGCGTGCCTCGAGCCGCTGCCTGATTGGGCCGATTCCAAGCACAAGATGCGCAAGCATTATCACCACGATGCGTTCCCGACCAGCGACGTTGACATTTTCCTTTATGGCTTGTCGCCTGAACAGGTGGGTTTCCACGTCCATTCACTTCGTTTACTCATAACATCCGTAGGCTGAAGCCAAGATCGACGCAATCTATAAGGCCGTACGCGATTCGGGACCAGGGGACGTTGCCTGCGTCCGCACTAAGCATACTGTGACCATCTATCGTGAGTTTCTTTGTTCGACGCGTGGTTTAGCTGAACTCCATTTCTAGGAGCGCACCCCCTGCGCGTCATCCAGATCGTTCTTCGTCTTTATGCCAGCCCCGCCGAAGTTCTTGCTGGATTCGACGTTGCCGCGTCGTGCTGCGGCTACGACGGCAACCGAGTCTACACCACTCCGCGCGCGATCGTTGCCATGATGCAGCAAAGCAACTCCGTCGACCTCGAGCGTCGCTCTCCCTCCTACGAGAACCGCCTTGGCAAATACGCCTATCGCGGCTACGAAGTTTTCGTTCCGGGGTTACGTCGCGCGGCCATCGATCCTCGAATTTACGCTGACGGGACCTTCACATCGGGCCTTGCGCGCCTGCTTGCCCTGGAATCTGGCATGCCAGAGCACAAAGGTTACCTTGATCGGTGGTTCACATCCCAGCAGGCTCGCCAGCAAGCCGCCGGGGAGGGCCGCAGCGACGCCGGGGCCGACTCCGCTGCGAGCGCCGCTAGCGACGCCAGCGCCGACTCTGCTACGGAGTTCACGAGTGCTGCTAGCGAAGCCGGGGTCGACGCCGCTACGGAGCCCACGGTTGCTAGCGACGCAGTTGCGACCGAGTCGAGCAACGTCACGTCTGCCGATGAGCCCAACGTCAACGGCGTCGCCCTGTTCATTCAACTGCAGGCGCGCTCCGAGGCCGCCAATCGGACTCTCATTGCGTTTGCCAAAGAAGAGATGAGCACCTACGAGACCAGGGCTCTTCACATTCCGTTTGGGCCCGGCTGGACTCCGAAACGCATCCGCACCCTTTTGAAACACATCGACTACGCGCTTAACTCCCCCGAGCTCCCCCGCAATGCTGGCCAGCGCCTTCATCGGCATCTCGCGTTCTTTGGGGACGCAGAGACGTGCATGAAGGACGTTTGCGGGGCTTGTCCCCCTCCTCTCGACTCGGTTGATGACATGCTGCAGCAGTTCTATGATGAGAAATGCATCCGGGGCCGCATTGCGTTCATCGAGGATAATCCAGGCCGCCAATCGATGACGGGAAGCTTCAACCCCATCGACAACAGCGAGTGGGCTGACTGGAGCGCGCAGGCTTACGGTGTACGGATTTAGCGCGGACAGTTTTGGCGATCGTATATGGATTTTGTGTACTTGAGCTGGTAAAAAATACGTCCAATGAAAAGATACGTACATGCCTTCTACAACGGCAGGTGGCGACCGTTTGGACTTGTGGATGCGGGGACAAACGGGAGTTGGAAGATCCTGAATCTGAGTGAGGCGGTCAAGGGCGTGGCTTTGAATTCCTCGGTATACGCGTCCTTGTCCAGATCCGAATTGATATGTGCTACTTGCAATGCATTCGAAATATGCGCGTTCTGTACGCGTCGTTGTTGGGCTGAAGCAGACGCGTTTGGATTGTGGAACGTGGTCTGGTCTACCACGAAGAATATCCTACTGGACAGGCAGTTTCTCGGACCGCCTTTTTATCTGTAATGCAGCTTCTCTGGACGCGTCCTACTCGTTCTTCAATTGTTCTTGCGCGTCCGCCTGACCCAGCTTGCCCACGCGGTGTCTTCAACCAATCGCAACCTCTGCGACCTTCCTCTCCACCCTCTCATGTCTGCCCCGGTCGAAATTCAACACCATGCAGACCAACTCCAGGCGGAATGGCCCCGATTCAACGATCTAACACTCAGCCAACAAATGGAGGTTGTAGCTGTGCGGATCGAGGTCTGCAGGCGCTTTGCCAACGTCCGAGCCGTCGTTTCGGCACGCCAGCAGAGGAAACCAAAAACATCATACTATGTCGTCTACTCTGGATACACGATTGGGATCCTCTCTGACTGGTGCGTGTCCTACCTCTGCCGGCCAGCTCGCTGTTTACAACCGCTAGGGACGCTTGCGAACGATCGGTGTCGGGCTACTCTAACAACAGTCACAAGAAAATACAAGATTGGGATGAGGCGGTTACCACGTTCAGCACCTCCGTCTGGGAGGGATACCAGAGCATAGTCGGCATTAGGATCGGAAACCGACCCGTGCACATCGACCCCCGCAATCCAGTTGTGGCCCTGGTGAAGGCTGCTCTGGACAACTGGCAGGCAAGGTCAGCCCAGTTCCCAGACGATGCTCCAGCAGCCGCATCCTCGACTCGTACCGCGGCGCCGTCGCGTTCGAATGCGCCTGCCGCCGCACAACAGCGGTCCGTTCCTCTCCGACACGCAACAGCAGCAACGTCCTCCACCGGCGCTGCTGCACCGTCGCGGTCATATCCCGGTGCCGCTCAAAATCAGCCAATCCCTCCCCAACAAACAGCCGGCGCCGCTCGAGGGGGCGGCGCGCAGAGGGAACGTGGGGGAGTGTATGTCGTATCGGGGAACTTGAGCGTCACCATGTTCCTGCGCCAGTGCGTCGTTCGCTGACACCCGGGCCGCTTTAACGCGGGTTTAGACAGGATTCGGATCGTCATGCCGCAGCGCTAGCGGCGAGAAACGAGTTGCGCGGGAGCTGGTCAGGCCAAGACAGTCGCGAAGCCCGTAGAGTGCTTGCAACCGAGGCAAAGGAGATGCTCAGGCGTGAGGGCCGCAGTCCGTCTTAGATATCTTGACTACGTCGACGAATTAATGAATGTATGATAGCATGCAAGAGCTTGCGGAGGCCTAAAGACAGGTTGAAAACGCGTGGTTCATGAATCCACTGGGGGATGTCTACTTTAGTGTACTGGCGCCGCTTCGCGGAATTCTTAGACACAACTTGATGCCTTTCAAAGCAAGCTAGATTGCGCTATCTGCTAGAGTAAAATTAACCCAAAGCACAGTGCTATGAAAGGTTGTCCTGAGGGCCTGAAAGGGATCAGATTTGAATTGGAGGACAAAGGGATCCAAGGCGCGTTTGTATGAAAGAGGTATAAAAGAAGACGACGCCCGACACACCAGCTCACTTGCTGTCCCAATGCCGCTCAGCCATTTGGCCAACACGCAAACGCCAACTGAGTGTCACGCCCTTGCGCAGAAGAACCTCCAACTCGAACGCGAAAACCGAAATCTGAAGGCACGCATGCAATGGGTCGCGGAAGAGGTAAGCAATTTAGGCTAAGCTACCGGAAGACATCGATTTGGGCAAAGATTCGATCCCTGGAGCTTGAAATCAAACACCTCAAGCTCGAGAACAACCAGCTTCAGCGCGAGCGGCAGAGTATCGACGGCGACCTTGCATCCTGCAGAAGATTTATGGCTAGGCAATACGAGAGCTTCTTGGCCATGATGAATCGGGACGCGGCCAAGCTAGAGGCCATGGTAAGCCGCCGTCTTGAGTACCAATGCGCCTGCCTTATCGACGCATTCATAGGGCGGGGAAGTGGCGTCGCTCTCCAGAGCAACCAAGCACGACCACGAAGCCTGCGTTCAGATGCAGCAACTGTTGGAAACCTTGGTTCATAAGCACGAAACTGGAGAAGACGGGGAGTAAATTACTGGCGAATCGTCCTTAGGACAGACTTGGATCCGGGCTGGGCGAGCTTTTTGGACCAAATCATCACCGGTCTAATTCACATTCTACAAACTTATTCGAGGGAAGAGAAATTTGTAATCGGTGCGCCCTTCGCATCCGTTATCCACTCGGCAAACCACTGGCCCTGCACGCCGGCCTGAGCTTGGAATTCGGAGATGGGGTGGAGACTGTTGCGGGGAATAAAGTTTGTTACAAGCCCGCAATCTTTATGCTTGCACTTGTGGACGATTTTCGTAGCCTGGGCGCTTATAATCTTGCGGGCTAAGAACCGACTGCATCCCCGGCATTGCGGATTCACTCCCACTCCGAAGGGTCTGTTGCCGCAATGATGCCAGACGTAGCGGACCATGCGACCGTCGGATAGGTGCAAAACCACGTTGGAATGGATGCCGAGGGCGTAGTGGCTGGCCAATATGTGGGCCCATTTCTTCGAATGGTCGCGGAAGAAGAAGAGTTGTCGACAACCTCCCGAAGAAACGCGTCCGCCGCTGCAGGAAGAAGTGTCGGAGCTTCATAGCTCAAGACGTAGTGGAACTGGGTGCTACGGAACAGTTATCGGCCGACAGATCGTGATACTTGAATGCACGCACCCGGCAAG
Organism: Mycena kentingensis (nom. inval.); assembly: GCA_014461125.1. NCBI lineage: Eukaryota > Fungi > Basidiomycota > Agaricomycetes > Agaricales > Mycenaceae > Mycena > Mycena kentingensis (nom. inval.). The sequence goes on along the minus strand of JACAZG010000005.1, from coordinate 1,566,877 downwards.
GGCATCCTGAAGGTCGGCACGCACTGCTGGCTCATGAATACTGCCGCAGATGTTCAATACAAGCATGGACATGGTGCTCTGTGCCACCAATCGACTCAAGGTCCCAGTGAGAAGGCGGTCAAATATCTTCCGAACGAGTTAATGCAGGTTGGGTGCAGTTTTGATCATTACCTCTCCGATAGAGGTCGCCGCTTGGCCACCAGGGGCGTAGTGAATCAGGCCCTCCGGGGTGCTATGCGTGTTGATAAGAACTATGAACTTTGTGGGGCGTCGTTTGCGACTTGGGGCATTAGTAAAGAAAATAGGACAACGTGGCGACCGGCTTACTTTGAATCCATAGCGGCCAAAACTGAAGCTATTTCTGATTCGTAGTCCTGCTCCCCTCCGTCCAGACACCAGAAGACGTGAGGTAAAGCCTTCCGTCCCAGTAAGAGCCGGCGCGGCCGCGAGCCTTTCCTGCCAGCTGGCGCCGGAGCCAGCCTTTGCTGGGGCGGAAGCCTACAGCCCCCACCACACTTCCGACACCACATTTCCATTCTCGTCTGGTCGGTCACTTAATGTCACGGTTGTCAGTAAATTTATCCCTACGCGTGTTTCATCAATGATCGCTATGATTTTCAAACTTTCAAAAAAGGCAATGCTACATTTGGACTCGTATCCAGCTTGGGATCCTATTCTACGCCCATTCTACGCCCATCAACGGCCCGCCGCCGTTGGCTCCACATCCATGTCCTCCCACGCGTCGTCCATCTCCTCATCCGGCTCAAGGTCCTCGGCATCATCAACCTCTTCAGCCTCCGAATCGACGTCCCTTCTGTTCGACACCACCCTGCGGACGCTATCTGCCGCCGAAGAACTCCAGCGGCTTCGGAACGAAACCGACATTTTGCCGTATATTGCAGCCTGGCGTTTGGCGTACGCCCGCGCTCCCGCCGCGAGTTCCTTGTCGGCGCCATCCCGACCCTTCTCGCGCTCCCGCCATTCCGCCTGCACCGTCTCTAGGCTCCGAAGAACCCGTCGCATTTCCTCCCTGATCAACTCGACCTCCTCGATCCATCTGTCCCTTCGCGCTTTTGCCTTTGTCCACTGAACGCGAACAGCTACATCAATAATCAGTACTTGCTCGCCCTCACAGAGCGGAAACATACCATCATGCAGCTCTCCGAGGTCCGCACTCCCTCCCACCGACCATATCCATGAAAGCGGCTTGATGCCGCCTGGTTTCGGGACCGTCGGCTCGTTGCGCACGCGCCTCGACGCGCCGACCTTGTTCAAAGCCGCTCGCGCGCTGGCGTCCGACTCGACCTCTACCCCGACGCGCATGTCGTCGTCACTCAGTTCCAGGAACTGCGGGCAGAACGACGCGTCCAACGTCAACCCCGCTTGACGCGCGGCGCGATACTTGTCACCCTGCCGCCTACTCTGGCCATCCAGCCGCGTAATGACATTGTTGGAACGAGTCGACGCAGCCTGCCCGACTACCGTGGCGTTGCGGTGGTCGATGAAGTGGTGGCGCGCCTGCAAGACGCCCCGCAATCGGCTCACAGCATCCCCGCACTGCCCCTCTCGCAAACGCAGCTCAATCCGAGCCAACGCCGTCCTCCCCGCGCGGCGGCGCTGCTCGTCTGTCAGGTCGGATGGAAGCCATAGACGTGTCTGCTCTGCTGGGACTGGCGCCGCGTCGGCATCCCTTCCCTCCTCTTCCGCCATCCGAAGATCCTCAACTCCAGGCATAAAGGTTGCCTGCTGCGTCTCCCATTTTCGCAGCTTTTTGAAGAAGGACGCGCGCAGTTCGTCGAGCTGACTGGCACGTTCGGCCGTCATCGTGACCGTAGCAGCTACCTCCGAGCGAATACGACGTCTGTGAAGTAGTCAGAAAAGCACAGGCGGAGGCTAGTAAATGTTTACTGCAAGTCCTCAAGTTGGAGTCCAGCCTTTACGAATGCCACCGCTGTCATCTTTCCCACCAGCGCATCGACGCGACCCGCCCTCACCTCCTCCAACTCGGCCTTCTTCAACTCCGCAACAATCTGTGCCTCAGTCGCGCCCGCTACGAGCCCATCAGCGGTGCTTTTCCTTCAAGTTACAGAACGCGTACCATGCTTGCCCTCGGCCATGTAAGGATTCGGCGCCGTAGGATCTGCATTCCACTTATCGAGCCGACGTTGCCAATCCGTGCGTTGCCCTGCGTCGATACTAGCATCCACCGCCGCAAACTCCGCAGATGGCAATGATTAACCTCCGCTCCAGCGTATCTCCTGGGACGACGTCTGTTACTGACTGCGAGACTGGACAATAACCACCCAACGTACCTACGTTCGCGTTCTTGAGAAAATTGATGTTGTCGATCTTGTCTTCAATGGTATCATGTCGAGCGCCCTCCCCCATTTCCTTGGTCGAATACGCGATGGGGTTCACCACCGCCCACGTCCGCTCGATGCCCTCACCGTCCGTTCGCCCGACCCCGACAGCATGGCTCAACGAGTTCGCTGCTTGGCAAGAGCGCTCGTGTGCCGCGGCATGCCAAACGGGGAGGGCGAACTGGATCTGGTAATCCTCCAGATTTGTGCGAATCGCGCCGACGCGCTCGGGGACGGCCTTGTCTGTGGCGGCGTCGGCTATGTTGGCGTCATTCACAGCTGCGCTGGCCGCGCGTTCCGACCCATCCACAACCTCTTCCAATCTCTCTTCCTCCCGCTTCAACAGCGCTTTGGCGCGGATAGCCAAACGCTGCTTCCATTGACACGCGATATCGTACGAGAGTACGAGACGCATCACTCGAGTTCCGCCGACTGCCGAAAGCAAGATCCAATCCATATTTGCGTATCTCGGATAGCGTTAGGCAGGGTACTCCGCTGACCGAAGAGGAAGAGGCACACCTTTCGCCCTTCTGCAGATCACCCAATCCTAGCGGCCGAACAACACCGTGTCTGGCGCATACACAACCGCCGACTCCCGACACTCGCAAGCCTGTAGTAAGCCGCGTCTCCTTCTGCATCAGTGCCTGGAACGCGATACAGGTGCTGACCTAGACAACCATTAGAACCAGTATGACGGACGGAGACGAGGCTATACTTACATCCTCTTCGGCCACATAGTGTCGCAGAAAGTACTTGTAGGCATCCGATAACACGAAATAGCCCAATCCCGGTCCCAGCGACGGGTCCTGGCGTTCATTCGCCCGAATACGATTCTTCAATCTGAAGTTGGCGTCGAGGGCGAGTATTAGGGCGTGACGAAACCTTTTCCATCACCGTTAGGTCTGCGTGGCGAGCCGAAAACATTCCACGTACGCTTCGTGCTCGGGGACCTTGTCCCATCCCTCCGGCATATTGCGCTCTGGGTCTGGACAGGCCCAGCATCGCACAGCCAAGCCGCCCGGCGGCGTTGTCTGTACGCCGTTCGGCTCGTTGCCGCGCCCGGCCCGTTTGCAACGCTTCAGAAAATCCCACTGTCGAGACATCCGCATGAAAGATTTATAGCGATCCTAGCCCCAAGAGTCAGCTCGGCCAGTTCTACTCATCACCAACAACGAGAGTATACGTACAGGGACCTTCTTCGTCAATGTCGCGTCTGTTGAACGCTCTAGACAGCGCACAAAATCATGAGCGTTGGCGTTCGCAAAAACCTTCAAACGCCGAAAGTGGTCGAGCAACGTGAACGTCGCGCAGGTGGCCGGCTCGATTGTCGTTGCAGGATACCAGCCATTATCCATCAGCTGGGACTGGAAGCCGTGTCGATGTCGCCGAGCATCTGTGCATGCGCAGTATCTACTCGTGTCAGTCGGGTTCTCCGCACACGCCCGAACAACGCACCGAACGTCGACTTGAAAGATCCCGTGTAGATCCATGACCGTCAGCGTCCACGGACGGTCTTTCCCTCCCCGCCGCGCCGGTAAAGGGCAAGAGAACCCGTGGTGTCCGAGCTGGTACACCATGCCGAGGGATACATCGGCAGCGTCATCGCGGAATAGAGAGCACGGGGCCCAATAGTCGCCGTTCCATACCTACCCCCGAGGATCAGCACGACGAGGCGCGGTTTGCCAGTGAGAACATACGTGTGGTCGATGTAGTGGCTGGCGCTCGTGCCGGCGTCGCAGACAGCTTTCGCACTGTAAGAAGAGTCCGCACTGGCGACAGCGGAAGAGCTTGACGTCTTCCTGCTGGCACTCTGCGCACCGAGGCCTCTCGTGATGCCGCCCCAGACCCTCGAGGCGTAAAAGCTCGTTGAGGTACGATGGTATTTTGCCGCGCCATAGCCGCATAGGGTCGTCCCTGCGCGACCGCGTCAGCGGTACCCACGCAAGGCATCCAAGAGCACTCACCGAGCTCACATATCGCCGCCGCGGCGGCGGCGCCTCGATTTGGACATGCACAACGTCTTCCGGGACGTCCTCCCAACCCACCTCCTCCATCGGCGACCACGAAGCGAACACGTCACCAGCTTCGGGGTGCAGACGCGCACGCTTGGACGGTTCTACGTTGACCAGACGGGTCTTGGTTCCCCGGCCCTTGGACGTGAAATGGACTGAGTAGTCGCCGTGGTACGAGACTGTGCGCCCGCTGCGGAATTTGTGCTGCCGCTGCCTGGAGTCCATTTGAGCTAGGTAGGGCGCGTCGTAGTAAACAAGTTACAGAGAGAGGCTTGGCGAGGGGATTTGCTGGGCTCCGCCCTGTTTCTGGTCATATCGGGATCTCGTCGGACTCGACCCGTTCCATACCTACCCCGAGGATCAGCACGACGAGGCGCGGTTTGCCAGTGAGAACATACGTGTGGTCGATGTAGTGGCTGGCGCTCGTGCCGGCGTCGCAGACAGCTTTCGCACTGTAAGAAGAGTCCGCACTGGCGACAGCGGAAGAGCTTGACGTCTTCCTGCTGGCACTCTGCGCACCGAGGCCTCTCGTGATGCCGCCCCAGACCCTCGAGGCGTAAAAGCTCGTTGAGGTACGATGGTATTTTGCCGCGCCATAGCCGCATAGGGTCGTCCTGCGCGACCGCGTCAGCGGTACCCACGCAAGGCATCCAAGAGCACTCACCGAGCTCACATATCGCCGCCGCGGCGCGGCGGCGCCTCGATTTGGACATGCACAACGTCTTCCGGGACGTCCTCCCAACCCACCTCCTCCATCGGCGACCACGAAGCGAACACGTCACCAGCTTCGGGGTGCAGACGCCGCACGCTTGGACGGTTCTACGTTGACCAGACGGGTCTTGGTTCCCCGGCCCTTGGACGTGAAATGGACTGAGTAGTCGCCGTGGTACGAGACTGTGCGCCCGCTGCGGAATTTGTGCTGCCGCTGCCTGGAGTCCATTTGAGCTAGGTAGGGCGCGTCGTAGTAAACAAGTTACAGAGAGAGGCTTGGCGAGGGGATTTGCTGGGCTCCGCCCTGTTTCTGGTCATATCGGGATCTCGTCGGACTCGACCCGTTCCATACCTACCCCGAGGATCAGCACGACGAGGCGCGGTTTGCCAGTGAGAACATACGTGTGGTCGATGTAGTGGCTGGCGCTCGTGCCGGCGTCGCAGACAGCTTTCGCACTGTAAGAAGAGTCCGCACTGGCGACAGCGGAAGAGCTTGACGTCTTCCTGCTGGCACTCTGCGCACCGAGGCCTCTCGTGATGCCGCCCCAGACCCTCGAGGCGTAAAAGCTCGTTGAGGTACGATGGTATTTTGCCGCGCCATAGCCGCATAGGGTCGTCCTGCGCGACCGCGTCAGCGGTACCCACGCAAGGCATCCAAGAGCACTCACCGAGCTCACATATCGCCGCCGCGGCGGCGGCGCCTCGATTTGGACATGCACAACGTCTTCCGGGACGTCCTCCCAACCCACCTCCTCCATCGGCGACCACGAAGCGAACACGTCACCAGCTTCGGGGTGCAGACGCCGCACGCTTGGACGGTTCTACGTTGACCAGACGGGTCTTGGTTCCCCGGCCCTTGGACGTGAAATGGACTGAGTAGTCGCCGTGGTACGAGACTGTGCGCCCGCTGCGGAATTTGTGCTGCCGCTGCCTGGAGTCCATTTGAGCTAGGTAGGGCGCGTCGTAGTAAAACAAGTTACAGAGAGAGGCTTGGCGAGGGGATTTGCTGGGCTCCGCCCTGTTTCTGGTCATATCGGGATCTCGTCGGACTCGACGCGAGTGGCAAGGGAGTGATACCCGATTGGGCCGATTTTCAAAGATCCGACTGCGACCGACGTATTCTAAATTTGGTTTACTGATCTACTAAATCTAGAATTCTTGACGCAGAACCTCCCGAACCCGACCGCCTATTTCTTGCGCCCGAATGCGAGCTGTAAGGTCCAATCAAGGTTTGAAGGAAGGGCAAGACGCGCCACGTACCCAACGAACGAGGGCTGTCGTCGATTACATCGAAGCGGTGTCCGGCCTGGAGGGCGAAGGTACGCTCGGGCGAGCTCGCACTGCTCGCCCTCGGCGCGACGCTGGAGGCGGAAGTGCTCGTTGATTCCCGTGACAAAGCGCGATTCGTGGGCCCAAATGTGCCAGCGCGGGACGCCTGCCATTTTGCGCTGCTGCTGCTCCTCGCGCTGTTGCTCCTCGCGCTGCTGTGGAGAGAGAGCGCGCCGGGCACGGTGTATCCACTGACACGCGATGTCGTAGGTGTAAACGAGGTTCCGTGTGCTTTGAGGGACGAAGAAAACGAAGTCGTTTGGACGGTAAAGCTCTCCGCGCTCTGCGTCCAGGTTAGTAGACGCGATGTTTCCTTCCATGAAGACTTACAAAGATCGCCGGGGGCGCCATGAGCGACGACGGCACTCGTATGCATGCGGGACTGTCGATGGGAACGAATCGAGAGGAGAGTTGGGGTGGTGTGAGTACAGGGGCGACTTAATATTAATAATAAGTGTTTGGATGCACAAGTGCTTGGATGCACAAGTGCTTGGATGGTCGTGAGGCAAACACGTTGTTGTTGTCTTCCACGCGGATGTGGATAAAAACTTGATCTTTTGTTTCAACAAAGAAAGGATCCGCGACCCAAACCTATGGGACCAGGGGGGCAACTTCCGAGCGACAACAAACGAATGCGCATGCTCACAAACAGTCAGACAGCAAAAAAAAGAAAAAAAAAAAAAAAAAAAAAAAAAAAAAAAAAAAAGGGAGAAGAAAACGAGAAGGCGCAAGGAAATACAAACAAGAACAAAGAAAACTGTGCTCACAGCACTAAGAAATATCGCCAGTCGACCTCTGGGAGCTCGCCCGCCGACTCTCGGACTCTTCCCGCCGATCTGACCCCGCCATCGGCCTCCGAGATCGGTAGATTTAGATTTGTTGTCAAGCTGAGAAGTGGAGCTGGAAGGGTGGCCCCGCCCAGCGCGAGCGCGCCCAGCGCGAGCGTCAGCTTGCTTGCAAACGTCAGTCAGTACGGAAGCACCATCGTAGGCGTTCATAAATATCACGGCGGCGGCGCAAACAGCGCATCAAGTTTCCACATCTGCCCGAGTTATTCGGTCGCCATCTTGACCAAGTGCAGCCAAGTGCCCTCGAAGCAGCTTTTCTTGACTGCCCTCCCTCCACTGCTCGATCCTGGGTCAGTGTATTTGTGTGCATCCGCATGTCTCATTTAGTTCAGCCGACACAACATCAATTCGGGCTTCCTCGTCGTCCGACTCCGGCGACTCCGACGAGCACTCCGGCGACTCCGACGAGCACGGTAAATGCAGTCTGGCACAGTACTTCCAGCGTTAACACTCACCCAGTACATATGGCACGGCGTAATAGCACGGGCGGCAGCGCGCCCCGACGCGTCTTCTCGTTTGACAGTCCCGAGGCGCGTAATTGTGCGTGCTCAGTCCAGCTTCCCGGCATTCGACTGACGAATTCCATAGTGCATATCCTCAACCGTGAACTCCGCGTGGACACCGAGCCTGCCATTTTACGCGACATGGCAGCGGCGGCCATCAGCGCCTTCCTCGCGCTCGACGATCCTCGCCTGGGCAGCGAGGAAAACCCCAATCCCTTCCCTCGCATTCGCCCAGGGCACTTCTCGCCACCCCTCCCGCTGATGTACACCACCGCCGAGGAGCGGCAGAAGCGCGAGTGGGAGACGGGAGCGCTATTCCGGGATGCCATGGCAAGTGCCGCTCTCGAGGTCCTTGCGCGCCGAGATCCCAGTGCCCCGTATGTCGTGCGACGCGACCGCTGGGAGCTCTTCGTGGACCCCTTCCAGCATCAGCCTGAGCTTACGGACGTGGACGACGCGCATCGATGCGCCTTCTGCGCCCTGGTCGTGTCGCACCCCGTCAGGTAAGTTATACTTATTTCCCTTCCTGCGACTGCCCAGAACTTTGCCGCAGATCATATTGCGGTCATCTCTTCTGCTACGCATGCTACCGGCGGAATCTCAATCGAACTTGGATTTGCGGCGCCGACGGCTGTAATCGGTTGCAGCGACGAGCACCGCTGCACGAGCCAGCACTGGAAGTGGAGATTGCGGGACGGTATGCTGGTCTGGAGGATTTTACGGAGGTGCTGCTCGATTGGAGCGACGTCAAGTTCCCCATGTAAAGAACTTCTGCCCGGGCTACTTTCCGAGTCGTAGATTTCCAAAATGCATCATTTTTTTTTTGAACTGCAATATTCATCGCGGGCTGCTTCCGGACTTGGGTGCAATCTGAAATGCAGATATCCGCCTTGTTGAGAGTTGAAGCAGAACAATCAGCGCTTGCGGAGATATGGCGAACTGACGACGATATCTCGCGAACTGATGCACCAAATTACAACGCGTCTTGAGCTGGTGGAGAGCCTCTATCGCGGCTAAAACTGTCCGCCATTAGTATTCAGTAGCATTTCAGACCCGCCCCAACTTGCAGAAAAACTTCCTGAAGACCAAAGGACACAGAAGAGGGCCATCGAGTGTAGCCTGGAACTTGACTGATCTAACACCAAATCTCCACCTCAGATGCGACAGCATCGTACGAAACCTTCATCCTTCCTCCCCGTTCAATGAGTACAGGGTCCTCGATGTTCCAAGAGTGTATGGGCGTCCTTTGCCATACTCTATGTGGCCCAGATTGGTTATTAACGAGACAATAGCCCAAGACACAACTACTTCGAATATTATGTACTGGTGAGTCTCGGTTGTGTATAATCGCGCGCGAAAATACAATGGAAGCGGAGTTTGGGCGCATAATAATGAGCTGGAGACGCGTAAGACGCGTCCAGAGGCCGGTGGCGTTAATATGCGCCGAAATGTGCAGGCATCAATCGGGTAGACACCTTGCTTCTGACCCTCATCGTCCTATAGGATGAAATATCACCAAAACGCGGACCACCCTCCGTTCGTTTCAACGCCGGCACAGCTCCGCGCCGCTGCGCGATACAGGGAGAAGTATGGCTTCCTCAAGAACTCCGGCGATCTACAACTAACACCCTCCGAGAAACCAGGACGAGCTGTGAGAAGCGGCGCGCCAACGGATGTCTAAACACCGTACCACGGTATCCAAAAACACCGAGCAGGCTTCCGAAGCACGCGAGCGAGCGCGCGGATAGCAAGTCAGGCATACCGCCAGCGCAACGCGAAGAAGATTGCCGATACATTGAAGAGGAAGAGAGAACGGCGCGTCCCGCAGCAAAACCTTTGGAGATGAATCTGACTTGGGAGTGTACAGAGACTGGGTCAAAAAGCACGGCCACGATGCCTATGCCGAGAAGCTCATTCGAGAGAGGATGGCTCGGCAGCGGGAGCGGGAGAGGCTGGAGAACGACGCGTCGTCCAGCAACGCGTAGACGACCTACTGGACAGCGCGCGTGTAACTCAAGCTCGGAAATCCCACCAACCATCCTTCGATACGCTGCACATTCTTGCTAACTAGACGGCCGCCCACGCGCGATGACCTCTCCTGCCGCTGACGCCCTCCGAAACTCTGCCTGCGCAGCTTCGAACGTGTCACGATGATCGTGCAAATTCTCGTGTACTCCCAGCACGTTCATAGCACACTCGAGACTGTTCAACTGGTGAGTTCTGGGCATAAGCAAGGTTTGGATATGACATACTAGGAAGAATACACCCCGGGATGAACACCTATGTAGCAGATATACCACGCGTCGCCAGCCGACCGAGGCGGGCGACCAGCAAGATCTTCTGCGCCCTGGCAAGGGCGAGGCGCTAGACTGTTCGCGATGACACTGGCGGATGTCGATGTCCAGTTCTTCGATAATGCGAACTTGAAGAGTTGCTGAGCTTGCTCGATTGAGTCGCAGCCAAATTGCAGCGCAGTCGAGAAGCCCTGGATGAGCGGCTGGACTTCTGGCCTACTAGACGGTTGGTGGTAGCTGTTCAGTAACGGAAAGGGACGCACCAGGTACGATATACCCCAACCGAGTGTCCCCGGATCACAGCGTACGCGGCGGCGGGTCGTTTGCGACGAGCCCTCTTATTACGGCGCAGAGCGACGGCCGACCCGCCAGGCTGGTGTTGGGCTGTCCCAGCTTGTGACCAGTGCGTCGTCCGTCCAGACGTGGTCGACGTTTGGTACTGATAAACCGCCGTTGACGTCGGTGGACGAGATGTGGATGCTGCGGAGGGCCCGGAGGAGGACGGCGTGGCAGGCGTCGGCGGCGGCGTCGTCGTAGGCGGGGCTGCTGCAATTGGTGGAGGATCTACCTCAACCAGGCGCGACGCCGTTGGCGGAGGTGGCGGAGGGCGCGCCAATAGGCGCCGGAGCTCCGAGGGCGGGATGGTAATGGGTGGGCGTAGTCTAGGTTGCCGACGGTGGTTATCACGGCAGTGGTTATCTGGAATAATCAGGCATCGTCTATGTACCGAGTGCTTTGCAGCAGGCTTACCGCGAACATTGAGCGTCCCAACGAGGCGGGAAAGGACGTCTTCAGTGTCGCTGACGTCGATGACCTCCTCCTCGGAGCTTGCCATTATCGAGATGGTCCAAGCCAAGTGGGATCACATCGCAGATGGGGAACAAAAACAATGATGCATATTTTCGATAGTGTACAACGCGACAAGCAAGCTACAGAGGGAGGTTGTCCATGGGGTAGTTGGGCACACCCATGGCGTTGATCCTGACGGCCGTCTGGAACGGGAGGAACCAGCGCCACGCCCGGGGATGCTGGTTGAGGGCCTCGACGACGCTGAAAGGGAACATTGACTGAGCTGTCCAGGTAGAATAGAAGAAGGAACTGCTCACTGCATGACTGCCCCGTCGGCGGCATCGGCATCCCCTGGAGTCATGTCCGCCAGCGGAACATCGCGCCCTTTTGTGCCAGCAAGGTCACAGCCGGAGGTCTCGAACGGGAGCGGCCCGTGTTTCACGACGACAACGTTCCCGAGGGGCGATTCCAGGCGGCGCTCGCTGGCGTGAGGCTCGGGCTCGGGGATGAGCGTGTCGATCTCCTCGTTGGCCCAAAGCTGCCTGCCAGTGCCATCAGGCGTGTGCGGGCAGTCGACGATGACGCTCATACCACCCCCAGCCCGAAGAGCAAAGAAGGGGGTGGGGCAGTACGGGCAAGAGACGGAGTTCTTGTTGAATACCTCCGGGGGCGCGTTGGGAAATCTCGACGGCGCGGAGAGTGGTGTAGGGGAAGGGGACGAGAGTCTTGCCGCCCGTCTGTCCGTATACCAAGGCAGCAACCGATCCGACGGGCATCTGCAGGATCGGGAGATTAGCGCGGAAGGTTGGGTAAGGAACACATACGGGACCAGCGGGCTCGACGTGAGAGGGTTCGGAGACGGGCGGCGGGCCCATCGGCGGCAGGGTGAAGGTGCCGAGGACTTGGGCAGCGGTGGGGGTGGTCATGTCTTCTGGGCAAGGGTAGTCAGCTGCGTGCGAGGGTCGGCTAGTAATATGATGAGTGCGCGTGCAACGATTTGCAACGAAAAACTTGACGCGAACAACGAAAATCCACCCACCTTCTACCTGCTTCCACACCCACAAGTCAGCCCTAGGCGCCGCATCTCAGCAACGTGCAAAAAAACGCGTAGGTTCAGTGGTTGGACGAGACGATGCGGACTGACACTGAGTTGCAGAATGTCTGCCGCTCCCGAATCGACTCTACCGACGGTCAACACGAGTTCATCTCAGGTTCCGCCTGGCTCGTCCACGAAGGCGCCCGCAGATCCTGCCGCCAAAGCTAAGAGTCTGGGTTAGTTATTCAAGTCTAGGACGGCATTTCCGTGGTTGCTGAGATGCAGTAGATCGTCGGGCACGCGTCGACGAAGTCGAGGACGATGACGACGGTGAAAGAAGCACCAGCGACGACGAGAGTGACGACGGTTAGTTCTACGTCTGAGTGAGACGGATAAGAGCTTGGATTGACGCCGTTTGAGCAGATGACGACGACGAAGACATTTGGGAAGCGCTCGGGATGCTGAAGGAGCGCGGCTGGGCTAGAGGCGTCCGAGAGACCCATGTCCTGGCTAAGCATATCGTGCCTTATGGCGAGGCGCGTCGCAGGGGCGAGGACGACGCGGCAGCCTACCTGGAGAATGTCATCAACGAATATCTCTATGTCATCCCCTATAACTGCCCGGAGAAGAAAGACCCACCCCTCCCACTGCGCCCGTGGACGCCAACAACACCCCCCGACGATGACCGCGACTTGCCCGCGAAGGAGAAACGAAGAAAGGCGAAATGGATGCTTGTCATGAAGCCGGTACGTGACACCAGATTCCGCATCTCTTGTTCCTCAGCCAACACCATGTAGCGCATCAAGCGGTGGCTCGACATACGCACTGGGGACGTGTCCCCCAAAGCCGGCGCCACCACGAAGCTCGACCTATTGGACCCAATCAACATTATGATGCTCAAGATGGCCGACATGCTACCCACCACCCGCGCTCGTCAAGGATGGCAGCAATTCTGGCACGAGGAGGCCCAGACGACGATCGAGAAGGAGGTGCAGGCACGTTGGGTGGGCTCGGAGGAGTGCAAGAAGGAGAAGGCGAGGCTGCAGGCCAAGGCGGCGGGGAAGAAGAAGAACAAGAAGAAAAAGACGTCCAATACCGACCCCAAGCCGACGGGACCGTTCCGACAGAAGGTCGCGCGAGAGCTGTGGGCGCGGAAGTCGAAAGCGGAGCAAGTTCCCTACACGGACCGAGCCAAGGAGGAGAAGGAGAAGGCGGCTGCGGCGTTTGAGGCTGCCATGGCTAGCTGGCCACCCACGGACCCAGCTGCACGACAAACGTGAGTGCTATAGGCTCCCGCAGTTTAAACGGCTACTGACTATGGTGCCCGTAGAGCTCTCGACAATCTGGCGCCTATTCTACGCCGCATTCTGGAGGCGATAGCCGCCCTGACCAACATGCACATCCTTCTCACCCTCGGCGGGCCATGGCCTCGATTTCATGGCATGCTACACACAATCCAGTGAGTACAGAGGTGTTTTCCATGTGTTTTTTCATGCTAACTGCGACATAGCTACAGTGTCGGCGAGAACAACGCCCCAGCTCCGAAGGCGTTCCCCGACTGGGACGCTGAACACTTTGAACGGCATACGCTGGGCAAGATGAAGGAGTATCTGCGAACCGCGTTCAGTATGTCCTTCCTCTCCCTGTACAACGAGAGAGAGAGTACTAACAAGGCCTATAGCGCGTGAGGAATGTATGGCTTCGGCGCTGCCACCGGACATGTGTGTTGGCTCGCGGGACGACGCATGGGCGTCGCTCTCCGGGCTCGCAAAACCGGCGGGCGGAGCCAGCGCCGACTACACCGGTCGGAGAGACTGTGCCGCCCCTCGACACCGAGGGCCTGTTGTCGCTGGAGCCGAAGGGCGACGACGACGGCGACGACAACGACGCGCCATCGAAGCCAAAGAGCCAGGCGTCGAAGAAGACTAAGGGGAAGGGGAAGGCGTCGACTAACGCGGAGGCGACATCGGGAGGGAAGAAGGCTAAGCGGAAGCGCTCGTCGAGTGCGGGAAGCGAGGGAGACACGGACGCGGCGGAGGATGCGGTAGCGGGGAAGAGGGACGGGGGCGGTCAAGAAGAAGAGAGCGCCTCTGCCGTTTGCGCCAGTGCCGAGGACGGTGACGCCGCACGGCTACAAGCTGCCCTCTAAGCCGGTCACATATAAGCCGCGACCCGCGCCACGGCCGAACTACGGGAGCGTCACCGCTACGCAGGGGAGTTCATCGGGGACGTCGAACGCGTCGGGGCGTTATTGACGTCGGAGGACGAGGGAGGGATGGTAGCCAGCACCAACGGAGGCGCGTCGCCGGCAGCTACTCCGCCGCCGGGCGTCAGCTACTGGGTCCGACGTCGAGATGGACGACCATGTCGAACACGGTGGACACAACGCGGATGGTGGGGCGAAGGACAAGGAACCGGTGGGGAGCGACAACGAGGAGATGCCGCACGTGGAGCCCGAGATAACGCCCGTGGGGAAGGTCGGATTCAACGACGAGGCGAACGACAAGGTCGGCGACGAAACCCCAACGGACGAGACACTCCCGATGACATGCCCGGAGGGCTGCAGCAATTGGATGGAGGAGTTTTGGGACGAGATCGCGGGTCGCCCGTTGTCACCGTCGTACCGGAAGCTCTTGGAGCTCTTCGTGACGTTCGAGGAGAAGAGCGGTTGGGTGGAGGGGACGCAGCTGGTTACGGCGAGCGGCCGTCCCAGACAGGTGTCTGCTTGGATTCGAGCCGGACGGATCTCGTCGACGGAGATCTGGCGTTTGACGCCCGCGGTACGCGAAGGAATGGTGGATTTGGTGGAAGGTTATGCAACCAGCGTGGCGTCGGGCGAAGCAGGACTGGCCGGAGTTGGATGCGATTCGAGCGCAGCCGTCGGGGCAGCACGGCTTCGAATGTTTGCGGATACCGGGGAAGAACGGACTGTTCAGTGTGATGGCGGGTCTATATTGGTGGGGTCTGCAGGAGAAGGAAACGGACGCGTGGCAGAATGCAGTCGCGGATGTAACCTGGGTGCTCGAGCGGCTTGTTGCATGACAGTAGAATTATTACAGTAGAATTATTGTTTTTGCGCGTACAGACTTGAAAGATTTTGGACTTGACCAAGTCTTTTGACTTGTGATCTGGCGCACGTCTGGACTTGTCCTTGACAGTTAGTGGCTCACAAATTTCTGGAGGTGTTTCCAAAGGCTTTGTCTGAAATCTTTTAGCATGTTCACTCAGGTTTCCTGTTCTACAATATTTCCTTCTCTACAATTTCTTTTCTTTCCCTGCAATATCCTTCTTTCTTTCTACAATTATCATTTATTTGGTGAGCTGTTAATTGCTTTAGATTGGAGAGCTAATTAGGCATCACAAAATCCAGATTTCTCATTTAGAGCAAGGGGAGGGGAGGGGGCGGTGGCGGCGGGGCGGGGGGGCGGGGGGGGGGGGGGGGGGGAGGTAGATTGATGCCCGCGGCCAATTTGTCATGAGCCGGGGGTCATCGGAGGGTAAGGGTCATGAAGTATTTGTCAGATGAAAATTATCTAAAACGGAGGGTCGTGGGAATCCCAGGAAAATTAAAATAATTGGTAGAATTGATGGGAACAGCGGAGCCCGTCCCAAAGGGGAAGCCAAAGCCCCGGGGGAGCCTGGCCAGGGGTGCCTGTGGGGGGATAGGCTTTCCTGCCAGTAACACTGAGGGCCGGCACTTACTGGAATGGAAGCCTCTGGCGCTGCCAGCAGCTACTGGGAATGCCAGGCTGCCTATTACCACCATGGCTCGTCCAGAAAGTTGTATCTAAGCTGCCGAAATTCGACTTCCTCCGTATACGTGGAGAACATCGCAAACAGCGAGTTCCCGGGATCCTTGGCGAGATAGTCGGGCTCATCCAGGCTGATGCTCAGAATCGCTAGCTTGCCGCTGCCGTCGATGGAACCCCAGAGCTGCGGCGTTGTCTGGATGGCGCGATACTTCGTTAGGCCCAGTGAAGTTTTGCCGATAAAGAAGCCCTCGGGAGAATTCAATTACTATACGCGCTTTGTGGCAAGATTACTCACCTGGTAAGGAGCGTCTCGCCCGGCCGGCACCGGAATTGAGGAATTGTTATTGCCGTGGATGAAGCAAGATGGGCAGATGAAAACAAGGTTCTCCCTCTGGGCGGCATCGGCGGGGATCTCGATGCATTGCGCGCATACTCCGCCGCCGCATAAATCACAAACGACGTGGCTGCCGCCGTCCTCGCAACAGATGCACCACTACTCTAGCAGTTAGCTCTCGAAACAGTCCGCCAGATCTCCGCGCACCGACAATATGTTTGTCCCCGCCTGCTTTGCCTGCAATGGAGCCGTCGCGGTCAAGTCCCGAATTGGGATAGGTGCTGGACGGCTTGCAAGGGTTCCCGAACTTTGCAGTAAGGTCGGAATCGGCTGAGAACCGTTTGCTTTTGATCGCGAGCCGGTTTGCAGTTGTCGGTGGCGGAACAGCGGGGTGTAGGGAGCAGGGCCGCCCGTTGATTTTTTCGCTGACTGTTTAGTTCTAGCCATGGCGGAGAGAGATGCCACGTATACGTGGCAGTTGCGTCCGGCATGGCATATGTCGCATCATGAAAACCGCGTTGCAACCTTTCCCATTACACGTTCATGGTACTGCTCGAAAGGCGTCCCGTTGCGCGCTCAAGCGCTCGGGAGAGGTCGCCTCGAACAAGAGGCGCCTCTGTAGTTTTGCGCTTCCCGTTGCACGCTCAAGTGCTCGGGAGAGGTCTCCTCGAGCAAGAGGTACCTCAGAACTTCCCGTTGCACGTTCAAGGGCTCGGGAGAGGTCGCCTCGAACAAGAGGCGCCTCTGTGTGTAGTTTTGCGCTTCCCATTGCGCGCTCAAGCGCTCGGGAGAGGTCGCCTCAAACAAGAGGTGCCTCAGAACTTCCCGTTGCGCGCTCAAGCGCTCGGGAGAGGTCGCCTCAAACAAGAGGCGCCTCTGTGTGTAGTTTTGCGCTTCCCGTTGCACGCTCAAGTGCTCGGGAGAGGTCGCCTCGAACCAGAGGTGCCTCAGAAAGCTCCAATGCTTCCCGTTGCACGCTCAAGTGCTCGGGAGAGGTCTCCTCGAGCAAGAGGTGCCTCAGAACTTCCCGTTGCACGTTCAAGGGCTCGGGAGAGGTCGCCCCGAACAAGAGGTGCCTCAGAAAGCTCCAATGCTTCCCATTGCGCGCTCAAGCGCTCGGGAGAGGTCGCCTCGAACAAGAGGTGCCTCAGAAAGCTCCAATGCTTCCCATTGCGCGCTCAAGCGCTCGGGAGAGGTCGCCTCGAACAAGAGGTGCCTCAGAAAGCTCCAATGCTTCCCGTTGCACGCTCAAGTGCTCGGGAGAGGTCTCCTCGAGCAAGAGGTGTCTCAGAACTTCCCGTTGCACGTTCAAGTGCTCGGGAGAGGTCGCCTCGAACAAGAGGCGCCTCTGTGTGTAGTTTTGCGCTTCCCGTTGCGCGCTCAAGCGCTCGGGAGAGGTCCTCGAACAAGAGGTACCTCTGTGTGGCTTCCCGGGTGCGCGCTCAATCGCTCGGGAGAGGTCCTTGAGCAAGGGGTCGCCTGGCAAATGCGCCACCTCCCGTTGATCCTTTCATCGGGTTGTATGCGGGAGGTGGTACACACCAATAGGTCACGACGCGCGCAAATATCTCGATCGCGACTGAGCAGAATGGGCAGCATGAGGCGCCTGTGGCGGCTAAACGTATATGCAGACTTTGCGTGCCTACATTCGAGCATGAACGAGCTAGTACAAGAAACTATCTCTACACGTCGTTTGACGAAAGCAAGAGGGTATGCTAGAGATGCGTGTAGGGTCTTGGCGCAAGCCCCAAATGAAATGAAGCAGTTTTACGTGAGCGACACAACGGGTAGTCCGCGTCGTAGGTGACGTGGTACTTGTGCAAGACACAAGATCAGAGCTGGAATACCCGTGCGACGTCCACAGCGCACCTGTGGATCCATCCCTTTTCAAATGCGCGGCGAGATCGGGGGCAAGCCGACGCGACTTATGGGACGCGGCTGCGGGCATACATGCATGCCGCAAACGGTTGGCTCTGGCGAATATACGACGACGCGACTTCGAAGACGCGCTCGTGAGGCGAATTGGAGTTCCGAGGCGCTTGTGGATTGACATGAAACTGTAGTAGGTGTTTAACAGTCTAATCGTCGTCGTCGTTCGTCGAGCCGCGCGAGGGTTTAGAGGAAAAAGGAACTCACCTCAGGCACCCACAATATTTCAAATGTTTCTGGCTGCTACCGTGCAGCGATTTCAATTCGCTCTGGCAGACCATGTTTGGAAGTGTCGGTTGGGTGCGGGTGGTTCGGAAATGTGCGGGTTGGTTGCGGGTGCCCATATTGGGCATTTCCTGGTTGGCGGACAGTGCGGGTGCTTTATTCGTTGCCTCATCGGGTAGCCTAGCGTGTTTCTTGGTTCGGCATCTCGCGGCACAGTCGGCGTCGCGTGTTATGTTTAGTCACGCATATCTACTTCAGTACAGAATACAGTACAGTCCATTGGATACGGCTTAATCGTCATCATCATCGTCTTCGCCTTCGCTATCTTCTTCGCCTTCTTCGCTGTCTTCTCCACTGTCTTCTGCGCTGTCTTCTGCGCTGTCTGCGTCTTTGTCGACACCGCCAAGGTCTCCAATATCCTCCGAGCCCTCAGGCATCCGCTCGCGCTCGGCGTACTTCCGGTAACCCTTCCCCCGCCACTTCTCCTTGGAAACTTCCTCCGCGCGCCAGATCATCTCGCGATAAATGGCGATTTGTTTGTGTGCGTATGCCGTCTTCCCTTCAACATTTCGCGCGTCTCCCGCCGAGTCTGGCCACGGTTTCGGAGCGCTTAATCCACAAGCGCACCTCATGCTCGAGAGACAACGGTAGGCGGCGCAACTCTTCCTCCAAGATCCTCACTTCCTCTTTCCATCGGCGTGTCCGTGCGTATGCGCGGCACCATTCGACGCGAATGCTATCCTGCAGCGATGCTTCGCTTCCGCTCGTCGCCGCCATCGTCCAAATCCACGACACCGTCCGTCGACTCTCTCCCGAAGACTCCTTGGACTTGGTCGGCGGCTCCTCGCTCTCCTCCGTCTCGTCCCCGATCTCCATGAGATCCTCCTCCGCCAGCAGCCCCTCCGCCACCAACTCTGTCTGCCGCTTCAAGCGGATTTCGAGTTGACGCCGATTGCGTGCCTCCCGCTTCGATATCTCATCCGGATCCTCGAGACATCGGATATCGCTCGCCAACAGTGGCGGCCATACAACACCGTCCTCCAGTTCGCACAGCGCGGCTCGTGTTTCTCGATACATATCCGCATGTGCTTTGATCTTGAGCTCATTGCGAGCGACGAGAGCTCGCGATCGGGTGTTTGCACCTTGGTGGCGCGACTGGTGTTTTTTGTAGATAAGGAGTCGGGTTTTAATGTGCAGCTGATGGCGAAGTTGAGCAAGAGCGGATTTGCATTGTGCGTGTCGAAGACGACTCTCGATCCCGACTAAACCGTCCCGACATCCGTGCCGTTCCGATTTGGAGAGCGCCGAAGGAAGAAGGAGAGGAACCTGCTCGGCGGGAACGTCGTCGCCGATATGGAGGGAAGAAAGATGTACGAGCGAAGTAGGAGAGTAAGTAGCTTGTAGCTCTCGAAGTCGTTTGATGCCTTTCGAGAGCTTCTTGCGCAAAGGTTTGAGGTGAATGGTGTCGCCAGTCGAGTTAGCCGCGCGTTTCAGTTGAGCTTGTGTTCGGACCCGACGCCTGTCTTCCGTCAACGGACCTCTTGGGGCGAATGGGTTGCACTCACTGCTCATCTTCAAGCTCCAAACCCAAAACGATGAACTCCGAGGGCGTCACGGCGTGAAGCGCGGCTCGCCCGTTTTCCGCCTGCTTGCGATCCTCCTCCTCCAGCGCCTGGCGGACCGCAGCTTCAGATATACCCTCCGGCTCCGAAGACGCGTACGGGTTCGGCTTCTCGCCATCTGCCTCATAATCCTTCACCATCTGAAGCCATCCCGGAACGTGCTCCGCTTGCTGAGCGCTAAACACGCGAAACGAGTCCTCTTGTTTCAGCAGCTCCGCTTTGGTGTTCTCCAGTCGGCGCCGGAGAAGCTTGGCCAGCCCCAAAAGCTTGCACCAGTTCCAGAACGTCCAATGATCGTCGAGCTGGTCCGCTCGCGCGCCATGGCCGCTCAGTTTGGTGCTTCCTGCAACACCCGCAATCCCCGCCCACAGTCGTTCGATTCCCTCGCCATCCGTCGCGCCGCTGCCAGGGATGAGACCCAAATGAAAGAGAAGGCGACAGAGGAGCACATGTGCATTGATGTGCATTTTGGGTACTGCGAATCGGCAGAGGTCCATGGCCAAACGAAGCCGGACCAGCGGAGGAAGGGCGAGGAGTCGTTCCTTGAGGTTCTTTGCCCACTGGCACGCGATGTCGTAAGACAAGAGTTTGCGTAGACTAGCGTTAATGTGGCGGAGTAGCGATGCAAGAATGTAGTCCATATTCGCGTAGCTGTGGATATGATTAGTTGGAACAGGTGCGAGTGGCGCAAAAGAACGAACCGCTCTCCTCGCTGGAGGTCTCCGACGCCGTTGGCCAGTACAAATTCGTGACGAGCGCAGATACCAGCGCCAACTCCGGTGACGCTGTAGCCCCATGCAAACTTCGTGTTGGCGTGGTCAAGGGCGGCCAAACCCGTACAAGTACTAATCTACAGGGACGGTTAGTTTCTACCGGCTCGAAAGGAGAGTCAAGTCAACTCACCTCTTCCTGGTCCGTTACCGTCAATAGATATTGTCGGTACGGCTCCCACTCCACCAAATATGCCCAGCCAGTACCCAAGCCAGGATCGCGCCGGTCGCCTCCAACGAGGCGTCGTTTGAGGCGAAAGCAGGCGTCCATGGCAATGAACAGAACGTAGAGACATCTAGTGACAGTGGTTGTGGTTAGCGCCAATGGAATTTCAAGCGTGCGCTTGTGAAACTTACTGGTCAGCCGGAGCCGCGTTCATCCAGTCGTCGGGGAGATTGATTCCCGGACGCGGACAGGCAGGGCAAGCGATAGCAAGCTCGCCGGGCTGCGTCGCCGCGATAGGTGCGGTTGTATGCCCGCGGCCGCGGCGCTTTGAGCAGAAGGAGGTGACGGTATTGTCGCGCCATGCGCATGAACGCCTTGTAGCGATCGAGTGGCTTCACCCCGCCTCCGTTTGTTCGGTATTCGAGGGCACGATAGTAATCGTACGCCGTTGTTTTCCCGTGTAATGAGAGTGCGTGGAAGTCGTCCAGACATGCGATTGTAGCACACGTTTGCGGACGATTGCCGGTAGCGGGGTAGTAGCTTGAATGCATCAGCTGCATGGCGTAGTCGTGTTCGTGCAAGCCGCAGCCGCAAAAGTCGATCGCGACCTCGTGTATACCGTTGGAATGGATCACGGTGAAATCACGGTTGCCGGGGCGGGGCAGTAGACACTTCTCGCCTGCAGCGTGCCCGAGCTGTATGCGTAGGCCGGCAGATTTGAGGGTCTCGCGTTTGAAGAATTTACCAGTCCAACGCTGTTATAAACCATTAGAACGATATAGAGATTGAAACTGCACTTACTTCGATCCAATGGAGAGGATTCCTAGCATGCTGAGTGGCAATGCACTCCTTGCAGAATAATGGGGCGTGGCTGCACTCGCAGCATCGGTAGATAGCCTTCCGCGTCGAATCACTGCAGCCAGGACAGCACGATGGGGCGCTGTACCAACCGTGCCCATCCAGCCAGAACAGAGCTGTGAGAAACCTTCTCGATGTTCTTTGACCCATTCCCCCATAGCTGGATCCTGTAACGCTGTTAGAGAGGATGATTACGATGCGAATACGAAAAACATACGGAAGATCGAATTTTCTTGGGTTTTGCCGAGAGTGGTGTACTCGTTGGCGTGTTCAACAGCTCGGGCCCGTCTTCCCAGAGCGAGAGGGAGTAGGGTTGCTCCTCTGGGGCTGACGACGTTGATGGGAAGGCGGGAAGTGAATCGGTGGAATCGGTTCTTTCGAGCATCCGCATACGTTTCACTGGGGATGACGCTGGGACGGTGGCGGGCTCTCGGATGATTCGTTTCTTGCCTCTAGAGGTGTCCTTCGATGTCTCGACAAAGGTGTCTATTAGACCATGAGACGGCGCGTTAGGGATCGAGAACGAGTGTGTTGTGCCGAGGCTTTCGAGGTCCTTAACCGCGCCCAGGAACGCGTGCACGACGCGTCCTGCGTTGAATTGAAGACGAGGGTAGACATTTGCTGGTTTGTTCTGGCATTACGGAGAGTCGTAGTGGCGGAAGGGTGTAAACAGAAATTTGATTGTCACAATTCAGCTCCCGAACTTGTCTTCTCGAACTGCCCACTAAATATGCAGCGTCAGAAGCAGTCGAGAGCGACCAAGTAGGACTTACTTATCTACTTTCACCCCGGCGCAACTCATTCGGGCGTCCATGCAAAACGCGGTCACTGGAATCGAAGCGGCATGTGCCATCCCACCTCTTAGCTAAAGCAATGGAAGCGATGGATTGGGCAAATCTAACTTAAACTACATGGATGGGGCGAAGAAGGCATCGGAGATTGAAAGCAGGCGACAGCGACGGGACAGGTGAAGTTTGCAGACGGTAGAGTGGGAGCGGGTAACCAAGGTACGTAGAGTCCAAGATAGAAACAGCTTTGGGTACGAGATAGCGCGGACTTTGGTAGTGGTTCAAGTCATTGAAGAGCAGGGAGGGCAAGGCATGTCGGAGTAGGGAAGAGCAAACGCGCAAGCCGCGACCTTCCTGAGGTCGGTCGAGTTGAAGAGGAATAGTCCACCGGAAGGAAGGGGCTCAAACCGCAGATTGTCCAGAATTTCGTTCCTGGAGACCATTAGGACATCCATAGCCCAAACGAATCGAGATTAACTCACTGACTGCGGTAAACTCGCCGAGAATTCCACACAGCCCAGAACCTTTCCTCCGTCGGGGCTGGATCGGCGATATCAGGCGCGGTTGCAGCCTGTGCCTGGCGCCAATCCCAGATCCTCCAGTAGGCAGCGTCGGACGCCGCTTGCTGGGGACGGTAGTCCCCCGCTTCGAGACCCCGGAGGCGTTCCTCAAGTGCTTGCGGGGAGACTGGGCGGGCAGGCTGTAAATGCGCTCCGGGCGCAGGTGGAGAGACCGGGAGAGAAGGACGCGCCCGAACGCGCTCCAGGCGCGGAAGGATAGATCTGGAGAGAGGGACACGCCGAACGCGCTCCAGACGCGGGAGGATAGACCTTGATCTCGCCGTTGGGCTCTGTGTCACGCAGCGAGACCCGTTTGGTCGCGTCGAATGAGCCGGCTGGTGGACGATCGCGGGGTGTAAGTCCGCTACGACGAGGCCGTTGTCGATGGGAAGGATGCTGGGAGGGGCGGGACCGGAGACAAGTAGAGAGGCGGGCGGAGAGGGTCCTTGGTACTCGTGGACCGATAAGCCCGGCCAATTATCCATCGGAGAAGACATGTCCCTCGCGACGCGGTGGTAGGCGTATTGGATTCCGGTAGGCCACGTTGAGATAGACGAGGGAAGTGGAGGACTGGGCGGCGGCGGCGAGAAAGCCGGGCGGGCCCAGCTCGCCATAGATAGAAGGGCCAGGCGAGTCATAGATTGGCGATATTCCATCGGAGGAGGAGCGCATCCATGCCTCCCAGCGATTGCGAGGGAGAGGACGGGACCAGTCGCTTGGCGTCTGCGGCTCGCGCTGTTGTTGGAGAAGCGGCGGGATGGTTATGTGGACCCCGTCAAGGGGAGTCGGAAGCGTCAGAGGATTATCGACCACACGCGCGGTGTCCAGGTCGTTCAAAGACGATGAGCGACGATGCATGGTGGTGGTAGGAAACAAACAAACGAGCAAGTGATCTAGGCGCCCCAATCTTTACACACGCGTCCACAAGTTGGAAAACCAGCCGTAAAATGCGATTTCAAGGTCCGACTTAAATGAGCTCGCGCCATCTATCTACTCGGCTGCTTTCGACGGCGTTCCTGGTTTTGCTGCATCTGAGCTTGTCTGAGCGCCACTGCTCTTTGCCTTTGACGATGTCGACCCGCATGTACATCCATCGTTGCATCCACAAACGAGTAAGGGAGCAGCTACAGACCCAGTGAAACTGCTCATCTGCTTTTCAAGCGCGTCTCCTGCCTCACCTTTCCGTCCAAAAGCCCTCGCCCAGACTTCTTCGAAGCGCCAGTCTCAGCACGCTGTGGCATTCCAAGCACCCTGCTAAACACGACAACATTCCACAGTCAAAACATCGTTGAATGCGTCCAGTGCCAGGCCATGGACCCGCTAGTTCACCTCGAGGGCGTTGACGACGCCGTCTTTGCGGTCCCAATCGCATGCCCCCCCATCCTTGGCGGGACTTCCGCCAGCTGAACATGTGCGTCGAGCGTCGCCTCCGCGACGACACGCAGCCTCCCGTAATCGACGGAATCGCTCTTTCCGAGCTGCGCACCGGCCTTGGCGACATCACGGTCGTCAAACTCGACACGAACCACGACCTCCGCCCTGGGATTCCCTTTCCCTGAGATCGCCTTCCCAATCGTCCCGCTGACCTCGCCGTTGGACCTAGAGCAGGCATGGCACGCTATCTTCATCTGGTTGAAGCGAAGCCAGGGACGTGCCGCCGCGATGACGGCCATGGCCCCGCCGAACCCATGGCATGCCGACTACACAGTCCCGTACAAGGTGACTGCTTTCACCTGGGCCAAGGAGATGTATCCGGAGGACGACGGCGGGGACACGGAGAGCGTCTCGTCGGGAGGCTCGCAGTCAGAATGGGAATAGGCGCAGCGTCGTCTTTACTCGTGTATTCGCGCGAAACAACAACCAATGCAATTGTGGACTAGTACATGCTGATGAGAGAATGTGCCCGTATACCTGCTGCGACGGAGGGAAGATACAAACATGAAGTTAGTCCGCCTTTGGACTCGGCGGACTCGGCGCTTCTTTGAGGAATTCGAGATTGCGAAGACGCGCGAGCTGGAGGGCTGTCCAGTCGCAGTGTACCTTCACCGCTGTGTTGAAATATACGTCCTTGGTGGGATGCTCGACCATCGCCGATAGCTCCTCGAACACGCGGAGCATATGGAAGCATTCCTTCGTCCATGCAGCGATCGTGGGCTGCTTCCTCTCTACGCGCAGCTGGATTATCCGGCCGGCATCCAGGTCCCGCTGCCGATAGACGAGGGCACCAAGAATCATACACTCGAGTTCGCGGGGGTTGGTGAACGGTCGGGGGAACGGCGCGTCGTCGAAGTAATTGGCTGCATAGGGAGGAGGAATGTCGTATGGAAAGATGTCGTCGAATTGCCCCCCAGCGCAGAGCTGGAACTTTGGGTCATCGACTGGAATGTCGGGGTTCGATCTGGCCAGCACGGCTGGAGGCAAGTCGGGCGCATCGGGCAAGAACGAGGATCCCAGAAGGCGGGGGTAGCGCCTAATGCGATAGCGGCCGCGAGTGTCTTTGCCTCTGCTTGCTGGTTCAGCCCAGAACGAGGGAGAGGACCGTCAGACGTACTTGTCGCTCTGCTCGTACTTCAGTCGCGCAGCGCGCTGGGCGGCAGCCGCTGCGGCGGGGGTAGCGTGTTTCTTGCGGCGACCCATACCTGTGTAGAACTGGTTAGAATAGAATCGCTCAGCGGACAACGCACGCAGACAGGATGTGGCAAGGATGTAGTCCAGGTCAAAAGCGAGCTTGATGCACGGGTGCTGACCCCACGGATTTCCATCGGGATTCTGTGGTTCGTCGAATACAACGAAGTGCATCGTCGTGCATGGCTAAAAGAGGTGGTAATTGTCAATAATAACGTCCCTTGACCGACCATGAGTTATATAGACCTACCTGTATCTTACGCATGTTGGAACCAAGTTCGCAAGTAGCGCAGCATATACGCCCAAACCTATATAGCGCTTGGTCTGCATTGCGTTCAAGTTGAGCGTCGTTGAAAATCTTACCATGTTCTAGTTCGTCTGTGGCCGAGTTTTCCGGTAGAGAACTGGGTCTAGAGTGGCCCACGAGCTTGCGGGAGCTCAGGATGACCTGTAGAATTTTAGCCAAAAACGAGTTTTGTCTCGATGGAAATTCACAACCGAATATCGAGACCGTAACAAGCTGACTCATCAGAAGAGAGCCACTTGCTTCCTACCTCCATGATACTTTCCTGGTGGCGACGACACCCACTAGACGAAAGGAACAGAAGGGACGGTGTGTATCGAGGACGGTCAGATTCAAAATTTCTTTCTGCTACAAGCCAAGACTGACCGAAGCGGAGCTAGGAACGACACGGACACAAGGGGCCGCACAATACATTGCGGGCATCTCCATGACCAACCCAAATGCAAGCAACACTATCGTTCTGTAATAGACCTCAGCGGGGGCTGTAAAATCAAGAATAAGACGCACTGGCCGTCTGAATGCGGTTCGACACCTTACATCCCTCAGAGCGCGTTGGCTAGGCCCGCAAGCGACACCTCGATCGCCTTCTTGGCGCTCCCGATGCCGGAAAACTCGCGTCCCGTACCTGGACAGCCGCAAAGTACTCACGAGACGCGTGGGCACACTGCTGGTCCAGCGCGTCCTCGTCAGCCATTGCTTTCAGCCGTTTGCCGGTCGACAGCGATTGCGCTGCGTTCGTAAGTTGTTTCGCTAGCTCGTGAGCAGCCATGAGCGAGCTAAACTTCGCCTTCAATTTCTTGAGCTGACGCGTTTGGGCTCGAATGAGCAGCGCAAAGGTCGAGTCCACGTCGAACCAGCGAAGGGCAAGTGAGCTGACACGAGTGCCAAGCAGCTCGAGATCGTGGATGGCTTGGATTTGGGTTTCGGAGACGCGCATGCGCTCTGTACGCGGATGAATTCGAGCCAGGGAAGAAGAGGACCACGCACCGATATAAAACGCGCTCAAGCGCGCCTGCTCTTCTCCTCCCCCAATCGGAACCATCGACAACGCCTGGATGTCGCCCAAGAGCAGGGTCGACGCGGAGGTCGCGGCTAATCGCGAGATCTGAGGTGAATTCGTAAGCATTTCCGCGCCGAGAAGGACGACACTCACCCTCGTAGTACTTCTTGACCGCCTGGACACGCTGCGCAGCCACCTGGTCTCGCAATCCGTGCGCGGAGGCCTGGGCATCGAGCAGCTGCACGAATTCGCGGTTTTTGAGGACCTGCAGCTCGCCAGCTGGCCGTATTCAGCATCGCGATGTACGAAAAGACAAAGACTGGAGCGCGGCGCACCGGTAACTAGTCGTTTGACTCCCTGGGCGGCTTCATGCTGAGCCCTCTCGCGCAGAAGGTGGACGAAGATAAAGTGCTCGCTGAGACGCGGAGACGATAGTCAGACGACGAATACATTGATTTAAACGAGAACACGCACTTGGATTGGTCCAGAACCGACAACTGCACCGTTGGGTAAGAGTACAGCGCGCGTAGAGGATGTTGGGCTGCGCAGACATGGAAAGCAAGGTAGATGGTAAGTGGGAGGAAAGCTTGAGTCGTCTGGTCACGCACAGCCGCAGTGGCGTTTCCTCTCCGTCTACGCGATTCCATCGGGAGAGACCATCGTTTTCCCATCACTGGCGCCCTCAATCGCGATTCCCTTCTCCTGCGCTCTGCCGCTTTGCTTCTATAACTCTGTGTAAACTACGTCGATCGTGTCGGGAAGGCAGACTCGGGGTCCTGAAAGAAACTTGGCCAGCGTTCGGGAGCCTCGGTGGCGGCAGAAGCCACTCGCTGAAGCTTTGTTCGTAAAAATCGGGCAGGCTAAAGTGCTGGCACAATTGAACACGTTCCGACGGATATCGTCTCGGCACAATTTTCCTATCTCCGCTGTCTGCGGACATGGTAAAACTCGACGAGTACTACTGCTCAGTCGCAGAAGACAACCAACGCGTTTGAACACCAGCCATCGCGCTCTGCACAATTTTTTTCATCTCCGTAGTCTACGTACAACCCAAGTACTGCTATTCGGAGGACAAGAAACGCGTATATACATATTTTTTTTTGGCAAACGACAGCTATCGCTAGACGACTCACACTTCGGCCAAGGCACCATTGTCCACCGCATCCAAGACCGCCGTCCACTCAACTTCGTACGCGTCCTTCTCCAGCTCCAGCTGGTCCTCGAGAGCGCAGCGTAAGCTGTGATTATCGCTCTTTTCGCGACGGAGATCCTGGACAGTCGCCGCAATCTTGCGCGTCTCGCTGTTGAGCTCCCGGAAGACGATTGACGCTGCACGGGCTTTCAGCTTTGCGACGGCAACCTCGGCATCACTCGCGGCCGCCGGGGGCTTGTCTTCGTCGTAGGCAGCAAGCCCGTAGTCCCAGATGACGTCGACCTTCTTGTTTTGGACGGCAATCCACTCCTTGCGGGCGGCTTTGATGTTTTGAGAGATGAGCGACATGTCGCGGAGCGCCTGATCGTGCGTGTTGGTCAGAGCTTGAATCATGGCGTCCTTTTGGACGGCGGCAAGCAGCTGGCTGCGAACGAGTATGAGAGGATCTTCAATGGAAGTTAGTGGAGGCGACGGCACGGCCCAACGACCACGAACCGGAATTGACTTCGTCGTCGTCCTCGGGATTGGCTTCGAGCTCTGCTCGCGCCTTTTTGAGAGCCTCGGTGTAATCGATATCGGCGGCGCTCGCCCGTCTTTTCCGACGCGGAGTGGCGAGCGCTGTGCCTGCGAGATGGAACGGGTCGCGATCTGGGTTGGCCAAAATAATTAGCGAATACAAAAAGTACAGACAAAGAGGCGCACCGATGATGGGCCACGATTCGACGTCGGTGAACGTTGGCGACACAGGACGGTCGCGAGAGGTCTCGAGGACACTGTCCTCGTCACGATCTGGGTCCACCCAACAATATGAGCCAACGGGGTAAGGCAATAAAGAGTAGTACGGCGCACCAATGATGGACGCTAATCCGAGCTCTTGAGAAGTTGGGGGCGTCTCGGGGACATCCTCCTCGTCGAGGCCAGCGGCGGCGACGTTGGTGGCGGCGACACGGGTGTCGCTTTTGACGTAGGTATCAGTCAAGGGCGATGTACTTCCATGGTCAGCATCGCCGTCGGCGTCGACTCTGGAGGCAACACTAGCGCCATTGTGGACCTCGGGCGATGCCTCTTCGTCCCTCGGATTCGACGTCTGCGGGGCTTGAGGATCGAGCTGCGGGCTGCGTTACAGTAGGTTCTGTCTGTCGATGGGGACATACCCTTTTGTTTTAGATACGCTGGATCTAGTGGGGGATTGTTAGTGGCGAAGAGGCACGGTATAGCGGCAACGTACCGGGAGACGAGCTGCGCGAGCGCGAGTACGACGAGCGCAACAAGTTGCGCCGCACCCTACAGGAAGAGCGGCTGTAGTGCAGCGCTGGCGACGTGCCGGCAGACGGCGTTAGTGGGCGCTCTGAGGAAGAGGTCAGAGGGACGGCGGAGAATGTCGATGAGCAAAGTACCAGGAGAACCAGTCTCTGAGTGGTCAATGGGAGAGGGCTCGTCGCTCATTTTGGAGAGGGGAGGAAAGAAAGCCTTCGAGCGTGAGGTTATCTGCCGATGCTCTTTATGAATCGGGCATGTCTTCGCCGATATCTCGATGGTTTCCATCGGGTTCTGACGCTGGTTTCGAAAAGCCCAAGCTAGGATTGCGCCCGAAATCTTGCTTGACGCCCTATAGTAATAATTTTGCGGCGCTGACAGCTCAGGCACAGTGGAGACGTGTAGCTCGTTGCGGGTGTGCGAGTCGTGGACCAGACGCGCGCGCAGTCTTAGAATGCGAAGATCAAGCGTAAGGGGATGCGCGCTAGCCTGGAGAGATGTCGTCGACATTTGGAGCTTCCACCATGAACGCGAGATGCAAGTTAGCAGTTCGGGTACAATCCATCATGTAAACAAACGCGCATGCAAACTGCGTGTTGCGTCTTGCCTCCATCTACCTAGCTTCGCAAAACTGCCCCCTCAGCTCATCGTACCGCTCCAACTTGCAATGCCCACTCCGGCGCCTCCGCAAAGTGATCCCTCGACCCTCATACAGCCGCAAAACCCGGCAGCGCGCAAAGCGGTAACCCGGGCGATTTCTCTGCGACGCGTCTCGAGTGGCTCCAGCGCTGGCTGCCGGCCGTGCAGGAGTCGTTCGATAAATCATCAAAGCGCCAGAGCTCCCGCGACAAATCCGCCGCCGACCATCCGTATCAACGCGCCTTTGTCGACTATTGGGCGCACTTTCCCGTTGGACTGCCTCTACGTGAGGACCCACCCTCTGATGCCACGAAACTGTCGTCGTACAACCTCCCCGAGTCGCCTGAGACAAGCAAGGCCATGCGCGACGTGGAGAAGGTCAGTACATATAACCGCCACCTTTGAAGCAATGCACTGACCTATTTAACCCAGAAACTCATCGGTTGGTGGACACGGGCGCGTCTCAAGAGCAAGGAAACCGTCAAGGATCCGTTTGCGGGCTTCGTTAGCCAATTGCGAGCTCCTCCCGAGCGTCCTCGGCGCCTCCAACCAGTCCAATGTTACATGAAGCTGGACGAATTCTCTTCCAAGATCGCGCGCGAGATGGATGCGGAGGGTTTGGCGGGGAAACCCGCCCGAGATACCATCGGACAACGATACGCTATTGCAACGCGTCTGTACAACGCAGAGCCGCAGGAAATCAGACAACGCGTTCTCAACGAGGTCGAAGCCGAGTACCGCGACGCCATGGAGGAGTACAACTTTCTTTCGAGCTCGCAGCCCAGCCGGAACGAGGACGAGCAGGACATGTACGTTTTGATTCTGGATGACTTTCAAACCTTCTGATGTTGGCCAGGGCTCGCGCAAGAATCGCTATCGTAGCTCAACCCTTCTTGGATCTGCTGCAAAGCTATGTGGGCGGGGAGCTGACGCTACTGGCGGCCAATGTCCGTACAGTCATGGGCAAGCCCGATGTCCGAGTAACGAGGTGAGCCTTTTTGTTGTTGGGTGTTCGAGCAATGCTCACCTGAGAATTTCGGATAGCTTCCATGCTGGATACGGGAAAGAGACAACGCCTGCTCACCGCAAGTTCCCCAAAGCCTCCCCTGCCGACTACGACATAGTGACGCAGAGATTCTTGGCGTTTGTCGCCAACGCTTGTAAGTCCGGGATGGATTCGTTTGCGCAGTATTGATTTCTCTTACTAGACATGATTGACCACGGCGAATCGGCTCCCGTGGTCCCAACGACACCGTCCACCACATCTACTTCAGCGTTGTCCCATTCCTCGGCTTCCTCGCAGGACAATTCTCCCCCGCCAACATCTGCCGGTCCGTCGAATTCAACCCGCCCTGGGTCCCGCAGCGAGGATCTGGCCCCGCAGAGCAACCCTAAGGCACCCGCGACGCCCAAGGAGCTCACGACGCCCCAGCCGATCCAAGCAACCACCATCTGTTCCCCAACGGCCGGTGATGGAAGTGTACCCGCTGCGTCCCCGACTTCAACATCGTCGAAGCAACCATTTGGCGACATGGTCCCAGCTTCAACGCGTTCTCCATCGCCGGAGCAGTCGGGGGCGATTGATGCGCAGAGCCTTCCCGCCGCACAGATGCCATTTGCGCCTACGCCGACTGCCAACCAGCTCAAGCTGTTCAAGACCTTGAGAGCGATCCCAGGCAAATTCTTGGTGGCGTCAGTGGTTGCGTTGAGAGGGGCGGCGCGAACGGACCGTATCGCGGAACTGGCAAGAATGTCCCCGTATGAGCTCGATCGGGAGAATAATATCGTGCGGAATAAACAATTCCTGCGCGACCTCGGCTTGACTGGGAAGGGAGGGCTCGCATCATGGGGCGGAGCCAAAAACATGTTCCCGAAGGCATCCATCTCGGCGCGGAAGCGCCAAACTAGACGGCGCAGCCTGGAACCGTGACGGCGAGGACGACGACGAGCCAGATACCACCGACGACGATGAAGAGCCCGACGACCCCCCAACGCGATGCCGCGATTCCGACGCGTAAATCGACGCGTGTCCGCAAGACCCCGGCAACTTCGGGACCCAAAACCGTTGCACCAGACGACGCGTGGGCATCGAAGGCGAGGACGTCGTTACTAGAGAGCAAAGTTGGGGCCGAGACAGGTTGGAACGAGGTAGTGTCCGAGTGGTACGAACACGAAGAGGCGCAGGGCTTTATCTCGACGGTGCGTCTCTCCCATACCTCCAAGCTGCTATATTCATGGTGTTTGATAGCGCAAGACGTTTTCCGCAAAGCTACGCCCTGCGCAGGTCAGCTTCTGGGTACAACGCGCGCGTCCCGACCCACACAAACCAACCATCGAGAACAGTACCGAGTTCGGCGAGGCGACTCTTGCGTGGTGGCACGCCATAAATCCAAAATGGCGGCAGGGCGATGGATGTACGCTGGCACGCGGGGAGGGCGACTGGTCGGCTCTTCAGGATGTGCCGGGCATCAACGGACTTTACAACGTGCTCGTATGCCTTCGGTGGTGGTGGGAGGCAGCAGCGGGTCAGCCAGGCGAGAAGTGGAAGACAACTCTTGAGGACGTTGCTTGGACGCTGCGCTCCATGAAAGCGTGAGTGCGGGCGATACATGCGTGAGTTTTCGCTCACCACGTCTGATCACAGAAGCGCGGGTGGTGCGCCTCGTAAAGCGCAAGAGGAGGATGCAGACACGGTCCATAGGTTCGTGGTACGCGTCACTGCGAACGGAAACTGATGAGAAACAGGTCGGACGACGAAGACGGAAGCTCGATGCAAGGCATTGGCAAGAATGAGGTGGCGCGGTCCGTATCCGAGCCGGCGCTATCAACGCGAGCTGACAGATGGATAGAATGGATGTGGAAAACGAGCCCCAGGACGGCGAAGGCCAGCAAATGGTGGTGGTGGTGTGAAGAGGAGGGATACGCGGCTGATGGAATCGCGCATGCAACGCCGCAGGCGGCAACAGCGAATATTCGGCCTCAAAACAATTTATTTTGGAAATTCCTAATTTGGCGTGTGTCCGTACTTTTTTCAGATTTCTCAATATTATTTTTCTGCTATTTGATTATTGTACATCAGTAGGCATTAAAGAACAAGGTGAATAACATTTAAATATCCACCCAGAAATATCCGCCCCGAACACAGTCCGGCACCCATCCCGCGCCGACCCGCGCCTGGCCAAGTGCGTGAATGAATTCAAATCGCTCCCCGATAAGGTGCGGAGATATTTGCAATTCATCTGAGTGCACTTGCTCAGGAACTTCGGAGGCGCTGCTCCGAAGCCCGTCGGCGCGTGTATTGGCAGGCGGAGCGGCGCGGGAAGCCGATATAGGCGAACAACGATGTAAGTAGAAAGAGTCCGAGTTTTATATGTACACAGTAGTGCGAGAATGAGAACAAAAGGAAAGGAAGGCGTGGAGTGATAACGGGGAGGGGTGCGCAAAAATAAACTGGCGAGACGATGCAGTATAAGTAAGGGAGATAGCGAGTGAGGTGAGTGCGTACCTGGCGAGACGACACAGAGGCTGATGGGCTGCGTACCGTCCCGCCAGGCTTTTATGCGCTGCGAGATTGGCCTGAGCGAGGCGCTTGGACCTAGCCAAGGTCAGCGACATAGCGCGATTGTCTTACCGACCCGCAGAGGTCCGGCGTGGCGGCGTCAGGACGCGAGTGAAGCAGTTGTGGCGCACCTCGGATTAGACCTATGTAAAACCCTTTGGTTTGTTGAGAACGGAACAGCGCCGAAGGATGCGGAGGCAGGGCCATCGCGAGCACGCGCAACAGGTCGGTCCGTCCGTCCACTCAAGTGTCCGTCTGCTGAAGTTTCTTCTATGTTGTCAGTACAAAAGGATCGAGTATACAGAACCTTCAGCTTGTAAGGGAGCATACACAAGATAACGGCACATAGGCACTGTGGTAAGATGCCAAATTGATGCAAGCGTGGTCGATTTAGAGCGACTGACGTTGCGAGTTATGCGACGCGAACATGAAACCGGGGATAAGGGGAATCTGGAGTTGGAAGTGGGCAATTTGTACTGAAGGCCCAAGGAGTTTTCGCTTCAAGAGCAGGCAATACTTGATGATGATTCAACTCTGGTTCACTAAACCAAGCATCTACAACTAGATAATACCAAGGGGCCTACCCAAAAGGTCCACTACCTTCGTAGTCACGTATGAGCGATTTGTACTTTGATTTTGTGAGGCTAGTGATAGCAAAAACATTCAGAGAGCTCACTCGCACTAGTGGGCGCACATGAATGGCCGATACCCCGTACGGCAGGAGTGCAAAGTGCCCGCGAACATGTTCGGGCTCGATCACAAGTTTCGTCTCATCGGTCGAGGCGCTGCAAAGCCAGCCCGTGATTTCTTTACTTAGCTTTGTCCGTGTCGCGTATTGAGAAAAGATATCGATAGCTCCATCCTCTTGCTTGAGTGTCGCAAAAACGCGAACGGTGAGGTATGTGCTCCATGCTGCAGAGCCTTCGCTGGGCCGTTGGATGATGGTGTCGATGACGCCTGCACGGAGGCCCGGGCCTTCCGATTCGAAGAGAATATTGCAATCCCGGTCGGTTGCGCCGAGCCCCGCTCGACAGTAAGTCGTGTAGTCAATTCGGATTTTGTCAACGACCCGAGCCTCCCAAAGATCTTGCACGTCAATGTCCATCGCGGCAGGGTCCTGCTTCTTGCGGCAATACGCTTGAATCAGCCTATTGTCTGCGGCGCGCATCAGGCCCAACCGGGGCTTTGCGCCAACAGCCGCCACCGGATCCCCGAGGCCATAGAGCGACGCGAGAGACTGAGCGATGGAGGGCCGGTCGTGCTGGGTTGCCTTTATCAATGCCTCTAGAGCATTGCTAGCTGCAGACCTCGCAGCAGGGTCATCTTCCAGGAATGCCATCAAGGTGGCATGACGAGCGAGACTGAGCAGAAAGGTTATCTCTACTTCACCTAGTAACATATGAACGTCTGCAATCTAGCCTGGTGGTAAACGCACCTGATCTACTGTTCGTGTTGAGTTGGTGAATGAGGTAGATGAACCGTTCGTAAAACTGGGCGCCTCGCGAGTGCGCCGGCCCATGGCTGGCTAAATTGCCGGGAATGTGCCCGCCGAGATGGAATATCGCGGTCATACTCTCTTCAGGGAAGAGCTCCAGCAGCTTAACAAGCCATGCCTGGTACCCGGACTCGTAGCGCGAAACAACTTGAGGCGTCACTTCTCTCACTGACGCCATCTGTATCAGCTCTACAAGTTGCAGACCGTGCAGAAGCAACTCCTGCATACGCGATGATGGGTGAGCATGCCAGAGGGCGATGAGCGTGGCGGGGAAGTGAATGAGGTAAAGGGTGTGCCATTGGGCAGCGCTGAGTTTTCCAAAGGATAACGTGCCCCATCCGTTCGGAACTCGTGCGACCCAGCTGGGTAAGATGGTTTTGTCGGTGTCTTGCTTGATTTCGTTCATGACGTCGCGGCCTAGAACGGCACCTTTTCCCGGCGGTAGATGGGCAATGCTTTGCCTCGCTTCGACGATCTAGTAAACGGGTGTGTATGTTGTATGCTGAAAAGTGGGGCGGGCGTACCGAAGGATGCTCAAGCAGGGCCGCATACATAGCCTGGACAGTCGTCGTAGTATTGTTCTCAAAAAATTGCCCTTGCGCGTCCCTCACGTCGAGGGTTTGGCACAGTAGCACATACGTGGCCTTGAGGCCGTATGGGTGAGATCCTGACTGTACGCGGCTGTTATAGACGCGCTGCAGTAGCGACTGACATAGCTGCCGGGCCGTGGCGTCCATTGAGGCGTCAAACTTCTGCTGCAGGTCCAAAACTCCCTCAGCAACAACAGTCTCCCGGGACTCCAGGGGTCGCGTGATGGGAGGATGAGTGTAATTGGATAGTATGTGCTCGTCTTGGGACTCCATCTGCAAGGAGTTGAATTGCGTAAGACCCAGAAACTTGTACGCACCCATTTTGCAATTCGTCTAACGTAGAGCCACTTGCGCTTCTGCCCGCCTGCCGTTCGGAGTCGATGGGCGTCACAAAAGTACCACAAAACGCGATATTTGTCGGCAGATGAGCCCTCCATTTTGTTCTGCACCAAATCCTTCCACCATTCGCTGTCCGACCCGAAGCTATTCGGGTGCTCGCGTCGATACCGAACAAAAAGCTGAAGCAGCCCATCGAGATCTCTTCGCAGTGTTTGCAAATTCAGCGGCTTCGGTCGTACCATCCGGGCAGCAGAACCATCTCCGCCCTCGTGATCTTCGTCAACTTTCCACCAGTTTCGCACATATTGTTGAATGAGGCCCAGATCTTGGCCGTGCATAGGTTCAACAAGCGACGTCTCAATTTGGTTCGCGTAGGCCACCGCGTCCAGCGGCGATGGCCGGAATCCGTGTTTCTGCTCCACGTCCTTGTGTTCTTGTGGCGTTTCAGCCGACTTCCATTTCCGAAGGGCGGATTTTCGATCCGAGGCCGGACGCGGTAGCCAGCGGGCGATTTCGGTGTTCTCTATGGTGTACAGAGTGATCGAACAACAAAAGTGCTTGGATGTGATGGACGTCGAGCCAGAGAGGTCGCGAAGAGCGAGCGCGTCTGCGACTGTGAACCCTGCCATGCCTCGCAGTGAACACCCTGCGCGATACTTGCTGGTGCGGGAGACATGAACGCCAGGATCATATACTTTGTTGAGTTCGCGGCATAGAACGGTCAACATGGATGGGCCGTCGTCGGTAACGGACGGGGCGGGAGGCGGGTGGCTTCCGAGAAAGAAGAGGTTGGGAAGCTTAAAGCGCAGATCCGGAGGCAGGTTCAGAACGGCAATCCAATATCCGGTAGAGGATAGCGTCTGCTTTGCGGTTGAATTTCCATAGGGGTTGAATCCATCTTTGGCTAACGTGAAGAGCAGTCGCATCTGCGATCGAGCTTCCTCTGCTATGCCCCGCTCCGCCGCCTCTGTGAAGTATTCCAAGCTGAAGAACGGCTGGCCGTTCTCGTCGCGAAATTTGCCGATAGCGGGCGAGCTCCAGACGTCTGTCATCTTTGTTGCCGAGCTCTCGCCGCTCGTCATCATTACTCGTGGATATCGAATGAGTACCTCCTCCATCCCAGTGCGAGAGAGGAGCCAACCGAGCCAGTCGATAAAATTGCGAAGCAAAACTCGACGAATCGGGGTGATAATATCTCGGCCGCTTGAGGACTTTGTCCGCTGGGTAATGGGCTCGCCGCAGGGGTTCCCAAACCTCATATGTCTGCACGCCGACAATTCGTTCGCCTGGACGTCGCTCCGGACGTCGGTTTCTGGAGTCAGGCCACGGCAGCCTTCCGCAGGGCATGATATGTACGGCGTTGTTGCGGGGTGCAAGTTGAGGATGCTAGCGACCGTTTCAACGTCCCGAGGGATGGCGTTGAATAATCTCTCGTATGCTGGCATGGCGGCCAGGATGTCCCGAAACCCAGCAAGCAAAATGTTTCCGCCTGTGCGGGGAAGATGGTAGACATGCGAGGTAATTGCGGACGTGATGAGAGCGGCAAGGAGACCGGGGTCTGTTGGCCTATGAGCAAAGGGTGCATCTATTCCAGTCAGCAAGAGAGATCCGTGCAGCCACATTCCCATACCGTTGAGAAGAACGTGCTCAGATTTATCCTTCTCGAGGCGCTGGTGATCCCAGTGCGCTTTCTTTTCTTCGTCTGTTGCAAGAATCTCCCCACCGATGGCATCCAGCGCCGTGCGTTGGTCATTAGATTCCGGCCAAGCGACAATCATGACAAGCAGCGCATGAAGTCGAGCTTCGTTCTCAATGAGTCTCTCATTGTTGCGATGAGAGACTCGGAGACGATGCGCGCCAGTGTTTGGCCCCTGGCCAATCCAACGATCCAGGCGAGTGTACAACATCGATGCAGGCTCGTAAACAAATTTGAGAGGCTGAGAGAATGGGGCGATGTATCGACCTTTCCTTGCTTGTAGCTCGGCGAAGAGAGCTGGGTAGTCGTGGAGAGTTGTCAGATGGGAGGTAGCGGAATCTACGTCGTTGGATTCGGAGCGAAGGTGGTCTCTGGAGGAAGATGCGAGAGGGTGCCCAGTGGGGGAGGATTGAAGCGGAGATGCAGCATGGGGGTAAGGCTGCATTCGCGCTCGGTGGCGCCGCTCCCTCGCCGATAGCTGATAGCCACGCGATATGGCTTCGTCCAGGCGATCATTGAAGCGACTCGAACGCGGGGATCGCCGAAAGGCGGGCTTCAGAGGGCCCATTGCAGTCGTCGCAATC
This sequence comes from Mycena kentingensis (nom. inval.), assembly GCA_014461125.1. Taxonomy (NCBI): domain Eukaryota; kingdom Fungi; phylum Basidiomycota; class Agaricomycetes; order Agaricales; family Mycenaceae; genus Mycena; species Mycena kentingensis (nom. inval.). The sequence goes on along the minus strand of JACAZG010000005.1, from coordinate 1,528,750 downwards.
GCAGGGGACGGCGTCTGCATAGTACTCATGGCCATCCATGGTCAAAATCAGACGACAGGCGACAGCAATGAGGCTGGTTTTTGATGACGAGTGTTTCTGGATGATGTTCACTGCGACACCTCCCAGCAAACAAGGGATTAGTTCTTGACTTTGAAATATGCTTGCATATAGCTATGCTCTTATACCGTACTGGCATTCCCTTCCTTTGTCGTAGACCTGCCCTCGACTTCCTTTCTTCCCATCAATTGTCCGAGTTTAAATTGCGCCTTCAGCTGAGCTTTATTTGTTAATATCTCGGTTTCAAGCTTTTCCCTCGCATCCTAAAAAGAGTTCATCCGTCTGGCATTGCTCTGGAGAAGCGAGCAAAACCAACCGCTAAAGCTCTTCGGCTTTCTCCCTCAGCAGCTCTGAGTTCCTGTACCTGCTGTAGGAGTTCGGCTCGTGCAGCTTCTGCTTGCGCCTTCAAGTCACGCTGAGCTTGATTCAGCTTATGGTCAAGCTCGCGTGTATTTTCTGCGCAAACGCGATCCATCTCTTCCCTTGACTCCGTCTTGACCCTTTCCACCTCCGCTGTCGTCTCTTGGCGTACTCTGTCCAATTCAGCTTGCGCCAACGTCGCCTCCTCCCGAGCCTGCTTCAGCTCCTCTTTGCTGCGCTCGCGAAATCGTTCGTGTTCGGCAGCGTCCCGAGCCCGCGCTTGATCCAATCGTTTGTTAAGATCACCCGCAAGGGTTTCCCGAACCCGGCGTAGGCTTTCCTGGGTGTCTTTCAGGTCCATCTCATTGGCAGGCTCTACCTCGCGGGTTACGCCGTCCAATTCGGCTCGAGCCGCCGCCCGGGCTTCCTCGGACGCGACCTGCGCCTGTTGGCGCTCAGCGGCCAACTCATCCTGCGCGGACGTCGCATCCGTCTGCGCCTGCTCCAACCGCTCCTTCATGCAGTCCAATTCGGCTTGCAATCCCTCAGCCGCCGCCCGGGCTTCCTCGGACGCGACCTGTGCCTGTTGGCGCTCAGCGGCCAACTCATCCTGCGCGGACGTCGCATCCGTCTGCGCCTGCTCCAACCGCTCCTTCATGCAGTCCAATTCGGCTTGCAATCCCTCAGCCGCCGCCCGGGCTTCCTCGGACGCGACCTGCGCCCGTTGGCGCTCAGCGGCCAACTCATCCTGTGCTGCCTTGGTTCTTGCCGACTCCTCCTCGAGCGCATTCTGTGCTCCACAAGCAGCCTCCTCGGCTTTTTCCAATTTCGCTCGGAGCAGCTCGGCTTCCAAGCTCAGTGCAGGCGAGGTCCCGAATTGAACCTCGGTCCAGGTAGTGTCGGACCTTTCTTGGGCAAGGAGTTGCTCGGCCGTTTCAGCCCTGGTTTCTTCGCGAACGGCACGGGCGACTGCGGCGTCGCGCTCGTTCTCCGCGCGATCAAGATTGGCTCGCGCGTTGTCGCGCTCGTGCCTCAGCCGGCCGTTCTCGACTTGGGCATCATGCTGTTTTTCGGATAATCTGGCGAGGGCTGCCGCAGCTACGCTCTGGTGAAAATTAGATGGCAATTTCTGCAAATCAATGTCTACCTCGCGCTGCGTCAAGCCCAACATCTTTTCGTGGAGTAAGTCTTTCTCCCTTTCGCAATCCTATGCACGTCAGTCCGAATTAAGCGCCCTTGGAAGGAGCTTTGCCTTCGTCTGTCTCGCCTGCTCTGATTTGGCCAAGCGGAGTCGTTTTAATTCATCCTGCTGTTCGCTGTTCTTGGTCTGCATTGATGAGTAACGCTGGCAGGCTGCAATGACTTCTACTTTACCTCTAGCTCTGCGATTTTCTCCGAGAGCGCCTCGATTTGTTTCTTTGATTCCTCGTCCGCGGACATGAGCCGCTTGAGCTTTACCAAATGACGGACGTCCACTGCCTGGCTCTCTTCTCGGAGACGGCCCGCCTCAACCCGCAATTCATCGCATTCATTCGCAATGCGGGAGAGCCTCTCCACTTCTTGCTCCTACAAATGTCTCTTGACTTGTTCAAGTAATATGCGCAATTGCTCACAGATTGGTTTAGTTTCATCTGCAAATCGAGCACTTTTGTATCGAGATTCATCTCCCTGATCTCTGCACGTTCTAGAGCACGGCGCGCAGAGTTCGCTCCCCCTGCTCACGTCGTTGAAAGTCGCTGTCTGCTGCACCGAACTGGTGCGCAAATCCATCGACTTTGTGACGGAAGCCGCAAGTTCCACCAAGAGTAAAGGCGCCGTTGCATCTCGATGTCCACTGAGATCGGGGAAGGTTGCGAACTTGGGGTCAAGTTTAAACTTGCCGTCCTTGTCCAGGTTGAGCCTGGGTCGCATCGAGATAAAGAGGTCGTCTTTGTTGTCGCGAATCCACCCGTAGGTTTGCTCGTACCGGTCCGCAATTTGTGTCACGGCCACCATTCTTGGGGATGTAATTGGTGATTCGCCAGATCGCCTTGGCGAGGTACGCGTGAGTTCCTGCGCAAGACGACACTGGATGGTTCGAGCCGCCGCCGTGACCAAGAATGCCAAGTACTCGACGACGGGCTCCCACTGCTCCTCATCCTCAAGGCTGCTACGAGAGGGAGTCTCCAAGCAGAGGTTAAGAACAGGAAGCGGGATGTGCACCATTTCTTGATTGCGCAGAAATCGCGAAACGACACGAACTGATCCGTACAGTGTCCAGAGCATCGGCCACCGGCATTGCGTCGGAAGGAAGATCCTTCCGCTGGAGATCTGTGAGTAAGCTTGCTCTACAGCATTAGCTTGAGACGCACTAAACACTCAGGACCTTGTTCGCAATAGTCTGAACAAACTGCGATAATGTTTGCGTCTGTAGCTCTTTGTCGACAATACCATACGAGGCTTGAGAGTCCGGAAGCAATGTTATAATGTCCTTTTGGAGTCGGTCCAGGGAATATCGAATCTCCTTCAAGTCTTCTCCACTAAGAATTCCCAGTAGAGTTGCCTGACGAGGCGAGGGCAGCCCAGTCGGACCCGTACTAGATTCAACTCGACGCAGGGTCGATGATGATAGTGGTTTCTGGTGGGTAGTGCGTATCTGGCGGCTCATTGCAAGAGAGAAAGTGGCGTGTGAGAAGATCGCGTGTCGTTAGACATGCACGATAATAGCATCCGAAGCGCAGGGCTTGGACGGGGCAACAATAGGGATAGACCTACGCGTCCAGAGCATCGGTAGCAGCGTATGCGCGGATAATCTCTTTGGTTGTTCAGTTTTTGCTCATGTGTATTTCTAATAACTTGACAAGTTTCCGCTCCAGATAACCTCTCTTGATTTGACCAGTGGATATTAGATCGCGTCCTTCTCTGTCGTCCTTGATCACTCTCTCCAAGATCTGACTCGCGCTGTAAGAAGGGGGCCGGCCCTGGCCATGGGCCAGTGTGAGATCCCGCAAGTTCTTGACCCCAAAGAAAGCGCAAGTGGCATCCTTGATCATCTCCTGCGCCATATGAGCAACGCATTCACAGTTGTAGCCAATGTGAGCCTCACGAAGGCATGATTGACAAGCTCCGATGAGAAAGGGCGAGTGGGGTGTCTCTTGCGGACAGAAGCAGTCGTTCGGGTCTGGATTTGTTGTCGGCTCATGGGCATGAAATAAATCTCAGTCGCTTACGGTCTATAAACGCCTCCAATCTTTGTCTTGTGAGCAGCAAAGAAAACCCAAACACCTTGGTATCCGCCTTTTTGTCTATTGAGCTCGGTCAAGCAAAGGATGTTGCAATTGGTTAGACAAAGAAGGATTCAACGTCGCTCGGCGTACTGCTCAATAACGCGGTGCCACGGCAGCATCGCAAGCCGGGAAGCACAAGCAGGTTGGAGAAGGTCGACGGGTGAGATATACTCAGGCGCTCGATGCATGATGCTAGATAGGTTTCTCGTTTTTTACGAGTGCGGCAGGCCGAGCATAAAGCCAAAGTGTATTGATTTCAAGCAGTAACTATGTCATAAATGGCGTTCAGAGCGTAGTTGGTAACTGGATTCATGTTGCTGCGCGGCGCACATCGATAAGGGCACTACAGACTTGTTAGAAAGTAAACGCCAAATGTGTTTAACCACCAACCTGCTTGAGCTTTTTCGCGCACTCTGCGCATACTGAATGGCCGCATAGAAACCTACCATCAGCGTCAAATAACGCCAGCATACAATAAAAGAGCCTGCATCCGATTTTCCTTCGAAACCAGAACACATATCTGGCAAGCAAGCTCCGATTTAATGCGCGCCTTCTGGACAGGTGGACGTCAACGGCGCTGCTTCCGCGGACAAACGGCGGGACCTACCAGTTCAGCGACGCTGCGTCGCGACTTCTTTGGGGCGGTACGGAGGCGTTCCTCTTCGCCCTCCGAGTCTGAAGAGATATCTATGACATCCGCGCGAGTTCTCTCCTTTGTATCGACGTCGTCGCGGCGATGTGCAAGACTGTGTGCCCGTTTGTCGTTATCTCGGTAACATCGACGATACCCTCGTTGTCCACGACGAGGTAGTTGAGGATTTTGTCCGCGGGTGCTACCGTGAACGGCATGGTGGTGGTGAGAAGGAAGTAGTTCTCTCGCCGTGTCCGCGTGGTTTTCTGGACGACAGCCTTCACAACTTTCTTCGGGCACGCGGCGTCTGCATTGTCGTTAGTTTCAGGGAGATATGCCGAAGCCCTGGGACTACTAGACTTGACTTCGCTACTCTACGTTTAAGCTCGAAAAAGGCACCCAATCCCTCTTCATTGCGATTGCTTTCAACTGCTCGTAATCCAGCACCTTTCCGCCCTTGGCCATATCCGTGTCATGCGCTTGCGCCACTCTCGAATATAGGTCGGCGCGTTCCTCTGGCGTCTGCAGCATCGGAAGACCATCCGTTGGCTGCGAATGCTCTGCCGTATACGGGGCGATTTGTGGGGTGAGCGGGTCTAGTCCATTGGCAAGCGCTGCCCAATTTTGCAAGGCGGACCACGCGTCTGCTGGCGGCGACGAGAAATCTGTTTGGCACAGATCCCAAGATTCGAAAATGCGCCCAGTCGCGTCGCGATGGCCTGGGTTCTAGGGTCAAGCTCGGATAGAGGAGCCACTGCATGCGTACGCAGGAATGAGTCAATTTCATCACCGGCCGTAACCGCTGGAGACCATGATACGTCGGGGGCTTCGGTGCTTTGGGTGCTTGCTTCGCGCTGATCGTAGTTGCGCGGGGTCGGTGACGCGCGAGGTGGGGTTCAGTGGTTCGCGCAGGCTCGCATCCGCTAGAGTATATTAGCACAAGCGCAGAACAAGCAATGTAATACTACATTGCACTTTACTCGGAAGAAGGTCGACAATTGTCGCGTTCCGGCGGATTGTTGCGGGCACCTGCGGCCATTGGGGGAGGTTGACGTCGCGCGGATCCACTTCCCCCACAAGTTAGAGCTCGAAGCAGAAGTAAATGGGCTGCTCACCAAAGTAGGAGTCGATTGAGGAGCACGCGTCTTTGTCAAAGCTTGAAGCCACCGCAACCGCGTCCCACAAGCATATCCTGAAATTTGGACGGGAAGGTAGCAAACAGGGCTCGGTGAAAGACCGCTTCCACATCTAAAAGTTCCCGCGGCTTGGAGCCAAGACTCCAGCGCAGCTTCGTGAAGTCAATGTCACTGAACGATAGAAACGGACGCGGCGTACCAATAACATCGTGGACAGACCCGTAGGCTGGCCGAACCCTTCGCCGCGTAAGAGCATAAACGGCGAGACGAGATACAATCTAAGCGGAGTCAAGAGCACAGATGTGTATTCTCCGGAGGATGGGTTGCCCAATTCGACGTCATGTTCTTGCAGCCACAAACGAGCGTCGCGGTGTTTCGGAGGAGTATCTCCATTCTGCGCAAGTCAAAAAAGACCATGTTAGAGGCTGGAGGGCACCTTCAAGATCCATTCATATGCGAATCGCACCAAGAGAAACTTCAACGTGAGCTTCTGGCCCTCCGCCGCCGTTGCAGGGTACAATCGCTTGCGCCATTCGCCCTTCCCTAGTCCGGCAAACTGACATACGGTGCGGGCACTCATGGTCTTTGGGACGGCTGGGATAGTGATGCGAGGATTGGTTGGGGAATGGTTGCGGTTATCTGCACCGTCTTGGGCGAGTACCAGTAGTTCCGCGATGCCCATGACGGTGAACCATTCGATGAGCGGAAGATGGTTGAGCGAATAGGGATCGGCCATATTGTAAACGCGAAGAGTTCTTTCGTCGGCCCACTCCAGTTCGAGCACCAATGTGTGCAGATAGCTCATCTGCGGCCAGTTATTTGCCTTGCTCGAATCGTTAGTCCCACCCACTGCGCCGGCTTGCGGCGTTCGACGGGCCAGCGGCGCCCAGGGGAAGCTAGAGGCGAGTTGCGATTGTGCAATGCTGAGCATGGAGGCGTCGATGGACTCCAGGCTCACGCGTGGAGGCTTAAGTCTTCGCTTTAGATCGCCACGCCCCATCGGAAAGTAATGAGGCTATCCAGGATTCTTTTGCGACATGTACAATACACGAGGATGGGAAGCTACGCCTAGGTATACGCTTCATCTACTCCAACTTCGACGGCGTTGGTCTATGCTCTTCACAAAGGTGGTAATCAGGACAACAAACACCAAAGAATGACCACATACCGAGGCCGTGTTGAGCAGAAGATCGTGAACTTGGCTTACGGGAGGCGGGGAGCTCGCTAGGCTCGTAGTCCTGGGAGGCGGGGAGCTCGCTGGGCTCGTGGTCCTTTCCAACGCCGGCGACGCGGCCCGTGACTGCAAAATTGCGCCAACTGCAACGGCGATGCTCGCGCCGCCGACCAACTTGCACAACCAATAAGCTCTGGCGAAATCCGATTTCATTGATCGCTCACTATCTGCGTCCACCAGCTCAACGGCGCAGAGGAGTTGGCGATTGCGACCCAGACATGTACATGTCCCTCGTCGTCTCCTGCGATGAGTTTGATGTCTGTTTTGCTCGGGTGCCCACCGAGGTACTTGTTCTGGTGAGCTAGCGGTAGCCGCACCAAGCCACTTAACTCACCGAGGCCAAAGTCGTGACGCGCGTGTCTTCTATTTTGCCGGAGGTCGGAACCTCGCGTCGCTCCCGGAAGAGTTGCGCCGTCGCCAGCTGATAGTGTTTTGGAAGGTAGAACGCGAAACGAAAACGTCTCGAAGGACTGCAAATGCCGAGCTGCGCAGTGGTCAGCCAAGTGAATAAAGAAGACCTTATATGTACTATTGGCCCGGCTCCGCTGACCAAACACAGTCGAGCTGCAAGCCGTTGCTATTGTTGACCACTGAGAAAATGCTTCGGAACAGTCAGCCCAAACTACAGCCGCAATCGTCGGTCGCGCACCGGAGCCCGTCTTTATGCCACAGGAAGGCGACACGGCGGTCTTTAACAAATTGGCAGTCAAGTACAGTGTCCTCGTCTGGACACGCCAGACTTGTCGCCGATCCCTCTTGAATCCAAGCTGGAAAAAATCAGCTAGACTATCCGGGGGGAAACATCGAGCAATAAAGCATACCTGCGTTAGAGGCGGTGCACTGAGCTACGATTGCTTGCCCTTTGAACGCGACGCCGACAAGTTCTTCTTCTGGCGCCGAAGCGAGGGCGTTGACTGGTGCACCCAGCCGTTTAATAACGAAGCAGCGGCCCTTGGCATCGGACGTTTCGACAACGCGCCCAAGATGCCACACCTCGCCGTTCGCTAGCCCCGCAAGCAGCGTAGACGAAGACGCCCACGCAAGGGAGTGAACAGCAGCGTCGAACTCATAAGAATTGGTGTCTGAGAGTTTGGAGCCTTGCACGCGCCAGATAATGAGGTTCGAGTCTGCGCCGCCAGTCGCGACCCATCGACCGTCGGAACTGAAGGAAATCGATTTGACCTGCGATATCTATGACAATGAGCCTTCCTCCAGAGTTAAGAGACTAACCGGGCCCTTGTGAGCCTCAAAGGATTCGGGATCTAGGAATGCGGGCGTCTTGCTGATCATGGGCAAACGGGGGCCGAACACCTCGCGCTCAGAACACGCTTTCATTACTTATACAAGGGGCCGAGACCACGCCCAAGCCACGCGCCGGTAAATTTGTACCTATGATAGATCCAAATCTGCGTATATACACGAGGCGCAAATACTCAAAGGTGTTTGTCGCTGAGACGGGATCTTATGTGCAGTCGGCGACGACCGCCATCCCAAAATTCGCGCGCTGGAAGAGTTATGTGCAAAAAGATGGATAAAGGCTGAATTACGTCGCGATACGGAGATATACATGAGGAACTGGGTACGGCCCATATAGATGCTGTATACATATGGAATAAACTGTATCCCGTAGAGCATCTTTTGTGTCGTGAAAATATGGCGGAGGGCGACGCAAAGGATGTCCGCTTCTCTGTCTTCGAGGTCCATAGAGCTCTTCTGCAACTCCTCGCGTATCATGGTCCTCATCCCCTCCGGGTGCAAGGGATCCGCAAACATTGCCAAGCTCTCGGCGGTTTGGAATCCGTTGCGTAGAAAGCAACCCGCCTGGTCGCCCAAAGCGATCTCGAGCGGTCCGGATATTGCGTCTAAGAACGAGATAAAGCGTTGCGCTTCGATACCCGCAATTCTTTTGAGCGTCGCTCTGGCAGTCTTGATTGTGTTCCTTTTGAAGGCGTAGCGATTGTGCGGATGCAGCTCTGCATTGCCGAATGCAACATATCCGTACTCTTCCGAACGTGTCTCGGGCATGACGGTGTAATGCCATGACGCGCCGGCCCCCAAGTTTCGTTCCTCTTTAAAGTATCGCAGTGTGTGGGTCCGGTCTCGGCAGTCCTTTCGCACGTAAAGGATCTCTTCCAGAGATAGCGGGGCATGCTTCGCGAGCACGACAAGACCCATGTGCTCGAGCCCATCGAAAGTCGTCTCTCGAAGTCTCGGCTCCAAGACGCGCCGCGCCATCCGTATAATTAACGTAGTTCCGCGGCTCCAGCATGAGGGTTAGGGTCTTCAGGGCCGTCGGGACGTTGCTAAAATCGAGGCCCTCCACTGTCATGGACGTATCGATGGGGAGGTGGATTTCGAGGTTGGGGAGGGTAGGAAGTGCTTCGAGGGCGCTGAAGATGAGGCCGTTCAGGCCGACGCCCACTCGAATTTCATCGGTCTCCGGAGTGATGACGAGCTTCTGGAGGGTTGGGATCTTGGCGCAGAGCCCGACATATGTTTTGAGCTTCACGACGCCTGGGTAGAGCCGGAGGTCGCGTAGCTTGGGGAGCGGGTCGTCGTTCATCGCCATAAGCTCAACCAAGAATACTGCGTCGCAACTAAGCGCCTGGAGGTTCGAGAATCCACCTTTGCTATACTCTGGGGATTGTCCGCCAGGCGGGGAATCGGAAAAGCTAGGGCGGCCAGGGAAGAAGCGAACACTGTAGTGCAACTGCTCGAGGCACGGCGTTGCGATAATAGCGGCGCCCAGCTTCTCAAAGAGGCCACGGTCCTTCGCGGGGTGGATGATCTCCAAACCACCAAGGGTCCATCCATGGACGAGGTTTTGGAGCTTTGGCTTTGTGAGAGATACAAAAAGACTTCCTAAGCTGTAAGGGGGGAGGGCATGGACGTCGAGGACGTGGTAGAGGTGGGGAACGGCTATGCTGTTGAAATTTTTGTTGGCAAGCGCCCAAGCGCTGAGGGATGCAGGGGGGAGATGACTGCATATCAAGTCGAGCAGCTCATTGGGAGTGCGGGACGCAGCGGTTGGGCTGGCGGGTTCTTCGACGACTGGGAGTGCCTGCGTGTAAGTCGAGCCCATTTGTCTAGTAGAGTGAGCGGGACGCTATTTCGAACGTTTCAAGGACCAGCTTACGGTTGAGCGTCGCGACTTGGTCTTCGAGTTGGCGGCGGGAGTCAGAATAATATCCCCATTTGGACCGCAGCATCCTCAAAGGTGTATGTCGCTGAGACGGGATCTCATGTGCAGTCGGCGACGACCGCCAGCCCAAAGTTTGCGCCCGGAAGAGCTATGTGCGGAGGGGTGGCTCGCGTACTCGAATAATGCATGTAAACTCTGCATGTATTAGTAGCTATATAACAAGATAGTGCTACTAGGTTCAAATCGATGGCGAAGACGTCTCTTGCCAGCGCCGCTGCTGGTGGTCGTCATCGAACCGACCAAGTATTATCCTCGTCCGCCACCCTGCTGCTCTCCGCGCCTAATCCCCGCGCCGCTCCTGGTCGTCGGGCGTACATAGCTCGAGGTTGGGAACCTACGCATTCGGGGCACCGAATGCGCAGGCACTCGATGCCGAGTTCGGGAGTGGTAGGCTCTTCATCGCGCACCGGCTTGGTCGTTGTGGATCGATGTGGTGCTCCCGCCGCTCTTGGAGCTTGCCTCCGCCGCTCGTGGCCGTCGTTGAGTCAAGGAGGCGAAAGCGGTAGTAGTGGTGGCGGTGGTGGTGGTGGTAGTGCTGCTGCTGCTGCTGCTGCTGGTGTTGGTCTTCATCGTCCGCGCCGGCTGGGTCGTTGTCTAATCGAGTTGTTGGAGGTGGTCGGTGGTCGTGCTGCTCTCATCTCGTTCGCCCCTTTTGCAGGTGGATCGTTGTTCATCGTCATCGATTTGAGGCGATAGCTCGGCGTTAAGTGCCTGAGTATTCGGTGGCCCGAATGTTCAGTCACCCAACGTCGAGGAGATGGTGGTGGTGCGGGACAAGAGCTGTATCCCCATTTGGTCAGCACCGCCGTTCGCTAGATTTGTTGCTGAGGCGGCATGGCCGGGCGCGGCTCCGAAATCTCCGGATCCGCCTCAACCCACAACCCAATGACACGGAATCGGGTGCAATTTTCAAACACATCTTGCCGAAGCCCACAACCATGGATTCTAACGTATGTACTCCAACACACTGGTTGAACCGTTATCACTCATTGTCGCTCCCAGACACTTCCTGTATCTCAAATGCCACCCGCCTCAGCGCCAGCATCGACCCCGGTGCTCCCCCGGTTCAACCTCTTGCCCGACTATCCCGAAGACTCGTCCACCCAAAACACGACGATCACCCCGTACAACGAGCACCAATACGCATATGTCGCGCCGTCTGCGTACTTTGGCTTCCACAATGCACCTGGCGCCTTTGACTCCACCACCACCGAGTACCCCACTCTCGATGCGATTGCTCCCACAGCCGTTCTCCGCGACTCCGAGACGGAGGCCAAGAAGCTCATCTCCCAACTCAATTTCAAATCTCATCTCAACGGGCACATTCGGTGGACAGACAACTCGATGGATCTCGTAGCCATGAGAAAGATTTACAAGCATTGCTGGGACAAAGGAACAGATCCAGACGGAAACTTGCGCTGGGACGGCTTTCGCATTTACGATGGCGAGGACATGCGCTTCTACTTTCCCGAATATTATTATCTCTTCAAAAGAGCCAACGATCTCCTGCTCGAACGCGACATAGGCGCACCTACCGCGACGCTGCCCCTCATTCATTCTCACCCCGGGGTAATCATCGTCGGAGATCCCGGAATTGGTGCGCAGACTCCTCCCGGCCTTATGCTCAGCTCACCATCCCGTAGGGAAGTCCTGGTTTTTGAAATTCTACCTCGCTGTTGCGCTCGCTCGAGCGCAACCAGTCATGTATTATACGGGAGGCCGGACGAGCGGCGACCTCTTCGCGTTTGATTCGAGCGGATGTTACTCTATCGAAAATGGGCACGAAAAGGCCGTCTTCAAAGATATCGCCCTGCAGAACGTCGTGCTGCTGCTCGACATGCAGTGGGCGGACGGTCATGCCCCGAAGCTGGAAGCTAACCCAATTTACACCCCCATGCGGGTCATTGGCGCGTCCTCGCCAAGTGATAATCGCTACAAGCACTACCAGGAGAAGAACCACTACGCCCTCATAGCGATGGACATTCCTGCTCCCCGCACGTAAGCACGGTCATTGCATCCCATGTACGCGGCTCAATTCCGTCTGTAGCCTTGCGACGTTCTTCAGGCTGCAAATTCTCCAAAAACAGCCGAACCTCCGCCAAGACGAAGCGCGGAACGAAGTCTTCGCCGGAATCGAGCACCACTTGTCCGTCGGCATGTTCGTCCTAGGGCGCAATGTGCGGACACTCGATGAATTCTTCAAGGGCCTTTGGAAAGCCTTGGCTGGGCGCCAATCGACTTCTGCAGGCGATATGGGGGCGCTGCTGGCTGAAGAAACACGGAAAGGTATGGATTCTGTTAAATTCCAAGAGTTACTCTGATCAGACATACAGCGCAGGAATCCGCGCTAGAGAAAATCAAATCCAAAACCACGTCGCTGCAGACTCACAGCTCGCTTGACATCGACCGTATTCGTACAACAGGGAGAGTGGCCGATCAGCTAGCGAGCCATTCGTACATCTGTTCGCGCCGTAACGACTACAAACGAACGGATTGCCGCGAGAGCGAGAACTTCCCGCCGATCCCTCGCGAGCTCGGACAGAACGACAGTCTCCGCAGCTCCTTGCGTTCTAAAGCTGTTCTGCACCAGATTCTGGCGATCCGTTCTGTCCAGCAACAAGGGGAAATACGCGAGGCAATGCAACATCTCTCGTCCTCGGTGAGGTCGGCGATCCCTCTGGGTTGGACATACGAGTATCAGATTCACAAAACAATTCGCAAGCAGAGCGGCATCAGCTTCTATGCCGAAGATCGCAGCGGACAGCAAACTTTGGAGGCCCACCCCACCCGCATCTTCTGGACCCTTCCGGACGACTTCAATCCCGATGAGCCTGTCCACTGGACCCGTGACATGAAGCTCGATCCCAACACCTACTACGAACCTGCCGCCGCCAACCAAAAGGCATGGGATTCCATTCGGATCTGTGTCGACGCGCCGTCGGATGGGCCGGGGTGGCCAGCTTCGGATTCGAATTCGGGCGCCTGGTCACCTGTACCTGAGAGCAAGGATCAGGCGCCCGTAACTGAGAGCAAGAGCTCTGGGAAGAAAAGGGCGCGGGAGTCGGACGTGGGGGCGCCGGAGTCGGCTGAACCGCAGCGCAAGTTGCACTCTTATATGAGGAGCCAACAGGCGTTGGAGCCAAAGGAGTTGGCGCCGGCGAAAAAGCCAAAACCGGGGAAAAAGCCAAAACAGACAAACAAGTCGAGGCAGGCGAAAAAGGCGGAAGAGGCGGAAAAGGCGGAAAAGGCGGCGACAGCGTCCGTGCCAGAGGCGTCCACGTCCAAGGCGCCGACATCGAACGCGTCTGCGTCCACGTCCAAGGCGCCCGCATCGGACGCGTCTGCGTCCGCGTTCAAGACGCCCGCATCGATGTCCGCCCCCAAACTGCTCCTGAGGATCATCGCCTTCCAAACCACGACCGCGAAGACGAAGCCCAAGCTCAACGAAGCCGGCCAGAAGGAGTTGGTGGAAATTCTCGAGCGATTCGTGATGCAACAAGGCGGGTGGGACCGCTTTGAGGTCATCTGGGAGATCTTGTTTCTTTTCGTCGTTCGGAACCGTGAAGGATTCAGCTTCCCAGCCCCCGGGTCAGGCAAAAGATTGGAAGAGTACAAGGGCTTCACGTTTCGCTACGGGGTTGTAGAGATGGAGCCGGAAGCTGACTGGCTGCAATTGAACGGTGAGTCTGAGAACGAGAGAGAACTTAGTCTAACCACCAATGACAGAGCAAATGAACTATGCGGGCGTATACGAGGATGAAATCGAGGCGCAGCGCGCGCTCTTTAAGACAACGCCATGGACGCACAATACTCTCTTGCGATTCTACAAACGATGTATGCCGCGACCAATCCCTTCATTTTGCAAATGTTGTGGGCTCTCCTTTGTACATATGTCTCAAATTGTAAAACGCGCGCAACTACGGTTTATAGAGCAGCGTGAAGTAAGCCGAAACTCTGTATGTGCTAGTCCAACCACAGTGGCACGAATGCTCCGACTTGGTCAAGCTCTCGCATCAGTGCGCCGACAGCTTGTACATGCCAGAAGACCCACTCGCTCACCGCGAACGCGAGTCCAAACGCTGAGAAGTTTGTCGCACTCGGACTCCATGACATCGGAATTGTGGGACGGCGCGGCTCCGAAATCTTCGGATCCGCCTTAACCCACAACCCAATGACACGGAATCGGGAGCAGTTTTCAAACACCTCTTCGTTTCAGCCCATACTCTATCTTCATGTTTGGTTTCTGTCAGCCCGTCATACGTTCAACGACGCACATCCAGGTCTTCCACTCGCTTACTCCCTGCCCGCCCCGTCGCTCATTATCTTTCTCATCTAGTCGCTTCCTCCATCGCCAAACCCCAGCAAATCCGCTCTTTCCATCCCTAGCGTAGTTGTATCAAAATTCCGCATTCGCAGCAGCATCGACTAACATTGTACAGCTTGATTATGCCTCGGCGCTGGGAAGGGCTTTACCGGCAGTGCGGGACCGTAGTCTACCGTCACTAGATCTTGCTGAACAAGAAATCCCGTCTCCTGGCCCTGAGGGTGTCGCAGTTGACCAGTCAGGTCCTGCAAAAAAGAGACGACGATGCCGCCGCTACCACGTCGCGGAGTTTCTTGACCTTGAAGCTGATGATACCGACCTGGAAGATGACGACGAGCAAGAGGATGAAATCGATGGGTTCATCGACGACGCGGAGCCAAATCACGTTTACTCGCCGCAGCAGCACGTAGATTGGCCGGCCGCAGACTCCGACGACGACGAGAATCCGGAGCTAATCGCAGCCGCTGTTACTGAGCGCGCTCGAGTGCGCGCTGCTCGCGAGCTCTCCTCCAAAGGGCTCGAAATCCACCCATTCCAAAAACGCGACTACACCAACATGGAAAAATACGACTACGACGCCAATCCCCGCCCCCACCACCATCCTCCCGTGGACGCCCGACGCATCTATACTATCCGCACCACTGTCCATACCGAAGACGCCCTGGTCGCGTTCCTCGCGTCCACCTGCTCACGCTACCTCAGCAGCGCGGGCTCGCCCAGCACGGGGTGCGGATTCGTGTTCGTCGAAGTACTCGACGCCAGGGGCAATGGGATAGACTCCATCCTATCTATCCTCCGTAACTCCACCTATCGCGCCCGCCTCGGCAACCTCAAAGCCGTTCCTTTAGAACGCCATGACTACAGCCGCATTTTTCTCTCTCCCCGGCGAGCCGGATTTTCTCGACCCCTTCCAAACGCGTAACGGATTTACGCGTGTTCCGGGCGGAGGCCTGTACGGAGGCGATCTTGCTTTCATCGAAGCGCAGACGATGCCGGGGTCAACACGGTACTGGGTTACTCCCCGGATCAGCATGCAGGACGATAAACCTGTTCGGCCACAACCGGCACTTTGTACGCGCCAGTCCATAATTAACCACCCCGGTTACTTCAAGGTCAACGCCACCGATGCGTGCGACATCGCGTTCCCCAAGCCTTTTTGTCGACGTCGACTTTGTGCCGCATATGATTCCGGTCCATTGCTGGAAGTCATTACGGATGATAAAAGCTTGTTCCAACCCTCGTCGTACTCTCTCATCGCCTCGCCGCCAGAAAGCGAGCTAGACCCCTTCAGGGCAGTTTCGCATCCTGCGATGGATGTACCCTTCGTTGGCCATACTTGCGCTCTCCAAGCAGGGGATCGCGTCGTTCTGCCGGAGTATCTGCGCCCTAATGACCCCAAGGAAGCTACCAATTGGCGGCCAACCGCGGTCATCATTCTCATCAAGGACAGGACGATCTCGCGCGTACGCGTCGAGGATGGCGATCCGGATGCAGAGATGCGCATTCGCTTTGCGGTGCTACTGAGGGACAAAGACGCCGATTCTCTTCTCGGAAGCGACCAAGACGCCATCGTGAGCGAATCCACGATTGAACCGTTGGCATTCGTGGTACCGCTAGCTCATCTACGTCTACACATCCTAGCCGTTCGTCGAACAATATGCATTGCCGACCGAGTCCGTGTGGTCGCGGGCCCACTAGCAGGGACAACTGCCAGGGTTATGCAGGTCTCAGTGGACGCGCTCGATCTTGACATAAACGGCGCCCCTACATCTGCTCCTTTGCGGCTAGTTGCCCCCGCGTTCAAAGTGGGTGACGTCGTAAAGGTTATCCGCGGAGCACACGCAGGCAAGATCGGCTTCATCTTGAAGCTCGTACTCGGCGGTTATGTCATGTTTTGGCCTGCAGATTGCATGCAGGGAAAGCTGAACCTCCAAACCGAGAACCGCGCTACGCTCCGCATCCCCAGTCACGATCTCGCCTTCGGGAACTTTGACGTTCGTCTTGAAAATACGGAAGATGTAACTGGCATCACCCGAGATAAGATGCGGACATCCCGTCGCAAAACGCGTTGCGAGATGGATGACAACCTGGGCTGGTTGAAAGACATGAACGTGCTCGTCTGCGGAAACCACCCGCTCAAACCAGCATTCGGGATAGTTGACAGTTGGAAGTGGATGACAACAAAGGAGGATGCTTACGCGTCTGGGACCCCGCCTTTGCATTCCCTGGAGCTGCTCGTCGGGTTGGACGCGAAGAATGGGCTGCACATGATTCCGTATACGAACCTGGTTGAGCGCAGGTAAGCAAACCCTCGATGGGGTGTACATGTGGAGCTGACGATCGTCCATGTATGCTAGTTCTCACCTGCCTCTCGCTGCCGCCCAAACCTGGATTCGCTGGGCAAAGAAATTGCGAATATATGATGCGACTCGGATGCTGGAGGCGCACGACAACGCTAAACAAGCGTTTGACTTAGGACGCCAACAAGAACCCGCCTATGTGCGCTACGGGATTCCGCCAAACGTCGGCGCGCTCGATGGAACCTGGGTGCTCCATCCCAAGCTCCTTGGCGGTCAAAGGCGCGTCGACATCGTCATCACCGACGGGCAAGGCGTGCAGCAGGCCTTGAAGGCGGTTAGCCAGCTTAACAGGAAGAACCAGATCAATGCGCGGACCATGGATCGCCTCAGCTGGACAGGCTACATCAACCCCGTCCCACAACCGAGGGTCCAGCTGGCATACCACAACGTCAACTGTGTCTTGTTCAACCCAGCCGTGGTCCATAGTGTGCCAAAGCACGGACATATTGCGGCCGCACTGATTCCCCCCCCACCCGTTCAACCCTTTCGACCGGCAACGCGTCATCGTCATCGGCGCCGACACCACGCAATTCAAGAGTAAGATCGGGGAGTATGCTCAGATCATCCCGAACGCGACGGAGTTTCCAGATAAAATCGTTCTCGTACGGTTCCTAGATGGATCATTGGCAAAGTATCATATTGAAGCCTTGTGTCGGTCAAGGAACGAAGAGATCAATGCAAACTGTCCCTCGACGGTCTTTGTCTAATATACTCGCACGAATACACTACTCCCTCTGTCTTGTCAAATACACTCTCAGCTCAGCGTTTGTACGTCGTAGGATGCATACAATTCTTGAACGTTATTTGATTCGGTTCTTGCCCGTGGCCTCAATCTCATATTGCCAGTCAATACGCTGGCTCCCGGAACGCGCTTCTGAACAGAGAGAATTGCACATTGATTCGAAGACTCTAGTACATGATTCTGTTCTGAACCGGGGGCGCCGTAATAGCAGACCATACTCATGATCAGATACCGCTGGATGTTGGCGAGGTCGGATGCAACCCGTCCACGCCCGATGGTTGGACGCTGGAATGTGGCGAAATGGTTGAACTGCAGGGAACGGAGGAGGATCAGCGACCCTGTCGCGCATGCGCAGTGTTAGACCAGCGGTCACTTAGGGTCTGTAAGACGCGCACCTCCAGGCCTCGTCGACGCGTTTCAACCGCCCCTCCTGGTCCAACCACCGATTGTCGCGCTTGGTTCGTGCCGGGCGCGCCCCCTCGTCCGACTCTGCGTCCGAATCGTCGCGGCTATATCGCCCTCAAGCTCGTCGTCGCCGTCCAATTCAGCGGGGATAGCTCGGCGTCGAGTGCCTGAGCATTCGGTGGCCCGAATGCCCAGTCACCCGACGTCGAGGAGATGGTGGTGGTTCGGGACAAGAGCTGTATCCCCATTTGGTCAAGATCGCCGTTCGCTATATTTGTTGCTGAGACGGCATGTCACGTGCAGCCCGGCAACGACCGCCAGCCTTGCTTGAAGGCTTTCGAATGCCCACACCGTGGGCGGGTTTTGGCGGATAAGTAAGGAAGTGACAATGGGGCTTGGGGTGAGTTACTGAGCGAATGCAAAAAGAAGGTGGACCGGGAATCGAACCAAGGTCTTTCGCATGAGGGGGATCAACATAAGGGTTTAAAAGCGAGATCTTGCCAACTAGGCTAGGTGGAAGCGTTAGTACCTGCTTTTTGGTGGTCCATATCGGCCCTTAATTTGCCTCCAATTTTCAAGTTATAACCACGCGTGCGGGCCCGCCTGCAACTGGCGCTAATTATAAAATTATAGCTATAACTAGATCCTTTCGGATCCACTCTGGCTTGGAAAATGCTTGTTACTATACTATTCCAAGGTCAAGTCCGTGCATGCACAATGTGTAGGAGCCCGAGCAAAGGTCCCTGGACCCTGTTAAAATTCAGCTAAAATCAAGAGATGATTTTACTCATTCCTGGGCATGAAGAGTTGAAAATTGACAAACTTCACTTAGGAATATTACAGTTATATATAACTTTTAATACACTGGGGCTGAGTGTTGCAATGGCGGGACAGCTAGCTTGCAGAAGTTTGACATATCGCGAGGATAATTGACTTTGAATATATATGAAATGGTGTTAAGCGACTCAGCCAAAAATATCAAAGTTTAAAATTTATTGTGGTTATGCACTGTCTTTGGAATTATATGATTGCCCTTGAATTGAATGGCTCCTGGACACAAGCAAGACCCCCGATAGCTCTAGATCTCTAGTACCTATTGAGCATGCATGCATGAAGACATTTTATTGGGTAGTGCCTTTGTTTATGATTAAGACCATTGCTTCAGGGCATATATTCTCTCATTCTCAGCACATTTCTTGATTTGCTTATCTTCCTTCTCCTTCTAGTTGTCAGTTGTACATGTGGCAGTCCATGGCCTGCACTCTGTTCGAAGGCTGCTGGGCGGTTACAAACTCCTTCCAAATTGGGCAAAATGTGTGATGGGATTCTGTCCAAATGGGGATACATGTCACATCAGGAATCCAACAGAATCCTGTTGATCGATTGATTTAAATATTCCACTGGTGAGATATTGTGAAGGTATGTTGAACATATGGTGATGATATTCCAAATATTCCACTGGTGGAATATGTTGAACATATGGGTAACATATGTTGAACATATGGTGATAATATTCCGAATATTCCACTGGTGGAATATGTTGATTATATGGGTAAGATATGTTGAACATATGGTGATAATATTCCGAATATTCCACTGGTGGAATATGTTGATTATATGGGCAACATATTCGAAATATTCTCAGGATATTATCAACATATTTCACCAGTGAAATATTGTAATTTCCCTGCAGTGTGGGGGTGTGGTGCAGCCGTCGGGGACGGCGAACGAGCTAGAGGCCGTGAGCATACCTTTGGGGAAGGTGGAGATTAAAGACGTACCGCGCTTTATGCCAATCATGTGGGTGGTGGGCAAGCTCATTGTCGACGTACAAAGAAGAGTGCTCGGTCGACAGCATCGGGTTATATATGGCGGGTGGTGAATAACGTTGTGTGATGATTATCGAGGGTGAATGGGTAGGGTTGGCTAAATGGTCGTCAGGGTTTGTTCAGGCGGGGATAGTTGTTTGTGGACGCACATAAGGTATCTCTCATCCACGTCCAACGAACGCCACATGGCTCCCACCGCTGTCAGCCGGTCACAACCCAAATTCGGACGAATGCTCGTTCTCCCTCGTCTATCGAACAAATTTTCTGCATTTTAGAGGGCAGCTAGCTACATGTAAATTCTACTTGTGTGCAAAAGCGCGTCCCGTAGTTAGGTCTGGAAGCTGTTTAATTCACTGTCTGCCCATCCCTTTGTTTACAGGACTTAAGCTTTGGTGCTAATCGGCCTCGCTTTTTGCTCTTACTGTCGACATGAACACCAGGAAGTCGCAGAGACGCACGAGTCGTGCCGAAAACCTCCAGCGCAACCTAGCAAAGACCCTCAAACGCAGCTATGATACAGTCCGCGACAGTCCAAAGAAGCTAATCCGGGTTTTCACCCGAGACAAAAGCGGCAGCCCACAACGCAATGTTGGTTGGGGACGATTGGTCCCGCGGGAGTAGATTAGAACGGGATCACATTCACGTGCCTCACCCAATCTCTATCCGAGTCGGTGAGGTACGTGAATCGACCCATCGTGTATTCGTAGATACTGACTGCACGCCAGGGAGCTGTAGCTCACCAGCGTGCAGGTAATTCGACCCAATCTCTATCCGAGTCGGTGAGGGAGCTGTAGCTCACCAGCGTGCAGGTCCAATAGGTTATGAGCTCTACTTCGTCCTAGAACGACCGTAACCTCACGCCACGACTCGCCAATTCTCTTCTCGCTTCCTTCTGCGACCTCGCTTCTCCCGCGCGGTAGCCACGATGAACCCATCCATTTCGACTCCTTTTGACGAGGCGTACAACTCGCCGCTGGCCCACCGGTACCTCGACCCGTACACGACGCCCATTGGCCCCTACCGTGCCCCTGGAGGCCCGGAACGCGTCCAGCCTCCCCCGATACGCTCGTCCCGGAGCAATCCGTTCATCGCGCCGAGCGTCGCGTTCATTTTACCTCCCAACTCGGCTCCAAACAACGGCCCTCCTCCTACGCCATTCTCTGCCCCACCGTCCGCTGCCCCGTCTCCCTCGATGCCACCGTCGACCCACACGCCGTTTGGCCCTCCTCCGACCCCCTTCTACGACCCTCGCTTCTTGCACCAGCCGATTCGCGCGCCAGAGGTCGCGTCTCCCGTCCCCATTCACCCGCCAAACCCCGCTCTCGTTCCTGACCCACACGCGTATGCCCACCCACCGGCCCCTGCCCCCGCCCCCGCCCATGTTCCTCTTCCGCCGCCGCACTACCCGTACCATCCACCAGACGTATACCAGCAGCCGTACCTGCCAGTACGCGCTCCTGTTTACCACGTCGACACGCAGTCACGGCCCTTTGCCATCGCTGTGCCGAACTGGGCGGAGAGTGAACACCTCTCGTTGGTCGGCGCCAACTGGAACGAATGGGAGGGTCGCGTCAAACGCCACCTTGGCATGACGCCCGGAGCGGTCCGCTGGCTCGACCCCAAGGAACCCGTGCCGGACTCTACCACAAACGTGTTCGCGTACACGCGTTGGTTGGACCAGGACACCGTGGTCCGTTCTTTCTTGGAGTCCGTGTGTGTGGCGGAGGAGCGGGATGCAGTAGCGAAATGCACGACGGCGGCGGCGGTTTGGGAGACCCTTCGCCACAGACACCAGAACCGCGGCCCACTACACCAAATCAAAGTTTTCAAGGACGCGTTCAGCATCTCGTTCTCTTCCGACCCGACGTCCTTCCCGTCGACGTTGAAGGAGATCAAGACCGCGAACAAGGCTGCGTGGGCGGGCGGACCACCAACGGAGGATGGGTTCTTGACCGCTCTGCTGGTGGCGGCGTTGGGAGCCAATCACGAGGGACTGGTCGACTCGCTTCTCGGACGCACGACCCTCACGTCCGCGGATGTCGAGAAGGCCATCTTGGGCAAAGCGACAGCGAAGGGAGCTTCCTCGTCGTCCGCTACTGTCTTTGCTGCGACGTCGGGGAGGAGACGCGAGATATGCACGGTAAAGGGTTGCAAGACCCCGACGACACACTCGTCCGCGTATTGCATCCATCCTGGTGGTGGTATGGCCGGCAAGACCGTGGACGAGGCGCGGGCGGCTAGGGAGGCGGACAAGGCGCGTCGCGCGGGGGTGTCTGGTAATGCCGGCAAACCGCAAAATCATTTCAAGCGCGACGCGACGGGACGTGTCTACGCGACTATCCAAGGGAACGACTACTACGTCGACCAGATGACGACTCCGTCCCCAACGGACTCGACTTCCCCGCTTCCGAAAGTTCCTACCGCTAGTCTCGTTAACCTGGACACCGACCCTCTCCCCTCCGACGACCCTGTCTACCTTGCAGAAACGTTTTCCGTCCTAGACAACGCAAACATGCCGTTCGACTGGTCATCCATCCAGGTTAACGCGGCGACGTCGACACCGAATTTCCTTCTCTTCTCCGACACGGGCGCAAACATCCACGTCACTCCGTACATGTCCGATTTCATCTCGTACCGCAGTATCGCGCCTCGCAAGGTCGCTGGTTTCCAGGGATCATCTACATCGGCTATAGGTCTGGGAACCGTCCTAACGACGTCGTTCGTCCTCCGTGACGTACTCTACATCCCAGAGGCTACCGTGCGCCTTGTCTCGGTCAGCAAGCTCTGCGCGGACCTCGGTGTCGAATGCCATTACGACGCGAACGGGACCTGGATTACGGACGCGAATGGAGACGTTTTGTGCCGCGGAAAACTCCACAACCAGCGGAAGCTCTATCAAATTGACTGCGACCTTGTTATCCCCGATACGCCTATCGCTGCTGCTACGACTGCGTCACCTACTACTCCTACTACGTCCTCCGCCCGCGACCTCGACTCTTGGCACCGTCGTCTCGGCCACGCGCACCCACAAGCTTGTCTCGATCTGTTCCAGAACGGCTCTGCCACTGGTATGGACCTACTCCCTTCCCCGGTTGCGAACCCGTGTGACTCTTGTCTTCTTGGAAAACAGGTCCGCGCTTCAATACCGAAGGATAGGGAGGGGGTGAAATCGACGAGACGGTTGCAAAAGGTGTTCGTGGACCTGAGTGGTCCGATGAGTGTTCGGTCGCGGAGCGGGAACGAGTATGTTTTGAACGTCGTAGACGACGCGTCGTCGCACGGATGGTGTATGCCGATACCTTCGAAATCGAGCGCTTCTCTATATATGCGACGCTGGATTCTTGCGGCAGAGGCGGAGACGGGTGAGCGAGTTGTAGAGATCAACATGGACAACGGAGAGTTGAAGAACGATGAGTTCCGAACATGGTGCGCAGAGAGAGGCACTCAGATTCGGTTCACATCCCGGGAGACGTCCGCACAGAACGGCAAAGTCGAGCGTTTCCACGAAACCCTACACAACAAGGCACGTACCATGCGTATTGCCAGTGGCGCTCCCCCCGAATCTCTGGGACGAGTTCTACGTCACTGCAGCGTACCTTCATGCTCGCACTCCTTCTCGTTCTCAAGGGGGACGTACCCCGTACGAATCCTACCGACTCGTCAAACCCGACCTTCGCCATTTACGCGAGATCGGATGCCGAGCCTTTGTCCTTATTCCGGGCCACAATCCAAAGCTCTTTGTCCGCTCCCTCGAGTGTGTCCTCATTGGGTACACACCAAGAGCGAAGGCGTACCGATGTTGGGAACGCGGGACTGGGAAGGTATACGATTCCATCCATGTCCGCTTTATCGAAGCTGGACAAACAATACCTCTCAAGATTAACCGCGACTTGCTTCGGCGTCGCTTGGCAGAGTGCGCCGAGCAAGAACCGACTACAACCACTGTCCCGCTGGACGAGAACAACGATATTCGCCTGTCCACTTCTGACCTTCCTCAGGCGTCTCCCTCCGACGTCCCTCTCCCTTCCCTTCCTTTACCGACGCCCGCTCCATTACCGTCCACTCCCGCACACGTCTCACCGACCGTTCCAATAGGGCCTGCGCCCCCACCCGAATTACGACGTTCTTCTCGACTAAACGCCAACGCTGCAGAGGTTGATGAAGGAGACGACTCGGATTTGGAGATGGTACGGGAACGGAGACAGATCGAGGACGAGACCCCAGAAGATGATGACGGGGAGGAGCAGAAGGTGTTGGAGGCGTTGAATGCGAGCGTGGAGGAGGCGCCCATCAACGTCGAGTACCCCGACGACCCCAAGAACAGAAAAGAGGCGTTGGCGGCGCCGGACGCGGAGAGGTGGTTGGCGGGGGAAGAGGAGGAACTACGGTCCTTTCAAGACCAGGGTGTCTACACGCTCGTCCCTCCATCGGCTGTCCCACAAGGGAAGACTATCCTCAGCCTAAAGCCGGTTTACACGCGCAAACGGGACGAGAACAACGTCCGTTAATCGGCACAAGGTCCGCTACTGCGTCGGTGGCAACCGCCAAATCTACGGTCGCGACTACCTGGACACTACCTCGCCTACCGCCCGACTCGAGTCCTTCCGCGCGCTACTGCACGTTGCCGCCTCGCGTGGTATGGACTTGGAGCAGATCGATGTCAAGACCGCCTTCCTCAACGCGCCGCTGCCGGAGGAGGAACGACAGTTCTGTCGACAGGCGAAGGGGCACGAGGAGAAGGGGAAGGAAGACTGGTTGATGCTGTTGTTGAAGAGTGTCTATGGACTGCACCAAGCGGGTCGCTGGTGGTACAAGACGTTCAACGACGCCATGCTCGAATGGGGATTCAAACGTCTTCGCTGCGAGTGGTGCGTGTACTACCGCAAGAGGAACGGGGAGACCACCATCGTTGTCGTCCACGTTGACGACATGCTCAGCGCATCGACGACAGCCATTGGCAACGCGTCCTTCAAGGAACAACTCCGCTCAAAATGGAAGATTTCCGAACTTGGTGCGGCGTCTTTTTGCCTCGGCATTAGCATCGTCCGCGACCCGGAACGTCGTACGATTGCGTTGTCCCAAACCGCTCTTATCGACCGCGTAATCGCCCAGTTCGGCCAATCCAAAGCCAACCCCGCCCACATTCCCATGCTTCCCAAAATCCAACTCACACGTCCTGACCCGAACTCGATCCTGCACCCAGCAGAAGCTGCCCGACTCCTCCTACTCCCCTACCGTTCCCTTATTGGTTGCTTGATGTACATCGCAATCGGGACGCGTCCAGACATCGCCTTTGCGGTTGCCCTCCTCGCGCGCGGTTCTTAGACTGCTATCGCGAGGAGCACTGGCAGGCGGCGCTACAAGTAGTGGCATATCTCATGCAAACACGCTTGTATACGCTTGTCCTCGGAGGCTCTGATATCATCCTCTCGGGTTACTCGGACGCGGACTACGCGAATGACATCGACAACCGCAAGTCGGTAATGGGCTACACCTTCTCGCTGGGATCAGGCGCGATTTCGTGGGCGTCGAGGAAACAGAAGCTGGTGGCAGGTTCGTCTATGGTGTCCGAATACGTCGCGGCGGCGGAGGGAGCCAACGAGGGATGCTGGCTACGGAGTTTGGTGCGGGGTATCGGGGAGCTTGTCGAGGGACCCACGGCTCTACGCGGGGACAACGACGCGGCCCGGAAGATTGCGCACGACCAACGCTTCCATTCCCGCGCGAAACAAATCGACGTCCGGTACAAGCATATCAACGACCTTGTCGAAAAGAACAAAATCTCGCTCCCCCGCGTCTCTTCGCAAAACAACATTGCAGACGCCCTTACCAAACCGCTCCCTCGCCCTGATTTCGAACGACACCGCGAAAGCCTTGGAGTTCGACCACCCGGGGGTGTATAGCTCCGGGGGTGCACTAGTGCGAGCATGGGGGGTGGGTGTCCGCTGCACCAATCGGGGGGTGTGTTGGTTGGGGACGATTGGTCCCGCGGGAGTAGATTAGAACGGGATCACATTCACGTGCCTCACCCAATCTCTATCCGAGTCGGTGAGGTACGTGAATCGACCCATCGTGTATTCGTAGATACTGACTGCACGCCAGGGAGCTGTAGCTCACCAGCGTGCAGGTAATTCGACCCCAATCTCTATCCGAGTCGGTGAGGGAGCTGTAGCTCACCAGCGTGCAGGTCCAATACGCAAGCGGACACGGAGGGAATGCAATGACAGCCGGGCAGACGTGTGTGAAGACCTTATTGCTGCAGACAATCTCACTTACCACCCTTTGTCCCAGTTGTTGCAGGTGGATGCGCTCAATTCATCGGACAGTCTCGACACGTCAAACGCGTCTCAGCCGTCTCTGTTGGATCCCTTCCTCCATTCATTCACTCTTGCAACTCCAGAATATGCGCTAAACCCACCTACTGCCGCGCCCGGACATCTCAGTCTGGAATGGCAGCCTGCGAGCAATCTGCTCGACACCGATTTGAACTCGGATCCATTTGAGGATACCTTTGACGCAAGCCCGCACGCGCCAAACACACCTCTCGCTCCAAGGTGGAGATCTCCCTCCGTGGAAGAAATTCCGGACGAGGATGACGCCGCTTCAGCTACAACTTTCCCCTATTCCGCTCCCGCCTCTTCGCCTTCCCCGTCGCGTCCGCACACGCCATCTTCTGACCTTGAAGATGATCCTCCTCGCACGCCGAGCCCCAACTCTCTCAACGAGTTTGACTACGAGGAGGAGGAGATGGATGAAGATGAGCTGGCGGAGTTTCGGGCCGAGCTTGAGGCCCGTCGCGCGGACCCCGTCGACAGCTATCCGCGTCCTAGCTGCGGCAACCCATCCATCCTTCGAAACCAGCAGACGGGCGCCGATGCTGACGGTATCTATCGCCGGGCACCTCAAATCGTTGACGCCCGCAATGCAATCAAAGGGATTGACGACCGCCTGCGTGGTACACTGCGAGGCAATAAAGACACGATGTTCGGGCTTGCTGGCGTCGGCTACCACCCGCCGGAGGACGATGCCTGGACGCGCAATCGTCTGTGGGGCATGCGAGCTCTTTTGTGCCTCTACACCGACGTCAATTCGTTGACATATGGACAGTGGGGTAACTCGATGCTCCAAGCGGCGCTGGCGATGCACCGGGGCAAGCATTGCGCACGGGTTCTGGCCGTCCTCACGCGCCAATACATTCTCACTGGGGAGCTGCTGGATCTCAACCCATACGGACAATGGACGGAGAGCATGATGATAGACGAGGATCTTCTGGCGGAGGTTAAACTCTTTCTACAGTCACTCGGGGACCAAATCACAGCGGAGAAGTTGCGGGACTTTCTGCGCGATCCGGAGATCAAGCGCTGACACGGTATTGAGCGGGATATCCATTTATCGTCCGCATGTCGTTATTTGAAGGAACTGGGGTATCGGCAGGCGACATTTCTTTGTTCTCCCGCTCACAGCTAAATTCTGTTTGTAGGTTTACCTCTCCCAAGACGGGACAGTATGTGGACGGGCATGAGCGTGCAGATGTGGTTGACTACCGGGAGACTGTTTACCTCCCCGCTTATTTTGCCTTGCAGGAGCGCGTCTGGGTTTATGGAAACGACGGCGACATCGAGCAACCAGTACCGCAAGGCCGGCGCGTCGTCTTTTGGTACCATGATGAAAGTATTTTTTATGCGCACGACCGGCGTCGTAAAACTTGGGTCCACAAGCACTCCGGCGCAAAACCATACCAGAAGGGGGAGGGGTATTCTTTCATGATTGCGGACTTTTTCTCCGCCGACTTTGGTTGGCTGCGCCATCCCGAGACCGGCGACTCCGCGCGCGTCTGTATCAAGCCCGGCGCCAACCGCGATGGTTACTTCACAAACATCGAGGTTCGCCAGCAAGCCAAAACCGCGGTCGATATTGTAACCTCCGCCTGGCCCGACTACGAGCACATCTTTGTCTACGACAATGCAACAACCCATCGCAAACGGCCCGACGGTGCCCTCTCTGCCCTCAAAATGCCGAAAGCTCCATCCGGATCGAATCCACGCTGGCCCGACGCGAACATCATGGGCAAACGGGCCAAGCTCGGTCCCAACGACAAGCCGATCTACACTCCCGAAGGAAAGATCGAGACAGAGGACGTACCCATGACCGGCGCGCGGCTGCCAAACGGCGAACCGCAAGATCTGTATTTCCCCGCCGGCCACCCACATGCCGGAAAGTTCATCGGGATGCAGAATCTGTTGGAGCAACGCGGTATTCAGTGCGCTCACCTGCCGACACAGTGCAAAGGCTGGAAATGCGCCGATACCTCCCCTTCGGCGACTTGTTGCTGCCGACGAATCCTCTTCAACCAACCCGACTTTGTGAATGTCAGATCTTTACTGGAGGAGGAATGCGAAGCGCGCGGCGTTCAAGTCCTGTTCACTCCCCGCTTCCATTGCGAGCTCAACCCGATCGAGCTCATTTGGGGTTACGCTAAGCGCCTATACCGACAGAATCCCGAGTCAGGGAAGCAGGAGGACCTGGAGCGGAACACAATCGCCGCGGTGGATGGTGTCCCGCTACTGTTTATGCGCCGGTACGTTGCGTGAACTTGAAGTCGAGTGTGGCATGCGCATGTGTAACCACTTCTATAGGGCCGTAAATCGCTCCCATCGCTTCGCGGACGGCTATTTTAACAAACATCTCTCTGGTCCCGAGGCGGCATGGGCCGCAAAGAGGTACCATGGCCACAGACTGTTCCCTACAGGTGTACTCGAGGATCTTGTTTCTGCTGATGTGCGACAAACTCCATAAAATAAGTTCCAGACCTAACTACGGGACGCGCTTTTGCACACAAGTAGAATTTACATGTAGCTAGCTACCCTCTAAAATGCAGAAAATTTGTTCGATAGACGAGGGAGAACGAGCATTCGTCCGAATTTGGGTTGTGACCGGCTGACAGCGGTGGGAGCCATGTGGCGTTCGTTGGACGTGGATGAGAGATACCTTAGGGGAATCAAACGAAATTGCCAACCCAAGCCCAGAACCCTACCAAGCTTTGCTAGACGCCAGCATGTCGAATACTCCGGACGACAGTCGCGATACTGGACGGAACGTGAGCGAAGCAAGCCACTGCTTGATATGATACTGAACCAACCTCAACAGGTCGCACCGACGCAAGCCAAGAAACGCGGCAACCCCGGAGACTTCTGCACCGCACGCGTTGTTTGTCTGCAGAAGTGGCTCCCGGTTGTTCAAGACCATTTTGGCGAGGGTCCAAGCAAGACGCGAGGGACTGGGCCGGCCGCCGTCGTCTACAGTCGCGCCTACGCCGAGTACTGGACGATCTTTCCGCTAGGGTTGCCGTTGAAGGAATCTCCGCCGCACGACCAAACTGAACTTGCGCGCTACGTTATCAAGGTCAACACACCAGAGTTGCTCCAGCAAAAGAACACTATCGAAAAGGTGAGCAGAAGGCGCAAGTAGCAAAAGAAATACTGACCAGAGATGTAGAAACTATTCAACTGGTGGATGATCGCGGGCGGCAGCAAACCAAGCCAGCAAGGACCCGTTCAAAGACGTCTTGAGCGATCTCCGTCCCGCGACCAGCGCCAGCGCCGCGCCTGCAAAGACGCTCTGTGCTACATGCAGCAAGATGAATTCGCACCGAAAAATCGCGGCGGAAATGGAGCGAACCGGCGCGTCCAAGCTTTCGTCGCGCCAACAGATTGGACGTAGGTACAAGATTGCGAAGTCGCTCTTGTCCGAGGAGTCCGACGACATCAAGTCTCGGATTCGAGAAGCGGCGGCGGAGGAGCATGTCGAGGCAATGAAGGAATACCAAGAGCTTTCTTCGGATCGACCAAGCTCGAGCGAGGAGGACGCCGAAAGGTGCATGAGTTGTAATTGGCAAATTGATCGACCTGACGGGCAACAGGGCCAGGAAGGGGCTCGCGGCGGTTGTGCAGCCCTTGTTGGACCGCCTAGAGTCGTTGACGCGTTGCAAGCTGACGTTGCTGGTGGCGAATGTAACGAGCGGCGATGGCGTCCCCGATGTCAAGATTACGAGGTACGTGGTCGAGAGGAACCCCGATGACCGTTGCTGATCAGCCATAGTCTTCACAGCGGATTCTCGTCCCCCGATGTGCCCGACCATTGGAAGTTCCCGAAAGCGGCCCCAGAGCGGTTCGGCGAGGTCTTGAAGCAGTTTTCTAGCTTTATGGCGACGGCATGTATGTGGGTGTCATTGATCCAACGGCTGCCGACACTGACGATTGCGGCAGACCTAATCGACAGTGGCCAAGGCGTCGCCGAGACCGGGGCCTCAACGACCTCAACGTCATCGTCAGCCTCGCCCACAACTTCAAAGTCGACGGCTGAGACGGAGCATGGCACTCGTTCTCGCTCGCCTACTCCACTAGCGGATGCTGCATCGGCGCCGGCAAATTCGAATGGAGTTGACGGGATTGCTTCGGCTGAGCGCGCCCCAACCCGTCGCCAGGACGAGACGCCCGAACAGGCCGTGCGACGCGTCTACGGTCGTCGCCAGGTTCAGCCGACGACCATTTTAATGGATTCGGTCCTCGCTCTAACGCCGAAGAGGCAGCGCACTCGTATTTGGGAGCTGTCGACCATGTCCAGCTACGAGCTCGGCCGAGAAAACAATATAGCCCACAACAAAGCGCTGCTCAAGAAGTTGGAGTTGGTCGGGCCAGGAGGAGGGTTGGCAGGAGCATCGTGGGGTGGGGCCGAACGCCGTTGTTGGTTTGAGTAAGAAGGCGAGGAAGAGGGCCAAGGTTCAGGACGATGAAGAGGAACCAGGCGATGAAGAAGATGATGAGAGCGATGAAGAAGATGACGAGGTTAGGGAGGATGCCGAGGTTGAGGGTCCATCTCGCTCATCGACACGAGTGCGGAAGAAACCAGTAAACGTGGTCGCTCCGTTGACATCCGCGCACAGGGCCGACAAGGCGCGGGCCACGCTTTTGGAAGCAACCGATGCCTTCCCCGACGCTTGGAAGACAATGGTGGATTTGTGGTACCGGAACGAAAAGAGAATGGGCTTTGAGAATTCCGTGAGTGCGAGTTCGTTCGCGATCGTAAAACTGACCTGGACACAGCGTAAAACGCTTCCTGCTCGTTCACGCCCAGCCCAAATCGGTTACTGGGTGGCCCGTGCTCGGCCCGAACAGCATAGACCTGCCATACCCAATGTAAAAGCCTTTTCAGAGTCGGTTTTGGCTTGGTGGGTTTTGCTCAACCCGTCTTGGAGGGAAGGCACGAAGTTGTTGCGTGGCGATGGCGATTGGGGATGCCTGGATTGCACACCCGGTATCAACGGATTGTTCAACGTGCTTATATGCTGCAAGTGGTGGATCGAGGCCGAGGGTGACGCCAGCGAGGAATGGAACAAGTTGGTGGAGGACGTCAAGTGGGTGTTGGGCCAGATTGCTGGAGAAAGCCGAGATGGGAACGAAGAGGATGTTGAAATGGGGGACGCAAGCCTGTGCGTCGTTCTAATGTGGTTGAGTGAACGCTAAGGACGCTGCAGAAACGGCCAGGGAGGCTCACCGAAAGAGGCTGAAGAGAACATGGACATTGCATAGGGCAAGTTAAATTCTGTGGATTTAGTTTCCAGACTGACGATCCTAGGTAGGCGACGTACTTACAAGCAAGTCGAAGCTGAGATGGAGGGTTAATGAGAGAATTGATGATGGCAGCCTCACGTCCAAAGTCGCGTCCTCGACGCGTCCAGTTATCACAAAAATTGGTGCCCATTAACGTAGAGTCTGTAGACACATAATTTTTCTATCTGCCTGTGTTGGTGCTTGTCCGCTGTGCGTTCGCTGTTGATGTGTTGATCCTGCTGTTTACAACCTCCGTCCATCTTCAAGAACAACCAAACTGCAAACGAACGGACCTTCCTAGGCAGCATAAGCTTCAACAATCCTAGAGTCAGCTTTCGACCTTGATGACGCCACCACGCTCGAAGCTAACGCATTCCCCTCAAAGGTACGCCTATCCTCCTGGGCTTCCCGCTTGTCTCAAAGCGAGTTCAGCCAACCTGCCCCTCACCTGGGACCCGCCAAAATGAAGCAATCCAAGTTTCGAACTGCCCCATCGATGTACTCGTTCGCTGGCCTTGAAAGTGTGTGCTTGGCTCGTTTTCCCGCTATCCAATCCCTCACAGAAATGTTCTCGTCCAGGCGCTTCCGCTCGACCCCTTCGCAAATCTCGAACCCATTATGTTCCGCTTCATCGAGCTCTCGCGTCGACATCGCAAAGGGCCGTACGGCCAAGGAGGGGCTGATGCAGTACAAGAATATCGCGCAGAACACCAGTGTCCAGTCCATCGAGGCAGTCATCACCCGCTTCGTCACCCTTTCCGACCAAAAAGTCAAAGCGGCCCAGGAGAAGGCCGCCGTCAAGGTCGCGGTCGACGTCGACGACCTCGAGGCCAGCGAAACCCTGGAAAGCATCCTACTCGGCGCCGTTAGCGGTGACCAGAGCAAGGACCGCACAGATCGCGCTCTGGTGACTCCATGGCTCAAGTTCCTATGGGAGAGCTACCGCACCTCTTTCGAGACACTCAAGAACAACGCCTGCCTCGAGCATATCTACCAGGTGCGCCGCGTTCTCTCTGCCCGCTTCCTCTTGCTTATTGTACCAAGACCATTTCCCAACAAGCTTTCAACTTTTGTCTTAAGCACCAGCGCAAAGTCGAGTTCCGTCGCCTCTGCGAGACTCTGCGCCTCCATCTTTCCAATGTGGCCAAATACTCTCACCAACCGCATTCTATCAACCTCTCGGACCCGGAGACCCTCCAGCACCATCTTGACACACGCTTTGCCCAGCTCAACACTTCTGTCGAGCTCGAGCTCTGGCAAGAGGCGTTCCGGTCGGTCGAGGACATCCATAACCTCCTCACCATGGCCAAGAAGGCGCCTCATCCTGCGATGATGGCAAACTACTACGAGAAGCTCACCAAAATCTTCCTCATGTCCGGCAATGCCCTCTACCACGCCACCGCTTGGGGTCGATACAATGCCGTCCAGGTTCCTCCTACATCCAAGACTGCCGAGGACACAGCGCGCCTCGCAGGCCAAGTTCTGGTTAGCGCCCTCGCTGTTCCTGTCGGATTGGGGACCTCGGAACCGGGTCAAGCCCGTTTGACGGCGCTGCTAGGGCTCCCCAAGCCACCTACGCGCGCTGGTCTTCTCAAGGACGCGTTGGCTCGCGACGTCCTTAAACACGCACCCGAGGCGATTCGCAAACTCTACGATGTTCTGGAGGTTACGTTCGACCCTCTCACCCTGTGCGCGGACGTTGCCCGCTTCTCATCAGCCTCCGTGCGAGCGCCGACTATGCGCCGTACGTCCCGCTCCTGCAGCGCGCGGTCCCTTTGGTCGGCAAGACCGAGTCCATTGGCAGGACATAAACTTTGGCGTTCAAGGAGCACGGCGCCTTGACGCGCGTCCCCACCAACGCCGAGCCCGGTATCTCGAGCAGCTGTTTGATCTCGCCCGGCGCCTCGCAGATACCTTGAAACGCCATGTTGCGAGCAGCGCGATAGGTACAAGATACACGGTTCGCCCTCCGACTTGACCGTCCACCGCACTCTTAGACGCATCGCTCCATTCCACCACCTCCATCTTGATCGTACTCTTGCGGCCCCAGCGCTTCGCCATCGGAACGATCGTGGTCCATACACGGTTGACCGTCCTTGTTGCCCAGAGGATGTAGCTCGTTCATTTGCCAGCGAACGAACGCGTCGTAGTAAGGATGGGCGGGGGTTGTCAGAAATTGGCGACGCCAGTCGATGCGGGACCCAAAGGACATATGGTCTTCCTAGAAAACGTTGAACGGGGTCGGCGGACAGCGGGCGTACACTCACCATCGCGGTTGGCAAAAGTACTTGAGCCAATGTTGCGGGTCCGCAAACAGCTTGATGTCCTTGGTTGGGATGTCGATGGATTGCAGCTACGTGTGGCCGGGTGGTGGATTTGGACACGAGTTTGCCCTTCTTCGCCTTTGCCTTCTCGAAAGGGCCATCCTTGACCGCGGCGGCAGACTTCTCCTTCTCCTCGGCCTCCTCCGCCATCCGCTGCGAGACCTCTTCAAGGTTCTCGAAATCGGGACCAAACAACTCCATCTCGCGAACGAGTTTGTCGGCAGATGCCTATGTTACGCGTTATTGTAGTTGAGACAGTAGCAAAGTGCAGCCAACCTTGATAGGCAAACCAGTAACATGGGAGCTGTGGGGGAACAAGGTACGCTTGCTCAACATGCGTTGGTATCCTGCGGCGAACTTCGATGGTGAAGGCGTGTCCGAGATGCAGACTGCCGTTCATGTAAGAATACGGGGAGAAG
Source organism: Mycena kentingensis (nom. inval.) (assembly GCA_014461125.1). Taxonomy (NCBI): domain Eukaryota; kingdom Fungi; phylum Basidiomycota; class Agaricomycetes; order Agaricales; family Mycenaceae; genus Mycena; species Mycena kentingensis (nom. inval.). Next base: position 1,494,852 of record JACAZG010000005.1, on the reverse strand, counting down.
AACCGGGAGCAGTTCAATGGGTTGTGCAGATGAGGGAGAAGACAACGCCAAATTTCGCGTTCATGTTGCAGCGTCGAACGCAGGGCAACGCCCGCTGTCGTTCGACGACGAGAAATAGAGCTGCGGACTCTTCCCTACGCCCGGGCAACGCCACGGAGGTAGGGAAGGTCCAACTTTGGGCTGGGTGGTGGTTTGGGATAAGGATGCCGTGATTGCATCATCGTTTCTTGGTTTCGGACCACCAGCACACAACTGCTGCGCAACACGAAAACCGCCGGAACGACTAGAAATCCGCTTCCCCTCTGGACTGTGGCGCTGCCCAGCCAGTTTGTAAACGACAGTGGCGTTGCCCTGCGTTCCGTTCACCAGAAAATCTGCATGGATCAAGATCTAGACTTTATAACTCGCCCCATGGCCACCTCCAAGTAATTACAGCACTGGACTAGCAACAATCACTGAGCTTTTTCAACCAGATACACTGCTCGAGAACACAAAGCTTTTGTTGTATACGTATCGCAGACTTGGCCCGTTGGCCTACCGCGAACTGCCCTACCTGGGTATGCAATCATGGCCAAGGTAGGAGGAACTCTGGTGCTCCCGCAGACTCAATATCTAATGAATTCTAGTGTGATTGGGCCGTGAACCGGTCCAAGGAATGTTGGCTGGGGTGGTATAGGCGTCACCAAACACAACTGGACGAAGAGATTCAGGCATACCAGCTCCGCAATAACATCCCAGTAACTAAACCCGTGTAAGTGCGCGAAAAGCCCCGCATTGTTGATTATTTAGGCGCAGTAGGTTTGCATTCACCGACGACGATCAGACAAACCTGGTCCAATTCCTGGCCATCGAAGGCCCAAACCGCAAAAAGTCGCTCGAGTTTGGCCTTGTATAAGAAACTTGCTAAAAACGTGAGATTCTCTGTCGCCGTGCAATATAATCTAATTGAAAACCAGGCACACGGGACATGGCCCTGGGGTCCTCGACATTCGGAGGACAATTGGTTAAAGTACTACCGGGAAAATGCGTCCAAGATTGACGCCCTCGTAAAAAAGTTCAAGGGAAGCAACGAGCGCGCTCGTACCGTGCAAGCCGATGACAGAATGGACGTCGATTCCGAACAGAGCGAAAGGGATTCTGAACAGAGCAAAAGGGATTCCGAACAGAGCAAAAGGTTTGTCGATACGTGCTTGACACACATAATTAATGCGAGCCCTAGTCCCGAGCCAACCAAGACGGAGGAGGTCTCGTTCACGTTTTCCCAGCAAAAACGCGCAGCCAAACAGCAGCCTCCCCCCCGTTAAAGCCCCAGCCCTCAGACCGGCGGCGGGACAATCTTCTCAGCGCGACCCCGTTCCGAGGCAATTGGTTCCACCTATCGTGACTCTGGAACAGGCACAAAGCTCGAACCTGCAGCGCTCTCTCGTCGAAGAAGTCCAGCTGGAGCAGCGTTCACCCGTGCACGCAATTCAACCGGTCAAAACGGGCCCGGCGGTTCCGATCCCCACGACGCCGTCAACGTCCGGCACACTCCCGAGCTCCGAAACAACTCCCTTTGACTATCAGCGCGTCCCCGGCCGCAGCAGAATCCTCGTCGCAAGTGTGGACCAATGCGACACGCCCAGATGTCAATGCCAGCGTGCCCGGAGGCCAGCAAAAGCAAGTCATAGTCCGCTTGCCCCTCGCGCCCACAACGCTGCGGCTCCTCCATCAGATCGGAGTCGAAATGTTGCACGTTCTCGCAGCCCAGTTCGAGTGGAGTCCCCATGTCGTACTCAGAACCTTCAAAAGATGCAATGACATCAAGAAGACCCAGAATGCGCTCAAGGAGATGGTGGATGCAACTGGCGCCCGAGAACTTTCGCCTGTCCTGTACGACGACGTCGGCGAGGAGGAGATCAAGGTCGCCGAGGACGACGACATGTACGTGGAGCACATTGGGTTGCAGTTGGCGAAGGAAATGGCGACCACGCACGAAATCAGCACGAAGCTTGTGCTTACGGTCTACAAAAAAACCACGGACGCTTCAAAGAGACGGAGGCGGATATCCTGGCGATGCACAAAAAGGCGAATGCCGCCGCCGCCGCTTTATTGGACTTGGGCGATTAAATTGCATAGTTTCTTGGAGTTGTTTGTAGCACTCATACAAGCCGTTCCGCTTTTCCTTGTAGCATACGAAGCTGTACAATTTTCTTGGGGTCGTTTGTATCGCTCATACGAGCCGTTCCGCTGTTCCTTGTAGTATACGAAGATGTACAATATACATGTACATGCACATAGAATGAACAAACGAGCTGAGCTGCGTCTAAGGCTTAGGCTACGCTTTGACTCTCAAATGCAGGGCTCTGGGCACTTATCCGATCAACAGGAAGACAAAGGACTGATCAAAATTATCTACTGCTCATATCGCTGAACTGAACGGCCTTTATTATAGGCAGACACCAGTTCATCCCCATGAATGGCCCTTTCATACTGCGCTTGCTTTTCCTGCTTCTTTGCTTGCTTGTCCTGTTTTTTTGTCTGTTTTTTTAGCTCCTTTTCCAGCTTCTCGACACTATTCTTGTACTTTGTCTACATAATTTCAGTAGATTACTAGCAACTTGGCTATACGTACCGCCTCTTCCAGGTATGCTTGCTTTGACTCGGTGGCTTCCGAGAGATCCTGCCGTAGTGAATGAATCACTTCCCCGAGTTTGCCCTTGAGATGCAAGACTGAGTGTGGTTTACATTTGGCAGCAAAAGAAAACAGACCGTGTCTGTCAAGTACTGTTTTCTTTCTATAGAGAGCTTCTTTTCGAGATCTGCAACTGTTGCCTGTAGCTTCTCCGGCTGCAAATGAATTGAGGCTAGAGAATTGAAGAACAAACTCCTCTCACACTCTCCTCAGAGTTGGCTTTATTCAATTTGTCCTCCAACTCAGAGATTGACATTGTGAGCTTGTTCTTGAAAAACCATTCAACTTAATTTTATTGATATGATAAAACTCAAACCTTCTCCATTGTGCACAATTCGTGTTCCTCTGCAAGCTTGGTTTCAAGGCCTTTGATAGTTTGCTTCATGCTCTCCTGCTATAAGCAGACTTGAGAGGCTGAAGGAGTCAGACAAAGAACACCTCTCACATGGATGCTTGCTTCAGATTGACATTTAGCCAGGTTATCCTCCATCTCAGTCTTGAGCTTGTCCTCGAAAATTCATCTAATTAGCCCAGGGCTTTCAAACATAAAGAAAAAAACATACAACATCTTGCCTCGCCTGAGAGAGCTCAGTTCTCAATTCCGAAACTAGCAGATGCTTTGGAATGCTCATGCTCAAGATCTGTGGTTGTCATGTTCAGACCAGACTCCGTGTTTGACAGCTTGGTCATCAATGCACAAGTTCTCAGATTGATTGCACGTAAAGCAATCAGCCCTGTGACCAAGTAGGTCTTGGAGTTAGAGCGAGCTTGGGCAAGCTTGAGATGCAAATAATTAGGGATATCTCAACAGAAGAAAAGAAAGAACCTCTTTGTGGCTCTCGCTAGCTTCTCTTCTGAGGGCAGACTCTGTCGATGCAGCTTTGCGAATTTCATCTGCCATCTGAAGCACATAAATGAGCCCCTTGATAATTGCATTGTGAGCGCATACCGCCTCATTTGCAAGCTGTGCTTCAGAAAGAGATTTTGTCAAATCTTCCTGCACTTCTTTGAGAATTGGTCAGAATGAGAAGATTATACTGACAGCTTGAACATCGTGGTTCTGGGCAGCAAGGAGATCAATGCGCAGAGTTGCAATCTCCTCCTGGGCAGTTTGAAGAGAATTTTTGAGCTCATTCTTGAGGCTGTGTTAGTTTTTTTTTTTTTGTTGATCATGTGTTTATTAAACTCACAATCTCCGCAAGGTTGATCTCACCACTTTCCAATAGCTTGGATTTCAGAGCTGCAATATCTGATTTGAGTGTCTCCTCCAGCTAACACTGAATCAGATTTCATCTTGCTTTGCAAGATCCCCCACCTTGGAAATTAGTAAGCATTTACATGTGGCTCTCAACCCCATTTGCCCCCACAGCCACTGACCTATCCCCATTTGTGAACTTTCCCACCCCTATTTTCCACCCCATGGATTCTAGCTTGAAATTCAGAACAAACAAGTACAAACGTCAACACAGCCACTGATAGAGTCCATTTGTCAGCTTCCTTACCTATTGATGGAGCCCTATTTGTGGACTTTTCCACTCCTCTATTCCACTCTTATGGATTCTGGACCGAAATTCAGAACGAACAAGTACATCTTCCAACACAGCCACTGATCAAGCAACTTTTCCCAGTGTTTACTAGCTTCACATGATGTATTGTCAATATTTTATCCAACACTGAGCTTTAGCTACCAAATGTATGCACCCGCTAATATAGTGTTTGAGTTACACACTGTTGGAATCAATAGTTACTGATGCTCTCTGTCACTACTATTGATTGATGCACATTTCAGGCCATGTCAGATTATTTTATAGGAACTATTTGGTATATGACATGTGATGGCACACTGTGTACTCATGAGCAGATCTGCTATACATGTGGTACAGCGCTGATCCGGCCACAGATGTGATCGAGTCAAGTTCCAGGCAGCTCCTGGGAGCCTCGGCGGGCTTGGAGCCGCATCTGGCAGGCAGGAGGGCGCATAAACCTCCCCAAAATGTCAAAAGTTACCCGTGTGCTATAATATTCAGCGCTGGCCGGAAAAGTTACATGTAAATTGAGCTGTTCTCAACATATTTTTGCACGCCAGAACTTGAAAATGCACATGACTTCTGGAAAATGAGCATTTTAGCCTCAATTACTCTCTGTGACACTGTATTTCAGACCTAAATTGCCTGCAGGGCAAGCATCAAGAAAATCTGATGTCATGCAAGGTTCGGGACACAGATACCATTCACAATCATGCATGTACCAAATAGATTTATCCCATTTTATAAGGGTTCCGGGCTCCTTATCCAAATGCCGAGTCCCGGATGCCGGATTCCGGGTTCCCAAATGCCGGATTATGGACTCCAGGTTCCGGGTTTCCGGATTCCGGATTGCGGATACCAGTTTCGGCATTGAAGTCCTGGCCCATGCAACATTTACTACAGCTCTTTGTGTATTTTGTGAGCTTGACCCGTTGATTGCCAGGGAACACATGAAAACTCTGATTGTGCTAGTATCTTGCATCCACATTCAACAAACTAATCCCAGAAATGTTCCCACGGCCTTTCCTGTGGAATCGCCTCAATGGAATTGTCTAATATCTGGTTCCAAAATAGTGTTCATTAGTTTGGGCATATCAGAGCATATTAGTTGCGGCTCAAAACCAGGTTTTTGATACACATAATTTTCAAGCTACATATACTTGTTCCAATTGATTCGACGGCCGCTGGGGCTGCATCCCTAAAGAATTTAGGCACTGTGGTTACACTGAATATCGGGCCCAGAACCCCCCAACTAATATGCTCTATTGTACCGACTTCTTGATACATATGAGTTCTGCAGAATATTGTAGTGATTGGACCTTGATTCTTCTCACTGGGGGCACGAGGCGAGTCGTTTGCCACAAGTAGTAACTCAGGCGGTAGACAGGCATACAACAGGCGAGCAAAGAACAGACTCCCATGGCTGTCAGAACGGACTTGAACAAGTAATCTTCTCGATGCTGAGCATAAGACAACCAAACACATGGGAAAATGCTCCATTTTTGCCCAATTACACCGGGGATGAGTTCATGCACTGTACCTGGCCCTCGGACAATCTCTCGTCGCAATTCTCTAATTTTCTAACGGTACTCAACGCCATGACACGCCCATCACACGCGGTCGAACATGTGTTCGACGCGTGTTGCGGCCGTGAAAGAGGAATAGGATGTGGCATTCCGCCTGTTCACCGCTTGACCTCTGCTTGACCTCCGCCTGAGATACGACAAATGCTTTAGGTCCGGCCTTGTGCCCGCAGTGTCTTACGGAGCCCAATGGACACAGACTCATGGTCTCTGCATTACAGGTTACAAAGGCCGTCAGACTTGTGATAGCCACAGCCACTTAATAACTAAGCAGATGGAATATCTCAGTTGCGTTATGTTCTGAACCTACTGCAGAAATTATTGAAAATAAGGCTATAGGGCCGACAAGCGGCAAGGCCCGCTACCATCCATTATTGCGTGGCTTAAGTTTGCTATCTGAGCCAAATGCGCTTTCAGGGCAAGCACAAATTTATTTATTCTGTTTTGTTCTTATATAGCAGAAAATAAATGAATTTGAAAGAACCTTACTGGTGCAGTTACAATTGCAACAAAACCCGCCCGCTGGGATATTGAACCAGTAGAGCTTGAACCCCTTCAGCGCCTGTATGTAGAATTCTAGAAGCATTTTGTATCAGAAAAAGATATAAATTAGACCTTAGTAGATGTTATGATATTTGTTTTTCTGTGAAAGAGGTGAATGACTACTCAATTTATTTGGAGCATCCTATGTTATTCAAAGTCATATACTCGTTGGTGACGGAAGTGAACACCCAAGCAGCTTGTGTGGTGTCAAATATGATCCGATCAACTTCATATTACAGGGGACGTTTTGTGAAGTAGTTCCTGTCAACCACGCAAAATTTGGGGTCCATACAACACATGGAAGCGGAGGAAATTCAGGATTCCCCAAAATGGTCCAATTAGGCAATTATACCTGAACTCAGTGAAGGGGCAAACATGGTAGAATAGCCTTAGGTAACAAGATCTCCTTGACATCATGATCATGGTGGACATCTTTTGAAGCTAATTTCCACAATACTGGGATTTTTGCCCCGGTGGCATCGGTGAAATTAGCCAGAAATTGCAAGGATTATAGCGGACATGCGGGAAAGAAAGATCTCTTGTGCCTCAATGGTTGATGGTGTAAACACCATATTCCCAGGATTGAGAGTAAATTAATGACAGACAACAATACTTTTGCATCAAATTGATTGGATCATCTTTGACCCCCAAACAAGGCCCTTGGGTGTTCACTTCATCAATTTGATGCAAAAGTATTGTTGGAATATGACAAGCGCGAGAGCAGGCGATGTCAAGATCAGAGTAAGTTTACGATTGCACGGCGGTGAAGCTGTAAGTGTGTTAAGGCATACAAATGCCCTACACCACCTTTCAACTAGTCTCATATACTACACTCGAAGTACTCTGAAACATTCTGCATGATTCATGCGGAGATCCTAATGCTACAGTATCTGCTGTGCTCCCCACCTTGAATCATTTTTGCATTGTGCAAACAAATTGTCTCTTGAACCTTAATATTCAGCATCCATTGACAGACTGCGGATTTGGGGGTAGGGGGGAGGAATTCTTTTTGAACTTGTTAGGGACGGGGGCATTGCTGGCTCAAATTTGAGTTGTGCAAAGATCATGGTCCACATCAAGGAAAAATGATCTGAGTTTGATTGTTGAAGGGGAAAATTGATGACAAAGCAAGATCTACGCCGCCGCAGGCTGGCACCTGGTACGAGAATGTACTTCTTTGGAAAGCGCTGACCTGATTACGATCATCTTGGATCTTGGAGAGCTCTTGCTCAATTTTGCTCTAAAATTTGGACGTTCAGGTAATTTCAAAACAAGGACAGCTACCAACCTTATCCATCTTTATCCGAGAAAGCTGCAACTGGAGGCTCAAATTCTCACTCTCAAGCCCTGCCTATGCATTCATCAGTCTAGATTTATGGTTGATAATGACTGACCTTTGTATGGGGCTGATGATTATATTTGCGCTTGAAGTGCTGGGCTTGCTGCTTTGCCTCAGGCTCAGGCTTTTGCAATTTTTCTTGCAACTCCTAAATTGCCAAGTCAGCAACTTTCAACAGAGGTATTAGATAACACTACCTCTATTATTCTTTCCATGTTTGAAATCTGACCATCTCTTCGTTTGTCCAACGCTTCCAATGTAGAAACCCGAGTTTCCAGTTCCTTCTTCTCCTCAATTGCACGGGACGTGGCCTCTTGCTCCTTATAACGCAGCTTTTCTGTCTCCAGGAGGCGCTCATTGAGATCTTCAATTTCCTTCTGGAATTTCTGAACATCCTCCTCGAGATCTGCCACATAATTCTCCGTGTTGTCAGATGGTCCCCTGTCCGCATGCTCAAGAGATTTGTCTTGTGCTTCATGCAGGGTGCTCCGAAGCTCCTCCAGCTCCTCTGATAATTTGGCAATATACGCCAAGGTATTACTGCGTTCAGTAAGCCATTGAGCAATGATGCTCCGGCGTTCCAACAGGAAGAGGTGGCCAATGTCGAGACCAGGTTGAGGGAACAATGTAAGATAGCCATCGTGGTCAAGGAGGGCCTGAGGATATGACAATGTACCAGTGGTAGGAACAAGCCATCCATAGGTTGTCGCAAGATCATCGACAAGCTCTTGAGCAGAACCAGGTTCCATATCTTGCCTGCCAATTGCAAGGGCAGCAAAGAGGAACATTGCGATATATTCGCCTGCGGCCAAAAACGCGCCATTGTCATAACTCAACTCATCGAGGACCTCGTCTACGCCCCACATAGGATTGCTGAAGGTTAAACCCGTATTGCCCTGTAGTTGGCTTGCTTGTGCAACAAGAACAGCCCCATAGAACCGCCACCACAGAACGGGAATTCCGTCGTGACGCGGAGACGAAGCATCGGGCACATCAGGACTGAATATTCGTTAATTACTTATAGCTACTAATTACTGAACAACGCACTGCATTGCTCCTATGATAGTTGTGGCCACCGATTCGAGGAATTCGGGAATTTGAGTGTGTTGCTCGAGGGCAGTTGTAATCATCGGTGTTGAGAAGGAGGGCCACATCTGCGAAATCCAGTTGTCAAGGTTCTGGAAGCGCCGGACGGCCTCAAATCGCCGATCTTTCAGTATCTCGGCCAGAGTCTGCGCCATTGCGATGCGAGTTTATGTTGAACGTAGGGCAACGCCACGGACGTCAAAACACAGTGCAGTACGTAGGGCAACGCCAACAGACGTAGAGGATCGCGCGCACGATGAGGGAGGAAACAAGAGCTTATCAGTGGGAAATCAATCATAGATCTAAATACCGCGAGATTGATTCCGAATCCGTACATGAACAATGTCGTCTAAGGCTAGGACTACGCTATGCTGCACTAGCGACCCTCCCTGCAACCCACACTGGCGCCGAGATGAACCGCGGCATGTCCTCGTTCCTCGCGGTCTTCCAGTGCCACCTGCGGATGAAGCTAGAAAGCGGTTGAGTCTCAGATCTACGAAAAGGCAAAAACATTTACATTGAGATTGCTTCGGCGTGCTTTAGTCCGGTTCACGACGTTGCGATAGGGCACGGAGACTCCGAGTTGGACGACGGCGATTTCTCCAGGCCAAGACGGAACTCCCTTTGCCTTGCAAAGCAAGGACAACGCGGCGTTGCCCGGGGCAAAAGACGTAAAGCGCCCGGAGATAGAATCGATAGAGATGTCGGATGTCCCGAACCGACGACGATGCAGTCGCAGTGTTGCAAGTCGCCGAGTCCGTGTTGCATGGAGATGTCGAAGCAAGAGTCGAAGTCAATGGGCGGCAGGGCCGGGATGCGAACACTGCGTAGAATTGACAATAAACACCTAGTGCAAATATTAAGCATATACGAAATATGCTTAATATTTGCAAAAGCATATGCTGAGTATTTGCTTAATATTTGCACCCTAAGTAAATACTAAGCATATTTGGTATATGCTTAATATTTGCTTCGTATATGCTTAATATTTGCACAAGGTGCATATTTTGAATATGCTTTGCATATGCTTAATATTTGCACAAGGTGTATATGTTGAATATGCACAAGGTGCATATTGTCAAGTATGCACCTTTTGCATATTTTAATTGATGTAAGAATCCATCACTGTCAATCATTGGGATTCTGATTTGGATTCTCATCACTCAAGGCAAGTCACAGATGTCCTGCGCAAAAGCCACTACATGCTTAGTTTTTCCTTCTCACATATGAGACAATGTAGAAATACATCTTTTCGTAGTAAAGCCCCATGGTGCGGACGAGGCACTCATACGCGCCAACCTGGATGGCGACGGAGTGTCCTCACAGACGACCTGCATGATGCAGTTGCTCTTACACTAGTACTTTGTATCGGGGAGCGACCTGCTTCATGTTCAAAGTTGTCGCAAAACAAACTCGAGCGAGTTGTATACGGCATGAATGGCAGCTAGTTGAACGCATACGTTGGGCCAAGGCTCCTCCTTTCAAGCGCCGTAGAAGACGGCCGTATCTCATTGGCGCGCAGAGTCAACACTTGTTTCTGAAAATGTTCACGGTAACACCGCGACAGAAGGTGGAGACGCACTATGGACTCGCAAATGAAGCTGATGGATCTTTGCTCAACACCTCTGCAACCGCCAGGGTCCCGCGTACCTTGCCCCCAACGCCGACGATCCTGCGCCCGCGCAAGTCCTTACCGCCGTTCAGCGCCTCTTCCGCGAGGAGACTTTCATGCGCGAGAGCATTGCAAATGTCATCAGCGAAACAGGATTGGCTGTATAGATATGTATATTGGCTTGGATGAATGAAAAGAGCTCGAGCATTTGTGCAGGACATGTGTGACTAGCTTCAAGTGACAAGAATCCAAATCAGCATCCCAATGATTGACAGTAATGGATTCTTAGATCAATTAAAATATGCACAAGGTGCATACTTGACAATATGCACCTTGTGCATATTCAACATACACACCTTGTGCAAATATTAAGCATATGTGAAGCATATTCAAAATATGCACCTTGTGCAAATATTAAGCATATACGAAGCAAATATTAAGCATATACCAAATATGCTTAGTATTTACTTAGGGTGCAAATATTAAGCAAATACTAAGCATATGCTTTTGCAAATATTAAGCATATTTCGTATATGCTTAATATTTGCACTAGGTGTTTATTGTCAATTCTACGCAGTGGAAGCAGCATATTTTCAAGGGGCCCGTTTCCAGGTACGAGAAGGCGGCCAGCTGGTGCTTCGCTAGTTGCAATGTCCATGACGCGACCCGCAGAACGAGTGGCCGAGTAGACGAGAACGCGGGCCGTGGCCGTCGCCTGGAAGGTGGTCGGTCGAAGAAGGCGGTAAACGCGGGATAAAGGGCGCACCGGATTCTGATAGATTTGCAAAATGTTGTTCATGGGCTGCGTAGAGAAATACGAACGACTTCGAACGAGTCTTGCTGCTTATATCCTCAGAACGGCATGAGGTGATGCATCTGCCAACTCATTCGCAAAGGCATGCGTTCGGACTCGATTAGCGCGAGGCAGGTTTGAAAATACGTTCGCTAATGACCACCCTGACATCCGCCGAATCCTTGCGCAAGACGCGAATCCCTCCGGAGACTTTGGCAGAGATATTCTTTCACTGCCTGCCTGCGGCAAGAGTTAGAACGTGCAAGAACGAGGCTCCGGTTGTGCTCACCCAAGTTTGCGCATACTGGCGAGATACGGCGTTGTCATCTCCTTCGCTCTGGTGCTCGCTTTCGGGATCCCTCGGCTTCCTGCACGAGTCCCGTGAATTTGTCTTGCAATGGCTGGGGCGTGCCAGGGCATTGACTATATCGTTGACGATAAGCGCGCGAGCTCGAGCTGGGTCAGCTCTGCGCCTTGGAGCACCGTCTACAAACGGAATCAGTAAGAATGTTCGAGCACAGTTTTGTGGATGATGAACGCGAACAGGACGTACCCGAGTACGATCTGAGTTACCTCAAAGTGTTTCTTCCCCGAGTATATCGGCTCGAGATAGATACCGAGTGGCCATTCTTCTGGACAAGCGTGTCCCGCGACATACTCTTGGTTGAAACCGAGAGGTTTCCTTCCTTGACCGCGCTCTCGGTGACCGCACCAAGCGCAGAAATCGACCGTATTGGCGACTTGCTCGCGGCTTCCCCCGCACTACGCCGTTTAGAAGTGCATGTGGTCGGCGAACCCAGTAACCCAACTGCTCATCACCGTCATGGGCGATTAACACACTTTGGTCTCCATTCCGAGAGATACGGCGTCGTCCCTGCGTTGCTGAACGCGTTTACATTCCCCGCTTTGACTTCTCTGTCTTTGCAGGGAAGACTTGACGCCCAAGATGCGGCGCGGCGGAGTCTCGAGGCATTCATCGAACGCTCCGACTGCGTTGTGAGCGCGTTCTCGCATTGCGGCGATGATCCAGACGTCTACCTCCGTGCCTTGCCACATCTCCGTGAGTTGCACTTCGAAACGCAATCGCGTTGCGACTGGGAAAGCTTCGTCGAGATCCTGGACAATGAAGGGGCATTGCGCGAGCTCGAGAAAGTGCAGGTCAAGCTGGACTGTCTGTGGACAGCTCAGTACTATGAGGATGAGGAGACAGACGTTTACCCTCAGTTGGCTTCGGCTCTCGCCGTCCGTCACTCGACAAATCGTTTACGGAGCTTCCGCATCTCCATCCAAGCCGAGGATTTCGATTTTTTCAGGACGTTGCGGAGCCCGTACCGGTATCGCCTCGACGACTGGATGCCCTCGCAGACGACGCAAAGTGCCTTGAGGAAGCTCGTCCTCGGCGGGCTTGACTTCGGGATACGCGTTGACGCGGACCCTATGCATGTCGAGCTGCACGCCACGTTATCCAAAGCAACAGGCGAGGTCTACGACGTACACCCATTGTATCTGAAGTTGATTGTCCCGTTTGTAGTTGAATTCCCCGGTAGTAATTGATAAGTTTTGTCTCTCCAGTCAGCGCAGAACGCAGGGCAACGCCGCTGTCGTCCAACGACGATAAAGAGAGCTGCGGAGTCGTCCCTACGCCCGGGCAACGCCACGGAGGTAGGGAAGGGCCGGGAAAGGGGAACTTGGCGATGCTTTGTGGTGGTTTGAATTCAGAGGCAGGTGCTTGTGACACCATCACCTGCTCTCGATTCGAACCACCATTCTCGGCGCGCCGACTCATCTCTACGTCTGTGGCGTTGCCCGGACGTGGGGTAATCGACATTCTTGCTGTAGAACAACTGCGGCGTTGCCCAGCTGTCTGCTAACTCGGCTAGTTACCATTCCCTCTACCAAAGTCGAGGGCAATGTTTCGGAGAACGAGCGCGTCCTCTTAGAGTGCATCATTCGACGCTCTAAGCACGTCGCGATTCTTCCAGACTGCATTGGCCCTCTCAAAACCTCGCTTGACGCCTGTCACGTCTGCGACCCTCACTTGACGCGTCTCGACGCACTCGACGCGACTAATGTCCAGGTCAACGCAGTTATAACGTGTGGCCCGAAGCAACCGTTCCTCGGTCACTCTCTGGCGCCCCCGACTCGCGGATTTCGCCCAACGATTGTGAAAGAATCCGACTACTCTCTCGCACGATGATCTTGGTCGATTCCACAACTCTCCTCTTACCCTCATCGATGTAAGTGCCCATGAGTACTCGTGGCACGGCCGATCCTGACTCTCTGAGGACAGCAGCTGCGGGTCCTTACCTCCTTAAACTTGTCTGTCACCCAATTTACGATGCACGAACGAACACACCCAGAGACCGCGAACATGTAAAGCGCACGCACAATGAGTAGCGCGATCGTGTAGTAAGTCCTGTAGATGGGTGGAATATTACAAGATAGCGAACCTTCGTCGTGAGCCTCGGCCTGGACACAGTGAGGACCGAGACTCTTGTCCACTTTCGCCTTCTGGACGACCGTTTTCATAAATCTACTCTAGATCTCACGTCTCTCCCTAGGTTGCTCGTCAGCTTCGTCAGCTCGGATCCGGGAGAAGCGCGCCGCATTCCTCGATCTCTGAGCCACAAGTTCAAGGCGCTTCACAGCTGATTTCTGCGCGGGGTTGAACACACTGCGGAGAAAACATAATATAACCTATGGGTATATGTGAAGCATATTTTGTATATGATTAACATATGCTCAAACATATGATCAGCATATAACCTATGGGTATATGCAAAGCATATGTGAAGAATATTATATATATGCTCAACATATGCTTCGCATATGCTTTACCGCGTATTTGTAGGCGTAGCCGTTCCAGAGATATTTGCAAATTACTATGGCATGTGGCAGCCATGAGGCACACAGTAATTTGCGAATATCTCTGGAACGGCTATGCTTACAAATACGCGGTAACTTGCGTCTTGTTCCCCTCGTTCTGCGCTACAGGATCGACTCCTCAAAGAGCCCAGGGGACCCAGTAACGACCACGCTTCACCATGAGGACGAATCCCAATCAGAATCCTACCATTCATTAAAATATGCTTTGCCTCATGCCCTGAGCATATGTTGAAGCATATGCAAAGCATATGTTGAGCATATATATAATATCCTTCACATATGCCTCGCATATACCCATAGGTTATATTATGTTTTCTCCGCAGTGACAATGGCATAGAGCGTAAATTCGATACATGAGTATGTACAGTAGCTAATCCAATGGGACCTTCTCAGCGCCGAATTCCTGCGCGTCGACCTTGCTATCGTGATCTCTCCCAAGGTCGTTCCCGCCAGCTCCGTCCGATTCGCGCCGTGGGGACGACGCGCCAGCAATCTTGCGCACCGTCATCTTCTCGCTTTCTATCCCTTGTTCGAGCAAGTGCACTCAGATGAATTGCAAATATCTCCGCACCTTATCGGGGAGCGATTTGAATTCATTCACGCACTTGGCCAGGCGCGGGTCGGCGCGGGATGGGTGCCGGACTGTGTTCGGGGCGGATATTTCTGGGTGGATATTTAAATGTTATTCACCTTGTTCTTTAATGCCTACTGATGTACAATAATCAAATAGCAGAAAAATAATATTGAGAAATCTGAAAAAAAGTACGGACACACGCCAAATTAGGAATTTCCAAAATAAATTGTTTTGAGGCCGAATATTCGCTGTTGCCGCCTGCGGCGTTGCATGCGCGATTCCATCAGCCGCGTATCCCTCCTCTTCACACCACCACCACCATTTGCTGGCCTTCGCCGTCCTGGGGCTCGTTTTCCACATCCATTCTATCCATCTGTCAGCTCGCGTTGATAGCGCCGGCTCGGATACGGACCGCGCCACCTCATTCTTGCCAATGCCTTGCATCGAGCTTCCGTCTTCGTCGTCCGACCTGTTTCTCATCAGTTTCCGTTCGCAGTGACGCGTACCACGAACCTATGGACCGTGTCTGCATCCTCCTCTTGCGCTTTACGAGGCGCACCACCCGCGCTTCTGTGATCAGACGTGGTGAGCGAAAACTCACGCATGTATCGCCCGCACTCACGCTTTCATGGAGCGCAGCGTCCAAGCAACGTCCTCAAGAGTTGTCTTCCACTTCTCGCCTGGCTGACCCGCTGCTGCCTCCCACCACCACCGAAGGCATACGAGCACGTTGTAAAGTCCGTTGATGCCCGGCACATCCTGAAGAGCCGACCAGTCGCCCCCCCCCCGCGTGCCAGCGTACATCCATCGCCCTGCCGCCATTTTGGATTTATGGCGTGCCACCACGCAAGAGTCGCCTCGCCGAACTCGGTACTGTTCTCGATGGTTGGTTTGTGTGGGTCGGGACGCGCGCGTTGTACCCAGAAGCTGACCTGCGCAGGGCGTAGCTTTGCGGAAAACGTCTTGCGCTATCAAACACCATGAATATAGCAGCTTGGAGGTATGGGAGAGACGCACCGTCGAGATAAAGCCCTGCGCCTCTTCGTGTTCGTACCACTCGGACACTACCTCGTTCCAACCTGTCTCGGCCCCAACTTTGCTCTCTAGTAACGACGTCCTCGCCTTCGATGCCCACGCGTCGTCTGGTGCAACGGTTTTGGGTCCCGAAGTTGCCGGGGTCTTGCGGACACGCGTCGATTTACGCGTCGGAATCGCGGCATCGCGTTGGGGGTCGTCGGGCTCTTCATCGTCGTCGGTGGTATCTGGCTCGTCGTCGTCCTCGCCGTCACGGTTCCAGGCTGCGCCGTCTAGTTTGGCGCGCTTCCGCGCCGAGATGGATGCCTTCGGGAACATGTTTTTGGCTCCGCCCCATGATGCGAGCCCTCCCTTCCCAGTCAAGCCGAGGTCGCGCAGGAATTGTTTATTCCGCACGATATTATTCTCCCGATCGAGCTCATACGGGGACATTCTTGCCAGTTCCGCGATACGGTCCGTTCGCGCCGCCCCTCTCAACGCAACCACTGACGCCACCAAGAATTTGCCTGGGATCGCTCTCAAGGTCTTGAACAGCTTGAGCTGGTTGGCAGTCGGCGTAGGCGCAAATGGCATCTGTGCGGCGGGAAGGCTCTGCGCATCAATCGCCCCCGACTGCTCCGGCGATGGAGAACGCGTTGAAGCTGGGACCATGTCGCCAAATGGTTGCTTCGACGATGTTGAAGTCGGGGACGCAGCGGGTACACTTCCATCACCGGCCGTTGGGGAACAGATGGTGGTTGCTTGGATCGGCTGGGGCGTCGTGAGCTCCTTGGGCGTCGCGGGTGCCTTAGGGTTGCTCTGCGGGGCCAGATCCTCGCTGCGGGACCCAGGGCGGGTTGAATTCGACGGACCGGCAGATGTTGGCGGGGGAGAATTGTCCTGCGAGGAAGCCGAGGAATGGGACAACGCTGAAGTAGATGTGGTGGACGGTGTCGTTGGGACCACGGGAGCCGATTCGCCGTGGTCAATCATGTCTAGTAAGAGAAATCAATACTGCGCAAACGAATCCATCCCGGACTTACAAGCGTTGGCGACAAACGCCGAGAATCTCTGCGTCACTATGTCGTAGTCGGCAGGGGAGGCTTTGGGGAACTTGCGGTGAGCAGGCGTTGTCTCTTTCCCGTATCCAGCATGGAAGCTATCCGAAATTCTCAGGTGAGCATTGCTCGAACACCCAACAACAAAAAGGCTCACCTCGTTACTCGGACATCGGGCTTGCCCATGACTGTACGGACATTGGCCGCCAGTAGCGTCAGCTCCCCGCCCACATAGCTTTGCAGCAGATCCAAGAAGGGTTGAGCTACGATAGCGATTCTTGCGCGAGCCCTGGCCAACATCAGAAGGTTTGAAAGTCATCCAGAATCAAAACGTACATGTCCTGCTCGTCCTCGTTCCGGCTGGGCTGCGAGCTCGAAAGAAAGTTGTACTCCTCCATGGCGTCGCGGTACTCGGCTTCGACCTCGTTGAGAACGCGTTGTCTGATTTCCTGCGGCTCTGCGTTGTACAGACGCGTTGCAATAGCGTATCGTTGTCCGATGGTATCTCGGGCGGGTTTCCCCGCCAAACCCTCCGCATCCATCTCGCGATCTTGGAAGAGAATTCGTCCAGCTTCATGTAACATTGGACTGGTTGGAGGCGCCGAGGACGCTCGGGAGGAGCTCGCAATTGGCTAACGAAGCCCGCAAACGGATCCTTGACGGTTTCCTTGCTCTTGAGACGCGCCCGTGTCCACCAACCGATGAGTTTCTGGGTTAAATAGGTCAGTGCATTGCTTCAAAGGTGGCGGTTATATGTACTGACCTTCTCCACGTCGCGCATGGCCTTGCTTGTCTCAGGCGACTCGGGGAGGTTGTACGACGACAGTTTCGTGGCATCAGAGGGTGGGTCCTCACGTAGAGGCAGTCCAACGGGAAAGTGCGCCCAATAGTCGACAAAGGCGCGTTGATACGGATGGTCGGCGGCGGATTTGTCGCGGGAGCTCTGGCGCTTTGATGATTTATCGAACGACTCCTGCACGGCCGGCAGCCAGCGCTGGAGCCACTCGAGACGCGTCGCAGAGAAATCGCCCGGGTTACCGCGCTTTTTGCGCGCTGCCGGGTTTTGCGGCTGTATGAGGGTCGAGGGATCACTTTGCGGAGGCGCCGGAGTGGGCATTGCAAGTTGGAGCGGTACGATGAGCTGAGGGGGCAGTTTTGCGAAGCTAGGTAGATGGAGGCAAGACGCAACACGCAGTTTGCATGCGCGTTTGTTTACATGATGGATTGTACCCGAACTGCTAACTTGCATCTCGAGTTCATGGTGGAAGCTCCAAATGTCGACGACATCTCTCCAGGCTAGCGCGCATCCCCTTACGCTTGATCTTCGCATTCTAAGACTGCGCGCGCGTCTGGTCCACGACTCGCACACCCGCAACGAGCTACACGTCTCCACTGTGCCTGAGCTGTCAGCGCCGCAAAATTATTACTATAGGGCGTCAAGCAAGATTTCGGGCGCAATCCTAGCTTGGGCTTTTCGAAACCAGCGTCAGAACCCGATGGAAACCATCGAGATATCGGCGAAGACATGCCCGATTCATAAAGAGCATCGGCAGATAACCTCACGCTCGAAGGCTTTCTTTCCTCCCCTCTCCAAAATGAGCGACGAGCCCTCTCCCATTGACCACTCAGAGACTGGTTCTCCTGGTACTTTGCTCATCGACATTCTCCGCCGTCCCTCTGACCTCTTCCTCAGAGCGCCCACTAACGCCGTCTGCCGGCACGTCGCCAGCGCTGCACTACAGCCGCTCTTCCTGTAGGGTGCGGCGCAACTTGTTGCGCTCGTCGTACTCGCGCTCGCGCAGCTCGTCTCCCGGTACGTTGCCGCTATACCGTGCCTCTTCGCCACTACCAATCCCCCACTAGATCCAGCGTATCTAAAACAAAAGGGTATGTCCCCATCGACAGACAGAACCTACTGTAACGCAGCCCGCAGCTCGATCCTCAAGCCCCGCAGACGTCGAATCCGAGGACGAAGAGGCATCGCCCGAGGTCCACAATGGCGCTAGTGTTGCCTCCAGAGTCGACGCCGACGGCGATGCTGACCATGGAAGTACATCGCCCTTGACTGATACCTACGTCAAAAGCGACACCCGTGTCGCCGCCCACCAACGTCGCCGCCGCTGGCCTCGACGAGGAGGATGTCCCCGAGACGCCCCCAACTTCTCAAGAGCTCGGATTAGCGTCCATCATTGGTGCGCCGTACTACTCTTTATTGCCTTACCCCGTTGGCTCATATTGTTGGGTGGACCCAGATCGTGACGAGGACAGTGTCCTCGAGACCTCTCGCGACCGTCCTGTGTCGCCAACGTTCACCGACGTCGAATCGTGGCCCATCATCGGTGCGCCTCTTTGTCTGTACTTTTTGTATTCGCTAATTATTTTGGCCAACCCAGATCGCGACCCGTTCCATCTCGCAGGCACAGCGCTCGCCACTCCGTCGGGAAAAGACGGGCGAGCGCCGCCGATATCGATTACACCGAGGCTCTCAAAAAGGCGCGAGCAGAGCTCGAAGCCAATCCCGAGGACGACGACGAAGTCAATTCCGGTTCGTGGTCGTTGGGCCGTGCCGTCGCCTCCACTAACTTCCATTGAAGATCCTCTCATACTCGTTCGCAGCCAGCTGCTTGCCGCCGTCCAAAAGGACGCCATGATTCAAGCTCTGACCAACACGCACGATCAGGCGCTCCGCGACATGTCGCTCATCTCTCAAAACATCAAAGCCGCCCGCAAGGAGTGGATTGCCGTCCAAAACAAGAAGGTCGACGTCATCTGGGACTACGGGCTTGCTGCCTACGACGAAGACAAGCCCCCGGCGGCCGCGAGTGATGCCGAGGTTGCCGTCGCAAAGCTGAAAGCCCGTGCAGCGTCAATCGTCTTCCGGGAGCTCAACAGCGAGACGCGCAAGATTGCGGCGACTGTCCAGGATCTCCGTCGCGAAAAGAGCGATAATCACAGCTTACGCTGCGCTCTCGAGGACCAGCTGGAGCTGGAGAAGGACGCGTACGAAGTTGAGTGGACGGCGGTCTTGGATGCGGTGGACAATGGTGCCTTGGCCGAAGTGTGAGTCGTCTAGCGATAGCTGTCGTTTGCCAAAAAAAAATATGTATATACGCGTTTCTTGTCCTCCGAATAGCAGTACTTGGGTTGTACGTAGACTACGGAGATGAAAAAAATTGTGCAGAGCGCGATGGCTGGTGTTCAAACGCGTTGGTTGTCTTCTGCGACTGAGCAGTAGTACTCGTCGAGTTTTACCATGTCCGCAGACAGCGGAGATAGGAAAATTGTGCCGAGACGATATCCGTCGGAACGTGTTCAATTGTGCCAGCACTTTAGCCTGCCCGATTTTTACGAACAAAGCTTCAGCGAGTGGCTTCTGCCGCCACCGAGGCTCCCGAACGCTGGCCAAGTTTCTTTCAGGACCCCGAGTCTGCCTTCCCGACACGATCGACGTAGTTTACACAGAGTTATAGAAGCAAAGCGGCAGAGCGCAGGAGAAGGGAATCGCGATTGAGGGCGCCAGTGATGGGAAAACGATGGTCTCTCCCGATGGAATCGCGTAGACGGAGAGGAAACGCCACTGCGGCTGTGCGTGACCAGACGACTCAAGCTTTCCTCCCACTTACCATCTACCTTGCTTTCCATGTCTGCACAGCCCAACATCCTCTACGCGCTGTACTCTTACCCAACGGTGCAGTTGTCGGTTCTGGACCAATCCAAGTGCGTGTTCTCGTTTAAATCAATGTATTCGTCGTCTGACTATCGTCTCCGCGTCTCAGCGAGCACTTTATCTTCGTCCACCTTCTGCGCGAGAGGGCTCAGCATGAAGCCGCCCAGGGAGTCAAACGACTAGTTACCGGTGCGCCGCGCTCCAGTCTTTGTCTTTTCGTACATCGCGATGCTGAATACGGCCAGCTGGCGAGCTGCAGGTCCTCAAAAACCGCGAATTCGTGCAGCTGCTCGATGCCCAGGCCTCCGCGCACGGATTGCGAGACCAGGTGGCTGCGCAGCGTGTCCAGGCGGTCAAGAAGTACTACGAGGGTGAGTGTCGTCCTTCTCGGCGCGGAAATGCTTACGAATTCACCTCAGATCTCGCGATTAGCGCGACCTCCGCGTCGACCCTGCTCTTGGGCAACATCCAGGCGTTGTCGATGGTTCCGATTGGGGGAGGAGAAGAGCAGGCGCGCTTGAGCGCGTTTTTTATATCGGTGCGTGGTCCTCTTCTTCCCTGGCTCGAATTCATCCGCGTACAGAGCGCATGCGCGTCTCCGAAACCCAAATCCAAGCCATCCACGATCTCGAGCTGCTCGGCACTCGTGTCAGCTCACTTGCCCTTCGCTGGTTCGACGTGGACTCGACCTTTGCGCCGCTCATTCGAGCCCAAACGCGTCAGCTCAAGAAATTGAAGGCGAAGTTTAGCTCGCTCATGGCTGCTCACGAGCTAGCGAAACAACTTACGAACGCAGCGCAATCGCTGTCGACCGGCAAACGGCTGAAAGCAATGGCTGACGAGGACGCGCTGGACCAGCAGTGTGCCCACGCGTCCTCGTGAGTACTTTGCGGCTGTCCAGGTACGGGACGCGCTCTACCTCGTTCACGAGTGCGCTCGAGGTGTCGCTTGCGGGCCTAGCCAACGCGCTCTGAGGGATGTAAGGTGTCGAACCGCATTCAGACGGCCAGTGCGTCTTATTCTTGATTTTACAGCCCCCGCTGAGGTCTATTACAGAACGATAGTGTTGCTTGCATTTGGGTTGGTCATGGAGATGCCCGCAATGTATTGTGCGGCCCTTGTGTCCGTGTCGTTCCTAGCTCCGCTTCGGTCAGTCTTGGCTTGTAGCAGAAAGAAATTTTGAATCTGACCGTCCTCGATACACACCGTCCCTTCTGTTCCTTTCGTCTAGTGGGTGTCGTCGCCACCAGGAAAGTATCATGGAGGTAGGAAGCAAGTGGCTCTCTTCTGATGAGTCAGCTTGTTACGGTCTCGATATTCGGTTGTGAATTTCCATCGAGACAAAACTCGTTTTTGGCTAAAATTCTACAGGTCATCCTGAGCTCCCGCAAGCTCGTGGGCCACTCTAGACCCAGTTCTCTACCGGAAAACTCGGCCACAGACGAACTAGAACATGGTAAGATTTTCAACGACGCTCAACTTGAACGCAATGCAGACCAAGCGCTATATAGGTTTGGGCGTATATGCTGCGCTACTTGCGAACTTGGTTCCAACATGCGTAAGATACAGGTAGGTCTATATAACTCATGGTCGGTCAAGGGACGTTATTATTGACAATTACCACCTCTTTTAGCCATGCACGACGATGCACTTCGTTGTATTCGACGAACCACAGAATCCCGATGGAAATCCGTGGGGTCAGCACCCGTGCATCAAGCTCGCTTTTGACCTGGACTACATCCTTGCCACATCCTGTCTGCGTGCGTTGTCCGCTGAGCGATTCTATTCTAACCAGTTCTACACAGGTATGGGTCGCCGCAAGAAACACGCTACCCCCGCCGCAGCGGCTGCCGCCCAGCGCTGCTGCGACTGAAGTACGAGCAGAGCGACAAGTACGTCTGACGGTCCTCTCCCTCGTTCTGGGCTGAACCAGCAAGCAGAGGCAAAGACACTCGCGGCCGCTATCGCATTAGGGCGCTACCCCCGCCTTCTGGGATCCTCGTTCTTGCCCGATGCGCCCGACTTGCCTCCAGCCGTGCTGGCCAGATCGAACCCCGACATTCCAGTCGATGACCCAAAGTTCCAGCTCTGCGCTGGGGGGCAATTCGACGACATCTTTCCATACGACATTCCTCCTCCCTATGCAGCCAATTACTTGACGACGCGCCCGTTCCCCCGACCGTTCACCAACCCCCGCGAACTCGAGTGTATGATTCTTGGTGCCCTCGTCTATCGGCAGCGGGACCTGGATGCCGGCCGGATAATCCAGCTGCGCGTAGAGAGGAAGCAGCCCACGATCGCTGCATGGACGAAGGAATGCTTCCATATGCTCCGCGTGTTCGAGGAGCTATCGGCGATGGTCGAGCATCCCACCAAGGACGTATATTTCAACACAGCGGTGAAGGTACACTGCGACTGGACAGCCCTCCAGCTCGCGCGTCTTCGCAATCTCGAATTCCTCAAAGAAGCGCCGAGTCCGCCGAGTCCAAAGGCGGACTAACTTCATGTTTGTATCTTCCCTCCGTCGCAGCAGGTATACGGGCACATTCTCTCATCAGCATGTACTAGTCCACAATTGCATTGGTTGTTGTTTCGCGCCGAATACACGAGTAAAGACGACGCTGCGCCTATTCCCATTCTGACTGCGAGCCTCCCGACGAGACGCTCTCCGTGTCCCCGCCGTCGTCCTCCGGATACATCTCCTTGGCCCAGGTGAAAGCAGTCACCTTGTACGGGACTGTGTAGTCGGCATGCCATGGGTTCGGCGGGGCCATGGCCGTCATCGCGGCGGCACGTCCCTGGCTTCGCTTCAACCAGATGAAGATAGCGTGCCATGCCTGCTCTAGGTCCAACGGCGAGGTCAGCGGGACGATTGGGAAGGCGATCTCAGGGAAAGGAATCCCAGGGCGGAGGTCGTGGTTCGTGTCGAGTTTGACGACCGTGATGTCGCCAAGGCCGGTGCGCAGCTCGGAAAGAGCGATTCCGTCGATTACGGGAGGCTGCGTGTCGTCGCGGAGGCGACGCTCGACGCACATGTTCAGCTGGCGGAAGTCCGCGCCAAGGATGTGGGGGCATGCGATTAGGACCGCAAAGACGGCGTCGTCAACGCCCTCGAGGTGAACTAGCGGGTCCATGGCCTGGCACTGGACGCATTCAACGATGTTTTGACTGTGGAATGTTGTCGTGTTTAGCAGGGTGCTTGGAATGCCACAGCGTGCTGAGACTGGCGCTTCGAAGAAGTCTGGGCGAGGGCTTTTGGACGGAAAGGTGAGGCAGGAGACGCGCTTGAAAAGCAGATGAGCAGTTTCACTGGGTCTGTAGCTGCTCCCTTACTCGTTTGTGGATGCAACGATGGATGTACATGCGGGTCGACATCGTCAAAGGCAAAGAGCAGTGGCGCTCAGACAAGCTCAGATGCAGCAAAACCAGGAACGCCGTCGAAAGCAGCCGAGTAGATAGATGGCGCGAGCTCATTTAAGTCGGACCTTGAAATCGCATTTTACGGCTGGTTTTCCAACTTGTGGACGCGTGTGTAAAGATTGGGGCGCCTAGATCACTTGCTCGTTTGTTTGTTTCCTACCACCACCATGCATCGTCGCTCATCGTCTTTGAACGACCTGGACACCGCGCGTGTGGTCGATAATCCTCTGACGCTTCCGACTCCCCTTGACGGGGTCCACATAACCATCCCGCCGCTTCTCCAACAACAGCGCGAGCCGCAGACGCCAAGCGACTGGTCCCGTCCTCTCCCTCGCAATCGCTGGGAGGCATGGATGCGCTCCTCCTCCGATGGAATATCGCCAATCTATGACTCGCCTGGCCCTTCTATCTATGGCGAGCTGGGCCCGCCCGAAGCTTTCTCGCCGCCGCCGCCCAGTCCTCCACTTCCCTCGTCTATCTCAACGTGGCCTACCGGAATCCAATACGCCTACCACCGCGTCGCGAGGGACATGTCTTCTCCGATGGATAATTGGCCGGGCTTATCGGTCCACGAGTACCAAGGACCCTCTCCGCCCGCCTCTCTACTTGTCTCCGGTCCCGCCCCTCCCAGCATCCTTCCCATCGACAACGGCCTCGTCGTAGCGGACTTACACCCCGCGATCGTCCACCAGCCGGCTCATTCGACGCGACCAAACGGTCTCGCGCTGCGTGACACAGAGCCCAACGGCGAGATCAAGGTCTATCCTCCCGCGTCTGGAGCGCGTTCGGCGTGTCCCTCTCTCCAGATCTATCCTTCCGCGCCTGGAGCGCGTTCGGCGCGTCCTTCTCTCCCGGTCTCTCCACCTGCGCCCGGAGCGCATTTACAGCCTGCCCGCCCAGTCTCCCCGCAAGCACTTGAGGAACGCCTCCGGGGTCTCGAAGCGGGGGACTACCGTCCCCAGCAAGCGGCGTCCGACGCTGCCTACTGGAGGATCTGGGATTGGCGCCAGGCACAGGCTGCAACCGCGCCTGATATCGCCGATCCAGCCCCGACGGAGGAAAGGTTCTGGGCTGTGTGGAATTCTCGGCGAGTTTACCGCAGTCAGTGAGTTAATCTCGATTCGTTTGGGCTATGGATGTCCTAATGGTCTCCAGGAACGAAATTCTGGACAATCTGCGGTTTGAGCCCCTTCCTTCCGGTGGACTATTCCTCTTCAACTCGACCGACCTCAGGAAGGTCGCGGCTTGCGCGTTTGCTCTTCCCTACTCCGACATGCCTTGCCCTCCCTGCTCTTCAATGACTTGAACCACTACCAAAGTCCGCGCTATCTCGTACCCAAAGCTGTTTCTATCTTGGACTCTACGTACCTTGGTTACCCGCTCCCACTCTACCGTCTGCAAACTTCACCTGTCCCGTCGCTGTCGCCTGCTTTCAATCTCCGATGCCTTCTTCGCCCCATCCATGTAGTTTAAGTTAGATTTGCCCAATCCATCGCTTCCATTGCTTTAGCTAAGAGGTGGGATGGCACATGCCGCTTCGATTCCAGTGACCGCGTTTTGCATGGACGCCCGAATGAGTTGCGCCGGGGTGAAAGTAGATAAGTAAGTCCTACTTGGTCGCTCTCGACTGCTTCTGACGCTGCATATTTAGTGGGCAGTTCGAGAAGACAAGTTCGGGAGCTGAATTGTGACAATCAAATTTCTGTTTACACCCTTCCGCCACTACGACTCTCCGTAATGCCAGAACAAACCAGCAAATGTCTACCCTCGTCTTCAATTCAACGCAGGACGCGTCGTGCACGCGTTCCTGGCGCGGTTAAGGACCTCGAAAGCCTCGGCACAACACACTCGTTCTCGATCCCTAACGCGCCGTCTCATGGTCTAATGGACACCTTTGTCGAGACATCGAAGGACACCTCTAGAGGCAAGAAACGAATCATCCGAGAGCCCGCCACCGTCCCAGCGTCATCCCCAGTGAAACGTATGCGGATGCTCGAAAGAACCGATTCCACCGATTCACTTCCCGCCTTCCCATCAACGTCGTCAGCCCCAGAGGAGCAACCCTACTCCCTCTCGCTCTGGGAAGACGGGCCCGAGCTGTTGAACACGCCAACGAGTACACCACTCTCGGCAAAACCCAAGAAAATTCGATCTTCCGTATGTTTTTCGTATTCGCATCGTAATCATCCTCTCTAACAGCGTTACAGGATCCAGCTATGGGGGAATGGGTCAAAGAACATCGAGAAGCGTTTCTCACAGCTCTGTTCTGGCTGGATGGGCACGGTTGGTACAGCGCCCCATCGTGCTGTCCTGGCTGCAGTGATTCGACGCGGAAGGCTATCTACCGATGCTGCGAGTGCAGCCACGCCCCATTATTCTGCAAGGAGTGCATTGCCACTCAGCATGCTAGGAATCCTCTCCATTGGATCGAAGTAAGTGCAGTTTCAATCTCTATATCGTTCTAATGGTTTATAACAGCGTTGGACTGGTAAATTCTTCAAACGCGAGACCCTCAAATCTGCCGGCCTACGCATACAGCTCGGGCACGCTGCAGGCGAGAAGTGTCTACTGCCCCGCCCCGGCAACCGTGATTTCACCGTGATCCATTCCAACGGTATACACGAGGTCGCGATCGACTTTTGCGGCTGCGGCTTGCACGAACACGACTACGCCATGCAGCTGATGCATTCAAGCTACTACCCCGCTACCGGCAATCGTCCGCAAACGTGTGCTACAATCGCATGTCTGGACGACTTCCACGCACTCTCATTACACGGGAAAACAACGGCGTACGATTACTATCGTGCCCTCGAATACCGAACAAACGGAGGCGGGGTGAAGCCACTCGATCGCTACAAGGCGTTCATGCGCATGGCGCGACAATACCGTCACCTCCTTCTGCTCAAGCGCCGCGCGCGGGCATACAACCGCACCTATCGCGGCGACGCAGCCCGGCGAGCTTGCTATCGCTTGCCCTGCCTGTCCGCGTCCGGGAATCAATCTCCCCGACGACTGGATGAACGCGGCTCCGGCTGACCAGTAAGTTTCACAAGCGCACGCTTGAAATTCCATTGGCGCTAACCACAACCACTGTCACTAGATGTCTCTACGTTCTGTTCATTGCCATGGACGCCTGCTTTCGCCTCAAACGACGCCTCGTTGGAGGCGACCGGCGATCCTGGCTTGGGTACTGGCTGGGCATATTTGGTGGAGTGGGAGCCGTACCGACAATATCTATTGACGGTAACGGACCAGGAAGAGGTGAGTTGACTTGACTCTCCTTTCGAGCCGGTAGAAACTAACCGTCCCTGTAGATTAGTACTTGTACGGGTTTGGCCGCCCTTGACCACGCCAACACGAAGTTTGCACGGGGCTACAGCGTCACCGGAGTTGGCGCTGGTATCTGCGCTCGTCACGAATTTGTACTGGCCAACGGCGTCGGAGACCTCCAGCGAGGAGAGCGGTTCGTTCTTTTGCGCCACTCGCACCTGTTCCAACTAATCATATCCACAGCTACGCGAATATGGACTACATTCTTGCATCGCTACTCCGCCACATTAACGCTAGTCTACGCAAACTCTTGTCTTACGACATCGCGTGCCAGTGGGCAAAGAACCTCAAGGAACGACTCCTCGCCCTTCCTCCGCTGGTCCGGCTTCGTTTGGCCATGGACCTCTGCCGATTCGCAGTACCCAAAATGCACATCAATGCACATGTGCTCCTCTGTCGCCTTCTCTTTCATTTGGGTCTCATCCCCTGGCAGCGGCGCGACGGATGGCGAGGGAATCGAACGACTGTGGGCGGGGATTGCGGGTGTTGCAGGAAGCACCAAACTGAGCGGCCATGGCGCGCGAGCGGACCAGCTCGACGATCATTGGACGTTCTGGAACTGGTGCAAGCTTTTGGGGCTGGCCAAGCTTCTCCGGCGCCGACTGGAGAACGCCAAAGCGGAGCTGCTGAAACAAGAGGACTCGTTTCGCGTGTTTAGCGCTCAGCAAGCGGAGCACGTTCGGGATGGCTTCAGATGGTGAAGGATTATGAGGCAGATGGCGAGAAGCCGAACCCGTGCACGCGTCTTCGGAGCCGGAGGGTATATCTGAAGCTGCGGTCCGCCAGGCGCTGGAGGAGGAGGATCGCAAGCAGGCGGAAAACGGGCGAGCCGCGCTTCACGCCGTGACGCCCTCGGAGTTCATCGTTTTGGGTTTGGAGCTTGAAGATGAGCAGTGAGTGCAACCCATTCGCCCCAAGAGGTCCGTTGACGGAAGACAGGCGTCGGGTCCGAACACAAGCTCAACTGAAACGCGCGGCTAACTCGACTGGCGACACCATTCACCTCAAACCTTTGCGCAAGAAGCTCTCGAAAGGCATCAAACGACTTCGAGAGCTACAAGCTACTTACTCTCCTACTTCGCTCGTACATCTTTCTTCCCTCCATATCGGCGACGATGTTCCCGCCGAGCAGGTTCCTCTCCTTCTTCCTTCGGCGCTCTCCAAATCGGAACGGCACAGATGTCGGGACGGTTTAGTCGGGATCGAGAGTCGTCTTCGACACGCACAATGCAAATCCGCTCTTGCTCAACTTCGCCATCAGCTGCACATTAAAACCCGACTCCTTATCTACAAAAAACACCAGTCGCGCCACCAAGGTGCAAACACCCGATCGCGAGCTCTCGTCGCTCGCAATGAGCTCAAGATCAAAGCACATGCGGATATGTATCGAGAAACACGAGCCGCGCTGTGCGAACTGGAGGACGGTGTTGTATGGCCGCCACTGTTGGCGAGCGATATCCGATGTCTCGAGGATCCGGATGAGATATCGAAGCGGGAGGCACGCAATCGGCGTCAACTCGAAATCCGCTTGAAGCGGCAGACAGAGTTGGTGGCGGAGGGGCTGCTGGCGGAGGAGGATCTCATGGAGATCGGGGACGAGACGGAGGAGAGCGAGGAGCCGCCGACCAAGTCCAAGGAGTCTTCGGGAGAGAGTCGACGGACGGTGTCGTGGATTTGGACGATGGCGGCGACGAGCGGAAGCGAAGCATCGCTGCAGGATAGCATTCGCGTCGAATGGTGCCGCGCATACGCACGGACACGCCGATGGAAAGAGGAAGTGAGGATCTTGGAGGAAGAGTTGCGCCGCCTACCGTTGTCTCTCGAGCATGAGGTGCGCTTGTGGATTAAGCGCTCCGAAACCGTGGCCAGACTCGGCGGAGACGCGCGAAATGTTGAAGGGAAGACGGCATACGCACACAAACAAATCGCCATTTATCGCGAGATGATCTGGCGCGCGGGAGGAAGTTTCCAAGGAGAAGTGGCGGGGGAAGGGTTACCGGAAGTACGCCGAGCGCGAGCGGATGCCTGAGGGCTCGGAGGATATTGGAGACCTTGGCGGTGTCGACAAAGACGCAGACAGCGCAGAAGACAGCGCAGAAGACAGTGGAGAAGACAGCGAAGAAGGCGAAGAAGATAGCGAAGGCGAAGACGATGATGATGACGATTAAGCCGTATCCAATGGACTGTACTGTATTCTGTACTGAAGTAGATATGCGTGACTAAACATAACACGCGACGCCGACTGTGCCGCGAGATGCCGAACCAAGAAACACGCTAGGCTACCCGATGAGGCAACGAATAAAGCACCCGCACTGTCCGCCAACCAGGAAATGCCCAATATGGGCACCCGCAACCAACCCGCACATTTCCGAACCACCCGCACCCAACCGACACTTCCAAACATGGTCTGCCAGAGCGAATTGAAATCGCTGCACGGTAGCAGCCAGAAACATTTGAAATATTGTGGGTGCCTGAGGTGCTTGTTCTTCGTCGAATTGGGTCGCGGCACCGTGTCCGCCCACTGCGGTCTCGCCCTTGACCTTCGAACTCGGGCTCGGGTTCAAGCTGCGTTCAAGACGTTGGGTCGGCTCGATGGCATCTGGACCTTCGGCCGATTTGCGAGATCGCAGATAACCAACCGGAGCGCTAGGTTCAGTCGAACGTGCGTTAGGTTCGAACGCAGCTGATCCCAATTAGTTTTAGACTTGCCAAGATCTGTGTTAAGCACACCTGGACCACGACGCGCAACATCTTCAGCTCCCGAGGGGAGTGGAGCAAGAGGTGTGACGGTGTGGAGAAGAACGGATGCGAGGGCGGTAGATAACACCAGCAGCGCAAAGACGCTAAACCCAGTCACAACGAATGAGCTCGACTGCGTCTCTAATGCATCCATCCAAAAGTGTAGGTGGCCCTGCTCGTCGCCTGCGACAAGCATGGCTTTACGGCCATCGAGGCCCATGCGCTGCTATAAGCGTTAGATTGCAGTGTTTATCCGTTGAATAGCGTACGCAGGACAACAATACAATCTTGCCTGGAACGGATGGGTTGGTGGGGGGCTCTGATTGAGGCTTTGCCACTGACCTGTGCGAAGCGGAATATTCAGCGTTGAAATGATTTCGTGACTTTCGGTGTCGTAAAGAACGATGCGCTGAGATTGCGTAGCAAGTGCAAGCACGCCAGGCGCCACGAAAGCGACAGGGAGAAGCCCAGCCCGCGTGGTCGGCGAGGGAACAAGCGAATCTAGGTTAGTATTGTTTTCTCCCGCATTGCGCGTCGAAAATAGCCCGTGGAAGAGTGTTCGGATGACCAACGTATCTCCGTGGTTCGCGAGAGAGGAACTATGCGACTTGTTAGACCTGAGATGGATTACCACGGCGACGCACTACTGGGAGCTGGGATTCTGACCCCAAATGCACTGGAGGTTTCCAGTCTCGTCGATCGTGTATGCTCTGCGCGCGGTTTAACTTTCAAAATGCCTAGCCAAGATGCAGACATACTTTGCACCTGCGAAGTGCCATAGGAACACAACTTTGCTCTCCATGAGACGACAGTCCAGTGTAGCGTCGTTGTCGACTGTGCTCTTGACAGTGGCCTCGTGAATCCAAGCTGAGAGGAGTTATTCACGCCAGCATCTGCACGTTGAGCCGAACCTGATTCCGGGCGTCTCGCAACGAGTCCAATTGCGAGGAATGCGGCAGCGACCAGGCCAGTCTCCGCCTCGAAGTTGAGTGCGTTGACGGGGAATTCGAGGTCCTTGACCGGATACCGCGGTGGAGGAAAGTCGGGGATAGTTGATAACTCCCAAACTTCACCACCTCCAAGGCCGACGAGCACGCGGTCGGAGCCTGTCCAGCAGACAGAGTGTATCGGAGCCGGGAGTTTGAAGAACGCCACAATTTCCTGGAGACTGGAAGTAACGTCCCAGATGTATAATGCCGCGTTGTCACCGCCAGTGGCAAATAGATTGCCCGTAAGGCTGAAAGATGCGCCTTGAACCAATCCTGCGTGAGCAGAGATGGACTGCCCACGCCCAAGTGAGGGAACTTCGGAGTTGCTAGTCATGGTGGAGGAAAAGAGTGCAAGTTCTACGCAGCGTGGCCATCCATTCGTATCAAAATGAGGCAGGGTTGAGGTGGTTAGATCTGTCGGAAACGCGTTGCGGCGCGTGGTTGGATTGGCCATACGCCGTAGGCCCCGCGCATTCAGTGAATCGAAGGCGTCAAGCTTGAATGCATATCATCTCCAAGTCGAACGCTGGGCAACGCCACAGTCGTCCGACAGCAATACTCGATTCCCCTTTCCTACGCCCGGGCAACGCCACGGACGTAGGAAAGAATTCGGTCGATATGTAAGAAGGCGACGCGGTGGTTGGGTTAAAGGCGCAGTGTCAATCATCATCTCTTGATTTCAAGCCACTAGCACCAAAGTGCTGCGCATAAAGAGCCGCCTCAAGCAACCGCCTCACGCAACCGCCTCTTGTCTAGACTGTGGCGTTGCCCAGCTAGACGACAAGCCTCCTGCGAACGACTGTGGCGTTGCCCAGCGTTTGTAAAAACGATCCAAACGTCAATAAAATCGAATCCACCCACCATGTCCGGCCCTTCCACGTCCTGGAACAACTCTACTGTCGGCTCTGAGCCACGGGTAAGCGACCCAAAAAGCTTGCCTTGTGGTACTGACTTGGCTACAGGGTTATTTCTTCGATGGCTTCATGCTCAATGAGCAGGGCTATTTTGGCGTCCACTACGGGGATCCGCAGAAGCTACGAAATCTCCCAAAGCCTGCCGAAGCCCCGTCTCCGCACCCCGCACATCGTCAAACGGGCGACTTCTCGCGCCTCCGCTGGATCGACGCCGACCGTATGCACCTCCTTTTCCTGCCAAACTCGAACCCTTTCTATGGCCATATCCTCGGTCCTCTGGATAAGGAGATACGGATAGAAGCGTATAAAGAACTCCTCACGGATGTGACAGTGTTGTGGCGTTTGGATCCGGCAATCGCTGAGGAACCAGGTGCCAGCTTGCAGCGGCGTAGACCTTGCTTTGCAACAAGACTTAGGTTCTTGGCCAACAATTCAGGTTGCAATTGCTGGATGACCCTTTTCACAGACACACAGAGACCCGTGATGGCCGTACAAACACACATGTGTCAAGCTCAAAAAAAAAAAAAAAAAAAAAAAAAAAGACACACCTGTCAGGACTAGGCCGGGCTTGCCGGCGGCTTAAGCCGAGCTCAGAACAGTCGTGGACCCCAAAGTAGTGTACACTACTAAAGGTCACACATTTGACAGGTGTCACATAGTTTGGGACTTTACAGCTTTTGGCATCAGATGATTCTGATAATCTGGGATACTAAAAATAGCATTCACCTCATTTCTTCTAATCTAGGCCTACTGTCCCAATCTGAACAGGTAAAACATAACACATAACAGGCATTGGGTGTTTCGTGGCAGTTTTGTGAAACAAATAATGTGTAACACTGCGGCTGTTTGTTTTAAAAGATTTTGGGGCACTGGTAGGAGGTCCTGTCCCGGCGTGTCCCGCTCGGTGGTCTTTAACCGGCAGAGATGTCAAGCTTGAGGTAATTGACTACTGTAGTATTAAGGGGTTAAGTTCAGTAATTTCCGATTTTTTTGACTCCGAGAAGACCGAAAAATTTCCATTTGAATTTAGGCGAATTTCTCCGAGGTTTTTTTTTTGTCAGGCTCTTACGCATTACGCAAACTTAACCCCTTAATACTACAGTATGTCCAACATTGGAGGCAAAATTTATGCGTAATTATGTGTCCCGCTCGAAGGCATCTACATGGCTGGATATTCACACCTTCCTGTACATATGCAATGCATTAGGCTAGGATATTTACTGGCCGCAGAACGAGGCTCAACAAGTTGCTGATGGCACTGTCTTGTTTCAAGAATCAGTGCCTTGATTGGTGGCAGTACATTAATGTGCCCTACGGTTGAGCTGCAGACCCGCCAAGTTCAAAAGCTCGGAACCTGCAACGCCAAACCCGGATGCGGGATCCGGGAGTCGGAGCTCAGGACCCGGGCTCCGTGATCCGTGATCCGAGGGTGTCCGGGACTCGGGATTCAGTTGCCCGGAGTGTCCGGGTCTCGGGATTCAGGTGCCCGGAACCCGGCATTGGGATGTTCAAAAACCGAATCCCGGGATATAAAGAGGATGTTATAGGCTTAAGAGAACTTTCCTCCGCAAACGCTGCACTGCCATCTGCAAGCCCAGGGGTCCCTGTGGAACACATGTTAATCATATACAAAGATTAGGGGCATATTCTAATCTTTTCAGCCGTGTCTGCATGCTGCAGCCTTAAGCTTCCGCTGAGTTGCCACCAATGCCGCTCTCTGTGTACCAATTTTCCCCGCTAATCCTGCTCAACATTGCAGAGGGATTCTTCAGGTTTTAATGGTTATCCTTCATGTTTTCGGTAAGCATGGGAGTGGTGCACATGCCCAATGACGGTTTTTGTAATCAAGTCACAGATTGCCGGAGGAATCCTTCTGTACTGCGGAATAATAGGTGACCTCCTGCTGGTGTGACATGTGAGAAGGCTGGCTCCAGCAGGGGTTTTGGGAGTTCTTTTCTTAGCATTTCCTGGATTAGGTAAAAAGAAAAAAAATGGTCGGATTGCCAATGGAAAATCAGTGCCAGAAAAATGTCACCTGCTCGTCAAAACAGCAAAAATGCTTCAATATGTAATTATTCAACATACAATATCACAACAAAAATGTGTCTGGAACATTCTTGTGAAAAGCAAAGACAATTTTGTATATGTCAGGGGCTGCGACATATTTGGTTTACTGTCAAGCTGGAATTCCAGGGAGTGGAGGTGTGGGAGAGCCCTAACCCTAACCCTAATTTCAGTGGCTGTGTTGGCAGATGTACTTGTTTGTTCTGAATTTCAAGCCAGGATCCATGGGGGTGGAAAATAGGGGTGGGAAAATATACAAATGGGGTTGCTTATCGGGTCATGGCATGATGATCAGTCACATATGCTTACTAATTTCCAAGGAGGGGGACCTTGACAAAGCAAGGTGATGGTGGACAATCGAATCCCAACTTTTGGGCGTATGCTGGGCCATGCGGGAATGCATCCCTGACAACGTAACCACCCCAGGCTGGAAAGGCCTCTACTCCTTTCTGGCTCCGCATCAGTATGGGTACATGCGCGGTCAGTTCTTCAGCTCCAAAAGCGCCTATAAAAGCGCAGCGTCCGCGTGCGAAGCCTTCCTTCCCATGATTGCGGAAATCGCCACCATGTTCGTCCTGCTCGATGCCACAGCAAATTTTGATTGGCGGGCCACCGTCCAGGGCAGAACTAAAGCCAGTTGGCAATGGTTGCAGGACCTCCAAACGTCGGCTGCCGGGAGGAACGATATGGAGCGCATCGGAGGCATAATCGACCTCACGAGGGCTCGCGAGAACCGCGATCAGTTCATCGCGGCGGATATGAGCTATCTTTTCGATCTCATACTTGCCAAGGAGCGCGTACCCATCTACTTCTTCTTTGGCCCGAAGCCGCAAGAACGTGGCCTATGGCCAGACTGCCTCGTCAAACGCGGCTTCGTGCCTTCAGTGGCCGAGCTGCAGTACATCGATTCATTAGCCATATCTACGCGGACGTATAGTCCGTGGTCGATTTCTGGCCCTACATGGCAAAGCTATGCTCACCTCTCTGTGCCCTTCACCGGCCCGCGAGAGCTACCCTCACACGCGCGGCCACAGGAGCTCTTTGTCTTCCGAGAACTAGAAGCCGCTGGCCGCCCTATAGAACCGACCGAGCTCAACATCGCCGGGCGTACCTTTCCGCGGCTCCCGCGTGATAGTCGACAGCGCGTCGGCGAGACTGTTCACGCGTTCTTAAAACGGCGCAAAGAGGAGAACGACGCGACCTTGGAGTACGAATCGGAGGAATCCCGTGGACGTCGCCTCGCTCGAGAGGCTGTGGCAGAGGCTGTCGCAAAGAAAGGGACTCCGCCTGCAAAGAAAAAGAAGTCGTATCATCGCGGAACGCGCGTTTTCATATGGGAGGACAAGGACGGGTTTTCAATCCGCGAAGAACTTCCCCAGGGACATTGGGATGACCGTTGGTACGAGTTCGAGCCCTCGCAACGCCACTACGACCCGTTCCACGATTGCTGGGATCTTGCTGTCGAACTGGATCCAGATGCAAAGATCTCCCCCATCCCAGATGCCGCCGTCATGGACGACGACGACGACGACGACGACGACTTTCCGCAGCAGTTTGGGCCGAACGAGTTCCAAATGGGTGCCGTTGATACATCCAAAATCGACGCTGTCATGGAAAACGCGCGCCCATTTACCGTGGATGATTTGTCCGTGGGCTATCACGCCCCAAGCGATCTACAAACCATGGTTGGACACCGCTTCGGGTTCCGTATTCCTGCTGGTTGCTATGCGCAAGCTGAGGGCGCAATCAGCGTCAAAGAGATTATGTGGCTTGTTGGCCACAAGGACTGGCAAAGGCTATTGCCTCAAGCTTTTGTCGACGCTTTGCCCGCCTTTTTCAACCAGCTGCACAAGTCGGATGACTTGAGAGCGCTTTCTCCCTACTGCGACCTTTACTACAAGACGGGTGTACCTACTCCCTGGACCGTCGACGTTCAGGTTGTACGTTGTTTTACACCCGCAGCGTATTTCATACGTGTCGTCGGAGCGCCTCCATCCCATCCCGCTTTCCTGATGAGCAGTCCAGGGATGGCGATGATGGTGGTGCGTGGCCAGAGGACAGACACATACGAACTGCTACGCTACCTGGTGCGCATGGGCATTCAGTTTTGGCCCTGCTGGATGCGTGATACGACCAAGCCCGATCGCGAAAAGTTGCCGGCCCAGCCGCTCTGGAAGTATTCGCGTCCAGCAAACTACATACCCGAGCGCTGATTATATATGGCGTACGTTGAATCGCGCAATCAACTGCTGCTCTTGTCCCGGGGACGAGCGGCTTTGTTTGTAGGAGGCGTCGTTTCGCGGGCTAGCGCGCATGATCATCCCCGAGTACGAGATGGAGGCGTGTCGACGTCCGCCAGACGACGAACTGGATATTGGCCTCAAGCTCTGCGACACGCAAAACGGCGAGTCGTGGTGGTACGAGATGCTCAGCGAGCGCAAGGTCAACATAATTCAGGGGACATACACCATCCCAACCGGTAAGTTGGATTCTACAGGCTCTACAAGTTTCTAAACGTATGTAGGCCATCTGCTGGGCAACGACGCAAACGACCCCCAGAAAATGTATCTCACCTGGTGGCCACCCGAAACCATTGTAGCAAGTTCGAAGCTTCTACAAGGGCTGGTGGAGTCCCACAGCCAAAGTATGGCTCGCCAGCCACATTAAGGCCGTCAAAGAGGCGTTCGATGTCGTGCCTGTATCCGAGACCCAGAAGGCCGCTCAAAAGGCAAAGGCCGCCAAGTTGGTGCTCAACGGTCGCCGACACTGCGGAGAAAACATAATATAACCTATGGGTATATGCAAAGCATATTCTATATATGATCAACATATACTCCAACATATGATCAGCATATAACCTATGGGTATATGCAAGGCATATGTGAAGCATATTTTAAAAATACTTTGCATATACTCAAGATTTGCTCAACATATGCTGCATGAGTATATGTGAAGCATAGATTTGTGGCAGAAGTGCGATCAACTCGGTCCGAAGAAACTCGGCAGCGCTCCTCTCAAAAGTCTTGCGCAGGACTGTAGATTTCCAATTTTGGGAGAAGAGCAGAATGCTTGCATCACTGACCTCAGAGTAGATATGCATGCGGAATGTACCATTGATCACAAGCACTCGTGATTCCTTTCACATCGTATGTGAAGAAATATGCATAGATTTCGCCTTTGGTTACTATAACATACAATACAATACAATACGATACAGACAAACACGACGCAGCAGGAACATTAAAGTCGTCAACCGGTCTGCAAGACGCGCACCCAGGAACACTCAGCAAAGTAGTCGCTCGCGCGCTGATCTGCTTTTGATGCGACGGGGTTGGCAGAGTGACAGAGCCTAACCTGGTCGCGCCATCGCACTGCGGAGAAAACATAATATAACCTATGGGTATATGCAAAGCATATTCTATATATGATCAACATATACTCCAACATATGATCAGCATATAACCTATGGGTATATGCAAGGCATATGTGAAGCATATTTTAAAAATACTTTGCATATACTCAAGATTTGCTCAACATATGCTGCATGAGTATATGTGAAGCATATGTAATATATGCTCAACATATGCTTCGCATATGCTTCAACATATGCTCAGGCCATGAGGCGAAGCATATTTTAATGAATCCCAGCATGTGGTAGGATTCTGATTAGGATTCGTCCTCATGGTGAAGCGTGGTCGTTACTAGGTCCCCTGGGCTCTTCCAGGGGTCTATCCTGTAGCGCCAAACGAGGAGAACAAGACGCAAATTACCGCGTATTTTTAAGCGCTGCCGTTCCAGAGATATTTGTAAATTACTGTGTGCCTCATGGCTGCCACATGCCATAGAGCAGGGCTGCTGCATCCCTCAGCTCCGTCCAGGGGTCGATTCTGTAGCGCCAAATACGAAGATTAAAACGCAAGTTACCGCGTAATTTTACGTGCAGGCGTTGCGGAGATATTCACAGATTACTCTGTGCCTCATGGCTGCCACATGTCCCAGAGCAATGAATACTGAGCCCCCCAGCTTCGTCCAGGGGTCCATTCTGTAGCCCAGAATGAGCAGAATACGAGGAAATTCACCGCGTCTCCGCGCCACCAGCCGTTGGGGAGATATGAATAAATTACCAGCAGCTGCCAGGCAGACAAAGGATATTACCCCAGGTTGGACTCATTCTGCACTCAGTTGGTGTAGTTGGTAGTTTCCCCGAGTGGTGATCTATCGCATGAGGTCTCCGGTTCAATCCTGGCCTTTGTTTATTTTGTTTAGAACTTTCTTTTTTTGCTCGGCCCTCTGCTCACCCCGCCGCAGGGGAAACTGAGCGTTTGTAGAAATTGTTTGGCCTCAAAAATTGCTGAACTTTTTTGGGTTGCTTTTGCTGAGCAATGTGAAGGCCAAAAAATGGAGGATTAGTTGTCTTCAAAAACCCGTCTTTCTTTGGTTCCATTTTATGCCTGGGAAGGCCGAGAAATTTTCTTGTGATTTTAGCTGAATTTTGAAAGGGTTTCTATCAGGCACTTACACATTACACAAACTTGACCTTGGAATACTACAACAGTACAGTGGAAGATACTATAACTGCTGGTTTTGTGTTTTACTTTCTGTAGAAAAAGGACCCCGCTCAAAAAAGCGCAATCTTCTTCAAAAGAAATTACAAAAGAAAAGTACCCAGTAAAGACGGGCAGAAGATTTCCCTTTTGCAGTGGCCACACATCTTCCAGCAAGGGAGCAACTTCCTCTGCCTCAGCTGCCTTCCGTGTGTGGCAAAATTGATCAGCACTCAGCTCACCCTGCCATGGGGGGAAGCTTTGACTGAGCTTTTTGAAAGACCCTTTTTACTAAATCCAACATTTCCCGCCAGCTTAGAAGCAACTTCCAGAGCTGTTACCTTGCAGGACTGTGGTTCCCTCGGAGTTTGAACACAAGTGAGCTCATTCAAGATCACAAGTTAATGGCTGTGTCCGAGTCAGGAACAGTGGTTCTAAGTGATTCCCTAGTGTATACTCACTACTACTATAATATTCACAGTGCTGATTAAAAAAGATAACAAGGGGACTTGTTGGATTTTACTTTGGTAGGCACTCAGTAATGTAGATTGATTTGGCATCAATTCTTTTTTTGTGTCACTGCTGCTGAGCAATGTGAAGCCGAGGAAAGTTCAAA
Source organism: Mycena kentingensis (nom. inval.) (assembly GCA_014461125.1). Classification (NCBI taxonomy): domain Eukaryota; kingdom Fungi; phylum Basidiomycota; class Agaricomycetes; order Agaricales; family Mycenaceae; genus Mycena; species Mycena kentingensis (nom. inval.). The sequence continues at coordinate 1,455,881 of JACAZG010000005.1, read as the reverse complement.
TCCCAGATGGAGAACTGGAGAACAAACGAGCTAGGGCAAGTGAGTTTGATTATACTGTTACACGTCATGCACTTGGCGGGAGAATGGTTGGATTTACGCAATGCAACCCATCTTGGCTGGTAACCATCACACCCTAGTGCACTGGGGGACACTTGGAAAAATCTTGCGCCCTGGGCTCCACCATCAGGAACGGAGCTAGGGGCGGAGAAGCAGAAGCAGAGGAATGGGAGGTTTGTTTTCCTATGTTCGTTTTCCTTTGAGGTTCAAACCACATGTACAATCCAAAACACACCAAGTGTGCAACGCCAGAAGGCGTGCAGAAGTCGGAGATGATCTCCGCCCCCACAGAGGGATTGGAGATCACTCGGAGCGGAGTGACATGGAAGAAACAAAGTAGAGTAGTATTGTTCGCCCAAGAATATGAGGTCCTGACACATATATGCACGACGTCGGAGGACATGGGAAAATCACAGGTCACCTCTGCCTGTCGGAGCGGGGCGGAGGTGTCCTGGGCTGGACCAGCATATGCAAGGAATGAACGGACACCCTCGTACCAATGAATTCCGGACTTCTGACAATATTGGAGGAAGTTAGCAACCAATGTATCGTCAGCTCAACAGCAATTGTGGGAGTGCAGAAGCGGAGATGAAGCGGAGATCAAAGCGGAGGTTGAAGTAGAGCAAAGCAGAAGTCGGAGAGAAGGTACCAAAGGGAACTTGTGGACAAGCATGAGGCCAGAGGTCTGTAACAACAAAGTAGAACATCGGGGTTGTTGGCTGAGATTGGAGTCCAGACAAGTCCAGAGGAAGCCAATGCAGGCAGAGAGGGATGACAAGAAGCAACTAAAAATAATCAAACTGAAGTCCTGGAGGGCCTCCAGTCCTGCTTATACAAAAAGTACTACAGTGGCGCTCTTTTTATGTGCACCGCCCATGTTAGCACTATCCTGAACACAGAGTATGCCAAACGAAGTCCTCAGGGGCTTTACGAGATAGTAAAAGTTTGATTTAACATGACATCAAATTTCCAAATATAGAAATTGCCCTAAGGAGCCTCAATCTTTGCATGCTGAGAATTTGGACTATTTGTGAGAGACCGTGGGAACCATTCTGTCAACATATTGAGATAGTACCAAAGGAATAGACCCTTTTGTACCTTTGAACGGAAGGAATTGCTTGACCCGTTGCTGAGATAAAGGCCTCTCAACTTGGCCATTTTTTGTGGTTTTGGCATGAAACTGTCCAGAATACAGTGAAAATCAGCCAAAGTGGTGATCTTTAGAAGCCTCTACTGAGCTCAAAACAGCAGATATGAACATGAAATAACCTGGTAGTAATTTGGATTTGAGTCCTCTCCAATCTGATATTATCAGATGTGCCATCAAATAAACCAACGTCAAGGTGAAAAATTGAAGCTGAGAAGAACTAGCTACAGAGAAGATGTTGCCTTATTTAGAAATTTGATGAGATCATGATTCGAGGTTTTCGAGTGCCCTCTGTCATCCTACCTCTTCACCTGAGGTACTGCACTGCCACAAATATGCTAAACCTGCTGGTGCACATAAAAAGAGCGCCACTGTAGTTACAGATAAGGCAAGGCAAGACAATGAGACAATAAGAGTTTAGGCAGACAATAAGGGAAATGCCTAATCAGAAAATAATGTGACAGGTGGAATCACCACATGAAGACATGAGGCTGGGGAAAGACAAGAAGGTGAAGTGGAGGATATGCATAAGTGGAGGGATATTTGGAGGCATAGCTTCATAGAGGCATACAAGAGGCTCAAGACTTGATTCCAAGTTGAAGCGGAGCATCGGAGATGGATGTCGGAGGCGGAGTTTTAGCGGAGTTAGTTGTACTCGAGGCAGAATGCATAGGGATTTGTTGTAGACGTTTAGAAGTTGTTTCCGAGTGTTGGTTGTTTGGATTCTGACCTCCAACGATCTCCAATGTTTGATCTGACGTTTGATCTGCCCTCCGCCATCGCATTCCAATGTCAGAGTGGAAGTCAGAGTACGGGATAGTACTTGGAACATCAAAAGGATCGGGAGTGAGGTCGGAAAGATTTTGGGCAGATTAGAACTCGGAGCGGACTAGGCGGAACATCTAGAATAAGCTCCAGGATCTAAGGTGAAATGCCTGTGACTCATATGTGACATCTCCGCTCATGTGACTGTGCACGGATGTGACACAGGGGTGTGTTAGGGGTGAGGTAAGTCCCGGGCTTTGAGCACCGCGCTTAACCACGTGACCGGGCTTTGGGTGTTTTGGGAGTCCGGGGTTAGAGGCAAACCATGACATCATCCCCATTCAAGGGGACACATCCTCGTCGTTGATTAGACCGCTGCAGTTGAGGGGAGGATTTTGTAGCCATCTTTGGGAGTGAAGAAAAAATTGGTTTGGGTTTGGGTGCTTCCTTTGGCACAGGCCTTTTCCGTGGTCTGCCCCTCTTTCAAAGGGACCGGGGAGCTGATTCCTCATTCCTTGGCGTGTTATCGCAAACAATTTGCCACATCCACTGTGCATTACCCAACGAGCAGCCACTGCAAAAAGGATTGTTTTTGGGAGGTCAACCCACACCAATTAGGGATGTAGCGGTCGTGACCACATGGGACACTTTTGTCACACAGGGTCACCGTAGCTGTATCTGGACATTAAAACTGAACTGAATGAGTCAAGGGTCATGCTACATGCATTGGTATTGCATTTATTAGAGCAATTTCTTTTTTGGGTAGTTCTCATATTTTTTCTCTGTGGTGCTGCAGTGTTTCTGGCTGTGATTCACGCTGGCAACTCCGTTTCACAGCGGGGGTTGCCAATTCCATCAAATACAAACCCTACAGGCAGAGCACAGCCACTGCCTGGATCATAATTTATGCTGGGATTTATACCAATTTTGTGATTGGTTTTCACGCTGCTGTAGTTTGAATAGTTTGGACGTGGTGCAGTGTAAATGCTTGGAAGGTGGCTGTGAAAGATATGAAAAATATGTCCTTGTCATTTTGAGAGATGGGTATGTGTAGTTCCGGCGCCGGCCGCGCCGGCCGGGGTTTCCCACTCAACATTTGCCATAAACTCCGATATTATATTTTATTCCACCCCAGGTTGACGGGAGGGTAAGGGGGACCTCCCCCAGGCAACTAATTGGTGTGGGTACTAATTCCTTGTTTTGTCTGTTCAATATGTGTTTCTTCCATCTATTTCTCTTGAAAAAATCCCTGCTTTTTTGAATGGATTTTGTCCTCTATATAAAAGTCTAAACTAAAAGCTCACCATTATCAATGGTTTTGATGCCAAATCAATCTACATTACTGAGTGCCTACCAAAGTAAAATCCAACAAGTCCCCTTGTTATCTTTTTTAATCAGCACTGTGAATATTATAGTAGTAGTGAGTATACACTAGGGAATCACTTAGAACCACTGTTCCTGACTCGGACACAGCCATTAACTTGTGATCTTGAATGAGCTCACTTGTGTTCAAACTCCGAGGGAACCACAGTCCTGCAAGGTAACAGCTCTGGAAGTTGCTTCTAAGCTGGCGGGAAATGTTGGATTTAGTAAAAAGGGTCTTTCAAAAAGCTCAGTCAAAGCTTCCCCCATGGCAGGGTGAGCTGAGTGCTGATCAATTTTGCCACACACGGAAGGCAGCTGAGGCAGAGGAAGTTGCTCCCTTGCTGGAAGATGTGTGGCCACTGCAAAAGGGAAATCTTCTGCCCGTCTTTACTGGGTACTTTTCTTTTGTAATTTCTTTTGAAGAAGATTGCGCTTTTTTGAGCGGGGTCCTTTTTCTACAGAAAGTAAAACACAAAACCAGCAGTTATAGTATCTTCCACTGTACTGTTGTAGTATTCCAAGGTCAAGTTTGTGTAATGTGTAAGTGCCTGATAGAAACCCTTTCAAAATTCAGCTAAAATCACAAGAAAATTTCTCGGCCTTCCCAGGCATAAAATGGAACCAAAGAAAGACGGGTTTTTGAAGACAACTAATCCTCCATTTTTTGGCCTTCACATTGCTCAGCAAAAGCAACCCAAAAAAGTTCAGCAATTTTTGAGGCCAAACAATTTCTACAAACGCTCAGTTTCCCCTGCGGCGGGGTGAGCAGAGGGCCGAGCAAAAAGGGAAGTTCTAAACAAAATAAACAAAGGCCAGGATTGAACCGGAGACCTCATGCGATAGATCACCACTCGGGAAACTACCAACTACACCAACTGAGTGCAGAATGAGTCCAACCTGGGGTAATATCCTTTGTCTGCCTGGCAGCTGCTGGTAATTTATTCATATCTCCCCAACGGCTGGTGGCGCGGAGACGCGGTGAATTTCCTCGTATTCTGCTCATTCTGGGCTACAGAATGGACCCCTGGACGAAGCTGGGGGGCTCAGTATTCATTGCTCTGGGACATGTGGCAGCCATGAGGCACAGAGTAATCTGTGAATATCTCCGCAACGCCTGCACGTAAAATTACGCGGTAACTTGCGTTTTAATCTTCGTATTTGGCGCTACAGAATCGACCCCTGGACGGAGCTGAGGGATGCAGCAGCCCTGCTCTATGGCATGTGGCAGCCATGAGGCACACAGTAATTTACAAATATCTCTGGAACGGCAGCGCTTAAAAATACGCGGTAATTTGCGTCTTGTTCTCCTCGTTTGGCGCTACAGGATAGACCCCTGGAAGAGCCCAGGGGACCTAGTAACGACCACGCTTCACCATGAGGACGAATCCTAATCAGAATCCTACCACATGCTGGGATTCATTAAAATATGCTTCGCCTCATGGCCTGAGCATATGTTGAAGCATATGCGAAGCATATGTTGAGCATATATTACATATGCTTCACATATACTCATGCAGCATATGTTGAGCAAATCTTGAGTATATGCAAAGTATTTTTAAAATATGCTTCACATATGCCTTGCATATACCCATAGGTTATATGCTGATCATATGTTGGAGTATATGTTGATCATATATAGAATATGCTTTGCATATACCCATAGGTTATATTATGTTTTCTCCGCAGTGCGATGGCGCGACCAGGTTAGGCTCTGTCACTCTGCCAACCCCGTCGCATCAAAAGCAGATCAGCGCGCGAGCGACTACTTTGCTGAGTGTTCCTGGGTGCGCGTCTTGCAGACCGGTTGACGACTTTAATGTTCCTGCTGCGTCGTGTTTGTCTGTATCGTATTGTATTGTATTGTATGTTATAGTAACCAAAGGCGAAATCTATGCATATTTCTTCACATACGATGTGAAAGGAATCACGAGTGCTTGTGATCAATGGTACATTCCGCATGCATATCTACTCTGAGGTCAGTGATGCAAGCATTCTGCTCTTCTCCCAAAATTGGAAATCTACAGTCCTGCGCAAGACTTTTGAGAGGAGCGCTGCCGAGTTTCTTCGGACCGAGTTGATCGCACTTCTGCCACAAATCATCACGGCGAGTGATGGCCCTTATAAATAGTAGTCTGGGGTGCTTTAAATATCACATATATTCAATGAATGTTCAGCTAATCTGCAGATGTAGATGAAGCCTTGTCCTTTACATCGGGAGGCACATAGTCGCGAATAAATTCTGTGTACAACATATGATTAGCAAGAGATCAACCCAAAGCTGGCCACCTACCCGTGTCAAGGGACGGACATGGATTACTTTTTTTCCATCAACCAGTTCAATCGATGTGTGAGCAAAGTGGCCTTGGATCTGGTCCATTTCGAGCACAATTGTTGTTCCCTCTACCTCCTCCTCCTCATCATCATCATCATCACTCTCCTCCCCTTCCTGAGGAGCCTCACAAAGCCATCCAGTTGTGATGACATCAAACTCGTATGCCTCCCCACATATCCGAAAATAATCATCATCACGCTTGATCCGTTTCAACACGTGAACAATAAAAAACGTCGAGAGCTCCTGGGCACCCGGGAGTGGATGCTGGACAATGTTCTGGATGACTGCAGCGCGCAGACCGGTGCCAGAATCGAAGATGATATTTGCGTCTCCGTTATCTTTGCGGACCCTTGAACGGCTGTACATGATGTAATTGCTCCGAACCTTATCCACCACACAGGCCTGCCAGACCTGCTGGATATCGACATCCATTGCAGAGGGATCCAGCTTTTTTGCAATATACTTTTGCAGAAGCTCGTTCTCCTCCATTGAGAGATACTCGAGGTGTATTTTGGCACCGAGGGTGTCCACTGGATGACCCACATCATACATTGATGCCACAGTCTCGGCCATAACCGGATCATCAAGCCCCTTGAGCAAGGTTCGAACTGCATTGCTTGCAACAGAATGAATCTCCTTGTCATGTTCAAGAAGGGCCATGAGATTTGCTTGGCGGGCAAGGGTGCGTAGAAATGTGGCTTCCATTTCGCCTACAAGTGCATGTTAGTCAGAATGAAAAACATCTTCAAAATATAGCTTACCTCGCTTGTTGTTTGTCTTGACCTGGTGTATGAGGCGAATAAAACGCTCGTAGAAGTGAGCCCCTCGAGCATGCGCAGGCCCGTGGTTGGCCATATTGTCTGCAACATGACCAGCTTCATGGATGACTCCGGTAATATTATCCTCGGGAAAGAGTAGCATAAGCTCTTGGAGCCACGCCCCAAACAAATCACGGTGCGAGTCAACAACCTCAGTGGTAACTTCGAAGAGATGCCAGCTCAATGATGGACACCAACTGCAGGACATGTTGAAGAATACGCTGCATGCGTGGATCTCTGCTGGACCCCCAGAGCTTGATCAAGGACAACGGAAAATGGACAACAAAGAGTGTGTTCCATTGTGCTGCACTGAGCTTGCCATGCCCCTTCCGTCCCCAACCAGAAGGCACTCGCTCAACCCAACTGGGCAGGATCATGTTTTCCGCGTCATCTTTTATCTCCTGCATGACATCGTAGCCAATGACCGCACCCTTGCCATCCTCAGTCTGAGATACCAAGGTAAGGTCTGCGTGAATCTAAGATATATTATCAGATACTTGTAGCTGGTGAGCTTGCATATACGCACTGTTGGCTCACGCATAAGAGCCGCATGCATCTTGGCGATGGTATGTCGCGAGTCCCCAGAGTGAAAAGCATGTCCATCATCATCCGTGACCTCAAACACCGCACAGAGGTCTATCCATTCCTTCTTTAACCCACTTGGAGGTCTCTCATTTCTCGATCGATAGATACGTCGCAGAAGTGCAAGACACAACTGCTGCTCATCGAAATCCAGTGGTGTGGCTAACAGCGGAAATCTCTGCTGCATACGCTCAACAGCAGCTGCTATCAAGCTTGTTTCAGATTCTTGTGGCCGGGTGACCATAGGAATTCGGTGTGAGCGCAAAACAGCATCGGGTTTTCCATCCATCTAGATATCCTTAGCTCAAGCAAATGCAAAGTGACACCACCAACTTACCCACTTTGCAATCCTGCGTATATACAGTGGCTTGCGACGTTCTCCACCAGCAACTCGGAGACCATGGACCCAACAGAAATACCACAAAATACGGTAGGCTTCAGGAGAGCTGGCCTAATAATGGTTAGAGTCTGAATGGTCAATCTGAAGCAACTGCATACAGCAGACAAGGAGTTTAGAAACCCCTGGACCCATCCCTCGTCTCGAGATCCAAAAGAGCTGATATTCTTGGTGCGATAATCAATGAACAGGTCCAGCAGAGTCTCCAGATCACTTTGCAGGCGAACCAAGTTGCCTGGGTTCGGCCGAGGCATTCGAGGACCAGACCCATCTCCTCCGACCTTCTCCTCATCAACACAAAGGAAAGCGCGGATATAGTTCTGGATAAGGCCCAGATGTTGGTTGTGCATTGGCTCAGTCAAGGAGGTCTCAATCTGGTCTGAATATGGGAGTCCTTCAAGATCGAATGGCCGCACCCCATTCTTGCGAAGAAGTGCATCTCGAGCTGCCTGTGATGGTGCATCCCTCCACTCACGGCAAAAGGCAGCCAGATCCTCTGCAGGCCGTGGACCCCACGTCTTAATATCAACATCTTCAATGTTATCACGTGTAATGATACAACAGAAGAATTTGGATGTTGCAGAGCTCTTGCCTGAAAGCTCACGTGACCCCAGCATGTCCCCAATAGTGAATCCCAGCATTGCTCTGAGAGGACATCCAAGCGGATACTTGTGCGTACGCGAGAAGACCAATCCCGGGTTATATGCCTCCGTCAGGTCTTTGCAGACAACTCTGAGGATGGACGAGCCGTCATCATTGACCGAGGGGGTAGGTGGCGGGTGGGTGCCAATGAAGAACAAGTTGTGGAACTTGAAGCGTACATCCGGCGGGAGGTTTAGAAGAGCAATCCAGAAGCCTTTAGCCGAGATCGTCTGCTTGGCCGTGGAGTTGCCTAGCGGGTTGAAGCCATCCGCTGCAAGCGCAAACAACAGACGCAGCTCCTTGGAGTTGAGCGTGTCTACATCAAAAAACCGGCTTTTGTCATGGCCAAAAAGCTTGCGCACAGCAGGAGAACCCCAGATGTCTGTTGTGGTTGTTTCCTGGGCCGGATCATTCATGATGGCCCTTGGATAATCTTGGATAAGATCTTCCATGCCTGGACGGGAGAGCAGACGGCCCAGCCAATCCTTGAAGTTGTGCAGCAGAATACTGCTCAGTGGCTTCATGAATGCGAATCGCGTTCACCATTCTGTGACACCTTTCGTGTTAACGCTTCACCACACGTTTCTCCAAAGTGCATGGCCTCGCAATAAGAGACCTCAAGATTGCGGACATCAACTTGGGAGCAGAGATTGCGGGACGATGGAACGACACTTTGGGCAGGCAACATACTGCGTTGTTGCTGGCTCTAGATTGAGCATGTTGACAATTGTCTCAGGATCCCGGGGAATATCTTGGGCATGCTCTTCAAAGTTGGGTATTGTACCAAGTATGTCTCGTACTCCGGCAAGCAGTATCTTGGCCCCGGAGAGGAAGGTGATAGATGTGCGAGGTAATCGCGGACGCGACGAGGGCAGCCAGCACCGTATGATTTGTTGGTCGGCGGAAGAAAACCGAGTCTTAGCTTTGTTAGCAGCTGTCTAGCCAGAAGGTGGCGTAGCTTACCGTTTAGAACAACATGGGCTTGTTTACCAAGACACTCGTGGTCCCAATGTGCTTTCTTCTCCTGGTCGACGGCCAACATCTCATCGGTAATGCGGTCGAGTATTGGAAGGCGCCTAGGATCCTCCGGCCAACTTGAGATCATGACATGTAGCCTGTAGAGGCGAAGCTCGTGTTCAAGAAGCCGGTGGTTGTTGCGATGTGCAGGTCGTAATGCGTAAAATCCTGAATTTGGTTTTGATACCATGGCATCGTGCATTGACCGGTACTCTGCGGATGACGGGTCGGAGAGAAATTTGAGAGGTTGGGCTAGCGATGTAATATGGAAACTCTTGCGGGCGTGCAGCTCGAGGTCGATGAAGGAGTAATCATGTAGAATCGAACCTAACGGAGGACCTGGTCCGGGCTCCGAAGCATTTGGACGCGTATCAGTGCGAGAACCCGAACGCGCCTCTGCGCGGGGACCCGAACACGTCTCATCGCGAGGACCTCTCCCTGGGTTTTGTGGCTCACTATTCAGCTCGCAATGCTTACATGCCGACCGCGAATCACAATCGCAGCCGAGGTACGGATGATATCTCGTGCGATGGGCTCTGGGCTGTTGGAGCGCGATTCACTCTGAACTTGACGGGGCTGAGCCTCTGGCCATAGCTTCGTCGCTGCGATGATTTGCTCTTGTCGAGCGAGACACCAGCGGGTATGTCCCGTTGCAGTGAAGGGTGCAGTCGCAGGGCACTGCATCCGCTGGATAGTACGGTCGATAGTGTTCGGTTTCTTCCATCACGGAGGGCAACGCCGCTAGCGGTATGAAAGACCCAGTTCTTCGTTGGGCAACGCCGCAACGAATAGACGCCGCAACGAAAGTAAAGAGGCGACACGCGCACTTATGCTGGAGGTTTGGAGTCAACCTGGCCAAGAGCACATGGACATGTACATCACGGATGTATTTGGCCGTACTTGATGTACATGTACTAAACAAGATACAGAAGTCTGCTTCAACCCGTTACGCGCCCTTCCAACAGCTTAATGAGCTTTCGTTCCAAATATCCTTTCTTGATCTGCCCGCTGGAGATGAAATTTTTGCCAGCTCTATCTCCTTCGACGATGATATCCAAAATCTGCGCGATGATGTCTGACATGGGTTGGCCCTGGCCGTGGCTGCTCGTTAGAGCCGAAAAGTCTTCAACGTCGAAGAAGATGCAAGCGGCGCTGATGACCATGCACTGAACATGAGCGCTATTAGATTGTGGTATACCGAAACCTCGGCAACTTACCAACGCTCGATATACGAGATCCGGCGATGTAGGGCGAGTGGGGTATTTTTCAATGACGGAGGGACGGATTTGCTTTTGGAGGCCGCTCATTTCGAATGTGGCATGAACATTGAGCCCAGTGCCTTTTAAGTAGCGCAAGTCTCTGTCGCATACGCACCAATGGACAAAGTGTGCCTCCCTTTGAGGCTTAAGGTGCGTCTTTGAATGAGCGGCAAATGAAAGGTCGGAAAACAACAACTTGTTAGAGAGGTAAAGAAGTGAGCTTGTCGAACGCGTTCGATTCGCCGAGCTGCGACGCGGTGTAATTTGGGTAGATTCAGGAAGTTGCAAGATAGCGTACCTTGGTCTTGACGCGGCGAGCCCCGGCCTGTCGGTGAGGACCTGGTACGACTCTTCTCAGCACGCACAGATGTTGCCGACCTTGCCGGCCTCTCTGTACTTGAGCACAGCCAACGGAATACCCGCCGCCGTCTCATCCAAAGCACCTTGGTCGGCATACGCGAAGAGGGATCCGGATAAGTAGCCAAGTTACGTGGTTCTGATAGACCAAACTGTATTCGCCGTTAGTCGACGCATAGGCGGGCCCATAGCACGCAAAGGTCCGCCTCTGGCTGACCAAAGCTTTGAGACATGGGTCTCTCGACGGGACAGTCGACCGCAAAATGCGTTCATCTTGCTTGTTGGGTTGCTATGGCAAATGCTGGGCAACGCTGCAGTCGTCCTACAGCGAGAACGTCGATTACCCCACGTCCGGGCAACGCCACGGACGTAGAGACAAGTCGGCGCGTCGAGAATGGTGGTTCGAACCGAGAGCAAGTGATGGTGTCACAGGCACCTGCCTCTGAATTCAAACCACCACAAAGCATCGCCAAGTCCCCTTCCCCGGCCCTTCCCTACCTCCGTGGTGTTGCCCGGGCGTAGGGAAGAGTCCGCTGCCCTCTTTCTCGTCGTCGGACGACAGTGGCGCTGCCCTGCGTTCGACGCTGCAACACAAGCCGCAAGCTGAACGCGAAATTTGGCGTTCGAGCTCTACCACTGGGAGAGGCTTTTGACGAGCCGCAGGCGGACTTGGCGCGTGCTTCTGGGCCCGATTGTCCGTTGACTTCCCGCAAATACAGCTTGGTGCAGAACTCCTTGGCCAACAACCGAGGCGGTTTTACTACGTGCGTCGTCGCCGGCACTAATCATGCCCGATGCCCACCGCGCGTTCAGCTTGACTACATGCCCATGTTCTCGTTGGTGCTCGTCGAGGAATTGACACCTCTCCATTCGCAACGCCGCCTTCGAAGATTTCCATCCACTCATGATCACAGGTACGATTTCATGCGTTGTTTTGGTTTCCTTTTGCCGACGCCGAGTAGGCCTTGACATGGGCTCCCTAGCTCGCCAATAGCTCATTCCGAGATCATTCAGCTACCATGTCCAATGTGCCTATAGCCACGGTCTATCAACATTCCAATCTTTGGCGAATGGCCGCGTCGTTCACCCATCGATTGATCCCCCAAAGTCCACGCGGTCTCTTCTTTCAAGCAGACCACCATGCTGGGAGGTACACCCGAGGCAGCTGCCTTCATCGAACGCGTCCTCGACCCCCAGACTACTCTCCGAGCCGCTCTCGAGCCATCTCTCGTCGACGAAAGGCAGCTTCGTCGCCTCTTTGCCACAGACAAGCAGAATCCCCGTCTCAAGAACCCCCTCGTCGGGCTTGTCGACATCTTTACTGCTCCGGAGGCAGTCCGCAAGGCTCGCGCGCGCATCGTCGTTGACGAGGAAGACCGCTACGCCAAATATGTCATGCCACTCGACGCTGAGCAACGTCGGAAGAACGGCGACCCCTGCATGGTGTCTACCCTCCAACAGTTCCATCGCAACTGGGCCATCTTCTCTGAAAGGTCTTTTGAGGCTGTCAACTGGGATAATATCGTTGTTGCTGGGGGTTCGGTGCTGGCTTGCCTTGAGCCGCTGCCTGACTGGGCCCCGGTTTCCAACTTCAACATGCGCCTCCATTATCACAAAGAGGCGTTCGAGTCTAACGATATCGATGTTTTCCTCTATGGCTTGTCGCCTGCAAGAGTTAGTGTCGTCTCACAATCGTAGCCCGGGGCGTGCTTCACTGCAGCAGCAGCTGCACTCAGGATTAATCCATTAATCACGGGCTATTAGCGTAAGGCCTTATGCATAACGCAGGGCTTTTAACCCTGTGTCACAAAAGGTGGATGTGGGAAGTGGCTCCTATCTATGCAGTTGGAACAAATGTTTATTAGCATTTAATGTGAGGCCTTCTATAATACCACTAGACCTTCACTAAGGGTTTTTCTGGTCTATCTTTCCAATGGCACACTCAGCTAAGTCTGTTCATGACCCCATCACTCCCTATCACACTTTTCTCTCTACGTCCCTAGAACCATAATCCGAACCTCTAACCCTAACCTAACCTAACCTAACCTAACCCTAACCAAACCCTAACCAAACCTAACCCTAACCCTAACCTAACCTAATCCTGACCTAACCAAACCCTAACCAAGCATATAACCCAATGTCAGGCCTTATAAGAGCTCCCATCACTATTTTGTCCCATTTTTCCCACGCTAATTTTATCTGTATTTTGTTTACACCTTCAACTTTCCTTATTACACTATACCCTACATCTCAAAAACCACAAAGTTAGAGCTGTTTTTCACCCAGAGCCTCCCAAATTAGGCTTACCCTGATTTATGCATAAGGCCTTACGCTAATAGCCCTTGATTAATGCATTACCCTGAGTGCATGAGGTGACTGCAGAGCAAGCCAGAGCTTATCGCGAGCTTTGCGACCTCATAGCTCGATGCTACCACTACGGCTTCAAGACAAACAACCCAGCAAAGGAGCCCATCACGCTCCCTCTGTATGCGGTCTGGGGCGGCACGCTACACATCGGTGTTTATCGTGGATGGTACATATCACATTCCTCCATTAATTCTTCTGATAACCGATTTCAGGGCCCTGTGCAGTGCGGCGGTTGGCGATGCCAAGGAGCACCAGCGCTGCAATAGCTGGGCTGACGCTGTCAACGCGGTCGCGTCCCATCTCTTTGCGAAAGACCACGAAATCTTTTGCCGTGCGCCTCCGACCTCGCCAGCGTCGACGCTTAGGGCTACCGCGCCGACCACGCCGCTGGCGCCAAAGGCTACAGCGTCGACTACGACTTCGATGCCCAAGGCGACGACATCTTCGACCAACGCTACGTCTTCTTCGACGCAAAGTAGTCCAACGCGGACACGCGTTACTCCGACGACCCGCGTGGCGCTCTCTCACCCACTCTCAAGGCGTCCTTTGCGCCCAGGAAAAGGTATATTGTCGTTGCTGGAAAGCTCAGTTCCAGATTTTTTCTAGACGAGTGAGTAGCTTGTTCTCAATCAACATCTTGTGACATTTAATAGGAACGAAGCAGCTATCGCGGCAGCAGAGCTCAACGAGAAGGATGATCTGGTCAAGTATTGCGTTTTTGACAGTCTGGACGCCGCGTTGGAAGCGACTCGTAGCGAATAATCTTGTACCAAGTAGAATAGCCTGAACAAACGTGAACAAATTGTACATTCCGGCTACTAGATAATCTAGAATTGCTTTGCCAAGTGGGCACGCGTATGATGCAGTTTGCGATCCCTGCGGCCTACCACACGTATACCTCATGTCCGACTTCGCCCCCGACAACGACGAGGACAGCCTAGACGAGCTCCAAATGCCGCAGCCGCACCAAGCCGGCGGTTTCGGCTTCTATGTTGAATCTAACGATGAATATGTTCTTCTTTGCACGCGTGAATAATGTAGTGAATCGACCCCCAGCAGTGACGACGCATTGAGTGGCGGTAGACCCTCTCCACCCCCAGCCGAGTCGCCGAGACGTACAAGAGGGCCCGCTGGCAGCTCGCGTGAACACAGGCAGCCGGTATATCTTTGACGCCGAATCGTTTAATGTCTAACAAATACAGACCGAAGAAGAACCCCATGGGCACAACCAGAGTACCCCACCGCACCCATCAGTGAGCATCTTGTTGAGTTCATATCTGCACCTTGACGACCATAGGATCCCGCCAACTTCGTTTCCGTCGCTCGATTTGAGCATCTCCAGAGAAAGGTTACCGACCTCGTTGGAGAGAGCGCGAAGACCAACGAGACAGTCGCGACGATGTCGAGCAAGCTGGATAATCTCATCAGTCTTTTCGAGATGCACGGAGGGATGCCAACGGCTGGCGCATCGCGCACCGGAGACCGGCGTCAACAGCGTCCCGCAGAACAGCCTGGATCGTGTCCCGAGGAGCAGCCTGGACCGCGTCCCGGAGGGCAACCTCGGGATCGAGGGCCCGGTCGTGTTCCCTCAGCGGAAGCAAACGCGGTTCTCAAGTTCCACTGGCGTCGCGGATACGATGCAAACGATTTAGCGGTTGGTGAAAAATTTAAATCTACTCAGCGTCTTATAGCATCTACAGGCCCGCGTGCATTACCATGTCAACGAGCTCTTGCCAGAGGAACGTCGCTGGACCGAAACGGTGACCGAGGCGGACCACCGGCGGTACAGGCAGGCCTTGGCTGTGGATTCCGCGGCAGAGGCCATGACAGCCTCGTCAACGTCGTTCCTGCCCGACTTCACCAAATCTTTCAAATTCTTCTGGAACGCATCCGCCACGCGGGTATTCATGGCTCATTTCTATTTCCGTGAACGAATGCGACCAACGGCGTCCTTTGATGTGTTGTTGACCAAGGCGTTTCGGACCTATTTCCGACATCTCAGGAGATGTTACCGGGCGGCGACCGGCCAGACGCCGGAGCCCATCCTTCAACAAAGGGGGAGGGAACGCCGCAGAACAACGCGTCTCCATACAGTGCGTCGTCGTCGTTGTTGATATTTCGCATTTAAATTCTTAGCTTCTGGATTCCCGCATTAAAACGGCACAGAGTTATCCAAGTCTGCAACGACACGTACCATTTCTCACGCAGCTCGGCGTCGACGGCACCTCTAGCGACGAATCTGACCCGGAAAACCGCAAATCTGGTCGATATTTGCGAAACAGGCAGCCGCATCTCTCCGAAGCATGTGTCCAATTCAAGCATGCGCTGGACGGTGTACGAAGGCTGAAAGAACCGGCTGCGGAAAAGCCCCAACGCGGCAAACAATTCAGGTTGCGGCCGGAATCCGGTAAGGTGTCGAGACGGGAAAAGTTTACGCATGGGCTGCCCTTGAACGCCTACAACCCGGTTTGGCTTGCGGCGAACCCAACGGAGTGCTCGCGTCTCAGGGCCGCACCTGATTACGACTTCTCACTCAGTCCCGAGATATTTGGGTAAGCGCGCCAGCACTCACCGCGCCAGCGCTCATCCAAGCCTCAGGCGATCTGGTTGAGTGGTTCATCCATGGAAGTACGTAGATTCGACAGAATGGGCATTTTGCGTATGAATGATTACTTGTGGTCGTGGTTTTGGTGCATGGCGGTGAGTGAGGACAGGAAAACGCGACTACCTATCGCCCTCGAGACAAAATATCGAGATGCATAGGCTCGCGACTAAGTCAAACGCCCTCCCGTAGTACGTCGGTTGATAACGAGAGCACGATGCGATTTGTCCAGCGGTAGGGCGAATGGTAACTAGCCGAGTGTATAATTAGCAGACAGCTGGGCAACGCCGCAGTCGTCCGACAGCGAGAATGTTGATTACCCCACGCCCGGGCAACGCCACGGACGTAGAGACGAGTCGGCGCGTCGAGAATGGTGGTTCGAATTGAGAGCAAGTGATCATGATGGTGTCACAAGCACCTGTCTCTGAATCAAACCACCACAAAGCATCGCCAACTCCCTTCCCCGGCCCTTCCCTACCTCCGCGGGCGCTGCCCGGGCGTAGGGAAGATTCCGCAGCTCTCTTTCTCGTCGTCGGACGACAGTGGCGTTGCCCTGCGTTCGACGCTGCAACACATGAACGCGAAATGTGGCGTTGCCTTCTCCTCATCCGCACAACCGATTGAACTGCTCCGGTTCTTCTCCCCGTATTCCTTCATGAACGGCCGTCTGCATCTCGGACACGCCTTCACCATCTCAAAGATCGAGTTCGCCGCAGGATACCAACGCATTTTGAGCAAGCGTACCTTGTGCCCCACGGCTTCCATGTTACTGGTTTGCCTATCAAGGTTGGCTGCACTTTGCTACTGTCTCAACTACAATAACGCGTAACGTAGGCATCCGCCGACAAACTCGTTCGCGAGATGGAGTTGTTTGGTCCCGATTTCGAGAACTTTGAAGAGGTCTCACAGCGGATGGCAGGGGAGGCCGAGGAGAAGGGGAGGCCGAGGAGAAGGAGAAGTCTGCCGCCGCGGTCAAGGATGGCCCTTTCGAGAAGGCAAAGGCGAAGAAGGGCAAGCTCGTGTCCAAATCCACCCGCCACACGTACCAGTTCCAAATCTGTTCCAAATCTTGCAATCCATCGACATCCCGACCAAGGACATCAAGCTGTTTGCGGACCCGCAACATTGGCTCAAGTACTTTCCGCCAATCGCGATTGTGAGTGTACGCCCGCTGTCCGCCGACCCCGTTCAATGTTTTTTAGGAAGACCATATGTCCTTTGGGTCCCGCAGCAACTGGCGTCGCCAATTTCTACTGCGACGCGTTGAACGCGTTTGCTGGCAAATGAGCAAGCTACATCGTCTGGGCAAGATCAAATTCGGCGAACGATACACGATATACAGTCCCAAGGACGGTCAACCATGTATGGACCACGATCGTTTCGCTGGCGAAGCGCTGGGGCCACACTGCAGTCAAGATGGAGGTGGTGGAATGGAGCGATGCGTCCAAGAGTGCGCTGGACGGTCAAGTCGGAGGGGGAACCATGTTTTTCTTGTACCTATCGCGCTGCTCGCCCCGTGTCTACTCTACGGTAGCATCTCCCTAAGAATCACCCCCGCCTCCGTCAATGCGTTCTGCGCCCTCGTCACCGCTGCGTCTTCGCCACCAAGCGCCGCCACAGAGAAGAACTCGCGGTGTTTGCCGCTGCAGTAGGCACAGATAAACCGGGAACCAAGCCACGCATGCGCGTCGAATTCGAAAGCGTCGTGAATTACGCGTTCTGCGCGAATTGCAGTCAAACGCGGCCCAAAAACGAAAACTTACCGCCGAGTTTCACTGCCGATACCTCCCATGTAATGATGTAGTCCAGTTCGATACCTGGGCATCTTCTCTCGTGTTCAGCAGACCGGCGGGCCATGTCCACGGTTCCTCTGACTTTTGCCACGGTACGCCCGTCGAGGGTGGTGGTCAAGCCGATGTAAGTTGTTCCTGGGTAGTCGATCGTCGAGCGCGTGCGCACGGTACGCCGATAGCGCCGGTATCGTCGCCTGACTTGCGACCGATTTCGTCTCCGTATCGCCATTGATGACACTGCGTAGAATTGACAATAAACACCTAGTGCAAATAGTAAGCATATACGAAATATGCTTAACATTTGCAAAAGCATATGCTTAGTATTTGCTTAATATTTGCACCCTAAGTAAATATTAAGCATATTTGGTATATGCTTAATATTTGCTTCATATATGCTTAATGTTTGCACAAGGTGCATATTTTGAATATGCTTCGCACATGCTTAATATTTGCACAAGGTGTATATGTTGAATATGCACAAGGGGCATATTGTCAAGTATGCACCTTGTGCATATTTTAATTGATGTAAGAATCCATCACTGTCAATCAATGGGATTCTGATTTGGATTCCATGGTACATGTAGCTCGGCCATCCCTGCTTCCCCTGGGATCATCCAGGGGTCAGTTCTGTAGCGCCAAGCGAGGAGAGTAAGACGCAAGTTACCGCGTATTTGTAAGCGCAGCCGTTCCAGAGATATTCGCAATTTACTCTGGGCCTCATGCTTGCCACATGCCCTAAATCAGGAACCACTGCACCCCTCAGCTTCATCCAGGGGTCGATCTTGTAGCGCGAAATGCGAGGGACAGGATGCAAGTTACAGCGTAATTTAATACGCAGGCGTTGCAGAGATATTCACAGATTACTCTGTGCCTCATGGCTGCCACATGCCCCAGAGCAGTGAATACTGCGCCCCCAGCTTCATCCAGGGGTCGTTTCTGTAGCCCAAAGTGAGCTGAACACGATGGAAGTTGCCGCATCCCTGCACGACAAGCCGTTCAATAGATATGAATAAATTACTCCCTGCCCAATGGTGCAAACAGGGGTGATTAGCCCGGGTTGACTTGATTTTGCAGTCATTTGGTGTAGTGGCTAAGTTCCCATGTCCGTGGTCTTTTCTATGAGGTCCCTCGTTCAATGCTGCCCCTTGCCTTATTTGTTGCACCCTTCCTTTCATTTGAAATTCTCTTTTTCCCACTTGGCTCACCCTGCCGCGGGGGAACCAACTTTTTAACAGATCCCTTTTATTTTTATTGACTCCAAAATTTCCTGTTGGCTTGCAAATTGTTGGATGGTGTTCAAAAGCAACTTCCAGGACTGTGACATGCCACATCTCCCTCAGAGTTCAAGGTAATGAGCTCATTCAAATTCACAATGTAGGCCTTTCCATTCCCACACATTTTCTTGTTCCCGCTCATATTTTTGTAAGAAACCCACATTTGCAATCTGTCACACAAACAAGTTTTTGGATGAGTTTTGGGCACATCCCCGGGGCTGGTATTTGCATCGGAAGGAAAAAAAGGAAGTAGGATTAACAACTAGGTAACTCCCCATGTACACACACTACCACTACAGTATTCACAATGCCAATTTGAAAAGATAATGGGTATTTTGGGGATTTTCTTTTAGCAGGCACTCTCCTCGCAGCAGCACATGTCTTTAGCTTGCAGAAAGAAAAAAAAATCTGCAGATTTATATCAGCACTTCCTGAATGCAACAGGCCAAATGCGAAAATCTATTTTGTGTCAAGCGCCTTTGGCTGATCCACAGATGGAAATTTTGCTAGTTGCTTGTTCTGAGGTATTTTTCTTTTTTTTTTTGCAGACATGAAATCCCCTGAAAAAAATCTAATTTCCTTCGAAAAAAAAGAAATGGAAGAAATACCCATTAAATAAAGACAGCCAAAAGAACTCTTCTTTGCAGTGGCCCCTTATCGGGCAATGGGCGGTGCATGAAGGCACAAGATGGAGATCTAGAAGGAAAAAAAAAAGAACCACATGAGAATTGCACTGCTTCAACTCCACAGCTGAGGTCCCTTAGCGCTGGCCAAAACCTTGTGTAAATACCTTAGAGCAGCTGTGACACCTGCCAAAAATTTATAATTTGGTTGAGAGACAGCTTGGCAGCTTCTTCAGTACAGGTTTGTTGCTGATTGCCCGATAACTACCTTGAGTTGCACAGTCTGAGTGTCCACGTGTTGCCATGACGGTAAATTGAAACAGACACTGCACCGGGTGTTGTTGATCTACAAAAAATCTCAGTTACATGCAACAATATCTGAGCAAATGCCGTCTCAGGAGATTCCAGGCTGGCCGTTGTGGTGTAGAAGCCTCGTTGGAATTTGGCCCAGTTTGGATTTTTCCCAGTTGGTTGGGCATGAGCTTGCCTCACTACAGTTGCGGACAATCAAACTCAAATAGAAAATTTGAAGTTTATGAAACTTCCTGATAATTGCAGAATAGTTAGATACCATGTGTAGGATCCTCTCCACAAAATCTCAGCCAAAGCGAACGAGCCGTTAGCCCGCAATGACATGATCTTTCCCAGGGCCCCGAGAATTTGGCCGAATTGGCTTAAAACCTATAGAATATGGTCACGTGGGGTACCATTCGAACCGTATTGAAGAGGAGAATTTTAATCCGCAGGAATTGAATAAAACTAACGAAGCAGTCAGCCAAAAATTGCGCTACAAAATGTAGATCAGATTTCGATCTATTTGCAGCCTCGTGCCACAGCTTGTCTCTTCTCCACCATGCCGCCGAAGAAGAAAGTCAAACGGAACATAGCCGGCTTGCGCAACCAACCTCAGCAAGACCAAGGCCCTGCTGCACCTGGTGCACCGGCAACCTTAGACGCTGCAACGGCCGCGTCGCCTGCGCCATCGACACATCCAGTAACACCGCTCAGCAACATCGAGACCGAATCGCGCCCGCAAACTCTCTTCGACAGCCACAAGGTTAACTGGGAGCTCGATGACGCCGACTCAAACACCTCCGATCGAGGTTCTGAGCAATCTGACACCGACGTCGAGTTGGAGGATCCCGACTTTACCGAGCAGCTACTCGATAACCTCCCGACCAACGATAGGGATCCTGACTGGCTTCCTGTTCACGAACTCCGCAAGAGGGCTGCACAAGCTGAACGAAAACCGTGAGGTATGGATTGACTCACCACAAGCACATCTTGCCTGACCGGCGCAAAGGCGTATACATAAAAGGGCCCGATGTTATGTCGAAATCCGCACGAACGCAGCGGCGCTATGCAAGATCCTGGCGCGGACAGACCAGCCTGCTTGAAGCCGGGTTCAGCAAGTCTGCCCGCCGACTGTCCCCGCGACTCGCACCGATCAGCCTTCAAGGTTCAGACTCGGAGTCAGACGGCACTGGTGCTCCTTCCAGCACAGTCCCTTCTATCCGCACGCGATCTCCGAGCGCCGCTAGCGCCTCCGATGGGATGGAGATTCAAGAGGACGAGGAGGAGGATGGTGCGGAGGCCGCTGCATCTCGGGACATCGGAGCAGAGATTGCGAACATGGCTCCCCGCGCAGAGCACGACCTTGAAGCATGGGAGGACGAACTTGAGGAGAATGTTCTTGATCCGACGGTTCCGCGCAAGTCCTGGCCAACACTCCTCGTTCAGATCCAGGATGCCATCAAAAAGGAACAGAAGACCGCTTCGCTCTCGCGCCTCAACAAGTTCCTCATGCTCCAATCCTTTGTGGTGCTGCTCATCAAGGGCTTTGGGAGGGTGGATGCGAGCTTGAAGGTCGCAGAGCAGTGGCGGCGGGGCAAGGGTTCGTGGCTTGCCTATCGGCTGCGTGATATGGCCCGTTTCTACTTCGCAATTCGAACGGCTCCCGGTGGAGAAGCGCGGCGGAGTCCGCATGTCGCGCTCCTTCCTCCACCGCCAACCCGTCCGTGATTCGGTTCTGGCGTTTTTGAATGGTCTCCCAACTGGGAAGGTTACGCCGCGCGTTCTCGCCCGGCAGGTAACGAACGAGATTTTTCCGAGTCTCGACATCCGACCGAAACAGCAGTTGAGCCTCCGGACGGCCCGCCGATGGCTCATTCGGCTCGGATGGACATGGTCGAGGGTCAAAAAGGGCATTTACGTCGATGGGCATGAACGCGACGACGTTGTTAAGTATCGGCAGGAGGTTTTTCTTCCTCAAATGGCGGAGTTTCAACGCCGTATGGCAACTTATAGCTTCGACCATGACATGCAGCACTGGTCTCGAGAGCTACCCAAACTCGCCGCTGGAGAACGCGAGCTAATCCCGTTTTTCCAAGATGAATGCGCGGCACACGCGAACGAGAACACCGAGACTCTTTGGTGAGTGAATTTTCTTTCAGAATTTATGATGCTGAAGCCTATCTTCAGGCTGCGCAAAGGCAAAAATCCTCTCCGCAAAAAGGGACGAGGGCGGCTCATCCACATCTCCGATTTCATTAATCCTGCGACGGGCCGCCTCTTTATTCGCAACTCGGACGGCGAGATTATCCGCGATGCGCGGAAGATTATCTATCCTGGCGCAAACGGAGATCCTTGGTGGGACTGCGACCAGCTACTCTTGCAGATGGAAACTGCGATCGACATCTTCGACGAGCGATTCCCCGGCAAGCAAGCCCTCTGGGTTTTTGACAACTCATCGGCGCACGGGTCGCTCGGCCCGGACTCGCTCAAGGCGTTCGAAATGAACAAAAGCGATGGTGGGAAGCAGCGCATACAGCGGGATACCGTTATTCCCGACACCAACCCGTGCGTTGAGCGACGCGGCAAGCCCCAGCAGATGACCCTCCCAAATGGCGATGCAAAGGGACTCAAACGAGTTCTAGAAGAGCGTGGCTTTGACGTGTCTGGAATGCGCGCTAAGTGCAAGCCAGTCTGTCCGATCGAAAACGCTGATTGTTGCATGGCGCGCCTGCTCAGCAACCAGGACGACTTCAAGAATCAAGTTTCTATGCTTGAAACACTCGTCAAGCGCCGGGGACACGAGATCATCTTCTTGCCCAAGTTTCACTGCGAGCTCAATCCAATTGAGATGGTGCGTACAATTCTACGCGCCGCCAGGGCCTAATGCAATTTAGTACTGGGGGTGGTTCAAATACCGCTACCGAGAGCATGATAAGCCAAATTTTCAGGCGGCGAAGGATGCCGCCATCCACTACTTGGACGCGTGCCCGCTCGATGTTCTCCGACGGTTCATCAATCGCTCATTCCGGTGGATGGATGCATATCGGGCTGGGTTGACTGGGCAGGCGGCAGAATGGGCTGTGAGGAAACAGAAGCAGCACAGAGGGGGTGTCCCAAACGGCCGCAGCTGCACTAGATAGCGGGCATCATGTTCCGGGTCGGGCTGAACCTTCGTAAGGCCCGCAGAGGTACACACAATTTTTGTTACAAGGTCCGAAAAAATTGGCCAAACACAACCGCTCGTTAAAATATTACATAAGCATGTTTTAGGGGGGTTTTTCGAGGTCGTAGAATCTGATTCTGGCACTAACTAAGCTCTGTATGGACTTCTAAGGCCTCAAATCTGACTTTATGTCTTTGATTGTCCGCAACTGTAGGCCGATGCAAAAATAAAGTGGAGCCCTTCATTAGATTTAAATGCTGCAAATAATAGTATAATTATTGGTAGCCTTTTGTAAGCCCATAATTCAAACAAATAATGGCCCTGTATTGTTGCCCACATTGGTTAGAAATAAAGTCAGAGAACTCCACTCGTTAAAGTAATGGATTATGGTCTGGGAAAACGGGCACCTTTTTTGGGCAAGAAATGTGCTGAGATTTGGGCCTATTTCTGTGACATAAAAGGAAGAAATATGGGGCCCATATGGTTCGTGAATAAGAGCGGAAAATTGTAGCCACTATTTAAAGAAAATAATGCCCCCATATTTTGGGTGGCAGAGATAAATGAGGGCACTGCTTCTCAAATACAGGCGCCTGTTTGAATGGCCTTATTGACCAACAATATGCACCCAATATTTGCCCCCTTTTTTGGATAGAAATAGATGAAAATATTGGCACCTTATTATTATGCTTTATGGCCGCCCAGAAATGTGCTCATTTTAGCAGCCATAACTTATTTCTTTAAAGCACTGTGGTCTGAAAATCCCGCGACTTTTGCAGAGTGACCTCCAGATGAGACAGTAAAGTTCACAGGGTCCATATTTTGTGCAAGTAACTCAATTTTGAGACACTGTGAATTTCATGCCTCAACTGAGTGAAAATGCCATAA
Source organism: Mycena kentingensis (nom. inval.) (assembly GCA_014461125.1). Classification (NCBI taxonomy): domain Eukaryota; kingdom Fungi; phylum Basidiomycota; class Agaricomycetes; order Agaricales; family Mycenaceae; genus Mycena; species Mycena kentingensis (nom. inval.). Next base: position 1,432,142 of record JACAZG010000005.1, on the reverse strand, counting down.
CCCAAAACAACCCAGCATAAAAGACCAATATTTCTAGGATAAGTTAATAGCAAACTGTGAGATATAAAGGACATTCTATTCGAGGGCAAAAATCCCAGAAGATAATAGGATGTACTCGTCTGACTGCTCTTGACTCGCGCTTGCCTGATAGTGAAGTGGATAATGTGTCTGATGAAAATTCTCTGCCTCGCGGAGATCTTAAGCTCCATTCCAGCCTTTGCAACCATTGTTGAACCTGGTCTAAATGCATGAAATTCACCTGCTTTGAAAAATATGAGTACTAACACCAACATAGTGAAAAGCCTTAAGAATCACAGTAAACACCATGAAATTCATGCTGTCTCCGGCAGGCAGCACAAGCCTTTTTTTAACTAGCTCAAATAGGCACCCTGTGAAACCTAATTCCTAATATCATTGGAAGGATTTTCACTCCACAACTCTGCAAATCAACCCCTGCGGAACATGCCACTCACGGGGTCGGACCCTGTGAAATGGACTCTGTGAATGTCACCGGACTTCTGCAAAATTCACGGGATGTTGGAGTGAGTTTTGCTCCAAAACCCCGCGGTTTCTTTATGGGAAAGGGCCCAGTTATTGAAATTTATTTTCATACAATCTGGGCAAAAATGGAGTGCTACTATTTGTTTGAAATATCGGCGCAAAAAAGGGCAGCCCATAAATGTACCCTTATTTACAACATTTAAATCTAAAAAAGGGCTCTTTTTATCTCTGAACTGCCTAGTACCTGGCTACGGTCAGAAATAGGACAGCAATACAAGATTAATAGACAGACACAGCATTCAAAAGCCTTTGCCTACCAGTTTTTTGTTCTCTGCATCTGCATTCAGCACTATTTGAGAAGGTTCCATCAGGTACACCTTGTTCCAGAGACAATCAGTAACTACAAGGAAAAATCCTATCAAAGAAACACTGAACTTCTTTCTTGTGCATGGAGAAGAATTTCCGTTTAGTGGTGTGATGAAGGATCTTTGGTTGTTGAAGAGCAAGATCTGCATTTACTTGTCTGAAATGAAATGTGCATTTATTTTCTTCAGCTTATTTCTACTCATATCTCAAATTTTCTCCATAATTCTCAAACTTTGCCAAGAATCAGGTTGCTAATACACTCTAAATTCCTTGCTTGCCTCAGCAAATTTCGAACCATTTCTGCCTCACTACGGCTGTGGATTATTTTTACTTCTGGTTTTTGGTTGCCTCCATTTGACTTCCATTCTTACAACCAATATTTTTTTTCTGCTATATGTACTGGCCTTGGGAGGTACGGAACAACAACATCGTCTTCTGCGGATACAATACTCACAGTAGACATAAAAGACCAGAAACTGCAATTTTCTACCATGGACATTGATGGTATCATGATGTAATTAGAATGTTATGGTAAACCTACAAGCAACACATCACCTGTCTTATAATACCAGTCCCTTTTCTGAGTGACTCCATGTCACATCCATGCCAACTCCCGTCTTGGTACGACTCATCTCCGCCAACTCCGCCTCAGGCGGAGTTGCTCTGTCTTGACTCGTACGCACTTATTACTCCATGCACTCCGTTTATCCAACCCCATATGCTCATCTCTTATTGTGCTTATTGTTTGCATGCCTCATGTTTACCTCCGCATCTACACGCGGTGATACCTACTGTCACCTTATTGTTTGGCAAAGTTATCTCCGCTTGTACCACGTAGTTATAAGCAACTGCTGGACGTAGAGTACAGCAGTTTGATTATAAATGTTTTTGCCTACTTTGTCTCCGCCTCGACTCTGACATCTCGTCGTGTCTCTGTCTCCTCTACGACGCACAATGTTGGTCCAAGACAGCTGCTCACTTCCCGCAAGTGTTGTGGAATCCTTTGTGTGTCCTCCGTCCCAACTCCGTCCCCTCCACCTTGTTCCGTCCCATTCCGCACGGCACTTAACACTCCAGTGAACCGCAGTTTTGACAACCGGCCTGGTGAGATCCTGTATGTAATCATGAAAATTCTTATTTTTATATCTGGTTGACTGAAAAGCTCCATATCTCATACCTGACAGTGATTAAGAGGTGTATAGGAGCCATATTTTGATGGGTAGTCCATTGATGCAGTGGGATATGTGATAGGACAGCAAATCAGAATCAGAGAAGTTGAAGAAGTGTCACAAGCACAGGAAGGAGACTTTGGTATGTGTTATTGTGTTCTCGTGATTGCAGCTAACACTCCTCTCAGAGCTGGCGCGCACAGCCATCTTCCATCTCTATCAGCAAGGGAGTCTAGAGTGAGACAAGGAGTTGTTGGATACAACTCCTTTCCACCCAGGCTGTTACGAGTATAACACTGGATTTATGATGGTACCGTAAAGAGTCCGTAGACCGCCTTAGAACAATTTTGGTCAGTCTCTAAGGTAGAGGCCATGCACGGCCTGTACCCACCATGTGACCTGGCTTGTAGTTCCTAATTAGGCAAGAATCGATTTTTGCTGCCTCTCGGGGCACATATTAAAATGCGGCACCAACAATTTGTAGTATAGACCTCTAGCTACCAGACAGCGAAAGAACTTTGTGAAAATACTGAGAAATGAGTGACGAGATCCAGCTGCAAAAACTCAATCTTGTTGCCGCAACTAGTCCCTCAATTCTGAACCTTTTTGCAAAATTCTTTCACAGTCTGGTAGCTAGAGGTCTATACTACAAATTGTTGGTGTCGCATTTTTAATATGTGCTTCGAGAGGCAGCAGAAATCGATTCTTGCCTAATTAGGAACTACAAGCCAGGTCACATGGTGGGTACAGGCCGTGCATGGCCTCTACCTTAACAGTCTCTTCAAGGCTACCCATTATCTCAATTTTCCCATACACAACTTGACCAAGGTGGAGAAAGTCACGGTGTATGATTCAACCATTGAACACCTAGACAATCTGAGCAAGGTACCCTCCCAAAGACACCCCCTGTGGTTCTTCTTTGGCGGTGGTGGCTGTGATAGTTTTATTTGGCAAAGAGGGTATTAGGGTCTGGAGAAAGTTCTTCCATCATGTCCTTCAGATGGGCGAGAGGAGTGTTGGCAGTGACCGCAGGGGAGGGTGGACCTCCGGAATCCAGAGCCACACTGTTGGGTTTGTCATTGTGAGCTAGGGATGAGGGAGCAAGATTGGGAAAAGGCAAGGCAGGGCCAGAGCTATATTCAGAGTCGCTGCACAGGCCGTAGGATGGAATCTTGACTGGTTAATTCTATATAGAGTTGTTTCTCCTATAAGGGCAACCCCAGAGGCCGGAGGACTAGTGGGGAGGATCTGAAGGTCAATAAAACATAGCTATGGGTACTTCTTCCATGTCTTTTTTTTTCGAAGGAAATTAGATTTTTTTCAGGGGATTTCATGTCTGCAAAAAAAAAAGAAAAATACCTCAGAACAAGCAACTAGCAAAATTTCCATCTGTGGATCAGCCAAAGGCGCTTGACACAAAATAGATTTTCGCATTTGGCCTGTTGCATTCAGGAAGTGCTGATATAAATCTGCAGATTTTTTTTTCTTTCTGCAAGCTAAAGACATGTGCTGCTGCGAGGAGAGTGCCTGCTGAAAGAAAATCCCCAAAATACCCATTATCTTTCAAATTGGCATTGTGAATACTGTAGTGGTAGTGTGTGTACATGGGGAGTTACCTAGTTGTTAATCCTACTTCCTTTTTTTCCTTCCGATGCAAATACCAGCCCCGGGGATGTGCCCAAAACTCATCCAAAAACTTGTTTGTGTGACAGATTGCAAATGTGGGTTTCTTACAAAAATATGAGCGGGAACAAGAAAATGTGCGGGAATGGAAAGGCCTACATTGTGAATTTGAATGAGCTCATTACCTTGAACTCTGAGGGAGATGTGGCATGTCACAGTCCTGGAAGTTGCTTTTGAACACCATCCAACAATTTGCAAGCCAACAGGAAATTTTGGAGTCAATAAAAAAAAATAAAAGGGATCTGTTAAAAAGTTGGTTCCCCCGCGGCAGGGTGAGCCAAGTGGGAAAAAGAGAATTTCAAATGAAAGGAATGGTGCAACAAATAGGGCAAGGGGCAGAATTGAACGAGGGACCTCATAGAAAAGACCACGGACATGGGAACTTAGCCACTACACCAAATGACTGCAAAATCAAGTCAACCCGGGCTAATCACCCCTGTTTGCACCATTGGGCAGGGAGTAATTTATTCATATCTATTCAACGGCTTGTCGTGCAGGGATGCGGAAACTTCCATCGTGTTCAGCCCACTTTGGGCTACAGAAACGACCCCTGGATGAAGCTGGGGGGCGCAGTATTCACTGCTCTGGGGCATGTGGCAGCCATGAGGCACAGAGTAATCTGTGAATATCTCTGCAACGCCTGCGTATTAAATTACGCGGTAACTTGTATCCTACCTCTCGCATTTCGCGCTACAGGATCGCTCCCTGGATGAAGCTGAGGGGTAGAGTGGTTCCTGATTTAGGGCATGTGGCAAGCGTGAGGCCCAGAGTAATTTGCGAATATCTCTGGAACGGCTGCGCTTACAGATACGCGGTAACTTGCGTCTTACTCTCCTCGCTTGGCGCTACAGAACTGACCCCTTGATGATCCCAGGGGAAGCAGGGACGGCCGAGCTACATGTACCATGGAATCCAAATCAGAATCCCATTGATTGACAGTGATGGATTCTTACATCAATTAAAATATGCACAAGGTGCATACTTGACAATATGCCCCTTGTGCACATTCAACATATACACCTTGTGCAAATATTAAGCATGTGCGAAGCATATTCAAAATATGCACCTTGTGCAAACATTAAGCATATATGAAGCAAATATTAAGCATATACCAAATATGCTTAATATTTACTTAGGGTGCAAATATTAAGCAAATACTAAGCATATGCTTTTGCAAATGTTAAGCATATTTCGTATATGCTTACTATTTGCACTAGGTGTTTATTGTCAATTCTACGCAGTGTGATTAGGGTTGGGGTTATGTTTGGATGTCGAGTTGGGGGATCGAGATCTGGGACCAGGAGGATCGAGAGAGCTAGAGGATGAGAGGTAGTCGAGTACCTCTGTCGTGTCGAAGAATACCGATGTCGTTTGAGAGGATGAGAGGTAGTCGAGTACCTCTGTCGTGTCGAAGAATACCGATGTCGTTTGTGCTTTCAGCTGACGAACGCGAGCGCATCGAGATCTGGGACCAGGAGGATCGAGAGAGCTGGAGAGGTAGTTGAGTACCTCTGTAATATGTCACATTATGTATACTTATCAGCCACAACTGATGGGCATCACCCCTACATCATCATTCATGATATATACTTATGTCACACGTTTCTCCGCTGTCTTCGATGATTAGAAAAGTTTATGACATAAGATACAAATGACATCATGATCTACATCTCTCAACACTAAGATCATATCCTTATTAGGCATACCTGGCCTGTTATAGAGCCATCACCTTCATTTGGAAAGACTTTCTCATCTGCAGCCCTCAATTTATGCATAAACCCTCAGGGTACCTGCCTGCAACTTATGCATAACTTTGGGTGCAGGAGGTGTTAGAATCGGTATCTCGAGCCGGTTCGCGACCTTGTGAAAAGACTTGGTCAGTCCGAAGAGACGATGAGGCGGTAATCTGTAGCATTGAGTTCGATATCCAGAAGATAAGAGGAGATGTACCGGTGCACTTAGTTTCCTAAGCATTATGTCTCTGCGAACGCCGGCCAGGGCAACATCCTGAGGTGTTGAAACAATGACGGCGCCATCGACGTTAACGAGCTGTCCCAGAGACAGCGGAACGCCGTCAGTACCTGGGTGGAAGGTTGAAAAAGAGTGCGGTTACTGGCCGTGCCTGTAGTCGTCCCATCGACGTCGAAGAGCAGCTGCTGGAAGGCCTTTTGAACCACGAGGCCGCGGTCGAGTCTGATTGAGCAGCGCGTGGAAGCAGGATGAGAGTTTGCGAAGCGGCCAAAGCAAAGGCGAATTGAAGGCGACGGTGCTCTTTCCGACGCCGCCCTTGCCACTGCGTCGGACGCTGGGCAACGCCGCAGTCGTCCAACAGCGAGAATGTCGATTCCCCCACGTCCGGGCAACGCCACAGACGTAGAGACGAGTCGGCGCGTCGAGATGGTGGCTGGAATCAAGAGCGTCACGCTGATATCACCTGAATCTGAACCACCACCATCCCAGCGCCAACCTCCCTTCCCCGGCCCTTCCCTACCTCCGTGGCGCTGCCCGGACGTATGGAAGGGTCCGCAGTTCTTTTCCTCATCTTCGAACGACTGCGGCGTTGCCCAGCGTTTGCCCAGCGTTACCGCCGTTTTCCTCTGTCTTGCAGCACTCTTGCTTGCCTCTTTCCAACTCGACACGACGCATTAACGTCCAACACCGCCATTTGCTTCTCACTGGCTCTTCGCACAAGAGCATCCTCGCATCCGCGTCTCCAAGGCCAACGCGGTTCCTTTGCGGGCTTCCCGAAATCGATTTCATGTTATCGACTGGCTTCATTCTCAAGGTAGGCCGCCCTTCGCCGCCGTCTACACCTACAATAAACGCATATCCAGGCTTCTCCCGACAAACTCATGTTGTCTCAATCCTGACGAGGTATTGTAGCATGGATGGCGGAGGAGGGCCGGGGAGAAGGAGAACCGAGCAAGGAGAATCCAGCTGTTGTCGCATATATCAAGGTGCGTTGTCCCTCGTGCCGGCCGTGCTCAATTAATCCCCAATAGTTGCAAAGACCCTCGAGACGGAGCGCGTCCAGGGCCGTCCTCTTTAGACGTCGATATTATTCGTTAGTCTCTCCGTGCCCTAATCCTAAGTACCCTTTGTTTCGCGTCGAGAAATAGATCCTGTTGGGTCAATAAGGGGAGGATAAGTATGGGCGCTTGGCCGCTAGAATCCTAATCAAGGCCGGCGATCAGAATCCTCTGTGGGATCCATTAACATATGCTCCATGAGCATATGCAACACGTGCAGGCGGAGCATATGCGAAGCATATGTTGAGCATATATTAAATATGCTTCGCATATGCTCATGCAGCATATGTTGAGCATATGTTGAGCATATGTGAAGCATATTTAATATATGCTTCACATATGCCTCGCATATACCCGTAGGTTATATGCTGATCATATGTTGGAGCATATGTTGAGTATATACAGAATATGCTTCGCATATAACCGTAGGTTATATCATGTTTTCTCCGCAGTGTTAGCCTCGTCTCGAGGTGGGTTCAGGTGGATGGGCCAGATAGACAACGAATCGAACGCACTGTCCAGGTCGTCTAGCGTTGCCTGCATCTCCGAACTCCGCCGCCCGCATCGCGCGTCCCATGGCGCGTCCCACCATGGCGTGTTTGTTCTGCGCGATAATCTTGTTGTACCCGTTCTGCTGAAGAATACCTACATAGCCTTGTTAACTGGGCGAGGCGTGGTTGCCTGCTTATGCACCGACGGCGGCAGGCTCCTTCTTGTTCTTGAGACGCTGAGCGAAGGCGTTCGCGTACTGTTCCAAGGTAAAGTCCCTGATACTGAGGGATGAATGAGATTGTGGCATTGAAATCGGGGAACGACGACGCACTCCTTTTGACACTTCGTGTGTCGAGCTGGTAGCGGGTGTTCGGCGGCCCATTTGAAAGGATTCGGAAGCTTTTCCGCCTCGAGTGCGGTTGGCCATGGCTTCGAGCGGGACCAGCGGAAGCGCGGTGGTGGGTAGAGGGACTCGGGCTCGCTCATGGAGGAGGAGGAGGACAGGTGGCTGGCAACCCTAAACCCGTAAGAGTTTCGCATAGCACGGCTTGAGTGGATATCAGTCCGCGAGTGGAAATCAGTTCGGCCTTTCTGGCGGCACCTGTCCACAAAGCCCCACAGGGTTGGGAGGATACGTTAGCCCGCCCGCTCCTGCGGGTTGCCCGAGGGCTAGTTGGCCGACGGGATGGCGGAATTGACCTTGCGCGTATGTCTATGCACAGTCTCTTCACAATAATAAACATTACTGCTGGTTCCTTGGTTGGCGCTGCTCACAGGCGTAGCGCGGGTTCAGCGACGCGACGACGCGTCCGTTGAGCTCAACCGCTTGCGGTCTCTCAAAAAAAAAAAAAAATTGCGCGTTTGGACAAAGGACACGAGGCGTTCACTATTTTGGGACCCAATTACATCAGGTAAACAAGATCTACTCGACCAGTTGCACAACTTCCTCCCAGCCGTTGTTCACCTTCACCATGTACTCGCTTTGCTCTTTGAGGCGCGCGACGTATAACTGGTTCCACCACTTGATGACGCGCTGGATGGCGCGGTACTGATTGATGAAGGTGCACAATGCCTTGTGCAGAGCATCGTACGCGTCTCGAGCGTCGCCTTTGTCCAGCTCGGCCACCATGAGGGCGACGTCGTCGCCCGCCTTCTTCGCTTTGTCGGCCGCCCAAACCGCGAGACAGTAGTCCCAGAGCTTGTCGCGTTTGCGCGACTCGACGTCGATGTACCCAGAGCGGTAGAGGCGGTTGGCGGTGCCAAGGTTATCGAGAGTCTTGACGCACTGCTCGATCTGGTCGCCGAGACTTTCGACCTGCGCGTCGGCGCGCACGAGTTCGAGTATCTTATCCTCGTGGCCGTCCAGGTAGTCTGCGTGGTTCGTCAGTCCAGAAGAAATAAAGAGAAACAGAATACGCACCGAGGGAGCTAGCATAGGCCGTCTTGGGCATCGAAAACCACCCGTCGTCAACAGGGTGTGAGGTTGACGGGTGCCCGTCCAAAAACAGGTCGGGGTCTGAGGTTCGATTTGAGCCGTTGTTGATGACTGTCCCGACGGGAAAGAACTGCTCACCCTCTCCGGAGACCATGGCCTGGATGGCGGCTTCGCGGCAAGAAAACTCGCGCATGTTGGGGCGTTGGCGCCGGTGGGGGCGTGGTGCAGCCGTCGGGGACGGCGAACGAGCTAGAGGCCGTGAGCATACCTTTGGGGAAGGTGGAGATTAAAGACGTACCGCGCTTTATGCCAATCATGTGGGTGGTGGGCAAGCTCATTGTCGCGACGTACAAAGAAGAGTGCTCGGTCGACAGCATCGGGTTATATATGGCGGGTGGTGAATAACGTTGTGTGATGATTATCGAGGGTGAATGGGTAGGGTTGGCTAAATGGTCGTCAGGGTTTGTTCAGGCGGGGATAGTTGTTTGTGGACGCACATAGGGGAATCAAACGAAATTGCCAACCCAAGCCCAGAACCCTACCAAGCTTTGCTAGACGCCAGCATGTCGAATACTCCGGACGACAGTCGCGATACTGGACGGAACGTGAGCAAAGCAAGCCACTGCTTGATATGATACTGAACCAACCTCAACAGGTCGCACCGACGCAAGCCAAGAAACGCGGCAACCCCGGAGACTTCTGCACCGCACGCGTTGTTTGTCTGCAGAAGTGGCTCCCGGTTGTTCAAGACCATTTTGGCGAGGGTCCAAGCAAGACGCGAGGGACTGGGCCGGCCGCCGTCGTCTACAGTCGCGCCTACGCCGAGTACTGGACGATCTTTCCGCTAGGGTTGCCGTTGAAGGAATCTCCGCCGCACGACCAAACTGAACTTGCGCGCTACGTTATCAAGGTCAACACACCAGAGTTGCTCCAGCAAAAGAACACTATCGAAAAGGTGAGCAGAAGGCGCAAGTAGCAAAAGAAATACTGACCAGAGATGTAGAAACTATTCAACTGGTGGAATCGCGCGCGGCGGGCGGCAGCAAACCAAGCCAGCAAGGACCCGTTCAAAGACGTCTTGAGCGATCTCCGTCCCGCGACCAGCGCGCCGCGGCGCCTGCAAGACGCTCTGTGCTACATGCAGCAAGATGAATTCACACCGAAAATCGCGGCGGAAATGGAGCGAACCGGCGCGTCCAAGCTTTCGTCGCGCCAACAGATTGGACGTAGGTACAAGATTGCGAAGTCGCTCTTGTCCGAGGAGTCCGACGACATCAAGTCTCGGATTCGAGAAGCGGCGGCGGAGGAGCATGTCGAGGCAATGAAGGAATACCAAGAGCTTTCTTCGGATCGACCAAGCTCGAGCGAGGAGGACGCCGAAAGGTGCATGAGTTGTAATTGGCAAATTGATCGACCTGACGGGCAACAGGGCCAGGAAGGGGCTCGCGGCGGTTGTGCAGCCCTTGTTGGACCGCCTAGAGTCGTTGACGCGTTGCAAGCTGACGTTGCTGGTGGCGAATGTAACGAGCGGCGATGGCGTCCCCGATGTCAAGATTGCGAGGTACGTGGTCGAGAGGAACCCCGATGACCGTTGCTGATCAGCCATAGTCTTCACAGCGGATTCCGTCCCCCGATGTGCCCGACCATTGGAAGTTCCCAAAGCGGCCCCAGAGCGGTTCGGCGAGGTCTTGAAGCAGTTTTCTAGCTTTATGGCGACGGCATGTATGTGGGTGTCATTGATCCAACGGCTGCCGACACTGACGATTGCGGCAGACCTAATCGACAGTGGCCAAGGCGTCGCCGAGACCGGGGCCTCAACGACCTCAACGTCATCGTCAGCCTCGCCCACAACTTCAAAGTCGACGGCTGAGACGGAGCATGGCACTCGTTCTCGCTCGCCTACTCCACTAGCGGATGCTGCATCGGCGCCGGCAAATTCGAATGGAGTTGACGGGATTGCTTCGGCTGAGCGCGCCCCAACCCGTCGCCAGGACGAGACGCCCGAACAGGCCGTGCGACGCGTCTACGGTCGTCGCCAGGTTCAGCCGACGACCATTTTAATGGATTCGGTCCTCGCTCTAACGCCGAAGAGGCAGCGCACTCGTATTTGGGAGCTGTCGACCATGTCCAGCTACGAGCTCGGCCGAGAAAACAATATAGCCCACAACAAAGCGCTGCTCAAGAAGTTGGAGTTGGTCGGGCCAGGAGGAGGGTTGGCAGGAGCATCGTGGGGTGGGGCCGAACACGTTGTTGGTTTGAGTAAGAAGGCGAGGAAGAGGGCCAAGGTTCAGGACGATGAAGAGGAACCAGGCGATGAAGAAGATGATGAGAGCGATGAAGAAGATGACGAGGTTAGGGAGGATGCCGAGGTTGAGGGTCCATCTCGCTCATCGACACGAGTTGCGGAAGAAACCAGTAAACGTGGTCGCTCCGTTGACATCCGCGCACAGGGCCGACAAGGCGCGGGCCACGCTTTTGGAAGCAACCGATGCCTTCCCCGACGCTTGGAAGACAATGGTGGATTTGTGGTACCGGAACGAAAAGAGAATGGGCTTTGAGAATTCCGTGAGTGCGAGTTCGTTCGCGATCGTAAAACTGACCTGGACACAGCGTAAAACGCTTCCTGCTCGTTCACGCCCAGCCCAAATCGGTTACTGGGTGGCCCGTGCTCGGCCCGAACAGCATAGACCTGCCATACCCAATGTAAAAGCCTTTTCAGAGTCGGTTTTGGCTTGGTGGGTTTTGCTCAACCCGTCTTGGAGGGAAGGCACGAAGTTGTTGCGTGGCGATGGCGATTGGGGATGCCTGGATTGCACACCCGGTATCAACGGATTGTTCAACGTGCTTATATGCTGCAAGTGGTGGATCGAGGCCGAGGGTGACGCCAGCGAGGAATGGAACAAGTTGGTGGAGGACGTCAAGTGGGTGTTGGGCCAGATTGCTGGAGAAAGCCGAGATGGGAACGAAGAGGATGTTGAAATGGGGGACGCAAGCCTGTGCGTCGTTCTAATGTGGTTGAGTGAACGCTAAGGACGCTGCAGAAACGGCCAGGGAGGCTCACCGAAAGAGGCTGAAGAGAACATGGACATTGCATAGGGCAAGTTAAATTCTGTGGATTTAGTTTCCAGACTGACGATCCTAGGTAGGCGACGTACTTACAAGCAAGTCGAAGCTGAGATGGAGGGTTAATGAGAGAATTGATGATGGCAGCCTCACGTCCAAAGTCGCGTCCTCGACGCGTCCAGTTATCACAAAAATTGGTGCCCATTAACGTAGAGTCTGTAGACACATAATTTTTCTATCTGCCTGTGTTGGTGCTTGTCCGCTGTGCGTTCGCTGTTGATGTGTTGATCCTGCTGTTTACAACCTCCGTCCATCTTCAAGAACAACCAAACTGCAAACGAACGGACCTTCCTAGGCAGCATAAGCTTCAACAATCCTAGAGTCAGCTTTCGACCTTGATGACGCCACCACGCTCGAAGCTAACGCATTCCCCTCAAAGGTACGCCTATCCTCCTGGGCTTCCCGCTTGTCTCAAAGCGAGTTCAGCCAACCTGCCCCTCACCTGGGACCCGCTTCGAAATGAAGCAATCCAAGTTTCGAACTGCCCCATCGATGTACTCGTTCGCTGGCCTTGAAAGTGTGTGCTTGGCTCGTTTTCCCGCTATCCAATCCCTCACAGAAATGTTCTCGTCCAGGCGCTTCCGCTCGACCCCGCTCGCAAATCTCGAACCCATTATGTTCCGCTTCATCGAGCTCTGCGTCGACACGCGCAAGGGCCGTACGGCCAAGGAGGGGCTGATGCAGTACAAGAATATCGCGCAGAACACCAGTGTCCAGTCCATCGAGGCAGTCATCACCCGCTTCGTCACCCTTTCCGACCAAAAAGTCAAAGCGGCCCAGGAGAAGGCCGCCGTCAAGGTCGCGGTCGACGTCGACGACCTCGAGGCCAGCGAAACCCCGGAAAGCATCCTACTCGGCGCCGTTAGCGGTGACCAGAGCAAGGACCGCACAGATCGCGCTCTGGTGACTCCATGGCTCAAGTTCCTATGGGAGAGCTACCGCACCTCTTTCGAGACACTCAAGAACAACGCCTGCCTCGAGCATATCTACCAGGTGCGCCGCGTTCTCTCTGCCCGCTTCCTCTTGCTTATTGTACCAAGACCATTTCCCAACAAGCTTTCAACTTTTGTCTTAAGCACCAGCGCAAAGTCGAGTTCCGTCGCCTCTGCGAGACTCTGCGCCTCCATCTTTCCAATGTGGCCAAATACTCTCACCAACCGCATTCTATCAACCTCTCGGACCCGGAGACCCTCCAGCACCATCTTGACACGCGCTTTGCCCAGCTCAACACTTCTGTCGAGCTCGAGCTCTGGCAAGAGGCGTTCCGGTCGGTCGAGGACATCCATAACCTCCTCACCATGGCCAAGAAGGCGCCTCATCCTGCGATGATGGCAAACTACTACGAGAAGCTCACCAAAATCTTCCTCATGTCCGGCAATGCCCTCTACCACGCCACCGCTTGGGGTCGATACAATGCCGTCCAGGTTCCTCCTACATCCAAGACTGCCGAGGACACAGCGCGCCTCGCAGGCCAAGTTCTGGTTAGCGCCCTCGCTGTTCCTGTCGGATTGGGGACCTCGGAACCGGGTCAAGCCCGTTTGACGGCGCTGCTAGGGCTCCCCAAGCCACCTACGCGCGCTGGTCTTCTCAAGGACGCGTTGGCTCGCGACGTCCTTAAACACGCACCCGAGGCGATTCGCAAACTCTACGATGTTCTGGAGGTTACGTTCGACCCTCTCACCCTGTGCGCGGACGTTGCCCGCTTCTCATCAGCCTCCGTGCGAGCGCCGACTATGCGCCGTACGTCCCGCTCCTGCAGCGCGCGGTCCTTAGCTGCCTCCTCTCGCAGTTGGCACAGGTTTATGCCTCCGTGAGGATCGCATTCGTCATGGAGCTTGTTGCACCCCTTCGCTCGCAGGAGCCGGCAACCGATGGCGATAGCCAGAAAACTGCTGTATTTGACCCTGAGCAGGTCGAAGGCTATATTATGGGCTGTGCGCGTCGCGGCGAACTTCGCGTTCGAGTCGACCATGCGGACGGTAGCATCGCGTTCGTTGACGAGCTGTACACCGATGCTCTGGGCTATGATGAAGATGGTACTTCCCCTTCTCAAACTCAGGCCAACTCAGAGGCTCAAGAGGCCGACATCCAGCCCCGCGTTTCCGAACTCGTTCGCACCCGTCTCGGTCGCGTCGCGACGTGTTTGCATAATGCGCTCGAGGTTCTTGAGCCATCCACATCAAGTTCGGAGCAAGACGACCAAACCAAGTTCCAAACTTTGCTGGCGGCGGTCCAGAGGGAGCGCAAGGCGCTTTCCGTTCGTCGTGCCCTGGTCGCTCGCCGTCGCGAGCTCCTTTCGGAGCTCGCAGTACGTCGGGACAAGGAGGAGGCTGTTCGTCGCGCTGAGACGAACCGGCGGGAGAAGGAGGAAGAGTCGAAACGGCAGAAGGAAGAGTCGCGTCGTCGCGAGATCAAACTGCGGGAGCAAATCCAAGCCGAGGTCAAGGCTCAGGATGCCGAGCGTTACATGAAGACCCTCGTTAACAAGGGTATTCTCAAGGCGAACGATACGGCTGCCGCTGCCCTCGACACCAAAGGACTTATTGGGATGCAGGTGGCGCAGTTGGAGAAGGAGAAACGCGAGATGTCGGAACGTTTGCGGGGCGTTTCGAAACGCATTGATCATCTCGAGCGGGCGTATTGCAAGTATGAACGACCTCTCATTGGCCAAGATTACGCGCGGCAACAGGCAGAGGACAAGTTAACCTTCGAGAGGACCCAGAAAGATCGACTCGAGGCGGCACGCAGAGCCCACCAAGAAGATCTCGAAACCAAACAGCGTCTCGTTCGCATGCTGCCAGAGTACGAGTCTCGTCGGACCGCAATCATTGCACGTCGCGGGGAGGACTTTGCGAAAGCGGAAGGATGTCGCTGCGCGCAAGATCGAGGAGGAGAAAGCAAAGCGGCGCAAGATGGTATTGGCCAAACGCGAGGAAGAGAAGCGTATTGCAGAAGAATCGAGAAAGGAGGAAGAACGTCGCGCCGAAGAACAGAGCTAGAAGCCGGTCAGTTGTATTCTTGTGCTTTCGATCGTACAACTGACTCCCTCTTTCTGCAGCACGGCGCGCCGAGGAGGAACAAAAGCGGGCTGCAGCCGAAGCTGAAAAGCGCGCTGCGGATGAGAAGGCGGCTGCCGCTCGGAAGTACGTCGGGACAAGGAAGGTCTTGGTTCCACCGCCCCAAAACATCGCAGCCGCGTCGCCCGCCCGCGTATGTACCGCCGGCCAAATACATACAGAATAATACCCACATACACACATACATACATACATCTGAATATAAACAATGGCCACCACCCTAATGAGCTTGACCAGAAGAGGCCAGGGTAACTTACCCAGATTAATGCATTACCTGCTGGGTAACTTACCCAGATTAATGCATTGGCCTGCTGGGTAACTTGCCCAAATTAATGCACTGGCCTGCAGGCTAACTACCCGTGTTTTATCCATTAAACTGAGTGCATGAGGTGACGCCTCCGTTGCCCTCAAAAGCTGTCGTCGCCTCGCATCTGCAGCAAGATACGCCGGGTCGTATGCGTTGATCGGCAGCCCCGGCATGTACCCTCCGCGCCGCGATTTAATGGGCTCCCCTTCCCTGAGATCCTCTTGCCTCTTGTGCGCCTTGTTTCCTCGAGCATCGGTCTTTTCTTGGAGCGCATATACGGAGTCAAACTTGTGTTTCCAGGTAATGCATGCGTGCGAGAGATGCGGCTGCTTGCGACGCTGAAATATTGGGTTGTTGGGATCCTCTTCTCTGTCGGACTCGTCACTGGAAGTGCCTTGAACCCCGAGCAGCTCGAGCATCGGAAGATACTTTTGCAGCGACGGGTTGCTCGACGCGGCTGATAGTCGGCGGGCGAATACCTCAATGCAGTGAGCAAGACCCCACTTCCATAGGCGGGTACACACCCCATGGGTCCGCCCGGTCTGCCGCTTCTTGCTCTCCCTTTCATCCAACTCCTCTGCAGAAGCTGGATTGGCTCGGAATGTCGCCTTGAGAGTCCTCATGCGAGCGAGGAATACCTTGCGGAGGATCTTGTCGTGCACCGCCGTCCCTACGCATGCCGGTACTGTGGTAGATATGTTCAATGAGCACCCGTAATGCCGAAGAGTTCCAATCTGAAGTCGCTGCCGATGTGAGGTCGATTCGGAAGTTACTCGTGTCGGTCGCCTTGCTGCCCGAGCCGGCCTTGCACGCGGCCGCATACTGCGCACGATCCTCAGCTGACACAGTTGCCTTAACCCGATCGCTCTCCGGAATGAGCTCCTTCAAGTAAAAGCGAACCAAATGCTGCACAAAACCAGTCAGCGGTGCTAAATGGAAATTACAATTGCGGACCGCAAAATCGAGCTCTGTGCGCGGCTTCTTTGGGTTTATGCGACGGCTGGCATTCGGCTCAACGGGGCGTCCGTGGGGATGAGACGGGGGATTCGGCTCAGCGGGGCGGCCGTGGGGACGAGAAGGGGGCGGCTGGGGCATTGAAGAAGAATGAGCCGAGGAAGAGGGCATAAACGTATCCAAGCGCTGAAGCACTGCGCCGATTTGCCCCTCGATGCCACCCAGCCGCTGCTCTATGCTGCTGCTCTATGCTGCTCACGCTGTTTGCGAGAAGTAGATGGCGCTCAATGCTAACATCGCCGTTGGTGGTCTAGGTTTGTTTAGACATGGATTTTTTTTGGCGGAGAGTTTTCACCTCGGGCTCTGGACCATCTGCAGAGCGGGAGGCGGCGCAACTAGGACCATGGGAGGCGGCGCGACTAGGACCACGGGAGGCAGCACGACTAGGACCGCGACTGCCAGTGCGACTTGCTGCACGGCTGGCGTCCGGGACGTCTGGGGCCGAGTAGACACTAAAAGCGTCGTCGTCCCTGGTCGACGTTATTAGCAAAACCTACGCAGAGGCAGAACGTATACCGGGGATCCCGCAAGTTGAGCTCGTCAGACGACGTATCCATTGGGACTCGCGATCGAAATCCACCCCCCACCCACCCACGCCTTACACGATTCTTGTATTCGGCGCTTTCATCACCTTGCGCAAAGCGCGTGCAATACTTGAATAACGAAGGTAGGCAGATGTAAATGCCACTTGTTACTATCGATAGGACACGGAAAACTACACAAACAAGAGCTTCTGTAGGTCCCAAATGGCCATGACAGATGCAAACGGCATGTTGCGATTGCAAGATGGAGGCGTTATTTAGGCCAGGTCGGTGCGCACGCGTTGGCATTTGTGCTCTTACCGCGATGTTCCTCTTCACCCGCGGGTCTGGCCGGCGCACTCAACCCGTTTGCCTTCAGTCAACGCAGCCCGCCCTCGACCTCACGAGTCTAAACGCTCTTCAACGCGACGTCCGTCAAGTCCCGATCCCCGCCAATGATTGCTGACTTCGCTAGCCCAAAGATGCACTCATTGCCCAAGACGCTCCTGCAAGGGTCAAGCCTGAGGAGTTCAGGTTCGTGGCGTCTGCAGGCTCTTTCGCAGACCCAGATTCTCTGCGTAGCGCGGGAAGTGCCGACGCTCGCGACCCAGTACAGACCTTGCTTCATGGAGTTTCTCTACGGCCTGATCACCGAATGGACGACCTTGTATCGGGCCTCGAGAAAGCCGCCTCTGGCGCAGTTCTTCCTGCGCTTCTCATGGAGCATACGGACTTGGCGACCACGCAGGAAATCGCGACACTTAGTGCTCGGTTGAAGTAAATGGTGCTCAATTTCTAGATTCCGATTAACCTCCCCCGCAGGCACGCTTTGCGTCTAGATTCCGAGCCTGGAGAGCATTCACTGCCGACACCGCCGGCTTCTGTGCGAATGCCGGGGCATTGGGGCGAGAGCATATCCACTGCAGGGCGGGATCATGGGCTACGAAGGGCCGAGGCATACAGACAGTCGGATCCGGCGTCCGCAGCGAATGGGACGCCTTCCGCTGCGCGGGCAGCACCTTCCCCGTTCACAACGACGGCGGCTCCAGTCGCGCTGTCTGTTTCGGCAACTACGCCGCCACCTCCGACCGCAACTGCACCGCCGGCTCCAGCCGCGACTGTGCCGCCGTCTGGTTCGGCACCTGCGCCGTCGCCTCCAGCTGCAGCTGCGCCACCGTCCACTGCCTCGTCGCCTCCCACGGCAACCGCAACAGCGGCCCATAGCGCGCCTGCGCGTGATCGCCAGGGGCTCAGATCTCTCGGCGGATGCAAGTGGACGGAATGGGAGCGGATTGGTTCAGCGCCTATCCAGGCGCCGCCGATGGGGCTCTCTCCCTCCCGTGCGGGAGACGTCTACGTGAACTACGCTCCAGGCTCCACGCAACACTGCGTAGAATTGACAATAAACACCTAGTGCAAATATTAAGCATATACAAAATATGCTTAATATTTGCAAAAGCATATGCTTAGTATTTGCTTAATATTGGCACCCTAAGTAAATACTAAGCATATTTGGTATATGCTTAATATTTGCTTTGTATATGCTCAATATTTGCACAAGGTGCATATTTTGAATATGCTTTGCATATGCTTGATATTTGCACAAGGTGTATATGTTGAATATGCACAAGGTGCATATTGTCAAGTATGCACCTTGTGCATATTTTAATTGATGTAAGAATCCATCACTGTCAATCAATGGGATTCTGATTTGGATTCCATGGTACATGTAGCTCGGCCGTCCCTGCTTCCCCTGGGATCATCCAGGGGTCGATTCTGTAGCGCCAAGCGAGGAGAGTAAGACGCAAGTTACCGCGTATTTGTAAGCGCAGCCGTTCCAGAGATATTCGCAATTTACTCTGGGCCTCATGCTTGCCACATGCCCTAAATCAGGAACCACTGCACCCCTCAGCTTCATCCAGGGGTCGATCTTGTAGCGCGAAATGCGAGGGACAGGATGCAAGTTACAGCGTAATTTAATACGCAGGCGTTGCAGAGATATTCACAGATTACTCTGTGCCTCATGGCTGCCACATGCCCCAGAGCAGTGAATACTGCGCCCCCAGCTTCATCCAGGGGTCGTTTCTGTAGCCCAAAGTGAGCTGAACACGATGGAAGTTGCCGCATCCCTGCACGACAAGCCGTTCAATAGATATGAATAAATTACTCCCTGCCCAATGGTGCAGACAGAGATGATTAGCCCGGGTTAAAGTTATTTTGCAGCTATTTGGTGTAGTGGCTAAATTCCTGTGCCTGCGGTCTCTTCTATGAGGTTCCTCGTTCAATTCTGCCTCCACTGCAGGGAAAGTAGAATATTTCACTGGTGGAATATGTTGATAATATCCTGAGAATATTTTGAATATGTTGCCCATATAATCAACATACTCCACCAGTGGAATATTCGGAATATTATCACCATATGTTCAACATATTTTACCCATATCATCAACATATTCCACCAGTGGAATATTCGGAATAGTATCACCATATGTTCAACATATGTTGTCCATATCCTCAACATATTCCACCAGTGGGATATTCGGAATATACTCACCATATGTCGTCGGTTACGGACGGGGCCGGAGGCGGGTGGCTTCCGAGAAAGAAGAGGTTGGGAAGCTTGAAGCGCAGATCCGGAGGCAGGTTCAGAACGGCAATCCAGTATCCAGTAGAGGATAGCGTCTGCTTTGCGGTTGAATTTCCATAAGGGTTGAATCCATCTTTGGCTAACGTGAAGAGCAATCACATCTGCGATTGAGCTTCCGCTGCTACGCCGCGCTCCGTCGCCTCTGTGAAGTATTCCAAGCTGAAGAACGGCTGGCCTTTCTCGTCGCAAAATTTGCTGATAGCAGGCGAGCTCCATACGTCTGTCATCTTTGTTGACGAGCTCTCGCCGCTCGTCATCATTACTCGTGGATATCGAATGAGTACCTCCTCCATCCCGGTCCGAGAGAGGAGCCAACCGAGCCAGTCGATAAAATTGCGAAGCAAAACTCGACGAATTGGCGTGATAATGTCTCGGCGGCTTGAGGATTTCGTCCACCGGGTTATGGGCTCGCCACAGGGCGTCCCAAACCTCATATGTCTGCACACGGATAATTCGTCCGCCTGAACTTCGCTCCGGACGTCGGTTTCTGGAGTCAGACCGCGGCAGCCTTCCGCAGGACATGCGATGTACGGTGTCGTTGCGGGGTGCAAGTTGAGGATGCTAGTGAACGTTTCAACGTCCCGAGGGATGGCGTTGAATAATCTCTCGTACGCTGGCATGGCGGCCAGGATGTCCCGAAACCCAGCAAGCAAAACATTTCCGCCTGCGCGGGGAAGATGGTAGACGTGCGAAGTAATTGCGGACGTGATGAGAGCGGCAAGGAGACCGGGGTCTGTTGGTCTATGAGCAAAGGGTGCATCTATTCCAGTCAGCAAGAGAGATCTGTGAAACCACATTCCCATACCGTTGAGGAGGACGTGCTCGGATTTATCCTTCTCGAGGCGCTGGTGATCCCAGTGCGCTTTCTTTTCTTCGTCTGTTGCAAGAATCTCCCCGCCGATGGCGTCCAGCGCCTTTCGTTGGTCATTAGATTTGGGCCAAGCAACAATCATGACAAGCAGAGCATGAAGTCGAAGCTTCGTTCTCGACAAGTCTCTCGTTGTTGCGATGAGAGACTCGAAGACGATGCGCACCAGTGTTTGGCCCCTGGCCAATCCAACGATCCAGGCGAGTATACAACATCGATGTAGGCTCGTAAACAAATTTAAGCGGCTGAGAGAATGGGGTGATGTATCGACCCTTCCTTGCTTGTAGCTCAGCGAAGACAGCCAGGTAGTCGTGGAGAGTTGTCAGATGGGAGGCAGCAGAATCTACGTCGTTAGATTCGGAGCGAAGGTGGTCCCGGGAGGAAGATGCGGGGTGCCCATTGGAGGAGGATTGAAGCGGAGATGTAGTAGGGGGGGTAAGGCTGCATTCGCGCTCTGTAAGGGCAACTCCCCAGCTGCTGTATGCTCAGAGCTACACAGGCAAGACTGGCAGAGGGATCCGAAGAATATTAGCTCTACAACATGTACAGAGGGCTACTGAGGCATACCTGGCAGAGGGATCCGAAGATAACAAGTCTAAGGAGCCTCTGCTGCCAGTGATGCCTTGTCTAAGGGCCTGATCAGGTGACTGTGCACAGACCAGGTCAAGTGACCCAAAGAAAGAAACGTAAACCACACCACAAGCACGATAGGTAGAGGGACGAGACTTGGGGTGCGGAGACGTATATGTGCGCCCCATATGTGTACAAAGATAGAGAGGAAACGAATCAGAGGAAAAGGCGTAAATCGACGATGTAACTGCAAAGTGCAGGAAACATCGAGATAGAACCTTGTATTGTAGCACTATAGGTACAGTAGGTAGAGAGATGGTATTTGATGGGAGAGGTGGTTGCAATGCACCCAATATATGTACAGAGAGAGGAGGGGAACGGAGAAGGGAAAGAGACCGAAAAAGGAAAAAGGAAAGCGAGGGTATATGGCGCACCGGGAGTTCCCCTTACACGCTCGGTGGCGTCGCTCCCTTGCCGATAGCTGATAGCCACGTGATATGGCTTTGTCCAGGCAATCATTGAAGCGACTTGAGCGCCGGGATGGCCGAAAGGCGGGCGTCAGAGGGCAAATTGCAGTCGTCGCAATCGCAAGGGGCGGCGTCTGCGTAGTACTCATGGCCATCCATGGTCAAAATCGGACGACAGGCGACAGCAATGAGGCTGGTATCTGATGAGTGTTTCTGGATGATGTTCACCGCGACATGTGTACCTCCCAGCAAACAAACATGACAATAAACGATTAGTTCATGACTGTAGAGTATGCTTGCATATAGTTATGCTCTTATACCGTACTGGCATTCCCTTCCTTTGTCGTAGACCTGTCCTCGACTTCCTTTCTTCCCATCAATTGTCCGAGTTTGAATTGCGCTTTCAACTGAGCTTTATGTGTTAATATCTCAGTTTCAAGCTGATCCCTTGCATCCTGAAAGAGTTAATCCTTCTGGCATCGCTCTGGAGAAGGGAGAAAAACCAACCGCTAAAGCTCTTTGGCTTTGTCCCTCAGCAGCTCTGAGTTCCTGTACCTGCTGCAGGAGTTCGGCTCGTGCAGCTTCTGCTTGCACCTTCAAATCACGCTGAGCTTGATTCAGCTTATGGTCAAGCTTGCGCGTATTTTCTGCGCGAACACGATCCATCTCTTCCCTTGACTCCGTCTTGACCCGCTCCACCTCCGCCATCGTCTCTTGGCGTACTCTGTCCAATTCAGCTTGTGCCAAGGTCGCCTTCTCCTGAGCCTGCTTCAGCTCCTTGCTGCGCTCGTGAAATCGTTCGTGTTCGGCCGCGTCCCGGGCCCGCGCTTGATCCAATCGTTTGTTGAGATCACCCGCAAGGGATTCCCGAACCCGGTCTAGGCTTTTCTGGGTCTCTTTCAGGTCCGTAGCATTGGCAAGCTCGGTCTCGCGGATTACACGGTCCAATTCGGCCTGAGCCGCAGCCCGGGCTTCCTCGGACGCGACCTGCGCCTGTTTGCGCTCAGCGGCCAACTCATCTCGCACTGCGTAGAATTCACAATAAACCGGTAGTGCAAATGTTAAGAATATACGAAATATGCTTAACATATGCACACCCATATTCTCAGTATATTCTTAGTATTTGCACCCCAAGAAAATGTTAAGAATATTTGGTATATGCTTAACATATGCTCAGCATATGCTTAATATTTGCACCCTGTGCATATTTTGAATATTCTTTGTATATGCTTAACATTTGCACAAGGTGGATATTTTAATTAATCTAAAGAATCCATCACTGTCAATCAATGGGATTCTTTGGATTCCATGGTACATGTAGCTCGGCCGTCCCTGCTTCCCCTGGGGACTTCCGGGGGTCTATTCTGTAGCGCAAAACGAGGAGAGTAAGATGCAAGTTACCGCGTACTTGTAGGTGCAGCCGCTCCAGAGATATTCGCGAATTACTCTGTGCCTCATGGCTGCCACATGTCCTAACTCAGAGACCACTGCGCCCCTCAGCCTCGTCCAGGGGTCGATTCTGTAGCGCTAAATGCGAGGATTAAAAACGCAATTTACCGTGTAATTTTACGCGCAGCCGTTGCAGAGATATTCACAGATTACTCTGTGCCTCATGGCTTCCACATACTGCGCCCCCCAGCTTTGTCCAGGAGTCTATTCTGTAGCCCCAAATGAGCAGAATCCAACGGAATTTACCGCGTCCCCGCAGGGCCAGCCGTTGGGGAGATATGAATAAATTACTAGTAGCTGCCATGCAGACCAAGGATCATTACCTCGGGTTAAGTTTATTCTGTGGTCACTTGGTGCAGCTGGTAACTCTCTTGTCTCATGGTCGGGTCCCGGAGGCTGGCGGTTCAAGTCAGCCTCTTGTCTAATTTCTTCTGAGTTTTATTTTTATTTATCCACCACTACAATATTCACACTGCTGATTGAAAAGATAAAAGGGGATTTTCTGGATTTATTTTGGTAGGTAATAATGTCTTCAAAAGAGAATGTAGATTCTTTTGGCTTTGAAAATTATTGATTATTTACCTGGGTTGCTTCTGCTGAGCAATGGGAAGTCAAAAATGCAGGCCTCTCTCTCTCCAAAAGCCTGTCTACTGTTGGCTCCAATATTCATGCAATTGGAAGGTAAAAATTATATAGTTGTTAGTTTTCAGACTGAACTTTTTTTTTTTTGTAGAAAACAAAATCCACTCAAAAAGACAAAAGTTTATTCGAAAAAAAAAATCATGAAAGAAATACAGATTAAACAGGCAAAAAAGATCCTTTTTGCAGTGGCTGCTTGTTAGACAATGGCTGGTGGATGGTTACCAAGGCACAGGATGGAGGAGGAAAAAAAGAACACATGCAAGAATCAATCTGCGACCACTCAGATCAACAATGTGATAACTCAAAGGCCTGTACATCAGGCGGATGGCACAAATTCCGATGGGTATGTACACCATACAGAAACTATGATGCTCTACTGGTCTATTGACTGCCGAGATTGCAGTACCAATGCCAGGCATGACTCACCGGAGCCACTGCGTTGCGCAATGATAAAAGGCCACCAGGTGGCTCTTGTTGGCACTGTGCAAAGAGGCTAATTAAATCCATGATGCTTAAAATTCTGAAACTCGGGATTTGGGAGGTTTTTCGAGGTCCTGAATCCGTTTCTGGCCTCAAAATCACAATATTATGGGCCAATTCCAAGTAATTAAACTTGTCAGTTTTGATTGTCCGCAACTGTATGCTACCTATCTTGATTACACTTGATAAGAAAATAAACATCCATTCGCAACAGGGCCCTGCATGACCGGGTCATGAGAAAAGTTTTGGACGGTGGTGTTTAGAAGATTGTTCAAAATTGATGGTGATCTGATTTCCAGGAGCTCCGCAGCGCCTAACTGAATCTGACCCCACCGTCCAAAGCTTTTCTCATGACCTAGTATAATGTATAGAGTTTTTTTTCCCCTTTTCGCCACGGTTCTGCTTGTGCCAGCAAAGGTTGGCCCATGAGATCCCTATGAGCCTCTCCCAACTATAGCAATTGAATCTATCTCTCTGCTCCTTGTATGCCCAGGTTAAACCATCCCAATCCAAGCCCAAGATCATGAAATGACATCATTGTTCTTTGCCCAGTCCATCAATGCCAGGATATCTGGCAAGATCATGAGAAACAGCTGACTTCCAAGTGGACTGCGGTTGGAGGACCATATGCTGATACGATCACCATTCTTGTAGCCCAAGGCGGAGAGTTGCCCCACACCTTTGGTTATGTTCATCTCGAAGAGGTTTTCGGCTATTTTGCCAACCTCTTCAAGGGGACAGAGACACCCTTGGAAGGTTTAAAAGAGTCGGTCCGCATGCGGCAGAGGGATGCCAGTAGTCTTCCTCTCTGCTGTGATCGGCTCGCTGTTTGTAAAGAGGGGCTCCTTCGTTGGTTGCCATTGCCTCAAACACGATTCAGATTGCAGAGAGGTAGCCCCCATGCCCTGCCCTTGTTGCATCAAAATCTTTGTGGTCTGGAACGCAGACTCCGCTGTATTGTTCCCAGAAAACTTCCACCACCAACCTCGCATCTCGAGCATGAGAAACACTGTCGGTGCATAGAAACAAGCAGGCAGGCGGCTATTGTGACATTATATCTTGGCGATCATGTTTTGGTGTAGGGGACGGAAGCTCGCAGCAATATATTCCAGACTTTTGTGCCAGTTGGCAAGGGTTGCTCTGGTCCTGTGGAGATAGAGGTAGCAGGGTTTTTTGTTGTACGGCTGATGAGCTAAGCTCTATGATTGATAAAAGTCAAATCAGGAAATGATGTTGAGGGAAGCAAGGCAAAGAATTGACCGTGGATGCCCTAGGCACGAGGTGTTCTGTTCAAGTGTATCAATTGCCAATTGGAAGCCACAGATGGGGACCTGCTGCGGATGTTGAGTTTACTGGGCATGCAGCAGCGACACATGCTGTGACGGGGTTTTTTTTTTTTACTGCAGTGCATGCAGCACGGGCTTCCTTGGACAACTTGTCCCAGCTTCCCAGGTGTATACATTTGGTGATAACTTGTGCCTAAGAGCAATCGGGACATGAGAACAAAAGTGGAACAGCAAGAAAGCAACATGTGGCAAGGATTTAACCTTGCTTTGTGGCCGCACCGGTTGGTTGGCACCCTCGCTGTCTCTGATATCCAATGCACCATTGTTGTTGCCCAACACCGCAACATAGAGACATTTGGCAATGGGTTGATGGCAAGACACAAAGGGGTCTTTCAGAATATCTGCGTTGTTTTGCTGCTTAGACAAACTGGGTCCTTTTTGAAATCACATGCAACCCAACAAGGACCTAGAGTCTAGCAGCAGGACAAGAGGAGGGGTTCCATCAAGTAAACTTCTTGGGTGGAGGACATTTACCGCTGTCGGGTGTGTCTTTGATTACTGCACGTTTCTTGCTATTTTTTTTTTTTTTTTTTTTTTTTTTTTTTTGCTGCCACACACACGGATACTGGTATCAAACGTGCCCAGCATTCTTGGCAGAGCAAAGGTAAAGAACACAACTTCCAGCAGTGATGTATGCCAAATTGTTGCGAGCTGCTCCATAAGCAGGTGGATTCATGGGGATGAAATGGAAGGGCAAGTATGATGTTGTGCAGCTTGCGGCCTGCAAAGCAGTCTGTAATGTGATTAGCAACTGTCAATTTGAAGCCAGATGATGCGCAGCCGATGCCTGGGCCATTGGGGATCCTAAAAATTGCTGAATACAACATACAAGTTGAGTTTACAAGGGTCAGAATCCAGGTTGCAACACAAGGACTGCAAGGCAAACCGCACAACGGATGAATAATGTTGTATTGCTTTCTGCACAATCTGTTAGTAAGAAAACATGCTTTGGGGGCAATGAGACTGAGAACTTCGAAGCATTGTAATATTGTGTAGGAGCATCAGGACTTTGGTCTCAGCTCAACCTAACCTTCAAAGCCCACACATCAATCAGAAAAATTTGGTAATTATTGCCAGAAGGGCTGACAATGTGGTGTAACATTTAAGGTATAGAGTGAATGTGGCTGTCTGCTGCATCTTGAAACAAGCAGTCAGGGCCGGTTATTAGGAGTCCAGATCAGCAGTGCTTGCAAATGTATTTTCAATGTTGTTTGTAAAATGATGTTATCAATGTACAATTAATTTTGCTGAATTGTGTGGATTTTTTGCAACACAATGGACCATGATCTTGCAGTTATCCCACTGCAGAGGAAATGCCAACAAACAGAAAGTGTGATCCCTGCATGGCAAGTGGCCCAAAAAGGCAATTTTATGCTTCTGGCTGCACCCAAATGGCCTTTTATGGGAATTTTGATGCTATTGGACATGTAGCATTTCTGACAACTAGTGTTACGTGTTACACTGGCCGGACTTAAGGTCTAGTTACTAAGCTAGCTCGCAGCCATCTTTGACGAATGCCACACGCCGTCCAAATTGGGAACACAAAATTCTCTGACAGATTTTCTTCTAATTTGGTAAATAGTTAGTACTTATGAAAGCTTAGCTACCCTCCAAAAATCTAACCTGGGTTAGGTCTAAACGTTGCAGGAAACACTCCGCAATACTGCTACCAAAAGACATTATTTTGATTGTTTGGCCTATAAAATATTCTACAGACCTAATCTATGTACAATATTTGGCATAGACATACACAAAGACATGAAGGACACCTCTGTTGAATTTTAGGGAATTTGGTTGACGCAATTCTACAGGGCAGGCTGCGAGGAACATTTTTGGCAATAGTTCGTCAAAGATGGATGTGAGGTACCTTACGGTATCTTGACCAGTTGGGTGGCACTCGGGGCAAAGAACAAAAATGGAATTTTGTGATTTGAGCCTATCTTGACCAGTTGAGGTCATAATGAGATGTGTATGGGCTCGTTGGACTCTGTGAGCTCAGGAGAAGGCAACGAAAACATTTCTGCAGTGACAACTGTGGGAGGCTGTATTTCTTTCATGATTTTTTTTTTTTTTTCGAATAAACTTTTGTCTTTTTGAGTGGATTTTGTTTTCTACAAAAAAAAAAAAGTTCAGTCTGAAAACTAACAACTATATAATTTTTACCTTCCAATTGCATGAATATTGGAGCCAACAGTAGACAGGCTTTTGGAGAGAGAGAGGCCTGCATTTTTGACTTCCCATTGCTCAGCAGAAGCAACCCAGGTAAATAATCAATAATTTTCAAAGCCAAAAGAATCTACATTCTCTTTTGAAGACATTATTACCTACCAAAATAAATCCAGAAAATCCCCTTTTATCTTTTCAATCAGCAGTGTGAATATTGTAGTGGTGGATAAATAAAAATAAAACTCAGAAGAAATTAGACAAGAGGCTGACTTGAACCGCCAGCCTCCGGGACCCGACCATGAGACAAGAGAGTTACCAGCTGCACCAAGTGACCACAGAATAAACTTAACCCGAGGTAATGATCCTTGGTCTGCATGGCAGCTACTAGTAATTTATTCATATCTCCCCAACGGCTGGCCCTGCGGGGACGCGGTAAATTCCGTTGGATTCTGCTCATTTGGGGCTACAGAATAGACTCCTGGACAAAGCTGGGGGGCGCAGTATGTGGAAGCCATGAGGCACAGAGTAATCTGTGAATATCTCTGCAACGGCTGCGCGTAAAATTACACGGTAAATTGCGTTTTTAATCCTCGCATTTAGCGCTACAGAATCGACCCCTGGACGAGGCTGAGGGGCGCAGTGGTCTCTGAGTTAGGACATGTGGCAGCCATGAGGCACAGAGTAATTCGCGAATATCTCTGGAGCGGCTGCACCTACAAGTACGCGGTAACTTGCATCTTACTCTCCTCGTTTTGCGCTACAGAATAGACCCCCGGAAGTCCCCAGGGGAAGCAGGGACGGCCGAGCTACATGTACCATGGAATCCAAAGAATCCTATTGATTGACAGTGATGGATTCTTTAGATTAATTAAAATATCCACCTTGTGCAAATGTTAAGCATATACAAAGAATATTCAAAATATGCACAGGGTGCAAATATTAAGCATATGCTGAGCATATGTTAAGCATATACCAAATATTCTTAACATTTTCTTGGGGTGCAAATACTAACAATATACTAAGAATATGGGTGTGCATATGTTAAGCATATTTTGTATATTCTTAACATTCTCACTACCGGTTTATTGTGAATTCTACGCAGTGCCATCCAACCTATTCCGACTACTCCGTCTTCGACCACTCGTGGCTCGTGGTCTAAGAGGGGGATACTGTCACATCCATGCCAACTCCCGTCTCGGTGCAACTTGACTCCGCCTACTCCGCCTCAGGCGGAGTACCGTCTCGACTCGTACACACTTATTACTCCATGCCCTCCGTCTATCCATCCCCATATGCTCATCTCTTATTGTGCTTATTGTTTCGCACGCCTCATGTTCTCCTCCGCATCTGCACGCGGTGATACCTACTGTCACCCTTATTGTTTGGCAAAGTTATCTCCGCTTGTACTCCGTAGTTATAAGCAACTGCTGGACGTAGAGTACAGCAGTTTGATTATAAACGTTTTTGCCTACTCTTCGTCTCCGCCTCGACTCCGACATCTCGTCGTGTCTCCGTGTCCTCTTCGACGCACAACGTTGGTCCAAGACAGCTGCTCACTTCCCGCAAGTGTTGTGGAATCCTTCGTGTGTCCTCCGTCCCCACTCCGTCTACTCTGCCTTGTTCCGTCCCTCTCCGCACGGCACTTAACAGAAGCCGCTTTTCCTCCTCTAACCATTCCTCGAACGTTTCCCGCGTTGAGACGCCCAGGATCCTCATCGTTTCCTCCAGCTCGCGCTCGGTGGCGAGAACCTTGAGGGCATGTCCGTATTTGCTGACAAGTAACGACGCTGAAAATTGTTAGCTGGGCTCGAACTCTTGCAATAGACATACATAGGTTTGCATACGCGTCCATGGCGTCTGCGTGGACAAAGTAATTGATGATTTCTTGCTGCCGGTGGAAACGGGAGGCGTGCCGGGTAACGCCGGCAAGCGCGTTCAACTTTGAGAAGACGTTCTCGCAGTTCTCCATCGGCTCGAGCCCGCATCCCTTCACATACATTGGGAGGTTGCAGAGCTGGCAGCCGTGATTGTGGCAGCAGCCGTGGAAGGCGCAGCAGCTGCACTCAGGATTAATCCATTAATCAAGGGTAGTTACCCTGCGGCCTAATGCATTAAATAAGGGTAAGTTACCCTGGGTCACAAAAGGTGGTTGTGGGAAGCAGCCCCTATCTAGGCAACTGGGTTCAGGTGTTTATTAGTATTTACTGTGGGGCATTCTATGATGACAGAAGCCTCTCTCTGGGGGTTTTTCTGGTGTGGCTTTCCGGTGGTGCACTCAGTTAAGCATGTTGATAACCCCGTCACTCCCTAACACACTTTTTTTCTCTACGTCCCTACTAACCTAATCCGAACCCTAACAAACCTCTAACCTAATCCTAACCCTAACTGAACCTAATCCTGACCTAACCTAACCTAAAACTAACCCTAACTCTAACCCTAACCTAGCGTATCCCCAATATCAGGCTTTATAAGAGCACCCATCACTATTTTGGACCATTTTTCCCACGCTAAATTATATCTTCATTTTATTTATACCTCCAACTTTCCTTATTAGACCATATCCCAAATCTCAAAGACCACAAAGTTACAGCTGTTTTTCACTCTAAACTACTCAGAATGGCCTACAGGGTAAGTTACCCTTATTTAATGCATTAGACTGCAGGGTAACTACCCATGATTAATGCATTAACCTGAGTGCATGAGGTGGAAGGCGCCGACGATCGACTTGAACTGGTTGTTCATGGCCAGAGGCGCGACAAGCGGATGCTTCGCAACCCACTTGCTGAACTTGCAGCCAATGTTGTAGCCGAGGAGGTGGCCGCCCAGGACACGGAGGAGATGTGCCGATGCTGCAAGGCCGTACTTTGATCTGGGCCGTTGTCAGTACCGATGCAAGTTAGTGACAAATACTCGTACAGTTCACCGCTTTGAACCATGTCACAGATGACGAGGCAGAAGCTGTGGCGGCAGACCGCAATAAAGATGCCTGTCTCCTCGTACAGGCCCCACGCCCGTGCCGTAACCTCCTCCTTCATATTGTTCCATCTTTCCTGGCATCCGTCGCTGTCGTCGTCAAAGTTGGGATCATGCATGATTCCCTTGAGCAGCTCGGCCAGCTCCTCCTTGCCGTACTTGTTCACCTCCTCCCGAGGCCGGTAGTAGTCGCCCTCCCGCGACGCAGGGCGGTCGTCGTCGGCCTCCTTTGATGCACCAGGTGCCACTGTGCCGTCGAGCCGCACAATCTTCTCCCACCTCCCCAGCCGCTTCAAGGAGCTGTTCCCGTCCTGCGTCGCAAAGAACGGCAGGTCCAAGACCGGCTCTCCCTTGACCTTGTAGAAGCAACAAGGGCAGGAGTTCTTCAAACGCCACTCCGGATGGTCGCGGCCCAAATCGACGGCGACGTGTTGGCGCACGAGCTCCTTGGTCCGGAGGTAAAGGTCTAGCGCAATGCTGAACTGCGTTTCGAGGTTCGTGCGCGGGGGGAGTAGTCTGGAGGTCGCAAAGCGAGTGAATAAACACCTGCTTTCCGAGGCAAGGACAACGGAGATGAAGTTGTTGGAAAACTTCGATGGTCCGTGTCGTGAAGGCGACGGAGGGGGAGTAGGGGGCGCAGGGGAAGAGTCCTTGTCTTACAAGGCAAGAGGCAACCGTCTTGTCGCCCTCGATTTTGTGGATATCGTGATATTTAGCAGCTGTACCACGGAGTTAGTGATATTAGCATTATGACTTGACGACGACGCACTCAGAAGGTTGACAACAAATATTTGTCCAGCACCGACGGCCGTCGAGTTGGCTAGAGGCTCGTACTGTGCGTCGGCACTGTGGTGAGCGATAAACAGCTCGTGCGCCTCGAATGCGTCCCCGATGGCCTCCATCTGTGCGCTGAACGCGTCAACGACTCGCTTGGCGCCCGTTTCTGCGAGAGCAACGATTCTTGCATTTGGGTTTGGGCCTGTTCTCTGTGCGTCTCGGGTCAGCAAAAAAGAATGAGCAAGGTGCACGCCATACCTTCGGGTTCGAGCAAAGTTCTCGTAGAGCTCTTGTGCCTCCTCCCCCACCTGCCCCAGGCTCTCCTCCCTGCCTGCCCCAATTTCAATCTGCTGTGCGCCGGCCAGCACATTGTCAGCGTACAAGTCGACACCGACAACCACCTCCATCTCGTCATCCGCGTCGTTTGGTGGCGGGACGTCGAAGCGGTTGTCCTCTTCTTGGCGCTGGGAAGCAGACAAACCTAGTGTAGCTGGTTAGATGTAGCAAGTGGAGAACAACAATGTACATACCTGCACGGCGCTGCTTTTCCTGCTGAATTTCATCGCGGTAGAATTGGCGAGCTTGTGCTGGCGTTAAGGCTGCCGCGCCGACGTCGTGTCCCTGGCCTTTGTCTTTATGGCCATAGCAATGGAATGTGCCCAACGAGGCACTCTTGACCTTGCGTTTGCTGGTCATAGCGAGGACGACTTTGTTGACTGTGTGACTGGGTGGTGGGAATTCCAGCTTGAATCTTGACCTCAACCACAGGTGAGCAAAATTCGCGTTTTCACGTCTTCATCGCCTACCCGCTCGCGCTACAACCTCCCCTGGCTCAGCCTGGGCCTCGGGAAAACCGCGACGCGCTCATAAACACGTGCTTTTTCGCCTCAGTGGTTGCAGAGGCTCAAACTGGGCCTCGGACCTCATCCTGGGTGGAAACACGCGTATAGAGCTGCCCCCTACCTCCCCTTCACCCGTCCTCATTGCATTCTTTTGTGTCCTAACCGTCTTAACAGGCTTGCGATGCTGTGGATACCTACTGCAAAAACGGTTAGTGATGATTTGGCTCCAGACCCACAGCTCACGGCTGTTCAGACCCGCAGCGGGCGGATCTTTGCCTCGTTCCTCCAAGCCACCACCTTCTCTATCCATGGCCCCCTCGCCCTCACTGTCTCCGCCAAGTCAGACGAACAACAAGACTACGAAACTGATGACAACCTCGACGACCTTGACGAACTTCCTCCCGAGCCCAACCTCCTCGATGACCTCGACAAGCCCCTTCCCGACCCCCGACCCCAGCCCTGGAAGCGAAAGCGCTCGTTGCCACCGGACTTCACGCTTCCTCCGCCCCCCAAAGACCCTCAGTCTGGGGCCCATCGTCGGCGGCAGCGGAAGCGAGAAGAGAAAACTGCGGCCACCAAGCTCGGACCTCGACGTACACCAAGTACGTTGCCCCTGCCGCACCCGTCGAGACCAATATCCAGTTGGTGTCGTTACCAGCTGCGAACAGTGCCTGGGTTGCCACCGGCGAGAGCGCTGGCAAGGTTCGGGGAGGCAAGAAGCCGCGGACCGTGATGGACTTTCTGAAGATAGGATTCACAAACGTTTGCTGGGACGGCAAGTACGTGAACAACCAGCCAAGAGCACCGTCTTCTGACAAGGAAAGCAGAACCACCCGCCCGCTTGTCGACAAGCATGGCCGCGTCTTTGCTGTTCTCGCTGGGCAGCCTGACGGGCAGCACTACACCAACGCCGTACGCCGGATGTACGACACATGGTGCTTGCTGCCGCCGAAGCTCGCTTCCGTAGCAACTTCAAAAAACACCGGCTCGGCCGTTATGCCGCGGTAACCGTCGGGTTCTCGTATGGCCAGGGTCAAACGGTGCCCGGCTGGTTGCAGCGCCCCCATTGCGAGGTCGGAGAGGCCCTCTTGGAGAACCCGGATGTGCAGAAAGTTGCCTCGTTTGCCAGCAGTGAGTGATAACACCTTTTTTGACATACTAGCTAACCCTCGGCCAGCGGTGTTTGCTCCCTGGGCGCCTCGGCTCTACCAATACTACCGCAAGTACAACGCCGACCTTTCCGGACGGCGCCCCTTCCGAACCTTGGTCTTTTCATCTGCCGCCTTCAACTTCGGGCCCAACGCATGGACGTTCAAACACCGGGACGTCCTCAACCTACCCTTTGGATGGTGCGCAATACAGGTGCTAGGTCGGTTTGACCCCACCAAGGGCGGGCACCTTGTTTTATGGGATCTCAAACTCATAATCGAAGTTTCCGCCCGACGCCCTCATCCTCATACCCTCCGCCACACTCGCCCATTCGAATATCCCAGTCAAAAGGGCGACGAACGCGCTTCCTTCATGCAATTCACCGCCGGCGGCTTGTTTTGCTGGGTCGATTACGGGTTCCGCTTGGAAGAGGCGTTCTCGGCTGCCGTGCCAGAGAGGTATGCAGAGATGGTGGCTGGTAAGGAGGCTCGATGGGAGATGGGTGTTGGACTGTGGAGTATGATAGAAGAGTTAGCTAGACTTGCGGGGGGAGAATAAATGCGCCTTCACTTTTTTTTTTTGGTCGACAAAATGTCACTAACAGATACCGAACTTGGTGAAAACTGTGATCACATCTGTCACGGTTTGCCCCGGACCAGCACGGCCAACTCCCCATCGTGATACCAACAACCCCCGATACC
The DNA here is from genome assembly GCA_014461125.1 of Mycena kentingensis (nom. inval.). Classification (NCBI taxonomy): domain Eukaryota; kingdom Fungi; phylum Basidiomycota; class Agaricomycetes; order Agaricales; family Mycenaceae; genus Mycena; species Mycena kentingensis (nom. inval.). Next base: position 1,398,348 of record JACAZG010000005.1, on the reverse strand, counting down.
CGATATGACCCACAAGGGGTTTTCACAACTACCTGAAAGCCCGATCGGACGTACAGGGTTATCCCTATCCTACATATAGTATATAACCCTAGTACAACCTCGGGAGAGAGAGGCTTAACCTCTCCCTCGTCTATACACTACTTCGCCCTTACCGGGGCTAGCGACTGTTCTCGAAACCCGGTCAACGCCCGGTTCCTCGACGGCACCCAGTCCCCCGCCGGCAAGCCCGACCTAGTCCTGACAGAAGGGAGAGGTTCCCCCAATACCACTCGAACACGCCCGCCATGCTCAGTATCCAGTTCACGATGTCGACGGACGTGTTCCTGCTGGGAGTAGGAGCAATACTGGCCCCCTTCATCTTCCTGCGAATCAGGGTGCGCGAAGCGGCCGACACCGCGAACCCCGGGCACGACCAACGCCCGGTCTGCCCCCACACTTCCCTTCACCGACCAACCCGGTGCACACACCCCATCCCGACTCCAAACCCACCCCGTAACCCGACTCGGGTTACTCCGAACTCAAGGCTCCGCCCTGGAGTCGCTCCCCAACCCCGCACCAGGGGAAACGGCAACCCCGGCGCCACGCGTAACAACGACCGCAACCGAGGATCTCGGGCCAACAACGAACGCCCGACTAGACGCTTCCCTACGACCGCTGCCCCTACGCAGGTCGTGAACGATCGAGGGGAAACGTTCCTGTCTGCCCCATTTCCGATCGACATGGACAGTCGCAACTGGCCCCTACCCCCTTGGGTAGACGACCCTTCCCTTCCGGGCCCTGACCCGGAGACTCAACACTAAACCCCCGACTTGCGCTCGAACCCGTTCGGAACAAACACGATTCGGACGTATACCCGATTTGGATTATCAACTACCTAATTCGGAAACAAAGGACAACTACCTTTCACGACACGAGGCTACATGAATTCTTTACCAACACCCGAACCCCGCAAGGGGACTAACCCAATCAACCACATCTTCGCTCAACTACAAAAGGGACAAACCGAGGAAATGAAATAATACACGAATAATACAAACACTGCTATCAACGGATAGACTTACATGTTACCGCGCGCGGGCCTTTCCCTTCCCCTTGCCATCCCACTTCGACGCGTCGTCGTCTACGTCCATCGCATCCCAAAACTCCTCCGCGAGTTCCGCCTCCGACCGCGTGTCAAGCCTCGGCTCCGGAGATCCCCGCTCCCGAGCCAGTCGTCTCGTCAGGAACATCTCGTAGATGCCTGTGCACACGACCCCGAAGTAGCGGAAAAAGTCCTCGGCTTCGTCAGACCCCACAACCCGCCCCAGCTCCTCCATGAGTTCGAAATCGGCCGCCAGCGAGGTCATACCCGTCAAACGGCTCCGCTCTATCCGAGAGAAAAGCCCGAACAAGGACGACTCCAAGTCCCGGGGGCTCCGTTGCGAAATGGCCGAAGCTTGGAGGAGAAGAACCCCGATGGGGGAGAATCGTTCGCGCTCGGGCACCGAAGAGTTGGACTGGAGACGTTCGGACTCGGAGATGGCTCGTTCGACGTCCAAATCGCCGAACCACAAACGGACGTGTGGATACTCCGTCAGGGAGAAACGGACGGGGGGAACGCGGACGTTGCGGGGCTGCTCGGCGGCCAGACGAAGTCCCTTCCTCCCGGTCGGGCTCCGCGGGGCCGGGTCGACGCATCCGCTCGCTAGCTGGGCCTGCCGGGGGAGGGCGCGGGGCTTCCGCACGACAAGTACCCCCTGCCGGAGGGCATCCTCGAGACCCCCGCACGTCAGGGGACGGTCGGCGGGGGCGAACACCCGGCGGCGGCGGCGCAGCTCGAGATCGGGAGTCTGTGGAACCCGCATAGCGGGCACGAGGGGGGACGGGGATGGGGAAACTCGGTCGTCCTCCCGCCGAGTCGAGCGACCCCGCTTACGTGGGGGCTCGTCCTCGCTGGAGCGAGAAGGGGAGCGACGTTTGAAGGATTGGCGGGGCGGCGAGTAATGTCGGGATTCGTGGAAGGCGGAAGAAGGTCTTGAGACGTGGTTTCGACGCCGAGAAAACCCGGAGGCCTCGGTCTCTCGCCGTATCCGACTCCGCTCCGTCTTCTGCTGGGGAAGGAGGCGATAGTCGAACGTTCTCAGATCCAGCCTGCGAGCTGCCCGGGCAAGATCAGAAACGCCCCACGGTCAAACAAAGAAAGCTCGCACCCAGAAGCAAGAGGTCCTCAAACCTCGAATCTCCCTCAAGGAGAAAGTATTCCCCATGGACGGGGCCGGCCTCCCAGAACTTGAACCCGAAGCCGGCGAGGCGAGCACCATCGACGCGGTTGAACGCCTCCGAAAAGGGGCCCCACGACAAACAAGCCACATGCTGACGATTGCACTCGTCGCAGGCCTTGCGGGGCACCTTCGGGGTTGGAAGGTTCAAGTCGGCAGGCTCCGCCCACGCCCCACACAGACGACCACGCCTGCGGCATAGGTCGCACGCAGGTGCCAACGCCCGAACGACGCTCCCCGCCTTTCGATGGGGTTCGCCAGGAAAACGCTGCGAAGGCCCGGCACGTTCCAACGGCGGCGCCGACGGAATCAGCCCGGGCATCCTGCCTTGCGCAAACTCATCCATGTTAGGCGAGAGAACTGATACACGACGAGGGAAGCGCCGCCACGAATCCGGACTCGGGGCACTCGACGACTCTGCGCCCTCGACCTCGGGCATCTCCACATCCTCGGGAAGTGGAACACAGATTCGGATAACCCGACGGGGCCAGTCTTCACTCGCCGACGAACTCCCCTCATCTTCTTCGTCCCCTTCAGAGGGGATATCGATAGGCGAACTAGAACCCTGGGAGGCGTACGACGGACCCGACCTCGTGTACGACGGGAAGTAACCCCGGTCGCGGAACCAGTTGAGTCGAAGGGGTGGAAGGTCTTGAAACGAGTCGATCCCGTATGGGGGAGGAAAGGGATACGGGAAGAACTCCAGTCCCGAAGGAAACCATAACCCCGAACGGGCGGCTGGACCCACGGCGCCGCTTCGGTGGCGAATCGGTACACAACGACAGGATCGACAACGACGGGTCAGAGTCTCCTCGGTCGGAGCATCGGGCTTAACGAACGACGAACGTTCGAAGCGGAGGGACGGGACGAAGCTGCCCGGTTCCGCGAAGACCAACTCCCGAAAGGGGCCGAAGGACCCGTCGGCACGCTCGACGAACAACGAGTCGTCGCCGACCGACGACGGTATCACGCCAGATCCATTATCGAGAAAGGCGTCGAGCCACTCGACGACCCCCTCGGTCGAGAATACGGTAGTACGACCCGATGCCTCTCCCGTACGAAGGTCCGTCGCCCCGTCGCGTAACCGAAGCAAACCACGAGGATTCAACATTGCGCGGAACTCGACGGGGAATTCGCGACTAGGAGGATCGAAGTGTTGAGAAAGACGAGAGTCCAACGAGGGAAGTTCGGGGGCAAGCGCGCCCAGGAGGGAGTCGACGAGACGCCAGAACTCGACCGAGACGAAGGTCGGCACGCCAGCAGTCGAGAGGAAAACGAGCGTGATCAGGAGGCGACGCTACCGGGGCTCATCAGTATTTAGCCCGAACAAAGGAAACGATTTACTCACCACTCGCGGCCACATCAGCTGAGCCATATACAACGTCCGATACATCGGCTGGCCCCACGCGCGAACAAGCTCCTCCAGACCGGGCTCATGGTCGGCGAAGACGTGCCGAAGATCGATCTCCTCGCCAGAGGAAGACCAAGCCCGGTGGTTGCCCGAGGCAACATCGAAAACGGCCCCGAAGAACGTGGACGGACAGCTGCAGCACCTCCCCAGGTGCACAGAATACTGGCAAGCCCCAGCCCAAGATGCGGCAGAATACTGGCAAGCTGAAGCACAGCCACAGCACAGCCACCTGGGCAAAATTTTTGATGATTTCACCAAGGCCGGCCGCCCTGGACCGGCCGGCTGAAACTGATGGCATCAATTTGTTGCCAGAAATTTGTCCGGATTCTTGCCACTGAATTTTTGGAAAAGAAATTGAGCACCTGTGCAGGCCCTGGTTTGAACCAAGGACTTGATGCTTCACGTGATTCCCGGGGGCCAGCAATCTAACCACTTGGTCACTGACTGTACATACCTCTAGCACTCAGCACATCAGGTGCTCATCTAGCATCACAAACACAACAAAAATCTATTTTCCTGCTGTACCACCTACTGCACCTAAACTCTCCTGGTTGCACATCTGGCTGAAAGATTTCAGTGGGAGAATTGAGTTCCAACCTTTCCTGAGGTGGAATTCCCATCATGGAAGGCATAATTCCATTTAAAACATATGCTGCTAAAATGTGGTCCTCCATGCTATTACCTCCCCAGTGGATAAAACCAGTTTTCAACTGTGTGAATAAATGTCTACATGGAAACCCTGTGAGCTTTGGCACCAGAAAAGCACCTGAACATGTGCCAGATTATTTCTTTACAATAAATCATTGAATTTGCCTCTGACCTGGTGCAAGCCCTTGGACCTGATTGTGTGGGTGCCGAGACTCATCATATCCTTGACTGAGATTCCATCAAGTGGCTAGGATCAAATTCTCTCTGTCCTTCTTGTTATAGCCATGTTTTGAAACTCTCCGAAATATGATTAATGCTGGCCCTCGGCATGCTGATTGATTTTGTATGGATATTCTAAGAGATCAAATGGGTTTAAGAAGCTCTAGTGAGTCCCTTGGCTAGATGCAGGGTTTAGCGCTGCTGAGCACAATTTGCAGAATTTAGAGCCATACCAGTTTTCTGCATGTACAGCCACACTTTGGCCAGGCCGGTCTGTGATATGGAACTAACAACCCCTCAAAGTGTTACAAGAGCATTTCTTTGGCTAAATATCCCCACTAGCCCCTTTGAAATGATATGTTTTGAAAGTTTCACAAAATGAGAATGGGTCCATGTAGGGCTCTGTGGCTGGATTTGGGTGTGTTTGTTCCCACAGTAATGAATAAAGGAGATAGCTGGACATCAGTTCAACATGATACACAGCCTATGCCATCTTTATGTTCGAAATAAAATGTGAATTGGTATTTGATATTGGATATGATACACCTGTTTAGAAATCCAGCAGATGGGTGCGGAGATATTTAAAAAAACATATTTTCACAGTTTAGCCACAATCTGGAGTCCATATTGGCCTTACTTTCTTTGTTCCTTTGCGATTGATCTAAAAATCAGTACAGCCAGATAAAATCAGGCACTTGAGAGACTGGCTTGAACTTTTCAAATGTTGATCCAGGTCCAAGTAGCAGCTCATATTGACTTGTAATATTGATCAGATGCATCAGCACTGTGGTATACCCTCTGGGTTTGCAGATTTGGTTCTTTGCATTGTGGGCCGACTCTGATCGTATATTGAGAAGAATGCCAGGATAGGGATGGTCCAATCCACTGTATAAGTAGGTAGCACTATCTGTCCAGATATGAAATTCAGCAGAAGTATTATTTCCCCCCCAATAGTGCTTTTAATTCCATTGCTCAATTTTGCATCCATTAGTACCAACCATCCCCGCTTGAAAAGGTCGGAAGGTTGGGGGTATGGACAACGGTGCGCAGCCTGATTTTGAGGTTATTCCATGTTGTGTGTAGCTTTTTAAACCCTGGTCAATGTCTGTCACAAGGACGGTCACATATGAACTATTCTAATTTTGGGCCCGTGCTTGCCAGTGTTTGTATATAAAGTATTATAAAAGCCTCATAGAGACTCAATGACCCGCAGCTTTCTGTATATTCATTATTCACCCCCGACCCACCCGTTGAGAAGTGGTCCATCGTAGAGTTGCAAGAGTATTAGGACCGGCTTTTGAGGTGAGATTGGTGGCTTGAAAATATTGTGCTATTCCAGCTTCAGAAACATCAGTATCTAGAATATACATGTCCCAGACCCCCAGATTTGAAATTCCACTACAAGGGAAGCACTACAGCACGTATCGGAGTCAAAAAACATGGCCTGGTCCGAGGTGACCCAAAATCCCTCGACGGCTATCCGAGCTCTGATTGGCTGTATCGGTCCATAGGCTCCTCTTCCGAACCACCACAACCCCGCCGGCTGGTTCTCCACAACCAGCCGGCGGTTTGCCTCAGTTCAAAGCGCCCCCGCGGGGCGTCTCAAGCCTCCCCAGCGACTCCTAACAAAGCTGACCCGCCCGCGTAAGCCGGCATCCCCACCGCCGCCGCCTTTTCCGGACCCAGACCCACCAGACCCGCCCGGCTGGTTCTCCGCAACCAGCCGGCGGTTTGCCTCAATTCAAAGCGCCTCCGGGGCGTCTCAAGCATCCCCATCGACTCCCGACAACGCCGACCCGCCCGCGTAAGCCGGCACCGCCGCCGCCGCCGCTGCTTTCCAGCCCTCAAACCCACCAAATCCGCCGGCTGGTTCTCCCCAACCGGTCGGCGGATTGCCTCCGTTTCACGCGCCCCCGGCGCGTCTCCCACGTCCCCATCGACCACCGACCAGCGCCAGCCGCTCGCGTAAGCCGGCATCGCCCGCCGCCGCCCCTTCCCGACCCCAAACCACCCCCGACTCCGCTTGCTGGTTCTCCACAACCAGCCAGCGGAATTGCTCTATTTAACGTGCCCTGGGGTCGTCTCGGACGTCCCCAGCGTGCACGCACCACGGCGTTGCACCCGCGTAAGCCGGGACCGCCCGCCGCCGCCCCTTCCCGACCCCAAACCTGTAAGGGCAACTCCCCAGCTGCTGTATGCTCAGAGCTACACAGGCAAGACTGGCAGAGGGATCCGAAGTATATTAGCTCTACAACATGTACAGAGGGCTACTGAGGCATACCTGGCAGAGGGATCCAAAGATAACAAGTCTAAGGAGCCTCTGCTGCCAGTGATGCCTCGTCTAAGGGCCTGATCAGGTGACTGTGCACAGACCAGGTCAAGTGACCCAAAGAAAGAAACGTAAACCAAACCATAAGTAGGATAGATAGAGAGATGAGACTTGGGGTGCAAATGCGTATATGTGCACCCCATATGTGTACAAGGATAGAGAGGAAATGAATCAGAGGAAAAGGCGTAAATCGACGATGTAACTGCAAAGTGCAGGAAACATCGAGTTAGAACCTTGTATCGTAGCACTATAAGTACAGTAGGTAGAGAGATGGAATTTGGTGAGAGGTGCGGTTGACATGCACCCAATATATGTACAGAGGGAGGAGGGAAACAGAACAGGGGAAGAGACCAAAAAAGGAAAAGTAAAGCAAGGGTATATGGCGCACCAGGAGTTCCCCTTACATCACCCCCCTTCTAGGAAGCGGCGTCCCGACGCTTAGACCGCCAGTTGGTGCTTGCATCTGCAAGGCCTCGGTTGTACCACAGTGTGGCAAAGTCAACCCCAGAGAGACGTCGGACAGAGCGTTGGTTTGGGCGCGTAGAGTTGGCTCGATACCACTGTTCTTTTCCAGGTGCATTAGGATGCGCCTCATAGAACTTGATGATAAGTGGCTTCGAGTTGCCCAAGTTTTCAACCGGTTGCCACTCAGCTTCAGTTCGCAGTGTGTTTTTGTACCACACTTTGAACTGCAGCTTGTTGCGATACCACCGGCTGTCAACGATGTCCTCCGTCTCCCACTCTTCCTCGCCGTCCACAATCTCAGGATGAGGAGTGGGAGGTCGTTCCCGACCGTGGATCGGGTCCGGCGGGGAGAGCTCGAGCTTGACCACAGGGAACACAGGGTGGGTGCGACCCATCCAAGGAGGAAGCTTGAGGCGATAGGCATGAGTGCCCACAGCGCCGTTCCACCTCAAATGGTCCAATCCAAGGATGAGAGAACTTGGATTGGAGTCGTGTCTGGACATCAGAGCTATCCAGCCACACCTTGTCCCCCGGCTTGTACACCGGTGTGGGGCCATGTCGCTGGTTGTAGAACCGCGCCTGGTCATCCTTGGCTTTGGTGAGCGCTGCACGAGCCTCCTCATCTGCCTTGCGCATGCGGTCCACAAACTCGTCAACACCTTCAACCTTGGCTGGCACAGTACGAGGCTCAAAGCCCATACGAGGATGCTTGCCAGTGTCAAGGAGGAAGGGAGAGTGTTGGGTGGAAACATGGGCCGCATTGTTGTACGCAAACTCGGCAGTGGGGATAAGCTCGTTCCAGTCGTCCTGGCGCTCATTGACAAAGGCACGAAGGTAAATCTCGAGTTCCTGGTTGACGCGTTCCGTTTGACCGTCAGATTGTGGGTGGTGTGCTGTAGAAGCGCTTAGGGTGATTCCAAGGAGCCGGTATAGCTCCCTGGTAAACTCAGCCACAAACTGCGGACCACGGTCGGAGAGAACGTCGTCAGGCAGACCATGGAGCTTCCAGACGTGTGTGTAGAACAGACGCGCAGCGCCAACAGCATTGATAGTGGTGTGGCAAGGGATGAAGTGGGCTCGTTTGCAGAGCCTGCACACAACCACCATAATGTTGTCAAAACCGTTGGCATCTGGAAGCTCAGGGATGAAGTCCACCGAGACTCGAGACCAGCGCTCCTTCGGCGTCTCAGCACGCAGCAACTGCCCAACTGGAAGACGGCGACGAGGCTTGACCCGTTGGCAGATGTCGCAAGTGCTCGTGTACTGCCCAATGTACCGAGACATCTGCGGCCACCAATAGTTGCGGCTCACCAGCTCCAGAGTCTTGAACCTGCCCTTGTGGCCCGCGACTCTGGAGTCATGATGCTGCTCCACAATGCGCCGGCGCAAGTCCCCAGAAGGAGGAACATACACCTTGCCCCGGAAGAAGAGCAAACCGTCGCGCTGGTCCCACTCAGCGCTGCGGACAGAACGGTTGCGAGTCTTCTTCAGCTCCTTCACTGCACGTGTAGCTGGCTCGTCGAGCTCGCTATCGCGGATTGCATCCTTGATGTTGTCTACAATCTCGACTTCTCCACCAGAGACAGAGAGGCTGCTCAGAGCTGCGATGACAAAAGTCTCGGGCTTGAGCAGAATGACGTCCTCGTTGTCTCCAGCCCCGTCATCGTGGTCTGCACGACGGGACAACGCATCCGGCTTGCCCATAGAGCGCCCCGGACGGTGGTGGAGAGAATAGTCGAAACGCGAAAGATAGAGGGACCAGCGAGCTTGCCGACGATTGAGCTTGCGTGCAGTGCGGAAGTACTCCAAGTTCTTGTGGTCGGTCCAGACCTCGACAGAGTGCTGGGCTCCTTCAAGGAAGTGTCGCCACTCCTCAAAGGAACGAATGACGGCCAGCAACTCCTTGTCATGGATCTCGTAGTTCCGTTCCACAGGAGACAGGGACTTGGAGTAGAATGCCACCGGGTGCCACTTTTCATCCTCTGCTTGCTGAGACAACACTGCACCCGTTGCAAAGTCGGAGCTGTCACACTCGACTCGGAACGGACGCAGGTCATCAGGCAAGCGGAGAATGGGAGAGGAAGTAATCCGCTGCTTCAGCTCCTTAAAGGCAGCATCGGCGTCAGAAGACCACTCAAAAGCGACATCCTTGCGCGTGAGGTCAAACAAGGGACGAGCAACATGGGAGAATGCCTCGATGAACGCCTGTAGAAGTTGGTGAAGCCCAGAAAGGCGGACACCTCCTTCTTGTTTGTAGGCGTAGGCCAGTCAGCAACACCTGCGACTTTGACCGGGTCCATCTCAACGTGGTCATGAGAGATAATCACTCCCAGGTACTCGATCCGAGTTTGCTCAAACTCGCACTTGTCCGCCCGCAAGAACAACCGGTATTCGCGCAAACGTTCCAAGACCTTCCTCGTGACCTCGCGGTGTTGCTCCCGCGTTTTGGTGTAGATGAGGATGTCATCGAGGTAGACTGCAACAACACCCTCCATGATCAAGTCATGGAAGATATCGTTCATCATGGTCTGGAACGTAGCGGGACTGTTTGTCAAGCCAAAGAACATGACCAATGGCTCAAACAAACCCCGGTTGGTGCGGAAGGCAGCCTTCCATTCGTCGCCCTCACGAATGCGCACGTTGTTGAATCCCCAACGTACGTCAAGTTTCGTGAAGTACCGTGCGCCCTTCAGCCGGTTGATCAGGTCGTTAATCAACGGCAAAGGATAACGGTTTTTGACCGTCATGTTGTTCAGCGCGCGGTAGTCCTGGACAAACCGCAGGCTCCCATCCTTCTTCTTGACAAAGAAGACTGGAGAGGCCATTGGTGACTTGGACGGGCGAATGCGACCAGTGCGCAAGTTCTTAGCAAGGAACTCGTCCAGAGGCTTCTGCTCTGCAGGGGACACAGGGTACACCTTGCAGTTGACAGGTTTCGCATCTGGCACAAGCTCAATTGCATGATCCCAAGGCTTCCGGTCTGGAAGAACGTCGAACGACTCCTTTGCAAACACATCTTGGAAGTCATAGAAGTGTGCAGGGAGGTCGTCCTTGACGCTGCGAGGCGCATTCTTGGCATATGCTTCAGCGAGGCGTTGGGAGACAGTAGACGTGGCACGGATGAACTCCTTCTCAGGCCAAAGAGAGGTCATGAAAACACGATCCCCATCTTCGACTTGAGAGTTGTCAGGGAACTCATCATCGGAGTCGCAGCCAAAGACACCAGCGTCAGAAACACCAGCATCGTCGTCTTCCTGTTCCAGCTCAACCACACGTGGCTCCGGGCCTCGGCAGCAGTCCTTGCGCTTGCGCGCTTCGGCCTGACGTGCCTTTGCGTCAGCTTCGTGCTTGAGACGGAGGTTGCGGAGATCAGTCCTAGCCTCGTTCTTGCACTTGCCACACTTGGAAGGACACCGGGTGAGCTTCAGGTCGCCAGCCTCCCAGTCAATCTCAGGATTGTGCTCTCGCAGCCAACCATAGCCAAGGATGATGTTCTGCTTTCCAAGGCTGGTTACTGCGAGGATAACACGCTCCGAGTGACCTTTATGACCGAGCACAACCTCCACAACTTCCTTGATCGAACCAGCTTCGTTGGGAGAACCGTCAACGTTGAAGACTGGAATCGGTCGTTGGAGGTTGGAAGTTGGGATGCCGCGTTCGGTCACGAAGGCTTTATCCACATAGCCAAGACCAGTAGCACCGCAGTCAATCAAAGCAAAGTCAGAGACAATGCGTTGGGTGACTGTGGACTGCAACTCAACGCGAATGCGGAGAGAGGTAGCCGGGTTCACTGCTGCAAGTGTGATGCTGCGAGGCAGCCGGCGTTCCATCCTGGAGAGACGGGGTTGACGAGCCGGCTGCGGTGCAAGCACCACAGGAGCAACAACAGCCTGCTCAGGGACAGAGGTGTCCGCAACCGGGTCCGTGTCCAAAGACAGGAGAGGAGCAAACCGGTTGGTTGAAGCAAGGCGTGTTGTGCATGGTATAACACGCTCAGGAACCGGGAGAGGGGCAGCAGGGGGCGGGGCCGCTGCAGGCGTAGAGAGGGGTGGTGTGTCCGACACCGAGGGCACGACCGTCGAATCCGTCAGAGGCAGTTCATAGTTACGGCTGTACTGCTCGCAACAGAACCAAAACTCCGTCAGCTCATCCATGAAGAGTGCGCTGTCCCAGGGACCAAAGTCCTCCCCACAATCCTGCGTGAAGTGCTTGCCCCCGCAAGTGCGACACACAAGATGCTGGGATGCGCACCCTTGAACCCAGACAGCGAAATCGGGAGCATAGTTGCGGCGATACGCAGAGTCGTGGGCAAGGAGGAAGGAGAGCATGGGTCGGAGACGGTAGGTCTGGTTGTTGTAGGTGACGGTGTAGAAGGAGGACGGCAGCCATGGGGCCGGACAGGGCGAGTTTCCGATTGGAGGGTCGGAGGGGTCCATCGAGTCAGGTAACAAGGGGGAGGGGCAGAAAACAGGCAACTGGAGGTCCAAACACGCAAGTCCACGTCACTTCACTCGAACCGCCAAACTACTGTTCACAGACAATAGCGATCACAGAGAGGTCCTAGTCAACCGGCGAACTAAGGCCAGGGGTTGGACTTCAGGAAGACTTGGGCGGTGAAGGAGGGGTGGGCCAAGCGGGAGTGTATCCAGTGCAAGCTTCTGAAGCTCCACACCAAGCACAGAAACCCGAGGAGCGAGAATGGAGTTGGGGGAGGAGGAGCAGACAGCTCAACTCGAGAGATAAGGCCAGATAAGGCCCAGGAACGAGAGGTGGGGGTAGTGTGGGGTTGGGAGAGACGGGGGAAGGGCCCAGGGAGGCCAGAGAGGTTGGGGTAAGAGAGGAATAGGCGGGGGAAGGGGTGGCACACTGGTGATGTGGCAGACTGGGTGTGGGAAGCGTACTGGGAGTCTGGGACAGTCTCCAGCTGTCCAGGAAGCTTCTCCTACTCTCCAGCCAGGCTCAGGCACGCAGTATGGGACCCAGAGAGAGACTTGTTATGCTGTAAGGGCAACTCCCCAGCTGCTGTATGCTCAGAGCTACACAGACAAGACTGGCAGAGGGATCCAAAGTATATTAGCACTAATACATGTACAGAAGGCTACTGAGGGCATACCTGGCAGAGGGATCCAAAGATAACAAGTCTAAGGAGCCTCTGCTGCCAGTGATGCCTCGTCTAAGGGCCTGATCACATGACTGTGCACAGACCAGGTCAGGTGAGCCAAAGAAAGAAACGTAAACCACACCATAAGTACGATAGATAGAGAGACGAGACTTGGGGTGCGAATGCGTATGCGTGCACCCCATATGTGTACAAAGTTAGAGGGGAAACGGATCAGAGGAAAATGAGCAAATCAACGATGTAACTGCAAAATGCAGGAAACAGCGAGATAGAACCTTGTATCGTAGCACTATAAGTACAGTAGGTAGAGAGATGGAATTTGGTGAGAGGTGCGGTTGACATGCACCCAATATATGTACAGAGGGAGGAGGGAAACAGAACAGGGGAAGAGACCAAAAAAGGAAAAGTAAAGCAAGGGTATATGGCGCACCAGGAGTTCCCCTTACAAAACCACCCCCCACTCCGCTGGCTGGTTCTCCACAACCAGCCAGCGGAATCGCTCCGTTCAACGTGCCCTGGGGACGTCTTGGACATCCCCAGCGAGCACGCACTGCGGCGTAGCGCCCGCGTAAGCTGGCGCCCCCACCGCCACCGCCTCTTCCGGGTTCCAAACCAGCCAACCCCGCCCGCTGGTTCTCCACAACCAGCGGGCGGATTCCTTTCATTCCACGCGCCCCCGCGGCATCTCGGAGGTCTCTACCGACCCCCGACAACACCGACCCGCCCGCGTAAGCCGGCGCCATCGCCGCCGCCGTCTCTTCCGACCACCAAACCCCCCAAACCCGCCCGGCTGGTTCTCCATAACCAGCCGGCGGATTCTTTCCATTCCACACGCCCCCGCGGCGTCTCGGACGTTTCTACCGACCCCGACAACGCCGACCCGCCCGCGTAAGCAGGCCCACCGCTGCCGCCGCCTTTTCCGACGCAAAACCACCAAAACCTGCCCGGCTGGTTCTCTACAACCAGCCGGCGGTTTCTCTCCCTTTTACACTTCATGGGGACGCATATGATGTCCCCGACGTGTGTGAACTGGCGCGCGGCAGCTGCGCAAGGTGCGGCGGCGCCGCGGGGGGCGATGGGCGGGAGGGCGCGGTTGACAGGCAGCAGCTCCAAGGTGTCATGGAGCTGTCGGAGCAAGGGCGGCGGGTGGCGGCGAGGTGGTGCGGGGAAGCGAGTACCGGTAACAGTGCGGAGAAGGGCATTAGACACAAAAATGTACAAGTTTGGCTATGAATACACCAGAAATGTGTCTCTCAAATGTTTGGACGCAAACTGAACTCCTTCCGGCACTTTCGGATGGCCTGCACCAGAACTATGCTGCCCCAAGGTCATCCCGAGATGCCGGGTACCGGCAAGCAACCCAGCAACTACCCGAGGCCACCCGAGGCCAGCTGAAATCCCACGATTTGCTCCCCACATATTCTGTGGTATCTTAGGCTGGGGCTAACCAGCCTTCTGCGGCAGGATATACGTGCACAAGGTGGGACGGAGGGCCCGACACCACAAGGGACATGCCGGCGACGCGCATATGAGCGTCGAACAGAGATTGCACCCAGTCGAGTGTGGTTGCCCCGTCAAGGGGAATGGTGGAGAAGCGCTCGCCGTTCATGAATCGAACGCGGAAAGGACGATAGGCGGAGTGGTCGCGTGGCGGGAGACGGGTCGCGCGGCCAGCGGGACGACGACGAGGAGGGCGTGAAATGATGGGAGGAATACGTGGAACGAGTGGGGCGCTGAACTCGAGGCCCGCCAACGCGTCAGGGTCGGGACGGCCATCCTCGTCCTCCAAGTCTTCAAGTCCTGACTCGGAGAAGGGGTCGAGGAGGTCGGCGCCGAAAAGGTTGTTGAAGCGGCGGGTCATCCGACCTAGGGAGAAGGACCAAGCGTCGCGACGTTGACGGTATGGCGGGGGCCGGGAGTCGTCGGGGGCACGAGAGTCGGGAGTCTCCTTTGAAGGAGTTGAGGGGCGTTGAGGAGACATGGCGACAGAAAACAACCCGCGAAACAAACCCGCGGGCTTATATACCCCGGACCCGACCCTCGCCCGAATTCCCGAAATGGAACCCCGACTCATCTTCGAGCTTCTCCTGCGGAAGTTTAACCTCCCCTGAAACAGGGATCAAATTCAAACGACAAACATGCGCCCATAGGTCGTGGGACCCGCAGCCAAACAAACTCGGGTTTTCAAATTCGAAGCCCGTCAAACGGGAATGGAAGCCTGGGAGAAGCGAGAACCCTCGCGGTCGGTGCCTCGAGGCGGGACGGAGGCAAATTTAACTCTGTCCCGCGTGGCGTGAGAGGGATGAGAGGACAAAGGAATTCCGAATGGCAAACGATTTGCTGACCAGCATGTACCCCGGGAGGGGAAGGAGAAGTGTACAACGTGACAGCCGACGTCTCGGTGACGGTCCAACCGTACACCTGCACCAGCTGGATGCAGGAAGAATCCGAAAAAGGTTGAAGACGCCCAAAAAGGGAAAACTTCGCAAACGACAAAGAAAATCGACCGGCCCCGACCCTAAAGGGGAAAGGAAAGTGTACAACGAAGACAGCCGAAATCTCGGTGACGGTCCGATCGTACACCTGCACCCGCCGGATGCAGCCGAAGCCCGAAATGCATGCTCCACCGGGGTGGACGGTAATTCGCAAGCCAATGATGAAAGAAATTCAAGAAAACCAACAAAATCGCTCCAGCGCCCGTACCCTGCCGTTGCAGGTGGTAAATCGAGGACGGGCTACCTTTGCCAACGCAAAAGGCGCCCTTTGGAACTACAAAAATCAGCAAACCATGACTCTCGCCCCGGCGAAACTCGACGCGTGTTCTGCCTTTGCAGATTATAAATCGCGCTGCCTTTTCAAAGCCGGGCTGCCGCAAACATACCCCCGATATTCCCAACATAGTAAATTCAACGCCCGATATCGAAATTTTTTTCCGGACATGGAGACGCAACCAAAGAGCTCGGGACGAGCTACCTTGAAGGGGGGGTGATGTCACGGTTCGCCCCGGACCAGCACGGCCAACTCCCCATCGTGATACCAACAACCCCCGATACCCGATATGACCCACAAGGGGTTTTCACAACTACCTGAAAGCCCGATCGGACGTACAGGGTTATCCCTATCCTACATATAGTATATAACCCTAGTACAACCTCGGGAGAGGCTTAACCTCTCCCTCGTCTATACACTACTTCGCCCTTACCGGGGCTAGCGACTGTTCTCGAAACCCGGTCAACGCCCGGTTCCTCGACGGCACCCAGTCCCCCGCCGGCAAGCTCGACCTAGTCCTGACAACATCCGAGTAACAACCGAATCAGAGAAAGTCTCTAGCTGCCTCAAATGTGCGTTATCGGCGCGGTAATTTGGTACAGACCTAGGGGCTTCATTCCTCTATCTAATTGTTTAATTTTCTAGCCAATCGTGTATTTGCTCCCGCCTCAAATATCATATTTTCAACCAAACCCTTTAATCCAGCTTCTGCTGGACAAGTGTCGTTTTGAAGGCTTGCATATTTGGCCCTAAGCTGTCTAATGGTCTTAAGATCTCCACACAAGTTACCAGCCGTATCTCTTGATGCTTGGCTATGCTTGCGCCACCGCTTTGTTTGGACTGTTTGGAAGACTGAGTGTGCCGTTGGCTCTGTGAAATTGGGATAAGATTCTCGAATATTACCAAAGGCTACTTGCCAATTATTAGAGGTATTGAACCTGTATGGGCCACATACAAAGTGTTCTACCGTCTTCGACAGAACGGTGACTATAACTCTTACACAAAACTTTCTTGCACGATGCCCCTTGGCATGATAGCACTCCAGCATAATATCTAGCTATACCCACAAGATTCACGCGTCAATTGTCATCCAGAGTTCCGCGATTTAAAACTACCTTCAACACAGATTGTGATTTAGTGTCTCCATTTAGTCTCCGATTAGATTTTTGTCTGTTGTAAGTATACTCGCGACAAGAAAGCGGTCCTGTTCAGTGAGTTTCAGTTTTTGGTTTTGCTTCGCCATTATCGAGCCGTGTAAAATAGCCATCAGTCCAAATAGCTCAGAAATTGAAGATATCAACGCAAATAGTACGCAGGAATATTTCGGGGATTTTAGGGAGGTTAGTATTGTTGTAAGACGCGTCGAGATTTCGAGAAATTTCGGTTGTAACGCATTAATGAGTGCCATCGAGTTTGACTTTAGGATCTTGACGACTAACCACCACCATCTCCTCCCTCTCTTCACGCCATTACCGACCTCGACTCTAATAAAGGTGTGTTATGCCTCTGCCTTGCCTCCGCACACGCTTTCATCGCTGAAGACAACCTAGAAGCTCTTGAAATCGTCAAAATGTCCAGCTACAACACCCGCCGAGAATACTCACATTGCTATCGCCCTGTACCGGGCCCTGTACGTCTCCCTGTCTCATTCTACGTCAGCCATGGCTTGACCCACTCATCCACTGGCAGTAGACGCACCGAGGAATTCGCCAAAGGTCGAGCTGCGCGTCGGACAGAGCAAGCACTCGAGGAGCAGGAAATCATCCACAAGAAACATCGTATTGCGATTGAGAAGTATCGCGCTAGGTACATCCTACTGGTCTAATCTCCCTCCCGTCTCGCCTTGTGCTCAACAACCTGCAGTCACCGTGCCGAGTTGCACGCACAGTCCATCGCGAGCGCTCAAGCAATGTGTTTGGCATTCAAGGAACAGGACCACAACACGTTAGTGTAGGTATTACAGCTCTGTACTAACTGTCAGCAACAAGGCGAACCCGATATTCTCAGGCGGGTTTCGGGATTCCAGATCGGGATTCCCACGGTTTGGTTCGGGCTCCTCTAGGCGACCCTCGGGTTAAGCAGTACGTCCAGGTTCGCTCCTGGGGAATAGACGAGAATACTCTACGGTACAGTCGTAGTCGACGGGTATAAGTACTACTCGGGGACGTATAGGGAGATGTTGGTTGTCGGGTTACGGACAGGCGTATAGGGAAATGGGGACAGATGGCGGCTGTCGGGATCGAGCGGAAAGGGATAGTGGGGATCAGATAGAGAGGAGGGTCGCTGTAGGAGTCGTGTCATGACATCACCCCCCCCCCCTCAAGGTTCGACGTCTCGGCGAACGCGATGTGGATGCGTCGGGTCCAGGTTCGGGATTCTTGGCGGCTTTCTTTTTTCGGCCGATACTGCGGTCCTTAGCCCGCAAAGTCCACTTCTTCTGCATCAAAACCTCGCGAGGTGAGCCTCGGGGAACCGAGCGAAAAATTCTTCCAGTAGCTCGTCGCAGTTGACGAGCATCCCGCGGGGTTCCCATGTCCACTCCTCCCTCGGATAGCCGCGCCATTTGATAAGGTAGCGCAGAGAACGCCCTCCCGTCGCGTACTTCCATTTCAGTATTTCTTCCGCCTCGTACTCGGGGAGCATATCCCGAACTTCCGGCGGCGGCAGGGGCGGGTTTTCCTGGTGTTGCGCGTATGGCTTGGTGTATGGGCGCAGGAAGACCGTATTGAACACAGGGTGTACCTTCCATTGCCCCGGCAACTGCAGCTCATAGGACATGGACCCAACTTTCCGAATGACTTTGAACGGTCCGAAGCGTTTGTCGTCTAATTTCTTCGCTGGACGGTGTGTGACGAGGTTGACCGTTGAAAGGTACACTAGATCCCCGACGGCGTAGTCGGGATCGTCGCGTCGGCTTCGGTCGTAGTACATCTTCATTGTCTCCTGCGCCTTAGCCATCGCCGATGCGGCATCTTCGCGAGCTGCCTTCATGCGTTCAGCGAAGTCCGACGCTGCCTCCGTCGGGATTTCCCTCGACGGCTCGTTCGTCTTTCTCGGGTGAAACCCGAGCGTCAAGTAGAACGGGGAATATCCCGTTGACGCGCTGACCTTATCGTTGTGCGCGAATTCGGCCAGCGCTAACCAATCGGCCCAGTCGTCCTGCTGGAAGTTGGCGAAGACCCTCAAGTATTGCTCGATTTCCTGGTTTACGCGTTCCGTTTGCCCGTCCGTCTGGGGATGATGGGCCGTCGACGCATTGCTCTTTATTCCCAAGAGCTTGTTCAGATCCCGCATGAAGTTCCCCACGAAATGAACACCCCGATCGCTGATGACCACCTCGGGATATCCGAAGTCCTTCCAGACGTGGTCGCGATACAGGCGGGCCACTCCCTCACCGGTGATGTCTTTGTCACACGGCATCACCCGAATTCCCTTGCTCAACCGATCTACCACGACGAGGATACAGTTGTATCCCCGCGACGTTGGCAAATCCACGATGAGGTCCACCGAGACGTATTGCCAAAGCCGTGTAGGGACCACGTTTGGTGATAGCTTGCCCGTTTTCCGGAGGGGAAAAATCTTTGTTCGCTGACAGGTCGGGCAAGCGTTGACGTACTTCCTCGTATCCCGCGTTAGAGCGGGCCACCAGTAGTTGCGTCCGACCAGCTCTGCGGTCCGGAATTGCCCGGGGTGACCGATTATCTCGTCGTCATGGTGGCGGCGGAGTACCTCGTCGCGGACCGCCTTGTCCGGCGGTACATAGACGAGCCCCTTTCGTGTCCACAGCCCCTCCTCCTCTTTCCAATCGGTGTTCCCCGCGTCGGCTTTCTCCTGTTTGACCTGCTCCTCGTCCTCCACCTCCGTTGCTCGGATGAGGTCCAGGATATCTTCCCCCGCCGTTCGCTCCGGTACTTCCATCGCCCGCACGGCCGCAACGTCCACGCTCATCCGGGCGGCGGTGAAACCCGGTGTCGCGTAGAAACCCGACTCGTCGTCGGGAACCTCCGTGTCGGGGTCGGGATTCGCCCATCCCCCGGGTAAGAGTGTGATGTTGGCGTTGTCGCCTTTCCCGCGTTCGTGACCAGTTCGTCGGGATAGCGCGTCGGTTTTCCCCTGGGTCTTGCCGGGTTTGTAATGAAGGCGGAAGTTGTATTCGCTCAACTCCAGCGACCATTGAGCCTGTCGGCGGTTCAACTTCTTGGTGGTCATGAAGTACTCCAGGTTCTTATGGTCGGCCCAAATGTCGAAGGGGTCGTCCGTTGCGTGTAGGTAAGGTCGCCATTCGGTTAGCGCTCGCATGATGGCTAACATCTCTTTGTCGTGGATGTCGTAGTTGCGCTCGACATCATTCAAGCTCTTCGACATGAAGGCAATCGGGACCCAAACGCCGTCCTGTTCCTGGGACAAGACGGCTCCCGTGGCGAAATCCGACGCGTCGGCTTCCACTCGCCATGCACCGTCGTCCGTCGGGAAGTGGAGGACGGGTTCGGACGTAACCTGGTCAATTAGCGTGCGGAAGGCGCGTTCCTCTCGGGGTCCCCAGGACCACGCGGAGGTCTTCTTGGTTAACGCGGTTAGCGGTTTGGCGTGTTTCCCGAAATCCCGAATAAACCGTCGGTAAAAGTTGAGAAACCCGAGGAAACTTTGCACTTCCTTTACGTTGCGTGGCGTTGGCCATTCCCGAACGCCCGCGACTTTAACGGGGTCCATTTTCATCATCCCGTTCCCGACAATCACCCCGAGGTACTCGACCTCTTCCTTCTCGAATTCGCATTTGTCGGGTTTGAGATACAGGTTGTGCTCCCGCAGGATCGCGAGCACTTCCCGTACTGTCGTCCGATGCTCCTCCAGGGAGCTGGAGTAAATGAGAATATCGTCGAGATAGACGATAACCCGCCCCTCGGCAATGAGGTCCCGGAATATCTCGTTCATCATCGATTGGAAAGTCGCGGGCGAGTTGGTGAGTCCGAAGAACATTACGAGCGGTTCGAACAACCCACGGTTGGTGATGAAGGCGGCTTTCTCCTCGTCCCCTTCCTTAATCCGAATGTTGTTGTACCCCCATCGGACGTCGAGCTTGGTGAACCACCGCGCCTTTCGGAGTTTGTGCATGATGTCGGAAATGAGGGGAATGGGGTACCGGTTCTTCACCGTTATCTCGTTCAGTTTCCGGTAGTCCTGTACCGGTCGGAGTTTCCCGTCTTTCTTCTTTACGAAGAAGAAGGGAGAGGCGTAAGGGGATTTGGAGGGGCGAATGCGCCCTGTCTCCAAGTGTTCCGCAATGAATGCGTCAAGCTCCTTTTGTTCCGCGCCGGATAGCGGGATGCACCGCCCTTTTACCGCCCCGGCGTCGGGTTGGAGTTCAATGGCGTGGTCCCACTTGCTTTCGCAACCAGTTGTACCCCAAAATTATGTCGGCTTTCCCGGTGTCGGTAATCGCGAAGTCGAAGACCTCCACGTGGTCGTAGACTCGCAACCGCATTCGCGCCGTATAGGCAACGGGTCCGGCGGCATTGTGGGTCCCGTCGGCGTTATAGACGGGGACGGGTATTGGCAAGGGCTGCATGTCGATGCCGTGTTCGAGGGCGAATTTCTCGCTCATGAACGCATTGGTGGCCCCGCTGTCCATGAGACCCTCCAAGGCGTACCCCTTACCGTTACTCGGGTTTTCGAGGGTGACGGGGAGGAACATGGAGTTCGCGTGAGGGGTGTGCTCGAACGGGGGTGGCTCTTGAAGACTCCGGAGGGCCAGTTCGAGGTCGGGTTTGTACCCGGTCTGGAACTCCTGGTGCGCCACCTACTCCCGCTTTCCTTTTTCCTTTTTCGGTCTCTTCCCCTGTTCCGATTCCCTCCTCTCTCTGTACATATATTGGGTGCATGTCAAGCGCCTCTCATACCAAATTCCATCTCTCTCCCTACTGTACTTATAGTGCTACGATACAAGGTTCTATCTCGCTGTTTCCTGCATTTTGCAGTTACATCGTTGATTTGCTCATTTTCCTCTGATCCGTTTCCCCTCTAACTTTGTACACATATGGGGTGCACGCATACGCATTCGCACCCCAAGTCTCGTCTCTCTATCTATCGTACTTATGGTGTGGTTTACGTTTCTTTCTTTGGCTCACCTGACCTGGTCTGTGCACAGTCATGTGATCAGGCCCTTAGACGAGGCATCACTGGCAGCAGAGGCTCCTTAGACTTGTTATCTTTGGATCCCTCTGCCAGGTATGCCCTCAGTAGCCTTCTGTACATGTATTAGTGCTAATATACTTTGGATCCCTCTGCCAGTCTTGTCTGTGTAGCTCTGAGTATACAGCAGCTGGGGAGTTGCCCTTACAGCATAACAAGTCTCTCTCTGGGTCCCATACTGCGTGCCTGAGCCTGGCTGGAGAGTAGGAGAAGCTTCCTGGACAGCTGGAGACTGTCCCAGACCCCCAGTACGCTTCCCACACCCAGTCTGCCACAACACCAGTGTGCCACCCCTTCCCCCCGCCTATTCCTCTCCTCCTCCGACCTCTCTGGCCTCCCTGGGCCCTTTCCCTGTCTCACCCGACCCCACACTACCCCCACCTCTCGTCCTGGGCCTTATCTGCCCTTATCTCTCGAGTTGAGCTATCTGCTCCTCCTCCCCCCATTCCATTCTCGCTCCTCGGGTTTCTGTGCTTGGTGTGGAGCTTCAGAAGCTTGCACTGGATACACTCCCGCTTGGCCCACCCCTCCTTCACCGCCCAAGTCTTCCTGAAGTCCAACCCCTGGCCTTAGTTCGCCGGTTGACTAGGACCTCTCTGTTATCGCTATTGTCTTTGAACAGTAGTTTGGCGGTTCGAGTGAAGTGACGTGGACTTGCGTGTTTGGACCTCCAGGTGCCTGATTTCTGCCCCTCCCCCTTGTTACTTGACTCGATGGACCCCTCCGACCCTCCGATCGGAAACTCGCCCTGTCCGGCCCCATGGCTGCCGTCCTCCTTCTATGCCGTCACCTACAACAACAAAACCTACCGACTCCGACCCATGCTCTCCTTCTTCCTTGCCCACGACTCTGCGTATCGGCGCAACTATGCTCCCGATTTCGCTGTCTGGGTTCAAGGGTGCGCGTCCCAGCATCTTGTGTGTCGTACTTGCAGGGGCAAGCACTTCACGCAGGATTGTGGGGAGGACTTTGGTCCCTGGGACAGCGCACTCTTCATGGAGGAGCTGACGGAGTTTTGGTTCTGTTGCGAGCAGTACAGCCGTAACTACGAACTGACTCGGACGGATTCGACGGTTCTGCCCTCGGTGCCGGACACACCACCCCTCTCTGCGCCTGCTGCGCCTGCAGCGGCCCCGCCCCCTGCTGCCCCTCTCCCGGTTCCTGAGCGTGTTCTACCACGCACAACACGCCTTGCTTCAACCAACCGGTTTGCTCCTCTCCTGTCTTTGGACACGGACCCGGTTGTGGACACCTCTGTCCCTGAGCAGGCTGTTGTTGCTCCTGTGGTGCTTGCACCGCAGCCGGCTCGTCAACCCCGTCTCTCCAGGATGGAACGCCGGCTGCCTCGCAGCATCACACTTGCAGCAGTGAACCCGGCTACCTCTCTCCGCATTCGCGTTGAGTTGCAGTCCACAGTCACCCAACGCATTGTCTCTGACTTTGCTTTGATTGACTGCGGTGCTACTGGTCTTGGCTATGTGGATAAAGCCTTCGTGACCGAACGAGGCATCCCAACTTCTACCCTCCAACGACCGATTCCAGTCTTCAACGTTGACGGTTCTCCCAACGAAGCTGGTTCGATCAAGGAAGTCGTGGAGGTTGTGCTCGGTCATAAGGGTCACTCGGAGCGTGTCATCCTCGCAGTAACCAGCCTTGGAAAGCAGAACATCATCCTTGGCTACGGTTGGCTGAGGGAGCACAATCCTGAGATTGACTGGGAGGCTGGCGACCTGAAGCTCACCCGGTGTCCTTCCAAGTGTGGCAAGTGCAAGAACGAGGCTAGGACTGATCTCCGCAACCTCCGTCTCAAGCACGAAGCCGACGCAAAGGCACGTCAGGCCGAAGCGCGCAAGCGCAAGGACTGCTGCCGAGGCCCGGAGCCACGTGTGGTTGAGCTGGAGCAGGAAGACGACGATGCTGGTGTTTCTGACGCTGGTGTCTTTGGCTGCGACTCCGATGATGAATTCCCTGACAACTCTCAAGTCGAAGATGGGGATCGTGTTTTCATGACCTCTCTTTGGCCTGAGAAGGAGTTCATCCGCGCCACGTCTACTGTCTCCCAACGCCTCGCTGAAGCATATGCCAAGAATGCGCCTCGCAGCGTCAAGGACGACCTTCCTGCACACTTCTATGACTTCCAAGATGTGTTTGCAAAGGAGTCGTTCGACGTTCTTCCTGACCGGAAGCCTTGGGATCATGCAATTGAGCTTGTGCCAGATGCGAAACCTGTCAACTGCAAGGTGTACCCCGTGTCCCCTGCAGAGCAGAAGCCTCTGGACGAGTTCCTTGCTGAGAACTTGCGCACCGGTCGCATTCGCCCGTTGTCACATCCATGCCAACTCCCGTCTCCGTGCGACTCGACTCCGCCTACTCCGCCTCAGGCGGAGTACTCCGTCTCGACTCGTACGCACTTATTACTCCATGCCCTCCGTTTATCCATCCCCATATGCTCATCTCTTATTGTGCTTATTGTTTCGCACGCCTCATGTTCTCCTCCGCATCTACACGCGGTGATACTTACTGTCACCTTATTGTTTGGCAAAGTTATCTCCGCTTGTACCCCGTAGTTATAAGCAACTGCTGGACGTAGAGTACAGCAGTTTGATTATAAACGTTTTTGCCTACTCACCGTCTCCGCCTCGACTCCGACATTCCGTCGTGTCTCCGTCTCCTCTTCGACGCACAACGTTGGTCTAAGACAGCTGCTCACTTCCCGCAAGTGTTGTGGAATCCTTCGTGTGTCCCCCGTCCCCACTCCGTCTTCTCCGCCTTGTTCCATCCCTCTCCGCACGGCACTTAACAGTATAATCAAACTCCCTGTCTTGACTCCAACAATCCTCTTCCCTCCTCGACATGTCCCGCCATCCTTACGAAGCGTCCTATCCGGGCTCTGGCTCCCGCCAAGGCTCTCCTCAAGAAGAACGTTTCCCTCGCCCAGCAAGTCCTCCCTCCTCGTTCAACTACGTCTCCGATGGTCTTCAGCTCCGCCGAGTCGGAGATCGTCGACGTTCCTCTCTCATGACCCATATTCCTCGTATCACTCCTACGGCTCCTACGGTTCATCCCTCTATGCTTCACGGTCCTTCTCCGCTCGGTCGTCCGACTGTTCCGTCTATTCCGAGCGGTTACACTCCGCTACTCCGCGCTCCGAACATCACTCTCCGCTCTGATCAGTTGCCCCAAGTTACAGGTGGCTATCTTAGTACTCCGGCTATTAGAATGCGTCGTCTTCCGCCCGCTCCGCCTATTCCTCAAGCTCCGCGTTTTCGGGAACTCCCTCCCGAGGACGAGGACGACGACGAGCCGGCTCTCAGCTACATCGATGGTTCGGAGATTCCGCAATCTCATCCCCGACCTTCTTCCGCATTCGCTCCGACCGAGCGACAAACCACTCCGGGACCTGCTCCTCGTTCTGAGGCTGGTTCCCATCACTCCCACCAGAGCCGTGCGTCCCGGCAGAGGTGGCGGTGGTGGCTCTCCGCCTGGAACCCCAGGCGGAGGCGGAGGCGGAGGAGGCGGTGGACGTTCACCCTTTGGTGGTGGTTCCCCGGGTGGTGGTTCCCCCGCGGAGGCCCCCAGGTGGTGGTGGCGGAGGTGGCCCGCCAGGCGGAGGTCCTCCAGGTGGGGATCCGCCAGGCGAGGACCGTCCCGACAGTCCGGTTTCGCCGGAACGTCTGGCTCAGGGGTTCCTCAATGGCATCAACAACCTCAATCGGGTGCTACTTGAGATGAATCGGAATACGATCAATGCGAGGTTCGCTCCGCCTCCGCGTTCCCACACGGTCGAACCTCCGCAACCCTGATCCGTTCGATGGATCCGACCCGTCCAAGCTTCAGACCTTCTTGGCTTCGTGCGCTTCATTTTGCGGAACGTCCGCAGGATTTTCCGACTCCGCACGAGCATATCACCTCACGTCCTCTCCTTCCTTCGTGGCGACGCGTTCGAGTGGTTCCTTCCGCAACTTTTCAACTCCGACGAGGGTTCCGTCCCGTACTGGGATGGGGACCTCAACCTCTTCCTCGATGAGTTGATTGCGGCGTTTGGACCTCGCGACCCGATCGGAGATGCGGAGGGTCAACTCCGTGACCTCCGCATGAAGCCCTCCGACAAGATCTCCAAGTACCTCTTGGATTTCAATCGTCTCGCCGCGATCATTCGTTGGGATCAGAACGCACTCCGCTCCCAATTTTACGAAGGTCTTCCGCGTCGGATCAAGGATGCCATGGTCAGCTACGAGTACGAGGAGTCTCTTTCCGGTGTCCGCGAGGCGGCAACTCGTGTTGACAACCGGTATTGGCGTCGCGAGGGCGAACGCAACGCGAGCAAGCGCTAGCTCGTGCTCGTTCCGGAGAGTCTGGCACTCCGAAGTCGTCTCCGTCTTCCGCTAACCACGGAGGCGGAGGCGGACAGAACCAGAAGGGTGGTGGGAAGAAGAATCGCAAGCATTCTTCGGGTTCTGGGTCTAAACCCGGAACTTCTGGTTCATCGTCGACTCCCGCCTCCGCTCCCTCCGCTCCGAAAGCCTCCGCTCCGCAGAACAAGCAAAACAACGGCGGTGGCGCTCGTCCCAACCCCAACGCGCACTTGTTAGGAGCGGACGGAAAACTCAAACCGGAGGAGCGGGCACGGCGGGAGAAAGAGGGTTTGTGCATGCGTTGCGGCGGCAAAGGCCACCGCGCAGCCGACTGCAAAGGAGGCAGTTCGGCGCCGCGTGGTCGTGCGGGTAAAGTCTCCTCCGACTCCGCCTCCGCCTCCGACAAAACCTCAACCGCTGCTACTGACGGGTCAAAAAAATAGACAGCGGTCCCGAAGCCTCCGCTGGTTCGGGGCCGCGTTGACTCCTGCTGCGCTCGATCGGAGGTCTACCTCAACGCGTCCACTCTTTCCAACCCTCATGCACTTTTTCTCGATCTCTTGGCCGCCTCTTCCTCTCGTATTATTTCCGCTTCCGACTCTCTCCGCTCCGTCTCCGCCGACCTTCGAGCGGAAGCTTATTCAACATTGGCTTCCTCACCGTTCGCCAATATGCTGTCGGAATTCAACTTCCGCCTCCGAACGTTACTCGACTCGGGTTCTTCACACTGTTTTGTATCTCGTGCGATCTGTGCAATGTACAACTTTGTCCCGTATTCGATTCCGCCCGTGAGGCTCCGATATCTCGACGGCTCTTCCTCGGAAATCACAGAAGCTCTCCGTCTTCCGCTGATCTTCCCTTCCGGCGATGTGCAAATCCTCGACTTCTATGTCACCCGTCTTGATCCGCCTAGCGATCTAGTTCTTGGATACAACTGGCTCCACCGCTTCAATCCGTTGATTGACTGGTCGGAAGGCAGTATCTCATTCCGCTCTACTCCGTCTGGTATATCTGTGTCGACACAATCGGCTCTCGAGCCTGACCCGGCCCTGGATCCTTCTTCCTCCGTCAATCGGAACGCGGATGGCTTTTCCGCCTCTCCGATGCCGACTTTGGGCACTCCGCACCTCTCGCAACCATCGTCTCCCCTAGCCACGGATTCGACTCTCCCCGACCCGGGGGTCTCATCCTCCGCGGGTCCTCCGTCGGATGGCTCCGACATCCCTTCGACATCTTCTCCGATTTCCATCTCCCTTGTCAATGCCGCCGGTTACTCTGCCGCCATACGCCAGAAAGGAACCGTACAGTATACGATCCGGACTCATTCCGAACCGACAGCGGAAGAGCTCAAGGCTCGCTCCGCCTCCGTCTCCGCCTCCGAAGTCCTCTCCGCTCTTCCGCCCGAATACCACGAGTTCGCCGACGTCTTCTCCGAAGAAGAGGCTTACTCGTTGCCACCTCATCGGGAATTCGATCTTCACATCGAGACGGAAGACGGAGCAGTTCCTCCGATCGGTCATCTGTACTCCCTTTCTCCGGCAGAACTCTCTGCACTTCGAGAGTTCATCGACAAGAACCTCAAAGCCGGTTTCATCTATCCGTCCAAATCTTCGCATGGCGCTCCGATTCTTTTCGCCAAAAAGAAGGACGGTTCCCTCCGGCTTTGCGTCGACTATCGCGGACTTAACAAAATTACGAAACGCGACCGCTATCCGCTTCCGCTCATCTCCGATCTCCTCGATGCGCCAGGAAAAGCCCGTATTTATACGAAGCTTGACCTCCGCCATGCGTATCATCTACTCCGCGTGGCGGACGGAGACGAGTGGAAGACTGTGTTCCGCTCCCGCTATGGTTCCTACGAATGGCGTGTTGTCCCCGAAGGACTGATGAACGCTCCGTCCGCTTTTCAGCGGTTCGTCAACAGTCTCTTCGCCGACATGCTGGACGTTTGCGTCGTGGTCTATCTGGACGACATTCTCATTTACTCCGATGACCCCGCCTCTCACTCCGCCCACGTCAAAGAGGTTCTCCGACGGCTCCGCCAGGCTGGCCTGTTCTGCAAACTTTCCAAGTGCGAGTTCAGTGTCACGTCCTGCGAGTATCTCGGCTACATTCTCTCCCCCGATGGATTCCGCATGTCCTCCGACAAGGTCGCCGCCATCTCCGACTGGCCGACTCCGCGGAAAGTCAAGGATATCCAATCGTTCCTCGGGTTCTGCAACTTCTACCGTCGATTCATCCCATACTACTCCGACATGACCGTTCCGCTCACCCGCCTCACTCGTTCGAACGTGAAGTGGAACTGGTCAGAAGACTGCGAGAAGGCGTTCCGCTCCCTCAAGGACGCCTTCGCCCGAGCTCCGATCCTTCACCATTGGGTCCCCGACCGTCAAATTACCGTCGAAACGGACGCCTCCGACTATGCGATTGCCGCCATCCTATCCATCGATGGCGACGACGGAGATATACATCCGGTCGCATTCCGCTCCCGCACTCTGACCGGAGCGGAGCTCAACTACGACGTCCACGATAAGGAGCTTCTCGCCATCTTCGATGCGTTTACGGCCTGGCGCCATTACCTCGAAGGTGCTCCGCTCCGCATCGACGTCGTGACGGACCACAAGAACCTCGAATACTTCGCCGAAACGAAGGTTCTCACGCGACGGCAGGTCCGTTGGTCGGAATATCTTTGTCGGTTCAACATGCTTATCCGCTTCCGCCCCGGGCGGCTTGGCGGAAAGCCCGACGCACTCACTAGACGATGGGACGTCTATCCAAAAGAGGGGGATAAACGCTACGCAAATGTTAATCCTCACAACTTCCGTCCCGTCTTCACTTCCGACCAGCTCTCCGCCTCTCTCCGCGCGACTCTCCTTGAGGAGGTTGTGTGCCGTGCCTCGATCATCATGGATATCCAATCCCTTCACTCCGACATTCGTTCCGCCTATCCCCATGATCCCTCCGCCCTATCCGGTATCGCCTCCGCCGAGTCTGGAACTTCCGACCGCTGGTCTATTGACCCGGAAGGACTTCTCCGACTTGACGGACGGATTTATGTTCCCTATTCCGCCGACCGCTCCGAGATCCTCCGAGTCCGCGTTCTCCAAAACTGCCACGATCATATCACGGCAGGTCATTTTGGCCAAAACCGGACTCTCGAGATCGTCCGCCGCGAGTATACTTGGCCGGAGGTGCGGAAGTTCGTTCGGAAATACGTCGAATCCTGTGTTGCGTGCAAACGTAACAAGGTTCCCCGTCATAAACCGTTCGGAATGCTCCGTCCTCTTCCGACCGCACTCCGCCCGTGGCATTCGATTTCGATGGACTTGATTGAAGGTCTTCCGATATCGGGCGAGTTCGATTCTATCCTCGTTATCATTGATCGCTCCTCGAAGCAGGCGATTCTCATTCCGTGCGACAAGAATCTCAACTCCGAAAAGCTCGCCCATCTCTTCCTTATCCACGTCTTCTCTAAACACGGCGTTCCGTCTCATGTCTCCTCCGACCGCGGATCGGAGTTCGTCTCCGCCTTCTTCCGCTCGCTCGGAACTCTCCTCGACATGGAACTGCACTACACTTCGGGCTGGCACCCATCGGCAAACGGACAAGTCGAACGCGCCAACCAAACTATCGAGCAGTACATCCGCATGTACGTCTCGTACCTCCAGGACAACTGGCACGTTCTTCTTCCTCTGGCGGAGTTCGCTACAACAACGCTCCGTCTTCCGCCACCGGAATCTCTCCGTTTTTCGCCAACAAGGGTTACAATCCTTCGCTCGTCGTTCATGCTAGTCGCGATGTCGCCCTCGCCAACGCGAAAGACTACGCCGTCGACCTTGACTCCCTTCACGACTTCCTCCGCACCCAAATCTCCTCCGCCTCGAATCGTTATAAGGAGATCGCCGACAAAAAGCGTTCTCCCGACCCGGATTTCCAAGTCGGAGATCTGGCGTACATCGATGCGGAGAACATCTCGACTACTCGACCGACCGCCAAGTTCGCCGAGCAGTATTTGGGTCCGTACGAAATTATCGGCAAACCGTCTTCCGCCTCGTACCAACTCCGCCTTCCGTCGGGGTTACGCGGTGTTCATCCCGTCTTCCACGTCTCTCAACTTGAACCTCACATTCCGAACCCATTCCCGGGTCGCGAGCAACCGCTTCCGCCTCCCGTCGAGATCGAAGAGGGCTCCGCCCACTACGAACTCAAGGGAATTGTGGACTCGGCTCGACCGTCGTTTCCGCGTTCGCCGGTACAAAGTTGAGTGGCTTGGTTACGAAAAACACCTCCGATCAGTACGACTGGGTCGGAGCCGACGATTTGGACGCTCAAGAATTCATCGACTCTTTCCATCGACAACACCCAAACAAACCCGGTCCCGACTATTAGTACGTATATCTTCTCTTCCGTCTCCGTCTCCGCTTCATTCCGCCAGCGACGGAGACGGAGGGGGTGTTCGCAATGAAGTATTCTGAGCGTTCACCTCCGTTTTTATTTCAATTCTCTTGTTACTTACATTCTACGATACCGTGATCCGTCCTCCGTCCTCCGTCCTCCGCTTTTCCTCCGACTAATACCTCAGTCACACATCCCACGCATCTCAAAAAAGCCATCATACGTATAAATATGGCCTTGGGCCCATTATTTTTACATCTCCGTCTCCGTCTACTACCTAATTCCCCGCCAACTCATCCTCCTCCGGACTCATCGCCTTCTGTTTCCCTTTGCCTCCTTGGGCGATTTCCTCCTCCCTCCGCTTCCTCTCCTCCTTCCGCTTCCGCCTCCGCTCCGCCTCGGCCTCCGCCGCAACCAACGTCTCCGACAATTCATCCTGCTGCCGCTCGTAGGCAGCGCTGGTGGCAGCGGAAGGCGGTCCGGGCATCTCGACGTCGTCGGGTTCTTCGATCTTCAGGGCGGAACGCCGTCCGCCTGACCCCGACGCCGTCTTCTCCGCCTCCTCCTTCTCGTCGTCGTCCGAGATGACGATGACCTCGGGCGAGGCGGCCCGAGCCTTCTCCGGCTCCGTCTTCTCCTCCGGCGTCTTCTCCTTCTCCTTCTCCTTCTTCTTCTCCGCCTCCGTCTCCGTCGATTCGTCGTCAGACAAGACGACGGCTGGGCGACGCGCCCGGGAAACCCGAATCGCCGTCTCCATCCCCGGCAAACCCCATCCGTCGTTGTCCTCCGCGTCCGTCTCCGTCTTCCGACTCCCCGCCTCCGACGGAGTGTCCTCCCGGTGCTCGTCGTAGGTCGGGTGGCCGTCGTCGACAACTTCCAACCGAGCGGACTCGGGGTCGGGAGTCGACTCCGCCTCGACGAACAGCTCGTCGTCTCCGTCGACTTCTCCGCCGAGGTCCTTGACGGCCTTGTGGAGGCGAGCGACGGCGGTCTGCGTCTTGCGGGTACGGATCCGACGGACGGCGATCTCGTCCTTCACCCGCCGGTCCGTATTCGTCCCCTCGCCCTCGACGAGACGCTCGAGACGCTCGACGCGCTCCACGAGGTCCGCCAGCGTCTTGCTCCGCCCCGCTCCGCCTCGATTCCCTTCCTCCGCCTCGTCGCCGTCCGTGTCGCTCGCCTTCGTTGAGCGTTTGCGGCTCTTGCCCTTCGACTTGGGCGGCGGAACTTTCTTCGCCGGCTTCGCTCCGTACTCCGCCTCGTCGTCGAGCTCATCCTCCTCGTCGCTCACGACGAACTCGGCCGACTTCTTCTTCTTCGATGAGCCGCCGGTGTTCCTCTTCTTCTTCCCTCCGTCTCCGCCTCCGCTCACGTGTCGCTTGGGTCGTTCGGGCGCGCCGGGCAGAACGCAGCCCTTCTTGCGGCCCCGGCAGAACTGGCAGGAGGCGGGTTTCGAACCCGAGACGGCGCCGACGCAGACGGGCCGCTTGTACTGGACGCACATCCCGCATCCTGGAAGACAACGTTAGCCCAGCCAGGGCGCGTAAAATCACTCACTTTTGTCTCCCCGGCGCTCCGTCTGGTTCCCTCCGCCGCCGTCTCCCGCCTCGTCGCTCTCCGTCCCGCTTCGCCCTCCTCCTCCTCCGCTGACTCCGCCCCATTCCTCCCCGTCGTCGTCGTCGTGGTTGGTGGTGAGTTGGTCGCGGGTGGGGGGCATGGTGGTGGAGCGGAAGAGACTTGGTTTTTTCGACCCCGTGGGAACGTGACTCATCTTATAGCAAGCTGCACGTGACCATCACCTGACCGGCACGTGACTTGTTTTCCTTGCATCCATCCAACCTATTCCGACTACTCCGTCTTCGACCACTCGTGGCTCGTGGTCTAAGAGGGGGATACTGTCACATCCATGCCAACTCCCGTCTCCGTGCGACTCGACTCCGCCTACTCCGCCTCAGGCGGAGTACTCCGTCTCGACTCGTACGCACTTATTACTCCATGCCCTCCGTTTATCCATCCCCATATGCTCATCTCTTATTGTGCTTATTGTTTCGCACGCCTCATGTTCTCCTCCGCATCTACACGCGGTGATACTTACTGTCACCTTATTGTTTGGCAAAGTTATCTCCGCTTGTACCCCGTAGTTATAAGCAACTGCTGGACGTAGAGTACAGCAGTTTGATTATAAACGTTTTTGCCTACTCACCGTCTCCGCCTCGACTCCGACATTCCGTCGTGTCTCCGTCTCCTCTTCGACGCACAACGTTGGTCTAAGACAGCTGCTCACTTCCCGCAAGTGTTGTGGAATCCTTCGTGTGTCCCCCGTCCCCACTCCGTCTTCTCCGCCTTGTTCCATCCCTCTCCGCACGGCACTTAACACCCGTCCAAGTCACCAATGGCCTCTCCAGTCTTCTTTGTCAAGAAGAAGGATGGGAGCCTGCGGTTTGTACAGGACTACCGCGCGCTGAACAACATGACGGTCAAAAACCGTTATCCTTTGCCGTTGATTAATGACTTGATCAACCGGCTGAAGGGTGCGCGGTATTTCACGAAACTCGACGTACGTTGGGGATTCAACAACGTGCGCATTCGTGAGGGCGACGAATGGAAGGCTGCCTTCTGCACCAACCGGGGTTTGTTTGAGCCATTGGTCATGTTCTTTGGCTTGACAAACAGTCCCGCTACGTTCCAGACCATGATGAACGATATCTTCCATGACTTGATCATGGAGGGTGTTGTTGCAGTCTACCTCGATGACATCCTCATCTACACCAAAACGCGGGAGCAACACCGCGAGGTCACGAGGAAGGTCTTGGAACGTTTGCGCGAATACCGGTTGTTCTTGCGGGCGGACAAGTGCGAAGTTTGAGCAAAC
This sequence comes from Mycena kentingensis (nom. inval.), assembly GCA_014461125.1. Taxonomy (NCBI): domain Eukaryota; kingdom Fungi; phylum Basidiomycota; class Agaricomycetes; order Agaricales; family Mycenaceae; genus Mycena; species Mycena kentingensis (nom. inval.). Next base: position 1,365,319 of record JACAZG010000005.1, on the reverse strand, counting down.
TCGGATCGAGTACCTGGGAGTGATTATCTCTCATGACCACGTTGAGATGGACCCGGTCAAAGTCGCAGGTGTTGCTGACTGGCCTACGCCTACAAACAAGAAGGAGGTGTCTGCCTTTCTGGGCTTCACCAACATCTACAGGCGGTTCATCGAGGCGTTCTCCCATGTTGCTCGTCCCTTGTTTGACCTCACGCGCAAAGATGTCGCTTTTGAGTGGTCTTCTGACGCGGATGCTGCCTTTAAGGAGCTGAAGCAGCGGATTACCTCCTCTCCCATTCTCCGCTTGCCTGACGACCTGCGTCCGTTCCGAGTCGAGTGTGACAGCTCCGACTTTGCAACGGGTGCAGTGTTGTCTCAGCAAGCAGAGGATGAAAAGTGGCACCCGGTGGCATTCTACTCCAAGTCCCTGTCTCCTGTGGAACGGAACTACGAGATCCACGACAAGGAGTTGCTGGCTGTCATCCGTTCCTTTGAGGAGTGGCGACACTTCCTTGAAGGAGCCCAGCACTCTGTCGAGGTCTGGACCGACCACAAGAACTTGGAGTACTTCCGCACTGCACGCAAGCTCAATCGTCGGCAAGCTCGCTGGTCCCTCTATCTTTCGCGTTTCGACTACACTCTCCACCACCGTCCGGGGCGCTCTATGGGCAAGCCGGATGCGCTGTCCCGTCGTGCAGACCACGATGACGGGGCTGGAGACAACGAGGACGTCATTCTGCTCAAGCCCGAGACTTTTGTCATCGCAGCTCTGAGCAGCCTCTCTGTTTCTGGTGGAGAAGTCGAGATTGTAGACGACATCAAGGATGCAATCCGCGACAGCGAGCTTGACGAGCCAGCTACACGTGCAGTGAAGGAGCTGAAGAAGACTCGCAACCGTTCTGTCCGCAGCGCTGAGTGGGACCAGCGTGACGGGTTGCTCTTCTTCCGGGGCAAGGTGTATGTTCCTCCTTCTGGGGACTTGCGCCGGCGCATTGTGGAGCAGCATCATGACTCCAGAGTCGCGGGCCACAAGGGCAGGTTCAAGACTCTGGAGCTGGTGAGCCGCAACTATTGGTGGCCGCAGATGTCTCGGTACATTGGGCAGTACACGAGCACCTGCGACATCTGCCAACGGGTCAAGCCTCGTCGCCGTCTTCCAGTTGGGCAGTTGCTGCCTACTGAGACGCCGAAGGAGCGCTGGTCTCGAGTCTCGGTGGACTTTATCCCTGAGCTTCCAGATGCCAACGGTTTTGACAACATTATGGTGGTTGTGTGCAGGCTCTGCAAACGAGCCCACTTCATCCCTTGCCACACCAGTATCAATGCCGTTGGCGCTGCGCGTCTGTTCTACACGCATGTCTGGAAACTCCATGGTCTGCCTGACGACGTTCTCTCCGACCGTGGTCCGCAGTTTGTGGCTGAGTTCACCAGGGAGCTGTACCGGCTCCTTGGAATCACCATAAGTGCTTCTACAGCACACCACCCACAATCTGACGGTCAGACGGAACGCGTCAATCAGGAACTCGAGATCTACCTTCGTGCCTTTGTCAATGAGCGCCAGGACGACTGGAACGAGCTTATCCCCACTGCCGAGTTTGCATACAACAATGCGGCCCATGTTTCCACCCAACACTCTCCCTTCCTCCTTGACACTGGCAAACATCCTCGTATGGGCTTTGAGCCTCGTACTGTGCCAGCCAAGGTTGAAGGTGTTGACGAGTTTGTGGACCGCATGCGCAAGGCAGATGAGGAGGCTCGTGCAGCGCTCACCAAGGCCAAGGATGACCAAGCGCGGTTTTACAACCAGCGGCATGGCCCCACACCGGTGTACAAGCCGGGGGACAAGGTGTGGCTGGACAGCTCTAATGTCCAGACCCGACTCCAATCCAAGTTCTCTCATCCTTGGATCGGACCATTTGAGGTGGAACGCGCTGTGGGCACTCATGCCTATCGCCTCAAGCTTCCTCCTTGGATGGGTCGCACCCACCCTGTGTTCCCTGTGGTCAAGCTCGAGCTCTCCCCGCCGGACCCGATCCATGGTCGGGAACGACCTCCCACTCCTCATCCTGAGATTGTGGACGGCGAGGAAGAGTGGGAGACGGAGGACATCGTTGACAGCCGGTGGTATCGCAACAAGCTGCAGTTCAAAGTGTGGTACAAAAACACACTGAGAACTGAAGCTGAGTGGCAGCCGGTTGAAAACTTGGGCAACTCGAAACCACTTATTGTCAAGTTCTATGAGGAGCATCCTAATGCACCTGGAAAAGAACAGTGGTATCGAGCCAACTCCACGCGCCCAAACCAACGCTCTGTCCGACGTCTCTCTGGGGTTGACTTTGCCACACTGTGGTACAACCGGGGCCTTGCAGATGCAAGCACCAACTGGCGTTCTAAGCGTCGGGACGCCGCTTCCTAGAAGGGGGGTGATGTAAGGGGAACTCCTGGTGCGCCACCTACTCCCGCTTTCCTTTTTCCTTTTTCGGTCTCTTCCCCTGTTCCGATTCCCTCCTCTCTCTGTACATATATTGGGTGCATGTCAAGCGCCTCTCATACCAAATTCCATCTCTCTCCCTACTGTACTTATAGTGCTACGATACAAGGTTCTATCTCGCTGTTTCCTGCATTTTGCAGTTACATCGTTGATTTGCTCATTTTCCTCTGATCCGTTTCCCCTCTAACTTTGTACACATATGGGGTGCACGCATACGCATTCGCACCCCAAGTCTCGTCTCTCTATCTATCGTACTTATGGTGTGGTTTACGTTTCTTTCTTTGGCTCACCTGACCTGGTCTGTGCACAGTCATGTGATCAGGCCCTTAGACGAGGCATCACTGGCAGCAGAGGCTCCTTAGACTTGTTATCTTTGGATCCCTCTGCCAGGTATGCCCTCAGTAGCCTTCTGTACATGTATTAGTGCTAATATACTTTGGGTCCCTCTGCCAGTCTTGTCTGTGTAGCTCTGAGCATACAGCAGCTGGGGAGTTGCCCTTACAGGACGCAGTGTCCTGGGGTCGGGCTCGGAGTCGTTCGATGAGCCGCATCGGGCTCCCGTCCGGTAGGGAGCGCCAAGCTGCTGGTGGGGTCGGAGTCGGGGTTCTGGAAGTGGTTTCCGACGGAAGGTCGGGTTTCGGAATTTCGATAGGGTAGGCTGCGGGTTCCCCTCCCGGATCGTGTATCGGTAACACATGAAATGGATTGAATGTTTCGAGTACAGGACTGGGGGTAGGGTATACGCGCGAGGACGCAGACTTCACTCGCGGGGGGCGACAAAACCCTCTGCCTCGGGGGCCTCGGGTTCTTCGTTAACAACGCAGAACTGCCACGGGCCGTTGGATCCGGTGGCGGGCTCCGGGCAGGGGCGTTGGATGTGCCCATATTTGCCGCACTTGTAGCAGCGCGGCTGAGTGTTGCCCTGCGCCTGGTTTCGGTCGATCTCCATCGGCACCGGTCCGGTATTGGCGGCGGCCGCGGGCGCTGGGGTCGGGGCCGCGTTAACCGAAACCCCGACCGTGGTCGGGTTTCGTCCCGCGGCCCGGTCGGTCTGTCGGAAGGTGGGTCCTTTCCAACCCACGGACTGGGAGAAGGTCGGGTTGCGCGGATTGGTTGTCGGGGTCGGGTTGCCTTTGTTCTCCCGAGGGGGAGTCGGGTTTCCCGATGCGGAATTCTGACTGTTCTTGAACGTGCGCCACGCGCGATAGGCGCCGTCCTGCTTGAGGACGGCGGCCTTCCAACCTGCATAGTCGGTTGGCATGTCCACCATTCGGTAAACCTGCTCGACTATGTTCTGGTGAACACCGCGTTTGACAAGCATAATGAGAGTGGTCTCGTCGAATCCCGCGGTTTTATTAAGGGATTCGAGCTGCGCGAAGTAACTGACGGCCGAGTCCCCTCCTTGGCGGAGTACCTCCATACGGCGCTGGGCGATCTCGACTTGCGCTCCGCCCTTGAAGGAGACCACGAAGTCGGATTCAAATTCCGACCAGGTTTTATACCCGGTGCCGTCCTTCATGGCTTTGACGGCGTTCTCCTTCCAGACCTGGGCCGTTCCTCCCTTGACGTAGGAAAGGGCGCACCCAATCTTCTGGGCGTCCGAAGTGTAGGCGATCAGGTCGGATTGCCAGAGGAGCCAGAGGTCCGCCAAGAAGCCGTCGACCGCGTCGGATTCCCCCTTGAATTCGTTCGGGGTCGCAGTCTTCGTACGCCGTCCCCCACCCCCGGTGCTCGCGTTCGTAGGGGGAGTGGCGCCGACCGACGAGGCGGAGTCGGTCGACGTCTCGAGGCGTAGGACCGTATTGTTGAGGTCCTCGCGGGCTTGGAATAGAAGGTTGTACCCGACGTTACTCTGCTTGGTGGCTTGCTCCAAGTTGGCTCCTTGGATGTGTATGGCCTCGAAGGCTTCGTCAAGTCGGTTGACAACCCCTTGATTGGTAGTCGCAATATGTTCGATCATAAAGGAGAATTTCTCCTCATCGGAGAGAGTGGTGAAATGAGCAAAGTCGGCCCGACGTTGAGTCGCTCGGTCGTCGTCGATGCCGTCCATAGTAGGGTCGAGTAGAGGGTAAAAGCGAGGAGAGTATTCTTCTGTCAGCAACAAGGCGAACCCGATATTCTCAGGCGGGTTTTGGGATTCCGGATCGGGATTCCCACGGTTCGGTTCGGGCTCCTCTAGGCGACCCTCGGGTTAAGCAGTACGTCCAGGTTCGCTCCTGGGGAATAGACGAGAATACTCTACGGTACAGTCGTATTCGACGGGTATAAGTACTACTCGGGGACGTATAGGGAGATGTTGGTTGTCGGGTTACGGACAGGCGTATAGGGAAATGGGGACAGATGGCGGCTGTCGGGATCGAGCGGAAAGGGATAGTGGGGATCGGATAGAGAGGAGGGTCGCTGTAGCGCCCCCTCTCCCTCTCCCGACTCTCCTTCCGACCTGCCTTCCGACGCACCTCCCGCCAAGAAGACCCGTGGCCTAAAGCGCCAGCCGATGTTGGAGAAGATTGTCAAACCTCGCGGGATGCTCACGGCGGCGGACAAGGCGCACAACCGCAAGGTGACCACAGCCAAGTATCGGCAAAGGTATGTTTCAGTACTGTCCGTCTCCTCTGCTGACGTCCTCAGCCACCGCGAACAGTTTAACGAGACGGCAAAGCTCAGCAACCGGGACCTCCGCGCTCGCAAGAAGGATTACGAGGGGGCCAACAGGTTCAGCTTTGGTGTAACAAGGTGCGTCCTACTCACCTAATGCATATTCGCTCTTTAAAAAGGCCGCAGCAATAGCACCCACCCATGGAACAAAGTCAATAACCGCGGAAACACCAAAAAACGTACAAATCTCGACTGTGATCTGCTCTACGGGACCTCCCGGGCAGCGACGATGACAACGATGTGCAGGAGGGGGAGGAGGATGAAGACGAGGACGAGGAGGACGTGCCTTCCCTGCCGCGCCGAGGCACGCGCTTGCGTCCAGCGCCTGCTGCACCCGAAGACGAGGGGGAGGACGCACCTGCCTCACCGCCCAAACCCGCTACCTCGCGTCCCGCCCCCAACAAACCACCTCCCGTCCCCACCTCACACAGGCCAGCCTCCCCACCGCCGGCGCCAAAGCTGGTTACCTACGGCAACCGTCGCAAGCCCCGCTCACCATCCCCAGTCCGGCGGAAGCCGTTCACGTTCGGAATTTTCGACAACGACTTTGGCGACGACTTCGACGCCTACAATCCACGCGCTGGCCCATCCCGTCCTTTCGACGACCTTGGCGACGACTTTGACTTCTACGCTCCAGACGCCGGCCCCTCCCGTCCTCCAGGGCCTTTCGAGCTCTACTCTCCAGACGCCGGCCCCTCGCGTCCTTTCGCCTCCGTCACTACCACCCCCGTCCCCAACCAACAACGCCGATGTTGGCCCGTCGATGACGCCACCACCGTCTTCCCCGACCCACAATATGTCCCTTCCATCTGGCAAGGCGGCTATATGGTGAACGGCGGGCTCACTGGGGTGCCCGGGGACGCGTACCAGCTCGTGCCCGAGCCCAACGCGCTTTGGCTTGCCGGTCACCTCAAACCAGGCAGTTTGGCGGTGTCGTTCTGGGATGAAGCAGAGGCGGCCATGGAGGAGCTTCTGGTGGACGCGGAGGACAAGGAAGTGCAGCAGGAGCAGCTCCTGGCGGACGCGGAGGACGAGGAAATGTGGCAGGAAGGCCGCCGGGCCTGGGACCGGCTGCAAAGTATTGTCCGCGACGGCCGTGAGGTGGTGCCGATCCCCGGAGAGAGAATGAGGAGGATACTTTGCGGCGACAAGTTCTTCACAACGCCGCTAAAGTGAGGGTAATAGCGCGCGAGATGAGCGTGTTCGGGTGGACGGATAAAGACGCTGGATGCAGGGCACAAAGAGGTGGCGTTGTTCGTCCAGGTCGAGACGGAGAAGATGAAGAGCATGAATCGGTTTTTTGACCAGGAGATGGAGGCGGCAGAGGCTGAGAAGCCGGCTGGCAATGTTGGGAACGAGCCAGAGGGATTGGGAGACCAGGACGAGCCGGTTCTGTCGACCGAAGAGTAACTCGATTCCTGGGAGGAGCAGCTGAACGACTGGATCGTGGTTAATTTCTGCGACCACCGGGACCTGGCCCGCCACTCGGAGGCATTTTGACACCCAAGCAACGTGGTTATGATACACAAGATTTTGGAGGACGACTGGAAGCGGGAGGAGAAAAGGCGCAAGGAGGAGCTGCAGAAAAGGGTTGCGCAGGCAGAGCAAGCAAAAGCGGGGGCGGCGGTGGTGTATTTGTAGAAGAGTAGTACAGATTTTAGATGTAGAAGAATCACTAACACTACCACAAATCGTGACCGAAGAACAACCAGTCTTTTTGTACCACACTTTGAACTGCAGCTTGTTGCGATACCACCGGCTGTCAACGATGTCCTCCGTCTCCCACTCTTCCTCGCCGTCCACAATCTCAGGATGAGGAGTGGGGTCATTGCCGACCGTGGATTGGGTCCAGCGGGGAGAGCTTGAGTTTAACCACAGGGAAAACAGGGTGGGTGTGACCCATCCAAGGAGGAAGCTTGAGGCGATAGGCATGAGTGCCCACAGCGCCGTTCCACCTCAAATGGTCCGATCCAAGGATGAGAGAACTTGGATTGGAGTCGCATCTGGACATCAGAGCTGTCCAGCCACACCTTGTCCCCCGGCTTATACACCGGTGTGGGGCCATGCCGCTGGTTGTAGAACCGCGCCTGGTTGTCCTTGGCCTTGGTGGAGCCTTGGTTGTAACATTTATGCAAAATGCACTCACCACTGCCAGTGGCATGGTTTCCTAAATTCCTGGCACCTGCCAGACCTGGGCAGTGTAGAGGCATTTTTCGCAACAGTACCATGCCTCCTTTACGGGCCTGGCTGCCCCTTTGGGTGCATGCGGCCAGCCTGATTGGGCCATATTTGATGTTTTGATCGGCCATAGCAACTGCCATCAATTCCCCAGATCTCCACGATTAATTACACTCATTACATCAATTATTTTGTGGACCGGGTATTTAATATTATTTCCTGTAGCTCCTTCTGGGTGTCACATTAGTGACCCTTCGCGTTGCTCGTAATCCCATTTATGCATTGATGCCATCATTGCCCAACCCTTCCCCGCCTGCCCACCGCCGCCCTACCCTGCCCACCCAGCGCCGCGCCGCTCAGTGCTACCAGCCCCGTCCTCCATTGCGCGGTGTCTCAGCCGTTCTGTAGCAGCACCCAAATCGTCCGCCGCCCGCCGCCGCCCGCTGTCGAGTGGTAAAATTGTTTACCTTCGTAAAGTTCCGGAAGCGACTTTGTTCAGGAAACTCAACGAAATAGTTCGGAGGTGTTGGTGAACAGAAATAAGCCTAAAATAGACTTAAGGGGTGATGGTGATGATGGGGGTTGTGTTGGTGGTAATGTCAAAAATACAGCTCAAGTATAAGCTGTACAGAAAACAGTAGTCAGAAGTCGTCGGTCGTAGGTCGTAGGAGGTAAGGTAGCTTGGATAACTTTGGGTTATACAAGCAGAGGTTCGGTATGTCGGTAGTTCGTAGAAAAACAGTAGCTAGTCTTTGTTCGTAAAAGGCTAGCAGAGAGGTTCAAGCAAACTTATAAAGTCTGCTCAAGATCGTAAGTTCAGTGGGGTGTCAGATGCATGTAAGTCAAGTTGTATATCCTACTAGCAGATACAGGCCTGTATTTATACTACTCTAGGATTGCTGTGCTGGGTAAAACCTAACAACGTTGCTGTAAAAGGCTGTTGCGTCTCACATGTTTCAGATTGACGAGACATGTTAGGGCTGTCTGTTACTTGACAACGGTTGCTGAGAGATAAACGAAACAGGTTTTATCTGCCTGACATGTTTCACCCGCGTTTCAGCTGTCCCGGTTGCCAGGTACAGTGTCTGTGCCTTGAAACATGTCTGGTTGCCTTCAAACGCATTTCAGTACTCCTAGCTGTTGGTGGTTAAGGCAACGACTTGGTAGGAGGCCAAGGCGTTTCCAAGGCTTGAGATCTTCTTCCTTGACAACTGATCTTGTTGTTCTGTTATAACTTGAGAAATTCTGAGAATCTGTCTGACATACCTTGAGCCTTTTTCATGCCCAACACAAATCGGTTACGACATCCGTGGCGAACAGAAATTCCAACTGTCCTCAGTTGGGAAGAAGGCCAAGGAATTCAGACTGATTCAAGAACTTCTCACACGCGGGAGCCAAGAAATGCAGTCATGATATGTACAACAAGAAAAAAATGCCCCCCTAGATGTCGCTGTAGATGCTCTCCGGCGGGCTTCCCATACCGAACACGGACCCACTTCTTCCACAACCACTGGCGGAACCGAAGCAGGAGGTCCGAGATGTCGCTAGACACTCCACAGGTCAGTTCGTCGAGGAGGGTGGGCTCGGGCGACCAGCCGCTGGCCCAGGCGGTCGTCTCGGGGAGGTCCGCGGTGACGATGGAACCATACTCGACGTCGCGGCGAACATGGATGCGAAGCGGCTGGTAGGAATGGTGGATGGGTATGGTGGGTGAATCGGGGCGCACATCTGGGTCATGGGTCGAGGAGGATGGTGCCGGGGAGAACGTGGAGGGTCCATGGTTGAGAGTCGGAGTGAGGATGGGTGAAGAAGCCGGGGCTTCCAAGTCGAAATGCAGGGTGCAGTGCGGCTCCGGGTAATTGTGAAGACGGCGAACTGGGGTAGTCCACTTGGGCAAGCCTTCAGTAGAGCGCCTATGGGGTTGGTGGATGACGCACCCAGATTTTCTCGATCAAGTGGTGGTTGGTCCCATCAAGGACCCCCATCATGGGCCATCCCATGTAGTGCGGCGGAATGTTGACGCGCAGAGTCGGGCGAGGCGGAAGAGACAGAGGTAGACATAAAAGCAGGTGGTGGTTGGAAAGCAAGAGCCGTTGGTGTGGGAGGTGGCGTTGGACTCCGAAGTCGTCCCTTCCGGCAAGTACGGTGCTTAGGATATATTGCGTGGCTTGTTACCTCATGAAGAGTTTATTCCTCTTCACTGGTGGCACTTGTGTTGTCAGAAGTATCGTTTTGCGAGCTTTCATCACTCCCATCTGAGTGAAGCATAAAGGGATGTCGTCGGGTGATGTAGGGAATCAATCTGGAAGCCGCAACCGGATTGGTGGCAAATATGCTTCTGTAAGGGGAACTCCCGGTGCGCCATATACCCTCGCTTTCCTTTTTCCTTTTTCGGTCTCTTTCCCTTCTTTGTTCTCCTCCTCTCTCTGTATATATATTGGGTGCATTGCAACCACCTCCTCCACCAAACACCATCCCCCTACCTACTGTACTTATAGCGCTACGATACAAGGTTCTATCTCAATGTTTCCTGCACTTTGCAGTTACATCGTCGATTTCCGCCTTTTCCTCTGCTTCGTTTCCTCTCTATCTTTGTATACATATGGGGCGCACATATACGCATTCGCATCCCAAGTCTCGTCTCTCTATCTATCGTACTTATGGTTTGGTTTACGTTTCTTTCTTTGGGTCACTTGACTGGTCTGTGCACAGTCACCTGATCAGGCCCTTAGACGAGGCATCACTGGCAGCAGAGGCTCCTTAGACTTGTTATCTTCGGATCCCTCTGCCAGGTATGCCTTAGTAGCCCTCTGTACATGTTGTAGAGCTAATATACTTTGGATCCCTCTGCCAGTCTTGTCTGTGTAGCTCTGAGTATACAGCAGCTGGGGAGTTGCCCTTACAGCATAACAAGTCTCTCTCTGGGTCCCATACTGCGTGCCTGAGCCTGGCTGGAGAGTAGGAGAAGCTTCCTGGACAGCTGGAGACTGTCCCAGACCCCCAGTACGCTTCCCACACCCAGTCTGCCACAACACCAGTCTGCCACCCCTTCCCCCGCCTATTCCTCTCTTCCCCCAACCTCTCTGGCCTCCCTGGGCCTTTCCCCCGTCTCTCCCAACCCCACACTACCCCCACCTCTCGTTCCTGGGCCTTATCTGGCCTTATCTCTGGAGTTGAGCTATCTCCTCCTCCTCCCCCACTCCATTCTCGCTCCTCGGGTTTCTGTGCTTGGTGTGGAGCTTCAGAAGCTTGCACTGGATACACTCCCGCTTGGCCCACCCCTCCTTCACCGCCCAAGTCTTCCTGAAGTCCAACCCCTGGCCTTAGTTCGCCGGTTGACTAGGACCTCTCTGTTATCGCTATTGTCTTTGAACAGTAGTTTGGCGGTTCGAGTGAAGTGACGTGGACTTGCGTGTTTGGACCTCCAGGTGCCTGATTTCTGCCCCTCCCCCTTGTTACTTGACTCGATGGACCCCTCCGACCCTCCGATCGGAAACTCGCCCTGTCCGGCCCCATGGCTGCCGTCCTCCTTCTATGCCGTCACCTACAACAACAAAACCTACCGACTCCGACCCATGCTCTCCTTCTTCCTTGCCCACGACTCTGCGTATTGGCGCAACTATGCTCCCGATTTCGCTGTCTGGGTTCAAGGGTGCGCGTCCCAGCATCTTGTGTGTCGCACTTGCAGGGGCGAGCACTTCACGCAGGATTGTGGGGAGGACTTTGGTCCCTGGGACAGCGCACTCTTCATGGAGGAGCTGACGGAGTTTTGGTTCTGTTGCGAGCAGTACAGCCGTAACTACGAACTGACTCGGACGGATTCGACGGTTGTGCCCTCGGTGCCGGACACTCTACCCCTCTCTGCGCCGGCTGCGCCCGCAGCGGCCCCGCCCCCTGCTGCTCCTCTCCCGGTTCCTGAGCGTGTTCCACCACGCACAACACGCCTTGCTTCAGCCAACCGGTTTGCACCTCTCCTGTCTTTGGACACGGACCCGGTTGTGGACACCCCTGTCCCTGAGCAGGCTGTTGTTGCTCCTGTGTTGCTTGCACCGCAGCCGGCTCGTCAACCCCGTCTCTCCAGGATGGAATGCCGGCTGCCTCGCAGCATCACACTCGCAGCAGTGAACCCGGCTACCTCTCTCCGCATTCGCGTTGAGTTGCAGTCCACAGTCTCCCAACGCATTGTCTCTGACTTTGCCTTGATTGACTGCGGTGCTACTGGTCTTGGCTATGTGGATAAAGCCTTCGTGATCGAACGCGGCATCCCGACTTCTACCCTCCAACGACCGATTCCAGTCTTCAATGTTGTCGTTTGACGTTCTTCCTGACCGGAAGCCTTGGGATCATGCAATTGAGCTTGTGCCAGATGCGAAACCTGTCAACTGCAAGGTGTACCCCGTGTCCCCTGCAGAGCAGAAGCCTCTGGACGAGTTCCTTGCTGAGAACTTGCGCACTGGTCGCATTCGCCCGTCCAAGTCACCAATGGCCTCTCCAGTCTTCTTTGTCAAGAAGAAGGATGGAAGCCTGCGGTTTGTCCAGGACTACCGCGCGCTAAACAACATGACGGTCAAAAACCGTTATCCTTTGCCGTTGATTAACGACCTGATCAACCGGCTGAAGGGCGCGCGGTACTTCACGAAACTCGACGTGCGTTGGGGATTCAACAACGTGCGCATTCGTGAGGGCGACGAATGGAAGGCTGCCTTCCGCACCAACTGGGGTTTGTTCGAGCCATTGGTCATGTTCTTTGGCTTGACAAACAGTCCCGCTACGTTCCAGACCATGATGAACGATATCTTCCATGACTTGATCATGGAGGGTGCTGTTGCAGTCTACCTCGATGACATCCTCATCTACACCAAAACACGGGAGCAACACCGCGAGGTCACGAGGAAGGTCTTGGAGCGTTTGCGCGAATACCGGTTGTTCTTGCGGGCGGACAAGTGCGAGTTTGAGCAAACTCGGATCGAGTACCTGGGAGTGATTATCTCTCATGACCACGTTGAGATGGACCCGGTCAAAGTCGCAGGTGTTGCTGACTGGCCGATGCCGACAAACAAGAAGGAGGTGTCTGCCTTTCTGGGCTTCACCAACTTCTACAGGCGGTTCATCGAGGCGTTCTCCCATGTTGCTCGTCCCTTGTTTGACCTCACGCGCAAGGATGTTGCTTTTGAGTGGTCTTCTGACGCGGATGCTGCCTTTAAGGAGCTGAAGCAGCGGATTACCTCCTCTCCCATTCTCCGCTTGCCTGACGACCTGCGTCCGTTCCGAGTCGAGTGTGACAGCTCCGACTTTGCAACGGGTGCAGTGTTGTCTCAGCAAGCAGAGGACGAAAAGTGGCACCCGGTGGCATTCTACTCCAAGTCCCTGTCTCCTGTGGAACGGAACTACGAGATCCACGACAAGGAGTTGCTGGCCGTCATCTGTTCCTTTGAGGAGTGGCGACACTTCCTTGAAGGAGCCCAGCACTCTGTTGAGGTCTGGACCGACCACAAGAACTTGGAGTACTTCCGCACTGCACGCAAGCTCACCACCCACAATCTGACAGTCAGACAGAACGCGTCTACCAGGAACTCAAGATCTACCGTCGTGCCTACACTTCTGTGAATATAACTACATTGCACAGACAGCATCCAATGCATGTAATTTATCTCCTAGTGGCCTCCTCAGTTCAACAGAGCCTTGCAGTCCTCAGAAAAGCACAAACCTGCCATTTTAGCTCTGGATGAGCGCGCTCTTTCAGGAGTATGCCAAGGCCAAGATGACCTACGGCGAGAAGATGCCGCACCTTTGGTGGCCCTTCCCCGAGAGTGTCTTTGCCGCATGCACATTTAACTTTATCTCCACAGTGTGCACCGCTCACGTCAACTTTGCCAACCTCGTCTGGGGTTGGTGCGCCATGACCGTACTGGGGCGATTCAATCCTTGCCGCGGAGGACACCTTTTCTTTCCTTCCCAATATCGGCCTCCTCATCCGATTCCTGTAAGGGCAACTCCCCAGCTGCTGTATGCTCAGAGCTACACAGGCAAGACTGGCAGAGGGATCCGAAGTATATTAGCTCTACAACATGTACAGAGGGCTACTAAGGCATACCTGGCAGAGGGATCCGAAGATAGCAAGTCTAAGGAGCCTCTGCTGCCAGTGATGCCTCGTCTAAGGGCCTGATCAGGTGACTGTGCACAGACCAGTCAAGTGACCCAAAGAAAGAAACGTAAACCAAACCATAAGTACGATAGATAGAGAGACGAGACTTGGGATGCGAATGCGTATATGTGCGCCCCATATGTCTACAAAGATAGAGAGGAAACGAAGCAGAGGAAAAGGCGGAAATCGACGATGTAACTGCAAAGTGCAGGAAACATTGAGATAGAACCTTGTATCGTAGCACTATAAGTACAGTAGGTGGAGAGATGGTATTTGATGGGAGAGGTGGTTGCAATGCACCCAATATATGTACAGAGAGAGGAGGGGAACAGAGAAGGGAAAGAGACCGAAAAAGGAAAAAGGAAAAGCGAGGGTATATGGCGCACCGGGAGTTCCCCTTACAATTCCTGCCCAGCTCGACTATATCCATTCCTTCGGCATTGCTTGTACATGGAAATCCACCAATTGGGAAGGGCAAGATGGAGAGCTCGTTTGTTCAATACAGCGCCGGGCGGGCTCTTCCGGTGGATCGACCAGAAATTCCAAACAAAGGCTGCCTTTGAGCGGAACTCGTCAGCAGCAGAGATGAAGGAGGCAAAGGCACGGGAGGATGCTCGGTGGGAGAACGGGCGGGGATTCTTTTCATCCATTGATGAGCTATTCAAAAAATGAAGATGTTTTGCACAAGTTCACATCTCACGGGATACAGGAGCGCTGGTACATTATGTAGAGAAAGAGGCAGGTCGGCTACTCCACCCACCTCTTGAACAGACTCCCTGCAGGTCTTGCAGCCATGGATGGCCGAACGGTGCGAACAGATATCACAGGCTTTGCCTTTTGATTCTCAACCACAACCACATCAGAAAAACCCAGATTTGATAATTGGTCACTAATTAGCACAGATTAGCGATAGTTCTCCAAAGCTGCTAAAGCAGCATAACTGAGCTAGCTGAGGATAATTGATACTAGCCGAGGATACTTGATCCCACACAAGTGACCATGAATTACTAACCCTCCTAATTGCTATAGCTTAATAATAAATGCTGTTAACACCTCAGCAGATGACCGGGAATAGAACTTGGGACAAAATAACACTTTTCCAAACCCTGGCAGAGCAGTGGCAAAAAGACTAAGTCCAGACATCCCGACAGCTTGAAGCGGTGGGAATGGGCACTGATATAGATCAGGTCTGGACCCCCGGTCTGTATAAAAGCCACATCGCCTTCCGATGCAAATCACCCACTTCTCTTCTTCTTCCCTCACCGTGCCCACTCTCCATGACCCACTGTGCCCGCCCTCGGCCCATCCTTCGGCTTTTGCCCCCCCCCCCTCTAGATCTAGCTTCCTCCCACCCGCCGCTCACTGACCACTTGCCCGGCGCTTACTCACCGCTCGCACCCCGCTCGCACCCCGCTCGCACGCCCGCCCACCGCCTCACTCGTCGCTCGTTGGAACCTTACTAATACCCCACGGTGCCGTATGTCAACACTACTATCCACACACCTCACTCACCCGCTCAACAGACCATCCCTCCAAGATCCATGTAATTGTATTCCATTGTAGTATCTCCTGTACTTGAGCTTTGTAGTAGAATACCAGTTTTTTTTGCACCTCCTTTTGCCTGTTTCTTGAGTGCTCCAGTCCAATACTCACCGTGTGCATAAATGACCAGAAATCACACCGGTTTCGTATGCAAATTAATGCTATCATAATGCAATCAGAGAGATATGATGATATCATGAGTATCTACAGCTCCTGAAAGTCTGGGCTCCAACAAATCATTCCATGTCTCCTAATATTAGATTCTTTTGTGAGGGACTGCAGTAAACCGGAGTTTTTACAACCGGCCTGGCGAGACCCTGAATGTGAACATGAAAATTCTTATGCATATATTTTGGCTGAATGAAGGCTTCTATGTCTGACACTTGAAAGTGATAAAGAGCTGCGTAGTAGCCACACTTCGATGGGTGATCAAATTTACAAATCTAGTAAATCGGTTGATACAAGGAAATATATGGCATTTACAGTGCCGGTGAAATCAAAAGTACCTGCCATATATGGTAAGTATACTGATGGCATACCTCATTGTTGCAAACAGTGATGAAAGATGATGAAATTATTGATATCAGTGATGGCAATCAGAAATGTGTGTTGGCATACCCAGAAGCCCAAAAATATGTGCCATCAGTATACTTACCATACATGGCAGGTACTTTTGATTTCGCCGGCACTGTACATGCCATGATTGTAAAAATCCAGTATCATGGCTAAATATGATCCAATCACCACACAACTTGGCAGTTACGCTGAGCTCATGGACGGTCACTTGACTGTGTTATATGAAAATGATGGTATCAGAATCCATCCTAAAACAGCACAATTTCCGGTCATTTATGCACACCACTAGTACAGTACCTGCATTCTGTGCACTTACTGCGGCCTTGATAGGGCACAAGGATTCCGTCTGCGGCCGGATACCAGGAGAGCAGGGCCAAATTAAGTGGAATATGAAAATGTAATATTTTTGTAGACATTTATTTATGGAGAAGGATATATTTTCAAATGCGCATAGACCACATGCTCAGCTGTGAAAGAAGTGAGCACTGATTTTAGAGCAATGGCCTCAGTAACTTTTTCAATCAAACTGACAGTCTCATTGACTACTCAATCAGCTGTACCTGTATTTTTTATATATACATATACACATTTGTTCCTGTATTTATGGTAAGCCAGTATCTTGTACTTGTGAGGAAGCATTCTTGACAAGATTATTTGAAGCACAGGTCAGGAGCGGAGGGAGACAAATTGTCAATATCACTAGCCAAACTGATTGGATCAATTTGCAACAATGAAAATCGAATTGTTTGGATTTTATGCTACAAAATGGACTCCTGGTGCAGCGGAAAGCATGCAGCAGAATGTGCCTCAGACCGGGAGCCACGGATCAAAAATGATGTATTGTCGTGCCAGTTGCTACGTCACTACATAGTGAGTCCAGCCAGCGAAAAGAAAAACCCAACCGAGGATCAAACCCAAGCACAGGCGGAACAAGGAATTTTTTCAAGAGAGAGCAAATTACTACTAGTAGTGCATATGATAGATGCTTTTCAGCATCATCACTGGTGCTCCGCTTGAATCGGAACTCTGAAGTAGATGTGGTGTAATACTCCCCGCAATTGACTATTGGCAAGATGGTTCAAACTTTGCTTCCTTTGTGCTGCTGTGGGGTCTGTTTTGTAGCATAAAATTCAGGAATCTTGACCAACATCCGCGCAGTTTGATTGATTCAATTTGCAAGAGAAATAATGATAATTGCATAATCCTTTGCTTATATCTGTTCCAAGAATTTCTGTCAAAAATAAGCTCGATATCTAACTTCTAACCCTGTGACTTAGACAAAGAAATTGTATCATGGACCAATGGGCAAATCTAACTCACAATATGTAGACTTTGCTGTTTAGCTATGGTGCATAAATGTATTACCAACAGCTTGGTAGGAGAAGTAAACAATCTTGCACTTTGATGAGGAGCTGTAGTGGCTCAATAATTTGGTTTGGAGCTTACACCCTGCGCATTCGGAAATAAAAAGGGGTCATTTTTAAGATTTTTATAACTGGTATAATGGTATGTATGAAAACTGGTGGGATTTTTTCAACCCAGAAAGTCAAGGTATACTTGAGCATTTTCCCATATAATTGGACTTTTTTTGTACAAAGCTCCATTATACCTAGTCTTTCCGGGTTGAAAAAATCCCTCCGTTTTTTGTGCCATTATACAGGTCGAAAAAATCTTAAAAATGGCCCCTCTTTATTTCCGAATCCGCAGCGTGTTACTAGCTCCACCTATTTGATTGGATGTTTAAGATGATATTATTTATAACAGAACAGGGATTCCAACAGAACATGGATTAAGACTGGCCTAAAGATCTCTGTGCTAGAAGTGCTCAAGGATGTTTCATTCAATTTGACTGTCATTGCAGCCAGTGTTTGACAGGTCCATATGCAATATGATTTGGGTGGCTGAATTCTATGGTTGTGGAGCAGCATACCTACATTGACTTGCAGCAGCATATGCCTCATCTATCAATGACATTACCATGTTGCTCAGAGACCCCAAAGAATCTGTTGTACTGTATTCAGAAGTTGCCATAGTAGGAAGGAATCCTGGAAGAATCCTAGCAATCCCAAACTACTATATATGGAAGACTTTTCCATGATTTACTTGATATTTTCCACATGGGAAATCAGGGGATTTTCCCATGCAGAAAATATCGCGAAAAACAATGAGGAAGACTTCCATATATGGCAGTTGGTAGGATTGCTGGGATTTCTTTGGGATTCTTTCCTGGTATGGCAAGGTGCATATATATAGCCCATTCACTTTACCTTGTAGCCGGATCTGCAGGCCCCTCATGGACAGTGTTCATGTTGAGCACCGAGTATTTGAAGCATTATACTTATTGTTAACAGTGGGCCAGACTGTTTCTTTGTCACTTGGAATATAACAATGTTCTGTTGAGCAGGAATATGCATAGGCTGCGAAAAGTGCATAGGGTGTCATAACCAGTGAAGCAGCACACTAATCACTGGGAATCTGATCACTTGGAGTGAAATTTCTCTATTATGTGAGTTTTTTGAATGCAGCTGATAACCGCACACAGCTACTATATGCTGATTATATTGATTACACTGGATAAGAAGATGAACATCCATCCACAATGAGGGCTCTATGATTTATACCTTTTTTTTTGCCATGGCTCTGCTTGTGTGACCAAAAGTTGGCTCATGAGATCCCTATGGGGTTCTTTCGGGTATAGCAACTTAATTCATCCGTCTGCTCCTTGTATGGCCAGGTAAGACTATCCCGATCTAGGCCCAAGATCATGCAGACAAATTTGTATCATGTTATTTCCTAGAATTTAGATCTCTAAAATGAGGGATTTGCCTGGGCTTCCTCAGTCCAAAGAGCCCATACATGTCTTATTTCGACCTCTGCTAGTCAAGATACACTCAAAATCACACATATCAGTTCATTTCTCATCAACTCCCATGATTGTCATCGCACAAATGTGTTCATTGCCTTCTACTGAGCTTGCAAAGAAGATATTTATGTGTGTGCCTGAGTGCATACAGGACTGGTAATTCTCATTCACCGCCTCCTGTCTTGCTATTTTCACCTCAGAAAAACAAAAACGCAGAACCCGCACTCGCACCATCCGTGGGAACACGGGTACCCGTACTCGCAGGTTTAAACCCGCGAGTGGATTGGCGCGGGTACCCGTGTGTCTACCCGCGGGTATGCCTACTTGTGGTAAGCTTTAAATCCTACCAACTGCCATATATGGAAGTCTTCCTCATTGTTTATGTGATATTTTCTGCATAGGAAAATCCCCTGTTTTCCCATGTGGAAAATGTGAATCAAATGCCAAGAAAATGCTATGAATAGAACTTCTTTTCGCCACATTTTCCACATGTGAAAATCATGGTTAAATATAATGTTTTCCCATGATTTTCCAGAGCAGAAAATGTTGATTAAATAGCAGATAAAGAGGATATTTTCTACACATTCTCCAGTGTGGAAAATGTCGGGTAAATATCAGGAGAATAAGTTATTTTCCATTGCTTTTCCATGCATTTTCCACTGCAGAAAAAGACTGCTTGCCCCCAGTGGCAGCGGCGCCAATGTCGGTGCAATGGTAGATCTTGGCCGACTTGGGCGTAGACGTCACCTGCGCATCGAGACCGCCGGTGAACTCTTTGTAAGACGGAATCTGGGTAGGATTGGTCCCGCTGTCGTTGGGGCCGTTGGCGTAAGCCACCTCATGCACTCAGGGTAATGCATTAATCAAGGGCTGTTAGCGTGGAGCCTAATGCATTAATTGAGGGCAAATCCGTTTTAGGGAATTTGAGGTATAAAACAGCTGCAACTTTGCGAGTTTTGAGTTTTAGACTATGGTCTCTGAATGGAAGTTGATAAGATGGATGAACTGAAGATAAAAGTTTTCATGGGAAAAATGGGACAAAATAGTGATGGGAGCTCCGATGTGGGGGATACGCTTGGTTAGGGTTAGGGTTAGGTCAGGATTAGGTTAGGTTAGGTCAGGATTAGGTTTAGTTAGGGTTAGGATTAGGTTCGAGGTTTGTTAGGGTTCGGATTAGGTTAGTAGGGACGTAGAAAGAAAAGGGTGATAGGGACTGATGGGGTCATAAACGGGCTTAGCTGACTGACTGTACCATTGGAAAGCCAGACCTAGAAAACCCTGGGGGGCATGCTTATATAAGTCCAGATGGTCCTTGAATAAATACTAATAAACACTTGATCCCATTCCATTTCATAGGGGCTCCTTCCTGAATGGGCGACCAGTGACACATGGTAGTTACCCTCAAACAATGCATTAGGCTCCACGCTAACAGCCCTTGATTAATGCATTAATCCTGAGTGCAGCTGCTGCGTAAGCTGTCAGCAGCATTAGAAGCAGCTGGCGCAAGCTTATCCGAGGCCGTACTGGTGGGATTGAGGCTATTCGATTGCTGCGATACGTCAGGAGCGGGAAAATACAGAGGGGGACACTCACCAGCGGCATGGCAAGAGGGAAGAAGGGAAATGATGGAAGGAGACACCGTCCGCGATGTCCTCCCTATTGCCTGCCTCGAGGCATGTCGGCGGTGAGCTTATTCCATGTTTTGCAAATATGCTGGACACCGCTGATGTTTTCCGTACCTGTGGAGGGGATATGGAGTGCGAAGGTGATAGCGAGTGGGGTGGACCGCGGCAGACGAAGAGGGCGGCCATTTTGACGTGTTTGGGTGGAAGGAGGTGGGCAGAGAGAACCTGCGCTACCCGTGGTAACCAATTGGGATGTCTGCGACTCACCATCAACCCCAAACAAACGCCATCCAATGACAACGACCACCTCACAAACCAATGCTCTTCGAACAATGCTCGCGACGGGAAAACGAACGCAATGGTGCACGCGACGACGCACCTTGCTCCGACTCGGAGTGCAATTTTGTGATTTAGTGAAATTCTACTTCCAACTGTGTTTTTGCGTACTGAAGACTCCCGCCCGACCGAGGACACCAGCACGGTGCTGCCAGATAATTTAGTTGTGCAGCCGTTGGGCGGATTGGACACCAACACTGGGGGCAACCATGCTTTTTCTGCAATGGAAAATGCACGGAAAAGCAATGGAAAATTCTCCACCGTGGAAAATGTGTGGAAAATATCCTCTTTAACTGCTATCTCAACATTTTCTCTGCTGTGGAAAATCATGGGAAAATGTTATATTTAACTGTGATTTCCACATGCGGAAAATGTAGTGAAAAGAAGTTCTATTCATAGCATTTTCTTGGCATTTGATTCATATTTTCTGCATGGGAAAACAGTGAATTTTCCCATGCAGAAAATGTCGTGTAAACAGCGAGGAAACCTTCCATATATGGCAGTTGGTAGGATTTCATTGGGATTCTTTCCTAATCTGGTAAGTTACATTCAGCACATTTTACTCTGATACAGAACATGATGTTAGTAGTAATTTATGTGTTGTAGTTTAGCTCCTAGTCTGGGTTGAAACTGTTGGGGGCAGAAGTACAGGCCTTATATACTATTTTATTTAGAATGCCGGTGCCCGGTGGTCACCGAGGTTTAATGTCCGGCCCCACTGATCCCATTGTTCGGGTGCTGATGACGCTGCACAGGCCGGTGTCTTCCAGTGATCTCGGTCATCTAAGATGCTGGCTTGCCATATTACTCCAACAGAACACTTGATCAAAATGTGATATCCAACACTTATTGTGTAGCAGCATCAAGACTGTGGTCTCAGATCCCCCTAACCTTCAAAGCCCACCTATGAATCAGATAACTCGGAAATTATAGCCAGAAGGGTCGACAATGTGGTGTAATATACAAAGTATAACTGAATACAATGCTTCGGAATTTGATGTATGTGCTTGTATGCTTCATCTTGAAACAAACGGTCAGGGCTGCATATTTGGAGTACAGATCAGCAGTGCAGCAAGTAAAATTTCAATGTTGCCTGTAAAATGATGTTATCAGCTTAAAATCAATTTCGCTGAATTCTCTGGATTTTTTGCAACACAATGGACCCCAGCAGTAGCGGAAACCATGCAACGGGGGGTTAAGTTGTTGTGCATGGGGTCTGGATCAAAAATGAGGTCATGTAGCACGGCGCGCTACATGACATCATTGCAAAGGGTTCTTGGCGACATTGATAAAAGTCCCAAGCATGACTTGAGCAGGCCACCGTAAAGTCGGAGCTCACACCCTTACCACTACACCATATGGAATGACCAAGCCACCACTGGCGGTATATGTACACATAAGAATATTAAAATAAAATGACAATATGTGCACCTCTTATCGGGTTCTCAGCACTTCACTAATCTGATCTAACAGTAGCGTTTTTTGGCTTCAGATACTTATCCAACAGTCTATACTGTAAAGTTTCATTACACATTATGCAGGCAAAAAAGGAGGTCATGAAAATTCATTCAGAATAATCAAAACATTTTTTGGCCCTATCGGAGAGCCTTGAGATATTGGAAATCAGCAGACTTAGGATCAGAATAGTGCAGTACCCTCAGGCTTGGGTTCGTCTCCCCTGCGCATAGCATTATAAAAATTATTTTGCCTCCTTTGTGCTGGTCTTAGGTCCGTTTGTGGTGTGAAGTCCAGCCATCATTGTAAATTGGCAAGATCAATTTCATAAGATACAGATGTGGTCAACTTTGGTCATGCTTCGATCAAATATTTATTGTGAAGGATATTGTGATAGATAAGCCTGACATCTGTTCCTGTCATATTTCTACACAGCAGCCTGTGCCATCAACAGTTGGCTCATGAGATCCCTATGGACTTCTCCCAAGTATAGCAATTTAATCTATCTGTCTGCTCCTTGTATGCCCAGCTTAAATCATCCCAATCCAAAATCATGCAGACAAAGGTGTAGCTTGTTATTTCCTACAATTTATATTTTCTGAAATGTGTAACTACTACTATTTTTGCCTGGGCTTCCTTAGTCCAAAGTGTCTATACATGTCTTATTCCCACCTCTGCTAGTCAAGATACACCAAAAATCACACAGATCACTGCATTTCTCATTAACTCTCCGGATTCTCATCGCACAAATGCCTTCATTGCCTTCTCCCAAGCTCACAGAGTCCAATGAGCCCATACACATCTCATTCCAACCTCTACTGGTCAAGATACGCTTGAAATCACAAAATTTCCCTTTTTGGCCTTTGCCCCGAGTGCCCCCCAGCAATGACGTAGTCTGCCGGACCCCGTCATTTTCAAATCACGTGACTTCCACAAGCGGCAAGAGCCCAAGTTCAAACCAAGCATGGAGCACACTTTCTGCCGCTTGGCATTTCCTCTACAGCGGGATTACGGCAAGATTGTGTGTGAATTTAAGTTCTTTATTACAGGTGACATCAGAAGCCCCATGAAAGCAGGTTCTTTCTTGATATATCCCAGGCATAATATGCTCAGTTCGGTTGGAATCCGTGTACCATCATCTTTTATTTGGCACTCAGCTGTATGATTATTTGGTCTACCAATTCTGTGGGCTGGGAAATTTTGTCATTTGCGGAGCCCTGTTCTGCGGTGGTTGACGTTCAACAACAATTCTTTTTTTTTTTTCTTGCAAAACTCACCCACAATTGAGTTATGTGTCCATTGTGCTGATGCGAAGGCTGTTTTTGTAGCGTAAAATGTCAAAAGTCTAGTCACCATCTTTGCAAAATGATTGGATCAATTTTACAGCAGAACCTGGCCTCACTTTGCTATCAACCTTTGCTTATTCTTGTTTATATTGATTCTCCCAGAAAATAATGTGAAAAGTTAACCTAAATTCTAATCCTGCTACATTTTAAAATCACCGGATTTCCACAAGCGTCAAGAGCCAAAGTTCAAACCAAGCAGGGAGCACACTTTTTTGTCTGTCTGTTAGCATTTCTTCTGCAGCGGGATGATTGCAAGATTGTGTCTGTGTCAACAACAAGGTGAACCTGATTATTATCAGGCGGGTTTCGGGTTTCCGACTCGGGATTCCCACGGTTGGGTTCGGGCTTCTCTAGGTGACCCTCGGGATAAGCAGTACATCTAGGTTCGCTCCTGGGGAATAGACGAGAATACTCCACAGTACAGGCGTAGTCGTAGGGTATAAGTACTACTGGGAAACGTATAGGGTGGTGTCGGTTGTCGGGTTACGGACAAGTGTATAGGGATACGGGGACAGATGGCGACTGTCGGGATCGGGCGGATAGGAATGTTGGGGATCGGGCAGAGAGGAGGGTAGTGGTAGGAGTTGTGTCATGACAGTCTGCATTGAGATTCTTTCTTACAAATAATGTCACAGGCCCATAAAAGCCGGTTATTCCTTGATCTATCCCAGGCATAATACGCTCAGTTTGGTTGAAGTCCGTGTACTATCATCTTTCATTTGTCATTTGGCTATATGATTATTTGTTCCACCGGTACCATTCCTAGGGCTGTAAAATTTTGTCACATGTGGAGCCTTATGTTCGATTTTGCAGCGGTTGATGTATAACAACACTTTTACAAAACTCACCAACAATTAAATTTTGCGTCCTTTGTGCCGATGTAAGGGTCTATTTTATTGTGCAAGATCCAGCAAATTCAACTATCATCATTTCACAGTGATGGGATTAATTTAACAGCAGCACTTTACCACACTTTGCTACCAACCCTTGCTTATTATCATTTATATTGGTTCTTTCAGAACATAGTGTGATAATTAGCCTGAGCTCTAAAACTAAAGAAAAAAGGAAAGTCTGGCCCAAAATGTCTACACTTTGCAGCACAATTTTAATGTGAACTACAGTATACTTGGTATTATCAAAAGTAGCCGGAGTTACACAAAGGCTCACGGAGTTTTGATGCAATCGAAAACTCCTCCTCATGGGGGTATGATGTCCATATGATCCATCTTCCTGCCAGGTTTCATGGCAAGTGAACAAAAATTGGCACAGGAAGAAGGCAAACATTTGTGGCTAACTCTCAACTTTTCTTGGCCCGGTAACATGGTCATTTGTCATTCAATCCTGTTTATCCTGCTGGGACAAAAAAACTATGGGATTCTAACAGTCACAGCTGACACGTATATCCATGAAGATGATCCCCTCTGAATTTGGGGGCATCTGATGCCAAATTCACTCAGATTATTTGTTTTCCCAGTGTTCCAATAAATGACGCACTGCTGCCCTGGTGGCTGTGCTTAGTCATCCCAAATTGGCATGAATGATTGAATAGATGATTGCATCAATCCCTGTCACTTTTGTGCACATATGTGCAGTGCATCATTGTAAACACCTGGAATTTCCGGTTACTTTTGGTAATACCAAGTAAACAGCCTGACATCTTGATTTTCCGCAGCTCAAAAAACATTGACATTTTTAAGCTGTGATATTTGCTCTATTGAGACGCTTTATGGCTGATGTGGCGGTGTGAGTGTAAGGATCTTTGTAATGCAGGCGCACATGATCCTTCAAGAGGAGAAACTGTAGCATTTGATATGATTTGACCCCCCCACTTTAGCCAGTGGGATTTGAAGAAAACATTACTGAGTTTGGCACAAGGATGGCTTTTGTGGGCTTTATTAGTGTCGTTCAAAGTTGGCGTGGGGACGCAGTGCCTGTTATATGTGTGCAGGAAGAGCACATATAACTGATATATATATAGCCCAAGAGTCTATGACCAGTATCCGGTCATAGCAGCCTTTTGGCTCAAGTGACTAAAGTGTTGGCTCTGGGGCACGGCTGTTACAGTGCCGCAGGATGCAAGACGCAGCACACCGGCACCCAATGTCGGAATTGGGTGGAGCATCAGGTAGCAGGCGGGCATGCTCAAATTTTGTTGCTATCTTCCCCCTTCTACCGCCATACCAGCTGCAAAAACTGCTGCGCCAGAGATATATATTTAATGTGCGGGCTTTGAGGTGTATAATTCACAAATAATCTGTCTAACAACGATACAAAACGGGGTGTGTCGTGTTACCTCCTGATTGGCACTGATGCTGCGCAGAACTTCTAACAGCAGATGCCGTGGTCCTGTGTCCTGCAACACTGTGTCCTGCACCAACTTTGAACAACACGATTGTCAGAATTTGTGAAAGACAAAGAGAAGTATCTCAATGGGTAGAATGATTCTTTGGAAATGCTTTGAAGATCCTGGTGTCACTAAGGTCAAAGTCTCCGTGCAACATGAATTGTGCCTAGGGAGCATGCAGAAGAAGCTATAAGCAGATTTAGTGGGCTGAATGCAACTTACCAGATTAGGAAAGAATCCCAAAGAAATCCCAGCAATCCTACCAACTGCCATATATGGAAGGTTTTCTCGCTGTTTACGTGACATTTTCTGCATGGGAAAATTCACTGTTTTCCCATGCAGAAAATATGAATCAAATGCCAAGAAAATGCTATGAATAGAACTTTTGTTCACCATATTTTCTGCATGTGAAAATCACGGTTAAATATAACATTTTCCCGTGATTTTCCACAGCAGAAAATGTTGAGTAAATAGCAGTTAAAGAGGATATTTTCCACACATTTTCCAGGGTGGAAAATGTTGGGTAAATACCGAGGAAATAAGTTATTTTCCATTGCTTTTCCATGCATTTTCCACTGCAGAAAAAGCATGCTTGCCCCCACTGCAAGGACCCCACCTCCCAGCCGATAGACTACCTCATGGACTCCGACCATCTGTTTCCATTCAATCTCGACCAATGGGACCAAATGCCCGTTTATGACGGCTTTGTTTCTCTTGAAGACAGTTTTGACCTACCAACATGGGACGTGGACGCCGCGCCAAAAGTCAATGCTGACGGTCTCACAGAGTCTTTGTATTTTTTGGCAAGTGTCGCGATTGCGTGTTCGAATCCTCCCTGACCTTATCAACTTTCAGCCACTTCTCGCTGAGCCGATCGTAGATACCAAGCTCCTTTTGAACCGGTACAAAGGAGATGAAGGTGAACAGCTGGGAACCGTGGACCCAGGTGTACTGCTCTTATAGTTGCCAACAATTATTGTGTCGCTCCTCGGACTATGAAAAACATTTCCAGATGGTGTATTGTGTGTGACGGTCCTTTGTTCATTGTGTTTTAATTAATTGGACAGGACGCGACGAGCAACTCAGATATAAGTCCATGGTTATTGAGCGGTACAGTAGCCTACTTAAGTACATGGATGGTGTGTACAGTACTGCAGTGATTAGACCTTAAGTCCGGAGGGTGTAACCGTAACACATATAAGTCCGAAATTGCTCAAGTCCGGAGGGGTCTGTAACCTGTAACACATTCAGACAAGTCTGAAGTCATCCAAGTCCGCTGCGACAAAGGCAATCACTAGGCGGGTTCAGAAATAAAAGGGAGCCCTTTTTTAGATATAAATGTTATAAATAATGGCACAATTATGGGCTGCCCCTTTTTACACCCATATTTCAAACAAATAATGGCTCTCTGTTGTTGCCCAGATTGCATGAAAATAAAGTTTGGGAACTGGACCCTTTAAAGGAATGAATTATGGTTTGGCAAAATGGTCACCTTTTTGGGCCAAGAAATGAAACCAAAAGTGGACCCATGTTTGAGCCCATAAAGTACAACAATAAGGCTCCCAGATTTGGGCCTATTTCTTGCACAAAAAGGGGAGAAATATGGAGCCTATATTGCTGGTGAATAAGGCCCCAAATATTGGAGCCACTATTTAAAGGAAATAATGCCCCCATATCTTAGGCAGCAGAGATAAATGGGGGCACTATTTCTCTCAAATACAGGCTCCTGTTTGAATGGCCTTATTGACCGGCAATATGGGCCCGATATTTGCTCCTTTTGTCGGATAGAAATAGGGGCAAATATTGGCACCTTATTATTGTGCTTTATGGCCTCAAATCTGGGCCCATTTTTTTGTCATGTTTATTGGCCCACAAAGGTGCACATTTTAGCAGCCCATAATTCATTTCTTCAAAGGGCCCAGTTATTGAACTTTATTTTCATACAATCTGGGCAACAATGGAGTGCCACTATCTGTTTGAAATATGGGCGTAAAAAAGGGTAGCCCATAAATGTACCCTTATTTACAACATTTATATCTAAAAAAGGGCTCCCTTTTATTTCTGAACCCGCCTAGTGAATACTAGGATGCTGGAATGGACTGTTCATGCAGAGGATCATTTCATTTGACAGAATTCTCCTCTGCACATGATGGCCTCTTCACCAAAAATCTACACCAAACTCCATGCATGGCCCCGACATTGAGATAGCCAATTTATTTGACTACTTTCCGCCTGGGAAAAAAATTAAATTTGATAGATAAAAATTTCCTTTTTTTGGCCCATTTTGTTACGTGTCCGGCAACCCTTGTAACATGTAACACAGAGCCCATAAGTCCGTGTCCGTGGGGGTCCGTAACACGTAACAAGACTTAAGGTCTAATCACTACAGTACCTTACCTGAAATTATAGCAAAGATATAGCTTGCAGCCAAAATTGCTAAAAGCCCCTCAAGTTAGAGTGAGCCCCCCGCTCCGGGCAATTATAGGTGACCTACCTACCTACCGTGGGAATAACCGCCCATTCCTGCGCGTCTGATTCAAGCCATGTGATTGAAAAACTTCTCTTATGTTCGCCAACGCGCTCCGCCGTCAAGCTCTGTCTGCTGTGGTGGCGTTGGGTGGGCGGCGTGTGTCGAGCGTCATTGCCTGTCGTTGGGTCAAAGATGTCTCTTCGTTGCGACTGTTGTCAACGACACCCGTTTGGAAGGAAAGCGCGCCCATCGCCCCCAGGACTTCGCAACACCCGCCTAGCAGGCAGGTTTATATTGGAAACCTCCCGTATGAGGCGAACGAACACGATGTGCGGCAGGCGCTCGAGGCGTACGGTCATTTAGAGTCCATTCGACTTAGTTCGTCGTAAACCTTCTTCTCCCATTTGCTCTCTGACGCTGGTGCAAGTCCTTAACCCCGACGGCTCCAGCCGAGGATTCGGCTATGCCTTCTTCTCAACTCTCGAAGAGGCCATTGCGGCATTCAACTCGGACATAAAAATCTTCAACCGTCTCATGCGCCTCGATTACACCATGCCTCGACCCCAATACAGCTCCGGAATGGCCGCTGCAAGCCGCCCGCCCACTTCCCCTTCCAATGTTCTCTACGTCGGCAATCTCCCCTTCGGAACCGACGAGGCAGAACTCCGCGAAAAATTCGCGCCCTTTGGACCAATCCGTAGCATGCGGCTGGCGGTAGAGCCTAGCGGTACATTCCGTGGCTTCGGACACATAGAGTTTGAGCGCGAAGACGACGCAGTATCTGCCTACGAGAGCTACGCCGAAGAACCACTCTACATGCTCGACCGCAACGTGCGAATTGACTACGCCGCCAGCCGCTCACCCGGCAAAGGTCACCCCTCCTCAAGTCTCTACTTCTTCGACTTCCGCGGTGACGGCCTCGCGCTACGCAGTTGTTTGCGCGCCTTCGAAAGCGATATCCTCCGCACACACTTCTTGCGAAGCCGCATAACCGGGGAGCTTACTGCTACCGGCTTCGTGGAGTTCCGCTCTGTGGAGGCGGCGACGTCGGCGCTAGAAAAGTACAACGGACAGACGACACAGTTTGGCCCGCTCAACTTGGAGTTCGCTCAAAGCTCCCCTCGAACGTCGCCCGATTCGTCGGTTGGCTCCGCCGCATCCATGCGAGCCCAGGCAGGAGAGCGTGTCCGTGCTACTGCAGCAGGGGGGTACAGCAACAGCGACTTTTAACTTACTTGTTCCTTTCACTACCCTATAAAAATTGCCCCAACTCGATATTCACTGCCATGGCTCGTCCGATCTGTCTCCAGCGTTGTTGCATCTCTGAATCGCAATCTCGTCCAATTTTACATCCAGTACATTTTTATTCCGAAGGTCTATCGAAAACCAGAAGACGGCTGTGGTCCGCTCGCCGAGGGCGACGGAGCACCATACTGATATGCCGGATACGTCGTTGGAGGAGGAGGAGGAGGGAAAACACCTTGTTGCTGAGGCGGGGACTGGTATGGCGTCGTCTGAGGTGGTGAAAAGGGTGGGCTGTGGTAAGGTGCTGTTGGTGGCGGAGAAGTTGTTGGGGGCTGCGACGTTGCGAACATCCCCAAGTTCGCATACGGATCCTGCGCAGGAGCAGGGGGAGGTGTGGCGTATGCGGGCAGCGTAAAATGTGTAGTCTGCCTTTGGGGTGGGGGAGGCAAGCTCTGTTGTGGCAGAGGAGGCGGGGGCGGGGGCGTTTGCTGATAATACGACTGCCCGTATTGGACAGGCTGGGGAGGGTACGGCTGAGATTGTAAAGGTGGTGGGGGGAAACTGAGTGGGTTCGATTGCCATTGGGGTGGCGGCGACGGACCGACGCTGAGACCAGAGAGACCGGACTCTAAACCAGTCGAAGTTGGCGGCGGTTTAGGGGCAAGTGGAGGTGGTCCTGCTTGCGTGAAGTTGCTTTCGCCATCCAACTTGGCTAGTAGTGCGTCGCGCTCAGCAACGCGGCCGCCGACAAACGCTTTCACGTTCCGTCGCAGCTTGGCGGTAAGCTCAGTCAGCTCTGTGTAAAACTGCAAGCCCTTGCTGTGCACAGCGACTGAGAAACTTCCTGATGGGGTCGAGAAAGAACGTACGCAAGTCCGTCTCGAACTTCCTCGTAACCTTCCCGGGCGCGGTTGAGTCTCTGTACACCCTCTTTGCGCCGCTTCTCCTTTTCTTCCCACTTGCGAGTGGAGCTCCTCGAGTCGGTAAAGTTCTTGAGAGATTTCCAACGCGCCGAAATGTCTTGAAGAGCGGCCTCTTGGTGATGAATCGTAGCAGCGATGCGTTGCTGATACGGCCTGAACTTTTCTAGTTCAGCCGCGAAAAGCGTCGGCTCGACTCCCGTGTTACGGCGGTTCAGCAGAAGCAAATGAGAAACGTCGTCAGTTTGAATCTGTGTAGAAATGAGACAGAAGCCAAGTCGAAAAGCTGGCAGACCTTTTCTTTGAGATCCTTCAAAACCTGATTCCGCTCTTTCTCGATCTTCCTCAACGCTCCCAGTCGCTCCTCAAATTCCTTGAGAAGACTGGTGATCTTGTCCTTCTCTTCCTTCTCTGCGGCTTCGACTTCATCTCCAAGATCCAGCAAACTCATGCGATTGTCTGCTTTCGAGCTTGAAAAATATGATTCGAGCTGGTTGGTCGCAAGCGCCTCCACATCCGCGCGAACGCTCTCCCAGAGGGCCTGAACCTGCTGATCGCTGCGTGCTGCTTCTTCCATTGCGGAGACATGCGCCTTCAAGTCTTGACGCAACGTCTTATTCAGTCCCGCGCTGGGTTGTTGGGACCACTTATGGTCATAGCGCACGCGCATCGCTTCACAATCTCTGCTCTCCGCATCCAACTCCTTCGTGATTCCCGCTGCAGGATCAAGCTCAGCTTGCAAGGCGCTTTTGAGCTTCGCGAGCTGCGAAAAAAGAGACGCGACACTCTCCCGACTCTCGATGGACACAATACCGGTTGCCCAACGGGCGACCTCTGGCGGAATGCTCGAGTCAGAGCCGGTTTCTTCAGACATTCGACGCAGGCGTTCAAGGCCTTGCGTGACTTGAAGACCGTCCAAAAAGCTCTTGGATTCTCCATCGGCGATCTCGGCACGCTCAACTTCGCTGCGGACAAGCTTCGCTTTCTCCTCCGAGTAGACGGACGCGCTCTCGTGAACAGAGAGAGGCACGAGACGGCCGAAGATATCAGCACCGATAGTCTTTTGGACCTCGGGCGTGCCGTAGACCTCTTGGATGGGGATTGGGGTAGCGAGCGCAACCGCCGTCTTGGTCTCGATTGCCGGAAGGGCATCCGCGGAGGGTAAAATCGCATTGTAAATCAGATCGTTCTCGCGGCTAGCAGCAGTGCGTCGGTCGGTAACGAGCGCAAGATGCGATTTGGCCAGCGCGAGCATCGACGATCCAGCATCGGCTGGAAAAGTCGACGAGGAAGGCGAAGTTGCCGTCGCAGGCGTGAATGTGGGATTGAAAGATGAACATAGTCGGAGGGCCTCCTTGGCGAGTGATTCGGCAAGGTTGAAGCGAGCAAGAGCGTCTCCATACGTGCCTGCGTCGGTATCGGCGATAGCGCGATGGTACTGGGCTTGGGAAGTCAAGTACTTGGACTTGATCTGAGGCCCCGAAGTCATTTGACATCCACGGCAAGAAAATGCAACGCACCTGTATCAATGTCACCCAGTTCTTGTCGAGGATGCTCTGGCCCTGGAACTCTTTGACCTCTTCCGCCAAGCTCGTGTACATCGTCGCAGCCTGTGACGCGATCTTGGACACGAGCCCGCTTCCCTTCTTCTCCTCGACACACTTCTCCCAGAATACTTCGGTTGCCTGCGCGAGGATGAGGTTGACGAGGAACTTGATAACTTCCTTGCTGAGGTCCTTGGAAGGCGCGTGGAGGAAATTTTCGTTAATGTAGGTCAACATGCCGGCGCAGGTACGAAAGTAGTAGAAGGAACGCTTGAGGCCTTCGGGGGAGGAGCGGTTCTGAGAAGTGGCGATGGCCGAGTGCGTGGATGCGATTTGGAAGAGTATAGAGGCTTTCTCGTACGCAATGGACGTTTGGGTGGTCAACTTGTGCGTGAAGGCATCGTGCCACGGGAATGTAACGCGAATCTCTGAGAAGCGCAGTTCCAGCAGCTCGAGCTGGCCAAAATACTTGTACAGTAGATCGCGAGCCGTCATGTCGCTCCCAGCGCCACGGACAGCATCCTGACGACAACGCTGAAGCGCGGCGCACTCGGCTGTGTAGTTGTCGGGATTCTCGCCGTAGGACTGCGGGTATGGGATGAGTGCAGTCCCGACATGGGATGAATGACCTGCCTGGGCTATCAGGGTTCGAATGGGTGTTGACCAGTCTATGTCGTCTGTCGTCTTGCGCGGCAGAGAAATGAGTGGGGATTGAGACATGGTGACGGCCTTGCGCAAGCCAGTATCGGCATCAACGATGGATTCCACCACCACCATCTACATTCAGCACCAACCAGAACACGGCCCCGACGCGGCCAAAGACGATGCTCCGGATACCCCTCTGCTCATACTCGACGCGTACAATACTGCATGGACGCGTTGTTTCCAACGCATAAAGGTTTGCTCTTTCTTTATTCTGCATTCCCCTCCAACGCGTCTTCCAGTCCATAATCGCAGATATATACCAACCTGTCGCATCCGAAATCGTAGACACGCTGGAAACTATCGACTTCAGCCTGCTGCAAGGTCTTCCGTCTCCCGAACTGCCAGTAATCACAATCTCCGGTCCGTTAACCAACCTGCATTGGATTCAAATTGAGGTTCATAGACCTCTCTGGAGGCTCGGTCTTTCTCGATATTCTTACGACGCGTGTGGACTCCAGGGATTTTCTGGTCACCCACCTCTATCCCACAGAAGCTTCATCAATCGCGACCGCACTCAAGAATATTATCAATGGGTTTGTCGAGGGCAGTGGAGGTTTGGCCTCTACTTGGTGCTCGACAAGGTACTCACTGAACACAGACCTTCCCAAACGGAAAGCAGGAGCGTTGGCCGCTTTTGACTTGTCTCTGCTGCAGGCTTGGTTCGAAGACGCGGGCCAAGGTTGGCTCCCTCTTGGCTCCAATATACATTCTCAAGTACTCAGGCCATCGCCTGGTCGTCTTTCTACACGACTTTGAACAATTCGACCAACACGTTATGCAGGATGTTTTCTACGCATTCCAGTATGCCAATGTTCTCATCCCGGGTGCATACTCAACGATCGTAGTCGCCGACTTCCGAGGCTTCCCCTCGCCTTCGTCCTCTTACTCTCCACTCCCTTAGCTCCCAGCTATCTACAAACGATGCTCCCAAGATCCATTCTCTCGTACTTGCGACCACAGCATTTCTCTGTTCCAGGAGGCAAGCCAGTTCTTGACTCGGTTCTATTTGGGGTTCGCTCTTTCACGGCTATGGAGATAGTCTAACGGCTCATCTAGACCTTCTTCGATCCCACATTCGACTTGACGCCAATTCCTGGACCCGCCCTGCTAGATTTGGTGGAAGAGTATTATCAGACGCACCATACCTCCGTTGATACTCTTCTGAACTTGCTCCAAGTTGTCCCATTATTGCTCCGCGACGACACATTACTAATCTCTTCTTCCAGGTCGCATATTTCGAGCACTTTCGAGCTGACCAGTGCAGTGTTCTGATGCATGAGACCCCACCCTTTGTCGGTGCAGGTGGTCTACGTTTTGCACAGGCGCTTCTCGAGAGAATCAACCTCGGAAAGACACCAAAGAAACAAAAGGATGACTGGCGCAGGCTGTCTTCCTCGACGTCCGCTCTTGTTCATTACATCGATTCCATCCGCGCCACGTTCATCCAACATGCGAAGCGCACCAAACTCGGCTTTGCTCTTTTACGCATCGTCGTGGACTGTGTGGTGCAGAACGGGAGACGTGTTAAATTGGTGGAGAAATGGCGCGGTGCCGCCAGAATCTGTAGAGCAGCCGATTCCGGAGAAGGAGTAAACGGACTTGCAACCGCGTTGAGGTATGCGCCTTTTCATCCAGAACCCTCTGACTTGAAATGTCAGGGAATTGGACCATTCACAACTCCAAGATCTCGCCAAAAGACTGCACGATTATTTTGAATTTGCACCACTGGAGTTTAGACAGGCGCAGGTGGCACTTCGAAGTAAAATCCTCTCGTTGCGCAGCGCTCCTGAACGCAGCGAAGAGCACATTGCTGATGCTCTCGAGGCAATAATTGGGTATCTGACATTCGCCTTATCGTCGAATTGCTTCACCGATCGCCAACAGAGACCTCTTGAAGCCGTTTCGAGATGCGACACCAATTTGGGACCTATGGTACACCGGCGGAGAAACTTTTTCTTTCGATGTAGGGTCTCCACAGTATCGAAAAGTCCAGGAACACTCAAATCCGCCAGCTCATAAATCCTGCGTTCCGCTCCTCTGTCGTCGCCGGACTAGCCTTCCCCCATGCCTTTACGAGCTGGCCTCCCTTGGCGACGGACCCCGCTTCCGATGAGGACGACATCCAAACGCTCCCCGACACAAGCATCCTCTTCCGAGGTTACCTCAAGGCAGGAAAGATGATCAACGTCTACGACTGGTTCGACTCTTTCCGCGTTGTCCTCGAGGCGCAACGCGACGCGCAAAACCTGAGAGACAATCCAGTCAAGCGGAGCGGAAAAAGGCAAGGCTGCGGCTCAACAAAAACAAAGGGAGTCAGATGATGAAGAAAGATGGCGGTTGGCTGTCCAGGCGCGGTTCGTTCGGGCTCTACATGAGCTCGACGCAGTCGGCTTCATACGACATACCAGTCGAGGAGGCGGCGGCAGGAAGGGCGAGTTTGTGATGAAGAATGTGCTCGGTTTAGTTGAATGAAACACGTTCATATACGCATTATCTAGTCGAGTAAGATTTGTTCATGTATCCTTACCGCAACCTTATTCATCTCATCGTTCCAAAGCTGTCCGCCGCTCGTCATTGCGTTGTCTGTCAAAGCAAATGGGACGCCTCCGTCGCCGCCAATGGAAACGCCCGGCACCAACGGTAACTCTCCCAGGACAGGTATCTCGAGGCGGCTCGCGACCTCGTGAAAGGACTCGGTCGGACCAAAGAGACGATGAGGTGTTTGGCACGAAGAACACACAAAGCTAGCAAGGTTGAGAACCAGCCCGGTAATCTGTAACATTGAGTTGGATATCCAGGTAATAAGAGGAGACTTACCGGTACACTAAGCTTCCTCAGCATCGCAATACCTTTGCGAACGTCGGCCAGGGCAACATCCTGGGGTGTTGAAACGATGACGGCGCCGTCAACGTGAACGAGCTGTCCCAGAGACAGTGGAACGTCGCCAGTACCTGGCGGAAGGTCGAGAACAAGAGCATCAAGGGGCGGGAGGCGGTTATCGGTCGTGCCCGTACTCGACCAATCGACATCGAAAAGCAGCTGCTGGACGGCCTTTTTGAACCATGAGGCCGCGCCACACAACAGGTGTATCGTGCGTCGAGTCTGATTGAGGTGCGCGTGGAAGCAGAAAGCCCATGGACATGGCCGGCAATCCGTGGTTAACGAGAGGGACGAGGGCGCCATCTGGGCGAATTTTTAGACGAGGATACTTGAAGGGATGGATTGACTTGAAGTTAGAAGCGGCTCTTGGCTATGTTGGAGGCCCATGAGGGTAGGTATCGAGGGGCCGAAGATGTCCAAGTCGAGGATACCGACGCGTAGTTTGCGAGCCGCCAAGGCAAAGGCGAGATTTAACGCGACTGTGCTCTTTCCGACGCCGCCCTTGCCGCTAGCGACAGCGAGGACGCGTTTCACGTTTGGGATTTGGCGTTTCTGGACAGTGGAGGACTTGCGGGGCATCTGAGGCAGGCCAAGTGGCAGCCCAAGTGGATTCTGGTGGCGGAGGCATCGAGTAACCCGCATTTGGGTTCCCACGTGCTGCAATTTTTCTATCTCTCACCACAAATGGCATTCGGCGAACGAGGCGGCAGAGGCGGGTTTTCCAGTCGTGGCGGAAGAGGGGGCGGAGATAGAGGCGGCCGTGGCGGCTTCCGTGGAGGGGCTGCACGGGGAGGCTCGCGAGGTACGCCTTTTCCTTTGCAAACAGAAAAAGCGCATTTAGCATTGCTCAAGGCGGCCCCCCGCGTGGAGGCGCAGGAGGACGAGGCCGTGGCTCCGGAGGGCGAGGCATGTCCATGTTTTTCTGTCTTTTCAATCCGTCTTTACGCTCGTAGGTGCACCGCGAGGGCGCGGAGGCAGGGGCGGCGCGCGTGGCGGAGCAAAGGGCGGTTCAAATACCGTGTTGGAACCTCACAGACACCCGGGAGTCTTCATTGCAAAAGGCAAGGAGCACATGCTGGTCACCAAGAACCTCGTCCCCGGCGAATCGGTCTACGGCGAAAAGCGCATCTCTATCGACGGCGGCGTCGACGGAACCAAAATCGAATATCGCGTCTGGAACCCCTTCCGAAGCAAGCTTGCTGCTGGCATTCTCAGTGGTCTCGACAACATATTCATTCACCCTGGAAAAAAAGTTTTATATCTCGGGGCAGCTAGTGGGACCAGTGTCAGCCATGTCGCCGACATTGTGGGTCCGGTGCGTGTTCATATCCACGATCCCATTCGTCGCTCATGGCGCGCAGGAAGGAGTCGTCTATGCTGTCGAATTCTCGCCGCGTTCCGGCCGAGACCTCATTGGCATGGCTAAAAAGCGTACAAACGTTATCCGTACGTTCAGCAACATCCGCTAAAACGCCTTCTAATGTCGTCTAGCCATCGTTGAGGACGCGCGTCTACCCAACAAATACCGCATGCTCATCTCAACCGTCGATGTGATCTTTGCGGACGTCGCGCAGCCAGACCAGGCGCGCATCGTCATCCGCAACGCGGAGAGCTTCCTCCGCGATAACGGCCACGTCGTTATCTCCATAAAAGCGAGCTGTATCGACTCGACTGCCCCTCCGGATGTCATTTTCGCGGCGGAGCTCCAGACGCTGAAAGAAGGGCGCTTCAAACCGATAGAGCAGGTCACCTTGGAGCCATACGAGCGAGACCACGCAATGGTGTCGGCTCAGTACCGGCGTCACCAGACTTAGCTAGCCTTTTCTTTATCTTTTGTGTAGTTGTAGATTTTCTGTTTCAACCGTGACTTGAAATTGTTTCGACCGCCACCATGAAGATAAAGGTCCTCCAACACGACCAAGCGGCTCACCTCCCCCAACGCCCGGGCGACCCTACGCCCATGTCGCGAAACCTCAACCCGCTAATGCATCCTTTTGCCCGGGCCCGCGAACGCACACGCGCTCTCAATGCTGCAAAAATGGATAGAATGTTCGCAAAACCGTTCATCGCTAGTCTCGAGGGTCATATCGGGCCTGTGGAATGCATGGCGAAGCAGCCCGGAGATCTTGCGACAGTCGCAAGCGGCAGCTGGGACGGAGGTGCGTCGCCGAAAACTCTGTACCACTGCTTCCTCATAATCCTAAAGGTATCGTGGTCCACCATCTTGCGCGCCGGGCAAATCTACTGCACCTTCCACAAGCACACAAGAAGAATAAGAAGGTGTCAGGCTTGTGTTTTGCACGGGACGGGCGGTTGTTTAGCTGCAGCACGGATTGCACCGTCAAGCTATGGAGTATGCAAAGCTCAGAGAAACCATTATCAGTTTTCACTGGAAAAACGCCTTTAAAGTGCGTGTTTGAGCCCATTCTACGCCCTGGCTAATTCGTAGTTCCATCGACCACCATGCCTCCAACTCACAATTCGTTACTGCCTCGAATCTGGTACAGCTCTGGGACGAAAACAAGTGCGTTGTGGTAGCATCGTTCATGATTGGTGCTCATTCGCGTCCAGGAGTCTACCCATAGCAAACCTCACCTTCCCGACCTCCACCGAAACCATAACCTCCGTTCGATTCAACCTGGCCGAAACATCCATGATTGCCAGCGTTGGTTCCGACCGCACATTCACAATATACGATATCCGAACCGGCAAGGCAGAGCGGAGAGTGGTTATGAACATGAGCAGCAACGCCCTCTCATGGTCCCCGACCTTCCCGACCACCGTGCTGCTCGCATCGGAAGACCACAACCTCTATACTTTCGATGTCCGAAATTTGGCCAAGCCAACGCTCATATACAAAGGCCATGTCGCCGCGGTCATGTCTTGCGATTGGGCACCGACTGGACTCGAGTTTGTTAGTGGTGGCTGGGACCGGACGGTCAGGATATGGAAGGAGGGGCAAGGACACGGGTCGGAGGTGTATCATACGAAGCGGATGCAAAGGTGCATTGTTCTATTCCTCTGCTGGTTCGCTCATAACCTCTCCTGTTCAGAGTTTCCTCTGCACTGTTCACCTCCGACGCACGATTCGTATTGTCGGGTTCCGACGATGGTAATGTGCGGATCTGGAAAGCCAAGGCGTCGGAGCGGCTGGGGATTGTCACGGGTCGCGAGCGTGCTGCTATCGAATATCGCGACGCGCTCAAGGAAAAGTGGAAAGCGGACAATCAGGTCGGGAGGATTGTGCGGAATCGCCACGTCCCCAAGGCCGTACACCAAGCTGGCAAGCTCAAACGTACGATGCTGGATGCCCAACGCGTCAAGGAGGAGCGGAGGCGGAAACATACGCGCGCCGGGGAGTCCAAACCAAAAGCAGAACGCAACAAGCTTGTTGTGGCCGAGCAGACATAGTTTACGGTGCGCTACACGAAGGTATTACATCGTTAGGGCCCAATATGTTTTTTCGTCAACGAACAGCTATCGTCGTATCAGCTGGTGCCGCCCCCATGCGAGATATTGCGGTCCCAAGGCCCGAAGTCCGAAGATGTAACCCGCGGGTTTTATCGATCACGGTCTGGTACACAGGCGCAGCAGGCCGGAATATTTCGATAACATTCTGGAGCGAGTTCGTTGAGACGAGTACACTCCAGGTGTGGGCGAACTCACTTTGTCCAAGTCGATCTTGGCGTCTGCACCCATGCGCGATTCGCGGATGAGATTGACGATCCATTTCTCTCCCTCGTCGGCAGAGAGGTTGAGACGCTGCGAGAGATCGCGAATGTCGATTTTCTGGTGTGTCCGACAGTAGGCTTCGCTAATGAGGTAGCGAGCATTGTCTAGGAAGTCGACGGCGAATTCGCTGAGGAAAAAGTCGTCGCCGAGCACCTGCTCCGCAAGACTGAGCTGTTGCTGGGCGGCTTCAAAGTCAAACTCGAGGTAAAGTTCCTTGAGGAACGACGTGACGGGGTCCTGGTACTGGTACTCCTCCATTTGCACGACCTTGATGACTTCCCGGAGGGCAGAGCGAACGCGGGTGGAGGCGCCAGCGGGCGGAGAGCGCGAGAGGACTGCTGCTGCGGCAAGATACCGCAAAATCCATGGGCATGCAGTTTGTATGGTGTTCAAGTACACGGGGGACAGGAACGTTTCAAGGAGGAGTGTGCGGCCGGACGGATGATTGAAGTAGACGAAAAGGGACCAGTGAAGGAGCCATGTGCGCGAGTGCAGTTGGTTTATGGCGGGTCCGGGAACAGCACGCGAATCGATTGACTCTCTGAGAGTATCGAGCTCCTGCAACGCAGCGTCCCATTTTCCTGATAGAATGTCGGACGCGAGTTTGCCCCATTGTGCGGACGTGTTGAGATCTACGTCGGTGGACAGGACGCGAAAATGGTAGAGGTAGTCGGCGGCTCCGCTGTAGTTTCTGTACAAGTGTTTAGATGTGAGGGAAGAAATTCGTGCACAAAGCGGACCCGTATGAGTACTGGAACTGGCCGAAATGGTACAGGGCCGTTATTTGGTCGAGGGTGAGCTACCGATGCGATGAGTGTTTTGACAAGGCGGCGAGAGATCGTGTACGTTGTAGTTGTCCTTCAGGTACTGCAGGTTGTGTTCCTTGTCCTGTCTCAGAGCCTGCGCC
This sequence comes from Mycena kentingensis (nom. inval.), assembly GCA_014461125.1. Taxonomy (NCBI): domain Eukaryota; kingdom Fungi; phylum Basidiomycota; class Agaricomycetes; order Agaricales; family Mycenaceae; genus Mycena; species Mycena kentingensis (nom. inval.). The sequence continues at coordinate 1,325,381 of JACAZG010000005.1, read as the reverse complement.
ACGTCCGGGTTCTCGATAACGTCGAGCACGGCCTGCGCCTCTTCCTGAAGCCGCTGATGCGTCAATAGCGTGTTACGGCGCTTTTCCTCGAACTCTGGGTACAAGATGAGATGAGGTCGTGGAGATGCAGTAAAACGACCTTGAGGAACATCTTGGCCAGGGTTTAGTTGCTGGAAGAGGTTGGCGGCGTAATCGAGCATGTTTGTGCCTTTCGCTAGCTCATACTGGGCCAACTGGATGTCCTTGAGGGCGAAGAGACCCGGGGTTTCGCAGAGATGGACGAGCAGGGGGAAACTAAGATGCCTGTCGATGTAGGGCATTATTCTGCGTGTAAGGTCGTGTTCAGCGGCCATGGTGGTCGGGAGAGACGAGTGTTGCTGCGTCACGATCGGCTTTTTCCTTTTACTTGAATGGACCGCCAAACTAAACGGCGCAAGACTACCGACAGCACAGCAGACTCGGTCAAGAAACATTCCAGCCTACCAAAATCTCTCCGCGATAAACACACGTCCCACCAGGATGGCTTCGCACACATCGCCAACAAAAAACTGCGCACCCGTCTCAACCGCACCGCCGCACAAGCTGCGCGGTCCAAAGACCTTCTGCAGGATGCGGAAATGCTTCTTGTAGGAGACGAGGGGCTTATGGAGGCTGAGGGAGAGCTGGAGCGAACATGGAGGGTGTCCCAATCCGAGATCGAAGCTGGCGCCGGCCAGGAAGCTGCTCGCGGGCGAAGAGAGTGGAAACTCGATGGAGGGCCGTATCGTTCAAGATATACGAGAAATGGTCGACATTTGGCTATCGTTGGGAGCGCAGGGCACGCCGCAACCTTTGACTGGATTACGGGAACGCTGCATACCGAACTGCAGCTCCAGGAGACGTGCAGGGACATAACGTGCGTTGCCCGCTGCTGTACCGCAATCCTCCCTGAATTCTTCTTTACAGATTCCTGCATGACCACTCCCATTTCGCCATTGCGCAAAAGAAATATGTCTACATCTACGACCGCGACGGCGTTGAGCTACATTGTCTCAAGTCGCACATCGAACCGACGCGACTAGAGTTCCTGCCCTACCATTGGCTTCTCGCTAGTGTGGTGAGCAATCTCTCACCGCGTCAATCTACCTCTGACACGGCTCAGGGAAATGCAGGATATCTTAAGTATCAAGACACCTCCACCGGCCAGCTGCTCGTAGAACATCGAACGAAGCTCGGGGCATGCAATGCTATGACCCAGAACCTACACAACGCCGTCATTCACCTCGGGCACCAAAACGGCGTCGTAACATTATGGACGCCCAATCTACCTCATCCTGCAGTCCAAATTCTTTCTCATCTGGGCCCTGTCTGCAGCGTCGCTGTTGACCCGAGCACTGGCGGTCGATATATGGCCACAGCTGGACGGGACAGTACCGTCAAAGTTTGGGATTGCAGAAACTGGAAGGGCGCCGTACGAGAGTGGACGACTCGAAGCGGCCCAGCTGAACTTGAATGGAGCGCACGAGGAGCGCTTGCTGTTGCTAGTGGCGGGTCTGCACTTGTAGGTACTTCTCAAGTTACTTGACCCTTCCTCACAAGGCCGCAGATCTATGCCGCACCCGCTATACAGCAGCCAGTGCACAATAACATGCAACCGCCCTTGTACATGACCCATCCAATCCCACATAGGCCGCTTGTTTCCGCTCGCTTCGCGCCATTCCAGGACGTACTTACGGTCGGGCACGCTGACGGGCTTTCGAGCATCCTTGTTCCTGGTGTTGGAGAGCCCAACTTTGACTCGACTGAGGCCGATCCTTTCGAAAACCGCAAGGCGCGGCGCGAGAAGGAGGTCAAGGCCCTCCTCGACAAGATCCAACCGGACATGATAACTCTCGACCCCGAGTTTATTGGAACGCTCGTACGCACAAACCCAACGACGACGACGCTGGACGGAAAACCTGTAGAGACCGTCTCTTTTGCCCGTTTACCGCGATTGGAGAGGCTGCGAGTGCAAGGTAAAGCGGACGAGACGGAGGTGGTGGACCCGGACGACTTTGCTCCAGATGGGACGAAGCGGACGGCGGAAGAAAAGGAACGCAAAAGGATGAAGGGCAAAGGCAAGAGTTTGAAGCGTTATTTGCGCAAGCAGCGTAAGAACGTGATTGACCCCACCGCGGTGGCGATCCGGGCGAAGCTAGACAAGCAGCGGGAGGAGAAGAGAGCCAAGCTGCAGGAGTTAAAAGAGGGTGTTGTCGACAAGAAGCCCTCCGCTTTGGACAGATTCAAGTAGTAGATCTAAGCGAATGTCGGAGTTTGATCCCTTTCGCAATTCCATCCAACCTACCGCGGCCTACCGTCCGGAGCGACTTGGAGACGATGGAAGTTGGGCGAAGCGCAGGAGGCTCTGCCAGGAGCGGTGGGCAAGCGGTGGGTGTCCACCATCAGCACTCGCTGCTCGTTGCTCGATTCCCTCACTCATACGCCCTTCCGCCCATAGCCGCGCTGCTTGCGTTCAACCACTCGGAAACGCCACTCTACGGCGCCTTTGTACTAGCACGAGGCATATCGTCCACACCGATTGGCCGCTCCTGCATTGAAGCGCAAAGCAAACGCCTCTTCTCCATCCAGTCGTCTTTGCAAACAATTCTCTGGTAGGTTTATATGCGCCTCGTGTGGCCGTTCTCTTTGCTGGTTTTCTCGCAGCTGAATTGTCCCTGGTCGCCGTCCTGCAGAGTGTTGTTGCAGTCTCTGACTTGCTCCATCATCCTCTATTTCACCCATGGCGCTCGTCAAGCTGGAGGAATCCCCTGCGGACCCTCCGCAATCACAACGTGCCGACGATTTCGATGGGGGAGTGGCTGGGGGTGTCCAGGCCGTCGTGTCCAAGGTCGAGGAAGGGTTGGAATTGGTCAAGGCGGAGGTGGAGAGCGAAGCTAGCATGCTGCCGACTGGTTCAGGCGCCGAGGAGGACACGAAAAGCGTCGCCGCTCCCGTTCAAGTGCCCTTGTGGGACGATGAGGGCGAGGACGAGGTCATTTCGGAGGACGAGCCAGAACCTTCTCCAACGCGCGACTCGACGCCAGCCACGGCGTCGCGGATGTCCAACTCGCACTCCCGCTCAGCAACACCGCCATCTGGGGCGTCCAATGCTCATGGATCCAAGAAGAAGAAGAAGGCCGCGCCCGTTCAGCTCATCGGCGACCTGCCCATAGCACGAGACGCCGCTCTGGCCACTTTCACCGAGCTCGGCGCAAACAACTACCAGAACAAGTCCTTAGGACGCTCCCGGGAGGCCCTTGAAGGAATGTCATGCGAGTGCGCGTTCACCTCGAGTACGTGTCTCACTTCCAGTCTGGTAGCTACTTGTAGTCTAGACTAACGGGCGCGAACCGCAGCGTTCAAACTCGGAGGGCCGTCATGTGGACCACACGACAACTGCATTAATCGCCTCACGCTCATCGAGTGTCTCGACGACTGTCGGGGCCGAGGACAGTGCCAGAACCAGCGGTGAGCCCATCACCTAGGAGGAACGCATGACGATACTCATCCCTTGGGCAGCTTCCAGCGCAAGCAATACGCCTCTATCGAAATCGTTCAGACAGAGAAGAAAGGGTTTGGCTTGCGAGCAGAGGAAGATATCCCAAAGTGCGTCTTTTTTTTCGGTTGCTGCGCACGCGATGCTAAGCCATCCATAGGGACGGCTTCATCTACGAATATGTTGGCGATGTAGTCAACCCAGTCTCGTTCAAGAAGCGCATGCGAGACTACGCCGACGAGGGAATCGAACACTTCTACTTCATGATGCTGCAACGGGACGAGTTCATCGACGCAACCAAGGCAGGCGGAATTGGACGGTTCGCAAACCACAGCTGCAACCCCAATTGTTACGTTGCGAAATGGACGATTGGCCAGTTTGTGCGCATGGGCATCTTTGCGAAAAGGAACATCCAGAAGAACGAGGAGCTGACATTCAATTACAATGTGGACCGATATGGGTACGCGTGTTTTCATGTTTTACGTCGTATATTGACAAAACGTTAGGTTCAAAGCTCAAGAGTGCTTCTGTGGGGAGCCCAATTGCGTTGGATACCTTGGCGGCAAGACCCAAACGGACATTGCAGCGGTTGACGACCTCTACCTGGACGGTATGGTTGCCAGGTTCCAGCTACATATGATTAAAACTGCCATAGCTCTCGGTATCACTGATGAGGACGACCTCATCGCCCTCAAAGGGAACAAGAAGAAGAAAGGGAAGAAGATTGACGATCCGGACTTTAAGGTACTGTGAGCAGCTAACAAAATATTCTCCATTAACGGTCTGGCAGCCTAACCTTACCGCTATCACTACCCCCCAAGTTCCCAAGATCATCAACGCGCTTAAGCAGACCTCAAGTCGCGCGATCCTCGTCAAGCTGCTAACACGGTTCAGTGTAGGCACTCTTCTCCAGCATGCAACCATCTTTTTGACCGTCGCGTTAGTTGACCACTGAAGAGGGCACCCTTCGCGAAATGCTGCGACTACGCTGTATGACTCTCATGAAGCAGTTGTTGGACGACCATTACCCGAAGAACATGGATATTGTTGGATCGGTTCGGCTACTACTCGCCATGAACGCACCACTGATTCTTGTAGATTATTGGCATCCTGCGACCATGGCCACTGACGACGCGGAACAAGGTTGAGATGTGTCAAATCAACGAGAGCGTACAAAGGATCGCCGACGAGGTTGAAGACGAACAGTTGAAAATCGCGGCTACGGACGTACGCTCATTTGTGCTTGTCCGCGTTCGTACCTGCTAATGGCTGAATAGCTAACGTCCCATTGGGACAGCCTTCCCGTTGGCTATCGAATACCAAAACGGGCCGTGACCGGAGAGGAGAAAACGAATAATCCACTCCCGGTTGACTCGACCGAACTCGATTCATCTTACTACATCACTGCCGAGCAACCTACGAGGCGTCCGCCGCCTAGACCTCCGCGGCGCTCCTACGGCCCCGCAGCCAATCTCCATATCTTCTCCTCCGTCTCGGATACGTTTGTGCTCCCGCCGTCACCTAAACGACCGTCCCAAGCCGAAAATAAAAAGAAGGAAAACGATGTCATCGCAGCGGTGCTCGCGCAGAAGGAGGCGGAGGAGGCTGCCGCAGCAGCTGCCGCAGAGGCCGAACGCGCGAGAAGGGAGGCAAAGCGAGAGGGCAAGCTGAAGGAGAAGCGGAAGAAGTCCTCGTCCAGTAAAAAGACACAGACGCCGGAGGAGCGGGAAGCCAACAAGAACAAACGATTGTTGAAGCTTGTCGGCGCGGTGGTGGTCAAGTGCATGTCCAAGTATGGGCGCGGCCTAGAGCGTGAAAAGTTCAAGAAGTATGCGAAGGAGGCGCGTTTTCTTTTCTGCTTGCTGTCCTTTGTGTAGCTCATCGTCTGGTTAGTTGACGCAAGTAATCGCCGAGAAGGAGAAGAAATCGTCCAGCTACCGGGACAACAAGCTGGAGGCTCTTTCGGAAGAGAAGGTGGCTAAAATGAAAAAGTTCTCCAAGGTTGGTAAACGAATGGCTTGTGGATTGATTCTTAACCGATTTGCGTCAGGATTACATTGCCAAAGTTGTTCGCAAGCTGGAAAAGGACAAGACAGCGCGCAAAGACCGACCTCCATCCGCTTCTACGCCTTTGGCCTCTGCTTCAACGGTCGATACACCCAATTCGAATGAGGATGCGGATGGTGATGTGGACATGCCAGAGATGACGGTGGAAGAGGCGATGGATATGGACCCCGCGTCCGGGAGCGATGAGGATGACGAGGAGGACGAGGAGGACGATCCAGACATGGCTGCGGACGTAGGTGCTGCTGCACCATCCCAGACGGGCATGGACGATGTGGAGATGGGAGTTGCAGAACCGACTGACACTGACCGCACACCATCGGACGTGTTTCCCGTCCCTGCAGGACGGCGGCCGGACGACGAGAACTGCACTGCTCTAGACGACGGCGCACGGACATGGAGTCGAGTACCGATAAACGGTGTTCCTATGATGGCCTAGCTTATAGTGTGGTTGTATTGTGTGTATACTAACATGGGTTTGACGCAGCTCGTCGTGTTGAAGCAGCGTTTTGGACGTCCCTCTTGGGTCCCCGTTCGTGGTCTTCCAAGGCAGCTTCTAAAAGGTCGATATCCTCCTTTTTCATGCCAATGATTTCTTGTATTTTTCTTCCTGGCTTGAGTCTCTTTCAAGCCTCGTACGGAATTACTCGGAAGTCTCTGATTTTTCCCGGAACCATCGCTCCATTCATTTTGTATACCAGGTAAGATCCTGCCTTGAAGTTGGTTTGACAGACTATAGCCATTGACCCAAGGTGTTTCAACTTTGCCTTCCTGTATAAGGACTTTTCTACCCTTGTAATTTGGATTAAAACCAGATCTCCCGGTTTAAAATTGTAATTTACGTGATGGTCTTCTCATGTATTCTAGAGATTATTTGCTTGCTGCGGACAAGTGTATAGTTCTTTGTTCTTTGTTCTTTGTTTTACACTTTCATTCTTATTTGTAAAATCAGAAAATGTGGCTCGATTGGATCAATTACATCACTGATCCATTTCCAGGCTCATCAATAGGGCTATTGGGGCAAGATGGAAGACAGAGACAGGAAGCCATGGCACAATTTTCATCAGGTCGCCTCTTCATTCCTTCCACCATGTCCACCACCTAGCAGTACAAACTCCCGGCAATGTGCACTTTCGCTAAGTTAAGACTAGACCCCGTGGCGTCCGTAGACCCCACCACTCGCGCGGACCCTATCGCGATGGAGGAACTAAAGGCGTTGGTGGGGCAGCTAGGCGAATACGCCGGGTTTGTTGGCGTGGTACGTCCTCTCTTTCCATCTTTTATTTCTTATGTATCCGAGGCAGACTCCCGGCGTTCTTTGGAATCCTGATTCCCCTTACAACACGCACCGGTTCTACATAATTCATCGAGGCCCTCCGTACGAAAAGAATCCCCTGTTTGGCAACTCACCTATGTGCACCGCCGTCGCGCCAACTAGAAGCTCCGAACGCAAAGCCCTCGAACCGACGCGGAACTTCCCCTGGGCTGCAACGGAAGCCTATATGTCCATCCTGTGGAGTTTCAAAGTCAGAAGTCGGACGGCGGAGACGTTCGAGCAACCGGGCTGGGGGCTTTCTATGGACCAGATAGAGACATTCCACTGCGACGCCTGGGCGGACCAGCGCCTACACGATGCCGCGCTCTGTCGTCTCCACAATGCGAGTGGTGCAGCAGATGCCTCACCGCCTCCAGCGATGGACTCGGGTCCCGACTGGATCTCAAATGCAATCGCAGAGCACATGCTGCCAAACCTCGACAACTGCAAGATGATTACGGGCACGTTCTCACAGGACTTGTCGGATATGCACGAGCTGCCGCCCGCGTCTGCCTTGTATCGGGAGCTTGGACAAATTTACAAGTTGCGTCGCAACACTCTGCATCATGCGATTTCTGACGACCGGCAGAATAATGCAGGCAGCTCGTGCGCGCAAAGTCGACGCCCTCGAAGCGCAGATCGCTTCAGTTCGTCTACTTGACGCCGAGTACGATCGCGAGACGTGTGCGTTTTCATTTTTCCCTTTTGTTGCCATGTCATTGACCGCACAGACGCGCGCACCGAGGTGCCGTTCTTGGCCGTCCAAGCCCAGCAACCACTGGCAGTAGGCCCTCGTTTTCCCTCGCGTATTTCCCATCCCTGCGGGAATGGGGCCGGACGATGAGAACTGTGCTGTTCTAGACGACGACGCACGGACATGGAGTCGAGTAATACCGATAAACGCTGTTCCTATGATGGCCTAGTTTATAGTGTGGTTGTATTATGTGTATGCTAACATGGGTTTAACGCTCAGTTGAAGACGCGTTTTGGACGCGTCTGGGACGCGCCTGATGGTCGTGACCGCGATACACAATGTCTTGCAGACGCCAACTATTCCATTCCTCGGCGACTGTTTGGCGCTTCGGACTCGCGGATAGACCTTCCCTGTCTCGCGACGCCACTCCTCATACTCCCAGACGACCATCCATTCGCCGGTCCGACTCGAATCCATCGCCTCGCCGCGAAAATACCAGCACAGGCAAATGGGCCTCTTCCGATGCAAGAAGGTCGGCCGGTTCAGACCAGCAAGACATACTCTTCTATGACCCGCCTCCCGACTTGACGCTCGCTGGCGTCCCCATCGTTTCAAAGTCCGACCATACGACAGCGGCAACAACGTCTTCGTTCAGCCCCGCCATCCCAGCCAAGGCCTCTTTACCCACAAAATTCACTTCCCCCCCTCTCCTTCCAGGCCTTGTGCAATCTCTGCAGGAACTTTTTGGCCCGCATCCGATACCAACCCCGATACAGGCACTCAGTCTTAAATGGGTTGTCGAGCCTTGGTCTCCGAGCCAGCCTGCTGAAGCAGCTGCCGCAGTCTCGACAGATATTGAGCGAACACCGTATAAGGAGATTCTTTTCGCGGCCGAGACCGGTTCGGGCAAATCGTTGGCGTATCTTTTGCCAATGCTGCAGGCGCTCAAGCTCAGCGAACACTCGACGATATCACCTCTTTCCAAACGCGCATACGCTCCCCGCGCGCTTGTCCTTGCTCCCACGCACGAGCTCGCACGGCAAATTGCCGCGTCCGCAAAATCTCTAGTTCATGCACCGGATACGCGACTACGCGTCGTATCCGCATCCCGCGCAAATGTGCCAGTACAAGATCCTACCGTGCTGGGAAAAGGCAAACAAAATGCCTCTGCGAGCGCCATGAAAGCGTCCATGGCGTTCATCGCCGATGGCGCGTCTGGCGAGTTCCGAGTTGGCGAACGTGAAAATGAGCGCGTCGAAAAACGCGTTGACGTATTGGTTGGAACTCCAATGAAGGTCATGGAGATGGTCAGAGGGCGTGGATGGGACAGAGATGCTGGGCTTGGGCAAGAATCGGCTCCCTCTGACGAAAAACCTGAACGAGGGCCGAAACTCCGCCGCGGTAGAGATTCGTTGCCTGGCGTTGGTGTTTGGCGATCTAATCCAGAGCTGGACCTCTGCGCCATCGAGTGGGTCATTGTGGACGAAGCAGATGTCCTCTACGGTTCGTTCGAATGCTTGTTTGCCATGCTCATCTCTAATGCACGTCAGACTCCGATTTCCAGGAAACAACCAGACTACTTTTAGCGGATATCAGTGCTGCTCGCGGATTTCCAGTCCCGCTGACATCTCTACCGGTTGGATTATGGCAAAATTCTTCCTCCACCAACGTCGCAGTGGCCGACAGAACGAGCGCTTCGGTCATCGCTCCACTCAACTACCCCTTCCATCTCGTACTTACCTCCGCCACGATCCCAACGTCGCTGTCGACATATCTCAACGCATACCACCCAAAACTCTTGCGTCTCGTTTCTCCCAACGTACATCATCTTCCCAAGAATATCCGGACCGAGTACGTGAGCTGGACGGGCGGAAACAAGAATGCGGATATCGAACGACGTCTGCGGAAGGTGTGGGCCGAAGATGCCGCGCAGGGATATGGCCCACATCCCAGCAGCCTCGGGCCCATGAGCAAGGTTCTGGTATTCTGCAACCGCAACAGCAAGGTTCTCGAGCTCGGCGAGTTCCTAGACCAGAAGGGCATCAAAAACGTGCAACTGAGCTCCAAGAGCGAGAATCGTCAACGGGGAAACAACAAGCATCTCGATGGGTTCCTCAAGCTGCGCGGAATGAAAGATCCGAAGGATGGGCAGGCCGAAAGTCCGGCCATTAACGACCCAATGCATGTGCCTCATGTTCTTATAACGACGTCGCTCCTTTCACGCGGACTGGACTTTTCGACGCAGATAAAACACGTTTTCATTACAGAGGAACCGAGAAACATGATTGATTTTCTACATCGCGCAGGGCGGACGGGCCGGGGCGGAGCCAAGGGGACAGTCGTGTTGTTTGGAAAGAAAGAGGGACGCGGCAGTCTGCGAGCGAGGGCTGCCTGGAAGCGCGTCAAAGCGCTGCGTCCGCATGCATTACAATCCTAGATGTACCTCCACGTACATACTCTGACGCGCGTCCAGCACAAAGATATCGCGTGCTATAGTGGTTGGTCGTGTCATAATGTGGCAGCATGCAAAATACAGAAAGCGAATGAAAGCAATCATAAGGGTCGTAATCTCATCTTATCGAGGGTGCAGACGAGCTCGTTGGCAGCTTGGTCGCCTCTACCACGTCTCCCAGTTGTTGACTGCGTTTTTGAGCCAGATCAAGTTGTCGTTGCAGAGTTCTGCACAAAGAACGTCAGTGATATCAAGAGAAAGGGTAAAACATACTTGAGGTTGTTTTCGAGCTCCCCAACGCGCTCCTTGCCGCCCTGTCGTTCCCGCTTGACTCGCTCCTCTGCCGCCTTCAAGCGCGCCTCGTATTCCTTGACACGGGCCTCCCACTTTGCATCAGCGATGGTGCTCTTCTGGTTCATCGAAGCAACTTTCTCCTCCGTCGCCAACAACTGGTTTTGAGCGTTATTGAGTCGCCGCTCAGCATTAGCTGCGCGGGCGGTCAAGGCGCGCAGCTCCATGGAGTCTGATTGACCCGGTTTCCGGATGCCTGCGAGTTGAGCTGAAAGTTCTACATTCGTCGTCTGCTCCGGGTAAGCAAAAATCAACAAATCGACGAGAATGCACACCCTGAGCGCCTCTACTTCTCCCTCTTTCGCGACCAATTTCCGCCTCCAACCCGCCTTAGCATCCGCGAAGCCCTTGACACCAGCTTCGAACTTGTCGATCTGTTTCCAGCGCGAATCAAGTTGTTTGCGCATATCTGTGAGCTTCTCCATGAAGCGCCCCTCTGCATCTTTTGCGCGTTTATCAAAGTCGACTTGAATTTGACTTAGCGCCTTGAGGCGGGTAATGAGGTTGTCGTGAAAGACGCTGAAGTTGGTGAATGGTTTAGTTTCGGCCGCGCCAGCCTTCTTCTGTTATGCACAATCAGGGACCAATTCTCATCAACAAAATGATCACGTACCGGCGTCTTGTCGACCCCAAGTATCTTGTCCATGTATTGGTAAATGGTGAGCAACAGCGTGTTCCGCTCCGTGAGCTGGTCACGGTATTGGCTCTCTGCGGACAGCAACGCCCGCTGGTCCTTGCTCAACCGTGCCTCGAGGTCCGCCACACGTTTCTTGTACCCTGCGATCTCGGTCTCGGCTGCCTTGAGACTGGTTTGGACAGCGTCAAGTCGCTCGCTGACATTAAGCCGCGCCTGCGTTTGTGCGCTAACCTCGCCTTTGAGCTGCAAAATTTCGGCATGCATCGCGTCCATAGCCTCGTCTCTCCCCCGCCCACGGTTCTCTCCATCGCTCAACTCTGCCCTCGCCCGTGCCAGCTCTGATTCCAGCCGCTCCAAATCTCGTTTGAGCCGATCAACCTCTAGCTCCAGCGAGAACTTGGCTGAGGAATGCGTTTCTCCGGCTCGTTTCGACTCGCCCTCAAGCATCTTGAGAGCGGATTGAACCGCCGCCAAATCAACATCGCGAGCAGCTAGCTGCGCTTGGATTCGAGCTAAATCTGCGAGCGCACTTTGAAGAGCTGACTCTTTAGCATCCAGCGTACGTCGTTCGGAACGCATTGAAGCAGCGTGTTCTCGAGCAGCGGCGTCTGCATCAGCCGCCGCTTGGTCGAGTGCGGCGCGTTCAGCTTGAAGCTGAGCAACAAGGTCCTCGACATGAGATGCGAGCTCTTCCTGCCGTTCTCGATGCGCGTGGATCTCTTCGCTACACGTTTCGTAACGCTGGGTCATTTCCTCCAGGTCGTCTTTAATGTTGGCCATTTTCTATGTGGTAAATTAGATTGATAGTCGCGAGGAAAATGGATACATGCATCCTTCAGAGCGGCACAAAGAGCTTCAAGCCGATCGCGCTCTGCGGCTTCCTCGTCGCGGATTCGCTCGGATTCCTCTTTCAAACGATCGTTCTCATCCTCCAGAACGTACATTTGGTCACCCAACTTCTCGATGGTGCGGTCCTTTGCTTCGGCCTCTTCCTCTAGATGTGCAAGAGCGGCCTCGAATTTCGCGTGTAGATCTTCCGTGTTGGCTTCCAGCTCAGTGATATTGAGCCGAAGGTCCTTGGCTTCCGACTCTCGTTCTGCGAGAACCTGTTCAGAGCATTAGAGTCGAAGGAGAGGATAGTGTACCAGTCGTACGTCGCGCAATTCATCCACTTGACCTCTCGCTTCCTCGACTTCGCCCCGCCACTCTTCCTCCACAACCCCAACGACGCGCTCGTGCTCCGCCACGAGTTCCTCGATCTCGGTATTCTTGATCTCCAAATCATCCTCCTTCTGTTGCAACTCGATGAGCGCTGCCGCGAGCTTGTCGCGCGCCGCATTGAGTTCATCCTCGACGGCCGCGCGCTCTTCCCTCTCTTCCAATATCATGGCGCGACTCTCCGAGCGCTCATGTGCTTCAGCTCGCTGCATTTGTTGTTGGAGGTCTTCGTTCTCGAGTTGCAGTTGCTCGATCATGTCCGCCATGTCCTCCTTCTCGTCGTCCCGCAGCCCAACGAGCGCTGTCTGCTCTTCTAACCTCTCTCGGAGCTCGGCATTGGCTCGCTCCAGCGAGATCGTCCTGCTTGAGTCGGGACCGTCAGCGTTCTCGTAGCGCTCGACCATCTCGCGAAGTCGCTCGAGCTCGTCCATGTTGTCCTCCAGGAGACCACGCATATTGTCCATTTGGTCCTCGAGGTCCGCGTTCCGATCCGCCAACAACGCGTCTGCCGCACCGTCTGCAGCCCGTCTGCGTAGCTCTCTCAGTTCGCGCTCGCGTTCCTCTAGCTTCTCCTCCAGCTCGCGCTCGCGTTCACGGTTCCCACCACCACGACCGTTCCCCGCTTTCTGCAATCGCTCCAACTCGCGCTCGAGCTCGAGGACAAGCTTCTTGAGCTTCTTGAGCTCCATCCCGCGCTGCTGCACCTCGATCTTGAGGGAGATGTTCTGCTTGAGCGCAGCATCGATCTGGTCAGGCGCAAGCTGCGCTAGTCGCTCCTCGAGAAAGTGTACGCGTAGCTTTATGTTGAAGTTCTCTTTCTTGAGGCTGTCGATGTGCTGTTTCGTGGGATTATGAGGAAGAGATTGGCCAAGGATGCAAGGCGACGCACCTTCTCCTGGTCTCTGAGGGTCAGTGCGCCCTTGGAGCTGGACGCAGAGGGTGGCTTCGCGATGCGCTTTGGACGCGTGGCAACAGGAGTGCCGACACCATAATCAGGGCCATCCGGGTCGTCCTCTCCGCCGTCGAAGTAGGTGGGTTTGTCGGTGACTGTTGCTCTGCGAGAGAAGACTGGTGGGGACGGGGTTGCGATTGGTTGGGAGGATTGAGCGGAAGTGGCCGAAGTAGCAGAGGGGACGCGGAGTTTTGGAGGAGGAGTTTGCTGGCTTGTGAGGTCGAATGAGCCGAGGGATACGTCCGGGAGAGTGCCCAGAGACCCGTCTCCGAAACTCATCGAATGGGTTTGTTGTCAACACACAACACGGTCACGCATCTATCTACGCCTTTCGCTTCACCCGAGCCTTGGGAAATTTCAACGGTGCCCTCAGTACTGCTCGTGTCTCCTCCGCCACACTATCCGGCAGCCCAAGTTTAGTTCGCTCCCTCTCCGTCAACTTCGTAATTTTGCATCCCAGGTTTTTGAAGATAAGCGCGACTCTGGGCACAGTTAGATGAGCCGAATGGCCATAAATCTCTCACTTGTCTGTCGCCATCGAGAGGTCGTGCGCTATTGCGGCGTGGTCTGCAGCATAGTTGTCGACCCGAAGGCATAGCGCGAACATGTGCCCAAGAAGGCGCAAGTCGAGATCGGGGGTACTCCGGGGTCTGCAGAGAGGTTAAGCAAGGTACTCGTGAATGAGCAGCCGGACCTAGTGGAATCGCGAGAAGTCTGGGTGAATCGGGAGAGTAAAGATTCGACTACGCTCTCTGGAACAAGTGCAAGGCGCTCAGAAAGCGTTTCCCGCGTCTGCTTGCGGGAAATCTGGTGCCGGAAATCCATCATGCAAGAGATGTAGAACAGAATCTTGCTGCAGGCGGGTCAGGGAGCCGAAGCCAAGGCGAACAGAATACACACAGAATCCGCTTCATGTCCTTGCCCTTACTACCCGCCATGGTCGCCTCCACGCGGGCATTCACCCAACTTGAGTGACGAGCAGGCAACAACGCACGACGGTCCTCGGCGCTTCCGGCCTCGTAGAACGCCGACACGGAGAGGGCTTTCCATTCTGCCTCGGGAATGATGCCATGTAGAGGGTAAACCTCTTCAACATCGTCCGTGTCCGTGTTGAAGGGTGGAACGGCGCGATTCGTGTCGGCCAGTTCCTTGGCCGACTCCTTGGTCATGAGCCCTTCAGCTCCCTTGTCGATACCAGCCATGACAAAGTCGATCGCGCCCTCCATGGCCCCAACATCGACCTTATTCCTCTCGCGCGCCCGGATTGCTGCCTTGGCTTTTTTGGTACCGAACGTTTCTCCCAGGGCGGTCCGTGCTTGGAAGTATTCCGTCGCAGATGGTGCTGCAGCGGGCGGAATGGATTTGAGCGCCTTCACAGTGCGGGTAAGGACGTGCGGGGACATCGCATGCGGGAGGACCGTGAGCGCGGACGTGCGCTTGTTGTGAATAGCAATAACATAGCGGCAGCCCGAGTTTTCCTCGACGCGACTGGTTTCTTCGCCGTTCGTCTCGAATTCAACTGCATCTGTTTCCCCCGCAACTGTGGTTCTGGATTTCTTGTTGGAGTACGCTTTGAAGGGCATGGACGAAGGCGCGGAGAGGCACGGAAAGTTCACTGCCGTTTGTCCTTCAAAAACTGAGCAAGGGACTTTTTTTGTACACGTACCAAGAACTGGACCTAGTTGGTTCGGAGGAATTGCATTGGGAGCAATTTTGAAAGCAAGCCCGCGGGGAGGGGAGGGGTCTCGCTTGCGTTTTCGAGAGCTTGTGGGTTCGGACATGGAGGGAAATCAAAACCTTGGTCGAACGCAAACCGCCACGTTCTACATGCCATCTCCGCCACCCCTACGCCATCCAGTACCAACCCACCCTGCCTATATCCCAGAACCACCTTCTACACCCGGATCTCCTCAGGGTTACCAGGCATGCTTGCGCAATTGGCTCCGGCGCTCTCGCTGATGGCGCGCAGCGTTTCTCTTCGTCTCCCCAACCCGGTCAGCAGCAGCCGCAGCACTACGCGCCGGCCCATGTTCCCGCCTACACGTCCCCATTCCAGCACCAACAGCAGCAGCATCCCCCAAATGGCCCTCATCTACACCAGCAGCAGCACTCAATTCCGCAACCACAGCAGTTTGGTGCATGGGGCATGAACGACGCGACAGCTCAGTTTGGAATGCAGCTCGGTCAAAGCGCTGTCGCTGCAGGCCAGGAATACGTCCAGCGCACGGTACGTCGCGGTTATTGTGTAACACAATCCTGTCTTATGTGTCTTACTAGTGGGGCGGCGTGTTCCCCAACGCGCGTGTAAAACCGCACTTCAACGTGTCCAACTCGTATGTCTTGCACAAGTTGCGGATCCTGCTGTTTCCTTGGACGCACAAGCACTGGGGCCGAAAGTCGCATCGCACAGAAACTGGACAGACAGAATGGCTCGCACCGAGAGAGGACGTGAACAGCCCAGACCTTTACATTCCCTGTGCGTTTTTCTGCTTCCACGCTTTCCTCAACCTCACAGAGGACAGTAATGGCGCTTGTCACCTATATCCTTCTGTGTGCACTCGACTCGGGCGTACATGCGCGGTTTCACCCTCAGGTACTCGGAGAGTCGGCAACGCGGGCCATTATGGTCGTTATCCTCGACTTTCTGTTCTTGCAGCTCGGATGCTACTTCTTGAACGTGCAGAGCACCAGCCAGTCAATCGACGTGATTGCGTACGGAGGGTACAAGTTTGTTGGGTCCGTACCAGGTTGTTTTGGCTTTCAACGGTTCTGACCCGTTCCTCAGCGTAATAATTATCATTCTGGCTGGATTCTTACAAATTGGCGGAGTTTTGGGCTGGATCGCATACGTCTATTTCATCACGGCGAATGCTTTCTTCTTGGTACCGATTTCCAAGGTCTGTTCGGACAGGCACTGACCCACTAACAGATGAGGTCTCTACGGTCTCTCATCCTACCCGATGCCGCGTCGCGCGCTGCCTCGGCAGACCCATACGCGACTGCGCCTTCTGCACCACAGCGCCGTAGGCGGATAGCATTCTTGCTCGTCGAAGCCGCGTCGCAGGTTGTCTGGATGGGTTTTTTGGCGAAACTGTAGCAATACAGGACATAAGGTAGTACTAGTAGAGGATAGACTAGTTACGCGAAATATACGAGTCCTATGTTTCCCGTTCTCACTTGAATTTCTTTGTCTCGATCCCGCCTTCTGCGGATGCTTTTCTTTTCGATGCAAGTCGTTGCCACTTCTCCACCAGCCATTCGATTCGATGAGCGTCATGCTTGTGCTGCATCTTCTCCCCACCGAGAACATCCGCTGGACGCGACTCGTCAGGAGTCAACTGGGCGAACGGGTAGCAGTCAACTCCATCTATACCCGCCCAATCCCAATCGACGACTTTGAGGTCGTCGTCGCCGAGGAGGATGATGTTCGGACCGCGTACGTCGCCGTGTACGATTTTGAGCTCGTTCAATTTCGCCTTGAACGCGCGAAGCTTCTCCGCGTGCATGGCCGTCGGGCCGTCGGCGTACGCGCCATCGAGGTAGTCCATGACGACCATTTGCCACCCATCCTCCAGCGGAAACACTCCGTAGAGCTGGGGAGCAAACCCTGCGTCGGCCTGCAACAAATCAATCAACAAAGACACCCTTTCAAGATCGTCGACTAAGGCGAACGAACCATTTTCACATGGCAGTCTTCGCCATACCGTCCACGGACAAACTTGACGATGTATCCTCTCTGTCCCCACTGAAATATGAGCAACAATGGCTGATCTTCGACCGTGCCTAGGCATCGGAGCGTCCCGCCTACCACCTGCTCGCCAACCGCCTGCTTCTTGACGATGCACGCTTCGATAAGTTTCATTAGGTTCGAAGCGAGGACATCCGCGGTTTCGCCGTCTTCTTCATACTGCTGGCCCACTCGCTCTTGGGCGCGACCAATCGCCTTGAAGTATGCGACGAGCCGCAAGTTGTGGAATCGGTCGCGTCGGTTGTGGGAATGCATGGGGAGCAACGAGAACGTGAACATAAAATCCCCTATGAAACACGGCCTCGTCGGGTGAGTGTTAAGCGCACTGTTGTCGCGCGCCTGGATGCCGACCGTCCACTCTGACCCACGCACTGCGTGAATTATTAGAAAACGTGTAGTGTTGTCTTGCGCCTGTAGACAAGGTCAGCTTGACTGCTTCAACTAGTTTGGCACGCACATGTTTAGCGATGACTATGGCTCCAGATATCAACGATTGGAACCTAGGGCATCCATCCCCGGCAAAAGCCTTGAACTCCATGTTGCTCGTCGGGACGGAGTTTGTAAATGTTATCATGCCCGCCCTCGCTATGAATTGCGTTTGGGAGCTCGATGCGTCACTCGCGTCTGTCGCGGGGGACGCTTGTCGCGAGGACCCGGTAGACGTCGAGGAGACAGAAGGTGGGTTTGAGTGGATGGTAGTATCGGAGACTTTCTTTGTCGTCACAACCTGGTGCAGCACCGCAGTACGGCGGAATATGTATTGCAGCTGGCCCGCAATGAGGCCAGTGCATTCGCTTTCCGATACTTCGTGGGAGACGCTACCACGTATCTGCACAGTGATTTCGTGAGCGGCCTGCTCAGCAGTCCGCAGGAACGCCTAAGATGCCATAAGACGGCCGTACACAAAGGGATTCTTATGGACATACGGGCGTGCAATCCGGGTCTTTCAGCAAGTGGTCGACGAGCTTTGCCTCATCGTACGTTCGAATTGCGGCCAATTCTTGGTAGAGTTGAAAGGCGGCTGCGCTGCGGAACATGAGGGGAAGAGTGACGGGTTTAGGCGCAGACGGGTGTTCTGTCGGATTCGCGACGCCGTACCACTTTGACTGGAATTCGCCCGACGAGACTTCCAGCTGGGCGAGATCGTTCGGCGGTTCAGTTGCAGCCATAAGCTCGACTAGTTGAAGCTGGAAGGGGTTTTGGTACTGGAGCGGTTCATTCATCGACTGGAAGACGATTACACCGAGATGGGGTTCGTCCGAATCGTGCCCGGGCGTGCAATGGTGTTCCAGCGCCAAGTATTTTGAAACTGGGCGCCCTACGATTTCCTCGTAACGTTGCCACTTCCAGGCGAAGGGCAGGACAAAGTGGAGTTCCTTCTGCTTGGGTTTGTTCTTGAATTCCTTGACTTTCGATTCTCCGAGGGCATCGTCGATGACATCCCAGTTGTGGCCACACCAATTTGCGCGGTTGAGAATGAGGACCCAGGTATTTATGTCGAAATCGTAGCCCGCCATGCCGCTCAACTGCTCAGATAATACGGCGCTCGCCGCAATCCGAACATTTCTCGGGATGAACGAGTCGCCTTGATTACGACGGAAACTGAGGAGGATGGATGCTGGTACTGGTGAAGGCATCAAGTACGCATCACTCACACACAACTTTTTCCTGCTTATGGCCAAAGGCACCAAGTCTGCCGCTCCGCCCGCCCTCATCGACGGCCGCGTCTCCCTCGACCAATGCCAGCGCGCCGTCGACGCCCTCCACACCCACTTCACAAACCGCGAACAGGCCCGCGAGGGCAAGGACCTGCTGGGCACCAAAGACCAGCACGTCTGGGTAAACGTTACCGTCAAGAAAATCGCCTCCGCCCACCGCTTCAAACCCGTTAAAATCCCCATCTCGCACCCCATCGTCGACCCCCGCGTCGAGGCCGTGTGTCTCATAACCAAAGATCCACAGCGAAAGTACAAGGACCTGCTCGAGGAGCACGGTATCAAGTTCATTTCACGGGTCGTTGGAATCGAGAAGCTCAAGGGCAAGTTTAAGCCTTTCGAGGCCAGGAGGCTGCTCTTGAAGCAGAACGGGCTATTTCTCGCGGACGAGCGCGTTATCCCATTATTGCCGAAGCTGCTCGGTGCAAAGTGGTTTGAGGCCAAAAAGTGCGCTCTACTGCTCACTCCTTCTTGCATGCTCATAATCGTACTCGTAGACAACCGATACCTGTGTGCCTCACGCGCAAAGACATCAAGTCCGAGCTCGAGCGCGCGATTTCCTCGACCTACATGAACCAAAATCAGGGCACTTGCACGTCCGTCGACGCTTTCCTTCGAGGTTATGTATATGCTAAAGTGCACGCACAGGTCCATAAAAATCGCGAAACTACCCGCACATTCTCCCGCGCAAGTTCTCGCCAACCTCTCCGCCGCACTTCCCGCTATCGTACAGGGAATCAAGGGAGGCTGGGACAACGTGCAGAGTTTGGTTCTCAAGACCAACTCCAGCGCCGGGCTGCCGATATGGAGTTGCGATCTTGGCGATGGTCGGTGGGTGGGAATGGAGGTGGACGACGCAGCAGAGAGCGCGGGTGCGGAGGAGGAGGAAGCGAAAGCGGTGAAAATGGCCGAGGTCAAGAAGGGGAAGAAGCGAGCCGCGGTGGAGGATGAGGAAGAGGAGCAAAGCACGGAGGTGAAGAGGAAAAAAGCCAAAAACCAAGAGGTTGCAGCGGTATCCTCGGAGGCATCCAAGAAGAAATCGAAAGGCGACGTGAAGCCTCCGCCACCTGCCGACGACGATGAGGAAGAGGAGCAAAGCAGGGAAGTGAAGAGGAAAAAGGCCACGAACCACGAGGCCGCAGCGGTAACCTCGGAGGCGTCCAAGAAGAAATCGAAAGGCGACGTGAAGCCGCCGCCACCTGCCGACGACGACGGCCCCAAGAAGAAAAAGGCAAAGGTCGCGGACGACGACGCGTCGGGGCCAAGGAAACCCCCGAAATCCGTCTCTGTACCGACGGACGACGCGCCCAAGAAAAAGGCGAAATCCGTTGACGCACCAACCGCAGACGCGTCAAAGAAGAAGGCCAAAGTCGTCGAGCCAGAGGATGTTCCCGCAAAGCCCAAGAAGGAGAAAAAGGTCAAGGTCGAGGCGCCGGCTCCGCCAACGACCGATGAGCTGAAGCAAAAGCGGGCGGGCAAGGCTGGGGAGCGCAAGAAGGAGATCGTCGCGGCCGGAGCCAAGGAAAGTAAGAAGGGGAAAAAGGCCAAGGATGCCCTCATTGGCCGCAAGGCGGGTCAGTAGTGGATACGCTTGGATGGTTGTTCTAGTACAAGGTATAGGAACTGCGATGGTACATGTTGCAAGAGATGTGTGTGGTATGTGGGAGGGGATTATAAAGGTAACAACAGCGGGAAGGAGAGGTGGGCTAGACGCGCGATGTGGAGACAACAGTCCGGAGACGGGTAGATAACAAGGGTCATTCAGAGACCCTGGATTTGGACGATGAGGAATTGCTTCTCGTCACTAAACTGCTCGTCTGGCCTCGATGTCAGAGCGTTTCCTCATTGTAGCGAAATGAACGACTGACCTTCTTTGTCATTATGGAAGTTGCGAAGAAAGACAAGCAGTTTGTCCTTGTTGCGGCGTAGTATTGTCTCGATTTGCGGCGGTTTCTTAGGGTTGGCCACGAACACCTGTACTGCGGTGAACGGCCCAGTGTCATAAGTGTGAAATAACATACCTTGAAAACATGGAACGCCTCGAACTGGATGTTTTTGCTCTTGTCGCGAAGGAGATTCATCATCATCTTGAGATTTGCCTCGTTCGCGATATAGCGGGTCATGACATTGAAGTTGGCGCGGTCGAGGAGGATTTCGCCAAGTAGCTTGAGAGATTGGCGTTTGGTGACATAGTTGTTGGACAAAATCAACGTGGTAAAGGACGAGAAGAACTGGAAATCGGTTGGTTGCCGGAGACAGAAGGGGACAATCAGTATGACGCACCCGGTCGTAGTTCTTGTCGATGTACTCGGCCACCATCGGCTTATGCCGGGTCAGCGTTTCTTTGAAATTCGCAAACGCGTCGCAGGATATGCCGAATGTTGTCGTTTCGATGTAATGCGGAAACTTGTAAAATCTGCAAGACATGAGCTGATTATTAGAGAGGAGAAGAAAGACAGACTCGTCCGAGTACAGCAGAATCTTGGAGAGCTGCTCGTGTCGCAGAATTTCCTTGAGAATCATCCCCGTATTCAAGGCAACCTCCTCGTTCTCGTATCCAGCCAAGGCAGCGAATATAACTTCGTGCTTGGACGAGATATACTCTACGGTTGGCCATCGAGAGCCAATCTGCCGTCGGAGAAGGTTGTTGAAGATCTGCACAACGTCCTTGCGCGCTTCGAACTCGAGACGGGCCATGTTGAGTACTAGCAGGTGCAGCAGGTCGGTGTTGTATGTCTCCTGCGCAAGTTGGGCGACGAGCTCCGGCAGCGGGTCTGCGTCCTGGTCAGTGTGGCAAATGAGAAGGCATGGGAGTACTCGCCGCCGTCGCCATACAGCATACCCTTAATCTGCTGCAAGTTCTTGGTAATATCCTCGCTTGCCTGGTGCGGTGTGAGGGATTTTGGTGAGACGGGTGGCAATAACGCACCTTTCTTCGGGACTCGCTACCAGGCGCACCGTGTTCAAGACGGGGAATCGCATCGCGGAGAGTGCGAACGAGGTCCGGAGGTGTCCGTTGCTTTGATTTGAAGAAGTTATGCATTGTGAAGGATACGGTGGCGGGGAGAGGGGCGGGGACGACGGGGACGGAGAGCGGGGGAAGGACGCCCGAGGCAGACGGTTGTTGGTGTCAAGGCTTGAGCAGCCCAAATGGGTCGTGACAAACACTGGCATCGGTTGGTTCTCTGCTCCTCGCAACATCCCCTAGGCATCCTCAGCGCGCATCCAAACCATTAATGCCCAGAGAAAGCCTCGCGGCACAAGCTGCTGCTGCTGCAGAGTACAACAGCCGCAGATATGTTTGGGTTCAGTCAGATCCAGAGGGCTATTTGGCCGCTCATGTCGAAAGCGAATCGGGGGACATTGCAACAGTGGTTATAACGGCCACAAACGAGGTCCGTCGGTGAGGTAGGTGTGTACATCGCTCATGGTCTGCAGATTCGCAAAGTGCCACTGTATGCATTGTCAAAGATGAACCCTCCAAAGTTCGACCGCGTCGAAGATATCGCGGACCTTACATATCTCAACGAAGCAAGCGTCGTCCACAACCTGCGCCTCCGTTTTGGATCAGGCGCAATCTATGTGCGCAACAACCACGCTCTCGTCTCCTCAGCTCATCCCACTCTAGACGTATTCTGGGTTGTTCCTGGTGGCCATAAATCCCTACCAGAGCTTGCCTCTGTATTCCGACGCGATCATTCAGCAATACCGCAGTAAACGCAGGGACGAGAACCCACCCCACATATTCGCAGTTGCTGAACGCGCTTGGGTCAACATGGGTGAAGAACGCGAGAACCAGAGCATCCTCATAACGTTAGTTTGTCCACCTGGCTTGCAATTCGCGCTCACATTCGATCCAGGGGCGAATCTGGAGCCGGAAAGACCGAAAGTACCAAGAAGGTCATTCAATACTTAGCAGCAATTGCGACCGACGTCCACCAAGCCCACTCACGTACGCCCACAATGACTGCGTCCGCGTCGGGCATCAGTCGAACCGAATCCTTCAAACGCGGTCACACCCTCTCCCCGTCTGTCTCGACTGGTAGCGGCTTTACAACTGCTCGGGGCAGATTGGGCTTGTTGGAGCGTCAGATTCTTCAAGCAAATCCCATCTTGGAGGCGTTCGGCAACGCGCAGACTCAGCGGAACAACAACTCCAGTCGTTTCGGCAAGTTTGTTCGAATCACCTTTGCCCCGGACGGGAGCATTGCGGGGGGCCAATATCGACTGGTATCTGCTGGAGAAGAGCCGAGTGGTTGTGCGGAGCGAGGCGGAGAGGAATTTCCATGTGTTCTACCAACTCATGGCTGGAGGCGCTTCTCTAAAGGGTACTTTCGCGCCTTCTTTCTCGGTTAGCGTCTCATTTGGCTCCAGAGAACTTGCTGCTCGGTGGCGGGATTGAAGATTACGATTATCTCAACCAAAGTAGACGGGAAGTAGACGGTGTCGACGACAAAGAAGAATGGTCTCTCCTCAAGGTAAGACGTCTTGTCCCATTCGCTAACACTCTCAAAGCTGCTTTCTAGACGGCTTTAGATACCGTAGGCTTCTCTCCGGCCGAGCAGTTCGACTTATTCCGGATCGTTGCTGCGATTTTGCATATTGGCAACATATCCATCACCTCCACACGCGCAGACGACGCCGTGATGCCAGATCCGTCGCAAGCAGAGCGCGTCTGCCATCTCCTGGGACTCCCTGTCGCAGAATTTACTCGTGCCGTCCTGCGACCTCGTACGTTGGCCGGTCGCGAATGGGTCACGCAGGCCCGCAACAAACAGCAGGCGTCTGCGGAACTTGCCTCTCTCTGCAAGACGCTCTACGAGAAGTCCTTCGGGGCGATCGTCGACAGGATCAACGTCGCCTTGGATCGTCCATCCTCGAAATCCACTTTCATTGGCGTCCTCGATATCGCCGGGTTCGAAATTTTTGACGTCAATGGATACGAACAGCTCCTCATCAACTATACCAACGAGAGGCTTCAACAGTTCTTCAACCACCACATGTTCGTACTGGAGCAGGAAGAGTACACTCGCGAGGGCATCAAATGGGACTATGTTAACTTCGGACTTGACCTCCAACCAACTATCGATCTCATTGAGGCGAATGGGAGCGTCATCGGCGTCCTTAGCTGCCTCGACGAAGAATGCATCATGCCTCGCGCGACCGACTTGACCTTTACCAACAAGATGAACGGCATGTGGGCTGGAGGCGTTACCGACGAGCATCCTCATCCTGGCCGAGCCAAGTACGAACCTACCCGTTTCGAACAAGGGTTTATCATTCATCACTATGCCGCCAACGTCGAATACCATACGGACGGATGGCTCGAGAAGAACAAAGACCCTCTCAACGATAACCTCACACGCGTCCTTGCTGCGTCATCTGATCGCTACGTCGCGTCGCTGTTCGCCGAGTACGCCGAGGCTCCGAATCCCAGTGGAAGCGCATTCCTCGGCGCAAAGAAGCGGGGTATCAAGAAGGGAGCGTTCCGCACCGTCGCGCAGCGCCACAAGGAGCAGCTTTCGAGCCTTATGTCCCAACTGCAATCAACACAACCCCACTTTGTACGTTGCATCGTACCCAACTCGAACAAGAAGCCCGGGCGTCTCGATGTTCCTCTTGTTCTCGATCAACTGCGCTGCAACGGTGTCCTCGAGGGAATCCGAATCGCCCGTTTGGGTTATCCAAATAGGCTACCGTTCGTCGAGTTCCGTCAACGATACGAGGTATTGACGCCAGGGATTATCCCCCGCGGGTACATGGACGGTAGGGAAGCATGTAGAAGAATGGTCAAGGCGCTCGAGTTGGACGACGCGATATTCAAGATTGGCACATCCAAGATCTTCTTCAAGGCAGGCGTTTTGGCCGAACTTGAGGAAAGGAGAGATGCCTTGTTGTTCGATATCTTTTCCCGCTTGCAGGCGGCAGCGCGAATGTGGACGGCCAGACGGCAAATGAAGAAGGTCCTCCATCGGGCAGTTGCAATTCGGACAATTCAGCGCAACGCCAGGGTTTATGCAGAGCTCCGAGATTGGCCGTGGTGGCAACTTTACACCAAGGTATGACGGTCAGAATTTAGCTGAAACCCGTATTGAAGTATGTCAGGTCCGCCCGTTGTTGGCTGCAACTCGAAATGACGAGGAACTGCGTCGGAAAGAGGCCGAGCTCCTGCTCATCAAGGAACGTGCCGAGCGGGAGCAACAGGAACGCGAGGCCCTCGAGTCGTTGAAAACTTCTCTCGAGGCTGAGAAGAGACGAGTTGAGGAGGAACTAGAGGCCGAGCGTGCGCACGCAATGGACAAGAACACGATCCTCGAGCGTAGCAAGAGACGCGAGAGTGAGCTAGAGGAGGAGGTAGAGAAGTTGAGAGCCGAAATGGAGGACATGGAAACGCAACTCGACCGGGCAATGACTCTGCAGACCGAGAGCAAGAACAAGTTCGAAAATCTGCGCCAGATGTTCGATCAGGCGGCGGAGCAGCTTGTCCATCTCGAAGCCGAGGAGCAGTCGTGGATCACGAAGGAAGAGGAGCTCGCTGTACGGCTTTCAGCTGCCCAGCAAGAAATCGAAACCAATCGCGCCACCATCGACGAGTTGCAAAAGATCGGCGAGGAGCTGAAGAATCTTGCGCTCCAACGGGAAGAGGACCTCGCTCGTTCCAAGGATCGTTCGGATGTTGCGGTCAAAGAATGGGAGACCAAAATCGAGAGCGAAGTTCGCAATGGGTGCGTTTTTCCGTCTCTGCAGTCGAGGTTCGCGTACTGATTTATCCAAGTGAACTTTTGCAACGCAAAGTCGGCGAGTTGGAGGATGCTCGACGACAGGCGCAGCAACAGATCGCCGAGATGGAACGTTCTGTTGGAACGTTGACCCAGTCAGTTCAGGAGAAAGAGGCGCAAATCGCGTCTCTCTCTGAGCAGATCGCGTCGATGAAGAAACTTCATGGCGAGGCTCTTGCGGAGATTCTTGCTTTGCAAAACGACATCAACACTCTCGAGGCTCAACTCGATGCCGAACGCGGAGACCGGACCAATGAAGCAGGCGCGCGCCAGAAGCTCGAACAGGAGTTGGACGAGCTGAGGAAGCTGATGGACGCGAAATCGAGCGAGGCGACGCGTCGGGCGGAGGCGGAAAAGAGCAAGGAGCAGGAGCTTTCCAATCTTCGCCTACAATCGCAACGTCTCCAACAGGAGCTCAGCGATGGACGCAGGCAGCTTTTGGACACCCAGAAGCAGCTAAAGCTCGAGTTGGACACCTCCGTGCGAGAGCATGCTGCGTTGAAAGACACGCACAAGTCGCTGTCTGAACGCGAGCGGGCCGTTCAATCGGAGCTGACCAAGGCGCAAGCGACGCTCTCCGAGCTGGACAAGACTAAACGGTCCCTTGAATCGGAGCTCCAGTCTGTACAAGCCCGGCACAACGACGTCCAAGCGCAGATGTTGGATTCCCGCAAAGCCAAAGACGCGTTGGAACGCCAGCTCGCTGTTGCTCAGGGCAAATATCATGATATCGAGGATGTGATGCTACAGATGGAGCGGGACAAGGGTGCGCAGGACCGTCAGTTGGAGGTGTCAAAGAAGCAACTCGAAACCGAGTCCGCCAAACGCGCGAAATTGGAACAGGCACTCACCGACCAGAAGAACGAGCTCGCCCAACTTAAGGAGCGCAACACGCAGCTCGACGCCAGCCTTACGCAGGCGCTGTCGGATTTACAAGCCCGCGACGCGGAGGCAAAACAGCTTGGCGTCAAGCAGCATACGACCATCGTCCAACATGTTCACGTTCTCGAGGAGGCGAAGCGGATTACCGACCAAGAACTTGCTGACGCGAAATCCGAACTGGAGCAGAGCAGGGCATACATTCGATCGCTGGAAAAGGCCAAAGTTCAGCTAATAAGCGAAGCGGAAGACCTTACTCGGGAGACGGAGCGAGAGCGACTCGAGTTGCAAGCGAAAGAGAAGCTAGTCAAGGCTCAGGAGGACAAGATGCGCAGAGCAGTCACGGACGCGGATCGGGACCGCAAGGACAAAGACGCCGCAGAGCTGCAGACGCGACGACTTGAGTTCGACCTTCAAAGTTCGCAGCGGCAAGTCGAGGAGCTCACGCAGCAACTCACCGAGCTCCGACGCTCGAGGGATCAAATGGACGCGGAACTGGGTCGCATTGTTGAGGATGACGGCAGTGGTCCGCGCAAATCGATGGCTCGGCGAATATCGCAGCTGGAGGGCCAAATGATCGAGGCCAACTCTCCGCGCGCTGTGCACCGATTCGATGGCGAAGGACCAAGCGATTGGAGACGGCAGAAGGAGCGACTGGAGGGAAAGCTTGCCGAGATGACCAAGGCCTACGAGAGATCTGCCGCTGCACAGTCCGAGCAACATTCGCAGCTGCAAACGCTGCACGGGCATGTCCGCCAACTCCGGTCGGCTCTCAACGACGTCGAGTCGGATCGAGAGATGTTGCGCAAGGCACGAGCAGCCTTGACGGAGGAGCTCAACGACATACGCCACGACACTGCCGACAACAGCCTCGTTGCCAACGACCGAGATATGCACCAACTGCAGATTCAACAACTTAATCTCCAACGGTCTGTTCAAGAGCAGGAGTATCGCGCGTCGCAATCACTTGACCGTATGAAGAAGGCTGAGGCGAACGCCGCCGAGCGTGAGGCTGATCTCGGCAGAGTTCGTGTCGAGAAAGCAGCGCTGGATCGTATGAACGTAAGCAACTCTTGTGCTTTGGGGCTGAAGCTCACAAATTTAGGCCAACTTGGAGAAGAAGAACATCGAACTGCAGGCCCGGATCAACGAGCTCGAATCGCGGCCATCTTCTTCTGCTAGACCTCCAGCTCGACGCGAGAGTCGAATCGAAGAACTCACTCAGATGTTGACAAAACGTTAAAGCGTTTTTATGACCTGCACGATAACTTATACGCTCTTGCACATTGCAATGTACGCATCTACATGAACTGTAATACAACTACCGCGCTTTGTAGAATGGTCCGCTAGTCCCATTCGTCGTCATCATCATCGTCCGCGTCGTCGTCAGAGTCGCCCATGTTCTTGTTGCGCAGCATCAAGGCCTCCGCAAGAGCGGTCGTAAGATCAGGAGCTGCGGCGCCAGCTACAGCACCCGCTGCTGCGGCGCCAGCAGTGCCGTTGGAAGAACTGTCTGGGGACAACGGTGCCGCACGGGCAGGAGGAGGAGGCAGATGGATCCGTCTTGCGCAAAGAGTGTATGCCTTTACCCTGAATCGAATCGAGCAGAGCAGCGCGTCCGGGCTGAGCAGGCGGAAGTCCACTGAGGACGCCGCCGCCACTGCTTGGCGGAGGGGGAGGGGGCGGCGGGGGCGGCGGTCCGCCTGAGCCGCCCATTGTAGGAGGCGGCGGAGGAGGCGGAGGCGGCGGCGGTACAGCTCCGGATGGCCGCGGCGGTGGGGGTGGGGGCGCTGGGACGGTGGATGAACGTGGAGGGGGTGGAGGTATGGGCGAATTCCTCGCGACGGGACGTGCAGGTGGAGGCGGAGCTGCACTTGTGGGAGGTGTAGGGCGCGCAGGGGGTGGGGGCGCCATTGGTGTGGTAGGAGCTCGAACAGGCGGGGGCGGGGGTGCCTGGGATGCCCGGCTGCCTCGCGGCGGGGGAGGTGGCGGCGGCGCAGAAACACCCGTCGCAGAAGAAACGCTATCATTCTGGACATGGGTACGTCGCGACGGCGGCGGTGGAGGCTTGGGTTTCTTTGGCTCCTTAACCGGAGCAGCTTGCTGAGGATGTTGGCGGACAAAGTCCTTGATGAACTCGATCTCCTTGTCGATAATCTTCTTGTCGACGCCTGAATTCTCGAGCTGACCGAGAAATGCAGTCCATGAAGGGTCGACACCGGACGAGGTGAATCCCTGCTGCTCGTCATAGCCCATGTGCGCGACATGCTTGAACGAGCCCGTCGTTGGCGCAGAAATCATCGACTTGTCGATCTTGCCGCCCTTGCTGGGACTCTTCTTCTTCTTCTCCGATGCTGGTTTCGCTGAGGCAATGTCAGAAACGGCGGCGGATGAATAGAACACAACGCACCCGTCTTGTTCTCCTTCCTAGTGGTCACCTTTTTCCAAAACGACTTGCCCTCCCGCTCGTCGGCAAAGACGAATGCAATCATGCAGTCCTGCGGAACGGGTGAGAAGCTGCGGAATGCGGATGGCAGGGTGGCATACATCGCCGGGAAACGAATGCAAGTAGGCGGTATCGGGCTGGTATTGGAGGCCGTCGTAGAGCTCATGCTCCCAGATGACCCCGCGGGTGCCCGTAAGGTCGACCATACGGAACCAATGCGCATTCTTGGCGGGATCCTTGACGAATGCTATCGCGCCTTGGAGGCCGGCATAGGACCATTTGTTGGGGTCGGGATAGGCATAATATATGCGGGCGAGGGTTGCGAATGAGATCTTGTCGGTAATGGCGGCCTTTACTTTGGCCTTCTCGTCGTTGTTGAGTGTGGACTGAGAAGGCATGTTGGAAAGCAGAGCCAACAGCGGAGACTGCGGTCATCATACACAGCTCGGCAGTAGCCTCCATGTCCACACTCACCGACGACCAGCAAAATGCCGTCGCACAACTCAAGGAGCTCACCGGCGCTGAGGAAGACGACTACGCCCTCGCCGTTCTTTCAAGCGTGGATTTCGACGTCCAGAAAGCCTGCGAGCTCGTCTTCGGTGGCGGCCCCCCTCCTCGACCACCCACTCCTCCACAAATCCCTCAATTCGACATTGACGACTCGGAACAGTACCAGCCTGTTATACCACGCCCAGCTGCCGCGTGGTCTTTAGCGAACCTATTCGCGTGGCCGTTCCAGCTACTCTCGTCGCTCCTCAGATTCCTGTTTGGCTTCCTACGTATTCCCCTCCCGCGCCCCTTCGCGTTCAATCCCACCCTGTTCCGTCCTCTACGAAGACCGCCCCCGCGCGCTGACGGCGGCGCCGACCGTTGGGTCCGGGAACTGGAGGAGGAGACCGGTGCACAGTGTTTAAGCGCCGCTGCATCCGGCGTCGAGACAAGCCAGACCGCAGGCCCATCTACGCTCACCCATCGCGCACCGCCCGCCGGCCGCAAAGTTCTGCCCGATTTCACCCTCGGAACATACGAGGACGTGTTGCGCACTTGCCAACGCGACCTGCGCATCGGTTGCGTCGTTCTCGTCTCAGAGGAGCATGACGATGTCCTAGAATTCAAGCGGTGTGTACATGCCGCGTTTGAGTGCTCAAGTACTTATTTTAACCCAATAGGTCGACGCTCACTGACTCAGCTTTCGTGCGCGTGTTACAAGAGAATGAAGTATGTAGCATCTCTCCAGCTTTTCGTCTCTCTAATCTTCATTAGGTTGTCGTATGGGGAGGAGACGTTCGCGACCGAGAAGCCTACAGCGTTTCTCACAAGTTATCCGCGACCACCTATCCTTTTGTCGCGTTCCTTGCGCTCCAGCCACGGCCGGGCTCCTCGTCTTCAACATCACCGACAATGACTATCCTTTCTCGACACCAAGGCAGCGCCGAAACAACCGCTTCCAAACTAGTTGCACATATCGAAAACCAACTCCTCCCTCGCGTCAACCCGTTCCTCGCGCGCTTACGCGGGGCACAGCACGCAGCAGCAGCCGATCGGGCGCTTAGGGAGGAGCAAGACCGCGCCTTCCAGGAAGCTGCGGCACGAGACACTGCCCGGATACAAGCGTACATGGAGGAAGAAGCGCGTCGCAAACGAGAGGCGGAAGCCGCACGTATTGCCAAAGAGGATGAGGCCGCCCGGATACAACGCGAAGCGGAGGAACGGCAACTCCGTCAGGCAGAGCGCGCGACTTGGCGTCAGTGGACACGACTGGCTGTCTCTCAAATTACTGAGGATGCTGGGGGCGAACGACTTGCGATACGTTTTCCTGACGGCAGACGCGTCGTTCGGCGCTTTGCTGCCAGTGACTCACTTACATTCCTCTACGCGTTCGTCGACGCAGAACTGGCCACTTCATCTGGCGAGGGTTCGGACGTATCGCCAACAGGTCACCACTTCGATGACCTTGAACGCGCCATGGATGAGCAAGTCGAGGCGAGCGCAGATGCAGATTCATGGTGGGGCTTCCAGCTCATGCTTGCATATCCCCGCCGCGAGGTACTTTGGTCCAAAGGGAAGGTTGGGGACGTGGATTGCCTCAAGGGCGGTGCGCAACTGGTGGTGCAGCTGAATTCGCCGGTGCCCATGAACAACGGAGATTTGGACGACGATGGGTATGTGTCGGAAGACTAGGTTTATCGTAAGCTTTGTCGTAATACAGGGTACACTCTGCTAGAAATCGTGGAACACAGCCAGTCTGAGTTACTCTGTAGGCCCGTAAGCATCGGGACAGAACGAAACGGTCAACACATACGTGCGAGTAGGGTTCGGACCAGAGATTCGTAATTGAGGTTCCCGTCTCTAGCAGCAGGATTAGATGAAGCAAGGGGCAGATTCGCGAAAGGCACGTACGCGCCAATTTGAACGCCCTTGAGCAATTCGTCCACCTCCTCGTCGGTCATCTTCTCTCCGAGCTGCGTAAGAACGTATCGGAGCTCTCCTGCACCAATGAAACCGTTGCCATCCTTGTCAAATACCTGGAAGCCGCGAACGAATTCCTCTACAGATGGATTCAAGGGCGACCGCAACCAGACATCGATGCAACGCACCAGGCGTCCCAGCGGGCTTGAAGCCGTTGGGACGGTTGAGAATTGCGAGGAAGGTTTTGTAGTCGACTAAGTTATATCGTCAGACGAGGAAACAGACTAGTAAACACGGACCATCGCGAGGGGCAGCGTTAACCAAGTCTGCGACTTCTGCCTGGGTTGGGTTCTGGCCGAGAGCGCGGAGGAGATCTCCGAGAGTCTCTCTTGGAACGGCGCCCGTACCGCGCTTGTCGAATAAGGCGAAGGCTTCTTTGTATTCTGGTGGGCGTATAAGATGTGGGGAGTATTATGGACGGCGTTAATACCAGCGTTGTCGCTCTGCAGAGAGTGAGCACTGTCGTCAACAAACTACCAAGCAGGTTCACCATTGTGCAAGTCAAGAGAGAAAGTTGACAGGAACCCTCATCATGGCAAGCACCTTCATCTACCCACTCGGCCCCCAGTAATGCCCCGTACCCTATAGGATATCGACCCGCTCGCAGCAGATTCGGCGGCCCCTCGCCACGCCATCGAGAGCGACGACGAGGAAGACGAGTACAATCCGCTCAATGAGCCCACCCAGCCGATCCCATCCGTCGATGTCCAGCTTGTTGGCCTGCAACCAACTACCACCCTTCTTGTAGCAACTGGAGATGCTGCCAAAGTCTGGGCTCGCGGCGCGAATCTCGGGGAGCAAGTAGGCGCTGCATATGTCAACAAAATCCAGGTAGAACGACGCGCGTCCATCTGAGATTCGCTAATTGGACGCAGGTCGGGCTGGTGTTTAATCCTTCATGGACTAAGTGCTCGATCCTTGTCTCGGAAGCGACGACGCGTCTCCCTCTGTGGGCCATGCGACCATATGCCCGCGCAATCCTTGAGCTCGTGAACCCACAAACGTGTGCATCTTCTACTTGCTACGACGCGTCTGAGGTCTTCCGCCAGACTTGTGCTCTTGGACGAATACGCAGTCCATTCTTACATCTCAGACACACGCATACGCGTCGCCGATGCTCCGCTCCGCTTCCTCACAACCGCTGCTCCTCCTGGCTTCCTCGTTCGTCGCTACTTTCCCTTTCATCGCCCTTGCTCAGGCCACTTTTTAGACTCACACTGCCGAGCCCTTTTCTCCCCCGAATCTCATTCAGTCCGCTTCTGCTGCGTTTGTCGCGCAGCAAGCAGAACAGTTCAAGTCGGCTGCACTGCTCCTCGTGCCCGCGCCGTCTATCCCAGCACCAGCTCCGCGTACTTTGGCGTCCACTAGCCTCGCTCGCTTGGAAAACACGGCTCCATTCGATCCAGAACACCTTCGGGTGGCGCACAACCTGCTTGCAAAGCTGGTCGGCGACGCGAGCTCCGCACCTTGGACGACGCCCCCGCCAGAGAAACCCAGCGCTACACGCGCTCGTCCCGAAACCGACGCGGAATTGTCAATGTATATCTAAAATTTGTACATTTCAGCCTAAAAGCACTCGTTCCATCTCCGAGATAATACGGCTTGCATCCCGTTGAACGTCGACGCGCCAGTTGCTCACGGCGATCCTCGTCGCCGGCAGCCCGTTCCAACTCGTTCCGGAAACATAAATAACGTTCCCCTCGTTCAGCCTCCGCACCAGGTGTTCATTCAACGCCTTGTCAGTTGCGCGAAACAGCACAACCATATAGACCTTGTTGACATCCGCGTTGGGGAGTAGCTCGTACCCCTCCGCTTCGACAATCCATCTGGCGACCGTACGCGCTAGACTTATCTGTCGCTCAAGGAGATCGCTATGCCATGTTCGCCCGTACACGACCAGCGAAGCGTACACCGGCAGCGCCCGCAAACGATGGCTGTTCTCGATGGTCAGATTATGTGCAGACGGGATGGGTCCGAGGTCTGGAATTTGAACAGCGCCGTTTTGGCAGACGCGTTGTTGAAGCGCAAGGTGTCGCGTAAAGAACAGTCCACAGCTGGTCCACAGTCGTAAGGCATCCGGGACCTGGTCGGCGTTTCTGTGGGTGTCGGCGCAATCAAACCAAGGAGCCAAGTTCGCCTATGCATACATGTGGTCGCAAAACTATGAACTTTCATGTCGGCCATACTTTCTGAGCACTTCCTCAAACACTCCCATGGGTGGATACACGCCGGTATCAGGGCCGGCTTCGAACAGTTTACCAAGTGGGTTGGGCATGAAACGGTTCCATGGGCGCGGCTGCTCGGAAAGATGTCCGGGCGGCGCTGTGAAGACTGTTGGATTGTGTCGTTCCTGGACCATCTCGACCAAACGGCGCGAGTCGCGCACCAAGTTCGGGCTGGCAAAGAGCTGGTAGGCGGCATCGAGGTCGTCTATATCCTGCTCCGTGAAGCCAACGGCCCCTTGAAAAGCGGCTTGGTGGCTCAAATCGAGCGCGTGATTCAAACGGATTCCGGGTACTCGAGGAAGGATTCGGATTGGATCAGACGCCCGCCGGCGTCCCAAACATGGATACACTGTGCCGTCGTCCAGTGTAGAGAGGAGGAGGAGGCCACCGAGGCAACCGTTGGTCACGGCCATCTCCAAGCCGTCTAGAAAGTCTTGGAGGACGACGATCTCGTGTGGCGGGAAGTTGAGAGTGGTAGCATCGAAGTTGTGGATGATGATGACGAGCTCCTTATATTCGAGGGCAGCCTATGCGGCTTATGAGCTGACGCTACGGGGATAGAAGACGCGACACACAGCAAGGCCAGTGAGGATCATGTGGGGGTAAGCTTGCGGGAATTGCTTAGGAGAGGGATAGTCCACCATGTCCTTGAAATGCGACTGATGGTATTCGAAGAAGTCCTGCCCTTGACTGTAGCAATAGCGGAAAAGTAGTTCCAAAAGTGCACAATCGTCGCGCATCTCGAGATCGTTGAAGTCGAGGACGAGGACGCGGTAAGTATGGTTGTGGGTCGGAGGAGCCTCATTGAAGGACCGTGAAAAAAATTCATTGTGGTCAAAGCTTTCGTCGAGGCGCGCCGCTACCATGGCAGCAAACGTGTCGATGCCGAAACCAGGTGGGCGTCTAAGAACGAGGGGGAAGTTTTCGTTCAACAAGGACAAGAGCTGGTCGATTGCGACAGATTTGATGACAATGGGTGTCTCCGGCTGGTCGACGATATCAACCAGCGTCTGCGTCCGCTGTGGAACTTCCTGCGTCGCGTGAAACACGCAAAAATGTTTAAAGAAGCCGACACGTACCATAATGCGGTCCCCAAGGGCAAACACAACACCAACAATCTGGACAAATGACGGAACTTCTACAGGGGAAGGAGTTCTCGAGGTGGAGGTCTTGAGCGACGACGTCGGGCCAGATGCGGACGATCCACTCGAGATTGAGGAGGATGTGGGGGGAGGTGACACGAACGTCGGTGGCAGCGCCCCGACGGAGCCGGGGGACGAGGAAGACAGCGCAGGTTTTGACGTCTCGCAATCGGGTGTGGACTTGGACATGGTGGGGGTCATTGCCAACAGTCGACTGATGCCAAATCAAGCTTCCTTCCAGCTTCCTTCTTCCAGCTTCCTTCTTCCAGCTTTCTTCCTGTCATACGCCTCATCGGACTCTCGATACCCTAACATTGTCCACGAACTCGTTACCCGGGAATCGGTGCCGCAATCCCGACTTTACACGGCAATCCCGGCGTTAGACTGGCGGTGGAAAAGACGGGTCTGGATTTTCGGGTTCCCGGCTAGCTGGTGCGCCTAAACATCGGATAGACCTGGTTCGCGACTAACGCACGGTTCACAGGCAGCCGCAGGATTAACGCGCCCCCTACTCGCTGTCGGCACCCGACGGCTCCCGCTGATGCCCAGACCCGCCGTAGCCCAAAGCGCAAGCCAGGCCACCGTACAGCCCGTATATGTGGTCCAAGTCAAGGACGCAAATCCGGGCTGCAATTTAGCAGAACACGAGTTAATCGAGATCCCACCTTTCCTCGACCAAGGACGACTGGTCGATATCCGAGCGCTGTTGAAACAGGCGTCGCTCGTCCACCAACGCGACTGCGTCGGTTGCGAGACGCTTTCCGACTCTCGTCTTCCGAGCGGAAAGATATATTCGCCTGCGAAGCTGGGTGACGGCGACTCAGGCTTCAAAATCCCAAGCGCACTCGACCGAAAGGTCGGACTCCCGCTGTTTTTGCACGAGGACGTCGACGCAGAGGATGGGACTCTTGTTCACGTTCTCTTCGTTTGTGGTTCTGGACTTGCTCTCGAAGAAGAAGACAGGACCTCGCCTTCTACGTTCCCTCGCAAACGGCGCCTTCCAAGTTCCAGCCCGGCGACCTCACAACGGCGCAAACACCACAGGATCGGGTTGGAACCCATCAAAATAGAGGCCACCCGCTTTTACCATGTCCCGGATTCTGTCCCCGTAAGCCGAATACTCCTCGAAGTTTTTTTATTCGCTGATTTATTTGTACAGGCACACGGGAATATATATATGGACCACTCCTCAGACACACTGTTCCCCGACATGAGCGATGCACCTGTCGACCTCGAGAACGCGATTCTTCGAAGTTCGTCGAGGGTCGGCAGACTCCATCATCCAACTGCGCCCCATGGGGTAGACTACGTTCTCAGCGCCATCGCGACTATTGCGTCTCCCTCGCGTGATGCAAAGGAGTTTCCCCAACCGGCATCTGGAACGAAACCTACGCGTTTGTTCCTTCTCGTTGTTGGACAAAGCGGCAGCTGGAATCCGCGCGCCATGGGCAGACAGGTTGCGGAGCAATTGCTCCACTTCTGGCGTGTTCATGGACATCATCTTGGTGGAGCCGTCCCTCCGCAGTCTATGGATCCCGTCGCTCTGCTGCGGTTCGTCTTGGTAGGGGTTCCTTGCTCCGTCCAAAACTCACTTACTGTTTGCCAGTCAGCGGTGGCGGCCAAGAACGAGGTGTTGCTCTTTGCGACAACATTTCATATCGCGATCCTTCGTCAATACACCCTGTTCGACTCAGAAGCGGAGTCGGGGATGGACGTTGCTCGGCGGACTTTCGAGGGAATCGTCTCGGTGCTCGACGCGCCCGAATTTCGAGAATGTGTCCGCACTTTGAGCACTTCTCCATGTGAAGCCCTCGATCTCCTTGTCGGTTTCGGGGCCTCGGTCGACCTTGCTTTTGAGCCGAGCTTCCTTCGGCACATTGGCTGTACGGCTCAAGAGGCTCTTAGCTTGACCAACTATGTCTCAAGCAAGACAGCCAATTCGACCAACCCAGCAGATCGGTTGCAGAACCATTGGAAAACATGGCACTGCGTCCCGCTCGGCCGCGAGGCGTCTACTCCGTGTCTTACGTTGCCGCTCGCCGAGGTCGTTACGACTCTTGGAGTTCTACACTCCGATTCGGCTCGCCTCGATGCTCGTCTGCTCCAAGCAGCTCACCAAATTCAGCTGCCCGACTGGCAATGGGAACTGGTAAACGAAATCGCCCGGGGTTCGGGGCTAGACGATCGCACCCGGCTAAATTCAATCCTGCAACGCATCGAGACACGGCCCCTCATCCGTGACATGGCTTCTGCATTGAACGTCTACAATCTTGCAGCAAGCGACTGCCGAGTGATATCGGAATTCCTACGCTGCAAGGAAAGCCGTCCGGCGGTGAGGGAATACCTCGTATTCGCTCTAATGAGCGCGTTTGGGATCACGGATGTCCTTCTCGAGTACACTCTGTCGAACCAAACCGCACACCTTCTTCTACGGGAGCCGATGGTGAACGTGGTTCGTGTACTTTTCGGCTACTGTGTCCTGTACTGACTGACATCCGCACAGGCTGCAAGTACGATACGTCTCCAGTATACTCCCCACCAGCGTTCCATCCACGACGTTCAGAACGACCCCGACGTTGACACCGTTACGTGGTACGGGGATTATCTCAACGCAAAGCTTAGGAATATCCCAATGAACACGCTCATCCTCCGCAAGGGTACGCACCATTTCGACGAATGTGCAAATATGGACCGAGTCGTCGAATGGCTCTGCGAGGCGACACCATGCGGCGGAGGTTCTGCCGCAGTCATTCGGGAGGCGGCTTCGGAGGAAGCCAGCGGTCACTGGCGTCGTTTCGACGGGCTTGGCTTTGCCGACTTGCGATCATACTATCGCGCGTTCCCAGCTGCATCGAGGACGACGTTGTATGAGGGAAAATTCTTTCATCCCATCGACGTATATCTCGGAACGCGGGGCACGTCATCGTTGAATAGGTGTGGCGACCCCGTGAAGGCGGATCGGTGCCAGAAGTTCCGCGAGGCGCTGTACGCGAAACGAGTTGCGCTTCGTCAGTATGCCGAAGACTTGGTTGGATCGGTAGTGCGCTCTGACGGCTCCGTGGATATCAAGAAACTTGAGCAGGAGATATTGGACTCGAAGGGCAAGCCTTGGAACGGCTCGTCCAACAACGAAAAGCCTTTCCCCACCTTGGACTCTCTCCAGCCTCAAGACCTTTACTCCTTCAAACCCGAAAAAGAGGGCGCGTCGACTGGATGGCGAACGCCCATTCGTCACCTCATCTTTAACGCCATCCGACAACTATGCTTCCAATATACCAACGCGCTGACGGTGGGGGAGTCACAGTGGGGCTTTTCTATGCAAGAGGTCGGAGCCGCGGGTCATGTCCTCGAACGGATCGGTATATTGATCATTGGCGGCTTCATCACAGTCTTCGATGCTGGAACAATCCAGACCACACGCCGATATACTCGCGCAAATTCCGAGTCGGAGTCGTAGTTCGATGGTCTTTTGATCGTTGGCTGTCCGGAGAATCGGCGATGAATCTGAGATGGTCGTCGCCGAGGTGCCGTCGTTCCGGGAACGCGGCCCACCGGCCGTGCAGCGGTCACACTGGGGCGGGGTTTTGGCGAGCGCCCTTGACAGCCGTCCGCGCGTACGACGGCGTGTCTCTCGCGCGCGCATTACCGTCGTGTACGCCAGCGCTGCGTCGCCGCACCATATCTTGTATCTGTTTGTCCGCACCAAGAATCCAGTGGAAAAGGGCGGGAGGGCTGCTTGCACCTTCCTCCATGGACCATGGATGCCGACCCACTTGTTGGAGCGCAAGGTGTCGCGTAAAGAACAGTCCACAGTCGTAAGGTACCTGGACCGTGGCGACTCCCGCTATCGAGGCTGCGAGCTCGATGGATTTGACGCCCTCGATTATTTCCTCATATTCTGGGAGAGGCGCGAGAAAGCGGCACGGGAGTCCAAACGCTTAAATGCGTCCGATTACGGTGGGGCGGGGGAGTGGACTATGAGAGTCGTTGAGAAGAGTTGGGTTGACTGAGGCCGCGAATGCTTTGAGACTGAGTGCGCTCATGATAAGATAGTAGATCACCTCTTGCTTCCGAACATCATGGACTGGACAAACTCTCAAATTTAAACCCAACACACTGTACCCAACCCGGACTCACTGTCGAGTGCGCGTAAAGCACTCGTTCGCAGGCTCTCAAACACCGGCCTGGGGCTGGATGCAACCAAAACACATCTCCTGCAAGATCTGGTACCTGCATTTACCTCTGCAAGTCGTTCCCCGACCTACTTTGCCTACACCACCGGAGCTGTAACCGATGCCGCTTTGCTCGGTGACTGGATTGCAAGTACATATGACCAGAACGTCGCAGTTCATCTTCCGACGGAATCCATTGCCACCGCGCTCGAATCGACGTCTTTGAGGGAAGCTCGGTGCCGCGCGAGCATTTCGAGCTTCACTTCGATAGACTACTACAGCAGCTTCTAAGCTTGGACGAGGAGGCGTTCCAGGGCCGCACATTCACAACTGGCGCAACTGCGTCGATTGTTTTGGGGATTCTGCTAGGCAGAGAGTTCGTCGTCGCGGAAGCTGGGAGGAGGCGGGCCCTTTCATCCAACACCAGCATCGCCGAACTAGGACTGCTTGACGCGTGCTCTAAAGCTGGCATCGTCGACATTCAAATCTTAACGACCTCCCCACACTCTTCGCTGTACAAGGGCGCGTCCATCGCAGGGATTGGCCGCGAATCTATCATTGTCCTCCCGCTCAGCCGACGACGAACCGTGGCGGTTTGATCTCGCCTCCCTTGCGGAGAAGCTGGCTGCTGAAGGATGTGCGAGTATAATTTCGGTCAGCGCAGGCGAGGTTTCGGGTCGGTTTGCGACGACGGGAGCCGAGATGCAACACATCCGCGCCCTCGCCGACCAGTATGGCGCATGGATACACGTCGACGGAGCCTTTGGGCTTCAAGCGCGTGTTCTCCCTCAAAGGGAAGACTACGCCAGCCTGAATGCGGGGGTACACCAACTCGAACTGGCCGATTCAATAACCGGGGACTGCCACAAACTCTTGCAAGTCCCCTACGATTGTGGTTTCTTCTTCACGCGGCATTCGTCGCTTCAAGAGCGTGTTTTGCGCAATCCAAACGCTGTATACCTGGCAACACCTCCATCGGAAATCGTGTCACCGATGAACATAGGACTCGAAAACAGTCGTCGTTTCCGCGCGTTGCCCGTCTACGCGTCCCTCATCGCATACGGGCGAAGCTGGCACCAAGATCTCCTTGAACGGCAGATCACGCTCGCGCGGCGGATCGCGTCGTACATCGCCGCATCTACTGTCTACAAGCTGCTTCCTAACGACAAAATTTCAGAGGTGTATATGGTTGTCCTGTTTTGCGCACGAGACTTGAAACTCAACGAGCGTCTCGTCTCGCTCATCAACGAAGATACGGGGATCCACATATCGGGTCTTGCGTGGAACGGGCAGCCCGCTGCACGAATTGCGGTGGGGAGCTGGCGCATCGAGGTGGAGCGGGATTTCAAAGTTGTCGTAGCAAGGCTGGAGGCAGCAGGTAATTCTTGTGGCGATAAGATAAGATAACGCGACATGTGTTTTAAACAACAACGCCCATCGCCGGGAATGAGCGCAATGATCAATGAGCATTCGGTAGCTCGATCCAGAGAAGAAGAAGAACGACGCTACCTACATTCAGCGATCGGGGAGCATATCCGCGTTAGCAACATCTGCGGTGTTCCGTTTCACTGCATCGAGCGCCTCGTTGGCTGGATCTACGGCCGCGG
Organism: Mycena kentingensis (nom. inval.); assembly: GCA_014461125.1. Lineage (NCBI taxonomy): Eukaryota > Fungi > Basidiomycota > Agaricomycetes > Agaricales > Mycenaceae > Mycena > Mycena kentingensis (nom. inval.). The sequence goes on along the minus strand of JACAZG010000005.1, from coordinate 1,285,002 downwards.
AAACGTGAGCTAGGTCGGGAGACCGGAGGGATCTGACTCACTCTCACTACGAAGATGCTGGATACGCAGCACGCCGAAGGCGAAACCGGGCCGAGGTTGCGGCATCGTAAATGTTTCGGTGTCGCTCGGAATGACGAAAATGATGGTCCGAGGACCTTCAAAGCATTTTTCGAGCAGTTCGATGCCCTTGTCCGATACACTGGGCTCTGGGCTGACCGTCATCTGAAACGCATACAACTCGCCGTTCGCGATGATGAAAGAATCAAATGTGGGGTTGTTGGCACTGGTCGGAACATAGTACACTTGGTGCTGCAGGTTGCGGGGTTCCATTTTGGGGTTCCACGCAGAGCAGGGAATGCTGGTTGCAGGGTGAGGGACGACGAAGACCTGCTTGGTCTGCTGGTTGCTGGTCGTATAAGCAAACATCGGCTTTGACGTCAGGAGATCATGAGCTTTGGCCTCGAACGCATACCCAGCCGTCGCCGCGTATTCCCGAAAGCTCCGAAACCTGACGCGGAACATTTGCAGTGCCTCTCGGTCAGCACGGATATATCGAGCGTGCAAGGCGCGGTAGACGAAGAGGGAGCGCGGACCATGGACCATCATGTCGCCGCCGCCTTTCCCGATGGCTCCGCGGTACGTCGCAATGAGAGCATGGGACGCAGGTGCGCCAATTTCGGTTACGGCGTCGAGCAATGTCATCAGAGCTTTGGATGTAATCTTCTGGATCGCGTCGCGAACAGTATTGACAGAGGCCACAGGTGCTGAGGAAACGGTTGGACGGAGACGAACGCAGAAGGCTGCCGTACCATCTTCCCATCCCTGCATCACATACCTTGCGAGCTCGCGAAAATCGAAACCTTCATAATAGACCCCTCGAGCAATTTGATGATCCAAGGTGAAGCCTTCTTCCTTCTCGCGGTCGGGCGTATAGAAACGCGCACAGCCGGAAGTATAGTATCGTTTAACTCTACAAACGCATTCAGCTGAAAGTATTTACGAAGCACCGGACTGACTCGTCCCAATCCGGCGGGTTCAAAACGAGTTGGCGTATAGTTTCGGCTTGTTTGGTCCAGTCCTTGTACCGGTCGGGGTTGGGAGAAGACGCAGCGACGATCGTCAAACTGGTCGGCACGTCTAACAGCTCATCACGGCCGGCCGATTTAGCGTCGAAGTCGAGCAAGAGGACCATATTGACCATCGCTACGTCGGAGATGGCACGCAGATTCGGGATGATGTAGACTCCGGCGGCGCAATGGAGAAAGAGGTTTCCGGTGTGGTAGGACAGGATGGGCTGACTTTGGAGGACGGCAAGGAACAGCCACAAGTAGAGCAGCGTTGATTTCCCTGTGGCGTTTCAAGACACGAATAACTACCTCATGCACTGGCTCACCGATTCCGGGTGTTCCGAGGATAAGCAATCCGGCAATGTCTTTGCTCTCGATGAACGGAGCACATCGCTCGAGGAGGTACCGATATTCGCGGAAGATATAGATGCGCGAAGGGATAAGAGGCCGAACGCTGGGCCGCTGGACCCCAAGTTCGACGCCTGTGGCAACAACATTGTGCTCGAGCGAAAACTCTCTCGCTCGGCCCCAATACTGTTGAACTTGGCCATGCGGGATCTCGTCGACGGTAGAAGGCGATTCGAGCTTGGTTGCTCCATATTTGTTAATGAGTTTGGTGAGGCCGGATGCCTCGTCCCAAGTGCCAGACGATCGCGGGACTGTAGGCAGACATGTTTCATCGTACGTGAGCCTGGGCTTCTTCTGTCGAGGGTCTGCACCAGCGCTTTCGGGCCGCTGGCGTTTGGTGTCGTTGCTCATGTAGTTGAGGACAAAAGGCCAAGATCAATGAATGTTGCATCTCGGCGGCTACATCCTTCAAGCCACAATACCCTCAAATACCTCCTGAAATATCTCAAAATTACCAGGCCCGTTGCTCGGTCGACTATAAACAGCGAACGCGACCTTGGTGAAATGTCCAGAAAATTCCGAATCGAGAAGAATGTCGCGCATCTCGGTAGCAACCAGACGCGGAGGGCAAGCGTAAGCCCCGCATCCCATGGCACCTGCACGGTATAAGTCAGTGCTACAAGTCCATCGCCACGACTCGCACCGAGAACGAGATAGCGCTGTCCATTGTGCGCCGCCATCCGGTACACTAGTCGAATTTTCTCCCGCAAGCTCTCAAGAACAGCTTCGTGCGCAAAAGACTCTCCATCCCGCGCAAGTCGCCGGTGGCGCGGCGCAGCACCGGTGATTACAGATACCACACGGCGTTCCTCGACGGGCAGCTCGACGCAGTCGTGGTCGAGGTCGTCTCGGAAGATGACCACGCCAGGAGAGTATATCCCCGCCGTCGATCCCGCTCCAATGTTGGGCCACGGATAATACTCTTCCTTAAGAGTAACGTACAGCGTCGAGCTGTAGCATAGTGCCTCTTCCTGCGTAGTGGTCATGACCTCCAGCCATGGACCAGCCGGGAGTATATCGCTTGCAAGATTGAGGAGCGCGACCTTGGCGTCCGGGTCGGTTTCCAGGATCTTGCGGGCAAGAGTGAAAGCGTCGGAGTTGACCACCTCGACAGATGTAGGTTGGTGCGATTTTGCATCTGGCGCCGGTGCGAGCGGAGGAAGCTGCTCTTTGACGAAGACACCGTCGAGGGAAGCGCCTTTGTCCGCAAGCTCCGCGACAATAGCAGGCGAACGGTCAATGGTGTCGTGTGCGATACGCGTGCGGTTTCGGAAGTTGGGAGCCATAGTGGTTAGTCGCTGGAGGGACTTGCTTTATATTATCGGAATGACTTGGTCGCACAGTACCGGTCTCACGCAACTCGGAGCAAGCGGACATCCGAACGCGCATTAGGATTCTTATCCAGCAGACGCCGCGACAGTAAGCTCCGTACCATATAGAACGCGCTACGACCTAAAGTCCAGCCATCGCATACAACTCATCCTTATTCCCCGACTCCTCCACCAAGGCATGAAGTTTACCCAACTGGTCGTTCAAGAGAGTTTTCGGAGCATCGAACTCGACCTAGGAAAGGGTTCTGAGACCGCCAAACCCATGTGAGAATCAAAGCACGCACAATCCGTCCAGCGTCGAGAACCATCTACCGGCATCGTCAGTCAGAGGAATGGCGTCAAGCAGGGACGGACAATTTTATCTGCGTCCATGATGGTCTGGAGGCGATGCGCGACGGTCAGGACGGTAGTGTCCTTGGGCAGCTCGGTGCGAAGCGAGCGCTGGATGACATTGTCGGTTTTATAGTCTTCGAAGAGATTAGATGGGTCACAAAACGGATTTAAGCACTTTACCGATGGCAGAAGTCGCTAGGTACCCCGCATCAGCACCAGAGCATACATGAGGAGCTGCAAACCTTCATCCAAAATCAACAGCTTGCTGCCGCGTACGATAGCACGGGCTAGGCAGGAGGTCAGCACAATTACTTCACAAAGAAACAGCAGAATTACCCAACGCGATAATCTGCCTTTGTCCGACGGACACGTTGCTCCCGCCGGCCGATATTTCGCTATCCAAAGTCAATTTCGCGCTCCCTTCCTCCATATCTTCCTGGAGCGCCATCAAACCAGCGGAGCGGAGGGCGTTGTTCAACGTCGCATCGTCCAGTTGTCCGAGAATGTCGACGTTGGAGCGGAGGGATCCCGCAAGAAGTTCGGGCTGCCAGAGAATGAAATCCAAAGTCCAATCTGGTCGCAGCCATGGAGATAAACGCACCGATTGAGGAATTATTGTGATGTTTGAGCGGAGGGCGTCCAGGTTGATGGAAGCAGTCGGAATGCCGTCATAAAGAACATTTCCTTCCGTGAAGATACAACGCAGGAGCGCCAGAGTAAGACTGCTCTAAATAGATGGTTAGCACACACCTTACAACAAGGAAATCGGACGCTCACCTTGCCCGAGCCCGTTCGCCCGACTTGGACAAAGATCAGATGCACTATTCGATAACAAACGAGCTCGACTCACTAACGCCGATCCGTTGGCCCGACTGGATTTCGAATGAGATATCTTGCAGAACCTTCGGACCATTCAGCGAGTAGCGCGCTTGGAGTCCATCAACGCTAATATTGCCCGATGCCGGCCAATACGCCGGAGGAACACCGCTCGGCGTAGGCTTGGGCTCTTGTTCTATCTCCAGGTATTGCTTGATGCGCTCGAGACTATATGCTGCCTCAGGATAGAAGAAGAAACGCAACTTGCGCACACACCTGTTGCTCTGAATTTCGAACTGGTTGAACTGCCATACCCAGTGGAAAATACCACGAGAGAAATTGATCGCCTGAGGAAATCCGTTGTTTGAAGCAGCAGCATTCAGTGGGACGTACCATTGTGAGGGAAAACCCAACGTTCGAGGGACGGTACGATTCAAAATAGACTAGATAGAATGCTAGCGCCATCGCCTGCTGTGGGTTGGTGGCTGAAAGTGCTGTGAGAGCAACAAGACGCACAAAGAGGGCTCCGATCATATCTTGAATAGGCAATAAGTAACGAGTATGTAAGAGATTTGAGGACTTACCGACGCGAGTAGTAACCCATCTATTGAGGTTGGCGAATGTCCGCTGGGCGCTGGGTCCAGTGAGCGAGAGATTTTTACATCAAGGGAAACCATACCGCATGAAACGGTTGATCCTTGCCATCGAAATCTGCACGAAAGCTTCTTCGGCGCCGTATGCACGCAGGGAGGCTGAGCGCAGATAAATTGGAAGAACACGCTGTAACAAATGAACAAACCTAGTCCGCCAACCGTCGCGTTTACGCTGAAGAAGATGGTCAAGACAAAGCCTGCATTGCCTTGAAATGCAAGAAACTTACTGTGCGAGCACTGGTGCCTTTGCGTTGCTCATTTCGCGCTTGACGCTAAGTTGGGACGCCATGTAGATGCGGCCCAGATAGATACCAACTAGCCCAATCGCAATGCCGGGTATCGTGAAGAGCGGAGTAAACAGGACGACGGCGAAAAGACTCGTGATGAGATAAAGGGTGTTACCTGGTCGCTGCGTAAGTGGATTAGTTAAAAGTGCGCGCGCGGACATACCGATGAGGTTCCAGAACGCCTCTGCCAGATCATCATCGACCGCGCCAATATCTCCCGTAAACCGCTGCACTATTCGCGATGAGGGGGTAACATCGAGCCAACGGAACGTAGACCCAAAGACGGAATCCATCAGGAGAGTATGGATCGTCTTGGACGCGTAGAATGAGCCCAACGAGTAATATGCATAGGCGACACAGTCGGCGATGAGCGTGAGCGAAGCGATTCCAGCTTTCAGGCCATGAGCAGATTAGTTTTGGGAGAAGGACGGGTAGCTCACAGAATATACCGACATAGAATAAGGTCGATACTTCGTGTCCCTGACCGTACTGCCTACAAGGATATGAGTTAGATTCGCCTTGACTTGATGAAACCCCACGAAGCCCAATATCCCAAAAAGTATGTCTCGCCCTTGTCGAGAACATGGGTGATGACGGAGTTGAAGAGCAAGCCAACAAAGAAGAGGTAAGGTCGGGACGAGTGGGCCTTAAAGAACAGTCCCATCGCTTCCATACTGACGCGACCGATTTCAACCTCTTCCTCCACGATGAGGCGACCAGCGTCGGCCTTGGGAGCTGAGTCGGCGACGTCCGCGTCAATTTTCTCGTCATCTTTGGCGATCACCTCCTGCTCTCTAGTGACCTCCTGCGCTAACACTTGATCGTGTGCAAGCGCCGCAGCGACGGAGGATTCCCCGCGGACGCGACCGTCCAATCCGACGGAAACAACAAAGTTTGCGATCTTTTGTGTAAGGGAAATGTTGTGTGTGACGAGGATTACAGTGCGACCGGCGACGAGTGGGCCACAGAGGCATTTGCTACAGATTCAACTGTGAGAGAGTGTACTGATGGGATGATGGCACATACTCAACGATCCAACGCGCAGTATGCACATCAAGAGCAGCAAGGATATCGTCGAGGATAAATATCTGGCTAGTTGAGTATATCGCGCGGGCAAGCGTCACTCGAGCTTTCTGCCCGCCGCTCAATGTGATGCCCTAAAACAAAAGATCAGAGTTTGCGACAAGGGTAGAAAAGATACCTTTTCGCCAACTTCTGTCTGGAGAGACTGAGCGCAACTCCTACAGATGAGAAAGGAATAATACCTCATCACCCGCATCGAACAACTCCAAGTCACGCTCGAGGCAGCACTGATGAATGACCTGATTATAGCGAGCGGCATCGTACGGAGAGTTGAACAGGATGTTTTTCTTGATCGTCTCGTTGAGAACCCAGCTCTCCTGCGCGGCGAACGCGACACCCTGCGCCCGGGGAAGATTAAACCAAGCTCCGGGGCCGGCATGGACTGCATGCATCTCGCCTGGCTAGATGTCAGCTCCTGCACGTAGCGTCAGGCGGAGACAGACCCAGTAGTGCCATTAACAGCGACGTTTTTCCCTCGGTTTGGTCAGCGCGGAGGCCACAATAGAACCAGAATGAACGCACAGAGCCAGTCGGACCAACGACAAGATTGATGCTGCGCGGCTTGAAGAATAGTTCCCCCTCAATTTTGAGAATGAACCGTCGACTAGAGGGAGTGAGCATGCCGTCTTCCTCGGTCGGCGCCTCTTTAGACCACGCAAAACTTGCGTCGCGGAAACCGATGAGACTGGAATCGGGTTCGTCCATAACGACAGCGCTCTCCAAACCGGAGGCATCTTGGGTGAACTTATCAAGAAGCTCGGTCTGTAGAGACTGGGATAAGGGAGCAGAATAAGAACAGTGAGCGCCTACCTTGTTCAAGAACTCGTTTAACCGATTCAGCGAGACTCTAGCCCGCACAATCATTTTGACGCAGAAAACGCAGAACCAGATTTGCCCTCGTAAAAGCTCGAAGATGACCATCGAGGAGAAGACCTTTGAGGCGGAAAGCTCTTGCTTCATGAGAACGGTCTGGGGCGCGTTGGCAAATACGCGATAGATGCAAGCGGAGACGTACGCTGGTTTATCAGGGTCGGTTATGGGGTAAATAAGTTGGAGAGAGACTTACTAGGTCGCTGAGTGCGGTCAGAAAGATCATATAAATATGCCCAAAGAATCACGAACCATATGTCACAAGCATCGTCGCAGCAGGAACAACATAGCTTTGCGGATTTGTTAGCCCAGCAAAGAGTGGCCATGGCTGAGTCGGAAACACACTTTACTACCGCCTGGAAGGTGAATATAATCTTCCTCCACCATATCCAAATGAGCTCGACCTCGCGCTTCTCGTCGATTCGCTCCTTGAGTTGTTTCTCCCAGCCGAACATCCTGCCGTTTGTTGTGAACCCCGCCGGTGCGTACTAACGGGAGACATACTTGATCATGCGCAGGACTCCGAGGGCTGGAGGGAAGGCGGCAGGTTATTGGGGAAAGAGAGTAATTCGGAATATAACTCACTCTCTGTCACCGTTTGCACACGGGCATCGGTCTTGGCTAGTGTCTTCTCCTGGATGCCTGCACTCATATGAGACTCTCATTCACCAAAAGGATTGATCTAGCCGTACTGGCCAAAAGTTTTGTCGCGTAACCAGGTATTGGAGCGAGTAAGAGCATCGACCCGGCTGCAACAAACGCGCTTTGTCGGCACAATCAGCTTGGACGCGTCTGAGGGTTTGATAGTTGGCGCACCTCCATCCAAGGACGTGGTAAAGAAACACGATTGAGCCTCCCACTTGGATAGGGACGAGCACAACAATGAAAAGGAAGTTTCTCGCCTCGATAATATTCATCCTGCTCTACGGGTCAGCGCAGTTCCCGACGCGTCGTCCGGCAACGTACAAGTCGACGGTGAGCAATGTGTTGATGCGCCCCATCAGGTTCGCGTCCGGTTTCGACTCTGCATTGTCTTTATCATCCCCGTCCATTTGTTTGTCCTTCTTTCCCGTTTCGGACTTGACGCGAATGCGCAACGCATGTTCGAACACGAGTTGATTCACGATGGAGCTAGTTTGCGCCATTATGTGCGTCTAGGACGTTCAAGTCATTACCGAGAAATCGGTGGAATGTTAGACGCGTACGCCGACAAACATGTCCCACTGGAACGCCAGGGTATATGTTGCAGGGCCCGCGAAGAGCAGGAGAATCCAAAACCAGGGCTTCATGACGCGCTCCGTGTCGGGATTTTCGAGATAGCTGTAGGAGCGTGATTAATAAAGCAGATGAAAGCACTGGACGTACTCGAGAATGCGATTGATCGCGAGAGGCGAGACAAAACTGGCCAGTCCAGATACGACCAGCAGAGCTGCCATCGTGAGGAACTCCCAGCGGAATACCCAGAGGAAGCCGAACGCGACGTGTCGACGCTTCTTCGACATAAAGGCGTCGACGTGCTGTTGAAGATGTCAGATTCTGAAATTCAGGTGGGGCCACGGTACTCACAGGAAATGCCCGAACTTTCAAGGCCATCATGGCGTCGTAGTCGCATATTGGCGGTAGCTGGTCAAAGGAGAGGTGTGGGATACGATATGCGAGAAAAACGATCGGCGAGAGGAACAAGTAGAGGGCAGAGGAAAGAATGGAAGCAGTCTGCTCCGGACCCGGCTCGGGAGAAGGGTTCTGCGATTCGAGTAATTATACGGCGCATAAGGATAAGTACGATATCGTACCTTTGGGTCAAGTGGGACGTACTGACGCGGCATCGCCAACGGGATGGCGACGGAGGTGAATATAAGGACAAAGAGTTTGGGCCAGAGGAGGTGGCCCTCCCACGCATCGAGTGGTGAAAGGGTGTAGGTCGCGAGTGGGAATACATCGCGATATGTGTACACAATAAGTGCGCAAAGAAGGACTGTGTTGACATGTCGCGCCGCGATTTGGCTCGCATGCATACGCGCCGAGAGGGTAGCGATTGAGCAAAATGTTGTATAGAGCTGCGGCGGATACAGTGAGTTGCCGAGGAAGCAGTTGAGACTCGGAGATGCATACGTAGACAGCACATATCGCCATGTGGAGACGTTGGTCGGAGTCTACGGCTTGTGTGAACAGCGGGTACTGGCTTGGCTCCTGCTCCCAATTCCGGAAAGACGCGGATGAAAGTCGCGTCCTCCATGAAGCGGCCGACAGCGGTTGAGGTTGGGTCGAAGTGTCGTCTAAAATGACCGCTGCCGCCGAGAGCGCGAGCAGGACCAAACAGCCAACAAAACGCGCGAGTTTGAAGAAGAATATCTCGCGTCCGCCGTGTTTTTCAAAGTGCAGCGCGAGGGTGGCGCCAAAGTGAGCTTCAGGCGCCGCGTTCTGCTGGACAAAATCCTTGAAAAAGACGGTACGGATCCGGGTGCCAGGTTTGGAAGACCATGCTAGTTGGACGAGAAGGATAGCAAGAGAGGCGACGGCAACATAAACGGGTAAAACGAGAGTGTCGCCGTTCCAGCTGGTACTGCAAAATAGTTATACGCAATCTGGACGCGTCGGTATGAGTAAAGCAAGGGTTACCTGGAAGCCATGCTCGAGATGGAAGATAGTACGAGTTGTTCTGCACGCGGTATAAGAGCAAGTCCCATTCACAGCTTTGACCCGCGCCCTATTCAACCCGCGAACCCACGGTCGAAATTGCGCGATCTCAGGATAAAGTAGCGAAGCATATTCTCGGCGACTCCAACTTGAATTGGGCGAACTACAGCGACAGAGTTGAACCTACGTTCAATTCAGGTTGTCAGGTAATTATAAAATCCAATGGCGTAGGAGATCTAGAGAGCACCTCTTCACGTTCCTCTCTCTTGGAGAAACGTGCATCTTTAGCTAGTCTCTAGCTGCTGTTCTGGGAACTACTGGCACAGCAACAACCGCCGTAGTGCTGTCCAAACAGTGGACATGGTTTTTCGGCAAACGAGCACCGAGGATCTGCACTAGAGCTGTGGCTGCTCGCATGGGTTGTGCTCAGATCGTCTTATGGGAGCTGTGAGCTGTTACAGCGCTTGTAGGCTGCTGAGATGGTGGCTGTATTAGAACTTGAAGGTGCGCGTTGATGGTCAGATCTGCGACGCTAGCAACATTCTCCACCTTAGCTCACAGCTGAATCGGAAGAATCGTACCTTCCACCGCACACAATGACCTTTCCCCGAATCAGCTTCCCTTCCCTTCGACGACCAAGCTCGTTCAACTGCTGGATCCAAGATGGAGGCCGCCTGCAATATTTATCCCATAGAACGTAGGCAGCAATAAGGGAGCCGAAGCAAAGAGCGAGGAGTTTGAGAGTCATGAGAAACGCTGAACGGCGAGTAGGCTCAGAGCCCACAATTTAAAAAAAGTAGCCTAGGCCAGCGCGAAGAACACCGCGAATGGTGCTAACCCCGCACTTGTAGTGCGGTTGAATGGGTTGGGCGCCTTGAACGCCGAATAAAGAATTGAGATGGCCGTGGATAGCAGTCTAGGTGGTGGCAATTCGCTTGACGCGTTCGCGGTCCAAGGACGAATGGAGAGCATCGCGAACTAGACCACGGCTTCCTTCAGCTTTATACTTCAACACCCGAAAAGACGTCCTGGAACACCTCAAAATTCCCTGAACCGCTGCCAGGTCGACTGTACACCGCAAACAGCACCCTCTTGAATCTCCCGCGGAATTCGGATTCCAGAAGGATATCGCGCATCTGCGTGGCGACGACGCGGTTTGGACGCCCGTACGCGCCACAACCCATCGCACCTAGGGACACTCAGCGCCGAGAACGTTACAGCGAGCCAGCTAAAGCACCAAGGATGAGATAATCTTGTTGATTATGCGCCGCCATACGATAGACGAGTCGAATCTTCTCCTGCAGGTAAGCCAGCGTTTCAGCCTTGGCGAACGCCGTTTTGTCCGCTGTCAGCTCGGGGCGCGCCGGTGCAGCGACGGTAATGACGCTAACCACCGTCCGCGCATCCAGGGCCAGCTCTGTGCAGTCGTGGTCGAGGTCGTCGCGGAAGACAACAACGCCCGGCGAGAATACACCCGCGACGCATCCCGGACCGAGATTCGGCCACGGGTAGTATTCCTCTTTGAGAGTAACGTAGAGCGTTGAGCTATAGCAGAGAGCCTCTTCTTGAGTTGTTGTAAGCAGATCGAGCCACGGTCCGCCGGGAGTAATGTCGCTCGCGAGGTTTTGAACAGCGACTTTTCCCTGCGGGTTGTCGGCGAGGATTCTGCGACTGAGGGCAAATGCGTCTGAATTGGCGATCTCGACAAGCTGGGGCGCGTGGTTCGGTGAGGGAGTCGCAAGCGATGGGAGTTGGGATTTATGGAATGTGGAGCTAGTAGAAGCACCTTGAGTCTTGTGCTGCGCAACTATGCTCGGGGAGCGATCGATAGTGTCGTTTGCAAGACGACGACGAGCCTCTCTATCGAGCACCATGGTGGTTCCAAGCTAAATACAGAGGCAGCTAATTCCAAACCCATTTGACCTCCTTGACCGCCTTGCAGCAGACCTTGTGTCGCGGCCAATCCGTACGCTGGCATTCGACACTGAATACGGTGAGAAGACGAAGGAGGGGGTGGAGATTGCGCACCTGCAATACCGCGTTAACCCGCACCGCCCGCATTGCTTGAGCTTCTTGCGAGACTTGACTGATTCTTCGTGGCATTCCGCGCAGGAGGCAGACAAGGGAAAGTCCCAGCCCGGTTCGGGACGTTTCCGGGTGAGGGGTGGCGGACGAGGAAGACCATTGAGGCGCGCCATCTCGACATCGCCTTGCCGAATATACTCGCCACAGACGGGATTGTCCATATCGCAAATATTGTGGACCTGAACACGGTTAGAAATGCCCATGGAAGATACGCGACGCACATAGCAGGTCATCCGAGGCGGGTTCAAGTGCAGCCAACTCGCTTTATTCCACACTGTTTCTCTGGCTCGTTCCTCTGCGTCCCGTTCACCGATGCTCTGCAAGATGGGCGCCTACTCACTGCAGAATTCACAGCGCCAGGGGCGGTTGTGTTTCATGTCCCTCGTTATGGTGCTCACAAACTTATCCACCCATTCTTGTTTCTTTGCAATCGTGTTGGCTTCGATTGGGATGACGGGTTGCAGCAGGATTTCTGCGCGCCGCTGGTCTGCGCCGTATCGAGAATCGTCTTCGGGATCGCGCGAACAGGACCCATAAACGAGGATCTGGAGCTCGAGGGTGGTCATAGTGGGCGCGTCAATCTTGCGTTGATCCGTTCGCGTCCCGAAATGTATGATCGCATCTACCACTTGCCCCCTCCTTCCATGGTCGACTTCACGTCCAAGCTGAGAACCAATTACTGTCCCACCGAACAAGAAATTCCCCTACTCACAAATCTTCTCTCCGAGCCCTGTGTTCGCCTCTCCCATATCGACGCCAAAATAGCACAACTCCAGGCTGCCATCGATGTTCTCCTGCAAGAACGTGCCGAAATCGCGTCGTTTGTCGCAGAGCACCAGGCCCTCTTGTCGCCAGTGCGACGTCTTCCCAGAGACATTCTAGAGGCCATATTCCTCACCTGTCTGCCCACAAACCGAAACGCAGCCATGGTCGCGAACGAAGCGCCGCTTCTGTTGACACGTATCTGCAGCGCTTGGCGCTCGGTGGCCTTGTCTTCCCCACGTTTGTGGGCGCGGTTTCACGTCCAGGTACCGTTCAGAACTCAGAGCGACGTCGACCGCGAGTCTGCGCAGGCAATATTCCAATGGCGCTTGACGACGACCAAACTTTGGCTAGAGCGCGCTCACTCGGTTCCACTCACAATCTCCCTTTATTGCGACACAAACTTCGACCTTATGGACCGCAAGCTGCCCGAAAGTTGGCCAGAGTACCCATTCTTGGCTACACTGCTTAACGTCGCGTCGCGATGGGAAGACATTACCCTCAATCTCCCAGAGAAGATGTTCGACGCGCCAGCGTTCATGGCCCTCAAGCCTCCGACGTTCCTCAACTCCGCCGCATTACCCTCACCCCACGGGTATACAACCCAGACTATTCGTGGCAGATGGCGACCGCTTCTATCCTCGAAGCTCCGACACTGCGGTCCTTCACCTTGGACGGCCCAAGTCCCGTCTCTCCCCTTCAACTCCCAGTGCATTGGTCTGCGTTAACGGAGCTTTCCATCAGCAATCCGTCATGGCAGCACGAATTCACGCTTGAGACGCTCCTCATGTTCGCAATCCCCGCGTGCCCCGCTCTCGTTTCACTCGCAATCTCGATATACGAATACGGCGACGCAAAGCCGCCGCCAGAGCAACCGCTCGAGGCACCCCACTTGCAGAGCCTAACTCTGTATATTCACAATACCCCGAGCTCGCCGCTCCGCTGCCTGCGCTACCTCTCTCTCCCGCGTCTCCGCGACTTGCGTGTGCTTAGCGCCCAACAGCTTTCGGTAGGCAGGAAGTTGGATGCATTGGACATCGAACGGTTCTTCGCGACGTCGAGCAACCTGAAGAGCATCTGCTTTGACGCAGACTGTTTACGGAAGAAATTACTCTCAGTGCTTATACGCGCGCTCCCGCCGTCCGTACGCAGGTTCGGAGTCCACCAAAACGTCATCTTTGAGCGTGAGGATCTGTTTCCTGACGGAGAGCTCGAGTCTGAGGGGAACGGAGAGGAAATCCAGCAGCCAAGCGACGAGTCCACCGACGACGACAACTCCAGCCAAATGGGTTCAGGCTCAAGCGACGCGGATGAAGACGACGTGCAAGAGGAGGACTACCGCGTGCTATGTCAAAGTCTGGACGACGATAACCTGGCCCTACTCTCCAAGACCATCCCAGACCTCGTCGAACTTGTGATTGTCAACGTACAAACTATCACGGACGCCGCGATACTCGATTTCCTACTTGCAGGCAAACAGACATTGAAAAAGGTCCTTCTGAAGGTTCGTAGAATGCCCTCCTCCCCGACGGTCGACATTCTCGGTCATCCCGCGATACGGTCGGCTGTGGAAAGCTCACAGATTGACTTGTCTTTGAATTATCCTCCGCCGTCGCAGCATGACGCGCGACCAACTGAGAGGGTGTTGCAAGTGTGGGAGGGTGGTTTTTTTGCAGAGGAATAAGTGCATGTGGAGACCGGACAGTTCTCGTTGGGCATTGGTGTAAACGTCATATCACCACGGCCTCGTTTCGCCGCTGTAGCTCTAAGCTCAGGCCTGCACCTTTGGCAATAGAAATTATAGAAATCTGTATCTTTCACGCGCACCACAGCCTGTCCCACTCAAGTTATCCTGATGGCACCGCGCGCCGCTTACTTCGTTGCCCTCTTCCTCCACCATGCTTCGCAGCCTCCTTCTTGCAACTTTCGCTGTGGTTCCTGCATTCGCGGCCGTCCCGTCGCTCAAGGTATGCTTTAGTTGCGACAGCGCTACGATGCTAATAGTAAACATCCAGGTTCCCGCATGCCCGGCCAAGGGCTCCATAAGCTACAACCTCTCTGTGCCTGACAAGGCGCCGTTTCCGCGCACCGACGTTGATGTTTGCTACGACGCGAGCGCAATCCACATCACGTTCACCGCGCATAACGAGACGAATTTCTTCGTCAACAAGACCTTCGGCACGAATGATCCCATATACATGTACACGGGTGAGTTGCCAAACAGCTCCGATGCCTTCTCCTTGACCTTGTCGGTAGCAATGGAAACGTTCATAGCGCTCGGCACGGGGGATCCCCAAACATACCTCGAGTTCGAAATCGCGCCCAACAACGTCACCTTTAACGCGTTCATTTATAACCCCTCCAAGGCGCGTAACAGGTCTCGTCGTTCCGCCTAAAATCTAACTAACCTACGCGCAGGTCCGCGCTGATGGTGCACAGTTCGACACGCTGTATCTCCAAGACCCCATCGGCGACGGTCTCACCGGCGTAACCAAAACCGACAAACCCGCCAAACTGTGGACGTCCGCCGTCCGCATTCCGCTTGGCCTGTTCAACGTGGACAACGGCAAAGCCAAGGGGACGCAATGGCGCATGAATTTCTTCCGCATAATCACCTCCCCGAAGAGCTTCCCGGACCAGTTTTACGGTGCATGGAACCCGCCATCCGAGGCGAACTTCCACATGACGCCCTTTTTTGGCAATGTCCAGTTCGTCTAGCACTCGAGATGTTGTGTGTACTATTTTATTTCGTAATTTCTCTATGAACCCACTCTGAATCTTTGTGTCAAGTAAACTGCATCCTGGCTGCGTTCACTCAACTTGCCCTTTCGATTTAGATGAATAGTGGCGCTAACGTACTCGTCTCTTTGTTCTCGACTTTTCGATGAGTCTGATGAACTACTCTTCTCACGAGCGGGATCCCGAAAAATACGCCGTGGAAGGATGAGTTCAACAACGCATACCACAGTGACCAGCTGAAGCTAGCTCAAACCGTCCAACAAACCGTATCTGGTACGACATCGCGGCTTGATCAATTGAGTGACCGTGGTTTGTTGTACTCGATGTCCCAGTGAGTATGGAACAAAGAGAATGTGGTCGGAAACAGGTGGACAACTTGAAACATACGATCTAAATTTTTCTACCGTACACTTTCTACACGGCGGAGAATACAAACGCAAAAAGCATCCCAGGCTTTGCTTCTTCGAGCTTCCAGCCAGTCGCCCCGCCCAGAGCTCTAAACTCGTCTACCGTTCGTTCTTTGCCATTGAACACAGTCATCATCTGCGACGCATCATCAGCACGGTAGTCCGAACACAAGCACGCAACGAACCTCGATGTCCAGTCCCGTCACGAATCCGGCTCCCGCTACGCCAAGGTTGGGTAGCAGCGGAGCAGGGACCGGTGGCGCTCCGGGAGTAGCACACGCATAAGGCATGACCAGGTCGAACAACACCAGCTTGGAATCCGGACCGGCGGCTTTGCGCATGTTGGCCATGATCTGTTTGGCAGGAGCGTCGGGCCAGTCGTGGATAACAACGCGCATAAAGTAGACAGCAGCTTCCTTGACGGGCTGGGGATCGAAGAAACTATGGACCTGGAGTTTGACGCGCCCGCTGGCGATCTCTTCTGGGGCAGAAGTAGCCCAGAACTATACACGAATAAGCGGAAGCTGAAAACAAGACAAACAACAAACCTTTTCTCCCTCGGTAATCTCCTTCTGGAGGTCCTGCACGACAAAGCGGAGATGCGGGAACGCTTTGGCTAGTTTCATCGTGACCGAGCCGATGCTGCCGCCAACGTCGACAACGACCGCGTCTTTCGCAAGTTTATCACCAGAGATGCCTTGCCTTGTGTTCAACATGAATCTCGAAAGAGCACAAGACGCAAACCTTCAGTGAAGATGCTTGCCGGGAACATTTCTCCCCCCGCCCTTCATGCCTACGGCGAAACGACGCGCGCGCCAGACATTGTCAGGCTCCTCGCGCCAGTCCCACATGGTCTTCTTGGTGTTGAATGCAATATTGAACGCGGATTCGTTGTCGCCCGGCGCGCGCAAGAACTCGGAGAGGAAGCCGCTCGACTTGAGCGATTCGTCGCCGCTGGACGACGCGGTAAGCGTTGAATCGGATGCGATGCTGGCAACCTACGTGCTAGCAGCGACGGCTGCAAGAGGCGCTCCATCATACTTGGCTTCGGGACTGGAATTTCGAATGAGGATCGGGTAATCGAGGCGGACAAGGATACGGACTCTGCCTTGATTTCGTCGAGGGATTTGGCCTTGATGAGGAGAGACGAGATACGGTTGTTGGCAAAGGTATTGGGGGAGGTCTCGGTAAAGACGTGGCGCGTGGCAAGGAAGCGGAGGACGCGCGCTGCCCGCCGCGTCAGGGACGATTTCAAAGATGTTAGATCGCGCACCTTGATGGTCGGGGTCGACGCCGTTCACCGCAGATATGTCCTTGACATGCATGCCCTGATCTACGTTTAGCCTTGTTGAAGGTAGAAGCAACGTGCGCACCTCTGGGCCGGCATCCTTGAGGACGTCGGGCACATCTGCATCGACGACGAAGCCGAGAGTCGAGGTAACATGCATGCTGGCGGCGTAGTTCTGGATGGTCTCCATCGGGGAGCGGACGGTTGCTATGAGCTGGGAGGCAGCGGCGACGATGAGCTGGGCAGTCTGGAATAAGGCGGGGTCAAAGTCGAGGGGGGAGGGCTGGAAGGGAGCATTGAGGTCGGGGTAAGGAATGCCCTGCTTTGCGTATGCGGCGTCGATTGTCTGGACGCCGGCAGCGATGAGCTGGGAGAGAGCAAGGAGGGGCGACGCCATGATATTGCGGCGACATGGGCGTCCATCTTATACCGGAATCCAAGTCCGAATTTCAAAAACGCGTGCCGCTTGAGATCTTGCTCCCTACCATGGCCGACATCGAGCCCGTCTCCAAGCAATGGGCTCCAGACATAAACCCAGACGCACTCGCAGCGCTAGAGACCTACAAGAAACGCGACCCTTCAAAAGGTCAGCTCGCTCCCGCCCAACACTCGTTCCAACACCCGCAACAGTCGTCGTGCGCTTCAAAGCAGTCGGAAACGCGCCGATAATGAAGCAGAATTTTTACAAGATTACTGCCTCAAATCGGTTTCAGGCAGTAATCCAATTCCTGCGCAAGGAACTTGGCTGGAAAGCAGGCGATCCATTGGTGCGCGCGTCAACAAGCTTGCAGATCCGTATGCTGACCTGCAGCCAGTTCACCTACATTAATCTGGCATTCTCACCTGCGCCAGACGATACCGTGTCGAATCTGTTCAAGGTACGCATATCCTCGTCGCGCTGCGTGTGCTGAAGCGATGATTACCCCGAGTCTTTCTGCACGGATGGGCACTTGATTGTAAACTACAGGTCCGTCCTCGTTGTCCGCCTTATAAACGGACACTCACCCGCGTTCTAGTACTACCGCTGCCTGGGGCTAGGCTACCATCGCCCGTGTACTTCTCTTAAGTCTAATCCACTCCGGAATATCCCCCACCCGCATCTCCCAGAAATAACGTTTGCCCCGCATCCCGTCCTCCTCATCAACGGCCCCAACCTCAACCTCCTTGGAATACGCGAACCCCAGACGTATGGGAGCACCACGCTCGCGGCTCGCCGACGTCGAAAGCAACTGCATATCCGTGGCCGAGCAGGCAGGAGCATCCCTTGTAGCGTTCCAGAGCAACCACGAAGGCGCCATCCTTGACCGAATCCATGCTGCCAGAACAGAAGGCGTCGACGCCATCGTAATCAACGCTGGTGCGCTAACAGCTTGCTCGCTATATTTCTTGACCTAACCGCTGAAGGCGCCTACACCCATACCTCGGTGGCCATCCGGGACGCCCTCCTCGGCGTCGCTATCCCTTTTGTCGAGATTCACATAACCAACGTCCATACCCGCGAAAAATTCCGCCAACACTCGTACCTCTCAGACAAAGCTGCGGCGGTCATCGTAGGATGCGGCGTCAAAGATTACGGTTCGTCCCGTCATCCAAGATACTCGCTCTTCCCATCGGCCACAGAGTTCTCGCGGTTCAGTACGCTGTAACGTTGAAAAAGTAGCTGTATAATATTTGTGCAATGAGAGAAGTCGATTTTATACTGTTGCGGGTGCATCTACAGGGAGGCGGACGCCAAGGTTGTCTGGTACAGCAAGCCTGTCGTCCACTTCGCTCGCAAGCCGCCCTCCAAACGCAACAGACCCATGTTGAGCGCGGAACGCGTCGATACGCGCCTCGACCTTGAACAAACAGTTAGCTGAGAACAAACTCCTCGAAAAGAAGTTACCTCTGGTCGGAAGTGACGCATGAGACCTTGAATCGGCCAGGCAGCAGCGTCACCAAGCGCACAGATGGTGCGACCCTCGACTTGTTTGCTGCAGAACCAGCTGTTAGCCCGACAATACGCGTCGCAGCGAGCACGCACGTAAGCTCCAAAAGCATGTCGATCTCGCGCTTGTGCCCCCGTCCCTCCACCATGCGATTCATCATGTTCATCATCCAGCTCGTTCCCTCACGGCAAGGCGTGCATTGGCCGCAAGATTCGTGTTTGTAGAACTAGCACTTGTTAGGACCGCTGCAGGAAGAGTAAAAGATCACATACCGACGAGAAACGCGCGATGGCAGCAATAATGTCCGTCGACTTGTCCATGACGATGACCGCGCCAGTACCCAAGCCCGACTGAGCATCTCGGAGAGAGTCGTAGTCCATGCTGCACCGGAATGAGCGTTTATTTTTCATAAACAAAAAGTGAACGTACAGCACTTCCTCGCATTTTTTAATGGGCAGGACTGGGACGGAGCATCCACCGGGAATAATACCCAGCAGGTTGTCCCAGCCGCCGCGAATACCACCGCAATGCTTCTCAATAAGCTCCCTCAGCGGGATGCTCATCTCCTCCTCGATAACGCAAGGGTTGTTGACGTGCCCGCTAATGCAGAACAACTTGGTGCCCTGGTTGCGCTCCCTCCCAAAGCCCGCAAACCACGGCGCCCCGCGACGGCAAATCGTGGGCGCAACCGCAACCGTCTCGACGTTGGCCACCGTCGTCGGGCACCCAAAGAGCCCAACGTCGGCCGGGAACGGCGGCTTGAGGCGCGGCTTGCCCTGCTTGCCCTCAATACTCTCGATGAGCGCCGTCTCCTCCCCGCAGATGTACGCGCCCGCCCCGCGGTGGACGTAGACGTCGAACGCGTAGCCGCTGCCGCACGCATTCGGACCGAGCAGACCGTCCTTGTACGCCTCGGCAATGGCCTGGTTGAGATGCGCCGCCTCCTGCACGAATTCGCCGCGAATGTAGATGTAGGCGGCGTTGGCGTTCATCCCGCGCCCGGCGACGAGGCAGCCCTCGACCAGCTTGTGCGGGTCACCCCGCAGAATTTCGCGGTCCTTGCACGTTCCGGGTTCGCCCTCGTCCGCATTCACAACGAGATACCGCGGTCTATATGAGTGAGAAAAGGACAAGATGCAGATTAGAGAACGCACCGCTTGTCGGCCTGCCAGTTGGGCTTGTTCATAAAACTCCACTTGAGTCCACTAGGAAAGCCAGCGCCGCCTCGTCCGCGCAGACCAGAGTCCTTGATCGTCTGAATAATCCAGGAGTCGCCCTTGAGCAGAATGTCCTTCGTCCGATGCCAGTCGCCCCGAGATTTGGCGCCCTTGAGCCTGTGGTCGTGTCGGCAATACGCGTTGGTGAAGATACGGTCTTGGTCTTTCAGTCCTCCGTAGCGCCGCACAGGAGGGTCGGACACCGTCGCAAACGTGCGCAGATGTGCTGCTGAGCGCAGCGCCGACGACCGCGACGAGGTGAGCATCAGGAGCAAGCAACGAATCAAATGGCACCAATTTGGTGATGGCGATGTTGAACGCTACAAGCTACGCTCTGTCTACTCCGTCTTGACCTTCCGCAAGTCTCCCAGTTTCTCCCCAACCTTGACCTTCTGTCCTGCCTGCACTGCAAATTCAAAGTCATTGGGTGCCTCAAACACTAGCACAATCGTGCTCCCGAGACAGAACCCGCCCATCTCCTGCGCCGCCGTCAGCGGTTGCCCGTTGAGTAGCGACGATGCTGCAGAGTAAACCGCCTCCGAGTACGTTCCCGGAGGTGGAGGCTTTCCCCGTACATTCGTCCGTAAGTTCTGCACATATTTGAGCTAAAATCGCGAGGTAGACGAAAACATTACCTGGTCGAAGTTGACCTTGATGCTACCCACATTCGTGGCCCCAACGGGCACCATTCCAAAGAACCCATACTTCCACCGGCCAAGCAGCGCGACGCGCTCGTTGAGCACAAACAAGTTTTCCAATCGCTTTGCGATATAGGGAGACACAGAAAACAGTTCGCCTACAGCGCGTCGTCAGAAATTCACAGCAAGAGTTCGCAAACAGCATACCAACAAAATGTCGCCTCTTCTCGACAACCCAAGCAGTCGGGCTGTGGAATCGGTGGTAGTCTCCTGGGGCCAGGTATATCACGGAGAAGAACAACGAGTTGCCGGGTTTGACCGTCATCCCGCTCGCGCTACGCATGAACGCTGGCCGTACGCCCATCTCTGCCGCAACGGAGGCGTCATGGCGCAATGTTTCTGGTAGGTCTCGGTCTGTCACGACCGACGCGTCGACTGCCTTTCCAAACTTCTTTGGAGGAGCTCCGTCCAGCGGCGGGGAAGTCTCGGACACGGGTGTACTCGTTCCAGAGCTAGGACCGCCAATGAGCTGGTCGAGACTGTACTCGATCCCGTTTACGTTTGCGAATTCGTGGTCATCGACGACGGGGATGGTGGTCGGCATGTGTGCGGACATCGGGGGCGGTGTTCCTGGACGTTCTACGCCGAGCAGGGCGTCGAGGGAGTAAGTTATGCCCTTGACCTGCTCGACGCGCAAGTCTTGTATCGTGCCAAAGTGCAATATCTTTCCGTCAGCGGGGCTGACGAGAACGGCATCCGCGACGGGCCGAGCGCCGTCCTTGAGTTTTCGATAGAAGAAATCGCCGAGACTCGGATATGCCTTGAGGTCGGCGGGCTCAATCTCGTCCAGGTTGCACCCAAACACCGTCGCGTACATCTGGAACCCATATGGTCGAAACCACACAGGCAGTTCAAGCGAGTTGACGTATCCCCACAGCCGAGACATGTTGCGCAGCGGCAGCGCACCCAGAACGTGGACCTGCACGGTCGTAGTGAGCAGACGTCCCGACAAGGGAATTCACTGCGCACCTGCCACGGACCCTTGAGCCTAATCACCTCATTCCCGTCCTCATCGACGTGCACCTCCTTGCGTGTCTTTTTCCGATACTGGATAGCGACGAGAACGAGGGCGCCAACGGCAATAGGGATAGGGTACCAGGTCACCGGTGTCTCATTCCAGGCATTGAGTAGTTTGCCTATGTCGTGTGAGAAGATGGAGAGGTGGGATTAGAAGCCACGGACGATAGAGAGGAAGGACTTCGTTAGATGACGGGTCCGGAGGCGGGGTCGAGTAGTAGACGCGGTGAAGACCCTTTGAGCGGACGGACTTGAAGAGGGCGGAGGTCTTGTTGGTGCTATGTGTCCATAATGAGGACGCTGTGGGCAGCGAGTTGAGGACGCGGGAGGCAGCGCGCAGAGGTCGCCTGCCATTGGCGACAAAGGTCTTCTTGGAGAAGAACTTCATCGACAATGGACGCTCTGGTCAAGTACGCTATCACATGTCTCTATTCCTGGTACGGATACGATAGCTTCGGCGCGTCCTTCCTCCTCCACAATTTTTTCTTCTTCTTCGTTGGTACATGCTCAGCAAACACCTCCACGCAGTACTTGGCCTTGAACTCCCGAATGAACCGCGGGTCCCTACAAAAAAAATTATCAACGCGCCACTTTACCCTCCGCAGAGCACGCACCATAATTCACTCGCAACACCCAAGTCCTTTGCACAGCGCATAAGCGCGTTGCTTTTGCAGCCTTCGAACGCCGTCGGGATATTCGACGGATCAAAATACTCTTGCTCTCCGCGCGCAATGGCCACCAGTCTGCACCGACACCCTCAGAGGGCAGCACACGCACAGACTCGCAACACGCACCTCCCCAAGCAAACCAGCGCATACTCCCGACTAACAATTTTCGGCCCAACGTTCGTCATGCTACGCGGTGCAAGCCCCCACGCGCCAGGCCCAAACGCGCGGTTGAGAATCCGCCGGTACTTGATTTCGGGGAGGTAAATTATACCATCTACCACAAGTCAGACGCGTCCCAAGCACAGTGCCGCGACGCACCAGGCTTGATTTCAATGTCCTCGGGCTCGAGCGGCGCCATGAGAATGTCTGCGACCTCCTTGGGGAACGCCTGCTCCGACAGGCCAGCGTAGCTCTTTGACCAGTCCGTCGCCCCGTCAAGCGGTTCTGGGAGCGGACTCGACGCATTCTCGTTGTCCGCAGCTTTCAGTTCGTTGTCGACCGCTTTAGTCTCTGGAGCAGCCGTGGTCGCGAAACGCGTCAATAGGGGACGCTGAACGAATGGTCGGACGAGGAGATTGCGCGACGCCCCTCGCGACGCAGAGAGTGCGCGAAGCATGACTTGGTGATGGTGGTCAGAAGAAGACCTGCAAGCAGAAAGATTTCGGGGGGCGCAGAGGTACAAGTCATGTATTCGTAGAAGCATAGGACACCATACACGGAGCGTCTACACTACCGTCCCTGCGTTGGAAGCGATACGCGGCCAGAGGTCCGCCTAATAATCGTCAGGATCGATTGCAAGCAACGACACAGAAAAACTGGACGCACGCATTCTTTTGCGACGGGCCCAGTAATGGCAGAGCCCTTCATTTCACCCTTGGCGTTGACGATGACGCCTGCGTTATCCTGCAATCATCCGAGTCGGCAAAAAAATCGAGAATACAGCCGACGATGGACACGCACCTCGAAGTAGAGGAATACACCGTCTCTCCGCCTCCAAGCCTTGCGCTGGCGAATAACAACAGCAGGCATCGCTAAACACACAAATGAGCACAAAATCGGTGGTGCAGCAGGAGATTGCGTACTCTTTTTACGGAGCTCCGGCTTTCCCTTCTTGACACTGGCCACGACCATGTCACCCACACCAGCGTCGGGAAGTCGGTTGAGGTGGGAGCCGAAGCCGAAGGGCTCGATGATGAAGAGGCTCTTGGCGCCGCTGTTGTCCGCGCAGTTAATAACGGCGCCGACGGGCAGACCGAGGGTCATGCGGAACTTGGTGCCCGAGGTTACTCCACCTGACGACCCCGGTGAGTGCTGGACGACGTCCAAGGCAGCGACGACGCACCTTTGCTCATTCTGCTGGTTGGTTAGATGCAAATCTTGAGAACAGGCCCGCGATACAGTTCTGATCTGATGTCACGTGTGTGACACTCGTTGTTACAAAAGGGCCTGAGGCCTGGTAATCGGGTTCCACATCCATGGACGCGTTCCAGGACCTCGGAGGTTCGATCCAGCTTTACGACCACAACACAGACCGCAAAACTGAGAGCTTAGCTCGGATGGATTAGCCAAAAGAGAGTACAGCAGGTAGGTGAGGTAAACCAGGGACAGCGTTCGAGTATTAGAGAGTTCAAGGTTCTCATTAATATGTGGGTTAACCACCAGGTGTAGTGCTGCGTAGTCTCGGATACCCAGACGCTTCCTCGCAATCCGTCGAGGTGTAGACAGAGCCGGATATGTGTCTGAATATGGGAATGCAATGGCGTTTTGACATTTGTTTGATTTCGCGAGGGTGGGAGAATATTAGGGCTTGGAAACGTCTGGGACAATCCACTTACCCACACCTACCATTACCTCGCGCCAAAATTAAGTACGCGCCAAAATGGACCCCGGCGCGCCGATTGGCCTGGAAATGTGTTCGGGCGACTAAAGCGTCGTGCCCACAAAGAATCCATGTAAAAATAGCTGCCAATGGCCGATGAGATTCTAGATAAGATAACACAAGCTTGCTGCGATCCACCATGTCTGCGGAGGCAAGCGACGCCGAAGCCGAGCCCCGGGCGGTCCCAAGTGCCTCAGATACTCCTCCGACTACCCAAGAAACCCCTCCAGAGCCCGAAATTGACTCCGAGGACGAGTACTACGACAACTCGGAAGAGATGCTCTGGGAAGCTCTTAATCCATCGCGTCCGCCATCCCCAACTCCATCGATACACGACGAGGAAGACGAGCCGTTGGAACCTGCGGAAGAGCAGGAGGATGTCCCCGAATCGCCCTTTGTTGCCCGCACGCGGAATCTACGGGCCGTGCTCGATGATTTGCCGGAGGACGAAATGGAGTCCAAGTTATTGCACGTTCTCGACGCGATGGACGAAACCGGCCTTGATATTCCGTTGTTTATGGAGGTGTTATGCTGGGGGAGGAAGTGTGCTGTGCAGAATGCGCGAATTCGGTACGCGCGGACGACGTTCATGTGCAGCGACGAGCTGCCGCTGGTGGTCAAGCGTTGCTTGAAGCCTCCACGATGGAATGCCTCAACGCGCAAGAAACGCGCCAAGGGTGGACGCGCTAGGCTTGCGCAGGTTGTCTCCGAGTCGTGTATCGAGACTATGCGCGAGGAGATGCGCACACTCGAGCCACTTTTGACGACCGAAACGGCGACGGATGTACAGGCTGAGAGCCTGACCGGCTTCAGCTACCGCAAAATGCACGAGTCTATGAGAGAACGAGCCCCCACCTTGGTCACTGTTCTCGATGGGCTTTCTGAGCGCCATCCCTCCCCAATTGTAAGTGTTTCTCGGGCTCGTTGAGCAGGGTGACTAACACGCTGGAGATTACGGTCACTACAATCTCCCAGCTCATGTATCGGCGAAATCGGCGCTGCAATCGCCTCCAGAAGACGTTTGCAATCTACTTCAAGTTCAAGGGCCTCACCGCCAAGGGCTTCGACGTTTTACATGCTCTGGGCCTCGCCATGAGCCATTCCTGGATCAGCGACGCGATTCGGCGCATGTCGACTGCATCCATGGATGAGCTCGTCGAATTTGTCAAGAAATTTGCTTGGGTTCTTACCTACGACAACATGGTCATCATCTTCAAGGTCTTCTCGCAACGGTTAGAGAATCAACAAAAGACCAATAGCGGAACCGCCGCTACCGTCTACATCAACCCAAATGCCAAACCACTCCCTCCGTCTGCCAACGCTGAGCTCCGGGCGCGGCGTGCTGCAAATTTGAACAAACCGATCTCGGCACAGGAGCTCTGGGACCTCATGGCGGAATCGGATGCCGTCTTACGCCCCTACTACGTTCGGACCATTCTCAACTTTCTTCTCGACTCTCCCGACTTCGATCTCGAGCAGTATCGGCAGATATTCGAGGACGACGAGCTGCTACAGCCACTCGAGCGTTTGGATGGGCTGCCGCTCGGCAAGGACGCAAAGTGGATCCAGCGCATTCTCCGGTCGGTTAATATACCGGAGGCGAGCTATGGGGACCACGAGAAGCTCCTCCTCGAATGGCTGAAGCAGCTCAAGCTGTACAGTCCCGATGCGACAAAGAACATTGGCCTGTGGAGGGTCTTGTTCTTTCTCGGGGACCAACTCACCGTGTCGCGCCTTCGCGGGCTTTTCCAGCGTCGCGCCGGGGACGACACCTCCTTCGAACGCCTCGATTATCTTGTTCCTGTGTTTGGCTGGCTACACTTCACCATGGCCGCAGCAAATTCGCTGCATGAGCAGTATCTCGGACGGGCGAAAGGGGAGGGGCTCATGGCATGTTTCACTCTCCTGGGTCGTAAAGGTCTTCATACGAGGTCTACGGAGGGCCCGTTCCATGCTCATCTCAACGAACTACTCCACCATGTCGCCGAAGCCCACTTCCGCGAGATCTGGCGCGTAATTGCGGCAGAGGCGGGCCATTCGCTCCAGGACTTGCATCGTCTATCGCCGCGCGATCTATACGCCCTCGCAAACAAGGCATACGACCAGCATGCATCCTCTGCTGCTCTCAATTCGATGCGCAAGCAGCCAAACAAGGAGCGCCACGACGAACGACAACAGCTGCACACCCAATTCGCTCGCGATGTTCTCCCATATCTCTTGCTTGTTCGGGCAACCAAGGGCGGGGATGTGGGCCTGTTAGAAGCGTTGCTGCCTACATTTCTGGCGCGATTTGTTGGGGGAAACAACAACAACTATACGTACGAGACCCTAGAGCTCATGAACGGACTCAAGAAGGACTGGCCGCCCGTTGTGGCGTATGTTCTCTTTGTTCAGACTCGAAATCACTAACACCTGCTTTAGTGACTATGTGCGACGAAACTGCTGGTTGTTGACTTTTACAGGTTGTCCGGACAGCTATCTTTCATTCGACCAGGCCCAAGAGCACAACATCAAGGATATGAAGGTATTTCTTTGTTCATGAAATGCGAATAAGCTTTATACTAACAAACAGCAAGGTGACTTATAAGCCTCAAGGTCCCAGTGGTGGCTGGGACTATATGTACGAGCTTCATCCCGCGATACCAACAATACGCCAAACAACCGACTTTATCGACCAAACCTTCAAAACGCTCAGTCGCGGAAAAAAGCATACGGCACCGAAGAAGGAGAAAGATATTCAGAAGCTTCTGGGACGACTGAAGGGTGTTCATTCGTTCCGCGAGGGTACCAAGCTCCACAAGGAAGACCAACAGAAGGATTTCCTTGCGCAGGGAGTCAACGGCTTAATCCATGGCTCGACACTGGACAACTGGCGGAAAAACCGCACATATTCCCGGAGCACGGAAGAAAGATACTCAGCCGACGGTGCCGAGTCTGAACCGTCCATCGACAGCGGGGATAGCTCCAACGAAGATAACATGTCGTCGTAGAATGTAACGTATGTACAGTAAAGCATAAAGAGATTACAAATTATAACAAAGGGATGTAGCGTATCAAGTGAGCGAGAAACTCCCCATGAATGGGAGAGGTTGGTTCAGATTCCTTTCTGCAAGAGGCCCTGCACGGCCGGGATAATCCTTCCAGCGTGCTCGTCCGATATCGGTAAGTAGAGTCGAGTTTTGAGATATGTATTCGATAAAACCATCAGGCGGCTGCAGGATCGTGAGCGAGGCGCATGCCGTTGCATGGTAAAACGTACCTTGGGAGCTCTACCAGGCTTGGGTGGAGCGTTGAGCTTGGCAAGAAACTCGTCGATCTGGGTTTGCCGCTTGATGGCCTGCCCACGAGCCCGCTCATCGCGCTTTGCTTGCGCTGCCTGCGCATTTGCAGCTCGTCTCTCGGCGGCAACATTCCTCGCTTGCTCCTGCGCCAGCCGACGAGCAAGTTGATCTGATTCTTGCGCAACACGCCGCTGCTCTATCCCTGCCTGCCGTTCTGCATCCCGACGACTCCGCTCCTCCGTCCGCTCCTTCTCCGCCTGCTCCCGCGCATCATGCAACTCCTTGTCGCGGCGCGCCAACAGCTCGAGTACTTCCTGGCCGTACTTGTCCACCAGCCCCCAAGAGCGCTTTTCGGACTCAGCGAGCGCATCTCGGAGCTCGTCGAGCGTCCCGAAGCGATTGTGGGCGAGGTAGGTGATGAGGGTCGGCCCTACAAGCATATCCGCCGTAAACGGGCCGTTGGGGTAGTCGCGTTCGAGTGCGCGGTATGACCAGCGTTCGATCGCTGACTTACACTCGGCAAGATGGTCGTGTGTGCGGAATCGTGGTCCCGAGTCGTCCCCATCCGCGGTACGCTGCGTACGTGGTCGTTTGCCGTGTTTGTTGGGAGTTGTTGCGGGGGTGGAGGTAGCGCTATGGGGCGGGGGAGTGTTGGGGCGTGCCTGCGAGGGCGGGAATGGTCCGTTACCGGAGCATACATCGCAGCATTCACCGGTGGGGGCTACAAACGATGTTAGCAGGCAGAAAACACACGAACAGAGCCACGTACGCTTGGTCCGTGCCGGGTTTCCGAAATGGGCGTCGGAAACGTCGCGGCGACAGTCCCGCGAGACCACATACGCGCGCACACCATCATCGAGCTTCTTCCGAAACTCGAGATGAGCAGGTAGCTCGTTGGCGGTCAGAAGAACCGGGAACGGCAGCGCCGCTGGACCAGCGGCAGCTCCCGCAGCAGCAGCAGCCGAAGCAGTCTGAGCTGCATCGATTGCGGAAGCGGCAGCCGTTTTCTGCTTCTTCCGCACGCTCTTCTTCTGCGTCTGAAACGCGGACCGCTCGATGAGCAGATGCCCGTCCGTGAGGACGTCGGGATCGCGTCCCCGCGGCCGACGTACTGCTTGAACGCCTCAAGACTCTCTGGCGCCGTGAAACGGAGCACGCACGCGATGTCGGGGATGTCCTGGCCCTGGAGTAAACGTCAGACAACAATATCGACGCCGCAAACACAACATACCATCGCCCCGATATCTGTGCACACCAAAACCTTGACTGCCCCGCGATTGAACCGGCGGACACGTCGACGGCGGGCAGAGACGGAGCGATGCGAGTGGAGGTAGTCGATTTTATGCTGTACGGCCGGCGGATATTCAGCGCGCAGAAACGCGCACACATCCTGCGTGTCGAGGACCTCGGACACAAAGATTTGTGTCTTTGGCCAGTGCTTGGCCGGCTGTGATGGCGGAGGGAGAAGGCGAAGAAGCGCATTGAAATCGCGCGCGCCGTCGATGAGATGGACGTGCTCGGCGATATTGGGACGGTCGTTGCCGAGATTGAGGTAGAAGGAGTTGGCGAAGTCGATTTCGAGGGTCTTGCAGATGTCGACCTCGGTGAGCGGCGTAATTGTGGCGGATGTGGCGAGAACGGGAATGTGGGTGGGGAGGTGGGAGCGGAGGCGCGCCAGGAGCTCGTAATGGGGTCGGAACTTGGCCCACAGCCGTATGAGATGAGCCTCGTCGATGGCGACGAAGAGAACACGCTCGAGCGCGGCTCTGGTGCGAATCCACGCGTTGAACGCGTCGTTCTCCATGATCATCTCTGGTCCGGCGAAGACGGCTTGTAACGCAACGGCGGGATCTTTCTTCTTCAGGCGCTGCCGATTCCGGGTCAGCGGAGACCCCAATATAACCACTGCGACGCACCTTGACCATCTCCTTGCCCATCGTTTCGTTGTTGACCGCCACTGAGCGAACGCGCACTTGATTGAATTTGCCAGCCTGCGGGGTTTTCAGCGCGTTCGACATGCCGCGGAAAATACTACTTACCTGCTCAGATTGCAGGGAGAGGAGAGGGGAGATAATGAGCGCAAATTTGCCCTTGTTCTCGGGGAGGAGGAGTGGGAGGAGGAAAGGCGTGGTTTTGCCGGAGCCCGTGCCGGCGATGATGAGACAGTCTTTGCGGAGAAGCAAAGCTTCAGCCACGTCGAGCTGCCAGTCGTGTGCGTTGTGCCCTGTACGCGTCTTGAACTCATCCCTCATCGCGTCGCGCGTGTGTCGTGAGTGGTAGCCATACTCCGCACCAGCCCACAGCCGGGCATCCTCGAGAACCTCAGCGGATCGCTTGCGGAGAGCTGGGTGTCGGCCCTCATCCACGGGAGGCATGGCTCGAAGGGCCCGGCTGCGAGACGCGTCGACGGGCCTGCCGAAATACGAGAGGGATGGGAGATGGTAGGTGTGGGTAAGTGGATTGGCCCAGACGTTTCTACGCCCAAAAATTCTCCCACCTTCACCAGATCAAACAACTGTCAAAAATGTCTCGAATTAACGGATTTGGAAGTATCTCCGGCTACAAGAGTTTGCGTAGTAGAAACGTCTGGGTTTCCGAGACTAGTGCTGCGTAGAACATGCCAGAACATCTCGACCCGATATAGGCGAGTGATGGCCACGAAAAATCTACCACTTACCCTCCGCCATGACCTCCGTTGTCGGCATTGACCTCGGTACTCTTGCCTCCAAGGTACCGTCGCCCTCCTGCACCACCTCCCTGCTCACTCTACCAGATTGGTGTCGCCCGCCACCGTGGTATCGATATCATCACCAACGAGGTTTCCAATCGCGCTACACCGTCCGTCCTATGTGTCCCAGCACCACGTTCCGCGACTCACACACTTGGCAGCTCTCTCGTCGCCTTTGGGCCCAAACAACGCGCCATCGGCGAGTCCGCAAAAACCCAGGAAACATCCAACTACAAGAACACGATCGGCTCTTTGAAGCGTCTCATCGGTCGCACCCTCAATGACCCCGAGGTCCAAGATGTCGAGAAAAAGTTCATTAACGCTGCTCTTGTCGATGTACAAGGCAGCGTAGGCGTACAGGTGCGCCTGCTAACACATCTCCCCATCGCATATCTCAAAATTTCTGTTTCAGGTCAACTTTGTTGGCGAACGCAAGACCTTTTCCGCCACCCAGCTCGTCGCCATGTACCTTGGCAAACTCCGCGACACCACTGCCACCGAGCTCAAGGGCGTAGGCGTCACAGACGTCGTAATCGCCGTCCCAGGCTGGTACTCCGAAGTCCAGCGCCGCGCCCTCATCGATGCCGCTGCGATCGCCGGCCTCAACCCCCTTCGACTCCTCAACGATACTACCGCCGTCGCCCTCGGCTACGGTATCACCAAATCCGAGCTTCCCGAGGGTGTCGACAACCAGCGGCACGTTGTGTTTGTCGATGTTGGCCACTCCAGTCTTTCCGTCGCGGTCGTCGGCTTCTCCAAGGGCCAGCTCAACGTCAAAAGCACCGCGTATGATCGTAACCTTGGTGGCCGCGACATCGACTTTGCTCTCGTCAACCACTTTGCGGCCGAATTCAAAGAAAAATACAAGATTGACGTCCTCTCCAACCCCAAAGCGACGTTCCGTCTCGCTGCCGGCTGCGAGAAGCTGAAAAAAATTCTCTCTGCCAACGCCGAAGGCACCATCAACGTCGAGTCTATTATGAACGATATCGACGCAGCTTCCAAGCTCTCCCGCGAAGCTTTGGAGGAGCTGATCTCCCCGGTCTTGGACCGTATCCCTGCACCGCTCCAGCGCGCTCTCGCCGAGTCAGGTCTTTCTTTGGACCAGATAGACGCTGTCGAGCTCGTCGGTGGTTCGACCCGTGTCCCAGCCGTCCGCGCCCGTATTCAAGAGGTGTTCCCGGGCATCAACCTCTCCACAACCCTCAACCAGGACGAAGCCGTCGCCCGTGGCGCTGCCTTCTGCTGCGCGATGCTTTCTCCCGTCTTCCGCGTCCGCGAGTTTGCAATCCACGATATCGCTCACTACCCGGTCAAAGTCCAATGGGTCGCGTCTCCGACCGATCCTGAAGATGATACAGAGCTGACGGTATTCCAACCCGGCGACAAGCTTCCCTCGACCAAGGCGCTCACCTTCTACCGACGCGACACATTCGATATCGAAGCAGTTTACGCCGACCCCGCTGGTCTTCCTGGCGGCGTTAACCCTTGGATTGGCCGTATCACCGTCAAGGACGTTCCGGCCGACCCCGCTGGTGATTCGACTTGCGTCCGCGTCCGGACCCGGATCAACTTGCACGGAATCGTTTCATTTGAATCGGCGTACGTTGAGGAGACCTACGAAGAAGAGGCATCCCAAATGGAGGTTGATGCGTCTGAGGAGGCTCCCGCGCCGGTCGCGAAGAAGCGGCGAACCAGGAAGAAGGACGTTCCGTTTGTCGTCGCGTCTAGTGCGTTGGACAAGTCGATCGTCGAGACGTGGAGGGAGGAAGAGGCCCAGATGCATGCTGCTGACAAGCTTGTCATGGACACCGAGGTATGCTGATATTTGTTCTTCCGTCGACATTGGACACTAATATGTGTGCAGGACCGTAAAAACGCTCTCGAGGAGTACGTCTACGACATGCGCGGCAAGCTCGACGACCGTTACGCCTCGTTCGTCAAGGCGGAGGAAAAATCGAAGCTGCTCGTCGCGTTGCAAGAAGCCGAGGACTGGCTGTACACCGAAGAGGGCGAGGACGCGACCAAGTCAGCGTACGTCACGCGTCTGGACGCACTCAAAGTGCTCGGAGACCCGATCACGAACCGTTACCGCGAATCCGAGTCGCGGCAGAGCTCGATCGCGCAGCTGCGGGAGACGCTCAACTCGTACATGTCGCAGGCGACGTCGGCGGACGACAAGTACTCGCACATTGACGAGAAGGACAAGCAGAGCGTGGTCGAGAAGGTGGCGACGGTGCAGAAGTGGCTCGAGGATCAGATTGTGCGGCAGGCGGAGAGCCCGAAGAACGTGGACCCCGTGCTCAAGGGCGCGGATATTGAGAAGAAGAGGGACGAGGTGATCTACTTTGCGACCCCGATTCTGACGAGGCCGAAGCCCAAGCCGCCGGTCGTTCCTGGAGGGACGCCGGGGACGCAGACGCCGAAGAGTGGGACGGAGACCCCTGATCCTGCTGCGTCTGCTACTCCGGAGGCGGCAAAGACGGAGGCACCGGAGCCGAGCAACGACATGGATATAGATTGAGCGGTTTGCGGCGCATAGACCTACCTACTGTACTCTCTTTTTTGGCTAGAAATCCATTCGAGCTAAGCCCAGTTTCCACGTGCCGACAAGACCCCACCGTCAACACCCACCAAGTACGTTATTCCAAACCACCGGCCGGCTTTTACACTAATACAAGATCTGCGCTTCGTTAACAAAGATACAGCGAAGCAGCGGAAGCAAGTACTTGCATACAAACGCGCCCATTGGACCGGTGAGCGAGTCCTAAGCGTAGTACGAAGCCGCTCACCGAGATTAATGCATGCTTTCATAGCTTCTGCCCGCCAATCTCCAGCCCCATCTCCGTTATCGAACTGACAACACGCGCCGACGAACGAATTCAAGATAGGCGCGCAAGCTGAACTGCCCTCCGAAGCTGGATCTCGCAACAAGTCAATGAGGACGATTAGCTCGAATCGACACACTGGCATACGTTCGCGATGCCAAACCACATGGCGCTGAGCTGGGACCTGAAAACGCAGGTTAGCGCGTGCTCCACGCAGAAAGGTCGACGGCACCAGCATGATCTTGCGCTTAATCGTCCGCCGAGCGACCTACACTATGAACAGGTCAATAATCGCAATCCCAGAAGATGAGAAGGACAAACCGGCATAACCCCGGTATAGGAGGTAAGACGGACTGGGCGAACGCCTTCGTACTCCAGCATCAACCAGTTCAGTTCTCCGGACACGCACAGATTCAGAGACGGCGGGCTCACCTGGATAGCTTCGTTCTGCAAGATCGGACGTCTCGCGAACACAAACACAATCAAAGGCCGCGCAAAACCCTCACAGAAACGCATTACGACGCGCTGAAAACGTTCAAGGTCGCAAGACATGGCGAGTGCCAGCGTACGACGGCATAGTGTAACGGCGTAGATGAGCAACGTACCGGTCTGGTGTTTAGCGCGTATTATTCGAGGGTGCCATACGGCGAGTCTTCGAGCGCAAAGACGCCCAATCCAAATCCGCTCACCTACCCATTAGGCAGCGTTCGTCGGATCCTCGTCGCGAACCGCGCCAGCCATTGCTTGCATCAAGCACGACGCGACCGAACGCAACCACATACACGGTCTATACAATCTGACTACAACATATACCTGCTGCTTGTTAGCCAGAACGCGCCGGAGCGACGTAAACGCGTACCTGCAATACTACACCCAGCTAGAAGCAGAACGAGGCCAGTAAGTTGTACGCGCGGATATTTTGCGCTCACAAGAATAGCACTCCCACTCTAAACGCGAAGAGCCCGAATAAGAATACGTCGCGACCACGATCTGAACGCGCCGGTCAGTACGAGCAGCATGAAACACTAAGTGTACGGACCCGCACAGGTTCATGTACCACAGCGGGAGGGCGACGGTACCTTGGAAGCAAGAGTACCGAGGTCAATGCCGACAACGGACGTCATGGCGGAGGGTGAGTGGTAGATTTTTCGTGGCCATCACTCGACTATATCGCGTCGAGATGTTCTGGCATGTTCTACGCAGCCCTACACCTTGTCCTTACTGTGGCTAGCCCACACATTAACGAAAAACGTCTCCAATATTCGAATGCAATCCCTAGCTTACCTGCGTCCTGCTCAACGAATCCCATGAATTGTAAATATTAAATAAGTGGTCGCGTCGTGGTTCGAACCTGAGGCGGTGATACGGTCCCGTGCTATTCCAGGTCTTGACGCGTCCTAGGTGCCTCGTTGCCTACGCAAGACCTTCGCAATGCGGAAACGCCGTCGAGAATCGTTTAGCTAATAGGTGCTGCTGCCTAAACGTGCTATAATTCTCCCCGGACCATCCCCTAGAAGGCGAAGCACCGTTTCCCATACACTCCCTGTGGTTCTCTGGAGTCATACACGTCTAAAGTCCCAGAATCACCGAGTTTGCCTCAAGAACCCTTTCCGGGTCCGCAACCCCGCTAGTCCGTCACTTCGGAGTACTATTATAGCGATGACCTCCGATCCGCGTCAAGCCCGACATCATACATTAGCAAGCCCCCGTGAACGCATAAAAAGAAAGTCCGCTCCAGCTCAACCTTGCCCTACAGCTCCAAAATGCCCTCCCAGCAAGTCTTCAATTCTGGCGCAGAGTCTGCGCACTACACAACTTCGAACGGAGCTCCCGTTGTGGAGCCCTACGCTGCTCAACGGGTCGGCTCCAACGGCCCCCTCCTGCTCCAAGACTTCCACCATATCGATCTCCTCGCCCACTTTGACCGCGAACGCATTCCCGAGCGTGTTGTACGTCGCTTCCCATTTATCCCGTCCCTCTTCTAAATCTACCAGGTCCATGCCAAAGGCGCCGGCGCGCACGGGTATGTCGAGATCACGGAGGACCTCAGCGACCTCACAGACAATCCGTTCCTGGCTACCAAGGGCAAACGCGCCAGAACCACGGTCCGCTTCAGCACCGTCGGCGGCGAATCGGGCTCCCCAGATACCGCACGCGACCCGCGTGGCTTCGCGATAAAGATTCGCACCGAGGAAGGAAACCTGGACTGGGTGTTCAACAATACGCCCGTCTTCTTTATTCGGGACCCCGCAAAGGTGTGGTCTAACCATGGTTTCGTCCGCCAAGTGCTGACCGAGTCTAGTTCCCGCATTTCATCCATACGCAGAAACGCGATCCCCAGACACATCTCAAGGACGCCGACATGTTCTGGGATTATCTGAGTCAGAATCCCGAGAGTATCCACCAAGTGATGGTTCGTGACGCAGGGCGTCTGTCTCTCTTCCTATAGCTTACCACCGCCGTAGATTCTATTCTCCGACCGCGGCACACCCGATGCGTTCCACATGCACGTAGGTCGCTTCTGGATCCGTCAGTCCTGAATTGATTATTGGACAAAGGGTTATTCCGGTCACACCTTCAAATGGGGAAAACGCGACGGTAGCTTCGTCTACACACAAGTACACGTCCGCGCGCGTGGCGGATTCCGCACCCTCAACAACGCCCAAGCGGCCGACGCCAGCCCCGACTACACGATTAAAACCCTCTTCGAGGCGATCGAAGCCGGCGAAACACCCACCTGGGACATCTTTGTTCAGACCATGACCCCGGCGCAGGCCGAGGCCTTCCGCTACAATATTCTGGACCTGACGAAGGTGTGGCCGCACAAGGATTACCCTCTCCGCCCCGTCGGAAAGCTTGTGCTGGACGAGAACGCCCTCAACTATTTTGCCGAGGTCCGTGTTCCAATCATTCTCGTCCAATCGCCGTCTGAACGTCTTATAGATCGAACAAGTGGCATTCTCGCCGGCGCATCTCGTACCATACATCCAGGTAAGCTCACTTCCTGAGCCATTTCAAAGATTTGAGACTGTGAAAGCCCTCGTCCGACCCAGTACTTCAAAGTCGGCTATTTTCTTATGGGGACACACATCGGCATCGATTGGGAGTGAATTATCAGCAACTTCCGGTCAACTTACCGCTCTGTCCGGTTGCAAACTTCCAGCGCGACGGAGCAGGCACCTACCACTCGCAAGGCGCTCGACCAAACTATCAAAGTTCGATCGCGCCGTTGAAGTACAAGGCCGCGCCGGGCACTATCGACGGGAGCGTTGGCGTTCAGGACCCTGGACTCGTAGCAAAGCATGAAACCTTCCTCGGCGGCGCCATCCGCGATCTCAGCGAAATTACCGAACGTACGCTCCCATCAATTTCTTTCCTTTGTCCCAATTTTAAACCACATCACATCTAGTCGACTTTGAGCAGCCCCGCGCGCTTTGGAGTAAAGTCTGGAGCGACGCCGAGCGCGAGACGTACGTGCAGAACGTGGCGTCTCACTTTGGCGACGTCAAGAGCCCCGAAATACGCGCGCGTCAACGTGGGTGAACAATTGTGGACTCTGTTCATCTCCTAAGCGCATTCTCAGTGTCTGTTTGGGCTGCGGTCGACCAGAACCTGTCTGACCGAATCGCAAAAGCGGTCGGCGCACCAACCGTGCAGCCGCTCAAGGTCAAACCCGCGTCAAGTGCCGTCCAGTTCCGCGCCAACGTCGGGAAATATTTGTGAAAAATGCCCATCTACAGACTGTAGCTATAACTTGAGAAATGTACCCTATCGATGAGACGTAAAAATGCATGCGATCAATACGTCTTTGTTCTGCTCCTCCATGACCGACGCTGCTCAACTATCTAAACAACACGCCATCGTCCGCCAGGAGATCATCAATGCCGCTCAGCGAGGTCGGCGGGTGGAAGAAGAGCTGGCCCTGCTGCGCAGAGAACCACTGCCGGTGTACGACCCGATGTCCGGTGCGGCGAGCCTCTCAACTTGAAATTAAAGTAGAACCTCATCTCACGCTGCACTTCGATAGAGGTCGATCTAGCGAAGCAAACAACCGAACTCAGCCGTCTCGTCGCAGAAGAACGCGCAAAACTGCAGAGCGCTGAGACGACGCTGCAGGATGTATTGCGCGAATGCGAGAACCCCGTGGTCGTCCCAGAGCTCGTCCGTCTCGCATGCAAATCAAACTCCGGCGGTCGCACAGATTAGATCACCGTACTTCCCGCTCTGACTCGACCACCATGAACGAGTACGACCAAAACTTTTGTTTTCCTATTCCTCCAAAAATCGAATGCGATCTTGTCCGGCTTGTACCATTCGTCGTGCGCAAATCAACGCGTACCGTGCAAAAAATGACCTCCAACAGCCATCGATCCATTCAGAGCCTTTCTTCGCCGCCACAAAAGCCCATCCCGAGCTCTGGAACTTCCTCCCATTTGGACCCTTCTCCTCCGCCGACGAATTCACTTCCTCTCTGATCACTGACCACATACAACCAAACAAAGGCAGCGTCCTCTTCGCCATCTTCAACAAACCTCCCACCGGCGAGCCCGAACTCTCAGGCACCATCGGGCTCCTCAACACATCCCCGACAAACCTCTGCACCGAGCTCGGCTTCGTCGTCGTCCTCCCGGCGTTCCAGGGTACCCACGTCGCGCGCCGCGCTGCCGCCCTCCTCCTCCGCTGGGTCCTCTCCACCCCCGCGCAGTTTCCCGGCGGTCTCGCGCTCCGCCGCGCCGCGTGGCAGGCAAACGCCGCCAACACGCGCAGCATTCGCGTCGCCGAACGCATGGGCTTCCGCCGCGAGGCCCTTCTGCGCTGGGAGCGCACACTCCCGCCCGGGCTCGGAAAAGAGGCGTTCGGGAACGGCGCAATGTTGCGCGAGGGTGATCCGACCCCAAATCGCGTGAGCAGACATACCGTCATGCTCAGTTGCTGCTGGGATGATTGGGAGCAGGGTGGCGTCCGTGACCTCGTTCACAAAATCTTGTCCGCCAATCCAAGTTCTCGTGAGCAGTGAAGTCGTATTGGTGCTATAATACAGACAATATCCCCGGGGAGTGGTATCGAATATGAAGAGTACGCGTGTATGGACCATTTAACTTATTTTTCCTTCTCGTCCCGCGACATTTTCAACCGTTGCAGATCCGCGTACGAGCTATTCCGGCTCTTTGTCATGGCTCCCGCTGCAGACAACAATGTTGCAGCCCCAGGTATGAAATTGATGACGTTTTCGTAGTCGCCTGCGTCTTCGTCGTCCGAGTTGGGCGCGGTTGCCGATGCGCGGAAACCGAACAAACGTTCTGCGAACAGCATTAGACGATTCGACAGCGTCCAGGAGGTTTCTACCATCAAGCCAAGTCATGGGTTTCGTAAGAACTGCACTCATTAGCATAGACGCGCGAACCAAAAAGACGCCGCACCCAGACCGGGAGCGTCAACCGCGCCGTTGCCACTTTTCCTTCGCCACAGGCCCGGATGACCGCTTGACGGAGGCACAGAGGCCGATGGCACCAAAATACGCCACTGCAGCTCCATTAGCTCGTACTACCGCCAAGAAAACAAAAGGCCGACCTCCGAAAAGTCGGGGTAGAGTTTTGGGCCAAAGTCGTTGATCAGAGCAGACATTTCGTTCGCTAGTTGTACGCGCATTGCTTTCAGCTTCTCCAGTGACCGTTGTTGACCGGGGATGAGGGCGGCGATGAGCGGAGGCAGGGATCTACCATAGTGAGGAACCATCGACTAGGCAATGAATAAACATACTTGAGTACATCCATGCCCGCTTCACCAAATTTGAGCGCCGCGTAGCTCATAGCCGGCACACCAAACAGCACAAG
Source organism: Mycena kentingensis (nom. inval.) (assembly GCA_014461125.1). Taxonomy (NCBI): domain Eukaryota; kingdom Fungi; phylum Basidiomycota; class Agaricomycetes; order Agaricales; family Mycenaceae; genus Mycena; species Mycena kentingensis (nom. inval.). The sequence continues at coordinate 1,246,158 of JACAZG010000005.1, read as the reverse complement.
GAAAGGCGTGAGCACGCGCCACTTCATCGGCGCGTTAGTGCGGATAGAAATGAACGTCCCGATGCATGCGTAGGCAAAATACAACACCGGTGCCACACCCAACGAGATGAGCACCTTCCAGGTCGCTAATACATCTCGGGCAGCAATCTTGACGCGACTCGCGGCCAACGCCTCTGCTCGAGAATGAGTTTCCGTCGATTCGAAGCGCGCCACAACGAACCTTTCGCCTTTTTGCGGGATATAAGTTTAGCCAGCACGAATATCGGCCCGTTCAGGATTACGCCGGGTAGCGCAAAGATAGACCACACCGAGAGCAGGCCGACGCGATACGTTAGCAACGCCAGTGTCTTCCATCGTGCTCGTTCAGCACGAGGGACCTGGTGATCCCGCAGCCCCATGTCGTGGACGAGCCGGTTATATGTTAGTACGTCGGTGCGCAACTTTTGAACTCGTGGTTCGTCCTTGAAGTGCTCATAACCTTCCAATAACCGCCGATTGAGCTCCACGACTTGACCCAAGGTCAAATGTTGTGAAGGCGTCTTGTACAGTCGGCGCGCCGCTTGAACGAGCTTGCATATGCATTGAGCGAGAGACCGAAGAGAATGAAAGCGCATTACCATGAGCGTCTCATAGTCCGGAGCACGAACGGTCTAGAGCATTCTCAGTAATTTCAGGAAACGCGCGAACGACAAGACTTACAACGGTCTTGAGTGCGTCAAAGATAAGGTCGAGCAGTTTCGCAACCGCCTCGCGCTTTTCCGTTCCGCCCTTCTTGAACATCTCCACCAACTCGGGCGGAACGTCCATCGCATGCCCAAACTCGACAACAGCCCGCGACCGGAATTTGTGCGCATGAAAGTATGATAGGCCAACGGGCACAATCTTCACATTCAGCTTCGGGTCGTTTGCCATGGCGCCGAGCGCCATGATGGAGACGCCCGCTTTGAGCGGTAGTAGGTCGGTGCGGTCATGGCTGCCACCTGAGAAGGATTTGAATGGTTCCAACATGCAGCAGGGCACGCAAACGCACCTTCGGGAAAGATCCCGATACTCCCACCGCCGCTCAGCGCGTTGTAAACATGCCTGTACATGTCTTGTTGGTCGACAAACGGGAGCCTGCGGAACTCGATCCCGCTGTTCTCCGTCGCGTCGCGAATCTTGCCCGTGCACTTGCCCTCGTCATTCGAGAACTCCTTTTTCACCTTGAGCTCCGTGTCCGAGAGGACCTCCGCAACCTCGGCCGCGACGCTGCCGAGGCTCTTGGGCAGCATAATTTGCATTCGAGGAGTGAACTCGCTTGTAAACTTGGTGCCTTCACCAATTACGAGGCATGGGTCTTCCGGCGACAGGCGTATGCGGCCAGTGCCAGGCTTGGCATCGTCCGCAGCACGAGCAACAGGAACTAGACACAGATGTTAGTATTTCGTTAGCAGCCAAGTGGCCGGGACGCACTACTGTCGATGAGACGAGCAAAGAACCCGATTGCTTTGCGCTTCATGCTCGATGCAGCAACGAGGAACTGCACGCGCCTTCCACTCTCCTTGTATGCCATTAACCCCAAGAGCATGTCCAAGAACTGTCGTACTCTGAGTACTTGCAAGTCCGCCGAGTACAGCGACAGACCTGGTTGTTATGGGGAGCGCCGACGAAAATAACCGGTCCATCTGCAGGAATATTGAAACTGCCTCGAGTTCGGATTTCTCTGAAGAAGAGGCCGGTAATAACACGCCAAAACAACATTGTCCCCGCATAGGTGAGCTCGGACGAGCGCTGCATTGGCTGCTCGGGGGCCTTGCGGCCAGACGAATACATGACGAAGGACGGAGACAAGAGTGGATTCTTACACGTGCACAGACGTCGGTGGCGTAGAAAGAGCACAAGCGTTTACTCAACCAAGCACAAGCAGAGAGAGCATTCGGACCGATTTACCTTCGGGGTCTTGCTGTCAACACCCATCTTCTGTTCCTCGAGGCTGGCTACTACATCGGCCGCTGATAATCTAACCGCTCCGTCCTCTTCCACACCTGCCTCACCAACGCCTCCTGCTGCTCGCGCGCAGATCGTCCTCGCGAGTCCTCCGAGCACGCCCGTATCGCAAGGTACCTCCGCCCACCCAGATTCGCCATCGGAATCGGGTCCGTCTCGGAGAGGTCTGGCGGCGGATTCGAATCGACCACGATGCCGCCGGTTTGTAGTAGTATCGCGATGCCCGCACAGACATCCTGCGAATCGTTATTGTCGCTACACCGGATTCTTTGTGGGCCTACCCATTCCCAACAGCCAGCTGAACGCGCGTTACGCACAGGTAGTGCAGGAAATAATTCAACAGACCTTCAAACATGAGATCCCCTTGACCTGCCGCGACGTACACCATGTCCATCGTAGAACTGGGCGCCCTTGTGCCAGAAGAACGAATGGTAAATCTCGCTTACCTCCCCAGACTCCGAATCCCATGAACCATGCCACCCTTCCCGCCGCGCCCGCCAATCTCAGTAGCCATGTTCACAAAATTGGCCGCCTTCTTCGTCAGATTCGAGTTGGGATGGTCGCGTCGGTCCTACATAGGTCGCGTTCTAGAGGCAAATTCCACATCCGCGCATTGCTATACCTTGCCATACTCCCCAAAGAACAAACACCTATTGCCGTGAAATCAGCATATCCAAACGAGCGCACCCGCGCACCCTTTCGGCGCGTCTTCAGGCAGTGGCGGCGGTGGCGTTATCAGCGGCAGCGGCGTTCGCGGGCCATCTTCCCCGAACTCTGACAGCCACGCGCCACCCTCCGGATGGCGGATCGCGGAATACAGCGTCCCTGGAGGGCAATACTTAAGCCCAAGTACGCGTCAACAAGCGCACGGACGCACCATAACCGCCCAGAAACGGACAAAAGACGACGCCGACAGTCGGAATCGCGTCGATGCACCACCCGATTGAAATGGCTATCATGGGGAACATATGCACCATGTTCACCGTCTGTGCTTTGCTATGAGATCCACCAAACGCGGCTATGGGACGGCGTACACCGTCTGGAAGATCGAGCTAGCCTCCTCCGTGTCGCCCTCCGCAAAACACGTACATACCTATCGGATCGACGATCCATGTCGGCCCGTCCTTGAGTAGAAACCGCCTCTCCTGCCCAGCGCTGTAGGATTCCTCTCCAATAAACTGCAAGCCTTAAACCGCGGGCGCGTGTTGGCTAGAACAGGTTTACGCACATCGTGGTCGGGACACTCCTTCAGAATGGCTTCTCTGCGCGCACAGGTGAGGTCAAGGCCGGCATCGGGGTGCCTCTCCTCACCGAATAAGCTTCTCCACGCCCTCATCGGCCACAGTAACGAGGTCAACAGAGTTGAGCTTCTCGCGCGTCGAGATCGCGACGGTGCGCCGGCGCAGCTGGTCGTCGCGTAGATAAGCACCCGCGGTACGCGCCACTGAGCACGCGAGGTCGTGCAGCGCGCGCAGCTGCGTTATTGAGAACGACATGATGGAGGAACGAAAGCAAAGCAATTGCGATATTTACAGATTCTACCAGTACAAGATGGTCTTCGCGTCTCTGCGTCTCTAGCAGTACACCCACATCTACACCCAGCCTCTCACGTCGCTGCGGCGGCTGCCGGAGCTGCTGGTAGGTCTCGTCCGTCCCCGCGTTTTCGATACAACGCCTTAAGGCGTTCACTGTCCTCTCTATGCGAAACGGAGATGTGCCTGTAGTCCAATATCAGCGCTCTGCTGCCCAGCCCAGAGAGCAAGTCGGCCACCCACCTGAACAGGCTGTCCTTGCGCGAGAATAACTCTCTTGACGCACACTCGGTCGCTGCATCAAATTTAGCCTGGCCGGCGCCACCAACAAGCCCAAGACGGACGACGTACCCAGGCACTTCCACGGCAGGCGCAAATGGACGGAACGGACGTGGCGCTCGACGTCCGAGCCCCTCCCAAAGGAGCGCGAACACTCCTTACACGCAAAGACTTTTGATCCATTCTGGGCAGTGTGTGGCGCGGGTGAGCGGGCGACGCGAGGTAAAGCACCGCGACGCACCTTGGGCTGTCCATTACAAGCCTGCAGCACCCCAAAGTCCGCCTCAGACTCGTCCACTCGCGCCTTCTTCGGCGCCCGCTCCTCCTCGTCGTCCGACTCTGTCGAATCCTCCGATCCCTCTCGTTTACATATTTTCAGCTCACAGCGCTCTGCAGCCGCAGCGGCGGTCGCCAGCTCGAGCAGCGTCGGGGACGCAGACGGTGGCGGCGTGGGCGTGAGCGGCGTGGCTGGCGGTGGCGGAGTCGACATGGTGGAAGTAGGAGCAGATGGCGCGTGTGGCGTTTCGACTTCGGCTCCACCCGGCATCTGCACGTCTCCGTCCTGTTCCTCCGGCTCGTGCGGGGCATCCTCCTCCCCCCCTCTAAGCATGAAATAGGCGGCAGCTCGTCGTCCGAGTCGTCCGCAATAACGTCGTAAAATCGTGTTCCCGCGTCGTCCAGCACGCGCGCAGTCGCCCGCGCCCCAGCACTGGTCGCCTTGGAACCATGGGCCGCCGCAATGCTGCGCTAGGTGAGCAGAGGCCGCCGGAAGCTTGGCCAGAGGACGTACCCTGCAGAGACGGTGGAGTCTGAAATGAACATGTAGAAACGGGGCAAGAAGGCGTGTGGGCTAGTAATCTTTTGTGTTGCTACTTGCAGGGCGTCGAACACGAGGACCTATTGTTGGTCGTGCATAACATAAGATCCCACTCTCTCTGTAGCGCCGAATTAGCATCAGCTTGCCAGGCTACGCGTCGGACCCGCGCCACATCGGCGGAATTCGACGCCTCGCAGGCCGTGGACCAAAGGGCAGTGTGTTTGTATTCCAGGGCTACTGATACAGATGTGGATAGTCTCATTACAACGTTGGATAGAATGTGTAGGTGTCGGAATGTCTAGTACCCGTTCACTGAAAGAGCCGTTGGAATCTGGGTATGCACGACTGCTGGAGGTAGTCTAGACGCGTTCAGTATCGTAAAGCCACCAAACAGAAGCACGCTTACCTATAGTCTCCATTTTATCGCATCCACACTTTCTTTCCTCCCACTCGATGCCCTGCGGACAGTGCTCAAAGGGATCATGGCGGTATCCGATATCTTCGAAGAAGTGCAGTTTGCTCTTGGGCAGGAAGAGTGCAACGGCAATGCTGAGCAGATTTATCAGGATGGCCGCGGCAAGTTTGAACTGCTCTAACCTATGCACCGGCGCATCGCCCCAGCGCTCATAGTAGAACCCGCCTTTCGTCTCCAGGAACTGGAAAAAGGCTGCGAACGTCAGCGTTGTCGGCCGTATTGAATTGTTTGCTCACCTTGGTACTCCGGCCCGCGCCAGAAATTCATGTCTGCTATTTCAAAGTTGGACCAGACTGTCCAAGCGTTAGTCGCACTTCGGAGCAGACGAAAAGACGCTCTCACAATGGCACAGATCGTACGTCTCGCCTCCATCGTCCGACAGATAGTCCATGGCGTTCTGATCTGCAATGTATTGCGGATATATCTGCATGAATTCTGCGGTTGGATTGTTAGCGCGGCCGTGGACAGCTCGCTTACCCACCTTTGACCGCACTCCAGAGAGTGGGGATAGTAGGCTCCCATTCGTAGAAACTAATTGTAAACCCTACTCAAACCCGTCAAGTCGAGTAATAATGCGACTCCCGACACGTACCATAGGTCTTATCATGCTCAATCATATAGTAGAAGGGATCCTCCATGTCGCAGTAGTACTGGACGTCCGGTCTAGACCCGCATAAGCCGTAAAACCGTGTGGCCACGATGAACATACTCCACTCTGGTCAACTGATCAGTTTTGCTTGTACCGAGTAACCAAGGCCGACTAACCTCCAGTAGTACCGGTAATCAAGAAGCAGCTCGTGTTTGAAGAAGAACTGAAAGCACGTTAGAAAATGTATGGACGTTTGGCGACGACGTACACCTGAATTAAATCTGACAAACGCGTCAGTTGCAGCGATACAACAAAGAGACTACAAACCTGCACATATTTCGGTACCTACGAGCGGTGAGCATAGAAAATTGAGGTCATCGACAAACGCACGGGACAGAACCAGCATAGATGATATCTTGTGCGACCATCTTATCGCGACCAGCTTTCGCGAGGTCCTCGTCGATCCAGGCAGGCTGGAACCAGTGGTCCGCTGGGACCAGCCCAAACGATACGGACCCATTGGTTAGTTTGAGCATCTCGCTGATGCCCGATTAACGCAGCGTAAACGGGGATTTGCGACGACATACGCTTTGAACTCCTCCGAGAACTCTTCTTCGTTCAAGAATACCCAAGGGTAGTTGCAGTGGCGATTGAACTTGTCTTCGAGCTGCGCGACGCTCGAGCGGGCTCCAGGCAGATCGCTGTTGCGCGCGAGCATGAGTAGGGTGGCGTTTGCGCGCGGCCGACCGGCACATGGACCAGTTTCGGGATAGCGGGGTGCTGGTGGATCTGGGAGTAGCGGTGGCGGCGGCGGCGATGCGAGGAGGTCCAGAGCGTCGGGGGAGTCGAAATCGGGGGTTGGGGGATGCGTATCCTGAACGGAGGTCTCGAGAAAGTAGAATAATGATAGCTGCACGCGTCTGAGCAAAAGGACAGTGTAGCGTACAAAGACGCACGAGGACGACGGTAAAGACGAGGTAGCGGCGGCGAGTTACAGCGCCGTATGTCATGGTGGTTGGGGTGAAGAGGTAGGGAGGTGCGAGGCGGCGGGGAGCGCGTATTTATAGGGCCTGGTGCAAATTTGGACGATCGTGTTTGGCGGCACCCGAACGCCGACCGAATGGCGGGTGTTTGTGCGTCGGAGACGACGAGGGCTAGTGAAGGCACAGGTGAAGCCGAAGAAGACGATAAAATGCTCCACCCACAATCAACCGTTCTCCCGCGTCATCGCACCCCGGGACCAATCCAGTCCGCAGCACTCGGTATTACGCATTGTTCTGCGGAGAGGACAGTGGCGACTGCCTGGAGACACGCGTCGAGGGTGACGGCGACGAGCAGACGCTGTCGTTCCCTCCCACGATCCACTAATAGGTTATGACTATCTCGCCAGACGACGACGAAGAATTCAGCACCCTTGTCGTTATCCCCTCCGCAGCATCGTCCATTATCGCCCACGGCACACTATCAATTACACCCTCCACCAGCTGCACCTTCGTATTCTCAAACACCGTCTCCCCCGGCGGGTAGCTAATCCGCCCCACGATATTATACGCCTCGAGGGTAATCGCTGCCCACCTCAACTCGGGTACATTCGACAACGTCATGGACGACCCCGGCGCGTCGAACCCAGCGGTGTAGCTGAACGGCCCTGCCTCGAACGGGGGGAGCGCCTCGATGGCGCCGACAAGCCGCGTACCAGGGTCGACGCCCACCAGCGGCGTCACGAACACTTGCTCGTCCCCAACCACATACCACGTCGCAATCGACCAGAACGCGCCCCCGCCCGCAGCCGATCGCCCATACTGTAGTCGCGCTTACTATGACCAGCCTGCTCGAGCTTTATAGACACGGGATGCGCACCTGGAGCACCGGCTGCAAGACCGCATCCATCGTGCCCGGCTCCAACGCAATGAACAAGAACACCGTCTGCCCGTTGAATATTGGGGGCGGGGGCGGCACGCTCCACGTCGCCTCGAACAACGAGATCGGGGTGCCCGTGTCGTCGAGCCACGACGCAAACGTGATCCATCCCGACAGCGCCGGCGTCGTCCCGTTGCTAGGCCGAGGCGTAGGTTCTGTCTTCTGCCTCTGCTTGGTCGTGGCCACCACTTTGATAACGCTGCCATTCTTTCCGAGTACGTGAACGTCCGCCCCGATATGCGCAATGCCCCCATCTTTGGGGACGAAATGCACGTTAGTGCGTGGCTGGTAGCCTCCAGGCGTGAGCACCATGTTGGGGTCTGCCGCGAGAGGCGTCGCGGCAACAACAAGTCCGAGCACCACTGCGGCACAGAATACGAGAGGTAACATCTTGAAGGCACTCGACAGGCAGCAGGAAGGCTTTTTATTCTATGCAAAGAACCCATCAAGTTAGAAGTACTCGTTCGTTGTTGGACATGAGGCTTGAATGTTGGAACCTCTTCATCTGCCCAACATTCACTTGGTCTTGGCGCCTCTGCTCCAAAAAATGCGTCGTAGATGAAGCAACGTGGTATGCGCGTGATCGCGTCGGTGGCATCAACCCGCGCCCACAACAAACTCGAGTACAAGAAAATGTTCCACTACAAACTCAAAACGAGTCTTGAACATATGTACACCTCTTCTGGGGTATAACCACAACCGAATCAAAAGCCCCTACAATCCTCCACTCGTGTAACTCGCAGACTCCAACTCGCGCGGATTATACGTGAACCCGCGGAACTGGTCCTGCACCGTCTCCGAGAGCGCAGAATCTGCAACAACAGAGTCTTGCGGCATCTCGTTCGTAAAGTCGGGGTCAAAGTTGGCAACGTCGAGAACGGATTCCTGCAATAAATTGGTTGGTGTGCCCCAAACAAAGATACCGAAATACGTACGACGCTGGGTTTGAAGGGGGTAGGATACTTCTTGGCAAGCAATCTGTTCCAGTCGATGTACTTTGCAAAGAAGGGGTGTTTCTTGATCTCCTCACTCCCGCGCGCACCAAGCCGCTTTGACGGATCCCGGCGGAGCAGTCCCGTCATCACGTCTTTAGCCTCGGAAGACATCTCCGGCGGGAAGTTGAGAGGGTCCGTCAAGATCCGTTGGTACATCGTGTTGACGTTCTCGTCGTAGAACGGTGGAAGCCCAGTCTATCAAAGGATGAATCTCGGAGGACGCAGTCAGCAGGCTGGGTCGTACCATCATCTCGTACTATGAAAAGCTCAGCAGTCGTTGCAACGGACGGCGGGCAGAACATACCAACAAAACGCCCAAAGTCCACCAATCAACCGTCTTGGTGTAGCCCTGGCTCTCGAGAAGCTCTGGCGCAATGTATTCGGGAGTACCGCAGAATGCTAGTGGCAGGGGATCAAAGCCAAGCGACGACATAGAGGAATCAACACACTGTTTGTCTTTTCCGTTTCCGACATGTTCAATTTGCACAAGCCTGCGCCCGTTTAGCCACGAACATTGCAGAGAGCATCGATCGTACCAAAATCGCACAAGGCAATGTGGCCGGTGAAATCCAGTAGGATGTTTTCGGGTTTCAGGTCGCTGCACGCAGTTAGCAAGACGAAGATCTAAAGCACAGTACATGCCGGTAGACAACATTGAATCCGTGCAGATGCTCGAGCGCGCACAAAAGTTCGGCGGCATAGAATCGACTTCGCTCTTGGTCAAACTTGCCCTCGCGTTGAAGGTGGTAGAAGAGTTCTCCGCCGTTCACTATAAAGGTCAAAACGCGTCTTATCCGGGTAGAACCGCGCGGACCGAAGGACATGACGAGGTAGAGCTTGTCCTAGACTAAAGTGAGCGAAAGGAAAGAGTAAGTAGCAGCAGACACCAACCGGATTCTGGAAGGAGAACTTGAGGGGAACGATGAAGGGGTTGTTGACGAGTGCAAGGACAGTCCGCTCCGCAAGAATATGGGTAATCTCTCCAGGACGCTGGGCGATATGGGCTGGTCGAAACTATGAGATGCAGTACTTCGGTCGAGTCGGGTCACACACCTTTACGGATGGTCTTCAACGCGTAAATGCGGCCGGTATCCTTCTTCCGGACCTGCATAACCTTGCCAAAGCTGCCCTTGCCGATGACTTTGAGCAACTCGAACGCCTCGATGGTGAGGGGTTCGTCGCGCGTTGGGCGGAAATCAATCTTAAGGTGGAAAGAACCCGTGCCGGCGGTTGCGGCATACCACTCGTCGGAAGCGTGCTACGGGAGCAGACGGGGGTATCAATATTCTGCGGATGGCGACGGAATCGAGTTGTCGACGTACGGGACCATCCAGCGCCGGAGTGAGGTCGACCCGCGCCATCAAGAAGTCGTTGCCCATATCCTCCTGGCCCTGCACGGCAGCTTCCGTGCGCAGATATGCACTGACAGAGACGTTGGACGTACGCGATACATCGCTGGACGAATAGAATGAGACTGGGCAGCGCTCGCCCACGAGCACTTACAAATGGGCGCGGTAGTTCCAGACAGGGCTTGCCAGATCGCCCTCCATAGCGTCGATGAGAATTTCATTCTTGTCGAACTCGAGGACAACGTATGGAAGATGCCGTTTACGCTGCATGCTGCCGCGATTGTTGGCAGGTGTCCTTGCCGCCTGCGGAGAGCTGAGCGCCTTCTGGATCGAATCGGGGACGGAGACATCGGCAGGAAGCGCAAGACCGCGACCTGAGTTCGTCAGCAACTGCGCGGTATTATTTCCTCCATTCGGACGCACCGGAGAAGATACGGATGGTGAGCATCCCATTGCGGAACTCATTTCCGTTGGGCTTCGGCGTGGTCGGGCGGGAGGGGATGGGGGTTACAGATCTGGAAACGACGCCATTCTCTGGCTTTGTCGTCTCTGCAATCCACGGTTAACCTCAGCCTGCACGACGCCGGACACACCCACTTTTTGATCCCAATTTCCAGGACATGTATTCGACTGTGGATGCCGTCCAGCGACGCGGTCGTGGTGGTGGTAGATGTTAAGCGGAGAGTTGCTGTCACAGCCGGCTAGATCGACCAGAATTTATCAAGCATTCTGCGATACAGTGGTATTCTACGCCTCCATCGTGGATGTCGTTCCATCCGGGGACTGAAGCAGACTGGAATCATCCACTCCTCGTCCTTTCCTCCGCGGCGCGCTGTTAGGTTCCCGAAGTCCGTCTGCAAACTCAGGCATATCCGAGTAATGGGCGCAGACCTGTTGAAAGTGCTTCAGCACCTTCTTACCGATCTGCTGCGTCAGGTTCTGGCCAAAGAAATCAGCAAAGCCCATTACACAGGAAGACGAGCACTTTATTTCGAATGAAGGGATCCCGAACCACAAAAGCGTCGTCAGGGTCCTCTGCCAACCGCGGACTAAAACCGCCCGTGCCGACGTCGACTGCCATCCTGCTAAAGTCAAACTCTTTGCCCCAAAGCCTGCGAGCGCGTTAGCATATCCCGGATGCTCCAAGCAACACGAACAAAAGCCATTGCTGCACTAGATGGTGGATCGGCGGTGTTGGGGGTGCATTCCATCCCTCGAGTCTGTTGTACCTAGTGTCGCAACAAACCAGGCTCTTGTCCTTCCGCATCAACCAGAAGGTTCCCTCTAATTGGCCCACAGGCAGCGGCTCGAGGCCCTCTTGTAGAGTCGGTAGCAGCCCGCGGCTCTAAACGTGGTAAGTTTGAATGCTTGTCTACGCATATGCCTTGCCTGCAAGAAGCCAATGGTCATCATGGTCAGCGCGTAGCTGCTGAATGTACACGGCTGGCCAACACGGTCAGGACTGGGGTGATTGAGCCCAAACGGCTTCGCCCAGGCCTTGACGTATCGCATAATGTCAACGAGACATGGATTCAGCTCAGTGTATCGTCGTATGAGATCCGAGTTGACGATGCCGAGACGATCGTTCACATTCAGGTCGACAGAAAACGGTCGTTTTAGCGGCCTGAACTTCACGATAGGGACGGTAGCCTTCGGGACGATCTTGTTGACGGTAAAGTTGTATTTTCGTAGCAGTTTGGCGAGAATTCTGCAGAATGTTTGTACGAAGGAACCCAACGCGTCGACTTGGCCTACTTTATGTTGTAGATCTCTGTGGCATTTCAGCATAACTCGTATGCCAGACGAGAGACCTACTTGGTAGACGTCTTACATTGAAGATTCCAGAATCAGGAGAATAGCCATACGGGCGGGTTGGGTCCTTGGAGAAGGTTAAACCGCAGCCAGTGTTGGTCGGGCAACCTACGAGAATGACCATATCGATGTCGGTGGTCTCGGAGGTCGCAAGCCCAGAACGGAGACTCCCGAATATCTCGACACGGTACTCTGCGCCGTAGTGTCTCTTTACGACTTCCTGCACACTGTGTATGGTCTGCCGACGCGCTTCCTACCGCCTTTATTGGTGAAAGCTACGGTTCTTGACAGGACCTAGACGGACCTCAAGACCATGGAAGCCAGTATCCGAGTGGACGCGTCGCAGTAATTGTTCGGCGCGTCGTAGTCGATTGGGGCAGCGAGCAAAGGACATTGTGGCAGCGGACAAGCTCGGTTGATCCGTCAACTTCTCTGAACTCGACCATGAGCGTCTGCAACGCGTCTACCCACCCCTTCCAAACTTCCATTTATCCTCAAACCTCCAGTTATCCCCCAAACCTCTATCCTCAACGTCCAGATCTGCCTGTTCCTGATGTTGCGGTGTGCTCGGTTGTGGCAACCATCACCGTGTCAAGTCCCCACCTCTCCTTCTCCCTCCACCCTTCCGCTCTTTTTGTATATCCCGACAATGGCTTTCTCATCGGTAGGCAAGGTCAAGGTCGCCGCCCATCGTATGTCACTTTCCTGCACAAATTCTGCCTCTAATCCTGGCTAGTCTTCCTTCTGGTCCTCAACTTGGTCGTGTTCGCTCTCTCTGTGCGCGTCAACATCTACCAAGAGTTCTTCTGTCCGTCCACCACCGTCGTCTGTCGCCGCCGCTTTCTCATAATATCCCAGTCGTCGCCGACCGCTTTCCGTTGATAATAGCCAGCATTACTTTCGGCGTTGTGGGGTTGATGTGCGCCGCCCAGTCCTGCTGCTCCCACATTCTCAGCAAGCGCTTTTAGGACCTTCATCGACTACACATTCAACAGCTCGTACACTGGCCGTCCTCAATTCGAGATCGGTGTCTTCTCGGTGTTGGGTATCTTCTGGTTGGGTGCGTGCTCGTACTCGTCGCGATCTTAGCCTTCCTAATACATAACTTGGATAGCTTTCAACTCCTTCTCCAGCTCCCGCTGGCGCAACATCCCACTTAACTGCGGGGTGATTCCAGCAGAGTATTCCGATGTCGTTGGGTACTGCCAGGAGCTCAACGCCCTGCGGGCTCTCATATGGATCGAGTGGCTTGTGGGTACGTGCCTCGACCTTTCCAGCGCGCAATCAGCTCAAGGCTTCCAAGTGTTCTTCACCGCCATCATCACCCTCCGCTATGCGATCACCCAGGCAAGCAATAATCCCTTCATTTACCTCGTCCAAGCTAACTCGAAGACCAGAACAACCGGGGCAACCGCCACATCTTCAAAATGCCGCTATCCCGCTACGAGCCCTCCCTCCAAATGGACGACGCCAACTTCAACTACGGCCGCGACAGCCAATTCCTCGCCTATGGCAAACTCAACTAACGGCCGGCACGACTTTCAACGCTGGCGCTTTCGTTTCCACGAACGATCACGAGGAATCCACGATTTCTCCTCTGCCGTTTACCCAGTTTTGCGTTCCCTCACTGTGTATACCCGTCCTCTGGCCGGTCAGAGTGTATGAAACAAATTTTCCGCGTTCCCTTCTCAAATATTGCGCGCTTTCGATCGAAAATCTCTCAGACTGGCGCTACAGAATACACGTCCGCTTCAACACCTGGCTCGACACCCTCATCCGCCGATTCTCCGTGTACCCGCTTGGCCTCCGGCCCGGGATCGTCGTCGCCTTCATTGGAGCGTTTGGCTGGTACGAGTTTGGGTGGTACGAGTTTGGTAAGACCCCAATTCGTGAGGTTTTGAACATTATGACTCCCGAGGAGATTGTTTTGGAGGGTGCGGTTGGCGGCGATCTCCATTCGTGGGCTCTCGTTGTTAATGAACGACACGTCGAGTACGTGCTTCATGGTCTCCCGGATTTGGGGCGACATGTCCAAGGCGCCGAAGTAGAGGACGATCTCGTAGACCGGCGCGTCGCAGTTCTTGAAACGGGCGCAGCGTTTTGTGGGTGATTTTACAGAAGACCATAACTTCTCTTTTTCGACGCCGAGTTCCAGCACGATGTTAAGAAACGGTAGTTTGGATTTGCCCTCCGGATCGATTAGGGTTGTCGGAATTGGTGTAAGTTTTTTCGCTTGGTTTCGGTTTTTGGTCTGCACACACATGGCGCTGAAGGAATTTGCCGTGATGCACTCTTCCTCCGAAGCGACGAACAAGATTGGCGAAAGGGGAGTCGACGGCCTCCTGGCCGGGTTTACACTGTAAGGCGGTTCCTCGCAGGAAAAAATTCCCGAGGTTCTCGAGTTGGATGACAGTTTCGTCCGCAGCTTCCGAGAAATGAGAAGTAAAGATAAACGCGTCGCAAAACGCGTCTTGCAACGTCAACGCGTTCTCGGTGTTGTTATGAGGCAACACATCTCGAATTCCTGCCCAGACCTGCGACTTCACCAGCTTTTTGAGCCACTCCAGGAGCCGCACCGGCCGGTGGTAGATGAGCTTCTCCGAGGTCAACGACTTGAAATCGGCGCCGTTCACTCGGTCATGCGCGTCAACTTGCAGGAAGCGAGACACATTCTCGCCTCGTTCACCTCGGGCGACGAAGTTACGAGTGTGAGCGTTCTCGAATGTCGTTGCCACGATTTTGGCGTCCATCTTGGCGCAGAGCTGGGCTGCTGCTTCATTGAGCGTGGGCTCGGACGGCGCATTTGTGACCATGCGTTCGCGATCGTGGGTGATCGTCATCACCATCCGCATGTACGACTCGGTGAGTTCCTGCGCTAGCGCACGGCCTCTGGGTCTTGTGATGTCGAGGGGGAGAAGTAGGCGTTGCGAGAGCCAAGCCAAGACTGCAGTCTGCTCCGCATCCAAGGGGAAGCTCTCGTCGCCGCTATCATCCTCGCGCCAGTGCTTCATTTTGTTCAGCGCCAGTTTCAGCGCTGGCGAGAGTTTCGACTCGGGATCGTCGTCTGAGGCGTCATACAGCGCGCGCCAACTACTTCCTGTCAGTGCTTATGACGACGCCGATTTTGACCACATACATGGGCCGACCGAAGGAAACAGCTAGTTGGGGGTCGCGGATTTTTGAGAGTGTTAGCCCACCATCGCTGTTGGTAAGGTCCTCTATGGTTTTCTTTGCGTGGAGGTCGAACCCCACCGTTTCAGTGATGACGGCGTGGTTTGCGTAGCTCAGAGTTTCCCGGAACGAGGGGAGCTTGCGATGATCTGTGGCAAGCTTGTCGAGTTTCGACGTCGTGGAGAGGAAGATGACGAAGATGGGATACTGCGCAAAAAATCGTAGGACGCGCTCCAAAGCGTCAAGACCGGACTCTATTCGCTTTCCCTCTTGCTCTGGGTCAACAGCATCGAGGTTCGCGAGAGTGTGTGCTTCGTCGAGAATAAGGAGGAACTCGACGGTGGCTTTGGTCGATTTCAAGTTGGTGGGCGATGTAGTACGCTCGGCAATGGAAGCGAGAAGTGTCGCGCAGCGTTTGCTCGCCGTTTCTGCGGCATCCTCCCACGTCTTACATTCCTTGTTGTTTTTGGTTTAGAAATGAAAGAAAGACGCAACGATACACACCTTCTCAATTCTGCGCGCGACCGCGATGATCTCTTTGACGAGGAGCTTCTTCTTATCACTCGTATCCATCAGCGACATTTCTTCATTTAGAGAGGAATGCCAGGAGGCAGCGAATGTAGAGAGCGCAGCAGCCGGTTGCTCCTGCACCTGCTGGTTGCAAACCTCCATAACGGCGCCAAGAAACGCGGCCATGCGCTTGCGTACCACCTTGAAGGATTCTTTCTTGAGAAGTTTTTCGAGAAGAAAGTCCCGCAATAGCCCGTCGGCCGGAGGAAAGGCTGAAGGAGATTACTCGTTGAACAATCCGCGCGCCATGTGGATGATACTCACCAAGCTGGTCCTGGCTTTCCTCCCGGATGTTGAGATAGAGCCCGGGACGACGCGAGCAAATTTGCAAGACCGTGCGCGTCTTCCCAGTGCACGACGCTTGTATGAACGCCGCACAAGGCGAGATGAGCGTTTCTGTTGGCTGCGCAGCGATATGCAAGCCTTTGGCGACATAGCAATCAATCGTAGCGAGCAGAACTTGGTCCTGGTTGCCAAGATAGGTAGCTTTGAATGAGCTAAATGTCTTGTTTGCTCGCTCTTCCTTGGTGGAACCTGAACAAGACATCATGAGCCCGGGTTATGGAGCAAGCACACCGCCAAACCAGACGAGGACGACGCGGGGAGGACAGGAAGTTGTAGCTCGTCTTCTATATGTGAGTGGCACGATAAGACACCGGCGGATGTGCCGCACCTCGACATCGAATCTTCTTTTCCACCTCGGTCCAGGCGCGTGAGCGAATAATATTGTCCCCGAGAGCGAGTAGGTCCGCATAGTAGCGTTCTTGGTCTTCTCCTTGTCCTATGATTTTCGAAAAGTGGGATTCGCGGTCCATTCGACTACAGTCAAAGACTGCGTCCCAAAACCGCCGTCGCAAATCGTCCCCGATCGCTTCGCCCTCGGGCACCGTCTCCCCAGTTTGCCAGAAACTGCAAAGTTACTGTGATTGTATTGCAAGAACCGCCGTAGTCGTGTTCGTGAGGGATGGTGTCCGGTACAGTCTGCATCGACAAGGGAGAGAGAAAGGTAATGAATGTGACAGCTTGACAACAAAGGGGTTGCAGCTGTTGGTCGGTATTTGCGACTTTGTCGAATCTCATCCGGCCGGAATATGAGTATGTTACAGTAGGTGAGTTTCTCCAGGGCGCGGTATTTTTCTCTGTGCGGGGATCGTCCCACTAAATTTGCGCCCAGGACTCGTCTAAGTAGCCCGAAGACTGCAGTACGTCGTCTTAAGTGGCTATATTTGCTAGCAACTACGTTTGTTACAGACCGGCTAACACAGGCGCTTTCAGTCCGACCCATCGTCGTGGTGCCGTCGTTCAAGCGGCGGCAATGCCTTGGCGATTCAGAGATCCCGGTGTTCTGCATTATGGCTGCCGAAAACGTTGTTCTTCGGGCGCCTGTTCTTCTCAAAGTTCATTCTAGAATGCTCGCTTATATCAAGCAGATTCGCAAGAGCCCGCGCCTCGTCAGAAGCGTCCAAAAACTTTCAATCCGAATGTACAACGAGTGGACGACGCAGGACTACGCGTTCTCCTTCCCGCACTTCTGCCCAACCTTCTTCTGTGCCCTGAGGTTGACGAGCTCGGCGACAATGGTGGGATTGCGCGAGGGTACCGCGCCTTCGAATATAGGCGGAACGATAACCTTGCGAACGCGTCTTGGACCGAAAACAGATTCTACGACTTCTGCGCGTGGCGCTCGTGTCCATGTAGCGGTGGTCTGAGCGTCGCCGTCAAGACTCTGGACGGTATCGGGGCTCGGCGCAGCCGCGACATTGAGTTGAATTGGTGCGAGAGGTCCACGAAGGCGTTGTCCGTTTTCCGAGATGAGATCGCGTTGGCGCGCAAGTTTCTTGTCGAGTTCTGTTGGCGATGCGTCCGAGGAGACCGAAGAAACGAGGGGAAAAGAGGGAAAAGCGCCAGGCATGTCGACTTGCGCTTCGAGCTCCGTCGACGGTGTAGCTTCGGGAGTGGCGACATGCTCACTGGACACGGCACCCGATTGAGAAGTACCTGTATCTGCCGTGTCTGCACCCCCGGCTGGATCGGTTTCGACGGAAGGTAAGATTTCCGGAACGGCGGCCGCGTCGATAATGGAGCAGGTCTTGGGGCGTTCCGAGTCGACAACATCCCCTTGTACTCGCGCATTCTCCGGTGGCACAGATACCTCGATGGGCCGGTCGATTGACGCGTCCTTGGCTCGAGCAGCTGCCTTTCGGAAATCGACAGTGACCGTTCGTACAATGCGGGTGGTCGGAGTCGGCGACCTCGGAACAACGATTGGGAAGGTGAAGCTGGCCAGAGATGGATATCGAGACGAAAGAGGAGTGTAGCGGATGCGAGAAAGACCGGGAATTACGAGCCTCGGAGTGGAAGGAGGTTTGTAGGATGGAATACGCGTCGGCGGACCGGGTTTCTCTGGACGCGGTCGAGGACGAAGCGCAACAGGCTCGGTACTCTTCTCTGGTGGCGGGGGCTTGCAGTTGACGCGTGTAGCGGATCGAGGGATTGGTGGTTTAACGAGGGACTGGCGAGGCGGGGAGTAGTACAAAGGAACGACGAATGGAGGTTTCTTCTGAGCAGGGAGTGAGCGACGGCGGGGCTGGGGCGGGGCTGTCCTCGTGAGAGGTTCGCTGGCCCTCCGCATTGGTGGTGGTGGTAGACTGCGAAGCGGGTGACGGCCCGTTGCAGCTTCTCCTCGATGGTCATGCGATGGTCGTATATACCGCAGTTCTACCGCCTCTCCCCTGGCTTCTCACCGCCCTTACAATGTCGCTGAGACGCGTCCTCAACCTATTCATCCTCGCTCCAACCGTCCTTTCTGCTCCGTCGGGATTCCCGCCTTCTGGGAATGGCCTCTGGTATACACAAGTCGGAGGGTTCTGGACACGGACTTGGCTTCCCTTGGGGAACGGCTATTTGGCCGCTATGACGCCTGGCGGCACGGCCAACGAAGTAACTCAGCTCAACATCGAAAGCCTCTGGAGTGGTGGGCCCTTCCAAGACGCGGTCAGTCGCACTCCGACTGAGGATTCTTAGCCAATCCCTACTCAGTCCTACAATGGAGGCAACAAGCTCCCAGACGAGGCCGGAGAGATGGCCAGTGCCATGAATGCTTACCAGCAAGCCATCTTCCAGAGTCCCACAGCGGACATCGACAGTGCGTACACTCTTTGTGGTCCTTCAAGGATAACCTCGGTCAAGGCATCGAAACTCTGACCACTGACGCTGGTGCATACGGCTCGTACACCGGCGCAGGCTATCTGATAGCAAACCTGAATGGGACGGGAACTGTATCCAACTACGCTCGATGGTTAGACCTCGACCAGGGAATAGCTCGCGCTACTTGGACTCAGGGAGGTTCTGTCCTCACTCGGTCGGTCTAAATATGTCAACCAATAGACTAGCTAACCACACATATCCAGTGAGACGTTCTGCTCCCATCCAACGCGAGCATGCACCCAACACGTATCTGTGTCTTCTGGAGCTCTACCTGCCTCCGACTTCGCCTTCTCGTCTGCTGTCGAAGATGGTCTGCCGACCCCAAACGTGACCTGCCTCGACTCTAGCACCTTACGCGTTCGTGGAACCGCCGGTGCTCCCGGGATGATCTACGAGATGCTATTCCGCGTCAGGAGCACTGGCGGCATGGTTTCTTGCGCGGCGGTCAGTAGCAATAACGCGACCGTTTCCGTTTCGGGCCGCGCCACAGAAACATTCGTCTCATGGGTCGGCGAAACCGAGTTTGACCAAGACGCCGGCGATGCGGCACACGGCTTCTCTTTCCGTGGTCCCGATCCTCATGCAGCGGTCCTCCAGCTGATCAACTCCCCGAGCCTCTCGACTGCTTCCTACAACGCCATCCGCTCACAGCACTTTGCTGATTATGACGCCACATTCAACAAGTTCCAACTCTCCATCGGGCAAAAACCGCAGCTTTCGACGCCCACGGACCAGCTAATGAACGCTTACGAAGTCGACACCGGGAACCCATATCTCGAATGGCTCATGACCAATTACGGACGTTATCTCCTTGGAAGCAGCGCGCGCGGCGCACTCCCCGCGAACCTGCAAGGCAAATGGGCGAACAATATCTCGAATCCGTGGAGCGGCGACTACCACTCAAACGTGAACATCCAGATGAATTACTGGAGTGCCGAGATGTCCGGGCTCAATGTCATGTCGTCGCTGTTCACCTATTTCGAAAAGAACTGGGTGCCGCGTGGGGAGCAGACCGCACAGATCCTTTACAACATCTCCCGCGGCTGGGTAGTCCACAACGAGGTGCGAATGTTCGTTGACGATGCTATAATCTCTCAACATTCGACCAGATGAATATTTTCGGCCATACCGGCATGAAGGGACCCGGTCAGACTGCTCTTTGGGCAAATTATCCCGGTACCGTGGCGGAATAAGGCTAAAATGCAATCCTAACACCTTTGTAGAAGCGGCGGTTTGGATGATGATCCATGTTTGGGATCATTTTGACTACACGAACGATGTCGCTTGGTGGAAGGCCCAAGGCTGGCCGCTAATCAAGGTTTCACTCATCTCGCATTTAGGACTCTGTTGACGGCTTTCCAGGGCGTCGCAAGCTTCCATCTGGACAAGTTGTTGCCAGATGACCACTTCAAAGACGGAACCTTGGTCGTTGCACCTTGCAACTCGCCAGAGCAGCCTCCGATCACTTTGGGTGCGTTCGAAGAACGACTTCACATTCCTTTGTTAACGCATCACACCCAGGTTGCGCGCATTCACAACAACTCATCTGGCAGCTCTTTAACGCGGTCGAGAAAGGGTTCGCTGCGTCGGGCGATACCGACACGGCTTTCCTTGAGGGTCAGCTCCCTTCATCCCTAAATTTACGACCAATCCTCTTCAGAGGTCCGAACTAAGAGAGCTGCGATGGATAAGGGTCTCCGCATCGGCTCTTGGGGTCAACTTCAAGGTCACCCGCTTCTCTCAGCCCTTAAAACCTCGCCAACTAACTTGTCAACAGAATGGAAGTTCGACCGCGACAGTCCAGACGACACTCACCGCCACCTATCCCATCTCATCGGCCTCTACCCCGGCTATGCCATCGCCAGCTTCGACCAAGCAACGCAGGGATCACTCATCGTGAACGGGACGGCAAAGACCTACACCAAATCCCAGGTCATAGACGCCGCGACCGTCAGTCTCATCCATCGCGGTAACGGGACTGGCCCCGACGCCGATAGCGGTTGGGAGAAGATGTGTATGTGTTTGGTTGATTTGCAGCCCGAATATTAATTGAGCGATGTAGGGCGCGCGGCGAGTTGGGCTCAGCTTAAGAACTCGACGGCGTTCTACCACCAGTTTACGTACGGCATCTTTGAAGATTTCGGAGAGAACCTTTTCTCGCTCTACGATCCCTTCAATCCCTGGGCCATCTTTCAGGTACCTCATCGTTCCCTTGTACTCATATCTAACATTCATTAGATCGACGCGAATCTTGGGCTTCCTGGCGCCGTATTGGTACAGTCACTCAGCTTTTATGCACAAAAGCATTAACGCGTCGTTAGAACGCCCTCCTGCAAGCACCAGACGTGCCGACCCTCTCCACGCCCCTCGTTGTTACCCTCCTTCCGGCCTTACCTACGGCCTGGTCAACAGGCTCTATGAAGAACGCACGCGTTCGGGGCGGCATCACCGTCACCTTTGCCTGGGCAGGAGGAAAGCCAACGAGTGCATCGTTCAAGGTCGACGCCAACATCGTTTCGCGGCCGGTACAAGTCGTATTCGGCGACAAAGTCGTCGCGTCCTTCACCACCAGGGGAGGGCTGAGTCGTACTATCACCTCGTTCTAGCCATCTGTTTTACTTATCGTCCACCAAAGAGATTCTGTTGATCTGCGCCCACAACCTCGATTTCTTTCGAATGCGTATTATTTGATTGAAATTTGTGCTTGTCCGTAACGCTGAGTGTAGTGTATGTATGTACAAATGCGGTACGTCCGCCTGCGAACGCGGTGTCTATAGGTATGCAAAAGCGCGGAACGGTATGCTCTAACATTCATTGAGGAACGAGTTCTTGGGAATCGTTTGCTTGTAGTCTGCAAGTTTCTCTGTTAGCAGAGCAGCTCGGTGCGATATTGAAAGAACGTGCCATCAACCTGGAAAGAAATAAATTAGAGGACGCGGATAGCCGTGAGCGAAAAACTCACCCAGGTCGTGAGGTTAGGATTTGTGTATGCCTAAGCTGGCGATAAGCATGGTCTTTATTTACGAAGAAAAGAACCAAAAAGACCTCTTGGTACGTAGCGATGTACTCAGCCGTCGGGAAGTCCGGCGGGTCGCATCCAATGTTGATCTCGTCGGGATATTGGTAGACGCGGATGTAGTCGATTGAAAGCGTGGTGGGGAAAGTGAGGTGCTCGTAGTCGACCGTGCCAAAGTTCTCGGAGATTCCCAGATTAGCGAGGATATACATGGGCTCTTGCGGGACAGGTCTGGCGCCAATCTCCGTCTGGGGGTCGGCCGCCATGCCGGCGCCGTTGATGGTCCATGCTAGAGAAAAGAATCAGAAGGGGTCCTGGAGCGCGCTCATTGTCGAACCCAGCTTATCGTCAGAGATCCAAGTAATGTACTATGGTTGCGTCAGTAGGAGGACAGGTCCAAGACGAGGAACATACCCCTTCGTCGTAACCTAAGGAGGACCCAATTAAGTGCAAAGTTTAGATGATTCTGAGAGTTACATACCAGGTTTATACTGCAACTGCGTCAATAAGGGATCTCGACGAGGAGGGCGAACATACTTCAAAGCCATAGACGGACATACATCCACCAGTGAGCTCATAGCACTGTGGATTTGTGTTCGTGACGACCGAACTGGCTTGCTGCGTGGCACCGCCGATGTAGCTGTTCAAAACGGAGATGGATGGATCGTTGATAACAAGGTTGTCGCTGGTGTTGAACCACACATATGCCTGCAACGGTGTAAGATCATGAGGGAACCGCGCGAAGCTGCGTACCGCGTTGAAGGGCGCCCATTGCCCGGATTGCGACACCTGACCGCCAAAGTCGTCCGAAATTTGTGCCTCGAATACATCGATTTCAGGCGCTGCACGGCCGACGTACGTCCCGTCGGAGTGGATCGGACCGGGATGGGATTCGCCTGGGCATGTGCAGCGGGATAGACGTTGGCCGGCCAAGTAGGAGAGTTCTCCGTTGTACGGCGCCTTGGTATCTCCGCTGGTGAGCGCAATTTCGGGCAAGTTGTCTTTCGTTTGGTTCGCTACCGTGCCAACATCGCAGCTGTCTGCGGGCGATTGAGCAAAAGGATTTTCATGGAATTTCAACGGACCGTAGGTGTATGGCTGGGAGGTATTCGACGACGTTTCGAGGAGACTTGGAAGTATCACGCACCCACATGCCGTCTAGTGTAGCACCGTATCCAGCGCGGCCCAAATTACCCATTGCCCTGAACAAGATAAGGCGCTGAATTACAGCTGTAACTTGACCTACCAAAACGCTGGCCTGGAAGAAAATCTTAGTTACAGTACCTACGAAGGCAGCCGATGACTCAACGTACCAGAGACCATGGATGTTGTTCGTTCCAGGCAAAGTTGCCGCAGAGATGAGGAGGCCGCCAGCTACAATACATGAGTATGAGCTGCGCGGACAAGGGGCTCGCACGTACTAAAGCAGAATTTATTCCATGTAGACATCATTCCGCCCTTGAATCGCACTCAAGCTTTTGTTCAGGCATTTCCGTGTAACTCACTTTATAATTCAAATCATGGATACTCTCCTTGGAGAGGGTGATCTTGAGGGATCCGTTGGCGGTGGTAATCGCGCTGGGATCATACCTGAAAGTTGCATCAGCGAGATAGGGGGCGGCGTGGGAAGAACCGGACTGACCACTCCAAGTTGTTTGTAGCCCAGTAATGCAAGTCCAACGCCTCCCTAAACAGCGTCAGTATACCGAAAACAGACCTAGATGGGTAGCGCACCAGTAGGGATCGTCACCTGGTCCCTGTCAGCCTTGTATTTGTGAACCAAATCAGCATACCGGGATAGAACGAGCGACCGTCGCGATTCTGAGCCGCGATAAGTCCAGCTTCGACCCGAGTTTTGGTCTTACGAATTCGTCACTGAAGACAAGTGTCATTTCGCGTCCCGACTTTTTCGAGACGTATTTGTGCGCGTCTTGCGGCGTATCCAGATCGATGAGGCCCCAATTCCCCATGGAAGCGACCTAAGTTCATAGTCGTAACGCGCACGAAAAGACAAACAACTAGAGTACGCACCTGACCCGTTGCATTCACCGTCAAGTCACTCGTAGTTGTCTTGGACGCGTAGGATATTAACGGGTAGCCCATGCTGGACAAAACAATCAGGAGCCGCGATGAAAAGACAGACACGACGACGCACAAGAGGGTCAACAGCCCCATGCATAGGATGAACAAGCACCCAATATTCGCGAACCCGCGCAACGAGATGGACCCGCTCGGTCGGTCGATAATTTTACCGCCGCGCACATCCGGGACGTGCAGGTCGTCGTCCGCCTCCGCATACCGTCCGCTGAGATCCGACCCCCATGTTACAGGGTCTGCTGCTAACGAGAACTTGTCCGACAAGCCCGAGGTTGGTGTGCTAGGTACGGGTTCCTGCAGACCAGTTGAGTGGTCGAAAACTGCGCGGAGAGCAGCGCAAACGCACCCAGCTCTCATTCGTTCTAGGTAGTTGCGATGGCTGCAGGAGGGGGTTGCGGGCGGACATGGAAGAGGGTCGTAAGTGCGTGGCTATCGAGGGAACATCCTATATCCCAATCGGCGGGAGTGGAGCTTGACAGAAACGAAAGCGGTGACGTCGCCACCCTGAACTTGCACACAACTGAAAAAAAAAAGTGAAATTGCCCTGGCAACGAGGGCGGACGTGCGGACGCACCAGTATTGAAAAGAATTCGACGCGTTCAAGACGCGTTTGTGGACTTGTGTGGACGCGAAATCAAAGTGCCATGGTGTGTACAAAAGGACTAGTACACTGTAGTCTACAAATGCGCTGAATGTTCTATGGAGGTCCAAACATAGGAAACCGAAAAGATAAGTGCACCAAAACATCAGCATTCGCCTGCGAAGCGGTTCTTGGGCATCGGCTGCTTGTAATCTGGCCAAATCATCACGCAAAGATCGTGAACAAGTGCAGAGTACGAACCGTCCACCCAGGTGGTAAGGTTCGGGTTTGTGTATGCCTATACGAAACAGTGAGCACGATGCACTTGCCAAACAAGACGAAGAAACCTCTTGATAAGTATTGATGTAGGCGGCGGTCGGGTAGTCTGGCGGATCGCTGCAGGACGTCCGTCCGTAAGAAGCGAGACAGGCACAAAATGGGCACTGACCAGCCGACGTTTATCTGGTCGGGATACTGGTATACGCGCACATAATCGACCCTCATCCGTGTTGGGAACGTTAGGTGGTCGAGGTCGACAGTACCAAAGTTGCGACTCATGCTGCTCAAGTGAGCAAACAAAACACAGCAACTAGAACGAAAGCATACCCAAGGTTTAGAAGAATATACAAGGGCTCTTGCGGAATGGGACGAGGTCCGATCTCGACCTGGAACATAGTTAGCGCTTGATCTTCGGGCAGAAACAACTTGCACATACCAAAGGATCCGCGGCAAAACCGTCGCCGAGAAGCGTCCACGACAGCTGGGCTCGGTCAGACAACAGTAAAAGAAAAGAATTGCAACATACTTTGTTGTCATTGATCCAAGAGATGTACTAGATGCATCGTGAATTGGGGCGAGGCCTCGAAACGAACACTTACGCCTTGAGAGTATCCTACAGCCATTGCTAAGATCGTCTCAAGTTAAATACAACGACACGTACCTGGTTTGTACTCGAAGCCATAAACCGAGCGACAATGCGGATCGACGAGTTCGTAGCAATTTTGGTCTGTGTCCGTTACAACTGAGGTTGCCTGAACAATTTCTAAGCTAAGAATGAAAGGACATAAAGCGCGTTACCTGCTGGTAAACACCACCGATATACGTGTTCAAGAACGAGACAGACTCGTCGTAAATGATGAGGTTTTCCGAGGTATTGAACCAGACGTAGCCCTAAGACGCTTGTGAACACGATTTGAATGAATGAGACATGACCGTACGTTGTTAAACGGAGCCCATTGTGCAGATTGACTCTGCTGGCCCGCGTTGTTCGAAATCTGTGCTTCAAATACGTCGATTTCTGGAGCGGCGCGTCCAACATATGTTCCGTCGGAATGGATTGGCCCGGGATGGCTCTCTCCGGGACAAGTGCACCTCGATAATCGTTGCCCCACGAGGTACGAGAGCTCTCCGTTGATTGGCGCATTTTCTGCCCCGCTGGTCGTTGCAGCAGTGGGAAGCCCGTTGAGCGTTTGATTTGGTAGTGTGCCGACATCGCAACTATCTGAGACGAGTAAGATACATGCCGTGTGGTCAAACGACTAACCATAGGTGTATGGCTAGGACAGGTTGAGCAAGATGCACGCAGTTGTAAGCCGAAATACGCACCCACATGCCGTCTAGTGTTGCACCATATCCAGCGCGACCCAAGTTACCCATGGCCCTAGAATGGTAGAGTTAAATACCGATAGTGTATGAGTGGTTTACCTACCAAAACGCCGGCCTGGAACGAGAATGAGAGACGAAAATTGATACGTATGGGCTAACGTACCAAAGACCATGGATGTTGTTCGTTCCAGGCATATTGGCCGCGCCGACAAGCAGACCACCCGCTAGAGGGAGATGAGCGTGTGCTTCGCTTGAGTAACTCGTGCTACACACTGAAGCAGAACTTGTTCCTTTGTTCCCAGGTTAACGAAGCCGACGAATTTGACATACAACCCACCATGTAGACAACATGCCTGTAATTGCTCAGAGCGAGTAGAAAATGTACTGAAGACACACGTACCGCCCTTCCAAGGCAAGTTATGTGTCTCAACCTCGGACAAAGTGATAACCAGCGACCCGTTCTGCGTTGTAACGGACGAAGGGTCGTACCTGGTGGCGCATTAACACCCGCGTCAGTCTATCACCACGCCAATACTGACCACTCCATGTTATTGGTTGCCCAGTAGTGGAGATCCATCGCTTCC
The DNA here is from genome assembly GCA_014461125.1 of Mycena kentingensis (nom. inval.). Lineage (NCBI taxonomy): Eukaryota > Fungi > Basidiomycota > Agaricomycetes > Agaricales > Mycenaceae > Mycena > Mycena kentingensis (nom. inval.). The sequence goes on along the minus strand of JACAZG010000005.1, from coordinate 1,219,574 downwards.
CTTGCATAGAATGAGATGGACAGCGACCCAGAACGCCATGAACCTACCAGTAAGGATCGTCACCTAGGTCTCGTCAGCTTCGGCGCTCGACGTAGCATACACACGTACCTGGATAGAATGAACGGCCGTCGACGTTCTGCAGCGCGATATGAGTCTGTTTAACGCGCTACGGAAGCGCAAAATACGCACAAACTCGTCGGAGAACACGAGCTTCATCTCTTTGCCCGTATACTTCGACTTGATTGTGTACGCAGATTCTGGAGTATCCAAGTCGATTAGGCCGAAGTTGCCCATGCTCGCGACCTGCGCTAGGTTTAGACGCGTGCTGGGTGAATGATTGCGACGCGCCTGGCCAGTAGCGTTGACGATGGCATTGTTAATTCCCTTGTTCCGAGTCGCGCGTTCGATGAAGGAGGTTACGGGATACGCTACACTTGCGGACGGTCAGAATCGAGCCGAATGATCAATGCTGCGACGTACAACAGCGAAATGACCGCAATGCACAGAACAGCTAGACACCCGAGATTGGCGAAAGCCCGCCCCGACCAAAAGGACCCGTTGTTCTCCACGACCTTGCCGTTCCTGTATGTTGGGTTATGCAGGGCATCGTCGGGTTCCGGAGTTTGTGGCGAGAGATCTGAACCCCAGACAAACGGGTCAGCCGCAAGAGAGTACTGTCGCGCTTGAGCATCATAGCTAGTGGGTTCTCGCAGAAGAACCTTCTCCGAGAGACCACTGCGGGATGGAGAGAGTGGAGACGACGGCTATTGCGACATTGAGTCGGGAGGTGTGGATGAGCGAAGAAACGCACCGAGTCGGTATAGTTTGAGAGAAGGCTGGGGGACCCCTCTGGACGGTAGCCGCGTCGAGGATACGAGGTCATGGAAGGTGGACCGAAGAGTGAAGCAGGGGCATGTTCCTAGCGGTCTGGCCGGCATTTAAGCTCGGCACAAGTAGCTAACACAGGAGCATCCGCTCGTCCCCCTTGGATTCCTTGGCCTGGCTTTTGCGTAGCCTTCAACAGTCGTACCAAGACGCGTCTTTGTTGTGGGTAAAGACAACAAGATGTTGCCGTGACTGTATGGAGATTGCACTCGTTCCCGCCATCGACCTTGACCGCGCCAACGCCATCGAGCAAGCAGGTCCGTCGCTGTCCTCGCCGTCCCCGAACTACCCTCACTACTTACAGGCTTCCCTCCCGACGAAGCTGCAACAATCGAATCCTTCCGCTATCGCCAATCCGTAGCACCCGACCTCTTTCTTGGCGCGTACATCGACGGCCGCCTCGTAGCCTACGTCTGCTCCACCCTCGCATCCGGGAACTCCCTCACCCATGATTCAATGTCCACTCACGTCCCCGGCGCGTCGTCCGTCTGCATCCACTCTGTCTGCGTCGACGCGGCACACAAGCGCCAAGGTCTCGGGCTCCGCTTGCTGCGCGAATACATCGCGCGTCTCCAAGCCGCAGAAAAATACGAGCGCATCCTCTTGATCACCCACGAGCCCCTCCGCGATTTCTACGAAAAAGCCGGCTTTGAGTGGTTAGGGCCAAGCCAGGTTGTGCATGGGACCCTGCCGTGGTTTGAGATGCGCATTATCCTTCAGCCGCCTACACAGAGTTCCCCGCCTCCGCCAGGAGTATACGAAGCTCTGTTGCAACCATCCAACCCTAATCCGAGCGGGACACGCGATCTTTCGTCGTTTGCGGGCGGAGTCGCGGATGTCGCGTCGGAATCGCTCAACAAATACGATCTCCTCTGCCCACGGTCAGGATGCGGGAGCGTGATTCTGAAGAATGGGGTTGGCAAGCTTGTCGAGCGGCCAAGCATCCAGGTTGGCATCTTGGCTTTTGCGCGTCCTGCATTCTTCTGACGCAAAGTAGATTGACCTCTCGCCCCATCCGCTGCTGGTGGAGCTCCCTGCTCCCGGTGCGCCGACGAATTGGTGGCTCGTTACCCCATCGCCGATGCAGTTTGAGAATATCGGCTTCTCGCGACCAGTGGCAGCCCTCGGTTCGTTCCTCGTACGTGCAAGAAAGCCGCTCACCAAGAAAAACAGGTCCAACAATGAAGCTACTCGCATGCGCGGAATGCGACCTCGGCCCTCTCGGCTGGAGCCAACAAGGCGGAACAGAATTTTGGCTTGCTTGCTCGCGCGTCGCGTATCGGGTCTGACTTGCAAATGTTTTTCGAGAGAAGAAATACACAATATGGTGGTAATACATAGTGCGAAGCGTCCAATCCATATTCCGCAGCGCGGCGCGGAGCGGCCGTGTATCTATGTCTTCGTCGAGGGAATCCAATCCGAACAGCGGGCGAGGGCAGACAGTGGCGGGAACGACGCAGCACGAGCAAACTCGAGCGCGAGGGCGTATTTTGGGTATCGCAATGAGGGATGGGCATCTGGAAGCAAGGTCAGAGCGCGTCCAAGTCGAAAACAGATCGAAACACACCTCATATGCAGGTGTACAGCGTGCAGCCGGGCGCGGGCTCCGGCGCGGGCTCACGAGCGCCCTCGACCTCGGCAACAGGTGCAGCAGAGACGGTCAGGGCCACTAGGCACCCAAAAATTAGCCTCCGCGGCATCTCACGAATGATGTGGACGTACAGCATGCGGCAACAAGGGCGGCGACGAGTTTGCTGGTGAACTGCATATTATTTGCGTGCGAGAGGTGGCTCGGGTCGGGTCTCGGTATGGAAGGAGAACAATAAGAGCGAGTCTTATACTTGCACAAGGAAACGGAAGGCCCAGAATGGCATTGCCCTTATTCTGTCAAGTCTTGAGAGAATGTTTGTCTGCATTCGCGCGAGGTTTCCTTTTTCGATCGAGCTGCGTTGTCTCAAGATCTACTCGAGAAGCGGCGTTTTAGAGGCCTTGGGAGAAAGTGGGCAGTCGTGAAAGGGACGCCCGCAAGGAGCTAGATGGCGGAGTGTCATGCGAAGATGTGTGGACGCGAGAGGCGGTGACCGTGACGAGGAGCTCCAGGTCTGAAAACACCAGGACACCAAGTACAAGCAAAAATTCACCTAAAAGTAAGGAGAAAGTAACGAATTGCGCCTGTAGCAATGAAACGTGAGACCGTTAGAACGGGACACTCGAATTACAGTCCCCATTTCAAAGAAGCCAGCAGTCAGGCCCGTCCGTTGTCCGTTTCCGCAGCCATCTCGTCCATTTCTACCGCGACCTCCTCCGAGTCCTCCATTTTCTCTTGCATCGGGGACGGCATAGGTCCCGGGATGCCCCAATGTCGGAGATTGTCCATATTATGCTCATTGAGCAAGTTGTTCTTGAGTTCCCGGTTGGCCTCCACGTCCATTCGCGGCGCGTCATGCCGGGCGTCGAGGACGTTTTGCAGGCTGGTCCGCTCTTCCGGCCCCAAGGCGAACGCAGCTAGGCTGCGGAGCGTGATTTGGAACATGACTTGCACCGTCGACGCCCGAGGAGGCTGACGTTCCGGGTGGGTTGTTATCTCCACTAAATCTGCGTTACTGGCATCTGCTCCGTGCTCGAAGACGAAACAACACAGCGGGTGACCCGAAGGTTTGTCGCCGTCGATGATCCTTGTCGCAAAATCCCAATATAACCTATAAGTGCCAATAAGTGCCAATAATAACTATAATGCAGGGGATGGCCGCAAGCGGCAGAGACGAACCTTTTTTTTTTCAAGACTGCCATGTATAATTGTGCAACTCCGTCGGATTGGACGCTAAGTTGACGTTATGGGGGTTTCAAACTGCATTTTTCCTTCATCTGTTTTCCGGTTGTGTTGCAAAAAAAAACCCCTCTTTCAAAAAGCTGTTTTTTCCGAAAAGCGCAGCGTGAAACAGCGTATTTGAGTTCTCCGCCTTTGTTCACCGCCCGGTAGTCGTCCTTGGTGGTCAACAATCTGGATACAGTTTGCATTAGCTGGGCAGGACAAAGAAGAAACCAGATATGTGTCAATGCCTTGGATGTATGGTCGCCCTTCAGAACCGTTCCCTACAGCGACAACCGGTCAAGATACATGTGATGCGCAGTAAGCCAGGCAATGAAGACACTACAGAAGTACTTGACGGATGGCGCCAATCCGCTGTATGAGAACTGGGGCACTTGCGTCGCTCCATAATAGAATCGAAAGTGTACCACCGCGTTGAGATACATCGATTCGAGTCAATTACGCCCTAGATACTTGAGCTCTTGGACCATCTTTGAGAACGGGCCAAAAGCCCAAAACGACCCGCAAAAGCTCCTAGTATCTTCATCATGTCCATGGCGTCGGAATCGAGTGCTGCGCGCAAGCTGCGCGGCAAGAACATCAACCTATCGTCTTCCGTTATCACAGAGAAGGAAATAGTTTCGTGCAGAATGGCCGCACGAAGGACAAACATGATACCAGGAAATCTTGCCTGCACATACTTGGGAAGTTGTGCTTGAATGACGGTGTCGGTCCCTTGGCAAGTCCGCCCACATCCAGGAGCCGTGTTGCGTCGCTGCGGGCACTGAAAACGATTGGTGAGAAGGAAATAGTCTGACCCAGATGCGGACCCGACGCGTCGTGCGATGGGCTCGCTGTTATACCCTGAACAACGCGTTAGTAGGTTTAGTGGAGCGAACCTAAGAACGGCCCACCATAATTATTCAAAGTCTTCCCGCATTCGCATTTGAAGCGGCCGGGATGCCCAGGAAGACAACCTGGGAGCCAGACAAAAACGGGTAGCAGGTACAAGGCGTCGGGGGCGAAGCCTTCAGCATAGGGTCAGCGGGACGAATCCAGAGCTGTCCGTCACGAAAGCAGCTTGGTGCACCATGTATCGACATCCTTCTTAATACCAGCGAAACATGAACGCGTTGACTGAATTGACCGGCACCTCCGCGTCTCTCCTCCGCACATTCATCGTCCGCACCATCGTCTTCCTCCTCCTCCACGTCTCCATCGCCATTTGCCTCCGCACCAGGGCCGTCGTCGATGGATTTGTCGAAAACACGATCTCCAGCTTCAAACATCGGGTCGTCGATGCTGAGTGTTGCGAATTCGGCCGAGGGGCAAGTTGAGAGGGATAGATGTTGGTTGTGGTGGGGTAGGAAGGGATTGCGCTACCAGAAAGAAATATGAGCGACTGGCCACCAGCTCAAGAGCTCGAGCACGCACCTTTGAAAGGTGTAAGCCCATTATGCTGCGACACTCGCGTTGTCCACCAGTTTGCCCACAGGCGATGTTGCCGGCGGCTGCAGTTTGCCTGAGTAGGCTGGAAAAGTGAAGTTACCGTGGCCGAGCGGAGGGATGACGTCGATGCGAAGAAGGGAAGCGGGGACGGCAGCGGAGAGGAAGGGGATGCTTGAGACACCTTACTCAACGCGCGGGCGTCGGGGACGGCCTTGTCTTCCCGCTGTGTATGGGCGCTGCCAACTTTACAGTCATTGCCGTCGTCTTCATCGGAGGGGCGGGATACAACCGCAAAAGAGCGGGACCAGCGGACATACGCGAACGGTTTCCGTGCTTGTATCGAGGTCGTGCGGACTCTCCGCGCTTCCGCAACGGACCCGTACGGCAAGTCCACTCGCGATCCAGACATCGGCGTCCCGCAACGGTTTCCTGCGCGGGTGCCGCCGGTCCAGGCCATCCAGGTCGTGGATTTTCCGTCGCCCACCGAGGCGGATGACGCGCATGCTCCCGCCGAGCTCGGCATTTGCGCGTACAGCGATAGCGTGGGCAGCGACGATGGCGATGAAGAGGAGGAGATCGGGATGGAGGCGGAGTATTGCTCGAACGTCGACGGTGAGGAGGGGATGGAGATGGAGAGGAGGGATGAAGAGAGTAAGGCGAGGTGGATTATGGCGTGGCGCGACGAGCCGCGTATGACTACGATGGCAACGGCGACGTTTGTCCTCACGGAAACGACACCCGCGAGCCCGACTGTGCCCCCACAAGCGATGATTCCGATTCCGATTCTCCGTTTTGCGCTTTTGCTGTTCTTCGCTTCCAGGTCGTGCTAACTGTGGCACCAGCTTCAACGCTCCGAAACGAAAGGCATCGAGCGTGTTACTGCATCGGCGTCGAAGCGGCCTCGGAGTACAGCGTCAGGGCTGCCCTCCGCCTCCCCTGTCCTGTCCGTACACCTACCCCTGCGCCTGCCCTCGTCGACGCCGGCGTCATACCTCACAGCGCCGTCACCACGCGCGCGCCGCTACACGTCCCCGCGCCAGCCTCGCCCCGTCCTCTCGCTCCCGACACACCAACGCAGCACGTCCCGGGACGTCGGTGACCACGATGACGGCGAAGGCAGCCTCAGAGTACGTAGCCGTACTCAATATTGGCAAAGGCGTCAGGATTTGTGTGGACTTGCCCAGCGAAGGTCATGGTTAAGGTGGAAGAGGTACGACGCGGGATCAGTGCCAGTCCATAGGGCTAGTGACGCTATCATCAAACTCATTGGCCAGGGCCTGGTTTCCCGATTGGGCGTTGCTGAAGCGAACATGGACTCTAAGGTGTCCGAAAGGGGATATATGATTGCTAAGCACCAAACAACCGTATGGAAGACAAACCTAAAGGTTCGTCAATAAGCAAAGAATAACACCTTATGAGTGGCCAAAAGAATTATAGAATATCATAGGAATATTATAGTAATATCACAGCATTATCATTTGGGGTATATGTGGGAGCTAAAAGCACTTGTAAGTGGCTATGAGTGGTAATGATTTTCACAACCGATCATAAGGTGTAATATTTTGCTTATAGCTGTTATCGGCCCTTATAAGTCATATCGGGATTTTGCGACACTCGGGGAGATGACGCCTATTTTTTTCGCATAGGCACGATTTTTTGTTTGGACGTACAAAGCGCCAAAGTCGTCCTTGGAAAAGGGGGCCTCGGGCTTAACGAAGAGGACGGGGCACACAGTGTCGATTGCCTCCTGCCCGGGTTGGCATTGTAGGCCGACTCCGCGGAAAAAGTAGTTCCAAAGGTTATCCCTTTTGATAACTTCTTCGTCCGCCGCCTGCGCAAAGTGGGAAGTGCAAATCCACGCGTCGGCGAATGCGGTCTCGAATGTAACCGCGTCGGTGTCGGCACCACCGATGGGTATTGCCTTCCGGATGAGTTGCCATACGGAGTCGACGACGAGGGCGCGAACCCAATCAAGTAGACGGACAGGCCGATGGAATATGAAGGAGGGCTGTAAAACGAAGGAGTTCGGCGTGTTGTTGCGCTTGTCGTAGATCTCGTCATACCGTTTGCGGTTGACCTTGTCATGGGCTCGAATATGTAGATAAATCGTAACGGCCGCCCCGCGTTCGCCCTTGGCGATAAGATGCCTTTGGAATAGGATTTCAAGTAGTATCGCGTCTCGCGTTCCATGCCGAGCTTGCAGTTGTGCGCAGACTTCGACGAGGAGCGGCTCGGATGGTGCTGTCGTCACGACACGTTCCCGGTCGACGGGGATTGTTAAAATGACTCGCATGTACGACTCGGCGAGCGTCCGTGAGAGGCCGCGTCCAATGGGTTCGTCGGCCATAGAGAGCAACAGCCGTTGGGATGCCCACGCAAGGTGAGCTATCTGCACGATATCCAGCCCCGGTCCCGGTTCCAGCGCAGTCGCCGTTCGCTGATCGGGCGCCTTCATTTTGTCGACCACTAGTTGGAAGACATCTTTGAAGCGGGACCTTTCCGACTCGGATTCGTGGGCTTGGTCGTAAAGGGCGCGCCATCTGCATGTATGTAAGCGATTGGCGCTGGCTTTTACAAGAATCTTACGCAGGTCTTCCGAACGACAACGCGAGGTCGGGAGATACGATGGTCTCAAGCGTCGGCCGAGCTTGGATCGCCTTGTTCATCTCTTTGTGACTGAGGAGGTCGAAACCAATCGTTTCCGTGATGATGGGGAAGAGCGTATAACTAAGATCTTTACGCAGCGACGGCAGTTTCCGCAGGGGAGCGACAATTTCCTCCAGTTTCGAGTTGGTGGAAAGGAAGAGGAAGAAGATGGGGGATTTGGCGTCCGTGTACAGTCGGAGTACCCGCTGGAGGCTGCCCAGAATGGATTCCGTCTCCGTCTCGATCCCGTTCCCGAATTTATGTGCAGCCAATGTGTGCGCCTCATCGAGGACGATGATGAACTCGGCCCGATGCGAGGATGAGGAGGACATGCCAAGTTCGCGCAGAAAGGCGAGCAGCTTTTTGCAACTTGCAGCACCCTTCGTACTTATATCGAGCCACGACCGGTCCTAGGTGTCATCAGCCCACCTTCTAAGTCGGTGGGTGCGTATACGTACTCGCTCCAAGGCTTTTGCCCGGGAAATAATGCCTTTCACGAGGGCGGTCTGACCTTCTCCCCTGCTCGTAGTTGTTGCGCCGGCAGCCAGGTGGTCTTGCCATGCGGATGGCGAAGGTGGTGCGTGTTTTTTCAACTCGGCTAGCGACTTGTCAAGCGTGGCCACGACAAACGCGGCCAATCGACTCCTAGCAGCCTCCTTCGTTTTGGGTGCAAGTAGAAAGTTGCGCAAGAGAGTGTCAGCTGGCGGATACGCTGGTACAGTTGAGAGGACGAGGACCAACTTGAAGGACGGTAGACATACTCAGCTGTTTATCGTCCTCTTCGCGAAGACAAAACGACACGCTGAAGCGCTCATTCGCGACCTCCCTTGTCGCGCGTGATTTACCGGTGCAGGACGCTTGGACTAGTGCAGCAGACAGAGTGAGAACCTGCTGGGACTGCTCGGCAAACGCTTGCTGAATGTACCGGTCTATCGTCGACAGCAGGACCCGATGCTGGTTGCCGATGTAAGGCGACGAGAAAGACCTGAAGGTCTTGCTGTATCTAGCAGCAGCATTTCCATATGCCTGGAATGTCGGGAGACGATAACGCGCTAGATAGAGTACGGTAAGAGCCAAGCTCTATGAGCAGAGGATAGGGCGCGCACTTAGACGACGTAATGCTTCAAAACCTTCGGTGTCCCGCTCTTGCATAATTTCGTCAACCCGGTCTCGCAGCTCGGGATGCTCGTCGGCCGCGTTGTCGTCTTTGAGGTCATCGAGCTTGGATTTGTCCATTATCTCGCAAGCTAGGATAGCGCTCCAACAAATGCATCTTGCAAGCGCCTGCGGTGGCCAGATGTTCGGAGGTTGCTGCCAGAAGTAGTCCACCATGTGCGTGTAGACATTACTGCATTGGGGCGTATGTGCATGCGCTTCACAGTCCGGAACCCACGAGAGGGCGGGCTGGGTCGAGGTACCGACCATAGGAGGGGGTAAAGGACGATGCCCAATTCACATTCTGTAACAGTGTGTTGGGGAGAGGAGGTCGTTGTTGATCCGGCCTTCTCTTGACCATGAAGCCGATTATCGTGCTCATTTGCGACACACTGCCGCCCGCTGTCGTCTCCGCCCACGGAGCCTACGACGTCCTATTCACCACTCTCTTCCGCGCCTCCGCCTCCGCCCTTGGCCTCTCACCCGACACAATAACCATCCAGGCGTTCGACGTCGTCGAGAAGATGGAATATCCAAACAAGGAGGATCTCGACGCCTGCGCCGGGGTGCTTCTTACTGGCTCAAGTGTGTCGCAGCAGGACAAACCCGACGGCCGCTAATTCGTCTAGCCAGAAGCGTCTGCATACGAAGACATTGAATGGATAAACAAGCTAGTTCAATTCACCGCTAGTCTCGCGTCCGATAGGCCTACCCTCAAGATCGTCGGCATCTGCTTCGGCCACCAGATTATCGGACGCGCTTTGGCCGGGAGGGTTATCAAGAACGACGGAAAGTGGGAGGTCGGGCCGACGCCGCTCCAGTTGACGCCACTGGGCAAGCAAGTCTTTGGGAGTGAGGAACTCGTACGTGCTCGCTCTCTTCAACCCGGAGAACCGCTAACAGAGACGTAGAACATCCAAGAAATGCATCAGGATATCGTACCGGAGGTGCCTCCGCAATTTCACCTTCTCGGCTCAACCAACGTCGCGGCCAACCAGGGCATGGTCCGATTCGTTGGCGGCGGCGCCCCTCCCTCGCCTCTTTCCCTTGCGGACATACATATCCTTACGGTTCAGGGCCATCCAGAGTTCACGGCACCCATCATCTCTATACTTGCTGACCTCCGCGGCAAGGCGGGTATTCTGACGCCAGAGCTGCTCGAGGACGTAGCACGACGTTCGCAGTGGCGGAACGACGGGGCGACGGTGGCTGGGACTACGATTCTGAAGATGCTTGGCGTAATGAAGGATCGGTAGAATAGCGATGTAGTGCGGGCGCATAATATACAAATCCAGGAGAAAATGCCTAGGTCTTGAACACGATGATGAGGACGAGCAGGACGAGGATCAGGGCGCCTATGGTTACAGCGGAGCCTTTGGATATTGTTGAGATAGCAGAATTGAAACCAGCGACACGACGCACCGTTATTCCGAGCACCCTTTGCGACGCGGTCTAACCGCCGCCTTGCACCACTCAACCTGCTCTCCGTGTGCCCCAAGTCGGTGTCGAGCTCTTCCAGCAACCCAGTATGCACATCCAGCTCGTCATTTATCTGCAACGACAAGTCGCGTTGTCGGTTTATTGAACGCGAGAGCAGATCGAGCTGACTGTCTTGTTCTGCCAAAGGGACGGTGAGTACTAGTAGAGAAAGTACGACGGCGACGAACGATCCATCATGAGCCGTTGCGTCTGTAGCATCTGGTCCGGACCTGCCTCCGGGTCGTCCGCATATGGCGTGAACACTTGCTCCGGTGGTGTGGGTATCAGCTTCGCCCTTGCCTGCGCAGCCGTTGGCTCTGGCTCGAAACTGCGGTCGCAGTGTAAAGTAGGTTTCGCTGCGGCTGCGGCAAGCAACACACCTGTGCACCCCAACATCCTCCCCAGGTGCGAGCATCCCGCGCATACGCTCGTGCTGGTTGCGCAGCATCTTGAGTGCATCGGACATTCCCTCCTTGGCCTCAAGCGCGATGATTCCGTCTCGCAGCGCGTTGAGGTTCTTGGTGATTTCGGGCAGCTTGTTCGGGGCGGCTGTAGGGAGCGGGTCGGAGGAGTATGAGGGAAGGGTCTGTGCGCGTTGACGCTCGAGGAGGAGAGAGAGGGGTTTGCGTAGAAATGGAGGTGAGTTTCGCGAGGGACATGGCGGCTTGAACAGAACCCAGACTGACAGCCTGAGCCGGGGACATGTTGCCCGTTCCGGCGATTCGTTGATGGAGTCGGAAATTTGCAGCAAACACGCGTTGCGGACGCGTCGTGGGGGCCGAAAGGTCCTGTGGACGCCGGTGGACACGATGAGGTTGGACGTAAAGAAGCGCGCGGCCAGGTTAAACAAATTGACCTAAATGCTAAGGATGTTTAAAGATGCCTTACAACCCAATATTTATCCAAGTCGCGTCCGCATCCACGTTCTAACCGCGCATGAGCCCGCACAATGCAAGCGCCGCCTTCATCGTATCATCGTCTGCCTCCTCGATCGTGCGGAGTGGCGACACCATCGGAGCCTTTGCTGTCGCGCCTACGTTCTCCTTTCCTTTGCCCTTGTCCAGACTCGCGTTCCAACGCGTGTCGCTCTCTCCCCAGGTGCTCGGTGGTGTCACCGCCTCGACTGGCTCGATATCTGTGTCTTCATCGTCGCCCATCATCAGTAGCCCAGGGTTGGCCTTCCGCAGTTCGCGCTCGGCCTTGCTCGCCATCCGTCGACGCGCACACGCCCACTCGAGCGTCCGACTACGTTGTTCCAGTCCAAACTCGACGAACTCGCGCGGCGGAGGGCTGTATGGTGCCGTGATGGGGGAGGACGCCATATTCTCCCACAGGGCCGCGTGGGGGTCGCGCCGTTTGGATGGAGTACGCGGCGGAGGGAAGTGTAGCTCTGTGCGGGACGCGACCGAGTCTAGAGAGGGACGCCGAGGCGCGGAAGTGGACGTGGACGACGCGGTGCTCGGTGATGAGCGGCGGTTGGGGGCCACGACGCGGGCCGGGTTGGCCACCGCAGGCTGTGAGACGCGTCCACTCGCGACTATGGCTCTGCGGTCTGTCTGGCGACGGTTCTGGAACCAAATGGTGACGGATTTGACCTCCCTGCGGAAAAGTGAGAAACGCGAAAAAACACGAGGAAACGCGTCGGGAAGAGGAAAAGAACGTACATTCCAGACTGTGCTGCGGTCTGTTCCCTCTCTTCGCGCGACGGGTGTGAATTACGCTGATAGAGGGACTCGAGAAGGGCTAATTGGTCGTCGGTGAACCTCTTGCGTGTGCGGCGGGTGGCATGGTCGAAGTTATCCATGAGGAAAGTGACATAGAGGTCGTCGGAGGACGCGTTGCTGAGGACGCTAGCGGTGGAGGACGTTCGGGAGAGCATGGCGGGAGGAGACAACTTGGTTGTTCCTCATCAATCACCATACACGAGTCGTAACACGACTCGGACCTCGACGCGATCACCACCATGCCCACCGACACCGACCCTCCCTCCCCAGCAACCAGCGCAACCCATTCCTCAATCATCCTCGGCGTCTGTGCCATGGATGTAAAGGCCAGGTGTGCCCTATACAAGTCTCCAGCAGCCATTCAAATGCCAGCGTAGGTCAAAGGCCATGCGCGAGATCCTGACGCGACTAGTCGAGCGCGCCACCAACATCGAGGTCAAGGTATTTGGAGACAAGGTCATCTTGGACGAAGGTTGGTCCCTTTCCCCTTCAAAAACGGCGCCTAATATCTGTGTTAGACGTCGAGAATTGGCCTCGTTGCGATGTCCTCATTTCCTTCTTCTCCACCGATTTCCCCCTCGACAAGGCCATCTCCTACGTCAAGCTCCGTCGCCCGTTCTGTATCAACGACTTATCTCTCCAAGCTCTTCTCTGGGACCGCAGACTCGTAGGCGCCGTCCTCGATCATCTCAAAGTCCCATCGCCCCCTCGTCTCGAGGTTTCTCGCGATGGTGGCCCCAAGGTCGATACAGAGCTCCAAGAGCTCGTCAAATCCAAAATTGGGCTCACTATCGGTACCTTCTGCGTCGCTCCAGAGGTATCCTTGCGCGAGGACGGGGATGCTATTATCATCGACGGCAACGTTCTCGAGAAACCCTTCGTCGAAAAACCCGTCAGCGGCGAGGACCACAACGTCTACATTTACTTTCGTGGCGGTGGCGGTCGTCGGCTGTTCCGCAAAGTAGGAAACAAGTCGAGCGACCTAGACCCGACGCTCAACCATCCCCGTACCGACGGTTCTTACATCTACGAACAATTCATCGACGTGGATAACTCGGAAGATATCAAAGTCTACACTGTCGGTCAGGAGTATACGCACGCGGAGACTCGCAAATCCCCCGTCGTGGACGGCGTTGTTCGGCGCAACACCGACGGCAAGGAGATTCGGTTCGTCCAACATTGCCTTACGATATGGGAACCGACCACAGGCAGATTTATTACGCGCTTGAACGAAGAGGAGAAGACGTGGGCCAAGAAGATTTGTGAAGGTTTTGGCCAGCGAGTGTGTGGCTACGACATGCTGCGATGCGACGGCGGACAGCGGAGCCAGGTCATCGATGTCAACGGTTGGAGTTTTGTCAAGGGCAACGAGACCTATTATGGTGCGTCCTCAAGTGCAACCCACATAAAGGTGGTCTTGATATCTGCGGCAGACAAGGCCGCCGAGATCCTCGCCGGACTTTGTATGCGTCTATCGGTCTCTCCAGATCGTCCCCTCCCGAGTAGTGAACCAGCACCAACGTGGCTACTCAAAGCCAATGTCACCGTTTTCCGACACGCGGATCGTACTCCGAAGCAAAAGCTCAAATTGTGCTCCCTCTTATCCACCTCGTTTCCGTGACTGATCCATATGCAGCAACTTCCCAATCGACGCCGACTGGACGTCTCCGTTTGTCGTTCTCCTGAACGGAGAGAAGGAGGAGATTATACTTCGCGAGAAGGCGCAACTGAAGCTTATCTCGAATGCGATTGAGGAGGCAAAGAGCCTCGGTGCCAGCGGAGAGGACCTCCTCAAGTTGACGCAACTCAGCAACGCGCTAGTCAGCAAAATTGATTTGCCTGGCACCAAGGCGCAACTCAAACCCGTCTATTCGAAGCGCCAGGCCGGCCGTGTGCGGCTGCTAACCAAGTTGACGCTCGTCTTCAAGTGGGGAGGCGAGTTTACTCATTCGGCGCGATACCAATCGCGCGATCTGGGGGAGAACATGAAGAAGGACATCTCCATAATGAGTGCGTCGGCCCGTTCTCAAACTATCTTCTTGTTGCTCAGAGTTCACAGACAAGGAGGCGCTCAATAACGTCAAAGTATCGGAGTTTCATCCTTACAGATCCTTCCTCCTCAATATTTGCAGATATTCACCTCTTCTGAACGTCGTGTCATCGCTTCCGCCGAGATTTTCGCTGGCGCCTTGGTCGATTCGCAAAATTCCGCCTACTCCGCGCCGCCCTCAACCTCGAGCTCCTTGTCCTCGCGTTCTTCTACGAACGTCTCAGACATGTCACACTTTTCCAAAACAACGCCTAACCACCCTCCGCCCCAAAACCAGAAACCGCTCAATCTCATTGTCCGCAAGGATCTTTTGGATGACTCGAACGCGGCCAAGGACTTGATGGATGATGTGAAGAAGCGCCTCAAGATTCTGCTACGACCAGGCGAGCCCGAGAAACGGCCAGAACTTACGTGGCCCAAGAGCATGAACAAAGAACCAGTCGAGGTCGTCAAGGTGGGAAAATCACGTGACCGCGTCCTATGGCTCAACCGCGAGTTTTCAGGAAGTTATCGAGTTGTTGGGCTCATTCCGCACGATAATGCGCAAGAATTTCGAATCCTTGGATGTGGATAAGATCCAGGATCGGTGGTGTTGTGGGGACGAACCATGGCTCTTCCGTGAACGCTGGGAGAAGCTGTTTGAGGACTTTTGTGACGTCGAACAAAAGAAATTCGATCCGTCGCGAGTGAGGTGCGATGACTGTATGCAGTCGGCAATGGGTAACATTCTTGCAGTGAGCTCTACGACACGATCAAATACTGCGCCCTCCACCATCGGACTTTCTTGTTCGCTGTATTCGACGAACAAGGACGGTCGGACGCCGCACAGTCTCCCGGAGATCGCAAGCTGCACGAACTGTACGGACGAGCCAAAGCGTTGTTTGACCTGGTCGCGCCGCAGGAGTATGGCATCGAGCCAGAGGAAAAGTGAGCCGCCTACTTTTCATTATCCTCCGCTGATTGTTGTTAGAGAGGAGATCGGCGTCCTCACTTCCCTTCCTCTACTCCGCAATATCGTCGCCGACCTTGAAGCCGCGCGCAACAATGGAGGGAGCTCGCTACGCTTGTACTTCACCAAGGAGAGTCACATCCACACGCTCGTCAACCTCGTGCTGCATTCCGGTCTTCCGATTGCGAACCGGCGTATTCCAGAGCTGGATTATTGCGTCCGTGCGGTCTTTTGACAATGGCTATCTCTAACCAGTTGCCAGTCATCAATAACGTTCGAGTTGTACGAACGTAACCACGGGCGTGGTATGTCGGACAAGGAGTACTCCATCAAGCTCTCTTTGAGCGAAGGTGCCCACTCCTCCAACGTCTTGGACTCGACGCTAGACGCCAGGCATTCGCTGAATGTGCAAGCTCGGAAGTACGTGGCGTCGTTCGGTCCTTGATGCAGTGTTGCACATTGAACGTTATGCAGGAAACTCACGCAACATCTCCCTTACTCGCTGGTCATCGAGAAACTGTCGAAACACTTTCATCGAATGGCAGAGGTTGTCCCGTCGTCGTGTTCCACTTGCAGTCATTAACGGCGCCATAGGACGACACTGACGATTTCGAGACGATCAAACCCGATCCTGTGCTTGCGAGCCTTATCGCTACTAATGGCGATAGTAGCTCGACCAGCGACGACCTCTAGAATGCTAGAATTCTGTAGAACGCGTACTTGTAGATGCGCATAGTGTAGCATCCATTATAGACTAATCATGCTTCCTGACCAGATAAGTTAACTGCACCAAGACGGCGTGCCTTTCTTCGCAGGTCACGGGCAAACGAACTCCTTATCCCGACAATCGGCTTTCTCTCGACTGCTGGGCTCACACAACTCGCTGTCTCTTTCCCGCTCACCCGGCAAGAATATAACACAGACGTGCGACGCGCCTGGTAACTCCTCTGCTCACGAGCGCGACATTTCCGACAAGGCCGCCGAAAGCGTAATAGACTCCCCTCCTCGTCGTCGCCATGTCTCGCGCCCACACATCTTCGCATGACACTCCCCCATCTAGCTCCTTGCGGCCGTCCCTTTCACGACTCCCCACTTTCTCCCAAGGCCTCCAAAACGCCGCTTCTCGAACAGATCTTGAGACAACGCAGCTCGATCGAAAAAGGAAACCTCGCGCGAATGCAGACAAAGATTCTCCCAAGACTTGACAGAATAAGGGCAATGCCTTTTTGGGCCTTCCGTTTGCTTGTGCAAGTATAAGACTCGCTCTTATTGTTCTCCTTCCATACCGAGACCCGACCCGAACCACCTCTCGCACGCGAATATGCAGTTCACCAGCAAACTCATCGCCGCCCTTGTTGCCGCGTGCTGTATGTCCACATCATTCGTGAGATGCCGCGGAGGCTAATTTTTGGGTGCCTAGTGGCCCTGACCGTCTCAGCTGCACCTGTTGCCGAGGTCGAGGTCGCTCGTGAGCCCGCGCCGGAGCCCGCGCCCGGCTGCACGCTGTACACCTGCATATGAGGTGTGTTTCGATCTGTTTTCGACTTGGACTCGCTCTGACCTTGCTTCCAGATGCCCATCCCTCATTGCGATACCCAAAATACCCCTCGCGCTCGAGTTTGCTCGTGCTGCGTCGTTCCCGCCACTGTCTGCTCTCGCCTGCTGTCCGGATTGCATTCCCTCGACGAAGACATAGATACACGGCCATTGCGCGCCGCGCTGCGGAACATGGATTGGACGCATCGCCGCACTCTGTATTGCTACCATGTTGTGTATTTCTGCTCTCCCAACATTGCAAAGCATCGCTACGGCTTGTGAGATCCAACGATTCATGCATGCAGTATCCATGACTCGATGTCCGAGACTTGTTGAGGGTCTGGCGATGGGTCCGTTCATCGAACACTCGCCTTGAATCGGAGGCACATACAGTCTGTTAGAGAGATACGTAGCCGAACATATTATTGAAGAATGCCTTGGAGATTCACTTGTAAGTATCGTCTAGGCTACTGGCCAGAATTGCTCTGCATTACCCTGCTGGGAGACTTGTTCAGAGATGAGCTTGAGCTGAGCTGCGAGCTTTGTTCTCGAATATTCCAAAATTGGCCTGGGCGTGACGCCCGCATTGCTCCTACATCCCACCAACATGGACGCCAGCGACACAACCATGGACTCCGCACATCTTCACGCCGATTTCGACGACGAGGACGACGACATGCCCGCCCTGCAGTCCGTCTCCAACTCCAGCGAATCCGAAGACTCCGACGACGAGCGCCAAGTCGCGCACGTCGTTGCTGACGACGGTGACAGCGAGTGGGAGGACGAGGACGATGACGCCATGCCTCCTCTCGAGCCCGTCTCCGGCAGCCGTCGGCCCCGCGCCTCCGATGAAGCCCAGGACGAGGACCGCGACCGCCGTCCTCCCTCGCAGCGGGTTGGAGTCAATCCGGACCCTGCTCCAACGCATACACATCCGCTCCCACCGCCGAACCCCCCTCCCCCAAACAATATCAATGCTCCAGCTGGTCCCTTTGCCCAGTTCCTCAACTTCATCTCTCAAAATCTCAATGGCGATCCCAACGTCCTTTTTGGCGCGCCTCCGCCGCCTCCAAAGGACAGCCCCGAGAACGCAATGCGCATCATCAACGGGCTAGACGTCGTTCCCGAAGGCCTTGCTCGCCGCCTCGAGCGTGTCTCCTCCTTGACTCCAACTGTTGAGGCCGGGGCTGCGGGTGGCGACAGCAGTTGCGCGATATGCTGGGACAGTCTGCTAGACGGCGACGGTGCCGTATTCGCGGCGCAGACGCAGCCTCCGGAAGCGGGCGGAGCCGACGCCGGCCCCTCTAACGTATCCGATTCGGATGCAACAGCCTCGAAACCGCCCGAGGGCATCATCTCCCTCCCATGCGCCCATCTCTACCACGCCGCGTGTCTCGTTCCGTGGTTCTCTCGTGCCGGCCAAACAACGTGTCCGACGTGTCGCTTCGACCTCGATCCCAAAGGCATTATCTGGTACAACGGACGCAAACGCGACCGGCAAGATGGCCTACCCGGCAACGGAACGATACCATTGTTCAACTTCAACCTTCGGGCGGCAAACGGTGGGCCAGCGTTCTTTGACTTTGGTGGACCAAACCCCGAGGAGGATGAAGAGTTTGAAGAGCTGTTTGAATGGACAGAAGGTGGAGGTCCGCTGGGTCCCTGGGATTTCGGAATGCCCCGTATGCAGCAAAGGCTTATTGACTTTCTGAGCTTTACTGACCTTTTTCCAGCGGAAGAACAGGAAGAGGATGACGGGGACGACGCTGATATGCCACCTTTGGAGCCGATTCCTGGCCATCAAGCAGCACAAGACGCAGACGACATCCCGGCTGCCGACGATGATATGCCACCTCTGGAGCCTATCGCCCCTGGACCATCGGCCTCTGCACCTGCTGCAGCTGAAGATGACGATGACGATGATATGCCCGGCTTAGAGCCCATTCCTCCACGTCCAGCATCCACTCTCGCCGCATCTTCTTCACCGCCGCCTAGCAATCCCGCTCCCCCTCCCACCCATAACCTGCCTCCACAAGCGGCGCCTGCGAACCGACTCAATCAACCCCAGCCTCGACCGACGCGTAATCCCGCACCAAACGCCAACGCTGCCAACCCTTTCCACCAACTCGGTACCGCGCTCCGCAATCTCGTTGGAGGGAACGGAAACCTTGGACTCAACACCGGCGGGCCGAACAATAACGGAGCACCTCCCGTTGCGGAGATTTTCCGCAATCTCGTCCCCCCGTCCCAACAACGTTCAGCTCATCGCGCAGCAACGGCGGCAGCACCAATCAACACCGGCCCTGCGCAACAGCCTCCCGTTTTTGTCTTTGGTGATCCTGGAGGCGCAGGTGGTCGGGCTCCTCCCGCTCCAGCAGGACAGGCAGGACCGCAAGTGATGCCTTTTACGTTTACCGCGAACGGAACGGCTGCCGCTCTACCCGGGCAAGTTGCGGCGGCGATGTTGCAAGCGACGGGACTGGGCAACCTTCTCCCACCCGGCGCCGATGTCGCCGGCATTCGCGTAGTGACAAACGCTTTACCCCCATGGATGGCTGGTCCTACCACGACCGCCAACGGAAACATGCCAAACAACAACATCCCAGCGTTTACTTTCCGACCGGTCCCCGGCAACGCGGCACCTATGCCTACCCACGCCCCCGCCAATCCTCCTCCTGCAGAATCTCCGCCGTTGGAATGGTCGCCTCCCGACGCGCCCGGCGCGACGCTCCGCGATCGTGTCGAGCGACGTGAACGCGAAGCCGGATTGCGTTGTTGGGATTCCTCGTGCGGCGTTGGCCCTTCGGACGACGATCCGCTCATCGCAGTAGTCGACAAACGCCAGGTCCCGATTCTTGGCCTAGATGGGAAACCCGTATGCACTCATTCCTTCCATACGACCTGCCTGGTCTCGGCCCAGCGTTCGCGGCGGGGCTGGCGCGAGCCTGAGCTTGTTGAAGGGAAGGAAGAGCCGGTCGAGGTGTCATGTAGCCTGTGCCGCGCTGTTGGGACCGTCTCTCAGTCCGATTGGTTAGCGGGGAGCATCATGCCGCTCGATTGAACGAACACTCTTGACAAAAAAGCAATGTACATCGTATTCATCCCGCAGCAACCCATCGACACGCATACTCCGCACCTAGTCCATACATTCTCGTCCTTGTATAGTTCCCTAGACCTCAAATACACATTATTCTGTTTGTCAAGTCCCTGATGTGGATGTGACAATAATAGTGACAACCCCTTTGTACTCAACTACCATGAGCAACGACACCAAACGCCAGCGGCCCGAAAGCGCTGGTGAAGACCCTCAACAGAAGAAGCCCAAGCTCACGTACGATGAAACATGTCTGCCTACAGTCCCGCGCTCGTCTGGCACTTGGGACGAGGCATCCGGCCTCGCCAAACTCGTTAACAAATATGGAGCAACCAAGCTCGAATCGCCTTCTACCGTCGTCGATATCCCGCATGGCCAAGTTCAACAGTATTGGGGCCGAGCGAAAGAGTTTTCGCTCGAGCACAATGTTGTTGCCACAGGCGTCGAACTCGGGGTCCAGCGGCCCAGCGTTCGGCCTCTTATCCCTTCGCGCATCTATATCTTCCGCGAATATCGGTACCTCCTCGAGCGATGTGCTCCGTTCATCGAGAGCAAAGACATTGCCGGATTGCTTATCCTCGGAACACCCGGAATCGGTGAGCCAGTGCATGAGGTAGTTATTCGCGTCTTGATTCGCCACAGGGAAATCAACACTGCTCTACTTGTGGCTGTTCCTTGCCATCCTCCAAAGTCAGCCCATCCTGTCCTACCACACCGGAAACCTCTTTCTCCATTGCGCCGCCGGAGTCTACATCATCCCGAATCTGCGTGCCATCTCCGACGTAGCGATGGTCAATATGGTTCTCTTGCTCGACATGGACGATGATTCGCCCGACCTTAATCGGCTACTCAGCATGCCGAACATTCCGACAATCGTCGCCGCGTCTTATCCCAACCCCGACCGGTACAAGCACTGGATCAAACAAGCCGAAAGTATACATCAACTCGTTCTGGACCCGCCGCATTGGGATGAGTCAGTCCGGTGCTTCGTAAATACGACTGCTGAATGGGCTTGTAGAGTCAAACGATACTTTACTTCCGGCTGCTCGCGTTTCTATACGCCTGGCCGCGAGGAAGGCTTCGTCCTGGATCATCAAATTGCTCGAGGGATCTATTATTCCGGTTTCAATCTCCGTAACCTGGCAAACTATGTGAAGTCAGGATGGCAAAATGGTACGGCAGCCTTCTGCGTTGGTCTCCGTCCAACCGTTTCCTCAGCACCGGTCCGCTCTGTCGCTTTTGTTCGCGATGCGATCAAGAGCATTGAACCCCAAGCTCTGCTGAGATTGCTCGACTCGGGAACCGCAATCTACACAACGAGCCAGCCTGCGTACCACAGTCTCATCGCGACGTACCGCGGAACCCTAATAGGGCAAGGCGACGAATGGATGATTCATGGTCCGCGCTCCCTCTTTGTCTACCGCGCCTTGCACGCTCGATACGCCCGTGCTAACGAAGAGGATCTGAAAATGTTCCGCGTCAGGTTTCGGGGCTTTCGGAAATACGCGGCGACGGCGGGGTATGCGTTCGAGGCCGAAGCTCATGATCTCCTGACGTCAAAGCGGATGTTTGCTTATACGACCAGCAACCAGCAGACCAAGCAGGTCTTCGTCGTCCCTCCCCCTGCAACCAGCATCCCCTCCTCTGCGTGGAGCCCCAAAATGGAACCCCGCAATCTACAGCACCAAGTGTACTATGTTCCGACCAGTGCCAACAACCCCACGTTTGATTCTTTCATCGTCGCGAACGGCGAGTTGTATGCGTTTCAGATGACGGTCAGCCCAGAGCCCAGTGTATCCGCCAAGGGCTTCGAACTACTCGCAAAATGTTTTAACGGTTCTCGGACCCTCATTTTCGTCATTCCGAGCGACCTCAAAACCTTTGCGATGCCGCAACCTGAGCCTGGTTTCACCTTTGGCATGCTGCGTATTCAGTATATTCGTGGTGAGAGCGAGTCAGATCCCTCCAGTCTCCCGACCTAGCTCACGTTTCCGTAGATCCAGCCAACGAGGAACTCGATGCAGTGAAACGGAATACAGCAGATGTTGCTGACGAGGATATGCTTTCCCGATGATTGTGGTCCATGAATGTAATCCGCGTCGTTCTTCCTCTTTTCTTGATCAAGACTACCGAATGCTCAACAATAATCACGCTATCTGCACGAGCGACCTCACCTCCCGCACCATTATTCTCCTTCAGACTCTCCTCCTTGGCATAGACAATCAGCGAAACAGGACTGCGTTGTTAGGATTCCTCGTGCGACGTTGGCCCTCCGGACGATCCGCTCATTCCTTCCATACGACTTGCTTGGTCTCGGCCCAGCGTTCGCGGCGGGGCTGGCGTAAACCTGAGCTTTTTGAAGAGAAGGAAGAGCCGGTCGAGGTGTCATGTAGTCTGTGCCGCGTTATTGGGGCCGTCCCTCAGTCCATCTTGCCGCTGGATGAACAAATTCGCCCTTGACAAAGCAAGCAATGTACACCGTATTCATCTCACAACAACCCATCTACACGCATACTCCGCACCCAGTCCATACAGTCATGTCCTTGTATAGTTCCTGGACCTCAAGTACACATTATTTTTGTTTGTAAAGTACGCGTGATGGTACACTCTCTTCCTCTCTCCTTCATCCCGTTCTCGCTCTCTTCTTCGGTTCTTTGCCCGTATCGCCCGCGTTCGACGACACTCGCTTCTTCAAGTTATTTGGATCGCCGACCGTTGTCTTTGAGTGGGATATGTCCTTCTGTGCGCCCAGGTCGACGAACCGACCGTTGGGTGCTTGGACAGCAATGGATATTTCTGCGCTCATCTTGCTCTACGTCTCAGCTATTCTGGGTTTTCCACGTCTCAAGGAACGACTCACTGGTCCTAGCTCTCGGAGGTCTGCCTAGTTTCGCTCGCAGCGCCAGTTGATGGGGCAAAACGGTGGGTAAAAGTCGAAATCCGCATCGTCCAAGGCTGCGCTTTATAAGTTACGCCTCCGGGCCGCTGCCCAGCCTTGGCAAGCGTCACTCTTACCGGCTCTGGGCAGCCACGCCATGCGTGCGCCGACGTCGCGTCGGGATCGCCCCATGGCGGTGTAGCTTGCCGGATTTTGTTTGGTGGTAGACGCGCTTCGCCGGATACACCGATACTCGGGCGGCTTGAACGTGTGTTCTCTTGCGATACGCTCGCGTTGACGGTGATTTCTTGTGAGTGGAATGCGCTTCGGCGCTGAATCAAATTCTTACAGTCGTCTAATAATCTTTAGAAGGTCCGTGCGCGGCAGAATGGTTATTGCTTCCTTCCTCTCCCGTTACGTCGACAGGGCTTCTTGCTTTTCCTATCCTGAGGGCCCTCGTCGTCGTTGTCTAAATCGTCGCGCGGGTGATTGAATAAGTAGCCCCGACAGGCCTTTCCCCGTTGGTGCCTCTGAAGGGAATCTTTGCGCGACAAAAGGTTGCCGCAGATTTCACATTCATGTCCAGCATTAGGGCCGTGTATTCTCATATGGCGGTCGCGGTCGTGGCAACGACCATAGTCCTTTCCGCAAATGGGACACATGTAACGTTCTCCGCCGGCCTCCTGCTTTCTCGAAGTGAATCAAGTTGGTTGGTGGGGCAAGTTGAAAACCTTACATTCCTTTGTCTACGGACGTTAGGCTTCCTCGTACTCTTCGGAGAGTCCATTTCTAGCTGAAGGTCGTTTCTGTCCCACTCTATGCGAGGTTGCTCCTCTTGAGCTGGCTGCTGATGGCTTTCGCTCTGGCTCAGGAAGTCGGTGGGGAGGACTGAAAATCCGAACTGGCTGTTCACAGCTGCGTAGGGATCCACCTCTGTTCGCCTATTAGCATCGCAAGTAACCAGACACTCGGAGGCACTTACCGTTTCCGAACCAAGATTCGAGGGTGTCCAGCGTCTGCCGAGAGGATCCTTCCATGAACTCCGGCTGATGCGGCTGCATTTCCGGCATCGATAGCGGCCAACTTGACGGTGCGTATGGCTCCCCTGGATCGCTCAAAGGCAAAGCTGAAGGCCATAATAAATCCAGTCTCGTTGTGAGGTCAGTCGGCAGAGATGGCCGGGGAAGGCCGCGTCTGCCTCGAGGTGCCGCGACGTCCCGAATGCGAGGCTGCTTTACAGCTCGCTCCCCAGCATTGTTCTCCGATTCTGCGAGGTCCCTTTTCCGCTTTCGACCTGCTACTATGTTGTAGATATTTTCCACCCCGAAATAGATTTACTTGCCCCTTGATACGTGCGCTCCTTCCGAAGGTTGGCCAACAGTAGCGCTCGTAGAAGTCCTTGAGTATTCCGGATTCGATGCCGATGTCCGGCTTGGTTCCGGGTCCATAGTTGGCCTCTCATGCTGCGCGATGCGTTTATTAAGTTCGTTAACGCGCGAAACGTCCTCGAGAGGTGGGAGAAGCGTGTCATCGGCTCTGGCCATTATTGCACCATTCTCTTCCAGGTTTTGCGACAATGATGGAAGAAGGGCGGATGTGTTACCGGTCGGAGCCCACAGAGAGCCGGGCCGCCTTCGATGTGGGTCCAAGTTGGTCCGTGACAGTGCTGTGCCTTGATTAGTCGCTGGCGAGCAGGGCCGGGTAGGAGGAAGATCATCCTCGTCCAACGCCCTCATGTCGGCTGGGTTTGAAAAAATTCCTCTGCAGTACGCGGACTATAAATACTATGGCTAAGCGACAGAACAAGGATTAGTGCATTCGCCGATGGCCACACAAACAAAAGTGGTGTATATACTCAGTACCGGAATGTTGTTGCTATGAGATGCACAAGAAATGCCGTCTTCCCTTCATTCCACAAAGTTCGGCAATTCAGAAAACCGGGTTTCGATCGTTGAACCGGCTGTGACCGGTACGTGACGGGTAGCTTGAAACAGCCCGGACCGCGCGCTATGCAGCCGCCGCCGCCGCACAACATTGATAAAACCACCTGCAGGCCGTCTTGCCTGTGTAGACAAAATAGACTACATACAAGGCCAAATATCCAGACGACGATCATCATTATCATCTCCTCTTCCTCCTGCCCAGCCAACGCTTGTGTTGCGTGCTATCTGCAGCTCCCACTTGGCAAGCTCCGCATGATTTCCTGCTCCCCTTCGCTGTTTGAGCCTCTCTTGAGACTGGCTTGCTGCAAGTGCCCGCTGCCAGTCCCTCTGAATCCTTCTGAGCAGTATTTGTTCATGTGTTACATGTAAGTAGCAGTTGCTACTCTATAAATACTCTATAATAGGACCTTGTTTACCCTTAGTAAACCTAGAATAGAAGAAAACTTGCTACGGAATCGGTGCGACCTCATGAGGAGGAGTGTGACCGGTTACCGGTCACCCGGTAACCGGAGTCCGGTTTTCCGGATTCCCGGATGCTCTCCTTCATTCTGGCCGCCGATGTTCAACATCAGTTCAACATCAGGTACCCACGGTTCATCATTCTTGGAAGACTGCAGATAGCTTCAATGTGGGCACCTATTACAAGGGCGGTGACCAGGGAGGGTAAAGAGCAAGCAGGCACATAACTCATGGGATGAGGGATGCCAGTAATCCATCCATAATCAGAGCAAAACGGTTAGTGCAACGTCTTGGACTCGGATACGAGAGCTTCCTTTATAGCTAGCAGAATACAATAACGGTGGCCGCAACGCCGCTAGATGCGATTATGAGTTGATTAGAGTGTACAGTAATACGTAGAGAAACAAACAAAATGCGGTGCTACAAAACGTGCGCGCGCGAGAGGCTAGCGATACAGTAGTACTCGGCTTGGAAGACCATGCTCGGTCCGAATTCAAGCACGAGGAACGGGGGTCCTGTCCCCGTCCTCCTCCGCTTCAATGTTCAGACCAGCCATCATCGTAGAGAGGCGGACGGCGATGAGCGATTCAGCCGCCCAATAAACACCGCGGATGGGGCCTTGGGGGAGAACCGGGATCTCGATCGAGGGCGGGGTGCGGCGGTATGGGGAATAGCGGTGCAACCGCTCGCGTCGAGCCGGGAGTTGATTGGTGCGCACGGGGATACGCGATGGGGCTCGAGGCGCCGCCCGAGTGGGAACGGGGTTGTTTTGCGAGGGTGGGATGTTTTCCTTGATCGCGCGAAGAGGCTGGCGTCCGCGTTCGACGCGTGTAGGAGGAGGAGGGAGGTTATGGGTGTCGATGTGCAGCGTAAAGTCATTTCCATGGGAGCGCCGCGGTCCAGCGCGGCGCGGAGCACGAGCGCGTCCGTTGGTGGGACGGGTTGCTGGCTCCATGAGTGCCTCGAGCAGGCCATGGGTGGCAAAGCGATTGTTGGTGTTTGGAGTTTCCGAGTTCATGATAAGAAAGAGTGAGTGTGGTAGGTAGGCCGTCGAGCTAACGGACATGTTAGTCCACGACAAGCCAAGCAATCGGAGGACGCACTTAAAAGATGCTGGAATGTGAGGTTGTTGGGGGTTTCGACGACCGGAAAAGAGAGAAGCTGCTGTAGGGTATAACCTTACCGTGTCCCACTTATATAGCGCAGCGCGCCTGAAAACGTGTCGAGAACTCATTGTCCAAAAAGGAAAGACAGGTTGCCATCAGAGGTACAAC
Organism: Mycena kentingensis (nom. inval.); assembly: GCA_014461125.1. Taxonomy (NCBI): domain Eukaryota; kingdom Fungi; phylum Basidiomycota; class Agaricomycetes; order Agaricales; family Mycenaceae; genus Mycena; species Mycena kentingensis (nom. inval.). Next base: position 1,193,244 of record JACAZG010000005.1, on the reverse strand, counting down.
CAAGCGTAAGCGCGATCAAATGTGCACAAAGTAATTGTGCTGCCCGTCCTCAGCCTCTACGCGCCCCTTCTCTGCCAGGAAATCTCTGCAGGCCATCCGAATCCGCTCGCTTGTCAACGGAAGCCGGAATTCTTGCATTTCATGCACACCCGCGTCGGCCCGCGCAGCTTTCAGCGCGTCCCTGATGGCCAAAGCGACTGAACAGCCGAGGAACAACGGAGGCTCTCCTACCCCCTTGCTCGCTTTGATTGATCCTAGATTCGGCCATTCGGCGTCCCGGAGGAGGCTAACATTGAAGACTTGTGGGATGTCGCTGAACCCAGGGAGTTTGTAGGCACCTGTGGACGTTATGTCGAGGAAAATTTAGCGGCGCCGAAATGACTTACCAGGTCCTGTTGTGAAAATTGCGCCATTGTGACGCAGCCACAAACTCTCCTCGATTGTACACAACCCCTGGCCTTGGATGAACGCGCCCTCACTGGAAAAGCGCGTCAGACGAGGGAAAAACGACGCGCCGAACCTCACATCTGGCCGTAATCGATTGCCGGATTCAACGACTTGCCCACATCCATGTTGATATCGACCCGCAAGACGGTATGGTCGCCCGTAAGCGTGTCGACCTCGACCTCGGTCACGCAGACGCCCTGGGTGAAATAATGGAAGAGATTCCCCGTCTCGTTGGGGTTGCTGAACACCATTGAGTACATTCAAGTCAACGAAAAAAAGAATCATTCCAGAACTTACTTCCACTCATACCCCAAGTCCGGTGTCGCGTGGTAGCCCATCGCCGATAGCGAAACGCGATCCAACCAGGCAGCGCCAGCTAGCGCAGAAAGCGGTGCGTCCGGACCGAGCTTCTGTCGGTACGGTTCTAGACGAGTCTTGATGTCCTTGCAAGCGTTGTAGACGGCGTAGCCGTTCAGACTTTGCCGGAATAAGCGCAACAAAGTGGTGACAGCGGAATACACACTCGGATCCCGCAGACGCGGCAGTCGGTACCGAGTTCGCAATAGTGTTGGTCGCCGATTCAGATGTAAATACATCCTTGAGTGGTACACCAAGCTCCTGGGCTGCAATTTGGCAGCATTTCGTGTATAGACCTTGGCCCATCTGCATTCATCAGCGTTGGTCGCATAGAAGCTAAAACGTACCTCTACACCACCATGCGCAACGAGGACGCTTCCGTCCGTATAGACATGAACGAGAGCCGATGCTTGGTTCATAGCTGGGAGAGAAACGTCAGCCGGGACTGGTCCTTCAAGCGCGACAAACCATACCTTTTACGCCGAAAGCAAGACCAAACTTGGTGGGGAGCAACACGATACCGCGTTTCCTCCACTTGTGTTCCTTGTTGAACCGCTGAACTGCCGCCCGCCGTTCGTCGTATTGGCTATCCCGGCGGCAGTCGCTCAGCATCCGGGGCACATGCCAGTCCAGTACCTTCTGGTGGTACGGCGTTTTCTGGGCTTCCTTGTAGAGGTTGATCTGCAAAGCCTTGAGCACGCTTTCAACTGATAATACGAGTAGCTCACCTGACGGACATGGTCGATATCCAGGTTGAGCTTCTCTGCGATGGCCTGCATATAATGTTCCGCCACAACCATTCCTCTGAGTAAATTTAGAGACGATCAGCGAATACAATCAAATGGCTCACTGGGGTCCGCCAAAGCCCCGGAACGCGGTATTAGAAACCTATCAAGAAATGAATGCAGGCCTGAATGAACAGAAAAGACACGAACAGTGTTGGTCTTGCAGCACCGCGCCCGAACGTCGACATCAGGGATGTAGTAACTTCGAAGCTTCAAGATCTGAAAGTGCAGAACTTGATGACAGCTCACCAGTTCTCCATATGAGCAATAGCGCGGTCGCACACTCCTCCACTAAGATCCATCGAATAGCCCGCGTTTGCGTAAAAACTAGACGGACGATCAAACAAGGCATCAACATCGGAGAGCACGCACTCGGCCGACAATGTCTGTAGTTTACCCTCTTTGGTAAACCCGACTTTCCACTTTGTCAAGCAAGGGTGGCGCTGGCCAGTGATCATGATATCCTCTTGACGATCAAGCATACATCGAACAGGTCGACGCGTCTTCTTTGCAGCTAGCGCAGCAATCGCGGTAAGCTGAACCGAGTTCTGTTAAGGTTCAACCCGCAAAACGTTTTGTACGTACATGGACGCTGCGAGACTCCTTCCCGCCAAATCCGCCACCAAGACGTTTAGCATGCGCTACGATGCGATTTCGCGGTACTCCTGTAACGGAGGCGATCCATTTCTGCGCGTGGTCCAATCCTTGCGTCGACGAATAGACGTCCATTTCGCCGCTTTCGAGCTTCGGCACCCTGAAAGTGTTTCCAGAAGTACCCAGACAAAGAAGTCTTTGACGTACACCAAGGCCGCCATCGTCTCGAGGTAGAAATGCTCCCTACAACCTGGTCAGAAACGATTGCGGGCTTGTACGAGATACGAACTGGCCGCCCATACGCGTCTCCCCTTCCAACACATGATCGCACGTAGCAAACGACTCCTCGACCGGCTTCCCTCGACGAATAAACCGACTATACTGCGGATGGAACGAATTCTGCTCCAACGCCTCCTCGATCGTCATTATCCTCGGCAAGTCCTCATACTCGACGCGGACAGCTCGCGCCGCCTTCTGCGCAATAATCTTGGTACTCGCAACGATCATCCCAATCGGTACGCCATGCGCAAAAACCTCGTCAACGGCAAAGAACAGCTCGTCGATGAACGGACCGCCGCCCCACCAGTTCGCGCGCTCGTTTGGCAAATCAACGTGCGAGATCCAATCCGCAACACCGTCCATCGCGAGTGCGGCCGACGCGTCGACGGAAAGTATCTTGGCGTGCGCGCGATTCGAGAGGACCAGAGCTCCGTACAGTTCGTTTCCGACTTTGGGCATGTCATCAGTATAAACTGCGGCGCCCGTGGCCTGTAAAAGCCCAGACAAGTGAGGCTCTTGCTTGCCAACGACCTCCTGCGCGTACGGGTCGGTGTTATCGTGCCTCCCGGTACTGAGCTGACGATGGATGATGCTCGTTATATCCGCAAGATCGGAAGATGAGGGAAGGAGGTCAGCGGAGACCCCAATTTCGCTGGCAACGGTGGTCCAGAACTTGAAGAAGAAGCTGAGAGCCAGCGTTTTGCGATAGGACGCCATGCCGCCCGGGACGTCAAAGGGCAGATGCATCTCGTCTCCGAGGATATCGAGAGCCGGTTCCATCGTCTTGGACGAAAAGGGTTTCCCTGGCGCTGTTGAGTAAGTGCTTCGGAGCTGGTTGACAAGTACGAACCTGTTAAGAACGCTTGGGTTTTGACGGCAGACACCACCGTTGCACTAAGCAACACTTTCAGTAACGCGACAATAAGATGGCACCAACCTACGCCATTCCACCATACGCGAGGCGAACCTGCGTGATGGTTCCATTGGGGGAAACCCGAATCGAAAAGCATGCAGTCACAATGGCGATATCGTCGTCCCTCCGTTTCGCCTGCGTACTATTGATCTCATCATGCGCAGGGAAGAACACGGACAAACCTGCTTGTAAGCACGAACAACCTCGCGATCGCCAGACGCGTTCAACGGAACGACGATCTTGACTATGACGGCGTTCTTGGGTAGGGGTCGTCTTGCGGTATCCCGTAAAGAAGTCGCCCATCGCCAGCGTGAATTCGCGCTGTTCGGGACTCGCAGCGACGACAGTGGCGCCAGTCGCGACCCAGACGGGGTTCAAATCGGATATCGGAGACGCCGTCGCGATGTTGCCGCCGACGGACGCAACATTCCGGATTTGCAGACCTGCAAAGTACCGCAGCTGCGTTCGGATGGCCTCGATGGGGCCACTGATCTTGGGGTCGAGCGTGGCGAGAAAAGACTTGCATTGGGTTTCAAGCTCCGCAAGTGAGAGATTGGCACCAAACTCAAACGTATGCCGGCCGGCTGTTGGAGGCCAGATACCGCGCAACTCCGCAATGTCCGAGACGTAGACCGAGACAGGGAACGACGCTCCTTTGGTCTTGACTTCGATTTGGAGTTCGGAGGAGCCACCGACAAGCTTCGCGTCGGGGTACTGAGCTTTGATCGCAATGAGCTGGTCCAGTGTCGTTGGCCGTAACCATTTCCGAGACGGAGAGCCAAACGCAAGGGGCGCGAATGTGTGCTTGGAGAGGGCAGGAGGATAAATGAGCTCGGTGCCGACCTTGTACGGCTTGAGGTTGAATCGAGGGAATTTGGAGGGTGTAGCGTCCGCCGACGGTTCGGAGAGTTGGCAGCAGTCGGCTCTGCCGCATCCTTTGTTGGTCGGCGCGGGACTACTGCAGCAATCTGCATGGTCTAGATTCGCAGCTTCAAAGTTTATCGGCACAATTGGATCTTTGCAGAGCTCAGCAATTGCGGAAAGAGAAATAGGGCAAGAACGAACCGCCACTGGCTAAACTGGCCGCATACTCGCCGACAAAAGTCTTGGCCGAGTCAAGAATGGGTTTATACCCTGTACACCTGCACAAGTTACCGTCTAGAGCGCCATCCAACTCTACGTCCGCTGCAGAGAGAGAGCCGCGATAGGAAGCGTTGCGAACGACTGCGTACAAGGACATGATAATGCCCGGTGTACAGAAGCCGCATTGGGAGCCGCTCAGTTTCCACAGTCGTTCTTGAATCGGGTGGGGGTTCTCGGGCGATCCAACGCCCTCGACGGTTATAACGTGTTTCCCGTCGACAGAAACTGCATTCCGCATGAGCCGAGACGCAGCGTTAAGAACATCTAATACCGATTGGCGCCAAACACGCATTGACTGCTAGATGTCTGCTGCACTCAGTTGCTGGTCGTCCGAGTAGGGTGGACACGCACTGAATCTGGCCATCGACCCGCGACTGGATGACGACGGTGCATGCGCCGCATCCGCCTTCGCCACAGCCGAGTTTCGTGCCCGTGAACCCCTGGCCCTGTGAGCGAATAAAGTCGAGCAACGTCGCGTCGGGGTCAAAAGAGTTTCCATCGAGGACGATGGGCGTCCCGTTGAGGTGGAAGCGGAGTTGGGACGACGCCGTCGCCTCGAAGGTGGTGGTCATGATTAGAGGGAGGGAGAGGCACGCGCTTTGTGGGCGGCATGATGGGGTGGATGCAGACAAATCGCATGCCCCCAATTATCCAGCTCTACGCTAACGCAATATTATTCGAAGTACTACACGGTGGAATGTCAAGACTCCTTCTGTTGCGCTGCCAGCATCCTCCTACGCCGAAAGTGAGAAGAGGCCACAACTGAGCATAACCACGCACTGTCTTGCAGCCAAAATCATCTGAGCCTTGCGCTCCTTCAGGCTCGCCTCCCGCTTCGCTGCTGTGTCCTCCCAGACTGCTTTCCCACCAACATCCGCGTCAACCGCCTCGCCCTGCTTGACACGCTCCTGAAGGTTGTATCGCTCTATGAGCGTCGGCTGGGGCGCCTTTCGGACTGCGGATGAGGACGCGGTGGCGGCGCCTGACGCTGCGCGTGCGGCCGGTTCGGGGTTGCGTGGGTATAACGTGAAATACGCAGGTGGAGGCTTGCAGAACGTGAATAACGCGTCAGCGGTACGCAACGCAGAACCCTCACAGGATCCAAGAACCCACGCTCCAGTATTTTGTTTGAGGACTGCTCGACGCTCCCGGTCCGCATTAGGTCGTATCGAATGTTGTCTCTGTGGCGCTGGTGAGCTGGAAGCGGCCAGCAACGCAGGTTGCGCACGAAGGAATGTCCGGGAACATGTTCTGTATCGTGTCGATCTGCAGAGGTACTAAGAATGAGCTGGATGAGCAGCACGGGAGGCGCACCATGTCCTGGGTGACATTCTTTGGCCGAAAGCCAAGGGTATCGGCCGCACTACGGTCTGAGTCGCTTCCTGGCGCACAGATGAGGAAGAGTAGCTCGAGACGAGTCGCGATACCTGAAGTGAGCCACCGGAATACAAAGACTATAACCGCAAAGGCTACGAGCACGTTGACGATTTCGGCCATGGTGGCAAGCGGAGATCAATTTACAGGTTAACACGGTCCCCAAGTTCGTGCATGCTTCGTGTGGCATTCTAGAAGTCTTGCTACTACGAGTCATACACACTAGCGCTGGAAATTAGCAGATGGATGTGCGTCTGCTCGCGCGCGACGACCGCCGGACAGCGGTCCGAACAAATGCAATCCATCTCATCGCACCACCTTCTGAATGCAAAGCGCAGGGATCCTGATATCGTTAGACGCATGAAGAGCGCCGCGTGTCGTCCCCGAACAAGGTACCTATACAGCACAGCGATGAGTCGACCGCTAGTCATCTGCGCCAGCCGCCTCATCAACACAACAGCACTCCGGGAAGGGGAACAGCAAGGGACCAAGAATGTTGAGCGTTTCAAGTCGTTTTCCGGCGTTGTACGTGTAAAGACAGACCAGTCTCTGTAAGTACGCAAAATTACAATTAGTAGTGAACAAAACCAAACCCGAAATGAGGCGCAGAACCACGCGACGATTAAAGATACAGGGCGGGTGGGTGTGATGGTACAATTGCGTGCTTGCCAGACATGCGAATGAATGCAGAGTTCGGTCGATGATGCGGCAGCGAATAGAGCGCGTCGACGGACAGGAAGCTACCAAACGACGGGCGCGGCAAACGCGAACATTTTGCCTTTGAGTGGATGCATGGGGGGCAGTTCGATGGCGATCCGCAAGCTTGCGCTTGTATCCTTGCCATCGTGGATCTTGGCGGTAAGATCCACTGGTCCCGTCGGCGTCGGAGGCGATAGTGACGACGCCGGAGATGTCGTCGCCGAATTGCTCTGCTCCGGAGTTTCCGGGCTTGACGGCGACGCGGGTTTCTTGTACAATGGGGGTATAATCGGAGCTGGGTAAGGTTTGGTCGGCGTCGATTGGCGCTGCTGACCAAATGCGGGGATGGGGCTCGTGGTAGAGTTCGGTTCGGGTATCGGCGTGTTGGACGCCGAGGCTGCAGCCTTTGCGGCGCGTTTGGACACCATGTGGAGGGAGTACGTTGGGTACGGGCCCTTGGCGGTGGGCGAAAAGTCGCGCTGGAGCATCGACTGAAAGTTGATGAGGATGGAGTTGTCGACAGTGAGCTCCCAGTCGAGGTAGCCACACATCTCTCGCTCCATCTGGTTGATTTCGCGTAGCGAAAACATGCCCTGGGCCACGACGCTCCAGGACTTGTTGGAATATGTATCGTCGCAGATGACCTTTGAAGCGATCATGAATGCGGAAATAAACAGTCGGTGACCCGAGGAACCGCGCGCGGTCGGGAATCGCGCTTTTAGGCGCTGCAACAGAACCAGTGCGGCGTAGGTGACTGCTTGATGCAGCTTGGTTCGATGGAGGGCGTAGGCGATAAAATAAGGTAGCTTCGCCTCGAGAGTTGTGAGGGCCACGCGAAGAGATGGGGGAGGGATACGGACCTGCGAATGAGTGGACTGGGGCGGAAAGGGCGGGCACGCGAAGAGGTGGGTAATGAATCGTCCACATAAGTTTGCGGTATATTCGTGACCGTAGAAGGGGTCGGACCTGGAGGAAGTGGGTGCCTGCTTCTGTGGGGGTTGAGGACTAGGAATATACGGGCTGCTGAACGCACGGGTCGAGCAGGATAGGACATGATGATGAGGGGAGGAGGAAGGGGTTGGCCTGAACTGCCTTAATACGCGACATCGTTCCGGTCCGAGTTTCATTTTTTCATTCCAACCTATACTAAGGGTTCGCACTGTACCTGTCCCCTAGCAGATCCTCTCGAGCTCTAGGTTCTTTGCTTTTGTTCACCACAGAAAGCTCGAGCAAACCTCTAGCCCTCGTGGGCCACGCGTCAGCCACACCAACATCGTCCATGTGGGTCACCGGTCACCTCCATACGTCGGCAAAAAAAAAAAGGGGGGACGCACCACTCTCGTTCATTACTCCGTGCATGGCGCCGGAATGTAAGTAACTGTGTCAGCCACCGCGTCGCTGCATCGCTGTTCGCAAACTGCGATCGGTTGACCAGCGACCTCTGACCAGCACCATGTACATCCTCGTAGCTTGGCCTCAGCGTCCCACTCATCCCTCTCTCTAGGGGCGATAATGAATATTCGCGGAAGGGGTTTCCAATCCGCATGTTGGAAACACCCCCACTCGCTCAACACACCCGGACAGCCTTCCAGCCAAAATATGCCTTCGGCTTCGTCCTCAACTACCACCACATCACCAAAGTCCTGAACATCCCTTACCACGATAATGGAACGTTCAACTGGCTCGTCCACCGTCTGGAGGAAGAGGGCGTCAAGTACGTGAACGACTACAAGTGCCGCTCTAGCTTGACGGTCCGCAGCATGACCGAGGACGGCGTCGAACTATATCAACTCCCCGACATCGGGCTCGGCCTTATGGGCTCTTTCTTTGTCTACTTCGCCAAAAACATCGACACGCGTGACATAGAACGTACGCAGAACCGCGAACTTATCGACAAGTTGCTGCGGGTGGTCAAACAGAAGGAGACCGACGCAGTGTGGCTACTCTGTGATCGCCACGCGAAGTAGGGTTGCTTGTACGTCCTCGACGCGTTGAATATCGACCTATGTGATTGGCAAAGTCTCGATAGCATAGCATTGTATTTCTCTAAACGCGTCTCATCACAACCAGCTTGCAGCCGCAGTAATTCGGATACTCAAATTCCCCGCGTGCGCCGTCAGTCCAAACCATCCCGTCGCCGCGTTTCAAGCTTCCTTCACATCCGCAACGAACGCGTCCTTCTTCGCCGACTCCAGCGCCGAAATTTACAGCTTGATCATCAACCTCCTTTGACTTTGGACCACCATGTACGTCTCCATGGCTTGGGCGCACCATCTCGCTCATGCCGCTCTAGGGGCGATAGCGAATATTCTCCAAAAGGATTTCCCATCCGCCTCTTAGAAACACCTCCAATCGCTCAGCACACCCGGACAGCCTTCCAGCCAACATATGTATTCGGCTTTGTGCTCGACTACGACCACATCACCCAAATTTTGGAGATCCCTTACGACGATAATGGCACCTTCAACTGGCTGCTCCAGCGTCTCGAGGAAGAGGGCATCAAGCAAGTCGATGTCTAGTGCAAAGGGCCTCAGGTTGACGGTCCTGACTCCCTAGTGTCGACGACGACGAGGTCACAGTGCATCAGCTCGACGACATTGGGCTTGACCTCATTGGCTCGTTCTTTGTCTACTTTGCCGAAAACAGCGACGCGCGTGGCCTAGAGCAGGCGCAGAACCGCGATTTGATCGAAAAGCTGCTGCGGGTGGTCAAGCAGAAGGAGAGCGACGCGGTGTGGCTACTCTGTGACCGCCACGCGTAGCAGCCTGCTCCTAAGTCTAATAACATTCGTTTTTGGGGGTTCTCGACGCGTCGAATATCGACCTACGAGATCTCGTCTGCCAGTGGTCGAAGAACATTGTATCTCTCTAAACGCGTCTCATAACAACCAACTTGCAGTAGTTTGGATACTCAAACTCCCCGCGTTCGCCGTCAGTCCAAACCATCCCGTCTCCGCGTTTCAAAATCTCCTTCAGATCCGCAACGAACGCGTCCTTCTCCCCCTGCTCTAGCGCCGAGATATTGCTGCTACTCAACCCCCGGTTGACCATTCCCTCGACTGTCGTATGCATCATATACGGCAACGACTCCTCCTCGGGTGCAGGCGCAAAATGCTTGGTGTACGCAGGCGCGGCGAATATCTGCCGCCACTTTCCGGTCCGCAGGCTCATCATACCCTCCATTCTGTCGCGCGTAATGCGCTCGCGGTACTGCGCAATCCAGGGTACGTCGCTAATTACGTTGAGCTTTTCATCCGGAGCAGATGTAAGCAACCACGCACTCATTTTCGCTCGACCAAATGAGCGCCACAACCCCGCCCGGCTTCAAGACACGCGCAAATTCGGCCGCAGCGGCGTCAAAGTCCAGACACCAGTGGAATGCCTAGCCGTGTTTTGAATATTCGGAAACCTCGCCTGATCGAGGCTCGACGCGACGAACCTGAGCGATAACAATGACATCCGCCCACCCGCTCTCAACACCGGTGGCGTCAAACGTCCCATTCGAGAGCTCGACGCGCGCGTCGGTCGTATACTTTGCGAACGTCTCGCGCATGCCCTCACTCGGTTCGATGGCCTTGAGGGCACGAACGCCGCTCCAATCCGGATGCTCCAACAACGCGCGAGTAAAGAGCCCAGTTCCAGCCCCGATCCTAAGTACGTGTGGTGAACGCCCGCAAGACAAGATCTCAATGGCAAGACCGCATTGTCCCTTACTCGACTACATTCACCGGCTCCAACACGAGTTTTTGACGGAGAAGAGTGAGGAGTTCAGCGGGATATCGCGGGCGCACGCTGCGCGCATTTGACTTTTAAATGTAGGGAACGAACGCATACGCACGCATTATAGAGCTCGTTAGTACCCTTCGCATATCCAGCTTTCGAATATTCGTGCACAGTGTCGGACATGGTCGTCAGAAGCAAGCTTATAAATAATCAGGCGTTATCTGTTTGTAGATGGAAATGATGATGTGGGATTATCGCGGTTGATCTTTGTGGTATTTATGGAGAGCAAAGTTACAGTATGTAGCAGAGAGCCACTGATAGGTCAATTCCACAATCTGCGGCATCACAAGGCTGTTGAACGCATTGAACAAAGCCGTCCGATGCTGTCGACGTCAACGCGTCAACGCCGAATTACTGAAACCCGATTTAGACTGTTCTGACCGACTCCCGATTCACACACACTCCGACTCGTTCATCGGAGCTCCGCGCGTCTCTTTCCTCGGGCCCCAGACGAAGCCAGCTTGCCTCTCTTCACGTGACCGCGTCCCTCGTTGGCCATTGCATGATAAATAGAGAATACAGATGTAGATTGACTTGTACAGTACGATGAATCCGCCCAGAGGATACATGGCCATGCAATTTATAGAACAGAGCACCACCACTCTCTATGTTTCATGATAACTCCCTGGAGCGCCAGTCAATATCACTTCCGAAGAACACGCAAAGAGAAGCATACATATACGCGCCAGACTATCGCCGCTTCCGGTCGCCAATAGGCTAACCATAGGGTTAAGGTCGATGCTTATGACTAGCGGAACCTTAGTTTAGCCTACATCACACGGGAGCGACTGACCAGAGTTTTTGTGCCCTTGAAGCATCGCGTGCACTTCGCCAGCTCGGTCCCAGAATTGTACGCCGCGATCTTTGGAGCCCGACACGATCCATTGGCCATCGTGGGAGACGGCAACTGACAGTACGTAGTCCTGAAAGCGAAACGGTCGGCAAATACAAACGAAACAAGTCGTCAGCCTACCTTGTGCCCGATAAAGTCGCGAGTGCTCGTCGCGGTCTTGTCTACCACGGCGTCTTTTGTCTCGTCCTTCTTCTTCGCAAGGCCGCTGACGTCCCAATACTTGAGCGTTTTGTCCAAGCTCCCACTGACAACGCCGCGTCCGTCGGGCGTGAACACTACGCTGTACACGCTGTCCCGATGCCCGCGCAGACGCAGAACGAGACGGCCAGTTGCAGAGTCCCAGATACGTACGACATTGTCGAGCGATCCTGCTGCGACAAACCGACTGTCTGGGGACATTGCCACGCTCGTAACGCCGGCATCCATTTTCAACGGCGTTCCGCCCTCGACGTCGGCATCAATCGCGAGCACCGTCGACTGGCCGGACTCGATATCCCATATCCGTGCCGTGCGATCCCCAGACCCAGACACAATGCGTTGTCCATCGTGCGAAAAGTCGAGCGAATATATCTCTTGAGTGTGGCCAATAAAAACATTGCGAACCTGGCCTTTGGCGATGTCCCAGATCTGCGTAACAAGCTCAGATTATATGCAGCATGGAAGAAAGTTCGACGCACGCGAACTTTGCGGTCCTCGGCGCCGGTAGCGAGGTACCTAGCAGATAACCTTAGCCACGATGTACTTATGAATGAAGCAGAACAAAAACGCACTTTCCGTCAGGGCTAAAGCGCACACTTCGGATGTAAAGGTCGCCGCCATTAGCGCTGCCTTCGTCCATCAAGACGCTGAAATAATTTGAGTTGTTGGGTTTAACGTGGATCGGGACGGCGCTAACCAAGTCTTGCGACCCGTTTTCGCGTCAAAGATCTGAGCGGAACGATTGCAACCCGTGGCTACAAACCGTCCATCTGCGGAAAATTGCACGCAACAGACAACACTGGCAGGATTAAGATGAAGTCGAGCAGTGCAAACAGCTTCATGACACACGTTGAGTGAACCAAAGTGTGCACCAATTGCACGTCGGTCAACTTGCGCGGCCGTATGCTCGGGTTCCAAACGGCGAACCAGTCGCTCCCTTCGCGCTTGTGTTCCGGTGGCACATGAGCAGGATCCGGGTTGTCTAGCCAAGCAGGAAAAGTCGGCTCCTCATCCGTTTGCGGTGGAGGTCGATCGTGTTCCCGTTCTCGATGAGCGGCTCGGTCCCGAACCGCTGCAGCTCCTCGGGGCACCGGCATTGGAGGCAGTGGGATATGAGAGTGGTCGGGAACGGGTCCGCGATGTGAATGCGGTCGCGGACTATCGACGCCGCTTACGCCCGGCCGGCCATGTGGGCTGTCCGACACAGGCGGAAGTAAACCATGCCCGTTGGTCGCGCCTTGGGAGGGAGGGAGCAGTGGACTGGGGTGGTCTGCGAAGAATAACATCCGTAAGACGGATGCCAGCAGCGGTTTGAGGGATTACCACAGACCTTTGCCCAATTTCAATCGCTTGGCATCTCGTTCTCCCCCGCGCTCTCGTTCTCGGTCGCGCTCACGTTCGGCAAAGCGGTCGCGTTCTCTGTCGCGGAGGGCGTCCAAAGGATGAACGCCAGGCCCAGAAGTATGCTGGCCTTGACGAATAGAGTGCAGCTCTGATCGTAAGGCAGCGATTTCATCCTCGTAGCGTTGTCGGACTTTGCCGTGCTGTGCCTCGAGCTCGTACAGAGCCTGACGAATTATGTTGAGCTCATTTATTTGCGTGTTGACTGAAAGACAATGTATGAGACGGAGATGAGATGTGGGACGGGCAATGCGTGCGCACTTTTGTTTTCGTACTCTTCACGAAGACCTCTGGCTTGGACCAGCTCGTTTGCTACGAGTTCGTACTCCTGCTTGACGGTCTCGAGGGCGTCGGCGATTCGTGAAGGACCGTGCGGTACCGAGGGCTGGAGGGAGCGGTGCTAACGACGGAGGGGTGAGCGTGGAGTACGATGAGGAGGAGGAGACTGACGTTGTAGATGCCGCTGGCCCCGGACATGGTGTTGGGAGACGACAAGGAGTGTTGATTTGACAGGTTTCGACGGTATAATGGAAGGACTTCTTTCACCCGCCAAAGAAGCACGCTCAGACTCTACACCGCACCATGAACACGCACCGTCTCCATCTCTCCGCACCGTCCATAATTTACGGCCATTTCAGGGTCACCGCACGGTCTTTCCGATATTCGCCGGTAATGCCAGTCATTGCTTCCGCGGCAACAGGCGGAACGTGGCTCCGTTCAATTCAATTCTGCGAACACACCAACTGTCGGCGGCCATTTCTCAAGTCTCCAGGAACGTCTGAGCGCCGTGCTATTCTCTCCGCATCTACCCAGGTTATCACCGCTTTAATCAAGAATCCCGCCCACCGTAAATGCCCGCAACTAAAGCGACGGCGCTCTGGGTAATCACCGACTTCCACCGGTAATCCACCCAGCCTTGGGGATGAACAGCAGCGGGATGCTTCCGAATCAACGCTCACTCCAGGACGGGGAGCCACAAAGACAATGCTCATTATCCCGCATACGACATGGCATCCCGATCCTCGCTCATAAGCCTCGCATACTCGAGGATCAGCCTGCACAAGCGTCAGCTTCATCCCGCACGTCTAAGTAAACCCATACCGATAGAAATGCGCGACCATATCTTCCCTCCTCCAAAACCGCTTGCTCCATAATTTCCCGGCCTGGGCAATCTTTCGCGCAAGATCCTCGTGCGCACTAACTCCGCTCGCATCTCCGCGAAAGAAAAATACCACGTCGTGGAGATCGGAGAGGTCCAGTTGCACGGGCACGTAGTGGACCCAGGGCTGGATACGTTCCAGCCACCTATAAACTCTTTGTGAGGCCACATCTTTGGAACGGCGGAGATAATACCATTCTGGGAACAGCGACGCTTTGAATACAAGCGAATTCGACGTTATCAAGCGTTTGAACCTCCCAGACCAGCCGTTGCCGTCGATCTGCAAACATTTAGCACTTTTCTTCTCTTCCGAGCGGAGGAATCTTGTACGTCGATAACATATTTATAATGCCCCGCTTGCTTGACGCTTTGTCTGCCTTTCCAGGGAAACATCGTCTTGAGAAGCGTGCAGGTCTCGGGGTCGCACATGAGCGGTTCCCCGGCAAACGCGACGTCGAAGATGCCCGGGTTAACTCTCGCCTTTCGCAGCTCCTTCGGCTCCCCGACGGGCTCTTGCCTTCCCATGGCGGGAGCTAAGATCGAGATATTTCCCCGCACATCGTTCGCCACCTGCACGAGCATCGGGCGCTGTGACATCCGCCACCGCGTCGGCGGTTTGTCGCGATGCCACATTCCGGTGTTGCTCCCGCGCCACAGTACGCGCTCGTCTGGTTTGTGGTCCCACTCAGGGTCGTCCCCAGAAGGGATATCCTCGACCCATCCGTATGGCGTCGCGAAGCGGATGTTGTGGTGCAGATGCGAGGAGCACATGGATAGCTCTGGGACTGGGTAGGGTTGTGGGGTTGGCCCGCGTCCGTGCGAGATGAGATGGCTGTGGTGCCAGAAATGGCGCGGATGGAGGCCTGGATCGTGTTAGACGTGCTTTGTTGTAATGTTGGCACGAACAGGGATTCATTGCAAGATTGTGGTCGTAGATGAACGTCTTCTTCGTTGTTTGCGGAGGAGCATTGGAATCGTCCCCGACAGAAACGTTCCGTCCAGGCGAACCTGGTGCACAAGCCGTTATCCAACCTTTGGACTCCATCTTGGGCAAATCTTTCCGGCTAACATCTGCCGCAGGCAACTCAACACTGTTCCAAGGTGATGGCGTTAAAACATACATCGTTTCTGTGCAGCAGCATTTGTCGCTGCGGTTTGCACTCCCCAGTCGGAAAAGCGATTCGGTCCATCGTGCGGCGAGATCGTCATCCGAAACGGCGGCAAGACATCCTCGATGTCGCTCAGAATGTCGAGAATAGCGTCCGACGACTTTATGAGCTGGTCATAGCGACCTTCCTCGAACGCCGTATGTATGACGCTGACCGGAGTCGTCCGTGTCTTCCCAATGGTGTATGAATCGACCTTGTTTTCTAGTTCAGCCCGGATTGCGGTCAGATCCTTTGGTTCTAATCCCCAGAAGGGTTCGAGATCGTGGAACAGCGAGTCGTACTCGTCGGGTAACTGTATTCCGTGTTCGCGCACATAGTCCCACCTCAGCTTGCTTAGATACGGGCACGCGCCAAAGTCTACGACGTACCATTCGTCGAAACCCTTCGGAGGATGTCGTTTATACCTCCTTCGGTATTCTGCCACTGCCTGCGTGAATGAGGTGCTTTGCCGCGAGAGTTTGTCCCTGAGATCGTGAACAAGACACTTTAACGGAGAGAGAGTTGATACCTCCAAGCAGCCTCCGCGTTCTTGATGAGCTCGTAAATGGGATGTGCGCCCTCCTCGTTGGTCTCGAGCAGTCCATTTTCGAGGTAGAGATGCTCCCCGAGCTTCACCTTGACCTGCTGCACGTCTTCTGCCGCATGGCTGTACTCGGATTCGTACTCCATGTCTCGCGACCGAGTAAGGGAGAGCGGGCTCCAGAACGTGGACCACGACGCGTCGAACCAGTGGGCAATGACGAACAGGAGGAGGACGAGGCCGCAGAGGCGAAGGGTGCGGTCCCTTGCTCGACGCATTGGGTGAGAGCGGCGCTGCGTTGACGCCATCGGACAAGTCGGGAACCAAAGTCGGTTCCTGGTGTTGACATGGGACCCGATTTTGAGATGCCGGGTCTAGTCCATTTTGGGAGACGAGCAAGAGGCGACGCGTCGAGGACAAGTCGAGGAGCAAGAGAAAGCAGAAAGCCGCCGCCCCGTGACACTAGTACTGATCATCTCCGCGCGAAACATATTGCAACGATTCCAACATGTTCCGGAAGCTCGGCAACCAACCAACGCCTTGATCCCGCCAGAGGTACGCAAGACCGAAGGCGCTAGGACCGCGACGATTCGCAATTTGCTCAACGCGGTCGGCATCTCGAGTGCGTCGAACCCTCCGTTCTGCGTTCCCAGCTCATCCGTCTTAGGATCCCCAGAATTAACCGCCCAGCTCGCTGGCGAGATCTACCTAGGCCTCTGCATCGCCAACAACCGCACCCCGGAACTCATGGCGCGCGATACGAGCGAATCAACAAAGCTTTTTGGGCGCACTTGGATTCTAAATATGGTAGATGGTCTTTGGATTGGGTGGGAGCTCGTCAACTTTTAGAATACCTCTTGTGTTGTATTAGTCGCTCCCTGTATATAAGCCCGGGTTACTGGTTTTGACAATTCTTGGATCCAGCGCTAGTACGATTCAAAAGGCGCGTCCGGATTTCGCAATACACGCGAAAAACGCGTCCCGGTTTGAGGAGGAAGAGGTTTGGTCACGCGTCAGTCACGAGATTATCCTCAACACCCTCATGGTCCGGAGGCTCGAGCAACCAACCAAGCAGCCCCCAGCTCATCTTGCCACCAGCAAAGATGATGTATGGACCTTTGGTTTCGTCGTCACCAGAGAGGCTGCCGACGCCTTAATTCCGCCAGACATTCCCAAGACGGCAGGGGCGCGGACCGCGACTATTCGCAAGTTGCTGAACGCGGTCGGCATCGAGTATGCATCCCCTCCGGAATCCGTCTCTCTCGCTCATCGTTGCAGAATTGGCGTTGGGAAACCCATACGCGTTGCTTGGCTTCCGAACATCAACAATGACTTGCTAGGGGCCATGTTCCTCTGTATCGCCAGCAACCGCACTCCGGAGCTCATGGAACGCGTTACGAGTGAAAGCACGAAGCTTCTTGCTAGTACCTTGAAGCTTGACATGGACGACGGCCTTTGGATCGGTTGGGAGCTTGTCCGTTTGTCCTAGTAACCCCTCAAATCGACTTGCTTCTCACAATCATGGTTCGCAAACCCGAGCAACCAACTAAAGAACCTCCACCGCTTGCCACCAACGATGACGAGGTCTGGACGTTTGGCTTCGTCGTCACCGATGAGGCCGCCGACGCCTTGATTCCGCCAGGCGTCGCCAAAACGAACATCGCTAGGGGTGCGACGATTCGCAAGCTGCTCAACGAAGTCAACATTGAGTGCGTCAAGTCCTCTGTCTCTTTTCCCCGCTAAAATTCCTGGTAGAATTGGCGTAGGCAAACCTGTGCGTGTAACTTGGCTTGCGCCCTTCAACGCCGAAGTGGCCGGCAAAACATTCCTCTGCATCGCCAACAACCGCACCCCGGAGCTCATGGCACGCGCTACGAGTGAAAGCACGAAGCTGCTTGCGAGTACCTTGAAGCTCAACATGGAAGATGGTCTTTGGATCGGTTGGGAGCTCGTCCACTTTTAAAACGCCGACGACGCGTTGAACCAGTGGGAAAGGAACAAGAGGAGTTGTATGAGGTTCCTTCAAGCTGTTTTGTGTATTACAGGCCGTGAAGCAAGCTTGCGCTCACAACAATGAGAGCCTTTATTTGTGATCTTATTCGTTCTTGACATCTGCACCGATATGGTGAGGAAGATTGAGCAACCCACCCACCAAGCTCCACCGCTTGCCACTTGCGACAACGACGTCTGGACGTTCGGCTTCGTCGTGAACGAAGAGGACGCCGACGCGTTGATTCCACCGGACGTACGCAAGACCCAAGGCGCGAGGACAGCCACAATTCGCAAGTTACTCAATGAGGTGAACATCGAGTGCGTCGGATCCTCCGTTCTGCGTCCTCAGCTCACTCATCTCAGGGTTGGTGTCGGCAAGCCTGTGCGCATCACTTGGCTTCCAAACTTCGGTCTCGACTTGTTTGGCCAGATCTTCCTCTGTGTCGCCAACAACCGCTCCCCTGAGTTCATGGCGCGCGCTACGAGTGAAACCACAGAGCTCCTTGCGCGTACTTTGAAGCTGAACATGGAGGATGGGCTTTGGCTCTCGTGGGAGCTCGCTCCAGGCTTGATATAATGTGTACCAAGCACTCCCCTGCGTTTTTCAGTATTTGAAGAAGGATCTATAAAGTTGAAGACAGAGCCTCTCTACATAAATCACCTCCGCGAAAACATGTCGCGAGCCTTTTGCCCGCGCCGCACATCCTCGTCCTTCAACTTCGCGTTCAACGCGTCCCAGAGCTTTTGCGCGTATTTCTCCCCCGTTCTACGAGGCCGTGAGCATGCCTCATGCGTGGAGGAAAGTCGCGTACCGTAATCAAGTCTCGAAGCTGGTCCATCTCGAGTTCTCCCGTTCCAAGGGTCCGCATCGCATGTAGATTCGGCGGAGCACCGGACGGGAAGGAAAAGACGAGGAGGAGCCTTAGAGGTGTGGCTGCTTCCTCTTGCAACATCGCGTCCAAGTAGTGCACCGGCGCAGCGACGTTCACTGTCACACAAACCGGCCATTGGTCGCGTCCATCGAGCGGCTTCCCTTCGTCCCAATAATCCGGCAGCTCAAAGTCGACTGCGCGAGAGATAGATCGCGTGTCGAATCCGCTCTGCGGCACACTATCCACGTCCATCTCCCCCGCCTCTGGTTTGCTGGTCTTTGCGTTCGGTGCTTTGAACTGGACGCCACGAGTGAGCGGGACCTTGCAGTCCCAGAGCGCAGCTCGTGCGGCCATGAAGAGCGCGTCGTACGCGTTTCCCGAGTCTGCAAGAATGACGCAGTCGAGGTTGAGCAGCCAAGACTTTTTCTGCGGCAGGATTGCGAGGTTTGCGGGATGCAGAGAGCGATGGGACAGGGTTTGGTGGAGCACGGTGGCCATGTCTTGTTGGAGATCGTCCAGAGCTGACGGAAGGAGGTGTGGATATGCTGCAGGCGAACTACCTTCGTTATATTGAGAAAGAACGCGGTGGATATGTTGTTTTACGCACCAGGAGACGGTGCAGACGATACGACCGCCCTCAACCCCCTCGTAGCCTGCGCCAATGTTCTCCACTTCCAATTTTGCTGCTGCTAGCACCTCGGTTCCGCCGCCGTTGTTGTTTGGATTGCGGCCGATGTTGATATGTGCCGAACCGTTTGCAAGGGGCGCAACGCCAGTTTCGAGGCTTACAGAGCGATATTCATGGAGTGCTCGTCCATCTGAACGCAGGGGCGGAGTAGATAGTAGGCCGGATTGGATGTAGGAGACCTCGGATCGGGATATCGAGTTCATGGCTGGGAGCAACTCAAAAAAGTACGTGACGCGCCAGCTCTCTTCCTCCCAAAACTGTCGATTCGAAAATGGCGCACTGGGGTGCAGATGACCTCGACGAGGAACTCCAGGAAATGTCCCTGGGCAACTACCAGCCCCTCCAATACGACGACAGTAAGTCCTTGCGTCCACAAATCCTTACCTCAATTAACCGCTCTCCTAGACCTCTTCCAGCAGCCTGAAGCCGCGCTAATGGCCATCCAGCAGCATATGGCACAGCAGGCAGCGTTTGCCCAAATACCTGACGTCGTCAAAGGCGTACGTCGCGTTCCCGATCCCGAGTTTGCTGGCCAGCGAACTAACTGCTGCCCTCTAGTTCATCGTCCACTTCCACCAGGCAGTCCTCGACAACAACCTGGCAGAGATCACCGTGGCCTACGAGAGTGGCTGGAACAAGTACACCGAAAAGTTTTACGCGCGGACAGAATGGCCAGAGGCTGAGATTATTGCTCCCCTCGTCAACGATGGTGCGCAATCCTCTCTTCGCGTCTGCGCCCTCTAACGTGCTTCGAAGACCCGATATTCCTGATCCTCTATCGCGAGCTGTACTACCGACACGTCTACTCGCGGCTACAGCCGAACATCGACGACCGATTCCATTCGTACGAGAACAGCTGCGAGCTCTTCAACTATCTCCTCAGTGCGTGCTATCGTCCCTTGGACAAATTCGAGAAGTTCAATTCATGTAGACTCGGAGGGACCTGTACAACTCGAGCTGCCGGAGCAATGGTTATGGGACATCATCGACGAGTTCATCTACCAATTCCAAGTCTTCTGCACTTGGAGGTCGAAAGTAAAGTCAAAGTCCGAAGACGAGCTTTCCATGCTTTCCGACGGCGGTGCCGTACGTGACTCGTACCTGGCCGCACAACTTACCAACGGAATCTAGGTCTGGAGCTCGTACAGCGTGCTCAACGTGCTCTACTCGCTCATTCAAAAGTCCAAGATCAATGAATATATCGCAGCGCACCAAGCGGGCAAGACACCGGAGGAGATTGCGTGCGTTACTCTCGTTTGTTCTCTGTTCTTTCTAACCTGGCTGCAGAGAGATTGTTGGCGAATATGGCGTGAAGCCGCTATACCGACACCTCGGCTACTTTAGCGTCATCGGTCTCTTGCGGGTCCACGTTCTCCTTGGCGACTTCACGCTCGCGCTCAAGGTTATGGAGAACGTCGAGCTGAACCAAAAGTCGCCGTATACACGCGTGACTGCCTGCACAGTCGCGACATACTACTATGTCGGGTTCTGCTATATCATGCTGCGACGCTATCCCGACGCAATCCGCACCTTCATCTCAATATTAAACTGGATAATGCGCATGCGGCAATACCACACGCGCAGCTACCAATACGACCAGGTATCACTCTTTTGTTACTCCATCTTCCTCATCTGAACGCATTTGCAGATTAGCAAAACGGCGGACCGCATGTACGCCCTTTTCGCGATCTGCAACGCGCTTTCTCCGAGTCGGTTGGACGATAACATCGCCAACATCTCCAAGGAGCGGTACGGGGAGCAATTTGCCAAGATGGCGCAGGGAGGGTATGAGGCCTTTTCCTTGACGCCACAAATTCTCAATGTCTTGTACAGGGAGGAAGCGGTTCCGGCCTTCAAAGAGCTCTTCCTGTACGCATGCCCCAAGTTCATCAACGCCAATGCTCCGCCATACGAAGACGCTGCCGCGATCAACACGCTCCTTGCGCAACCGGACGACTCTAGCGACGCGTCCGACCCCGCGCAGCGCCATCTTAGCCTGCTCCTCTCGGACGTTGTTGCGCAGACGCCCGTCCCGACTCTGCGCAGCTTCCTCAAGCTGTACACCTCCCTCGGCGCGAAGAAGCTGGCAAACTTCCTTGATGCGGACGAGGAGGAGATGGTGCAACAGCTGATGGTCATGAAGCAGGCCAGCCGCAGTGTTACACACGTTCCCGGCGGCAAGGGGCTGCTGGATGGGCAGACGGCGTCGACGAGCGATTTGAACTTTGTCATCGACGAGGTCTGTTATCATGTTTTACGGGCTAGAAAAGGTGTTGACAGGCGCGCACAGAACATGGTTCACATCGCGGAATCGACAGTCGGGCGACGATATGCGGGTTGGTTCATCAAGAACACAGAGCGGACGCAAAAACTATACGATGACCTCAAAGGCCAGCCGCTACCTGCAGCCAAGCCGGCTGTAGCCGGTTCCGCTACGGTTGCGTCTGTAGAAGCCAAGCCGCTCGGTTCAGCAAAGGCTTCTGGACCCAAAGTTGCATGGGGAGGTGTTTCTGTCAAGGCGTAGCTACTAGATGTTGTGCTTGTACGGAGGAACTGATGGATCTTTGTTGTCACGCGCTTCGTTGCTCCTTGTTTTGCTCCGCCATGGCATCGGCGTACTATGAATTTTATCGAGGGTCTCCGTGCGTATGCAATCGAATACTAACTTGTCCTGAACATCGTAGTATCGGCATAGCTCTGACAGACTCGCTCGACGAGCTCATTACGAGTGGCGATATAACGCCCCAGCTGGCGATAAAAGTCCTTCAGCAGGTCTTTGATGCCCTTCTATATGCTCCATCCCCCTCGACCTCTTTCTAGTTTGACAAGTCCCTGGCCGACACCATGGTCAACTCTGTGAAAGCCAAGGCGACACTCAAGGCCAGCCGTGCACCGTTTTTGTACGTGCCAACACTGACTCCGTTCCAGGGCCATTTGAAAACATACCGGAACTGCGACGACGTGTGGACCTTTGTGGTGAAAGACGCCTCGTTCAAGATGGACGGAAGCGAGGGCGTTGTGCATACCCCGTCGGTGAAGATCATTGCTTGTAAGAACGGTGAGGCGATGGAGGCGTCAAAGAAATAGCTCCCGCTCAATCGTATCCTTTTCTTCCGAACCATCCGCTTCCTTTGCTTCAGCTCGTCCGGATAGCCGTGCAATCGGCTGCTGGGAACCGCGTTCGGACAATATCAGTGTAAGAACTGATGTCCCCAACTGCGATCTGCGAAGCCGCGGCTGTGCGTTGGCGGCGCGCAGCTACAGCGCCCACCCCATTAGGCATTAGGAGGCGCCCGATTGCTACAGTGCGCGTGGCCACTTCTCTTGGTGGCTCCGGCAAGGGCATAGCAATTTTTTCACGATTTTAGATATTTATTTTCGGATTCCTGGGGTCCGAAAACCCCGGTTTATGTAAGAAATTGATGGTTTCCCACGGTGTATCACTTTTCCGGGGTTGGGTGAATTTTTTTTGGTGTATTTTCCGGGTTTTTTGGGCACAGCTGAGGTTCTAGTGACTATTACTAT
Source organism: Mycena kentingensis (nom. inval.) (assembly GCA_014461125.1). NCBI lineage: Eukaryota > Fungi > Basidiomycota > Agaricomycetes > Agaricales > Mycenaceae > Mycena > Mycena kentingensis (nom. inval.). The sequence goes on along the minus strand of JACAZG010000005.1, from coordinate 1,170,494 downwards.
GTGCTATAGGTGCTGTATGGTTGCAAATGAAGTCTTTGGACTCTAGAGGTTGTCGGGGTCAAGGCGAGAAGGCAGCGGGATCGGCGGTGTCAGCAGGGATGACAAGGATGTCACGGTTGTTACACAGTTTTGAAACAAGGCGTGAGGCATATATAGGGGTGTAGTGGCCTCCATAAGGTAGGATAGACCCAGTAAAGCTTATGCATAGCCACTCCGGCCATCAATGGATCAAAATACGCCCTAGATCAGGCAATTTCCCACGGTGTATCACTTTCTTGGGTCCCAAAAAGTAAAAACCTTCTCCGATTGCTTAGCTTTTTGAACTCGATGTACCCCTACCCTATAGCTCTCATTTCCTGCATTCTCAAGAAAACTGACCAAAATTTAAAATGTTGCTGTGGTCATCTTTCCTGATGTCAATTTACATCAGGCCGGCAATCTGAGAGGTGCCCACGCGCACTGTACATAAATTCCTACTGAACTTCTTGAGCGTGGCTGCCATACAATGACCCCTTCCAGAGGCAAGGAGCGTGCCGCATCTCAAGACATGGACGACGAGCTTCCACCAGCATACGAGCAGCTTGGATACGCCAGTCAAATTCTAGACCAGAAATCCGTCGGAGGTACACTTCTCCTCTGCCCAACAAACAGCATCCTCATTGTTGCAGCGGATGGCCGTATCGACCTCGACCTAGATAAGTTAGGCGGAGCTCTCCTGAATCTCGTCCCGCCCCCACCGGAATATGTTGCCAATGAAGCGACCACAGCACCGGAAGCGCGTCACAACTGGCACATAAAGCTCAACATCGTTATCCAAGTGGTCGGTTCGCGCGGCGACGTCCAGCCGTTCATTGCGCTTGGAAACGCGCTGCAAAAGCACGGACACCGTGTCCGTCTCGTGACTCATGACGTCTTCGAGAGCTTTGTCCGCGATGCAGGGCTGGAATTCTATGCAATCGGCGGCGACCCTGCTGAGCTAATGGCGTTCATGGTCAAGAACCCAGGACTTATCCCCAGCATGCGCAGTCTCAGAGACGGGGACATCCAGAAAAAGCGCGCGATGGTGGCGGAGATGCTTGCAGGGTGTTGGAGGAGCTGCATCGAGCCTGACGCGGTCACTGGGACGCCGTTTGTCGCGGAGGCGATTATCGCGAACCCGCCCAGCTTCGCGCATATTCATTGCGCTCAGGCCTTGGGCGTCCCGATCCATCTAATGTTCACAATGCCGTGGTCGAGTACCAGAACATTTTCACATCCTCTGGCGAACCTCAAGTATTCAGGCATCGATCCTGCGCGAGCAAACTGGCTTTCGTACGGGATTGTCGAGTTCCTAACCTGGCAAGGGTGCGTGCTCAGCGCTAACAAAGTCGAACCCGCTAACCTCGCTCAGACTCGGCGACATAATCAACAAGTTCCGACACTCGATCGACCTTGAGCCCGTTCCAATTACCGAGGGTCCTTCCCTCGCGGAAACACTCCGCGTTCCATTCACGTACTGCTGGTCCCCCGCCCTGATCCCAAAGCCACTCGACTGGGGCTCTCACATCGACATCTGCGGTTTCTTTTTCCGCGAACCGCCCTCGTATACCCCTCCTCCCGACCTCGACGCGTTTCTACGCGCTGGCCCGCCGCCAGTGTACATTGGCTTTGGCTCAATCGTCATTGACGACCCAAAGCGGATGAGTGCCATCCTCGTTGCGGCCGTTCGTGCTGCTGGTGTCCGGGCGATTATCTCGAGAGGCTGGAGCAAACTAGACGGGCCCGAGTCAGACGACATCTTCTGGCTGGGAGATTGTCCACATGAGTGGTTGTTCCAGTACGTTTCGGCTGTGGTACATCACGGAGGAGCTGGTACCACTGCATGCGGCCTGCTCAACGCAAAGCCAACCGTTATTGTACCGTTCTTCGGAGAGTACGTATTCCATCTCTGCTTCTTCATGACGACTGATTTCTTTGTTTCATCAGCCAACCGTTCTGGGGCAAGATGGTCGCCGAATCGCGCGCGGGTCCTGCCCCAATTCCGCACCAATCCCTGACCGCCTTCGCCCTTAACAAAGCCATCCAATTCTGCCTTTCTCCCGACGTCGCCGCTGCAGCTAGAGGAATCGCCGACAAGATGCGTGGCGAATCGGGCGTTGACGCCGCTGTTACTTCTTTCTATCGAAACCTCCCACTCGCCAGCATGCAGTGCGATATTCTCCCCGACCGCTGCGCGTCGTGGAAGGTAAAAATGGGCGGGAAAAAGGCGCGGATTTCGAAGCTGGCCGCAGAGGTGCTGATACAGTCATCATTTTTGAAACGCGACGCGCTCAAGCCGTTCGTCCCCTTGGTTCGTTGAAGAAGACAATCCGTTGACGAATATTACTAGATGCGAGACGCGTCAAATTCAAATCGAGAACAAAAGATGGGATGTGGTCACGGGCGGGACGTCTGCAGCAATCGGGGTCTTGGTTGACGTCGCCGACGCGACGGCGGGCCTTGTAACCAGGCCGTATGAAGAGTACAAACGGTCCCGGCCGAGTTTGCTTCCTAAGAGCCCGTCCGCAGCGAGCACGTCTCCCAAATCATCTATATCCTCCGCAAAGTCGCTTCCGCGCATACCTTGGGAGCAACACGACCCGGGAGAGGGCTCGAGTCGCGGGATGCTTACCCAGCAGCGGACGGGGATGCAGACCGCCGGCGCCATGGCGGTGGCGTCAGGAAAAGGCGTCGGCGCGTTTGTCGGTTCGGTTGTGAAGGGGCTTGTGGTCGACGTGCCTCTTGCCATGACCGAAGGAATGCGAAACGTGCCCAGTATGTACGGGCAGGTGCCGCAAGACCACGGGCAGGTTACTGGCTGGGCAAGTGGTGCGGCGGTTGCGGGGAAGACGTTCGCGACCGAATTCACGACGGGTCTCGCGGATGTGTTCGTACAACCGTACAAAGGCGCGCGCGAAGAAGGATTGATTGGATTGGTGAAGGGAACCGGCAAGGGCGTTGTGAATGCGACATTCAAGACGACCGGGGCAGCGATGGGCCTCGTCGCATATCCAGGACTGGGCATATGGAGGAGCTTGCGCGCTACGGCCCATGACGGGACGCGTCAGGAAATCGTCAAGGCGCGGCACCGAGAGGGAGAATGGTTGTTCGTGCGAGACCACGGGGGGCATGGGGATGCGGTCGTGTCTTCGTATGGAGAGCTAATTGCGAAGAAGAAACAAAACGAGAGGGCAGAAAAACAGTCAAAGAAGAAGAAGTCGTAGACAGATTGAACACGCAACTGGATTTTTGTACATTAGTACATTTTTGGGCATTCGAAGACGACCAGAAGGCCCGTTGACGCTTTGCTGACTCGGGCTCATTTATACTGAGAATCGAGATGCACGAGGTGAACGCATCAGCTCCTCCCTTTGTCTCCTCAGACGCTCATATAACATTGCCCCAAACGTTCATGGCGTACGCTCGTTTTCCTGGCGCAGAGAGTCCAGCCGACTACCGCCCTGGTGGTCTACATCCTGTCCATCTTGGAGACGTTTTCAATAATCGCTACAAAGTCGTGCATAAACTAGGGCATGGCGCATCTTCCACAACCTGGCTGGTCGAGGACGCAGACACCGGCGGGTTTGCGTCGGTCAAAATCATCGCTGCGAGCCGCCGATTCACCGAGCTCCCGGTCCTGAAGCACCTCGAAGCAACCTATTCTGCGACCGAAGAGGGGAGCAAGCACGTCGTTCGCATGCTCGACCACTTTGAGCACGAGGGGCCAAACGGAACGCACCAGTGCATCGTACAGGAGGTCCTTGGGCCGAGTCTTGGCTCACCATCTCTCGCCATGTACACCTGCTCGCTCCTCCCGTCGGAGATGGCCCATCGCGTTTGCGGCCAGGTAGCGCTCGCTGCCGCGTACCTGCACGAACGCGGTATAGCTCACGGCGACATCCACCCAGGAAACGTCTTACTCTGTCACCCGCGACCATGGGCTTCACTTGCGGATGTACACCGCGACATCGGTCCCCCGAGAAAGATGCATCGATGAGTTTCCGTATCGGGCAGCTCAATGGGCCGATTGCGCCTCCAGCTCTCCCTCATCGCCCCGACTACCTCATTTGTGGTCTCGAATACAAGGCACACATTCTCCGCGTGTGCTTGCAAACGGCGAATATCAAGCTATGCGACTTTAGCGAATCCTACATTACCAGCATGCCCGTCCCGCCGCCGCTCCACTCTGCAGCCATCTTCCGCCCTCCCGAGGCACTCCTGGGTTTGACGCCCTATCCAACGAGAGAGCTGGACATATGGGCCCTCGCCGTTCTTTTCCACCTCCTGTTCACGGCCCAAGGACTGTTCAATTATGAGCAGCGCGCCGACTCGCTCTTCGGAGGTGGTCCCCCGCCCCTGGCGCACGACGAAATCCTCGCCGACATCGCGGTCAAGCTCGGTCGTGTCGAGTTTCCGGACCGCTTGTGGTCGATGTGGTCGAGGCGGGCAGAGTTTTTCGATGATCAGAACGCACGTTTGGTTCCGCCGCGCTCATTTTTCAGCTTTATGCTCCAGTATCGCATGCTCGAGGACAGCGAAGAACGTGTAGTGTTTGAGGAGCTGCTGCGTGCAATGGTCCGTCCGGACGCGGCGGAGCGGATTGGAGTAGAACGTGTACTGGAGTCTCAGTGGTACCTGAAGTATTGCCAGCCGCACATGCGTGAAGGCGCCGAGTTCTACGTCAAGGACACGTAAGCCTGTAATGGCACTTCATCCTTCGCCGGATTGCTGTAGTAAGTTAGAGCAGAATGCAGGACGGTGAATTCAAGATAATCACCTGGACGCAAGCACGTTCCTCGGCTTGCATAAAGCTCTACTGCTCATGCGAAACGTACCCAGTAAGTATGTACCCACAGGTGCCGCAGGACCAGGGAACTAGTTGGGCAGGTGGTGCGGCGGCTGTGGGGAAGACGTTCGCGGACATGTCTCGATGTTCGGACAGTCACGCGCGCAAAGAAACAGGAAGTGGCAAAGAAAAAGTCGTAGACAGATTTCCAAAACGCACAACTGGATTGGTGGACAACACACAAAAGCAATGAGAGTAGGACGACCACGGGACAGGCTGAAAAGCCTGCTGCGTGTCGAAGAGCGACATTGGATTTGGATCGTAGTACATTTTTGGGTACTCAGAGACGGCGACCACGGCGACCACCGTAAAGAGCGCGTTAGTAAACAAGCCCCGGAGGGACTGGATGGACTCATCTTGCGCCTCGTGCAGTCACTGGGAATGGGAGTAACGTCCTCAATGCGGCCGATGGCCATGCCGGCACGAGCGAGGGCGCGGAGGGCGCTCTGGCCGCCAGGCCCGGGGGTCTTGGTGCCCGTTCCACCGGTGGCGCGGATTTTAATGTGGAGGGCGGTGATGCCGACTTCCTTGCAGCGGACGGCGACGTCCTGGGCGGCCAACATGGCGGCGTACGGGGAGGACTCGTCGCGGTCGGCCTTGACCTTCATGCCACCGGTGACGCGGGAGATGGTTTCCTTGCCGGAGAGATCGGTGACATGGACGAAGGTGTCGTTGAAGGAGGCGAAGATGTGGGCGACGCCGAAAACGAGCTCGCCCTCAGCGACCTGGGGACCGAGAGACACGGCTTCTGCCTGCGGTGCCTTGACTTTCTTCGGCGGCTACACACAATCAATTAGCAGCAGAACGACGAGCACGACGACGACGACGCGCCATGGAAGTTTTGACGGAGAGGTACAGACTGTCACAATCATGACACTGTCGAGGTGTTCCAGCAGCACGTGATTTGGTGGGACCATGTATTATTTCCATACAACTAATACGACTAAGGACCGCCTGCTAGAGCTAGAATCTTTGCCGCAGCCTGCTCAGCCATCGCCATAATAAATCCTGCACAGAAATCAGAGAACAGACTCGAAAATTTAGCTGAACATACCGTGAGGGTTACCGTACGGAAGCGACGGAATAATCGAAGCATCCACAACAAACAAATTGTTCGTCCCAAACACCTTGGTGTTCACATCGACCACGGCCTTCCCCGCTGTAGTTCCAATGATATTGGAACCAACCCAGTGGTTGCTGCCCATATTGCCCGTACCATACCCGTTCAGATACTGCGCCATGGTCTGCGTGTTGTCGGGCATAATAAGCTTGAGGTTCGGCACGGACCCGATCGTCGAGACGATGTTCTGCAGGCCAGTGAGCAACGCGGCCTTGTCGCTCGCGTCGTTGAGCCATGGCTGCACTATCGGGCTCATTTTCATCGCGGCGTCGATACCAATGCGGCCGCGCGACTTGATCCCGACGGAGAGGTATGCGGTAATCGTGAAAATGTTGCTCATGTTGAAAGGGAGTGTGGTTGTAATTGAAGCGGCGCCGGGCCGCGCGGTTCCTTGCATCTGCAGGTATTTCTTGAGCGCCGGCTGCGGAAGTATGTACGAAATCGAGACGAACCCAGCGTGTAACGCCATCAGGGGCACCCAATGCGGACCAGAAATTCAGTCTGACTTCCGTTCAAGCCCGATAACAAAGGCAAGGTGGAGAAATACCGGGGAGACGCTTGCGCAAAGACACCAGAACGATCCTTCAAGTACTGTTGCGCGTCGGCCGTGCGCGGAGACGTAAACACGTTGGCCCAGTTATCGTATGAGTCCCTGGAAAGTGTGAGCTACTGCCGCATCGAGAACACCAAGCTCCTACACCGAAGGATGCGTAAATACCATCTAGATAATTCTCAAGTCAGTCGCAATTTCGCGCCAGACGCAAATACACACATTAACAGATGGGTTGTCGCTAACGTTGAAGCCCACAGGGAGGTTGATCCATTGCGCCTTTGGGGGCATGAGTGGTCCCGCAACCGCGTCGGCAGCGACGATGTTGAGCATGTCCTAGTTACAATGAGCGGATTGCTTGCGTTGCAAACCATGTTCTTACTGTGGGCCCAATTCCGCTTCGGAAGAGAATACGCGCACTACCAAAGCTGCCGCCAGAAAGAATGACGCGACCCTTGACATTTCTTTGGCTTCGTCCATTGTTCTTATTAAGACGACTTACATTCGGCTTCAATGGGAAGAAACCATCCTTGACGCTAGTATCGTTCGTAATCACGCCCGTAATCTGCGAGCCGTTGCGGACAACATTGAGGACGTTCGTGTACATCTGCATTTGGAAATTCTTGCGGGCGCGAGCCGTCCGGAGGTATGTCGCGACAGGGCCGCCGCGCTGCCCGCCAATGAAATCGTAAGCGCTGTACCCAAACACGCGGTCCTGAACAAAGAATAACCTCAGCCGTTGCTCGAAGGAAAAGCGATTCCAGTACCTTCTGATTGGGATTGCTGTTGATATTCGTGACATTGCTGTATCCCTGCGGCTTAAGCAGCTGCGCGACGACATCGGATACCTGTTCGAGGTATCGCTTTCCGTCCGTGGAGGGTGCGTCCGTAGGCGGTAGTCGCGCCTTGAGGGCGTTGGAGTATGCCTGGTGTTGCGTCCAAGCCTGTGGCCAGCCCGCGGAGACGGAGAAATCGTTGTCGCTTGGGAGCCAGTATAATCTATGTTTGGTCAAGCGGGAACATACAGGAAACCCGGCGGCAGAAGCACGTACGCGCCATTGATGGACGTCCCTCCGCCGACCAAACAACCAGCAAAGACCGTTATATCTAAGTATTTCGCCGGTCAGTCAGTGGCCCGCCCCCGAGAGTAACCACAGCGAGGATACATACCTTTGCACCACCAAAAGTTATTCGCGTCCGAGAACATGCTCTCGAATAACCCCGGAACGTCGAATTTGGTGAGATTCGTGCCCTTGGTCCAATTCGCCTGGTAGAAGCCGCCAGTCTCGCCTGTACTTGGGCCGCCGCGTTCCAAGAGCAACACCGATTTGCCGGCTTGGGATATCCTGTCTGCGGTTACGAGCCCGCCGGGGCCGCTGCCGACGATAATGTAATCTACAGGCGTCGCAGTACGCGTTGGCGGTGGGACGGACGTTGTTGTGGTCGAGATTGTTGTGACTGGCTGGCCTGGAGCGAGTTGAGCGTATATGAAAATTGGGACAGGACGTTTCATACCGCCACCGGTGCCGCCTGCAGCCCAGGTGGCATATAATTCGGCGGTCGTGTGCGCTTGTGCCCACATCATGAAGAAGAATCCGACTGGGAAATGCGCGTTAGTTAGCTCAAGGACGCCGTAGGGAAAGGCGCCAGTACAATCAGTATGCTGCACCATAGAAGTAGCAGGATCCGCTGGGTTGTCGACGGGGATCGTGGAAGAGCACCAAGCGGGGACGGTTCCCGGAGAGCTGACATCGAGGCTGCCGCCAGTCCAGGCTGTTTCGAGGATGAGATTATTGCACCTGCAAGATGAACAGCGGAGGTCGCATACATGTGCAGTTCTGGCATCGGTAGACCCATTTCCAGTGCGTAGAGTTGACGTGGCTGCTGGGTAGAGTCGTGATAATGGGGCCCTTATACACGCTGCGACGGTTGGAACTCGAGGATAAGGCGAAATAAAGACATACTCTGGGAGCACATTGGTGCTAGAGTAGAGTGAGATAAAGATGGAGCTAGGAAAGGAAACGTACGCCGCGATTCGGCTGGTGAAGACTATCTGGCCATTGTTGGGCCATGCTGCGATGAGCAGTGACTGGATCATGCTGCCACCGACTCTTGGGGGAACATGAGGGCGGTACAAGGAGGTTTGAGACAACATACGCGTGTCCCACCCATTTGGTATCAAGAGGGGCGACAATTTCTGCGATATACTCTGTTGGATTGGGACCAGAGGTCGCTAGAGGCGGGAAGATCCATCCGCTGCATACCATGAGTTGGAGAAAGCCAGGGGAAGAAGACATACTATTGGACATGGTGGACGGGGTCGGTGAGTCCCCAGAATTGAATACCTTTGGACTGTTGGAATGGGTGTTGAGACAAAGAAACGGGTACCGTTCTCGGAATCAACATAAGGAAGCGCGACTTGCGCCAAGGCGCCGACCGCGAGGGTAACCACCGATAACCAGCGCAACAGCATGTTCGCAGGTGCAGACTTGAGCGGAGTTATTGCATCTTATATGGGGTCGAAGCGAGAAACATCCGCGAGAGCTATCACGCTGGTAGACCAAGGGTACACACATAGAAACGGATAACGGGTACAAGTCGGCGTTGAGTGGTTCATGTGGTCAGTTCATGGGGGGAAGCAATAGGACTTGGTTCCACGGAACGTCCGACTCTTATCCGCGTATTGAGGGCGTCTGCTGAAGGGGTCCATGGACGGATCAGATGCATCGGCAGTGTGACCCAAGGTGTGACCTGTGAAGCTCCTCCTCAAAACCCGCCTCGTCGTCGTCCTCCACCCATCCACTAAAATGACCCACGACGCCGTTTGGTTCTCTCGTCCCCGTAAATACGGAAAGGGCTCTCGCCAATGGTCCGTCTTACAGCCCATTCAAGGCCGGACGGCGAAACTGAAGCACCTCATCTAGCCGCCTCTGCGCCCACCAGGCCGGTCTCATCCGCAAATACGGTTTGGACCTTTGCCGCCAATGCTTCCGCGAAAAGTCGGCCGCGATTGGGTTCGTCAAGGTGCGCGATCGTCCAGTTTTGCTGTCGATGCTGACCAGCAACGACAGAACCGGTAAAAGCACGCATACACGCACACGACCTCGGTTTCCCTCCATAGCAATCTGCCCTTGTATGCGTTATGCCATATATTCATCCTCTTCCGCTACCATTGCGCTTCGACTCGCACTCTTCGTCTTGAAACAACCTACAAGCAAAATCTGGCGCATTCGCAGTCCTGCTACGCCACTTCAGATTCTTCTACGAGACTGCACGCGCCGCGCCCCCACTTCTACTCAGCGCATTGCCCCAGAATGAGCATAGCGCCTCACATTAAAGCTCAGTGTTGTGGTTGGGTGCAATAATCCACTTCATTGCTGTCGGCTGTATCTCCCAATGACTGCCAGTGTCTTTCTCTGCGTACCCTTGTATCCCGTCTGACCTGAAATATGCTGCCTTTGCTCGGCATCCAATGTCCGTGAAACCGTTCATTACAGACCTCCCTTTAGCACAATAACTACATTGGTTTGGTGCATGTATCTGTACCTTCGCAGTGGACCTTCCCAATGCACCAGCTCGTCGTTACCCGCCGCAACATGGAGTTGGTTGAAATCAAAAGATCGGAATCGTGACCTTAGGCTGCTTCTCCTCCGCTGCGAAGTGTGTGGGCACCAACCTGCCCTACTCCCGCTCGTCGTCGACGCCGTTGTCGTCCCAGCGCCTCGCTGTATCTCTTCTCCTTCGTTACTCCTCTCTTTCTTTCCCCCTCTCCTCAACACACGCTCCCTAACGGCAAGACACCCACTTGGTCTTAATCCCCATACCCGCCCACGTGCCATGGCCTCATCCTCCGCCACGACATCCACCGCCGCCGTCGCCGGCTCCAGCGGTCTCAACGCCGCCATGCTGTCCGAGAATTCCGACGAGAAGAACAGGTCCGTTCGAGCATCCGTCTGACGCGTCGTTTGCTCATCGATGGGCTCCTAGCGTCGTAATCAAGGTCGGCATGGTCGGGGACTCGCAGATTGGCAAGACGAGTCTCATGGTCAAATACGTCGAGGGTAGTTTCGATGAGGACTACATCCAGACGCTGGGTGCGTCTTCCCGCTCAAGTTGAGCACAGCTCCTAATCCACGCTAGGCGTCAACTTTATGGAGAAAACGATTTCCGTCCGGCGGACAACCATAACGTTCTCAATATGGGATCTCGGTGGCCAGCGAGAGTTCGTCAACATGCTGCCCCTCGTTTGCAACGATGCCGTCGCCATACTGTTCATGTTCGACCTCTCGCGGAAATCGACCTTGAACTCGGTGAAGGAATGGTATCGACAAGCCCGAGGTTTCAACAAAGTACGTCGGGATCAGTTTGCTCAGTCAACACAACAAGACCTCATTACGCTCCCTTAGACCGCCATACCCTTCTTAATTGGTACCAAGTTTGACCAATTTGCTACGTTTCCCCGCGACGAGCAAGAGGAAATCACGAAGCAGGTCCGTGCTTGAGCGGCGGGTCAGCGTCTGTGTTCTTATCGTGCTCCCAGGCGAAACGATTCGCACGAGCCATGCACGCGTCTCTCATTTTCTGCTCGACATCGGCGTCCATAAACGTGCAAAAGATATTCAAGATTGTGCTGGCCAAAGCATTCGATCTCAAATGCGTCATCCCCGAAATTGAGGGCGTCGGCGAGCCAGTTTTGATCTACGTCGACGTATAGCATCGGTGGACGACGGTATTCTCGAGATAGAAGATGGTGGGCTTGCAGCCAAGAGTGGGACGGGTGGGAGGATGAAAAAATCTAGGTACTTCGTCGTTGCTATGCTTCGAAATGCCACCTAACCGACCCTTAGATTGTCTGCCTGTGTGGTGGGAATGGCCGCTCTGGCGCGCCGTTGTAACACATACCTGGCCGCAATCCTGCCCGAACGAACGCCAAAATGTTACCATAGAGCACAAGACAGTTGTCTCCTTTGGTCAACGGACTGCCTGGAACCTCGTCTCTTTATGAATATTATCCCTACCGGTCCCCGTTCGTGCCCCATTTTCATCCTCTTCCCACTAATTGGCACACGTCTCCGCTCGCAATATTATACATTGTTGTCGTTATCCGCTGCACATCCACCACCCTCTTCCTTCTCATCTCGCACCTTCTACATCGTGTATTTTATATCTGTCCGCAATATGCCCTTCAAAGTTTGTCGCGCGATGCTGCTCGGCCCACTTATTTGTACCGCTTGATGTGGCCACATCTTGCTCAGCGACCGCATCCATGTCTGCTTACGACGACATCCTAGCCCGTCTCTCTGGCCCGTCTCGATGGTCTTCCAACGACGAAAGGGTAGATCCAGCGCGTCCCAGCGCAAGTTGAGCCTTACCTCTGCAGGGTGTGCTCGAGCCATACACATACATCACCGCGAATCCGGGCAAGGACTTTCGGACGCAGCTCATGGCATCGTTCAACACGTGGATAAACGTCCCCGACGACAAACTGCGGACCATAGCACGCGTCGTCAGCATGCTGCACAATGCTAGTCTCATGTAGGTTGCTGTCGGGCCGAGGAAACACAAACGTAAACGAAGCGGGCTCCAGGATCGACGACATCGAGGACGACTCGCAGCTGCGACGGGGACAGCCAGGTAACGTCCGTCCCCCAGGCCACTGGCAGTCTTCGCCGTTCTATTATTACTTACCGCGCGTTCGAGTGAAGTTACGCACAAGATCTATGGGATCCCGCAAACGATAAACACGGCCAACTACGTGTATTTCCTCGCGTATCAGGAGCTCTCCAAGCTCTCTACGCCGGAGGGAGGGCCATCGCAGACGGAGCTGATTGGGATTATCACCTGTGCGTGTTTCTACTTTGGCTTGAAGTTTAGACACGACTGTTGCTGTAGCGGAACTGCTCTCGCTCCATCGCGGGCAGGGACTCGAGCTACTCTGGCGCGACTCGCTTTCGTGTCCGACAGAAGACCAGTACGTTGACATGGTGAACGACAGTCAGTCTTGCGTTTCTGTCGCGCTCGTTGTGCTTTATGTCCTGAATATCCCGCAGAGACGGGCGGACTCTTGCGAATCGGGATCAAGCTGTTAATGGCTTGCGGGACGACCAACTTGGATGTGTAAGCCCCGTCGTCCTGTCCCGTATAGCGGGCTCAAAGCGCGCAGCGACTACGTCCCGCTCGTCAACCTTATTGGCGTCTACTTTCAAATCCGCGACGATTATATGAACCTGCAAAGCGGAGAGGTCTGAATCGTCGTCCTCGAGCAGCTGCAAAAAGCGCCCACTGACGCGCGTCAGCAGTATACTTCCAACAAAGGCTTCGCAGAAGACCTCTCCGAGGGCAAGTTCTCGTTCCCCGTCGTTCATGGAATCCAGGCGGACAGGTCCAATCGCCAAATTCTAAGTTGATCTTTTTGTTCGTTTGTTTGTTGCGATCCGTTCAACTGGCACAGACACGCTTCAAAAACGACCCAAGACACCGACGCTCAAGATTCACGCGATATCTTACCTCGAAACACGCACAAGGTCGTTCGAGTATACGCGGTCTGTCCTCGCAGAGCTGGAAAAGCAGATGCGCGACGAGCTTGCGCGGTTGGGCGGAAACCCGGGATTGCAAGCAATCATGGACAAGCTCGTGGTGTTGAAGGCGGAGTAGGGTGCACTTGAAACGGCGGACAGTGGGTGGACAGTGACAATAACTTATGGGGCGGAGAGTGTAACCTGGCATAGATCGTGTACAGACAATTCTACTTGTATATCCTCTATCCGACGCGGCCCCAAACGTACACCGGCAGAAATACAACTAATCAGTAATCCTCATCCTCCTCCTTGACCGCCCCGGCGTCAAAACCCCATCTCATATGCGTGGCCAGCCCAGCAAGGTCCCGCTGCGCCTCCGCATCGACACTCGCGCGCGGCCTGAAGCTCTCGCGTCGTGCCCGTGCAGCCTTGGCTGCCAACGTCTTTGCGTTCTGCCCCTGCGTTTGTGCAGCCAACGCAGCGGACCCCGCCACCGATCCCGCACTGGCATACCGCCCGCCATACGATCCGGAGCCTGCGCTCGAGATCGAAATCGACGAGGATATTGACTGCGACAGGCTGCGCATCCCGCCGTAGCCGACCGTTGGGAGCCTCCCGTGCCCGAGCGCCTGATGCTGCGTCTGCGCCTGAATGGGGCGAGGAATACCCTTCCCTGCTGCCATACTCCGGCCTAAAGGACCGGGAATCTTCGACGGGGACGTGTTTCGGTTGCTTTGGCTAGTAACGCCATTGGCGCCTCGATGTGCCCCCAACGGCGCTGGCCGACCGCTTGAAGTAGAATTAGAAGACGTGTAGCTTGGCGTCGTCTCGGTCCTCGCGCGTTTATTCGGCACCGAGCTGCTTGTAGCAGGCATCGTCCGAACGGCTGGCGTAACAGTCCCCGTTCCGGGACGGGGCGCATATGTCGGTGTCGTAGCACGCGCCGGAACGCTCGTCCCGCGGACATACCCTGCCCCAGCGCCTGGGGACGGCTTACGCTTGCCAGCACCAACGGGTTGGGGTCCAACGTTCTCTTGGTCACCTCCGCTAACGGTCTGCAGGAGAAGCTGCAGGATGCTGTTCCCGTGAACGAGGAAGGGTCGACCAGTTTCATGCTCCCAGGCAGGAATGCTTGCGAGTAAATCTTGTTCAAGCTAGAATAGTCGGTTGGTTTGTGGCTGAAAACAAATGGCAAAACATACCCTGGGCTTTTCCTTCGAAACGCGTTTCCGCATCTTCTCCTCGCGCAACAACCGACCAGGATCCCGCGGACCCCGTCCAAGTAGTCGACTCTGGTCAGACGCGGCTGCTGCGAGTTCCTTCTCTTCCTCGCAGATATCGAAATATCGTTTGATGCTCGCAAGGAGGGGCGCCTTGACGCGTTTCTCATCCCTGAGGCGCTTGATTTCCTCTTCATGGACGGTCAAAAGATCTTCGTTATGCTCGTCTGCTCAGACAAATGAGTTGAATCCAACCAAATGAAGTCGCGACGAACCGTCAAAGAATGGCATCCAATCCCTCCGCTCCTCCTCTCCAACCATAAGATCGTCCCACAACTTCTCGATCTCGTCTCGCGCACTCTGCACAAACGTGCCCATCCTCTCCCTCTTGAGCTCTAGCATCCGCTCCAGTTCCTCCTCGTACTCCGCAACGGTTTGGTCGGTTAAACCGCGTTGTTGCTCTACAAACGCGTCCATATCCGCTTCCGCCACGCCCAATCTCCGCCAGAGACCCTCTAGTTGGTCATACATGGCCTGGATATGGCTCTCGCGCCGGCGCTTCGTCTCCTCCAGCGTTTCGCGGAGGTCGACCGCCCATGCAATGAGCTCGTTCGTCGGCTCGACTTCGAGACGCGGCGGGGTATCATCAGGCAAGGACGCGGCCTGCTCCATAAAGTTAATGAGGATGCGGAAACGCGCTGAGTCGGAAGGTGTTGGTGCTTGGAAGGGATCGCTGGTACTGGAGCCCGCGCTGCTCCGCGAGGTACTCGGCGCGCTGTCGTCGTCTTCCGGGACGGGAGGAGCCATCCCAAGCTCGGTGTACAGCCAGTCGATCTGCACCATTGTTTCCGTCAGGTGGACAAGTCTCTTCGCGACCTCGGCCTTGCCGCGAATGAGCTCCTTCTCGAGTTTGGAGAACCGTTCCGGAGAGACGTCGCGGATTTCGCCGTCTTCCATGAGGTCGGCATAGAATTCGGGACCGAGTGTGCGGGCCAGGACGCCGAGGCGGTTGCATAGTGTTTGTAGTTGTTCGAGTTTGGTGTGGTAGAGCTGGTTGACGGTGAGCTTTTGCCACCTTCAGAGTAGGCACTCACCTGTCTGAGCTTCTCTTGGTAGTCCGATATCAGGTCGAACCGCAGGGGTAGGACTTTCTCCTTGCGCAGCTCTCCGAGTGGGGAATTGACTGCCTTTACGTTTCCGCCGAGGCAGCGAGTGTAGCTGAGGCACTGTTCCTCTACGACTGTGCACTTCTCCATCCATGCATCGACCTCTGCGCTCCGCTCTGCGATGTGCTTCTCCACGCAGCGTACGAGCTGGTCTTGGATGGCGATGAGATCGTCCTCGAGGGCGGTTGCTGGTTTGCCGAGTTGGACGTAGAGGGTGGGTAGGATCGCGGTGTTAGTCTTTAAGGTGGAGTGTAGAGAGTCGAGTAGGGAGGTGAGCGACCCGGAGGCCATCGTCGCGGCCATGAGAGTCGTGTCGAGGATGTCAACCAAACATGTGATGGCGATACGCCCACGCGTTCATCAACGCGAGCTCATTGTCCTCAGTGGAGACGCCTGCAGCGGCTACAACTGTTGACAAACAGTGGGCCAGTGATAATACGAATATACAACATATCTATCTCGTGCTATTACAGAAACTACGGTCTGGCTCTTTTGTTCTGCGGCTGCTCAGCTTCTAGAGATGCTTTGCGCTTTTCCCCTCGCTCCAATATTTTGCTTATCTCCTGTTGGTCATGTATGTATTCGATAGGGTCGCCACCGTGGATCCGGACATTCGAAGGGGCACCGTGGTTGAAGAGGTCGGCATTCACATCCAGAGGAAATGTACGCCGTCCAGCGCGACCGGCCCAGTCCCAGTCAATAACTTGGAACTGCTCGTCGGACGTGACAATGATATTGGCATCCCGTAGGTCACCGTGAGCTAGCCCATGGGCCTGAAGCTGACGGAGCAACTCTTGCAAGTTGTTGCGGTGTGTTTCGCCGAGCTCCTTAGCCGCCGAGTTTTGGGGCACGTAGTCCATGATAACCATGACATATCCGCCGGGTAGTTGTTCGACGCGGCGCAGCGCCGGAGCGAAACCGAGCCCCGCCATTGTCCTGTGCGCCTCCTCGCCGTATCTGTCGGTCAAGAATTTGACCACGAACATCCTCTCGCCATCCTTTTCCTGTGCCACCAAGACTCTCCAGTCTCGCTCTGGGTTGACGTAGTGCGTCGGCTCGAGGACGATTTGTGTATCATCGATCGAGATGTTGAGGAGCTGCTCTGCTATGAGGATACGTGGGGGGAGCGCGGGGATGTCTAAGCTGCGAGCGACGACGCGTTTGAAAAGGTCTCGGATTTCGTGCATGACGCGACGAGCCACGAGGAGAATGACAGCAATACGGAGCTTGTGGAGGACGTTGTAGCTAGACCCCGAGCCAGGAGGCAAGAGGTCCAAGAGCAGCTCGACCGACTGGTGCCACTGCTGTAAACTATGGTCGCCAACAACGAAGCCAAACGTGATGACATGCCGCCGTATGCTGGTGTATACGTTAGGCAGAATGTCCGGGAGGACTGCTTTCTGTTATACTTCTCAGTAGACGCGGCAATATCAGGAGATACTGACATTGCGGATTTCATTTGTGCGCGCTTTCAGGCTCGATTGAAAGGCTTGGACAATGGGGTTCTGGTCACTAAGGCACTCGTCCTCGTCTTCGCCGACGCCCACCCTGCAAGCTGTGAGCGACTGCTGAGAGCTGCAGTGAATCACAAACAAAATATCGTCGAGTCTCTTGGTAGTGTAGGCGTAGTCGCATGTATACCCAAAGATAGCGTCGATCCTGAGGCGCAGAGTACTGGCCATCGGGTCATCTTTCGCAAAGTCCTCGCTGGCGCTGCGTACGAGTTCTGCAGCTTGATGTCGTATCTGAGTTCGGCGTCGTGTATCCCGCTGGAAAGAGTACCGTAAGTACGTAGCACGACTTGTTAGACGTGCAGACCTCCAACTCAGCCAACATACGTTCGAGCGCGTCCGGTTCGGTGGCGCCTTGAGCTTTAAGCCAATCGCGCTTCGCCTCAAGCAAAGGGTACCACATCAGAAAGGGCGGTAGCGTGTTCTGGCTATAAGGGGAGGGGCGTTCATGTCCGTCGTAGACGCCGAAGGCGGTCTGCTGCTGGTTCTTGTACTCGACGACATTGGCGGCGATTACGCTGGGGGACTGGAGTTTTCCGGCAGCACGTATAATGTCGTTTATCGTGCGCGTGCGCGGGACAACACAAAGTACGATGGAAGATTTGGGTGGCTTGACGATCTCTTCGAAGCGAGTGCAGACGTCGACCAACTTCATGGTTGTCCGAACGAACTGCTCGAAGTCGCCTGGAGGGATTTGGCTCAGACTCAGAGACGGAGCCCAATAGACATCCCACTGCTCCTCTGGGTACTCTTCCACAGCCTTCAGCAGCAGGTCCTCTCGACAGAGATCGCGTTTGATGACTCGTTCATCGGGCTTTGAGTAGACGATGACGCAGATGGAGCCGGAAGCGGGTTGCATTTGTGCCGAAGGGAGTTGAGCGTACGGCGGTGGCAACGATTATGGTCACAAGGCCATCACCGCAACCCATTGTCCTCGATTTGCGGACGAAATAATGGACCGAAATTCTTGGATTTTACCAGGCAGACGGTATATACATATTCCTCCCTCATTTCATGCAAGAAGCAGGTCCAATAATCCTCGTATCCCATGAAAAGTCGCATCGCGTCGAACAGAACCGCATCGAACACTTCTGCGCCCCAAGCCGTTTTGAATCTACTCTGGGGCACGGAGGAGCGGAATGCCAGGTCAAAGGTACAAACTCGCTGCAAAAACGACGCTATTCGGTCGCTCCAGCATCTCCGAGCTCTTCTCAAACTTCTCCTTGAGCTCGTTGTTCCCGATGACCTTGGCCGCCTGCGCCATCTGGCGCAACAGCTCACCCAGTCGGCGAAAAACACGAATAACACTGCCCTCAAACTGGTCCGTCAG
This sequence comes from Mycena kentingensis (nom. inval.), assembly GCA_014461125.1. Lineage (NCBI taxonomy): Eukaryota > Fungi > Basidiomycota > Agaricomycetes > Agaricales > Mycenaceae > Mycena > Mycena kentingensis (nom. inval.). The sequence continues at coordinate 1,152,215 of JACAZG010000005.1, read as the reverse complement.
CTGTAAAGATAGTCAAAAAAAACTGGCGCGAAGTGCAAGAGCAACGATCGAACCTTGCAAGTATCCGAGAACGACGCGCCGCGACACCATTGCACAACCGCATCCATGAGCTCGACGCGGAATGACGCTACGTATTCTGTCTCGTCGATTTCGATTTTGGACTCTTTCGACACTTTGGCGATGCGCTTCGCAATCTCCTGCATCGAGCGCAACGGTGCCGCAAGTTCCTCTTTGAGCTTCGTGACTTGTTCGCTCTAGGCCGACTATTAGCACCACTTACGGGGAAGAAATAGTGGCTTGCCTTTTCAGAAAAGACGAAACAACTCAATAACGCTGCACACTGTTCCGGCTCCAACGTATTGAACGCGCCGTTGAAGATCATCTCGGTAAGGAGCAGCTCATCGCCCGAGCTAATCTCGCAAGCGACACGGCCCTTCATGTCAACAATATCCGACGAGTCGGTAAAACCGAGCCGGCGAAGGACACGTTTCCGCGCCTTGAGCTCCTCCATCTGCAGGACGTCCCGCGTCGACTGGATGCGCCGCTTGAGCGCCCGAATGCGATCTTTCATCGCTTCGCGCTCCGCATACTTTTCAAAGAGGTCTGGAAGGCGTGGGTCTGTGTGCATCGGACTTTGTGCCATTTTCTTCTCCATGAGCGCGATTTTCTAATACGAAGATGTCAGTGTGGTCCTGCCTATACCAGCGAGTCGATATACCTGTATCAGCGCGGTGAACTTTTCGTCCTTGATGCCCATGCTTTCCACTGGATCAAGCAGCGCAATACCCTTGGGGAATCGTCTCTGGATCTCCAATATGCTCTTCCAGACCGTGTCCCTAGCCGGCTCGGCGCGCAGGTCTTTTGGGAGGAAGATCCGCAGGGTCGAGATTGCTTCGATTGTGGAGAGGAGGATGGGGATGATGATAGGTACGCCCTTTTGTCCCGGCGGACACGGTTGGACGCTGGTCGGAGTTGGCGTGGGGGCGCTTTGGTTTTGCTTCTCTTTCGGCGGTGTACTGCCTACTGCGCAGTTGAGGAGGACGTCGACGATGTACTGTTCGTGTTGCGGAATGTCCTCTGGTACAGGCCGATTCTGTTGAAGGGTTAGGGTATCCTCACACGTAGCCGTTGTCGCAGCGGACCTTGGTAGGAGCTCGCTTGGTGAAGTTGATGACAACTCCCCAGCCAAAGTCCAGCTTTTGGTATTTGACTTTGATGAGTCGCCCTGCTTGGATGAACGGGAGTGAATAAGTGGGATGCGTGATGACCTCGCGGAAGTCGGCATTCATTTGCTCGAGTTGCGTGCGGTACTGATAGTACTCCTCCACCAGATTCTCGTCAGGGATTACGACCGCAGACTTGATCTCTTCTTCCTTCTGAAGCTCTATTGAACCAAACTTTAGCGACAGGCTTTTTTTGCGATAAAAGAAAACAGACCCTCCTCCAATTTTGGGATCCCGGTACTGCTCTGAAACTGGAAGAAACACTTCTCGAGCATAAACTCTGGACTGATCCCCTCGACCTTCATCAGGTTCAAAACCATGTTGTAGCCCAGATGGAATGCCGAGTCGAGTCGGTCCGCCTCGCCTTTGACCATATTTATCGCCGCCGCAGGCTCTAGTTTCTCGTCACACATCATGATAACGACCCCACGTTCATCTAGACCACGTCGACCCGCACGTCCCGACATCTGGATGTACTCTCCCGACGTCAGGTTGCGGAATTCGCGTCCATCGAATTTGCGTGTTGTGGTGAAGACGACGGTTTTAGCGGGCATGTTGAGACCGATGGAGAAGGTCTCGGTCGCAAAAAGGACCTTGATGAGGCCCTCCTGGAAGAGGATCTCGATGACCTCTTTGAGGATGGGGAGCAGGCCGCCGTGATGGATGCCGATTCCGCGTTTGAGAAGCGGGAGGAGATTGGATATTTGTGGAAGTTCGCGGTCGGCGGGAGCTAGATTCTCGATGGCGCTAGTGAAGATATTGGTGACCAGATCCTGCTCGTCCGAACTGTTGAACTCAAACTTGGACAGCGTCAAAGCAAGTGCCTCGCATTCACGCTTTGCAAACGCAAACACGATGACCGGGTTGTAGTTTTTGAGCATGATCATCTTGATTAGACGAGAGATATCGGAGGGACCTAGATGTACTTAGTCCCGTTGTTCGCGGCAAAGAGAATACACACCTTTGTTACCGCCCTTCTTTGTCTTGCCCTTTTTGCCCTTTCCGCCCCTCGAGTCCGCAGGATCTTCGCCCATGCCCTCCTGTAGCTTCGCCATGGCCTTGTTAAAGTTGTCCTCGCGGAACTCGCCCTTCTCGTTTACCACTAGGTAGATGCCCTCGCCTCCGCAGGGGAACATATAATTCTGCAGCGGTGTCGGACGAAAGTCGGTATAGACGACATGGCACGGCTGTTCATGCGACTTTGATATCCATTCCGCGAACTGCATCGCGTTGGGGATCGTAGCGGAGAGGAAGACATAGTGAACTGTGTGCGGAAGAAGGATGATAGTCTCTTCCCAGACGACGCCGCGTTCCTTGTCGCGCATATAATGGATCTCGTCGAATATGACCCACGCGACTTCGCGCATAATCTCGGAGCCGCGATAGAGCATTGACCGCAGAATCTGTAAAACGTTGGGAAGAGTTGTTCGCTTCGGGACTGGTTGCGAACCTCGGTGGTCATCACCAGACACGACGCCGACGGGTTAATGGTTACATCTCCAGTCATGAGCCCGACGTCGCCGAACTCTGCAAGCATGTCGCGATATTTTTGATTGCTGAGCGCCTGCAAAGAGTCAGACGCGTCAAGAAACGGCGTTCAGCTGCACCTTTATGGGACTCGTGTATATAACACGCTGCTTATTATTCAGACACTGAGCTATTGCGTATTCTGCGACCACTGTCTTTCCGGCACTGGTATGCGCTGACACGAGCACACTTTCGTTTCGCTGGATAGCGTAGATCGAGACGCGTTGGAAAGGATCGAGCTCAAACTTGTACTCGCGGTCGGGTTTGGCAGGAGGAACGTGTTTAGAGATTGGGATGTAGTTGTAGCCACTAGGCACAGCGACTTGGTGACGAACCTAATCCGCCATGAGCTGCATAAAATTTGGGACAGCTGAGCGCGCACTTGGTGGCGAAGCTCTAATCTTGAACCGCTCTCTACGGTAGATCCAGTAAGTCCAGCGCTGGCGGCAACTTCTCGCTTCGCTTCGGTCTCAAAGTCGTCGAGCACGACGGGGTCGGGGACTTGAACTCGGGCGCGTTTTGGTGAAGACGGACCAGCCTCAGGTTGGTCATTTTGTGGTGGTAGGGGAGGTGGTGGGGGTGCTTTTCGTTTCCTGGGCTGTTTTGCAGAGGGCTGGACATCGACTGGCTCGTCCTGGGCAGCGTCGGCGTCGAGAAACGAGAACAGGTTGTCCATTTAGACCAAGCACAAAAAGGGAAATGTCACACAGACGTCACTTGGCTGCTCCCGTCCAGCACAACCCACAGCAACCTAGAGCCCACCCCTACCCTCCAGCAACCACACACAATGTCCCGGGCTATGAACGACGAGGAGGTGCTCAATGAAATGAACAAGATGGTGTGTTGCGTCTCCTGTCCCGCGACACCTTGCTCACCAAGTCCTAGGTGGCGTTCATCAAGCAGGAGGCCATGGAGAAGGCGCGGGAGATCCGGGTCAAGGCCGACGAGGAGTTTGCTATCGAGAAGGCCAGCACACTAACAAGATCGTAGGGGCACCGATGTGCTAACTTGCCAATAGGCCAAGCTCGTCAAGCAGGAACAGCAAGCAATCGACGCGCAGTTCGAGAAGAAACGCAAGGGCGCAGAGGTTGCACAGAAGATGTAGGCCTCCTCCTCGTTGCCAGCAAGGCGCACCGCTCATCCTATTCAGCGCACAATCCACGCTCACCAACAAGTCTCGCTTGAAGCTGCTCCATCGCCGAGAGGAACATCTCCAGGACCTCTTCTCCAACACCCGCAACCTTGCCACGGAACTCGCCAAGGACGACTCCCGATATGTACAGTTCCTCGAAGGCGTCATCGTACAGGGCTTCTTGCAAGTCTACGAGTCCAGCGTTACCATCCATTGCCGCAGTCGTGATGTGGAGCTGGCGCAGCAAGCTGCATCCGGTGCTGCAGCCACGTTCAAGGAGCTCAGCGGGAACGATATCAAGTTCGAGGTGGCGGGAACCCTCAGTGACGACAGGTGTGTCTCATTCCCTAGCAAAGCATCGTATCTAACATGGTTCAGTGCCGGCGGAGTGAAGCTTGTGAGCGGATCGAAGCGTATTACTCTGGACAACACTCTCGATGAACGTTTACGTCTGTTGGAGGATCGGGTGCGTGCATTGCTGTCGTTGCCGAGCTGTCCTAATCTATACTACAGATGCTCCCGGAAATTCGCGTGGAGCTGTTTGGGCAGAACCCAAACCGCAAGTTCTTCAACTAGAGCATGGACAGTATTTATACCGAGCATTAATTAGAGTACGCGACGTGTAAGCGCAGTTCTCGAGGCAATGCGTGATCTTGAAGCCATCTTGGACCACGACCGCGATGTTGTCTCCGCAATGGCAGTCTGCGAGCCCCATTGAAGTCCTCGTCTCAAGGGCTTGCGAGACCTCGCTGCCGGAACCGAGGTATAACACTGCGCTCCCGACCAGTATAAAACTCACAAAGTTTAGCCACGTCCTCCACCTTGAAGTCGCGGAATACATTAACCAAAAGAAGGGAAATAATCCCCGGGATGCAGCCATGCTCATAGCGCGGTTGGCGTGCAACCGCAACCCCCATGTCGCCCTCCTCGCTCTTGCCCTCCTCGACACCCTCGTCCACGCATGCGGCTATCCTTTCCACCTCCAAATCAGCACCAAAGAGTTCCTCAACGAACTCGTTCGCAGATTCCCCGACCGCCCGCCTCCCTTCCCCGGTCCAGTCATGTCGCGCATCCTCGAGACGATCCAGAGCTGGAAGGACACCATCTGCGTCGAATCCCGTTGGCGCGAGGACCTCACCAACATCCTCGACATGCACCGACTGTTGATGCATAAGGGCTATCGGTTCCGCCATGTCCCCCGCGCAGCGCCCTCGGCGTCGTCCAACGCCAACAGCGTCGCGGCCAACCTCAAGAGTGCTGCGGAGCTTGAGGCGGAGGATCGGGAGGCGCAGAGCGCAAAGCTGCAAGAGCTTATCCGACGCGGCACACCTAAAGATTTGCTCGTTGCGCAGGAGTTGATGAAGTCCTTGGCGGGTGCGGAGCCTTCAAAGCAACCGGATTATCGCGGCCAGGCGTTGTCAGAGCTAGAGCGATTAGAGAGTAAGGTGGTACTGCTCGGGGAAATGCTGGACAATGCGAATATGGAGGGCGGTGAGCGCACTGTCCCTGGGGACGTGTATGAGGTGCGTGGCGCTGGCTGTTGCGCGTTCTACAACTCATATCGCGTCTAGCAAGTGGCCAATATCCTTACCGCCGCACGGCCCAAGATTCAAAAGTGGATATCAGACGCCGAGCAAGGAGAAGACGACTCGGAGTCGCTCGGTGAGCCCATATATTCCGCCAGAAAACGTATCTCATTGCGAGATAGATACGCTACTTCAGCTCAACGACCAAATGAACACTGTCCTCGGCCGATACGACGCGTTCAAACGTGGCGATTACGCAGCAGCAGCGAACCCCGTCCCTTCGCAGTTTGCTGCTCAAGCTGCGGCCGCTGCAGCTCCATCACTCATCGACTTTGACGAGCCCTCGCCCGCCGCAACGTCGAACGCGACCGATGACCTCGATGGACTGTTCGGGCTCGGCGCGTCATCAACATCTACTTCCTCGCCTCCGCCCATAAACCCCTCGACGCGTCCGATGCCGACGAACGCGCAAATCGGTGGCGCGATCATGCTGCCGGGCACGCCCATACCGTCTGGAGCGAATGTATCCCCGCCGCAGCAGGCGCCGGTTCCTGGATACTTTGGCCAACAATCCCAACCGCCAATGTACGCGAACGGGTCGTCGATGTCGATGAATGGGAACGGATTTGGTGGTATGCAGCCGCAACAGCAGGCTCGTGTACAACAAGCGGCGTCGCCATCCCCTGCAGCTGCGCCCACAACGCAAGGGAAGGATCCGTTCGCAGATCTAGCAGGACTGTTTTAACCAGGTTGTATTCGTTCTCTTTATTGAATGTGATTGTTTGTTGGAAGGAATAGCATACATGGTTTGAGCTCGAGGCACGAGCCATTGCAACTCGATCCATGGATGCAGGCAGAATCTGCTAGTGAGCAGATCAGGGGTCTGGAGATGGAGTAGCTCGAGGCACCATCCTGCGCCAACGCCGGATGCCGGGATCGTTGCGTGCCCCGAGGATACATAACTTCTCCCAGTTCGACAACGGTCGGTCGACCAATTCCTCCTGGCCGTCCTGTTCCCCGTGTCCGTTCTCCTCCGCACTTCCATCCTTATCCTTGTCGCCATCCTGCTCCAGTGCATATCTCTTGTACTTCACCTCAATCTCGCCCTCCTCAACTTGCTCTGGTGTCAACGGTGTGAGGTCGATAGTGACGGTTGGGAAGTTTTCCTTGACGCCGAAGGTGTTGAGAAGGTTGATCACATATACCTCGTCCAACAGATACAATGCCGCAGCGTTATCCCCCTGCACATATCGACCTCGCGCGTTGTTGGGTGCCTCCAGGTCGACGGGCTCAGGTAGGGGGGAAACGAAGTGATGGCAGATGAACATGTGGGATGGTTCTGGAGAGAGCGGGCGGTGGTGGGCAGGAAGATCGAAATGAGCGGGTTGGAGGATGAGTCCGTCGGGTAATACCTATGTTAGAACGCTTAACAAGCGTAGGAATGAGCGGCAAGTCAACAAACCGGCAAAAATCCAAGTTGGCCGTAAACCCACGCAATATGCAGGTTACTCGAGAGCAACAAGGCGTTGCGGATGGAGTCAATGTTATGTACCCTCTGGTCGACTGGTATCCCCCGGTGATCGTTGAGGCCACGGAGGTACTGTGTTTGTGTTTATCAGGACAAACACCAAATTTGGATCACACAGGTACGCACCATGGACGACTTTGCCTGAGGAATGATATGGCATGCGATGTACACTGTCCGAGTCGTCGGGGCAATATGAACAACGTTGTTAAATACGCCCGCCAAGTCTCGACGAATAATTTCGTCGCGCAGGCCCGGTTCGCGGTCATTAATATTGCTCGAGGACGACGACGCAATCGAGGTAGGCACACGCTCCTCGAAGGCCGAACCGTCAGGGAAACGGAGCGCATCTAATTAGGGTAGCTGTAAGCCAGGCCACTGTTTCGCAACAACAGGTACTAACGGTGGCTAGTGCAGACAAAGTAGTAGTCGTAGATGACGTCTGGGGAGTCGATATCGAGATGGTCTCCATTAGGTTCCGTCATGAGGGCACCGTCGCACCCCGGAGCCCAAATTCGAGTAGCGACGTAGAGAAACCAGCGGTGAGGGAATCGGCAGAATGAGCGAGCTTTAGCATGGTCGATTTCGATGATAGGTTTCCACCTTCCGTCGAGGAGGAGTAAAAGTCTCGCCTGGGGAACAGGATCTTGCGGCGAAAAAACAGCAAGTTGGGACATGGTGGCGGAGGCAGAGTTTGATTAGATGATCAACGTGCGAATTCGAACTGCGCCCACAGGCGAGTGCATAGGACAATTTTGAACAAGCGGCGTCACCTTCCCCTGGCGCCCACAACGCAAGGGAATGACTCGCTCGTAGATCTAGTGGGACTATTTTGGCCAGCTCTTATCTTGTGCTTGTTTGTTGAACACTAGTAAGAGTGCTAACAATCAAGACGCCAAATGAAGACGATGGGGTTATGTGACTTCAATCCGAGGACCGGACTTGTTGGGGCCGCGTGCTGCAAGTGGACATACAAGATGTACATCATGGACACAGTGAATATGGAATCGGTGGGCCCGCAGGTCACCTGCGGACCAGACCTGCTCGCAGCAATACGCGATACTATGTTGCATGCTGTTGACACTACACACCGCTGTACGACGGCGCAAAGGACAATGAACTGGCCATGCTCCCACGCTGATAATCTAATCGAACTCTGCTTCTGCCACCATGTCCCAATTGCAACCAGCTGTTGCTCTTACGCCGCAAGCTCGTCCGCTTCAGGCAAGACTGTTCTTCTTCCTCGACGGAAGATGGAAACCGATCATCCAAATCGACCATGCTAAAGCCCGCTCATTCTGCCGATTCCCTCGACGCTGGTTTCTCTATGTCGCCACGCGAATTTGGGCGCCTGGATGCGATGGGGTTCTCATGGCTAACCCCGGTGGAGATCATCTCGACATCGACTCCCCGAATGTTGTACATGACTACTACTTTGTCTGCACAACTTCTCGTCAGTGCTGTGTCTGAGTCGCGACGCAGTGGTTAATGGTTCTTGACTTTAGATGCGCTCCGGTTCCCCGATGTCTCGGCGTTCAAGGAGCGCACTCCTACCTCGACTCCATCGCTATCTTTGTCGTTTTCAAGCAACAGCCGCGAATTGAGCTTGCGCAACGATGTCATTCGTCGAGACTCGATTGGTATCTTCGACAACGTCGTCCTACCTGCGGACTTGTCTGCCTATGCTGCATGCCACATTATCCCTCATACCAAGACGTCTATGGTATGCATGCGGTCCTCAAACTTATCGTTTCATCTCAAAATTTGCTGTACCTCCACGGTCTCAACAACCACAGAGGTATACCAGCCGCCTGCAGGGTCCAGGAGATCGACTCGGTCAACAATGCATTATTTTTGTCGAACAATATGCGTACTGTGTGGTCTGGAGGTCGAATCGGGTTTTTGCCGGTTTGTCGACTTTCCATTCGTAGTAAGGCCTGCTAATCCTGTACCCCTAGGTCCCTAATGCCATTCTACAACCCATGCACTTCGACCTCCCCACAACCTACCATCCTCCACTCTCCCCAGAACCATCGCATATGCTCATTTGCCATCACCTTGTCTCCCCAATAGCCAGACCCGTCATCATGGAAGCGCCCAACAATGCTCCCGGTCGATATGTACAGGGCGACGATGCTGCGGCATTGTATCTGCTCGAAGAGGCCTATGTGATCAACGTCCTAAATGCTTTTGGTTTTGAAGCAAACTATCCAACCGCGAACATCGACTTGGTACCGTTGGCGCCGGAGCGGGTTGAGGCGGATGAGATCGAGGCGCAGCTCAAGAACTATTCACCGGAGCAGGATGACGCTGGTGAGGAGGAATCGGACAACCGACAGTTGTCAAATTGGGAGAAACTGTGCATTCTCGGTGCACGGACAGATCCCAGCATACGGCAGTGGCGCAGGACGGTGCCGACGATATCGTCGCTAAAATGACAACCTACATATGTCGCAAATTCCCCATAATAGGGGAGTTCAAAGTTGGGCGCAGCGGCGCAGCTGGCGCAGCAGCGATGGCGCAGAAATTATTTCTCGGATGTGTTTGACAGCTTTTGGCGGCTGGGAGCTGCTGCTGCGCCATCACTTCTGCGCCGCCTGCGCCAGCTGCGCCAACTTTGAACTCCCCTAATCATACATCTGCGCAAGAAACTCGGCGTTCTGCCGTCGAGAACTCAACTGGACGACACCGGGTTCTCCCAAAAAATTAATCCCATTCTGGACATTCTAATTATCGTCGCCGAACTTATTGGATCTAGTAGCAAGTCGTTATCAGGCCTGGTAGCCGTGAGACTGGTTCGCCTGGGTGAACGGGTACGCGTTCGGTTCGTGGGGAGCGGGCGGCGCTGAAGGAATATCAGATGAATGAGCGCTATGCGTATGTCCGATATACCGTAGAAGGACGGGATCGCAGCAGTTGGCTGGACGATGTTTGCCTCCTCCTCGTCCTTGAGTTGCTTAACGTAGCTGTTGATAACGAGGCAGGCCCCTGGCGCATCCGTTCAGATTAAATGCCGCGAGAAGATAGAAGGACGCGTACAAAGCTCGACGAGCCAGCTGAGCGAGTACGCAACGACGACGATGATCTTCAAGAGACGCAGGCCGTTGCGGCAACGCGCCGCCGCGTCCACTTCGTCCGAGTTGATAATGCAGTTGGACATCAGGGCCGTCTCGTCGCGTTTGTAAAGCGTGTAGATCGTGTAGATTCCGGACGCGACGGAGAAGCCGAGATGAATCGCCAGTGCGGTGCCAAACATCGCGACGAGGGCCCTCTGCTTGGCGATACAGCCAATGAGGCTAGAGCTGCATGAGCAGAAAGCGCGTTAAACACGAAACGGAACGCACCCGAAACCACCGACGAGCGTAAGAAGCGTGAATATCGCGGCCTGGATGTACGTCGGAGCTTTGTCCGAGACTGGGTCATCTTCTAGACATGGAGAGCTAAGTCAATGCCGCAAAGAACCACGGAGTACGCACGTAGTTTCTTGACCTCTAGCCACGACACGACCGCCACCAAACCTCCGAGCAGCGTTATGAGCGTGCTCAAAACCTATGGAGCGTTTACAACCCAATCTACACGCGGGAGCAAATAGGACACACGAATACCCCAAGCCTCACAGGGAGGCAGCAGCAGAACTTGCGAGAACGAACGTAGCCCATCGCGTAAACGTTGGTTTGGATAAAAGAATTCCGTCAAGGAGCCTTGAAGAACTTTGCTGGAGAACACAAAAGCAAAGGAATCGGCGGGAAAGAGAATAAGAAGTGCGGGGAGAAGAAAACGGTGGGCACTGCCTGGACGAGGACATCGAATCTTGGCTTGGGCTTATATCTGCGGGGGCTGTAACACATATGCTGATCCCAGATCTCGGAACACCCTGGCGACGAGATCTTGCGCGTCAAACCTTGCCTAGCCAACTGCAGCGCTCCTGAATGTGTACCTCTCATGGCAAGAATGGGATATTGAGGGTCGAGACAAGGTAGCCCAACAAATATTGATCACTCGCCTACGCCTCAAACTGAGCGACACTCAGTACCATCTAACGAAATGCAGCAAAGAAACCTACCTGTACAAATAGCGACTGTGGGAAGGGCACCACCTCCGAGCGCGAGTTTACATACAGGTGTTGCTCATCGCCGTTCACCAACTCGACGAACCTGCGCGAAAGTGAGTCGACACGATCGGAGGCAGGACGGATAGCAGACCTGTTCAGCTTCCCGGACGTTCCTGGTGCGCGTTTAAGACCTGACAAGGTCAGAATTTCGCCGAGGGTCTGTGCTGCCGTCTGAAACCCTAGTTAGACGGACCGAGCTCATCAGCCGGTGCTCACATTTTCGAACAATGCGGTCTCGAGTATTCTGGGACAGATCTCAAAAATATGCGGACATTTTATGGGCACTTCACGTACCCAGAAGGACCACCCTGACCAAGAGCAACACGCATAAATCCGCCTATCTCTTTGTTCGCCCCAGACGTGTTTAACTTAGCTAGGTCCACGATACGTTTACTATCCTTCTCGCGGCCGGCATCGAGGTAAAAGTCGACGATATGCGCGACGGCATGTGACCATTGTGCGGCCATAGGCACCACCTCTGCAAAGAGGGAGACAGCGATGACCTCGGCGTCGCGATTGGCCGAGCGTATCTTGTTGAGGAACCCGACACGGAGAAAGCGGTCGCGGTCGAGCAGCCACGAGCCGAGATGACTCTTTACTACCTGGATGAACTCGGCGCTAATGTGAGAGGCGCTGTTGCGAAGCTTCCAGTCATATTCGGGCTCGGCGTTGAGTAAGACGTATCTGGGTTTGTTCTAGCGTCGGGCGCCAAGAGTAATGAGAGCAGCATACCTGCACACGTCGGCGAAGGCTGTGTAACGCGCCTGTTCGCTGCTCGCGGTGTTTCCCTCCGTCAATGGAAGACCAGCCTAGGCCTGTTGATCAGGTGATCGTCATCAAATACGCCCACAAACAGACTAACGAGCTCCTCGCAAATCCAGTGAACTGGCAGCATGTTGATAACATCCTGAACTATATCGACGTATTGAGGCGTTCTTGAGTTCGTTATACAGTGTCGTTTGATCAACTCCGACGTCTTGGTTCTAAAGTAGTCGGAGAACTTGGATGCGTTTTGGGACAGCGCGTCTTGAATGAGACTGGTGTCGATACTTTCGTGGCCGGTGATGGCGTATAGCCGCTCCTTGTGTGAGCTTGGAAAGGCGGTACCATTCTCCATTATCGCGCAAACACCAGCTGCAGACTCGACCGAATCGGCGCCCGATTGGATAATCGGTCGATCCCAAATATACTCCTTCTCTAGCTCGGGTGCGTTTGCTCGCAGATTGTTGCGCATGAATTCGGGTTCAAGGAAGGGGGAAGTGCGCGTACGCGGAACGAGGACGGTAGTACGCAGGAAGTGTCCGATACAGCAACTTGGTGAGCATGCCGCCATACGAGCCATCTCGAGGGTTGCGCTGACAGTCCTGGTAGCCCCAAGCCGTAAGGTTGAAGGCTATGCAGAGTCAACGACGCGGAGTCTCAACCTCGGAACGAACATACGTGTAAGCTCGGTGGTGAGGAAACGATCTCCTCGCGTCAAGCAGACCGCATCAGCCAAAATAGCGCGGCTGATTGTGTGGCCAGGACAGAGCCCCGCTCCGGCAATGGGCGGCTTGGCTTCCTCGGCTTGAAGTCCGACATATAGCTCCAGGTTCTCGATGTCTTTGTACAGCGCCGCAGCGGCAGCCTGAGGCCGGACATCAAAACAGCGTCGCAAATCAAGACGCTCCCACTTACGCTAACCGATTTATCGGGGTTCCACTCGGAAAAGCTCTCGAAAGCTGCAGAGGATGAGGAAACGCATCGCGAACCATGTTGCCTACGTTTGAGACCCAGGAAGCGACGGAAGTCGTTCATCTATCATCGATATATTAGAAATGCAGATTGAGTGGACTGTGTTGAGACTGACTGAGCAGGTACCCCAGCGCCGTGCTTGTTCAATTCCCAGTTTTTCAATGAGACGGAGAACCTCAGGCGTACCGCGGGCTTTGTACGCGCCAGCCCGAGAAACCGTCGCGTCCTGCAGGATCTTTGCGAGATCGGCGTCGCAGAACCGGCCATCGGGGCCACGTTCAAGTCTATTTGCGATTTAAAAGGATAGGTCTCCCAAGTAGAGACGCTCTGACTTGTTGAACGTCCACTGGCGCGGGTCCTCGTTGAGAGTTGCTTTCATCTTCCGAGCGGCCTTGGCAAAGTCCTCGACGTTGATCTAGAGAACGAGTCTGCCTCGCTTGATTCAATTCGGAAGACACACACATTCTCGACATCCTCCCGCTCGAAGATTTCTCTGAACGTGTCTCTTGTCCACTTTTCATCCCCCTCGGAGAGTGTCGCATGCCAGCGGTAGAGTAAGTTGAACTCGACAGAAACAACATTGCCTTCTCCACGAGAGGACAACTCGTGGTTTTCAGAGCGGTATTGGGAGAGAGGATCGAGCCGCCAGGTATATCCGTCCCGAACAAGGCCGAGAATTGCGCCGATGTAATCTACGGAGGTCAGCGTCAAAGAACAAAGGAAGGGTACCAGACTGACCGCTAAGAATGATTTGCACAAAGTAGACGCAGTTGACCAGCCGCGCGCGGTTGAATATCTCATCGTCTTGCGCGTCCCTCTCGTCGTCATTCGCGAACTCTGTTTTGTACGTCCCTCTCTCGTTGATCTGTCGGATCCTTTGGGCAGAGTACTGCAGAAGTTAGTAGGCAACGTATAATAGTGAAAACACGTACGTTATGGTTGCGGCTCAATAGAACCAACAGGGCGCAGGTGGCGGGAGGCATGAGCAACAAACGACTGTCCGCAAAACAATCCTCGTGCAGCTTCCCGCACCCATCCTTGTTCCGCACCGAATCACACTGAGCCTGCGAGTCACCATAGAGAATGCTTAAATCCAAGTAACTCGACGTCAAGTTGATCGACGGGTTGCTCTGGTCCGTATGGAACGCCGAATGCACGATGAGGTTCGCGAATGCGAAAAACAAGGCGTTGATGCCGCCCGGATGTTTTTCAAACTTGTCGCGCTTCAAAAGCGTGTCGAAAACGAGATCCGGGTCGGGGAGCAGCCCGGGCGGCATGGGGTTGGACGATGGCACGCTCCGCGCGTATGGGCTGCCGGCTTTGCCCAATCCGGGTATGAGTGGGTTGTAGTTCTCGCCAGCGGGGTCACGAAATGCGTATGTGCAATGGGAGGGGACCACGGGCTCCGCTGGTGGCAGAGCAGCTACGTAGGTACTGGGCGGGCGTGGAAGGTCTCGATACACTGCAGGGACGCGTCAATGGACAGTTTGGTAGCAAACAGCAACTCACGTATATCAATGAGGCGGGTCTCGAGCTTGGCCATAGTCGGGCTCAGAGTCGGGTTGCCGCTCAGACGCGACATGAGCGTCACTAGTTTCTCCAGCTCAAATTTAAACGCGATTTTAGCATCGGGACCGATGGTGAGTTTGGCGTAAACGCGGCGTACCAGGAACTTGCGGTCGTCCACACCAACGCTACCAAAGTGTGCAATCGCATCCGCATATGCAGGCTGGACGACAAAGACAATGAGCTCAGATTGTCGCTTGATGGGTTACTTACAATGTCACTGAAGGCGAGGGCGTTGGTTCTAATGGTCGAGTGAAGCTGGTCAGGATGAATGTCGACCAGAGAAGGAGCCATGGTGGTTTAGAAGAGCAGCGACGGCGTACGTCCATTTTACATAAATTCCGTGCCATTGATGGCAGGTCAGCGCCGCCAACTAGCGAGTATCCGAACATTCTCGACGCCGCCGGAAGTACGGGACGCTCGTTCTCAGTCGCTGAACCGAGCTATCTAGGTTTCCGCATTAATAATGTCGAATAGTACATCGGGACTCCTCGCTCAGTGGTTATAAATATTCCACGTCTGACGATTTGTTAGTATCTCGTCGCGCGAGGGAGAGTAGAAAGTACCTTTCGCCATCCCAGGCCCGTATGCGCATTTATTGGCCCATCAATACCAAATGCTACACCCTTGAACCACCAAAATGTGCCCAACACCGCCGCTGCACAAACACCAAATACCGCTGCTCGAGCGACAAACGGCACACGCGGAGAGCTAAAGATGAAATGGTCGAGCATGTGCGCGAACATCAAAACGGCAAAGTAGAGCGTTGGGAGCTATTGAACTGGTTAGTTGGTGAAGCACGGTAACGGATGAGGCGCACATAGTGGTGCACGTATGTTACTCGTCCCATGACGAGGAACGGCACTGAGCGAACATGAGCATAAGACAGAAAAGAAGGGGGAACAAACCGAAATGCAACGCCCATCCGAAGCCAGCAATTTTGTTCACATAGAGGAAATGCTCCCATTGCGCTTTGGCCAGTTAGCGGTATTTTCTTCGCGTTGGTGAACTGCTCACCATCGCTCATGACCACGTACTGCCGCTGCATGCGCATCGCATACACCACCAACGCCACCGCGGCCCAAATCAGACTGACGCCTCCGCCCCACCAGACAATCGGGTTCCCAAGCAGGTAGTATTTGGTCTGGTTTTCGCCCCACCCGCACATTCGTAGGCCAAGATGCAAAAACGGCCAATCGAGCGGCTGAGACGCTAGGATGTCCTGCTTGTCCGGATCCGGGACGAGAGCGTTGTTCGAATTCATCATCGCAACGTTGAGAGCCACAAAGTCCCGGAGGAAGGAGGTTTTGAAGTTGAGCTCTTTGTCGCCGGGTGGTACTGGAAGGGACGTGAGCGGAAAGAAATAGTCAAGGAGATCTCTGCTTACACCGTTCATTCCAATGTCCCTCAACGTTCCAATGAGTCCCTTTGTCCCACTCTCCCGTCTCGCTTCCAGGTTTGCAGCTCACTTCAATCTGTTTCCAGCCCCATTGCGGGAGTGGCGTATTATCAGCATAGAGATAGCATCCGAGGACTTCGTGCCGGAACCGTAGACGTGATGTCAGCGTACGGATACGGCCTTGCGGGAGCTTGGAACGGTGACCATACTGGACATGGCTTAGAAATTAATTGAGCAGATGGAAAGACAGACCTGATAATCGTCCAGAACCTCGATGCGCCAGTAATCGTGTACATCCCCAATGGTCGAGTTACCGTAACACGAAACCTCGTTGTTGAGCTTGGTCAACGGCGCAGGCACCGAATGCGAATGCAGGTTTCGTGTCGTCATAACATGGCTGAGCCGTACGATGTCTCCATGGGACAAATACTGTATCGGCGCATTCTCATCATACGGCGCCTGGTCCCAACGAGGGAGGAAGACAAAATCGTTGTTGCTGTCTTTGTGGTGATAGCATGTAATCTGCTGCTGCCCAGACCCCTCGGGGTAGTTGTGGTGGTGCGAATGGAGGAGACCGCCGCCATATCCCATCGCTTTGAGCGTGAAGCGGCTGCCGATGGCCACCTCTAAGAATAAGGCTTAGCAAAAGTGGGCGGACAAAAGGTGCGATACTACCTGGCGGATACGTTGCAAACTCGCTGCCCTGTAGATTCGACTGGAAAAGCGAGCTCATCTGAGAGTCGCCCGGTCCCGACTCGTTGAGAACCATGAAGTGGATTTTGAACGATATGAGGAAGACGAGGATGGGGAGGAAGATGAGGCAGAGTATGCGCGCGACCCAGTGTTTTATTTGCGTTCGCTACAATACTAAGTCGCGTACGACGTCGAAAATAAACACTGACCACGGGCATTTTGACGTCGCCAAACTTGGCCCACAGGTCCTCGATCGTATAGAGCCCGACGAGGGACGTTACGAAGAGACCAATCATCTTGACGCTGGTAGCGCATCCAATGCCGAGCCCGGTCATCGAGAGCCAAGTGTACCAGCCGATTGAGAATGGCCTATGAAGTTTTAGTTGTATGCATGGCGGAGACGCGTCGAACAGACCGCGACTGCTGGTTGTGGAACTTGGTTAGGCAAAAGACGGTAAACACCGTGAAGAACAGCAACATCGAGTCGAGGAGAATGAAACGCGATATGCATAGCCAGCCGACATCTGCAATGGGTTAGAAGAAAAGCCGAAAGTACAGAAACGCGTACCAAGCAAAACCATGAGCGCGAACAAATGGCAAGCCCATTCGCTGAGCTTTAGCTCAATGCCGGTATACCACGCGAGCGGGACCATCCCAACGCCAAATAGTGCGAGCATCATGCGCATGGCAGTGTAGGGCACATCCTCCGGGTAGTCCTCGCCGCTCTTGAACTCGAAGCTCCCATCGTAACCAGCCAACAATCCGACGAGACCAACGAGCATCTTCCCCAGCGGCGGATGTACATCAAAGTAGAACTCTCGCTGTGGAATGCTGCTCAGAGAACGAGTCTCTGGAGAGATCGAGACGAACCTTGAGGTAGTGCGAGCCGAATTTGCCGAAATGAGCTTCGTCCCAGACGACCTTGTTAGAGTGTCCGATGCGGTAGAAGCGCGTCCACAGTGAGAGGATAGTGTATATGAGCCCGATAATGTGGGTGTGGTACTGGAGCACAAAGTCGTCCTTCCAAGGTGTGAGTGAGCAGTCGAGGGAGGAACGCGCCACGCACCAGCGAACTTGTCGCGGGTTTCTGGTAGACCTGCCCCCCTGGCGGCTTTTCGAGCTTCCCGCTATCGTCTGTCGGCGGTGCCGGGTCTGATGGCGCTGGTGAGGGATCCTTGGATTTGTGTGCGCGTCTTCGGACGCTCTTGGACTCGGTCATGAAGGTGAAGGAATGTGGGGTCTGCTGGGCGCGTTAGACGGCGAGGTCTGTGAGTACGCGTGGACGGACGCAGCGCTGGAGAGTCTCCGGGAGTGTCGAGGTCGATCGCGGAGGCAAGCTTGGTTGATGTCACTTTTCGCAGCTCTCTCTGCAACCAACACCATGCCTCCGCGCGGAAACGCAGCCGGCTTTGACCTCAGTCCAATCCTTACCCATTATGTCTTCCTGCTAACGACTATCCTGGCCGTCGTCCGTATATTCCCCTCTCAACCCCACACGCTCACCGGAACTAGGTCGCCTGGTTCATTGCATTCATTGGCCAAGCAGTAGCCACTGCACAGTGTGCGTATCCTTGACCTGTACTGCACCCTCATTCACCTCAAAAATCTGTAGTCGGCCATCTTGCAGCAGGCACATTATGGTTCGCCATATTTCTACAAGCTTTCCTCATCCTCGGCGTCCTGTATACGCTGGCAACCGACTCTATAGCCATGCACCGGTTCCAAATCTCCACCTTTGGCGCAGTCGCGATTGTCTTTGCTGTCGGCGGCGTTGACCGAGGCATTTTCTCCGGCGTTCCATCTCTCAGTGCCATGGCAGCCGGCTGGCTCATTCTCTCCATGGTCGACATCGTTTGGGTCCTCTACTTCACATCCGAGGAAGACTCTCTTGTCCTTCACATCTTCAATCTCCTCGGCACTGGCGGCCTCACACCACCCTCTCGGCGTCGGCGCACCCGCACCGCTTCCTCGGCGCATGACATGGGCGGCAACGGATACAACTATGGTGCCGGTGGTGGAATCGGCTCGCACGACATGGGCATGGGCATGGGCTATGACTCCAAGATGGGCGGCGTCGGCAGCGGAATGGGCGGCAGCCAAACACTGGGTGTGCGCAGTCAGAACAGCTTCGGCGGCAGTGATGGCGGAGGGCTCGGCAACCGCAGTATTGGCACCGGTGGGCCTGGAAGCGTGTCGAATCTCCCTGCAGGTGGCCCTGGGTCGATAGGAGGCGGCGACAACGGTCCCAACTCACCTCTAATGTCAAACTCTGGCGCGACACCGATCGGCAGCCCGCCTGCAGATGACGCTGGTGGAAATAACTACCAGTACAAGGCAAAGGCTTTGTATTCATGTGCGTTTACCACTCATGTTTGCTTGCCGCACATCTAACTGTACGCCGCAGATACCGCATCCGCCGACGACCCGAACGAGATTTCCTTCCTCAAGGGCGACATTCTCGACGTTCTGGACAAGCAGGGCAAGTGGTGGCAGGCCAAAAAGGCGGATGGTTCGGTTGGAAGTGCGTCTGCTCTTGTTCTTCGTCTCCGGGTTGCTCACCCGTCTCTTCGCTTTCCAGTCGCCCCATCCAACTACCTCCAGCTCATCTAGGCGTCCGTGTACCTGTGTAGAAGAAGTCCAAGCGCTATTGCTATTTACGACCCACGATTTCAGGCTGCACATAATGGAGACTATGTTGTATAGTTTCGCTTTCCCTCGCGCTCACTCCCTGGCGGTCGCTGTTCTTGTTTTTCTAGCTATATCTCTTCCCGTATACACTCGATACCACACGAATGCATATCCGTCGTTTGTTGAAGCGAAGCGCTGCGGTTGGCTGTGTTGGGTTTTCAAGACGTTGTATGACGATCGTCAGGTGGGATCTACGCAATATGAGTACCTGGGTGCGCGAGACTAGCAGATGTCGCCTTGGGTTCGACCAGTTAGTAGGCAAGATGAACAAAGGTTGATCTCAGTGGAAGTTGTCACAAAGCCTTTGTTCACCTCTCTGAGCTCCCTCCATCGCAAATGACGCTTAGAACAAGGTAAAAATTGCCAGGAAACGCGGGAGAGTATTATAGTATATCCAAGTCAATCCTGAAAAGTCCGTGGAGCACAAAGAGATACATGAAGGCTCATATCAAGGCTGGGAGAAATAGGCGGGTCGAGGGACGGCGCACTCGGATAGGCTGGAATGAATGCAGGGAGGTTGGATAGAGGTGTAGAACGAGGATCCGCCGCCTATTCGCCATGCTTTCGCCGTCAAACCGCGGCAAATTCGACTTCTACCTCACATCACGACGCAACACGAGTTTTGCTGGAGACTTTGTGAGCACACAGACGCGACATAGTCCAGAGAGACTTGCCCGTTTAGCCGATTTATAGAACATCGACGAGGTTGTGAGCCTTTGCACGCTGCGGAATGAGGTAGAACTTACCTTGCTTTGCGCCGAGAGGTGATTTGAACGATCCACAAGTGTATCAAGTCGTTCGCCGCGCTCCAGCACCGACTCGATCGTCTTATGCTAAAAGGATATGAGCCCACGACTCACAAGCATCCCGGTATACGCACCAGCACGATCTTGGTCTCGTCCAGCTCCGCCTGTACCTTCATAATCGCATCCGCCTGCCTAGGGTCTTGATACCGCGAGAGGTAGCTCTGCAGCTCAGGGAACGAGATCTTGGCCGGGTCGTCCCACAGTGCCTTCGGAACCTTGGCCGCAAAGTCCTGCAGGAGCTTGGAGAGCAGGGAGAATGCCGGCCGGACGGGGTACTCTTGGTCGGTGATGACAACCGCTGGAGCTAGGAGTTAGCAGGCAGCGCCGGAGAGGCGGCAGGGACGCACCTGCTAGCTTCTCCGTGTCGTGGTAGACGTGCGCAGTGTAGTTGTTCTCTTGGATACTCTGGCGCTGGCCTGGGCCCGTCCTGGAAGCGACAGTGTTGGAGAAGAAGGTCATGAATTCGCCGACAGAGCCGCGTTGGTAGAACGAGAAGGATGATAGGTCGTTAGCGGTAGCAAGGAGCGTCCCCGAGCCCGAGGACGCTGTCTGGATAATGCTCATGCTGAAGATCTTGACCATCGTCGACGCCGGAAACCAAGGAGCGGTGTCACATGTCACTGCGCCGCCCAACGACAAGTACAGACACAGCAGCACACAGCGTACTTCAGAGTCGTCAAGGGTATTCTCATTACAAGTCGTTAACAATAAGTAGCATTAAATATCGTGGAGCAGCCCGGCACTATCGTTACCTTGCCCGGTCGCGTACATCCTTCCAAAACCTATCCCATCCAGGACCGTCCTGCGGAGACGCAGGATCCGGCATTCCTTCCGTATGCGGTGGTGGCGTGAATGCGTCCTTCTGCGCAACCGCTATTCGATCCAAGGCCTTGATGAGCGACGGCGTTGCAGGAACTGCGCCGAGTGGTGGAGATTTCGTATTGGATGAGGAAACTGCCGTCCGTTGCGAGGCTGTGGATGAGAAACCATTCGACTTGGCCGCTGAGGAATGTCGGTGGAGAAACGCAGGTTTCCAATCTGGGTCGTTGCCGCCCTTGGAGTTCCCGTGGCTCGTGACATCCTCTTCGTAGTCCGAATAATCGGGCGCCTCCCCGTCCTTGCCTCCCTTGACGTTCCGAATCCGCTTCATTTCCTTATCGATATCCAGGTCTTTGCCTCTGGCGTCGTCCACCAGTGTAGGGGTTGTGGAGGCCATCGACATCTTCTGGCGTAACCAAGGGCGCTGGACCTTGCTGGTCGGACTAACGGGAGGAGAATTGAGAGGATCGTCGTCATCCTCATCTGACGAAAGCCCACCGACCGGCTTGAACTTGACGCCGTCGCGCTTCTTCCCCGGCATCCGCGCCTGGAACCGAGTTGGCCCAACGGAGCGGCCCTTCTTGAGAAACGCCGGGCCTTGCTGGAACTCGTAAGAGTCCTGTCCCTGGCCAGGGACGAACTTGACGTCGTCGGCATCGTCGTCGGGAAATAGGACCTCTCTGGGAGCCTTTGTGGCCGGAGAGCTCCCCAACAGACGATCCCAGAACGAGCGCATCGGAACAAAAGTTCCAGCACGATCTGTGGCGTTGGGAAGATTGGCAGCATAGTTGGCCAGATAGCTGTCCCATTTCTCGTCGGGGCACTCTCCGAACTTGCGCTTGAGCAAGAAATCGGCCACGAACCCAGCCGCGATAAATAGGAAGAATCCTGCCGTCAAACCCTTTTCCCGCATCGAGCCCCAAGTCGCGGTGAGGTCCGATGGTTCCCAGAGCCGCTCCCATACATTTGCCCATGATGGAATACCCGCCAGCAGCGCAATCGACTGCACGAGACCGAAAGCCCCGGTCGTGGCGGTCCCGAATCGGACAGCAGAGTGTTGAATCCGGGGGATAGGAAGGAGGACGAAGAGCGTGAGGGTGGGGATGAAGATGCAAGTAATGATAATTCGGGCCAGGAGGGATGGGTGGATTGCGACGCACACTCCCAGGGCAAAAGCAACGCTATGAAGGGTCAGGGAGAATGCAATATAACACATTTGAGACGCACCCGCCGGTAAGACCAATGAACGTGAGTGCACAATAACGCCACCGCCCAGCCAAGAACGTCGTAATTAAGCAGGAGAGCAGCCAGACGGGTACGAAAGACTTGGAGTTGAGAGGCGCCGAGGAGGAGATGGCCGGGACGAGGAGGGCCAGGAACGTCGATAGGTGGACTGTGGTGTTGCCATGAGCGGATGGACAAGCGGTGAGATAGCACACAAACCGCCAAAAGCGTATCCTGCAGCTAGTCCGCCGACGCCGCCCTCCAGAAGAAAATGAATGCGCTTCCGTTGGTCAAAAGCTCCTGGGAGTACGCCGTAGCGCTCGACGGGGAAGGAGCGTGTGCGATCGAGGGTAAGGAAAGCACCGGCAAATGCAAGGACCACTGAGATGAGGAGGAGGGGGATTGCGTATGCGAGGACAAATGGGGACGGCAGGAGGGCGGTGAGGGTAACGTTGCTCGTAGCCATTGGTCGTCGGTGGGCGCGACTTGGACGATGAGGGTCGGGTGAAAGTCGCCACAAGATCAGCTGATTCCAAACTCCGACCTTCCCTCCTTCTGGCCAGACCGCGCGTCGCACTGCTGCTATGTACGCGTTGTCCGTTGACTCCCGGAAAACATCTGAGCAGTTTTCAGGGTTGCTGTCGCGGTGGAGAGCCCCGATATTGCTCGGGCAAGTCTCCACGTCCGCCTGCACTGGATTGCGCACCTCTACGCGGTCCCCTTCCTCTCCCTCTATCCCCTGCTCGCCTATGCGTACTATGTCAAGTACGACGAATGGCTCGTCTCGGAAGAGTGGACTTTCCTCGCCTGCGTCACCCTCGGTTCCTGCCATGCCCTCAGTTTCCTCGTAACTCGTTGGAACGGCGCCGCAAGGGCTCTCATTACTACAAACACCGCCAAGGACCTTGAGGAAGCAGACGCTATCCGTATTGTGCCTAACCAGCACCGCGGCCAGGGAGAAATCGTCGACATTCTCAAAAAGGACGAAAACGACATCTCCACATACACGTTCAGCTACCAGCGCGACACGTACGTCCTCAAATCCCTCGATCCGCCAGTATTCCACCGTCTACCCTATCCATCCACGGCCCGCCCACCTCTGGGAGACTTCCTTCAGCCTCAGGGTCTTCCGAGTGCGGAAATTCCGAAACTTACATCGTTGTTCGGAGGCAACGAATTCAACGTCCCAATCCCCTCGTTCACCGAGCTATTTGGCGAGCATGCGACCGCACCGTTCTTCGTGTTCCAAATATTCTGCGTGGCATTGTGGTGCCTCGACGAATACTGGTACTACAGCATCTTTACGCTCTTCATGTTGGTCATGTTCGAGTGTACCGTCGTTTGGCAGGTACGCGTCGTGTCCACTCTATGAATACAGTCTAACGCGTCCATGAAGCGCGTCCGTACTCTCACCGAGTTTCGCACCATGTCTGTCCAACCATACGCGATCCAATGCTACCGGGACAAAAAGTGGCAGGAAATCCAGACGGACAAACTTCTGCCTGGGGACGTCGTTTCGCTCGGTATGTTGTCGACTATCCACTTCTGACTTGCTCAACGCCCTTTAGCTCCCCAGCAAAACGAGCTTATCGTACCGGCTGATGTTCTGCTCGTTCACGGAACCTGCATCGTGAACGAGGCGATGCTCTCCGGAGAGTCCACGCCCTTGCTCAAGGAGTCTATCCAACTTCTCGATGCCAAGGACTCGCTCGACGTCGATGGCGCCCACAAGAATGCGGTCCTCTTCAGCGGCACCAAAGTCCTCCAGGCCTCGGCCGCCTCTCAAACCGGCCTCACGGCTCCGCTCAAGACACCTGATGGTGGCTGTCTTGGGGTTGTTCTTCGCACTGGCTTCGGTACCGCGCAGGGCTCGCTCGTCAGGACCATGATCTTCAGCACTGAGCGCGTGTCTGCCAACAACCTCGAGAGCTTCCTCTTTATCGGCTTCCTCCTCATCTTCGCCATTGCCGCCAGCTGGTACGTTTGGACCAAGGGTATCGAGCGCGACCTCAAGAAGAGCAAACTTCTGCTTGATTGTGTTCTGATCATTACGAGTGTTGTTCCGCCGGAATTGCCGATGGAACTGTCGCTGGCGGTTAACGCCTCTCTGGTCGCACTTTCCAAGTTCGGTTCGTGTCGATTCGCTTGTCTGCTTGCGTATACTAACAATACTGTAGCGATTTTCTGCACAGAACCGTTCCGCATTCCGTTTGCGGGCCGTGTCGACGTTTGCTGTTTTGACAAGACGGGCACGATTACCGCGGAGGACCTCGTTCTTGAAGGTGTTGCCGGCGTTGAGTATGTCCGCATCTCACGCATTGTACAACCCAGTGACCTTCTTATAGCCCATCGGACAAACGCCGCCTTGTTGATGTTAAAGAGTCTTCTCGCGAAACGACTCTCTGCCTCGCTGCAGCACATGCGCTCGTTCGCTTGGACGATGGCACCATTGTTGGCGACCCCATGGAAAAGACGACTCTGGGTGCCCTGGACTGGAACCTCTCCAAAGGTATTCTTTTTCATTTTTAACCGATACTTGTTAAGTACCTTCCAGGCGACCTCGTCTCCCCTGCCAATGGCCACGCGCCGCACAAAACGCAACTCTACATTCGCCGTCGATTCCAGTTCTCGTCTGCGCTTAAGCGCATGTCGACTATTGCGACGATACCCGGAGGAAGGGCCATCGCTGCTGTCAAAGGCGCACCGGAGACAATCAAGAACATGCTTGGCTCCGTGCCGGCTCAATACGACGAGACATACAAGTACTTTACGCGCAAGGGCAGCCGCGTTCTGGCGCTTGCGGTCAAGGACATGGATTCGATCTCGGTTGACAAGGTTTGCCATCAATTTTTGAAACCATCTAATCTCTAACAACGAAGTAGATCAACAAGCTCTCTCGAGACGATGTCGAGAGCAACCTTGCTTTTGCGGGATTCTTGGTTTTCCATTGTCCTCTCAAGGAGGATGCCATCGAGACACTACAAATGCTTGCGGACTCTTCCCACCGTGTAGGCCACTCCGTTGGATATTTTCGAGCTTTCTGACGTCCTTCAGTGCGTAATGATCACTGGCGACAACCCGCTGACGGCCGTTCATGTCGCGCGTCAGGTCGAGATTATGGACCGCGACGCGCTCATCTTGGACATCAAAGAAAACCCGATGCACGAGGGCGACCTCTACTGGCGTAACGTCGAGGAGACCAAAATCATTCCTGTTGACCCAACTCAGCCGCTCGACGAGGCGCTCTTCAAGGAATACGACATCTGCATTACCGGGGCCGCGATGAAGCAGTACCAGGACCGCCCGGGCTGGAATCAGCTTGTCCAAAACACCTGGGTTTATGCGCGCGTGTCGCCGTCGCAAAAAGAGCTCATTCTCACCACGCTGAAGACTCTGGGGTACATCACCCTCATGGCTGGTGACGGGACAAACGACGTCGGCGCGCTCAAGCAGGCGCATATTGGTGTTGCTCTTCTGGACGGGACACCGGAGGATCTGCAGAAGATTGCGCAGAGGCAGCAGATCGAGCGGATTAAGAAGGTGTACGAAAGCCAGTTGTCGATTTCGGCACGGTTCAACCAGCCCCCGCCTCCGGTGCCCGCTGCGATTGCGCACTTGTTCCCGGATGCGGTTGCTGCGCAGCAGAGGGCCGCTGCAGACTTGACGACCGCTCGGAAGAGGAATCCCATGGAGAAGGTGCCGTTTTTGTGCTATGTTATCCTTTTGAAGATGCCGCTGACGGCTGTGGATAGTTCAACATGGAGGCCATCACGAGCAAGCTTGCGGATATGGACGACGAAGAGGATGTTCCGAAAATCAAACTCGGAGACGCGTCTTGTGCCGCGCCGTTCACGTCCAAACTGTCGCATGTCGCCGCCGGTTCGTTGTTTGCCCTTGAGAATTGGTAATGTGCTAACCGGGGACTAGTATCGCATATTATTCGTCAAGGCCGTTGCACGCTTGTTGCGACCATTCAGATGTACAAGATTCTGGCGCTCAACTGCCTGATCACCGCGTACTCGTTGAGTGTGCAATACCTGGACGGAATCAAGTTTGGAGACTACCAGTATACCATTACGGGGGTTATGATGTCGGTTTGCTTCTTGTGCATATCGCGCGCCAAGGTATCGTGTCTCTTGTTTGCTGCAGAATTCGTTGCTGAATGGCTGCTAGCCCGTCGAAAGACTATCTCGCGAGCGACCTTTGGGCAATATCTTCAACCTCTACGTCTTTTTGTCGATTTGTCTGCAGTTTGCGCTGCATATTGTGACGCTGGTGTACATGACGAACCTCTCGCATCTACTTGAGCCGTAGGTTCATTCTCTTGGTAGTCGTCTCCTGCTCAAGTCATTGTTTTCTAGTCGTGAGGGACCCATCGACTTGGAAGCCAAGTTTGAGCCGAGTCTTCTCAACACGGCCATCTACCTGCTCGGTCTCTCGCAACAAGTCTCGACATTCGCCATCAACTTCCAAGGTCGACCGTTCCGCGAAGGTATCCGCGAAAACCACTACCTATACTATGGTCTGGTTGGCGCGAGTGCCGTGGCGTTCTGTGGCGCGACCGATTTTATGCCCGAGCTGAACCGATGGCTTCAAATTGTGGAGATGACAGTGGATGTGCGTTTGGTGGTTGTCCTTTGTGATTGATCCAGCTCATTTTGTTTCTAGTTCCGATTCCGCTTGACTGCGAGCATGATTATAGACTTTGCGGGGTGCTATGCGATAGAAAAGACTTGCAAGTATCTGTTTGCAGAGCTTGAGCCCAAGGAGATGGTAACGCGGGGTCGGGAGCGGCGAGAGGTGCGTCGTGCCCTGCAGTTGAAAGCCAAGGAAGAGCTGGAGGCCGAGAAGAAGGGACAGTAGTAGAAATATTGTAGTCTGTGGTAATCGGAGGCGACGGATCTAATCGCGTGGAACTAAGCAGTGCGTGACGGATGTGTGACATTCCTCAAGAAAACAACGATGGCCAGTCCGCTCTGCTCCTCGTCTGTCTGTCGTACTGACTGTGCTGCAGCCCAAGGAGATCCGGGACATAAAGCAGTTCATCGAGATTGCACGGAGGAAGGATGCCCGTGGTGCGTCCTTTGCCTCGTCTTGCAAAAAAGGTGCTGACGGTCGGCAGAGGCGCGCATAAAGAAGATTGCGGTCAAGGGCGGCAAGACGCAAACAAAGTTCAAGCTGCGCTGCTCCCGGTACCTCTACACCCTCTCCCTCGACGACGCGGACAAGGCGGAGAAGCTCGAGCTTGGTCTTCCCCCAGGTGCGCCTCCTCCAGCTCGTTGTTCTCCTCTTCTCCCTCCAGTCTGACGAAGGGCAACAGGTCTCGCTGTCGTTAACGTCGAGAAGAAGCGCTCGAAAAAGTAAAACGGTGTACTACGTTTTCGCATCCCCGACTCAGACTCGTTGGGCGGCTGGCAGAATTAGGCGGGCGGTCTGTTGTATGCCGACGTTATGCTTGGGAGACACACAGAAAACTGATGCATCTCATGCCCACCCCACACGCACAATCGCATTCCTTTCTTTTTCTCATTTCACGACGCTCAGAAGTGTGGAGAGGATGAAAATGCACGATGTGCCTATAGGGACGGCTTTTATCAGCCGGCGCTTCCATTCTCGCGCAACGCTCCCTCGCTCTCGTCCTCTCCGTTCCGTTGCAGCCTCGAGCGCCTCGATGTCGTATTCCTCGTAAGCTGTTTCGGGCAACGCCATGTCGAGACAAGCCTGCATGAACTGCGTCCCGTCGAGGTACGGCAGCGGGAGCAGGTTGAAGAGGTACAGCGACAGCGTCGCCAGTTTTATATACCTGGTGGTTGTGAGCTCGTGCCGACGCGTTGAGGGAATTTACGCGTACATCCAAAACGTCTCCAGGACGCGATATATTCGGAAGAGACCCAGCCGAGGCATTGCAGTACCGACTTGGACTGCAGACTGTTAGAGTGCGTTCAAGTCGCGTCGAGTCGAGGGCCGACCTTGTTCGTATATCTCGCGTTTCGGTCCGCTCCAGAGCACGATCTCGGGTTGTGCATTCGTCTGCACAGTCAGACGCACTATCTGTGCGGATTCGTGCGGGTGGACACATATTTCCGAGCCGCAATCGTCGTCGGTCTGACATCGGCGCGTCTCGTTTGAGAGGATGGAGATCGCGTCGAGACAGCCATTTTTGCGCGACGTTGGCGAGGAGAAACAAGTGAGCAGGGACGAGGACGCAGCGGATTCGCAGCATGAACGTGGATTACCTGAAAATGTTCAGCATTAGATTGTAGCCGTGTAGTAGATTCGTACTGTCGAAATCGACGCGACTTGCGCACCATCCCAGGCCCAAGCCTGGTTGCGACGGCAACGTCAGATACTCCGTCCACCGGTCCTCTGCGGACGCTAGCTCGACATCGTCGACCTTGGTTATCAAGCTCCCAAGTGCCAAATGATTCCACAAATCCGAGTCCTGGCTCGCTTAGTCCAATACAATGCGCCGAAACGCGTTGCTGACCTCGTCAATATCGACAACGACGCGTCCCAGCCCCGTGGCGTCGCGGTAGAGCATCCTCGAAACACCTACGCGATCCACGAGGAGGAGAAATAGCCAGAAGACGAGGTTGTGGAAAGGACCGGCAGCGATGATGCGGGCGCGCGCCCAAGGGCGGAGGGCGGACATCGCGGTGTTGGGGAAGGTGACAAAGGCGGCGGGGACGGCGACGGTGAAGGAGGCCCCGGCCGTGAGGATCGGCACTGCGTCGCTGTAGCATCGTCAATTCTCCGATTGCAGAAGTGTAGGGGACGCGTACAGGGCCGCAGCAATCGCGTGTCCCAGCTCGTGCACGAGCTGAGAGAAGAATACGGCGATTAGGATGGGCGGGAGGTGGCTCAGCGGTGTCGTTATCCCTGGAATCTACGCGCTTTAGCAGGCCAGCCAAGTTAGAGCGGATGCGCACAATCGGCTTGACCACCGCGTTCTCGTTCGCGGACGTAGCCACCGCCTCGAACGCGCGTCGGGCCAGCTGCCCAGCCTCTGTGGTCGGCGTTGCCAGCGTCGCATGCACCCACGGGCCCAGCGCAACCAGGCAGCTCCACGAAAGCAGCCCTAGCGCGACGGCGCTGCCTCCGAACCCCGCAAGCACCCCCACGTTGTAAAACGTCGTCAGAAACGCGCCGAGACGTGTGCTGGGGCGGAGATTCCGCGCGAGCGCGTCATGCGGCTCGTTCCATGCGGTCGTCTGGACGCGGAGGTGGAGCTTGTCGAGGACGAGCTGCCAGTGCGCGCTGCGCGCTTGTCTGCGTTGCCCAAAGGGGGCTGCACCCGGCAGGATGGACGTAGATTTGCGCTGGCGCCAGAGGTAGTGCGTGCCGTGGATGGCGGTCCAGACGAGGAGGAGTAAGAGGACAAGGCTCATAAGACGCATCACCCGCGCCAAAAGTTTCAAGAAAGCGCGGCGTAAAATGCAAGGTATGTAGGTACAGATGAAGGTCTATTACTGGCCGTCCTTCTTGACCATTACACTGTTCTCGATACAACAAAACTCGAGTTTCAGGCACGGCTCTTTGACGTCGCGCTCCTCCCAAATACGCTGGATCATCGCGGCAGAGACATGCAGAAACGTGGTCTCGACAATGTTCTCTGGAGAATCGGCCGCTGCGGGGATGGATTTGGCCTTCTTGCCTTTCGGGGCGCCTGGATTGCGTCTCTTGTCGTCGAGGTGTTTGGGGAGCCGGTATTTGAGCAGCCCGATCTCGTTGAGTGCGAACGCCGCGTCGTCCACACGGAGATGCGTCGCCTCCGCAATCTCCTTTAGACTGCAGCGGAGGATGGCATTGACGGTAGCGGAGCCATTGTGGTTGCCAGTAACCTCGTATGTCCGACACCTTGTTACAAATTCGCCTGCGGCGGCTTGAGATCGAGGAGGGTAGCACTAGCGTAGATAATGCCCACCGTTGCGCTCAGATAGTTGGTTCAAGAAAGTTAGATCCGTTACTTCACCGGCCCAGCCGACGATACGCTTCTTCTTTTTCGGTGGGCTGACGCCGCTGGGCGTCTGGCTATGACCGTTGACGACGCTCGGCGTCCCATCTTCGTCGTCCTCCGGCGATTCGTTGGATGGTGAGCGGAGGTCTGTGATGTCGCCTTTGGAGGTGGCTTTGGTACCCGGGGGAAGGACCCAGAGGACCTGCTTGAAGAACCGCATGATGGCAGCAACCCAGTATGCCAGATA
Source organism: Mycena kentingensis (nom. inval.) (assembly GCA_014461125.1). Taxonomy (NCBI): domain Eukaryota; kingdom Fungi; phylum Basidiomycota; class Agaricomycetes; order Agaricales; family Mycenaceae; genus Mycena; species Mycena kentingensis (nom. inval.). The sequence goes on along the minus strand of JACAZG010000005.1, from coordinate 1,122,038 downwards.
GCTCCGAAGCCCCATGTCAGACAGCGGGCGCTCGGGCGTCCCAACCGTGCCCAAACGACGAGAAAGCTCATAGCTGAACTCGATCATAAGCATGCCAAAGCCCTTCTTCATGTGCGGCGGGAGTGTGAGGATGCAGGCGAGATTGTAATTGTCGAATGATTGTTTCTCTTTGGAGAAGAAACCACGCAAACGATCACATCTGGAGTCTGCCTCTGTCGAGACGTAGAACAAAACTAGGAGGAGAGCTTCAATAAAAGGTGACGCAAGCAGGTATCGTCCACGCACAGTTTTCGCAGTCGTAGAAGAGGGTTTTGACGTCGATGAAGAGCTTGCCGAAGAGGGCAAGGTTCTGACAATACAACTGCACCAATTTAAGGCAGGGAATGGGAGTAGGTAGAGCAGCAACAGACCTTCTCCTTCGCGCCGTCGACCTCCCATATTACATGCGCGCCCCTCTCGTATACCTTGACGCCCGGAGGATGCGTAAAGGTGCAGCGCGCTGTGTGCGCTTCGAATTGGTTCGGGTCTGTCATGTATTTGAAGCAGAACTCGCAAACATATAGCCACGGGCGCTCGGTTCGCACACCATTGCCCGTGTAGAGGTCAAGTACGCGTAGGTGTGAGCGGTTCGTGTTCTGCCGTTGGCCAGGGACGCGAGGTGCGGCGTTGGAGTTGCCGTTGACCCCGTTCGCGCTGGGAACAGGCACTTCGGGCTCGTCGGCGTCGCTCAGTGGATACGGAGAGAAGTACCTGGGTGAGGCTGTCGGCAAACGTCCCTAAGAACCAGACATAGACGCACCAAGTCCGGATCGCCCACTGTCCAAAGTACACCTTGTCGATATTCCGTTGGCGCTTCATCTTCTTGTGGTACTCGAGATCGTACTCCTCCTCCGTCATCGTCACTGTGCGCTGGCCCTGCTCGATGGTCTCAAACTCATACTCGGGGTCTGGCCCGTCCAGGTCACCGTGTTTCCGCTTGCGGGACGCGTCGGCAGGGAGCGGGGTGAACTCTTCTTCCGGAATCCACTTGTCCATCCGCTTGTCGTGGTTGACGAAGTGCACGTAGAGCTCGGTGCCGCTGCCGTTGGGGCTCTCCCGCGTTTGTAGAACGGTCGCGAGTTCTGGTTGGGGCGGGAGATCTGGTTCGACGTCCGCCTCCGCCTCCGCCTCTGGATTCTCCCCTTCGGGCCTGTCGGATTCCGCCCCTTCCTGGGATGTCGGAGCCGCCTCGGCTTGGGACGTCGGAGCCGCCTCGGCCTGGGATGTCGGAGTCGCCTCGGCGTCCACCATCTCGACGTCGGCCTTGGGGACATTAGCTCTGTTGGCCTTGTCTGCCTTTGGCTTGGAGCTGCGACTGGGCTTTGGTTTCGGCTTTGGTTTGCGGAGGACGAGGCCCATGCGCTCCGCGGGGACGTTGAAAGTGTGCGTCGCCGGCATGGTCGCGGTTGAACGCAAAAGTTTTGGGCGGAGATTGCCACGCCGTCACACCATCTAATCGCAAAGTGCTACTGTAGTATTTAGGGGACAAGTTCAGCAGGTCTTACACATTACACATGAACTTCGCCTGGCATCAAGTTCATCAGTGATGAAGTTACTATATATGGTATGCCGGTGTTAGCCGGCCGCAAATTTTGATCTCGGATTGCCTAATTTGGACATTTTTGATCCAATTGTGTGGCTCTTACACATTACACAATTGCAGTTCAGTGGGCCTTCTTACATATTACACGAACTTGTCCCAACTACAGTATGTATTATCCGCTATATCTAACGCCTAGTCCAACCAAACAGCATGACTGCCGCCCTCCATCTTCTCCTCCCCGTCCTTGGCCTCGAAATCCTGCGGCGGCCAGGCAACGACCTCCCGCAACCGCGTTCCGCCTCCGCGCCACAACCAGCCATCCCACTCGAGCACCCGCACTCCCGGCTGCGGCGGCGAATCGTCCGTCAATACAACCCACAACGCGCCATCCCGCACTTCATCGTCGTTTCCCTGCTTCGGAATGATATCCAACGCGTGCGCCTTGCCGCCGCCGGTCGCCGCCTCGTAGCGCTCGACCAGGTACGGGTTCGTCTCGATGTCGCCGGCGAAGAGGCCCTCGTTGTCGAGGCGGAAGACGCTCACCCAGCCGCGCGTGGAGGGCTGGTTTTCGCCGCCGCGGGTGGTGACGAAGATGCTTTGCGGAGCGGGGTGTTGCGGGGTTGGGGGTGCGAGGAGGAGCGTGTCGCCGCGCCAAGAACGGTTTTGCGGGTCGGCGCGGAGGGCGGGAGGGATGAGCGAGCGGGAGGCGACGTATGTGAGGATGGGTGTAATGCCGTCGGGGTTTATGGTGTAGACGTCGAGGTAGTTGGCTGTGGCGTAGTTTGGTTTAGGAAACGGAAACGAGATACCGATTGCTCACAATGCTCGGTTACGCAGTAGAGAAAGCGTTCGTTGGGATGTACCTTGACGTGTCGAGGGCCGTCTTCCTCTGATATACCGTCTGGCCGTTGCGGCGACGGAGAAGAGTCGATGTGGGTGAGCTTGCCATCCATTCCGCGGGCGTATATTTCGATCGTGGATCCTCCAAGGACGGGGATGAATGCAAGGGGGAGAGAGTTTGCTGGGTAGGCGAATTCGATCCCATGAGAGCCATAGCGCTTCGACGTATGAGAGGGATGGCGATAAGTCGAGGAACAGCACGGACCAACGCTTTGCGAGTTTTGTCTGCGGCGTCCCACTTTTCTTCCGACACAAAATATACCTCTTGAAGGTGGGGGCCAAAGCCGGGAGTGCCTATGGGCGGGAGAGCGTGTACCTGGGCCGATGGACCGCCGGCAGAGTAGATGTGGGAGAACGGAGGTGGAACCGTGATGTACGAGGAAGTTGCGGCTTCGGGACCCGGTCAGAACTGAGCAGGTAAGCCGGATCTAGACGCACTTATGTCGACGGAATCGATGAGGCGGACCTGAGAGCCACGTTCGACTGCCCAGCTGTGGAGTTTTGGAGGTACTGCCCAGGTTGTAGTGTAGGCATAGCGCGTGTCGCCTGCATGGGGACCGAGAGCAATGTACTGGTGGGGTCCAAAGGCAGGAATGGATTGGACGAGGCTTAGAGACGGACGGAGAGGTGAGAATGCGAGTAGGAATAATGATACGGAACGGAATGAGCCTGTTTGTGGTTGAGAGTGGTTGTGGGGTAGATGGGGAGGAGCAGACCACTGAGGATGTGGTGGACGGGACCGTCTGTTGCGTTGAGGAGGAGGGGCTGCTGGCCGAATAAAGCGTCCATGGAGGCGGCGGTTTTGATTCGCGTCCCAAACGGTCATGCAGTGATTGGACCGCGTCAAGAACCGTGCCTCTGGGTCGTGCGGCGTCTCGGGTCTCCGAAAAATGTAGGTACAGGGTCAGCAGATTCGGACGGTGGAACACAAGAGAACCACGGCAACAGTCCAAGCCCTGCAATTGTCGGATTATCGGCTTCGGGCATCGATACAAGCGCAGAATTGTACTCAGATTGGGTGCTAATCTTACACCTAATCTACAGGTTCCAATTGGCTGGTCCATCGCAATCAATATCGGAAATGCGGCCTCACATCGCCCCGCGACTCAGGCAGCTCCAGGCTTACTTGTCTACTTCCACCATGGTCTGCCCCTTCTCATCCCACTCAACCCACCCCTCACTTCCCTACAGGCTTCAGATTTGAGCGTAGCAGACAGCAAATGCCCTTTTGGCAAGGCTGCAGGAAATGGAACTCGTAACAAGGTTAGCCTCCCCGTCGTCGCCCTCTTGTCTGCTCACCGTCCCCTCAGGATTTCTGGCCAGAATCCCTCAAGGTTGGCGCCGTCCCACGCGTCTGACCATCCTCTGAGGCAAACTAGCTTCACATCCTCCGCCAACACACCGCTGCGACCAACCCCCTCGGCGAGTCTTTCAACTACGCCGAGGCGTTCAAGTCGCTCGACTATGCCGGCCTCAAAAAGGTCTGCACCCACATCGCGTCGCATCGGGCAACATCTCACCTACCCTAGGACCTCCACACCCTCATGACCGACTCGCAAGACTTTTGGCCGGCAGACTACGGTCATTATGGTGGTTTCTTCATCCGTATGGCTTGGCACAGGTCCGGATCTCCTCATCGCTCGTCTTGGAGTCTCAATTGCACGATAGCGCCGGCACATATCGCGTTTACGATGGTCGCGGCGGAGGCACGTCTCGATTTCCTTGATCACCGTCCACTGACAATCTCCGCAGGTGGACAAGGCCAGCAACGTTTCGCGCCGCTCAACAGCTGGCCCGATAACGGCAATCTCGACAAGGCCCGTCGTCTTCTGTGGCCGATTAAACAAAAGTATGGCAATGCCATCTCGTGGGCCGACCTCTTGCTCCTCACCGGCAACGTCGCCCTCGAGTCGATGGGCTTTAAGCCTTTCGGCTTTGCTGGCGGTCGTCCCGATACTTGGGAGGCCGACGAGGCCACCTACTGGGGTGGAGAGACCACATGGCTCGGTACGATCGTGTCCTTTTTTGCTTCTAGATGTTGTGTTAACGGAACGCAACAGGCAACGAGATCCGTTACTCCAAAGACAAGGCCCCAATGGACGTCGACTCTAAACCCGCGGCGCGCCCGTACATGCTCGAAGAGCCGCTTGGCGCTGCTCACATGGGTCTCATCTATGGTACGCTCCTTTATTATTCAGCGTATCGCGATTCGCTCATGCTATGAATAGTCAACCCCGAGGGTCCAGACGGAGTGCCGTACGTTCTCATTCCCGCTCTTCTGGAGACGCTGATGCTTGTACAGAGACCCAGTCGCGTCTGGCCATGATATTCGCGTCACCTTTGGTCGCATGGCCATGAACGACGAGGAGACTGTCGCCCTCATTGCTGGAGGCCATACCTTCGGTAAAACCCATGGAGCTGGTCCTGCCTCCAATGTCGGCGTCGAGCCTGAGGGTGGCGCTCTCGAGGCGCAAGGGCTTGGTTGGGAAAGCAAGTACAAATCTGGCAAAGGTGCCGATGCCATTACCAGCGGTCTTGAAGTTACTTGGAGCAGCACGCCCACCAAGGTTAGTCGTAGATTCATGAGTAGGAGACATTGAGATTGATGTCGCTTCCAGTGGAGCCACAACTTCTTCGAGTACCTCTTCAAGTTCGACTGGGAGTTGACAAAGTCCCCGGCTGGTGCTAACCAATGGGTGGCCAAAAATGCCGGCGAGATCATCCCCAGCGTCGGAGACGCGTCCAAGAAACAGCTGCCGACGATGCTTACGTCCGATCTCGCCCTTCGTTTCGACCCCATCTACGAGAAGATCTCTCGCCGCTTCCTCGAGCACCCAGACCAGTTCGCGGATGCCTTTGGTCGTGCATGGTTCAAGCTCCTTCACCGTGACCTCGGCCCCAAAGCTCGCTACCTTGGTCCAGAAATCCCTTCCGAGGATCTCCTCTGGCAAGACCCTCTCCCCGCCGCCTCCGGCCCCGCCCTGACCGCCGCCGATGTTGCGGAGCTGAAGAAAGCCGTCCTCGCGACTGGCATCGAGCCCGCCCTCTTCATCCGTGTTGCCTGGGCGTCTGCCGCTAGCTTCCGTTGCACTGACAAACGCGGTGGTGCCAACGGCGCCCGCATTCGTCTCTCCCCCGCCAAGGACTGGGCCTCTAACAAGGCCTTGCAGCTCCCCAAGGTCCTTTCGACTCTCGAGGGTGTGCAAAAGTCGTTTGGCAAGCCCGTGTCCATTGCCGACCTCATCGTCCTCGCCGGTACCGCTGCCGTCGAGAAGGCAGCTGTCGATGCTGGCCACAGCGTCTCCGTGCCCTTCACGCCCGGTCGTGTCGATGCGACGCAGGAGCAGACCGACACCGAGTCTTACGCCTACCTCGAGCCGTTCGCCGACGGATTCCGCAACCTTGAGCCGAAGAAGTCCTCGAAAGCGCGCACCGAGGAGTGGCTCGTTGACAAGGCGCACCAGCTCAACCTCACCTCGCCCGAGATGACCGTCCTCGTCGGCGGTCTGCGCGTCCTCAACGCCAACTACGACGGCTCCGCGCACGGTGTCTTCACCGCGACGCCCGGCAAGCTCACCAACGACTTTTTCGTCAACCTGCTGGATATTGGCACCGTCTGGAAGGCGACTGACGGCGGCGAGCTCTTTGAGGGCACCGACCGCAAGACGGGCGCGAAGAAATACACTGGCACGCGCGTGGATTTGGTGTTTGGCTCGCATGCCGAGTTGAGGGCGGTGGCGGAGGTGTATGCGCAGGCGGATGGCGGCGCCAAGTTTGTCAAGGACTTTGTGGCTGCGTGGACAAAGGTCATGAACGCGGACCGGTTCGATGTTAAGGCGTAAGTGGGTGAACTTTCTGTACGATAGAAGCGAGGGGCGCGAGCGAGGAAAGAAGGAAAATGTTGTTTTGTTGTATGTAAGTCGTAGTCGCCGTTTTTGAAAAAATTATGAATCTGTTGTGGACTTGGAAGCAGTTTGAGATTAAGTGTGTTCTTTGTACTTGCCCTCGTCTGCTTCGGATGTTTTGGCACGCTAGCGATACCTCTTCCAGCTCTTTACCCCTGCTATATTGGCACGGGCGTACATAAGACAGGATTATGTGGCCGCAGCAACGTTTCTCCGCCAATTGAGCAACACCGGGTCAACCCGCGCGCCGAGCACACAGAGCGCTTCGTACGTCGATAGCTTATGAGGAGAATCTGAATCGTCCTCGTTCGCGTCTTTTGACTCGGAATCGTTGTCTGAACCCCCGGACTTCGAGTCGGCCTCTACTACCGAGCCGCCACTAGTATTCAAGTTAGGGGGCTCCGGGGGCAGAGTGATCACCACCTCTGGGTAGTTCTCCTCGACACCAAACTGCGCGAGGAAGGCAACGACGTAAAGGTAATCCAGGAGGTATTTTGCGGCGGAACGCGTACAATCTGGGCCGGGGCCTTGCACGTAGCGCATCGGCGCGTTGTGCGGCGCGAAGAGGGCGGTGATGGGGCCGACAGGGCCGATGTGTTGATTAAGCAGGAAGGAGTTTGGCGGCAGCTGGGAGAGGGAGTGGTTCGGGGCGAGGGTGAAGTGTTCTGGGCCCATGAATGCGTTTGGGACCTGGAGTTGGTAATTGATAAATGGGGAGGAGACCAGTTGTGAAGATGGTGGAGGAGAACAGACCACGAGGAAGGCAATGATGCGGTGAGACCACGGTCTGTGCATTGAAGTGGGCAGGAGGAGGCCGTTCTGGATAGAGTCGATAGTGGTGACGGCTTTGGCGTCTGGGACTTGGCGGTAGGCGTTCAAGCCGAGTAGGTACTGCAGCAGTGTGTCAGGGCGTGCATATTTTGGCGCTCGGAGAGGAATACACACCCGAGTTCCTTTTGCCTGAGGCAATAGATAGATTTCTCGGACGGCGGTGCGGTCCACGACCGTTTCGTCGTGCATGACAGAGGTTTTGTCGCGTTCCTCGACGAGACCACGGAATTTACTGGTTAGCGAGGTATAGCCGGAGCCTGAAGTCGTGTTCGGTGCGCATTCCATGATAGCGGCAACGTCTGGGAATCGTAGGGGTGCTATGAATATTGTGAGTGTGTATTAGTACTAGAGGAGAAACGACGAACATTTTGACGTGCATTCGAAGTAATAATGCAGGGAGAAATCGAGAGAGTCTAGGGAAGCCTCTGGACCTGACGGACTATCTCGTCTTAGGATGCCTGTACAATCTTGCGCCCATGCACCAGCTGCAGTAAAGAGCAGCGTTCGGTGCGGTTCGTCGCAGAGGGTCCGCAGTTTAGAGAGGGGTATTGCGTATATGGGTCGCCATTCTTCTTTGAGGTTGAACCAGACTTGAATAGTAGAGTCTTCTTGCGCAGCCATGAGAGTTGGGGTCAAGGAGTAACTTAAAGCTGTGACTGTGACTGCCTAATCGCTTTGTTCCCGTCTGCCTACTGCTCGACGTAACGCGGGACTTCTCTACGTTCTTTGCGTATTTGTCCTCCTCGAGGTAGCCGTTCGAAGTATTACAGTCGCGTTTCTCGAAGAGTTCTTGACTGTTTTAGGATATACAGCAAAAACGGAACGACAAGTTAGAAATCAGGCACATCATACTTTGCGCCCTCGCGCATATCCGGACGACAATAACATACAAACCACGAGCTTTTAACCACTCCTCGGGCTGAAATCCGATCCTCCGGCTTTAGACGAACCGTGCGACGCAGAAGCTTCTCGAATGAGGAACGCTCTCTTCCGCCCTCTGGCATGGAACCTCCTAGGAGCATGCCCCAACATACGCGAGCGCTGCCCGCGTCGTCGGCCTCGTCGAGAGAGTCCGCTGCGATCAGCGCCTGTGAAGTGAAAAAGAGATGAAAGAGGACGGCGAGCGCCCAAATATCGAGCTCTGTCGTGGGATGGAGCGTAAGGCCTCTGACAGCCTCGGGCGGGCGGAAGATGGCGGCCGAGCAGAGTTGAGGAGGAACGGGCATGCTCGGGATGTAGGATCCGCCAAAGTCGCCGATTTTGATATTGGCGGTCCGCAAGCAGGTGCGGAGAAGGGTGCCATGATATTCGAGGCCGCAGACCAGGTACTCGGGACGATGCGGGTCGGGAGGGGCGGGTGTTAAGTCCGGAAACTGGCCGACATGAATGACGTGTTTCCGTGGATGCCCCAAGTCGCGGTACACTTCCTCGAAAGAGGTCCACGGATAAGGGTGAGTGAGGAGGATGTTTCCGGGATGGAGGTCGCCGTGGGCGACGCCACGTTTGTGCAGGTACGCGACAGCGAGCGCGAGCTGCCCACAGATGCGGTGGTTCATGTCGTGGTCCAGGATGGAGCAGGGGAATATGGCGGGCAGAGACGGCGAAGAGAGACTGGGACCAAGGACCTCTCCTACGATACACTGGTGCACTCCGTTCGGTCCCTCGTGAACGAAATGGTCGAGCATACGGACGACGTGTTTACTCCCCTGTTCTATCGCACTGTATGTCGCCTCGAGATGCTGCATGACTATGAGCTCGGTTGCCGCCCGGTCCGCAGAGAGGATCTTGAGCGAAGCGAGCGTTCGAGTTTTCACGTCCTCGACGAGCCAGATGGTGGATGTGGTGCCATAGCCGAGCTTGTGGGTGACTTTGTAGCGGTCGTTGAAGATATCGCCAAGGTGGACAGGGTGAAGGCCGCCAGGGTGGTAATCTGCTGGATTTTCTGCACCAGGAATGTTGAAGAAGTCCAGAGTCATGGTGGTAGTAGCCGAGTCTTATATTCCATAGGCTCTATGGTGGACGTTCAAGACGAGGAGAGGCATCATATGTGACAAAGCCCATGTTTCGCGCGTTCGATGGCGCAGCAAAAAAATTACACTGCCAAAAGGCCGTATTAATACTCTGCGAGGATAGAGCTGCATTCGTGCTTGTGCCTGTTCATGCATGGGCTCGGCTTCGCGACAAACTCGACCGGGTCCTGCATCGATATCTGCCATTGCCGACCGACTCAAAATACGGCGTCGTCGGGCTGTACCCCGATGCGGACGACGGCGATGAATAGGTGAGGGTGGGCGAACCGAGCTGCGGAGAATACCCCGCCATCGCGTCGACGTGACCCAAGGCACTTTGATGGTCGAGCGAAAGGATCGCCGGGGCCGTTCTGAAGTAGCCGCTACGAATGGAAAATTTCAGAGAGCGGCCGTTGTCGAGCTTCCTCGCGTTGTTGTTTATACTTTCCTCAAACCTGGTAGCCTCAAAGTTCTGTACTTCAGCCCGCGGGCGTGGCGGGGTCTTGCACGGCTGTTGTGATGGCAGAAAGGCCGGAGACAGATGGTTATGGGCTGTTGATGGATCCACAACTCGCCTCTTTCTTCCTCCCTCACGACCCTCCTCCGCCATGCGTCTTCCTACTCTCGTCGCTCTTTTCTCAACTCTTGCTCAAGTCCGAGCTGGTCCCTGCATCGCATTCGACACAAACTGGAACTTGCTTGCCTTTGGCCTCAACGGCAAAGACTACAACGCCGGAACTTCTGACAAGTGGGCGTCTGGTGCGTACTTCTTCGACTCGCGGTACTATTCAAATGGCATAACGAGCAGGCTCTGCGACGAACATAACATCCAGCGGCCGCCCGTACGCTGTCTTCGCTTAATTTTGACTGCTGCTAAAACTCGGAATAGTCCTTTCGACGGCGGCAACACGCGCTGCTACCTGGCACAGGTCTGTGCAGCACTCGAGAAACTCGCCCCCTCATGTCTCCCAGTTCTTCAACGCCATCTACGTCGTTGACGGCGATGCCGCGAATCCTAACAACCTCCACATCTACGACGCTGGCAAAAAGAGCTGGTCCACACAGTCTATGACGCCCAACGACTTTGACCCTACCTCCTTCGAAGCCATTCTGGACCATGACACCAATCTCTTCTGTGCGTCGTCGCGCTCCACCAGCTCCGCGTCCGCCCCTCGCTGATACCCCATACAGACGCGATCTCCAAGGGCAACTTGTATTCTGCCGAGATGGCTGAGCTCACCGCGGCGCAGTCAAACGCCATTCCTTGGACACCCCAGGGCGCCGTTGAGATCGACGTTTCTTCCCCGCCAGTTATGTCGATTGCCCAGAACCACATCCAGTTCTTTGGCGTACCGGGCTCGCCTGCAGGTAGCGTCCCCATTTTCGTCATCCACTGTGAGCTGCATTCGCCGCAATTCAACCCTCCTTGCCTCATTATTACTGCAGTTGCGTTCTGGCAAGCCGGTGCCCAACCCATGGGCGACTTCCCGACGACGCACGGTCGGGCTACATCCCTCTTCCTCGACTCTGGTGTAAGCTTTCGTTTTTATTTCTCGCATCGGGCAATGTTGAGCGTTGCTGCAGGTCCAGCAGGAGATGGTATTCGTCCCTGATGATGGTTCGCAAACGTACATCGTCAACGTCGAGGTTCGTGAAGCATTCTTGCTTGCTAAAACTTCGTAATCAAAGCGTACTGCAGTCCAACACGACTCAAACCATGGCCGGTCCCTCGACCAAGGACGCCGATGCTTTCTACTTTGCCTCGATCAACGAAATCGTGCAACTGGCTTCCAACGGCGCCGTGTCCTGGATTCCCTACAGCGCAAGCGACAAGTCGGCCAACTCGAACGCCAAGTGGAGCTCTGTTGCGAACCTGGCGTCTGTTGCTCCCCCATCTTCCGGCGGCTCACCGTCTGGGGCCGGCACTTCGGCATCCGGCTCTGCTGGAGGTTCCAAAACGACTGGTGGGGGTGCCGCGGCAACCAACAAGGCTTCCAACACGGCGTCTGGGACGTCGCCGTCTGGAACCGGTGGTGCGATTCGACACACTGCGTTGGGCCTGGGGTCGGCGTTAGGGCTGCTTGGAGTGGCGTTCTCGCTGTTGTAGACGTGTTATCCCATACCCACCACGGACGTTTTTAGCGCTCAGATATCACAGTCTTAATAGCCAATCGTTGCGGATTCATGGCAGAGAGTTAGCGCTAAGGCGTGCGCATGATCGTGCACACCGAGGATATGCCGCAAGACATGGTTTGTTCGGTACTCCCTTGACTAGCTTGACTCCTGCTCATCTGGTTCATGTGGCTGGGTCCGGCATTGCTAACCCTGCAGTCTTTGTGCGCTCGGCGATCTAGATAAACGGCGCTCGACCTCAAGACATATGCCTGTTGTCTTCTCGTCCAGAACTCAAGATGAGCTCCAAGAGTCAACCAAGGTCCAATATACATTTCGCAGCACTACGAATTGAAACGCCGCATAGGAATAGTCGCCGTCACCGAAGGATCATCCGGCAACCGCACAATATGTTTCTTGTCGATACGGAGAGTGCTGAGTGCATCCGCAATGAACGCCTTTAGCTCAAAACACTTGCCCTGTGGATTTTGCAGCTCGACGACGGGTTCGGGGGTGAGCTTCTGGGGCGGCTGGTCTTGGGTGCGCAGGTAGAACTGCCATTGGAAGCGGTAGTGGTCGTATTGGCCGTTCTTGGGGAGATGCATCGCGTGGTAGAGGAGGCGGATGTTGGTGTTGGGGATGTCGTGGTGGAAGAGGTCGACGCCGGGGGGCGGGTCGGCGTACTATAGATTGCTCAACGACGAGGAACGAACAAAGGCTGGTCACGCACGACGAGGGCGGGTGTGTCGTTGGTTTGAAAAGCCTTTACTTGGGTGGCAACGTGCTGCATGTGCTCCAAGATGTGCAGAGGACAGTCGCGCAGGTCCTCCTCTGCTTCTGCAATACCCTCTTGAGAGGCTCCCGCTGCAATGAGAGATGCCAGAACTTGCTTGCGAAGGCTAGCGTGAGGGTCTTGCGTGGATTGACTAGACGGGCCGGCGGGGGCATGATATCCTGGGGCAAGGAGGTGAAGATGTATTTTACCGAGGAAACGCCGACGCTTATAACGCTCCATGAACTCGAGGACACATCCATGGCTTCCTTCGCTACTGCCTCCATCCCTGACCTCGTAGCCCAGCTTACCACCGATGAAGCGATAGGTTTCATTGCTGGCGAAACAGGCAGCATGTGGGCCACTCACGCCGTTCCGCGCCTCGGCATCCCCGCGATTAAGGTCTGCGCTTTGCAGAAGACATTACACTCTGCTTATGTTTTCCAGGTCAGCGACGGGCCGAACGGTGTGCGCGGAAACCACTTCCTCATGGGCACCCCCGCCAAATGCCTCCCGTCGTCGACTGCACTCGGAGCCACCTTTGATCCCGTCCTCATCCATAAAGTCGGTCTCGAGCTGCTTGCGCCGGAAGCCAAGCTCCGTGCTGCGTCCGTCTTACTCGCGCCGACGTGCAACATCCAACGGGTACGCTAACCGTATTCGTAATCGCATCCCTTCTAATCGCCACAGAGTCCGCTCGGTGGTCGGGTAAGTCGACGCGTTTTCGCGCGTCTGAACGCATTCTTCACGCGCCGGTAGAGCTTCGAGAGCTTCTCGGAGGACCCATTCCTCTCGGGATATATAACTGCAGCGTATGTCAACGGAGTACAGGCAGGCGGAATCGCTGCAACGGTCAAGCACTTTGTGTAAATTTCTTTCCTGCGCGTGTTCTCGACATGAACAACTACTACAGTTGCAACGACAAGGAGGATGACCGAATGGCCTACGACAGCATTCTGAGCGAACGAGCTCTTCGCGAAGTCTACCTGATGCCGTTCATGCTGGCCCAGAAGCTCGCGCGTCCGTGGGCTTATATGACTGCGTCCGCTCACAATCTTCTTCGCACGTCTTCTTCTTATGTATATGCAGGTACAATCGCGTAAATGGCACGCACGTATCCGAGAACGCCGACATCCTGCAAAAGATTCTCCGCGACGAGTGGAAATCCAACGCTTTGGTCCGTCCAACCCCGTTCATTTCGTGCCCGTCTCATATCTGGCTCACAGGTTATGAGCGACTGGTTCGGCGTCTACAGCCTCGACCTGAGCATCAAAGCCGGCTTGGACCTCGAAATGCCCGGGCTGAATAAATGGCGGACGCTCGACCTCGTCAACCGCTCGATCCAATCCCGCAAGCTCACGCAGCGCGTCATCAGAGAGCGCGCCACCAAGGTCCTCGAGCTCGTCCAAAAGTGCGTCAAAGCCGCTCCAGAAGTTATAGAGGGCGATGGCATCGAACGGACCCGCGAGAGCGATGAGGACAAGGCGCTTATGCGCGACGTTGCGGCCCAGTCAATCGTCTTGCTTAAGAACGACAACGGCCTTTTGCCACTCAAAGCAGAAACACTCAAGAAGGTCGCGATCGTCGGCGGGAACGCGAAAGCGGCGGTGTTGAGTGGAGGCGGATCGGCAGCACTCAAGGCGTCCTATTTCGTGTCGCCGTACCAGGGCATCGTCGACGCGCTCGCCGGGAACCCGGACGTGCAGGTCACGTACTCGGAGGGCGCCCGCGCCTACCTGACGTCCCCGAGTCTCGATATCGACGGCCTCTTTACTGAGGACGGCAAACCGGGTTGGACGGGCTCGTGGCACGCTCACGAGAGCAACGAGAGCATGACGTCCATGTCGGACGCGTACCAGACTGACTATTTCGACGAGACGCGCCTGTTCATCAGCACCAGCGCGCCAAAGGGCATAACGAAACGCTGGACGCTCAAGCTGCGCGGACATCTCAAGCCGCGCGAGAAGGACACGCCGTTTGAGTTTGGGCTGATGTCGGCTGGGAGGGCAAAGGTGTGTTTAGTACAGTTTCTGGTTAACAAGAGCTGAACTATCTGCAGCTATACGTCGACAATGAACTCTTAATCGATAACTGGACGCGCCAACGCCGGGGAGAGGCATTCTTCGGATGCGGTTCAGAGGAAGAGTATGGCGTGTTCAACCTCAAGGCGGGCGTAACGCACCAAATTCGTGTCGAGTTCTGCAACGTTCGTGGACCTGCGGATGGGGACGAGGACCAGCCAGTTATGGATAGGTATTTGTCCCTACCCTCATATCTATTGCATACCCTCGCTGACCTTTTGACTAATAGCAACCCCGGAGTACGTCTAGGTGGTGCGGAGGTTGTGGCAGCGGATGATCTACTCGCAGAGGCGGTCACGCTCGCGAAAGACGCGGATGTCGTTATTGCCGTTGTCGGGCTCAACGCGGATTGGGAGACGGAGGGATACGATAGGAAGACCCTCTCGCTGCCTGGTCGCACAGACGAGCTAATCAGCAAAGTTATCGACGCGAATCCGAACATCGTCGTCGTCACTCAGTCTGTACGCCCTTTCCTTTCCTCGAACAAAACATCCTTGATTCGAAACGTCCATAGGGCTCGTCTATCCTCATGCCTTGGGCGGACAAGGTATCCTCGCTCGTGCACGCCTGGTACCTCGGCAACGCGACTGGCGACGCCATCGCCGACATCCTCTTTGGCAAGAAAAACCCCGGCGGGAAGCTCTCGCTGACGTTCCCTGCCGCAGAGCAGCACGTTCCCGCGTACGGCCACTTCCACTTTGAGAACGGCAAGGTCCGCTACGGAGAGGACCTGTTTGTCGGATACAAGCACTACCACCAGCGCAACATCAAGCCGGCGTTCGCGTTTGGGCACGGGTTGAGCTACTCGACGTTCGAGATGTCGGAGTTGGTGGTGGGCAAACCGGTTGCGCAAGTCGGGGTCGGGGACGTGAAGGTGGAGGTGCAGGTCAAGGTGGCGAACACCGGGGCGCGTGCGGGGACGGAGGTTGTGCAGGCCTACGTGACGCTGCCGTCGACTTCCGAGCTCACGCATCCACCGTTGCAGCTCAAGGGCTTCGCCAAGGTGTTGATCGAGCCAGGGAAGAGCGAGACGGTCAGCATCGTTCTGGACAAGTATGCGGTGTCGTATTGGGAAGACCGTTTCCAGACGTGGGTCGTCGAGAAGGGGGAGTATGTTGTACGCGTCGGAAGCGCAAGCGACAAATTGGTGTTGAGCGGAAAGTTTGTGCTCGACGAGGGCTTTGAGTGGAGGGGCCTCTGAATAGTAATGTAATTGTTCGAGGTTGCAGCGCGCCGCGCAGATGTAACACTACATATGGAAACGCCGTACAGGAATAATCGTCGACGTTAACGCAGGATCGTCAGGCAAATGCACAATGTGCTTCTTGTCGATGAGGAGCTTGCTCGTTGGCTCCGCAATGAACGCGGCCAGTTTCCAGCACTTGCCCTCGGAATCTTGCAGCTCAACCACGGGTTCGGGGTTGAGCTTCTGGGGCTTGTCGTCTTGGGTGCGCAGGTAGAACTGCCACTGGAAATGGATGTGATCGTAGAGGCCATTGTTGGGGAGATGCATCGCATGGTAGAGAAACCGGATGTTGGTGTTTGGGATATCATGGTAGAAGAGCTCGACGCCAGGGGGCGGGTCAGCGTACTATAGCTTGCTTAGTGCTGTAGCGGAGACGAGCGAACAACAGCTGGACGCACGACCAAGTGAGGCGTGTTATTGCCAGGTTTGGCGAGCTCTCGGACCTCGGCAGTAAAGTGCTGCATATGCTCCAACATGTACAAAGGACAGTCGCGCAGAAAGACCTCTGCCTCCGCGATACCCTGTTGAGAGGCTCCCGCCGCAATGACAGATGCCAGAACTTCCTGTGGTTGCGCGTGAGCGAGTGGATGCAAGTGGCAAGGTGGAAACGGTGGACTTTGCGAAGTTCTGCATGAGGGTCGTTTGAGGTGGTGGTGGTTTGGTCTTGAGCCATTTGAACTTGAAGTTCTTGCATGTACAGGTTCCGACTCCTTTTGTGGTCGAATTCCGAAACATGCTAGCATAGTCACTAAACTCGTCAACCAGTGTACATTTCGCAACGCTACGAATCGAAACGCCGCCTAGGAATAGTCGTCGCCGTCACCGAAGGATCCTCCGGCAAACGTACGATGTGCTTCTTGTCGATACGAAGAGTGCTGCGCGGATCTGCAATGAACGCCTTCATCTCATACCACTCGCCCTCTAGACCTTGTAGCTCAACGACGGGTGCGGGGTCGAGCTTCTGGGGCTTCTGGTCTTGGCTGCGCAGGTAGAATTGCCACTGGAAGGGATAGTGGTCGTACAGACCGTTCTTGGGGAGATGCATCGCATGGTAGAGAAGCCGGATGCTGGTGTTGGGGATGTCGTGGTGGAAGAGCTCGACGCCGGGGGGCGGGTCGGCGTACTACATAAAGGTTCGATAGAGGAGAACGAACAACAATTGGACGCACGACGATGGAAGGCATGTCGTTATCAGGTTTGGCAAGCTCCTGCGCTTGGGCAACACCGTCCTGCAGGCGCTCCAACGCGTGCAGAGGACAGTCGCGCACAAAGACCTCGAGTTCTGCGATCGTCTCTTCAGAGGATTGCCCCATTGCAATGATAGATGCTAGGATTTGCTGGGGTTAAGCGTGAGTGACTGGGCGCGAGTAGCAAGGTGGCAATGACGGACTCTGCGAAGGGCAGCGTAACTTCAATAAGGGTCTTCCGCGGCTTGGGAAGACGACATGGTGGTTTGGATATTCAGCTATTTGTGTGACGATCGACGATAATCCTGTCGCGCCTCCCCGATGAAGAAGCGAATTGGGAGTAACTCATCAAGCAGCCCTGAAGGGTAGAGGCTACCTCCGGGCTGTCGTCTGCTGAGACAAATCGCGGCGGTGTTAGTCTCCGAGCCGACAATCGCCTTACCTGCTTGGGAGTATCGCTCACGCGTCGGACGCGCAGGCAACAAGCTGGTGTTGAGTGCACAGTTTGCTCTTGCCAAGGGCTTTGAGACGACGCGAATCCAAGTTTCGCAGTCGTAGTCGCGATCATGTCCGTTTTGCGTGACACAGCGCGCCCTTCGATCTTGTCCTCCATGTACCATCTCCTACGACCTCTTCGCGGCAGAATTCCAAAACATGCTGTAGCAGAATCACCCATAAAATCCCTCAACCCCGCCAGTCTAAAGCCAAGCGACTACCTCGACCTCTCGTCTCGTCCCAAATTCATAATCAGCCATGCCTCAGCCAAACGCGACGAACGCACCAACTACCTCTGGTACCACCCAAGCACAGGGCCCTCCGTCATACCCTTCCCCCCAAACACCGCCGGCTTTCTCTACTACAACAAGCTAAAAGACCGACCGTACCTCTCCGGCACGCTCCGGTTCCGATGCACGACCGCGCCGGGGCAGGCCTGCTCATCGACGACCATGGCGCGGATATTCGCCGCCGGAACCGATCTGCTCGACGCGGACGGGCTGCCCTGGAGCGTCCCCCTCGTAGCTCTCCTCAAATTCTCCGACGTCCGCCGGCTGCTCCTCGACGACGGCCTCGTTACGCGTCCTCAACTCGCGCACTGTCAGAGTCTAGACGGCGTCGCCGCGACGATGAGACAGGCGCCGCGCACGAGCCTATACGAATTCGGGCAGCCGTTTGTGACAGAATTCGCCCGCGCGCACTGGTTCACGGTGTTTCTCCCCCGCGGGGAGGTGGCGAAATTCGTCATGCGGGGGCCGTTTGAAGAGCAGAGAGGGAAGACTGGGACGCTGCGCCCCAGTGTTTACGCACCCTACCAAGGTACGGTACTTTTTTTTAGATTTTATGTGCGTTCTGATCGCCGCAGGCCGCGCCCTCGCCCAGTTCGAGCTCTCCAAACACCCTAAACATACCACAAACGGAAGGCGGTTCGCCGTCGTACGCATACTCAAACTCATCAAACCTCCGTCGCTCAAAGATCCTACCTATGACGGCTATCTACCGCCGCCAGTAGAAGGCGAACTGGTCATTCGACGAAGACAAAATACGCGTACAGGACCAGATTCGGCCGCGCACCCGATGAAAGTTTGGGCGCTGAACCTGGATGCAGGTCGGGGGAAGGTCCTGGGCCGCCTCCTGGACGCGACGGGAGAGAATCCAACTCCAGCATGAGCTCATAAAAGAACTTATTTGTACAGTTACAACAGCAAGATACGCTAAAATGTCCAAGCTAGTCGATTCACAATTTCGGAGCTTCGACCTTGACTTTGCGGGGAACGACATCGAACCTGTTGATAGCGGTTAGCATGTTCAACTCGCACTTGAAAAAAACGCAAACGTACGCGTCAGACCGCCACTCCTCCCCGCTGGCCACAATCTGCTGTTCCTGCTCCGCAACGAGATTGACCCAACCCGTAGGGTGTCCATCGGACGGCAACAACGAACGTTCCTTCCTCGCCACGACTTTGAACTGCGAGCCGCCCGAGGGACTGGTCACCGAGGCAGACCCAATCGAGTTGGTAACGCTCGCAGTCGCAGCCGAGTTGCGCCCAACCGGCGCGGCAGCATCATCCTTCCCTCCTTCCTTCTTGTTCGTCTTTGACCCGAGCGACGTGTTGCTCGCTCGTCCCTCCGCAACGCTGCCATTGCTCTCATTCCCAACTCGCTCCCTCACTCGCCCGAGCTGCCCGTCGAGATACTCAAAGCCGGTCTTGACCGCGTCCGCAACTGCCTTCTGCACCTGCTTCTTGATCAAACGCGTCGCAAGCGGCTTGAGCGTCTTGTACAGCAAGCCATGCTTGGCGTCGCGAATGCTGAGCTTCAGGGAACCGACTTTGACGCGGACCGTCGCGACGCGGAAGACGGAGCTCTTGTCGGCCGCCGGCGACGACACAAGCGTGACCAAAACAGACAGGCCCTTGCCACCGAGGTCAACGTCGAGCATCCCAGCGTCTTGCATCTTGATTCCCGTCTTTGTGCGGAACGAGAACGCCACGTCCCGCATCGTCGCGTGAATCTCCTCGAACGCGATGGTCATCTCGTGTTGAGAGGCGTCGCCCGGCGTGTTCTTGCTGGAACGGAAGGCAGATTTCTTGCCAGACGGGGCCGACGGGTACGGGCTGAACCGAACGTAGTTGTGCGCCTCCATCTCAATGATGTTCGGGAACAGCTGGCGCCCGGAAAGTGTGAGATTTTCGAGGACGAGGTCGAGGGTATTGTCCGTGTATTCGATGCGAGGGATGGGGATATATCCAACCTAGAAACGACCGTGAGCAAAAACAAAACGTTGTACCACTGACAACATACCTTGTCGACAAGGGTCGGCAAAATAACATGTCGAACGTCCTCCCAGAGTCTGAAAGAGCGTCAAGGTATGGATAAAATGTTAGACGTGACTCGTACCGTCTCTTGAACTGCAAGTTTCCTTCAGCGTCAAACAACAAGTCCTTCGTGAGCCGCGCAAAGTCTTCGGCGAGTGCCTTGTTGAGAGGATCGGCCCCCATCGAGCGGAACCAAGTGACCATGGCGTCGGAGAGGGCGTCAAAGTGAGCCTTGTATTTCTCGCTGTAAAAGGCGCGGCCCATTTCGCGCAATTCCCGGGCTCGCGTCGAGCAAGCGGGCTCGGTAACGTATCCAACATCGAGAAGAACCTTGGACGCGTGAGCGAGCACAGAAAGGAAGAACGCAGCAAGTACTAACCCGCCGCACATATCCGCCGACGGCCGACCACCACTTTCTCAACGACTCGTCGTTGGCCGCATCGGTCGCGAGAACTTTGGCAGCTGCGAATATGGGGTCCAACGGCGCCGCCGCGATGCGCTCCAACAGCGTTTTCATCAACGACATGGCCGAACGTAGAGCCGGGTCTTGAGCGAGCGTGGCTGCAGGCAAAAGTCCCTCGCCTTGTTTAGCGTCGGCACCGACCTGCTTCGCTCGAGCGGCCCACGCGTCGACCATGTTGAGCAACCAAAGGATACTCTCCTGCCAATCGGTGTGTTTCTGGCATTCGATGATGACCTTTTTGCCGCGCCAAATCCAGCGTTCGCGACGCTCCTCGGGGAAGAACTCGTCCGCAAGCCATTCCTTTCCGTCCTCGATGAGAGGTTTCTTCCCAGAGTGGAAGGACTGGAGGCGACTGAGGAGACTCCGCTTATCTAAAAGATGTGTTCACTTTTGAGGCTAACGAGAACAAGCGATGAACCAACCTTTCGTCTTGCCGGTTTTCTCGGATGTAGAGTCGTCGGAATCCGAAGAATCGGAGATGGATGACGCGGAAGAAGAGCGCTCGATAGGACCAGGCTGAGGTTTAGATTGGCCGTTTGCAAGTGGATCTTGAAATGCGTTCAGAACCTCATGAGGCCAAGTATACAAGAACGCACCTTTGTCGACGAACTCATCGCTCGGTCCTGGTTCATCCGCCTGGCCAAGTTTGTCGGGGTTCGGGGCAATGGCTTCGGACGCTTTGGCAGCGCCACGAGATAACAAGTCGCGGCCAACGGTTCCTATAAGCAGTTTAGCCCCGCGTAGTTCCGGTGCGGGCCATCCTACCAAAATCCGCGAGGAGCTTGCGCATTTCCGCGTTGGTCAAGACGAGACTGAGCAGGGTCCGAAGGTGGTGAGCAGCTGCGAGACGTCAGAACCGGCGCAAGAGTGAACGACGCGACACGGACCTTCCTGCGCGTCGCGCTTGGCTTTGTCAAGGTCGTCCTTGCCCTTGCCGACCTCGCCATCGTTGGGCTTGATAGCAGACGTGTCGACGCCGCGAGTCTCCCAAACGAAACGCTGCAAGATCTCGCCGTTGTTCTTGTCGTGAATGATCTTGGACATTGTGGTGAGGATGTCCCGGATATCGCCAACGAGTTTGCGGCCTTCTGGGCTCAGCCTAGGTATCGTTAGTGGAGTCCAGCACTGGATGGGCGTGGTGCACGCACTTCTTCTCGTCAACAGGGCTGTTGTCCTTGACGTAGGCGAGAGCGTCGTTGATTTGAGCGTTGGTCGGCATGCGCGACCTGCGGAGGGCGGCGATGGCGCCATAGAGAGCGATTTTGCGGTCGAGAGAAGCAGTCTCGACCTGGGTGAGGGCTGGCGGGGTTGGGGCAGGCATGGTGGTTGAGATTGAAGGAGCGGACAGACAAGGAGCGCTTTTGAAGGGGTCTCAAGCAGCCGCGCGCGTCATTTGGTTCGTAGACGCGATCGAGGGTGCAACGTCGTCGGAGTTGGATATGGAGGTGGATGGAAAGGAGGCTAGGCCCCTGAGTGGCGGTGCACCGAATCGCTGCGATTCTTGTCCTTGTCCCCAACGACGACGACCCTGTGGAGCCCAGGATGGCCGGTGACGAACTCGGTGAGTTGCCCTGGCCCCTGAATGTAGGGCCTCACCTAGCCTAGCTGAAATCGACGGCATTAGGCCGCGCGTCATCCTGGTAGACGGTGAAGACAAGGAGGTCAAATCTCAGACGAGTAACTCGTCGGTGAGCCTCTCAGCCAGCTCATATTCACCGCTAACGACTTGTAGTACAAGGTATATCCCTGTCCTCCTCGTTTCTGCGGAACTATAGCATCCCTTGCAGGTAAAGCGAACTTGGGATCACTACTACTGCACATGCCCTGCTTGGCGTAACCAAGTCAGTCGCCGACGCGTCCTTGAACGCGTTTCTGTACTGACGCGCATCAGGCTGGCGCTCCAGTCAATGCACGTACTTGTAAACACTTGCGAGAGTTGTTGGGAGACGACTACGAAACCGCGCGACTCAAATGGAAGAACCCAGACGGCCCACCTCCCAAGTCTTCCGGCAGCAGCAAGAAGAAACCCGCATCCAAGGCCAAGCCTGCGTCGAAAGCCAAACCTGCATCGTCCCGAGCCAAACCCGCGTCCTCCAAAGGAAAGGCCAAGCGTCCGGCGTCGAGCGGCGACGACTCGGACTCGGAGGGAGACAAGCCGCAGCGCAGAAAGACCAAGAAGCGCAAGGCAGAGACGGATTCTGAGGACGAGTCAGAAGACGAGAAACCGCGGAGGAAGAAGAAGAAGTCGAAGAAGCAGGAGAGCAGTTCGGAGGAGGATTCCGACAGTGAGGATGATCGTCGGCGTAAGAAGAAGAGCAAACGCAAGGCGCGGGGACGGGACGATAGCGACGACGAGGACGATTCTTCCGAGGACGAGGCACCCCGCAAGAAGAAGTCCAAGACAAGGAAGAGGAAATACGAGAGCGATTCAGACGGTGCGCTTTGCCATGGCTCACGATAAAACCGCAATTTGACGCGTTGGCCCAGAATCCGAGTCGGACGAGCCTAAGCCGCGGAAGAAGAAGAGCAAGAAATCCAGGAAAGAGAGCGATTCCGAAGGTTATTGCGTTTGTTTTATGCCCCGCCTCCGCCAATGCTGTCATAGAATCAGAGTCGGATGCACCAAAGAAGAAGAAACCAGCGTCGAAAAAGAAACCAACCTCTCGACGCGTTAAAGACGAGAGCGACGACGACGAGAAACCAGCAAAGAAGCCCGCTTCCAAACGGAAACCCGCCTCGAAACCCGCCAAGGCCGACGATAATGACGACGACGACGCGGGCGACAACGGAATCGGTCCCGGCGGAACTCCTGCTGTCCTGCTTGCGAACAAGTGGGATCTGGAAAAGGGCGCGGACCCGACTGGCTGGTGGATTTCAGAGAAACTGGATGGTGTCCGCACGTTCTACAATGGCAAGGTATGCATCCCTCCCTTGCACGTTCTTATCGTTTCGGCTCACTGGTATGTAGGATATGATGTCGCGCCTGGGCAATCCCTTCACGCCTCCAAAGTGGTTCCTGGACAGTACGCGCATCTTACTTCGTCTATACCTTACCTAATCGTCCTTCCAGAATTGCCGAAAGACTGCACGCTCGACGGCGAACTCTTCACTGGTCGCGGAAAGTTCCAGGACACAGTCTCGATCGTCAAAACAGTCAACTCTCCGCACTGGCAAGAGATCACGTTCCAAATCTTCGACATCCCGTCGAACCCTGGCGTTTTTGAGGACCGTGTCAAGGCGCTGCAGAAACTCTTTGGGCCTGGAGGCAAATACGAGTGCCCGGAGGTCGTGCTCGTCGAGCATGAGAAGGCCAAGAACCGGAAACATGTGCTGGAGAAGCTCAAGGAGATCGAGGGACTTGGTGGGGAGGGGATTGATGCTGCGCAAGCCGGGCAGTCGGTACGAGGGCCGTCGCTCGTCTACGCTTCTCAAAGTCAAGGTATAATCGAACGACGAGTGGCCAGCCAACGACTCATTCCTTTTTCCGCAGACGTTCTACGACGCAGAAGCAGAAGTCATCGGGCATACAGATGGCCATGGGAAACATGCCGGTCAAACTGGCGCCCTCAAATGCAAGATGCAGTCCGGCAAGGTACGTTTTCGTCCAACTCCTCAACTCCGCCTGATCGTCAATCAAAGACATTCAACGTCGGCTCGGGCCTGACCGACAAACAACGCGCCGACCCGCCCAAAGTCGGCACCATCATCACCTATCGGTTCCAGGAGCTCACGCGCGACGGCGTCCCCCGGTTCCCTACCTTCGTCGGAGAGGCTATCGACAAGAAGAAAGCCAAGGACGCGGTGCTCCCCGCTCATCGTAGAACTGGTGTTAGTAAGGATGATGATTGATGTTGAGCGCTTTGTTTTGTAATCCCGCTGGTGCGTTTAGAGCCGTTTGGCTCATAGTGTATGTTTTGTACCTTTTTTGAGGCATAATGAGCGCCATTTGGTCGCCAACACAACTTTGGACGAGATGTTCTGACGCTGCTAAACGCATGTCTACAGAATCCATATAGCTATCGCAATCAGTACTCTGCACGCCCCTTCCTTCACCCGGGACGGCAGGGTACTGTGTACAGGTAGCTAGTAGAATATGGGTGGAACTTGGATGAGGTATAGATGGCGTGTACATAAGGCACTCGGTGGATAGGGTAAAAGTTGGAGATACTGCTCTGACAACGAGTCCGGTACGGTCAAAAGATTTTGAGCCCGGACAGTTGCGGAATCAGCGAACTGGCTTCTGTATCTGTGGCACATTAAAGTGTATACTGCCGCGATAAGTGAGACTAATTAAAGGAGACGTACCAGAGCGAGTCCGGCTACCCCGCCATGTATCGATGGCCATGATGAAGACGCCGTCAGAAACCTTGAGCTCGTCTTCGACAAGGTCAAGGACTGCTCCGAGGTGAGCACACTCAGCGACACGCGAAGGCAAGGCCCAATAGGTGTCTACAGGCACATCGGCCATGATTGGCCGAAGGGGATGCAGCTGGCGCCACAGATTGCGTGTCTCGAAGATCGCCAGGATGTGCGTTTCGGTCAAAGAATCGTCAGCAGGCGTGAATACAGAGCCGAAAAGCGCGAATCGGTCGGAAGAGAGGAGAGTGAACACAGTATCTGGTGGAGGGTGCGGAATGTTATGGGTGGTGAAGATGGAGAGGAGCGCGGGTGCAAGCTTTGGTACAACGTTGGAGAGAAGGACGTCGCGAGACTTCTGCACGGAGGCTAAAGTGATTTGAGCATCCTGGAGGGCATGCGATGCCTCTTGTGCAGCTAGCACAGTTGTGGCTCCATTGTGCGCAAGGAGCGCC
Organism: Mycena kentingensis (nom. inval.); assembly: GCA_014461125.1. Lineage (NCBI taxonomy): Eukaryota > Fungi > Basidiomycota > Agaricomycetes > Agaricales > Mycenaceae > Mycena > Mycena kentingensis (nom. inval.). Next base: position 1,097,326 of record JACAZG010000005.1, on the reverse strand, counting down.
AAATCCACTGCGTCTTGGGCAGTGTATACCTCAGCTTGGTATGATTGGAGTTTGCGCAAGGCTGCATCGTCAATAGGCATGGTGAGGGGAGAACAGAGGAGGTTAGTCAGCATTAATGCGACAACGGCGCGTGTAACTAGACCCGGCGTCCATGCGTCGCGCCTACATCGAGGCTGGCAAGGATTTCCGCGGGGCGGAGGACGATTTGGAATGGGTGGTAAGTGTCGAGCTGGACACCGGAGAGTATAGGCGACGCGTCGGAGGTTTGAGGGACGTCCTTGCAGTAGATCCCAAGAAAAGAGCTGCGCACAGCCGCGTGAACAACCTTCCGCTCTGTCGGCCCCGGGTTTGTTCCCCACAAGAACAGGTCGACGTTCGAGGACGTATATGCTTTGGAGCGGTAAGTAGTACACACTTTCGCACCGATTCAAATTTCAGAGCGCATGGTCGAGTGGTCTAATGGGGAGTCTCTCCGAGTCCATGTCGCCTCCTCGTGTAGTCTAAGTCTGGGAGTGGCATAACATGGTGAGAGTCGTCCGCGGAATTGGGTTGGCATGCGTTGTGCGAGCAGCCAACGGGGCCGCGAACACGTCGACGAGACCTACGAGCGGATCTTGGAGCTGCGGCTGGTGCTTGTCCGAGACGGCGAGCGATGGCCGCAAGAGCTCGTCGACCGATGCGGAGCGGAAGGAAGGTCTGGGATGTGTGCAATGAAGCTCTGAGCTTGAGTAGAAGTCATGGTCAGAGCCAACCGACATGAAACAAGCCTCGGGAACAAATTGAAGACGCGTCTATTTTTTTCGACGCGACTTGGGCGGCTGCAGTCCGAACCTTTGACGACGTCCGCGACGATGAGGAGGAGCTGGCGAGTTCAAGGCAGCAAATTTCGAAAGCGATACGATAGCCCCGGATAAATGAACGGCCCAGACCACGAGGCTCACGGTGGTTCCTTCCTCCCTCCACGCCGGCCGCGCTCTTTTTAAATAATCTCCCCCAGCCGGTTTCCTTCCTGTCCTTACTCCCCGCTCGGCCACGGATGTCCTCGTCTCGTCTCCTCTCCAAGACCTCCGCTGTCGCTGCACAGACCGCTGCACCAACCGACCCCGTTGTAATCGCACATCCGACCGATGCTGCCGCCCTCGTCTACCACGTCGATCTCTTCATCCTTGCTCTTGCAGCAGCAGTCGTCGTGTGCATCCTTCCCCGAGCACTGGCTCGACTCTGGCGTGTTGGAGAATGGGGCCATGGTCATTTGCTCACTCAACGTCGCCCCAATCCTCCTCCCAATATCGTCTTGTCGTCCAAGGGAACATACATGACCACCACCAAAGAGCTCGACTCGGAGCTCTCTCACTCAACCTCGCGCGTCCGCCATGCTCGGCGCGTCGATGCCCGGGGCTCCCCAATCCACGTCTCGTACCCGCCTCACGTTGCGCGCACCTTGCCGCTCTTACGACCTCTTACTGCTCCTCTGAGCACACGAATTGCGCCTGGCTTCACCGTTGGCCAGGTACGTGTTGGCCGTCTACAGTTCTTTTACCTCCGAGCCGATCAACCTCCCCAGGTCTTCATCCTCGTTCTGTACATGTCGATCCTCATTTATCCTCTCTTTGTCGCCACTCCCGGGCCTTTCGTCGATCTCAATAGAACTGGGTGGATTGCGTTCGTCTTTTTTTCTTCTCGCGCCTGCGGCTCCACGTTGACCCGTCACAGTATCTCTCAACTCCCGCTGGTCGTCCTTTTTGGGTCCAAGAACAACGTGCTAGGCATGTTACTCGGAGCTGGCTACGAGAGCGTATGGCAACCAGTCTAGCGAGAATCGCACTAACCAAGTTCTAGCTCAACTTCTTCCACCGATTTGCAGCCCGCGCTTTCGTGCTTTGCTGTAATGCCCATGGAGTGGGCTACATCTTCGCATGGAGCCAGGAGGGCATTTTCAAGACCAAAATGCAATATTCTGCGATCAGACATGGCTTTCTCGCTCTGGTCGCGGTCAACATCCTTTTCATCTTCTCCACCTCCTTCGTTCGCGCCAAGTACTACCGCACCTTCATTGTCGCCCATGTGGTCGGGTTCACCGTCCTCTTCCCGGCGCTGTGGTTCCACAAATCGCGCATGCACCCGTACATCTACGTTGCTCTCGGATTCTATGGGCTCGACCATTTCCTCCGTATCCTCAAAACGCGTATGCACAACGCGATTGTACGGCCGCTCTCGGATATGGGCGTCACTCGTATCGAGATACCCCAGATTAATGCTGGCTGGCGCGCTGGCCAGCATGTTCGCATCCGCGTTCTTTCTGGAGCTCTTGGCCTGTTCGGCTGGGCGGAGAGCCATCCGTTCACCATTGCCAGTGTCAGCGGCACTGAGGAAGGGATGGTTCTCATGATCAAAAAGTCCGGGGATTGGACCACGAAACTCTTCGACTTTGCAAAGTCTGGCGGCTTCACTGAAGCGGGAGTCGGACGCAACGTCAACGTCGTTCTCGAGGGACCATACGGAGGACCTGGCCACGCAATTTGGAACAGCTACTCGTCGGCTGTTTTCGTCGTTGGCGGTTCTGGCATTTCGTTTGCCCTCGCTGGGATCCAGGAGCTTATCGACAAGGACCTTCGTGGCCAGTCGCGTGTCAAGATAATCGAGCTAATTTGGACGATTCAAGACCCGGCGGCTCTGCTCCCTCTCTACCCGCTGTTCAACGCCCTCATCGAACGTTCGGTGTTCACCCGCGTCCGAATTTCCGTCTTCTACACTCGTGCGCCGATTGGAAAGTTCCCGTTCACCGACTCGGCGTTCCCGACAACAAATTTGACGCTTTCCCCTGGACGTCCGCGTCTGGTTACGATGTTCGAGAACAGTATTAGTCGGACAGTCAAATTCGGCGCGGCGGGCGGGAAGGACGAGGAGCGGTTGACGGGGATGCTCGTTGCTTGTTGTGGGCCAACCACTCTTGGTGACGGAGTTGCGGAGGCGATCGCGCAGGTATGCCCTTTGTGGCAAGCTGCAAGTGATGCTCACCATTCAATAGCTTGAACCGATTCGAAAAGACCAAGTTGGTGGGGTCGAGGTGCATAACGAGTAAGTGTCGCTATTCTGCGAAATACCTGAAGGCTAAAGCGCAAGCAGGGTCTTTGGGTTCTGATTTTGGGCTGCTCGAAGCTTTGTACCATTTATTGCTCAGTATTCGCGGCAGGACGCGCTGGTTGTGGGGCATACAAGACTCTGCATTACGCATATCTGTTCGAGCTAGAACTCGTAGACGCACCACTTGCATGTATGTTGTACCTAGAGCTCGACGACAATTGCTTTGCTGTTGTAAGCTCGGAGCCGTGATCTCAGCCGACTTGACCTCCGCCTCGACCCACCATGCGCGACCGACCAATTATGAGCATCCGCCGCGCCATGCCGCGTATGGTACGCTCACTCGTCGCATCTCTACGCGCTATTTCTCAACTGCACGCCCCAGAGCTGGCACCCGAAAAATTTCTTCAACCTGTTCCAACGGGCGCACCCGGCTGGCTCCAAGGCCGCGGAAATCTCGTTCAAGCAAACCCACCTCTCGCTCTTCCAGCAGCGCTGGCTGTCAAAGTCGCTCGTGCGCGCATACCACGGGGACCTCATCGGGGAGAAGATTTTCAAGTCATGGTACCTGCCCGAGTTTCTCCCTGATGTGCGCCCGAAGAAGAAGGTGTTTGGGGATGACGGGGCGGAGTTGTCTGCGTTTGCGAGGAGGAAGCGGAGGGAGGAGAGGGAGCAGCGTAGGAGGGAGGAGGCGGCGGAGGAGGCCAAGGGGCTGGCGCCCATTGGGAGCTTGATGTTCGCCGAGGTCGAGCGCCGGCTGGACGTGCTCATCTTCCGCGCGTGTTTCGCGCCGAGTGTGTATGAGGCGCGGCGGATGGTCATTCACGGGAAGGTGCTGCTCAACGGGCGGAAGGTGCGCGACGCGTTTCTGCCGCCCTCACTCTCTCATTCATTCCGCTGCAGCACCAAAACGCAAACACGCGTCTTGCGCCGGGAGACATGTTCACCGTCAAGCCGTCCGCCATGAAGATGCTGCAGCCGCAAAAAGACCCAGCGGAATCGGACAATATAACCAAAAAGCTAGAGGGCGGAGGCGCCGACCTCACGCCGTTCAACCTCCCGTTCTGGGCGTCGCCGTGGCTCTTCATCCCCGCATACCTAGAGGTGTCCTTCGGGGCGTGCTCGGCCGTCTACGTGCGCCACCCGACCGCGCGCCCGAACTACTCTGAGATTCCGACGCCATATGATGCGGACGGGGAGGTCATTCGCGCGGCTTGGGAGTGGTATAGCGAGCACCGGCCGAAGAAGCGGACGGAGTGGCAGTGGTCGAGGGGACCGGACGACCGGTTGCGCAACCAGATCGAGGAGACGAGGCTGGCGGAGAACAGGAAGAGCATGCAGTTGGCGATTGCGCAGGCGACGAGGAGCCAGTTGCGCGCCAGGAACTAATCTACATACTTACAACTGTTTTATTCCGTGGACAAAGACGCCGATGTTGTTCTGCAGCTTGGTACCACCAGGGTGTTTGTTGAAACGTAGTCTCGAACTCAAGACTCTTGCCCCCAGTCGTAGGTCAAAGCCCAAACGACTACTGCGGAACGTCAAGTGTAAGGCGCCGTTCAACTACTGTAGGTGCCGCTAGCTTCACGAATTTAGGGCTGGGGTTCGGGCATCTACGACGCGCTGCAGCCTCTCCTTAACCTCGGCAAATTTGGGCGAAACAACACAATAATATTCGCTACGGTAAAACATCCGCAGCATATTCAAGTGGCATACTGTTTGCGGGATCCTGCGGAAAGGCAGGCAACTTGTGGACGCGGTCAATCCGGAGGACGCTGCCAGGACGCGCAACGTAGACGGTCATAACATGCCATTCCCCACTTTTAGGTCCCTCCAGCTCAACGATGGGCTTGTGGTCGAGGTCTTGCCCATTCCCCTGAACATAGAATTGCCATTTGAACGGCGAGTGGGCGTGCTCGGGGGTGTTGGGGAGGATCCGTGCATGGAATAAGACACGCATGTTGGTATTGGGGATGGCGTAGGAATAGGGCTTGACGCGTGCGGGCGGCTCGCGATACTGTATATTGCTCAGTTTCAGCAAGGATGGAGGAACATGACACGCACGGCGAGAACAGCAACCTGGCCGGCGTCAATACTGGCCTGCGCTCCGATAGCTCGCTCGATTGAGAGTCGTGCAGCCTCCAAGCGGCTGGGCAGGCAGTCACGGATGTACTCTAGGAATCGCGCGACGGCTTGCGGGTCGGATGGGGCATTGGCAAGGTAAAACTCCCTGATTTCCTATAGTTTGGATATGAGCTACTGGGTCGGGTGCGGGTGACAAAGAATAGCCTTGCGCAGAATGTCGTGCTTGTCGTGGGTGCCTATGCTGTGCACTGAACGAGGGGACGGGGTCGATGTTGCGGTTGGGGTTGAAGTTCGAGCCATAATGCGTGACGCGCCGGGAGCGAACACAATGATAGCATCTCTTATGGTACGAAACACTCAGAACACACTAAAGTGGTAAACGGGGTTCTGCGGGATTCTCCGGGAAAGCAGGCAACTTGTGGACGTAGTCGATCCGGAGGCGGCTGCCGGGGTCCGCAATGTAGATGGTCATAACGTGCCAATCGTCCTTTGTAGGTCCTTCCAGTTCAACGATGGGCTTGTGATCGAGCTCTTGCCCATGGTTCCCTTGAACATAAAATTGCCATTGAAACGCCATGCGGGCGTACTCGGGGGTGTCGGGGAGGACCATTGGATGATACAAGAGACGCATGTTGGTATTGGGAATGGCGTAAGAACTGGGTGTGATATGAGCGGGCGGCTCGCGATACTGCAGTAGATTGCTCAATGTCTGTAAGGATGGAGGGAGAGTACACGAACGACGAGAACAGGCATTTCGCCGGAAGCCACTTTCGCCTGCGCTTCAAGGCCGCTCTCGATTGAGTGTCGTGCGTCGTTCAAGCGGCTGGGCGGGCAGTCGCGGATGAACTGCAGGAACACGGTGACGCCGTGTGGGTCGGCGTCGGATGGGAGGTTTGCGAGGTAAAACTCCGTGATCTCCTAGAGTGTGGATATGAGCCACCGAGTCGGCTGTGGGTGGTAAAGACTAACGTTGCGCTGGTTTTCGTACGGGTCGTTCGTGCCGGCGTTGTGCACCGGAGGGGGGAGAGTCCGACGAGGTCGCGGTGGTTTGGGTTGGAGCCATAATGCGTGACGCGCCGGGAACGAACACAATGATAATATCTCCTATGGTACAACACCTGGAGCATACTCGAGCGGCAAACTGTCTGCAGGATCCTGTGGAAAGCGAGGCAACTCGTGGACGTAGTCGATCCGAAGGCGGCAGCCAGGGATGACACTGTAGACGGTCATAACATGCCATTCGTCAGTTTTCGGTCCTTCTAGCTCAACGATGGGCTTGTGGTCAAGCTCTTGCCCATTCCCCTGAACATAAAACTGCCATTTGAACGGCATGCGGGCGTACTCGGGGGTGTTGGGGCGGACCCTTGCATGGAACAAGAGACGCATGTTGGTGTTGGGAATGGCGTAGGAATAGGGTGTAACGTGGGCGGGCGGCTCGGGATACTGTAAACTGGTCAATGTCTGTAAGGATAGAGGCACAGGACACGCACGACGAGAAGGGGCATTTCCCCAGCCTCAACTTTGGCCTGTGCTTCAAGGGAGAGCTCGATTGACTCTCGTGCGTCCTCCAAGAGGCTGGGCGGGCAGTCGCGGATGAACTCTAGGAATTCCGCGATGCCTTGTGGGTTGGGATGGGGCATTTGCGAGGAAGAACTCCCTGATTTCCTGGAGTTTGGACATGAGCTACCGAGTCGGATGTGGGTGGTAAAAACTAACGTTGCGCTGGTGTTCGTATGGATCGTTCGTGCCGGCGCTGTGCACCGAAGTGGCGGTGGTTTGGGTTGAAGCCATGATACGTGATGCGCCGGGAGCTAACCCATTGACTTGGTGCTTCTCTCAGCCCGCTCACTATGGATATAAGAGACAAAGGCGAAGCTGGGGATGCAGGGCCGTCCGGGCTGCATCGAGCGTCGACGACGGTGTTGGCGGCAACTTGCAAGCCGCGAGTGTGTGGAAATGATTCCGCGGTGGCTGATTCTTGACTACGATGGCCAAACTCACCGACTACGACGTTATCATCTACGACTGCTACGGGACGCTGTGTGTAAGGCATCCCTCGACACTGGCTGCCGCTAACTCTCGCAGGACTGGGAATCGGGCATCTACGACGCGCTCCAGCCTCTGCTCGCTCGCTATCCATCTTCCGCAACTTGGACTCGCAAAGAGGCTCTCCTCGCGTTCACAGAGGTCGAGAAGAATCTGCAGGCGAAACATCCCAGTGTGCTGTACCGCGACCTCTTGAGCAACGCCCATGCCGTCCTCGCAGACACCCTGCAAGCTAACCACCCGGACACCGTCAACTCTGACGTCGATCCCGACGAACACGCGAAATTCGGCGCCTCCATAAAAGACTGGGCCATCTTTCCGGACACCTGCGCCGCACTCCGCGTGCTGCAGGACCACTACAAACTCGTCATCCTCTCCAACGTCGACCACGCGTCGTTTGCGCACACACATGCCAAGCTTTCTGGCGCCTCTGAGGCTGAGATTGCGACGTATACGCGTCCGGCCGATGGGTCGCAGTGGCTCCCGCAGACGACGCCGGGCTCCGCGTCCCCGTTCTCGCTCATCCTGACAGCGCAGGATACCGGCGCGTACAAGCCTGACCCCAAGGGGATGCTCACCGCGCTCGATATCATTGCGCGCGAGTTTGGGGTGGAGAAGGATAAGGTGCTCGTCGTCGCGCAGAGTTTGTACCACGATATCGACCCGTCAAACGCGCTCGGCGTCAGTGGGGTATGGATTAATCGTGCTGGGGCGGCGATGGGGTTGGAGAGCATTAACGAGGGGCCAAAGTGGACGTGGCAGTTTCTGACGCTGGGAGAGATGGCCAAAGCGGTCGAGGAGGAGGCAAAGTCGTAACTTAACACGGTCACGTGTGACGCGAATGGAGGAATAAAGAAGAAATGACCAATCAATCACCACCGCGGCTCAGATAAGCTACCGTTACCTTTCCGTATGCTAGATGCGGGTGCAAAGTGCGTGTTCCATTATCCCTGTGTTTTTTTGGTGCAATATTGGACGCGTCTAGGGAAGGAATCGTGGCAGTAAACAAACCCCGCATCGGCTCCGAGGTAATTGCAGTGGCGTCGCGTTGCGGTTAGAAGCCTACTGTTAGAAGCGCGCGGAAGAAGCACTGTGTCGAGAACGAAACATCTCCAAACTAGTACCCCATCAATATCCTCCTTCGTCTCGACCACCACCTCGTCCACAATCCACCTCCCGCCCAACGCGGCGCATAAGCCCCGCCCCCAATTCGTTCTTCGCCTGTTAGATTGAGTTTCTGTTTTCGTCGCGCTTCGTTGTAAGTCTGGGCTATTGGTGTTTGGCTTCGCTCACTCTGCGCAGTGCAAATTTTCGTTCTTTTACTGTAGCAACATGTCTCTTCGCGCTCCTCCCTCAGACGACGCACTATCTGCGTTTGCTCCTCCTTCGCTCCTTCCCTCGTCTTACACGGTCACGCTTCTCGGAGACGCCACATCGCCCGCGGTTCTCAAGCCCAAACATACGCTCGATGGACCCACATTCGCTGCTCTGCAAGGGCAAGAGCTCGTTGGGGCGTTGAGTGTCCAGACTGGTGCGGATGTCCTTTGTCGATCTGTTGCCGCTCTAACGCAACCGTCAGCTGTGGAGCTAAAGGAAGTCGCTTCTTCGCTTCCACCACTTCCGGACTCGTCCCCTTCCGATGCTGCGCCCCGACGCAGCGCTTTCAACGCGCTCTCGACCGTTCCAGTGCCTCCGGAACCAGTCCTCTCAGCCACACCAAACGTGTACATCAATGGGCTCCCCCCGGACTACCCCGAAGACGAGCTTTATGCGCTCGCCGCACCTTATGGTCGCGTCAAGAGCGTCCGTACCTTCACGAGGCACTTCGGAGACTCGGAGACCGGCTACGGCTTCGTTCTCTTCGACTCGATTGCGGCGGCGGAGCGCTGCATCAACTCGCTTCGTCGCTACAAGAACCTGCACCCGTCGTTCTCCAAGGTGAGTTTCCTGCCACGTCTCGCACTCTATTCTCCTCTTCCATTCGCGATACCTCGATATATGCGCGCTCTACGCCCTCTTTCATTGCCTACGATGCTCATACCCTCGCAGCAAGTGCACAAGATACCCGGAACGGCTTATGCCCATGCCCGGCCTGCTCCGCCTTCACCGCCGTCTTGCTCGGGAACGCGCTCATCGAGCGGATGGGACCGAGAGGCCAGCACCAGCGGGGATTCAACGTTCAAAGCGCGCATGGAGCGTCTTGCGGATAAGACCAGCAGCAACTTGTACATGGAAGGGTGCGTCGACTGGCAGGCTGCATACGCTTTGGCTAATGGTCCTTGATTAGTCTCCCGCTCACTATTGATGAGCCCACTCTCGCCGCTCTCGTTTCGCCGTATGCTATCCGCAGCAGTCGTTTTTTCCAAACCCGTTTGAGCAGCCCGCCTCGCATTATTGCCTTCGTTCGGTACGCGTTTTCTTTGCTCGCATTCGGAATCTTATTGTCTTGCAGTCTCGAATCGCGTTCTGCTGCCGAGGAAATTATTGAGCGCCTCCACGGACGGCTCGTTCGTGGGTTGAACGAAGCTGGAGGCCGCCTAAGCGTCCGGTTTGCGGATACATCGGAGCAGAAAGAACTTCGAGTGCGTTTGCCTTTGCGTTTCATTTCGTGTATTCCCTATTCCCTGAAACTTTCTTTAAATTTAGCGCCAGGAGCGTTTTGCGCGCGAAGGCGAAGCAGGAAGCGGCCCTGGCCAGCTCAGCATCGCGCAGGCAACTCTGCTCAACCTCCGCGGCAAGGAGTTTAGTCGTGGCGCCGCGAACGAGGTCCACGACTACGCAAACACGGTCCGCGAGCATAGACAAGATATTGACTATCCTCGCGCCCCGCTTCGTTCGAATTCAGACGTTGACGCGTGCCCGCGTTATCCTGACGCGTCGGCTCGGCAGTTGCCAGTACCGCCCCGCATGAACCCCGGGATGGCGTCGCTTCTTGAGACGCTCCAAGCGCAGGCGGATCGTACGCATCGCGTTCCCATGGTCGCAGACGTCCGTCCCTTTGTCCCGCAGTCGCAGCTCGGCATGGATGGGAGCGACGTGTATCCTGCTTTTAGCGGGTACTCCTCCAGAAAGGCGCACACTCTTCACGCCAGAGGAATGGGCGCCCAGGCGAAGCGTAGGCCACTCGCGGTTGACGTCGACGCGGCGAACTTTGGGATGCACGTTCGCGGACTCGGAGAGCCCCCGGCGCTGTCTCTACGGCGGCCATCCTACGAGGCGCTCGACGAGGAGCTTTTCCACTCCCAAACCCAAACCCACACCAACACGAACAGTACTCGCATTTATCGCAATGACTACAACTACGCACAATCGTTCTCAAACCAACACCAACACCAACGCCAGTACCAGGCCGGCGCCAACAGCATATACACGACCGCCGGCGGCTTCCCCACCAATTGCAAGACGCGTACTAGTATTTATCACGAAAACTTGAAGGCGCCACGCGCTTCCCAGTCTCAGCATATCATGTACTCTAATACTAGTCCTCCTCCCGTCGACGGCCCGGGGGCGGCGGGGCATTCTCCGCCGCTGGTTTCGCCCGCCCTTACCTATTCGTCGCGCTCGTCCGCGTCGGGGTATAGCCCGACGACGCCGTACTTTGCCAGTGGGACGTTCGCGATTGGCGGGCAGCCTGAGCAGATGCAGGAATCTGTCGAATTTCTCGGTGTTAGCCATGGCGACTTCAAGGCGAACTTGAAGACAACTTTAACAGCAGCCCATGAACAAGTACGAATGTAGTTTTATCCTGGCAACAGTACTAGGTAGTACGGCCGTTTTGCAGTGTATTTTTTGCTAGGCAATCGAATGCTTTTCCAAAGTACCTCAGGCCTCAGGCCTCAAGGCTCTATGCGTGGCCCCCATTGAGAGGTGCCCCAGAGTTGGAAGCCAAAGTTGTCTGGTTTTGCATGAACTTCAATTTCTCCTGGTCGCGGGCTCGATGCCTGGCCAGCTGCCTGCCGCGCGGTCGAGTGGCGCCTGCTCTGCGCACATTCATCACTACAGTCTAGGCCGATTATAGACAATGTGGGTAACGCACCTGCTTCCAAAGCCGCTTTGAGCAGCCTCAATCTCACCCTCTCTGCCGCCTGCTGGGCTTCTTCGGTAATTTGGGCGAATCTTTTTATCGGCGGTAGAGCTTCTCGAGGCAGGGTACGACGCCGAGTCTTGGGTTCCTTGGCTCCCTTTCTCTTTCTCTTCTTTGGAAGGGGTCGAGACTCGCCGTTGAAGAAATGGACCGAGCCGAAGAGGCTGGCGTGGAAAATGGGCATGGTGCGATGATGGAATGTGCTAGTGTGACGATGCGGCGTCCGCACCGACGTACTAAGTCGTCGCGCCAACGTATCATCGATGTTCGCGAGCCAGCGCCGACGCATTGCCGATGCATCATCGACGCCAGAATCGCCGACGTATTGGAGGGAATGCCACGCATCGATTTCTGTTGCGCCACAGGCACGGACCCTCGCAGCACACCTTGCAGATGCCAGTAACTCGTTTGGTTTACTTTCTAAACAGAGCGTGTATCCACGACGGTACTTCGAACGGATATCTCGAAGAGAACAAATACAACAAAGAACACTCGAAAGTCCCACGGTTGAGTTTAATTAGAAAGTTCCCGTCAAACGGAAGTCGTTGATGGAAGCGCCGATAGTAACAGTAAAGGTGCCTGCAGGCCGGACCCACGATTGCGATACGACATTCCAGGTGCTGCATTATTGATTGAATCATAAGGCGGAGAGAACTACTATAAGCGCGTACCTGATCTCTCGAGCCGAGAGCTTCATCGTCACCGTCGTGCTCGCGCCGACCGCCAACGGCCCAACCTCATCGAATCCGCGCAAAACACGCTTGGGCTCCCCCGCCGCGGCCGGATACGCGAGGTAGAGTTGAGGCTTTTCCGCGCCAGCAAAGGAGCCGCTGTTGCGGACGACAAAGGTTACGGTGACGCTGGAGGAGGTGCCGGAGCCGGTAGAGACGATGTTGAGGCCCGAGTAGGCAAAGGTCGTATAAGACAGTCCGAATCCGAATTCGTAATGCGGGACGATGTTCTTGGAGTCCATGTAGCGGTAGTCGAGGAGGAGTTTCTCGGTATAGTTGAGCTGGATGCTGCGTGAGCTAGTAAGAACGAACAAAGACCAACGGTCGCGTACGTCCGGGAACCCGAGACTATTGTAGACGATTGAAGTGCCGTAGGAAGCCTCATTTTCGTCAATGCTAAACGGTAATCGGCCGCTGGGGTTGACGGCTCCGTACAACACATCGACGAGACCAGGTCCAGTTTGTTCGCCAGGCGCGCCGGCGTAGATGATCGCGGTGATATTTGGGTGTTGGCTCCATGAAATGCTGACCGGGCCAACACTGTGAACGACGGCGATGGTGTTGTTGCAAACAGCTGCGACGCTCTCGATCTAAGCGCAAATAAGTGGAGAATTTTATGCGGGGATGAAAAGATACCAAGCTGCCGCCTTTCCACCATAAATTTAGGTCGTTACGGTCGCCCATGTTCCCGACGACGATATCGTACGCTAGGAGCTCGCCGCTCATCGCGTTGGCGAAGACGATGCAGACGTCTTTGCCGCGCGCCGCGTTGGGTCCGGAGCTGAGGTCGTTGGAGAGTGAGGTCGTGATGGTTGCGGAGGTTCCGACAAAGTCCTGGAGAGCTTTGACGGGTGGCACGATGAACCCAAGATAATTCGAGCCGCTGCCCCAGCTGTAATGATAACGTTCATCTTCTGGTAGAGGAGCTCAGAGCCGTGACATACCCGACGCTCATCGTTCCGTCGTTGCACTTGTTCATATCGTCGCAATTGAGATTCGGGTAGGCCGCGTCCTGACCAACAATTGCCATCGTCTTGATTCTCGATTGCGCCAACGGCAATCCACGAACGGTCGTCCCAGTCGCTGCTCCGGTCGTAGTCGTGCGGTTGTTCTTTAACAAAACAGCAGAGGCGGCGGCGATCTCGCGCGCGAGGGCCGTATGCGCGGCAGAACGCACCGATACACCCAGGTTAAGCGACCCGGAACCGTCTGAGTGTTGGGCATCGAAGTTCACGGCAGGATAGCCGGTTTCTTGGCCTAGTTTGTAGAAACCTGCGAGGATCCGGGTGGCCATTTCGTTCAGGCGCTGTTTATGATATTTAGTTTGTACGGAAAAAAGACGCTGCAGACATACCGTTGTGTTGACCCTGCCACCGTTGACTGCGTTGACGACGTTGGAGCCTTTGGTACCGTATACGCCTCCGCCAATGACGATGTTGTCGCCTACGCAGGATCAAAGAGCGCCGGAAATACTGTGGCTTCGTACCTGGCTGCTCCATATCCAACCCCGCGTTCGCATTGTCCGCCACGCTATCATGCGTGGCTCCCCAGTCGCTGCCTCGTTTGAGCAGGTCATCGAGAAACGAAGCGAACGCTCAAACCTCACCACATAGCCTATCTGAGGTTGAGCATGTCTCCAGAAATGACGGGAACAGCCAAACCTCTGTATCCGGCCTGGCGAATGAACCCGTTCGGTCCCAGAATCGCGGCATTGTGGCAGCTACTCGTTCCGTTCTGCTGGTTGTATGCACACATCATGGAGGTGACGCCCGCTTCGATAGCGCGCACGAATGGGTACAGATACATCTCGTGCATCGTCCTGTCGTCCACAATCGCGTTGGCGCCGTATCGCCAATGTTCTTGGTTGTTGGAGGCGAGATGCTTGGCACACGCTTGGACACCGACGCTCTGGACGCCGGTTACGGTGTAGAAGGCGCCTTCCCCGCTGAGATATGGGTCGGGGCCGAAGCTCTCCCAGGCGCGACCGGCCTTTGGGTTGCGCATCTACAGAGCGTTAAATGGCAGCACGTATGGGAGAGCCTAGACGTACAAGATCCATTGCCGGGCCCAAGAAGACGCTGCGACGCGTCAGAATGGCCATAAAGAACGATGGGGGCACTAACTGGACGCCCTTGCCGCGGAACTCTTCGCCCAACGCGACGCCCCGAGCCTGCATGAGCCTCCGGCTGAATGTCGACGCGACGTTGATGCCAGTCGGGAATCCCGTAACATTCTTGGTCAATCGTACGCCTAGCCAAACGGTATGAGGGAGCGCTAATGGTCGCAGAGACGGAATTCTGACCTGCTGGGCCATCCTGAAAGCAGATAGCTGGAATACCAAGACGAGTAATCGCAGTTGTGTCTCCAACGCAGCGCGAATTGAACTGGCCGACACCAGCAACCATTCCAGCCTTTTCAGCGAGAGTCATGTTGGCCACTTTGGCTGTTGCAAGTGCATAAGCCTCATCCCAAGAACCTGTTGAGTAGTTAGGAATGCGATATTGTTTGCTGGGTTGTACGGACGGATAGTGACCGCTTGGGTGGTTGCCGCGAGCAGCGTCGCCTGGAGGAGGAGGAGGAAGAGGCGTGCCATGGGTTGGGCCACGGGACGAGATATAGGTTTTATATGCTGAGCCGAGAAGACGCGTCCGCGTGGATAATACAGAGAGCGAAATCATTCAGGGTCGCGTCAAAAGCCAAGGGGCCTATCACCAAATCCGGCTTCCTTTCCACCATCACCATGTCTCAACCCCGAAAACCCAGTTCTCGCCAAAAGTCCTGCTTCAATTGCGTCCACGCAAAAGCGCGCTGCGATTTGGAACCCAAGTGCTCCAGATGTCGCCAGAAGCGTCTTGAATGCGAATATAGCCGTCCTTCCACAATTCTAGACCGCCGATCCACATCCGCGTCCACTGTTTCATCTGGCAGCGCGTTTTCTCTCTCCAATATCATCCACGGCGCCGTCGACACTCCGCTCTCCGCTCCACCCGACAACGTACACTTTGAGATCGGTTCGCGGTGGCTGGACGCGCTCGTGGTGCCGCCAGGGAAGATACCCAAGCATTTTACCGCGTCTACAATCAGCTACATGTCCAGCGTTCTCAAATCCTACCCTCGCATTGTCGCCCAAGACACAGAGCCCGAGTTTCCTGCACTCCCTCCGTTCGTGCATCCCCAACAAGCTACGTCTGCCAATCGTCCTTTTGCAAACTGCCGCAGTGTACTGCGAATGTGGGACAAACGAGCAGGCGGCAGCGAGGGTTTTGTGCGAGAGACTATTGCGCGCGAGATGAATAGCCTCATCGAGGAAGTGCGCCAGCTTTCTTGTTCCCAACCTTTGAACATTGACCGCAGAATAGCATCGGGCGGGCAAGCTGGATGGAGATGGACTACTAAACGCCTGCCAGGCATATCTTCTCTACACGCTACATCTCTTCTTCTGTGGCAACGCGGAAAGCTCCGCCATGGTCGAGACCGCAACCATAATCAACGTCCAGGAGCTCTCTTCAGCTATGGCAGCTCTGGGACTGCACGACCCGGCCGTGCTCACTTGGGAAGCGTGGATCGCAGCCGAGGCCAAACGACGGACGGTGTACACCATGTACATGTTCGAGAACGTGTTCAATTACAACCATGGTTCGACGTCGTACGTTGCGACGGAGCTAGGACGGTTGCCCTTGGTGGCTACTGGAGCGATGTGGAACGCACGGTCGGAACGCGAGTGGGCGATGGTTCGGAGTCGGTTTGTGAGGGAGTGGCAAGCAGAACCACCGGTTATGGAAAATCTCTGGCCGCACGAGGACGAGGGGGAGAGGACGCGGAGGAGGGAAATCCTGGATAAGTGGGTAGAGTCGGTAGACGCGTTTGGGATGTTCCTCTACTCACTGACCTCAATGACCTACCCGAAGTAATGTGATGGCCGGCTTGACTGCTAACCACAACCTCCCTCTCGAGCTTGTCCGAGAAATCCTCTTCTATGTATGCGCAGCCCCCGAGGAATCTTCCGCTAAAGCTCCCTGGAGCTCAGTTTACCCCGTTGCCGTCTCCTGCCGCGCCTACCGAGCGATTGCGTTGGAGGAATGGTTTCGTGTTTTTAACGCGTTGCTTCCGAACTCGGTCCACGACATAGAAGGGCACTTTCCCCAGATACTCGACCTCTGGACGCGGTACGCACCACCACAGACCCCGACATTTTTCCTATCTGACCGTCGCAGTGAACTCCATCTTTCCCCGGCCTGGGACAATGACTTGCCCGCCTGGGATCTCAGCATCTTCCGCCGACTGAGGCTCCTGCGAGTGAACCACCCGCCTTTTCCTTCTAAATGGCAGCGGCTGACGAGCCTCGTGCAAAATGGCGGCAACATCGTGCAGCTGGACATGCGCGGAATTATGTGGCCGAGACCGGATGAGTTTATGGACATTGCGCGGCTGTTCCCTAGATTGCAGGTTCTGAGAACAGCGCAGCGGTGGAGTTGGTGTGGGTTGTGCAATACGTGCTCGTTGGTGCGGTTTGCGGGGACGGTGCCGGAGAAGCTGCTTTACACGGATGGTTTCGGACTGCCGGTGTGTGCTGCGGTTAAGATTTATTTTGCGTTGTTCACTGTCCCCAGATACACTACGCGCGGGCTCTTTCTACCCTCGAGCATCTCCATACTGTTAGCATGACCGTTCCGTATGCCGTCGGAGAACGCGTCGTTGTGAGCCCCAACACGGATTTGTGGGCTGGAGAGTGCGAGGCTTGCGTCGAGATGCTATATGGTGCGCAATTGCTCTTTCGTTCGAAGCATTTCTAATTTTTGCAGACGATGCCGAATTTCGTCACCGGTGGTCCTCTCGCAAAAGCGGCGTTCTACTTTCCGGAGAGGACGAGTCTCGGAAGATCTATTTAAAGCCTCCGTCTCTGAAATTGGTCGAATGGATATTCAATCGACACAAGTGGTCTTCAAGGATCTTGGAAGAAGAAGACGAAGTTGAGGCGGCGGATGCGGAAGGAGACGAAGAGTATGGGGTCGAGGATTCCGACTCTTAGAGGGGCACTATACATATGCCACCTCAACTCTCGCCTAACTTCCACGAAGCGGAAATATCGCGGCACTCCGTGCGACCAGCTGACCGTGTATGCCGCGTCCAGTCGCGTATAACTCCCTGCGCCGATAATCGTGATCGAACCATCCTCCATCCTACTCCCATGGTCGCCCTCTACACCATTCTCGCCGGCGGATACGACGTCTTCATCGCCGCCTACACCTTCGATACGGCGACCTCGTCGCTCACTCTAACGGCCAAATATCCCTCCGGAACGAACCCCAGCTGGATTAGTGCTCATCCGACCAACCACAGCATCCTATAGTGAGCGCCGTCGTACCTCGCTGGCCCGAAAAGCTCATGGTTTCGCGTCTAGCGCAACGAACGAACTCAATCCCGCCGGCCAGCTCCAGTCGTTCGATATCGCCAAAGGCAACGTCCTCTCCGCCCCCGTGGACACCGTCCCCTCCGGCGGCGGCGACCCAGCCTTCTGCGTCCCGCTCGACACCGGCGAGGTTGCAATCATGTCGTATAGCGGCGGAAATGGGCGCATCATCCCGACGACGAGCTCGCCCGATACGTTCAACAATGGCGCGCCGGTTATCACTTTCCCGCCGCCGGCTGGTGGCGTCTCGCACCCGCACATGGCCCTTCAGCATGGCAAGGAAGTCTTTGTCCCCGACCTGGGCGCGGACACGATATGGCGGTTGAGCCCCGGCGGAACTCCTGGCGTTTACTCGATTACTGGGCAAATCCCGCAGCCCAAGGGAAGCGGACCGCGACATGGTCGCCTTAGCAGTACGTGACCCATGCTATCGCCCATAAGCAAGCTAACGGATTTGGAAGAAAATCGATTATACACCCTCCACGAACTAAGCTCGACCCTCTCCGTCCAAACGATCCCTTCCTACCCCAACGGAACGTCGACCACCATCTCCACTGTATCCATCATTCCGTCGAATCCTCCCACCACCGCCGTCTGGGCCGCCGGCGAAATCCTCATCCCACCACCGACCGCGCGGTTCCCCAGAGAGTACATCTACGTCTCCAATCGCAACACGGGAACGCAAACTCCGGAGGGCGACTCTATCGCGATCTTTGAGAACGTCGACAAGGGTACTGCGCGGGAGCGCCTGCAGCTGGTCAAGCAGGTGTTCACTGGACTGGACCAGATTCGCGGGATGGAGTTTAGTCCGGACGGGGCGTTTTTGGTTGCGGGTGGTGTCGCGGGTACTGCCGGGATTGTGGTTTATGAGCGCGTGGATGGGGGGCGAGGGTTGAGGGAGGTTGTGAGGAACACGGAGATACCGACGCGAACGAGTTTTGTGTGGAAGGCGTTGTAGGTTTGTATTTTTTCGCGGATATTACACGCTAGTTTGTAGAGATGAAGACGCGTCTTGACCCATAACGGGACGAGGAGGAGGACTAGTGGCGCGGTCACGTGAATAATTGCTTTACGTTCAAAGACGCGTCAAGAGCGCGCGGCGGCCGAGAGAAAAGGTATTCTCACAAATCCCTCAGCCAGAATCGTGCAACTGGTGCTCTTTCAGCTTCGATGAACCGCTCCGCGAAAATTTTCGCACCATTCAGATCTCCCGCCTCTTTGGATCTAATCAACTCTTCTGCCCGTTTCCAAAAGTCTCTCCCGCCACGCGCACCTACAATCCAATCCGCTGGTTGGTCTGCGATGACCACCATGAAGAACCGCGCATCGACAATCATGCAGTTCCGAACATCAATCGCGTCGCTGCGGTATTCATCCCAGACCACTCCGAGAGCGCGAAGGTTCTTGCAGTGAATTAGCGCTTGAGCGAAGACGCGCGGGAGGGTGCCGTCGCGGAATGCCAGATGGGTAAGTGCAGGCATCTGTGCGAGTCCGTTCCAGAGACGCCAGTCGTCGAAGGAGGGGCGGATGACGTCTAGGTGGGTGAGGCGGTGGAGGCAGGGATGGGCGATATCGAGGCGGAGTGGGCCGCCGAAGAGGTATTGGACGTCCACGACGAGGTGGGTGAGCGCCATGGGTTGCAGCAAGGGGAGGAATGTCGGATTGGGGAAGGACGCCCAGAGTGCGAGGGTCTGGGTGCCTTGGCAGGCATTGAGAAGTGGGAGCAAGCGTTCGTGGGTGAGGACGGAGGAGATGCTGAGATGGTGGACAGCGTTTGCGAGGAATGCGTTGGACCGTGTTTCGCTTGGGGTGGGGTTGTCGTCTGATAGGCTCACGACGAGGACGTCGTAGAGGATCGGTTGGATCCTGGGCAGTTTCCATGACTGCTTGTCGGGTGAACGGCGGACGTACCAAAGATGAACGCGATGCGCAACAAGTAGTAGATTCGGGATGGTTTGCCGACTCGTGAAAGCCGAACGCTCGAAGATATCCCGTTCTAGCTCCGGTGGTAGTCTTGGGCTTGCGTCCATCGTGCAGCAAAGTCCCTGCGGAGCTTCACTTCGGCTGCTTTATATGCTGCAGTCCGCAGGCCGCAGACGCAGCAGTCGTTCGACATCGCAGTAACGCACAGCTGCTGTTATACAATACGCGTCGCAGCAATTTATACCTCCGGCTTTCGGATGGTGCGGTCGGTCATTGAGACGGAGAAAGTCTCCGCGCAGTGTCCGCGCCTGTTGTGACACAAAGACTGATGCGCAGACGCGGGTTGACTTGTGCCACATAGTGTCTGCTGGCAATGGAGGATCTACTCAGCCACGATTGCATAGATACTCGACACATCACCGCTACAAGTACCCTCCAAGCTCGCAATTCATCTAGTCGAGCATGGATGACCCCGGTGAGGCCGACATTCCTCAAACAGTCAGCCCGCCCTACAACCCAAGCTCACTCGTCGCCAACACCCTCGTCTTCATCCCCCTCGCCCTGGTGGCTCTCCTGGGTCTTCTGCGGCTGCCTCGGGCACTGGCGCGATTTCACCGTCTCTCGGAATGGACGAGCGGCCATTGGCTCCGGCACTCACACTATACCGGCCCCTACGTCGCTCTTTCTTACGCCCACTCTCAAAGCCAGGAGAAATTCCGGACCCCCGCATATCCGACAGTCACTTATAATGAGTGGGCGACACGCGATACCTCCGCCTGGCCACCTCACGTCGTCCCCCTGCCGCAATTCCTCAGTCCGATCGCGTCGCTGTTCCACACCCGTATACTCCCCGGCTTCTCTCTGGTTCAACTATCCCTCTACTTGATTTGGGTCAGCCTTGTGGGATACGCCGCAATCTATCGATCGTCGGGCCCGTTTACCAACACGGAGCGATTTGGCTACATAACCATCTCCCATATTCCATTCATCGTCGCTCTGGCAAACAAGAACGGCTTGATAGTTATCTTCCTGGGCATCAGCTACGAGAAGGTCGGATACTCGTCCCCGCAGTTTGAAGGATGCTCAGAGCCTTATAGGTCAACTTTCTGCACCGTTTTATCGCCCGAGTCGCCCTAGTAGCTGCTCATTTGCACGCATTTGGTTTCTGTACGTTTCTAACACTTTTATGGGCTCCTCTTACTCAATGACACAGTCTACAAGTGGGCGATAAATGATGTTTTCGCGGAGAACATGTCCCAGAAGAACAATATTTGTGGGCTTGGAATGCTGCTCACGATAGATGTTATGTTCCTACTTTCGCTCGCTCCGATTCGCAAACATGCCTATCAAGTCTTCTACTACTCCCACCTCATTGGTTTCAGCGTCCTTCTCGTATTCGTACGTTCTTGAGAAACAATTCTGCTCCCACTAATGCTCTCTGCAGATGATCAACCATAATCGAGAAACCATTCTCCCGTATTTCGCGGTCATCGTGTCCTTGTACGCCATCAACAAAATCCTCAGCGCAGCCAAGACGCGCTACACCGAGGCCATCATTCGGCCCTTGCCAGAGCTTGAATCGACACGTATCGAGATTCCCGCACTCAACGCAGGCTGGCGCGCAGGACAGCACGTCCGCCTTCAGATCATCTCCTCGGCCATGGGAGTCCTTGGCTGGACCGAGACGCATCCGTTCACCATTGCGAGTGCGAGTCGAACCAACGAGGGGATCATTCTCATTTGCCGGAAACGAGGGAGCTGGACAAAGCGTTTGTTTGCGGTTGCGTGCGATGCACAAGTAGAAGCGGGATTGGTGAAAAAAGTCAAAGTTCTCGTGGACGGTCCGTACGGTGAGGATTTTTTCTTCTTACCCATTTAAACATGCTAATTTATCGTCGAGGCGGCCCGGGCTTGAAGATGTTCAACAGCTTTTCTGCGGCGCTGTTCATTGTTGGAGGCAGCGGAATTTCCTACGCGCTCGGAGCGGCGTCGGAGCTCATTCAAAAGGGTCTCAAGGGACAGAGCCGCGTTCAAGTGATAGGTACGCAAAACGGCACCTCGCGACTCTTACTTACCTGCGCGAAGACGTTATCTGGCTTGTGCCGGACATAAATTCGGTCAAGCCGCTCATCCCGCAGTTTTTGACGATGCTTCAACAATGTCCTTCCCTCACAATCTCAGTGCATTATACGCGCTCGACAGCAATCACACCTCCAAAATATCTCATCGACCAGATCAGCGCGCAGCCCTGGCTAGCGCTCAACCCCGGCCGTCCTGGGCTCGTCAACGCCATGGAGGGGCTCATTGGGCGAGCAACGTCAGGCAGTCCGCGTAGCTCTGTATGTGGGTTGCTAGTGGGAGTGTGTGGACCTATGTCCCTTGCGGACGACGTACGCAAAAGCGTGAACATCGTCGACCCAGGTCTGCGCGACAAGATCGGTGGAATTGAGGTGGCGGAAGAGTGCGTTTTTCGTCTGTGCGCCTGCTTTTTTGACTAACTTCGTGCTTAGAACATTCGGACTCTGAAGCAATTTTCTGTAGCATAGCTTGTAGTGTATCCTTCGAATTCTGAATCGACTGGTCGTCTTTAATCGTTTTCTGCGCTGGAATGCCTTTGTTGGGATCAACTTGCCCTTGGAACTGAACTCAGAACTACGTCTTGAGATGGCCGTCACCAGCCCCAGCAACGACTGGGACCGCGATTTTCCACCTGTGCGTCTCAGCGCGAGCGCTCTTCGTTTGCTTGAACGGCTGTAGGTGTCGACAGCACATTCCGTCCTCGTTGCGAGGCCGCAGCCCCGCCCGCAAGCGCAAGGCGTTCCGAGGGTGGTCGATGACTGGGAAGATGACGAGGAGGAGGAGGAGGACGGCGAAGAGTCCCAGGGAGGATCTCTAAGCCGCTCGAGGACACCGCCCCGAGCAGCAGGTCGAAATCAGCGTATTTGGGAAGCCGCGTACGTCCCAGAACTGCTGCTCTATTGCCGCTCCTCTGACTGGCCATAGAAACACACATACATCAGCGCCAATGCCTACAGTCGTGCTCGCTCGCTCATCCGTCTCCGTTGCTGCTCCAATTGCGCCTGCAGCATTCCAGCCCCAGCTCCGCATCCTCAAGCGCCCTACGTCTGCTAGTCCAGCTCCTGCTGTCGTACCTACAACACCCGCGGGAGAGACACTCAAAGAGCGCGAGGCGCGGTACCAGGCAGCCAGGGAACGCATTTTCGGGCCTGAAGATCCCTCGGCTGGAAAGGAGAAGGAGAAGAAGGGCTCGGGCGGAAGGAAGAGCAGCGGCATTGCGCGCAATCCGAGGGGCCCGGCGGACGGTACGGACACGCCGCAAAAGGGATTCTCGGCACCAAGAACGCGCATCACGCCCACCAGCTCGTCAAAACTCGCGTCTCAGTAGGGTATGGAGCGTGCGGGGTGTGAATCAGGAGGGGACTGTGTGTGGAGGGTATAAGAAGGGAGCCCACGTCCGAGTCTCGGGCGTTTCCGCTGTTCACTCCTTCATCCTCAATGCGCTGGTCGACGGAACCATCTTTCCATTATGCGCCTGGGACGGGCGCGCGCAACTGGTTCTTCCATCCCGATCCTGCTACGTCCCAACCCCGAACCAGCCACCGAGTTATGTGGTTTGCGTTCGTGTGCGTCGCTGTTGTTGTCTTGGGCCTAGCGGAGCTGGCGCGACGGGCGCGCGGAGCAATATCGATTGGCTCCAACTCTTTGATTACAGAAGCTTCCTCCAAACGCGCCTTCCTCCGGATCCTTGGGCCTGGGATGGCGGAGGGACTGGGCGTATGTCGATTTACTTGACCACGAAACCAAGATGCGAGCTAATTCAAATGCAGTCTGCACTCTTTCACATACAAGACGCGATTGTTCTTTCCAGCGCACTCGAGTCGACCTTATTATTCACGGAGAGCAGCAACGTTGCTTACTCCCTGTCTGACATCTTCAACGGCGAGCTAACCGACATAACTGGTCTACCAGCACCTTCCTCGGACATCGACGGCCGCGAGACTTGCCTACTGCAGGCGTACATTACCCCCGAGGAGCGTCGGCGACTTATTCACGGATATTGCGGGGAAGGGAACGAGGCTGCAAGGAGCGAAGCAGCAGAGGAGCTCGAGGAATTCAGACGGAAGCTTGCGCATTGCACAAGTTTCTTGGATGCCGTAGAAGAGCATCATGTCGACCTATACAAGTGCGCTCAGCCCTGGATAAGAGCTCGACTCGGGCCTGGACCTTCCGTCGCCGAGAAACTATACCAGCCGATGCTCACGATCCCACCAACGCGCCCGCTCACTATCGGCGTACACATTCGCTGGGGCGACACCCAACTAACATACGAGGAGCGCAACAAAACGCTCTACGGCTCCATGCCCATCCCCCATGTGGTCACCATCCTAGAGGACCTTCGATATTCTCCACTTGCCGCGCAGGGGATCGAGCTCACAGTCTTCATGCAAGGCGTGTCGTATACGCCGCAAGGTGCCGAGGTCCTCGCGCCCATCGACGCGACCGGCATTCCTTACCGCCTCGTCGACACGGACGGCAATACGCCACCATTGGCTGACCTCTATGAACTTGGACGGAACGATGTGATCCTTATTGGCGGGTCGGCGTTCGCGATTATGGCGCACGCACTTGCGCCTCCGGGCGTCTCAGTCGTTTCTATACATCGGTAAGTGTTTCGTCTTTATGCTTGAGCGATTTTTGTTGAACCCTGCCCAAGCGGTCGTGATGATGGGTTGAAGGCTCTGAGTGGGTTTGGCCGGGAAGGCATTTACTGGGAGGACTACACTTTGGAGGGTTTACTCGAGGTGTTCTCGAATGGATCTTCGACCTTTGGGGAATAATAGAAGATGTTGTTTGTCTGCAAAATCCACCAATGAGAGCAATAGATTGAGCCAGTGGCATTACTATTAGCGACAAGGGTGCGGAGGTTTTCGTGGCCAAGCAAAGCGAAGGTCAGCGTAACGTCAGTGTAGCAATTTTCGGGTTACCTGATCACCGCTTCGTTCTTGCGACATCCAACGCTTGCCAGTTTTCCTCAATTCCTAGGCATTTCTCATCTAATTACGCCCGAAACACTGCTGAAACAAGCCGCAATATCCCTTGCAGCGCAGATGTGCCTTGGACGCGACTCGCGGCCTCTTGAGGAAGCAATCCTTCCATTGTGCGCCTCACCCGAGCTAGAGGCTGCGTGTAAGCTTCTTGGGTTCACACCAACCGACGTCCGCGGATGTGGGCGGCTCCTTCTCGAGCCTCAAACACGCCTCTGTCGACAGACGCCGCGCAGCTAGCTACGCGTTGTACCGTGCGGGTCTAGCCTCGTAATCGGCCACCACATCATGTTGAGGTCTGCACTGTTTTGGATCGAGTTCAGCACGTATCAGCGCACCCGCGAATATCCGCCCTTGCCGGCGCTCCGCGCTGTTTGTGAGTGCATGGCCCGTTGAGAAGGGAGATTCGGGCTGAGCGCATGCCGTTGCCGATGGAGCCTCCGGTGCTCCGCTACGAAGCACGCGTACGATGTCGAGCCAAAGTGAGCTCATTCGCGCCTTTTACCTAGCCCTTCATTACTCTTCGCAGGTCTTCCGCCGGCATTCTTGCTTTCGCGCTTCGGCTTATAAGCAACCGGACAACCAAGAGCTTGCGCCTGCTCGACCCCCGCCGCGCTTACGCTCCTCACGAATCGCGCTCCTCCTATGCCCACCGACGCTGAAAAGCTCGATGAAACACCCATGTCTACCGCCCCGCCCTCTCCCTCCCCGACATGGCAGTACCGCACGAGCGGCACCCCGACCGAAGACATTCGCCCCTCACTCGACGGCACGACCGCGCTAAGCCACATTGCGAGCTCAACTGCCGCCTGCCTTACTACTCGCTCCGCGTCGCCCGCGTTTCCGGAAGCCTGCCCGGCGTCGTACCTCGCTGTCGCCGGCGCGTTCCTCGCGCTCTTCAGCACGTTCGGGCAGATGAATGCGTTCGGGACGTTTCAGGCCTGGTACGCGCAGCACCAGCTCAGCCATCGCGAACCGGCGACGATTGCTTGGATCGGGTCGGTGCAGCTGTGGGTGTTCTTCTTTTCGGTGCGTGTGTTGCGTCCTACCTTCGCGGCTGTTCGATGTTCAAGATGAATTCGAACAGGGCGGGTTGATTGGGAAGCTGTTCGACTCGTTCGGTCCGCGATGGATCATGGCGACGGGCACGGTCATATACGTGTTCAGTATCATGATAACAAGCGTCTGCACGCATTATTACCAGTACCTGCTTGCCCAGGGGCTGTTGTTCGGACTCGGTGTTGGGATGCTGTGAGTGTTTTAATCTCCACCGAGCGCGAATTAATGTCTCTGTTCCACCAGATTCTACCCTTCATTATCCAGCGTTGCAACGTACTTCTGCCGATATCGAGCAACAGCTCTGGGCATCGCGGCCGCAGGATCGAGTCTGGGTGCGTGTGCCTTTGTTTGTTTGCGTGAATTATTGCTGAACCGTGTCAGGCGGCGTCATGTATCCCATAATGCTTCAACATCTCTTCGAACGGTACGGCTTCGCCTGGGGCGTCCGTATTTCTGGCCTCGTCAGCGGGACGCTTTGCTGTATCGCCCTCGCCACTGTTACGCGCTACACACCTCCTCCCTTCCCGAACCCCAAACACAACCTCTTTCCGCCACCCACGTACGTGGAGACGCTCAAACTCTCCTTCCGCGACGCGCGCTTCCTCTTCCTCGCCGCGGGCTCGTGTTTCGTCGCCCTTGGCCTCTTTGTTCCATTTATATACGTCGTCGATTACGCCCACGATCTCGCGTCCAACCCGCGGCACGCCGACGCCGTCATCGTCCTCGCCGTCCTCAACGGCGGCGGCGTTCTCGGGCGAATCGCGCCCGCCATCCTCTCCGATGCCATCGGGCGCTTCAACCTACTCGCGCCAGCGGCGTTCTTCTCTGGCTTCCTCTGCCTCGTGCTGTGGCTCTTCGCACGAACCCTGCCCATCCTCGTCTGCTTTGCAGCGGCGTACGGGTTTACCAGCGGCGCGTTCATCTCGCTCATCACGCCGTGCGTCGCGCAAATTTCGGATATTCGGCAGATTGGAAGTAGGATTGGGCTGTTGTACACCGTTATCTCCGTTCCGTGCGTCGTCCCCTTCACCTCGTGTTTTCTCGGCTCCGAGCTTACCAGCTTCGTTTTTATGTAGAGCGGTCGTCGGCGCGCCCGTTGCGGGGCTGCTTCTTCAGGCGTCCAGGGGCAGCTACACCTACATGATTCTGTTTGCGGGCCTGACACTAATAGCCGGCTCGGTGTGCCTCTTCGTCGCGCGATGGAAGGTTGACCCGAGGCTAAAGGCGCGCGTGTAGGCCACGACTCGGAGGGGCGGGGTTGAACAAAAAAATCAAAAATAAATTATGCCGGAAGGCTGGAGGACCCACAACCAACTGTATACTACGTTACGCGGCAATGCCGTGCGCTTTTTGGATGTACAGTATAACACATGACTTGAAAATGCCGACGTTGAACATCGCAACGAAGGAACCCATAAACCCCCTGCGCATCTTGAGATTATCCGGAAAGATGCGACTTCCAACCACCTGGACAGTCCCGCGTCGCATTCCTAAAAACAGAAATGTGTCCACCTCGACCCAGTCGCAGCCCAGTCCCAATGGGCGGCTCGGAATACATCCTTGGCCTTGCACACGCCCTACTAATAGTTCTTGAACTTATTGATCTGCGTCTCGAACGGAATCGAAAGGAATATCGGAGTAAGAGTCTGGAATATTGAGGTAGTCCTGGGGGACGACAGAATGGGGCCTTGCTAAGGCATCTGTTCTTAGTAGCGATGCGCAGGGTCTTTCTCGTTCTGAGCCTTTGCTTACCGCGACGCGCATCATAACCTGCCTTTGTCTCAGGTCTGACATTTTCTGGCGTGTCACACATTATGGCTCCAACCCAAACCACCGCGACCCCGTCGGACTCTGCCCCTCCGGTGCAAAGCGCTGGCGCGAACGACCCGTTCGAAAACCAGCGCAACGTTAGTTTTTTGCCCCCCACACCCGACTCGGTGGCTCATGTCCAAACTCTAGGAAATTACTGCGTTCTACCTCGCAAACCTCCCATCCGACGCCGACCCACGCGGCGTCACCGAGTTCCTGGACTACATCCGTGACTGCCCGCCCAGCCTCTTGAACGACGCACGACACTCAATCGAGAGCGGCCTTGAAACGCAGGCTAAAGTGGCTTCCGGCGAAATGCCTGTTTTCGTCGTCTGTATCCTCTCCCTCGATCCATTCTTCCATTCATTAAGCAACTTGAGTCTTCAGTATCGCGAGCCGCCCGCGAACGTCAAGCCCTATTCCTACGCCATCCCCAATACCAACATGCGTCTCCTCTTCCATCCAATGGTCCTCCCCAACACGCCCGAGTACGCCCGCATGCAGTTCGAATGGCAATTCTATGTTCAAGGGAATGGGCAAGAGCTCGACCACAAGCCCGTCGTTGAACTGGAAGGACCTGAAAGTGGCGAATGGCATATTATGACGGTCTACCTTGCGCGCCCCGGCACCCACCTCCGGATCGACTACGTCCACGAATTGCCTCTCTTCCCACAGGATCCTGCAAACAGTTTGCCACTTGAGTATGCCCCCGATGTTGTACCGTAAGTAGACCTCTCTGCAAATATTCGGTCACGGTTACCGCGACAACCGCGCTCTTGCGAGACGGCGCGCCCCACCAGTCAGTCGGCATTTTGAATTTCGTCAAGCTCTGTAGCGCGTACGAGTCGTGCTTCGAGGCCCGCCCACATTCCCTCTTTCCTAACGTCCGCCAACGCTATTTTTGCTGGTATAGGCGCCTCCGCCGCGCCTCCTGCAGCTGCCGCCGGAAGTGCTGCAGTTGCAGGTTCAGGCTAAGGTGGACCCAGGTTCGACACACAACTATTGCCTTCATTTTCCTTCCTATTGTCGCGGTTCTTGCGCGTCTCCCGCCCAGTATAGCACGATTTTCCAACGCGTCTGCGTGGACGCCACCGAGTCCATGAGGCCAGCGCCGTTGGCGGTGAAAAGCACGGAATGATCGTCGGCGTCGGCGGCCCAGTTACGCTCGAGGACATGAAATCGGACCTGTTCGACGAGACGAGGTGAACGGGATCAACATCCACGAAGAGTACGTTGACTGGAGGGAAGCGAAATGAAATGCAAGCGGTACTGGAACGCCGCCTCTGCAAGAAAATGTACTTTAGAAAACAGACCGCATGTAATCTTCGCGTGTCTCCAGCGCCCTGGGTTCGCGGAGGCCCACTTGAAGTCAAAATTCTGGATGCATTAAGGAAGCGGACGATACGATAACAAAAGTGTTTCGCAGACGACGAGCTGCAAAAGTTCCAAGTCAGCTTGGGGTCGGTCATTTCTGGAGTACACGCACGCACCAGCCAGCCAGCCTACAGCTCCTTATGCAGCGCTCCGCCAACACCATACCCAAGCCACTGCCAGAGTGCCCGCTCGCCCTCCTGTCCGTAGAGGTAGTACATTGCGCGGCCCTTCATGATGGAAAGGTGCTGCGGGAGGTAGAGGACGATGCCGGAGCAGACGAGGAAGAAGAGGATGGCGAATATCGTGACTGGGGGACGGGTGGAGGGCGGTTAGCACAGGCTGGGCGAGGCAGCGGAGCCAGTTAGCAACGCACGGAGGAGTAGCTTCTCCCAAGGCTCAAGCATGGAGAGCACGAACGTCGCCTCGAACCACATCCGGCGGCGCCAGAAGAAGACCGCCAGAGGCGACTGGGGCTTCCGGGTGAAGGACAGGTCGGGCTTGGGCGGCGGGAGGTGCGGCGGAATGGCAAAGGTCATGGCGCGAAAGTAAGCCGGCCCGTGCGATCAAACAAGCACAAATCTCGTCCTCGAAAATCCACATAAAAACCATAAATTCCAGCTATCTCTATATGACTAGCAAAAGAAGGGAGCTGGTATGGGTTCCAGCGCAACCCAGTAAAGTAAAACCCAGCGAACTCCAGCCTGCACTCGGCAGGTCATCGACGCCACTACCGGTCCAGTGCGGGAGGAAGGGGACGGGCCAGCGACGAAAGTCGTCGTAAGAACGGCTTGCGCGTTCGAAACCAATGATAGACCGGAAAATGCAAAGCGATAGCGAAAGGACAGGACTGTGCGTGTGTGCGAGGGAGAGTGAGTGGGCTCGTGTGTTGGCGAGCGTTATGATCAGTATGCAGTAGTGGTCGTCTTTGTCGTGTTGTCGTCGTCACGGTAAGACCCTGGTGGTCGGAAACCCGTTTACAATTCCTCGGTGATGGCCAAGGAAAAGTCGGCAAAGTACGCAGATTGCTTCTTGGGAGAGGCCCATTGGGAGTTGCTGCCACCGAAGAAGGTTTGCATCTGGATGCCGCGGTGCTTGCCCGCCGCCGAGTCGCGGAGGATGAGCCCATCGACGTTGATGACGCTCTTGCCGTTGACCCAGAGCTGCAATTCGCCGTTGGCCTTGCCAACATCGTTGAGGCGCACACGCTCTGAGACGGTCGTCCATTCACCCGTCGGGAACTCGAAGGATCCACGGCCACTGTGCACATCATGAGCTATCAGGAATGAATAGTTAATTAGGGACATACACGGATGCACCATACTCCGAGTTGCATTCGGACTCGGGTTTAACGTTGCAGACGGCCTTGTTGGCGGAGAAGCCGCTGACAGTGGAATCGGGGAGATAAGTGTACATCTCCCCGGCGCCGTTGGTGCGCCACATGAGACGCGCCGAGTAGCAGGCAGTGGAGCGGCGCCCACCGGAGCAGCCGGTCGCCTCAGAGTCACTGTTTCCGCCATCTATGAAACACGATTAGTATCATGCGCGCCACAAACGCGAACAAACATACACATGCCGGGAAGCTTGCTGTAAAAAAAGAAGGGACGAAATTAGTGTCAACTCTTGTAACGACGCCCGAACGCGACGCACCCGCCCTTGTTGAAGTCGAAACCCTTCTCGAAGAAGACCGAGTAGCCGAGGGTGACCTCCTTTGCCTTGGTCACATCGACGCTATCATCTCCGGGAGAGTAGAAGCTGAAGCCACCCTGGGGGCTGTGACCGAACGTGTAGCTGCCCTCGGCGTAAACCGCGCGCATGGCCTCCTTGCCGTCCGGCGCAGACATGTATGTGTGCGTGAGCGCCTTGATCAGTTTGGTCGGGTTGAGGGTGGTGTCCGAGAGCGAGACCGAATCCGACGACTTGGGCGACGTCGTCCACGATTTGCTCGTCTGGCCCATGGGGAACAGGGCCTTGAGGGACAATACACCACCCCCGACGTTGCCAGTGGAGCCAGTTGAGGTCTCCTTCTCGGTTGAGGTGGTCTTGGTGCTCTTTGTGGTCTTGGTGTCTTCGTCGTCGTCATCGTCCAAGCCCTTGGTCGTGGTGGGCTCCGCGTCCTCCGCAGAGGACGACGCGTAGCCGGTCGGCACAGCAAGGACGGCCCCAGAGGTCGCACTGGGCAGTGCGGTCTCGGTGGAGTTGGATGGGGCTTTGCACGTCCTGCGGCGAAGCTTCTTGCGGCGGGGGGAGGGCAGCGTCTACGACGGGCTCTGCACGCTCAGCGATGACCGGAGAGCGGGCAACAGCGCGGTGGTTGCGGCGGGACCAGTGGGGGTCAGCAGACGCGGTTGTGGCGACGAGGAGGGCGACAAAGAGAGCGTAAAACTGGGTGGAGATCATGATAAAAGCGAGAGGCTGGGGGAGGGAGAGTGGCGGAGGAGAGGGAGGAGGACAAGGACAACAAGAGGTCGTGGCAAAAAGAGAGGACCAAACCGCTTTTGAACAATGCGCCGGCAACAGATGCCCGTGGAGCCATCGCATGCCAAGTTTACACAGCACAGGGGTTGCTGGCAAATTTTACCGTGTTCCTCTGGCCCATAAGTACATCCCAACGGCATGCTTCAAATAAGCACGGCGCGTCGATAACCCTTCTCCGTGAGTATACAGAATTTTAGAGCCAGCGGAGAGATCGCAAAGTTGGCCTCAACGGGCCGCAGGGACCTCAACTCCACTAACCCCTTGCGAATAGCGATTCAGGGTCAATTTCTGTCCCCGAGGAACCGGAACGCTACAGAGGAGGCCGAAATCTAGCACCAAAAAGATAAAACAAACATCCGGTGCAAAGTCTATGGGCATTAAAAATGAGGTAGAGTAGAGTCTATGGGTAGCTGTTTCTCTCGATTATCCATCCTTACCACTCCCGACTCACATCCCTGCGTTTGGACATCAGCCAACGGGAACAGTCACAAAGAAAGAAAGAAAAAACATACCGGCCAAAGATCTTGGTGCGCACCCAGTCTTGCGCAACCAGCGTACGGTTCCGCAGAGAGAAGAGGGTGCTCAGGTACGCGCTCCGCCAGAAGTAGTACGTCAATACGCCTCCCGACGCCAACTGGAAACTACGGTCAACGGCCAAGAATGAGCGCTGCAGGAAAACAACGTACACTTCCGTTCAATAACGGCAAATCCGCGATGGCCTTGTCCGAGCCAATATACGCAAGCGTGCCCTGGTGCGAGTACGTGAACGGCCGAATCTTGAACTTGGCCAGGGCCCGCTTCGCCGCCTCGCCCTCTTCCTCGAGCTTCTTACGCGCATCCTCTTGGAGGGCCATGTCCTTGGAGACTTCCACTTCCACGAGCTTGGCATGCAGCTCATCACGTTTAACGCGCTGAGCGAATGCGCGGGCGAGGTACGCGCCCTGTTGCGAAGCGACCTGCGCCGTCGGGGCAAACTGAGACGCGGTACAGTCGCCAATGGCGAAGATGGTCCCATCCGTGCCCTTCATCTGGAGGTGTTCTAATGCACCAAGTAAAGATCTCGCACGCAGTACGTCTGGAAAGCGCTCACCGTCAATCGCAATCCCGCGCTTGTTGGTCTGGTCCGTCGGTAGCTTAGCCATAAGATCCTGTGTGATCTTGCGGTTTCGGTTGCCCGCCGCCCACACAACCATCCCACAAGGAATCTCTGAGATTGTCTTGTCGGGCATCGCGACAGTAACGCTGCCCGGTTTGATCTCTTTGACCATCGTCTGGGTCATAATGTCGATTTTGCTCTCCTTGAACGTCGACATGGTGTAGTCGATTAGCCGCTTGCTGAACATGGGCAGCACAGACGGGAGCGCCTCGACCAGAGTAATCTTGATACGCCCGGCCAATTCCGGATACCACGACTTGAGATCCTGCTCGAGGAAGTCATGAAGCTCGCCGCTAGACGACTATTAACAAGTGTCTTGATGCAAGTTGCACGAACCTGAGCTCAACACCAGTTGGACCTCCGCCAACGACCACCATATGGAGCAGGCGGTCGATTTCACCCTCGGATTGTCCAGGGAATGCCGCAGATTCAAGGCCTATTGGTTATCAGAGATAGCCCGAAGCGGCGATACTGCACCCACAATCCAAGAACCTGCGCTGGAACTAGAACACGCTCAGCTCAAGCTTGCGATAACACGACCGACACACCTTTTCCGCATCGTTAAGCTCCTTCATAAAACACGCGTGCTCCTGGACCCCCGGAATGCCGAAGGTCTGCGTCTCCGCGCCGACCGCGTACACCAAGTAGTCGTACGGGATCGTGGTCGACGAAACCGCGCCCTGAATGTCCGAGTTGTCGATAAAAGATACAGTCTTGTTAATCGGCTACACGGGGGTTAGAATACCGACAGAGACGTGCAGACAATGCTTACGTCGACGACCTGCGCCTCGGCCTCGATGACCTTGACATTGCGCGTTTTGTGGCGCGTCACGTAGCGCGTCGGTTGTAGGATCGAGCGCGTGCCTAAAGCGCTTAGTTATTTGCATAGATAGAAGGCTGTACGCACTGAGTGTCCCGACGGCGACGCTAGGCAAGAGCGGCGTAAACAGGAAGTAGTTTCGCGGGCTCACGACGGTCTATGACGTATTGGAAGTGAAAAGCCAGAGCAACAGCGGGCGAGCAACGCACGACGTTGTACTCTGTCGTGTCCAGGGCATTCAAGAACGCTGTCGCTCCCCATCCGCTGCCCAATACGACAATGTTCTTCTTTTCGGGCTCATGAGGGAGTTGTGGGCCAGGACTGCGGTCTTTCTGCAAGGTCTCAGCAGGATTCCGCTACTCCTTCAGATAAGGCCTGACCTTGGTAACATAATAAAACGATGCGCCGCCGACGAGAAGGGAGAGCCAGAAGGTTCGGTTTGCAACGGTTATCGCGGACTTGATTCGCGATTTTTTGGGAGGTGGCGGAGGGGGCGGGGTCTATCTGCGTAAGAGACGACCGGGAGGGGTTTTCTGTGCGTACAGTGGAGTAGAGCAGACGTTGCGCTGGCGAGCGGGCGGCGAGCGGCAGTGCTCTCGGCTGGCGGAGTACGGCTAGAGACACGAGGGATGAGAAGAAGTGGTGGTGTGTGGTAAAGAAGGACGTGCCCCGGCGAGTCGTGAACATTGCGTCGAGGTTGGTCGAGGCCGAGTCCAAGGACAGAAAATTGGAGCGGAAACAGAATCGGGCCGACGTCGACGGCTTGATATTGGCTTGATATGTTTCGAAGAGCGAGCATCCTCGTCGCCGTCTTCTCCATCCTCCTCGTCTACCTCCGAGTCCCCGTCCACTCTATCGACGACATATACATCCAGCTCACAACAGGAAATGTCCTCCTCCTCACCGCACATCCCGACGATGAATGCATGTTCTTTGCACCAACAATCCTCGCCCTCACCGCCCTCCAACAACAGCCAGAAGACAGCGGTAGCGTCTACTCGGCCTGCCTCTCCGTAGGGAACGCGGATGGTCTCGGGTCGATACGCAAGCACGAGCTAGGCGGCAGTCTCGATCTGCTCGGCATTGATACCAACAAACGCTTCCTGGTGGACCACCCGTGCGTGTTTTGCCACCGCCCCGACGCGTCTAACGGTCTGTAGGAGCCTGCAGGATAATTTTACTGCGCAATGGGACGCGTCGACTATCGCGGACGTCCTAAAACCCTTCGTTCTCGACAACCGTATCACCACTGTGCGTTGCGCTCGTTTTCTATCCGCTAGAGGGTCCTTACCTCTGCCAGATCCTCACGTTCGATAAATACGGCGTGTCCGGGCATCCCAACCACAAAGCGCTCCCCGATGGCGTCAAGGAGCTCATGCGGGCACTCCCCGACGTCCGGCTCTTCACGCTGAGATCGCTTCCACTGCCCATAAAATACCTCACCATCCTCGCGCCGACGATCCACAAGGTCGACCTAGACGCGAACGCATTCCTGAAATACGTCGACAGAACCACGACCGCTTTCTTCCTCGACCAATTTGGCCTCGACCTCGACAAGATCCCGCGCGCAAAGCTGGCAACGCCGGAGCCGGTCTACGTTTCCGGTGTGAACGAGTACATGACCGCGGTGCAAGCAATGCGGGAGCATGACAGCCAGTTGGTGTGGTATCGGTGGTTATGGATAGGATTTTCGCGGTATATGTGGGTGAACCACTGGGACGAAGTCAAGCTGTAGTAGTAGTATTTACATGTATTTATCGTCGAGATACTGAAGGCGTCGCGGGGTTTGTGAGTGGTTGGATGAGACCGCGAAGCCATTTGACGAATCCGCCCTCAGGCAGGCGTGGTCGCGGCACGACGGTGCGCATTTGCGATACAACTGGGGAGAAAACCGTCGCGGCAATTGCCCTGTTGGTCTTTCATGAGCAAAGACACTGGAGGGAAAGGCCCGACACGCACCACAACGCGCCTTGCGCCAACGGACTCAACACCTGGTCGCGCAATGTCACCCAGCCTACATGACCCCACTGTATATCCAGGACCTCCGACCCGGGTTCCTGCCTCTCCTTGCCCTTGAGCTCGAAGAAGGGCTGGACGCTCTTGAGGAAGCCGTACTCGAAGCGGAGATCGGGGACAGTGGTGAGGGCTGCTTTTCGCGGGTGCTCTTCCTCTGGATGGGTGTATTTGGGATCGTGGGCGACAAACGGCGGGTGTGTTGCGGGTGCGGCCATGGTGGACGGAACGATGTTCGGCGTGATATGGCATCGGATGCTTCGGACTCTGCCCGTCTCCACCACCTTTATACGAGCGATGCCCCTGCCGTCTCCTCGCCCCGTCTCGTACGTGCACCCCACACTAGCCCACCAATCTCATCCAACCCGCCCTTCCCAATGCTCAGTCCTGTATCTCAAATCCGCCCCGTCAACGGCAGTCGCATCGGGCAGCGTACGCAGACGCCTTTGTCCCCTCCCCGTCTAATCCATGCTGCGATGCACAGCGGCGAAACTGGTTTCGCCTATAACCGATCTGAATCTCAGCACTCTGGAAAAGTCAAAGCAGCTGGCCGCTTGGACGGCCGTTGACCAGCATGTTAAGCCAGAGCATAGGGTGCGTCGCAGCCTGCCCTTCCCAGCGCCTCCTCATGCGCACCGTACACTGCAGGTTATCGGGATTGGCTCTGGTATGTGCGGCACGACACGGCCATCCTCGGCGATGTTAACGAATCTAGGCTCAACGGTACCATACGTCGTGGAGCGAATCGTGCAGCTCGGCGCAGAAGCCAACCAGGATCGCGTCTTTATACCCACCGGTGCGCACGACGACCAACAAGCTACGCATACAAACTTAGCGTCCATCGCAAGGTTTCCAATCCAAACAGCTCATCGTATCCGCTGGCCTGAACCTCGGCGACGTGGACCAGTTCCCTACGATCGATGTTACCCTCGATGGCGCAGATGAGTGCGTACCCGTTGGTGCCCAGTCCCTTTGTGAACATCGGCGGAAGGGTAGACCACAACCTCAACTGCATCAAGGGCGGCGGAGCGTGCCATCTACGCGAAAAGGTCCTTGCGGAAGCAGCTAATACGTGCGTCCTTCGGCTGCATGGGAGCATCTCTAATCTCCGTTTCCCAGTTTTATTCTGGTTGCAGATTACCGAAAAAACGTTGAGTTCCTCGGTACAAACGTGCGATCCATGCTCGTATCTTGGCGCCTAGAAATCTCATCTCCCGCGCAGTTTGCGTCGGGCATCCCGATTGAAGTGGTGCCATTCGCGTACGCCAAGGTACTCCAGAACATCCATCACCACCTAGGATGCCCGAAAGCCAGCCTTCGCATGGCTGTAAAGAAGGGTACGCGTCTAGGAAGATACATACGTTCTCAAAGCTCATTTGCTCCAGCTGGCCCTGTCGTGTCGGACAACGGCAACTTTGTAATCGACGCGCCGTTCGACCAGGAGACGATGAAGACGCCATACACCGTAAGCCGCTGCTGCCCCGCCTGTTTGCGCTAACTCTCGGTTAGATTATGGCGCAGATTAAAATGCTCACTGGGGTCGTAGAAGTCGGCGTCTTCTGCAATATGGCGAAAGCGGCGTACTTTGGGAATGCGGATGGGACTGTTACGATAAAGTGGAACGACGGACGCATTGAATCGGTCGCCGCGTCGGCGTAGAGCGCGTATAGAGGTCTACTAGAAGATGTTGTATTTTCCATCGGAGAAACGGGATGTGTACAAGTAGCCGAGATCGACAGCAAAAACTTGTCTGCTCCTGACTCGATGGCAGACGTGCTCAAGGTCTCCATCCTGGGCCGTGAATCCATCCATTGCGGCTTCCACCTAGGCCCCTACATCGCAGAGACTGTCACCACCACCCTCGCTTCCTCGGTCTACGTGCTCATCACCGACACCAATGTCGCGCCCCACCATCTTGCCACCTTTGAGAACGAATTCAACGCTGCGTTGAACAGCCTGAAGACGGACGCCCGACCGCGCTTTCTGAGCCTCGTCGTTCCGCCGGGGGAGATGACGAAGAGTCGTGACGGCAAGGCCAACATCGAGGATTTCCTACTGCTCAATCGGTGCACGCGCGACACCGTCCTATTGGCGCTCGGGGGCGGCGTAATCGGAGATCTCGTCGGATTCGTCGCTGCCACGTTGTGCGTGTCCCGCCGCTCGCAAGAGGATCATACTAATGAAGAAAAGTATGCGGGGCGTTCGTGTCGTGCAAATCCCAACAACCCTGCTCGCAATGGTCGACTCGAGTGTCGGCGGCAAGACCGCGATCGACACTCCGCACGGAAAGAACCTCATCGGCGCGTTCTGGCAGCCCCAGTACATCTTCATTGACGCTGCCTTCCTCGAGACACTCCCCCCGCGCGAATTCTCCAACGGAATGGCCGAGGTCGTCAAGACCGCCGCCATCTGGAACGAGGACGAGTTTGCCGCGCTCGAATCGCGCTCGGCGGAGATCTTTGCCGCCATCCAGACGCCGTCGCAGGACCACTCTGGCCGCACCAAGGCGACGCGGTCGACCGCGCAGGACCTGCTGCTCTCCGTCATCGTGGGCAGCATCTCCGTCAAGGCGCACATCGTCACCATCGACGAGCTCGAGACGGGCCTGCGCAACCTCGTCAATTTCGGGCATAGCATCGGACACGCCATCGAGGCGGTCTTGACCCCCGCCGTCCTACACGGTGAGTGTGTCAGCGTGGGGATGATACTCGAGGCGGAGGTCGCGCGCGGGATGGGTATCCTCTCGCAGGTCGGCGTCGGCCGCCTCACCCGCTGTCTTAAGGCGTACAACCTCCCCGTCTCCCTCGCGGACCCCAAGATCGCGCGTCTCCCCGCGGCGAAGCAGCTCTCCGTCGAGCACCTCCTCGATGTCATGCGCATCGACAAGAAGAACAGCGGCGACAAGAAGAAGATTGTTCTTCTTAGCAAAATCGGGGCCACGTACGAACCAAAGGCGACTGTTGTTCACGATAGCGTCATTGCCAAAACGCTTTCCGATGCGGTCAAGGTCGTGTCGGGCGTGCCGAGGCAGAATCCGGTGACGATGGCTACTCCGGGGTCGAAAAGTATTTCGAACCGCGTTTTGGTGCTTGCCGCGCTCGGAGAGGGAACGTGCAGGTTGAGGAACCTGCTTCATTCGGACGATACGCAGGTTATGATGGCGGCGCTGCTCGAGCTCAAAGTATGGTCAATCTTTTACCGCTGAAACATTCTTATTGCTTTTAGGGCGCAAGTTTTGCATGGGAAGACGGCGGTGACACGCTAGTCGTTACTGGCGGCGCAGGACAACTCTCAGTTCCGCCCAAAGGCAAAGAGCTCTATCTCGGTAATGCTGGGACGGCTGCACGCTTCCTTACAACCGTCTGCACGCTCGTCAATGGCAGCACGGAGGAAACCACCGTCATCACCGGCAACGCGCGCATGAAACAACGTCCAATCGGACCTCTCGTCGACGCGCTTCGCGCCAATGGCAGCAAAGTGCAGTACCTCGAGTCGGAAGGCTGTCTTCCGCTCGCGATTGCTCCACAAGGCTTGAAGGGCTCGACTATCCGTCTTGCGGCGAGCGTGTCGAGCCAATACGTGTCCTCGGTGCTCCTGTGTGCCCCCTACGCGTCCGAGCCTGTTACGCTGGAGTTGACGGGCGGACAAGTCATTTCGCAGCCCTACATCGACATGACCATCGCCATGATGCGTACATTCGGGATCGAGGTCAAGCGGCGCGTCGACAGTGCGACCGGCAAGGCGCTGGATGTATACGACATTCCGCTTGGGGTGTACAAGAATCCGGAAGTGTACAACATCGAGTCGGATGCGAGTAGCGCCACTTACCCGCTTGCCATCGCCGCTATCACTGGGACGACTTGTACTATCCAGAACATCGGCACCAGCTCGCTTCAGGGCGATGCGAGGTTCGCCAAGGAGGTGTTGGAGAAGATGGGTTGCGAGGTTGTGCAATCCGAGACGGAGACGACTGTTACTGGACCTCCCATTGGGCAGCTCAAGGCTATTGAAGAGGTCGACATGGAAGTTATGACGGACGCGTTCTTGACGGCAACGGTCCTCGCTGCTGTGGTAAATGGCAAGACGAGGATTCTGGGTATTGCGAACCAGCGGGTCAAGGAATGCAACCGCATCAAAGCCATGATGGACGAATTAGGCAAATCGATGCCCTTTTTAGGAAATGCAGCGCTGACCCTCCTTCCCAGCCAAATTCGGTGTCGACACGATTGAGCTCGACGACGGACTCGAGATTATTGGAAAACCTATTCAGCAAGTCAAGCAAGGCGTTAGCGTCCACTGCTACGATGACCATCGTGTCGCAATGGCTTTCAGCGTTCTAGGAACTGTCATCAACGACACCATTATCGAGGAGAAGCGCTGCGTTGAAAAGACGTGGCCCAACTGGTGGGATGATCTCGAGAACAAGGCAAGCTGTATCGGCTTCATGAACTGCTACTAAATATCTTTAGTTTGGTATTTCGGTTGAGGGAGTAGAACTTGTCAGCAACCCTTCGCCAAGTGGTACCATCACCCCGGAAGACGCTTCTGCCTCGATAATCCTCATCGGCATGCGTGGATCCGGCAAGACCTTTACTGGACAAATCGCCGCGGCGACCTTGTCCTGGACCTGCCTCGACGCGGACAAACATTTCGAAGAAAAGCACAAGATCGGAGTCAGGCAATTCGTCGCTGATCACGGATGGCCCGCGTTCCGTGAGGCTGAAACCGTCATTCTCAAAGAACTCGTTGCCGCGCACCCGAAAAACTACGTGATTAGTTTGGGAGGTGGTATCGTCGAGACGCCCGCCGCGCGGGATTTGCTACGGGAGTATGGGCGGAAGACGGGGCCGGTCGTGCATATCATGCGTCCAATGGACGAGGTTGTCGAGTACCTCGGCGTCGAGCAAGCGCGCCCTGCATATGGCGAACCGATTACCGAGGTCTTCAATCGCCGCGCGCCTTGGTTCAAAGACTGTGCCAGCCACGAATTCGTCAACCATGTCGCGATCGATACGTCGTTGGCCAATCGAAATGGTGTCCGACACGAGGTTACGCGGTTCTTCAAGCATATTACGGGGCAGCAGCCGAACATGGCGCCGAACCTGGTTGAGGGGAAGCGCTCCTACTTTTTGTCGCTCACGTTCCCTGATATCACGTACGCGTTGAGCCACATCGACGACCTTACCCAGGGAGTGGACGCGCTAGAGCTGCGGGTCGATTTGTTGAACGATTCGACGGGTTCTATCCCCGCGGTTACGTACGTCAAAGACCAAGTTGCCGCTCTCCGTCGGGCGACGTCTCTGCCGTTGATCTTTACGGTCCGCACTGTCTCGCAAGGCGGGGCGTTCCCCGATGATGCAACGGAAGAGGCGTACGACCTGCTCAAGCTTGCGTTGGCCTTGGGGATCGAGTACCTTGACGTCGAGATTTCGTTACCGGAACATATGCTACGCGAGCTCGTATCGCGCAAGGGTCATTCACAAATCATCGCGTCGTGGCACGACTGGAGCGGCAACATGAAATGGGACGGGTCGGCGGTTGTGGAAAAGTACGAGCTTGCGAAAGATGTTGGGCATATCATCAAGATCATTGGCAAGGCGGATACCCTCCAGGACAACTTTGCGCTCTATGCCTTTGTTACGAAGATGGGGCTGCGCCCTGGGGCGAAGCCATTCATTGCGCTCAACATGGGCGTGGACGGGCAGATGTCGCGGATTCTGAACCCGACCTTCAGCCCTGTCACGCATCCGCTCCTACCAACAAAGGCGGCGCCGGGTCAACTTTCGTTTGCGCAAATCCAAAAAGCGCTTCATCTCATCGGGCAACTTCCGGCGCAGCGGTTCTACCTCTTTGGTACCCCGATCGCCTACTCGATGTCGCCGACGCTACATAACACGGGTTTCGAGATTCTTGGGCTGCCGCACTTGTACGAGTTGAAGGAGACGGCCGAGGTTGGGGACGAGATCAAAGCGGCCATTACAGCGCCAGACTTTGGTGGCGCGTCGGTAACGATTCCGTTTAAGCTCGATATTATCCCGCTATTGGACAAGCTCTCGCCGGCCGCAGAAGCGATTGGTGCGGTTAACACCATCATCCCAGTTCAAGGCGCGAACCGAAGCATCTACGGCGACAACACGGATTGGTTGGGCATCCGACAGTCGATTAACTCGCACATCCCTGCGGGGACGATCCATGCTGCGCTGGTCATTGGTGCAGGCGGGACGGCGCGGGCAGCGATTTACGCCCTGCGCTCGTTAGGCGCTAAGACCATATACCTATTCAACCGTACGCGAACGAATCTAGAGACGCTTGCAGCCGCGTTCCCGGACGCCAACCTGCGGATACTAGACAAGTTGGGCGCATGGCCCAACGGCGCGGCGCCCCCCAACGTCATCGTCTCGACCGTGCCGTCCAACGCGACAACCACGGAGGTCGGGCAACCGAACGCCCTATACCTTCCCCCAGAGCTGTTCGCGTACAAAGATGGCCCGGCTGTGGTGATGGATATGGCGTACAAGCCGGCGCAGACGGCACTCTTGCAACTTGCAACAGGCGCGGGGGAAAACTGGAACTCGGTGCGCGGATTAGATGTTCTGCTAGAGCAGGGATATGTGCAGTTTGAGTTGTGGACTGGACGGGTGTGCCCTAAGAAGGCGGTGGCGGAACGTGTGCGGGCGCGGTACGCGCAGACTGTAACCTAGTTGTGTAGATTTTTAGATGTCACAGAGTGACCTCCTTTGTTACCTCCTCATGTCTACTACACCCTGGCAAAATCTACACCTGGCACAAGCCGCAGTTTCTGCTGCTCGAGCTCGTGTTGAAGCTGCTCGGCTGGGGAACAACGAGGCCCTGGACGTTGAGCATGCGATCGCTGCATCGAGATTATCTGTGCAGGATGCAGAGAGAGCGTTGGTTCAGGCGGAGGAGCGCCGAGATGTACTCCTTGAAGAAGGGGCGGATCGCCTCGCTCCCATACTGCTATCGCTGCTATCCACGAAGAACATCCAACTACCGCCAAATACGTCTACAACTGAGCTACTTGCCTCGGCCAAGTTCTCCCAGTTCGCCGTGCTCTTCCCAAACACTCCTGCATTGGATCCTATCCTCGTCGACGTGATCGTCGACTGCCGCTCCCTCTGGGGACAGCTCCGTCCACAGGTAGCCCATATGAACTGTCGGACATGATGGCACAGTTTGAAAAACGCGGCCCCGGCTGCGTCTACTTGGCGGAGCTCCTGGACCTTCTAGATCAGCTCGAGGTCGACGGGTATCTTTTCCGATGGGCGATATACCAGTGGAGCCAGGGAGGTGCCCGTACGTTCTGTTCGTCCAATATCGCGCCACTTTACAGTACTCATGCTTCCGTTACAGAACGACCGCAAACAAATTTGTCAGCTTCCTTCGCCGCGCTACGATTATACTCATAACCTCGTGCGTATCTTCATGTTTGCTGTCCTCCCGCTCGTGTTCACGTTCTGTAAGAGCGGCGGCTTTACCTGGGTTGCAATAGGCGGGGTATTCGCCCGTGATGAAGGAGAGGTCGTCGCCGTCGCGGAGGTACTAGCGGTCTCGGCGGTAGATCATCTGCCTCAGTTCGAGAGGAACTTTAACAGGAGAGAAAATATACCCAACGCCGAGTTTTTATACGAGCACAGCGGTAGATGCGGACGTTGCGTGAAGATGATTCTCAGATTGCAATGCCGACCACTAAACACTCGCACTCGTATGTAGCGACGCCTTCCGGAATTGACTCTTGACCATCCAGCCCTCGAGCCAGCTTGTTGGCCGCGGCTTTTGCCACTCTGGCGTGTCGTCCGTTGGCTTTGCATCCAAGAATGCGACGATTTCCTTCAGTGCGGAACGCGTCCATGCACGCAGCGCCTTGTCGCGCACGTCCTTGCTGGTAGGCATTGGTTCCGCGGCAGAGATGGAGTTTTC
This sequence comes from Mycena kentingensis (nom. inval.), assembly GCA_014461125.1. NCBI lineage: Eukaryota > Fungi > Basidiomycota > Agaricomycetes > Agaricales > Mycenaceae > Mycena > Mycena kentingensis (nom. inval.). The sequence continues at coordinate 1,054,256 of JACAZG010000005.1, read as the reverse complement.
GAGCGATTGGATGAGTTTGTATACGAGGGAGCGTGTCTGCGCGTCGTCCGGCTCGCTGCGGAGGTGTTTGATGCACGCTTGGGTGAGCAAGGCGCAGGAGACGTAGTCTTCGACGGCGGGAGGCAGCTGGTGGCTCTCAAAGAGGGCTGCAACGGTGACTACTTCGGACAGCGGTCGGTCGGCGGCGATAAGGGAGTGAAGGAGCCTGCGGGCGGCATGAAGGGTCATGGGGAGGGCGTATGTCGGGAGGTCTCCAAAGACCTTGAGCGCGAGTTCCGGGACGCCCAATTCGTCGCATCGACCTACCGGGGTATCAGAAAGCGCCAACAAAGGAACCAAGTAGACGCACGAGCGAATAATTCACTGGTCGGGAGGTCGAACGGATTGGCGCCTCTGGGTTTGCCGTCCTTCCTGAACCGGGCCCTGCCCTGGGTACCCAAATTGCCCTCCTTCCACGAAATCATGAGCTTTGAGATGGTCTCGAGGTGCTCTGGCTCTCTGGAGAGCTGGATGAGCTGCGGAAAGACGCTTCGGCGGGCCAGCGGTGTCTTTTCCGTTGGCGCACGACCGACACGGGGCGTTACAAACTCCACCAGTCTTTCATAGCGCTCGAGGGGAGTATTGGTGCGTTTTCCGCCTGGCAGAACGGGTTCAGGGTCGGGCTCTTCGCCGGGGAACAGGTCCGACTCGAGATCGTCGGTCTCCGACGCGTCCTGCAGCGACTGGTTGCGCAGGAGTGGAGTACGATGCAGATAGCGTAGTGCAGGACGGTGCAGGGACGGTGGGCGGGAGAGGGCTCGAGCGAACATACTGTTGCCGGCCAAAAACGCGAGTGTCACCCTCCAACAAAACTTGATCCCAACGTCGTTGACGCTATGTCGTCGTTGCTCTTCCGTGGACTCACGAGCACCGTCTCCGCCGTCGGTCGGCGCGGTCTGCTCGCATCTACTCCCGTATCCCGCGTTGTCCTCAACGCCTCAACGCGTCGCACCTTTGTCTTCACCCCCCGCCTCGCGTTCCCTGCCGCCAGCACCACCAAGGCCAAGGCCAAGAAGCCAGCGGCGGCGAAACCCAAGGCGACGCTCAAAGGAGGCGCAAAGAAGGCCGCCGTAAAGAAGGCGGCGCCGAAACGCAAACCCGCTGCCAAAAAAGTCGTCAAGCCCAAGGTCAAGAAGGCCGCCAAACCCAAACGTGCGCCTCGTTTTCATCCCGCTTCACGGCGCGTACTCATACTTTTCTCAGCTCTTCCGCGCATCAAGAGTTCGGAGGGCCCGCCGCGGCGCGGAAAGAGTGCATATGCGTGTTTCCTGGAGGAGTACTCCAAGATTACCGAGGGCTTCCGGCCGCAAACACACGCCAAGGCTTGCGCTGAAGCCTGGCAGCTGCTTTCGGAGAGCGAGAAAGCGGTATGTCCGCCGCTATTCCTGGAACGCAGCTCACTGAGCATCAATACCCATCTAGGTTTGGAAGGAGCGTGCCGCGGAAAGCAAGGTCAAGCAGGACGCGGCTCGCGAGAAATGGTTCAGGAATGTCGATCCCAAGTTCCTTGCGCGGCTCAACAAGCAACGCGTTAAGCAAGGCAAGAACCGTTACCGTAACCCTTATGCGGAGCGCATGCCATACAACGGCTTCATGCGGTCAGTTATCAACATCTTTATGTTGACCTTTCACTCAACGAACTGGCTAGCTTCTACGTCCATGACTTCACTCCGGCTAATATGCACCTCCCTGTCGCTAAACGATCGACCGCCGCTGGCGCCGAGTGGCGGGCCATGTCTGCTTCCCAGAAGGAGGTTCGTATCATCTCTCTATTCGTGGACGTCGTGTTTACATTCTGCAAGCCCTATAACGCGGCTGCAAAGGTGGCTTACGACGCCTACCATGCGAAGAAGAAGGCGTAATTCCAGCCCACAAGTTGAACAAGAAGACACAGCGGGAAACTCTCTTTTTACATGTACACATTACCCTATTCCATACTACGCTGTTCCTACCTACGGTTTTTACATTGTGCGCCAAATCCTTTTCAGTAACACGGCGCGTCCTTCAAAACCTCGACAGATTTTCGTATGCATTCCTCCGCCCAGGATGACTTGTCGTCTCGCTTATCGCCGCGTTGCTTCAGGACGAGGAGCGCGAGGAATACGTCGTACCAGACGCGCTTCGTTCGCTGTCGCGGAAACACCATGATAGCACCGTCCTGTTCCCCGCGAGCGGTGCGATATCCCTCCCAGAACGCTGCACTCGCGCCATCGAGGAAGAACGTCTCGAGCAGCGGGTCCCCGTAAACCGCATGCGCAACTGCCGGGAGGATCGCGAACGTTGCGAATTCTCCGGCGGCGGTGAACGCAAGAAAGACGTCGTCGGGGCTTCCGGTGAGCCACACGAGGGAGGGGACGTCGACGTCGGAGAATAGAAACGCGGATATGGCGCGCGCGAGGGAGGTGCGGAGGGAGGTGGTGATGTCGGGGTTGGATAGCGGTAGCATCGCGGGCAGCGTGTCGAGGAGGCCTTCGAGCAAGGAAACGAATGTTTCCTGCCAGTCGTATGATGGGTCTGCAGGCTCTGCGCCACCGAGCGTCGGCCGTCCGAACCAGTCGTTCTGTGCGCCTTTGTGCAGCTCTCCGAGGAAGCTCCCAAGCTGGAGGTCGATGAGGGCCTGCTGGTGCGGCGTGAGGAGCTTCCCTGCGCGTGCCTGCGCCAGGGATACGAGATTGGATGATACGACGGCGTAGATGGGCGTTACGAGGTACACGTGCGGGATGACGGTGCGCGTGTCGTCGAGGATCGGGCTGGAGATTGGAATCGACGTTGTTGAGCGGATTTTGTCGATTATGGTGGGGAAGACGGGGAGGGTGTTGGTGTACGGGGAGGGAGACGCGTCGGATGCGACGACGAGGAAGGAGGAATGGGTTGCGTCGACGTTTGCGCCGATAGCAAGATCGAGGAGCACGGTTTCTAGGCCGGGGGTGTGGCTGAAGCGGTCCGATGGCAGCTGGGATACCTTCACGATTGTGGCTTTAAAATGCTTGTCGACGATGGCCTGCGCCTGTGCGAGGGTTATCGTAGACATGAAGATTGTGGCGGTGTGACGGTCAGAATAACTTGGTTCTGAACCACCACCATGTCGCAGCTACCTGCCGAGCTCCTCGACTGGATAGTAGGCTACCTCACCCAAGGCCGCGATCTCAAGGCTTGTTCTCTGGCGTCCCGAGCACTCAAACCTCGCGCCCGCCTCAATCTCAACTGGGTTTTGGTTCCCCGCTCCGCCGAAGCATTCCAACAACTCCTTTCATCCCCAGAATGCAAGATTCTCGACCAAATACGCTCCGTTGAGATCCGGAGATACTACTGGACCGACCGGGACAAGGTCTTTGAACACATTGCCCCCAAAATGGTCGAATCCCCGTATGTGGAGAAGCTCAAGCTCACAATATCAGCGCTGCTCGACGATCCGAGAAACGACATGTTTCTCACCCAAAACTTCCTTTCGGCGTTTCCAAATGTAACATACCTGGAACTCTCGTGCAAATTCGTGCACCATGGACAGCCGGACGCGCCTGCGCGGTTGGCCGACACGATCGCCATGTTCCCGGCGCTCCGAGAGCTCGTCATCAGCTCGCTGGACGACATGTTCATGACGAACCAAGAGCAGTGGACGCTGCCGCCCCCGCCCGCACTGTCCTCTCTCACCTTGTGCCCTTCGGTAGTCGGCCGCATGCTCTCGTGGTTAGACGGGAATGACCGGATGTCGAGCGTCACCAGCCTAACGATGCCGCTGGCGTGGGGAAACGAGACGTTCCATCCACTTCCGATTTCGCTCATCGCAAGGGTTTTCGCCCCCGTCTATGTGAACCTCCAGCATCTCGACATCAAACTGGAAATCTGCAACGCTGAAGGTACTTGGTGGTTCGCCTTTCCTTGTTGCCAACCAACCTAAATGGCCTCTACAGCGCCCCTCCCAGACCTATTAAACCTATCCCGCTTTCCTGCCCTCCGTACGGTCGTCGTCACCGACTTTAAAAGGATCGATTTGAACTCGACAGAACGGATGATATTCGATCCCGACCGAATAGCCACCTTCCTCACCAGGCTTCAAGCGGCGTCTCTTGAGACCCTGGACATCGCGGTCGACGTTGACCTGTACAGCCGTTGCAAAACTGAAACTGCAAAGCGCACGAACTGGGGCTTGGTCGACGCGCACTTTGCGGAGGCGAGGTTTGCGCGGCTGCGCCGGGTTACGTTGAAGCTAGTGGAGGACGGCTTGCCGAGGCCCAGTTTCGCTAGGCCCGCCTCCTTCGAAAAGTTTGCGGGGGAGTTTCCGCTCTTGGCGGCGCGTGGCTTGTTCCGTTTCATCGACACATCGATATAGTGGCGCGTAAGGTATCTCATTCGCTGCAAGTGGTGTGTCTTGAAAAATGATACATTTATGCGCGGAACGGACGCGGGGTGAGGCGGACAGTGGAAATTGGTGGAAAAAGTCGGCGATGTTGTTGCGTGAGGATATTCAACAGGCTTTAACTTTGAAGGCATGGATCCAGCTGCGGACCTATCATAATGGACTGCTCGTACCTGCGTTCTGGTCGTGTACTTCGGCAGCGAAGATGGGTACGTAACGGCTCTACGAGATGTACAAACAGCCGCGAAGAGAAGCCAATCGCCGGCCATGTGCAACGCGTGTCCCTTGAAGGTGGTGAAATGATGAAGATGAAGCGGCGATGCGATGTCCTCGGCGGTTTCCTCGATCGTGGCCGTGTTCAGCGTAGGAGAAGCCGACGGTCGACGAAGACGACGGTGGTGTTGTGGAAGGTAGAGGTGGGTGAACGCGGAGACAAAGGGCCGGAGTGGATACAAGATGACGCAAGATTATCACGGTCACGTCTTACGGAGCTTAACTGTGGACCACCATGTCCTCCTTCCCCCTCGAACTCATCGAAGAGATCGTGGACTATCTCGGCGACCGCAAAGATCTCAAGGCTTGCTCTCTCGTCAGCCGCGCTTGGGTCCCCCGCTGTCGCCACCATCTCTTCGCAGACAGACCTTTCACAATCCTTCCCCGAAACATCCGCCAATTCGCTGCATTCCTCGCTTCTCCATACTGCACATTCCTCGCACATGTACAAGAGGTCGATGCAAGGAGGTACTACTGGAGCGACAAGGACGCCTACTTCACCACAATCGCTCCCCTCCTCGCACAACTCCGCGTCCACACCCTCACTTTCAAGCTCCAGGTGTTGGTCACCGACGATAACACCACCACCTTCTTCCACGGTGGCTTCATCTCCGCATTTCCCTACACCACCCGCCTCGTCTTGTCGTGCACTTTCGAGCAGACCGGCGACTCGATGGACGCGGTCCCAGCTCGGTTGGTCGATATGATCGCCCAGCTCCCATCCCTGGAGGAGCTCGTCATGCGCTCATGCTCCAACTCCCCCATGGCCCCGCCTGCTGAAAAGGCGTTCCCGCCCCCGAAACTATCCTCCATCGCATTATGCCATTACACCGTCACTCCCATCCTTTCATGGCTCAACAAGTTCCACCACTTACCGTGCCTTCACACCCTCACACTACCTCAACTACGACAAGACGACAGCGCCCTGATTGGGGAGATTATCCCCCTCCTCGGACCCACGCTGCGATACCTTGCCATTACAGTGGAGCTCAGCAACGATAACGGTGAGTTTATTCTGTTACACCGCTTCTCTTCAATTTATCCTCTGCAGTCGACGCCATGCACGCATTCGATCTCTCTCATTTTACTTCGCTCCAAACGCTCATGCTCCGCGACGAGTCAAACGCCCGCTATGGCGAAAGTGCCACAGACAATGAACCTCTCATCCCGTTCTTAACGCGGCTGTGCGCTCCAACGCTCGAGGTCGTGTGTCTCGACCTAGACCTCGCGTTCTATGCCGTGCCGGAGATGGAACACAGCTGGGATGTCTTGGACCGGCATTTCGTTAGTTCCGTGCGTTTCCCCAACCTGCAGCATATTGCAGTCAAGCGCCCGGCACTCGAGGGGGCTGCGGCCGCGCATTCAATTTTGGACGCGCCATTTGAATGGCCAGTCGCATTTTTCGGGCTGTATAGCAGCGACCGACTGCGGGAGATGGACAAGCTCCCAAAGCACTACGGACAAGTGTAGTCGGATAGCTATCTGGTGTATTATCGGTAATGTATTCATATGGGCTTAAGCCCACAGCTTGGAGTAGCGCGTGACTCTTGAGCGCCCATATTGTGACTGACGACCACAGCCGTTCTACATAAACGGCGCGCGACGAAGTTGTTTGAGCGCGTCGCGTCCCGAGGATGGCGGCATTCTCGATACTGCATGCGGTAACACTATACGGCATAATGACCGACCTTGATTCGCGCCACAGCTCCCCGGCCTATTAAAGAGAAAAAATAAGCTCTTGCGGCGCGATCCTTGTTTGCCTCCCACCCACCATGGCTGAGGCGTTCCTACCGCTTGTCCAGCAGGTTTTGTCGACGCTTGGAGGTGCGGCGAACGCGACAGCGGCTTCCGCGTCCACCGACAACAACACCCTGCCTCCGGGCGGGATAACGAGCATTTCATCTCTCCTCACATTCCTGTTGTCGTTCTCCGCCCTCCGAGACTGGTTCAAGCTCGCGGTCCTCGGGTCCGTCCTCGAGCTGCTCCGCCGCTTCGTCTTTGGCGGCTACCACTCGGTGCTCAACTCGTTCTGGGTGTCGGCGTCGTTCGCGGAGGAGGACGTGAGCTACCATTGGATGCTCGTGTGGCTCTCGAAGCAGCCTTCCTGGCGTTCGTGTTTTTTTTTTACCGTCTTTTTGCAAGCGGGACTCGGGGACGCTAAATATACACGACGGCAGGTTATGTACGCGACGTCCAGGTTAGCACGAACAGCTCGGCGGCGTCGGCGGTGCTGCTCGAGGCAGACGCCGCCGAGGACGGGCAGTACAAGTCCGCGCGGCAGCTCGCGTACCTGCCCTCGCTCTCGGCGTCGTATAACCTTTGGTATAAGCGACGCTGGATGAAGGTCACGCGCGTACAGACTACTACAGGCTGGGGTGGCTCCAAGGAGCAGACATTGTATATTAGGTGGGTGGGGGTTTTGCTGTTTGGGTGTTTAGGGAGCTCGAGCGCTGACGGATTGGATTTTGAACTTGATAGCATTCTAACTAGGGACCACAAGATTCTCAGCCAGCTGCTGCTCGAGGCGCGAAAACACTACATTGAGGCGCAGGAACACAAGATTGGTGTATATGTCGCCGATTCGTATGTGGTGTCCCTTTTTTAATTCCGTGCGCGTTACTGAGATTGGGATTGGGATTTTTGTAGGTCAAACAACTGGCGGTACGTTGCGAGCCGGGACAAACGCCCGCTGGACTCCATAGTGTTGGATCCGGGCGTCAAGGAGCTCCTCGTGGACGACGCGAAGGAGTTCCTGAGCAGCAAGGCCTGGTACAACCAACGCGCCATCCCATATCGTCGTGGATATCTCCTGGTACGTATACTTCACGTATCCTCCCGCTATTACCTCCTTCCGGCCCTTCCATTCAAGTTGATCCATTTCATTCCCACTAGTATGGCGCGCCGGGGTCTGGCAAGTCGTCTTGGATTCACGCGCTGGCGGGGCACCTCGGGCTCGACATTTACATCATATCGCTCTCGCGCGTGGGTCTGGACGACTCGGCCCTGAATGAGCTGATTAATGCGCTGCCGGAGCGCTGCTGCGCGCTCATGGAGGACATCGACGCGGCGTTTACTAGTGGGATCACAAGGGAGATCGCGGCGCCTCCGCCGGAGGCGGACAAGGCAGCAGGGGCGACCGCGAACCCCGCTGCGCCCGCGCAGAGTCCGAGTCGGCTTAGTCTGAGTGGGCTGCTCAACGCGTTGGACGGCGTCGGAGCGCAGGAAGGCCGGATACTCTTCGCGACGACGAACAAGTACGACGCACTCGATCCGGCGCTGTGCAGGCCGGGCAGGTTGGATCTGCACCTAGAGTTCAAGCTCGCGAGCCGGGTGCAGGCGAAGAAGCTGTTTTGCCGGTTTTACCTGCCGACGTACGACCCGGACGCGTTGGTTGACGAGGGTGAGGACGATCCGGATACCGACAGCGGAGATGACTCGGGGTATAATTCGACTGACGAGGGAGGGGTGGCTGCAGCTGAGAAGGTTGCTGCTGCGGTTGCTGTGGCTGGCAAGGGCCGCCCTGGGGCGCCACAGCTCACGCGGAAGCAAATCATCGCACTGGCGGAACGGTTCTCTCGTGCCGTTCCCGAGCGGGAGCTTTCTATGGCTGCGCTGCAGGGGTACTTGATGACCTGCAAAGTACGCCCGGTTGAAGCAGCGGTCAATGTTGGTACTTGGATCGAGAAGGAGCGCAAGGAACGGCTGGAGCGCGAAAAGTCGTGATTTCCAAGGAAATATTGGTTGGACTTGAATGGACGATATAAGCTATCAGTAACTCGTTGGTTTGGGCCGTGTTTCGGGCCCGTTAGTGTAGGTGAATCGAGTCGGATGTTGTCGTCCGTTCGGGAGGGACAACGATATGTGACGGTGACGGAGCCGACACTACTTGCCTCCGACCCCGACTGCGTTGTCTGCGCTCCCCCTTCTCGGCTTCTCGTTCACCATCTCCCCCCTCCACATAGAACGTAGTAATGTCCGACAAGATCACCCGTATTGCTATCGTCGATTCAAACCGCTGTACGTGCATCGTCCTGCTCGCGGCGGCAAGCCCGCCCGACGCAGCCCGATGGCAACGACGACGACGCTCATCTCTCCCTAGGCAAGCCGAAGAGGTGCGCGCAGGAATGCAAGAAGGTGCGTAATCCGCCTATTTCCATTGGATCATGCTCATTTTGCGTCGGCAGTCTTGCCCCGTCGTCAAAATGGGTCCGTCTTCCCCTCCGTCGTCGCCCGCGTATGTCCTGACTCGGGCGTCCAGGGAAATTGTGTATAGAAGTCAAACCGAGCGATAAAATCGCGTTCATCTCCGAGTTTTTGTGTATCGGTTGCGGTATTTGCGTTAAAAAGTGCGTTGGTCTGCGTCGATTTCTCCTGGACGCGATCTCATGGGTGTAGATGTCCCTTTGAGGCCATTACGATTATCAACCTCCCGACGAATCTCGACTCCGAAGTGACGCATCGGTATACCGCCAATGCGTTCAAGCTGCATCGGTTGCCCACCCCGCGACCGGGCCAGGTGTTGGGGCTAGTGGGCACCAACGGTATAGGGAAGAGCACGGCGCTCAAGATCTTGGCGGGCAAGCTCAAGCCCAACTTGGGTCGTTACGATGTGCGTGGCTATTCATTCGCGCCAAAACTCGGTCTAAACATGCGATCCAGGACCCTCCCGACTGGCAAGACATCCTCAAGTACTTCCGTGGCTCCGAGCTGCAGAACTACTTCACCAAAGTCCTCGAGGACAACATCAAGGCGCTCATCAAGCCGCAATATGTCGACCACATCCCGCGCGCCGTCAAGGGCAAGCTCACGATCAACGAGATGCTCGACTCAAAGCTTGAGCGGGACAACAAGCAGGAGATGTGCGATGAGCTTGAGCTCAACGCGGTTTTGCAGCGTGATGTTACCCAGCTGTCTGGTGGAGAACTGCAACGTTTCGCGATCGCGCTCTCGTGCATCCAAAAGGCCGATGTGTGCGTTATGGCCCAGCTTGCTTTCCTTAGCTCACGGACCGCAGGTACATGTTTGACGAACCGTCGAGTTACCTCGATATTAAGCAGCGATTGAAAGCCGCCGAGGTCATCCGCTCACTTCTGAACCCCGACTGCTATGTCATCGCCGTCGAGCACGATCTGTCCGTCTTGGACTACCTCTCCGACTTCATCTGCTGTTTATACGGCAAGCCTTCGGTGTATGGTGTCGTCACTATGCCTTCATCCGTTCGTGAAGGTAAGTTGCTTCTGTGCCTTGCAAACTCTAGCGCTAATTACTGTCCGTAGGTATCAACATCTTCCTCGACGGTTACATTCCGACCGAGAACTTGCGGTTCCGTGAAGATTCTCTGTCTTTCAAGATGGTAGAGAACACGGAGGAGCTTGTTGTCGACCGGACGCGGCACTACTCGTACCCAGCCATGACCAAGACCCTCGGCTCGTTCAAGCTCACCGTCGAATCCGGCTCGTTTACCGACTCGGAGATCATCGTCATGTTGGGCGAGAACGGGACGGGCAAGACGACGTTTGTGCGCATGCTTGCGGGCGAGCCCCCGGACAACGAGGCGGAGAAGCAGAGCTTGAGTGTGTCGCTCAAGCCGCAGACGATTTCGCCAAAGTTCCCGGGCACCGTGCGGATGCTGCTGTTGAAGCAGATCAAGGCGGCGTTCATGCACCCGCAATTCCAGACAGACGTGCTCAAGCCGATGAACCTGGACAACCTCATGGACCAGGACGTCAAGACGCTCTCTGGTGGTGAGCTGCAGCGCGTGGCCATCGTGCTCGCGCTAGGCAAACCGGCGTCGGTGTATCTACTCGACGAGCCGAGTTCGTTCCTCGACTCTGAGCAGCGTATTATTGCGAGCAAGGTTATCAAGCGGTACATCCTGCACGCGAAAAAGACTGCGTTTGTTATCGAGCACGATTTCATTATGGCGACCTACCTTGCGGATCGGGTCATCGTCTTTGAGGGCCAACCGGCCGTTTCGGCTACTGCCACGCCGTGCGTGTCTGGTTTCTCATTAGTGCATTTTGTGCTAAATAAACAACAGACCGCAGTCTCTCCTCTCGGGGATGAACCGATTCCTTGCGAGCCTCGAGGTCACGTTCCGTCGGGACCCGACGAACTTCCGTCCCCGCGTGAACAAGAAGAACAGTGTCAAGGATCGCGAGCAGAAGGGTATGCTGCGCTGTTTTTTTCTGAGAACGGTTCCTTGATTAATGCTGCATAGATTCTGGCAACTACTTCTTCCTCGAAGATTAAAACAGCTCTTGTTCGCAAGGCTATGTATCTGCCCGCGCGCCGCGTCCAGAGAGCAAGCAACACTCCGGACCTTGATGATGTAGCGCTAGCACAGTGAATTCCGGACTGTTTGTAGGAGTGTTGTAGGTGGAGGCATACGCGGAATGTAGTAAGTACTAAGCAGATATACGGGATCTTGAAAATGTATTCAAGTTGTGCATGTACGTGCTTGCTGTCGACGCGGACTGGTATCTGGATACGTTGTCTGTAAAACGCGTCCATGAAACGGCTGTTGGATTGGTAGATCAGAAAGCAGTCGCCGCGGGAGCATTTTGGCCTGAGCTATTAGACGCCCGTCGCGCACCGCCCGCTCTCCGCCTTTTCCTTACCTCTCTCATGCTTCTACCCTCTGCGTTATAGCCAGCAATGAAGATCGGGCGCTTTACCCCACAGCTATACACCTCCCGGTCCGTCCACAGACCGGGGAAGAAGCAGTCTAGAGACGCTGCACCGGCGCCCAGCAGCAGCTCGGTGCCGAACCCGAGCTCGAGTCGACCGCCGCGCAAGAAGGCGCTGCTCATTGGAATATCATACGGTGGCGCCGACGACGCAAGCGCGAGCCCGGGGCTGGCGCCGCTCAAGGGCCCGCACGGGGATGTCAAAGCGATGTACAAGCTCATCGTGGACCGGTATGGATATAGGAAGGAGGACGTCGTTGTGCTATTGGACGACGGGGAGGGGACGGTCCCTTCGAGGGTCAATATCGTGCGTGCGTTTCCGAGTCGGAGAAGCGGGCTGCTGAGCTGAGAGCTACACCAGCTCAAGGCGATCGACGACCTCGTACAGGACGCAATTCGCGGGGATCGGTTCTTCTTCCACTGTGCGCATTTTCTACGCGGTATTCCGAGCTGGTCTGGACGCGTTTTGCAGATTGCGGGCACACGATACAGGTGGAAAATCGGTCAAACTCGGAGGAGGATGGGATGGACGAATGTAAGCGTTCACTCTTGCTTGCCCTCTGCATACATTTACTGACTCTAGTCATAGGTCTTGTACCCGCCGACGGAGAGAGCAACAAGATTATGGATAATGTGCGTTGCGTTACAGTTTACCTCCAACCTCTTGCTTATCTTCTTTTGCAACAAGGAACTGCGCAGACACCTCGTAGACGGGCTCCCCGTTGGATCCTCCCTTGTTGCGGTGTTTGATTCTTGCCACAGCGCAAGTTTACTGGGTCCGTGTTCCTTCCGACGCGCTTTTCATTGTCTTGATTTGGTATAGATTTGGCGCACTTTAGATGCAACCGTGTCTACGTTCCATGGATGAACAAGGGCAAGAGGCGAAGCGATGATAGGTGGAACGCCGTCGGTCGGTGTTTTTTCTTCTTTGGCGTTGGTTTTCATCTCAAGTTGGCGCGTTTAGTCCGCAAGCATGCGTTACCGCTCCTCCCACTAAGCAAACCTGCGACTCCAGCCAACTCACCGCCCGTATCGCGCGCCCCGACACTCCCAGACCTATCCGTCTTCGCTTCGTCGCCTGCTGTTCGCTCCCCTCTCGCCCCACGCGCAATTGACTCGTACCCGGCACCGCTACACGATAGATCATCGATATCTCAGCCGCCACAACGCCGTATTACGCGCCGCGCAGCGCGCGAGATCCGCGAACTCATTCAACTCAACGCGTCCGTACCCCTTCCGGGATCTGTACCGTACATGGACGGGCTCGGGCTCGTCACGACACGTCCCGCGTCCCCCGCACCCGCAACAGCGCCAACTTCGCCCATTGTGACGACGCGCCGTATCTACGAAGCGGCGCGCACGTCCTCGCGGCGCGTCCAGGCGTGGCGTACCGAGGTCGACGCGCTCGAGATGGACGTTGTCGCGGAGGACGACGCGGAGTTGGGTGTTGAGCCGCTCTCTCGCGCGGGTACCGACGGCGACCTCCGAAAGCGCAAGAAACTCGCCAAGGCGCTGGCGGGGACGCAAATAGATAAAGGAAAACGCGCTTCGCTACCTCCGGTGCCGTTGCGCCCACCATCACTGGCACCAAGAGCCAATCAGCAGCGCGAAGAATCGACGCGCCAACGACGGACCACCGTCTCGCGCGCGCGAGCAGTGTCCGTATCTGTCCGTGACTCGCTGGCCGGGAAGGAGAATGCAGGGAGTGTTGCGGGCGAACGGCCATCACTCAAAGTGGCTGTGCCGGACCCGGCACGTCCGGCATCGTGGTTCGGCGAAGACCGGGAGTGCGACAGTCCTGCTCCGGTATGGCCGTGCGACGGCCATTGCCGCGACCGTGCTCACGGGCACGACCTCGAAGAATCGGAGGCCGAGGTTATTTCGTTGGCCTCTTGCAAGGATTCCCAGTTGAGCTGGGAGGACGAGAACGGCGGGAGCATGACGAGTGAGTTGGTGCGGATTCTGGATAGGGACCCACACCCGACTCTGCGGGCGCTGCTGGCGCATGTAAGGTGCGTGTTCATGTTTTGTCAGTTCACGTTTGGTGCCGACTGATGTATTTTCCCCAACCAGCTTCGGACTCCATCGCATGTCGTTACATCGCCACGTCAAGACGCGCGCGTACAAACACGATCTCAAAGCGTACAACGAGTGGCTTCACACTCACGGAGGTCGCCGCGGGAAAACACCCGCTGGACAGAGCCGCGGGCTTGATCCCGCACCGGCACCAACACTGGCGTCCGTTTCGCGCGCGTCGACACTGTCTCTGGCAACGCCCAACGACCCTGATACTGCAGTAACCTCTGTCGGGCCGTCATTCAATTTCGGGGATGGAGAGAGGCTAAGCATCGCTACCCCGCCTCGGCAGCCGCAACGGCGCAAAGCGACTTGCTATCCTCTGGAAATTGAGCCGTCGCTCCCGAGCGCGCCGCTCGTGCAGTCTAAGTCAGATGGCCTCGTTGCCTATGACATGGACAACTTCCAGGACCCTCAGCTGGCGAGCCATCGGCCGCTAGACATGAGCCGTCCTTGGATCATGTAAGTTATTCTTGTATTTGTTTCTGGCGCTTTCCCCCTTGCTTTGCCGCTGTTGGAATATGGTAGTGTTGTTTTATTGCCGCTCTATTGTTGACTCTACGCCTCTCTACGCGCTTTACTGTAATCTACAAACATTATCCGTTCTTCGACACGTGATGTGACATCGCGCGTTCAGCATTGATCCTTGTCGTAAATCGGACACAGCTCGTCCCAGTCCACTTGAAAAAATGTCAGGAAAGTTGAAAACGATCAAGTACACGTACCCGGCGGGTATTCCAGCTCCTCGGCCACCTTTGGCGCGTCTTCAACCAAAACGACCGCCATTCCGCTACAACAGGATGATCAGTTTGAACAAAGAGAAACGCACCGACGGACTCTTCTAGGTGATCATCTATGTGACAATGTAGAAACTACACCGCGCTTGAGCGACTTTGTACGCAGGGGGGAAATGGCGCACCCAAGGGCCAGCGTTGTCAGTAATGAAACGGAACGTGGTCCTGTCGTCGAGATTTCGACCGAGAGAAACGACGTCTCGGATGACCTAGGAGTGCGTTTAGACGAACAGACAAAGGATGGGACCCATACCGGATTCTCAAAGTTATACGACTCGTTTCCGGCGCTCCGAACGACATGGAAAGTGTGCTAATATTGGGATTTTTGGTGCAGTTCAAGTGCGGATTCTAGAAACATACGCCGTGAAGGTGCATTGGATGCTGTGAAGGATTTATCAGATAGCTGGTATCTAGTCAGCAAATGCACTGACCGGCGCGCCTTTCATCCCTCCGGGCATGCTAATCTCGATGCTCTTATTCGCCGGCAAAGTATAAACCGCCCCCTTTGGCAACAACTCCAGCGCGGTCTTCGCGCCGGATAGAACTTGCAGCAGAACCGGTACCTTTGGAGGCACAAAGTTGACGCCGTTCATGAACCACTTCTTTGTCGTGAGATTACGCTGGATGTCGATGTAGATGTTGACATCTGCGCCGCCAGGGACAGGACGCCCGGGTACGGGCTCGGCCACGAGCGGATGGAGATCTGTTTCGACGAGGGGCTGCTTGGAATTCAGGGATGCAGAAAGTGGTGGTTCTTCCCGCGATGCGGTGTCGTAGCGCAATATCGCGAGGTTGACGCCGTTCGCAAAGGGATACTTTGGGGGCGAAGAGCCGTTTGGCGGAACGCGAATCCAGTAATTATCCGGCCTTTGTCGAGCATCGAGAATGAACGAATAACGCTGCCCAGCTGTCGACAGATGAACAAACAGTCGAGGCTGGGTGGCTGCGACAAACCAAAAATCTCAATAGAATCTACCACCAAAGGCTGGTGGTTTACGCCGTCGACCTCGATAATCGTGAGAGGATGCGAGTCGATACTAGCAACGGGTCAAGAGAGGCTCCCAGAGCGTGGATTCTGCCTACCTGAAGATGTTCGGTGCGTCGCAGGACATGGATATGAGGCGGAACCGATACCGCTTGCCATAGCTTACATTTACTACGGCGAGGGGAGATGCGGGCTGCCCGAGTTAGCAGGAGTGCCTCAGATTTGCAGCAACCTACTCCGCCCGGATATCTTCCCTGTCCGTTTATGAGCGTCGAGACAGCCTTATGTTGCTGTATTGAAGGTGCGTGATACCTGTTACTATCAGAACCGTACTCTGGGTTTAGGTTGAAAAATACCAGTCCGCGATCGTCAAGACGGTGGAAGCTGCTGACGTGTTAGCATCGTTTGAGCCGTAGAGCGGTCCCACCATCGTCGATATCTGCGCGAGAAGTTCAAGAATAAACATTGACCTTGAGCCGAGGAAACGGACCGTATAAATGCGCAGCAGGGTCCGCAGGATCGTAGACTCAACACCTTAGTCTTTGTGAGAGCAGCGAGGATTGCGCGCACTTATGAAGGCGCCACGAAGGCCGTCACAAGACTGGGACCCGAGATGAGAATGGTACCAGTAGGTTCCTGAATCGAGTTTCGGTTAATGGAAGCAAGCCAAAATACCCGCTGACCTGCTTGTTCACTGCGCATGCTCGGTTCAACGCTTTCAACCAGGCGTACGAAACTTACGGCGTTTCGAAGCTGTATAAGAATGAGTGTTGCGGCGTAATCGGACACTCTGCAGCCATATAATAAATAGCCGCAATGCGCGAAAAAAGCAGACGAACGCGTAATGAACGAGGTTCCGTCTGCAAAGCTGCTTCCCCGCTGGTGTAGTCCATGCCAGTGCTATCCTCTGCGTGAAAAACGCAATCAGTAGATCTCGAGTAAACACGTACTATGGTGGTGTCGGCGAGCATGGTTGTGTCCTCGAGCCGATTTACGACGTTGATCTCAAAGCGGTCACCCTCGGAAGCAAATTTTAGGGAGGATCCAATACGTGAAGATCTATTGAATATATACCTTAGTCCCGGTAATCGTCGTGGCTGGGAAGGTGCCTCCAGCGAGAACCGTACTGGCCTCAATGAGCATCGAAGAGTCCAAAGAAGAGGAAATTTAGCTAACGAGCGCGCAAAGCCGTCAGGCGAGATGACCGCGTTGACGATTTCTAGCGTCGCCCGAGGGCCCTAACCACGTTTAGGATGCATATGGACAGAGTACGCGTGGATTGCCTACAATCGTCAACGGCGCGTTCCCTTCGGAGAGGGGCCCAATGGACTGCAACCCAGAGGCTGGGGACATGCGCAAGGGGGAGAATTCGGGCAGGTATCCCCATATCTTGGAGAAGAGGATGTGTGGCGAGCCGAGATCTCGCTGTAGAGGGTTCTCGGCCGAATTCCAAGAAGACACAAGATTAGACAAACCGCGTTGATAATAAAGGGAAGGGCGAGAAGTACGACGAGCTTGCACCTCATCGTCGTGGTTCACGACAAAGGCTGTCAGCCAGCAGCTGATCGCGAATCTTTATTTCGTTTAGATATCGATGAAGGCAGCACGGCAGTCCGGAATTGTATGTTCTACGTAGCTGTCAGGTTCCTGCGGGCATGCAACATTGCCACAGGTTGAAGAGCACACTGGACGGGTGTTTTAGACGAAAGAGCTGGGAAAGCTACAGTCTAAGGATCCACCACTTTGCGGCGCCTTGCAAGGTCGACAACATTCAGGGTCGCTGTAAATTCCGTGTGGCCCGCATAATGAGCTATAATGAGGCGCGGCGGGCTTCAAAGTCGACAGTACAATTCCCGATGTGTTGGACTTGCCGTCTGGAATTTTGCGATGTTAGATGGGTATTCTCGAAATGCAAGCGTTCCGGCTTTGAGGCATGCCCGCATGGGCAGAAGATCCCTCCCCCGAAGAATAAGCGGTTAGTGAGTAAGTAGTGGGCTGCACCCTGACCCAAGCGGAACCTGTCCGGTCCCATCTTTCCGCTGGTTAACGCACCGTGCAGCCTGAGTGCTCTTCGTGAGGTTGTAAGTAGGTTCGGTGGATACTGTGCTTACCGAAGCTCAGCAAAATGGAGAGGCGTTAGTAACTTTCTCTGTATCTTGGGCTCAATAAACGCGTCGAACGCGTTCAGCGCGTCGGGTGAGAGCCCGAGGGTGTAAATGTACTGTCCAGGTGATATCTCAGCGCACATGTTTTTGCTGCCGCCTCTGGTTGCACGAGCGCGGCAGCAACGGGCATGCGTGAATCGGCGTGAAGGCAGGGGGGGAAGGTGGTCTGCTGACGATGTGGGCATGCTGGGATGAAGTCCAGCGATCACCAAGACCATCTTTTGCTTCAGCTTGTCATGACCTTAAAACGCAGTCGCTTCCAGAGCTCTTTGCTGCCGCCTGTCCCCCACAATGGCGGTGGTATTCAAGCTCCTGGCCGCTGCTCTGGTCGTCTCTGCCGCATATGTCCCCAAAACACCTCGGCTTGCGACTCCGTGGTTCTCCCAGGTCTCGTTGACCAACCCACTCCCGGAATACCCCAGACCCCAGCTCGTCCGCGCAGACTGGCAGTCTCTAAATGGCCAATGGCAATTCGCTGGCTCGTCGCAGATTACGACGCCCCCGATTAATCAGACTCTCGCCGAAACCATCCTCGTCCCATACCCCATGGAATCCGCCCTTTCCGGCATCATGCGCCACGAAACCAACTCGTTCTATCGTCGGACATTCACCGTTCCATCGACCTGGTCCGGACGCCGCGTCGTGCTCAACTTTGGCTCCGTAACATGGCGCGCGTCGGTTTGGATCAACGGAATGAGTGTGGGCACCCATTCGGGTGGTTACGATCCCTTCTCGTTTGATATCACCCCTCAGCTGAACGGAGGGACAAACGAGGTGCGCGTCCTTGTCCTTGGTAACCATGGTTGGCCTCGGAAGCTGATCATGTCAAGATCATCGTCGGCGTTTACTCACCCGTCAACTCTGCCGGAATCCCCGTCGGGAAGCAACGTCTGGTCCCTAGCAGTATTTTCTACACGGCGGGGTCAAGTCTGCTGTCCGTTTCCTTTGTCTAATTCCATCCGCAGGCTTCAAGTGGTATCTGGCAGACCGTATGGATCGAGCCAGCCAACTCGGCGCGCATCACTCGACTCGATACAACTCCGGACATCCATGCCGGCGTTCTTAAGATCAACGTCCAGACGACCGGCGCCTCCGGGCAAACCGTCACTGCTATCGCATCGACTGGCGGCACCGAGGTCGGCCGCGCGACCGCAACCGTAGGCACGACCGTCAGCATCTCGATCCCCAATGCCCGCCTGTGGAGCCCCGAGGACCCGTTCCTTTACGATCTTCGCGTGACTCTGTCTTCGGGAGACGTCGTTACAGGATACTTTGGTATGCGCTCGGTTGGAACGGCCATCGTCAACGGATCGCTTCGACCCGTCTTGAATGGCCGGTAAGTCGGCCAAAGAAGCATGTGTAATCGCTAATGTCTGTAGTTTCATCTTCCAAATGGGCACTCTCGACCAAGGCTTCTGGCCGGAATCGCAGTACACTGCTCCGACCGACGCTGCACTTCTATTTGATCTCCAGAAACAGAAGGATCTCGGATTTAACACTGTTCGCAAACACATCAAGGTCGAACCCGCCCGTTGGTTCTACCACGCCGATCGTCTTGGTCTCCTCGTCTACCAAGGTGAGCCGCAACCATATTCTTCGTCCGTACGAACCTAACCGTCCCGTAGATATGCCGGCGATGACAACGGACGGATTCGTCCCTTCGACGTCTGACCGCGTCAACTTCGAGGACGAGTTGCGCCGAATGATCGACAACCTGCGCGGTATAACGTCCATCGTCCAATGGATCCCTTTTAACGAGGGCTGGGGCGAATACGAGGAGGCGCGCGTTACGGACCTTACCAAATCTTTCGACGCGACGAGACCCGTCAACGGCAATTCCGGGTCTTCCTGCTGTGGTCGCGATCCCGGCAATGGCGACATTGTAGGTCTCCTGTGCCCGTTTCTTTCTACTCATTGATGTTTTGCAGATTGATGACCACATCTACGTGGGCCCTGGTTCTACGAATCGTCCGAGCAGCACACGATTCGCTCAACTCGGCGAGTTTGGTGGCATTGGGCTCATCGTCTCCGGGCATGAATGGCAACCCGGAGCAGGGTTCAGCTACGAAGTCGTTGGCGATGCTACGGCCTACAACCGTCGCTACGTCGAGGTTTCTGCAGCACTTCAAGGTCTTATCTGGGGCCGTGGACTGTCTGCTTCAATCTACACTGAGCCAACCGACGTCGAGAACGAAATGAACGGATATTACACGTACGGCCATCACTAAACCGAAACGCAAAGCCTAACGCCAGTTTTACCAGTTACGACCGTCAAGTGTTCAAAGGAAACTTTGACCAGCTCCGCGCCATCCACCTCGCGGTTCAGAACTCGGTCGCATGGCTTCGCGCCGGCGAGTCGATTTCTTTGGGCGTCACAACCTCTGGCTTTACCGACCGCTATGTCCGCCATGTCGATTCGCTCGGCGTAACCTCCGCCATTTCCGACGCGCTTTCGCGCAAGGACACAACCTTCCGCGTTCGCGCTGGTCTTGCCGACTCGAAATGTTTCTCGTTCGAGTCGCGCAACTTCCCCGGGCGTTTCCTGCGCCATTCCAACTCCCGCGTCCGCCTCGACGCCTCCGACGGCTCCTCCCTCTTCAACAACGACGCTACGTTCTGCCTCCGGACCGGCAAGACCAAGTCTGGCGTATCGTTTGAGGCAAAGAACCAGAGCGGCAAATTCCTCCGTCATTACAACGGCGAAGTGTATATCGCTACCGGCGCCGGCGGCTCTAACGCATGGGACACCGCCAACTCCTTCGCCGCCGACGCGACTTGGCAAGTGGCGTCCCCAAGCTGGCGCAGCGGCGCAGACATCACCACCGACTCGCGCGTCTCGCTCCAAGTCACCACATCTGGCTTGACGAACCGCTACCTCCGCCACCAGGACTCCTTGGCCATCACCTCCGAGGCGAGCTCGTCCTCGGACGCGACGACGCGTAACGACGCTACCTTCACTGCCCGTGCCGGTTTGGCCGACCCATCCTGCTACTCGTTCGAGAGCGTCAACTTCCCAGGTACGTCCTTCTTCCCTTTGTTCTGCTTGTGAGGACTAAACCCAACTTAGGCCAATACCTCCGCCACGCAAACTTCCGCCTGCGCATCGACGCGTCGGACAACAGCGAACTCTTCACGCGCGACGCGACGTTCTGCGCGCAGGCCGGCCTCAACGACGCGTCCGCCATCACGCTGCAGTCGTACAACACAGCGGGCCACGCGGTTCGGCACTTTAATGCTGAGGTCTGGCTAGCAATCAACGGTGGCCCCAAGACGCAAGATGCTGCTGCGAGCTACAACGCCGACGTTACCTGGCGCATCGCAGCCCCGCTTGCGCCGTGAATAACCTGCATATGTACAGAAAGTAGTTGACTGTACGAAAATATAGTGTTGTAAAGTATTTGGAGGTAGGATGAGGAAATAAATTGTTTACGAGGTACTAGGGTGTAAATGCCACAGAGCGTAGATGAGGGGATGTCCAGAGAGCGAGAACCTGAGGCGGAACAACGGAGGCAGCAAGCGTTCCTTCATCATGCATCGGTGTTCATCACCAGTGACGGCGACATGGCTCTACGATATCTTTCAGCACGTCTAGCACAACAAGTCCGTGGCCCACTTTCTTTGTCTCAACAAGACTTCATTGGGCGACCGTAGATCGACGATGAGCTGATGAGCTCCGTCGGCGCGTTCAGCATCGACCAGGTACACCCAATCTACCTCACTTTGTTGCATATTCAAGTCTTGTGAAGCTCATGGAGCTCGCGGGGCTGGCTTGCGCTCAAACTCTGGCTCATGTATACGATGCAAAGAAGTATAACCGCGTTCTTGTGTGCTGTGGGCCTGGAAATCAAGGTAAGAACGCGAACACTCTGTGGAGCTTGCTCTGACGAAGCGGAAGGCGGAGATGGCCTCGTCGCTGCGAGACATCTTGGTATGTAGCACATCCGCTTGCGCATACTGAAGCTCATAGGATACAGCGATGTTCGGATACAAGCCGACCATCTACATGCCCAAGGTACCGCAAAGCGCAATGAACGATTTCTGACGCGACGCAGCCAGGCTCCAAGGAGATATACCAGGTTGCATCCAGCTCCGTGCCAATCCTAGAATCTCACTCCACGAAACTAGCGCCTCCATACGCAATGCAAGAACATGAACATCCCGACGCTGCAGAACGACGCGCTCACCAGCGCGCTCCAGTCCTCTGATGTCATCCTGGATGCTATCTTTGGATTCTCCTTCAAAGGACCCATCCGCGCGCCGTTCGACAGTGCGCTCCCGCTCTTGACTGAGTCGGGTTTGCCCATAGTGTCGGTGGATATTCCCAGCGGGTGGGATGTCGAGGCGGGCAACGAGGCGGGCGTGGGGCTAAATCCGCAGGTGCTCGTTTCACTCACCGCGCCCAAGGAGGGTGTGCGTGCGTTCAAGGGCCAGCATTTCCTCGGTGGCCGGTTCGTACCAAGGTATCTACAGATTCCTATGCCTGGAAGTTCGGAGGGTTGACTGGATGCTAGCACGCTGGCGGAAAAATTCCAGCTCAATCTCCCGGCGTACCCCGGCTACGAGCAGATTGTGGACATTACAGAGACTAGCCAGAAATTGTAGGAATAAATTGTAGTTCAAGATCATCGCTCTTCGCCAGACGCGCTCATGTCCGCCACCACCCCATCCGACATCCCCACCGACCAGCTCGAGTCCCTGCGGCACAAAGCCAACCAGATAATCGAGTCCATCTCTGCGCTGCAACGCACCATCGAAGGCGGCTACCTCAACTACATGCCGCCGTGGCCCGACATCCTCTCGAAATACAACGTCATCCTCTCCCAGACCCAAAACTTTTCCAACGCGCTCGTCTCCCCGCTCGTCCTCCGCGCACAGGCGGACGCGCTCGGCGCCGCGGAGGGCGAGAAGCCGCCGAACCCGTTCGAGGCGATTTCGCTGCACCCGACCAAGCCGATGCCCGACGCGCAGTTCGACAATGAGGTGATCCCGCTGCTCCGGAACGTGCAGACAACGGACGTGCTGAAGATGGAGAACGACACGGTACGGAGGTTGGCGGGACATATGGCGACGCGCGGCTCGCTGGGGGTGCTGGAGATTGTGCAGCCGCCGGTGAGCGCGCTGGGGGTGGTGCCGAAAAAGCCTGAGTGGGAGGATGTGCTGCAGGAGTGCGCGCAGATTAGGGCGGCGCATGACCAGCGCGTCGAGCGGGCGGTGAGGGCCGTCGCGATGTTGCGGGACAAGTTTGAGAAGACGCGGATGGTGCGTTGGCGGCTACGAGGATGGTTCCGAGACTCATATTCCTGCAGGAAGTTGACGAGGAGGAGCCAGAGGAGCTCGCGTACGATCCCATGAACGGGGCAGCACTGGACGACGATGACGATGCAGGCATGGACTCGGCAGACGAGGGAGACGACGAGGACGATGTCACCGAGATGGTCAACGGCGCAACCGACTCCCCTGTGGTATTGTCTGCAGGAGCCTAACGCGAAATACGACTACGATATCAAACGCTCGGCGGCGTAAACGGAAAACCCAAGGACTTTTGAAGCCATTCTTCCCGACCTCGCGTACCCCGAACTGGACATTATCCTTTGGCAAACAATGGCGCCGCGCTCGATACGTTCCCCACTTCGATAACATGCGTCCAGAACGCGTCCTCGGTCGCGCGCTAAAGGATCTCTGCCAACGAGTCCTGCGTCCAACGGAGAGTCGACGTGTTGGCCAACACACTTGCGTCGATGGTGACGTTCTTCGGCGTGCCCGGCGCCTGCGCGAGGGACTAGTGTCCGACGCCGTTGAGCCCCTACTCCCGTATATAGCGTTGTGCTCAGCGCATCGACGCGTCGCACCTTTGTCTTCACGCCGGATTTATTTCATGTCGGAATCCCCTCCCTCGCCCCCAAGTCCCCGCGCCGCAAAGTCCCTCGCGAGTGCCAAAGTGGGTTTGTTTGGCTCTACAAACATGTAAACAAGCTTGCTTGTTTCTGTTTACAGCTGCATTGACGTGTTCGGGTCTGTAAACTGCACCCTGAGTCCGGCCCGCTAGTCCAACGCCCACAAACGTGTCCTGCCTCTCCCCATCAAAACCAGCGCAAGTCTCCGAGCCCCATTGGAGCGCACACTACAAAGGCGTGTCGTCCTTCGGCGTACTCGACTTGTTGCGCGAGACGTGCTGGAACATCGTAGAGCCATGTCGCCGTCACATGATAGTACTACGCCTCCATATACGCTGGCGGCGGGTGTGCAGGGAGTAGTCCATGTACTGAAACCTTCTCAGCATCCCACAGAGATTTCCTTCTGCTCTTAGATCCGAGTCGTAGACCAACTCGAGGCTGGAAAGGATATGGATCGAACTCCGTAGGGGCCGTAGGGCTTCGGCGACGGAATTTCGGCCACGCGTAAATCAGCACGGCGAGGAGCACGACGACGCTGACGGCCATGCCAGCGATCTCTCCGGGAGATACGCGGCGTACAGAGCGTGTTGTTGGTCTGTTCGAGATGCCCGCCGCGGCAGTTGGTTGGGGAGAGATCGAGTCCAAATCGCTTGAGCTCTGCAAGCTTCGTGAACAAAGACTCGAGACGAGCCATTAGTGAGCTGACCATGGCGTTCTGAAGGAGTCCGTCCCAGGTGCGATCTGGATGTGCAACCTGCGTTTGCTCGAAGTTTATAACGCCAAATTTTCCTGCTTCGTTCAGCTCAACACTTCAAGCACGCACAAGTCGGCTCACCTGCACGACAACGCTTGACATCTCCATCGTAAAACCAGTGGGCTAGCAGTCGTTGAGCCAGAGGTTATATAATGCTCTCGCATACGCACCAATGGTCGCATTGGTAACAACATGATTCCAAGCCCGCGAACCATCCCCGTACACTTTCATCTCTCCTTCGACATTCGCTGCCCAGACGACGTCTTGGAAGGGCTGGCACGGTGTATCATATTGCGACGCAACTATCGTGTAGTTCGGCTGCCTGCTGAAGTTGAGTAGGGTTCCAGCGCGCTGGGTCCCAGACGAACGAAGCTGGAAACACAAAGGATATAGTCCCACCAGCCGCTATTGTGGTCCGATTCGGGCTGAATCCGTTGGGCGTCCAAGTGACAGTGACGAGAGAGGTCTGAAACTCCTTCATAGACGCATGGAGCGGCGCCAGTAGCTTCGAAAGCTGGTGCTTTATGACTGGCGGGAGTTTAATAAAAGTCTGCTACCGAAATACGGCGCGCAGGGCGGTTTGACCCGATCTGCAGCCGCCTGCGCAACCGCGAAAACCTAGGCTGCTGTTGCTGGTCGGGAGCAAGTTCATGTCACGCAAATCCTTCGCTAATGCCATCAAGTGCAAGTTCCCGAGGTTGGACCCACTTTCATCATGATAACGACGAGCACAGACTCCCTAGGCACGACGTCTCTACCACCTTGCTGGCAACACAACTCGGCTTGTTCGGTAGTCACATTCGTCGACGTCAATCGACAGGCCCGAGGTGGCGTCTTTTTATGCACTCCAGCTACGACGTGTCCGCCAGCCGACGCTGTCTCTCTTTTCCTCTCCCTCTCCCCTTCTCTCTTTCTCTTCCGCCCGCAACGGAATGCCCGGCGCACTCCCATTCATCGCGTTCCCGGCCGTATTCCTGGTGTCTATCCCGCTATTTCTCCATGCGCGGCACGGCAACCTCCCGCTCATCTCGATCTTCACATGGCTGCTGCTCAACAACATCGCCTATGGGATCAACTCAGTTATGTGGGACGGGAATGCGGATCTGAAGGCAGAGTTCTGGTGCGATTTCAGTGCGTGTTCCCTTTCGCTGTCGAGGTAGGGGCTGACGGCCACCAGCGACGAAGCTGAAGATTGGAGGAGACATTGGGGTGCCTGCATCGGTACTTGCGCTGGCTCTGCAGGTGTACCACATCACGCTGCAGAAGAAACGGCTGGCGACGTTGGTTGAGTTTGGACTTTGTGTCTTTCTCCCGATGCTGATAATGGGACTGCGTGCGTCTATTCGCTGTCTATGCATCCTTAACTATCTCACAAGGGCCACAGACATCATCGTCCAAGGGCATCGTTTCGACATCTTCGAGTCCTTCGGCTGCCAACCCGCCATCTACGTCTCCGTCCCTTCAATCTTCATCCTCGACCTCCCAGCGCTTCTCTGCTCCATCCTCGCCTCCATCTTCTGCACGCTCTCCGTCATCAACTTTGCCCGCCACCGCGCCGCCTTCACGCGCCTGCAGGCGGTGCACGACCGCATGAACAACGGTCTCGACAAGTCGCGCTATCTGCGTCTCACGAGCGTGACGTTCATCCTCGGCGCCTGGAGCGCTACCGTCATCGCGCTCACGCGTGCCTCGGCGTACCGACGCCTGCAGACGTGGACAACCTGGGACGAGGTGCATGCCGACTTTCTGTCTTTCGACGGCGCACGGTTCACGCTCTCGGACGTGCCCTCGTCGGTGCTTCCCTGGCTGTACCTGAGCTGGTTGAGCATCCCCATAAGCAGCGTCTTTGCGTTCGCGTTCTTAGCGCTGGGCACCGAGGCAGGCAAGGAGTATAGGAAATACTGGACCGCCATTCGCGGCGCCGGCACGAAGCCCGGAACAGAGAAAAATGCTCCCCGTCCGCCGCTTGAAGGGGACGATGAGGATGACGACGATATCTGGGGACCCGTTGAGAAAAGGAGCTGGCTGGATGTGAGCTCTGCGAGCACGCCTAGACGTGATACACTCCGGATGTATGTCGACCGGAGGGTGACATTGGACCCGTAGTAAACTATTGTAATGCTCTAATGAACGAAATGGTACCTGATTACCAAGCTTGAACCAACATTCCCACCAGTGCCATCTTCTTACCAGCATCCAAAACCTAACCAAATCGCTATCGCCCACTGCGCAAGCTCAAGGCCAAATAGCAGGAAGCATTTGTTCAACGAGTAATAGACGACGCCGTAAACAAATATCAGAAACCGATTTTGATGCAGATTTTCTCCGATCCTTTTGTTCCAGCCGCAATCGGCGAAGAAGCGGATGGAAGCTGGCGGATGCGAGGAACGAGTGTCCGCCAGCGAGAGATAAGCTAGCGACGGAACGCTCGGTGCCCACCCACCAGTGCTGGCTGATGTTCCCAGGCTCGACGGCACTCTGCTCGGTACCACGACCACCTCGCTTCGCGCCGCCCTTTCGCGCGCTTTACTCGCGCGCTCCCTCCTCCCCTTCTCCACGCGCCTCCTACAGCGTTACTGTCGTCTCGTCTCCGCTCGTCCTTGCCTCTCGTCGCGCTCCCTCTTTTCGACGCGTCGCCCCGGCCGCCACGTCACCGCGTCGGCCCCGCCGCCAAGTCACCTCCTCACCCTGTCCAAGCCCTGAGCGGTCCCTGCCTCTAGCTGCGGGGACCCGGTGCGTTTTCAATCCCTATTTTCGCCTTTTTATTCCTTTTTCCATTCCGTCCCTCCAAGCTCTGTATTTCCCTTCCTTTGGCTCCACCTTCATC
Organism: Mycena kentingensis (nom. inval.); assembly: GCA_014461125.1. NCBI lineage: Eukaryota > Fungi > Basidiomycota > Agaricomycetes > Agaricales > Mycenaceae > Mycena > Mycena kentingensis (nom. inval.). Next base: position 1,027,403 of record JACAZG010000005.1, on the reverse strand, counting down.
CATCCCTCCTTCTTCACCCTCACCTTTGCCATCCTCCCCTCTCCTTCATCTCCCTCCCTCCCTCCTTGTCGCCGCGCTCCGGTTTGGGGGCCCGTCGCCTCCGCCGTTGCTGCCGGCCGCGCTTCGCTTTGAGCGCTCCGCTTTGGGAGCGCTGCTCCTTTTGGGGGGTCCGGCTGCTCGTTCTCGGCGTCGGCAAAGCCCAGTCCGCGTCGCGCTGGCTGTGGGTCACAAGCGGGCATCGTCTTCCGCCCGGAGTCGCCTACGTTGCGCTCTTGGGATTCGGGAGCGGTGTCTCGTGCAAGCGTCTTCCAGACGGAGTGGTCCATTCTGGCCCACGTCTTGGGAGCGTCTTGCGGTGGCCTACGGCCACGCTCACACGCAACGGACTTCTATGCTTGGGTATGCATTCGCACCCAGCATGAATTTTTGCATCCCCGTCTCCTCGGAGACTTACTTTACTTTGCTTTCCTCCGCTTTTCATTCCTACACGTACATATCTGTACTATACCACGGTGGGCACAAAGAGCGGGACGAGTTAGCTTATCAAAGAAACTCTTAGTGTTGACAATCCGGAGACGTTCTCGTGTAAACGAAGTGAAGGAGGACCTTTCAGGACGCAGACGTATATCCATATCAAGGAGGTGGTCTCACTGCTAATTACTCCAAGAAACGAGCTGTATTTCAAGCAATAACCATTCGGCCGGGGTGTCTAGTACGTGGTCGGCTGCGGGTCAGCAGGCTATAGCGAGCCAATTAGCCGTCCCACATCGGGCTGACCGCGTCGAAAATGGACGTACGATGAACGTGCCGCCGGGGTTTATTCCGGAGGGGAACGGCGTCGGCTGTCTATGAGTTAGAACTCATCCCGATGAGCTCCACTCCGTAAAGACGCACGATTATTTGGATTGGGCCGCCAGGGTTGAAGCTCTTTGGGGTGTCCCGTGGGTAGACCGTGCTCAGACCCTGCAATGAAGTTGAACGCACGCATCATCAACTTGAAATGGGAGGAAACTTGCGATTATCGGTCCGCCTGGGTTGACGCCAGACGGAAGCGCGGTGGGTTGAGTATCTGAGACGGTGCTGAGCCCCAATATCGGTCCTCCAGGGTTGACTCCGGACGGCAGCGCAGTGGGGTGAGGGTCGTGGATGGTGCTCAACCCGATGATAGGTCCGCCCGGGTTGACGCCGGAAGAGAGCAGGTTCAGCGTTGTGGTGTGCTTGTGCTTGTCTTCGCGCTACTCCGAAGTAAGCACGAGCAGTTTATTACCACCAAAGAGCTAAGGCACGCACAGGAAGAGCGATAGCGGACGCAAACGCGACCAGGGCTGCAAGGCAGAGAGAAACTTTCATGGCTCGCTGAATTTGTCGTTCTACCGTTGGACATTTTATACCGCGCCGGATGAAACGGTTCCTGAGTATGCGCGGGATGACAATGGACAGTGGTGAAGATTCTAACTCGAAATTGAATTCCCAAGGCAGGATATGTATATACCTCGGTCAGCGTAGGAGGAGTCAGAGGCAGCCGGCGTACATGAGCATTCACTTCAAAACATTTTCGCGGCCGGCTCCGGCTCGGCATCTATTCGGAGGTGGTGCGCGTCTGGCGGTAGGCAAATATGAGATGCGGTAAGATATTTATACGCTAAGAATATCCTCGGCTGAGCTCGCCGTGGCGGGGCCTAATAATGCACAAGTCGGTTCTTGAACTTAGCGGAGTCAAATAAAGCTGGAAATCTTGCCGCGGAACAGATTAATCATTGGGACCAGCGGTGTATGTTCTTTGTTCGTACAACTGGGTGTTTCGCCCCCGGATGATTCAGTTGCTGTCATGTGTGCCAAAGTCTAATAAAATATGCATACTGTACATTTTTGAGACAAAGAAACCTGGGTACGACGTGCTGAGAGATATATCAGAGACATGTCGCCGTCTTTGCTTGTCACGATCTCGAATTCTCGACGCGTTAAACCCAAAATATATTCCAGAATCATAATCTCGCCCTTGTGAGTGTATCATGCTTTCTTATAGTGTTCAACTGCTCTCTCAGAACCCTCCGTAGAATCTTCCCGCTGGGGTTTCGCGGTATAACGTCGACAAAATGGATGCCCCCAGTTAGCCAATTGTTTCTATTCTTGGATTTGGCCACATGCTTCCAATACTTCAACTCGGCTGCTCCTCAAGCTGAGCACGCACCTTGAAGATATTGTGGCGCAGCTGTTTCGCAAATACCGCATCGCTCCGCACGATAGCCGCAACGCGCGACTTTAGGACCACGAACGCGAACGGAAGCTCTCCGGCGACAAGATCAGGAAGACCGATAACTGCCGCATCCAGGACGCTTGGATGAGTTACTAGGAACTGTTCAATGTCAGCCGGAGCGACTTGGTTTCCTTTGTACTAGCAGAGGCCGTCAGACATCGGCACGCTGGAGTAGTTGTGAATTTCTACTTTAATCAGTTCCTAATCCAAATTAGATAGCTCGGACTAAAATTCGACTAGAAGTGTACCTTGAGTCTTTCGACGACGAATATATCCCCATTGCGGAAGTAAACTTCTCGCTATTCACAAAAGTAAATAACAATGTGATTACTGTGAGAGCAAGTTTCATGATATCACCTCAAGATCAGAGTAAAATAATAATATCATTGACTTCCACTACCCTGCGTAGTTTCAAAGTTAATGAAGCACTTCCTGGTCTGCTACGGCACTATCTCTGCAGAAAGTCCCTCTAGAGAGTCAGCTTTTTACAACCGGATAAGCTGAACCTCTGAGCAAGCCAAAGGGTGTTTTTGCAATATAGCTGTGGAATATGATGAAGTTGAGCTATGGTCCTGCAGAGTGTGAAAGAGGTGGATATGAAGTATTATTTGATGAAATATCATATTTCCAAATCTGGAAAGTCAAATGATAATACACAATCTGTGTTATTGCCCGCTAATTGTGAAAAAGCCATCTTTGTGGCAGCAGAAATGATCCGATCAAATTATGGCTAGATTCTGTGCTCCCAAATCAGGCAAGCTTATGGCCATTCAAATTTGATCATGATCGCACCCAATTTGATCCCACAATGGCATCGTTGTTTTTTACTTTTGTGAATAGCGAGTTGGTCGCCCGTCTTCAACCATCCGCCTCCGAACGTGTCTTGAGTGCTTCCCGGTCGTCAGTGTTCCGCCGAGGCTTTATATCGATCGCGCACGCTGTTTCGTTGCGGAAATATCCCAATGCCACCTGCGGACCTTGCACCCACAGCTCACCAGCTTCCCCTTCCTGCGCGAGACTCCCATCTTCCTTTACGACTTTTGCCGTCGTTCCGGGAAGAAGCTGGCCCGCACTCCCCGGCGTCCCGATCCTCTGTTCGAGCGGGAACATCCCAACGGTGCCGCAGCTCTCTGTCATCCCGTAGCCCTGTCCAAGGTGGATGTTCGGAAGGACAGCAAGGAGCTCGCGCGTCAGTGTTGCGCCGAGCGGCGCTGCAGCGATCACGCAATAGCGGACGCTGGAGAGGTCATACGCTTTGACGAGGGGGTCCTGCATAGAATGAGTTGCAGCACGCATTAATTAGTGACGGAGCACCTTGCATAGCAGTACGACTTGCGGGGGGAACCAGCCTGTGACGTGCCTCAATATCTTACACACTCACACCAGAGCCCGACTAACGTTAAATGTGTGATGCGGTTCCTCTCGATGGTCGACAAAAAGCCCTTGAAGCTGAACTTGGGCATGAGTACCAGCGTTAACTGAGATGGTTGTTTCCAGTCTCGTCTTAAAAAGGTCCAACTTGGACTCACCCCGGCGTAGAGCATAAAATGGAGCTAAAATCATCAGCCCGGCGCCGGTTCGTCGCTCTTGCTGCCTACATTGTAGAGCAACCCATATATATCTTGAGAATTACTGTCAGCGTTTCCGTCACGGACAAATTACCCAGACACGCACGATAAAGTGGTAAAACTGGATGCCATCAACTTGCCGATCTGGAATCGGAGTGGACCCACTTACATCCACAACAAACATCACCCACACGAAAGCGCCTCTCATGCGCCGGAGCATAGTCCTCGTTGAGGCGGTTAAACGTCGCAATTTGGCAGAGAATGCTGATCGCGTTGAAGTGGGAAAGCGCTACCACCTACGGCGCTGTGGGCTCAAAGCAGATTAAAACTAGATTTACAAACCTTTGGCAAGCCTGTCGTCCCGGAAGACGGGGCAAGAAACGCAATCTCAGATCTTGCCTCGCCTGGGGCGAATATCCGCTGTGCAAACGGAGCGTCTGGCGGCGTCTCACGAACAAGTCGATCAACGCCGCCATCGACGTCGAGAAGGATAATCGGAACATGAGTGGGCCCAAAGACGGCCTCCGTTGCCTCGCGAACCGTGGCGCCGCATGAGCTGTGGCTAAATATGAGCGCCGGCCGCGCAATCTTGAAGTGGTGAACTGCCATTGGTTAGTGGGCAAGTTCAACTTGGGTTGATAGAATTTGAACCGAGCTCTCCGACCGTCAACAGCGGGCTACATGTCGCCACCATGGCTCCAGCACGATGCGTGGCCCACACGCAAGGTCCGTAGTCTAGTGGCGCCGGTCCGCGTGAGCTCCAAAGGCGTGGCGCAAGCTTTCCACTCACCGATATGGTTTGGCGAAATTATAGTCACTACACGGGCGACATTCACAACGCTGCGAAGTTCCATATATCCGACGGACCTATACTTCCTTTGCCTGCAAGCCGACGATTCGTCACATCGCACCTCGAGGCAAACGACGAGGATCTTACCGATGGCATGACACGACGCAATAGCACGCGCGATCGCCCAGCTGCGTTGACGGAGCTGGGCGCGGTTAGCCGCGCTAAATTAAGTTGAAGAACGCAGGGAAGGGAACTGAATGGACCTCTTCCATGGAAAACCTCTTTCCCGTCTCATCGTCGACGAGGCAAGGGACATGCTCGGGCCGTCGTGGTCGCGTAGGATGCACAGCGCTGAATTCAGGATCGAGAAAAAATTGCGCAACGGTGAGGTTGTCGGGAGGGGCAACGAGCCCCCCACCGCGGTGCAGAGCCATCGCTCGGTGCCAGAGGAGGAAGAGATCCCAAAAAAAAACAAACACTTTCCGCGGCGCACTTATAAACCAACTCTGGGCGCCTGGTGATTCTGGGTATCGAATGTCATCCATAGACTAGAATCAGCCCTTGTGGTAGGCTACGGCGTTCCGAGGGCGCGGATTCGCCGCTGAGACGGGTTAGCGAGGGCTGATGTCCGCGGAGACTCTGCGTAGGGCAACACAACTCTCCGCCATCACCAGATAGATAACATAGCCTAACTCAAGTTGGCAAGTTCTGTTGGCAAGTTTCGACCGAACCGACGCCGCAAGGCCGCGGTTTCTGAAGACACAATACACGTGTTGCACCAGAGGAGGTAAATGGATATCGCACAGCGCAGAAAGGGTAAGGTCCAGGACCTAACAATAGGCGTTAACGGCGGGCCTGGGTAGGAACAGTCGACAGCAGTGGAATATTCCGCAGCTAGTCCGATCTTGAAGCAACGAAGAGACGCTGGGACGGAGGTAGATGTCGATTCTCTCCGCCAGCAATAATGCCGACGCGCATCATCGACATGAGCTATGTAGTTCATAAATGCAAGCGGCGGCCTTCATCGCAGGGATTTGACGTACATTGTGAGCGGCGTTGGAGTGTCGGTAGACGCCTCCGACGAATTCAGCGGTCATATCTTTGCCTGTCCCTTTCATTAAATGCGCGGTTCCACCGGGGTGCTCGTCCAGAAAAGTCGAGACATCATGAATGAAGCCCGATATCTAGAACACGATGAACGTTGTGCGGCAGAGTCCAAATGGACCGACGAGGATTAAGGGAGTCCGCGCGGACGCGTCCTGGACTGCCACGCATGTCAAGTAGACTCTTGGATCGCGAGCGGATGCGCACATTCTTCCCAGCTAACCACAGGTAGATCTTCTTTTGCCCATCGAATCGAGTCTTGCACCCGCTTCAGCTCCTTGAGCTTCATTGTCAATGCTCCTTTGGCAATCTCGTTGCTCGAGAAGCGGCGCAGGTTGCTTGCGAGCCCGAGGATTTTGCACGTCGCTATGAACCACTGCATTTCCGAGTTAGCGTGGGGAAATGAATTATGACGGAGAAAGCGAATCTCGCCTTTGTTGGATCGTACTGCATCAACCCAATTGCGTTCCGGTAGTCTTTCGGAAACCTACCTTGATTGAAGTTCAGATACAGACGCAGATAACTGCTCAAACTGGTGATGGAAATTATGAAATCCCTCTCCCATCGTTAACAAAGCTGCGCGTTGAATGTGAGGAAATTCTACACATCAATAGAACCCATACCGGAGAGAACATGGTCACGAGGACTGAGCGCATCGTCGTAGGGAGTCGACCCCAGATAGTGCTGTCCTAGCTCGAGAAGTGTAGAAAGGATGGGTCATGTATGCATACCGCTATCGAGTTAATCGCAAACGTGCACTAGAAACACCGGCTCAGAAGCTACTCAGCAGAAACCAAACATTACCTACGTGGTGAGCGACGGTCAATCGTAGCGCGGCGGCATAGCACATCCCTCCCTGCATATGGATCAATTTTAACGTCGTCGCAAAACAAACCACCGACCCGCGGGTCTCCCCATAACATCGGGATAACTGCAGGGACCACATATCCAAAGAGTCCCGCGAGCAGAAAGTAGTTGCGGTGCGTAAATTGGATCAACGGGTCTCTTGCGAGGTCAGATATATCGGCTGGGCCCGCCTTGAGTTTGGACTTGAATAGAATCCATCCAACGTGTGTCCACAAGAGTCCGCGCTTTGCAAAATCAGCACTTTGCTGATGTTGAACAAAAAGACGTACCAGAGAATCATACGGATCTTTGTCCGTGTCGGTCCTAATATCCTCTGAGAAACGACTCCGAGGTCGTGTTGACACTTGCCAGCGGTGGTGCGCCCGATGCCCTTTCGCCCACCAATACGCGCTGCCCTGAACCGCGCTCGTTCCGCCGAGAATCAGGAAGATCTGGAGTGGCATTGACGCGTCGTAGGACCGATGCGACCACAAGCGATGGAACCCTTGAACTGGTGAGTCCAACTTGAACGCGTCTCGAGGCATGAAGCATACCAGCCGTTATACCTTCCAGGTCGTCAGATGAAAGCGTCGAGCACAAAGAGTGGAGCGTACCAAACATGGAGAACAGATAGTACGCAACAGCGAACGCAGCCGTCTTGCGTTGCACAGGCACGAAGACTAATCCATAAAGTCCGACGAGAGGCGTGATGAGCAGCACCGCGACGTTGAACCAGCGGACCCCGACGATTGGGGGAAAGCCTCTGCGATCCGTCGCCGCGCGGGGCTCGAGCAAGGTGGTGGAAGAGGGAGGCATGTGGGGGGCGGCGATTTACGTGTGGCTGGCAAGAGAATCCCTTCCCGGGCTTATAAAGGCGATCTTGCCTGCTCCCAGCGGGCTGGCTGGCGTCGTGTGAATGCAAGTATAGTATTTCCGCCAAAGTGAAGGCCCAGGCAGACGAGGCTAACAGCGAGCTGCGCGTTATCTGAGTTGCTTCACACACCGCGCTCCGCCGACCACAAAATTCGAATTCCATCAGTGGGGGCGGGTGGGTCTTCAATCATCGAAGCCTCTGAGCGTGTAGTCGGGGCTATCCGGCAATGTCCAGCATCGGTGGTGAGCGGAAAAAGACAAAGTCGCGGCCACATCACTGGATCGTGGCTCGCACAACTTGCTCTTGTTCACCACGCACAATCCTCCAGTTCCGCCAAACCCCCACCTCGACTCGGACGAAAAACGCAAAAAAAGCCTAATGCCACGCCAAACCAAGCTGCCAATGGGATTCTCACTGTCTTCTAAAGCTTGCTTGCATTGCTCGAACCCGCTGTCGACGACCCAATCGGCACCTTGGGCCCTACGCTGCGCCCTCGTCCACTTATATCTCTTCGTACATGCCCTATACTCCATCCGCAGTGGTGTAGTCCCGCAGAAACGCCTGGGAGGACGCAAGGCGGCCGACTTACCCAGCGCGTCTCGCGCCTTCTTTCCTGGGACGGCGTCCGTCTCTCGATACCAATAACTGGGTTTCTATGCAACTCTTCCGCGTTAGATACGCTCGCGAAACCGCTGCATTCATTCTTTGCACTCCGCCGACGCATCCTCAGCTCCCCATTGCCGAGGCGAATCCCTGCAAGCTCACCACACACATAAACAAAATGTCCTTGATATTTATTCACTTTGGGAATGATATCGACGTGCTTCTGGGATGCGCTGCTCATGCGACGAGCTTGAAATCGCATTCGCCGAGGGCGGCATGTTCTTCTCAGCGCCAACACACATGCGCAAACCCCTTACAAACCCCGCGCATAGATTGATTGTTCTCTCATTTTCCTCTCCCGCATCGCTCTTTCTCAAGCCATCGCTCTTTCTCAAGCCATTCAAGCCAAGCAAGCTCTTTCTCAAGCCAAGAAAGAAGAGATTCATGATTTCCCGAGTTGTGCGAGAGTTGGGTCTGTCTGGAGACTAGAGATTTCATCGTTCCGACATCCGAATGCAATCGATATATTGCGCGACGCTAACGTTCTCTCGGTCATTACATGCAGAGAGTGTTACAGGATTTTGGAGAGGAAAAAAAGGAAAGAGACGAATAATAATCAGCGATGCATGCAACGGGAAAGCGTCTATCTTCTTCTTCTCCTTCTACTGCTTCTTCGCCTTGGCCGCCATCTGCACAAACGGTGGTCAAAACTGGTCTCCAGACCAAACAAAGAGCGCACCAAGTTGAGAGCAGATCCCGCACGGAACCACTCGATTTGGCCCTCGTTGAACGAGTGCGCGAGGGGGATTTCCTGCAGTTGCGCGTTAGCTGATTAGTGCGGCATACAAGGTAAACACGAACATCCTTAGAGCCATCGGCGTGTTTGGCCACGAGAGTGAGGTTCTTGCCGGGGGCGAACGACTCGAGACCAGCAATGTCAACGCGGTCGGTGGGCTGGATCTTGTCGTAGTCGGCGGGGTCAGCAAAGGTGAGCGCGAGCATGCCCTGCTTCTTCAAGTTCGTCTCGTGGATACGCGCGAACGAGCGGACGATGATGGCGAGGCCACCAAGGTAACGCGGCTCAAGAGCAGCATGCTCACGCGAGGAACCCTCTCCGTAGTTGGAGTCGCCGATAACGACCCACTTGATGCCCTTGTCGCGGTAGTCGGCAGCGACTTGAGGAACACCTCCCCACTCGCCGGTAAGCTGGTTCTTGATCTTGTTTGCCTCGCCGTTCTCCGCGTTGATAGCACCAATCAAGCAGTTTTCTGTAGCATGGTCAAGATAGAGCTGCAGGAGCAGCACAAATACGAACGAGAGATGTTCTGGAGATGTCCGCGGTACTTGAGCCAAGGTCCACCAGCGCTAATGTGGTCGGTTGCTAGTCATGAACTCAGAGAGACGTTGCAACACAACAAACTGCGACGTACTGCACTTGCCCTGGACCTTGATGAGGATAGGAAGGTCCTTGGGCTCGCCAGACCACGGCTGGAACGGTTTCAAAAGCTGGAGACGGTCGCTTTTGGGGTCAACAGCGACTTGAACGCTAGCACGATCCTCGGGAGGAGCCTGGAAGGTGTCCTCGCCGGGGTCATATCCCCGAGGGGGCAGCTCAAAGCCAGAAGGTGACGAGAACCGGAAGGGCTTGCCGTCGGAGCCGGTAAGGGTGTCGGTAAGAGGATTGAACGAGAGGCTGCCGCCGAACGCCATGGCCGTAGTGATATCGGGAGAAGCGACGAATGCATGAGTCGCCGGGTTTGCGTCATTACGGCCAGTGAAGTTACGGTTGTACGAGGTGATGACTACAAATGGTGAGTGAAGTCGAATTTGAAGGGACGGGGGACGCACTAGAGTTGGCTTCGCCCTTCTCGACATCCTTGCGGTCCCACTGACCGATGCAGGGTCCACAAGCATTGGCAAGAACAATACCGCCGGCCGACTCGAAGATTCCGATCTGCCCGTCACGCTCGATGGTAGCGCGGACCTGCTCCGAGCCCGGGGTAATCGTAAACTTGCTCTTGAAGGTGAGGCCGTGGTCGGAGGCTTCCTTGGTAATAAAAGCGGAGCGGGTCATATCCTCGTACGAAGAGTTGGTGCAGGAACCGATAAGACCGACTTTGAGCTCATCCGGCCATCCGTTCTTCTTGGCCTCGGCCGCGAATTTCGAGATGGGCGTGGCGAGATCGGGAGTGAAGGGACCATTAATGTGAGGCTCGAGTTCGGAAAGGTTCTGGAGGAGAATTAGTATTTGGCAAGGCCGCAAAACCTGTACACGCACAATGTCGATGACCTGGTCGTACTCGGCACCCTCGTCGGCCTTGAGGTTGTGCGAGAAGCTCTTCGCGTAGTTCGCAATGTCCTGGCGTTTGGTTGCCGTGAGGTAGTCCGCCATACGGTTGTTGAAGGGGAAGAGCGACGTCGTTGCACCAATCTCGGCTCCCATGTTGCAGATTGTAGCCATACCCGTGCAGGAAAGCGAGTCGACACCAGAGCCACGGTACTCAACAATAGCGCCAGTTCCGCCCTTGACGGTGAGGATGCCCGCGACCTTGAGGATGACGTCTGCGTGGTTGGTTGATGTCAAAACGAGCAGTAAAAATAACGGAAAGCACGCACCCTTTGGAGTAGTCCAGCCACCAATCTTGCCCGTCAGGTTAACGCCAATGACCTTGGGGCACTTGAGCTCCCAAGGGATATCAGCCATGACATCGACCGCGTCCGCGCCACCAACACCACACGCAATCATACCCAATCCACCCGCGTTGGGGGTGTGCGAGTCCGTCCCAATCATAAGACCGCCGGGGAATGCGTAGTTCTCGAGGATAATCTGGTGGATGATACCAGAGCCGGGTTTCCAGAAGCCGAGTCCGTACTGCAGAGCGACATGAGCGAAAAAAAAAAGTAGGGAAAAACGGGAAACGAGGACGAACCTTGGCAGTCGCAGTAGCCAGGAAGTCGTAGACCTCCTTGTTAATGTCGATTGCCCGAGCCAAATCTTTGACGCCGCCGACTTGCGCCTCGATAAGGTGGTCGCAGTGTACGGTTGTCGGGACCGCAGCCGTGGGCATACCCGCCGACATGAATTGGAGGAGAGCCATCTAGACCACACTTAGAACGCGTAAAAGCGAGCGGCGATAGAGGCGACTTGCCTGTGCGGTAGCATCCTGGCAAGCGACTCGCTGGCGAAACAGTTAGCACTCAAGAGACCAGCACGCGTCGACGAGGGAGGCGACTCACGTCCGGACGGAGCTTGAGGTAGCTGACACCGCGCTGGATATCTTGTCCATGCGGGTCGTCGAGATGGCCGTATAAAATCTTCTCGGACAGCGTCAGAGGACGGTTCAACCTGAAAAACGCACGTTAGCGAGGCGGGGAAAGGACAGGAAGAGTACAAACCGCTCGCGGACGATGGCAAGGTTATCCTCGATGCGCTGGTAGTTGATGTATGCGCCCTTTTCGAGGAGGGACATGGGGACCTTGGTGTCACCAATGCGGGACGCGACGGTGGCCATGCCGGCGCGCAGGGCGCGGACGGCGCCAGCTGTCCGGTTGGAGAGGTTGAGCATCGAGTCCGCTCGGGAGTGGGCGGAAGTAAAGGACGATGTTGTTCGGTGACGCTGCACGTATATAATCACGGGTGGTCCCAGCCAATCGGAGCCCGCGTATTCGATTCCCGAAGGTCTGCAGGCCATAAACCCGACACCCCGACGACGAGCGGCGCATGCTTACTCATTTATCGCAGTCTGCAGGCAGGTCTGCAGCTCAACGAGAGCATGGTGCAAACAACTAATTGCAAAGGTACGATATCGAGCATCCTCTACAGGGAGCCATATAGCAAGAAGATGGTCCAATCTAAGCGAGAAAAAAAGGTATCGTAGCATTGTTCAAAGATTGAGCAACCCAAGGAGGTGAGAACCGCAACCGCAGTCGTTCGCAGCGCCTAGGATGCCGCCGAGGAGGTTCGTGACTGGGTCAACTGCACTGGAATCGCAAGAGTCGGGCAGGCTACCGAGGTTGACGGTGATCTGGCGTCCGAGCAGACCGCCGAGGCCGAGGCCAGAGAGAAGATCGCCTCCAGACGCACCACCGCCGGTAACGCCTCCGAGGGCGCCAGTGACCGTGCTGAGTGGGTCGCCGCCGCCACCAGTAACGCCTCCAAGCGCACCAGTAACCGCGCTCAGTGGGTCGCCGCCCCCGCCAGTAACGCCGCCGAGAGCGTCCGTAACAGTTCCGAGCGGATTGCCTCCACCTCCAAGCACGTTAGTGACCGTGCTGAGCGGATCACCCCCACCACCAGTAACGCCTCCAAGCGCACCAGTAACCGCGCTCAGTGGGTCACCTCCGCCACCAGTAACACCTCCAAGAGCGCCAGTGAGACCACCGAGCAGGTCACCACCACCACCACCACCAGTAAGACCACTCAAAACATCCGTCCCAGGCAACGTCTTGGTAACATCAAGCGGACCGCCGGCACCATACAACGGCGCACCACCCAGCCCAAGCGGTTGCGACAACGCACTATCCGCCGCCGTCGCAAGAGCGCTGGAGCAACTCGGGCCCCCGAGCTGGATCGCCAGCCCAAGCTTGATGCAGAGGCCAAGCAGGTTGATGGTGATAGCGCTCGGGGGCGGCGAGGGCGCAACGACGACGGGGTCAGAACCAGTTGTCGGCGAAGCGGATTGGACGGGAGGCGGTGCCGGCGCGGAGACCACGGGAGCTGGTAGCGCGACGGGAGGCGGCGGAGACGCGACCGGGACAGGAATCGGGGGCGGAACGCCACCGGGAGCAGGATGCGGGATGCCAGCGAGGCAAGTCGGATACGGGAACGCTTGCAGTCCGAGGCCCAATCCGTTCAGAATGGGCTGCACCAGCCCGTTCAAGGAAGGTCCAAGACCGCAAAGAACAATCGGGGCAACGTAAACTCCCGGGAGGATTTCGCAGACAACGTTGGTGGCAATTGCGACGAGGCACGATTGCTGAGCAGGAACAGTAGGCGCTTGACCATCGGGGCAGGCGTTCAAAAGACCACCGAGCGCGCTCAAGAGACCATCGAGCAGTCCCGATAGAACGTCGGGCCCGCAACCGCAGTCTTTGATTGCCGCCTGCGCCGCCTTGGTCGCATCGATGGCGCTCGCAACGTTCGAACCCAGCTGACTAGGATCGGCCGTGTTCAACGCGGTATTGACTGCGTTTGCTGCATCGGTAACCTGACCCGGGACGGCGGCACCGCCAGCAGCAGTGTTGACGGCTCCGGCAGCGTTCATGACATCGGCGAGCGGTTGCGTGAGGGAGGGATCGTACGTCGTTTGGCCAGCGGGCGGCGGCGCCGCAGCCGGGAGAGAGAGTGGAGGAGGAACACCATTGGGAGCAGGATGCGCGATACCGGATAAACAAGTCGGGGACGGAATGAGCTGCGGTCCAAGACCCAAAGGGTTAATAATGTTTTGCACCAACTCGCCCAATTTGCCGAGACCGCAAACGAAAATCGGCGCGATGTAGACGCTCGGAAGGATCTCGCAAACGACGTTGGTCGCGACGACGACGAGGCACGACTGCGGGGCGGGGACGGTCGGCGGATGTCCGTTGGGGCAGGCAGCGAGAAGACCACCGAGCGCCTTGATGAGGTTGTCGAGCAAGCCAGACAGAATGTCTGGCCCACATCCGCACGAGCCAACAGCAGATTGCGCCGCCTTGGTCGCGTCAATCGCGCTCGCGACGTTGGCACCGAGTTGGGTCGGGTCAGTTGTAGTCAACGCCGTATTGACTGCGTTGGACGCGTCGGTAACGGCCGCAGGAATGGCCGAGGCATCCGACGCAGAGCCGATGGCGGAGTTGATCGCTCCGGCACTGTTTACAACATCGGCGACTTGACCAGCGAGCGCGGGATCGAGTGTGGAGGCAGCGCCAGCGGGATCTACACCAGCACCAGAAACTGGGCCGGGCAGAGACGCCACCAAGTCGCGACGAGTTTTGCGGTAGTCGCGCTCCCGAACGTAGCAGCCGTCCTTCTCCGCAGTGACCGTGTACCCGCGACGGCAGTTTTGAACGACACATTTGCTGTTGTGGCAGCTAACGTGACGCGCATTGCGGATGGCGCCGCATTCTTGACCACGAGGGAGGACGTCGCGAGGTTCCTGGACCGTAAAGGGAGGGGGAATAACACAGCCGCCGCCTAGAAACGCGTTAAACAAATTGAAAAGAAAAGAAGAGAGAGACGAACAGCTATCGAAATCGCTGGTAATGTCGACGCATTCAATCCCGTCGGGCGACGTTGCGGAACCGCAAGGGTGGAAGTTCGGACCACAATGCGCACGAGCCTCGTCAAGAGAGGTGATCTTCTTGACTTGCTTGACCGCGCGAGGGATGTTGGACGAAGTTGCCGGGCAGGTCGTCTGCAAAATACTAACGTTAATAAAAGCACAAGAAGTCGGAGGAGACGTACGCCAAGAATGCACTTTTTGTTGCAGAGAACGTAGCCCTTGGCGCAAGTGTACTGGTTGATACCGGGACGGCCAGGAACGCAGACACGGACAGCGTTGGGAGGAAGGAGGTCGATGCGGTCAGCGTTAACCTGTGGGTGTCGTTCGGCGACTAAACGTAGAAGAAAGCAGCGACGACATACCAAAGCCTTGATTCGAGCAATTGCCTGCTGTTGCAGGTTCACATCCGCCTGGGCGTTCAAGTACAAATCCAAGCCCTGCCCAAAAATGAGACGAAAGTGCAAATGGAAGGCAAAAAAACACACGTGAAGACACAAGCAGAGCTTAGCGTTGGCGATGACAAGGTTGAGGATGTTCAAAAGCAACGGAGGAACGACGACGCAGAGGTTTATAACGCCTTTGAGGACGTCGTTGAGGTCGCGACTCTCGAGGTCGACGTTGGTGTCGCGAGCATTGACCGAGAGATCGAGCGCGCGGGTGTCGACGACGCGCGAAGGGGCAATGTCGCGGTTTTGGAAGCGCGTCGGGACGTTGTGGGCTGCGTGGGCGTAGGAAGCCGCAAGGGCAGAAAGAAGGAGTGTCGGTGCGAGACGCATCGGAGCTGGAGAACGAAGGGACGTGCACTCACGCCGGGGGATATGGGCGGGAGGACTAGAGGACCCAAGCTCGCTCCAGACTTTTTATGCCTCCGCTCGCAGTGATTATTCGGACCTGATCCAATGGCGGGCTTCTAGCAGATGCCAAAAAGGCCGACATTGGCTCCACTTTGGCGAAACATCCGGTGGTCGAGGCCAGCGGGTTCCTGCTCGGAAAAGGGCTATATTGCCCGCGTCGCGGTCCTAAACGGTGCTGAGGAGCAATGAGTGTTTGTTTGTTGGGAAAAGCACGACCGACGCGTTAGAGCATCTGCTAAAAGTTTTGGTACGATGGTGCAGTTCGCGTCTGAAGCGAGGATGATGAATGCGACGCGTCGGGCGTCTCCGTGAACGGTGGTCGCCGTTTGTGGTCGTGGTTGCAAAGCAAAAGTGGGCACGCGACTGATGGCAAACCACCTTCTCCTCGTCCGCCTTTGTTGTCAACACAGACAGTATTCTCTGCGGTGTGGCCAATCTCTGCCCGTATCTACGCCGTGTTCGGACCCGCCTGGCAACTCCCATCTCGGGCCCACACTCGTCGGCGCCAACTAATCACGGCCAGGCTGTCTAACCCTGCCTCGCGCACCTTCAACTCTTCCAAGCAACCCTTCATACTAGCCCCGGATCATTGTCCGCAACCACTGCTGTGTCTATTCTCCGTCTCCACCCTCTTCGGAGAACCATTCAGACACCTGCCCACTAACAGCTTGCCACCGCACACCCCTAGTAACGCCCACCCCCGCTCAACTCCACGAGCGCCAGGCAACATGCGGTGTACGCACACTGGCAACATGAACGACGACCAAGTACTTAAGACTTGACCACGTCTATGGGCTCCAAGTAACCACGAAATGGCCACCACCAACCCAAGCTCGTCGCAAATCTCCTACTCGCCCTCCTTCAGAGGTACCTACCATTCACATACCTAGATCCCGCTCCCCTGACATGCGTACCTTTCAGGATGCGTCATGCAGCCCGACTCCGCTCTGCAAACCTGCTGCACCCAAATGGGCAGCGTCGCCACGACCACCAACGGAACCCTCGGCTGTCCCTTCTCTGCCGCCGCTTCGACCTTTAGTATGGACAACCACGACGCGTGGTTCACTTGCTGCGCGGAAAACAACTGTACCGCCGAACTCTGCGTCTCTGGTTCGCCACTCGCGTCAGCAACCATCACGAGCAGCATGAGCATGAGAAGCGCGTCTTCGTCCACTCGCAGTACAAGCACACGCAGCTCGTCGTCATCGTCGCCTAGCGCCAGTCCGAGCCACAGACCCAACTCGGCTACCTCGACCAAGTCCAACACCAGGTACATCTCCCTGGTTCTGATAGGTCTCGTTGCTGGTGCTCTCGCCCTCTAAAGTAAGCGATTTCATCGGCAACTCGAGCTAGTTACCGATCTTCTGCAAAGGCAAGCTGTATCGTGCTGGTCGCATGCAGAAACAACCCTCAAGACAATCTCAACATCAAACCTCGCTCGCATCCGGATTCGTCGCAGATATCCAACGGGAGAGGCGCGTAACGAGCTGGAAGTCGCCATTTCGTAGTTACTAGAATGAAAGCACAAAATAAAAGTCCAAATGCACCCGTCTCGATGAGAGAGCTACAAAAAGCACTCTACCCCACATGAGAGCGCACTAGGATTTTGGACACCATCAATGATCTCAGTTCATACCTCAGTCGGTCATTGTGTCCATCCCGCCATCCCTGGTCCCTAAGGGATGCGATGAGGGTATCGCTGAACAACATGGTGCCGTCTATGCCGTGACCGTGGGCTCTGGCCGCCTGCAGTAATACATTGACGCTGGGTCTCCCAATGGTGTCGACCTCCCCCTGGATCGTGCGTTCGAGTCCAATGCAAGCTACGAAAGTGTTGGCTCCAGCGCCGAGTCGCAGTGGTTCCCCGTCTACATACCGTCTTTCCGAAGCTTATTCAATTTGGTCGTCCAAGTCCCTTCGTCCAGAAACAGCTGCTCGGCGTCCAGAGGCGACAATTGGACTTCAAGAAAGTCCACGAACGTCTCCAGCTGCGGCAGTAATAGCCGAGGACAGAAGCCCACGACCCCCATCGCGTCCTCCATGAGCTTCTCTAGCCCGAGTGCAACCATCTGGCGCTGCTCTCGGTCCAACTTGCTCAGGCGGTCGGCGTACCGTGTGTCCAGATGCCATTGCGCGGCAATTTGCGCCCACGTTAGTACGCTACAATGCTGAGCGCTGAGCCTTGTTTCGCTAAGAAGGCACTCACGTGTCGCCAGTCGGGATATCCATTACCAACCTTGCCAGACCTTGCTTGTGAACAAGCTTGGCGGTGCTCCTCTGTCCCGACGTGGCGACGATGAGCGGCCGGAATGAGAGGGCCATACTCAAAAAATCCGGCAGCTCTTCCTCTACATCAGCCAGGAGCAGCTTCCCCGCGAATTCTAGCTCGCACAAAACGCTGGGCATGTATTTTGCTTTGATCTCGTACGTCCTGTGGGCGTCGAAGTAGAACAACTGCCGCTTCTCGTAGAAGAATAGACTTTGGCCTCGCGCCAGTGCGAGCATAAGGTACAGGTGCAGAAAGTGAGTCTTGCCTCTCGGAAGGTCAGAGATGTCGAGGACATGAACAACTCGCGCACCTATTCCCGGATCGCCCATGAGGATGACTCCCTTGTGATCGTCAGGGTTTCGCAGCGGCATTGCGAGGCAATCTTTGATCCTCGCAAAGAGATAGCGGTACTCTGGCATGTAGAACATGTACTCGACGAATCGGTGCTTGTACGCGGTACCCCCAATGTCGCTGCCGGCTGATAGCTGCAGCCCCCAGCCGTCAAAGTTGAGGGCCTGTACGCCTTCTACCGCTAAATGTGCTCGCCACGCATCGAAACGGGCCCATGCGATGGACTGGTTCTCGGCGACGTATTTGCTGCGGTGTCCCGTGAATGGGCTGTCTGTTTTCTGCTGATCAGATCCTCGTCCCGTGCATTGGGTGATTCGAACTCAGGGATTCGGCGCCTGCAGGGCTGGGGTTCCAAGTCTGCAGCGTGGTAGGGCTGGCCTTCATGAGCTCTTCCAGCGACTCGAACGTTCTTGCATAGCGTGCAGGTGTGGTGTACCGATACCGCTCATCCTCGTGCGGTGTGACCGTCGACGGTTCGGAATCCTTTGGAGTCGGCGGCATCAACAGTGCACTCTCCATGACGGCTTTGTGCGAGTCAGGTCACGTTATCGATACTGTGACGACCCGCCACAACCCAACTCGTCCTTTGTTGCAAAGCCGTCTCTCACCGTGCATCGTCGCCGGTCTCGACAAGTGTGCTCTGTTCGTCATCGGAATGGCAGCAGTGAGAATTCTCTTTTACAGCTATTTGCAAAACGATAGACGTTTTCGAAACAATCGCAAATGTGGGGCGTCCCATCAAACCGACTTGAACTTGGCCCTGCGACGACCAAAATAACCTAAAATAAACCGCCAACGCTCATGACGACCTCAGTGGAACCCGCCCGCTATATATTGGCGACGCGCCGATGGGTGTAGAAGCTCAGCGGAGAGGGAAATTGATGGCTGGCTCCACAGTGCGATTTTTTTTCGTAACGTCTATCATTTTGCGAATAGCTGTAAAGCCTTGCGCTGTATACTTCTCCATAGAATCAAAACACAGACGCGCATCCTCATCTGACTCAACAACCGCATCTTTATGTGCGCTTCCGGTTTCGTGTTCAAGGACCGAAGACTGACCACAAAATAATACGTAGCCCTGGCGTGCTCAACGCCCTTGCGGGCATCGGAGTCCAGCACGGGCAATGGTCGCGCACGGAATGGGTAACGCTAATCGTTACAACCTCGGCTGCGATCGTGTGTGGCGCACTAGTGTTCGTGTACAGCGTGTATATGCTGGAGCGCGTGCGGCAGGCGCATAATCGACAGGTCGGGCGCGAACGAGCGGGGAAGCATGGGGAAGGGTTCTTGGAGGAGATTAAGAGGAAGGCGCACGAGATTCAACCGGAAGCTGGGATGGTGTAACGGTACTTTGGACACGAATGCACTCACTTATACACGCGTAACCCGAGGCGAAGGACGCCGAGCAAACGGTGGTAGATGAAAGCGATGCAATTAGAGTCTGTGCGCGGTTCTTGTACATTTCGGGGGCATGCAAAGTCCAAGGCAGCGTTATGAGGCCAGTAGCGAAGCGACCTTTTGCTCTACATCCTGGACTGAGAGGTTGTCCAGCTCGACATGTCGTTCTACACCCATCTCTGCACGTCTGTTTAGTTCTTCCTCGGAATGGCGGGGTTGTTGCGCACCGAAACGAGCGAATACACGAGCAGGAGTGCCGCTGGCCTCTCGTATGAGGACGGGGAGGTCGGGATTGTGTTGCTTGATGAGCGGGTATTTGGAGAGGATGAATTGCCTGCTCGCGATAAGTATACGCTGGGATAGACGATGGTGGCGCACCGAGTGCCCGCAGAGGCTGGGCCGTTCTGGGAGCACAGAATACGTATTTCCCGGAGAGCAGAAGGGAACTTGGTTGCAAAAGACATGGCTGGAGTTTGTGACTTTTGATGCTGCTTCTCTCTTCCGCTCCGCTCATCCCCAGGCCGCCCTACTCCCTGCTTCCGGCGCCCAGAATGTCATGTTCTCTCTGTTCTCTGCAACGAGCGCCGCGTCCTTTACGTCTGCACTTGTTCGACGGTGATAAAGACCTTGTTTACCACGCTTTGGCTCTCCATGTACTGTCAGTACATGTCAGTACTCGTCCCTCATCTCCAGCTCAGCATCCCCTCCCGCGACCTCTGCCATCGCAGTCGCCGCTTTCGCCCCCAGCCATCGTCGCCACCCGCTTCCGCTCAAACTCGCGCTCATCCCCATCTCATTCGCCGTCGTCCCCTCGTTCTTGCAGCTCCAACGTCCCTCTGGTGATGTCAGAACACGTTGAACACGCTCGGGGACGAGCGCAAGGAGCGGCTAGCTACTTACATTTGGTGGTTACACGACGCAGCGAACGATCTTGTGGCTGACAGCGCCAGTACGTCGAAACAACCTCATATCCGTCCGCCGACTAACTAAATCGTTGACAGCCATTGTTGTACACCACTTCCGCGCGTCGAACCGCAACAAATCTCGGCGCACCTCCATCCTGCCCGCCATCACACTCGCCTCACAAGGGTTTTCCGCAGACGCGCCGAACGCTGCGTCGCCTCGAGCAGCTGTACAAGTTTCTCGCGCGGGGGGGTTATGAAGCAATTCGATGGTAGTGGGACGTGTTCAGCGCGGTCGAGCATGAGCGCAAGACGCGGATGGCTACGTTTGGAGGCGGCACAGGTCGTCAGACGCGATTGAGGCAGTCGGGGTCATTGCGAGGCCGTAGTGGTAGATGAGTCGACAGTGCAGCGCGAATCTACCGAACTTTACGAGTCAAGAACTTGAGTTGGAGATTGAACCAAGCAGGCAAGCGGGGTCGATAACTTCGAGTCGGAAAAACAACACAGTAGCGAGTCTTGACGCGGATTTGGACGGGCAGCACAGAAGTAAACTCGGGCGTCGGACGGGCATGATGGTACAGTAACACGAGATTAGATTAGCATGTTGAAACCGATATCTAGACAAGTTAGCGGGCTCACATCCAACAATTCCAGAGGCGAAAGGGCAACAGGCACGCGAGGACGTGCAGGCATAGTCACCTCTACATGGATTTCGACGAACACATCCGGGTCAGCATCGTTGAGTTGAATAACAAGCAAGAACACGCACTGGCATGGGTCACGTTCACCCTCGAACACAAGTCGATTCAACATTCTGGCGGCGTGTCAGGCGCCAGAATCCGAAACAGAGCGGCGCACCGGCATGTTTTACCCTTCAAAAACGCGTCTAACGAACGGACCGCGAAACCGAACATTACGACGTCCTGCTGCGCGTCAACAAACCAAAGTCGGAGCCAACAACAAAAAGAATACGCACCGACACGGTTTCCCCTCCAACCGCACTCCCTGAAACGCCGACACGGCAAAGCATTACGACGCCCTGCAAATCGTCAACGGCGGCGCAGATAAGGACTCGGAGGCAGGGAAGGATGTGCGTACGTCGGCACCAGCGACGAGGACAGACGAACGCGCCGAGCAGAGCAAGAGAGAGAGAAATGGGGTGCGAGGTGGAGGGAGAGGAAGAGGGCTAATGATGGGCTGTTGACTGTGGTCGCCCTTATATACCCAGAAATGCTGTAAATCAATCAGCGAATTCGAAGCCTTTGTGACCGCGCAAAGGGCGGCGGTTTCAGGATAAGCGACGCTTGTTGCTTTAGGTTACTCCACAGGGCTTACTCTGGTGCCTCTGTGCGCCCCAGAGAGTGCTCTACACCGTCAGAGAGCTGCGCTTTAGCGGTAAGTAGTCCATGGATGAGCGCGCAAGCCGCAAGCAGCGATAGTCCAAAGTACAAGTCGACGGTGAGTCCGGGTATGTGCGCAAGGCTGTGATACTGAACTGACAGATGTCGGCGTTGCTATGGAGCGGTTGAGCGGGAAAATCTTGCCGCACCGCGCGGTACTCAGTGGATTTCACGCAAACAGCGAATTCTAAGATTCGCAACGCGTAGAGTACGCAAGAATGAAGCGGGCGGCGCTGTAATGATTGTTGCACCTTGCGTAGCAGCTCACGGCTGTTTTAGAACCCGATCCCGTCCCACAACACGTCGATTTCGGAAAACATGAATTTTGTGCATTTCGCAGTTTAGCATGTTCTGCGCATGGGATAAGCAAAAGCACGGCGTAGGATACCTCAAGACAGATGCTTACGTAATATAGAAACGCTGTTTCGAGCTTGAACGCGCGCAGGCGCGAAGAAACCGGAGGGTTTGGCTTTTACATGGCACGCCTTCCAGCACCGTTCCGCACGCGTTTCGACGCGTTAAACTGCACTGGAGTACCTCTCATACCTCTTCCCACGCTTTCACAACACTTCCGGGGCTTAATTAGCGCGCAGAGGTATCGCGACTGGATGTGTTCCCGATTTGGAAGTGAGCGTTTTGCAGCGTGTTTGTCGCGGTGATGCAGCTGCAGGCGGGGCTCACAGTCACTTCGGTCTGGGGGTTAAACAAATGAAAGTAGACGTCTACACGACCCTCTACCTGACAAGTGCCTCCAGGGCCAAAACAGTACAATTTTCTTTGTGTGAACACAAAACGAAAACTACAAGATTCGAACACAAAACGGCAAGATTAAGCAGGGGTTATTCTACCACTATACCAAGGGACCATAGCAAGCCCTGCTACGCGAGTTTAGATGTCGGCATGGGCGCTGATTTCGGAGGTAAATTCTGTATATTCTCTAGGCGATGTTCTGGGCGGCAGTGGTATCGGACGTCGGAGAGCGGCGCCGGTGGATACCTTTTGGATACCTCCGAGACTCCAACAAACGGCGGAGCGGGCGACGCGACCGCGTACCTCACTTCATTCAAATACAGATTCACAATGCTCGGAGTAAGCTCCGAGCAAATTTATTTCCTGCTAGCAACAGCGCGTTCATGCCCAATCCAGCCTCCAGGTACACATGAAGGGCTTGCTGCACTCCTGAGGGCATTTTGGAACTCGAGTCCAATGTACCCTACGCCGCCGCCAGCTGACATCAATCTCCCGCAATGTAATTCTTGGCTCTGACAACCATTGAACCACCCGGTGCCGGTTCAGATACCGTTCGCCGCTGCCAGCGCCCATGCAGATATCTGCGTGACCCAAGCTTGACCTCCCCCCGACGACGTGCAAGGACGCGTTCCAGAGGGATACAGCTCGGAACTGAACAAAGAAATCGATGTCAAGTTCCGCCGATGCCTGACCGGCCGGCCGCCAGCCCCACTTAAAGTATTTCACTAGGCAAATCTTACAGCACAACTTAGCTCCGAGTCTCTGTTTCGCGCATTCGCCTATCAGCTTGTCAACAGCTCTGTTTCCTCCTACCACCACCACCCCCACCTCCGAGACTCTTTTCTTGTCTGCCTCCGCGTCAAGCCCGCCGGCGCTGGATTGCTACGACCACCAGGTATGCTTCCATTGCATGCATTTCCCTCATTTTGACTGGCTTTTTCCAGACTTTTTGCCGCCGGAGGCAAATGTTCTCCCTCGCGCTGCAAATCAGCGGCAGCGCGCCTTCGCGCTGCTCCCCACGCCCTCCATGTACGCTCCCCCGGACGCTGGTTTTTCACACTTTCAACGCACCTTTTTTTCAGTGTTTTGCCGCCGGAAGCAACCGCCCCGCCCTTGTCCAACAAATAAACGGCAGCGCGCGCTGCGCGCTAGTTCCCGCTCTGTTCCCGGCCCAGCGCCATGAACCAGGTATGTTGCGCAGAGTACCATTTTTCCGCTTTGTTAACTGACTTTTTTCCAGGGTCTTGCCGCCGGAGGCGAATGTCGCGCTCTCTCGCACAAAACCAACGGCAGCACATGCTCCGCGATGCGTCCCCTCGCTGCCCACACAGTCCGAAACTCCTGTCTCCGCGGTTTTCAGGTACGTTGCAAAGGCTCTTGCTTTTGCCGTTTCCTAACTCAACTTTGCGCAGCCTCTTGCTGCCGGAGGCGAAAATACCGCCCCTCCGCAGAATGCCAACGACGCGGCGTGCTCTCTGCGTTGATTCCCGACGCTTTGGTATGCCTTTCATGCACAGCGGCGTGCCCGGCGCCGCCGAAGGCGGCGGAATGCCCTGATTTCTTTGTTCCGGTTTCACGCAGCGGCGGTCCAACCCTGAGCGGACGGCGGAGAGTCGGGCCGCTCTCTACGGCCACTATTCGACCTTTTGGGCGCCGTCTGGTGCGTCTCCCGCTGCGCACTTGTGTTTTCCTGCTAACCATATTGCCAGTCACGATTTCGTTTTGACCCCTCTAATGCCAAAGGCGAGCGAGCTGCCCCCGCGCCTCAATCAAACGGCAGCGCGTCCCCCGCGCTGCATCCTTGTAGCGTACCTCTCGCACTCCCGTGAGTTCTTATTTCCTTCTCTTCCGATTTGCCGACCGAACTTTCGCTGCTGCAGAATTCCAACTTGTCACTTCCCACGTGTCGTGCGTTGAACATCTCCCGATTCCCTCGTCGTTCTCCGCCATCGAGCTCCGTTCCCGTCCCTGTCCTTTGGTATGCTTTCCCTCGACTGCCCACAGCTCACATCGCTGACAATACTTCCAGTTGAGGTCTGCTGCCGTCAACCATCAAACGGCGGCGCCCTCGATATCTCCACAGCCGCACCACCTATCCACGCAAATTCAACCCGCTCTCGCGCTTCCCGCCTTGCGCTACAAGACCGTGATGCTCCTCTTCACCCAGGTGCGTGCTACGGTCTATTTCCTTTGTTTATTCCAGCGCAGCGGCCCAGTTTACAATGGCCCCAGCCTCCAAACCTCTCGGCGCTGCCCTTGCCATCTCCGCCGCCGCGATCTCCGACCTCTGCTGATTACCTCCCCCACCACTCAATTCGTTTCCGCCATATCTCGCCATCCACCGCACCAATCGCCTCCATTCAAATTGCGTCCGACAGCATGGAATTACTTCTATCTACCCGTGGCTTTTGACCGCCACCGAGGTACGTACTCGTCGTGTTGCAACTTCATCTTTCTCGCTGATCAAAGTTCAACCATGCTCTGTAGCTCGGCGAGTTGGTACGTGCGACCCGTTTTTGGTGCGTATTTCGTGAGCGTTAGGACGGCGCTACTTGCAGACGAGCTGGAGTCCAGCTGCGGTATGTCCCCCTGCCCTTTTGACCCGCATTTCGGTTTCTGACCAGTTTTGAGGTTGGCAAGCGGCATCGGGGCTAGCAAACCGGGTTTGGGTCGGGACGCCGAGGTTATACTCTTTTACGCGAGCCATGAGGCGTGTCAAACGGTGCGTACACACGCCATTCTGCTCCTTGCTGTCGTCATGCTGCTATTCGCGAGTTCGCGGGACTGATGTATCTTCGCAGATTTCGTCTTTTCGAGCTCCAAGATGCGTCCTGCTGGCCCAGAGTGCGGTTAGCAGGGCTCAGGAATATCAACCTAAAATGTCCAGGTAGTTGGGAGGTACCGAGGTACGTGGTTCTCTTTGTTATCGGGTGCTCGGCGGTGCTTATTCAGAGTTGTTTGCAGATTTCGACTTGGCCGGCCCCAAAACGCGAGGCATGGCCTAGAGTTGCGTACTTTGTATGTGGGATAGAATGCTGGAGGGCCGGGCGCTACAGAGGTGCGTGTTTTCTTTGTGCTCTGGCGGTGCTGATTTCGAGTTTGAAGCCAAAACCACATTGGAATTGGCTGAGACTCGGTGAAGAGGGTCGTCAGTGGTGCCCGAGTTGACCGAGGAAAGGCGCACCTTTGCAGGGCACGTTCCAACGGCGCTCTGAGGAATGCGCTGGTTTTGATGGGACCTTGTTTGGAGCGCGGAGGCTGCTGGGGCTGACTCCGGGGTTAGGGTTGGACGCGAGGCGCTGTGTAGTGTACCAAACAGCTGTAAACATAACCAAACTGTTTATGGAGCCAAACAAAGCACCAAACAAACACAGTTAGTATATACCCCAAGTGTTTTGTCCGCGAGGGACTTCGCGGCGCGGGGACTTGGCGGTGAGGGGATTTGGCGGCGAGGGAGGGGATCAACAGATTGGACCGCAGAGTCCGAGTGACCGCAAATCTCCTACTCGCCCTGCTGCACGCAAATGGGCAGCGTCGCCACGACCACCAACGGAACCCTCGGCTGTCCCTTCTCTGCCGCCGCTTCGACCTTTAGTATGGACAACCACGACGCGTGGTTCACTTGCTGCGCGGAAAACAACTGTACCGCCGAACTCTGCGTCTCCGGCTCGCCACTCGCGTCAGCAACCATCACGAGCAGCATGAGCATGAGAAGCGCGTCTTCGTCCACTCGCAGTACAAGCACACGCAGCTCGTCGTCATCGTCGCCTAGCGCCAGTCCGAGCCACAGACCCAACTCGGCTACCTCGACCAAGTCCAACACCAGGTACATCTCCCTGGTTCTGATAGGTCTCGTTGCTGGTGCTCTCGCCCTCTAAAGTAAGCGATTTCATCGGCAACTCGAGCTAGTTACCGATCCTCTGCACAGGCAAGCTGTATCGTGCTGGTCGCATGCAGAAACACCCTCAAGACAATCTCAACATCAAACCTCGCTCGCATCCGGATTCGTCGCAGATATCCAACGGGAGAGGCGCGTAACGAGCTGGAAGTCGCCATTTCGTAGTTACTAGAATGAAAACACACAAAAAAGTCCAAATGCACCCGTCTCGATGAGAGGGCTGACCCAAGCTACAAAAAGTACCCTACCCCACATGAGAGCGCACGAGGATTTTGGACACCATCAACGATCTAAGTTCATACTTCAGTCGGTCATTGTGTCCATCCCGCCATCCCTGGTCCCTAAGGGATGCGATGAGGGTATCGCTGAACAACGTGGTGCCGTCTATGCCGTGACCGTGGGCTCTGGCCGCCTGCAGTAATACCTTGGCGCTGGGTCTCCCAATGGCGTCGACCTCCCCCTGGATCGTGCGTTCGAGTCCAATGCAAGCTACGAAAGTGTTGGCTCCAGCGCCGAGTCGCAGTGGTTCCCCGTCTACATACCGTCTTTCCGAAGCTTATTCAATCTGGTCGTCCAAGTCCCTTCGTCCAGAAACAGCAACTCGGCGTCCAGAGGCGGCAATTGGACTTCAAGAAAGTCCACGAACGTCTCCAGCTGCGGCAGTAATAGCCGAGGACAGAAGCCCACGGCCCCCATCGCGTCCTCCATGAACTTCTCTAGCCCGAGTGCAACCATCTGGCGCTGCTCTCGGTCCAACCTGCTCAGGCGGTCGGCGTACCGTGTGTCCAGATGCCATTGCGCGGCAATTTGCGCCCACGTTAGTACGCTACAAGGCTGAGCGCTGAGCCTTGTTTGCTAAAAAGGCACTCACGTGTCGCCAGTCGGGATATCCATTACCAACCTTGCCATACCTTGCTTGTGAACAAGTTTGGCGGTGCTCCTCTGTCCCGACGTGGCGACGATGAGCGGCCGGAATGAGATGGCCATACTCAAAAAATCCGGCAGCTCTTCATCTACATCAGCCAGGAGCAGCTTCCCCGCGAATTCCAGCTCGCACAAAACGCTGGGGATGAACTTTGCTTTGATCTCATAGGTCCTGTGGGCGTCGAAGTAGAACAGCTGCCGCTTCTCGTAGAAGAATAGACTTTGGCCTCGCGCCAGTGCGAGCATAAGGTACAGGTGCAGAAAGTGAGTCTTGCCTTTGGGAAGGTCAGAGACGTCGTAGGACACGAACAACTCGCTCACCTATTCCCGGATCGCCCATGAGGATGACTCCCTTGTAATCCCACCCGCCATGGTTTCGCATTGCGAGGCAATCTTTGATCCTCGCAAAGAGATAGCGGTACTCTGGCATGTAGAACATGCGCTCGACGAATCGGTGCTCGTTCGCGGTACCCCCAGTGGCGCTGCCAGCTATTAGGTGCAGCCCCCAGCCGTCAAAGTTGAGGGCCTGTACGCCTTCTACCGCTAAATGTGCCCGCCACGCATCGAAACGGGCCCATGCGATGGACTGGTTCTCGGCGACGTATTTGCTGCGGTGTCCCGTGAATGGGCTGTCTGTTTTCTGCTGATCAGATCCTCGGCCGTGCATTGGGTGATTCGAACTCAGGGATTCGGCGCCTGCTGGGCTGGGGTTCCAAGTCTGCAGCGTGGTAGGGCTGGCCTTCATGAGCTCTTCCAGCGACTCGAACGTTCTTGCATAGCGTGCAGGTGCGGTGTACCGATACCGCTCATCCTCGTGCGGTGTGATCGTCGACGGTTCGGAATCCTTTGGAGTCGGCGGCATGAACACTGGACTCTCCATGACGGTTTCGTGCGAGTCAGGTCACGTTATCGATACTGTGACGACCCGGCCCGCCACAACCCAACTCGTCCTTTGTGCAAAGCCGTCTCTCACCGTGCATCGTCGCCGGTCTCGACAAATGTGCTCTGTTCGTCATCGGAATGGCAGCAGTGAGAATTCTCTTTCAAGGCCTTGCGCTGTATACTGCTCCATAGAATCAAAACACAGACGCGCCTCCTCATCTGGCCCAACAACCGCATCTTTCTGTGCGCTTCCGGCTTGGTATTCAAGAACCGAAGACTGACCACAAATAGCCCTGGCGCGCTCAACGCCCTTGCGGGCATGATCTCGACGCTTGTAAACGTCTACAGAGTGCAGCATGGGCAATGGTCGCGGACGGCATGGGCAACGCTAATCGTTACAACCTCGGCTGCAATCGTGTGTGGCGCACTAGTGTTCGTGTACAGCGTGTATATGCTGGAGCGCGTGCGGCAGGCGCATAATCGGCAGGTCGGGCGCGAACGAGCGGGGAAGCATGGGGAAGGGTTATTGGAAGAGATTAAGAGGAAGGCGCACGAGATTCAACCGGAAGCTGGGATGGTGTAACGATACTTTGGACACGAATGCACTCACTTATACACGCGTAAAGGACGCCGAGCAAACGGCGGTAGATGAAAGCGATGCAATTAGAGTCTGTGCGCGGTTCTTGTACAGTTCGGGGGCATGCAAAGTCCAAGGCAGCGTTATGAGGCCAGTAGCGAAGCGACCTTTTGCTCTACATCCTGGACTGAGAGGTTGTCCAGCTCGACATGTCGTTCTACACCCATCTCTGCACGTCTGGTCAGTTCTTCCTCGGAATGGCGGGGTTGTTGCGCACCGAAGCGAGCGAATACACGAGCGGGAGTGCCGCTGGCCTCTCTTATGAGGACGGGGAGGTCGGGATTGTGTTGCTTGATGAGCGGGTATTTGGAGAGGATGAATTGCCTGCTCGCGATAAGTATGTCGGGCGCTGGGATGGACGAGGGTGGCGCACCGAGTGCCCGCAGAGGCTGGGCCGTTCTGGGAGCACAGAATACGGATTTCCCGGAGAGCAGAAGGAAACTTGGTTGCAAAAGACATGCTGGAGGTCGTGACTTTGATGCCGCCTCTCTCTTCCGCTCCGCTCATCCCCAGGCCGCCCGACTCCCAGCTTCCGGCGCCGAAAATGCAATGTTCCCTGCAACGAGCGCCGCGTCTCTTACGTCGTTTGCACTTGTCCGACGGTGATTGTACCTCGAAACAAATGTTTGGCCGTATATAAAGGTCAGCAATCGCGGGCGGGCTCATTCCCCATTCCCCGCAAATGAGCTCTGAAACAGGCTTCTACGGTATGCTCCGACCTTCTCGGTCGAATTCGCGTCCAAACCGCTGGCAGGGTGCTGGGCAAACAGCAAGTCGGCGGTCACCGCCTGCTGCCGCATCTTCGGTGGCCTACCTATGAACCAAGCCGAAGGAACGCCAGGGTGCATCTACAACGCGGGGAGTGACTTCAAACCCGACGATTCGGGCACTACTAGTGCGCAATGGGCTACCTGCATTACGGAGCACTTCAATGCGACGTCCGACGGCAAATCCGTCCTCTCCGCTTGCGAAAACACCCAGCAACTTGCGGTTACCCTTACGAGTGTCCCAGCTCCGTCGGCGACTTCTGACGCGTCGCGTCCGAACAGCGGAGTTGCGCGACTTCTTGCTGGCATCCTGGTAGCCAGCGGACTTGCCCATCTGTTGACCTTGGCCCTTTAGAAACCCACAATCCTTACATATCCACATTCGTTTTTTCCCCTTGGGCTACATATGTAGTTGTAGAGACCTGTGTGTGGTTGTTGTCTGTGTGAATTGATTCTTCCGTGACTTGGTTGTCAACCTCGACGACGCCGCGATGGACGACGAGCAGCGGCAAGACGACTGGGCTGCCACCCGCAAGAACAGGCTCCCGTCCTTCACAGAGGTCCTCTCAAGACGAACACGCCCTCCCGTCGACCTCTTCATGTTCTAGTACGCCCACTTGCCGTTTTTTATCGCCCCCATAAGCTCATCTCTCTCCCAGTCTCTTCCTCCAGCGTGAGGGCTCCGAGGACATCCTCGACTTCTGGCTCGATGTCCAGCAGCACGAGAATCTGTGTCGGGCGTACTTCAAGGACGTGCGCAAGTCGGGGAGGACGATCAAGGAAGACTGGCCGCAATATTGGGATTATGCTCGTCGCCGCGGTTCCATCTACGGCACCGTCGTCGGCATGAACCCCGAGGGCGGCGCAGTCACCAAGCGTAGCACGGCGAGCACCGGCGAGCTCCTGACCGACCAGGACAGGCACAACCTCGCCAACACCGACGAGAAGTTCGGTGCCGGTTACGGAGCCTCCACCTCCCCTCGTCCGTACTCCGAGGGCACCCGCGTCAACTCGACTTCCCCCGACCCCGGTCGATCCCCGTCGCCATTCGGTGTTGGCGGCGGCGGCAGGACGCCCACCATGTTCACCATGAAACGTGCTTCCCGCGCGCCGACCATTATCCCTCGCTCGGCCGCAATCACCCGCATGAACCTCATTGCGTCCGCAGAGCGCATCTACTACCGCTACCTCTCACCTGCCGCAAACACCGTCAACTCGTCCGAGAACCACGAGATCTACCTCCCGCCCGCTCTCCGAATCCACTCCTTCCCGCTTAGCTCGTCCCAGGAGCCAAAGTCGGCAGCCGAGCTCAGCCTTATGGCCCAGATCCCCGACCTCTTCCACGCGCAGAAGGAGTATTGCTTCCGTGCCATGGAGCAGGACGCGTTCCCTCGCTTCCTGCGATCCAAGGCATTCGGAAACCTTACCCCCGTCTCATCCCTCGTCCGTCTCATCGTCGGCCTCCTCACACTCTGGATCGGCCTCGCTGCCGCATTCTCCCTCATCTTCCTCGACGTTCAGCCAAAATCTAAACGATTTTTCGTACGTTTCCCCTTTTCCTTGTTCGGCTGCCGAGTATTAACCCACCCGCTCGCCTAGCTGTTCATCCCCTTCACCATCGCGATTCTCTTCCTCGTATCGCACCAATACGAGCTAGACCCGATCCTCGTGTTTTTCGGCCAATCCGAGACGACACCGTTCCGTACGCTCCGTATTCGCGAGCCGTACGTCAAGAAACTCTTGCTGGGGCGCGCAATATGGGTCTCTATCCTCGTCGCGGCCTTTGTCGCTGCCCTCACGCTCCTTTTTTGGGCAGTACCCGGACACCGTCTATAATTTATTTCTTATGACTAGTCACGATTTTTTTCTGTTACAGTTTGAGATACCCGACCTCATCTACACTCCCGTCTGCCGCTCTCTCCACTCGATGGTCTATTGCACCTTTTTTAATCTTGCCTTTGCTTTATATCCTTCAAGTAGTGGGGGTGTGTCGTACGTAGGAGAATTGGATGGTGTTGAGACGGTGGACCGCCGTTGAATTGCAGCTTCTCTATTTCTGAATCGTCCACGACGAGGCCTACAGTACGAATTATAGCGACAGCGAATGCGGTGAATACAGTGCAGTAACTCGAAGGTGGCGGAGATAACAACAACAACAACAAGTAAGGGGTAACAGCGCAGCAATACAGAAGGAGGCTATAGTCGGTCGTTCGGCTAGAAGAGTCTTTCCTTCGGGCTCACAGCTCGTATCCAGATTTCGCTCGGTTGGCTGTAAAAAATGAAAAAGAAAACGCGTCATTAGCAACAACCCAAAAGTAAAAAGGGCAAAGGAAAAGGCAAAATACCTCTTCTCGCGGAGAATCCGCCACACCTTCTTGACGTCCTTTTGCTCCTTTGTGACCGCTACCGGGCCGCCCGCGCGCGGCGGGAACGCGCCGGGACACCGATCCTGCAGGTCCGCGAGCGCCTCGTTCGTGCCCTCGGTCTCGACGACGATCGTGCCATACCACCCCGGGTTGACAAAGAAACCCGGCGCGTCCGGGATGGGTATCTTTGCGCTTGCCGACGCAGGCGACAACGGTTGCGCACGGTTGCTCGACATGGACATGCGCGCTTTGTTTGGGGCCCGAATGACGAACGACGAGCGGTGTACCCATCGGACGACGTTATGCACGTTGCCTTGTGGCCTGTATGAGAAGAAGGAAAAAAAAAAAAAAAAAAGTGAGCATAGATAGGGCGAGTACTCGCGTCAGGAATTGCGTACGTTTCTGTTCGAATTCGGTCTTGAAGCAGTTGTAGGTTGGCAGCAATCTCCAGTCCCCAGGGCGACACGTCGATATGCGCCACTGGGTTGGAAGAGTTGGCACCGGTGCGTATGACGCGATGGAAATACGAGGGCGGAAAGGCGAGTGTCGGAAGATATTGCGGAAGGTCGCCAACGGGAGAGTACTTGTAGTCCAAATCCTACGTCAAAAAAGTTAGCCAGAAAACCAAAGGAAACCCGAGAAAGCGGACAATCAAGTAGCTTCCGTCCCAAACAAGTCGTCCAACATTTCCTTCGTCGCCGACTGCGATATCCCAAACAACGTCGCCCGCCCGCAGGAGCTTTAGGACACCGGCGCGTTTGAGCTCCGCCTCGCACTCAAGAACGCTCTTGTCCGACAACCAGTCGCCATCTGGTGACGGCACAAACACCCTCAATAACGGCGCCCGCCTCAACCGGAAGAGTGTCGACCGGAAAGTCAACGCGCCTCCACTCGCGCTGATAGGAAGTTGCGCATGAGATCCGGAATACGCCCCGCCGGCCGAGTACAATGAAGTTGGCGACGGCGGTCGACTAGACGCGCGGGAAGGACTCGAACGCGACGAAGCGTACCCATTAGTCGTGTACCGCTTCTTCGAACTCGAGGGTGGCAAAGAGGCTCGGAGAGTAGCCGCTTCGCTTGCCTCACGCTCAGCCTGAGCACGAAGACGCAATACAACACGCGTATACGCGCGCGTGGACATGGTAAGATTCCGCGCGGTCGCCAGAGTGGTTGGATCGCGTGCAGCAGGCGGGGGGGTTGAACGACTGGACGTACTCGTCCGCAATTCGAGCGTGCTCGTGCGAGGGGAGCGTTACGCCGCGCATGTAGTCATGCAAATCCTGAATGCGAGGTCAGGAACGTCGAGACCCAAGTACGCATACGTGCCAGCAAGGAGAGTTCTAGCGGATCGCCTTCTTCTGACCATGTCCATCGTGTGTACCCAACAGTCCGAAGATAACGCTCCAACGCAACCTCGCGAAGAAGTTTCGTTCCAACAAGTTTGCCCCGCACGTCCTTGGTGACGGCGGACAAAACACACCAATCGTAGAATGACAGATAATCCAGCAACGGGGCCAGCAATTGCGGATTTAGAATGAACCGCACGAACGGAAATGGACCAGGCATAGTCCAATCTCGCGTCTCGACTCCGGCAATCTGCGCGGGTGGCGCTTTGCTGAGTTGGTTTCCGCGTCGTTCTGAACGCGCTGCCCGATAGTCTTCTGGCGTAACAGGGGAGGGAGGCGAGCGCGTTTTGGTGGGTGTAACGGTTACGGGTTCGATAAACTCGTCCGAAACCTCGGGCGTTCTTGGCCTATCGGTCATTGTCATTTCGTCCGTCTGTGTTGTTGTTGGGGACGCCAGCAGGGTGTCCGATAGGCTGCTCGTGGACGGTGCGTCCATTTCGGCTGTCGACGCCGAAGGTTTGAGCATCCGAATCGGGTCCACTTTTGCAAACGGATCGTCTTCGAGCATGAGCGTCGACGCGCGAACGGGAATTTGAGCACGAGCAGAAGGCTCCTCGACCGGTGTTGGTTGTTGGAGCGCCGGCGCGCTTTGTTTACGTTGAGGGGTACCCGGACGAGGTTTGGTCAACATCCGATGCTGCACTGGGGATGGCGGCGCTACGGGGCGAGAAGGAGACGATAAAGACGGGAGGGAGGGCGAATGGGCCGGGACGCGTTGGACAGGAGAGCGGTTGACGCGAGACGGGGATTGCGGGATAGGGATTGGAAGTTGAGTTTGGAGGGACGGTGGCAGCTGCGGGGGTTGTGGCGCTCCATGCGACGGTAGTGGCGTATTTCCGTTAACGCGCGGCGTTACCGGTGGCTGCGGTCGTAGGCCAGGGGGAGGCGACGCTGGCGGAACACGCCCGTTAGTGCGCGACGGCTGTTCACTCCAATCGAGGCCCTGGAGAACATTCTGCGAGAATCCCGGGTCGAATGGTTCATACTGATCCTGCGCAGGTTGTAGAGGGACCCTTAGAGGCGGTGGTGACCGCGACGGCTCCATTGGAGATGGGTACGCGTTTCGCGACTGCATTGGTGCTGGAGCATTCTGTTCCGGCTCTGGGGACATGGCAGAAAAGATGAGTGGCTTCCCCTTGACGAGGCCTGACGGGGAGCGCCGGGGTACGTTGGTGCGTGGCTGGGCAGGTTGTGCCGGAAGGAGAGACGTGTTAACCTTGAACGCGGGATCGTTTGGGTGGAAAGATTGGACTTCGAGGGAGCTGATAGTTGCGCCCATGTCTGTTGGTTGAGGAGGGCCCTACGAGGGCGTATTAATAGGCAGAAAGGCACGGGAATGACGTCCGTACGGGTTTTGGCCTAGATATCGGAGTTGACTGGTCGGGATCCTAAGACGAGTGTCAGACGGAGTGTACGAGGCAGACATGCTGGCAAAATGAAGAGAAGCGATGCTGGATTCGGACGACGTGGGTCCGAAGCAGCGGTTAGTGCAGGAAGAGGGGAGAAGAGCAAAGGCTATTGCTCTTTACGGATCGACACACAGCCGACGGAGGGTAGATTCGGATGCTCACCATTCGGTTGCCCAAGGTTGGCTGCCTTGGAGGAGGAGAAGCAGGAGTTGGGCCAGAAGGGTTGTAATAAGGGCCATCGACGGGGGGGCGGATAGGTTGGGCAGAAGCACGTCTGTTTTGAGGAAGTGCTGATTGCGGGGGAAGGGTAGCGAGCGGGTCTGGCAGAGGCTTGTCTGCACTGGGCACAACGGAGACTCGTCGATTGGGCGGATGCGACGGGCCGTAGTTTGGTTGAACGTAAGGTTGCTGCAACCTTGCATTCGCTCCATTGGGTCCACTGGGGCCCCTTGGGCCCGCTCCGAGCGCCATTGGCGACGAAACCTGCACGCGTGGGTTGGCATCGGGGCCAGTGGTTGCGAAGCGGGCAAATATGGGTGAGGGCGGGATTTCGGGTGCGGGAGGCGGCGAGCGCGCAGCAGGAGGGGCGGGCTGCTGTTTCTTGCGTAGAAACATGCGGACGTCGCTATGTGTCGCTGAAGGCTGGCTCGCGGTGAGTGTCAAGATGCAAACATGCCTAATGATGACAAGCCTTTACTTAGATCTTGCCTCCAACGTCCACCCCTTGTATTCCGCGCCCATTATTCTCAAATGAAGCTGGGAACCTTTGTTGACCTTGCTCAAGACAGAAGGATTTCACTAGAAGCCCGTCAGCCGAAATCATCTCGGGATTCTCTGTCTACTCTCGAAAACTTCGGAAAACAAGCGAGCACGAGGAAACTAGCCGCAGGACCGGCAACAACGCAACCAACCACCAGACCGATTGCCGGAGTTTCTCTTGCGTTTCTCATCGCCAGCGATTGGAGGCTCGGGAACATATGACTGCCTCTCAACGGTCCGCCTCGTCGCCATGACCAACGCGACTCCACTAGGTTCAGGGTTTAAAAAGCGCGCGCCGAGATTCTCAACTTTGCTCGGACACCATGTTTGCCAAGGTTGCGACGCTCCTGCTTCTCGTCCCTTTCGCCTTTGCGTCTCCAGTCGAGGTCGAGAAGCGCCAGGTTGATACCGGCACCCACTGTAGGCTTGCGTGCTCCCAGCGCGCTTGAACTGAACACGCTATAGGTGGCGATTTCGATGTTGTTGTCGCGTACTAGCCCTTTCCTCTCTGTTCCTTTCTAGCCCTAACCCCGCTCTACCAAGGCAACCGTATACTCTCTTCCTCAATCAATGGGGTCGCGCTGGTGCAACGTCGGGTTCTGACTGCGCCTCCATCCGGTCTCTTTCTGGAACGACCATCTCCTGGACCACCACCTGGACATGGAACGGCGGGAACGGCGTCAAGTCGTACACCAACATAAACGCTAACAACGGTGCGTTTCGGAGGTCCACCTCACGGAAGACACTGAGATTTTTTGGTCAGGTATCAACCGCCAGCTGTCTGCTATCCGCACCATTCCAGTGGGGTTATCCTACTCGAATACTTCCCTCACTAACGCGCTCGCAAGTCTGTCTGGAACTGGTCGCAGTCCAACACCAACGTCGTCGCCAACGTCGCGTACGACATGTTCACCTCCAACTCTGCCGGAGGGAGCGCCGTCAACGAGATCATGATCTGGTTGGCCAACTTCAACGCCGGCCCCATCAGCGCCGTCTTCAACAGTGCTGGCCAGCCTGTGTACGTCCTCTCCAAACATATTTTCTTTGTCTAATTGTGGTGTAGCCCGGTCATCTCCAACATCTCGCTTGCTGGGCGCACCTGGAACCTCTTCTTTGGCTCGAACGGCTCTAACAACGTCTACTCTTTCCTCCCGACCAGCGGCACGGTCACTTCGTTCAACGGCGATCTCAAGACTTTCCTTCAGGTGCGCTTTTTATCCTTAGTAGTCTCCGCATGTCATCATGCCTGTAGTTCCTCGTCACCAACCGCGGCTTGCCGACCAGCCAATTCTTGACCACTGTCCAAGGCGGAACCGAAGCCACGAGCGGGAGCGCAACCCTCACAACGTCTTCCTTCAGCGTTGTCCTCAACTAGGGACTGTAGCACAATGTATTCAACGCCAAAAAATGTCTTTATGACCGAGACCATCACCAACACACCCACGCTCACTTGACCCTGACAATCACCTTCTCCCCGTAAAAAAAGTAGTTGAGCGGTCCGCCAACGGGCAGGTGACTGTACCCGGTGACCAGTGTCGACGCTCTCCCGAATATCTAGTAAATGCGCGTTTCTTGGCCAATGCAAGCCAAGGGAACACCACAACCAACCGAAAATAAAGTCGCGTCCGAATTTTCTCCTAAAGTCATGCCGCTTTCCACAAACCGAGCGCTGTAGCGGGCCGGAGGAGTCTTGGACGTCAGGGGCTTCTGTCTTAAAACGCGGAGGCTTCTTGAACAGCGTCGGCAGCGCACGATGCTCTTTTCCGTCCCCCTCCTCCTTGGCTTCGGCTTCGTACTCACCGGAGCCGCACTCGCGCGCCCCTCCTCTTACGCAGTCTGGGGCGCCGACTCGGCGATTGCGCGCGGGCAAGGTAACGGCTTGTCCAGTGCCGGCGCGCCCTCCGTGTCGTACGAACATGGCGAGTTTCAGGTGAGCCCCACCGCTTCTAGTGCGCCACGCCCTCCTCATCCGACTCGTACACAGTACGCGCTTCGGCACCTGCTCGACCGGACAGGGAACCAAACGTATTTCGACTACATCCTTGCGGGAGCCAATAACATCGTGTTTGACAACGGCACCGTCCACGGCGGATACAAGTGCGTATACGTTGTCGTCTGCTTCACTCATGCTTATCCTCGTGCCGCAGCGTGACGGACTTTGTTCTCGATCCAGTCCGGACGGGCCCGACGTTCCTGTACCTTTACCGCAAAACCGGGCAGGCAAAGTGGAAGAAAGCAGCGGATATATTCCGCGGCCAGCTCAACAGCCAGCCGCGTACCGGCCAGGGCCAGTTCTGGCACAAGCTGATTTACTTTAATCAGGGTAAGTCGCTGGCTTTGCATGCTGTTCTTTGTGATTTATCATTTACGGCTTTGCCAGGATGGCTCGATGGAATATACATGGGAGATGTGTTCTACGCCGAGTATACTTCGATGTTCGATACGCACAACACGACTGCGTGGGGTAAACGCGCCGTTTCTTACCTATTCGAGATGCTGAGGACTCGTAGCCGATATCACCGCCCAATTCCAGCTCATATACGACAACACGCGCCAGATTCCAGGCGTGGCGAACTACACTGGACTTTTGTATCGTAGGCCGCGTTCGATTGTTGGTCGAACGACTTCTAACCGCCTTCAGACGGGTACGATTGGAGCCACACCGCTGTCTGGGCGTCCCCCGACCGTGGCCACTCTCCGGAAGTCTGGGATCGTGCCCTCGGGTGGTACGCGACCCAAGTTTAACGTCCTGCTTCTCCTTCTCAGAACCCATCCACAGGTACATGATGGCCCTCGTCGACACCGCCGAACTCGCCCCACCAACATCCGGCGCCCTCAAACCCACCATCCTCACCATCCTTAACGACCTCGCGCCGAACCTGCGCGCCGCGGCGGACCCCGTCTCCGGCGTGTGGTGGCTCGTCATCACGCAGCCCGGGCGCGCGGGCAACTACTTCGAGTCCAGCGGGTCGATGATGTTCGTGTACGCGATCCTCAAGGCCGTGCGCCTCGGGTACCTCAAGGACCGCGACGGGAGCTACGTCAGGGCGATGAAGAAGGCGTATGCGTATGCGACCGCGACTTGGGTGCTCCCGCAGACCGACGGGACGTTTGCATGGAACGCGACTGTAAACGTTGGAAGCCTCAACCTAAGGTACGCCTTTTTTGCTCTGAAAAGTGTTATGTTTTACCGGTTTGGACCGCAGTGGCGATTATAACGTACGTATCGCTGCTGAGCAGTCGCGGGTCATGCTGAACCGTTGAACAGTACTACATCAGCCAGTTCATCGCTCTCAACGACCTCAAAGGCCTCTCCGCCTTTATACTGGCGAGTATGGAGATTGAGATGCTCTGAAGGCTCCGTACCGTGTAGTAACCAGAAAAATGTATGGACGCGTTTCCGATTCGCAGCCATCAAGTTCGCGTAGATAACTCGGCGGCGCCACAAACGGATTCCGACGCGCCGCGACGCGTTTTCGCCGCCAGCGTCCGCGTTTGCCTAGTCCCATTCCGATTCCGAAATGACTCTTTGAGTCTGGACGCGCAGTTTGCGCAGTTAAGCTCCGGCTGTAAGGCTGATGTCATTGCGATACGGCTTCCCTCCGCACCACATCCACCCTCTATATAAGGTTCGCGCCATCTCATCCATCCTCATTCTGCTCCACCCACCCACCCAACCCACCCCCCGCACGCACTAACGACCATAATGCCCTCCTTCATCTCCAAAGTCTCCAAAGCCTTCAAACGCATGTCCAAGTCCGGAGAGCCAAAGAGCGCAGGTGCAGAGTCGACGAGCCCGACGTCCGCTACAAGCCCCGACGCCGCGAAGGACGAGCCGACGTTCTCGATCCAGCCGCATCCTGCTGTACGCCTCTGCGTCATTGACGGATAACGCCATCGCTCACTCCGTGTTTAGAAGACGAACGACCCCGCGGACCTCCTCCCGTCGGAGCAGACGGGCGGGCTCGCGAGCAACCCCAACGCGGCGATCCACAACGCGCATGGGCCGTTCATCTCGGGGCAGGGCGTTGAGATCCCGATGCCTGAGGTGCGTACGACCCCCCCGCGTTCGGTTCGGTTTGGCTCCGAGTCGGCTCACCAAGCGCTAGAGCGGAAACGACCTGCAGGCGCGCCAGGCGGCGCTCGACAAAGAGTTTAACCAGAAGTGAACGAGCGAACGGACTCGTCGCAGGATCTAGTGTACATGCACCATTACTGTACCCATTATAATTTCTGCAACCCCTCAGAACGCGCTTCCGCTTTGGCTTCGCGGGCAGATAGATAGCATTTAAACGAGAGTGCACTGTATACAAAAGGTACATCTTACATCCTTCCGACGAGAGGCGCAGCTCCGAGCTCGATTATTTGGACATCATCATCTGCAGGAGCGACTGAGTCGAGAATCGCAATGGAGAGAAGGTCTGGACGTACGCGGACGAACTCTGCCCACGGAGCTATTAGCTATAGCCAGGTAGAACGGAGAAGACGCACCCTCGTAGTTGATCTCACCGTCGCCGTCCTACAGTAGATAAGATCGGGAGACGCAAGCGATAGTACCGCAGCACGCACCGTATCGGCCTCCCGAATCATCTCCTCCACCTCGCGGTCGGTGAGCTTCTCACCAAGACTCCGCATAACCTGCTGAAGCTCGGTGACGCTGCGTTGCGTCAGCTTCCCTTGTGTAAACAGAAGCGGTGGAACGCACCTAATGGTCCCATTGCCGTCCTTGTCAAACACATGGAACGCCTGGCGGATCTCCTCCTCGCTGTCGGTGTCCTGGAACTTCTGCGGGCGGCGTCAGGGAGTAGCTGGGCGGCACCAACAAGGAACCAACTTTGGCCATCATCGCGAGGAACTCGTTAAAGTCAATAGTGCCTGGGGAGTTGCGTAAGGGCACTGGACGCGCGCTGGGCTGAGCGCTCACCGTTGCCATCGGCGTCAACCTGAGACAACTCTTGTCAACAACGGCACAACAGACATCGGGCGGCGGGCGGCGCACCTCGTTTATCATATCCTGCAGCTCGCTTTCCGTCGGGTTCTGCCCGAGCGACCGCATGACGGTGCCTAATCTGCGCTGCGTTCAGCCGTGGCGCCTAGCGGGACGCAGATGCGCACTCGAGGGTGGTGATGGTGCCATCGCCGTCTGCGC
The DNA here is from genome assembly GCA_014461125.1 of Mycena kentingensis (nom. inval.). Lineage (NCBI taxonomy): Eukaryota > Fungi > Basidiomycota > Agaricomycetes > Agaricales > Mycenaceae > Mycena > Mycena kentingensis (nom. inval.). The sequence continues at coordinate 986,977 of JACAZG010000005.1, read as the reverse complement.
GACGAATTGCAATCAGCGGCGATCGCGGCGGCGACGCAAAGGCAGGCGCACCTTTGTCGAAGAGGGAGAATGCCTCCTTGAACTCTGCGGGAGGGTGAGGGACCGCTGGGCGTACGAATAGAACAAGTACCAGAGATTTGTTCTACAACTGGTCAGAAAAGCGGAGTTTTCACAAGACCAACGTACCGGGCGTCTAGAGACGAGCGCTAGGAGTGAGCAGCGTTCGATTGGGCGCGATTCGGGGGCACATACGAGCTGGTCAGTCATTTGGGAGATCGGGGGGCGCGGGGGTTAGTGGGTGTAGTGGAGCAGGAGGTGGGCGCCAATTCAAGCCGTGATGTCCATGGTATATATAGGCCACGGTCGACTCGGAGTTGGACGATACGCGGCGCACAGGAAAACAGTGCATATTCCACAAGAACGTACGCGGAGAGACGCAAGATATCGTTCAAGGAAAAGGCGAGCCGAGCACAGGTTCAAGGCTGTACGTATCAATTTCTCTCAGGAACAAACTACGACGATGGCGGCCGTTCTGTACCCTCCGACTTGCGCTCTACACCCTCCTCCTCCGCCTTTTTCTCCTCTGGGTTCGCAAATGGGTCTTCCGCCTATCCATGTTCAGCAATTTACTTGAACCACAATACGCAAGACTTACCGCGTCTGCCGCAAGCTCTTTCTGCCTCAGCTCGCCCGTCCAACGATCGTGTCCCTTGGCCGACAGCTCCGCGTTTCCCGTCACTTTACCGAAAACCTGCTCTTTCATCGCCGTCACCTTGTCGGAGAATCCCTGTTCAACCTCGTTAACACTTGCACCAATTTATATCGAACGAGCTGTCTTACGGGCTTTGCGTGCCAATTCGGACCATACCCAACTGCCCCGGCGTGCTTCTGCGGTGGGTAATCGCCCTCGGGAACCTCCGACGTATTCGTATTCGTGCTGGTGTTGGTAGTCGAATCCCGGGTGCTCGTCTCAGGAACGACGTTCCGCCCGACTGCCGACTGGTGCGCCTCTGCGGTTGTAGGTTGTTGTTGAGTGGACATGGTAAGGATGCGCCTCCGTCGACCCTACATGCCTTTATATACTGCCTAGACTGGAGGAGCGGCAATGACGCCGATGACGCCCACAACTCCACACACGTGACATTTGTTCAATTCCCAAAGATTGTGATATTCTTAGAACGAGAGGTACAACGGAAGATGTAAGCTCAAGAAACCCATCTACGACGGCGGGACCGGGGGAACAGAAGTTGCCGGACCTAGTACCGAACATCAGTACAGGCACTCTTGAACAAAGAAAAACCATACCAGGGTCCGCAGTGAACGTCGGGAACGCTGAAGTCGCGCACTATCACACCACATAAGCCGTACATCCCAATCCCATCGCTCCAAAAAAAATCAACTCACCGCCTGCTCGATATTATTCATAACCTGCCCCGCAGGCAAATGCGGCTTCCCCGTCACCGGCTTCGGGATGGGCACCACATCCGAGCAGTCGATGAGCTTCGACGTGTCCTGCCCCAGCACCGCGAGCTTCTTCATCGCAGCCTGGAACTCGGTCTGCATCTTGGCCTGGTTGCCCGCTAACGACTGCCAGAAGCACGCCGTGCGCGAGTCGCGCGCGAACCCGGCGTCGGATTGGAGCCGGATTTCGCCGCGGAGCGGGGACTCGACTTCACCTTGGTTGCCTGCGGTGCTGTAAGAAGCGAAGGCGTCAGAGAGCGTCTGGACAGAAAGAAAGAATAAAGTGCGAACCCTGGGAAAAGGGTGCCGCGAAGTTGGACTTCGATGAATACTCTAAAAGGCGGTTATTTCAGGGAGATTCAAGTTGGACGGGTGTTGGCTGCATACTGCGTATCGAAAACTTGTCGTTTTTCTTAGTAAGTAGAACGTCCAAAAGAACGAGTTTGCGTACCGGATGGCGTGCTGTCGAACTTGTCGTCTCTTAGTGCGTAGAATCTCTAGAAAAAAACAAGTTTGCGTACCGGTGATCTGCGATTTGTGAGTGATTGGAACTTGAAAAAGAATAAAATTGGAAAGCATACCCAGGGATCTGTCGAATCGTTCAGTTGAGGATAGCGTACGAGAGAAATAACGGTGACGCACCGTCTCGTCCACATGGTCCGCCGCAGCAATCGAGTGCCTATCCAGATGGTGAAAGTTAGAGATCAAACGGCGAACTATCGACAGGTTCGTACGAAGCCAGCAAAGCAACGACCTCCTGCGGGGAGAATCCAGCCTCCGCGAAGCGCGCGAGGATATCCGTAATCGGGTCTTCCAGGCCTCGTCAGCTAAACGCCAGGTCAAAGAACGTGTATACGCACTGAAAGGTTCCGGGACGAGGCCGTCGGGCGAGGGCGCCTTGGGCGGGGGCCGTCCTAGGAGGAACTGCAGGCGCGGTGCGCCGGGGCAGTTACTCGTGCCGATCGCGCCGGCGAGCTGGATCCTGCACATGCATCAGTTCGCACAAAGAGCAGACAAAGGAATAGGATACGTACAGATCCCCGGAGGAGATGTTGTGCCGCGCGAGGATGGGCTCGAGGGCCTCGACGATCTCGTCCGTCCCGAGGTTGGCCGGGTAGTTGGTCTCGATGTCGCCTGAGGGAGGGTTAGGGCTCGGCATCAAAGGATCTACGAACAAAGGAGGCCTTACCGAAAGTGAGGATGGATCCGTCTGCGCCTCCTCCTCTGCAAGCTCCAGCATCAGCAAAAGTTTTCGAGTGAGTATGAGAAGGAACACAGACCCCTTGCTCGGGCTGATGCCGATGGCGTCGTGGAAGGTGAGACGCAGCGACTCGTGCACCTACAGCGACTTGAGTTCGTATATGCATCAAGAGAATAGTAGTAGACGACGTATACGTACATCCTCGTTGCACTCGCCGCCGTCGAACAGCGTGCTCTGGAGGTCGTCGATGACCGGGAAGAGGACGCAGCAGGCCGCGTTCGCAGTCGTCTGGCCAGTCGGGCAGGTAACGCGCTTGGTGAGGGCACCTAGCGCGTTGGTGAGCATCGTCGAGCGCAGAAAGAGAGCGCGAACCAGCGACGATACGCGCGGCGAGGGCGACAAAGACGAAGGACAGGTTGATGAGCCGCATACTGGTATGTATACCTGGGGGAGCCTAAGGCGAGGAGGTCCTTGGGTTGAGGCTGGGAGGCAGTCCTCCCCGCCCTTTATACCCAACCGCACCCTTCATGGCCATTGATAAAAAGAAACCGGAACGACGGCAGCGCAGCCAATGCACGCGCGAGCATTTGGGCTCCCATCGGGCGACTGGCTGACAGAAAAGCCTACACAACTGCGGGCGTCGCATGGGCGTTATCCGGACCCGGCAGATGAACAGAAACGCGCAGGGATGGACCCAGAGGGACGGCTGGGGATCCGATCTGGCGGTGAGTCTGAGTCCGCGCGAACGCGTACGCGTTGCGACGCGGCTTTTAATAGAAGAACCGTCGACGCGCACCGAATGAGGAAGTCTCGAATGGGCCCGGGCCAAAAAGCTGCAAGTCGCCGTGGTGGCGTGTATTCATTTTGAGCGGCCCCGGTGGGTTCTTTCAGGGTAAAAATAGGTGGGGGTGTTTATAGGGCATAGAATTAACACTCCACATGAGAAACAAACAGAGATGAACAGGCCCGCCAATACACGGTCCGCTACTACAGATAGTCCCGACAGACGGGAAACGTCTCCAGAAAACGTGCTCAACTAGGTCCGAGGTAGGCGTTATCCGAGGGAAACCAAGGAAGCTTGTGGTCTTCTTTTAGCGGTCGAGAACAAGGCCGATCGGCTAGAGATAGCGGGAAGCTCAAAACAAGCACCTGTCGTAACACGGCACCCCGCATCTTGTGGAGCAAACTACGGCTCCGCCCATCGAGTATCCACTTGGCGTGGAAAGGTGGACCCACAAGTTGAGGATGAAGCTCTTTATTCGCAGAGAGCGCTGCTCGTCAGTCCCTGCAAGGGAGAAAAGTGGTAGAGCTATTTACAGCTTCAGAACATCCAAAAATACCGCAATACGCACGGCCCAGGGATGCGGTTGAGCTCGGATTCGTGGAGGATGGACCGGCCGGGGGGCTTGGGAACCGATGTGAATTTGGCTCGATGCCATTCGGTGCGGGTGTATCTGCGTCCCGGTCACTATCTGTCACTATAGTGACGCGACGCGTCCAATGTCATGCATACACGTGACCGTGTTGCCCAGCTTCCCTTCGGCCTCGACCAGGTTTGTTTGGGACATAAATTAAAAGCATTAAATATGATTTAATATCGGGATTTGATCACACGCCCGCGTCGCTGGCGAATCGCTACGCCGCGTGTGTGCAACACCGGGAGTTGACGGTAATTTTGGATCAATTGAGACTAGCGGCGTCCCCATGCCCGATATTAATATATTTCCTGTCGAGGAGCGGCTGGTGGCAGCTAGCTCATGTTCCGCGGCAGTACCCGCGCGCTGGCCGGTCACTGTGGGGAAAATAGCCAGCGGCGTCCGCGTCTAGACACGCCAGTCGCAATGGCACCCTGTTCGTCGCGATTCTCGGTGCCTGAGGTAAAAGCATAGTTGAACGACTGGATTAATGCACGGACTCGGCTGCTGCTCACCATCGGCGAAATTTTCGTCGTGGTTGTATCCGAAGACTTCTTCGGGAGAGCTTCAAACCTCATCTGTAAATCGCCGCATTGAGCGATTGCCCGCGATTCGTCTTGTCTCTTGCCATCACTCGAAGAAACGCGCAGGATTCACGGTACCTCTCGTCGAGTGTCTTTACAACGCCAACGCAGGCCCAGTGGTCACCACCTCCCCGGACTTTGCCCGAGCCAAATCTCGAACTCGTTGAATGCTGCAAGTTCAACTCTCCTACCCTGGGCCATTGATTTTCCCGCCACTCTTTGTTCGCGACGATGTTCGAATCCCGAGCATTCAACACGGAACGTGCTTTATATTACCTTCGGCGAAAACGAGGACACCTCGAAATCTACGATAAAACATATGCATGCCGCTACGATCGCCAGGTCAAGGGTTCAAATATAAAGGATCCCTCTGCGGCTCAACTACCGCGCGAAGTTCAAACTCAGGATGGCTCCCAAAACCCTGCCCTGCGCCTTGCTCCTCCTCGCTTCCACTTTCAGCGCGAGCGCGAGCTTCGCTGGTGGCTACCCTGGAACGCGACCAGGGTACGACTTCCCCCGGCCCAGCGGCTATCCGGGGCCGTCCCGGCCCGTGACATGCCCCGGAGGACAAATAACGCGCAACTCGGCGTGCTGTCCGCTGTTCGACGTCCTCGAGGACATACAAGCGAACTTGTTCGATGGCGGACAATGCAACGAGGATGTTCGTGCAATCTGCAATCCGCCTCGCGGGATTTTTGGTTGAACATGTCCTGCCCAGGTCCACGAATCCCTTCGGCTTACGTTCCACGACGCAATCGGGTATTCTCCGCGTTTGGGCGGCGGAGGTGCTGACGGTACGCCAAATTTCTCCGTTCAACGGTCCCGATCTGTAATCTCGCTCATTCCAATACACTCCAGGCTCGATCTTTTACTTTGACGATATTGTACGTCGCTCCTGCAATGGCCCCTCGTCGGGCATTATGTTCTAAAGCAATTTCGCCGTCTCCAGGAAACTGCTTTCGCGTACGTCCCATTCCACGTTGCACATCCCCCCAAACTCCGATCCGTCGTCCACCCCGTCGTCGACTCGTTGTCCCTGGTCTGACGAATCTACGATTCCAGCGCAAACGCCGGAATCGACGATATTCTCCGCGAGCAAGCGCCCTACATCAACAAATACAACCTCACCATGTCTGCTGGCGACTTGTGCGTTCGTTTGATGTTTTGGCGTTTCGCGGCCCGCGTGCCGCCCCGCTGTCGGCTGGTCTAAAAATGTACCCAGTATTCAATTCGCTGGCGCCGTCGGCGTGAGCAATTGTCCCGGCGCCCCGCGTCTTGAATTCCTCCTCGGTCGTCCCAAGGTGCGTTGGACGCTTCCTTCCTTCATACCCTTCCTAGTAGCGAAACCCAAGCACTGTTGAATTCGGATTCCAGGCAAAAGCGGCCTCGCCCCCGGGCCTGGTCCCCGAACCACAAGACTCGATAACAAAAATCCTATCCCGGTTCGCGGAGGTGGAGTTTAGCCCCCGCGAGGTCGTTGCCCTACTAGCCTCGCACACGATTGCGGCGGCGGATACAGTCGATCCGACGATTCCTGGGTGCGTTTGATTATACGTTGATCTGCCCATCATCCCTTTGTGCTGAACGATGGTTTGCTTTAGGACGCCTTTCGTGGGTTGAAAAATCACGATTTATCTGCGCTTCGAAATTGGAACCTAATCTTCCGTTCAGGATAGCACGCCATACCAGTTTGATAACCAGTGCGTGCTGCTCTCTGCGCTGGCATGCAACTTCTAACGGTTTCGTCCAGAATTTACATCGAGACGCAGCTCGTGGGCGTCTCGTTCCCTGGGTAAGTTCCAAAATAAGCCCTTGTTTGTTCCTTCTCACCACAATACTGTAGAGGCGGCCAAGGCAACCTCGGCGAAGTCGCCTCTCCAATGGCTGGTGCAATGCGCCTCGAGTCGGACGCCAACGTACGCCGTTCCTCTTCGCATTGGACTCACATACTCATCCATTTCTCCAGCTCGCACGCGGTCCGTCCCCTCCCTCCTCCACGCTTCCTCCACCTACACCTACCCTGATCCACAAACACAACAGACCCCCGCACCGCATGCGCCTGGCAATCCTTCGCCGCCTCCCAATCCCGCATGGTCGCCGAATTCCGCGCCGCGATGGCGCGCATGGCCGTCATCGGCGTCGACCGCGCAACCCTCACCGACTGTTCGGACGTCATCCCCGTCCCGAAGCCCCTCCTCAGCGCGCCGCATCTGCCTGCAGGCAAGACTATGGATGATATCGAGCAGGCTGTGAGTGTTCTTTGGGATTTTGTACGATCAACGTTTTGAACAATCCTGTAGTGCCGTGTATCGGCTTTCCCCACACTTACGGCCGATCCTGGCCCAGCTACATCTGTCTTCCCAGTGTATGTTCAGGTCTTTATCCGATACACCGACTCAAAAGTTACTTGCAGGGTTTCTTGAATAGGCGTCACATTCCTTTGTTCTCTTGGGCTCAACATTTCTTCACACGGACCAGTCTTGATATAGAGAATACGGCAACAGCAAATAATACACAGTAGTCGATACAAATACCCAAAAAGAAACAGCTCCTCGGCTCAGACAGGCGTGTTGGTTGGATAAACGACCTGGTTCCGACTCGCAACCGAGGCGCGCTGCCGCTGCTTCTCGTTAATCGGCTTCTTCTTCTTCTTCCTTGGGTCGTGTATGGAGCAAAAGGCGACAGCGGCAGCGATAGCGGTGAAGACGATGGTCAACCACGGCACGATTGCGAGAAGGATGACTGGCAGCGGATTAGTATCCCGCAACCCGCAGCACGAGAGACGCACGGTAATGAAAGTCCTTGTACGCAGTCTTCTGCCCCGTCGCGCGCTCAATCGTCTCGACGACCCCGTCCGGCACCCGTATCCCATTGAGCGTTGCGGTGACCTTGACCCCGCGCGTCGCGACGAACAGCGTTATGGCGATCTGCGTCCCGAGAAGCAAGAGCGTGTAGATGCTGAGCACGATGCTCTGCATGCGCGTGGACGTGGGGCCGGGGACCCAGAGCGGGTGCCCAATCATGCCGAGGCAGTAGATGAAGCAGCTTAGGGCGATGAATCCGGAGACGACGGTCATGAGCGCGGCGACGGTGTGCAGATCTGCGGCTAGGTTAGAGAGCTTGATACAGAGCGAGGGTATGGGTGGTCGACGCGCCGTTGGTGTCGAGGGTGAGCACTGTCGGCGGCGGGACGCTGTCCATGACGCGCTGCTTGTCTTCTATCGACTTGTCGTTCGCGTTTAGACCTGGCGAGGCGCGATGAGAGGTCGCCGACAGCGATCTCGGCGAGGACGCACCAATGGAAAGGCTGGCTAACGACATCACAAAGAGGGCGCAGAGAGAGACGACGCGACCGGCCCTGTGCACGATGCGGTGGCGAGGGAGGGGGAGTTCTTCCATGGTGGATGGGTGGAAGCAAGCAGGATGGTTACCGTGACCTTTATAGGTTGGCGTCCTCTTACTCTACTACTCGCGTCCAAGAAGATCTACAAAGGCTTTCGTTGTTTGTATGCGAGTAGGTACGTGCAATGTAAGTATATTATGGACAGGCGAGGGAAGTAGCAGCAAAACGCGGCAGGGGGAGGGATGGGTGGTGCAAAGCAGATATACAGCGAAGAGGATGTCTAGGCGACGTAGGCGAACGTGTCCTTGCTCCCGTCTACACGCTCCATGTACTCCTTCTCCAGTAGCGTCTCGATGGCTTTCTTGATATCGGGGATCTTCGGTGAGAAACGCTGCGAGATTTGCGAGATGACCTCCTGGATGAGGGCCTGGTTCTTCATCGTCTTGCGGGCCTTCATGATGCTGTCGAAACGGTTAGCAGTCCGCACGGTACACAAATAACAGCCACGCACCGAACAATCGTCGCTTGGATGACATACTTGCGGTCCTCGTCGACCGCTTTTGCCACCTCCTTCTCCTCGTTCTGCTTCTCCGCCTTGATGGGCATGTTGAGGTTAACACGAATCTTCTTTGATTTGAAGCCTGCAAGATGAAGGTTAGCACTGGACAGGCCGCGTAACAACAAGCCATACCAGGGTTGAGGTCAAATTGGCCCTTCTCCTCCTCGATGACCACCTTCGCCTTGACCAACAATGCCAACACTTGCCCAAGGATATCATCCGCAATCTTCGTAGCCGCGCTCAGCTCGGCAAAGCTGAGCGTATCGTTGCGGTTGTACTGCAGCAAGATCGCCGCTTGGTACGCCGAGGTCATGAGGATGTACTTTTGGTTGGTGTAGTTGGTCCGCAGCTCGTTCTTGGAGTAGTTGTGCAACCAGGTGAGCTTGCGCCCAGAGTGCTACAGAATATGTCAGCGCCTGCTACATCACGACTAACAAGACGACGGACCTTGGTCTGGTAGTACCGCGTAAACCGCTCAAACGTCGGCGTCAGTTCCATAGGAATGAGGAAGTCGTGTGCCGGTGGTGCCAATGGCCAGAAGTTGGTACCCAAAACCATGATGCTGAACGCGATATCGCCGGCATCGTCGGGGTGGTTCTGTGCCATCCGCTCCTTGAACGAGTCCGTCAAGTCTTTCGATAGCGACATGTCCGTGAACATGCGCTGCAGTTTGTTGGTGTACTCGAAACCACAGGCTTCCTTGAGTTTGGAGATCATGGAGGCTTCAGCTTCGTCGGATGCAGAGACACCGTGGATGAGCCGCTTGGACAGCTTAGTGGTGTAGAATGTCTGGAAGACATCCTTGTCCTCGAGGTACTTGAATAGAACCATCTGCGATTGCGGGTCAGCGACTATGGCGAAAAGGACGTGAAGACGTACCACACGATTAAGCGAGCTTTCCAGATCGTCGTCGCCGGTTGACTTGTTACTCTTGCGCAGCAACATGTCGGCATGTTTGGCCAGCAACTCTGGTGAACGAGACGCGCTCGTGCCTAAATTTCGTCAACAAAAGTCGAACTCTCGACCAAGACCACGCACCAGTCGCCGCGTTTCGGTTGACAAACTCCCTGCAGGCTTTGTCGAGCGCTGCCGCGAAGCCGGCCTCGGCCTTGAAGCTCCTTGCCACTGTTGCCGCATTCTTCTCGTGCACCGCCAACAAAGCGTCCACATACGCCTTAGGGTCCAACTCGCCGCTCTTCTCGTCCGCCGCCGCACCCATTGCCTTCCCATCGGGCCCCACAAGCGCGCTTACGGCGCTCAGACCCGCTGCCTTGACATGCGCCTCGAACTTGCGCCGCAACGGCTCCAAGCCCTCCGGTATCCGGGCGAGCAGGGCATACATCCGTTGCAGATCCTCGTCGGCATCAAAGTCAAGGAGCGCTTGGAACGCCTCCCACATCCTCGGCGCGTGCGCCCGCAGCAGCACGTTCTCGCACCTCCCGACCAGTTCCTTGCGGGTCTTGGTGTGGAGATACCGTACAACACGCTCCTCCTCCTCCCGCAGCCGAACTTCCGCCTTCTTGAGGTATTCCGGAATGTTCCCGCTTCCCTCGGTCCCGCCAGCGTTTAAGAACGCCTCTGCCTCGGCAGTGTAGTATGCCTCGGTGGCAGTGAGGAAAGGTGCCTCGAACTGCTCCTTGTACACGTCTAGACACTCCTTGTTGGGATCGGAGGAGTCGAGGCCGAGGGAAACGAACGAGTCGACGACCTTCTTGACGAGGGCCTGATCGATGGTCGCGCCGTCTCGTTGGGCCGCAACGAGTCGGAGGAGGGCAGCAGTGATGGGCGCTTGAAGTGGTTTGAAGAGGTTGTGGTGCCACTGAGATAGCGCCAGCTGGGAGCCCGTCGTCAGCCACTGTAAGGGGGCAGAGGAGTACGCCAACGCACCGTGTAGACCTGATACACGCCCTTCTTCCCCTCATCCCGTTCGCGCTTCACCCAGTAACGGTTGAGGTAGGTGAACAGCCGATTGAGATAGTTGGCGCCGGTCGTGTAGCGATCCCATTCTGCTGCGTAATACCGGAGGAGGGCCTCGTCTTGCAGTCCTTCGGCTTCCTGCGGCGTCCGATAAGTATCGCGTCATCGACACCCACCCCGAACGCTGGCACACGACGCCACGAGGCATAGAGAGCGGGGCACTGACCTTGACGATGGGCTTGAAATGACTCGCAAAGTAGTCGGTGAGCTTGCTGTACAAGTCAGAGCCCACGAGGTTCGCTCCCGCTGCGGAACAACGTCAGAATCGGGCAAACGAAGCAGCAAAGAGCAAGGAGTACTTCGATTCCCTTCTAGGCGCCCATGCATTTTGGTGCTGCAGACACGGGTTTACACGCTGAAATTGGAAGAATCCGGGAGACTTACGAGGTGCAGTAGTTGTAGACGGTTGTGTACAGGCTAGTGTAGCCCGTGAAGGAGAGACCTTCATGGTGTCGATTCATGATATGGTCGACGCCGTTGGCGAGGTAGGTCCAGGTCTCGTCGAGGTCCGCCGTCTTGGGCGGCATCGTCGCGAATTGGTTCGCGCCCGACGTCGAAGCAGTGGCCATCGTTGTCGTTGTAAGGAGTCAAGGGAGTGTTGGTCACAGCTTTGAGGCGCGCAAGATTTCAGTCACCTGCCTGTTTGGGCCGTATTTTGGTCCAAATCGGGGTAAAATTCGCTTCTCTCAGTCATTTCTACTCAATCCAGTGATAGAACCTCCATGAACGCGTCTTGTAGTGTCAGACTGGTGCCTACAACTAATATGTTACCCTTTCTTCGCCTTGAGGTCCTTCCACAGCATACAATACGCTACTGTACCGAGCGCAATCATACCCAGCAGCGATCCTACGTAGTTTTTCATCCCAATCTGAACAGCTGGGGATCGTGAGGAGAGTACAAAGACATCAGAGAGCACAAACCTGCACCACCAAAGACCGCGCCTCCAACACGGCCCAGGAAGTTACTATACTGAATCGCCATACTCATCCGTCGATTCCAGATGCCCACGTCGGGAAGGACCTTGGAGAGCAGACTGATGGGGCACGTACTCGCGATGTTGAACCCCAGCGCTACGAGCACCCACACGATGTAGAACGCGCCGAGCGGGACGTGGCCATTCGGCAACACAAGCATCATCACCAACGCGAGCAAGAGCCCGAGCCCGCCGACGAGCATGCCGACTGCGAGCGTGACGCGATCCTGGAAGCGCGGGGCGTAGCGGACATTCAGGAGGAGGAACGGGAAGGTTGCGAGCCCTCCGAGCGCAATGAAGTTGCCTGCTGCGAACGGGGAGAAGGCGTATGTGGACGCGGTGTAGACGGGGATCGCGGACTCGAAAGAGCCGAGCATGAAGCAGGAGGAGCCGGACGCGTAGCACATGAATAGGATGACGAGCCATTGACTGCGGGAGAGCGGTCTTGGGGGCGGCGCTTCAGTTGTAGGACCAAGTTCGATGGATGAAGAGGCGCCTTTGGGCATGTCTTTGAAGGAGAGAGCTATTCCAGCTGCGGCAAGCATCCATACGATCGATAAAATCCATCCTGGGCTGCCAAAGGGGTTGGCTCATTAGCAGAGTTCAATTTGAGATTTACCTCGTCAGGCCGTTGAAGACGTCGTTCGAAAAGCCTATCTTGTAGAGCAAGCCACAAACAAAGGGGCCGGCAGTTAAGCCAAAAGATTGGCCCATGACAATCCAGCTGGATAGCATCGTTCGTCGACGAACACCCACCAATCGTGGATCTGAAAACGCTCAGTACACGTTTCCGAACCAAAAAAAAAGGACATACCAGTGCAATATCGCCTGCAGTACATGAATCCAGCGTACCCTATCCCGGAAACCATCCGTCCGATGAGGATGAGATAAAGGAAATTTGCGCGGTACGCGAGTGCATGGAGGACATTTCCAACGACAAGAGACGCGCATATTACAGCGAACGGGCGCGTGTAACGGCCTGCAGGTCTGAGCTCTAGATCTAGACAGAGCCATCGAAAAACCTTGGTCTAAGCTGGTCAACGGGAGCAGCACGATCGCACAGAGGACGTTGGGGATGCCAATCGACAAACCACCAAACACGCTCGATCCTCCCAAATGTTCGGCATATACACTAGCAGAAGAAACAGTCGAGTAGGCAGAGTACTGCAGAGTGTCAACCTACACTTCATGAGCAGGTAGGCGCGTACCTGAAGCAACGCGCATGAAAGAAGCATCGCGCAAAGTGACGCGGTATCTGGCAGTCGAAGCTCGGGATCGACGACGACATCTTCTTGAGGCCCTGGAGCGCGTGAAGGACGAGACTTGGGGAGTCGGAGTCGCCGCCCGTGGTTGAAGAAGTTTCCGGCAAGAGGCAGCATCTTGGACCAGACCTTTTCTGACTCTGCAAGTATTTAACGGGATGGAGTCGACCGATGGGGTCCTTGATTGTGATACCGGTGAAGTGCTGACTCTGAGTCTAGGCCAGGAGTTTTCGATGAAGGCTGGTTCAAGCTGGTTCGACAGACATTGGTGGTTGAACGAGGAAGCCCAATGGCTTTGTCACACCGCGTTCGTGACCGGCTTTCGATGCACCCACAACATCGGTCTGGTCCACAGGCCTCCTTGGACCTCACCCATGTCCTCTGTACGGCTCCTACCCTCCCTCTTGAGTATCTTGACGCGTCAAAATAGACGACGACGATTCGTACGTGTCCCTGGCGCTAGCGCTCATCACCCTCTCCCCAATCCTCCTCATGGTGCGTATACGTCTCCCCCGCTTCTGACGCACCGCTTCTGCTCACCAACCCAGCCCGCATACGCCGCGCTCTCCGTCTACACGCGTGAATATGTTATAATCCTCATGTGGGCGGGGCAGCTCGCAGGGGAGGTGCTGAACCTGCTCGTCAAACACACCGTCAAGGAGGGGCGTCCAGAATGTGAGTACATACCCGACGCGTTGCGGAGCTCCGTAATGACAAGACTAGACAGCACTGCGACTGGGTATGGCTTCCCCTCGTCGCACAGTCAGTATATGGGTTACTTTACGACGTTTCTGGCGCTACACCTCTACTGCCGCCACCGCTTCGCCACGACAGGATATGAAATACTAGACGGCGCGTGGAGGTTATTCATCTACTCGGCACTGTTTGCTTGGGCAGCGGTTGTCGCTTGTTCTAGGTACGCTGAACCACTGTCTCGTCCCAATCTTATAGCATCCAGGTACTACCTCCTCTACCATAGCATCCCCCAAATATTGTGGGGTCTCGGGATTGGCGCAGCGCTCGGAGCGGCCACCTACATCTGCGGCGAACTCATTCCGCGAACCCGACGTAAATCATACTTGGGCATGCTCAAGCTGTTCCTACTCCGGAATCCGGTATCGGAGTGGCTGGAAATTCGGGACGGATGGGAGGTTTGGGCTGACGGTGGGCGTGAAGCGGAGTGGGTAAGGTGGAGGGATGAATGGGAAAAGCGGGCACTGGTGGACCAGAAGAGGACTTGACGCTAGCTTCGCCTGTTGCTCCCAGCAACCATTGCTCAGTCAAATCCAACGCGACCACTCGGTCTCGGAAACACAACAAACGATTTCATTTCAGACAAACGCTGCAAGTACTTTCCGAACACGGCCCTAGTGCAAGGTGACGGTCGCGACACCAGAGCTGCTCAATCCCTCGACAGCAACGACCTGGTAGTTCATAGTACCAAGGTTCATCCCCAGAGCACGCCAGGCATTGACGTGGTTGGCGAACGTGACGACGCCGCTCGTGCGCTTGCTCTGGCGGACGGAGATGAACTGGGGGAAGGTCGCTGTCCCCTGGATACTAGGCTGGTTGACCTGTGTGTGCGTGTAGATGTCGTAGACGGATCCGTCCGACGTGACGGTGCCTCGGTGGACGGTGCCAGAGTTTGCGGTACCGAGGTTGAAGTTGTTGGCTGCAACGGAGCGTGAGCTGGGGTTTTCGGGACATGAGGCAAGACGGGCCTTGCTCGTTGACGTAGTATTCGACGAGAGGGTTGGTCGACCACCCTGGATTCAACATTAGTTCAGCAAGAACAACGACATTGGTATACGAACCATAAACGGAGAGGATCGCGGCCGATGCGGGGTTAGGTCCCCACGACGCGCTATAGTTGATAACCCTGCCGAACATGAGCATTTCTACATCGGACAAAGCTGGAACATCGCTGACCGCGACGTGCTGCCGGGGTTCCAACCCTGCCCAACGACAAAGTCGCCGGAGCCGCTCCAGTTGACCTGGTACTGCCCGCCGGCGATGTTGTTGAACGTCACCGAAAAGCCTTTGTTTGCTCATGCTCAGCCGCGCGAACCCATCTCAAGGCATAAACCCGTACCGCTGGTGACAAAGTTCGTCCAGAAGAACCCGTTAAAGGTTCCCTGCCCGGGGCCCTGTACGCCGCGCGCCGCAAGGTCCTGCGTGTCCGCCAACGTTGTGTTTCCTAGGAACAGTGCAGCCGCCTGGGTGACAGCAGTAGCAAGAAGCGTGAATAAAGCAGCTGAGAAGTGCATAAGATGTGTGTGGTTCTTTTGGAGTTGTCTGAGTTCGACGCCCTCAGCCGCCTTTTATACTGCGCCATGCACCCGAGTTCGTGGGAGGCGCGTCCGTTATTGGTCCTGAAGGAACAATCGCGGTCGGAGGCTTTGTGCAAGCTCGGGGTGTTTGCGCCCTGCTGACTTTGTGTGGTGCGACCTGGTGCTGGTTGGGATAAATGTCGGTTATACGGACCAGCTGAGCGAAGAAGTTTGCGCGTCAGAGAAGCACATGTAAAATGGACGATTCTTCTCATGAAGAGGTATCGCTGGTATACTACGGACCTCGACCACGGCCATTCGTCCTCTGCAAGTCTCGTGCGAAAAAAAAACGCGTATATGACCCAGCAATCGAGAGCATCGGCAGAGAATGGACGCTTGAGGAAAGGTGCACCAACAGATGGCTGCTGGCGCGTTTTCAGCGCAACATGGCGATGGTTTATTGACGGTCTTCAAGAGTTCAGGCAAATACACCGAGGTTGGGCTAGCGAGGAGTGGCGTTGGCCGCGTCCGGGGCACCCGAATATCGATATAAGTAGAGCGCATGGCACATTAGCTGTGCATGGGCGCTGTAGTCGGCCACGTCGGCTACCGGTGAAGGGAAGCGGGCAAGACGGTTTTGCGGATGTAGACTCCAGAATACCAGCCACCTGTTCAACGCACCGCCTGTTAACAGTTCTCCTCCGTGCTTGGCTAACTTTTGGGCGGGTCGGCGTCCTGTTTTACGCAACAGAGATGTTCCGAAGGCATTTCGTTCCGTTGAGTCGGGTCGGACGACGGGGGTTGAGCGGGGCGCATGGCGGCCGCGGCGTCGAGCTTGCTTGACAAGAGATGGATTCCGAGGCGCTTCTCGCTGTCTACGTCGCCGAGGACGGCGCAGCGAGATGGTGGGTACGGATTGACCTGGGATTGGATCACGGCGGACAAGCAATACACCTCTCTACAAACCACCACCACAACAAGCGGCCTGCATGGATTTATGCAGCGGTGGTGGTTCGTTGTACCTAATAGCGCTCGGCGGAGGATCGATCCAAGCATGCTGTTTCCACTCCACTGGGCCGCGCAGAGTTCCAGTCCTTTGGGTACTTCCGATATAAAGTGGCGGAGTCCCGCTTGTTGTCAGCCCCCACCATGGCCTCTACCCCCTCCCGCCTCCGCTCCATTGGAAGCACCGTCGCCTTGCACCTTAGCAAGCACACTGGCGTGCGTCCCCTTTCACGCCTTATTCCACTTCTCTCGCCAACACTCTCAATAGGTGGGCATCGTCTGTGCAGTCGCATACTTCGACCCTGGAAACTGGGCTGTGGACCTCCAGGTCTGTTTCTAAATTTCGTGTCCTCGCGTAAACCAACCCACTCGTTTAGGCTGGTATATGTTTTGTCTTTTGTCGCGAGTTTGGATCGCCCATTCTGCGTCCTAGGCTCGGACTACGGATTCCGCCTACTATTCGTCGTGCTCATGGCAGGTTTGCATTCTGTATATGCAGCGCGTAAAAATCTCAATCATGTTCTAGGTCTCTTCGCCGCTTTCCTTCAAACGCAAGCGACAAGGCTGGGCTGCGTAACTGGACTCGGTACGTGCTTTAGACGCGTTTTCAGCCGCAACCTATGCTCCACGCAGATCTAGCCTCACATTGCCGAGTTTTCCTCTACGACAGACCAAAACATAAACTATTCTACCGGCGCGCGGTCCTCTATCCGCTCTACGCACTTTCAGAAGTAGCCATCATCGCTACGGATCTCGCAGAACTATTGGGGTAGGTGCTACCGCTGGCCCGGAGCATTGGTATTCATGCCGTCCCAGATCCGCAATCGCTCTCGTCTTGCTTTTCCCAAAGCTAGAACTGTGGCACGGCGTCCTGATCACTGCGTTCGACGTTATACTGCTACTCGCCCTCCGCGACCCACTTCGGGGAACGCCTGTCCGCATGTTTGAGGGCTTAATCGCCGCGTTGGTATGAACACCGAATAAACCCTTTCGCCAAACTTACTGGGACGCTAGGTTCTGGCGGTGTTCGTCTGCATGATCATCGTCATCGTGAGAGTCGACGTACGCTGGGCAGACGCGTTCCAAGGCTTTCTGCCGTCTAAAACCGTGTTCGGCTCAAGTGCTTTGTACACATGTACGCTTCTCGTGCCCATGTCTTCCCCAGCTGACATGTTCTCCAGCCGTCGGCATTCTGGGCGCGACTGTCATGCCGCACAGTCTCTTTCTCGGTTCGACACTCGCGACACAAAACCGATTATCTTCCGCTACGCTAGCACCACTCGAAAAGTCCGACCCTCAACCACTCGTGAAAAGAGCCAAAGAGTTTCTCGCGTCGTCGTTCCGGACGCCTCCGCCCAGTCCACACACTACGCGCGCAAAGCGGCACGGCGAGCGGGAGAACAACTCCCTTGTATTCATCGAAGCCCATCTCAGCCACGCGAAGTTTGATGTGGTCGGAAGTCTGCTTGGGTTTGCCGTTTTAATCAACTCGATGTATGTTGGTGACCGTTCTCTTCGCCTTGGTTGACTCTTCTCCAGGATTTTGGTTATTTCGGCAATGGTGTTTTTCTACGGCCATGATCCAGCATTGGGCGACAAAGAGGCTACGAGTCTCTTCGATGTCTACGATGTTATCAACGATCTAGTTGGGAAAGGCGCCGCGACGTTGTTCGCCGTTGCGCTGCTTGCTGCTGGTCAGGTACGTCCGCAAACTGTTCTGTTGAACATCCACCTAATCCCATCCCAGAGCTCGTCCCTCATCGCGACTGTCGCTGGCCAAGCGGTTGCAGAAGGGTTCCTCAACTGGCGGGTCTCGGTACAGTCTCCTTCTCGTTTCCGTTCTATAAACTTAAAATCACAGCCAATTATCCGTCGCCTGCTCACGCGCCTAATTGCCGTCATTCCCTCGATGGCAGTGGCCATCGCCCTTGGGCGGAGCGGCATCGACGCGCTGCTTGTCGCGTCGCAAGTCATCCTCGCAATCGTGTTGCCCTTCATCATACTTCCGCTCGTGTACTTTACGTCCTCGAAGCCGGTCATGCGCGTGCGCAAGACCAGTCCCCAGAGTACACTGTGCGAGACGCCGCAGCTTGAGGACGGCGGACGCGTTCTATCGGAAGCAGCGGTGGAAGCGGGAGAGGGAGAGACCGTCGACTATAGCAGCGGAAAGATCGCGACGGGCGTCGGGGTGGTCATTTGGCTGATCGTGTTTGCGGCCAACGTGTACGTGCTGGCGACGTTAATACGGGACGCGTAGTCAATTTGGGACTTTCTTCTTCTTGTACATGACATACTCTACGCAGCGAACCCACCGGTCTCCAGCGAGTCTGGCAATGGGCCGGCACATCCAGCCGCCGCCGCCGCCTGCGCATCGCCAAACATCTCGATTACAATCTCCCCGCCCCCGACGACGTTGTCAAACCCGAGGAAACACAAGCTCGCGCTCGGGGATCCATTTATCGTGATGCTCTTCACGAAGACGTTCGACCCCGCAGGCGGCGTCGCCTGCAACGTGTTCTTGTCAAAGTTGACTACGCGGAACGTCGTGGTAGTGTCGAAAAAGTCATTGTGCAGCGTGAAGCCCGAGACGAACGGCGCGCCGACCAATAGCTGCTTCGACGCCGGGACGGGGTACATCCCGAGGAGGTGGAAGATGAGCAGGCTGGCCATGGCGCCGCTGTCGTCGTTCCCTGGGATTCTGTGGGCGCATCATCAAAATGGTTATTGTCGATACAGAGGCGGGGGGGACGTACCCGCGAAAGCCGGTGTTGAAGTTGTTGTAGACAACGTTCCGCACGCGGAGCGCGCTGAGGTCGGGGCGGTTCGCGTAGTGATATGCCCACGGGTTGCTAAACCCGGGCTCGTTCCCTGCGAGGAAGTACCCGCGGGAGAAATAGTGGTCTCTGCCATCTGGCTTAGCGCGTATACTTTGACTGGACGAACGGAAAAGGCGTACAGGCGAGAGATGAATGTGTCTGGACCACCCATGAGGTTCATGATCGTGGACATGGACTGTGGGGCGAAGAAGCTGTATTCCTAGGACGATGCTGCATGCGCAATAGGTTGGTCGTGTTAATCGACGGGAATAACGCGCCTACATTCATAAAAACCAGAGTCGTTGTCTGTTCCCCGCGCACACGAATGGCCAACTGGATCGATGGGGCTGCACGCGTCCGGGGAGCTGAAGATGAACGTCCCATTCTACACAGAGAAGATCAAGAAACGGACTGGAAGCAAGTTCAGACGGACCTGCAGCCGCCGCTGAGCAAACCCAGAGAACCCATCATGCGTGATGTTTGGATTCCACATGTTGACAAAGTTCATCGAGCGGTTAGCGTATTTGGCGATATCCGCGGGGTCTTTGTTGAGCGCGATGCCTGCTTGCCGGACGGCAAAGTCTCCGAGGGCGTACTAGAGAGCGAGTTGAGTTTTGAATAATCGTGTAAGTGAATTCGTGAGGAACCTCGAATGCCCGAGATGCTTCCCGGGTAGGAAGACCTGTGGACCCGGAAGGGTCGACCTGGCGATCAAGTCAGAAAGCACAACGGACATTCAACAATGTGGATTACCCAGTTAGTCGGTATGTACCCAAACGTCTTCCACGCAGTGTTCTGCCTCCCAACCGTCAACCAGTTCGGGGCCTCCAAGCCATGAGTTTTTTGTGAGCGAAAAGAACACCACCGACCGTATCCTCCGCCGTCCGCACCAACGCGTTGTACAAATCGTCCGGCGGGATACCGAGCTCCGCGGCATGCGCCCCGTATTTGACTGCAAAGTCTCCCACCGGGACCATCCCGTCGTCGCCGCCTTGCACATACCCCGGTTTGGTGTTGGCACGACATTCCGGGATGAAGCCTGTGAGTTTGTACAAGTTCGAAAACACCGTTATTGACTCGGAGACGCGTACCGGTATTCCGCCAGCCATCGACGTACGCGCCGATAATCTCCGACCATGCACGCGGTGAGTGGATGGAGATGAGAGGGTGCACGGTACGGAATGTGTCCCATGAGCTGAACAAAAACATCAAATATTTTTCAAAGAAGTCGACGTCAATTACCAGAAGAAGGCATCGTAGAACGGGAATGCAGAGTTCCAGTAAGGGTTTTCGCCCGTTGCGTTTGCAGGAACGAGATTCGCACGGTACATACTACCGATAATAAGTTTAGTTAGTTGCAGGAAAGCAATCTTCCACTCACGAAGAATAGAGCAACTCGACGACGGTCGCATCCTCTGCAGCAGTATCTACACCGATCCGCGAAAGGACATCCTCCCAAGCTGCGGCTGATGCGCCTTGAACGCCATCAAAGTTCCAGTCGGGCACTTCCTCCTCCGCGTTGGCACATGCGGCATCGGCGCTACGGAACGACACGCCAAAACGTGCGATGACGCTCTTGCCGGTGAAACCAAAAAGCGCGCCGGCTTGTTGCGGAGAGACCGAGGACGTGAATGGGAAGTTGAGAGACGTGGTGTTTTGCGAGATGATGATGGTGCTGGTCGTGGAGAGATTGCGCTGGTATGTACCGAATTCGTCCGGGCGCTGCGAGCTAACAGAGGCGGGAGCGGCAAAGTCGTAGCAGCCAAATACGGTGTAGTTTGCTGGGCCATAGCTCTGCGAAAGCTGAGTGGTAAATCAGTGGAAAAAATGGTGGTGGCGGACCTGGAGATAAGTGCCTCCCAGTTTGACGCGACTGGTGTTGGAAATGGTTAGGGACCCTCCGGAGAAGGTGCGCCCGAGATCGTTGGTGAGGTCAACGACGACATGATTGGTTCCTTCAGTGGGGAATGTGAACCGGATGAGGCCGGCGCGACGCGTTGATGTGGTCTCGAGTTTGATTCCGTTGACAAAGGTTGTGGTGAAGTATCCAGGTTTCGCGGCTAAGTGACGTTCAGCTCACGGAGAAGTTACAATGGGGAGAGACGCGATACCGTCGGTATTGTTTGCCCGCAACACTGAACGAGCCGAAATCGCAACGGGGCACGATGCAAAAGTGCACCCCGCCAGCGGAAACAGAGGGAAAACGCCATACCCGCCATTTGCATTTCCGCCAGTTCCCTCGTCGTGCAGCAAGCTAACGCCTGATATCGAGGAGTTGTCGTGAATGTAGCCCGCTTGTCTCGGCGCGGTCGTCACATCGATCCCAACTTTGGCCAACCCATGGGGTATCGCCGCACCCGGGAACGCGTTTCCTCCACCTGTGGTACCGATGAATAGGTTGACGAGCGATGTGAGGGTTGCGGCGTTGGCTGCTTCGACCGCTATCGCGAGAGCGACGGCGGCCCAGGAAGTGATGGGCGACATGGGTGCGCGGCTTCAAGAGCAACATGGGACCCAGGTCGGATTTATAGCGTGCAGATGCAGAAGACAGAAGGAAGGACGGAACCACGCAGTGGGTGGCCACATGAAGTTGGATCGCACGTGTGCGCGACTGCAAAGCAGATCTTGGGTGTGCAGTCTGGGCGGGACAGGGAGATCTGCAAGCAGCAAGTCTGACTCTTTGTCGTTGAGTTGCGGAGGAGTTTGGTCGGCTGACTACTGAGGGTAGGGCGTTGGTAGAGCGGGCGTTGATGGTGGGTTGTGACAAAGCCAGTCGTGGGTATGCAGAAACTTGTCCCGTACGGAGATAATCGCAGATTTGCTGTCTACTTTCCAGTATCCTCTCAACGAGACGTTCCAGTGAATGAACAGTCAAGAAATTCAGCAACAGCCAGCGTCCGATCCATGTCGGCGAATTCCTTGCCTTATATCGACCCCCTCCCTAGCCACAGCCCAAGATGCAACGCTCCATCTACCTCGCAGCTGCGCTTCTCCTCCTTCAAATGCTCGGCGTTCTGTCGGTGTCGATTACGATTCCGCGGGACGGTTCGTCCCAATGCTATGTTCGTGCACCGCTGATCATTGGGACCCTGTAGTGCTGAACCCGGTACCCGTTCGCTGGATAGAGTTCCTTCTGACCGCTGCTACGTAGATGTTTACCTCCATCTTCCCGCCTTGAGCGTTAATGGGATCTTGCGCAAGTTAGAGCGGATGGTCTTTTCTTTGGTTGAAAGGTATGTATGCCTGGATATGGCTTGGAGAGTTTAGCAAGGAAAACGGGCGAAAGGCTCCCGTCGTGAACTACACCAAAACGCGTCGAAGAGCGCGTGATAGTAGCGCGACTCAGCAATGGTGCTCCGGATTCAAGGACGACGCTTCAACGTCCGCTGAGGCAGGCCCAACTTCGCCGCCCAAGATCTGTGCGTTCTCCAGTTCGTTGGGCGCAGTGGCCCACAATCCTGAAGAGGCAGAAAAGCGCCGATTGCGAAACGCCCGACATGACCGAGTTTGAGTCGAAGAATACCCTCATGCACTGGTACCGGGACAATGAGACGCGGAGCAAAGCGGGGCCGAACAGCACACTGCCTGACCGTTTAGCATCCAACGTGAGGCTGGTAATCCATCCATCGCCCGTACCTTTCTAGTTAGGTCGAGGAGAACGAGGGGATCGTTGTGGGCGACGTTGCGCTGAGAGGGAGGAACGAAAATCGAGGCAGTCGTACATGAGTTGGTTGGGCACAAGTTGGTATAGTACACTACAAGAGTTCGGCGTCGATGAATCCACATAATTATTCTGGTGAACAGTGAGTAGGAGCATATCCGAGCGCAAGGGGACGCACTCGAGAGCATCATCTTGACGAATTCCTCGTAGTTAATCTGCCCGTCACCATCGACTGGGAGCAACTGGATTAGAACAGAAAAGAGCAAGAACGACGACGCACCGTCTGCCTCGCGAATCATCTCGTCGACCTCGGTGTCGGAGAGCTTCTCTCCGAGGTTGGTCATGACGTGCCGGAGCTCAGCAGCGCTGATGTAGCCATTGCCGTCCTTGTCGAAAACCTTGAACGCCTCTTTAATCTCCTCCTCGCTATCGGTGTCGCGCATCTTGCGAGCCATCATGGTGAGGAACTCTGAGGGGCAAGGCCAATTCAGTGAGACGCCGCGTCGGACGAGACCAGGGTTGCGCACCAGGGAAGTCGATGGTGCCGTTGCCGTCGACGTCCACCTCGTTAATCATATCCTGCAGCTCTGCTTCGGTCGGGTTTTGGCCGAGAGAGCGCATGACGGTGCCCAATCTGAGTGGAATTGAGCTGCGGGATCTGCCAAGTGGGAACACGCAGACTCTTTGGTGGTAATAGTGCCATCGCCGTCTAGCAGGGAATCAGTGGGTGAGGAGAGTGTGGACGATGCCACGCACCCTTGTCGAACAGGGAGAAAGCCTCCTTGAATTCTGGGAGACACTGAGCATTGGGACATGGGAGGGTGAGTGGCCCTACCGGAGATTTGTTCTTGTTGCGGAAGCGAATCGGTCAGGAATGCAACAAGACGGCTAGATCTGGAGTACCTTCGGACTGGAGAGGGTCAGGGATGCAGTGGAGAGGGCAGACTACGACGCACGAGCTGGTCTGCCATGGTGGTTCTTGTGAAGGAGAGCGGTGTTTATGATGGACGCGATAAAAGCTGATCTCGATGACTCTGCTAGACAGAAATCCCGTAGTTACTCGACAGAACCGCAGCGTCCGACCCATAGCTAACACACAGCTCCTCCCCCTCATGGACAGTTGCTATCGCTCTGAATACCATCGCGAACGCGTTGGAATCGAATTGGCCATGCACATTGGGGACCGACGCATGATTGAAGAGCGAACCCGCAAGGGTGACGATCCCGGCCTTGCTTCCATTCTCCAATTTAATGCTGAATGCATTCGACGATGCGATACCCTTCATATAATCCAATAGACGGTGGTGCGGGATGTCCTCATGCGCAGTGAACTCGGAGTTGTGGGGCTGAGCATTGTGCAGCAGCATTAGTGCGTGTAACGCCTGTTTGGGCAGGAAAAGGAAGCAGAGCGCGTTCAGCTGGCGGTCGATGAGCACTGAAGTGGGGCTCTCCACGAGGACGCGCTCTCCTGCTTGAATCGTGCGCGTCGCGACCATGCCGCGCCCTTTACCAGCTACATTCGTTACGCGATATGCAGCTCCGATGGGCGAACGAAGGAAATCGCTAGGAGCGACGGAGCCCTCGGTAAAGCTGTCCCATGTCGCGTTTGCCGCCCGGATAGCAGCAGGGAGGAGACCTGGCTCGTTCTGAATTGGGTTGACGAACAGAGGCGTCAACCGAGCCTTGAGCTGGGATGGCTTAGGGCGTTTCGTGTAAGTTGCCAGTATATCTGGAACTGCTGCGTCGGGACTGAAGCAAGTATCGAGGAGGGCCGCCAGGTGAGGGGGTAAGGTCGTATTCTGCAGTGTCGGGTCAATGCTCATCGTGGTCTCAGTCAAACAAGGTCACAACCGCTCCTGCTTACCGTCCTCCACTACACGTCCTCCGGCCCTGCGCCTACGCACTCTCGTTTATATCCTCACTCTGTATATGCCGCAATGTCGACCCGCGGCCACAAACCCTCCGGCTCCATCTCCCAGAACCAAAAAGCCCACCTCGCGACCGCATACAACGAACTCGGCAAGGAGCTTTCCTCCAGCAGAATCCGCGTCGTAGGAAACTACACTCTCGGAAAAGTCATTGGCGAGGGTGCGTGTCCGCGTTCATGCTCTCCAATGCGTCGCTCATGCTTCAGCGCAGGTGCCTATGGCAAGGTCCGCATGGGCACCCACCGGCTCACAGGTACCAGGGTCGCTATCAAGCAGATTCCGAAAGCAATGTCCGCCTCTCTCACCCGCGAGATCCACCACCACCGCCAGCTGCACCACCCCCATGTAACCCAGATGTACGAGGTCATCGCAACGGAGAATTCCATTTGGATCGTGGCCGAGCTATGCTGCGGCGGTGAGCTCTTCGACTACCTCGTCGAGAAGAGCAGGCTATCCGAGGACGAGACCCGCGTCATTTTTGGCCAGCTTTGTCTCGCCGTCGCATACCTCCACGACAAGGGCATCGTACACCGTGACCTCAAGCTGGAGAACGTCCTCCTCGACGAGCGTTGCCGCGTAAAGCTCGGAGACTTTGGCTTCACGCGGGAGTATGAGCGGAGCGTGCTCCTCGAGACTTTCTGCGGAACGACCGGCTACGCCGCCCCGGAGATGTTGCAAGGTCAAAAGTATCTTGGACCAGGCTAGTTCCCTCTCCCGCTCGCCGTTAGGCTTGCTCACAGACCGGTAGAGGTGGACATCTGGTCGCTTGGAATTATCCTCTACTGCCTTCTCACAGGCGGTCTGCCTTTCGATGACGATGACGAAAACATCATGCGCGACAAGATTATCGCGGGGAACTTTGAGGACCCGGAGTGGCTCTCGGATGGTGCGCACACTACTGTTAGAGGGCCTCGACACTCACCGCCAGCTCAGAGTCGCGCGATTTAATCAAGTCCATCTTGCTAAAGGATCCGGCCAAACGTCTCTCTATCTCCAACATTCTGGCCCATCCCTGGTTCACGGCCACCATGTATGTCCCTCCACGCGCGGACACCGTCGACTCCCATACTTCCTCCGGCACGTCCGATGCTTCAGACTCTAATCGCCTCTTTGGTGATGACGTCTATTCATCGACGCCTACGACCCCCGACGAGAAGGAAGACAAAATCCTCCATCGGACGACTAGCGAGATCACGATACGCAAAACGGACCTGGATACCTTACACACGAAACTAACTTCATCCCTCCCGGGCCCGCAAACCGTATTGGAGGAGGACGAAACACCGGCCCCGCAGCGGCAGCCCTCTAATATCTCTCTTGCCCCGCCTCCCGTTACCCGCACTCCGGCGCGAACAAAGCGGCGCTCCGTTTCCTCCATACCCTCCGACCCGGCCGATCCTGCAGAAGAAACCGAAATCCTTACCCCCGAAGTACCCGCCGCTCCCGCGGACGCGTCCCATACTCCGCTCAACTTTGCGTCGCTTCTAAGCACGCCCGCTCCCGTCATCTTCTCCACTCCCCTCGAACGCGAGCTGCTCAACACGCTCAGCCTTTTTGGGTTTGATATTGCTCAAATCGTGCACTCAGTGTTGAGCGATGCATGCGACGCGACTGGCGCGTTGTGGTGGATGTTGAAGCGGAAAGCGGAGAAACGGAACGCGGAACCCAACACGGATGAGGTTACTAGCCCCGGTCTTGTCGAGAACCCAGCATTTTCTGGGGAAGGTCGGCCTCGGATGTCGGTTGGCATTCAGACAGAGACGCAATTCGTACTTCCTCCGCGCGGCTCGTCTCTCCCGCAACTAGCATTTGTGCCTCCAACACCAACGGTCGCTTCGACTCGTCCTGTTACGCCACCAGCACCAAGCAGCCCCATCCGCTCTCCGCTGCTAACACCCTCTGCTTCTGGAACTGCTACGGGCGAATCGTCGTCACGCTCACATCCATCGACGCCCGCGAGCAGCGTCAAGGACAGCAAAGGTCGTAAAGGCCGTTCTGGGAGCGTCAGCATCATGCAACGAGCAACAACCGCGCTCGAAGCCGCCGGCTTGGTGCGAAAAAAGTCGGCGGAGGCGTTCAAGGATGAGAAGGAGAGGTTCCGGGAGCCAGAGCGCAAGGGGAGCACCGGAGAAGAGGGCAGGAGCTCGCATGGAAGCATCGGCCCGGCGACTGCGTCCAAGTTGACCAAGTCTCCGCCGCTGCGACCATCGAAGGACCACAACTTACCGTCAACGCCACCGCCAAGCGAAGATTCGCATCAACCGCATATGATGATGTCGCCTTGGGTGTTGACCGCGTCCAAAGATTCTTTATCTCATCAACCACCGACTCCCGCCAACTCGCCGGGAGGAGACGTTCGCGCGTCCCTGTCGACTCCCAACTTTGGAGAGGAGCCAACGGGATCTACTGGAAAGGCGTCTGGCCAGCGCCATCGCGCGAATTTGTTGACGGCCTTCCGTTTGTGGTTCAATGAGGATCGCAAAGGGAAGCGCAAGCAACAAAACCCATCCTCGGCTGCCCCGTCGGCAGCACCGCTTCCAACGCCTGGCCGCAGTGGGCAACAGTCGTACAGCTCTACGTCTGTAAAGCGGCGGACAAGCGGAGGTGGCAGGTTTACTTCGCGAGGACACCGACATCGCGCGTCGGCCTCCTCGCGGCGTTCAAGCAGCGTCAACTCGCGGCGATCGTCGATTACGTCGGTTCAGATGATTGTGCTGGACTCGCCGCAGGTTCCCGGTCGGCGCTCGTTTGGTAACGGTGGTAGCCATACTCCAAACTCGGAACGAGGAGATTATTCCTCTCGTCCGTCTTCTATTCGCAGCTTTTCGATGCAACGGCATCGGAAATCGCCTTCGGAGAGCTCGACTGGCTCAAAACACCGAACCACCTCACCTGTGCAGAAATTACATCGACGGGGAGGAAGTGGTTCGTCGACGCGAGTTGTTCGTCACATTCAGACGACGACAATTACGACCACGCCATTGAGCTCTCGACCGCCCCATATGCGATCCAACTCTGCCTCCTCTACCCACTCTCCCATCTCATCCCGCCCCAACTCGATCTATGAACAACCGATGTTGCAGCGATCCAACTCGGACGTTGACCGATATCGGAGCAGCTCCCCGTTCAAGTCCAATTCTCGACCGGGCTCGCGGGCACGCACTTTCTCGATAGACGGGCGTGGCTCGAGCGTGACGACGACCAGCACGACGTTTGTTGCGCAGAAACGGGTTGGACCGTTTACGTCGCCTGGCTTCAATGGGTCGATTGGGCGGACGAGTTGGAAAAAGTCGTGGGGTTTGGAGCCGCCGGGCTGGCAAACTCGAACCGCGCATGTTCCGGTTGAGGTGTTGGCGATTTCTCCAGCTGTGGAGGGGACGACCATCCGGGATGTGTTTTCGGGCGGGGGCAGTCGGCAAACGCAAGGTCTCGGGTTGTCCTCGCTGGGCAGTTTTGGGGACGAGAGTGATTGGGTCGATGAGGATGATGATATGCCGACGTTTGCGGGCGGGTTGGGGCAGATGTGGTCTGCTGGAGCGTCGAGCAGTAAGCCGGTTCCCGAGACGGTTACGTTGTCGCCGGCGCCGCGCGGACAACGACCGAGTAAGCGCACGAATCGGAGCGGATCTGGTTCGTCAACTTCTTCGGGTGGTGGTGGCAAGACGTCTGGCAAAGCGGGGCATTCTCCGTCGCTCAACACAACACCGTTACCGTCCGAGACGGTGTCGACCATTTACGAACCCGTTGGCCGACGGCAGCTTCCGCAAGGTCGTAAAGGCCCAGCAGCGATCCAAGAAGAGGATGAGGAGGAAGAGTAGGCGGCGTATCATGTCCGCGGTTTGATTGTTTCTTCCCAACTTTTTCTTTCTTTCCTCTTGCGACGAATCCCACTCGTAGCTATATTATTGCGATTTATGCGATGAACACTGACTTTTGTCTCGACGAGGATTATATATCGATTGATTACCGTACCTGCGCGCGCGTTAGATACCTTTGCATGTCTTATGTCTACTACTTTACGACCCGTTGTATGTTTTTTTTTTTTTTCGTCTGCGCAACATGATGGATTGGTTATTTTGTGGGTTGTGGGGGAAGAGTGGGAGGAGGTTGAGGTGGATAAGTCGCGGTAATACAATTCCTTCATCGCAGCTACGGCCTATTCGCACGGTTCAAAATCGGTCTCCAGTCGCTGGCGATCAATGACCAGCACCTCTTCCTCCTGCACGGCCTTCATCCAGGGTAGAAGCAGTAGCAGCACAGGCATATATATATATGGGTACACACGTTCGAGACCTTTTTACAGCGAGTGCAAGCAGCAGAACAATAGGGAATACCAGCTCCCACACCAGTCCTGAAAGCCGAGAAACAATCAAGTGGAAAAATCGAAACCCGCCGTGAGCGCGGCCGATGGATCGGCGCCTTCAGATTCCATCGCATCGCACCCGAGAGTTTCTTCTTCTTCGGCGTACTCGAGAGTGTCTTCCTCGTCTTCGGGCACGGGGTCGAGTTCGTCGGCGTCGGGATGAGACAAAACCGAACAGAAATCGTCGATATTCTCCGAGTCGTAGCCGTCCTCCGCGTCCTCCGTATTCATATCCTCAGTGTCGGCCTCGGCCTCAGATTTGGAACCAATTGCCTCGATATCGGCGCGCAACTGCCAGCTTAGGGCGGAAGGTGCTAAATCGCCACGGTCAATTCCATCGAAGTCGTTACCAGTCGCGTCGGAAACAGACACACCTGAAGGCGTCTCTTGGGTAGAAGGGACATTTGCACGGCGAGCACGCTGGGGCTGACGAGGCCAGGATCGTTGCTTGCCCTTGCCTCTGTACGGAGGAATCTCAAAGGACGGTGAAGCCGATCCAGCTGGTGCCCAGGAGACCTTAAAGTTCGGAGGCGGAGGCGCGCCGTTATAGATGTTGTAATTGTTGACCACGGTATGGGCATGATTATGAACGGCAAAGGGCCCTCCTGAAATCTCTCAGTTACCGCCCCCGCAGACAAACAAAGGCCCGGAATACCTGGTGAGTACAACGTCCCGGATCCACTCGCAGACCCATTTGCCGGTTTCTGACCGCTGCGCCCACGATTGAGCGGAGTGTAGCCATTGTCGTCGATAGACGCTGCCTCAGAAAATATCCCCCAGTCCAAATACAATGAGCTGGACGTCCTCCACTATCGGGTTAATACTTACTCTGGGCGAAGCGCTCAGCTTCATGGTCGTCGCTTTCGAATATCTGTGCGATAGCAAACTGCGTGGCAAGATCTAGAACTTGGACTTCGTCCACAATCTTTGTACGATTTTCGGGGACGAGAGGCGGATTATCTAGTAAAAGTTAGTTTTAGAACGAAGGGCGACTTGTCGCTCCTACGTTTCTTGTCTGATGCCGCGACTGCTCCGCCACCTGGAATATGCTCTGAACCCGCTGTTTTCGCAGACTCTTGCGCTGGGTTCCATGTTGAATATGCTGCGAAAAAATTGACAACAAAGTGCAGACCTTGAATGAGCATCCGCCGTGTGCATGATAGACAAAAGCCGATGTCGCCATTTTTGAATCTCAGCTCGCTCGGATGCTGGCTCAGGCAATTCCGGAATCTTTCGATATCTGAGGAAGTGCGCTATCGGTTGAGTGAGACTTATGGGGAGGAGGATCGCAATAAAGAGGATGTACGCTTCCTAACTCCATGGCCTCTTTCTGGATCAAGACGATGTCGCGGGAGGATCGATAACGAGGTATCCATTGCGAGGGCCCTCCAGGATTTTTGTTGAACTTCATAACAGCCCCGAGGAACCTGTAACGGGCCCTGTTAGTACAAAGATACTTGAATCTTGATTCGTACATCTCCACTTGCTTGTTGAACTCATCCGCAATGAGAAACTTCGCTTCAGAGATGGGAGCGTCCTTGAGGGACTCGTTCACGGCCTTTTGCGTTTCCAGTAACTCCTTGCGTGCGCTAGAGACTCGTTTGACTGGTCGTTGTTGGTTGAGGAACTTGGCCCCTTCTTTGGCCAGAGGTATTATGGAGAGAATTCCAAGCGGATCCATCAACCTGAGTGAGGACGTTGGGTCGAGGTGAGATTGGAGGTTTCTGGTCCTCCTCGGCGTTTATAAAACGTTGCCAATGCATCTTCTGGAGACGGAGAACAAGGGCACCGACTGTGTAGGCGACGAAGCTGCCGCAGGGCTATTCTCGAGGCATGTTTCAGGGTGAAAGCAATCGAGATTTCATGGCGATCCGCGAGACACGCCTAATGGGGAATGAGGTGCTGTAGAGGCTGGACCTACACACGTCAGCTGTCAACGCGGTTTCCGCACGGCGTCCACCAGCGTCCACCCCGATGGCGAGCGACGACGACGACTACTACTTCGAACAGCTCCACGAGAAAGAGGTGTACTGGCGGGACCGCTACGCCTGGCTAGTCGAATGCGGATACCAATTGCGCCCTCGTTTCCGTCCGGGCTGGAAACCATCTTGGGCGAGTGGCGGCGCCAACGAGGGCGAAATGCCATTTTCTTGCGAGGACTCGTGGGTACCACTAGTGAGTCCTCTCTGCTATCTGCTCCTTCTTCTTCATTAAAAACCTGTAGTACCGGTCCATAATGGACGCGCGACGACTGAGCGACGGGAAGAACGTCGTCCTCAAGAAAGTCGAAAAGGCCAAACATCCAGCTGAAGTTCAAATCACAGAATTTCTCACTTCGCTCGGGGAAAATCCGCAAAACCACTGCATCCCTGTGCTCGAGACGCTGCATCCACCCAACGAGCCCGACATAGTCATCCTCGTCTTGGCTCTTGTGCGCCGAGTCGACTCTCCTCCGTTCGAGACATTTGGAGAGGCAGTTGAGATGTTCCGTCAAATATTTGAGGTAAAGTTATACGTTGTGACGCGTTGTTCTCATTGGAGGCAGGCGGTACAATTCCTCCACCACCACAACGTCGCGCACCGGTTGGTTTCCCTTCCTTGCTTGTATTTGACCCAATTCAGCATCCAGAGATCTCCACTCGCTCAATATTGGGATGGATGGCTCGCATTTATATGCGGGCGGCTTCCACCCTGCCATACACCACCAGGACCGCCGACCGGACGCGAGAGACAGCATTTTTCTTTTCCGCCGCAACGCCAAACACACGACGCGTACCTGGAAGCCGGTCAAGTACTACCTTGTCGATTTCGGCATCTCTCGTCGCTACACGGACGCTCAACGCGAGCACTACATCCACGAGCCTATTATCGTCGGCGGAGACCGAGCGGCGCCTGAGTACGCGCCAGGCGTCGTCACGGCAGACCCATTTCCGATAGATATTTGGACTATTGCCCACTTCATTCACATGGATTTCATCTCGGTTTGTAACGAAGTCCTTCCAAGCATTGGAGCAACTGACGCACCCGCAGGGGTCAGATTACGATAAGTCCAAAGTCGGGTACCGCGGCTTCGAGTTCATGGAACCGCTGCTCGCCGATATGATGAAGGAGGAACAAGGGGACCGCCCCACCATCGACGAGGTTGTGGAAAGATTCGCCGAGATTCAGAAGGGCTTGAGCTCGTGGAAGCTCCGCTCTCGTCTCGTGGGGAAGCGCGAGTGGCGTTTCTGGCCACATCGTATCATCGCGCACTGGGTGCGGCGAATAGGCTATGTTTTATTCCGCCGACCGGCTCTCCCAGTTCCCTCGAAATAGCTCTGTTATCATTCACTCGTCGCTCTATTCATGTCCTGCTCACAAAACTCGATGCCATTCTTGTCAAACGGGCAACGATCTGCCGTTTTTTGAATTCGGGACTGCGTTCTTCCTGCTGGTCCAAGTGCGAGGTCGCTGGCCTGCTGCAGTGCCTTCTTCCTTTTTCCGGTGTATATACGCATGCCCGTCTACGTGCCTTTTTCCTCGTACGCTTACTGCGGAGACTTGTCCCGCAATCAAAGAACCACCAAGAGCGCTACTGCCTAGCCTTTCTCGCTCTTACCGTCCGTCTCTCGCGGACATTGCTACAGCATCGCATCTTCTGTGGGGGCACCATCCAACTTCAATTCTATCTGTCACTCGCGCGGCTGTTCACTTTGTCTCGCCACTCACATTGTCTCTTTAGATAGAAAACAAGGACCTTCGGAGATGGATGGCGGAGTCCCGTTTTCAAAATTGCAACCATACGCCGCTTCTCAAAACACCTCGTTCCTGCTGGTCAGAGTGCGGCGTCGCTTCATGTAGCGGGGAAGGTCTGGAGAACTTTCCCGAGGCGTTACTCCCTTAAGTTCGAGCCCTTTCGGAAACCAGATGAGCCTTGGCTTCTTCATTCCTCTGACTGCGAATCCAGACAACAAAAAACAAAGCGCGACCTGAATTGGGAGACGCCGACGGTTACCTCTCTCCACTCCTCCCACGGAAGCAAGAATATTGCATAGCAGCCGAACTTTTGTGGGGGCGCCATCCAAGCTCAATGCCAGCTCTCATTAACAGTTCAACATTGTTTCCAGTCGCCGTGCAGCGCACATTGCCTCTTAACATAGAAAACAAGGAGCTTCGGACGGGATCCTTGGCAGTGAGCGCGTGGTAGGCGCCGACTTTGCTTCCTGTTCTCCGGGGATGGCCGATGTTAATTTCGGTTTCAGTTGAGTTTAATTTATAGTACTGCTTCCAGGAGCGTCTCCTGAGGATGCGACAAAAGCGAGAAAGTGGGCAATGGAAAGCTGGATCCAGACAAAGATCAATCCAAGTTCACGTGGAAGGAGGGTTTCCAACTTCACTTGCCAGATCAACTTGTCCATTCAGTAGCTGTCAAAATTTATATTGGGCTCACTTGTTCACTTGCACTTGCGCTGATCTTCACTTGCCGCGCAAAATATGCAGCAGGCCGCCAGAAAAGCTCCCTAGCAAGTATAAGTGCATGTGTTAGAGCACTCCTGATGTTAGAAATGTGATGGCGCTCTTTGCTCGCCATGCGCGACGACAAACATGATGTCGAATGAAGTGGGTAGCAGCCTTCCAGTCTACGAGATCCAGTCTACTTTTGGTGTCCCCAACAGCACAGGAATAGATATGCACAAAAGTGGACAGTGGAGGGACTACCCAAGTTAACTTGCCGCGGGTCTACGAACTGAATTTCAATCTAATTTTCAAAGTGCGAATGAGCTACGGCAACTACTAGTATTGCGACGCCGTGAGAGCCTGTTACACCTCCACGAAGGTGAAGCTTGAGTGAGCTTACCAGCAAGTTTCGGACTCGTCCGCGCGCGCAGGTTGAGCGCAGCCTTCGTGTTCTCGATCCCGAGTCAAGCGACGAGCCAGGCCGCCGTGAGGCATATGCGGTATGATATTTACGATGTGGTGGCGTGAGGTGCGTGAAAATTTAGCGGTGCCGATGAAGAGGTTTGTACTCGGACGAGTGTTTGGTTCTCGGGCGGCGTCTCCAGAGTTGTAGGGAGATGGGCCAAGTAAAGCTGGATGAGCAGCTCGCGGAAGGTTTCCAGTCATCGTTCGAGCGTCCGCAGGTCAGTGTTGTGCACGAGTGAGTGAGACGGAAGAATCTGTTGACGCCGGTACGCGGACTCGGAGGACATCGGCGTAAATGAGGTGTTGACTATTAAACGCTGCTCTCTTGTATGTAGAGAATACTTCTGGTGGGTTTAAGAAGAGCCTACACATTAAAAGCGAGCCACAAGTGGACTTGGACAGGTGAACTTGTCTTACTTTGATGGGACAACTTCAGGAAACCTGCAGCCGAGCAGAAGCGCCAAAGTGTCCCAAAGCGTCTCAAAGTGCACGACAACACTTTGGGTGCGCTTTGGGCCACTTCTGATTACCACATCGTGCTTTCCTTGCGCTTTCAACACCGCAGATCAGCTCCAAGAGCCCCAAAGCGTCTCCAAAGCGCCCCAAAGTGCACTGAAAGCAACATTCTCGCTTTCATTCCGCTTTATTACGCTTGTATCACGCTTGTTAAGTGGGGATGTTGCTTTTCCACTTTTCCGCTTTCAGGCGCTTTTGGTGCGCTTTGCGGAGCTTGAAAGCTGTTTGCAGGTTTCCTGATGAAGTGAACTTGTCTCGCTTTTGATGGGACGATGAGCAGGTGTATTGGGAGAATTGGGTTTCGTTTCCACTTTATTCGTCATAATAAACCTATGGCTACTAGCTAGCTGCGGAAAAATTCGCAATTTTGACCCTTTTTCATTGTCACATTGTCACTCTTCATTGCGATTTGGAACCCGCTGCTGCCACATGTGCGCGTTCCGGCGCGGCTCAATATGTCATTTCGATGTCCCAAAACACCACGGAACTCAAAAAATGGGTATAACAGAGAGCCAGTAGTGAAGTTTGGTTTGCTAAATTTGGCTACTGGGGTAAATTGATATTTTGGAGTTTCCAAGCAGTATAGTGGCAACTTTTATACAGAGGGACGTTCATAGTACCTCAGAGTGCTTCCTTGCAAAAAATCAGAGGTATCCGACACCGGGAAGGCCGACAAGTGAAATCAGACAAGTTCACTTGTCGACTTTGATGGCAGTCTTTGGGTGACTTCTTACTCTCAGAAAGGTTTCCGACAGAGAACTCATGATCTATCAGATGCATCAATACGGTTTGGCCTTGATATCCATGGGATAAGGGCCATATTGTGGTCAAGTTTCACTAAATATTCTCATGATGTGCAGCGCTCTCTGGCACTCCATGCACTGTTTCAGACACTGGGAACGCTCAAGCATGTTCCATAGTATAGTATCATCGATTGTAGCTTCATTTAAGCTATTGGAAAGGCTTCAACACTGCGCGCAAACCAGACTTTACCTGAGCATATTATTTCCTTATATTGTGCGGCCCGTCAATTAATGTTGGTCTTGATTTTTGCAGACTTGGTTTTGGATCTCTTTCATGAGGGCTTGGTCAAAATATCAGACCTCAGGGACATCGGGAAGGCCGCCAAGTGAAATCAGACAAGTTCACTTGCCATCTGATACAAGTGAACTTTTTCACTTGCCAAGAAAGGTGTGGCGCAAGTGAATTTAGTTGAGAAAAGTGAATTTGGCAAGTGAAAAAAGTACACCTCACGTGGAAGTTTCAACATGGTGCCGATCTCAGAAATATTTTCAAAAACGGAGATGCTTGGAGGGTACAAAGAAGGACAAGACCCCGCCATTGTTCCCCATTCTGAACAAGGTCCACCAGCTGTTTTACTCCGCAATCACCTCCTTCACGCGGGAACCAGTCAACTGAGCTCAGGCGGAGAACGGAGCTGTCAGAAGGTACAGGCGTTAACGGGTAACGTCTGCCGCAGTATACAAAGTGGATATGTCGACGCCACGGATAAAGTTGGGTATAGCTACGCGGAATACGGACTCTGATGGTTGGCATCAACGGCGCCCACAAAGATTAATATTATTTGTTCTTGCCGCATGACGGCCCTAGTACTAGTACATGAGACATAGACTCAACGCAGATGTTTAAAAGAAGGGGTGGAGAAGCAGCAATTGCGGTACAGTCGGATCTTGTAACCTTTGTTCAACTCTGTATCTCGCAGAGTCGCCGGTCAACGTTGACTCTGTTAGAGCTTTTTTTTTTGAACATTCCAGTATTCTCAAATGATTCGACTTTTTTCAGAACCAAATCAATCCTCGTAAAAATCCAACGGGAACCAAAGAACCTCACACTGCTCCCTTTCAAGCCAATCGCTCCCGCGGCTCGGCCACGCAAGGATTCTTACGGGCTCGTCACTCCCCACCTCCCTCCACGCGCCCCAATCCCTAAGCGCACTCGCGGTGGTGGCGTACCCCCGCGCCGCGAGGAAGGCGGGCGACGGGTTGGGATTATACGTCCGCGCGAAGCTGGCCCAGGAGTCGAGGATGAGCTGCGAGAAGGGAAGGTCGAGGGCATCGCGGAAGGGCCGCGCGTCTTGGCCGAGGGTGCCAAAGTGGTAGTAGAGCTCACCGGAGTGACATCTGTGGCGACGTTAGCCTTTGGTACTCGCCGGAAAGCGCGGCGGCGTACTGGAAATACGGCAGTGACGGGTCACCAAACGGATGGCTCTTTGTCGCAGGCGGGTCGCATAGTCCCGGGATTGGCTCATACCCCATGTAGCTGCGCTCGAACTGGTACGTCCACATCGACCTGAACACTTTATGCTTGGCGGCGGAGAACGCCGTCGCTTGGTCGATGCAGAGAAATTCGCCGTCGTTGGCGATGCGCCCCGTTACGTTGAAGATGTCGAGCGTCGCGTTCCCGGAGGAGGAGAAGGGGAACAGGTCGGAGTCGAGGGCTTTCTGGGCGAGATTTGCGTCGATTCTGGAGGTTGTGTTGTATGAGATTTTGGAAAGGGAGAGAACGAAGATGGGTTGTGTTTACCCTATGCCGACTACAGATGCGAGTTGGGTTATCCCGGGCTGCGGGAAGGAGCCAGCAAAGTCGACGCCATCGCCGGCCATCCGGCCAAACATGACATGCGCCTGGGAGTTGACTGGTCCTTTGCCGTCGACTGAGAGTTTATCGCGGACGAGGATCGTCCCATCAACAACGGGGTATCTGCGGAATACGTTCTAACGACCAAGAGGATGAGTCGAACAATAACAAACCGCGGCGCATGTGCTGCATTCTGCAGCGTCTGCCAGGGGACAGCGCGCAGGCACGCAAGAACCTCCTCTTTGGTCCCGTTCGCGCAGCCGACTTCGCCGAGGAACGCCCCGGCTGCAACGGCAATCTCCTCCTCGATGGTGAAATACTGCGAGTAGGTATGGCCGTAGGCGAAGCCGCCGAGGTTGCTCTCCGCGATGGCGCCGGCGAAGAGGCCGACTGCGGGCGGGGCGCCGAGGAGGGCGCGGACGGAGCCGGCGCCGGCGGACTGGCCGAAGATGGTGATGCGGTTTGGGTCGCCACCGAAAGACACAATGTGTTGACGGACCCATTTGAGCGCGGTTATTTGGTCGCCGAGACCAAAGTTACCGTTGGTGACTCCGTCGTTGAGGGCGAGGAAGCCGAGAGCGCCGAGTCTGGCCCGCGTTAGCTTAGAAGTGGACTGGGAAGTTGCGGTACCTGTAGTTGAAGGAGACGACGACGACGTCTGCGCGGCTTGCGAGGTTGCCTCCGTCGAAGATGGCGTCGGAGGATTCGCCGTTGGTGAACCCTCCGCCGTGAATCCAGAACATGACGGGCTTGAGCTTGCTGCCGGTCGGCGCAGGTCCAGGCAAGAATGGCGTGAAGATGTTCAGGAATAAGCAGTCTTCGGCCCCGGTCGGTGGATTCCCGGGTTGAGCACAGGCGGAGCCGTACTCGAGCGCTGAGATGGACGATGGGCCGCTGAAGAGGGACGAGTAGGTCCAGCGTTCGGGCATGTCGGCGTAGGGGATGCCGAGGAAGCGGAACGA
The DNA here is from genome assembly GCA_014461125.1 of Mycena kentingensis (nom. inval.). NCBI lineage: Eukaryota > Fungi > Basidiomycota > Agaricomycetes > Agaricales > Mycenaceae > Mycena > Mycena kentingensis (nom. inval.). Next base: position 949,180 of record JACAZG010000005.1, on the reverse strand, counting down.
TAGGTGGTCGCGCGTTCTAAAGAGCTCAATGTGAGTTAGCGCGTCGATCCTACCGTAGCTTGACGTACCCAGTAATCGCGAACTTGCCCGAATTTACCTGGACTTGCCATGTCGGGCTGAGGTCTGTCTGGTTGGAGACTTTGTACGGTGCAGAATTTGCGCAGAGGGCGGGGAGTTTCTGCGAGCACGGAGCCGGTGAGAGGCCAGTGGAGCTCCATGCTAGACATCTCTCGCTTCCACCGACCCAGTACTTTTGCGAATGAGCGTTGCCCGTCTCGAAGCTCACATACGACAGCAGTTTTGCTATATCTGAGCCGAATAACGCGTTGTTTGTCGGGGTGAGGGCCTCATTGAGCTTTGCGCATGCGGTAACGGCGTCGAAATGAGTGTGGGCGCCGAGGAGGATCGTGCTCGGGTGTTGCGCGACGGTTGGCCCTGTGGCTCGGTTACTAATAGTGCAAGTTGGGTACGTGCTCGAGAGTACAATCAAGGTCGTTCTGGAAGAGTAACCAGAGGTCTGAACTAACTGCAGCGGGAGATGGCGCTGCAGCAGCTGCGGCGAGCAAGAAGAGTAGACCGGAAATTGGACGTTGCAGAAACATGGCACATTGGCGGTGCCATTATCGAGACATTTAAGGCGGAGAATTGCCGGGCAGAGTAGTCTGCTGACCCCCCACCAACGGCGGCAATGGGCAGAAGGAAGCCCCAAGTCACGCGTGACCATCCTGCGCTCTGTTCTGCTTCCTGAACGTAGTCTCGGAAACCCAGACGTTCCTCCGCACTACTAGAAAGGGGCATTTTACTCTATATGTTAATTCGAGACATTTCTGACAGTTGATTGATTTGGAGAAGGTGGGAGAAAATGTTTCCAAGCCCTAATTTTTTCCCACCTCCACGAAATCAATCAACTGTCAAAAAGTCGCTGAATTACCGAATCGGGATACATATCCGGCCGGTGCTACTCCTCGACGAGATTGCGCGGAAACGTCTGGGTGTCCGAGACTACCTGAACGTTGAACTCGAGCGTCAAATATTCCAAATAGCGGCCACATGCATGCAAGCGTCCCCATAGGTCCCCACTGGCAGTTGCAATTTTGCCGCATTGTGCAGAATAAAAATATTAATATGGTCGGTGCCCGCGATAATTCGTTTTCCTGTTCTTAAAGTTGTGTGGGAGCAAGCCGTTGCTCTACGCCTGTGGTTATCGAGCTTCGAAGGAACGGTGCGGTTTTATTCGCAGTTCAAGCCGCGTTTCGAGACCGCGTTCTTCACGGAAGCCGTTCGTCTGGCTGGCGACGCCCGAGGCCCTGCGCCTCTTTTTTCCCATAAATTGCACCAATTTCGAGTGTCCGGTACGCTCTGCAATACTGGGTTCTGGTAGAAGGACGCGTATATCCTAGTTTGTCGATTGCATGTGACCGCGGTGACACTATCGATCTGGGATTTCTCTGGCTCTCTTGCCTTTGTACCACCACCACCTCTCGTCTTTCTCATTCCTCTCACTTGTCCACCATGTCTTGGCAAGGTGCGCCCATATACCGCCCCACATCCACTTCCCGCTCATACCTCGCCCAGCATACGTCGACACCAACCTCGTTGGAAGCGGCAAGATCTCGAGGGCCGCCATCCTCGGCCAGCAGGGCGGCGTGTGGGCATCCTCGTCTGGATACACAGTGCGTCTCCGATCCTTCATCCATGCCCTCCTCGCTCAGCTATCGACCAGCTCTCGGCGGAGGAGCAGAAGGCCGTGATTGGCGCGTTCAGCAACCTCGAGGGCGTGCAGGGCAGTGGGCTCAAGCTCGCAGGCCAGAAGTACTTTACCACCAAGGCGGACGACAGGAGTATCTACGGGAAGAAAGGAGTGCGTCTACATTTTTCCCGCCGTCTTCGTGTCGCTGACGGCGCCCATCGATGTACAGGCCGATGGCTATGTAATAGTGAAGACCACGCAGGCGATCCTCGTCGCCGAGTACGTTGCGCCCGTCCAAGCTCCAGAAGCCGTCACTGTCGCGGAGGGATTGGGCGACTACCTCATCAGCGTCAACTATTAGACCTCGCTATCGACACGACGGGGGGAAGCGCGCGCGTACTTTTTGAAACAGAATTTGTATCTTAGCCATGAATCCGAGCGTTGAATACCTTTCTTAAGTGCTGCGTCACGCAGCTTCACGCTCGTCACGTACCGCTCTTGCTTTGAAACGGTCATCACCCTCAACGCGCGCGCGCCTCGAATGGCTCAAGACATCGAGCTCAGCGTCACAATAACCTACAGAGGCCCAAAGGCGAAGATTGCCACCGCCGACGAGGCCGCCGCAATCATCCGCCAAGGCACAAGCTCCTCTACGTGTCCTAGTCGTCCTGCGCTTATCGTACGCGCCAGATCTCACCGCCCTCGGAAAAGTACACCCAAAACGCGTCAATATGTCTCTCGTCAGCCCCGGGATGGTCCGCTTCTTCTGGGTTTGCCCCCGTAAATCCGTGCGCGCACCATCCATTCTAGTACCTGCTCGTACTTATATCGAGCGGCAGACAATCGCCAACCAGATACGCCCGCTCGACACGTACGCGAACCGTCCAAATCAGGTACAGCAAGAGCTGCTCGATACCCTTTTTATGCGAGTCTCGTCTGGCGATGCTTGCTTCCATCTCCTCATGTTCTCGCCTTTAGTGAACGTATCGTCGTGCGCGAACAGCCGGCTGGTAACACGCCTGGCAAGACGCCGAGGTCTAATTCAGGCTCATCGTAAGCCGGTCAAGCCTAGCTAGGGCCGATCTCCATACTCAGCACATTATTTGAGATCGGCCGTCCTTGACGTTCTGCACTGGCGCCCGCCGGATGGCGCGTCCTCGTCTGGCTCCGTGCGGCGGAGCGAGAGCGTTGCGAGTGTGTCGAGCTCACGGCCACGAGGGGAGGTCAGTTATGCTTTCCGCAGCGTGATTTCGTGGTTGCTGCTTGCCGCTAACCACGACCTACCACTAGTCCGTCGTCTCCACGAGCGGGGCAAAACTCTCTTGGGATCGCCCATCCGAGGTGCGCGCGTGCCGTGTAGGGCTCAAGGATGCTGCTGAACTTGAATGGATAGCCGCAGGTCAAGATGGAGCCGAGGGATATACCGATACCTCCACTGGCAAGTACTGTGCCAGTACACTGTTCCTTGTACACCCAGAGCTGATGATTGTCTGTTGCAGTTCTCGCAATCGCGCTCGCGCGGCGCCGACCGTCCTATCGTAAGCCTCTACCGCCTATCGCGCCGAGCCCTCGAAACTCATGTCGAACTACTACTAACTCGTAGGACGTCGACGCCTACGCCTACCGTCATACGCCGTCCGCGTCATCTTCAGTCACAGCATCCCCACAAAAGTCGAGCTATGAGCGGACGAAGGAGGGGCTGCAGAACGAGCTCGCGGAGGTAAGGCGGCGCGAGCGCGAGATCCTGCAGCAGTTGAAGGCGATGGGGGTGAATGTGAATACGAATGTCGCCAGCGTTGGCGAGGAGCAGCTGCAGAACGATGCTGGTATGTACAATTCCGTCTCTTTGAAGCTTCCGTCTGGGATGTTGACCTTGTACGTAGCGCGGGTACGCGGACTCGAGCGGGAATTGGAGGAGGAGAGGGCGCGCCGGCGGGAGGCGGAGGCGTTTGTCGCGGATGTGAGGCGGGAGTTGAGGGCGCCGTTTGTGGTGCCGGCGCTTTTGGATGCATTTAAGGATATTTCGAGGCTTACGAACGAGACGCTGTAATTTGTATATGGAAGGGTTTGCCGTTTGCATTATGGATAGCAGTGAGGACTTGATGGCACGTGCCGGTGCTGCGCAGTTCAAGTTCAACTTGTGACCGGCTTCAACTTTTAGTCTTGACTTATGGATACGATTCCAAACCTCCTCAGTCCAAACTCGAGCCCACCCAGCGTCGACCTGCGTCTGGAAGTCCTTTGGACCGGAGCGAAAACAACCCTGTTTTCGACGAGAGAAGCAAACTGGTTCGCCATCCTCGGTGGGAGTGGCTGCATTATTTATACATTCCATTCGGCCTCACCTGCGCACAGATTTGCTGGCGTTGGAGATTCCCGTCCCGGAGAGTACCCCGATGAAGATTATCGCCGCTGGGATTGTGCAGTTTGGGTTGACGTTCGCTTTGGGTTCGGTGAGTGGTCAGGACCTACGCGTCAATTTCTCGAAGATGGCTGAAGGTATATCGCGAAAGCCAGAGTACGTCCAGGTTAAGCACAGAGTTTATGAAGCGGGCCAGCCGAGGTTCGCGGCGTTGCGCGAGAGACTGCTCGTGTGAGTGCATAAGTTGAACGGAAATTGGAGTTTCTGCGCAGGCTGAAGCATGCATAGGGAGAGGGTCACACTCATGGAAAGCCTGAGCGCCCCTGCGGATCCGAAGAACGCTTGCGCACCGCCGTCGTCCAAACTTGCCGTGGTAGCTGCGCGCACGCCGGCGAAGAATGCCACGAACTGGAAGCCCAGAACCGAGAAGCTGTTCCGCCGCATGTGGGAGGCTCGGCGGCGGATCTATGCCGACATTGTCATCGAGCGCGAGGTCATGGCGCTGTTGCGCGAGTCGGGTGTCGCGGAAGAGCAGATTGGGCCTTGGGAGGTGGGGGATGAAGGATACGGTGCGTCCCGTTACCAGAAACTTGCGGAGACTCAGCCAATCTACCTAGGAGGAAAATCCCGCGTACTTCAGGCCGAGGTCGAGGCGAACGCAGAGCGCCAGCTCCGCAGAAAGGCGGAGAAGGTGGTGGAGGACATTCGACGGGAACAGAGGGCGCCGTTTGTTGTGCCCGCGCTGCTCGACGCGTTCGTTAACGTGTCGGAGCTCACGACGGCGTTGCTGGAGATGAAGGTGTAGCAGCACGAGCATTAGCAACGCAACCAGAACTTGAACGTGACCGTAACATTCCCTTCTTGACCTCTTACCACGATGTACTTGCCCCCGAAGCCAATCGAGCTACGGGTAAAGCTGACCTACATCCACAACGCCGGCAACGGCGCCGCAGCCGATTTCACGCGTCCCGCGTCCCGCGAAGTCGGCCTTGTCGCTATTCGTGGTCTCCTCACCGCGCTCAAGCTGCCACATTGTAAAAGCAGCACCATCCAGTTCTACGCCGGAGAAGCGGTTCAGTTCTCTTGGGACACCACGAGAGACTCGGTGCGTGGGCTACTCACGCACGCTCAAGTCGACCACTCAGACGCGTCGCTGCCAGGTTTTGCATGAAACGTTAAAGACACAGATCCAGGCCGTAGACATCAAGCAAGCGCGCAAGAAATACTCCATGTGCGTGTTTTCTCGTTTCGCAGGAGCTCTGGAAAGTCCGAGTCCTCCAGCGCGAGAATCGACATATACGTCGTGGACAAGCCGCCGCCGTCGAGTACGACCATCTTTCCCGTCCCAAACAGCGTCCCATTCAACATTGCGACCGCCCCCATGCTGCTACCACAGTACCGTGCATACTCTCCGAGTCGTGCCGTCCTCCCGCCCGTGTTGGACGCTCCTTCCGCGCCGGTGACGGGCGCTTGGGTTCCGCCTGTTTTATACCAAACTTCGCCAGCGCCCGCGAGTGCCGTTCAGAGCTTTCCTGAGGCTGCGACGCAGTTCTCTGCTTCCATGAGCGTCTGTCAAGCGGGTTCCCTCGCAGCAACGGAATCCCCGAAAGAGAGTCGAGTCCCTACCGTTGAGCAGATTCCTCCGCCGCGAGCTGTTACCCCGCGTCCAGTCAAACCCAAAAGATTCAAGAATGTGAGTGGCGCGCGGGGTAGACTGATTTTTCGTCGACCAGCGTTTAGCCTTCGAGTTCGATTGCCTCCTCCCTACCGTCGTCGCGAGTGTCCTCGCCCATTAAAGAACAGGACCTGATGGTATCCTTTTTGCACACTCGGCGCTTTCCATTGAGCTTGGTTGCTGTAGATCGTGGACGTTGAACCCATAACCGAGGTACACTCAGTTCCGGAACCTCAGACTCCGACTGGGGAAGAAGATATGATATTGGTGAGCGAGGGTCGGCGCTTATAATTCCGCACCCTGACGCAGCTTCTAGGTTTCCTCTCCAGCGCCTGGCCTTGGTGGTCGCAGCGGTGAGGGTTCTTGATGTCTCCACGCTCTCTTTGTTCAATCGGCGCATGAAGACCAAATTGACATGCTTTCCGCCGAGCTCGCTGAGATCCGTCGCGACCTCGGGGCAAAATTCATCAAGGCACGGGAAATCGCCGCGGCACTCCAAATTCTCGGCTGCGAAATTCCTCAGAACAGCGTTGAGCTTTCCGTCGAAGAACGCGCTTTCGGTGTGTACCTGTGTTACGCGCGCGTTCTATGCTCAACAAAATCGGTTTTAGTCCAGCAAGCGGTGGCCGAGCATTTGGAACAAGAACTCGAGCATCTCCGGGATCGCCGGCGGGAAGTCGAGAGCGCGATCAAGGAGGTGGCGTTCCAGAAGCGCCCGCCGTTTGTGTGCCCGGCGTTGTTGAATGTGTTTGTTGGGATCTCGAGGTTGGGGACGATGGCGCTGGAGGCGGTGGATTCGGAGAGTGTTCAGGCTGTTGGGAGCTGATGCGGGCGGCGGAGTTGCGCTTTGTTTCTTGGGGTTCTAAAAAATACCCGATTCGCGGCTTGAGACTCAGTGGTTGACTCGGCCGCCGACAGTCAATTATTACAAGTAAGTCCTTCGTCGTCGGGCAGCTCCAAACGTTGACAAGTCGACAGGAATGTCACAGCTACCTAAACATACCTCCGAAGCTCACAGCGTCCCGTATCATGCGAACGCGCTTGCTTGGCCCTCACCAGGATCGCTTGAAGATTTTTGAACCGATAGGCCACATCCTTCACCCTCGATTCGTCATTCCCGGCCGCGCACCCAGCACACCGTGCGATATACTTGATCAACCATTTCGAACGTGCGCCGCATTCGCAACGCACGCGTTAGCGCCAACTATGATCTGTCCCCGCCCCAATCTTCCTTGGTTCCTTGACATCGGCCACCATGAGCGAAGAAAAGATACACGACCGCGCCTCGGACTCCAAAGTCGAGACTGGCTACGAAGACCACAGCGTGCAAAGTCTCGTTTTTAAAGCGCGGGAGGAGGGCCTCAAGCCAATCTTCCTTGCCAAGTACGTCCCCCACAACACGTCGAGGGACACCTCTAATACCATTCACAGGGTTAATGTACTCAACCACGCAATCGCAGAGTGCGGTTTAGGACGGTGCGACGCGTTTTATTCGCCTTTTCTCCCTATTAACGGTTGGCTCTAGCTATCAGGTTGGTTGTTCCTCAAGGTGTGCTTTGTAGGCTAATGCGGCTCTTAGTATGAGTTGTTCTTCACAGCCGGTACGCTCCAGCACATTCTCCTTCTCTTCTGGTCTAACGTCCGCCTCAGGCTTCGGGTTCGTATCTCTCCCTTCGCATTCGCAGTTGTAACTGTGTTCTAGATGGTTTGCAGACAGTGAGAAGCACTTCTACCTGGCGCTTGCCGCTGCTAACCGCGGTAGATCTTTGGCTGCAAGCCATTGCAATCGTCATGCCTGCTATCGCCAACCATGTAAGCGCGTCGTTTACGCGTCTTCTCGCGTTGATTCCGAGCAGGACGGCTTCCCCGACTACTCGAGTAATATCCGCATGGCCACCTTCGCGCTCTACGTGGGGCTCATCGTTGGCGTAAGTACAAGAATCTGGCCAGTCCGCTCCACTTAATCCCCAAAGGCGACGTTTTGGGGCATGACTTGCGACGTTATCGGGAGGCGCGTCGCCTGGAATGCGACTCTGTTCATCTCTGGCATCTTCGGTATCGCGTGCGTGCCTTTTCATTCCTTGGTATCCTTCATACTGATTTCATTGCGGCAGCGCCGGCGCTTCACCCAATTTCGTCACTTTGGGCGGTACGTATGGCGCGACCGAGCATAGATGTACCTAATCCTTCTTCTTCTAGCTATGCTGGCCCTCATCGGTACGTGATTCCCTCCGTTATGACCGAAGGCTTACTGGTTATCGCTGGCATGCAGGATTTGGCGTCGGTGGTAATCTCCCGGTGGACGGGGCGCTGTTCCTCGAGTACCTGCCCGGAAAATATCAATATCTATTGACGCTACTGTCTGTTTGGTGGGCAATCGGTCAGGTTGTGGGGTCAGTAATCTTCCGCGGGCATAAACACCCATTCTGACCGGCACCAGCTCGCTTATATCCTGGGTTTTCTTAGCCAAGTAGGCCTACATCCACCCGCCGGCAAGCTCTGAATGCGTCTAGATACTCCTGCGATACTGAATTGGTGGGCACCGTCGTCAATGGTATCATCTACAAGTGCGATAACTCGAATAACAACGGGTGGCGCTGTATGTTCCCCTCTCGCTCCTGGGGTCCGTAGCTCATGGTCGAGCAGACTCGTACTATACAATGGGAGCGATGATGGTGGTCCTAGGCATACTTCGATTCTTCCTGTTCCCCATGGACGAGTCTCCGAAGTTTCTGCTCAGTGCGCGACTATGGTTGCGGTCATAACCGCAATTCCTCAATTACAGTTCAGGTGTCGGTGACGACCAAGCGGCGGTGGACGTCGTGCACCGTATCGCGAAGAAGAACAAAGTGCCATGCAGTTTGACGGTCGAGGATCTCATCAAGGCGGCGGCTCCATACGTCGAGCCTGGTTCCGATGTGCCACAAGTCAAGTTTTCGACCACGGGGCTCCTCCGAAACGGACTGGAGCATATGAGCTTCGAGAACGTCCGCGGTCTTTTTGCCACGCCGCGTCTGGCGTACTCCTGCGGCCTGATAATATTCATCTGTGCGTGGTTTACCTGTTTGGGGGCGGCCAGACATTCCTAATGCCAAATAGACGGCGCTTTGGGTCTAGCATACCCGCTCTTCAATGCTTTCCTGTTCGGCTCTCTTCCCAGAGATTATTAGCCCACTTCTCATGATCCGCTCCAGAGGCTCGTATTTGTCTGCTCGTTTGAAGGATACCGGAGATATAGGGATCGACGCAACATATTGTTTGTTTCTGTTCCCTCCATGTCGCTACTTGCCTTGACTCGCTTTAGCTGCCTACACATACCAAGCAGCCGCTGGAGTAGGGGGCTCAATCCTAGCCGCGATTATGGTCCAATGGTCTCGCGCTGGCCGTAAAATCTCCATGGCGTATGTTCTACTTGGTCTAAATACTAGTGTCTCAACCTTGCCCAGTTTCTTTACAATTATGGCCGGAGTCTTCTTGTTTGCTCTCACGTACGTTGTACGGCTATCCTCTCGGACCAAGATCAAGGAGTTGTAGCGCTGCCCGAACGTCGACGCAGGTCAACGCTTTGGTTTCGATAGCCTCGTTCTGGGAGAATGCATTCTACGGTGTACGAACCCTGCGCTGCGTTCATTCTTTGTCTGATTGCCACATAGGTGCTTTACGGATACGCGCCCGAGGTATTTCCTACCCCGCGCCGAGGGACCGGGGATGCATTCGCTGCCGCTGCCAGCCGCGTCACCGGACTTTTCGCTCCTAGTTCGTGTCGGACTTGAGATAGCTTGCATTGGCTGACCACTCGCAGTTATTGCCGTTTACAGCAACGCGGGAAAGACGCCGAATGGGTTGGTCGTTCTCGGCCTTTGAATATCCGAGTCAGCTCACATGCGGTGCTAGTCCTGTCTATGCCAGCGCCCGCGATTTTCATTTTGACGGGCTTGACAATGTTAGGACTGCCCGTTGAGACCGTTGGCACGACCGCGCAAGTCAACCCAGTCGCTCCTGGAGACCGCCTGACTATTATAGACTGTAAGCTTGGCCCTCGGCAACGTTAGCAGATGCAGTGCCTGTTCGATACAATAACAGATTACCACAATTGCTTATCTTACACGAGAGTACCATACTCGGGCTGCCAGGGCTCCTCGTCCTCAATCTGCTTCGAAATCATACTTCTGAGTCAGTCTTCCCGCAGCTTGCACGCGTATGCGTTTCCGATGAGGAGACCGCCTGGAACACAGCCCATTATAGGAAAGTAGTATCCAAGTGTCGGTGACTTGCAGGCCTCCAGTGCAAAGATGACCACCAGCAGGCTCACAAACACGCCTCGAAGAACCGGCAAATGCTCGCAGAGTTTTTTCCACAGCGAGCCGGAGGCTGCCATTTTTAAATCACAGTTTTTGTTTTTCGGTCGTGCAAATAGCAGCTGTAGCGCGAACGTCGCAGTTCCGACAAGCGCCAAGAGATGGACAAAGATGGTGGTGTTGAATATCTGGACTGCGAGCCGATGGTGACCCAGAGCACCATAAAGTCTAGCGGATTTATGAACAAGGGAAGCTTTTGCGGGAGAAATCGAAGCTGTACCCCACGAGACTGAACAGCGCCAGGAGCAAGAATATGACTGCATGGAGATTAATCGCCAAACTCTCGGTATTGGAGAGCAGTGCGCCTGGGTAGATAAGTTCAAGTCACTGATATGAGGACGGCACACACTCTCTTGTGCACTCACTACAGGCGCAAAAATCCCCACCCCCAGTCCCCACAGCAAACAGGAACCGGAAATGCACAGTAGGATCAGTCGGAGCGGCAGCCTGCCTGGCAGAGACCGTAGCATGGACCAAAGAACACGTTCAGTGGGAGCCTGGTCAGTGAACGAGACCAGCTCATTCAGCTTTAAGCAGAGCCATAGACAGGTGTTATAAACTTTACAAGGTGGCGCCGGGGGCGGATCATTGCTGTTTGTGTTGACACTGAATGGCACGGCCGTAGCGGAGGGAAGTCGTTTGGAGTCGTCATGATGAACATGAGTTTCCGGACGTCCTGAATGCCTTCGTTCCGCTCAGCGGCCGGGTTCAATGAGCTACGCCAGGACATCGGTCATTTAAAAACAGTAGCTAGTCTCAGGGAAACACTGATGGACGGCGTAGACTCGGAGGTCTACAATGAAGCTTGCACCAATAAAAGGATACAGTAGCAGCAAGCATACATACCAGCGATACAGCTGTTTCATTGATAAGTGTATCCTCGGATCTTTTGCCAACACTAATTTACAATCGGGTTGCATTTGTGAACGGCGGAGGAAATGCAACCGATAGAGACAAGTACCTTTACGCCGCGGTGCCGTGGCGAGTACTTGAAGTGTTTCATTTTTTTTTTTTTTTTTTTTTTTTGTTAGAATATGGGATCAACCTGCCAGAGGCGCCTGAGTCCCAAGTTGCCGGTGCAATACCTCGGAGGGATTTCGTATGACCCGCAGCTCTTTGTGGGATGACAATTTCTATTTTTGAACAAGGGGGATACTGCGGGCACAGGCAGCCACAATCAGATTAACAACAGGCGGAAACAGCAGATTAACTGCATTAAAGAGCATATTGGCAGCCGTTATAAAATCGAATTTTCTTACAACAGAAAATTACTCAATCTGCAACACCCACTTCCATTGCAATAACCCCAACAAACGGAAAAAAGAACAAGACAAGAGCTGTTGCCCTCAAGAGCAGTTCCTCTTCTTCCGGCGAGACCATTGACTGTAACGCGACGACGAGACTGTGTGCGTTCATGATGAGGTGAAGAAGATGGCCATCCATGGGTGCTATGAGGGCTTCCGTATCGAAAGCTCATTTTACAATAAGTATTTCTTCATTTTGCAACATAGAAAAATCATTTTTAAGCACTGCCAATATGCTCTAAACAGGCTGCAAAAAAAAAAAAAAACTTGCCAGTTACTGCCAGTGTAGCATTTCATTCAATTTGTATATCATGTGTCACAGCCATGTCACATGAAAATCTTGGAATTCACCTCCAAAGAAGGAGATCTTCATGAATTTTAACGTGGGAATTGCCTAATTAGGCCTGTTACAAATTGCGAGTTTTGTATGTATCACACACTCAGAGTCCATCCAAATTGAATTAAATACCATAGTAATCTTGCCCGCTGTGTATCACAGCTGATTGAAAAGGTCATGAGACTCATAGATTTGATCAAGAGAAAAACATGGAACATAAAACGGGGCATTTCAATAGAATTACACGCCCCAGCCAAAAGTTTCTAGGATTGGTTATACAGCTTGTTCTAGAGTGCCACTAGACCAATCAAGTTCTAAACTATATGAACTAAAAGACAGTATAATGGGATACCATTCTCGGATAATTTAAGTGCTAGCACTGTGGTACCTCTTGAGAAACTGGGATAAAGATTTTGAAATGCAATATTACCCATAAATTGAAATCTGGACATGGAGAAGAATTGGACAACTTCCTGAGGCCAGTTCTTCCTCAAATGACATGGAAGCTTTAGGAGATGTAGCTAGCAGGCCCTCACAGCTTCTGATACTGACACTTGATATAATATACATTCAGTCTCCCAGTACATGGCAAACTTCATGGAAGATGTCATCCTCATACAGGGCCCAAGGAGAGCTCATTTGTGCTCCACTGGCTAGCTCCCTTGCCATGTAATTTGGGCATACTGCGCGAAACAAGGCTGAGGTCTGTTGGTTTAAATCGCTTTTTGATCGGATCAAAATTACAACAATAATTGTGCAGTCACGGAAACTTTTGACAAGGCCTTGTATTTAAATAAGTAAATAAGTAAAATATGGTTGCATATGGAGCATCCAGATCAGGCCCTATATCTATCTGATGTCTAGAATGACCGAGGGCAGGCTGACTGTGGGGTGTTGCACAAACGGTCCAAATGATATTCACATTTATCCTGGAAATTCAAAACAAAAGACTGTCTGGGTTTGTACTTTTTCTTTTTCTTGAGTGAAAGGCTAATTGTGCCACATTGTCCACAAAACTGGCTTGAGGGTTACGTAGATGTGGTCAATGGTAGATCTACATCCTCTCTGTGATATGTCAAATTTATATGATTTTCCATCAGATATTGGGTTTGGAACATCTAAACCTTACAAAAAGAGTAATTTGTGATTTGCTGCTTTGAAGTCACATGCACACAATTGAATCAAGCCATCAAATTATGCTGCAAACTAATCTGATTCTGTCTGCCAGCCGCATCCATTTCCACCTGACATATTGAAGGATCATGTACCTGGAAGCTCCTGGTCTCAAAATCTCGCTGTGTAATATTGGACTCAATGCGACCAAATCTGTGCTTCACCTCACGTTTGGTGATACCGAGTAAGGTTTGTGAGGTTGGCACACCTCTTGCCTGGGACAGATGACTCTTGCATTGCTAGGTGCCCATTCATTGATGCATCATTGAATTTAGTACAAAGCTTTGCAGAGGGCAATCCTTTCAGGGTGTGTGCCTCACGCACATGGTTTGTCATCTGGCGGGCAAGAACACCACTACAGTTACATGTTCAACACATCTTACTGTTCTCCATTTTCCACATGGGAAAACAGTGGATTTTCCCATGGGGAAAATGGAAATCAAATGCCAAGAGAATTGAATGAATAGAACTTCTTTTCTCAACATTTTTTCATGAGAAAATAGTGAGAAAATAGAGCATTTTCACATGATTTTCCACAACAGAAAATCCTGGGTAAATAGTAGGTAAATAGAGCAAAATACACAAATTGCTGCTTATTGTTACACATAGTTTTGGGCCAAAAACCCGCTTCGAATATGCTCTAATACACTATTTTCCGCTGCTTTTCCGCTGATTTTCCCAGCCAGAAAACGGGACCTTGCCTCCAGTGCAAACACACCTTAGTCTCAAACCGCAGCGACGTCAGGCTCTCAGCCAAATGCTCCACAAGCGGCGACAGGTTGAGTAACATGAGCACTTTTGAGCTTACACCGAGCGCAGTTTGAAGGAGGAAGGTGAGCTGCGTCTGGTTTAATCTCTCCGCCATGCTTTACCCCAATCCGGCAGCAGCAGCATGGTGGTTCACCGACGCCAACTGCTTGCTACCTGCCAGGTTCACCAGGTTCAGCGTCCCCACGCGTCCCATCCCGTCGCCGTCCTGCATTTCCATAATCCAGAGCATAAACACCAAATGTGAACACGATGAGTGTTTGTTCATGGCCGTTGCAGTGACACGGCACTTTTTGTTGGCTTGGGCAAGGAATTGCAGAACTTTGGCAAGCCTGGCGTGGTTGCATTGGTCACGGTGGTCACCCATGTCGTCGGGTGGTGGTAAATCACATATTTGCGTATTGGGTCAGTGGGAGCAGGAGGCGGGGCGAGCAGGTCAACGATTTCATTGTTGTACTCACCTAGGGCAGAGGAGTGTTGCGCAACATTCTGGGAGATGCCCAGAAGTATGTAATGCTAGCAACACTCTGGTAGCTAGAATAGGAAGAGGGCTAGGAGACTAGATTTGATGACATCAGTCGGAATTGATAGGAATGATTAAAATTTGATGGTAATGATCAATTTTGATTAATGCCATCAAATCTAGTCTCCTAGCCCTCTTCCTATTCCGGCACGTACATGACCCATTCTATATAGAGAACTTTTCTCATAGTCGAGACAGCAGAGAATTGTGTGACACAGAGAGATACAGCTATAAACATGGTAAGCTCATTGCACCATTGGAAAGGTAGTGCAAAAAAAAAACCCAGGGACAGTGTTTTACCAACCAAGGTTACTTTATAATTCCTGAAAATAACTTAGAAGATGATGGCTCTTGATCCGGACTTCTATCACCACAACCAGACATGGTCGCCGCCGCCTGTGGCTGGCACCATACGCGCCAGACCCGACCACACAACCAACAGCTCCGACTCCGATGAGCTGCCGTCGGACCGGAGACTGTCGCCCAGCAGCCACCGCGCCATCCAGCACCGGCGCCGAGGGAGTCCGGCCCTCACCTCTCCGCTAGACCCTGCCGCCACGACAACCCACCAACCTGCCCCCGACACCCCCAGGTGCCAACCCCGTGGCCGCAGCGGGGCGCCGCAGGCGTCCGCCAATGCTGAGCGCGCCCTCCTCATGACCGCCCTGGAGTCAATCTTGACTCGGGCGGTGGCCACACTTGAAGCCATCCACCTGCCTGGGGAAGCCGCCCCGGTATACCCCGACACTGTCCTGCAACTCCTGCGCACCTTGGGTGAGCGGGTTCTTGCTCCGACGACCACCACAACATATGCCAGTGTGGCCGCCAAGGCCCGCGACAAGACCTCCCACACACGCCCGGTTGCCAACCCGACCAAGAATCAAGCCCTGTCTCTCACCCCTGCCAAAACCGCTGCAAAATGCTGCCCGAAATCAATGACGCGACGCTCCGCTCAACGCGTAATTGTTCGATGGACCGGCGCCAAACCCGACCCCGCAAAGCACGACCCGTACGATATTGTCAAGCGGCTCGGCCCGACTCGTGTCAGCGGGGTTGCCTGGTTGCCATCCGGAAACCTTGCCCTGCATGCGCTGGCCCCTGGTACCGCCCACCAACTCCTCCAGACGAGCGATGGAATCATCGACGCCGTCTCCAGCCTCTGGGACCTCGATGGTGATCCGCTGGTCGAACTCGACACGCCCTGGACGAACGTGGTCCTTCGCGAAGTCCCGGCCACCGACTTCTACGAGGAGACTGCACTGTTCTACATGGACCTTGACCGTCAGGGCGTGACGGTCGAGACCATTGTCCGTGCAACCGCCATGGTCAAGGGGGCAAACCCGGGTGAGCGCCGCACCATCTCCGTGAAAGTAGCCTTCCGCGACGAGGCCGTCGCGCGGGAGCTCCTCAAGCGGAAAGGTATCTGTGTATTCGGCGCCTACTGCCAAGCGGTGCGGTACCAAGGATGACGGGGCTTTGGGCGGCGCAGGGAGTATGGCCATAACCTTGCTACGGCAATGGCAGGCCAGAAAACCGGGCTGCCACCACTCCCTCTACTCCACCCTCTATTCTACTAACCATCCCATATTATACAGCACCTACTCTCCTCTCCTTTGCACGGCGCACGTTTTCGCCTGCCGGGAACACGATATGGACAATTTACACCCCGAGACAGCTCTCCCCTCTCTGATTACGTATGGTGTAGAAGTATGGCTGGCAAACTGTATTACAGTATGGGCCAAATAACAGGATTCAAAAAAAAAAAAAAAAAAAAAAAAAAAAAAAAAAACTTAGAAGATGTCATGGCCCAAAGATAACAGGGGCTTGTTGCCAAATGTAGCTTGGGGAGTTGCCCAAGTGTTGCGCACATCATCTGTGGGCATCTCCCGGAGTGTTGCGCAGTCAAGCTGTTGTACTGTGGATGTCAGTGGAGGGAATGGGACTTGATTGGACGACGTACAATTGAGTACCTGGACTTCCATGTTGTACGTCTAGCCTGTGTGTTGCAGAGCTTTTGTGGCACGGAATAGGTGCTTGACAGTGCGAGAGATAATGCCCTTGGTATTCTCACTCTGGCAATGCAGTCAATGAATGTGGGATCAAAAGAAAAGATAACACACATTAAGTACCACCCTCCATTGTCCACGTCTTTCCGCTGCCCGTCTGGCCATACGCAAATATGCAGACGTTGGAGCCGTTGATGCAGCTCTGCACCAGCTGGGCAACGTCTTCGAACAGTTGGCATTGCGTCAACGATGGATCGAAAACCTAGAAGGAATGTCAGCGGAAAGGGCAGCAGTGAAAACAGCGCGACGTATGCGGTCAAAGTCAAAGTTGCAAACTTTGTCACGTGTCTTCCTGTGCATTCCAGTATCCCACTTCCTCCCTGTCCTGGGGACACGCAGGCCAATTTTCATCTTGCCAGACGGATACGGCCTGTTACCATCAGGATACTGGATCTTTTGAGCAATCATGCCCATATCCGACGGCAGGACAGGCCGAACACGACAGAAGACGCAAATGTTGCCTTTGAGCTCCATGATTAGCTCCTTCATGACCTTGCGCTCCTTCTTGCCTGTGACCACTTCCTCCCTCAACAGGTGGTTCTCCTCCTCCAGTTGTGCCCGGTCCTTCCCCAGCTGCTTCTCCATCCGATGCTCTACGTCACGGATCCGTGTCTTGATTTCCTGCTGCTCCCTTGCCAGCTCTCGCCGAGCCTTGGCCATGTCCTGCTTCAGCGTCAGTATTTGGGATTCTGCCGCAGCGAGTTCTGTGCTTTTGGACCGCAGTTGAACAGACAAGTTGACTATGTCCGTGTGGGCCATGCGCAGCTCACTCAAGACAATTTGGAGCTGCTCTTGGAGCAAAGAAGACTCGGATGAGGACGATTTGGTTTCGAGGAGGGTGGTGAGATGCTCAGTCTCGGCCAACTTGAGGGACACTGGATTTGTTGAGGTTGTTGATGTTGTTTGCGGAAGGGGGGCAAGACAAAAGTACTCAATATTGTGGAAGTGCCGCACAATGTTGGGGCTTTGCGGGCTGTGGAAGGGAGGACCATTGGCGAGCAGGTGGTGTGCGTCAACAGGCAACTTGACGATCAGTTGGGTTTCGGTATTTGAGACGGGGGAAGGTTGTTTGAGCCCCAGGTGGGGTCGTTACAAAGATGAGATAGAAGCTACCATTGATATGCTTGGAAAGAAACCAAGCTTGACGTTGGCTCTGTAGCTCAGTGGTAAGAGCTATCCACGTGATTAGGAGAGACCCCAATTCAAATCCGAGCAGGGCCACTCTTTTAGAACATTTCAATTATGGACCAATCTCATGCCCAGCACCGTACAGCTCTATCGAGTTGGATTAAATACTCTCTCCCCTTGACTAACCCCTTACGTCTGTCGCTGGGTTCTCCTTTGTGTAACATAAAGGGTTACAGAAAGGGTTGATTAGTGCTGGTGCTGTTTTGTCACAGCTCGCCCCCAAAGCCCGGGCTACCCTCAATCACGTGCCCGAGCCCGGTTCTCCCTCTAGCCGGTACCCAAACCGCGGGAGTCGGCACTACGCCCCTGCCTCCTCCCTGTCCCCCTCCTACCACCACCACGTCCACGTCCACATCCCCCTCAACGCTGCACCCAACCCTGACCGTCCAATCCCGGTACTCCTTTGTTCAGCCTATATAACCCGAGTAGATACCCGAGTACCCTTAGGTTTAGATTGTCTTAATCCAAGGACATTACTTGTCTACCTCGTTGCTGTCCTTCACCTGCATCCAAGCCCGTCCATTCCCGTCTGATTGACGCCATCAACCCATCAACAACCTCATTGCTGACACATTTCATGACAGACTGCGGCAAGTTGGTGCTCATCATCTCGAACCTGTGCGGGTCTCCGCATCTTGAGCATGACAGTAATGGGCATGGAAAATGAGCTATGAAGGAAGTGATGAAACTACCAACTAAAACTAATTTTCTAGCTTAGGTGAGTTCGGGGTTCGAGCTGCAGGAAACGACTAAGACTATTTCAGAAGTTCTATGTAGGGCTGGTTATGATTTATCTGCTTAAACACCAGATTTGGTTTGATGAGTTTGGTCATGTGATATGGTGTATCACGTGGTGTGTGAGGATGATTTACTAGTTACAAAGTTGTGAAGTTTGCCGAAGCCGAAGTTACGAACTTTGCCGAAGCCAAAGTTACGAAGTTTGCCGAAGCCGAAGTTGCGAAGTTGTGACGCTAAACGTGTGGTGTTTGGTTTATAATACCGTCACGAAGGGAGGAGGTGTCAGCGATGGTGGTGCTGCCCTACTCAATTGTGGGTGTTATATTAATTAGGCAACAGTCCTGGAGGGGTCTCCTTGAAGGTAAAGTCCCCACTACTTGAAATACATGCTGCCTTATATACCCTATGCTAATTGATCCTGTGACCAGGCTGTGACTCGGTCAGAAGCTAGACCTATAGCTGTGTGGTCCAGATCCTAATACAAGGTCCCACCAAAAGTTTCCATCATGGATATTGTGTTAAGTATGGATCTGTTTGTGGCTCAAATGACTTGTGGCCATAGCAGCATGTAGAAAACATCTACCCAGACATCTCCACCACGCCGTGGATCCTTCCAGGGTAAGGTGCATAAGGTATACCCAATCTTTTAAAACAGCCCACATTTTGTGAATTGTGTGGTACCATTTAATTTGGTTGTTTCTACATTAGTGAAGTGTAAAAAATGGATCAAGGGTACGGAAATTTTGGCCAGGGATACCTGGTGTCCCACACTCAGATTTTTGAGTCAGTAGACTCACCTGGGGCATCACTACACACAAAATGTTCACTGAAGTTGTGGCTTTGTGCAACTCAAATTGCTTTGATCATAATATAATGGCTACTAGATCAAATGAATTGATAACTGGGATTTGGGTTCAGATTTGATATGGGTACATATGTCTTGGAGCCCAGATCAATAGCATCAAAAGCCAGCGAGATCTGAACTCAAAGATTGGCAGGGTATGGAAACTTTTGGTGGGACCTTGTACAAAGAGGTGTCCTGGCCCTCGCGAGGCTATCCGTTGATGCACGTAGAAAATGAGCGGTGAAGCCTATAGCCAAAACTAAAAACTACACTAAACACTAACTATAGCTAGGTAAGTTCGGAGATTCGAGCCGCAGGAAACGACTAATGGAAATTCAGGGTTTTTATATACTCTTAGGCTTTAATTGAAATCTGAGTTGTTCACAAATAAAATTCCAATCAATCAATCTACTTATAGCTTGTTGTATGTTGTTTGTTCTTGCTTGTACTTGTTTTGCACTTGGTATGGCTGTGCACTTGCCTTGTTCTTGCCTTGTTCTTGTTCTTGCACTTGCCTTGTTGTACTTGTTCTAGCGGTACACTAGCTCTAGCACTTGCACTTGCACAAAACCAAAATTGTTTGGTTAAATTTCCAGCGGGCAAGCGGAGACGTTGGTGGTGCCTCCGACTTGATTCTGGGGGGATTGGATTGTAGCTACTCAAAGTACAGGCCGCCTTATGTCACGACTGGTAAGTCTTCAACTTGATCACATGTCTGAGCTGTGAAGTTGAACATGATGTAAATATAATTGGTATATAAAATGTGGTATAAATGCAAAAATAAATGTATTCCAGGGTGTGGTCTATTTACTAGCTCATCACCGTAGACCGTTCTAGGTCCTGTAATTCAGTATGGCCCAGACTCACGGTCTAGAGCTCTATATAAACCTGTTATCCTTATAAGAAGCGGCCGGGTTAGCACCCGATGGCCGGAATCAGTCTTGTTCTCCAAGCTTAGAATTGAGTAAATGAATCGCATACAGTTGAGATGCTTAAATTGAAAAAGTCTGGGCCCCCGTTCACTTCGGTGCCGGTTCCAGGCTCATCATCTCCCTGTTTCAGAAATCTTGACCGTCCTTGGTCAAGTGGGTTCATTATGTACCTAATTCTTTTATCAAGCTTATACCTAGGGTGGGTAGTTGTGTGGGTATTTGGGTTATGCGGAGAACTTATTGACTTTGTGCTAACCATTGTGACCTTCCATACCTTAAGATTGTACAGGTTTATACACGACCATGAACTCAAAAAGCTCTAAAATCATCTCAAAGTCTGTATCTATCTTGCTTTCGTCTGGTGAATAATCAAACCACGCTTTGATAAGCTCCTCTAATGCTGTAAGTAGCCAATCACAGCTTATTACTGTCCATCTAAACAGTATTACTGAGACAAAGAGTTGTGCTCCATAGTGTAAAAGTGAATGCCTGAATCTATGATCATTGCCTTGTAGATCCAGTCTATCTGGCTTGCAAAATAATGATGAGTAGTGTAGCAGACAGTGGTGAAGCGCCTCGGGTAGCCTCTCAGCTCCGTTCATCTGGCTGCTCAGTGGGTGGGTGGTTTCTGCTTTGGTCAGTTTTTCCTCTCTGCTTATAAGCTAAAAGCTCAGGCTGTGTCCTGACTATCTGTTTCCTTGGTGCTCAATTTTGTCACCTATAATACTGCCCAATTGATCTGTACCACATAGTTAACCGTATGGCTTCAGATCCTCAACTACGTCATGGTCCAGGAATATGTAAGTAAATAGTAAGTATCTCTTCCGGAAATCATCATCTCTCTGATTAAAGCTATACCAATCTGCATAACACTGCATTATATGCTTTAATGCTTTGCACCAAGGCTCACAATACTCCTGCTCATATGTTAAGAATTTATAGTAGGGTTAACCGTGCAAAAAGAGTTGTTCCATGGCGCAGAAATTTTCGAAGTTCGTCTTTGGTCATATTCCGGCCGCATTTGTGCCAGTATTCATCCAGTTGTCTGCAGAGCGCGAGCGGAGGTGGTTTTCAGAGTATGACCCATGGCTCTGTGACTGCTGGTCCCATTGGGAGCGGGGTGTTGAGCTGGGTTTTCCCCTCAGTCGAAATGCCCCAGGCCACTACAACACCTAATTCGCTCCCGGACCTTATCCCTGGCTCACCCTCTTCAGCTTCTACAAGCAATGGTAAACTGATGAAATTGATTTTTGGAGGGGACTCTGATTCTGAAGCTGATTTGGTATGTCTCTTCCCCTTAGATTGCCCTGCCTTCCACCTCTTCATCCTTGCATCCTTGCTATCTGCCCTCATCCAACGCATTTTGACATGGATTAATGTGTTACAGCCCCCAGCTACTTCCCCTGCAGCTGCTACTGCTCCTGCTGCGTCTATGGCTGTCAGAACACAGGGTTTGGATACTACTGTTCCTCAAGTGAACACTCCCAATATGTTGCCTAATTTTTCTTTTACAACTGGTGCTAATATTTCCTTAGATCAAACTAGTGCAAATGCGACCTCAGCTGGACCTTCCCAGTCCCCTGGTATGTTGTTGTTTTCTTAGGCATTTTTCCTCTGACTGACTGCATTTCTTAGCTGCAATTACTGACAGCCTTATCGCCCAAATCGACTTGACTTGTAATACGGCCAGTGTCCCTGACACCAGATACACCGTTCCCAGCTGGCTGCAAGGCCCAGCTAGTCCCCAAATCCCCCCTGCACCTTCTCCACCTGCTGCACCCACAGTTGCAGTGTTCCACACCAGGATGCACAGTATTCTTTCTGACTCTGAGTCTGATTTTGATGCCTATGGATTGTCGGACTCAGAGGATGAGTGTGTCACTTATCCAAGCCCAGAGCCATCCCCTGAACCAGTTGAGGAGCAAGTTATGGGTACCAACAAGAGGGTTTGATTTGATTCTAGGCCTTCTACCTCTGGTAAATTGCCTTGGAAATCGTTCATTGCTTAGATAACTATGTATAGGCCCCTTAGCTATGCACCTGGACACTCTTAAACATATTTTTCCTTTGTCTATCTTTTGTAACACCACCATAGATCTCTTTTATCTCAGTGTCTTGTTTTTATTTATGCAACCAATTTTATTTATTTTGCTGGTCATTTTGCGTTCTTATGAGGCGTTTGGAACGTCTTGGAGTGTCGTCTTCATCAGAACTTGGCTCGTCTTCAAGTTCCAAGTCAGTGTTTACTTCTTTCAGCGGGTTGGAGTCTTCATCGTCTGAGGAGTCTGAATCAAAGTTGTTTTCACGTTTGTGGGTGTTAGGTCTTAGTTGGACACATTCAAACTGTAAGTCTCGTCCACTATATTCCTGCTCAAGCTCCTCATCATCTTTGTTAATTAATTCTTCCAGTTTCTCCTTTAAAACATCTATTAAATCTTGGACCCTCTTTCCCAGTGTTAATTATGTCTTTGCCCATATGGCGCCACTCGAAATCTTGCTACCTTTCCGTGGAACAAGGCACCATTCATTTCTGCAATAATATATGATCCTCCTTTGTTTTGTGCAACCACAATCATAGGCGCGTTCCAACGATTTTGATTACAAGTGCTCAGGGATCCTTCCGCAACTGTGTCGCAAACAAGTACAAGGTGTTCTGGCTCAAAGGTATAATCTTTTATTGTAGCCTTGTATTTTTCACCATATGTCTGCGCATCACAATGTTTATTTTCGCGCATTTGCTTCCGCATTTCTTGAACATGGTATGTATGTTTAGCTAATGCTTGCGCTTGAAATCCTACTAACTCATCGGTTGTTACGCATATGCGGTCAGGATATTCTACAAGCCATGTGGCTTCTTCCAAGTCCAGCGGTAGTACCAGATGTGCGCCACATACAGCAAAATAAGGTGAACAGCCAAGTCCTCGTTGAATTGTTATTCGGTCCACCCACAAAACTTGTGGTAGGAATAATACCCATTGTCGTAAGTCACCACCCGTTGCTTTACTCAGTGACTGACGTATATCCCAATGTCCATGTTTGACTATGCCGTTGGCTTGTGAGTTGTAAGCAGAAATTTGAATCCCTTCAATTCCATATTTGTCCTTTAGCCACTCTAGCGCTGCAATAAATTGAGTTCCATTATCCGAAATAAGCCATTGTGGACATCCCCAACGACAGATTATATCTTCAAGTAAGAAGCACCCCGATTGTTTTTGCATTTTGTTCTCTTAACGCTCGTGCTTTTAAGTATCTAGAAGGGGCGCAGCATGCGTCAACAATGTACTTACATTGGTAGGACTGCTCGCTCATGTGCATAACGTCAATATGTACTTTGTGAAAAATACTTGGTGTGGCTGTTACCACAGGCAGGCTCCTTATTAGTGCTTGTTTTTGGAGTTGGCATGCCCGACCAGTGTTGATATACCACCTTACGTTGCCTTCCAGGTCCGGCCACCAAAATCGGAGCTCTATTAAGGATTTTGTTGCAAATACACCTTTATGTCCCAGAGAATCATTTGCAGCTTGCATCATGTACATTCTGTGCTGTTTTTCAATGACAAGTCGATGCATTGCATTTTCTCCGCGGCGGTATAATTTTCCATCTTTGCTCAGAAAAAACCTGCGAGCAAATTTCATGAACCTGCTGTACTTTAGATTTTCTTTGCTTCCTATCCCTCGTGGACGTTCAAAAGGGTTCCCAAGCCATTTTCTCACAAGAGTTAATTTTGTCATCTTGACTTTTCTCTCCTGTCACGGTCCAACCCCGGATCCACCGGCCAACTCCCCATCGTGATGCGCATCACGATGCGCGACCCCCGATACCCGATATAACCCGCAAGGGGTGTTTACGACGACGGGAGGGCCCAATCGGACGTACAGGGTCATCCCTATACCACATACCGTATATATACTAGCACTACCTCGGGAGAGGCTTAACCTCTCCCTCGTCTATACACTACTTCACCCTTAACGGGGTTAATGACTGTTCTCGAAATCCGGCCTGACGCTCGATTCCTCGACGGCATCCAGTCTCCCGCCGGCAAGCCTGACCTAGTCCTGACAGCTCCCAAGCTTCTATGCTTTTCTACATAAGGTTTGCGTTTTGATTCTTCATTCTTCAAGTCTAAAGATGGTAATAGGCCCAACTCAGGTTTTTGGTACATGTAAGCTGGCACTATCAAACCTTCAGATTCATAGGTTTGCATAATAGTGAGTTTGCGCAGAGCCATCTGAGCCATCTAGTGGCTTTTGATCTCTGGCTCTGCGCATCACTGGACCATCAAATTCGATGTATCATTGCATAATTGCTGGATATATAAATTCTGAAAATATCATCAAATTTTACCGTGATTTGGGGTCTGTGGAGCTTCATGAAGAAAGCCATTAGCCATTGAATGGCTTTTGCGCAAACTGTCTAATAGATAGCTTGCGATGCAGCCATTGGAGCCATTCAATGGCTCATATGCATTGCGGGGCCAATGGCTCTGAAACCTGTTCCAAAATTGGTACTGTCTGTCTAGAAGTGTGCATTAGCATCCTTTCGACTACATCCAGGTCAAAAAATGGTGATCGGCCCTCCGGGCAGATGCGAAATCATGTTAAAATGGCAAATTGGCTGTTTTATTGGTTTTGTTAGTAGCAATGATAACATTAGCACTGCATTGAAACAGGGAATAGACTTCTAGGTTACCAAAGAATGTTTTCACCAAATTTTAACAGCCACTGAAATTTGGCCCATAACCGGGAGCCATTGGAAATTGCAATGCAATTCAGCCATTGAATGGCTTCAATGGCTGCATCGCAAGCTGTCTAATATAGCTTGCACAAGTATTTTCTTGTTCAAAGGCCATTTGACACTCTTTGCTAAAATCACTCACATCAGAAGCTATACCATTCATTGCTTCAAGATAGTATCCGCTGCAATCATCAATCTGATTTTTGAACTTGTCAAACGGAAGTGGTTGTTCTGCAAAATATGGTCTTCGGGTGGTTTGCTGTCCTCAAAGTCATCTTCATCAGGAAACCGTTCCTCATCACCTGGCTGTAATTCTCGCCGGGACAGACCGTCTGGCAGGAATGTTGTTCCTCTAACATGCTTGAGTTTGAAATGGAATATCAGGATTTGTTCAATCCATCTATTTATGGTTGTGTTTGGTTCCATTCCTGGATTGTTTAACATACCCTTGATGTAGAGCGCATCCGTCTCCACAACAAGTCTGCGACAAACCAATAGTGCATTGCTTCTAATGCACACTTCAGTCCATAAAGCTCGCATTTTGGTTGTGAGAACCATGCTTTGTGGCGGTTCAACGTAATTGATGCAAATTTTGCATAGTAGTGTTTTTTCGGATCGATCGGATCTAGTTGATATATCTGAATCCCGATTGCCATCCATGATGTGTCAACTGCTAGAACTATATCTGAATCCCATTCATAGTTCAACGGCTTTAGACATGGTGCCATAGCTATAGCATCTTTTAATTTTGCCATAGCTTTTTCCTGTTCCGCGCCCCATTCAAATGCTTTGTCATTCCGAGTTAGTTTCTGTATAGGGCGGGCCAGTAGTACTCCATAATTTTTGATGAACATTCTCATGACACTAATTGTTCCGAGGAACCTTCGTACATCCAAGATGTCTTTGAGCGGCGGCCACCTTAAGACTACACCAACTCGGTCAGTGTCGGGTTTCCTACCCTCAAATGAACATAAGTGTCCAACTACATGAAATTCTCCTACACATAGTAGAGATTTGGCGCCAGAAATCGTTCCGCCACAGTATTTTATGCACTGAATAATCCTGTTGATATTCACTAAATGCTCCCAGAAAAAATGCTGTATGCCTGGATTGTCTTTGTGAGTTTTGTATGTTCTGTTTTCATGCTGTTACCTAGTCCCAGGGCCACTGACTGGTATATCATCAATATAGGGTATTGTGACATGCGGAATTTTGTTGCGTAAAATATAGGTTACTGTACTATTTCGGTCGTATCGTACATCACGCGTCACAAGGGCCCCGTACGAAAATTTTTGATGTGTTAAATAATTTTTTCCGGATTTTTCCGATTTAAATTTTGTGTCACAGCAAAATATCCGTACGATACGACCGAAATAGTACAGTACATCATTGTGAAATATTGGAATAGAATTTGTCCATCCCATTGGCAACTTAACTATTTGGAGTGTTCCAAATGGAGTTTGGAATGTTGTAAAATCTCGGGAACCTTCGGCAATGTCTCTGTGATCATATCCAGAGAACAGGTCTAAACATCCACCGCATGTGCGTCCAGCAAAATGGTTAGCTAGTTCTTCAGTTGCGGGTGGTATGCCTGAATGTGCAATTGTAACTGCGTTCAGTGGTTCTAGTGAGTGTACCAGTCTTATACTTTTTTCCGTCTTTCTTAACTACTCCAAAGAATTTACTTCGGTATACAGCGTTTGAAGGTTTGTATACCAATCTTTTTCTTAATAACTTTACAGAATTCCTCTAATTGGCCACGAGGTATGGGAATTGACTTTTCGACCCAGGTTTTGTGTTAAATCAAGGGAATTCAACAGGTGGAAAGAAATCATGACGGAAATTTCCTCTTTCCTGGTCTGTCCAAGCAAATGCATCTTGTTGATTCAGAATCATATCATGCATAATTCGCTTCTCAGCGGGTAGCATGAAATCTCCATGTGCACTGTCAAGGCTATCCTTGCGCTCTTGTGTATAGCGCTGTGTTAGAACAAACTCAGGTGGGTTCGGATCCAGCTGAGGCATTCCCTTCAATGGATCTCTGGTAATTTTGCGTTTTATCCTGTACTTTTCCGGAACCTCAGTATATACAGGTCTTACCTCAAGTCCAACTGGCTTATATTTCTTTCCAGCAAACACAGATTCTACTGGCCTTGTTTCGTAAGCCTTGATACTCCAAGTAAATACTTGGTGATCTTTTACAGTTGGCTTTGTGTCCGGTGGGCTCTGAAATTCTGAGAATAATGCCGATGCCGCAGAATCCATTTTCGTGGCATCACAGTGTTCTGAGGCACTAAGATACGCTACTTGAACCTCTGTTGCCGTAAACTGCAAGTTTTGAGGTCAGAGTATACCGTCAACCACCGCCCAATGTAACAAACCACCCAATGTAACAAACGACTACCACGTCCGAACTGAGCCACAAATAGACTATCTAAAAAATCCTGTAGTAGTTTAGGATGATATCTATAAGCTATAAGTATCCTTCTGCCTGAGGATGCTCATTTGCGAGCTACAGAAAATCAAAGGTTCTCAGAAGTGGTTGGATTGAATTTTGTGAGACTGAGTCGGGGACCATCATAGGTATTTAATGGCATTTATGGTGCCCAATAGATGCCAGTATATATAAATCCATCTAATACAATATCATAGGAGGTCAAATTCACGCAGAGACGACAAAGGGTGTGACAAGATATGGTGACAAGCCTCATCAAACACTTCGCCTCCTTCCGATATCATGGGCCGAGCCCCATCGAAGACCAAGGCTGCCCGCGCGGACCGCAAGACACTTGATCTATGGATGGCAATGGCCGTTGACGCGTACAAAGCTGATCATGAGCGGGTCTTGCTTCCCGGGGGAACGCTACAAGAGTTATTGCGTCGTTGCGGAGGAGATTGCGGGCCAATACGCGATCGAGCACAACCACAAGAAGACAATTCAGCTAAACTACAACACATTACGGAGATGGGTTGCAGGCAGGAAAGCAAAGAGCCAGTCTAACACCAAGCGCGGCTGGCTGACCCCCGCAGAGATCGAGAACGTGCTGCGCTTCCTCATCGAGATGGCACGGCACGGGTTCCCTCTCACCCACAAAACGTCTCAAAGAGCACGTTGACCACATCCTCTGTGCACGTCTCGGGGACTCCTTCCCTGCTGTCGGCATTGGCAAGAACTGGACCGCACGCTTTATCGAGATGAACAGCGATACCATCCAGATGTACTGGTCGTGTCCGCTTGAGAGTAAGCGGGGTCGAGCGGTGAATGACAACAACCCTATGACCACTGATGAACAGATTGGCATTGGGATGGCGGTTACCGTTGAACACCAACGGCGTTGAACGGTGATGGTTGAACAACGGCCGAACCAACGGGTGGTGGAGCGCAAAAAAGGCGCAGCATCTGTGGGTCGAACGCTGGTATGTCAACGGCTAAACCTTAGCACTCTGCCACTACACCACAATGGAACACAACATGCATCCGGCTACTGGGCCAGAGTGTCTGGCAACCCTATTGAATGGTTGTTACCCTTCGAGCAACAAAGGATTGAGGCAACCGGCAAGATGCAGAGGCATCGGACTTGTTGGCACTAAGGGTTAGACGCTGAATGATCAATGACATTGATCCAACGAGTGTGTTCAACGGAACAAGCCCCCGGCCAGATTCACCTTGGTTCAACAGCTCCTGTTAAAAACGTGGGTGTTCAACGCAGCTCAACACCGTTGAAATTGAGCGTGATCCGTTGGATGAGCAGTATATGTGTAGCTAGTATAGGGATAAGCCTGTATGTCCAATTGGATTTCCGGTTGTCCTTTGGGGTTATACTGTGTTTTCCAGAGTTGGCATCGTGATGGCATCATGATGGGAGCTGGCCGGGGCTAGTCCAGGCTGGAACCATGATAGGCTATCAGCAACAAGGTTGTTGGTGGGTTGGATGGCGTCAATCAGACTTTGATGGAGGGCTTTGGTGTAAGGTGTAACATTTTCAGTTAGCTTTGATCCCATCAATAGAAATTGATGGCATTGATACTTCCATTGGCGCAATCTTTGACACAAAGCCTGTCATTGAGTGACCAGTAGCACAGTCTGGAGTACTTGCCATAAGGAGACTTACTAAACAGGCACCCAAACCAAGCACAGATTTTGCATGAAGATGTGCTTCAAAATTGATATACTATAATACCCCAGTTACCTCATTTGAACCAGCCTACTTCCATGTTCCACCACGCAAGTCAGTCCACGCAAAAGCCCATGTCAGCCAGGGCAATCATGCATCAAAGGCATTCGCCATGGGCATAAGTCAATCTGTCGCCTCCAAGTCCGAAATGTCCCCGCAGATTTCTGCCGCTGGCCATTATGTCCTCTTGTTATAGCCTTGTGTTCTTTTGTGGTGCAATGGTAGAGTGCTGAGATTCAGACACCGAAGCACCAGTGTTCGACTCACCGCCACTGCACCTTTTTTGCGCGCTACCACGCGTTGGTTCAACCGTCGTTCAACCATCACCGTTCAACGCCGTTGGCGGGCGTTCAACGGGAACGGCCATCCCGATGTCAATCCGTTCATCAAGCCCGCTAGGGCTTATTTGAATGAGGTGACTAACACTGCATTCTGGGGTATCCTCAAGGATATTCTGGCGGGGAGGCGGGACGATGAGTTCGACCGGGAGCTGGGAGAGACGGATGAGCGCGATCCAAGCTCCGAGTCCCATCCAGGTGGATTGGGGAGGGAGGACAGCGATGCGGAGGAGCCC
Source organism: Mycena kentingensis (nom. inval.) (assembly GCA_014461125.1). Lineage (NCBI taxonomy): Eukaryota > Fungi > Basidiomycota > Agaricomycetes > Agaricales > Mycenaceae > Mycena > Mycena kentingensis (nom. inval.). Next base: position 919,738 of record JACAZG010000005.1, on the reverse strand, counting down.
CAGTACGTCCCGATCCTCCCTGGAGACACCTACGCAGCAGATGAGAGCGGATTTCCAACGGGGATGTCAACGAGGGTGCGAGTGATTGGTGGCGCGGGTAAGAAGACGCAGCACCAGCAGTCGGATGGAAGTCGAGAGAATATGACGGTCATGGTGACTATTTGCGGCGATGGGACGTACACTGCGCCAGCTGTCATCTTCAAGGGCAAGGCTTACAACGTCCGCTGGGACTAGGAGAATCCGACTAATGCCTCATGAGCTTCTGGTTCTGCGTATCGTCGACCACTCACCATTATTAGGCTGGGATACTCAAAGAAAGGCTGGATCAATGGCGAAATCGGTCTCAAGTATATCAAGCACTTCCATGAAGAGACAAAGGAGAAAGCCAACGGCAGGACGTGACTCCTCATCGTCGACAGCCACATTTCTCACCACACTCATGCGTTCCTTTGCTTTGCCCGCGAGCATCGAATTCACGTCCTCTGCTATCCCGCACACGCGACTCACGTCTATCAGGGACTTGATGTGGTTGTTTTTGGCCCTTTGAAGCAGAACTGGTCGGACGAGAAGAGCAAACACGAGCGTGAGACAGGGCAGCCTAGTATGAAGGAGAACTTCCTGAAGATTTATGGTGCCGCACATATTCGAACACTCACCAAAACGCTGGTCAAAGCTGCGTTCTGCAAGACCGGAATTATCCCGTTCAACCCCGCTGTTGTGACCCCCGACATGATGGCGCCGAGTATCGAGACCTCTATCCGCACCCAGCTCCCGCTCCCTCCTTCGACTCCCATCCGGGCCATGACACAGCTCGTGAAGCACGTTGACCACAGGGCCAAACGACCGCGCCCTCGCGGCGATTTGGATTCAGCGCCGGAATCTACGAGTGATGAGCCCGAATCTCCCAGAACCGACGACGCCGGCGAGAACCCATCGCCGCCACACCGGCGCCGCATCCCAGCTCCCCTGCCCAATCCCTTTGCCACACCTATCCGAAATGCTGTTGAAGCATTCAATACCTCATCCGCCTCTTTCCTCTTCACTTCCTCCCCCATCCGAGCATCTTCTGACCCTCCTCTCATGCCCACCAGGGACATCTCCCTGCTCAAGCCGCGTGATGCTGACCTGCTCACAAAGGAGCCCGCAAACGATTTTGAGCGCCAGCTTCAATCAGCGCTACGGGCTGCTAACGCGCAAGCGGAGAGGTACAAGTTGCATTTGATCAATCTGCAGTCGGCGTCGGTGCTGAACGGCCTTTACGCGGATCGCGTGCGCTTGCAGCTGGCTGCAGCCGAGCAGAAGGCGGAGAAGAAGGGGAAGGGTCGGCTGTTTGGCGATGAGCTCCCGCGACTTCTGACGGCACGTGCATTGGTGGACAAAGCGGCTTTTGAAGCATCTGTTGCAGAGAAGGCGGCGGCTTTGGTTTTGCGCAGAGCGATGGCTGCAGAGAAGAAGGGAATGGATGCTTGGCGGGAGCTGGAGAAGGCGAGGAAGGAGGAGAACAAGAAGATTCGCCTGGATTGGGAGGCGCGGGTTCTTGAGTGGCAGGCAGAACGAGACTTGGCGCGACAACAGCACCGCCGTCCGCGGTGGACCAAGCCCAAGATACGGGATGTTCTCCTTCCCCCAATTCCGAAGCCTAGCTTTGCCGTCGAGGATGGTGAGGAGGTCGTGGAGGCAGAAGCCCAACAGCAGCATGATGAAGAAGTTAGGAACGACAGCTCCTCAGATTCGGATGGCGGAGAGGATAGCGGTGGGAGTGATGAGGGCGAGAGTAAGGAGGATTAGTCTGGGAGGGAATAAATGATTATTTGCGGATGGTGCGCTCATTAGGACGCGTTGTAATGGCATTTGACAGAGTTGTTACATTGGGTGGGTTTCGGTTTCACACACAGATTTGCTTGCTATGTTCGAAGCAAGCAATGATAAGGTCCAAAAATATTTATGAAGGTACTAGCATACATTCTTCCAAAATACAAAAGACTTTGGGCTGTCAGTGTTCCTGGGGACTTGCCAATGACCGGGAAAAATGTTTGTTACATTGGGCGGTGGTTGACTGTATGGTTATCTGTAAGTTATTATTTTCCATGCACTCAACCTGGATTGCTAACTCTTCTCCTTCTTGGTTGTTCAAGAATTCATCAAAGACAGTCGAAAACCTGTTTTTGCTATTTTTGGTTCTGGAGTAGGGTTCAATATTGCATCCATTATCCCAATTTCCTTGCCCTGTTTATCTACTGCACGGTCATAATTTGGAACCTTATGATGGAAGCCAGTATTTGGGTCTGTGAGTGTGAGAATTTGACCATGTTTGGAGTTATCAATTTTGCCTTGTTAGTGTTTCCAATGGACGTCCTAGTAAGACTTTGTATGCAGGGCGTCTAATAATGTGCACCTGTAGGTAGACTGTGATATCTCCCCATTTAAAAGGTACATTTTTGGCCATTCCTACTGATCATTCCATAGTTCCATTTGCACTCTGCATAAATATTTGAATACCTGGATCCCAATCCATGCCTAGCTGTTCGGCTTGTTGTAGCGACATTGATACAATTTGTGAACCAGAATCCAAAACTAATTCCACAGGTCCTCTATGATTTATAGCTGGATAGGCAACCTTGAGCGGTGCGGAATCCCGTGCAACATAGACTTGTCTTGGTCGTTCTGTTGATGGTAAGTTTTGCAAGTACTCAAGATATGGATCCTTTGCAACAATTGATACTGCCGGTATATTTCCGTCGATTTTAGAAGTTACAAAAACACCTTGGACCAGTGGTAGCTCGCCAATTTCTATAGCATCATGGTCCATACTTGGCTGATGTTTTTCTGTCTCTGGTAATGTTGATAGTAGGTTGTTGTTACTTGTCTCAACAGTGTTATCATCTTTTCCAGCAACTGGCTGTCTAACTTGTGTTAGCTTTAGCCGCTCTCCTTCTCTTAGCTCTTGTGAGATACCCAGTAGATCTCCGAGGGGTACAGTGACTTCAGTATTGTGTTGACGTGCCGTCTCGCGCATCAAGCTCCCCGTGGCTGCACATGGGGTCATCAATCCTCCCGCTGCACAGGTCTTGTGGACTGCGAGCACAGTTGCGCAGCGCCGTCGAGTCATTCCTCGTGCCTGCGGCGCAGCTCTTGGCATAGTATAAAAGCCCTGTTGTAGTTAGTGAATGCAAGTTCTTTTCCACCCCCGTTTGCAAGCGAAAGGTTCCGTCTTTGAGTTTGAATTCATTCCTCCTCGTACCCACTCCGTCTTGAGCTTGTTTTGCCGAAAAGCCGTCAGTCCGCTGTCGGAGTAAGATCTTGAGCTCTCACATTTAGTCTTGCTCGTCGATTCGGCAACTCATGCACTCAGGTTAATGCATTAATCATGGGTAATTACCCTGCAGCCTAATGCATTAAATAAGGGTAACTTACCCTGTAGACCATTCTGAGTAGTTTAGAGTGAAAAACAGCTGTAACATTGTGGTCTTTGAGATTTGGGATATGGTCTAATAAGAAAAGGTGGAAGTACGAATAAAATGAACATAGAGTTTTGCATGGGAAAAATGGTCCAAAATAGTGATGGGAGCTCTTATACGGCCTGATATTGGGTTATTCGCTTGGTTAGGGTTAGGTTAGGTCAGGATTAGGTTTGGTTAGGGTTAGGATGAGGTTAGGGTTGGTTTGGCTAGGGTTAGGTTAGGGTCAGGTTAGGGTTAGAGGTTCGGATTATGGTTTTAGGTACATAGAAAAAAAAAAGTGTGATAGGGAGTGATTGGGTCATCAACATGCTTAACTGAGTGCTCCACTGGAAAGCCACACCAGAAAAACCCCTGGGGAGAGGCTTCTGTCATCATAAAATGCCCCACAGTAAATACTAATAAACACCTAAGTTCAGCTGCTTAAATAGGGGCTACTTCCCACAACCACCTTTCATGACCCAGGGTAATTTACCCTTATTTAATGCATTAGGCTGCAGGGTAACTACCCTTGATTAATGGATTAATCCTGAGTGCATGAGGTGGAGGCACCACAAACAGCAATGTTGGCCTTGCGCCAGTTGCAAACATGATCTCCCATGCGAGGACATATTGGTAGATCTGGGGAGGGATGGTCAGAGCGGCCAGGCGCTCTTGTTGGACATACATTCTCATAAAGAACCAGCTTCACAAATGCCTCTTCGATGGGTAGCTGGAGTTCGTAGCTGCCTACATAGATAGACTTGACAGGAACGCTTTCCAGCCTCCATGTTTCCATGGCTTGGAAACAATCAAACCTGACAACTTTTTTTTGGGGAAAAATTGGCTTGTGAAAAGTGAACTTTTTGTACATAGGAAGGCTTCTAGAATATATTCTGAATTATCTGCATCGCCAAAAGTTGAAAAATATCAAGTTCAATGGTCACTCCAACCAAAAACAATCATTGTAGCTTGCTTCTCACGCTGTTGTAGTGTATGTGATACCGTTCGAAAGGGAATTTCCGCTCTATCCAACGGTGCAGGTTTGGAGAGAATCATACAAGCCAATCTCAAGATATCAGGAATCTGATCTCAGAAGCTGGTGCTTGATCAGAAGATCTGTCGGCCTCCTGCTTCTTGTTCACCCGGTCCGATAGCACCGATAAGGCTTTTCTTAGATCCTTGGGCTCTCAGGCTTCGCTCTCTGCCTCCTACCACCACTACCCCCATGCCTCCACGCAAACAGAAGCACAACTTATTGGGTCTCAAGAAACAGAAACCTAGTGCTACCCTGCCGGAGACCTCACAGGCACTCCAGACAGCTCCAGATGGGAATCCCTGGCAGGAAGAAGCGCCTCAAGCTCCTTCTACAGCTACCTTTCAAACTGGCAACACAGACTTGGATTCTGACAAATCTGAAGATTAACTCTGGCTGTCTGACAAAGACTTTACACAATTGGCAACAAAATTTGCTTGTGCAGACCAAGATGAAGCTGATGTATGGGAAGAGGCTGATGATCTTGATTGGGATGAGGATCCCACTCTCGATAACGATGACCTCAGCTGCCGTCTTGCCGTCTTATCAACTATGCCCTGCTGGCAGAACAGCTTGGGGATCCAGATGCTGTGTGGATTCCAGATGACCTGCGTGTCTGACAGAACCTCTGCCAGAAAAACTGAAATTATCAGTTTGAATAGTTCTGATGAAGAGGCTGAGGAGGATGAGGGGCCTGAGGAGGAGGAGGAGGAGGAGGAGGAGGAGGAGGAGGAGGTTTAGTTTTGGTTCAAGTGGAGGAGGCAATAACAATCTTTGAGGAGGTCCACCCAGCCTGCCAAGCACTCTTTGTCTTTGACCAGTCATCAGCACATGCTTCTCTTGGTTCTGATGCTCTTCAAGCCTTTGAGGTCAGACGGCGGAAAGCAGAGGAGGTAAAAGGATACTATTATTCCATAGTCAAATCCCACTGCAGCAAAGAGAGGCACGGCCCAGAAGATGACCACTGTGGCTGGGGAACCAAAGGGGCTTGAATCTGTCCTAAAGGAGCTAGGCTTTAACACAAAACAGTTCAAGCGGGCAAAATGTAAACCTGTTTGCCCTCTGGAGAGCCAGAACTGTTGCATGGCTTGTGTCCTCAGCCAGCAGGAAGATTTTATGAATTAACCATCAATGCTGGAGACATTGATTACTGGCCGCGGCTATCTTTGCATTTTCCTCCCAAAGTTCCACTGTGAGCTGAACCCAATTGAAATGTACTGGGATTGGTGCAAATATTGTTACCACCAGACTGCCAAAAAGAGTTTTGCTGAGGCAAAAGAACAAGCTCTTAAGTACTTGAATGCTTGTCCTACAGATGTTATTTGGAGGTTCATCCAGAGGTCATGGAGATTGATGAGTGCATATCGATTGGGGCTCACTGGCAAAGTTGCAGCCTGGGCTGTACGCAAACAGAAATCACACAGGGCATGCAATGAGAGTATTTTAGCAGAAATTGAGAGGGCAGCTACTTGCTGTCATCAAGAGTAAACGCCAATGGCGTTATTATGCAACGATATTTGATGCCATCAAGGCCAAATTGCGCAGGGTTGGAGTGGGAATTCCTCTCTAGCGACCCTAAGAAAATCAGACCCAACGGACCACTCCATACTTCACAAAAGCAGCATCTTTGTCAACAACTGTGTCAGCACTTGGAAATTTACAACCAAAAAAATTGAAGCTCTGGCTTGCATAATTCTCCGCTCATGGGTGACTCTGTGCTCTACGCTTTTCAGGATCGGATGAGGTGATATTCAACTCCATCCTGATGGACTATCAAATTCCTAAATTGGGTAGGTCTTTCCCCAGCGTTGAACTTGTAGGTTTTTAGGTCTGTTAGAGGAGAATGTGGATTATAGAAGGAGAAATTATTTTCAATCACTTTGAAATTGATGGTATATACTCAGAATGGACACACCTACCGACGGTCAAATTCAAAACTTGATGTGATCAAATCTGATGACACAATAGCGCCATTGGCGTTTACTTTTGATGACAGCGAGTAGGTGGAAAGTGAATAAATATTTTTTTCTGAAAATTGAATGCTCAAAACGTCAACAGAGGTACACTCAATTTTTGTTCAAGGCTGCCAAAAATTTCATTGTACCTTATATGCTGTGGGAAAATTCTGAAAATTTGTATTTGGGGGTTTTCTTAGGTCCTGAATCTGAATCTGCAGTCAGATCTTCAAATAAAGTTGTCAGGTTTGATTGTCCGCAACTGTAGCTTAGTCACCATATTGGGTTTTCCACTGCTTCCACCCTTCCTGCTGCAAGCCCCGTTGGCTCTTCTCTGGCCCCGACGCCTCCACCAGATGTGTTGGTCAATGTCTTTGTTGTTGCGCTTGATGACGTTGCACCTGCATGCCATTTCTGCTACCTAATTGCTACCTAATGCACTTATTGTTTTGGCAAAACTATGGGAGGCAAGCAGAGAATATTTGCAAACCTCCAGCCAACTCCACTTTGGCATGGGTTTTGATGTTTTGCTTGTATCTTTGTGAGATTTGAGTTCTAGACTATAGTCTCTGAACGGAAACTGATAAGATGGATGAAATGAAGATAAATTTTATTGTGGGAAAAATGGGACAAAGTAGTGATGGGAGCTCTGATGTAGGGAATACACTTGGTTGGGGTTAGGGTTGGGTTGAGTTAGGTTAGGTCAGGATCAGGTTTAGTTAGGGTAGGATCAGGGTATAGGGATTTGTTAGGGTTCAGGATAGGCTATAGGTTAGGCTAGTAGGGATGTAGAAAGAAAAGTGTGATAGGGAGTAATGAGGTCATGAACACACCAGATAACGGGGGTTCTTTGAAGAAAATGCCTCTAACTAGAAGGATCCATTTTTCCAGAAAAAATCTCTAACTTAGAGGCCACTCGGGCTGTCATCAGGAAGGTGTCATGATCAGCAAATAGTTAGGATGATTAGGGTTAGGTTTGGGTTTTGTTAGGGTCAGGATTAATGTTACAATCAATTGTATGGTTCCCATACAGACAGGTTTGGCTTTTCATCACCAAAGCCCCGCTGAGGCGTGGGGAAAGATGTGATGTGGCAGCAATAAATGATTGTCTTCTCATTGTTGGTTGGCGGAGTGGTTATGCTGTGTGACATTAATTTTTTTGCAGATCCTCGGTCCAATCCTACCTGATTCTCTCCATTTGACATCCTTGATTTACATGTGATTGTCAGTGTCTTCTAATCAGAGGTGTTCTTTTTTTTTTGAAAAAAAAACCAGTTGCCTCTAATTAGAGGCTGTTTTTAAAGGAAACCCCGTCTACGCCTGTCCAATGGAGTTGGTACATTACACTTCCCGTTGCCCAGGAGCTCATATTTGTGACAAAGCTCCTCCATGTGTCTCTCCGCACTGGCAGTGAGCTGCGCGTAGTTGCTTCTGAGGCCTTGGTGGGAGCTTCCGCCACATGGGCAAACTGTGAGCTTCCGGGTGTGTTCTTGTCACGGACTAGACCCGGAACCCCCGACAACCCCCGATCACGTGCCCCAAACCCCGGTTCCTCCAGAACCCGACACCCCGAGCTCGGGAGTCGATCCATACCCCTACCTCCTCCCTGTTCCCCTACGCCACGTCCACGCCACGTCCACGTCCCCCTCAACGCTATGTTAAAACCCTGAACGCTCGATCCCTGCACTCCTTTATCCGACGCCGTATAAAAGCCCGAGTAGACACCCGAGTGTAGTAGGTTTAGATCGTCTTAATCCGAGGACGTTGCTTGTCTACCTCGTCGTTACCCTCCGCCTAGCATCCAAGTCCGTCCATCGCCCGCTGATCGACGCCAACAACCCATCATCGACCTCGTCGCTGACAGTTCTCTGACTGCGTGCTCATCATCTTGAGCCAGTGTGGGTGTCTGCATCTCAAGAACGGCGGAGGTGTCCCAGGAGAAGGCCTTGACCTTAAGCAGGCTGAGAAGGTTGACATATGGCTTGCTCCTACGGGGCTTGTTGATGTGGTGTGATGGGTGATGTAGTTACAAACAAGGCTGTGCTTGTTCCAGGTCTTGGCAGGTCTCCACCAGCAGAAACGGTGCGGGACAATTGCAGTTTTCCCATGCACAGCTGCAGCACACTATTGCAAACTTGGGGCCGAGTTTGAGCTCTTTGAGATTGTTGGCGATGAGTTCGACAAACTTGTACAGTGCCGGCAAAATCCAAAATATCTGCCATATATGGTAAGCCTACTGATGTCATATATTTTTAGGTTTGTGGATATGCAATCATACATCTCTGATAGCCATCACTGATATCAATAATCTCATCATATTCCATTGCTCTTTTCACCAATAAGGGGTGCCATCACTACCCTTACCATATATGGCAGGTACTTTTGATTTTGTCAGCTTGAAGATTTGGAGGAATGGGTTGGTCTTGGAATTTTGATGATGACTTGTGGAAGAAATTTAATGTAAGCCATTGCCTTGGACTTGTATATAGAACAGCGGACTAACTTGACGGTAGCTCGACCTTGCTCGAATTGGGGAGGACGATTCAGCGCTGCATTCCCTTCAGTACACAGACGCGCAACTCGGGCACTTACGGCGGTCCTTGACCAAAAAAAAATTCACAACAGAAAGCACTAGCGGATGTGCATCAAGCTCAAAAGATGAACATGGATACCCTGGATGCAAGGATGTGGGAATGGAGCGTAGCGGAGCAGCTCTTTACGACACAGTGTTGCAGATTTACCTAGAACAGAAATCCAAGAGAGCACAATCAAGCCATGGAGAGATAGAAGATGTTGCGATTGAGCTGGTGTTAGACAAGAAGACCGACGCGAGTGCTGCGTTAAGGGATGCAGCAGAGAGCTTTATGAGGTAATTGACCTTGAATTGTCCAGTCGTGTCTGACTTTACTGCTCCTAGATCCTGCCTACTTCTTCGAGAGCCGCAAAATCAACCGTTGCGATGCCCGGAATGTCCCAATGACCATACCTCTCTCGTGGAGGATTGGAACATTGACCACAGATTTGACTACAAGCTGCACAAGCACCACCTTTAATACCACTCTCCTGAGTCTCACGGCATACAAAACCCTCAAAAGGCTTGGTTACCAGCAGCTTTGTGGTGGTACCCAGAAGAAGAATAACACAGAGTATATTTGTGTTGCCTGTCTCGCTTCCGCAAAGAAGGCATGCAGATACAGGACCGTTGAAGAGATTTACACCCACCTGGTTGAGGAGCATCCCCTCTCCCCTGCCATTGACCCCGTCGACTACTCCCTCTTCCACTATCTCTTGCACAATGGCGATGGGACAACCAGACAATTGTCTCCGGAGGATCAAAAACTCCAATGTCCCGATTGCCTAACGGACATTACTCTCTCTCCTTTGAAACACTACAAAGTCTGGGACTCCACCGACAACCAGCATAGTCACCATTAGCAAAGATGACAAGACATCTGTCTGTTTCTATTGCCCCAAAAAAACTCAGAGTCAACATCAGTGTCATGGACATTGCTCTCCATATTATGGCCGCACACAGGAGCAAGCTTACCCTCACATATTTGAGGATCCTCCAGTTGTTTATTGTGTCCGTTGTTAGGGAACACATCCGCATCTCTAGCCAAGGACGGTGGGTCAGTCAGGAACACGTCTGCTGTTGGGAACACGTCTGTTGTCGGGAACAAGTCCATCACTGGGGAACATGTTGTTGCAGACCCAACAGACATGTCCATTGAGAACTTACCTGCATCTCTGGCCAAGGGCAGCGGGTCGGTTGAGACTACTGACGCAGGGAAGATGAAGGCAAGAGGCAAGAGGGCTGGGCACACCACTGTTGTATCTAACATCAGCAAGGTGCCAAAAGAGGGAGAGACTTGGTTTAGCTCTGAGTGGCTTGACAAACAAATGCATTATGTTGGAGGAGATATGCTACACCAATTCGGGCAGAGTTTGATCTTAATAATGTTAATGTGGACTGAGAAGCTCTGGAGCTGAGGACTGATCAGCATGCGGAGGCTTACAGGCAAGTACTAGGGTCTCTGAGTGGACTACTGCACTAGTGTACAATCTTGCTGAAACAAACAAATTGGCTTTCTCAAGACATGCACTGGACTTGGAAAGACTGCACTAAGTTTGTACTTTTTCAAACACGCTTGCGGCAACAACAACACCTACTCAAACTCCAATTCCTGTCAAGTAACTCTAGCTTGATGCTCCATAAAAGCTAGCTCCCTCTTGCGCAGAAGAAGGTTTCTTCCTATGTCTGCAAGAAGCTGGCTAGCATGTTGCTCCTGCTTTTGCTGAACAAAGTTCTCAAACTGTATTCATGAGATTGGGAAGCAATCAGCACAAACACTCACCGTCATTTTGGTAGGAGACGCGGTAGGAGATGTTGCAGTGGGAGGTGAGAAGTATGCGACATAGACGGACCCGATGCCGATGGAGAGGGATATGGAGGGAGACGTGGCGCTGAAGGAAGAGTGGACCCAAGGGCTTGCGGTTTAGGGAATGGTGCCGGTACTCGAGTATTTGTAAATGCCATGCAGGTTTACCTGGTGAGGGCTTCTTTGGCAATCACTTGTTGGACGAGGAGTTTATTTCCATTATATCTGGCTGCGGCTGGTTCCAATTTGCCTCGTGATCGAGCTTTCCAACTTCCTACCTGAATGGCATACTTTGGTTTTTCTAACTGTTCCTGGAGGCTTTGATAGCTAGCAGAACCGTTAATAGGGAGACTGCTGTTCAAGAGCATACCGGGCGGCAGAATCTGGTGGACTCCTCCAATACTCCAACTGCCTATGAGGAGATGACCAGATCCATCCTTTTTAGAAATGAGAGACGGCCTGATGTCTGCAGTTAAGAAGTGCTGCTTTGGAGCAGACGCTGAGGTTGACAAATGCTGTTGCATTGTACACACAGATTTGTGCTTATTGCGGTTTAACATGATGAGCAAAAACAAGAAGAATTAGGCCTGTCATGTCAAAACAAACTATCTATGCGCCGTTTACGTGCAGTCAATGCAATATCTACACACAGTCTTGCTTAGGTAGATAGCTGCAAAGAAAAACTGACAACATGCTACACCCAATGTAACCAGCCGGCAGATTTTCCATATGAGTGAACAATAATGGCATTCACAGTGTGATATATCGATTACCTCACCACCGCACACTCTTTGCCTTTTCTCCAGCAAACTCTGCAAACCCTGCGCCCAAAAGCCGCTCTCTAATTGCCAACAAATCACATCTTGTTTGGAACTCATCCTGGTGCATTTGGTGGATGTGTTCTGCCTGCTCAATTTGTGCCAGGACAGCCTTCTCTTTGGTCTATAGCCCTCATTCAGAAATGCAAGGGACTAGCGTAAAATTTATCTTCCAAGCATAACCCGAACCAGTTGTGTCTATGATCTTTGGCATCTTGCATGGAATAAGCTATCCCAGTACAGCAAGCAAGCAAATAACAGACTTGAATGCAAACAAGTATCTCCTTGTCTAGAAGATTGACCACATGTGTCTATGTGGAGATGAGCATATTGTGGTATAGTGCAACATGTTCCTACCACAGCAATACAGTTGAACGTTGGGTGGAGTTCTACAGAAGGTAGAAGAGGGGAGTCTTCGAGTAGACGCTGAGGTTCTCAAGTAGGATGAGTATGCATATGGCTGTGCACACTTTCAGAAAGTAGATTATCTGTGCAGAGACCAAGAAATGGGGCTACAATGTGTTAGATTGCACAGGAAAGGTGTCTGAATGGCACTGAAGCCTACAGATACTGTCAGTATAAGGAATGGGTTGCCAAACGGTAACGTTACAGGTAAAAGTAGCATCTAGATGTTTGGGTTTTGGTTTGCCAGCCAGACTCTTGTGAAATCTGTGCTTTTTGCCCGTAGACCTGATCAACAGCGGAGCAAAGTGAGTGCGGAAAGCAATTCTTAGACATTGTTGGCATACAGGGAAGGGCTGAGTTGCGAGGTCATCATAGTCTGGAGGGAGATGGTCGTAGAGCTAAAGGAAGAGGGATGAGTGTGACAATCAGTAGATGTGGTGCACCGCAGCCAAACTCTGTCTGCACTATCATGGCATCAGCAGCCACATCCATCTACAGCTGTACCACAAGCTAACACTACCTACAGATCCTCCAAGCTCCAGAATTCCAAGGGAAAACATGCTCTGTCAGCCCTGGCACATTTGGCCCTGGTATGTGCTCTGTTTCTCTGTTACTACACCTTCTCAGAATGCTCATAAAGCCCGCCCATGACTGGGTGGTGAGAGACACTCTTGTATGGTTACTTTCTGTCTCACCATTTGCTGCTAGCCGGCCCAGCATCTCGTTTTGGCTCAGCTTGCCACAGTGGAGCAACAACTCTCGGACAACAAGGTTGATTTACCCTGCGTGAGCAGACATCCTTTTATGTGAACTGGGCCATGGTGAAGCAAGGCTACAGTCTCGCCGTAAGAAGGTCAAAATATTGCTGTACTTTTTGAATTGTATTCTTTTGAGGCCAAAGGGTAGGTTGATAAAAGCATGCCCTGTGTCAAAGTATGTGCATGGACTAAAACAGCGGCAACAAAATTGCAAAAGTGAACCATACCGGGATCAAACTGGTGGTCTCTCGCAGATAGGACAATATGCAAGTGAGCGCAATAACTTGGGTGTTGCTAGGTTTGATTGGTTGCCTATCTATAGCCCTTTAGGTACACCGAGCCCAGTTTATTGTAGTTGGTGATTGTATAAGCAATATCTGATGATTGCTGATCCATCTTGGGCACTGGAGTGGTCAACTTAGGGTTGCTCCCATTCCTCCACCGTAATATCCCTCCAGCTCTGGTATCTTTTCAGTCTGAGTCTTGCGACATTTCTGTCTAAGACCGAATTGTTGGGTATTTGGCTCCGTCTTCACATCAAGTGCTCCCTCATTCCAATAATGCCTCTGCGGGTCTGGTCATCCCCTTGCTGTACTCCAGAGTAACCAATGGTTGGTAGTCCTTGATGTAGTAGAGGCTTGTTATTCTCTATTATTGCCAATAGGTGGTTTGAGCTCTGGGAGGAATTGTTATCTAATCTAAGTGGTACAAGATGAAGTAATAGCAGTTCCTAGCATGCAAAAATTGCAAAATTCACGTATAATCAGGTTTCCTGTGTTTCAGTGTTACCTTCCGGTCAGTGATTCCAGCCTGGTGGTCCCTTTCTATCCCTCACACCAAGCAACTCAGAGAAATGTCACCAAACTCAACCTTGCCATGCATCGCAAGTGCCAGTCCATAATTGAGGTCACTCTCATGCCCGCCAAGATTGGGTTCCTGGAAGCGGCAACGGCTGGCCTTTGGGCCTTGGTCGATCTCATCAGGCAAACCTGGGCCTTCCTCGAGATGGCGTGAGGTCCGCACCTAGGTTCCCGCATGGAGCGAGATGCCAGTTTACGAGCCGGCACCGCTGGATTCCGCCCCCAAGCTTCCAACCCCTTTCAAGTCAATCTGGCTCTCTGGCAAGCAGGTGGTTGGTGTCAACGGACCTGGTGGCATGATAGAGCAGCAACTCAATGCAAACGAGAAGGACGGCAAGATGCTTGTGGAGGGTGGACATGGAGTAGAAGAAGCCGACATGGAAGCTCAAACTTAGTTCCGATTAACACGCACAGAGCGCACTGTGTTCTCGTAGCTCATGCAGATGATTTCTTGGTCCCAGAATTACCTCCCAGGGATCCCTGGTACCTCGATTGTTCTGCAACCTGGATGTGACAGCCTTGTGACTGGATCTCCATCAAACCACAACATGCTCGTTGGTGGTCAGCACTCCGTCAAGAACGCAACAGCAGCGCTTGCTCTTGCGGCCTCTGCCCAGGAACGTGAGGAAATCAGTGCCGAGGTCGCTTGTTCCACCGACTGGGAGCAACTCTGCATGTTGGGCCAGAAGAGATGTGATGATATGAAGGAGGAACTGTCCTTGGTGTTTCAGTAGCTATACCCTGGCCATGGGGACCTCTTCAAGTTGCCTGTGCCAAAGTTTTTGATGCGTCTTTCTGTTACCCTTTCTACGTGTACTAATTTTTGGACTTTGTCAAAGAGTACATTTCGATTAAGGTCCGCAATACGCAACCTTGCACTGACCGTGCGTGTCGCGGGGAAACCAAGATCTCCTTCACCACTCTCAAGACATGGCACGTGAGCATCTGCCATGTAGTGTGTAGAGTTCCCCTGTCTGCACATCCCACTCAACACCTCACAAGTCACTAAGTACCTCCCCAATGGCCAGAGACACCTTAACGACCTTATCCTCCTGGAACTTATGAAACACACGGGCATGCTCACGAGATGGCTGCTTATGCCGTTTGGGAACATAACTGCCTGGAACTTGAGGGAATGGTATTTTTTGTGGCCGTTGTATGCCTGCTTCTGGTGCCAGCTGGGGTGACAGATCCTGCGAATGGTGCAGTCAATGAAGCTGAATACGTTAGGGAGGGGTGAGCCTTTGCTTGCAAACGCGGCAGCATATTTAGCTAGCTGGGACGGGTGGAGCAGATGCTCAAAATCTGTGATGGAGGACAGCTCAAAGAGCAGAAGAGTTTTGTCACACAAGGATTGGGTGGGTGGTTGGTCAAGAAGATGAGTGGGGGGTAAGTCTGGAATTCTACCAAAACTAACTACACATTGGTCTATAAGTAATCTAAAAGTAAATAAAGGCTGTATCAACGTTGTAATTGCCTAGCTACAGCAGCCTTCAGTAGGAATGGCACCTAAGGTTGAAATATATGGTGGGGGTCAACATATCTCTGTTACAAAATTGCAGGCAAGCAGATACTCCCACTGCTCGTCGAGATACTCTACAAGCTTGTTAACACACTCTGAGATTGCAGACTGAGATCGATTAAATTTTGCAGTCATGGTGAACATGTCCCCCGCGGTACGAAAGCGGGCAAGCAGCAGGCCCAGCACCTCTACTCGGGTAAACGAGTACTGAATTGGGGTCTTAAAGGGCTCTGGTATATTGAGTTTCTCTGCCAAATGGATAATCTCCAGTGCTGCAAACCTGTTGGATCTCAGAGCAAAGAAACTTGCAAGTCAAAGAAGTACCAAAACCCCCAAAAGCATGTGGAGTCCGGAAGGCTCTGCAGCTACTCTGGAGTTATACGCTGGCCACCCTGGACCGGACGGGGTACTATTTGCTCCAATTGAGGTCCGATAGCAGCAAGAATTCTTGCTACTTCATTGGCATCGCCAAACTGGCTTGCAACGAGGGCAAGGCAATCGAGAGCAATGATGGACGGGGTGGGACTGGCGCACATAGTTTCAGCACAGCAAGGATGAGCAAATTTAGGAGGCACCGCTGTTGCTTGTTATTGTTGTTGTTCTCCACCATGAAGGTACAGAGGTAAGATGAGCAATCAGACTTATTATACTTGGCATATGTATAATAAGGATGGCCCTAGATAAGAACCGAGGGGAGGGAGAGGTTCATCTACTAGTACAGCTGCGAATTACAGCTGATTGAAAAATTCATGAGACTCGCCAGTTTGTTCGAGAGAAAAAAAACTAACCAAATGTCGACGCCTATATCTCCACAACCGCTCCACCACTCATGGCAAGTCGGAGCACGTTTGATGCGAAATTGACAGCGCTTTCAGATGATAATATTGATGGGATCAAATTTCCTTTTTTTTTTTGTTGGAAAACTCCATTTTTGGAGGCCAGCTATGGGCTTCTCTGGGCTTGGATGTGCTGTTCTATGACTTAAAATTGAACTCAAGATGCTTCTGAAGTGATATGTTCATCTTCAAATGGTATAAATCAGCTCCTATCCACAGAAGGCCCAGTAGCACTGTATTGTAACTACTCATGAGTTGGACTGTCTTTGATATCAAACTGAGACTGGAAATGACTTAAAACAGTTGTTTGGGACACTAGCATAACCCCTCAGCTGTTGGAGTGGAATTCTAAGCCAAGGGAAGCCCACAGATGGCCTCCAAAAATGGTGCTTTCCATAAATGGAAATTTGATCGCATCAAATGTAACATTAGAAAGCGCTATCAAATTCGTACCGAACGCGCCGGGGCCCGCTTCGAGTGGTGCAGTGGTTGTGGAGATACAGGCCTTGACATTTGGATAGTTTTTCTCTCTCGAACAAATCAATGAGTCTCATGAATTATTCAATCAGCTGTAACATCCCTAGATCTGCCGCGGTGGCGGCTGCATGCTCCCACTTTGCAACTCGATCATCTGCTGTCCTCAGAAGCTTCTCGAGTGATTCAACGTGTTCAGCAGCTCCACCTATGTGTTCCATCAGGGAAAGGATGCACGCCTTTACATCCCAGAGCTCCTTGGCCAAATCATCGCACTCTGTGGTCATTGCCGAGAGCTCTTTTTTGAGTTTGATTGTGAGGTGTCGCTGGTGTACTTGCTCGTTCTCTGGACTCTCGAGGCGTATGGTGAGGTCGTGGATGTGCTGGTCCGCCGGGGAAAGAACAGGACTTGAAAGGGCCGCAGGAACCTCCCGTTGATCACCATCTACATGGAGGGCTTGGTCAGGAAGTGATAAACAGAACTTGGTGAGTGCACGCAGCACTGGTCGCATCCTTTGAGTTGAGATCCGGAAATTGTGTCATGCTATCAACATAGGTCTCATCCCCCCCGGCGCATATAGAGTAGATCTCTGTTCAGCGGTTCAGTACTTCTAACGCTAAATGGCTGCATGGGCAGTGAGCAGGGCTCATCAGGTTCTCGAGTCTCCCACCAATCCGGAAAGTCGCGGCACACCGGGGGATGAACAGAGCGCAGGCGAGGAGTGCTCACGCTTCTCGACTGGATATGACGTGTTGCTGTTGCTAGAGTTCTCGTGTTGCCTCGTCCGACATTGCTGAGTGTCTTTGTATTCGGCCTGAGAGATCATGCGCAGGATGCCATTGGAGTCAAGCGGATTGTAGATTGGGGAGAAGGGTTGGTAGGTCTCCTCGTCGTGGCAGCAGGAGGGAGGCATTAGCTTCCGGACTCCACGCACCGGGCGTCACACTCCAGACCAAGAAAGCCAAGAGATAAGGTACCCGCCATCCACGCGCGGTTAACCTACAGCATCACTTCCTAATAAGGCAGGTTTGGATGTTTTCCATGGCTCGGGGCTCTATTCTGGGTAGAAGTGGGCCAAGATAGGTGTGAATGTACTTCCAAAGACCAAATCCCAGCCTCATATGTCACCATTTGACCATAAAGTGTGACAAATTAAACAAATCCAAAATATTTTAATGTCTTGCCTACCAGGTCTACACTGCACTGAATATTACTGCCTTGTACAAGGAGTATGCAATACATGTATTCAACATTCAGTGGCCTTCTCAGGCCAAGTGAGCCCTCCAGTCCTCCTAAAAGCGCCAACTTGCTTTATTAGGAAGTGATGCTGTAGGCTAACCGCGCATGGATGGCGGGTACCTTACCAAGAAATGCTCGTCCGACGTGATTGAAAAGATGGGCAATGTCTGGTGGTCGGCCGCCGGCGGGCTGAAAATATGCCCTAATGTAAACTTGTGAAGATGGTTTGAAGTCATTCTCTCCACACCAGGGCAAAATGGGGATGTGGATATCTCATCCGGTATGTTGATTTCTGTTGCCAGGATCTGTACAAGGTCTGCTGTTTGAAGGCCCTACTTGTCTGATGAAAAAGAAGGGGTTTCCCATTGTGTTCAGAATGGGCCGATGGTCCGTGAAAGAAAGCAAGTGCAAAGTACACGGGAAACGCGCAAAAACTGGACGCAATGGGGTTCGAACCCATGACCGCATACATTTCTCACGCTCCGAAAGGAGCGAAATTGCAAAGCATGAGTGATACCACTACACCATACGCCCCATATCGGGTGATCTCACCGCGCCCTGATGGCCCCGTCGCCCCATAACTTCCACAGCCGTCTAGACATTCCGAACTCTGGTATAAGGTGTCACATTGGTTGGCCGAGAACATTGTTCGCGCAGACAAATAAGAGTCTCACCCAAACACAGAAAGCTTCCACGGCCGACCAGATTCAGAGCACTGGCAGATAACAACGACCGAGGCCTACGGGCATTGTATTAAAGCCCTGTCCAAAATAAATAAAATCTCAGCTACGCCAGAGGAGAGCGACCCTTACGGCTGGTGGGAGCTAATTTGGGTATCCAAGTATCGTCACATCATTTCCGCGATTCAGAGTGAGCCTCTTGCGCGCACTAAGTAAAGAAAGGTAAAAGATGATCATCTTTGTTTGCCTCTCAGTGGCACCGATTACCCGCAATATTCCTCGATGAATAACATTTGGTAGTCTTCCTACAAGTAAGATATCATATTCGCATTCGGTCTAGAGAGATTTTTACAACACCCAGTGCTCGATACGCACAACAGCACTCAGCAGTCCAGTTCATCTTCAAGGGGCAGTAACAGCAAGATTAGATTAGCAGCAACACAGACAACATTCTAAAAGTCAGTAAGAAGCCTACTCGATACAGCCAATTATTAGGGTATACAGAGCCGAGCCTGAACACAAACAACAGGTCATTCCACGGGTTTCATCGCGTCCTTTTCGTGTTCGCGCGCAAACGAACGTTCGAGATCGGGCACGTCTGCGAGCCAGGCATGCTTCACGAGCTCTTCGGCGGACTGCCGGCGCTCGGGGTCGAGTACGAGCATCGGGAGGAGGAAGTCTGCGGCGGCGTCCGCGTCTGACTGCAGGAAAAGGTACTTGTCGTGCAGGACGGCGGGCAGCGGCCACGGGCGGAGGCTTTGAATGTGCAGTAGCTTGCCTAGAGAAGGGATTAGAATGAACTAGGGTGTGTTTAGGAACAGACTGCACCCTTTGCGTCGAAAAACTCCCCGCTCCAGCGCCCGGCTTGTCGGACGTGAGCAGGGATCTCCCCAAGAAGCTCGATGATCTGCGCCATATGGTCGTCGTCCTTGGTATACCTCGGTCGCCCATCCGCGCCCTTCGGCGCTGGCGCGGGGTCAAAGAGGTAGTCCCCGCCGGTCATGAGCTCAAACAGCACACACGCGACGCTCCAAATGTCCGCGCTCGTCCCCCAATTCGTCGAGCCCACGATGACCTCCGGACAGCGGTACTGCCGCGTCTGGATGTCGTTGGTGAAATGGTGGTTCGTCCAAGTCGCGTTCCCCAAATCCGCGATCTTGACCGTGATCATCTCGTAGTCGGGCTCGTCCACCTCCTCGACCCATTCCTCTTCGCCCTCAACACGGTCGTGCCTGCCGACGTCGACTGAGAGCGCCTCGCGGACGGGGGCCGTGGGCGGCGCGGATTGGCCGTGAGCAGAGAGCGCGAGGCTGGACATGCCGAGATCGCCCTCGGGCAAGCTCTGCGGATTAGTCGACGGCGCAATCTTCATCATGCCCAGCCCCCACTTATCGCCTAGCGGCAGCTTGGCGCGCCCCATCGCGGGCCCAACGCTATTTGGACTGGTGCTCAGGGAGGAGAGGCTCACGAAGCTGCTCGTAGGGCTCGGGAGCGGCTGGCTGCCGGTGATGTTCACGTTGATAAGGTGGTGGCGCGAACCGGGCGTGAGGTTGCCCCCGCGCCCGGCCGACGGCGGGACGCCGGTGAGCCGCGCTTTGTGGTGCATCGGGGACGCGGACGACATGAGCTCGGCTTGGATGACGGACTCGACGTCGGGGATGTAGATCAGGACGTTCTCCGGCTTGAGGTCTGCGTAGGTCTAAGCATAGAACCGGATCTCGGACGGGGCAGCGGACGCACCGGTATGTATAACGCCGCAGCGCCGGTGCATGTAATCGAGCCCCAACAGGACCTGCTTCGCGATTTGCTTGACGAGGGGTATCGGGACGCCCTTGTTCTGCACGGGCACACTCAGCCCACGCGTCAATATCGACGGTGACTTACCTGGTGCCGCTTAATGAGCCCCAGCAGACTCTCACCGAGCACCTCAAAGACCATGCAGACATGTGTTCCATTCGGACCCGTGTGGCGGAAGTGGTCGAGGAAAGAGATGACATGGTCCTTGCCGGGATGGGTATTGGGTATACTGGCGTCGGAGGAGGTTACGAGGCGCTGTAGGAGCTTGATTTCGTCTATGGCCGTCTCGGTATATCGCGGCGCAGACTTGACGACCTTGAGCGCGACATGTCGCTGCATTCTACGACCGTCAGCGTCGGTCTGTACACATAACCGCGACGCACCGGTCATCGCGGGCCAGCCAGACGGTGGAGAAGTGGCCCCAGCCCAGTTTCCGGACGACAGTGTAGCGGTCGTCGAAGCGGTCGCCGATAGAGACTGGATGATATCCACCAACCTTGTACCTGCAATTTTGTGAATTCAGTGGACTCGAATAGGAGACGGACTTACTCCTGCCAATCCTCCTCATCGTCGGCCATGTAAACGTATTCAAAGCAAGGAACGAGCCGTTATCGCATTCCCTTATCGCAGGCGGTTCTAAATCACAGCTGATCATGTGCATCCAATTACTTGTCCTCCTCCTTGACTCTTCGCCGCCACGCCACAGTCGTTGCAAACAACGCGAGTAATCCTGATAATATCGTCGCAGGAACCACCCCTGCAGACACCAACACGTAATGCGCCTCCCAGTACGGCAAAACAATCCTCAGCTCCTGCAGGACTCTGTCAACATTCTCCGTTGCAAAAACAGTCCCGCTCCGATTGAGAACAACGTTCATATGGAACGAGCCCGCGATTATAACGCACACAACGCTAAACAGCAGCGCTGCCGACTGGTGTGGGAGCGTAAACGTCGTCAGAGGTTCCCCGCCCCGCGGAAGACGACGCAGCACAATCTCCGGCAGGATCCCGTAGATATCGTGCAGAATGAGAATGACCGTATGCGACGCGACAAAGGTCGCAATGTGTGTTGCCACGAAGAGGCAAATCGAAGTCATCTTCAGGTCTGGCGCAGTAAGAGTCGAGACCCCGTCGCCCCTATTGCGGAAACGTACCGTTATACTCGAGCTTTGCTGAAGCCCCTTGCGGGAGATGCGCATTCAAAGCTCTTTGCCAGTCACCGTGCCTTCCAGTCGCGTCAAAATGGCTCAAGCAATATAACACCAGCAACATACTTGGTCCAAACCTTCAAGCACAACCCTCCATTCACAATCGCAAAAATCAGGAAAAGAATCGTTGCCGCCAGACGCGCACGCCCCAGCGGGAGGTCGTTGCGCACGAGCTTGAGTGCCAGGTCGCGGACAAGGAGCAACATGTATGGTTCGATGCTCATGCGATACCGAAGAAGCATCCCGAGGAGCGTTGTGTGGGACTAACCTGTCGGCTGAGCATTCAGCTTGTCAGCTAGCTCCTCGCCCAGGACTTCGGCCCAGGTTAGTGCCCCACGTGCAACGAAATCTGCTCAAGCTGCTCTTCTAGCATCAATATGTCCTCCATGATCGCGTAATGCTTGTCCTCCAGCTCGTCAAAGGTCGACTCTTCGAATGTCGGAGTCGCCACCGAATACGAGGGTTCCCGTTGAGATGGCACGGAATGCGAACGGTCGCGTTGAGACGGCACGGAATACGAGCGGTCACGTTGCGAAGCAGCAGAATACGAGCGATCGCGTTGAGACGCTGCTCCCAACGAGGCACTATGCCCACTACCAACCAACAGCCCGCTCCTCCCCGAAAACGTGATGGTCGGCGTCCCGCTCCGCCGCGACAGAACTGACATAGCAGAACCCGGTCGTGGCGTCGGACTTGGACTTGGCGGACCTTCAGATTCGGTTTCGGTCGTCTCGTCTGACGAGACTTGTTGTGTGACGACTGCCGGACGCGCTCGAGCCTGGGACGACGATGCAAAATCGGGGACGGAAATCGCAGGAAGAAATCGAATAGTCTTGTTGGTGTACGACGGCAGGATGCGCGGCTTCCGACCACTCTCGAGCACCCGTTTGCGTGCGCTCATTCCGATGCACTCGGCGAGCTGCTTCATCGCTTCTCGGTCCGATACGGGGCGCCCTCCGACCGTACGACGCGCTGTACTTGGACGAGGCAACGTTTGGTGGACCGTGCCGGTTCCGGGACGGATTGGTGTCAAGAACGGGTAAGAATGAGGCGCCGGCGTCGCAGGCGTTGGTTTAGTCGACCTGGGAACTGACAATCGCGTTGGCCGAGGCGTTGCTTGGGGAGACGCCGACGCCGAAGAACGATAGGATGTCTCCTCCGGGAACGCGTCGATTGCCGGGCCCCAAGAAAACCCGATGAACAGGTCTTCTTGAGGGACGCTGACACTCGCACGACGGGGCGTTACCGTTGCTGGTCCGGCGGTACTACCGGTTGGAGATGACTGGAATAGGGCAGAAAACGCAAAGGGCTGCGAGAATGCTTCCTCCTCGTCAAGAGGAAGCGCAACGGAGGGTTCTGCGTAAGCGAATTGAGGAAGATGTAGCCCTTCTGGCGCCGGTTCTGTTTAAATGCGTCAAGACGTGTAAGAAGGCAACACTTGTTCCTACCCGTCGATACCGCCGACCAGTTTACTTCAACAAACGCTGGATGATCTTGAATTTCTTCTATGCCTCGGCGCCCAAGACGCAGTTCCGGATGCGTAAGGAATCTAAAGCTTGTTAACAATCGACGCGACACGGCAAGAAAATCTTACCGGCGAATAAGATCTTGGTATACTGCAGAGACCGGGATAGCCGAGTCGAAACGAAGACTGCGTTCATGTTCGACGATCCGCAGATACGTTCGGCCAATGTCTGCAGCGAAGAACGGCGCAACGCCATAGACCATCTCGTACAACATCGCTCCCAAGCTCCACCAGTCCGTCTCGATGCCATAACCGTATGCTTCGTCTTGCGAAGCGGAGAATTCCATCTCTAGCGCCACCAAGGCTTGCTCGTGGGCAGTGAGGATTTCGGGAGATATGTAGTCGCAGGTTCCGCAGGGGACCAAGCAGTACTTCTTGGGAATACGACCGTGCTCAGTCGGGGCCGCAGAGCCGAAGTCGATGAGGAGAACATGGGCGTCTGGAGTAATCACAAAGTTGTGAGGCTTGATATCGCTAGAAAACGCGTCAATCGAACGTCGATGAGGTTGACTACGACGCACCGATGAGCGAACCCTTGTGAATGACACCAATGAATCGCGCTGATTATCTGGGGCGTCCACCACGCCATGTCCTCCTCCGAAACCCGCCCGTTAAGAGGACTCGATTCGAGAACGTCCCACAAGGATCCTCCTTCTGCATAGTTCATGACGAGATTGAGGTGGGTCTGCGTCTGGAAGGCGCAGAGAAGGTGGGGTACCCAGACAGACTGCTTGCGACGCGCCAGGCGGAGGATGTCGCGTTCGAATTGAGGAGCACATTGCTGGACTGAGGGTCAGTGGTCACCCAACGCGAAACAAGAGAACCGGCCTCTCGATTCCGCAGTACGAATCGCTTTTCGATAGACTTGCGGACATAGGTCCGGCCGTCGAGCGTGCATTTGACAACATCGATCTATGCAAGGCGTCAGACGAGCTCAAAAGCGATATGGACAACGCACTAGACCGAACTGACCGCGCTCTAGGGTCCCGACGAGTTGCAGATCGGCGTCTTGGAAGCGCAGAGCGTCGATTTCGGCACTCTTAGCTGTGGGATATTGAGGATGCCGAAGAGGACATCGGCAGAGCACACACCGGTCTTTCCGATGACATTGTGGCCGTGGATAATGCGATCGAGAGCGAGTCCCGTCTCATCCTCGTCGGCGGAGGTCTTGAGGAGAGTGCAAAGGCGAGCTTTCCGTGTCACCCAAGACATGCATTAGGTCGAAACTAAGGTGTATTCAAGACGCTTTTCGCGCGTGAGTACGCGTCCAGGGCGAGCTGGAGTGCTCTCACCGACGCAGGTCGCTACAAATATCGTACAACACGACGGACGGGAGCAAGAAGTGGTTGAACATTGTCACGGGTATACATCCACCCTCCAGCTCATCTCAACCCGGGCTGCGGTGGCTCAATCCGCGTTCTAGTCCCATCCACGTTCACGGTGTGCGGCCGTGCTTTACAGCTAATTAGCAGCAACCAATGCGACAAATATTGGCGTACCGAGTAATCCAACAAGCTGGCGGGTCTCCGACGCTAGCCGGCGCTCTCGGAACTCCACAACCATGCGCCGCCTTGCTGCCTGACGCTGCAGTTGGATGGAAATGGCCTCAGCGGTGGTAGATCTGCGCCGGAGCAGGTGAAGACAAGAATCAAGCCGTGGCATGCCCTCTCGCTTCCGAACCACGATGACTGCTAGACGCGGTTGTCCTCTCCCTCCATGCAGCATCTCTTCGTAGCCCTCTTCGCGGCTGTTTCCGCAACTAGCGCGGTCGCCCTCGCATACTCGAGACGGACCAGCAACGCAAAAGGCACCATTGTCCTACATCCTGTTCACGAAAACTTTCAGAGCGCTCAGGCCGGCGTGTTCGACATCGCGAGCTCAAACGACTTTGCCGTAGGGACTCCCCTCGACGCGGCTGCCTTTTGGGCTCGCGTATGTTCCTCACCGTGCCCTGTAGACGCTCTGGCTATACTACTTTTCCTTCATTATAGATTCTCGGGCGCAAAATTATCATTATCCTTGCTCTCCTCCTCCAAGTCGCATTCGCCCATGACGCAGTTCAGCGCGCTTTTGCGGTGTACCTTCTCGTTCTGGCGGTCGCATCGTTCCGAACCCGTAATCTTTCAACGCATGCTCGGCTCAACCAGTGGTTAGCAATCCTAAGCTCCAGTGCTGTCTTCACTCTGGCCGCGCACGCTATCGTCCCATCCGGCGGCCCCGTCCACCTAAGCGCGATTGTTCTCTATCTCGTCGCGGCGACATCATCCTTGACCACTCCCCGCGGTCCGCTCCAGCACTATGCTTTGACCGATATATACCCTTCCTCCATAGCGGAAAGTATCCAAGAGACGCAGAAGACGAAGAGCAACGTTCACGGCTCTGTTGGTACGCGTCTTATCCATGTCCAGAGCCATCTTGATCAATCGTCGCTGCAGACGCGTCTCCACTGAGCGCCATCTTCTTTTCGTACATCTCCAGAATAACCAGCCTCCCGCCTGGATTCGGCGTCGCGGATCTCCCCGTCCTCGTTCCCTCCTTGCGCGCAGCGGTCAACTTTTCCACCATCCGCCTCGCGATCTCGCAGTTCAACCACTGGTTCTTCCCCGCAGGCATACGCTTCGGCCTCGTTACAGCGCGCACAAACGCCCGAACTCTCCTCTCCATGTTCCTCATCGCGAGTACCATCGCCACTCTGCGTTACGTGCGCGGATACTGCACGCGCAACATCCTACAATTGCTGGAGCAGCGGCAACGCGGGGAGGACATCGCGCGCTGGGGGTATGTCTACGTCGCGGCGCAGCTCGCCGCCGGACTCGCATTTGCCTTCGGTATGCGCCCTAGAGTCTTCTTTGCCACACACAATTAACTCGGGTTAGGATGGGGCCAGCTATGGAACACCTCGCACAATGGGGAGCTCCGCATCGTCGCGCAGACCAACACACTGCTTTTTATGAAAACACTGGCGCGAAAGCAGAACAGCGCTGCTTCCAAGGGCGCGCCACAATTCGCTCACAAAGCCGAGATTATCACGGTCATGTCGCAAGACGTGCACCGAACGGCTCTCACGCCGCAGCACGTCTACACGCTCACCAGTACGTCTCGTTATCTACGCCATTTCACATCGACCGACCGAAATCTAATAGACGGAACCTATATGTGGCACTCGGAACCTGGCTTCTATACAGTATCCTGGGTATGCTGCGCGTTTTCTAGACGAGCAACAAGCTGACCGCTCGCAGGCATCTCTGCCCTCGTCGGTCTCATCGCGTCGTTCATCTCGATTCCGCTACAGCAATACATCGGCAGGCGTCTTGTCCGGAACCAATCATCGCTCATGAAAGCCAAAGACGAGCGTATCTCGCTCACAAGCGAGATCCTCAGCGGCATTCGTATGATCAAGTTCATGGGTTGGGAGCGCAACTTTGAGGCGAGGCTGTGGAAGATTCGGGAGCGAGAATTAACCAGACAGAGAACCGCATACATCTTGAAGGTACGCTCATCCCGTCATTGAAAGGAACCGTCTCATGCTTGGTAGACTTTGTTGGCCGCGATTGGGGGAGTCCATTCGTACGGTTCCGTCGTTTCCGCTGACTGTTGATTGCAGCAATTTGATCCCGGTCCTGTTTGCGCTCGTCTCGTTCGGTCATTACACCGTCATTCATCGCCAAATCCTGACCCCGTCTATCGCGTTTACTGCTGTACGTCGGGTACTCCTCTGCCGCGATACGCTCACTCTCTAAATTCTTTGTTAGATCACAAGTAGGATCGTTTAATCCCAACTCCTGGAGCTGATACCGAGTAGCGTTCTTCGAAATCCAATGGGCGATAGCCGAACTCCCTGAAATCATCCTTGCTGCAATACAGGTAACTTCCAGCACACAAAACTCATTTGGCGCCGTTTAAACACTCAGTAGTGCCTGGTTTCCCTCCGCCGCATCGATCAATACCTCGACACGCCCGAGATCCCCATCTCCACGGACAGCACCACAACATCACCTCGTACCATCTCCACATCCTCGGCGTCCGTCGCATGGCCTGGCGCCGACCACAGCGCCTTCAAGTTGGCCAACCTCACGATCAACTTCCCCGCCAGGAAGCTGACTCTCGTTTCTGGAAAGGTCGGAGCGGGAAAGAGTCTTCTGCTTCTCGGTACGCTTTCCGTCGTTTCGCCTGGTTAGAAAATTCATCTGAGTGCAAGGGCTGTTGGGAGAAGTGGATATACTCGAGGGAATTGTTACTTGCCCCCGCTCATCCCCAGACTTTATCGCTACGTCCGGCAAAGAAATTCACGATGCAGATTGGGTAGTCCCCGGCGCTTGCGCGTATGTCCCACAAGTATGCCGTTTCCTGTCTTTGTGTTTCTAAAAACTAACTAAGCTCATAGACGGCTTGGTTACGGAACCAGTCGATTCGAGGTTTGATTTGAACTTTCAAGAATTTTCGTGGGTCGAGCTAAATCGCCCTCAGATAATACTGTAGTATTTTAATCAATTCGGCGCGGGGTTTGGTGCGTGACACCCTCGCCGAACCTAACCTTTCGGCATCGCCAGCCTAGCTGCGTGACTGCCGAAAATTTTCGGCACAAGCAACAGCAGTTGGAAGATTTGTCGTCTGATGGGAGCTCCCTTTGGGACACTTTGAGCCTCCCAATCATGCTAGAAACACCGTAAAGTACATACACTAGCATAACGATGCGAAAACCCCAGCGCGCCGCAGGCCAGAAAAAAAATCCCGATTTAGACAGGCCTGAACCTTTCGGCGCCGCCCAGAAAACAGCGTGACTGCCGAAATATTTTCGGCGTCTGGACCCCTGCGTGACGCGTGACTGCTGAATTGATTAAAATACTACAGTATTCTGTTTGAACTCCCCTTTTCTCCCGAACGATATGCGAAAACTCTCGAGGTAGCAAAAGAAAAAAAAAACCGTGAGATCATCATGGACTAATGACCCCAGGTCTGCGCGCTTCTGCCCGACTTGGATGTTTTCGAGTATGGCGACTTGACCGAAATCGGGGAACGAGGGGTACTTTCACCAGCTCAAGTTTCTTCCCCTACTCATTCAACGCAGATTGCGCTTTCCGGCGGTCAACGCGCGCGAGGTAGCAACAGTCTTCTTGTTGGCGAGACCAACCACTGATATTCCCAGTTTCGTTGGCGCGAGCGGTATATTCCCGTGCATCGGTGCTTCTACTTGACGATATTCTCTCCGCCGGTACGCTGTTAGCGCCTTTGAACTCGCATATGCTCACAAGGGACTAGTTGACGTCCATACGGCCCACCATCTCTACTACGAATGCCTCAAAGGGCCGCTTATGCACGACCGTACCGTCATCCTCGTTTCGCACTACATCCAGCTCTGTGCCGATGGGGCAGGCCACATTGTTGCTCTCGATAATGGGACCGTGGCGTTCCAGGGGTCGCCTTCCGCTTTCCGCCAGGCAGCCATCTTCCGCGACCTCGTTCAGTCCAAGAACACGCAAGATCAACCGATTGCCGAAACGAGCACATTGGCGGACGTCCGTGCACCCAAGCCAAGTGCCCTGGTCAGAAAACAACCCGATGGTATTACGAAAGCGCCCAGGTTGGTCGTGGACGAGGTTAGCTCCGTCGGCCGTATCGATGCGGCTGTTTGGAATGTTTTTGGGCGCGTACGGCCAAGGATCTTACTGGGTCCTGTTTGCTGTCGTTGTCGCTATTGCTTGCATCGGCCCCGTTTTTGAGAACACTTATTTGCGTTTCTGGTCCGACCACGATGGCGCGTTTACACCTATTCAATACCTTGCTGTCTACGCAGCGATTATGTGCTTCAGTTCGTTGCCTCTTTCTTCGGTTTTGTGAGATTGACTGTGTCTAGACCTCGGTTTCCAAATGGCTCACTTCGTGGTTCTTTGTTCGTGTTGTCTAGCGCTACTTTGGATGCCAATTCTCAAAATATCCCAGATCGCGGCTCTATCCATTCGTCGCGCATCTTGTACAAGAGCGAGTGGCTTTGGTCACGTCAACTCCCACTAACTGAGAGCAGAGCTGCTCGAAACTGTCCTCTTTTCTGACATTCGATTCCACGATACCGTCGCTCGCGGAAACCTCCTCAATCGCTTCGGGAAGGATCTCCAGAGTATCTTTCTGCTACTCTATCTCTGCTCCACCTAAAAATTTCCAGTCATCGACGAGTCCATCGCCGACGATTTTAGCCGCACGTTGAAACTCGGACTCTCCTCTCTCATAACGTTCGTTACCATCACTCTGGTCGGAGGCCTCCGTTTTTCTACTGTCACTTTGGTGCTCGTCTTGGCCTTTGCCTTCGGTAAGAACTATTCAAGTTCTTCAGATGCGTCACCAACAAACCATCTTAGCGTCTCAGGACTATGGCCATACTTCCCGCGACATGCGACGCCTTGTTTCGACAACATTTTCTCCTCTGTATTCTGTCTTCGATACTGCTGTCTCTGGCGTGGTCGTCATCCGATCCTTTGGCGCGTCAACCGCTTTCCTGCGCGACATGATGCGCTACGTAGACGCGGTATGCTTCCCAGCAATATAAGAAGCTTGCACTAACGCATGCGTAGAACTCGTGCGCTTGCCACTGGCAGTGGGGACTAAATCGTTGGTTCAGCATCGTTTCCATCGTCTTTGGGAGCTCGATAGTCACTCTGGTCGGTATCGTTGTCCTTTTGACGCCCTCCATCGACGCGTCCCTTGCGGGGATGGCACTATTCTTTGCGTCAACGATATCAGTAGAGGTATGTTTTTCCCAGCTCAGCGTATGACCTGCCACTAATGCTATTCAGGCTATGTATTTTGTTGGTGACCTTCCTCTCCTGCGTGCTAGGCTGAGATCAGTAAGGTGCGCGCGTTTGTTGGTTTAGAGCAGTGCCTGGTACATCTACCTCTCTCTACCATCGAAAAATGCCCGCTAAATGGTCCAGGTCGCCGTCGAGCGCGTCAAGGAAACATCCGATAAGCCGCGTGAAGCGCCAGAATTCATAGAGCCGCGTCCTCCGTCCAACTGGCCAGCAAGAGGCGAGATCCATTGTGAGGACTTTAGCGTTCGATACGCGGTATTGTTCATCTCTGCTCGCCACTTGGTTCCTTATCTTGTCTGGCCTAGCCCGACCTTCCCGATGTCCTTCACAAGATCAACTTCCATATATCTCCCGGCCAGGGGGTCCACATTTCACTTTTTATCCTACATGCCCACTAATCCAAAACGCTAGATTGGCATCGTCGGACGAACGGGGTCCGGAAAGAGCAGCCTCACGCTCTCCTTCTTCCGTTTCATCGAAGCAAGCAGCGGCAAACTCGTCATTGATGGCATAGACATCGCGACTCTGGGCTTGACGGACCTCCGGCGCAACCTCACTATCATCCCGCAGGACCCGATGCTCATGAGTGGTACCCTGCGCTCAACCCTAGACGCGTTCAACGAGCATCAAGACGCCGATGTTGTGGGTGCATTACCCCCATTGAATCCTCTGAACTTGATTAGTTCGACGCGCTCCGTCGCGTTCACCTCATCGCCGACTTGAGCGAGACGGTATTCAACAACCTCCAGTCGCCTGTTGCTCAAGGAGGGAGCAACTTCTCCGCTGGGTTTGTTCCTTTTACCCTTCTCCAATTCCGAGTTTTTCAAAGAGAAATAGCCAAAAACAGCTGCTCTGCCTCGCGCGACCCATCTTGCGGCACTCCAAGGTCCTTCTCATCGACGAGGCAACCGCGAGCCTCGACTACGGCACAGATGAACGTATTGGAGTTACGATTCGCGAGTTTGTTCACCATGCTTCCTCCCGCGTTTACTTACTAACCTTGCCGCACAGAAAGTTTGCGGAGAGCACGATCCTGACTATCGCGCATCGTCTCCGTAGCATCATCGACTACGACGCCGTTATGGTCATGGAGGAAGGCCGCATCGTCGAATTTGACTCGCTCCGCGCATTGCTCGCCAACGACGCGTCGATGTTCTTCAACATGTGTCGGGCCACCGGGTCCGCCGAATTTGCAACGCTGAAAAGTCTGGCGGGGCTCTAGGATGCGTCTATATGCTGTAGGTAGTGATACAAGTGTGGTCGTCTAGTTGTACAATGGTGCTGTTGCCTGTTGGTGCATTGAGTCTAGAACGCGAGCGATACGCCGACCAGTGCCGGCCATAAAATCTCCAGTCCGCGTAGCCGCCCGTCCCAGAACGTATTGCTTCTCGGGCTTGCGGTATTCGGAGACCCCAGCCGTTTCAGCCCAACTCCGCCCCCTCCGTCCTTTGGTGGCGGCCCTGCCGTGATCGTCGTCGCTGCCGGAACCTTGGAGGCGGCCAGAAAGTCGCTGACTATCGTCTCGGTGGGAAGTACGAGCGTGAGGTAGTGCCTCGCAGGCGCGTCGCTGGTGGAGTTGAGGTTGCTTTCGTCGACGGCCGGCTTCGGAGCAGCGACAATCGGGAAGTCGGCAGTCCAGTACTCCATGGCGGGATAGCGCGTCTTGAAGATCATGACACTGCAAAACGCACTCAGCCGCAATAGCGAAAAACACAGCTAGGAACGCACTATAGGCCCAGAGGTGTGTGGGCGGGGATGTGTACGGTATGCGCGCGCGATATGGGGGACACGTTCTCGGCGAGGAGCACACAATTTTCCTGCGATATGGTGGTAACTGGTTAGTCTAACGGCGCAAGCAGCGAGGGAGGACCAACGCCGGCAGTGGCGCATAAACTAATAGACATCTTCCCCGTCTCGATGAGCTTCGGTCGTGCGTAGGAGTCCTTCCATTCGACGCGTTCGTCGGAGCCGGCAACGCAGATGGTCGTCGAGGTCGGTCGTGTTGGGTAGACGGCAGCTGATGCTAGTCGTAGTCTTGTAATCGCGAGCAGGGCGACAGCGAGGGGATAGAACATGGCGCGATAGGTTGAGGAGGGACGCGCCGAGGCGGGCGATGGTGTTGGGCGTTGGTTGAGCAGCGCTTATGTGACCCTGAACAAAGATAAAATCCGACCCAGTACAAGTGCAAACAACTAATGGCTACCATCCGCCTCCTGCTGCTCGACATGCAGCTGGTAATGAGATTGCCTCTCAGCAGTCGTGGCAAAATACGCCCCGCAGGCCTCGTTGCCTTCATTCCTCCACCGGCAAAGGTATACCTCCATGTCGCCGTCCAATACCAGTGGTCGGTTATCCTTGGCCTTCTCCGCCTCTTCCCTAGCCCTAAACGCCTCATCCTTCGCGACGAATACATCCTCCATCGCCAGATTCAACTCGTGCTGCAATGCCTCCTTTTGCTGCAGCAAACCACGTGCCCGTTCCACCACCTCCGGATGCTCCGCCGCCCGCCGCCGCAGCTCGGGATCGCCCGTCCGGATTGCCTGCTCTCTCAGGAAGTTGGCCTGGTTCCTCCAATCCCGCTTTTCCATCTCCACCATCTTCACCTTCTCCTCGTACGTGGCCCGCACCAATGCGACCCCGTCTTTCGCCCGCTTCTCCGCCCGCTCCACGTCCTGCTTCAACTCCTTGTTCTCTTTCGCCATTTCCTGACCAAAACTCGACGCCCGCATGTACGTCTCCCGCAAGATATCCACCTGTTGCGCGCTGAACTGGATGTCGCGTTGGCTCTTGGCGAGGTCCTCCTGCAGCTTGTTGATCGTCTCTTGCGCGGCCGCCAACTGCGCCTCGAGCGCGTCCTTGACCTTGTTGGCCTGCTCAAGACGATCACTCAAACTCTTCGTCTGCGCGGCCAAACCGTCAGGCTCGCCATCCGTTGCATTAGCAATCGCCTCCAACAACCCGACCTGCGCCTGCAGGTCATCGTTCCTCGCTTGCAAGCTGTCATTCTTCGTCTGCAGCGCCTTGTTCCGTGCGCGTTCAGCCATGGCGGCCGTCTTTTCGTGGTCGAGCCGCTCGTGGAGGCGTTGAATATCGTCCGATTTGTCGTTCAACAACTTCTTTGCTCTCTCGAGCTGGACCTCGGCGCTCTGAGCGTACTTGGTTCAGTAAAATATTTCGGACGGACGACAACACAAGGGACATACCTCGCCTGCAGCAGCCGCAGCATTCTCCGGAGACGGTGTATGCTCTGTCGAGGCAGTCGGGGGTAGTGGCTCGTCCAAACGCGATGCAGATCTCGATCTTGACAAGCGCCCATTCTGCATCGGCTGGGCGGGCTGAGGAGGCGAGTTTTCCGGGTATAGCTAGAAATAAAACGAGTCAACAAAATAAACACTCGAGCTTTTTACGAGACGTACCAATTCTCCAAACGAGTCGTCGTCGTCTTCTTCCAGTATCGGTTGGAAGTTGTCCATTGGCTGGGAGTTGTCCATTGGTTGGGAGTGTTGGGAGTCGTCCATCGGCTGCGAATTGCCGAGTGGTTGAGAAGACTGTTCCTCGTTCCAAGCGACGCGTTCAGCAGCATCGAAAGAGCGCTCTTCGGGGCCATCTTCCTCCATCGAGCGATTATCTGGAGCGCTGATTTGCGACGCAATATCGTCCTCCTGCTGTTCTTGCTCGGGTTCCGGATCCCCGTCAAACCGCTCCGGGGAAGCCGCAAGCTCCTCCTGGTTCAGATACGCCATCATATCCTGCGTATTCTCCTCCTCCTCCTCCCCCGTAAGGCAGCATAATCGACAATCGGCTGAACCATCGGCTGTGATTGCGACTGCGACGCATCCTGCGACTCGGTCGTGCTTATCAAGCTCTCTCCTTCCTCCAGCGGCAGTTGTTGCTGCCCTGTTATCTGCCCGAGGGTCGTCGTTGGCCGTATCGCGTATTGCGCCTTCTCAGCGCGCCGCCTGGCCGCCTCCGCCTCCGCCAGTTGCTTCCCGCGCTCCGCAATGTGCGAATCGACCTCTGGCCCTGTCTCCTGGCTGCTTACCACCTCCCGCGCCTTGCCTTTGCCCTTGTTTGGCTTGATCGGAGAGCTAAACGTCTCGATACTATCGTGAAGCTCGTCGGGCGCATCGTCATCCGGCGGCGGCGACCGCGCGCGTTGGATACGCTCCCTGAAGCCCGTCCCAGTGAGGAGCGTAATCGGCTTGGCCGATTTCTTTCCGTTCAGCGCAGACTTGCCATTTGGTGTCCGCGGCTTCATCTTGTCCTTTACGGAGGGTTGTTTGGCGGCGACTCCGTTTTGCCGCGGAGACTCGAGGGGATCCTCTGTCGATTGTGTCTCGGGAACGTCGCCCATGCGGAAGTCATCATCGAGTCGCCGGTTTTCGGGAGGAGGAGTGTTGCGCTCAAAGTCGCTGGCGGTCGGGGATATCGCACGTTTGCGTGTTGCTGATAGAGGACGTGGCGGGGAAGGTGAAGCTGGTGGTGGGGACGACTGCGGGAGTGGAGGCGGGTCTGATTCGTCGTCCGAGGCAGAGAGGAACAATGGTGGCTTGGAGGGTCGCTGGGTCTGGGAGGCCACCAATTCGCGGTCAAATTGCGCTAAACGCGCCTCGCCGCCGGGAGAGAGGGCCTGGGACTGTTGCGGGAGCTTGCCATATCGCTTTGACAGCGGCACGGGGCTCCTCGATACCGTCACCGGCGCATCCTCGTTCTCTGACGAGTCAGAATTTTGGGCGTTTCTTGCCTTGCGCTTGAGTGCCGGTTTTTGGACGATCGGCGTTGTTGATTTGGTGCGACTGCGCGTCTCGCGGGTCCCGTTGACCGGTTTGGGTTTCTCGGATGTCGATATTGTGCGCTTGCGCGGTGCCTTTGGAGGGGGAGCATCGGCGACTTTGCGCTTCTTCGCAGCAGGCGGCTCGTCGTCCTCGTCACCACTCGGAGGGGCTTTGGAAGCGCGGCGCTTCTTGTTCGTAGACTTTGAGATAGACTCGTAGTCTTCGGACTTGGTAGAGCCCGACGCGGTGGTATTAGAACGTAGCGGACGTGTACTGGGCCCGGCGGTAGAGTCGCGACGAACGGTGGAGGCGCGGGCAGTAGACGGGGCGCGCGACGCGGCCGATGTTGTTGATTTCGCACCAGCTAGTGGATAATGAGGTTGCGGAATAACAAACAATACACGACGACGCACCTTTTGCGGTCTTCTTCTTCTTCTTTTCCTTCCAGCGGTCGACCAGGTCGCGGGTGACATCCGCCTTGTTCGTCCAGCTATTGGGCCATGCCTTGCCAGTTTCAGGATCTACGCCTGCCCATTTGATGTAGTAGCCGTTCTTCTTTTCCTTGAGGATTTCGATGGCCTCCCACAGGGTTTCGTCGTCATCCTCGCGGGAGACAAAGCCCTCTTCCGAGTCGGACATTGACTGGGTACGCTGCGAGGGGCTAGGATGGAGCGGCGCGAGGACTCGCAAGGGACACGGGCAAAGGAGGAAGACAAGCCAGATACGCTGCACGTGCACTGATGTACCCCCGCGTCTTCTCAGCACAATCCATCGTCTCATGTCAGGCAGCAATCTCAATGGCTACCACCAAGGGAGTCGCACTCGTCACCGGCGCAGCCCAGGGAATCGGCAAGGGCATTGCCCTCCGCCTCGCCGACGATGGCTTTGACGTCGCCATAAACGACCTCGCATCCAACGCGGACATGGTTGCCGCCCTTGTCGACGAAATCAAGGCCAAGGGCCGTGCAAGCTCACCCCACCTCGCGGACGTCTCCGTCGACGAACAGGTCAAGAACATGATTGACCAGGTTGTGCAGCTCCATGGCAGTCTCGATGTGGTCAGTTATCCTTGGGTTGACTCGTCTTCCGCAGGCTTGAAAGATGGGCAGTGTGTTGCAAACGCTGGAATCATGAAGTACTCCTCGTTCGCGGACACCTCCGTTGAGGAATTTGACAAAATCATGGGTGTAAACGCCCGGTCGACCTTCTCTTGCTTCAAGTAGAGCACCTCAGTCCACAGTCCGACTGTGCTGATGACTGATTCGCCAGATACGCCGGAATGCAGATGATTCGCCAGGGAAAGGGCGGCAGAATCATTGGCGCGTCCAGCGTCGGCGGCAAGAGAGGTTTCTTCTTTGCAACTTCATTCTACACGCATCTGCTCAATGGAGTCGTAGGCGGCGCACAGCTGAGCGCCTATTCTGCTTCTAAATTTGCTATACGTGGATTGACGCAGTGCGCCGGTGCGTCGCGCCGGTTGCCTTTCTCTCTTACTGACTGCTTGCCAGCCTGCGAGTTTGGTCCCCACGGAATCACCGTCAATTCGTGTGTCCCGAATTTCCTCTATACTTTCAAGCACATCTCACTCGTACCAGATACGCTCCGGGAACCACCGATACGCCCATGTGTACGTTGGTGCTATCTCCACTCGCAACTCCGTAACACTTTTCAGTGAACTATATGGACGAAGCGCATTCAGAAACGACAGGAAAACCCTCCGGATCGCTCAAGGGCGTTGTTCGTGGTTCTTCACAAATGTCCTTTCTCCCGTTTTTGACACCTCGCAGCTCAAACAAGCTGGCCCGCTGGGCATGATCGCGTTTGTTTCCAACTTGCCCATTCGCAAATCCGACCCTGATTATGCTCTAGTACCCCAGACGACATCGCCGGCCTCGTCTCCTTCATCGCGTCCAAGGAAAGCCAGTTTATCACCGGACAATGCGTACGTGGCTGCTCCTTGTCTCATCTAACAGCTCAAACCCATTTCAGATCTCGATTAACGGCGGAATGTACTTTGACTGAGCAGCCGGTCCTGCTTAAGTCTTGTGTTCAATATGTCATGTGACATCTACAACCAACTATCCGCGCTCGTAAATGTCGTTCAACCGAAGTGGCTCCTCCCTCCCCAATTTAGCGAATACAGCTGCCGGCGGTCGATACCATTGCTCTGCGATCCGGTACATGGGGTTGATCTCATGCACCGACGCCGGTGTCAGAGGACGCGCGACGCTCGATTCTGGCTGTCCGCCGGACCTGTTATTTCTCTGGTAAACTTCGCGAGCATTGGACATTGGAAGCTTAAGCTTACGCGTTCGAACCGCAATCCCTGCAACACCACTTCAACCATCGAAATTGTAACAGGCACAATTTCTTCCGAGTTGGAATTCGAATTTGTGTGAACGAGCTGCAGCCGCATTGAGAGCACTCTCGCGGGCGGCGTTTGGCCGTCATCTGCAACCTAATGCGTCTAAGAGTCGCTCCTGCAGTATATTTCCAGCATAAGTATGTCTCTGAGAGAGAGAGGCTTCAATAGGTACTTATGCACCAGCCTGGACCGGCACCTGCGGTCAAGTTGCACTAATATTGATTTACTGCCTTTCGCACAACACTCACCGTCCGGGATCCACATTCTTAACTTCGCAGGCATGGTTCGAAGCACGCTCCAGTGCGAACCCTCTGCTATTTATCCCTACCCATGCTCTGCATTCTCCCCGCCGTTGAGTTGACAACGGCCACCAGAAGTTCCTAAAATTATATCGTCCTACCTAGACGGAGCATGGAGCATTTTGAGCATAATGCATAACGCCGCGAGTCGAGTCCGAGTCGACGCCACCTCCGAGTCAAGGAACCACGGGCACGCCGGGTTCGATTTTGAGCTCAGGTGATTAGCTGGGCGGTGATCTCGGGCGAGAGCGTGATGCGGGTGAACAAAGGATAATCTTGTTACAACAGATGTCTGCGCCACTATCCTGCCCTCTGCGAGTGCTCCGGTTGGTCGGGGTTTAACTGGTATTGACTGGGTTCGAGTGGAATCTTCACCTCATTATAATAATGTCACTCTGGTGCTCAAAAGACGTGCCGCTATGAGCAGCGCCTATGTACTGCGCCTCCAAATTGGCGATCTGTGGACGCACAGAGTGTTCCGGGCGTCTGAGACACCATTGCGCGCTGGATTGTGTTCAGATTTCCTTCGTATGAGCTGCAGGATTCTCAGTGTTCAATTTATCGCATGTGATATGTACAACAAGTCGTTCCGATTGCTTGCGTGGATTGGATCGTCCAGATATTGAAAGTCTAGTTATCAGATTCAGATTTCGGTGCCATCCCGCGCCAAGGGTATCCTGGCGCACGACTGTACGTATCAATCGCAGAACAAAGAACAAAGAAGATTTGTGAATATACGCCAGCGCCATGGAGTCAATCAAACCACAGCCCTCCGTTCACCGAAATCTGCATGCTTAATAGTGAGCATCGCAGTTCTCTGTCACTATAACACGCGCACGCACGCTCTGGCCCGTAATGAAGGACGCCGCGTCCGACGCCAAGAACGAGACGATGTTTGCGATATCATTCGGATCCCTGCATATCGCGGGCTCAGCTTCTTTCTTCTTTGACCCGAGTCGGCGCCTGAGCTTACCCAACGACTCCGAGTGGGGTCCGCTCCTTGAGCTACAGCTACTTAGTTGATTACCAGGCCGAGTTTAGAACTGGGTGCGTACCCCATCGAAGTACGCTTCTGGTCCAGCACCGGATGCGGAGGTCGTCCAAACAGCTAGCTGGTCCACTATGGCCAGATGAAGACGAAGATGACGGTCAGCCGGTCCTCGGACGCGGATACGAATCCGAAAACGCACACATTGCAGTGTCGATTCCTCCCGGAGCGTATGCGTTAACCTGTTGTGTGTGCATGTGTACGAATTATGCCCAGATTAGCGGCGTGCAGGTACACGTACGGTGATACCGTGCTTTCCGAGCTCCTGCGCTGTGTGGGACATCCATCCGTCAGTTTCGCCGCTTCGCGCCCGCAGATTGGAATGGACATGGAGCGCTCACCCGCTGCCTGCGTCAGCCCACGCACGGCAAACTTGGAGGCGCTGTACGCGCAGAGATTAGGCGCGGCTGTGCACAGAAGGTCGACTCGGCAGGGCTAGGGTTTCAGATGGTGCCCACCTTTTTTCCCCAACATGCTCGACGCGCCAATAATGCGACCGCCAACGCCCTGCTTGATCATCTGCGCTGCGGCGTATTTATAGCAGAGAAACGCTCCACGCGCGTTAGTCGCTAGGACGGCGTCAAAGTCCTCGACCGACACTGCGCGTTCGAATTTTAAGTGAAGCAAGACGGTTTGACCTGGACCCACTGTCGAGGATTGAACCATATCGAGCAATGCCCGCGTTAGCCACAAGCTATAAGTGTAAGGCTAGCAGATAGGCGATAACTCACGTACGACGGTGAGATTCTCGTCAGGAAACGACTCAACGGCCTTTGTTATCATCCCGCGAACATCTTCCTCCACAGAAACATCGGCAATACACGCCACGGATCGACACCCGCGCGCTTCCAGATCCTCTACGAGCTGCTCAATCTTGGAGGCATTTGCGGCGATGTCGTTGAGCGCGACGATGAAGCCGTCGTCTGCGAGGCGGAGTGCGACGGCACGGCCAATCCCTTGGGCTGAGAGACGAGTTGGCTGGGTGCAGATTCAATAAACGGTGGCCTGCCTGCGCCGGTGATGAGGGCTATGCCTTTACTCGCGCGGGTCATGGGAGGCTAGGACAAGACGAGTCGTGAGAGGTGGCGTGTACATCTACGCTTTTAGACCGCGAGGTCACCTATAGTTCCCACCTATCCCCTCTAGTTAGAGGGGGCAGGGGGGGGGGGGCTGCCCCCTCTAACTAGAGGGGCTTGAGGCAATTTCGGTTGAACTCTATATCTATCCTATTGCGCGCTGCAACTTGGGTCCCTCTGAGGTCTCCGGGAGGGTGGACCCGGGTGATGCGGATGGGGACGGCTGCCCACAGATGATCACAACACCTCCCGCCCGTCGCTGATGGCCGCCGTCAACGCCCGACACCTCCCGCCCAATGCCCCGCCCACTGCCCGACCCTCCCGCCATCAATTTTCTTTTGAAAATTCCTAGATAGCCTACAAAGCTTGTATGTACTGTTAGCAGAGGCCAATTATGACTGGTTGAAATATAAAGAAGAGCTTCTTGGAGATGCAATCCTGGAATGACCCAACCCATATTGGGAAGGTTGATCGCTGCCATCACTGGCATCAAATTGATCAAAGTTGCGGATTGGACCTAGGGACACCCCAATTCAAATGTCATGTCAATAGCTGCAGTTGTTGATGAGATACAAGGAAATCCATGGAAGGCGTCATTCCTGGATGTTGCAAATTGTGGCACTTGTGAAGCCTGAATGCATGGCAACCCTACTTCTCAGGAATACCCTTCAAGCCCTGTAGGAATTGCTTGAAGATGTTGTGTTGTTGATGTGCTAGGCGCAAGACAATGATCATGCACATCCGGGGAGGTATGTCTCAGTCAGTGGGAGATTGTCTGTCTCAATTTGCTGGGTGCAAACAGAAAAAAGTTGCGTAACAATTTTACAATTCGGGGGATACCACTTGCACTGCAATATGTGGCCTACTCATTGAGATATGGTCCAATTTGTTTTGGTATAAGTCCGGGAATGACACTGCACCCGGGAATGACACGGAATACAGGACATCACATTGCCTGGTATTTGGGTGTGGTATTATGTTCAGACCTTGACGAGATTCTCTTACCCCCAGTTTCAGTCCCGCATCCTTGCGCATCGTCGAGATACAGGCCAGACACTCATCACCACCTCTGTGGCCGATGTCCTGGCCGCAGAATATTCCCGGGCACACCTACTGCCCGACTCCAAAGAGAAGGAATGTGCTACACTATTTAGGCTTGTAATTCACACAGGTTCCAGGGAGGTGCGGGTGCCGTGGGCCACGCTGTGGCCCCTTGTTCCTGACATTGTCCAGGAATGACACAATTCATCCGGGAGTGACAACACAAATTTCTTTCTGTCTTGCAGAATATAAACATGTCATGTATATAGCATATGTCCATCTACAGGATAGGAAGGCATATGAAGAAAAATCATAGGTTTATACAAGTCTGGCTCCTGGGCTCAGACAGAAAATCAAGCATCTATTATAACCTCCAGATTGGTGGCTGCTTCAAGCCTCTGCACCATGTCATCTATCTTCTTGTTTTCAGCCTTCTCCCAGCGAGTTGTATTTCGATCCTCTTTGTTGGCACCTCATTATGTCTCTTTGTTCGCACATTCTTACCTCCACCACCTCCTTCCTGGACCCCTTGTGCTTGTCCCATTTTGCAGCTGACACCAGTGACCCTCCTATTCCACATTTCACTCTCCCTCGTCATTGGGAATAATAAGCCTTGACTTGGCCTTGCCATATGCACCAATCATTCCCGCTCATGTGTCATTCCTGGACATCATCATCCAGGAATGACATTGTTGCCCGAAAAGACTTTGAGCTCAAGCAAGATGTTTCCAGAAGAATAGTTCCTACTTCACTGCTGCATGCATATGTTGAGGATCTGTTGCAGTAGCATACCAACATCTGGTGAGCCAAGAGACAGGACATACACCTTCATGATGGCTTCTATGGCTTGGTTTTGTCCATGAAGCTCCAAAATCATGTTTCATGGCTGCTATATGTCCCGCTAAGCATGCTGAATCCACCTCTGCACCTTGGTGGAAATCAATTTCTGGATACAATATCCTGGAATGACAAATCCTTTGTTCTCCTTTGTTCTTATATCAACCACATTTCACCTGATACTTGGGTAAGAATTTGATATAGATGCCCTCCGGGTCATTATAGACCTGGGAGAGTGAGGTCTGAATACCCAGGGAGATAGGATCCCAGCCTTTGGATGCTGATCACAGCTGATGGGGCCACCACAAGCTCATGTCTCCACCAATGGACCAGAAATTTGAATGAACCAAATTTCTGCCATTGTCCAAGAGCTCCCACCCATGAAATATAAGTCAAAGTAGCAGCAGGAAGATCTCACACATTGAAATTTCTGGTCCAGTGAAAAGCCAAGCTCAACCCATAACAATGTGCACAGTGATGCCTCACCCACCAAAATGTGTCCATGATATGTTTCCTTCGCCATAAAATACAGGAACAGACTTTCAGGACCGCCA
Source organism: Mycena kentingensis (nom. inval.) (assembly GCA_014461125.1). Taxonomy (NCBI): domain Eukaryota; kingdom Fungi; phylum Basidiomycota; class Agaricomycetes; order Agaricales; family Mycenaceae; genus Mycena; species Mycena kentingensis (nom. inval.). Next base: position 878,010 of record JACAZG010000005.1, on the reverse strand, counting down.
GATAGCAATAAGAGGTCAATCTGTGCTGGAGGTTCCGGCCATGTAAAAACAACATATTGGGGCACCCATTGCTTCTTAATGCTCTAGCAATGAATATAAGAGTGTATTGGGGTTCCGTAGGCGTCCTGGTGATACTTGGACCACACCTTTACATTTGGGGTACATCAGAATAACTTCTCAGCATGCAACAATCCGCTGAGCTATGTTTTATCACCACAGGTAAACTTGACAATGGCATGACTGTTCCAAATCTGCTTGAATACACATCATAAAGCCTGTTCTAGATGTCTAGATGTATAAAGGAGCCCTCTGGAAAGTTTTATTCTGGTGTGCAAAGAATTGCCCAAGAAATGGTCTAAATACCAGTACAGACCTTAGCTCAGAGTTGGAGCTTCCCAGTAGTCCGGTTGTAAAAAGTAAAAGTTCTTAGAAAAGTCTCAAACCGGTATTCAGTCTATTTGGAGGACCCAGAGAACTCCATAAAACCAAAAACTGTCCCTCTATTCATCCTGGTTCTTGCAAAACTCCATAATCAGCTGTTATCTAGCCTAAAATGATTGTGGTGTTGAGCATGGTCCACAGGGCTGATAAAGCTGATTTCTTGCCTGCGGTGCCTTGACACTAATGGTACATAGCCAACAAAAAATCAGCCCCTTAGAAGCATTGTGGAGTGATGTCTGCTGCCCTATGAGTGGAAATGGTGACCTGCAATACTGATGGCTCTGGGTTAGCTACAACTGCAAATATCTCTATAAATGCTTGGGAGGACAGTTCAAATCAAGCCAAACAAAGATCAGAAGCTTCACCCAGCTTGTTATGGCTGTGGAACAGGTCTGATCTGTGGTCACCCTGTTACTATCTCTACACATCATCTGCCACTAGGCTCGTAACTCGGTGTGTATGGAGTGAAGCTAAGTATAGGTCAAAATACCGAAAATAAAGGCAGGGGATGCAAAGGCTCTCAAGCAATACCGCACTAAAGTTTTCTAACCCTAACCCTAACCAAAAATTATCTCCAGATCCCCTGGCTCTTCAAGACTCAAATTTGGGGTGTTGAATATCCAGGAATACTGCAGAAAAATGCCTTCATTTGGTAGGCATGGGCCCCATGGATTGTGCACTATCAAGCATATGATCCAATTTGTGACACCCAAGGTTTGCTACAGGCCATATGCTAAAATATATCACGGCATAATTTCTGAACTGCACTATGATTCTTGAACTCTGGCATGTCTCTTTTACAGGTCCCAAGCTATTCACCGGGGTGAACATACCACATTAATGAATTATGGGCCTTTGTCTGGGAACACACTATGTAATGGGAAATGGAATTTGAATGTGATAGAGAGCATACCTCCGGCTATACTGAGCTCTCAGCACCTGAAATCATCAGAAAAGACCCAATAATGGCGGAGATATACCTGCAACATCCCAAAGTAGGCATGATTGATGCTGGTGAATAATGCATCAGTTTTTAGCTAGTCTGGATAGTTTATATGCTTTAGAGGGTACCCAGACTAGCCCAGACATGTTCTCTTTGTCTTCTTTCAATCTGTTCTAGCTGAGAATAAACTCTGGATATTATATTTAATATGTGTCATTCCAGGACTGAGGGTAATCTACCTGGTTCCCTGACGAGTAGATACCTTGAGGCAGAGACCATTTGACGGACTTGTATTCATATGTTGTTTAGAGTTACAATTTAGTGTAAACCTTGGGCAGAACTTTGTGTTTCCTCCATACTATTGCTGTCATTCTGGAAACCGGCCTACTACAGCCGGAAACACTCGGAAAGAAGACTCACAATCGCACCAAAGTCCAACTAAACCCTGATGTATCGTCAAGAAGCTATCGAGGTACAGGAGGAGGTGGTGGTCGAGATCAAGAGTAAGTCTTGATCTAATCTATGTGTGAATCTAATCTATCTACAGATCTGTAGGAAACACGGGAAACACGCACGACGGGCGGGTTTACACCCTCCCCCGCTTAGAACGCGGACCGGGAATGCGGTGAGGAAGTAGTGACGACGCGTTAACGCGTTCCGCGAGAGGAAGAGGAAGGTAGAAGAGCTCGACCGTCTGTGCCGCGAGGGCGGAGTTGCCTGCCTGCAACGACGACAGCGAGGGGAGGGTTAGGCGATGGAGAGGATGGCCTCGAGATGGGTTCGATGTGCGCAAATACAGGTTCGTCAAAATTCTGGGGAGTTGGATCCTCGGTAATGGGCTGAAGGGCAATGTTGTCCTGGGGTAGCCCGGCGTCAAAGGCTTCAACGTGCGCCGAATCCTCTAGTTCATCACCGTCTATCCAGTCGTCGTCCTCGGGACCGTAGCCGCGCCAACGAATTTTGTATTGGGTTTTGCCGTATCGCGTGCGTTTATCCAAGACTTTTTCGATGAGGTATTCTTCTTCTCCGTCCGGACCCACAACCGGATCGAGGCGCGTTAGTTCGCGATCGGGGAAGAGGGACGGGTCATTTTCATGGTACGGCACGAGTTCGGAGACGTGGAAAACCGGGTAAACGCGCGGTTGATTTCTGAGGTCCAATGTGACCGTGGAGCACTCAGGATGAATCGCAGTAATGGTGTACGGTCCTTCTTGACGGCCGAGGAACTTAGCGACGCGGTGGCGGGCGGCTTGAAGGTAACGTTTGCGCCGTTTGCCGGTAATGAGTAGAACTCTGTCTCCGATTTTGTAATCTGGGTTTGGCAGGCGCGTCTTATTGGCTTGAGTGGCCTGGGATGCCTTGGCGGCGATGAGATTGTCGCGAGCCTCCGCTAAGTCGTCGGCTATATCCTGAAGGAACCGCTCCGCGTTACGAGCTTCCCGTGTGTTGTCCGGGCGAGCGAATACTGGCGGTATGACGCGCGCGCTCCGGCCGTACCGCAGCTGGAAGGGTGTTAGACCCGTCGACGCGTTCACGGTGTTCATGATATTGAAGCGGATGCGGGGCAGAGAGCGGACCCAGTTGTTTTGAGCAGCCGAGACGTGGAAGCGTAGACATTGAATGAGCGTCTTGTTCGTGCGTTCGCTGGATCTGTCTGTCTCCGGGTGATAGGCCGTCGACATCTTCAAGTTTATACCCGTCATCTTGTGGAGGGCGCGCCAAAACTTGGACATGAAGATCTTGTCCCGGTCAGATACGAAGTCGGCTGGTAAGCCGTTCTCGCAGTACCAATTGTCGAAGAATTGGAGGGCAAAACCCTCAGCCGTGACATCCGTGCGCGTAGGCACGAAGCGGTATTCGGAGCCAAGGCGGTCGGTCATGGTTGCGATGCAGTTGTACCCAGAATCTTCGGGTAGTGGGCCGATGAAGTCTATCGCCACGGAGTCGCAGCGTTCGTTGGGCACCGGTAGTGGATGTAACGGGCCCGGTTTGCGCTTGGTGGAGGATTTGTTGCATTGGCATTCGGGACAAGCCGGTATGTATGCCGACTCAAGTTCTTCCCTCATCCGCGGCCAGTAGTAGCTGTCGCGTAACGCTGCGTAAGATTTGTCAAATCCGAAATGCCCCAGTGAGTCGTGGGCTAGGCGGAAGAGGGATTCTCGGAGGTTGTTCGCGCGCGGGATTACCAGGCGTTCGCCTATGAACCACAGGCCGTTTCTGTTTTCGAGACCCGGGAGAGAGCCCAGTAGTTTAGGCAGCTTAGACGTCCATGAGTCGTGTTCGTAGCCTCCGCGGATGGACTCGAGCAGATCGACGTCGGCTGAGATCGACAATGTCGCCGCGACGTGTGGGGGATCGTCGCGTGCCGGGGTCTCGGTCAGCTGTTCGCATGCAGTCCAGGCGGGAGCTACCGCGCCGACGAGTGGTACGGCTCCGAAATCAAGACCAGTAGGAACAGAATCAAAATCAGTGCGCGACAGAGCGTCTGCAGCCGCGTTATCTTCGCCAGGCACGTAGATTATCTTGAGGTCGAACTGGCTCATGAACTCCATCCATCTAGCTTGCCTGCGTGAGAGGTCCCGTTGGGTATTGAAATTCTCAAGGGTGCGGTGGTCGGTGTAAACGAAAACTTCCGCTCCAAGTAAGTCGTTTCGCCACTTCTTCAGGGCGCGAATAATGGCAAGCAGTTCCTTCTCGTGAACCGGATAATTTAATTCAGCCCCCTTGAAGGTCATTGAGTCGAATGCGACGGGGCGGGAAAGCTCCCAGGCGGGACCGAAGGACAGAATTCCCCCGGAACGGGTGTCCGACGCGTCCGTTGTGAGGTAAATCTTGTTATCCCCAGGGTTTGCGTGGTCGATAGTAGTCAGGCAGTCGGCGCCGACGACTAGTGCCTTTATTGCGTCGAAAGCGGTTTGGTGTTTTGGTTCCCATCCGGGCCAGGCAAGCTCTGCAGATTTATGGGTTAGAGGAGTTAAGAGCTCGGTGTGTTCAGCAAGATTTGGGAGAAATTGGGCGACAAAGCGGACGAGGCCCAAAAACGCGCGCGGACGTTCGTCGCAGATTTTGGAACGGGCCATTCCCGGATACGCTCGACCTTGCTCGCGTCCGGTTCGATGCCCCGTTGAGAAATATGGTGGCCGAGGAAGTCAATCTCGTAGCAAAATAGGTCGGTTTTCTTGATGTTCGCGAAGAGGGAAGCTTCACGCAGGGCCGTAAATATCATGCGTATGTGTAGCTCGTGTTCCTCCTCGGTTTGCGACCAAATAATAACGTCGTCCAAGTAAACATGGCAGAATATACCCAGGTATTTCCTCAAGGCAGCAGTAACCCGACGTTGTTGCACGGACGGGGCGTTGCGTAAACCCTGAGGCATGACTAGCCATTCGTAAAGTCCCAGAGGCGTCGAGACGGCCGTGTATTTAACAGAGTCCGGGTGAACACGCGTCTGAAAAAAGGAATCGGTGAAGTCAATCTTGGACCAAATTTTTCCCTTTGCACAATCCGCAAGGATGTCGTCTACGCGGGGCAGCGGGAACTGGTCCTGGATTGTGAGGGAATTAATTTGGCGGAAGTCGTTTACCCATCTCGGTAAGGCCGTCTTGTCCGCCTTAGGAATGAGCATAGCCGGTGAGGCAAAAGGCGAGCTAGAGGGACGGATGCGACCCGCGTCGAGATGCTTTTGGATCAAGGTGTTCCAGGCCTCCTTATATTTTCGCGGGCTGTTATACGAGCGCCTTGTCAGTGTTTCCGACGCTTCTTTCAATTTAATCTCGCACAGTATGTCCTCGGGGAGATTCCCTACATGAGGAATAGGTTCGAAGATATCGTTGAACTCGCGTTTGAGAGAATCACCCTTTTGGCGCAGACGTTCCCATTCCGCAAGGACTTGTACGCGTGCGTGAACTGCCGCGACGACGTCAACAGGCTTGACGGGCTCGAAGAGACCCTTGCTTTCCATGGAGACGCGTCGAGCTGAGCATACCGTCTTGAGTTGTTCGGCGAGAGATTTACGGTGTTGTTGCACCTCGTTGAACAGCTCGCGCAGCTTTCTTCTTCGGGCGCTTGCGCTCCGGAAGGGGTTTCGGATGCAGGAGGTCATAGTTGTAATGTGCATCGACAACAGTATCATTGTGGTGGTCGACTACAATCTTGTTTCGTTTGAGGAAGGGAAGGCCGAGAAGGATGGGGTAACAAAGTGCATGGGGAGGTATTAAGGCGCGTACGGTTCTTGTAGAGTAAACGGAATCGGCCGAGTGGAGACGCAATTTCACATAATGTGTACAGACGGGACGGGGAGAGGTAGAGTCAAGTGCGAGCCCGAAAGAGATGGGTTGATAGAGCTTGTACGTTTTGAGCCCGTGTTGGTCAACGAAGGAGGGGTCGATAAGATCTAATCCTGACCCGTCGTCAATAAGGGCACGGACGGGAACGTTTGGTTCGGACGGGGAGTCTGTTAAGCACTCCCAGACGAGATGCCTCCCCACGAGCTCGGCAATTCTGGGCTCTTGCCGCGGGCGGGAGTGAGCAGCGGCTGTGTGCGTTTCAACAACTGCTACACGCGTCGCGGGACATGGGGCAGGAGAGACGGGAGGTGCAGAAGGAAGAGAAGGAGACGTGGGGTATGGTGGAGCGGCAGTGTTGCGGTCACTCACGTTGCGGGCCGCAATGTCATCGTCGGACTCGCCTTCAGATTCGTAGTCGTCCTCCCCATGGTTCATAGCAACACCGACGGCAGCGGCGATGGGCGCAAGCGGGGGTGGAACGGCCGGAGCACGAGGGGCGGCGGCAGCGCGGGCATTGTTCGGTGCGGCGCCCGGCGCGAGCGACGTTGGGGGCGGGAGGGGCCGAACGACGGGCAACCTCGTCCTTGTGGTCGTTGTACCACTGCTGCCAAAGCGCGCGCTGGGCGGGGGTGAGGGCGTTCATGAGCTCGTCGCGGCGCGCGTCGTCGATCACCTCGTAGGTGTTTGGGTTCGGCCAGACCTGGCAGCTCGTGTGGAAGACAAACGGGACGCGGCAGTGGCCGCAGCCTCCGGCGTACGCGAGGTTGCCGCGTTCATTGAACGGTTCCTCGACAAGTTTCGCCACTCTCTTCTGCCCGGCGTATGTGCCCGGTCCCTGGAAGAGAGCGGCGGGGAGAACGAACGGCTCGGGGACGAACTTGGCTGGGGCCGCAAAGGTAGCGTTACCCGCGGCGGCGACGAACGTGGAGTCGCGGGGTTTCTTGCTCGCGTCGGACGAGTTGAGGGAGCGTTTGAGGGAAGAAGCCGCGGTGGAGGAGTTGGCGCCAAGGCCTGCAGCGATGCCAGCTGCGACCCGGGCGTTGATGCTGTCCTGGAGCTTCTGCTCAGCATCACGCTCGACCTTGTCGACGTCGGTAACGTATTCCGACCACTCAAGGAAGGTCTTCTTCGACGCGAGGTCGGACTTGTGCTCTTTCTTCTCGAGGATTTTGGCGAGAGAGCGGGTGATGCCACGCGAACCAATGCTAATGAGTTCCGCCGAAGAGAGGTCCATGTCGGTGCCTTTGAGCGTGCGACGTTTGGCGGCGACAGCGTCGAGGTACGCGCGCGCCGTTGGGAAGTCGTCCATACGCATCGAAATGATCTCGTTCTGCGTGTCCTCCTTCCACGACTTGTCGGAGAAGAACCCGCGGACCTTCTCGAAGAATTCCTCGAGCGTGAGGTTCTCGAGCCCGGCGTTTTCGTCCGCCCAGTCGATGGCCTTGCCGTGGAAGGCGAGGACAAGCTTCGAGATGATGTCCTTGTCCTTCTTGAGGCCGTTGGCGTCGGCGTAGTCGCGTGTGACACGCTTGAACGAGTCGAGCGTGGAAGGGACAATTTTGCCGCCGACGAACTGGGGAACGGACTTGGGGCCGGTTACGATGATGTATCCTTCGCCATCTTTGAAGGTCGGGGGGTAGCAGGCCGCGGTGGGGGGGATATTTTCGTTGGAAGTGCGCATGAGAAGGGCGTGGAGGGTGAGGGAGGAGATCGAAGTTTGGGCAGAAGTTGGGAGGTTTGGGCTGGGAGAAGGGTCGGAGATGGGTGTGGGCAGCGCCGTCGTACTCACAAGAAGTTTGTCGTTGGGACGGTCGGCTTCGAGGAGGGCTTTCGGGCACGAGAGGACCAGAGATGGTGGAAGAGCGGAGTCAAGTTGTGACGACCCGTTCCATGGGGTTGATGGGAATTTTAGAAGCATCGAATAAGCTTTTTGGGGGGCTGCTGCGCCGTGGCAAGCGAGTAAGGTGGGGAGGGGTTTGGTGGTCCGTGCGCGGTGGGCTAGCGGAGTAACGTCGACTGTGGCGACGGGTGCAGATGGTGCGTCTCGGTAGGACGTGCGTGTGGGTGCGTAAATTTGGTGCCGCGGGATTTGCGGTGAGGTTCCCTTGGCGTTTGTGGGACGCGCGAGTTAGGGCAGGGAGTTGGGGAGAAGACGGTCGGGTTGCGTTTCGAGAACAGCGAGAACCGAGTTACGCGTCGAGACGAGTCGAAGTTGCGCGTCGAGGCAGAGTAGAGGCAAGTACGAGGCGGGGGAAATTGGAGAGACGCGTTCGGCGAGGATTCTGCGCTTGGCGAGTCGACAGTAGGGTTACTCGGGTCGCGTATTCGTGTTTGTTTTGGGTTTTCAGGGAATTAAGAGTTGGAAAAAAAGTGGAAACCGGCCTACTACAGCCGGAAACACTCGGAAAGAAGACTCACAATCGCACCAAAGTCCAACTAAACCCTGATGTATCGTCAAGAAGCTATCGAGGTACAGGAGGAGGTGGTGGTCGAGATCAAGAGTAAGTCTTGATCTAATCTATGTGTGAATCTAATCTATCTACAGATCTGTAGGAAACACGGGAAACACGCACGACGGGCGGGTTTACACATTCCTGGACTTGTTGCAACTATACTGCTAATCTGGAGCTTGTATACTGAAATAAAACATATATGCATTTTCTTTAAGATGCTATTGCTGTCTTAAATTAGTCCGAAAGTTGGAGATTTCAGTAATTGGGCCTGCGCATTGGGCAGGGTGATGCCTATTTTCTATATCCTTCATATATTGGAAGGCAAACAAGCTATACGGTCTGGCATTGCAGATGCATAAAAAGTGTTCAAATATGTACACTTTTTCAGTTTATACCTTTGTGAAATTCTGACTTCTGTAACCAGATGTCATTCCTGGATTGGCCCTGTCCAGGAATGACACATGACAAGAGATCACTTCAAAATTCGGAAGTAGCTGGATCTGGATTTGCAGATTTATGAAAAGTGTTCAAAGATGTACCCTTTTTCTGTTTATCCTTCAGTGAACTTCTGACTTCTTGGTTCGCAGGTCATTCCTGGATTTGCTCCTGTCCAGGAATGACACATCATTATCTCAAGGCTTGAGCTGCTAAATCTGGGATTGCTGTTGCATGAAAAATGTTCAAATGTGTACATTGTTCCTGTCCACATCTTGGGGAATTTCCACTTTCTTAATTTAGGTGTCATTCCTGGATTGTGCTTGTCCAGGAATGACACTATGAGTGATTCCTCTCTTTCACCCTGGCCACTGAGATTATCCAGATGATACTCCGGGAAACTGATGTGAGTAGAGCTCATCCGACTTTGCCTGTCTCACATTACTCCCAAATGTGTCTATGAGATTATCCAGGAATGACTTCTCCTACCAAACACTCCATATCTCGGGAACTGCTTTGAATTATACACTGCCACTTGCATATCTGAGGTCCGCACATAATTGTGCAACTTTGATGGATTTTGATGGTGGTGATGGCGGGGACAAACCAGTCCACCGCAGAGGGGTCATTCCAGGATGCACCGAGGAGAACCTCATTGTTTTACTATAAACAGTGTGAATTTCTTCGTTTTAACAGTGTACACAGTGTTTCTTGAGTATGTAGAATTTTCGGAATTTTTGATGGCGGGAGGTTGGGCAGTGGGCGGGGACATTGGGCGGGGTGTTGGGCGGGGGGTGTCGGGCGTTGACGGCGGCCATCAGCAACGGGCGGGAGGTGTTGTGATCATCTGTGGGCAGCCGTCCCCATCTGCATCACCTGGGTCCACCCTCCCGGAGACCTCAGAGGGACCCAAGTTGCAGCGCGCAATAGGATAGATATAGAGTTCAACCGAAATTGCCTCAAGCCCCTCTAGTTAGAGGGGGCAGCCCCCCCCCCCTGCCCCCTCTAACTAGAGGGGATAGGTGGGAACTATAGGTGCGCGAGGTGCTCAACAAAATTTTAACCAGGCGGATTCAGATGTGCTGGAGTTGCGGCCAGACCTCCAGATTAAGCGCAAGGTTAGCATGAGGAGGAATGAGCCGGCAACGCAGTTTTCCTGTTCCTTCCATGCGCAGCGAAGAAACCCAACATTGACAGGCACAGCCACGTCCTCAACTTTACCTTCCCCGCTCACGGTATCAAAACTAATAGACGCGAATCGCCAACACCTTCTGCAAGTACTCCAAGCGCGTCCTGCCGCGCCGCTTTGCTGTCCTCGTATCTGTCCATCGCCGCAACTATGGAATCTCAGCGCTATAAAGGCGCATTTTAAACTCGAAACCATCCTCGCTAGCATTCGCCGCACACTCCTTCAACAAGACATGTACCCCTACTTTGCCAGTGAATCCGTCCTCATCGATGTACGACGCCCTTTCCCTTGAAGCAACCTCTCATCTTGGGATCCGCCTTGTAGTACGAGCTCGGTCGCAACCCTTGGATTGGACTACAACGCGCGCTCGCTTTTTCCCAATACTCGCGCACTTCGGCTCCAACTCGCACTCCTGGACCTTCTCGCAAATCGTCCGCCTCTTCTCTCGCGTACGTGCATAATATTAAGTCGTTAAGCGCGGCTGAATGTTTTCAGTTCTACTACCTCTCCCATCAAGTCGGCGGCGTCTTCCTCTAACGCCTCTGTCAAAAAGAATTCGAGTCGTGTGGCCGTCGAGTAGGTGCTTATTCCCGCTACCTTTAGGTAGTGGGTATAGGGCCGAAGCGGTCATTTGCACAAAGAAAACGCGATGATTTCTGCGAAAGCTGTGCTGCTATTGTGCCTGGGCTTCTCCCTTTATCTGTCACCTGTTGCTTTGTCCTCGCTTTGCCCGCCCTTTAAGCCCAGGGCCCTCCCGCCCATGCCGCACACTCTTGCTCCATATTCCTATCTCCTCGCCACAAATATCGCCGTCTAGCCAACATGATAGTATCTATCAAAGGTCTCCGCTTTTCCGCCACTCATACAGCTGCCGCGGCGTCTTCCCGCATCTCTCGCGCTGCTCTGGGTCGCCTGGGAAGCTACCATTCTCAGCTCCACACTCTGTCCGGCATCCACGTGGATGCCTATTCCAGTGGCACGCTCTATACCTGCCGCCTCAACCTTGCCATCGCCGATTCTCTTCCTGCCGAGTCAGAGATCATCCTGGGTCGCGATTGGGTCCAATCTCGTGTCTCTTTTCCTCGCGGGGCCTCTCCCACCAAAGTGGAGAGCCAGCGCTCATCCTCGCCCCGTATAGATGCAAGTGTGCTCAGTTCAGAGACGCCTGCATCTGCGGGTCTATCTATTGTTTTTGATAATTTTTTTACATCCAACAAATTACGGTCTCGCATCTCCCTGTTCTCCGCCGACATTTCCAAAATCCACCACCTCATGTGCCTGCATGGGTTGCGTACTGCCCCCGCCAATATATTTGAGTGTCGCTGAATATTGATTGAGCATATTCGAATTCTGACTGGAGCCTGAACGGAATTTGCTGTCCATCCTGATACTGGGGCCACTCTGCCTGTGGAGCGGTTTCAGTGAACATACAGCGTGCTAGTGATATACTGTAGCATTTTATTCAATTCGGATGGCCTTTCAGCATGTGACATTGCATACAAATTTCGCAATTCATAATCTATCCGCATTAGGCCATTCCCACAATCAAATGGCATCATAATCTCTTGATTTCCTATTTTGGGAGGCAAATTTTGAGATTTTGGTGTGACATAGCTTAAGTTTTCGAGGAAAAAATGCCCTGTGACACGTGACATACGAATTGAATGAAATACTACAGTAACAGTCTTCTACGCCATTTAGTATCAATGAAGGCATCCGCTTTTTCTACGGACAGACTTGCACTTGTCGCATCGTGTGTTGGCATAACTACCGCAGATGGAGACTCCCGTCGACGTTTACACCTGCAGACACACCTGCGAGACAAGCTCACGGCTGTGGAGTCGCTTCCGCTCTCAGCTACCGTTCAAATCTCTCGCGAAGAAATCTAAACCTGCTCTGATATCCTTTTGTTCGCTTCATGGCCTCTCACTACCTGAGAAAGTAACCAAGTCCTCTCTTCGAACACTTCTCTAGGCTCATTTTGATCAGGGTGAGTGTCAGAGGTCAGATTCAGAAGGGTGCAACTGTATTGTACTATTTTATTCAATCCGTAGGTCACGGGTCACAGGCCATATTTTTTCTGAATTTTTGGCAGGTGTCACGGTCACTCCGAGGTATTTACGAATGGTTTCGGACAGCACCAAGGGACCTTTCTTTTTCCGGAAATTTTTGGGGTGTCTATACCGGTAAATTATCTCTAATAAAGCCACACTTTCAAGGCAATCTAGGGATGACCGGGTTGTGAGATACACCAAGGTGCTGAGCGGTCAGGACAGTGGTCTATTAACACTGTTGCACGTCAAGATAATATACAAATGTTGCGCCAAAGTGAACCAAATACCGAGCCACATACATATGTTCACCGCGTCTATTTTGCTCTACCGCACTCAGGCCCTCTTGGGTGCGGGCCTTACAAAAATTTTGGCCTGTCACGGCCGCAATCGGCGCTTTACGAACGCCGAATTTCGTAGCCGATGTCACACGGTCAAAGGTCATTCGAATTGATCGAAATACTACAGTATCTGCGACGACTGGAAAGCTTCCGACTACTCCAGCCTCAGCCTCACTTTTGATATATACTTCCTCTCCTCCATTGTCAAGAAAGCAACGAGGGATGCCCTACGCGATATTTTGACTTCAAGGGGCATCGACTTTGAGCCAGATGACGGTCTCGCTCGCTTGTGCCGCATTTTGATATCACACATCAAAACGCTGCGCAAAGGCAAATGCTCCAAAAAGGCGGCGGACATTGATGATGAGGACGACACTTTCCAGCCGTTCGGGTCTCCCCCAAAGAAGCAGCGCGCCTAGTTTAGAGTACATCTTTAGTCTTAGTTGTTGAAATACCTATGCCTTTTGTTTGTTTCTTTGGCCGATAATACTATTGTGGGTGATAGGTAGCGGGCCCTGCCGCTAGCCGGCTCTATTCGCCTTATTGTTTACGCCAAAAGCTCCGTTAAGTAACTGCGCAATTGCAGCTCTGGCTACGACCAAACTTTGAACTCCCTCTCGACGCTTTTCTCGGACATGTATACTAGCACCGCATGATGCTCCAGTAAGGACTGCTGTAATTTCTTTGAACTCTTTTTCTGTGTCAGACTGTCAGTTGCGCAAACAATCACGGTGACAGCCGTGTGACCTCCAATTGTCTGCCACCCTCGACCATCATTGCGTCCTTCCCCAAAGGGCGCTGGTTGCAGAACAAGAATGAGCCAGACAATAACCCCGGCGCAAGTATTTGACCAGCGCGATCGCCAGAATGAGTCCAGAGCAATTGTCCCTCGCAGAGTCAAGCTCACCCGATGTATCCCACCAAGGTCGCGTATCCCTGCCCGCCCCCGACGAATAACACGTTGTCGTCCCACCAGCGGAGTCAGCTCCTCCGCACCACCACCAAACTAGGCCGTATCCTCGGCACGACCCCAGCTTTGCTCGAGGAATCGGAGGAGATGCCAACGCCCAGTGCGTATAATCTATACGTGTTTCTTTCATTTAACGCGGATCGACAGTCCCTCTCAACCTGCAGCGGCTTGCTGTCCCTCTGCACGCTGCACTCTCGTCAAAGTACACCGACGACGACGCGCTCGTCCGGTACCCTTCCTCGGGATCCGACACCCTCTTCTCGTCCGACTACGACACACCCTCGTACATGAAGCGCTCCCCATCCGTCGCGTCCGACCGATCGCGCAGCAGCTTCGAGTCAGCAAGGTCGATGCTCATGGAGTCGTGGCCGCGGCCCCAGACCGAGCGCCCGTACCTCCGCGTCGCGATCCACAACAGCCCGTCCAAGCTCGCCGACATCCCCCAGTCGCCGCCGGCGTACTCGGTGCATGCGCCCGGGCCCAACGCGTACCCGCACCCACACACGAGCTACACCATCGCACCGGCGCGCTCCCCACATGCGCCCGCGGCGCCGCACGGGCACGGACAAGCGTTCGCTGCGATGCCGTCGCAAAACAGCATGCGCCGCCAGAAGATGGACAAGCTCCGCCGCACGCTCGGCGAGAACGTCCCGCTCGACATGGTCTTCCCTGGCGGCGGGCCCGGCAGCTCTCCCGCGCCGTCGCCGCTCTCGTCCTCCGACGAAGACCTGCCGGGACACGTCCGGCGCCACGGCCCTCCCCCGCCGCGTATCCGCGCCGCCCGCGATTCGATGCTACTCACCAACGACGCCCGTGTTGCCCCGCCGACGTCGCGCGAGGCGAAGAAGCTCAGCATGATCGCGGAGCGCGAGGAGGCGCCGCGCTACTACCAGCCCGGGCGTGCGTCCTACTCGTCCGCATCCGCCTCGGAACGCGGCTCGGTCGACTCGGAGCGCTACGAGGGCGACACCGAGGCGGAGCGCGAGCGCGAGTATGTCCGCTCGCAGCGGCGCGCGTCCTACGTCAAGCGCGTCCCCGTTCCTGCTGCTTAACGTTCTTTACAACACGAAAACTGACACGTACATAACGTTCCTCGCTCCTTTTTCTTCACTCTCTCTACTGTGTATCAAATAACCATCCCATCCCATCCCATCCCACCAGCATATACCTCATACTATACAGCCCGCATATCTTTCTTCCCGCATCCTCTGACGATTCCCTTGCCGCACATACACCGCTTACCGCTTGCTTACTGCTATTAGTACGTCCAGCGTACTGTACCCGTTCGTATTTCTGCGAAATGCGCCTGCTTGTAAAAATTGTTTGGCTGTATAATTTAACCACACTCATTGTCCGAATTCAGTCCATGTACAATCCGCCGTTGACCGAGATCTAGCATAGTCAGGTAAGGAAATGGTCGCGGTAGATCGACGTACGGCTTGACCTGCAGCCCGCCATGTATCAATGAGATTAGACCAGATACCCAGACGCACCAGTAATGAACTGGGATTCCTTCGATGCGAGGAACGAGACGAGGTTGACGACTTCGGGAATCGTGCTACGTATCATAAGTGCTAGCGCTTTGAGGCGGCGGTAGAGCGTACCCGAGCCGGCCGAGAGGCGTTCGGTCCGCTTGCTATGGTTTTTGAGTTTCGAGACGAAACTGGGAGGGGAGGGGGCCAACCATCTTCAGCCACCACTCGGGCTTCTGGCCTGTATCGCCAGGGCTGCCGTCTGCGAGTTGGTTGACTAGAAGCGGTCAGGTTCCGAGTCGGGAGATGAAAGACCGTACGGAGGACGCTGTCGATAGCTCCCGGAGCGTAGCAATTGACCTTGGCGGATACTGTTAGAGTAACATCGAGTTTCAGGCGCAGACGTACGGTAATTCCGTGTCTCCCAAGCTCGTGGGCTAAATGCGATTTACCAAAGCCATACAGGATAGCAGGACGGAGCATACCTGCGGCCTGCGTCATGCCGCGTACGGCAAACTTGGAGGCGCAGTAGGTTCCGATGAACGGGATACCTGGTGGATGTAGGTAGTCGGCAAAGAACCGCGTGGCGTTGCTCGGACATACCGGTTTTGCCAGCGACGGACGACGCACCGATTAGACGCCCTCCGCGTCCTCGCTCGACCATTTGCTTGCCCGCGTATCTTCAGGCCAAACGTCAAAAAGGTCAAGCCGAACTGGAAGGTGCTTAACTTGTAGCACAGGAACGTGCCTCGCGCGTTCACTGAGAATATGCGGTCGAATTCCTCTGCCGTCGCTTCAAGCCGAGGGATATTTCCGGTCCAGACCACAGGCAGGGCGGAATCGTGGGCCCCAGCTTGCCAGACCTACCATCTGACCGAAACTGAGCATTCTCGCGCCTAAATTGTCTTGTTGCATCGAATAGGAAGCGGCAGAAATGCTCGTGCAAGGCAGGCCCTTGTCCAGATGGTGGTTTGGTTCAAGTTGTGACACGGCTTGAAATCCGACGCGTCTGTTTTCCCTTTCGTCTTGCCGAACCAACTCAACTCAAGCTCAACGGACACAACTCGACGATGAGATCCGCCGACAAACACCCCCAAATACTATACCCCATCCGTAGATACGTCTCCATCTCCGCTAGCCTCCTCCACCGCAATCCCGGGCTAGCAGAGCATTTCTCGAGCCTGCTGAGGTCGTCAAATAATCTAATCAGTACCCAGGACGGCCAACGGGTAGCCCCGACGCGTACGCACCATTAACACTAGCGCAGATCGCCCAAACCGCCGAGCGACTGCGTCACGTCGAATGCGGGACTGGATTTGGGCCTCTGGAGGGTCGATGTCGAGCCGGGAAGCGTCTATGCAAAGCCTGTGAGAGGGAGCGGCCAGCAAAATCAAACTGTACGCACCGGAGAAATGTACAAGTCCACCCCAAGCGGCGCGTACGACAAATCAAACCAGCCGGGCATTAATTTCGAGTCGAGAGCACGAGAACAGCACACTCCTGAAGACGGCAGAGGTGTTAGAACGCGGAGTCCGGAACAAAGAACGGACGTACCTGCATAATCCAGGTTACAAATCTTAGTCCGACGGTACACTAACTCTGAGGATCGTTCAGTAGGTGCTGACGCGCGCGCATGCAAGACGCGCACCGAAACAAAGGTCCGTCGAGCCCTGCGCAACTTTGGTAAACACCGTGACCCCGACACAATCCCGATCCCGCGAGCGGCTGACGCGGTGCCGCAAACCTGTTAGACCAAGTCAGACGCGGTCCACAACCAAACCTTGCTAGCGTCGTTTTTACGCACCGGCACTGTGTCTAAATTCTGGTAAGTCAACGGCGCAAGCAGGCAGAAGCAGAGAGTACGCACATGAGTTGGCGAACCAGAACAAGAGCCCGAGCGATATCTATGCGACAAGGTCAACGGGGAGGAGCAACGAGCAAACTTGAACTGAAGCTGAACGCACCAACTCGGCTCAGCCATCTGAACAAGCATTGGTGCGTACAGCGAACCAGGTCGACAGGCCCGCACAGACTCTTGCGGAGCGTTAACCACGGTCTAAAACTCGTTCAGCCAGGCCAGATTGGGGTTAAATAGAATGATCGAAGGTACCTAGCTCGAGACGCGAAAGGTCAACTTCAAGACACGCGCCAACGTAGTACCGCGCTACATTCTGAAACTCGAGTAGCGCAGATAGAATAACAGCAACGGGGCGAGACGCACCAGCAGAAGTTCGAGAGCGCATACGGGCAGTCGAGGATGGGTTCGGCAGTAGAGGCGGAGGGAGGTGGAAGTAGGGAGCAAGGAGGACCTGTCGGTGAGTGGATGTGCGCGCAGTACTTATACAGCGCAAGCGCCGCCGGCCAAGCGTTCAACGGCATCCCGTTGCATCGGGCGTGATATATGGCGGCGAAACATCGCCGCAACACGCGGTATTCGGGCGGGAGTGGGTTTTGTGCAGAATGCGATTTTGGAGATTTGCAACGCGTAGGTTACGCGAGAATGGAGCGAGCGGCGCTGGAATGATGGTAGTACCTCGCGTAGCAGTCCTCGGCTGTTTTTAGCCCGTCCCCGTCGCGCAACGCGCCAATTCCGGAGAACTTGAATTTCGCGCATTTCACATTTCAGCGTGTTCTGCGCATAGAATGAGCAGAAAAGCTGCGTAGGCTGGCTACGGATGTTCGATTACGTAATACAGAAATGCTGTCTTGAGCCACAGAGCGCGCGGGCGCGATGAAATCGGAGGATTTGGTTTTACATGGTACATGTTCCAGCACCGTTCCGCACGCGATTCGACGCGTTTAAACGCACTGTGGCACTCCTAACACCTCTTCTCACGCTGCCATAATATCTCCGGGGCTTAATTAGCGCGCAGAGGTATCGCGACTGGGTGTTTTCCCGATTTGGAAATGAGTGTTGTAGCGCGTTTGTCGCTGTGATGCAGCTGCACGCGGGGTCCATTTCGCCGTTGGGAGAAGATATACGCATGAGAGGGTCTATGCGGCGTACCTTCCGACGACTCTCGCAGATGCCCAACAAAACATTTTCTTTGTATGAACACAAAAGATAAAAGGACCCGCCTCGAACCCAAAACGGCAGGTATTCAAGAAAGGGGATGCTACCACTATACCAACGGACCACACGAGGCTCTGCCACGTCGGCTAGGATGTCGGCATGGGCGCTGATTTCGGCGCTAAATCCTTAGCCGATGTTTTGCGCGGCAGATATTGAAGGCGGCCGCCCGACATCGGTGCGCGGTGGATTTTTGTGCCGGGCGGCTACCCGAGCGTGGCGCCCGTGGAGCGGCAAAGCAAAGCCGCGCGTTGTACTTGGTAGGGGATCTGCACTCGCTTCGGGTACGTATTTCAATTTGTGTTTGCGTGTTTTCACCCTGGAGAGTTCGACTTGAGCTTGTTCAGAGCACAGGAGCACTTCTCCGCGGCCCCTCAAGAATTGCCTGAGCGGCACACGGAGAACGGCGACCCTACGCTCGGTATGGCCGCCGGCGGATTTTTTGAACGTCGTATTCCCACGGACAACCATCTTGGCTCCGACGGTTCCGGTCACCTACGCCGGTTCAGGCCCACTAGCCGAGCGTTCGCCGGCGAAGCTTCGTGTCCGATATTTCCCGGTGACGCCCCGCGACGCGCCCCAGCAAAAGCAGCAAGCGCCAAAGTGCGGTTGGAGAGTACTGTTAGCCACAGCTTGCAAGACCCAATGCACAAAAAACTAGCCTCCAGCTGTTTCGTAAGATTTTCTTGGGAATGAAACAAGCGGCACAAACTCCGTCCGAGCGCGCAATTGCAAGTACTCGCCAATCAAAGTCCCAACATCTCTTGCCTCCGCCCACCACCCACCTCCAGCATATTGCTGTCGTCGCGCCTTCACTCCGCTTAGCACCCCTCACCTCCTCTGCGCGTTCCAGGTATGTCACCGACACCCACGATTTGCGCATTTTTAACTGACTTTTTTTTTCTGAGGTTTTGCCGCCGGAGGCGAAAGTGCCGCCCTCGCCAACGGCAGCACGTTCTCCGCGCTGCGCCTTGACCAGCCCCTCTCTCCGTACCTTGCCGGTATGCTTCCCGACTGCTACATCTTTGCTCATTTTTTCTAAGGTCTTGCCGCCGGAGGCGAATATACCGCCGCCCTCGCACATCAAGCCAACGGCAGCGCGTTCTCCGCGCTACGTCCCCACCGACCCCGCGCCTTGAGCCTTGCCGGTATGTTCCCTGAATGCTACCTTTTTGCCCTGTTTACTCAATTTTTTCCAAGGTCCTGCCGCCGGAGGCGAACATACCGCCCTCGCAGTCCAAGCTGACGGCAGCGCGTCCTCCGCGCTGCGTCCCCACCAGCCCCGCGCCTTACCGGTCTGCTCCTGAATGCTACATTTTTGGTCTTTTTACTCGCCTGTTTGCCGCCGGAGGCCAACGTCCCGCCCTCGCAACAAGCTGATGGCAGCGCGTCTCCCGTGCTGCATACGGGTGTTTCTGCAGCTCCGCGCTGACTGCATGTGGTCAACCTTCTGCTTTTCCCCCTTCTCCGTGCGCTGTTTCGGCGGTACTGTTCGATGCTCCTGGCAGTCTCCCACGCGTACGCCGTTCAACTTGAACCATCACAAGCTTCCCGTCTCCCCCTGGTATGTCTTCCATCGATTGCTCGCAGCTCTCCTTGCTGACATTACTTCCACATTAGAGTCGAGCCCTGCTGCCCTCTCGATACCACTCCTTCAAGGTATCATCTTAACCGCGAGCCCCGCCGGCTGCCGACACGATTTCCCGCCCATTACATCGGGCCTAGTATGTACTTCACCCTTTCTGACGACTCGAATGCTGTTAACTTCTGCCGCAGCATACACCATCAAACAGCGGCGCCCTCGATATCTCGACAGCCGCACCACCAATCCACACACGCCTAACACGCTCTCACACCTTTCTCGATGCGCTACACGACTACAATCCTCGTCTTCAAACCAGGTGCGCTTTTACTTCAGTGATTCCTTTGTTGATTCCAGCGCAGCGGCCCAGTTTACAATGCCCCAGCCTCCGAACTGCTCGGCGATGCCCTGACTCGCCACTCATCGTAACTGCCGACTCACCTCGAACTGTCTCTGCCGTCTCCGCCGCCGTGATATTCGACTTCTCCTCCGTCTTCCCCATCACCAACTCGCTTCCGCCGTATCTCGCCAACCACGGCGTCGTTCGCCTCCATTCAAGTTGGGTCCGCAAGCGTCAAATTCCCTCTATCTGCCTGCCGTTTTCGATAGCCACCGAGGTACGTACTTCTTGTGTAGCAATTTCATCTTTATCGCTGACCAAAGTTCAACCATGCTGTGTAGCTCGGCGAGTTGGTACGTGCGACCCGCCCTTGATGCGTATTTCGCGAGCGTTAGGATGGAGCTACTTTCTGACGAGTCGGCGTCCAACTGCGGTATCTCCCCCTGCCCTTTTGACCCGCCTCTCTGTTTCTGACCGGCCTTCAAGACTTCGGACGGCCTCGCGACTAGCAAACCGAGTTTGGATCGGAACGCCGACATTCTGCTCGTTTCCGCGAGCCACGAACCGTTTCGAACGTTGCGTACACACGTCTTTCCGCTGCCTGCTGTCGCCATGCTGCTACTCCGTGCTTCGCGGAACTGATGTATTTCCGCAGATTTCGACTATTCAAGCTCCAAGACGCGACCTGCGGGCTCAGAGTGGGGATGGGAGTGTGGGGGTGGGATGGGAGGTATGCCTAGATGGTCGGGCGGTCCGGAGGTGCGTGTTCCTCCTCGTTAACGTGTTGCTCGGCGGGGGCTTATTGAGATTTGTTCGCAGATTTCGACTGAAGGTGCGCGGCATGGAGCTGGAACTGGGCCGGGAGCGCCAGGAACGCTCGCAGAAGGTGGTGAACGGCGTTGGGGCAGTAAAGGGTGAGCTGTTTCTGTCCATTCGCATGCAGGCTGGTGCTAATTTCGAGTTTTAGCCAAAGAACCACGCTGGAATTGGCTGAAAGTCGGCGGAGATGTGGGGAGGGGCACCCGGCGAGATGCTGATGGCGAGGCCGTCAGCCACATTCAATACAAACTCCCCACAAGATTCTGTTGTCCGACTCTTCTGCTTGTATCTTGATAATTAGCAGTCCTATACACTAGGTCCAAAGGCAAAGTTTGCTTGGATAACTCACCACTATGTGATAGAGAATTCCCAGAGAATCTTGTTGCATTCCTGCGATGCTATAGTGCTCAAGATCAGACACAATGTTCAGCAATGTTGCGGTGCGTATATCTCGAGATCCAGCACTTTGCCAGGGCCCATTTTTGAGCATATCAAGCCGTTCACATTACCAATCCAAATGATATATAAATATTTAACGACCCACGTGTATTTCCTTCACAGTTTGCTTTACCATTCGGTCACTTTTGCACAGCTGCCTAACATTGCACATGGGTTTGCATTCTAAGGGCAGCCTCTAAGATGTCTATAATGGTCCAAATACTTCTCCAAAGGCATAGGGATGCTTCGGCACCAATTTCGGGGGTGCTTGTGCTCATTCTGAAACTGGTCGCCACCCATAACCGCTGCGCAACAAGCCTGGCTCTGGCTTTGACCCGCCTTTTCTCATGGTCCTCTGCATCAAAATGTCTGGAATTTGGAGGAACACTGCTAGTATATATTCTATGCATTTTCGATTATTTTGCGAACCGTGTGAAACTCTGGTACCGCCACAAATGGGCATGTTTGTGATTTCCCTCAAAATTGCAATGGGGTGTTGCACACTCCTAGAATTTCTCTATAATTTTGCACATACCATCCTCAGCACGTTGTCAATAATTTGCCCGAAGCGGATTTCTTCATTTCTTCATACATCCCCAGCAAGATGGGTTTTATCGATTGGTACAGCTCCCTCCCGGCGAGAATTTGGTTTCAGGAAAATTCCTCCGTACAATCGACTCATTTATCAAACGAGCACATCCTCACCAAATTTCAGCAAAATCCTGCGTGCGGGTACTGAGTTATGCCCTGTGCAAAATTGTCAGTTTGCGACGACGGAAATTTTAGGGTGTGATCGGTGTCCGATCGCGCCATCACTCACACCTCTCGTGCCCCTCCCCAGGAGATGGGCTCCAGCAGCGTCCGAGTTGACCGAGAGGCGTCGCGCTTTTGTAGGGAGCGTGCAGTTGGCGCAGTACGAGTTGCGCGGGTTTTTGATGGGAGCGTTGTGGGAGTGCAGAGGTTGCCGGGGCTGATTCTGGGGTTAGGGTTGGGCTCTGGGAGCTGTTTAGAGTACCAAACAGCTGTAAACAGTCGCTTAGAAGGTGTTTATGGAGCCAAACAAGAACCAACAAAGCACATGTAGTATATACCCCAGGGCGTTGTCTGCGCGAGGGACTTCGCGGCGCGGGGACTTGGCGGTGAGGGGATTTGGGGGCGAGGGTGGGAATCAGCGGATGAGGTAACATTCGGACACTGAACCACCCGTTGGCTGCAGAACAAGAATGAGCCAGACAATAACCTCGGTCCAAGTATTTGACCAGCGCGATCGCCAGAATGAGTCCAGAGCAATTGTCCCTCGCAGAGTCAAGCTCACCCGATGTATCCCACCAAGGTCGCGTATCCCTGCCCGCCCCCGACGAATAACACGTTGTCGTCCCACCAGCGGAGTCAGCTCCTCCGCACCACCACCAAACTAGGCCGTATCCTTGGCACGACCCCAGCTTTACTCGAGGAATCGGAGGAGATGCCGACGCCCAGTGCGTATACTTTATACGCGTTTCTTTCATCTAACGCGGATCGACAGTCCCTCTCAACTTGCAGCGTCTTGCTGTTCCTCTCCACGCCGCCCTCTCGTCAAAGTACACCGACGACGACGCGCTCGTCCGGTACCCTTCCTCGGGATCCGACACCCTCTTCTCGTCCGACTACGACACACCCTCGTACATGAAGCGCTCCCCATCCGTCGCGTCCGACCGATCGCGCAGCAGCTTCGAGTCAGCAAAGTCGATGCCCATGGAGTCGTGGCCGCGGCCCCAGACCGAGCGCCCGTACCTCCGCGTCGCGATCCACAACAGCCCGTCCAAGCTCGCGGACATCCCCCAGTCGCCTCCGGCGTACTCGGTGCACGCGCCCGGGCCCAACGCGTACCCGCACCAACACAAGAGCTACACCATCGCGCCGGCGCGCTCCCCGCATGCGCCTGCGGCGCCTCACGGACAAGTATGGCGGGCCGTTTCAACAAAAAATATGCCGCAGTATACATTGACTTGCCGCAATATAAAACGTGTTTTTGGAGCCTTTGCCGCGTTCTCGGAGGCCTCAGAGAAATTCTGGTTGTTCATTGCGGCAAGGCATCATTGCCGCAATATCAAGTCGGCCGTGCCGCAATATCAAGTCGGCCGTGCCGCAATTAACTACACCGTGCCGCAATTCAGATGGTGCCGCAATCAACGACGTGCCGCAATTCGGGTGGTGCCGCAATTCACAGTGTCCGGTGCCGCAATTCGACGCGCCGCAATCCGAAGTGCAGCTTTTTTTTTTCTTTCAAGAAGGTGCGATCTCACATGACAATTGCCCAATTTTGAACGGGGGTGTAACTAAGGTGAAACTAGATCCAAACCTTCATCGGTTTTGTGCAACTGCAGCCCGACTCGGTTCGGCTCGTCAATCCGCGAGCCTGTGACCTGCTTTAGCGCAATATCCGCCTCCTCCCGCACCAGCTGCTTGCCCTTGAGCTCGATCTCCCTCGACGACGACACTGCACCTGCTGCTGACGACGACAATCCGGCGTCGTCTCCCCGGAATCTTTCACCTCGTCTGGGCTCCCCGACTTCGTCTTTCCAGTTCCTGGACGACCCCGACATGCACACGCACTCGTACCACGGCGGGGACTCGCCGCCGTTCCAGCCTACTGGTGCACGCGACGAGCTCGAGCCATATGATGGACCCAGCATGCCATGGTATGCGCGCGGTCAGGAGCAGCCTCCTGCAGGTGCATCTTTGTCGCTGCGTCACTCGCTTCCCGTCCCCGATTCGGACAATAACCCCTGGGCATAGCAACACCCCCTTCACACCCCCCTCGTTCTTTACAATACGCATGTTTTTAATGACCCGTACATGCGTCTCGTACATACTCGGTAGTGTACTCGAAGAATTACAACTAATGGTCGGCTTTGCGCAACATGAATTGCGGCGTGTCGAATTGCGGCACACTGTGAATTGCGGCACCACCAGAATTGCGGCACGTCGTTGATTGCGGCACCATCTGAATTGCGGCACACTTGATATTGCGGCAATGATACCTTGCCGCAATGAACAACCAAAATTTCTCTAAGGCCTCCGAGAACGCGGCAAAGGCTCAAAAAACATGTTTTATATTGCGGCAAGTCGATGTATACTGCGGCATATTTTTTGTTGAAACGGCCCGCCATAGACAAGCGTTCGCTGCGATGCCGTCGCAAAACAGCATGCGCCGCCAGAAGATGGACAAGCTCCGCCGCACGCTCGGCGAGAACGTCCCGCTCGACATGGTCTTCCCTAGCGGCGGGCCTGGCAGCTCTCCCGCGCCGTCGCCGCTCTCGTCCTCCGACGAAGACCTGCCGGCACACGTCCGCCGCCACGGCCCTCCCCCGCCGCGCATCCGCGCCGCCCGCGATTCGATGCTGCTCACCAACGACGCCCGTGTTGCCCCGCCGACGTCGCGCGAGGCGAAGAAGCTCAGCATGATCGCGGAGCGCGAGGAGGCGCCGCGCTACTACCAGCCCGGGCGTGCGTCCTACTCGTCCGCATCCGCCTCGGAACGCGGCTCGATCGACTCGGAGCGCTACGAGGGCGACACCGAGGCGGAGCGCGAGCGTGAGTATGTCCGCTCGCAGCGGCGCGCGTCCTACGTCAAGCGCGTCCCCGTTCCTGCTGCTTAACGTTCTTTACAACACGAAAACCGACACGTACATAACGTTCCTCGCTCCTTTCTCTTCACTCTCTCTACTGTGTATCAAATAACCATCCCATCCCACCAGCATATACCTCATACTATACGGCCCGCATATCTTTCTTCCCGCATCATCTGACGATTCCCTTGCCGCACATACACCGCTTACCGCTTGCTTACTGCTATTAGTACGTTCAGCGTACTGTATCCCGTTCGTATTTCTGCGAAATGCGCCTGCTTGTAAAAATTGTTTGGCTGTATAATTTAACCACACTCATTGTCCGAATTCAGTCCATGTACAATCCGCCGTTGACCGAGATCTAGCATAGTCAGGTAAGGAAATGGACGCGGTAGATCGACGTACGGCTTGACCTGCAGCCCGCCATGTATCAATGAGATTAGACCAGATACCCAGACGCACCAGTAATAAACTGGGATTCTTTCGACGCGAGGAACGAGACGAGGTTGACGACTTCGGGAATCGTGCTACGTATACCATTAGCGGTAGCGCTTTGAGGCGGTAGTAGAACGTACCCGAGCCGGCCGAGAGGCGTTCGGTCCGCTTGCTATGGTTTTTGAGTTTCAAGACGAAACTGGGAGGGGAGGGGGCCAACCATCTTCAGCCACCACTCGGGCTTCTGGCCTGTATCGCCAGGGCTGCCGTCTGCGAGTTGGTTGACTAGAAGCGGTCAGGATCCGAGTCGGGAGATGAAAGACCGTACGGAGGACGCTGTCGATAGCTCCCGGAGCGTAGCAATTGACCTTGGCGGATACTGTTAGAGTAACATCGAGTTTCAGGCGCAGACGTACGGTAATTCCGTGTCTCCCAAGCTCGTGGGCTAAATGCGATTTACCAAAGCCATACAGGATAGCAGGACGGAGCATACCTGCGGCCTGCGTCATGCCGCGTACGGCAAACTTGGAGGCGCAGTAGGTTCCGATGAACGGGATACCTGGTGGATGTAGGTAGTCGGCAAAGAACCGCGTGGCGTTGCTCGGACATACCGGTTTTGCCAGCGACGGACGACGCACCGATTAGACGCCCTCCGCGTCCTCGCTCGACCATTTGCTTGCCCGCGTATCTTCAGGCCAAACGTCAAAAAGGTCAAGCCGAACTGGAAGGTGCTTAACTTGTAGCACAGGAACGTGCCTCGCGCGTTCACTGAGAATATGCGGTCGAATTCCTCTGCCGTCGCTTCAAGCCGAGGGATATTTCCGGTCCAGACCACAGGCAGGGCGGAATCGTGGGCCCCAGCTTGCCAGACCTACCATCTGACCGAAACTGAGCATTCTCGCGCCTAAATTGTCTTGTTGCATCGAATAGGAAGCGGCAGAAATGCTCGTGCAAGGCAGGCCCTTGTCCAGATGGTGGTTTGGTTCAAGTTGTGACACGGCTTGAAATCCGACGCGTCTGTTTTCCCTTTCGTCTTGCCGAACCAACTCAACTCAAGCTCAACGGACACAACTCGACGATGAGATCCGCCGACAAACACCCCCAAATACTATACCCCATCCGTAGATACGTCTCCATCTCCGCTAGCCTCCTCCACCGCAATCCCGGGCTAGCAGAGCATTTCTCGAGCCTGCTGAGGTCGTCAAATAATCTAATCAGTACCCAGGACGGCCAACGGGTAGCCCCGACGCGTACGCACCATTAACACTAGCGCAGATCGCCCAAACCGCCGAGCGACTGCGTCACGTCGAATGCGGGACTGGATTTGGGCCTCTGGAGGGTCGATGTCGAGCCGGGAAGCGTCTATGCAAAGCCTGTGAGAGGGAGCGGCCAGCAAAATCAAACTG
Organism: Mycena kentingensis (nom. inval.); assembly: GCA_014461125.1. Lineage (NCBI taxonomy): Eukaryota > Fungi > Basidiomycota > Agaricomycetes > Agaricales > Mycenaceae > Mycena > Mycena kentingensis (nom. inval.). The sequence goes on along the minus strand of JACAZG010000005.1, from coordinate 851,728 downwards.
TACGCACCGGAGAAATGTACAAGTCCACCCCAAGCGGCGCGTACGACAAATCAAACCAGCCGGGCATTAATTTCGAGTCGAGAGCACGAGAACAGCACACTCCTGAAGACGGCAGAGGTGTTAGAACGCGGAGTCCGGAACAAAGAACGGACGTACCTGCATAATCCAGGTTACAAATCTTAGTCCGACGGTACACTAACTCTGAGGATCGTTCAGTAGGTGCTGACGCGCGCGCATGCAAGACGCGCACCGAAACAAAGGTCCGTCGAGCCCTGCGCAACTTTGGTAAACACCGTGACCCCGACACAATCCCGATCCCGCGAGCGGCTGACGCGGTGCCGCAAACCTGTTAGACCAAGTCAGACGCGGTCCACAACCAAACCTTGCTAGCGTCGTTTTTACGCACCGGCACTGTGTCTAAATTCTGGTAAGTCAACGGCGCAAGCAGGCAGAAGCAGAGAGTACGCACATGAGTTGGCGAACCAGAACAAGAGCCCGAGCGATATCTATGCGACAAGGTCAACGGGGAGGAGCAACGAGCAAACTTGAACTGAAGCTGAACGCACCAACTCGGCTCAGCCATCTGAACAAGCATTGGTGCGTACAGCGAACCAGGTCGACAGGCCCGCACAGACTCTTGCGGAGCGTTAACCACGGTCTAAAACTCGTTCAGCCAGGCCAGATTGGGGTTAAATAGAATGATCGAAGGTACCTAGCTCGAGACGCGAAAGGTCAACTTCAAGACACGCGCCAACGTAGTACCGCGCTACATTCTGAAACTCGAGTAGCGCAGATAGAATAACAGCAACGGGGCGAGACGCACCAGCAGAAGTTCGAGAGCGCATACGGGCAGTCGAGGATGGGTTCGGCAGTAGAGGCGGAGGGAGGTGGAAGTAGGGAGCAAGGAGGACCTGTCGGTGAGTGGATGTGCGCGCAGTACTTATACAGCGCAAGCGCCGCCGGCCAAGCGTTCAACGGCATCCCGTTGCATCGGGCGTGATATATGGCGGCGAAACATCGCCGCAACACGCGGTATTCGGGCGGGAGTGGGTTTTGTGCAGAATGCGATTTTGGAGATTTGCAACGCGTAGGTTACGCGAGAATGGAGCGAGCGGCGCTGGAATGATGGTAGTACCTCGCGTAGCAGTCCTCGGCTGTTTTTAGCCCGTCCCCGTCGCGCAACGCGCCAATTCCGGAGAACTTGAATTTCGCGCATTTCACATTTCAGCGTGTTCTGCGCATAGAATGAGCAGAAAAGCTGCGTAGGCTGGCTACGGATGTTCGATTACGTAATACAGAAATGCTGTCTTGAGCCACAGAGCGCGCGGGCGCGATGAAATCGGAGGATTTGGTTTTACATGGTACATGTTCCAGCACCGTTCCGCACGCGATTCGACGCGTTTAAACGCACTGTGGCACTCCTAACACCTCTTCTCACGCTGCCATAATATCTCCGGGGCTTAATTAGCGCGCAGAGGTATCGCGACTGGGTGTTTTCCCGATTTGGAAATGAGTGTTGTAGCGCGTTTGTCGCTGTGATGCAGCTGCACGCGGGGTCCATTTCGCCGTTGGGAGAAGATATACGCATGAGAGGGTCTATGCGGCGTACCTTCCGACGACTCTCGCAGATGCCCAACAAAACATTTTCTTTGTATGAACACAAAAGATAAAAGGACCCGCCTCGAACCCAAAACGGCAGGTATTCAAGAAAGGGGATGCTACCACTATACCAACGGACCACACGAGGCTCTGCCACGTCGGCTAGGATGTCGGCATGGGCGCTGATTTCGGCGCTAAATCCTTAGCCGATGTTTTGCGCGGCAGATATTGAAGGCGGCCGCCCGACATCGGTGCGCGGTGGATTTTTGTGCCGGGCGGCTACCCGAGCGTGGCGCCCGTGGAGCGGCAAAGCAAAGCCGCGCGTTGTACTTGGTAGGGGATCTGCACTCGCTTCGGGTACGTATTTCAATTTGTGTTTGCGTGTTTTCACCCTGGAGAGTTCGACTTGAGCTTGTTCAGAGCACAGGAGCACTTCTCCGCGGCCCCTCAAGAATTGCCTGAGCGGCACACGGAGAACGGCGACCCTACGCTCGGTATGGCCGCCGGCGGATTTTTTGAACGTCGTATTCCCACGGACAACCATCTTGGCTCCGACGGTTCCGGTCACCTACGCCGGTTCAGGCCCACTAGCCGAGCGTTCGCCGGCGAAGCTTCGTGTCCGATATTTCCCGGTGACGCCCCGCGACGCGCCCCAGCAAAAGCAGCAAGCGCCAAAGTGCGGTTGGAGAGTACTGTTAGCCACAGCTTGCAAGACCCAATGCACAAAAAACTAGCCTCCAGCTGTTTCGTAAGATTTTCTTGGGAATGAAACAAGCGGCACAAACTCCGTCCGAGCGCGCAATTGCAAGTACTCGCCAATCAAAGTCCCAACATCTCTTGCCTCCGCCCACCACCCACCTCCAGCATATTGCTGTCGTCGCGCCTTCACTCCGCTTAGCACCCCTCACCTCCTCTGCGCGTTCCAGGTATGTCACCGACACCCACGATTTGCGCATTTTTAACTGACTTTTTTTTCTGAGGTTTTGCCGCCGGAGGCGAAAGTGCCGCCCTCGCCAACGGCAGCACGTTCTCCGCGCTGCGCCTTGACCAGCCCCTCTCTCCGTACCTTGCCGGTATGCTTCCCGACTGCTACATCTTTGCTCATTTTTTCTAAGGTCTTGCCGCCGGAGGCGAATATACCGCCGCCCTCGCACATCAAGCCAACGGCAGCGCGTTCTCCGCGCTACGTCCCCACCGACCCCGCGCCTTGAGCCTTGCCGGTATGTTCCCTGAATGCTACCTTTTTGCCCTGTTTACTCAATTTTTTCCAAGGTCCTGCCGCCGGAGGCGAACATACCGCCCTCGCAGTCCAAGCTGACGGCAGCGCGTCCTCCGCGCTGCGTCCCCACCAGCCCCGCGCCTTACCGGTCTGCTCCTGAATGCTACATTTTTGGTCTTTTTACTCGCCTGTTTGCCGCCGGAGGCCAACGTCCCGCCCTCGCAACAAGCTGATGGCAGCGCGTCTCCCGTGCTGCATACGGGTGTTTCTGCAGCTCCGCGCTGACTGCATGTGGTCAACCTTCTGCTTTTCCCCCTTCTCCGTGCGCTGTTTCGGCGGTACTGTTCGATGCTCCTGGCAGTCTCCCACGCGTACGCCGTTCAACTTGAACCATCACAAGCTTCCCGTCTCCCCCTGGTATGTCTTCCATCGATTGCTCGCAGCTCTCCTTGCTGACATTACTTCCACATTAGAGTCGAGCCCTGCTGCCCTCTCGATACCACTCCTTCAAGGTATCATCTTAACCGCGAGCCCCGCCGGCTGCCGACACGATTTCCCGCCCATTACATCGGGCCTAGTATGTACTTCACCCTTTCTGACGACTCGAATGCTGTTAACTTCTGCCGCAGCATACACCATCAAACAGCGGCGCCCTCGATATCTCGACAGCCGCACCACCAATCCACACACGCCTAACACGCTCTCACACCTTTCTCGATGCGCTACACGACTACAATCCTCGTCTTCAAACCAGGTGCGCTTTTACTTCAGTGATTCCTTTGTTGATTCCAGCGCAGCGGCCCAGTTTACAATGCCCCAGCCTCCGAACTGCTCGGCGATGCCCTGACTCGCCACTCATCGTAACTGCCGACTCACCTCGAACTGTCTCTGCCGTCTCCGCCGCCGTGATATTCGACTTCTCCTCCGTCTTCCCCATCACCAACTCGCTTCCGCCGTATCTCGCCAACCACGGCGTCGTTCGCCTCCATTCAAGTTGGGTCCGCAAGCGTCAAATTCCCTCTATCTGCCTGCCGTTTTCGATAGCCACCGAGGTACGTACTTCTTGTGTAGCAATTTCATCTTTATCGCTGACCAAAGTTCAACCATGCTGTGTAGCTCGGCGAGTTGGTACGTGCGACCCGCCCTTGATGCGTATTTCGCGAGCGTTAGGATGGAGCTACTTTCTGACGAGTCGGCGTCCAACTGCGGTATCTCCCCCTGCCCTTTTGACCCGCCTCTCTGTTTCTGACCGGCCTTCAAGACTTCGGACGGCCTCGCGACTAGCAAACCGAGTTTGGATCGGAACGCCGACATTCTGCTCGTTTCCGCGAGCCACGAACCGTTTCGAACGTTGCGTACACACGTCTTTCCGCTGCCTGCTGTCGCCATGCTGCTACTCCGTGCTTCGCGGAACTGATGTATTTCCGCAGATTTCGACTATTCAAGCTCCAAGACGCGACCTGCGGGCTCAGAGTGGGGATGGGAGTGTGGGGGTGGGATGGGAGGTATGCCTAGATGGTCGGGCGGTCCGGAGGTGCGTGTTCCTCCTCGTTAACGTGTTGCTCGGCGGGGGCTTATTGAGATTTGTTCGCAGATTTCGACTGAAGGTGCGCGGCATGGAGCTGGAACTGGGCCGGGAGCGCCAGGAACGCTCGCAGAAGGTGGTGAACGGCGTTGGGGCAGTAAAGGGTGAGCTGTTTCTGTCCATTCGCATGCAGGCTGGTGCTAATTTCGAGTTTTAGCCAAAGAACCACGCTGGAATTGGCTGAAAGTCGGCGGAGATGTGGGGAGGGGCACCCGGCGAGATGCTGATGGCGAGGCCGTCAGCCACATTCAATACAAACTCCCCACAAGATTCTGTTGTCCGACTCTTCTGCTTGTATCTTGATAATTAGCAGTCCTATACACTAGGTCCAAAGGCAAAGTTTGCTTGGATAACTCACCACTATGTGATAGAGAATTCCCAGAGAATCTTGTTGCATTCCTGCGATGCTATAGTGCTCAAGATCAGACACAATGTTCAGCAATGTTGCGGTGCGTATATCTCGAGATCCAGCACTTTGCCAGGGCCCATTTTTGAGCATATCAAGCCGTTCACATTACCAATCCAAATGATATATAAATATTTAACGACCCACGTGTATTTCCTTCACAGTTTGCTTTACCATTCGGTCACTTTTGCACAGCTGCCTAACATTGCACATGGGTTTGCATTCTAAGGGCAGCCTCTAAGATGTCTATAATGGTCCAAATACTTCTCCAAAGGCATAGGGATGCTTCGGCACCAATTTCGGGGGTGCTTGTGCTCATTCTGAAACTGGTCGCCACCCATAACCGCTGCGCAACAAGCCTGGCTCTGGCTTTGACCCGCCTTTTCTCATGGTCCTCTGCATCAAAATGTCTGGAATTTGGAGGAACACTGCTAGTATATATTCTATGCATTTTCGATTATTTTGCGAACCGTGTGAAACTCTGGTACCGCCACAAATGGGCATGTTTGTGATTTCCCTCAAAATTGCAATGGGGTGTTGCACACTCCTAGAATTTCTCTATAATTTTGCACATACCATCCTCAGCACGTTGTCAATAATTTGCCCGAAGCGGATTTCTTCATTTCTTCATACATCCCCAGCAAGATGGGTTTTATCGATTGGTACAGCTCCCTCCCGGCGAGAATTTGGTTTCAGGAAAATTCCTCCGTACAATCGACTCATTTATCAAACGAGCACATCCTCACCAAATTTCAGCAAAATCCTGCGTGCGGGTACTGAGTTATGCCCTGTGCAAAATTGTCAGTTTGCGACGACGGAAATTTTAGGGTGTGATCGGTGTCCGATCGCGCCATCACTCACACCTCTCGTGCCCCTCCCCAGGAGATGGGCTCCAGCAGCGTCCGAGTTGACCGAGAGGCGTCGCGCTTTTGTAGGGAGCGTGCAGTTGGCGCAGTACGAGTTGCGCGGGTTTTTGATGGGAGCGTTGTGGGAGTGCAGAGGTTGCCGGGGCTGATTCTGGGGTTAGGGTTGGGCTCTGGGAGCTGTTTAGAGTACCAAACAGCTGTAAACAGTCGCTTAGAAGGTGTTTATGGAGCCAAACAAGAACCAACAAAGCACATGTAGTATATACCCCAGGGCGTTGTCTGCGCGAGGGACTTCGCGGCGCGGGGACTTGGCGGTGAGGGGATTTGGGGGCGAGGGTGGGAATCAGCGGATGAGGTAACATTCGGACACTGAACCACCCGTTGGCTGCAGAACAAGAATGAGCCAGACAATAACCTCGGTCCAAGTATTTGACCAGCGCGATCGCCAGAATGAGTCCAGAGCAATTGTCCCTCGCAGAGTCAAGCTCACCCGATGTATCCCACCAAGGTCGCGTATCCCTGCCCGCCCCCGACGAATAACACGTTGTCGTCCCACCAGCGGAGTCAGCTCCTCCGCACCACCACCAAACTAGGCCGTATCCTTGGCACGACCCCAGCTTTACTCGAGGAATCGGAGGAGATGCCGACGCCCAGTGCGTATACTTTATACGCGTTTCTTTCATCTAACGCGGATCGACAGTCCCTCTCAACTTGCAGCGTCTTGCTGTTCCTCTCCACGCCGCCCTCTCGTCAAAGTACACCGACGACGACGCGCTCGTCCGGTACCCTTCCTCGGGATCCGACACCCTCTTCTCGTCCGACTACGACACACCCTCGTACATGAAGCGCTCCCCATCCGTCGCGTCTGACCGATCGCGCAGCAGCTTCGAGTCAGCAAAGTCGATGCCCATCGAGTCGTGGCCGCGGCCCCAGACCGAGCGCCCGTACCTCCGCGTCGCGATCCACAACAGCCCGTCCAAGCTCGCGGACATCCCCCAGTCGCCTCCGGCGTACTCGGTGCACGCGCCCGGGCCCAACGCGTACCCGCACCAACACACGAGCTACACCATCGCGCCGGCGCGCTCCCCGCATGCGCCTGCGGCGCCTCACGGACAAGCGTTCGCTGCGATGCCGTCGCAAAACAGCATGCGTCGCCAGAAGATGGATAAGCTCCGCCGCACGCTCGGCGAGAACGTCCCGCTCGACATGGTCTTCCCTGGCGGCGGGCCCGGCAGCTCTCCCGCGCCGTCGCCGCTCTCGTCCTCCGACGAAGACCTGCCGGCGCACGTCCGCCGCCACGGCCCGCCCCCGCCGCGCATTCGCGCCGCCCGCGATTCGATGCTGCTCCCGAACGACGCCCGTGTTGCCCCGCCGACGTCGCGCGAGGCGAAGAAGCTCAGCATGATCGCGGAGCGCGAGGAGGCGCCGCGCTACTACCAGCCCGGGCGCGCGTCCTACTCGTCCGCATCCGCCTCGGAACGCGGCTCGGTCGACTCGGAGCGCTACGAGGGCGACACCGAGGCGGAGCGCGAGCGTGAGTATGTCCGCTCGCAGCGGCGCGCGTCCTACGTCAAGCGCGTCCCCGTTCCTGCTGCTTAACGTTCCTTACAACACGAAAACCGACACGTCCGTAACGTTCCTCGCTCCTTTCCCTTCACTCGCTCTACTGTGTATCAAATAACCATCCCATTCCACCAGCATATACCTCATACTATACAGCCCGCACATCTTTCTTCCCGCATCCTCTGACGATTCCCTTGCCGCACATACACCGCTTACCGCTTGCTTACTGCTATCAGTACGACCAGCGTACTGTATCCCATTCGTATTTCTGCGAAATGCGCCTGCTTGTAAAAATTCTTTGGCTGTATAATATAACCACTCTCATTGTCCGAGTTCAGTCCATGTACAATCCGCCGTTGACCGAGATCTAGCATTGTCAGGTAGGAAATGGACGCGGTGGATCGACGTACGGCTTGACCTACAGCCCGCCATGTATCAATGAGATTAGACCAGGTACCCAGACGCACCAGTAATGAACTGGGATTCTTTCGACGCGAGGAACGAAACGAGGTTTACGACTTCGGGAATCGTGCTAAGACCATCAGCGGTAGCGCTTTGAGGCGGCGGTAGAACGTACCCGAGCCGGCCGAGAGGCGTTCGGTCCGCTTGCTATGGTTGTTGAGTCTCGAGACGAAACTGGGAGGGGAGGGGGCCAACCATCTTCAGCCACCACTCGGGCTTCTGGCCTGTATCGCCAGGGCTGCCATCTGCGAGTTGGTTGACTAGAAGCGGTCAGGTTCCGAGTCGGGAGATGAAAGGCCGTACGGAGGACGCTGTCGATAGCTCCCGGAGCGTAGCAATTGACCTTGGCGGATACTGTTAGAGTAACATCGGGTGTCAGGCGCAGACGTACGGTAATTCCATGTCTCCCAAGCTCGTGGGCTAGATGCGATTTACCAAAGCCAGACAGAATAGCAGGAGGGAGCATACCTGCGGCCTGCGTAATCCCGCGTACGGCAAACTTGGAGGCGCAGTAGGTCCCGATGAACGGGATGCCTGGCGGATGTAGTGGGCAAAGAATCGCGTGGCGTTGCTCGGACATACCGGTTTTGCCAGCGACGGACGACGCGCCGATTAGACGCCCTCCGCGTCCTTGCTCGACCATTTGCTTGCCCGCGTATCTGCAGCGCAAGCGTCAAAAGGTCAAGCCTAACTGGAAGGTGCTCAACTTGTAGCATAGGAATGTGCCTCGCACGTTCACTGAGAATATGCGGTCGAACTCCTCCGCCGTCGCTTCAAGCCGAGGGTTATTCGGCCCAGACCACAGGCAGGACGAACTCACTGTCAAACAGGGAGCCCCAGCTTGCCAGACCAGCATTGGCTACCATCTAAGGGCGCTAAACGAAACGAAGAACCCCACAGAGGGACACTAACCACGTCGAGTGCGCCATGTTCCTGTACCACCCCGTCAACCATGGCCTTTACCTGTTCCTCGATCGAGACGTTGGCGAGATGGACGGAACACGCGCGTCCGTGCGCGGTCACTGTTTCCATGACCGAGGCAAGGTCGGGCGCGCGTAGCGGGAGGTCGTTTAGCGCGACGTCGAACCCGTCCTCTGCGAGGCGGATTGCAATGGCGCGTCCGATGCCTTGCGCTTGAGCCGGCGTGTTAGGGTAGGAGCGGGCGTTTTGTGCGCCGCGGTACGCACCAGCCCCGGTTACGAGTGCGACGCCTTTAGAACGCATGGGTCAGTGAGCCAAGCGCTTGAGGTTCAAGTGCTCTTATATGGGTTTCGGACCGCGTTAGCGGAGCCAAAGGCCTGAGGAGCCGAGGAGCGCGTTCTTGCGTCTATTTTAGCTTGTTGCATCGAACAGGCAGTGGTAGAAATGCTCGTGCAAGGCAGGCCTTTGTCCAGATGGTGGTTTCGGTTCAAGGTGGCACAGCTTGCTTCTTGCGTCCACCACTGACCGCGTCTGCGACGACTCAGGCTCTTCGGAACCGGCTATGAAGAACCCCTCAAGCGCCGACAGGATCAAGCTTCCATGTCCACTCCTGCCTCCAGAGTCGCTGTGGTGACCGGCGCTGCCCAGGGCATCGGCAGAGCCATCGCATTGCGTCTTGCTGACGACGGGTTCGACCTCGTCGTGAACGACCTCGAGAGCAAGCATCGGACATCGACGCGCTCGTTGAAGAGATTGGAGGCAAAGGGTGTAAGGCGACTGCTGCTCTCGGCAACGTGTCGCTCGAACACGACGGCAAGCGACTGACCCAGAATGTGGTGGATAATCACCGAGCTGTGGATGTGGTCCGTGAACAAGCTTGGGATCGTTCCGGATTTCAAACTCGGCCAGTTTGTGGCGAATGCCGGAACGTCCATGGGTCGGTTTAATGGTAAGTAATCACGGCCTTGATCCGACTTGTAACGGAAAACTCATTGTCAGTCTCGGTCGAGGAGTTCGACAGAGTATTGAGCGTGAACGCGAGGAGAACGTTCCTCTGCTACTAGCTTACGGGGGAGCAAATGGTAAAGCATGGTGGGCGCATCATCGGCGCGTCGAGTATCGCTACAAAGAAAGGTTCATTCGCATTGAACAGCTTTCAAAGCCACTTATTGCGCCTAGGGATGGTCACTCAAGTCGCCTATTCGGCCTCTAAAGCAGCCATACGTGCATTAACACAGTGTGCTGGTTCGTCTTTCTTTACTAAACCAGCCGGGTCACTAACTCAAGGCAACAGCTCAAGAATTCGGAGCTGCTGGTATCACCGTGAACGCCTATGCACCAGGCGCAATCGATACGCCGATGTTGACCTCTGGTGCCGACGAAACTCGAGCGAATGCTATAAAAGCCCACGTCTGTGTACCTCTGCAGCTCTGCAGGCTTCTCAACAGCTGGTTTAGTTCATAGGATTGTCCCCGCTGAACACTATCGGGTGCGTCCATTACTCTACTTTGATTTTTCACTCACGATGTTTAGCGAACCGCAAGACGTTGCCAGCCTCGTCTCGTTCCTGGCTTCAAAAGAGTCTGGCTTCATCACTGGTGTGTGCTTTGTGCGATGTTCTGCGTGGTTTTGAACCTGCATGCTACAGGACAAAGTGTTCGTTTGTTCCTGGTTGCCTCTCATTTATGAATTTACTGCTAACGCATGGCAGATTTCGATCAATGGCGGTATCTTCTTCGACTAGCAGGACTCAGCAGGACTCAGCTGGACTTCGTCGTTGCTTCGTCGCTGTCTATTTCGTTCATTTTTCTTGGGTTCATCAAAGATCTTATCCGCGGGACGTCAATCTCCATAGATTCGGCTTTTCGGACAACGGTCCGGCGGATGCATCTGCACTCACTCCGCAATACTAAACCCATCATAGTATGGCCTTTGTAGCGCTCTGCTTCTAACGTCCTGTGAGAGAAGGCGCTTTTTGGGAGCAATTTGCTGCTTCCCGACGCGGGAAGTCATAAAGCAGCTTCGAGACAGCCAATCGCAACCAGTGGACGATATCCGCGAATCTTCTGTGGCTTCCCATGTGGCCTAAATCCGCATCGTCCGCCGAGGAGAATGTTGGGAGAATGCGCCAACGCGAGCGCTGCGCTTCCTCAGTGCCTGGTTACAGGTGGGCTGCGCAGCATAGCGTCGCTCACCTGTTTATGCGTCACCTGAACACCCGGACAGGCTGGACTCTAATAATGAACGCGTTGGAGACGCCGCTGAAATCTCATGCATAGAGTTCGAGTTGACGAACGCGGATTGGTTGTAAGCATCTGAACGGAACGTAATTTCTCAGGCTTGGCTTTGTTCTTGGTGTCCTCGATGTCATGAGTTCTAGAGTGGTTCTGGATCTCGAGCTATGGCGACCAAGCCTATGGTACGCAACTCTGCATTCAAGATACCTAATTTAGAGGGTGGAAAATTGCGTGCAGTCTATTGGCCGCGGGGTTTGAACCCCGCAGAGTTCAGAGTTCTCATCCTAGACTCCGTCCTCGATCAGGTTTGGACAATGAATTTTCTCTATCCGCGGCGCGGGAAGCCTCCTCAGCAGATTGAAGGTTACCGACCGCTGACTTCGATCCTGCGAAAACATTGGATGTCAATTATTTCGGCGAAAGAATGAGTGCAAGCGCAAGGCGCCTAGTCGTTGCTCCCATTAGCTACACCGAAACCAACATGGCTACTGGAGACGGGTTATTTCGCGTCATGGATTATCCAGATCTACCAGCACACGTGCGACAGTGGCGATCTTTCAATCGAAATCGAAGCTTGTTGTGCCAATGTTGTGCCCACAATCTCCCGCAACGTGCCATGGTTTGGAAATGGGAAAATGGTGGAGGTGCTCAAACTTCCGAGGGGAAAGGACCGAGAATATTATTCTCGAGAGTTCAACAACCTGGATTCGGGTCTGGTATTTGTTTAGCCGCGCAATGGGAGACTCTAAAATCGCACAGACGATACCCCGGCGACCTCACGGAGCCACAGCCCCTCGCAGCAGTGCGCAGACTTGCGGATCGCAAGCCAACTTGATACTACGCCCACGCGACATTTCCTGAGAATAGCATCTGTCACTTCAAGTTCCCTCTATCCGCAACTACAACCACCCTCCTCCTCGACGGCTCCCTCCCCATGCCCGTCGACAAGTCCAAGCCTCCGAAGCAGGGTTCGACCCCGCAGAGGGCAAAGGCCGCAGAGTACATCGCCCCAAACATTCCCGGCGCAGGGTCCCTCACACATGCGAGAGAACTCGAAGTGAAGCGGAGTAGAGGTGCGTATCGGGTTTGACTAGTCCTAGTACATCTTTGGCTGACTCTCTGCCTTAAGGCGAGGTTTCCTGCGCAGAATGTCGCCGGTATGTCTCCAATACAAGCACTCTCGTTCATATCTTCGGGCGCTCAAACTACGCTTCAGGCTCAAGATACGCTGCGACCGCTCAGTCGTTCGTTCATATCCGTTCCCTCACTGGTGTGTTGCTGATACTTGGGCAGCCGTGCCAAAGTTGTGTTCGGCGAGGCTGCTCTGCGTTGTGCCCGAACGGGTCGCTGGCGACGGGCCAAGGTACGCGTTTCGTGCTCGCTGCGACGGAGCATCTGCACCGCAAGATATCGCGCATGTCAGAACGCATTCGTGCTCTTGAAGGTGCTTTGTCGACGCTGCACAACTCCCAAGGCGGTCCGGACCGCCCAGCCCACCCACTCCTCGTCGACTCGGAAGACTTTTCTATCACGGAGGAGCCACCAGCCGCGCGAAGAGGTGTTCTCGAGGGTGCTGCGGATTCCGAGGTCCCAACAGCAAACGGAGATGTTATAGATGCCTTCGGAACGCTCAGCATATCGGACCATGGCATTTCGCGGTTCTTTGGGCCGACGGGCGGCTGTGAGGTGCGTCAAAACGCGTCTCCGTCCACTTTCTCTCATTCTAGCAGAGCCTCCTCATCGCCAATTCGCCGTCTCCGCCCACGTCTGCATCCGCATCCCCTTCATCACTCTCCCTCTCCCGCTCCTCCCAATCCCTCTCGCCGCCTTCATCACATGCGTCCGCGGCCGACTCTCCCTCGTCACAAAACAGGCCAGGGGCGGGCAATTCCATGTCACCTACCGATCCTTCCGCCTCACCCGTCGCGTTGTTCTCAACAACTGCGTTTCCGCTAACGCCGCTCGGTCCCCCTCAGGCCATCCATGCGCTAGTGGCATCACACCTTCCTCCGCGTCTGCATGCCGACCTCCTCGTCGAAAGCTATTTTACGCAACTTGCGTGGCTTTTCCGGGGCGTAACGCGCGGGCAGGTGTCGGAGATGATGCGTGGCGTCTATGCAGCGTACGGGCCGTCTACAATGCAAGATCCCGAGGAGGTGGAGGCCGGCGACCCCGACTCGGAAGACCATACTGGACCGCACGATCTAGCCCTGTTGTTTATGGTCTTCGCGGTCGGGGCATTGGTGCAACCGCCCGCAGGAAGCGCTGCCGAGGACGATGAGGCCCATAGGAAACGCATCGGCGCAGAAGCCGAGCATTTACACCAAATTGCTCGTGCGGCGCTAGCCGTACAACCTGTTCTCGAGAAGCCGAGTATCGTTACGATACAGGCGCTACATCTCCTCAGCATCTTCAACTCTATGGCTGCCGGTCCGAATGACAAGGAGGATAGCGAGACGAGTATGGAGATGACCTGGAGCCTGATCACGCTTGCCTCACATCTCAGCCAAACGATTGGCTTGCGTATGTCCCCGGCTATCAACAAGGTACTCTCGCTCATCTCGATGTAGACCGCGACAGTGCACGATGGGGACTCTCGCCGAAGATGGTGCAAAGACGGCGGATTCTGTTTTGGGATCTGTTCGTGGCGGATGTTTGGACGGTACGGCAGATTTCGACCCCAAAATCTGTAATTAAACCAACTGCAGAGTTTGAATACGGGACGGCCTCCCTCTTTCTCGCTCGCGTACATCGACTGTGCCTATCCGCAGTATGATGGCGGCAAAGGACAGGACGGCTCCTGTGCGTCCTCGCTTCTCCAAACGGTATAGACCGCTAACTCCTCTTAGTCGAGTTGTGGCAATTCCGATTCGCTGCAGAATGCGTTGCTGACGTGACCTCGCGAACGTTGACCGCGGATACGCCGAGCTACACCACAATAATGGAGCTTGACAAGAAAGTGCGAGACTTTCCGTTGCCGCCGGTGGATGATGCTTCTTCGGACGCTGTTGGGGCTAGTCTACAGCGTTGCGTGTTGGAGCACATTCGGGAGACAGGTTTGTTTTTCTCTTGAACAGCGACCGCGGCCTCTGACGCTACACGACAGTCCTCATGTACATCCACCGAAGCTTCTTCGCCCAAGCAATTATCGAGCATCCCGTCAACCCGCTCAAAAGCACGTACGCGCCGTCTTTCCTCGCTGCGTACCGCGCGAGCGCGACTATTCTCAAGTCGGTCCGCGACCAGTTCGCTGTGATGCCGAATGCATGTGCGCGGTTTTGGACGATGTGGACATTTGCGTTCAGCGCTGCGGTATGACCTCTTTGATTCTTCTTTTTCTACGCGCTAATTAACAATTCCCAGATTGTGTTTGGGACTGTTGTGACGCGGGGACCGCGAAGTCCACTAGCAACGGCCGCCATGACAGAGCTAGAACAGGCATGCCTCTTGTTCTCGAAGGCGGCGGCGTACAGTCGTCGGGCAACGAAAGCTCTGGTATGTTTCTACCTTGATGGTGGTCCCAAACATTCAAGCTTTCTACCAGCCGATCCTCACGAAGCTGAGCGAAAAGGCACGCTACGCTCTATCGGCTGCTCAAAGCGACCCTCTCGGTGGCGACAACGGCGGGCTTCTCTGGAACATGCAAGGTGTTCTTGGACCAACGGGTCAGCCCGTTCAGGTCAAAAAGGAGGAGCCCGACGATGAGCTGTCCATATTCGCGGGACATACACGTTTTGTGTCGGGCCAGCTGCAACGCGGATCGTCTTCGCTGCAGTTCCCGCCGCCGCCGCCGCGACCGTCCGAGATGCATTACAACTACGATATACGGCCGCCGCCATCACAGTTACAATCCCAACAATATCCTCCGCCGCGACAACGTCTGCACTCGATGCCGCCCGCGTCGAGCTTGCACACGCTCTCGCAGCCGCATAATCCCGCGCGGCCGACGGTGAATGTGAACGTGAATGTTCAGTGGAACTCGCGCGACTATCCGCATTCTGCACAACCACATTCGACACATCCGCATTCTGCACACCCACATTCTCCGCACCCACATTCTGCACATCCACATTCGGCGCACGAGTACCTCGGCGAAAGGATGCAACACCACCCACATGCGGAGTTTTACACGCCTGATGGGAGCCGGACGCATCATGCGCTACCGCCGCCTCCATCTGCGCCGTATTCGTGGCCGGTTGATGGATTCGAGGGACAACACTCGCATTCTCAACCTCCGCCTCCGCAGCACCATCCCCAATACGCGATGCAGCAACGGCACCAGCGACACCAACAAGCGCAACAGTACCCGCAGGGGTACGGGCAACATCCCGATAGCGCTGGATATCAAGGGCACAATTCGGAGCTCGCGCAGCTTTGGGTTAGCTGCGCGCGATTCTCGACTGGACGAGCGATGGGGCGCGTTCATGGAGGATTCGGGCTTGTTGGACGGAATGGATTACCGCGGGCGATGAGTTGTGTATGTTTTTTGCCTTTTGCTGTACTGCAGCAAGTTACCTGTAGTCAACGCGTCCCTTGGATTTGGACGTGTAATCCCAAAAGTGTACTCTGTACTGTAGTAATCTGTAGTAATTAGCGCTGGAGGGCGTTGTACATAACTCATCGGATCCGTAATTCGTCAATAGAAAGGAGCCTCCACGCCTCCCGACTTGTACACGCGCCCTCGCTTCATCACAAACTCGACGCGCCGCAAACTCGTTGCAAAGTCCTTTGTCAAATCTCCGTCAATGCCGACTATGTCCGCCGCCCATCCTTCTTTTATCCACCCAAACGGTCCTGCATTGTCTCCGGCACGATCCCCGTCCATGTCAGGCTGTCCGAGACACTCCCATCCCCCCAGCGTCCCCCAGCGCAGCACCCACGGCCAAGGCGCACCCAAACGATGCATCAGCTCCATCTCGAGCGCGTTCTCCCCATGATTGAACACGCCCGTATCGCCTCCACACGCAATGGCGACGTTCCCAAGCCCGGCGGCCAACACCGCCTGGAACGACGCCTTGACGCTCTCCCAGCTGCTCCAGTCGCCGCTGCGCTGCGAGATGGAGTAGTACGCCGCAAGGGTGGGGACGTACACCGTGCGGCATGTGGCGCTGGCGAGCGTGGCGATGAGGGAGGGGGATTTGGAGAGGTCGGAGGCGTGTTCGAGGGTGTCGATGCCGAGAGCGAGGAGGTCGTGGATTACGGGAACGGTCTTTGCGTGGGCGGCGATTGGGACGGAGGATTGGTGCGCGGTGTCGATGAGGGTTTTGAGCTCGGCGGGGCTGAAGGTGCGGATGCTGGTGCCGGCGATGCGGGGGGAGACGTCGGTGAGTCGGGATCGGACGGGGTAGTCTATGAAGGAGAGTTGGAGAGAGAGGAAGTGCCGGTGGCGGAGGGAAACTTCGTACCTGCGTAGATCTGGGAGTAGTTTACGGTCAAACGCGTTCAAAAAAAAAAAAATGGAGAGTTGTATAGACCTTTATGCAGTCCGCTCCTGCGCCGATTTGTCTCCGAACCGCACGAACACATTCTGCTGGGCCATCTGCGGCTTCAGCGCCGACAACGCCTTCTACGCCTTCTCGGTTTGGATGGACAGTGCTCTTCGGGCCTTGCAAAGTGTTATATTTCTCACATCGATTGCTAAAGGAGCCGCGTCGCACCATAGCTCCCAGTCGACACAATCGCTCGGTTGGCGGTGAAGTAGCGGGGCCCGGGAATGAGCGGATTCGGTCCAGAGAGACATTTACGCAGCCCAATGTCCGCGTCCTCGGCACCTTCCGTGCCGAGGTCTCTGCAGCATGATGAGAGTTCGCAAGGATGGTGGGTAAAGCCGACCTGACGGTCGTATAACCCGCCATAAGCGTCTTCCTCGCATGCACCACTGCGCGCACGGTGCGTTCCGCGAGGCTCTCCTTGCTCAGTTGGTCCGCCCAAGACGTTTCGGCGTACGAGTGGAGGAAGACTTTCGTGCGTCAGGCGTAGCGCTGGTTACTAGACCGCGACGAACAGTGGACGTGCGCGTCGACGAAGCCGGGGCATACCGTCAGATGCCTGAGGTCGATGGTATCTGGTTCAGATAAGAGCCGGGCGGCGTCGTCCTCCGAGTAGGTGTGAACGCTGAGGATCAGTCCAGTGTCGCGGGAGACGGAGATGAGCTGCCTGGGTACCAGCGTAAGGAGCTTTGGGTCGAAAATTTGGCTAGTCAAGATCTTGGTGGTCGTTTTCATCAGGCCGATAGTGGTGTGGGAACTCAAACATAACATGGCTGCTTGTACTGTAAAAGAAGCGATGTGCCGTTGTGTTTTTGGCCAATGGCTAGTTCTGTAGGTGTAATTGTTTCCATGGAATACCGGTAGCGGAGCGCCCAGCGGAAAGTGATTGTTCGAGCTAGCAGCCCAACTTGAAGTGGAATAATTTCCGGGCGGACTAGACGGAAATCCAGTACCGATTGATGCAATAAACACCGCGGAAGAGTCAAATGTCCCTCAGGCTCTCAGAGCTTGCCTGCACTTTACCTAGGTTGCTGACACTTTTGCGGATAATCCGGATGGGCAATAATTCACTTTATTTTCCTTTTGCTCAGTTGTCCACGCATTTTTACTTCCATCAAATAAAGTTCGAACAAAGACTTTGCAGTTTGCTATTGCACAACGGCCCTCCCAGCATTAGCCATTCACTGAAGGGATGCAGGGTTGCTGGACCCGCCGTGAGGATATTTCCGGGCGGTCAGCTAGTTACCGCACGGCGTTCCCGGGCCTTGGCCGGAAACTCTGCCTGCCATCAGCCGAATACCCATTGCCACTAGTCCATCTTTCTCCATCTATTTAAAGGTGCTCGCCCCATAGCGCGGAGCCGCAGTAATATCTCACTCTCATGACCTCGAACACCCACACCATCCCAAAGGTCGTCGCCGTCGTTACTGGCGCAGGCAAGGAACAGTTATATCTCGTCGCCGACGCCTGACGGCTCTTAGCCCAGGGGATCGGGAGAGCCATTGCGCTGCAGCTCGCTGACGACGGATACGCCGTGGCGGCGAACGACATCGAAGGAAAGCAGGACTTGCTGAAAGGACTCGTTGAAGAAATTACGGCAAAGGGAGGATCAGGAAAGGTCTACACTGCAGATATATCGCAAGAGCAGCAAGTGGATGGCTTGGTCGCGGACGTAGTCGAGGCGTTCGGCGGTATTGATGTGGTGGGTCATGTTCGCTCCCCTGTGAGTTTACGAACGTCGACAGTTTGTGGCGAATGCTGGAATCATCAAAGAGCTCCAGCCAGTTACAGAGAGTTCGTTCGTTTTATTCCAGGAATTAAACAACATCTAACATCCGCTGTAGCCACCGTTGAACATTGGGACCGTGTCATGTCCGTGAATGCACGCGGAACCTTCCTCTGCTTCCGCGCAGCGGGAAGACAGATGGTCAAACAAGGCCGTGGAGGACGCATCATTGGTGCCTCTTCAGTTGCGGGGAAACAAGGTTCGCCTCCGATTAATGTCTTTCATCAAATTCACGCCCGCAGCAATTGCGGAGTATGCGGTGTACTCTGCATCCAAGTTCGCCGTCCGAGGTCTCACGCAAGCTCTCGGTACGCGGACCTCTTCCATGCAAATTTGAAGAGCTCAAACTGAATGCTCGTCTTTAAAGCTCAGGAACTCGGTCCGCATGGAATAACCGTCAAGTATGTCGGGGAAAGACTGGCTCCTATGATTTCACCATTCCGCAGTGCGTTTGCTCCTGGTCCGATAAACACCCCAATGAGTGTGTTTTCTATCTACCTGATGGGAAGCTCTGATCCTTGCGTTTCGTAGTGGGACAGGCGACCGATGACTTCGAAGAGCTCAAGAGAGTGGTAAGGATGCGTAAGATGTGCATAAACGTCGCATCTCACGACCATCTCAGTGGAAGAATAAATTGCCCGTTCGGAAGATAGGGTAGGTTTTTCTGCTCACTGTGCTTTCTGCCTCTCAGCTTATAAACTCGGAAGAGAGCCACAGGACATTGCGAGTCTTGTCTCGTTCCTCGTCTCGGGCAAGGCAAATTTTATCACAGGTCAAGACTTCTTTGCCCGGCTGCATCTTTGTGTCTAATCTACTCGTTTTCTAGGCCAGACCGTAGGATATCAACATAATAACTTTTTGTGACTCACACAGAGCCTAGGTTTCCGTTAACGGCGGCATGTTCTTCGATTAAATCCAACGAATTCGAGAATTGAACCTAAATTCCCACGATCTGCTATGGAGTCCAGTCTTACCATTCTTGATCTTCGTAGTAAGCTTAAGATGTTCCAGGTCGCTTTTAGTTGATAAGATCGCTGCCTGCGACATTTGCGCATGTTCTTCAACTCGGGGGTCTGTTAAACTAAAGCTCACACGGTCATGTTATCCTGTCACAAAAGGAGAATGAGTACAGGGCCGAAAAATCATTTGAATTTCATGGCTCCTCGAGCGAAAATTTCTTGTGTCGCGGTCCAGGTTCCGACACTGAAACCGCGGGTACGGCTGAGACGTTGAAGGCGGAACAATGGGAAATTGCCTATCTTATCTTATCGTGGAGTGACATTCCCGGATATGGGAGAGGAAGGTGTCAGAGAGTCGGATCCCAAGAAATCCGAGCCCGCTTTCACCAGAAAATCTCGCTATTGAAAAAACCAGATTTGGGCCATAAACCGGATTGGTGACCGGTGTGACCGGTGGCCGATCGCTGCCCTCCCCGCGTCGCCGCGATTAGGTTCGGAGGTTATTAGCTACAGCACTGGATAGTAAATAACACATATAGTGCAGGACTCGGAAAGATGGATGGCAATGAGCAGCCCACTCGATTGCCAGTGAGCGCGTCCCATACAGTCCTAATTTCTTGAGCCTCTATGTGCAACGCCAGTTTCGGCTCGGAAATCCTCGTCCTTTAATTGCCTCGCTCCGCTCGTCTCGTCCTGCTTCCCGCCTCGGCAACGGTCCGCACCGTTACACTATATAGGGCAGCGACGTCGGCCTCGGTCAATGTTAAAGTTGTTGGCGGCTGCGGGGCGTGCATCACGAGGCGTGAATACGGGGCGCGGTTGCGGAACTGTAGCACTACTAGGAATTGATTGTCAATGTAGTATACGTATGTAGCAGCTTGGATTCGGAGTTGGTAGATCCAGAGCCGTAAAGTGTGATGATGCGGATCAGATCCGTCGATCGGCACCCTTCGGCCAGTGCACCGGTCACACCGGTCACCACCGGCTCAAATTTGGTTTGTTCATTACCCGGACGATCTCGCTTTCACAATTCGAAAGTTGATCTACAATTGCAACTCTCATCCACCGCGTGTTCAGCGCCCCAGATCGAGTACGGCATGTCGCTGAAGGCCCGCACGACGACCCGCGTTGTGGGGCTAGTGCAGGACCTGCTGTATTGGGACGAGCTCGCACTGTGGCCGGTAAAGGGTATGACTTTCATACCATTTTCTCATACCCTTTTCCGGTTATTTTCACTGCAAGTTGCAGTGAAATTCAGGGAATATCTGTGAATTTCATACCCCAAAATTCATACCCCTCCTGCAAACCTTCATACCCTTGTTTCACGGGATTTTAGTATGAAAATCAGGTGAAAAATGGATGAAATCTGGGAAAGAAAATGAGGCAATAAACCATGACCACCTGAGCTGTGATGGCTTCTGATGTGCCATCACAACTGGTGATCAAGGGTTTTTAATGTTTTAACTGCAGAAGGACAGGAATATTATAAGTCAAGAAATGGCCTGAGTGTGGTTTGAACACGGGATCTCAGCATTACATTTTACTACTCAGGCATGAGGAAATAAGTAAGACAAGGAGTGGCCTCGTTGTCATGTTGGGCTAGATCATTGTACCCTCAATGGCAAGGCACAATGCTCAACCTTGCACACCATACTCCTAGATATTCAGATAAGTGGGTCTCGTTTATTTCCTGCATTTTCTATTTTTTTTTTGCCAACCAGGTAAATTCACCCCATCACAATTCAGTGTCTTTGGCTATGAAATTCACTGACCCAGAATTGGGGTTATAAAATGATAAAATGATGCAATCAGACAATGGTATGAAAAAGGACCATTCACTGGAATATCGGGTGAATCCTCTGTTCACGGGACTGGGGATATGAATTCTTGTGAAATTCATACCCTTTACCGGCCACAGTGCGAGTGGGAAGCTGGGGCGTACCGTACATATTAAATTATCGCGGGGACATGTGGACGCGAGCGGAAGATTTTTTACTCTGGCAGGGCAACAAAGAGATGGCAGGTAGGCTTTATCTGGCCCGCTTCATGGTAGCCAACATCTATTCCAGCCTCATCCTACATTACAGAGCCACCTTAGTGCAGCGAAAGATGCTACAGTATTCCCTGTCCGACCAATAGTCTCCATTTTGCCGTCATCTCCACGAGCCGCGGACCGGCGAACAATAACGCGAATACGACTTGTCTGGCGTACCGCGCCGCCGCGTGTGTTTCCTGCGCAGAGGCGATGTGGAATGGAAGCCTTTCGTATTCAAGAACATCTCGCTTACGCTTGGGGGCACTTGTTTTCCGCACGACCGCGCGGCAAGCAACAGTCATTGTTCCAAACTAGGCATCAAGGACGCCACACAGAAGGCGGCGGCGTTCTATTCCGCCGCCGAGCCTTGGGAAGACGAGAGATCAGGTCAGTGACTTGGTTTGTGGGCACCCGTATAAAAGGCGGCGAGGCCGACACGTGTAGCCCATCCTCCTTGTCCTCTACCACCACCTCACCCCGGTGGCACTCGAGCGACGCTCAACCTTAGGTATGTCCTGTCCGACCACCTCTGCCTCGAGCCAGGCCCTCATCTCCTCGCAGACTCTCTCTCGTCGCCGTCGTTCATGGCCACTCGTCGTCGCCGACGTCCCCGACGATGTCGATGACCTTCGCCGACCTCTCAAAGGTGTTGCACGTCTGCAAGAACCTCTCTCGTCGCTCATCAATTAGTGCCCACAGATGATGCTTGTCGCCTACACCTAGCTTACGCGGCCGCACGCAGTCGTCGTTCACTGTATACGACTGTGCCTGTATGTCTTCGTCGTCGTCTTCGTCGTCGCCGCCGCCAACGTACGTCGCCTCTCCCATCCTCGGCAACTTGCATCCACTTATCACCATGCAGCATTGCGCCCTCGTCTCTTCGTCCACCTTCGACATCCCCCACCACCCACCAGCCTTATCCTCAAGAAAGATCTCGGTCAAGACATAGCCAAGAGTCGGACCATGCTCCGGGTGCGTGTGGCGAATGTACTTCCCAGCGCGTTGCCGCCCTACATGGGTGTACGCCTGGTCGACTGCGCATGCTGCACGTCGCTCCGTCGAGCTGACGCAATATCCGAGTCGAAGATCGTAAGGCTCCCGACTGCTGGAGACGGTGGGCGACGCGTCGTTACGTGTCGTGGTTCGGCGATGCTGTCGCGCGTTCAGGATTGGTTTGTGTATACCGCTCTGCCTTTCCACTATGGTGCTAATGCCCATTTCAGATAACCCTTCAATGTCTCTTCGGTCAGACGAAGTGAGTAGGCAGCCAGCTACACGTACCCATTCTCCCACTCTCCAAACCACCTGCTCGAGCCACCCACTGCCCATGCCTCATCCACTACCCCCACTCCCTCCCATGAAAACCCCGGCGCCCTGTCCATGAACTACCACCTCTGCCACCCTGTAACCCTATCCCACCCACCTCCACGCTGCACCATGGGCCGCAAGCATCGGCAGGACGTGCGAACAGCGGCAATGGGCACAACACGGTTACCGTCCGCGCGCGCGCCTCGCCGCCGGATCGTGCTTCCTCGTGCATTGTGAACCGGCCGTGCACGTAACCCCGATTCCCGGCTCGAGTCGACTGCTCGCGCACGCCCGCCGCGATGTCGCGATCGAGACCTTTGTTGCTCGTGTGAGACTACCAACGCGTTCGTGCAACGGCGGGACTCTTTTTGGTTTGCGGCGTGGAGGCCCAATTCGACAACCTGGAAATCGACCACAAGAAGAAGAACAAATAAATAAAAGAAATATGGGCGCCGGGATGGGTGCGAGGTTCTTTTCTGTTTCTTTTAAATTTCTGTTCTCCGACCGAGGAATGGGATGCTGGCTGACCTACTCACAGAGTTACAGTACGCCTTGGACGTGACGTAGTACTTATTACTTACTAGCAGTGCTTGTACAAACACTTGAAAATTCCACTAAACCCACATCTGCGTGAACTTGGCCGACCATAAGAGCCTTTGTGTCTACTGTCAGTCCGCCTCTTTGATAATTGGCGTCCTAGTTCACAGAAGACACCTGGCGAATCATCAGGCACTCCATGGTCCCGCAGTGTCATGGAATCGCCCTCCATCTCAGCGAATAAAGGAAGATGTGGGGAGCGTACTTCAGCTCCATAGCTCTCGTGATTATGTCCTTTGCTTCGGCGAGGGTGTTGGTTGCGTCCACAGTTACGAACATTTCCCTTCGACTTCCCCCATCTACGACTGTAATCGGCATCGGTGCTTCGCTGGTACGCCTCCAGATTTCGTGGATCTAGGGTCCTTGTCTTATGTCCATCCATACAGGACGGCGACAATTCAACTACTCGAAGTTCTGTACCGGTGCCAGTGTATGGGTACGTAGACTGTCCGAGTATTATCTTCGCGGATTCACACGTGGAGCGGCAGCGGCGCTGGCGCTCGACACCCATACCTACGACATACGGATACGGTCGCGTTACTTTGCCCGTACTTACCGAGCTCCAGCCTCGCGGCGTACGACGGTCAACTTATGATGACCCAAATCCGTCCGCTCGAACAAAGCGGACCATTCAAACAGCTAGTTTGTGTATATGATGAGCGTTGTTTCGCGTCCGAAATGCGTCCAAGAAATCCTCGTGCAGGTACAAATTATAGTTGCCGATTATGTAGAGTCCTCAGGGTGCTCGTCGAGCTAGAATAAATATGTGTGCGCGTCTCTAGAGTTTGGGAGTCTTCACCGGCGCGTATTTTGCCTAGCCAACGTCAGTCTTGGTAGAAAGAGAGCCTGGGGACGACGCACCATCTCGTTCTCCTTCTTTTCGAACCCGCATTTTTGGTAGAAGGCTGTGGAGAAACACATGAGCATCCACCATGCGTTCTGTTCATCAACCACGACCACTCACGAATATTCGCGTCCGAGCAGTTGAGGATGGTCTTGTAGCAGCCGACGCTCTCGCTAATGTGCGTGAGGGCCTGGATTATTCGCAGACCGAGCTTCTTCCCCTGCTGCGCCTTGTCGACCGCAATGTCTTCGATGTGGCCGACGGACCCGAGCCCGCGGAGGAATTTGCGTTCGAGGAAGAGGGTGCCGGCGCCGACGATGCGGTCCGACGCCTTGTCGACGATGACGAGCGAGTAGTACGTGTTTGGTGCGCCGCGCATGGCGTGGAACTGGGATACCCAGGCAGCCTCGCCGTGGTCGGTCGCGACGGTGAGGACGGAAAGAACGGAGAGGTGGCCGCGTCCGTGGTCGGTCGAGGCGAGCGGGCGGATCTACGCAAGAGCGCGGTTAGGCAGGGCGGGAGAGGGACGCGGGGCTGCGATGACGACGAACGTGTAGGTCCTGCTGGAGTTGGGACTTGACTTCGGGCGAAACGAGGGACGCAGGGAAGAGGAGGTCGAGCTGGTCGTCCGGCGTGAAGGGCATGGTCGGCGTCGGGGATGGTGAAGGTACGGTTCAAAGGAGTGAATGCGGACCCAAGGCGGTGGCTGGCGCTTTGGCGCCGACGTTGCCGTTACAGCGCTGCTCACGCGTTTCAGCTCGACCTCAACCCCGCCGCCCTCAACACTCAAGAAACGACCGCTTGCTACTCGAATTTACACATTTACACAGCGCAACGCGACAGCAGGATATCGCGACCAATGGCTTCGTTGTACGACCTCTCAACAAACTCCGCCTCGGAGCGCGCACAGACGATGGCTTCGCTGAAGGACTGCTCTCAAAACCTCGTGAAAACGACCGCGCTCAAGGTACATACCTACGACGGCACCCACAATTGGTGCAACACGCCTGGCACTCCCTTGCGTCGATGGCGCGTTCGGCGACCTCCATGAACGCGGCAAGACGGCGCTCAGAATCGCAGCGGCAGTCCCTGTGGATACACTCCCTCAGCAGCTTCCTTCGCCTGGCTATAAACACCCACCGTTTTGCCGACGTCAAGCAGCGAGCGACCTCTGCATCGCGCGACTGGAGGGCGTCGACCATGCCTTCACTCAAGGTACGAGTGTTGTAGAAGGAGCGCGCGGAGAGAGCGAAGCCGTCTGCTGGTGTCGCTCCTGGTACGGCAACCACGACACCCATGGTTATGCTGAGCAATGCGAATATCTTGGACAAGAACATATTTCGACGGCTGTGAATGAGCTCAGGTTCCTCCAAAACTTGAAGGCGCGCGCACCGAAAGCGTTAAAAAGACACCTTTCTGGCCTCATACCCTGGAGCCTCACCGGGTTTATATCTTGCGCCGGCGACCTCAATTTTGCCGCAACGATTACCTACATCATGCCCTCAACCCCGCACATAAACAGATTCGAACGGGAAGGGATCTTCATCGTCCAGGCACCGAACGCGGCGGCTAACGACCAATGGCTAGTGCGGCGACTTTGCGTTCCTGAAGTTACGGGAGATATTACTGCAGCCAGAGCTTTTGAGACCGATAGTGCGACTAGTAGACCCACTGTGGCGCGCCAAGACTCGCCTCATACCTTCCCTCGACAGACCGTTCTTATTTCTTGGGTGAGGATCGGGGCCTGAGACCAGCAACATAGCTGAGGCCTTAGGCAGAATGACGGTTCCTCTTTGCGGTCCCGGAGGTGTTCTAGACCAACCGCCTATGTGCCTATTCATCCAATAGTCCTCCGATAGAAGGTGCGGAAATAGCTAATCCGTTCCCCGCACGTGCAAAATTGAACATTTTTCATTTGCGCAGAGTCCACACACTATGTATCACACTGCGCTCAGACGCGCGATTCTCCGCAGGCATTAACTCGGCACGTAGGCTGCTAGACTAGCGACGAGTCTGCGGTCAGCATCTGTTGGGCCCAGCTCGCAGATAGAACACGCACTCCTCAGATCTTTGCGGACGAAGACCTGCCTGCACAATCGATTTCGTCTCCGTACAGCCCACGGATCAATGGGCCCAGTGCATCCAGAGTAATATCCCCGCCAGTGACGACGGCTCGGACTCGGAATCGATTCTTGTCGTCCGCCGCAGCCAGGCAGCGCCGGGGGAGACCGAAACGACCCTGGAGACTACTGCCACCGCGCCGAACTCCTCTACTAGTATTCCCCAGTCGACCACTGCGGCACTGAGCTCAAGTTCAGCCGTCTCTCAGAGTAGTTTGGCGCCATCCTCCGGTTCTAGCGCTCCATCGAACTTGAAGAAGAGCGGGGCCACTAGATTTACATTTGAGGGATCTGCTGGAGGGAAGACCATTTGGGGAATTGTTGTGGGCGGCGGATTTTTGCGCATTTTGAATGGGGCATAGACAACTTGGCATCTTGCAAATATTTTATTCGCCGGTTAGATAGCTTGCCCAACGTAGACCGCTAGACCTCATGACTCTGCTCGAAGGTTGAACCGAAGCTATGTGTTGAGGGAGAGGGAATAAGTATACTGACAAACTCGACTACTAGAGAACTCTAGGCGTAGTTCCCGTTAACTCAATATCTCCTCTCAAGGATGCGTAAGAATATTGATTACCTTTGTTCCAACCAACTACAAGAGAGCTTGCCCTACGGTCGTAGAGGATAACGTTGACTAGCCTACAGTGTCGGTAACTCAAAGCAGGCCAGATATAGTGACAACTGAGTGTTGGGCGGGGCCCGCACATTCACACTGTAAATCCTGAAATATCAGCTGGGCTGACAATGAAGCTGAAAGAAGTAATATCAGTGTCAATCTGAAATGTGCCCTGAAAATACTATTTTCAGCCAACCTTTCAGTGGGAAAATTACCATATAAAAGAATTTCATATGCTTTTAGATGGCCTGAAAATAGTATTTTCAGAGTGATTTTCAGCCAATGCTGATAAAACTTCTATCAGATTCATTGTCAGAGCCTCTGAAATTTCCGAATTCACAGTGTGATTTGACTTCGAGGCGCTATTTGTTCCACCATTACGGGAGCTACATGTATGCTGCTGCTCCTGTATGGTGATCGGTTGGGACAGAAATAGACTGCGGGTGGGTGAGGGGATTGGATTCACCGGGACTGACCTTTCTGCTATCTAACGAACCTTTTAGGCGCTGATATGGACCAAATATACATGAGGATATACCAGATGTGAACGCGCACACAAAGACAGACGCGACACATTCACATCTGGAAGGATCGGCGCAATCAATTGTGTCGCAGCTGGGCTGCGCCCATGCAGACGCGACACCCTTCCCAAAAATGGTGCAATGTGTCGCGTGTGGCCAGCGAGCACGCAGTTTTTCATGCACAGCCGCAACACGGCTTCCTTTCGTGCCCCCACCACCCCCCGCCCAGCGCGCATAAACGCGCCGTAACCGCTCGCAATGCCGCCCTCCCTGCCCTCCGCCGACGACGAAGCGTTCATCCACGCGCTCGTTTAGTCCAAAACTTTCGCACCGAGGTACTTAACGCTGTCGGAGAGCGCTTCACAGGGCTAACAACACCGGCGACGGCAGACCTTCCACCCGCAGTTCCGAGTCATCAAGGAGCAGCCTCAGGCTGAGCCTGGCCACTTCAAGAGCCTCGAATGGATCAATGTATCGTGTCTGCGCCAGTACGTCGAGCGCCGCCGTATTGGGCCCGCCGCCGCTACCCTCAACGCGTTTACCACTGGGGACGGGCTGCGCAGCCTTCCCCACGAGCTGATTTGGGAATACCGCAACACGGTGCGTGCCACGCGACGCTCTCGTTGATCCCCGTTGACGGTTTCTGCCAGAGCTACCACCCCAACCACGTCGCGGCGTTCGCCCATCGTTTCCTCAACTAAATCGACGGCGTCCACCTCCTTACCTTCCTAAAGAACACCCAGCGTCTCGCGTCGCGCCGCTTCCGCCGCCTCCGGTCCAGTACAATGACATTCGCAACATCGTCGGCACGTCCGAGTGCCCGAAGTACGACGTGCCCGGGTCTCGAGCTCCACCCCCGCTAACTACGAGCCTATGACGGGGTTTACGCTCCTTACTGCGCACCTCCCGCCAGCGCCAGAACCGGGTGCTCAGAGTCCGGTGTCGCTGCTCGAGACTCAAGCTGCAAATGCGAGGAACGGGCCGCCCGACAACAGCAGACGATGCTCGATTTTTACGCTGCGCAACGTTTGTTTTCGCGTTCGTTCCCCCTCTCCGTTGCGATCCGAACTGATTTCTGGTCCAGTGGGTCCCGCGTCGCGCTCGGGAAGCGCCCCCGAGAAACGCAGCTCGGCCAGCGTTGCGCCTACAATCGATGAGGACGACTTTTCTCCTCGTCAGCCCGGATTGGCGTTTAGCTCACGCGACATCCTCGAGGAGGTATCCCTCGAAGCTCAATGGTCCGTTGTCTCGTCAAGCCCACCCAAACGTCCCCCAGCTCTCGTCTCCGCTTCCTCCGGCCACCCACACCCTCAACTCCCTCCTGCTTAGTCCTTCCCCTCCTCCCCTTCCCGACGTCCTCAACCCCGCAAACCAGGAATATGGCCTCGACAGGCGGGCGTACGCTGCGCAAGTGCCCCGGAGCCGCAGCGCCGGCGTCAAAGAAGCGCGCGAAGGATGAGCTGGGATGGTGGGAATGTTCCTCCAAGGCCGGGAGGAAGTACAAGACGGCGCGTGAGTTTGCAGAGGCGGAGCCCGACGCGTTCGCGTGGCCCGAACAAGTCGAGTATATCTAGTATGTCGTTTAGTATCTGAATGGAATGGTGTCTGTCGCACCTGTTTGTGTACATGCTTTGGCGCAGTGTCGTGTCTGACCGAAAGTGTCGCGGGCGGTGTCGTTGTGTCGACCCGTGTCGCATCTGTTTTTGTGTGCGCTTTCGCATCTGGTGGATCCCGAATATACATCGCCTGTGCTTCCGAGTCGGAGCAAGCGAAAATACCTGCGCTGGATTGTGAACCATGATGCGACACCAGACTCCGACGCCCGCGTCACTACTCCAAGTCGATAGCCACAAGCGCACGCTCGCAAACAGTAATTGTTCATCAGATACGACGCTCGTCGACGAGTGCATGCCAAACAGACGGGTATGAACGCAGCTCGCGTTCGGAGGGCAGCCTTGGTGGCGCTGGCAGAATTCTTTGTATCTCGGTTAACGTTCCGTCTGCCAGCTGAGGGGGACGTCGACGTGGATTCAAGTCTACCTCCAACCCCAACTTGAACCCCAACTTCAAGTTGCTAAAGGTGTCGAAGAAGTTCAAGTCGACATGATTGATCCAGTCCAGTGGTAGGTCCGACGCGGCGAAGAGTTCGAGGAAGTTAAGCTCGAGGTCCTCGGTCGAGGACTCCACGAGGCCAGGCTCGAGTTCTCCGGGAGGATGCTGGAACACCGAGTCGGGTGGCCGCTCCGACGTACGAGAGTGCGGCGTCTTCGAGAGATTTTTGAACGATTCCGGGATGAGCGGGTCGATCCACCGGTGCCCGACATCCGGCCCCAGTGTGGCGTACGACGCGTCGTCGGTGTCGGCGACGGGGATGAATTGGCATGCGAGGCCGCGGTCGGCGCAGCGCTTGCATGGCGGGTGTGGTTGGCCGCCGTTATTGAAGTTCACTGCACACTGGGAGAATACGGATTCAGCGAAAGGCTTTCTTCGCCTGGCAGGCGCGCACCTTGATTTTACGTCGACGACAGCGAATGCAGGCTATTCTGCATCGTTTGTGGTTGGGTGGTGGAGGCTTTGCGAATATTGGTGGTGGGTTCGTAGGGGGCGCCGGACGCGTCGGCGTTGGAACAGGAAGCGTGGACGAGAAATCGTACAAACTAGGCGCAAACATGGCAGTCGATTATTTCGACGCGTTTTTATGCTGTCATGTATCCTCAGCGCTCAAGGCCTGAACGCGCGCTGATCTCTTGAATTACGAGCCCACTCTTACTGTATCCTCAACGGAAATCTCCCAAAGAGGGCACGCGCGTGCCGAGGTGAGAGTATATTTATCGAGCCAAACCGTTCACTGTCGCCAAATTCTAGAGGCCGACGTTTCGTTTTGGAGCCTCCTAGTTCGGGTGCTCGCAGAGCCGACCTGGAGATGGCTCTAGCGCAGAATTCTGCGGTATAAAACTCGACCGCATCACCGCAGAGATTCAAGTTCTGGGCGCTGCATGGTGGTCCGACGTGCCCGCCGATATTTCGAATTGTACCCCGAATTATGCGTGGAATCCAAGGAGCCTTGATTTGGATTCGACATGGAAGAGGAGGAGGAGAAGGTCAGACCAAGGTCACGAGCCTGCGAATCCACAACGTGTCCCTTCCTTCCGTCTACCGCTCCGTCCTTTGCACCATGGTCGGCTTCCCGCTCACCGTCTCCGACGCTCCGCTGAACCCTTGCAGTCCGACTCCGATGTCCCGAAAACCGTAGGCACTGCGGTTAAGCCCCCCGCGGGTGCATCCCAAGTTCGGTGCGCACGCCACAGTGTGGTCCTGCGCAGCCAGAGCTGACAACCACACAGGCGGCGAGCAGGCGGCGCCGTGCGACCCAACTCGAGCCGCGCAGCTGGCGCGGGCGGCTCCTCCAACACCATGCTGAAGCTCTACACCGACGACTCGCCCGGTCTCCGTGTGTGCGTGGTCGTTCCCATACCCTGCCCGCTCCAAACTTACCCAAAACGACTCCTAGCGACCCCTTCATCGTCCTCATCCTCTCGCTCTCCTTCATTGGCTCCATCTTCTTCCTCCACATCTCCGCCAAAATCATCCGCTCCTTCTCCAAGTGAGCTGGCGCCCGGCACACGGTCTCTTTGCTGCGTGGATTCTCGGAAGGGCGGGCGTGCGGAGCTGGTACCAGCGGCAGTGTACGGATTTGCGAAAAGTACTCCTCCCATTTATTCTATTCACGTATATATCCTCCTTGCCGCACATCCTTCTAGCCGCTACGGGTTCGCCGCGACACCGACGACGACGTCTATCTCCAGATCCGCCAGCGCACGACGTCCCGCGTCGGCCCAATGTCGGACAGTGTCTTCGCGCTCGAACCATCTTCTAGTTTGCGCTTCTGGAGTATCGAGGGCAAGGTCGGAGAGCTGTTCGGCAAGGGCGTCCGGTGTGGGTGCCTCGGCTACCGGCCCCAAGAGGCCGCCGTTCTCGATCCACTCTGCGACGCTAGTTGTCGCCTTGAGCGTATCTAGAATGCCTACGACGGCTAGCAGCGTCTCGTCGTATGTTTTTGGGACCTCTGTGGCCGGTGCCTTTGCATTAACCTTACGGACGCGCGCGAGGAGTTGTGCGGGGCCACTCGACGCGTTGAGTAATGCCAGATCGCGTCTTCGTGTGTCTGCAGTGTATTCCGGGACGCAGACGTGGTTGAAAGGGTGTAGATGTGCCTAGGTCTTTGAGTCAATTCGCGTCGTGCCGCAGGGGCATGGCAAAACGCACTTTGCGCTCAGAGTCATCGAGCAGAAGCGTCGTTTGCGCGTTGTGTGCAGGGAAGGCGGCCCAGGGCGTAGCCAGGTCTTTCGTAGTCTGTGTTTTCTTGTCTAGCAAAGCCCCTTAAGCCTGGATCCCTAGGTTGGAGGAGAACGCACGATAGAGCTCTGGCGGAATACCAAGCGTATCCCTCGCCCAAATACCGAGGAACTTGTCCTGCTCTCCGCCAAACGCGTGGTGCACCATGTCTGCGACGCTCGCGGGCTGCGCGGACGACCAGACCATCGCGTCGAGCCATGCGCGCGTCTTTGTATGCAGAATGTACGCGCGGAAGGACTGCAGGTATGGCCGGGGGTACACTGTGCGTGGCTTGGGACCGCCGTTGGCGGCGCCGCGGGAGTGCTTGGAGCGGAGGAGGAGCGTCCCGTTGAGATCGAGGATGAGGAGCTTGCGCAAGGTCATGGATGGATCGTCATCTGCCGCTTAGTCCGCGCGTCGATGTTCCGTCGAGTTGCGACGCGTCTACGCGCGTTTGTGGCCCCTCCAGCAGCGGCAGAGCCCGTCCCGAGTCTGCACGCAACCGTTGCATACCATTGCGCTCATATCGTCCTCCACGGAGCGCCCTCGCCGCAGACAGTGCCTTCCCGCTACTCGACGGAGCTTTCTCGTGCCCTGCAGCTCAAGACGACCCCATGGCGCGGCCTCGTCAATTTTGCGTCCGACTCCGTCTCAAATCCCAGCTCCGAAGACCGCTGCGCCCTCACTGTGTTCTCTGCGCTCAACGGGTCGCTGCACGTCCCGCAACTAACGATGGACAACTTGGACGAGGTTGCGGAGCAGCTGCACCGCCATGCGACTGTTCCGACTGCGCTGAAGGTCGACGAGAAGCTCTATATCTATGTCTGCACTCATACAGCGCGGGATTGCCGCTGCGGAGAGACGGGTGGGGCCGTCTATAGAGCGATGCGTGCCGAGTTGGACGCGAGGCAAACGGCGAATGTGGTCCTTGGAGAAGTCACCCATGTCGGCCAGCACCAGTATGTTGTCTTTAACAATCTTGCTGCAACTAACCGAGTCCAGGTTCGCGGCCAATGTGCTAGTGTTTCCGCACGGAGAGTGGTGGGTCAGCGTCTTTGTAAGTGGTGATTTCTAATTATCCCTAGGTTTGGTCGCGTAACCGTGGACGCCGTCCCGTCTTTGCTGGATACCCTACTCGCAAGTCCGCGTCGTCCCCTCGCTCCCAGCGAACCTGCATTATATCCGTCACTGTGGCGCGGAAGAATGGGGCTCAACAAAGAGCAGCAAACGCAACTCGCACCGTACGTGACTTGTTTTCCTATTCCTAAACTACATCATCTTGCTCAGACCTTCTGCTTGAACGCTCCATCCCTCGGTCGGGAATCCCGGCGCAGAACCGTTGCTTCCATCCCATCCTCCCGCCATCATCGCCGTTGCGAGAAGTAGCGCACCGGAGCCTGGGAAGTAGGGTGTTGGAACGCTGCATCTGTTTAGACTCGAGATTTAGAAAACCTGAGACTACCCACCGAACGCCCCCAATCGGCATCCCGACATCGTCAAACTCGAACAACGGATGGAGCAGCCACTCGATCGCCTTTTCCTGCTCGCCAATACGCGCCGCCGACATGGCAAGAAGCGGAAAATCCCACCTTAGATGAATTAGCTCCCACATTAGGATGATAATACCATACACACCCCCAGCAATTCGATATATTCCAGGAAGCCCAAACCTTCTCGGTCGTTGCCCTCGCGATGTCGAGATCCAGCCCCGGCGTCGGTGGAAGCCAGCCATTCAAACCTGCCAGTGCGGGGTGGTCGTTGATGTACGCCGGGTCCGTCCAGAAATTATCCTCCACATCCTCGTACACCTTGTACGTCCCGTTCGACACCGGGAGCTTCGCCAGCCCCTCGCGCACGAGCGTCCAGTTCCGGGGGACGGCCTCCCCCAGGCGCAGCATCCACGTCTCCGCGAGCTGCAGCCCATGGCGCCAGTACGCGAGCTCGAACGCGGGGTTGAGCGTGTTCGTAAACACGTTGTCCTCCGACACCACGTACATCGGGGGCCCGAGATCGTACACCCCCGTCGTGTCGTTGAACCACGCGAACGCGGCCATCCAGTCTGCCGTCGCGCGCACGACGCGCGCCCACTTGGCCAGGGTCGCGCGCGTGGGGAAGGCGCGGTACTCGTACGTCGCGAACATGAGCGGGTGGGGCTGTTGCCAGATGAGCAGGTCGTTGATTTGGCCTGGGGCGGAGCGCCCGCTGGGGTCGGACATCTTACCCCAGCGCGCGCCTGCGGGCCAGCCTTCTTGGATCTGGGCGCGCGCGATGGAAGTTGGGAGGAAGCGTTCGTAGACAGATGTGGAGCGCAGGAGGAGGTTCCAGTTGTTCCAGAGTGCCCAGTGTGTTGAGTGCCAGTAGAACATCTCTAAATGAAACTTTCCGTACTAGCAGAGGTCAGAAATCGGGAGAAAACGAGGACAAAAGGATCAGGCTCACCCAACCGTCGTTGACCAGTCCAGACTCAAAAGTTCGTCAGCTCTTTTTATTCTTCTGACAAGCGGCACATACCTCTTGGGAAGGATAGTCCCCCGCCTCGTTAACGCGCATGAGATACCGCGACAATATGATCCTCCGCTGCAGCTCGTCCGCGCGAGGATCGGTCGAGCCGGTGACAACATCAATGAAACCCGAATTCATCCAGAAATCATGCCAGGCATTCTTCGACGACGCGGTTATTGCGTTCACCGACGGGACGCGTTCCGGTGGAGCCAGCCCCCACGTCGTGGATATCGCGAAGTTTTTTGATTTGTCCGTAGGCCGAAGAGTGTAACGGTGTTGCGTTGGCGCGTCGCGCGAGATGGCGAAGGCGTCGCCGCCAAGGGAGGTTATGAACGTAGAGTCAACGAGGTTGTGTGAAATCTCTGCACGGATATTGGCTCGTGGCGAAACATCGATGGATGTAGTGTGGATGGAGATGTTGCTCCAGAAACCGACGAACGGGTCGGAGAATTTGAGGGACTAAAATGTGAAATTTGAGAGTAATACCCAGATACTGGCGGCGTACTCACCCCGTCATTCCAAGGGAAATCGAGGAACGCTCCCAACCGCCCGCTCTCTAATAGAGCAGACGAGATGGTGATCCCGACGCTGTCCTGCTCCTGCGCCGAAGCCGTCTTCACCACCACCTTCTCGTCCTCCCACACAAAACTGCTCGTCATCATCCCCGTCCACAAATCCAGCTCTTGCGTCCTCTCTGCCAAATCGCTCTCCAGCACATTTACGACCGTCTCCCCGTCCTCCTCATAAAACACCAGCCCCACCGCGCCAAGATTAACACGATTGGGGTTCGATATCATCCACTGCTGCATCGGCTGCGGGCCGTTGAACATGTACTCGACCTGCCGCCCGTGGTTATCCAGGCTGACGCCGACATAGCTATACACATCGTCAATCGTCTTGCCCTCCGGCAGCGAGTCGTTCTTCCACCCCCAGCTCGACATGATCGCGAACCGCTCAAAGGTCTGCAGTCCAGTTATGTCCGCGCCAAACGCAAAGTTGCCGTTGCCGACTTGCATGGGTGTGGTGGGGCTGGAGGCGTTGCGGGTTGGGTTGTATCGCGATACGATTGCATGGCGGTCGATGAGTGCGGACGCGCCATACGCGCTTGCGAGGAGGAGGAGGAGAATGTGGGGCATGGCGGAGAAGCTGCGTCACCAGCAGAACGGCGTTGTATTTGAGGCAAAGCGCGGCCCGGCGCGAATCCCCTTGTGACCGCGAACGCGTCCCACGCCCCTAAAATAAATCCCAGTCCGCTAAATACGGTCCTATCCTCAATCCGCCCTCCGTACGACATAACGATCCCATCCCGGTGCCACGACCGACACCGTTAAATTATCCACCTTCATCGCCTCGAGCACCTTGAGCATCTCCGCCTCCAATGCCTGCTCCTTCTCCCGCTTGCTCGCGCTCCCGATCCCTGCTGCGCCCCGGTTCTGTGCCTTGCCCTTGAGCTTCTGTGGCGCACACGAGTGTTGGTGATTGTGGTGACAACAACAGCCACCAGTACCGGAGCCGAAGCCTAGTAGCCCGGGTTCTGCAGCGGGAGTAGGTACGTGCACAAATTTGAGCCTCCGATCGTCCATGCGTGTACGAGCGAACGGAAGGGGTTTTGGTTTCTTTGGTTTGGGGATGCCTATTCGTTCCGCTGTAGCAGACGATTGTTGGGCATTGGAAGTGTCCGAGGGGACCGGAGGGAGCATTGCGACCAGTTCTTGGACCGCTTCGGCGTTGGTTGGCTGGAGCTTGAGGATTGCTCGAAGGTCTTTGAAAGGTGTTCAGCGGGCAGATTACAAGAGACATAAATCCATACCCCGGATAGCCTCGTCTGTTCGGCCAAGCATTTTTCGTGCTTTCGCTCTTCGGAAATAACCTTTGACGCTGCGATGTTGGCTGAGCGCTTTTGTACATGCTGCCTCGGCCTCCATCCAGCTACAGACTCGTAAACAGCCGGCTATTTATCCAAACAGAACTTACTGGTTCAGCTTTAAGTGAGCCGCGGCAAGATTGAGCTGATAATGAGGTAGTTCTCCCTCAATACCGTACGCTGCCTCGTAGTGCTTTACAGCAGAAACATAGTCGCCTTTGCGGAACGCAGTGTTGCCCTAGACCGCGTCAACCCGATGGCTTCCTGACGTACGCGACGCTCACCTCCTCCTTCTCGCGTTCAGCCTTGATATATCGCCATTCCATGAGCTCTCCAATGGTCATGTCAGTCTCAGGATTGTCCTCCGCATCATCTGGAGGAGGATCCAAACCAACACCGGAAGCCCCGAAATCCATGGCCAACTCCCAAATGTCCTCCTCTTCCTCAGTCTCCCAACCAATAATCCCACTACCTCGTCCATCCCACTCGCGCTGTTTTCCCAGCCGGACGCCATTCTCCTCCTCATCTTCACGAACGGTCCGCTCGCACACCTCTCCGAGATGGTCCGTCGAGCATCCGCAATCGCACCATTTGGTGGTGAGCTTGTCGCGCAGCACCATCCCGTATCCACGGACGTCGAACTCGCGCGCGACGCGCCACAGCGTCTGCGACAGCTTCTCGTACCCGAGCCGCACCTTCTCGCGCCACTCGCTTTGCGGGCCCCATTCCGGTGGCGGCGAGGCGGTGGCGTACTTGGCGTTGCACGCTTCCTCGAGCGCGTCCTCGCCCTCTTGGAGAGACGCGAGATGCGGCGGTTTGGCGAATGCAGGGGGAGGGAGAGCCTCGAGGGTGTCGAGATGCGCCTTGAGCGCGTCGTAGTGCGGGAGGAGCCGGTTCGAATGCAGACCGCGCGTTTTGCATATAGGGATGTCCTTGGACATGGCCTGGACGCGGTTAGCTGGCTCTAGAAGAAGAATGGGCCACGCACGAAATGGCGTAGCGCAGTGTAACTCCATAGCACACTCTTCGTCGCGACGCGCTCTCCTGCCTGCCGCATGTCCATCGTAATCGCAGCTCGGAAGAAGTCCTTGATCTCGTCGGCGTCCGCATTCTGCGCGACCCAACCCGGCCCCGCGAGTGCGGCGCAACGCATAACGAAGGTTGGGAGGTGTACGAGGGATATGCAGTATAACCGCGTCGAGAATAGCCGTGCAATGTCCTGCTCGTATCGGAGGAGGATTATCCGCGCTATTGCGCGCTCAAGTTTCGTGGACGTAGAGACCGTCGGAGCGACCGGACGGTCTACATGTTGGCTACCATGCTTGTTCTTGCGGTTTGGGGACTTGCGGAGAGGACTGGGCGGTGCCCCGCGCTGCTTTTTCACGTCCGAGTATTTCGGTGGCATGCTGCTTCTTCCGCGACAACGTGCTGGGATCGTCGTCGGTCTGGCGGGCTTCGGAGGGTAACACGAGGCTCACCAGAGAGGCTCTACGTCGTCAGTAGAAACTGCGGAGACGAGGGTTAAGCGCTACAGGGGTCGGGCTTGACGAATGTCACTGACAACAGCGCCTACGTGTCGTAGTCCCGCTTTATCGGAGCAGTAGATGCGGGAATACTCTGTACCCAGGAAATGCATTAGGTTGTGTGTACATAGTGGGAGGGAGCAGGAGACTTACCCGAAGAGTTGAGGTCGAAAGGCGCCGCTGTCAGATTTCCCGTGTTCGCGGCTTGGTATCGACCATCAGCTTCTCCCCGACGATGCCCTCCGTCCGGGACCATCTTACCCCCACCAGCCTGCTTGTGTGAACCCCCGCCGCTGTTCAAAAGCTCCAAAGCCGCAAGGACATGCCCGGCCCCACCCTGCGCCATCGTATTCCCTTTTCTGGTCCCAGCTATAGCCAGAATCTTTGTTGAAAGCGTGTCGAACGTCCTTCAGGGGCTGAAATACGACTTTTTAGTCGTCGGAGGTGCGTCCGCCTTTCTATATATGCCGTCGGAGAGGCGGAACGAGAAACGTCGTCGCAAATCGCCTCTCCGAGAACCCAAACTTCTCCGTCCTCGTACTTGAAGCTGGCGTTTCGTACGCAGCTTAAGCATTCGCGCGGAACACAACTCACGAGTGCAGACACCACGATGTTCTTGAATCCATCATACCGTTTACCACCTTTATTGGCAGCTTGCTTTAGCATTCACTCTACGACTAGAGTAGGCGTCTACACGTCCTTTTTGCACCTCTGACTGTCCCAGACTATACTACCTTCCCACAATTGGGGCTTAATGGACGCGTTTTGAGGAACAAACGCGGTAACATCTGCCTTAGGTCGCTTGTCCCCCTCGCCGAGACGCCTAGGGTACCTCCTCGGTGGATGTAGCTATGTGCGAGGGCATCGCACGCGCAAAACACTTGGAAAGCCGTCCTCCTGGGCCCGACACAAGACCTGAGCAATCTCACGCGCTCTGAACTGGACGCGGTCATCCGCTCCACGTGGTCGGAAGCACGTCCATGTCTGCGCGCGACGCACCCTGGGTGTGGTCAATCCGGATTTGCTGGTCAGGCGTGTGGAGGTGTTCGCATTTTCGACGCGTCTGTCATTGCGCGGACGCGTTTTCTTTGTATTCGGGCGCTGGTGGGTAGTCATTTACGCCGAGCGCGCATACATAGGCGGCGTTTAACGCGTTTGCTGAGCGGGGTGCCGACTTGATAAAGTGGGGCTGGGTGTAGCACCGGACTCAGTTGTGTTCGCATCAAGTGCTTTCTTACCTCTCGGTGCTCGTAATACGTACTAAAAGGGTGTTCTGCGTCCTGCCATGGTGTTGGGCCCGTTGTTCGCCTTCCACCCTCTGCAGCTGGTCGCGTATTTCCTGTCCATTCTCATCGCACTTGCTGTAAAATCCTCCCCGTATCGCCGACTGTTCTTCCTCCCTGTCCTCGGCACAACAGTCTACACGCTCCACTCCACCACGGGCGACTTGCTCGGAGACTACTACCTCGCAATATTCTGGTTCACCTACTTTTGGTTCGCGTCGGACTACATCCTCTTCACCGACGTACAGCGGGAGCTGCGCCAAGTCCCTCCAAACCCGCAGGACAAGAACGGCGTCGAGAACGCGTCCTTGTGGAGACGCGTCCGATGGTCTGTGTCCCTCATGACGAGTCTGCGCGGCGTGGGCTGGGCACACGAGCCACACAACTCTCTCCCCGCGCGTCCCGCACCCACCACCTCCCGCCTCAAATTCATCCTGCACCAACTCCTCCACGGCCTCGTCCTCTTCCTCATCCACGACATCTTCAACCTCCACCGGCGCTGGAACCCCATGTTCCGCTCCTCCGGCCCCGGCTGGCGCACTGACGGCTGGATATGGCGCGCCCTCGCAGTCATAACGTGGGGCGGCCAAGGATCGACCGCAATGTGTCTGCTAGCGGTCAACGCGAGCATCCTCGCAGTCGCCGCATGCCTGTCGGAGCCGCAATACTGGCCCGCACTCATGGGCGACCCGCGCGAACTGTATACGATCCGGCGGTTCTGGGCAAGAGGCTGGCACCAGATGATGTTGCGGGTTCGTTCGAATCCCGGATAGACTCGAGCGGATTCTGAGCGCCTGCAGTTCATCAAGACCCATAGCAGAGGTGTCGCCTGCCTCTTTGGCTTCCGCCCCCAAAGCCCCGCGTCCGCCCTCACACAGCTATTTGTCGCGTTCGCCCTCTCCGCCAGCGTCCACTACGCCGCCGAGGTCATGTCATTCCGCAGCTGGAGCGCCGGAAACGCCTACCAATTCTTCATGCTTCAGCCTTGCGGGATAATTCTCGAGGATTTAGTTCTCAGAGTTGGCCGCAAGATGGGTTTTCAGAGTCCCAAATGGCGCTTCCTCGGCTACTTTACGACCCTGTTTTGGTTCAGGCTCACGCTGCCGCTCTGGCAAGAACGCCTCGTTCGTGCAGGCCATACAGACGAAGGCATCCCCGTGAGCATCGTCATGGGCGTCCTAAAAGGCCAGTGGATGCTTCCAACAGAGGTATAATACATGGCTAGTAGTACAAATGTGATGCGATACAGTCCGAATGTCAGTAAAACCAAAAATCCTTCCGTCCCCGTCTACCAAAACGCACACCACCCACCAAAGCACTGGCATAGATTTTCCAGAGACATGGCCTGCAAGATCAACTTGCGCACTTGATCTTCAACGGAGAGCGCGACGTCCGGATCAAAATCGCGTCCCGTGAGCTTCGCTTGGACACGATTGTAAACGAGCAGCGCCTGTTTGTTGCGGACTTCCTGGACGCCGGTCTCGCCTGCCTCTGTATATCTGTTAGCGACATGTGAGAAAGAAGACAAGTCGACAAACCGTTAAAGATGTCATTTTCGTTGGCCCGCAGCTGTCTTGTAACACCGTCGGGTCGCGCAGGACCCCATGCAGCATCGCCCCCACCATTCGCAGCCGATCCTTCTAACAAAGACGTCAACACCTTCGTTGCTAATTCATCACCACGTACCTTCTCTTTGTCCAACATCGCCCGGCATAAGCCGCCAGTTAATCAAAGGATCATACACAAACGCCTCCAGCACGGCCATGAGTGACTCATTGTTGGCCCTGAGCACACGCATCGAGATCTCCGACGTTGCCTGGAACGAGCCCTCGATTCCGCTGACCTAAAGATATAACCTCAGCGACAGAACAAAGCAAACATCGCGACGCGTCGTACCTCCATCGCATGCGTCAACATCCGCGTCAAACGGAACGGCACCTTCTCCGGGAACTTGTCGCGATGCATTGCGACCTCGAAACAATCGCCGAAATCGATATGCACAATCTTGCCCGACTTGCGCGACATCATGATATTCGACGGGTGTCGGTCGCCCAGTCCGAGAATATGGCCAACCATGCTGTTGACCGCCAGTGAACGCGTGTACGTTGCGCGCCGCTCGAGCCAGTGTTCCGAGTTGGTCGACTTGAGCCACAGGATCTTGTACAGATCCTGCCCAGACGTGTTGTCCATCGCGTATTCGAAGACCTCGATCTTTTGCAGTAAAGGAAGGTTCTCGTAATCCGGCGCCATCTATTAGGATAAGTTTCCGAAAACATTGGATGCAGGCGACGAACCTGTAGCATGAGCCGGTACTCGATATTGAGCAGCAGCTTAATAGACTGGCGGTGCTCTTGAATCAACTGGTGCAGCGTGTCGCTCTCTTGTATAGCACCAATCAGCCCTGCATTCGGCGCAAGCGGGATAATCGGGTTCCGTTGGATATGCAGCTGTCGTTTGAAGCTATCCGTGTCTACCGAGAGAAGCGTGTTGACGAGGCCAAATAGCTGCATCACTCGTTCGTCTTGTCGCAGATCTTCATGACCTGTCCAAACATTTAGCATCCAACACCAACGAACATAAGAGTAGAAACAAACCCTTCAGAATATACTGGTAGTCTCGACCATCGCTGCCCTTCATCGACATTCTCCTCGGCCGTTGCTTGGTCGCGAATACCGTCAACTTCGGAATGAAGCTACTGATTCGGATAACCTCGCGTCCACTCTGGTACGTTCCGGGCACCGCAAGGTCAAGATTGCGAATACTTTGGAGGACGGGGGAGACGTATTGCAAGTCAAGGGCAGTAAGTTGCGGAAGCTGCTTTTCGATCTTTTGGAAGACCTTTACGAGTGTTAGAATCATCGAAATGTGACGGAACAAAGGGACGTACCGCAAAGTAAATGCCCCACGCATTGTCGAGCTCCCTCATCTCTCCATGGAGTTGGAACCTCCGACAGGCTTCCCTTGCATGCCTGAGCTCGGTCCCAAACACCTGCGTGAAGGATGTCTCTCGGACGGTTTGCGGGCCAGCCTCGAGCATCTCATGCAGCGGTTCCAACACCGCCAACATCCCGTTCGCATCCCGAAACGTGTAATACATCTTGGACGCCTCCTCCAGTCCATCGCGCCACATCTCGTGCCACAGAATCGCGACTCGGATGAGCTCTCGACTAACGACGCTCGCCTATAGTTACAAATCAGTATCAACACCATCATCGCAGGGCAGGAAAGGCAAATACCTGCTCGACGATTTCAGGACTATGCTCACGCATGCGATCCATGATCTTCTGCGCCGCTGCCTTACGCGAAGCGCTCGGCGATTTCGAGCCCACCGTCAAAGGGTAGATCAGCGCTTGCGGGTGATGCTTTCCGACCTCGGCCAGCAAGTTAGAAACATTGCGATGTATGTTGGTATGTGGCGTTTGGATACGGGCGATAATCTGGAGAACAATATAAGGGAATTTCGAATAAGAGAGAGAAACGCGAACCTGGGGGATGACTGGCAGCCACGTATCGATCTCTACCGACGAAAAGCCCGCGGCAATCGCATGCGAGATGTCTTCGTGCGCGCCATACTTGAACCAGAGCGTCAGAAGGCGGAGCGTATCCTGTAACGCGTCCTCGCTGCGCAACGCAATCGACTTGAAGAAGCCTAGAGTATCGGACGCGTTATCACTCCGAGCCTATCCCAACGATAACGACACGTACCAGTAATGGATTGGACGACATGCGTCGGAAGAAGGTGTGCCGACACGGACGCGCCACGGTCCCTCTTGTCCGGGTTATCCAGCTGACCGACAACGTTGAAGTTGGCCATCGCCCAAGTATGCCACGCTTTATACCACCCGCCATCGAAATGCGTCGCTAGCGCGTACGAGTCGATAACATCGTTTATGGTGTTTCCTTCCTACAACCCGTCGTCAATGTCCGAAGAAAAATTGAAAGGCAAAAGAAAGGAAAAAAAACACCAACCCGGTACCAATCCTCGTTCAAGGCAACTTGCCACTCGCCCTGCTTGAAATAACAGCGCGCCAGCAAATCCCTCAACTCTATCAACCGCTGCTTCGGTAACCCCGCCCTCTGGGCATGCTCGTCCGTCTCGGCCGCCAGATCATTCGACAAGCTGACCGTAAACTGGCGCAATTCCGCCAGACACGCCTGTCTTGCACCCGGTGCAGTATCCTGCGCCCACATATACTTGAGCTGTGCATAAACAACATTTGGGGGCGCCCTCGCCGGTCGTGCATGCTGCTGGCGATCCGGTGTCAAGAGCGAATTGAGCGTCTTCTCTGCGAGCCCCATGCGGTCGCTCTTGCGGCACAGGTTCGCAAACTTGATGAACGCCGTCGGATCGTCTTCCGGGTTGAGCACGAGCGTCCGGACTTGCAGGATGCGCTGCCAGACCTCGACTTCGGGCTGGCATCCTTTCAGCCGCTTCATCCAAGTATTCCGCATCGTCCGTTGTCGGTCGGGCTGGTCGAAGCATTGTTTGTACGAAATAACCTCTTCCAGTTCAGACTGCATTTGTGCGCGAACCATGACGCTACGCAAAAGATCAGCCAAGCCGCATTGAGTAGTTACCACGATAACGTACTTGTACGACCGCGCATACCCGGGCCCTCCAAAGGCCGTCAACTCGGGATGCAACAGCTCCCTTGCCTTTGCAATATGCGCCAGCGCCTTCGCAAACTGGTTATGATGAACCGACAGAATCGCCCGATAAAAGAACCGGTCAGGCGAATCCGAGCGCATCGCCGCGATATAATTGTCCATCGAGTCCCACTCGCCCA
This sequence comes from Mycena kentingensis (nom. inval.), assembly GCA_014461125.1. Taxonomy (NCBI): domain Eukaryota; kingdom Fungi; phylum Basidiomycota; class Agaricomycetes; order Agaricales; family Mycenaceae; genus Mycena; species Mycena kentingensis (nom. inval.). Next base: position 808,301 of record JACAZG010000005.1, on the reverse strand, counting down.
GGGACCACGCCGCCGCCGCCGCCATCGGGGCAATAAGCCGCCGCTGTTCGTGCGTAGTCGCATGCCACCGCTCATCAACATCGCTCGCAAGCTGCTCCCAATCCCCAAGCGCATGTAAACACCGCATGCGCCCAATCTGGATTTCCATGCTGCTCGGGTCGACTTCAGCCTTGTCGTCGTACAACACCAACGCCTCTTGCCACCGATTTAGCCGCTCGTACCACTCTTCGGTGTTGGTCACCTCGTACTGCTCGCGCGCCATGTGCAGCGCGCCGGACGCAGCGTCGTGTTGCTGCAGCCGCGTATTAATGGAGATGAGCGACTCAAGGATCGCGGGGGATGGTGTATTGAAGAATTCGAGCTCCTTGTAGTGCAGAGCCTTGGCGTATGCAAAGTACTTCATGGAGTACTCCCCGAGGGTACTGTGGTCAATCGGGAGCGGTTTTTCTTCGTGCTCCATATACTCGCAGAGGTCCAAGAGGCGGCGAATGACTTCTGATGGCGCAACGGGCGACGTTAACGCGCTTTCGATGGAGCGAACAAGGGGATCCTATCAAGGTTTAGAACTAGACGAGTGGGAAGATAAAATGTACCTGATATTGCGGGTACAACTCTCCCCAACACGAAAGAAACGCAGCGTTGAACAGCTCCTTCCCCAACGCGCCTTGGGTCTCCACCAAGCTCATGCAGGCCCTCAACGCGTGCGACGGGCTCTCCTTAATGAATTCGCCGCCGACCCGATGTATCCAATCAATCCAGTCTTGTCTCGTGTTGACTTGCGCCGTATCGCATGCCTGCTTCAGGTGAATGTAGTTGACATTTAGTTTCGAAGCCTCTGCCGGCGCAAATTCCGTCTTCGCATCGTTTTGCCTGCAAAAACTAAGCGAACAGCAATGCGGGGAACGGGAAGTACAAACATAAAGTTGCTCGGCTCGTGCGTCAGTCGCTCGCCGTTGAGGAGCTGCTGCACGGCTCTATCGTACGCAACATGCTGCAACGGATGGCGAATTAAACACTACTATCGCGTTAGCGTCGAATGTGCTCTAGACGTCGACACCCTTACCTTGTTTATCGTCGGCACAAAGATAACAAAGTCCGAGCCGAGTTGCACCATGAGCGAGCATAAGGTATCTAAGACCGCGATCCGTAGCTCGGGCACTGACCGCTCCAAGATACGCATGAGCGGGTGCACGATCCTTGACGCGTGGTCCGAAAAGTTGACGACCCTGCTCAGGCGGTCCACCGTCATGATTGCCTTCTTCCTCAACGCATTACTCCCCAGCGGAGACTCGGCCGCGCGCATGATAATCGGGATAACCAGATGTAGGTATTCCTCGATGTTGGCGCCAAACGTTTGGAACGCCTCGAAGATCTTGACCTGCGTATTCATGCGCTTGTCGCTAAGCTCGCCCTCAAATGTGAACACCTTGAGGAGAACAGGGAGGATCGTGGGGAGGAAGGGCTTGATCTCCGCAGCAAGGGCGCGCCCGACTGCTTCGATAAGCACAACAATCGGCGTTTGAAGCGTCGTGTTGTCCCAAAGCTCGGTGACGAGCCCGAGCACCTCCGAGGCATGGTTTCGGACATGATGCTTGATGATGCCAATGAGGATAGCCAGTTGTTGCAGATGGAACTCTTGCAGACGCGGTACGGACGAACGCGTAACGGCAGCGAAAGCTGGCATGATCTATCGCAGAACTGAGCAGAGCTCGAAAATAGAGAGAGAGAGAGCAACGAACCTGCGGCAAACTACCAACACATCTAAGCCCTTGGGTCTTGAAAATCGACATGATTGCTTCGATGGCAGTATGGTGCTGCCCGCTCGATGCGGGGTCCTTGAGAACGCGGAGGAGGGCGTTCATGACGACGGTCTGAAAGTAGTCATCGGTGGAAAACGCATTACTACTCGTTGTCAACGGCGCGGACGAAACGAGAGGCACGCGATTGATGAGCGCGATCTCGCTATTGGCCACCTCCGACGCCGCGAGCTGAACCGAGATTGTGAGAAAGGAGGATGAATAACAACAGAAAAGGTACCTTGCGACGATACGGGTCTACCGCGCCCAGTACGCCCATGACCTTGACCACCTCCCGCTTAACCGCTTCCGCAGCACCGCCCCCCGGACCTTTGCTCCCGCTGCTACCTTTGACGCCCTTGGTATCGACCCCACCACCGCCAGATGCGGAGTCAGTGCGGAGCATCTTGCCGAGGACGGGGAGTAGTTGCGGATAATCCAGCAACGGGTCGACAACATATCCCGTGCTGCTGCATACTTGGCCGAGCGCGTTCAGCGCTGCTTGGCGCTTTGACAGACCGGGGTCTTGAAGAGCAGCAACGATGAGGGGCATAAGCTTTGGAAGGTATTCCTTCGCCTCGTCGCCACCAACGGACGCAAGTGTGCCGAGACAAAGGAGCATCGAGGCAGAGACAGTGTTAGGCGTGGCGGCAACAGCCTTGTCGAGGAGAACCGACAGCATTGGAGATGCATACGGTGCGATGAGACGCTGTGTGTGGTGCACGAGCAGCGTAAGCAGCTTGGTCGACTCTTCTCGATTTAATCTATGGTGACGTCAGATAAGATAAGATAAATAATAAGATAACGCACGTCACATTCGAGTATTCGAGTTCTGTCAGCAGCTGAATGAGTGTCTTGCGCAGAGACGGCATCACGTAGGCGGGGTTGAATCGAGCCATTCGCTGAGAAATGATTAGACATTACGGGATAAATCGAACGAAAATTACCCCAATGAGGCCAGCAGCAACGACCCGGTTCTCGAAGACCTCGTCGTTAAGCGCGATGAACAGGCTCCGTACGTTCTCCGCTTGCGAAAGGTGCTTGTCGAACGCTTCCGTTGGAGATGCAAGCAACGACGATAAAAGGGTGTGGCGAATGGACGGATCTATGGACAAATTAGATCACGAGCAGCAACATAGAGTAGAACCAACCAGGATCGGCAATGCCCACAGTGAGCAGTTTGCCCACAACATCGCCCACAACATCCTCGCCGTGATGATACACGCTCCCACCACCCGCACCGCCGACGGTAACGCTCCCGCTAGCGATACTTGCGCCACTCCCCAACATCTCGGCGCCATCTTCGTACCCGGGAACGCCTCCGCCAAATAGCCGCACGCACGCACCCGCCGCCGCCCTCCGAACCTCTGGTGCGTCGTCTTCAATATATGGCAAGGCATTTGTTTGGGCAAACTCGGTCAGAATATGCCCCGAAAAGTCGAACGTTCCGAGGATCGTCAACGCGAGAGTGAGTTGTTCCTTTGACTGTGTCGTGATACTGTGGGTCGGAGTGGTCGCGCTCGTGGGCGGCGCGACGCCTCCACCGCTGCTGGCTGTTGCTCCCTGTCCCGTCCCATTGACCGCGCCCTTGCCTGACGGCATTCCCGCCCGTTGATATCCAGTCCCGCTCAACATTCCTGCTAAAACCTCGAGAAGACGCTCTTGAATAATTCCAAGTAACGGAGGAATGGCGCGCGCAATGTGGGTAAGACAAACGCGCAATGCTTCGGAGAGACCGGCCGCAAAGAGAAGATGGAGGTGGTCGTGGAGTAGGATGGTGAGTGTCGGCCCAACGGCGGTAGCAAGGAGTCCGAGCGCAGTGAGCAAGGGATCGGGGGGAGGTGGGGGACGTCCCCGACCACTTGCTGTAGCCGCCGCAGAACTCTCCTTCAAACGCAACTTGATATGGTTCATAATCGTCTCCAAAAACGGCTTCATCTCCGCTCCGACAGGGACGGCCGTCAACCCAATGGCCATGAGCGCATAGTCCCGCTCGTCGCGTTTGTCAAGTTGCGACAGCAGATGGTTCATGGCCTTGTGTAGAACCTGATCTTTGAACGCGGGTGTATTGTAGGACGCAAGCGTCGGGATCATCGATACGACCATCCGGCGCACGGCCGAGTCGCGATTCGAACGGTATGCGAGGACCGCGTCGGCCGTTTCGATGAACGAATCCTTCATAAACGTCGGCGCGTGAAGAAGCAGTTCGCGGTACGTGAGCAGACTCCCATGGATGACCTCGGGCTGCGTGTACTTGAGCCCCGCCTGCGCGTCGGCGAGTATCCTAGCCAAATGGCTCCCGGCCTGAGTCTGCCCGCCATGCTTGTGCCCATGCCCATGCGCCTGCCGCTCCCTCTGCGCGCTGATCTCCAAACACGCTGCAAGCAGCTCCGCCGCGGCCTCTCGCACAACGAGCCGTGTATCGCGCAGGGGCGCCAACACAGCACCATCGAGGACGTCGGGGAGGTGCGGGACGAACTGTGCGGGCATGTTGAGCGCGAGCTCCTTCAATATCAACGCCCCGGCGTAGCGCGCCATCCCCAGCGTATCGTGCACCGACGCCGTGAGCGCGATCGCCCCCTGTACCTCGGGCTCGATGAAGCTTTCGCCAAACGCCGGTCCGCCAACTGCGAGGATGTGTCCCAGCGTTTTCGATGCCGCGAGGACGAGCGACGCATCGGAATTCGGCAGGAGGTGCTTGACGTAGTTATAGAATCTAAAGAGGTTGGGCTGTGAGTCGATGGGGACGTCGCCCTCGGGGTCGATGAGGTGGTCTACACCCAGTCAGTCAGAATAAGACGCGCCGGCATTCAACACAAGGCGACGCACCAATAGCCACCAGTCCTCCAATGTTATCCGTGGTATTAGACGAGTGGATGAGGTCGAACAGCTTGGCGATGCTCTCTCCGTCGCCCTCACGGTTGTGGTCGGCAGCGCTGCGTGCGACATACCGACGTAGCTCGATCGCGCTCTGCAGGCGGATGTCGGGGTTCTTGTTCTTTAGGCCCGCAAAGATTCCAGCCAGGGCCTCGGCGCCAGACGCGCCGGTGCCAGCGGAAGCCGTGGCCATCGTCGTCGCTGGAGAAAGGCTGTTTGCCCCACTGATTCGTGACTCGGATGCCTGCTCCTCTGTTCTTGCGACAAACCACCAGCTGGGGCGGTCGCGGCGTCTTCGCGACGCAGCCCATCCCCAGCGGCACCCTCGTCCACACCTGCCCCATTCCCTACGCCTCTGTCATTTACCGCGAATTCCGCAAAGAAGTCTGCGCGCAGTGTTTTGCGTATGCGTTCGATGCGCGTAAAAACGCTTGGAACGTCCGGGCGGCTGGACTCTGGTTCTGCACTGAAGGGTGCCGCGACGTGTGGATGTCAGCCGAGCCCGTGGCGCTCATCATGGAGGTCAACGCTGCAATCGATAAAGTCGCAAGGAGCTTGAAAACTAAGGGCGAACGGACGGTTTTAATCCCGAAGGAATCGCTGTCGCAGGACGCTCTCGACGCCGCATGGGAGTCTGCAGAGCACACTGATGTCGCCCTCGACGAACTCGAGCTCGAGACCGTGCGCTTCGTCCTGTCCGCGCTCATCCGCCGACACACCGAACAAGACACGGAACCCGTGCCCGGAAACACATGGGCCGACGCGCTGGAGCTGCAGGACAACGAGCTGCCGTGCACCCAGAGCCGACCATTTATCCTAGCGTCGCATCTCCGCGTCTACGCCTTCATCCGACGCGTCGCGCGACTCGTCCCGGTCCTCGCGCCGTACATTACCTCCGTCCGCCCCATCCTCGCGCGCGATCCCGGCAACGTGTTTGGTATCTACGAGATGAACGAGACGGGCGACAGCGAGATGTTCGGCTGGTCCATGTACGTCTCTGCGTCGTTCTTCAACCACGGTTCGTGCGCTATCCTCTCCGACACGCCCAACTCACGAGGCGCAGACTGCCGTCCCAACATCCGCAAACAGCGTGCAGGACGCTCGATATGCTTCTACACGACGCGCGATGTCGCCCTCGGCGAGGAGCTCTGCACGAGCTACGTCGATCTGGAGAACGGGGTACAAGAGCGACGCGCGCAGCTAGCATCGAATTGGTACTTTGACTGTGTATGCGAGCGGTGTAAAACAGAAACAGAACGTAGACTATAGCTTCGCGAGGCGTCTTGTACCGTCTATCTGGAAGGACAGCGGCTTTTCTGCGTCACGTAAGTCGAGGAGTAGACGGAATCGACGGCGAACCTTCCGCGATGCTGTTCACAAACTCGGCGACTCTGTCCTTTGTTCAGCTCGCGTCCCGTTCGACCAATACACACATACAGTCGATGGTGCGGGTGTGGAATCCACTCTCTGGCTTGCTTCAACCCTCCAACCGCCGGGCAGCACAACCACGCACCGAAACGCATTCAAATCCTCAAACTCCACCGCCAACGCGACCTGGTACCCTCTCGTCCCCGCGCGCGACAGCGGCGGACCCGCCTTGACGCCCTTGATGCCCGGAATGCTGCGCGCCGTCTCGAGGAGCAGCTCGATCGTCCGGAACGCCTCCTCCATCTCCTCCTCCGACGTCCCCTCGCGGAACTTGGCTAGGGCTGTCGTATATGGTCTGAACGCGTTCGTATGAGGGGCGGTGCCGGACGCACTGAAATGCTGGACCGTCATGGCAGGAGTAAACAAAGACTCTTGACTCCCAGAAAAGCCGGAGACATCGTCAACGCTCCTTGCTCGGACTCAAAACTGGCACTGGCAGGTCTTCGACAATTAACGTCGCGCCGCCGCCGCCACCCGAGAAGAACCTTCGAAAAGAACGTCTTCCGAGTACACCGCAAAGGCGCCACCGACGCGTCGACGCGCCGCAATCCATACACCGTGAATATGCGTACAATTATTGGTAGGATAGTGAACCCGGTTAAGCAGACCCATAATGGAACGAAGGACGTGTTTATTTGACGGTAGGTGGACAACAGGGGCAGGAGGTTTCGGGATTAACTACAAAGACATCCCAGAGCTAGCAGAGCGTCAGCATAATGCGGGACGCAGGGAGAGAGGGCACGTACCAGAGGAAAGACTTGGACCATAATTACCATATCGAAACCGAGTTTGAGTAATCAAGTTTGGCGCGCCTGAGATAAGGGATTAGATGCATTTGTGGTCAGATGGCGATGGGGACGTACGAGGCGGGCAGGGCCGTCGGCGCGCTTCCATGGAGGAGGGTCGCGGGCAGCTTCCTCTTCCCGCTTCCACGAAGGGGGGTCGCGGGCGTCTTCCTCCTCGCGCTTCCAGGTAGGGGTGTCGCGCCAGGTAGGACTGTCGCGCCAAGTGGGACTGTCGCGCCAAGTCGGGGCATTGGGCTGCAGCAAACAATACCCAATCAACACCAACACCCCTCCAGACGAGAGCGGACAAAACGCACCTGCGCCTCACGCTTCCAGGTAGGAGCGTTGGCCTACGATAAGCTCAGCACCATCTCCAGAAACCAATACCGCCACAACGGACCTCGGGCTCCCTCTAGACCCAACGGGTAAGCACAGAAATCGACAGGCAGCAGGCGCAAACGGGGACTGACGTTCTGCATGTGGGCGGCCGAGGCAGCAAGCACGGTGGTGAACACGGCCAGGAGGGTAGCAAGCCGCATCTTGGAGGCGACTCGGGCGGGCGGAGGGAGGGATAACCGACCGCATGAATATCAGCATGCTGCTTTTATACAGGAGCCGTTTCAGGAACCAGGGCTCGGCCGATGAGCAAATACAGTTTCTCGGTCTTGGGATTTTCTTGTCTCAGTCTCACACTCATGACTGGTTTGACCTTGGATGTCTTGCCTGCCCTTAGGAGGTGCATAGGGGAGAGTAAATGCGTCTTGGGGGCTCTAAACGTCCTCTAAGGCACCGAGGGGCGCTGCGTTTGAAGTCGGCTGAGTTGTTGATACGACTGATCGCAAAATATTTCATCGCCATGACGAAGGGTCCTGCCCGGCAGGAGGCCGGAGGTGCAGTGTGAGCATTTTCTGCAGCAGAATCATTGGAGGGAGCCAGAGACTTGCTCTCGACATGGTCCGGTTGAGCTAGGGTCAACTTGTCGACGCCACAGAAAAGTTTTACTAGAGGGGCCGGAAGCTACAAAATTGCCGACCGGAAATTAACGTTTCCGGACGGAGATCGACGCGGCTGGCTTACCGAAGGCACTGGCAGTGGTGGCGACTGCGCAGTGCGCTAGGAACACAACCATGACGGTACTACCGTCCAAGCCATTGACAAGTTCAGTATCTTTGTCTTACGCTCGTCCTTGGCCGCTCCGAAACATGTCAGCCCTATTTGGGGATCGACGACTTGGCTGAGATGCAGGAAGAATCGAAATCGGCCCATCAACGCCACCACGATGCGGGCAGGCTGAAAGAACGTATACCTCGCCCTACGCGCGCCTCGTCCTCACCAGCATGTCTTTGAGCCACCTGCAGTCCCAACTCTTTCACCACAACCACCATGGTGCAACTAACCATGCCGATACTGTCCGCCGCATACATGGACCGCCAGGTGCGCCGTGACAAGCGACATTGGCGCCAGGACGATGGAGATGGCGGCCAAATGGAGACCACTGCACATGGTCGAGCTCAGATTCGTAATCGCGAGGGAGGTGAGTGAAGTGAATTGAGGCGGCGTCGACGCGCGCGTGGACACAGCCAAAACGGGCAGAAAAAGCTGATCCCCACTGACAGTCGAACCACTTCTGTCTCTTACCGGTACCCCGCACTCCAAGAATATGGCCCCGAAGACATACACCTGGGTGAGCTCTGAGCACATATATGAATTTATCGCTGACCCCTCCGCCAGGTGTCGGCCTGGTTCCTGCTAACGTGCGCCGCCGTTTGCGAAATACCCGTCGTCGCTCATGCTGTCCTCTAGAGCGCCTATTATCGCTTGGGATGCTATGTACTGTTTCATGCGGTAAGAAAACGCGTCTACCGCGCCTACACAAGCTAAATACCGGCGTAGACCGCGTTCGATGGAGGTATGCGCTACTTCTTCGTGTTTTCGAGCTCATATATGCCTAGGGCGGCGACCTCCACTGGATCTGGGAACCCTACAGCATCTACCAACGCGTCGATCTTGTCTATGGGATTCCCGCGCTCGAGGAAGGCGACGGGTTCACCAACGCCCAATGTACGCATCTATCACCCATCCTGCTCATCACCGACGCGTCCCACAGCGTTCATGAACGTCGTCGAGACGCTCCTCAACCTGATCTACGTCTATACCGCCCACGTAAAGGCCTGGCCGTCCGCCCCGCTCATCGGGCTCTCTGCCGCCGTCATGACGCTGTCCAAGACGGTCCTGTACTGGCTGCAGGAGTACTACTGCAACTACTGCGCGGTCGGCCACAATACGCTCTACGACTTGATTGTCTACTGGCTCATACCCAACGGGTGCGTCTCCCGTCCAATCCGACGCGTTTTTGTTCAATCCAACGCGTTTTTGTTCAATCCAACGCGTTTTTGTTCACGCGTCTGCCCAGGCTCTGGCTCGTTCTCCCAACCTTGATTATCAACCGTCTCGCGCGCGACTTGAGTGCAGACCTTACCCTTGCGGCCAAGGCGTCTGAGAAGGCCAAATCCAAGTAGACGTCGCAGTAGCCTGTTGTTTGTATGTCACTTTGCTTTGCACGGTCCCCCTTGGTCTAAAAATTCAAAGTTTTTCTTTAGTTTTGCAATCATCTATTTAGCCACTTCACTTCCTTTCTTCAGGTTAGCTCCAAGTCCCGCGAACCGATCCCGGAAGCAGGTCCAGTTTGAGCCATCCTCTTTGCAACCAGGCAACCGAATAAAATATCCGTCGAGTGTCCCAATGGGCTCATAACCTGTTGAAGGTATTTATTTAATCGGAAGGGTGGTTGTCTTCACTTGGGAGCCTAGTTCACTGGACCGCACCGTCATGCGCAGAATACCTTTTCCTTTGCGCATGCAGTATCAGCCTCTGTGGGCGCATCTTGAACAAAATTGATGATTCCTGTTCTCACTAAGAGCTTCTACCCGGCCTTGCGTGCACGATCCTAACATTTGTAAAAAAAAAAATTGCATATTCCGCAGGTCGTGGCTCTACACGTTCGCTTTCAAATGGCTAATGGCACATAGTTTCTCGAGTTACAAGTCGGGGAGACAGTTAGATATGTCGGAGAAGATGTACACAGAGCAGCAGAACAACAAGGCTAGACCGAAATTTGTCGGAAAAAAATTGTGTCGGACTGGAGTGGCTGCACCAAGGGCTACACAATCGCAGCTTATTGCGCACGGCGGCAAAGCAAGGCCCGGGATGTCGAAGACTGTCACCTAGCACTTACTGTTATCTAAACGCGATCATCTCTTGTTTCCTCTCCCCACCATGTCGCGCCAATTCTTTGTCGGCGGAAACTTCAAAATGAACCCGGCGACGGTCGCCGACAAGAAGGCTCTCGTCGACCTCCTCAACAAGGCCGACATCGATCCCTCCGTTGGCGAGTCTACCTATGCTGCTGGCTGGCGGCGCTGGTGCTGACGTGCTTGCCGAACAGAGGTCGTCGTGGCCCCGCCATCGCTGTACCTCCTCCCCCTCAAAGACATCCTCCGCAAGGAAATCCACGTCGCCGCCCAGAACTGCTACTTCAAAGACTCGGGCGCGTTCACCGGAGAGATCAGGTACGATCGCGTCCACGCGTCTCTGCGCCCGCTCACGCGTACAACAGCCCGGCCCAGCTCAAGGACGCGGACATCCCCTACGTTATCCTCGGTATGCCGTCCATCCATCCCTGTGCGCACACCCCAACGGAGATGCAGGCCACTCGGAGCGGAGAACACTCTTCCACGAAACCAACGCCGACGTCGCAGAAAAGACCAAAGCCGCCCTCGCGTCCTCGCTCTCCGTCATCCTTTGCATCGGCGAAACCCTCGAGCAGCGCGAATCCGGGGAGACCACCAAAGTGTGTTCGGCGCAGCTCAAGGCTGTCGTCGATGTTTTGACTGCGAACGATTGGGGGTACGTGCCATGAGTGGTGGTTGTATTTTATTGCGGGCTGACGGCCTGCAGCAAGATCGTCATCGCGTACGAACCCGTCTGGGCCATCGGCACCGGCAAAGTCGCCACATCCAAGCAGGCGCAGGACACGCATGCGGACATCCGCGCGTTCCTTAGCTCCGCCGTATCCCCCCGCCGTCGCCGCCTCCACCCGCATCATCTACGGCGGTAGCGTCAACAAGGGCAACTGCGCCGAGCTCGGTGCGTGTTTTCGCCTTTTGTGTTCCAATGGATCTTATCTAGATCTCATTAGCGCTGCAACCCGACGTCGACGGTTTCCTCGTCGGCGGCGCCTCGCTCAAGCCCGAATTTGTCGACATTATCAACGCGACGCGCAAGTAGAGAAGAACTAATAGATGTATCGATACAAGTACACAGAAAGTCAACGAGTGTGGCTGTAAGGAATGTCAGTAAATGGGTTTCGCCTACAACGGCTGTTCGAGCAATTGCAGGCTTTCGCGCGTATAATCTCCCATGTAAACGATGTGCCTGCCCCATGCACTGGTGTTTGAGAATTTTCCGCTGTAGAAACATTAGCAAAAAGGGTGGAACAAAGAACTCGGAAACGCACTATCCACCGCCTTCGACCAACGTCAGGCCCCGTCCAGGCGCAATCAAGTGCGCCAAAACGCCGTACGATGACTCCCCGAGCATCAACACATCGCTCGCACTGAGGCGCTGCAAATCGCCGAGCACGTCCGTCGAGTCGAGGAGATTGTACTCCCCAGGGACCACTCCAGCCGCCTCCGCAAGCCAGTCCAGCACGCGCGGATCCGCGCGCTCCATCGCGATCGTCAGCTGGATGCCATGCTCGGCGTACTGGGCGCGCAGGTCGCCAATCACGCGGGCAATGTGCGGGAGGGACATGGACCCGTAAAACTCGTGCGTCGCGCCGTCGAACGGGTCCGAGGCCTTGACCGCGGTGTCGCCCCACCGAATGTGCACGCCCACAGTGACGGGACGCGTCGGCGGAGAGGTTATCGCAGGCGGGAGCGGCGCGACCAGCGCGTCGGGCGTCAGCCGATCGCGGATCCACTGCGTGACGCAGCCGTTCATGTCTTGGATGAGCTACAGCCAGCCAGGTCAGCGTTGCGGTGGTGGCCCGTCGGACGTACCTCGTCATTCTCCAAATCCAAAATACTCGTGCACCCGTCCATCTTGCGCCGTATAACGTCCATCTTGCCAGCGGCCCAGTCCTCCCCGTTGCATAGCGCACGCACGAGCGGCTCACGCTCCCCGTGCGGGAGATAGTCCTGGATGCGGCACATCTTGCGCGCGTCGATGGCGGTGAGGTCCGCGGGCGCGACGCGCGCATTGTATATCAGCGAAGTCGAGTAGATGTTCGGGTCGTCGTCGACTTCGTTCCAGGAGAGGATGAGGTTGCTGTCGAGCGCGGAGGAGAAGACGATGCTGTGTTTGAAGTGCATGAAGATGGACTGTCGGGGGTCGTTATTAGTGCGGAATGGAATTCGACAGACGTACGCCGAAGCCTTCGGTGCCAAGCGAGGCGGCGCGTATGTATGCGCGTTTCCGCGTCGGCGGGGGGATTGCCGGCGCCGAGATGGGGCTGCCGTCCACATCTACGACGTCCACGGCGTCATCCCCAGCACCAAATCTTGAAGAGACGGCGCCTCCACTGCGCTCGAGCAACAAAAGAAGGAGGGCGAACGCCCCCGCGACGCCTGCTCCCCAGCAGAGCAGCGATCTCCGGCTAGGGCGGCGGGGGGACTTGTGGTCGGAGAGGATGGTGTACGACATGGCGGAAAGAAGGAAGAGGGAAACGTATTCATTCGCCTTGGCGGGGCGGAGCGCGACGTGTAGATCGTCGGCGGGCTCCGGATACTCGTTGCTTGGGCTGCAGATGTCGGCGTAGACGGAAACGACCCTCGATCGCGGGTCAGAGGACGGTGGACGCTGTCGTTGGCAGCGGCCGCCACATCTTGCCAAATGCCACCACGGTGCCTCGTTCGCGGTTCCATAAGTACACACAACCTCCGCGCAACCACCTCTAACCCCTCCCAGACATCGACGAATTCTTCAAAGGTAATTCTACGCCCAAACGCGTCTGTTCTAACACCGTCCAAAAGTGAAAGACTTTGTCCTGCCCGGACAAACCATCTCGTCCAGCAACCTCGTCAAACGGCTCGGAGGCAAAGGTGCGAACCAGTCTGTGGCGATCGCACGCGCCGGCGGCATCGTCGACTTTGTTGGCGCGGTGGGGCAGGACGGATTGTGGGTCCGTGATGATCTGGAACGCGCTGGCGTTAATGTCGATGGGATCCTCGTCGTGGAGGTTGGTACTCTTTCCGATGGCAAGCCAGGGTCAATGTGTCCAGGAAAGTACGGGCCGCGCGATAATCCAGGTCAACAAAGGCGGGGAGAACAGTATTAGCAAGTGGTGGCTCCCTGTCTGCAGGACATTCCATAACGACGCCCAGTTCTCTTCAAGGGCGCCAACTACGCGTCTGTCCCGCCCCAGCTGCAGCCCTTCCATCCCGACACGACCCACGTAGTATTCCAAAACGAAGTGCCGCTTGACTCGACGATCGCGTTCCTCACTCTCGCAGCAGAAAAGCACATCTCGACCGTGTTCAACCCGTCCCCGATGCCGACGCCAGACGAGCTCAAATTCTTCCCCTGGGATAAACTAACATGGCTCGTCGTAAACGCGGGAGAGGCCGCCGATTTGTGCAGCCATCTCGGCCTCCGCGTCGCCCCCTCCGACTTGGATTCGTCACCAAAGACCGCCTCCCTTCTTATCGCCCTCGCCTCGCACATGCCCCGCACAAACATCGTCTGCACCCTCGGCGCCGACGGCGTCCTCGCAAAGCTTCTGGTCGAACCGGACCCCGTACACCTACCCGCGGCGACGCTCGACGGTCCGCCATTGGACACGACCGGCGCCGGCGACTGCTTCACAGGGTACATGGTCGCAGGTCTCATGGCGCTCGCGGGTAAAATGACCAGCGATTACCTGCAGGTGTTGCGCCGCGCGACGCAGGCAGCGGGGATGTGCGTCGAGAAGGCGGGGGGCGGCGGAGAGCATACCGCCTGGGGCGGACGTGGATGCGCGGTTGAAAAAATAATAACTTCGGTGCTGAGTGAATCAAGTTCTCCTTTCCCTCAACGCAACTCTCCGGATACCCCGACGCAGAGAATCCAGCCAACGACATACTGGCTTGGCGGACGTTCATCGGCAACGTTTTCTACGACCGCTAAAAATCGTGCAGAATCTCTGCAGGGTGCTTTGGTGAGGAGTGTCGGCCGCGTATAAATGAAGGAGACCTGGAGTCGAGGACAGCGTATCCCTATATCTTTGTGTCCAGATTAGATAAGATAATCTGCCACCTCAAATGATATTATAATTTCGTGAGGCCGCGCTCGGATTCACTAATAGTGCTCCAGCCTCCATATTAGAATACCGAAGGCAAGCTTGAACCCTTCTCCAGACCCTTGCTAGACCCTGCACCTGAGAAAGTTCTTGACGTCATATCACCCTCTTGGCATCGGTCCAGCCTCATCCTCCTCCCTACCACCACCACCATCACCCATGGACTTCATCAAAGAGCAACTCAACAAGCACGGCAAGGAGGGCGAGCAGGGCCACGCCGCAACCACCACGCACGGCGAGCAACACACCAGCACCAGCACTGGCGGGGGCGGGTTCATGGACAAGATCAACGGCGCCCTCGGCGGCGGCGCAAAGGGCGAGGAGAAAGAAGGTGCGTACCCCCTCCCTCCCTCCTCACTCCCTTGGCCCTAATACTAACTGACTCGCAGACGGCCTGGACAAGGCGGTCGACTTCGTGCAAGAACACATCCTGCACCAGGGCCAGCAGTCCAACGAGACGGCGATGGAGCAGGCCACGGACGAGCAGATCTCCGATGCGATTCGCAGGGGGTACAAGGATGTTACGGGGCACGAGTTCTTCGTCAAGGATAAGGAGTAGGGATGCGGGATATGAACGAATCGACCAAAGTGTACGCTAGAAATGGACGCATTGCATCTCAAACTTTGCGAGAGAACAGCCAACAAGCAATCGCCGTCCATCCACCCTTGGACCAGCGAATACACATTCCAGCTAATCCTCCATAATTAATACAAGTACACGGTCTACAACTAGATCCATCCTCCACACAAGCACATTAAGCTACATCGCCCCTACCGCTTCTCCTTGACGTAAAACTGCAGCGTCAAGTACGATGCGGCCGTCAGCACCGTAAAGAAGATACCCAGCAGCACCGTGTTTGGCCACCAGAACGACTGCGCATGCAGCCCAAACGTAGACAGGATCACTGCCGCGGGGACGTCCAACTCGACGCCATACTAAACTCGTTTTAGTTATATAGCTTAAAGCTACCGGTAAGACGTACCTTGGTCTCGGTAAGATGCAAGTACCGCAGCTCATTCACCGCCAACGCCTCAAACGCCGCATGGAAGAACGAGATGGTGTGCAGCCAGCGGAACGCAGCGGGGACGCTCTCGCGGTTAATGAGCAGCCCGGTAAACATCAAGCTGCGCGGCGTCAGTTAAAGCGCACAAAGGCGACAGAAAGGTGACGCGTACTTGAACAGCATGACGAGGGTACCCGCCAGCCCAGCAACGCTCGTGCTCGCGATGGCAATCGAGAGGAACAGCACAACCATCGCCGTCGTCAAGTTGAACAACACGAGGATGAGCATAAACTTCCAGAAGGAGACGACGCTCGGTACGAGCCCAACGAGAGGGTAGACGATACCGCCAAACATCATCGGCGGGACGACCCGCAGCGGGAGAATGTCGAACAGTACCTATCACGGAGGTCAGAGAGCAGCAAAGAGACGAAACATAAACGCGTACTTTAGACGCAAAGTACGTAAAGGTCGAGTAGTATCCGTTGGCACGCTCGCGCATAAACAAGATCCGCTCGTTGGCAAACAGACCCAAGCTCGAGAGGCAGGAAAAGCCAAATAGCGCAAGGGTGAAGAAGAACAGACCCAATCGGTTCTGGAATCCCGAGATGTCGTTTCTACATGTTGTTTAGCAAGGAACGAAAGATTGAACCAAAACGTACGTGACGTTGTGGAAGAAAAGACCGCATATTACTGCCCAACCGAGTGAGTTTCCGACCGACATAGAGCACAAACACTCACGAGCAAGAGCAACCGCCGATAAATAATGTGCCGTCAAAAGCGCCGGGTCCCGGTACAGGTTCTTGAACGCGCGACCACTCAGAATACGGAACTGCGTCCCGTACCCCGCTCGCTTCCTTCCCCTCAACAGCGCCGTCTCAGCCGCAACATCTTGCGTCTCCCCGGTCGTCGCCGTGGCCCGTCTGAGTGTTTCCCCTTCCTCCTCGATTCCCCGCGCGATGCCGCTGTTCGCATACGCATCGACAAGCGCAGCAAGCTTGGGCGGCAACGGCGCGTTTGCCGTCTTCTTATTTGCCGAAGAGAGTGATACGGCGTCGAGCAACTGCGAGGCTTTCTTCTTCAGGAAGCTTGAAGAGGACGAGCTATGTCGTGTTCGGAGCTCGGTCTCTTCGTTGTCGGGGCTGGCAGAGCCGCGGGATCGGGTGGAAAGCGGGAGTGGCGCCTGGCGCAGTAGACCGCGTTCTTCATCAGCGAGATTGGTGAGATCATCATGGGGCGACGCGGGTTCGAGCGGAGAGCTTCCATTTGTGCTCAGGCGCTCGTCGAGGCTTGCATGCATGGTCAGGTCGACTGAAGAACGTCAGGTACATATAGGTGCGGCGGATGGTAAACCCACTGAGGAAATCCGCGATATTGAACCCAGGCGGACAGGGCTGCCCAAGTTCGGAGAAGTAAGCTTGGCATTTTGCAAACTCTCCCGCATAGACGAGCTTGCCAGACGCGAGCAAGATAAGCTGGTCGAACAGCGCGACGATGTTGCTACGGGGTTGGTGGATCGTGAAAATGACCGTCCGGTTGTAGTCACGGGCGAGAGAGACGAGACTCTCGACGACGTTGAACGCGTTGTAAGCGTCGAGTCCTGATGGAAAATTGAGAACAAGCTGGGAAAAATCCAACAAACACTCACCGCTGGTAGGCTCATCAAGGAACAGAATTGACGGACTCGTTACAAGCTCGCAAGCAATCGAAACGCGTCGTTTCTCACCACCGGAAATGGATCGTTGACCTGCTCGTTGTCAGTCAAAAAAAGGTACACGAATCCGAACCACGCACCAACGCCCCCAATACGAGAATCTTTGATCCCCAAGATGCCCAGCTCGTTCATTGTTTCCAGCGTTCGGAACTTCTTCGCCTCGAAGCTCATATCCCGCGGCAACCGCAAGAGCGCGCTGTAGAGCACCGTCTCGTATACCGTCAACGTGCTCATAAGCGTATCCTCTTGGTCGACGAAACCCGTCACTGCCTTGAACTCTTCGTTTGCAACCACACGTCCATTGACGTACGTCGTGCCGCCCACCGTCCCGCGCTTCGCCTTGCGCGCCAGAATATCGAGGAACGTCGACTTGCCTGCCCCAGAGGCGCCCCTGCTCATAATTAGTCAAAACAAAGTATAGCCTCAGAACACATACATTATAGCGCAGACTTGTCCAGGCTTGACAGTGCCGGAAATCTTGTCGAGCAACACCCGCGACCCGAGCGTGTACGAGATGTTGGAAAAGTGCAGTGTTGCGGGAACATGGTCGTTCATGAGGCGCGCCTGCTCGTCGTCGGGAAGTCGGATCTGGCCGAATTCTCCTCCACTCGCGCGCCCAGCGTACCAAAGTATCGCCGAGCTCAGGACGATGACGAGGCCGATGCCCGCCGCGCTGAGAGCCAGCCATTTGGTGTTGTCAGGTCTCGGGGGACGTTCATATCCCGGGACTTGTGAAAAGTGCAGGCACTCGCCCCCGCCACAGGTAAGCGTGATATATGGGTCGGCGAAGATGTCAGAGATGAGGTCGTTCATTGCAGGCTCCTCGAATTTGCACCCTGCTCCCGATTTGCAGCTAAACTTGGCTGGACCCTTGATCTCTTCCCGCAGGAAGTCGTCGATATCTTTTGAGCGTTAGCACATCCCGCTAGACTGCGAACAGGCATACGTACTGACACTCCCATCCTCCCCGCAAATGAACCGTCCTGGGACGCAGTCGCACTTTATGCGCTCGCAGTCGTATGTGGTGCCATTGGAGTTGTAGTCGTTGGTCGCCTTGGACGTACATTCGTTGAGTGCGCAGTAGAACGACTCGATTTGGTCGACCCAGAACTGGAAGGAGCACGTATCGTCGGCTTTGTCGCAGCTGAACGTAACCTGCACGGGGCGGTTTGCGCCGACCTGGTCAAGAATTTTGCGGTCTAGGAAACGACGTGGTTAGATTTTGAGGGATATTGGTAGGTAACCGCGACGCACTTGTTACATTGCACATTTGGTGGTTGTTGAAGACCGTCTCCCCTCCCGTGTAGCATCTCATATCTTCCGGATTAATCTCGTCGTCCGGGTCGCTCGGCCCACCGGCCAACGGGAACGCGGCGCAAGCCTGATCGTTTTGGCAAACTGCGCCAGTTTAGCCCAGTCACTCTCCGGAGTGGCAGCGCGACGCACCATTGCAGTTTATCCCTCCCCAGCCGTCCTTGCACTCGCACGCCTTGCCCTCCTCCCTGAGTCGTCGATGGTCTCCATCCGCAAGCGAATCGCATTCTGGCGTCGGAGTGAGCAGTGTCTCGGCGCCCAACAGCCCACGTACGCGGAATAAGACAGTCGATGCCTCCCCAGCCCGGCGGGCACTTGCACTGCCCATCGTACTCGTTACAGTGCCCGTACTGACCACACGCGAACACAGGCAGCTGGCAGTTGAAGCACGGTGGGCATTTCTCTGCGGCGAAAGCGTCAGCCAATGGCTCAAGCGACCGTGAGGAGTCCGCACCAGGCGCAGCGCTGGAGGATAGACCCTGCAGAGGAGCGTCAGTCGAGACACCAATTGATTCGCGACGAACCGAAAGCTCGTAGCTGGAATAGGGCAGCGCCCGTCGTGCGGACGAGTTGGATGCTCGCCGGTACGCGATAGCAGGAGAAAGCGCGAGTAGGATTAGGACGCTCGGTCGCAGCAGCGACATCGTCATGAGAGTGCGGACCAAGCCTGATGGGTCACAACGCGCGTCGCTGCACCTCGCGTTCGGGTCGACTGCTACTCGACTGCCATAGCACACCACTGAGCTACACATCCACGACGTTTGCGCCGTCTTGGCTGGTTCACTGAGACGCGTGGTCGGGAGCCTCCGATGCTTTGTGTACAGTAGTGTTTTCGAAATCCTTTAGACGGGAAGTCTACAGCTAGTTATATAACCGAAAGCAACAGCTAGACTACAATGGGCGGAGGCCTGCGATAAACAGGGTTTCCTGACGGCGGCAACGAAGCACTGGCGATTTCCGGAGTATCTACCGTCGGCATGAGCGTCGGTGGACAGGGAATCTCCTCAATAAGGTGTTCAGATCTCGGACTGGGAACAACGCCTCAGTAACAAGCACACACGGAAACGAAGAGCGCACCCAAAATACCCGCGCAGCAGACTGTCCAACGCGGTCTCTTTTTCCTCCCGCGCCCGCGCCAGCTCGAAACGCGCCGCACGCAGTTCGTCCTGTAGGTCGGCGTGCCGCTGGACTGCGTAGCGGTGTTTGGCCTTTTGGATGAGATATATGGCCTTGGAATGGCTGGTATTCTCGTCGAGCCGGCCCTCGAGGTACGCCGGTAACTTGGGCAGAAGCTCGCCTTCCTCGAGATCGTTCGGCGGTGGGGTACGCATGCCGCGGGAGACAGGTGAGATGGGAGGGTCTTGCGGACGACGCCAGTCTGCTACGAACGGGACATTGACCACGGGTTCGATCGAACCCATGGGCAGCACTGGGGTATTTCTCCCGTCGCTCGCAGCCGCCGCGGCTCTTATTCGGCTGCTAATCCTCGTCGGTGGCTTGGAGATCTTGAACGTGGACATCCCGGGGACGGGCTCCTTGGATTTTGATTTCGTTTTGGCTAGCGGCGCCGTGGAATCGGAGTCCTCGACGTGTTTCCGTTTCTTGGAACGGCCAGGAAGGGGAGGATCGATGTTGTGCTGGACGCGCATGTGCTTTGCGAGGGCGTCAGAGCGCGTAAAGGACTTGTCGCACTCTAAATGGTCCGGTCAGGAACAACGGACCGCAAAAGATTACGAGACGCTAACCTAGGAGGGCACAGGTAAATGGCTTCTCGCCGGTGTGAGAGCGGATATGGGATATGAGGGCGAAACGAGAGGTTTGTGCGAGCCCTCGCCGTTGGCAGCTTGCCCACTCGCAGACATAGGTCGCCTTGTGGTTCCCAATGTGGACTATAGAATGGGTAAGATTGCTCCGGGACGAGGACACGGCGACACACTAGTATTGAGATGGTTCACAATCGCCAGCATGTCGGTGAACACCTGTCCACAGTTGTTCCACTCGCAAACAACCCTGTCCTGCGAGTCGGGAATTCCGGGCGGCGGAGTGGCTGGAGGCGACTCCTCGTCGTCTGTAATTAGGCGCCAAGTGTCGTCAGCCGACTGGGAGCGAGAAGCGGATGGCTGGGAGGTCGGATCTGCCAGACCAGTGTCCGACGTTGGGGACGGCGAGCGGGACGCGGAGGCACCGAGCAGGTTGTTGGCGGAGACCGTGCTCTGCGGCGTAGACGACATGGCCACTCGACAGACGGGATGACGGGACACGGAGAGCAGCGAGTCCTAATTCGGCAGTTGGACGAGTACCGTGATAGTCGCCGGCCCTAAAGTTTGCAAAATGTTGAAAATCATCTAGCGCCTGCTCCTGCGTATCGGTATTCTGACTCAAGACGTTCCACTCAGCGCATGCGGAGTCAGTTTAGATATACAATACAAGCAAGTTACAGAACGAACGCTAATATTACGATTATTTAGACCGAAAGGTGCTGAAACGAAATCTTTTGCTTTTCCTCCCCGAGAACCTAATGTCGTGCGCTCCCACCTTCAACACGCCTCCAAACATCCTTCAAATAATCTGCTGCATCATCTGCGCTTCCAGGCGCCATGAACAACCTCCTTGCGTCCCGCGACGCCTCCTTCACCGACTCGAATGTCGACCGCACGCAAGTGTCTTCCGCGTTCGCAAGGTAACATGTACCCAGCGCCATTGCCTCACGCGCAAGTTGCGTTTCGCCTTTCGGCGTGACAAGGAGAACGCGCCGGCGGATTTCCGGATTCACGGCGGCCGCAAACGGGTGGGGGCAGAGGTACGCGAGCGCGGTCGTAACATCCGTGGGGCGGAGACCGAGCGGGGCGAGCTCGGTGCCCGACTCCGACTCCGACAAGGGCCGGAGCTTTTCGTCGCAGAGCAGCGACTCAAGCTCCTCGACAGTCATTTGACGACCGTAATCCGCGAGAAACCGCTGCGTTGTGACGAGGTCTGCGTGCGAGTACGATGGCGGTGGCGGGAAACTCGCGTAGAGTCCGCGGTCCGAATCCGAGCCGGAGCTATCGTCCTCCGACTCGTCAGTTTCCTCCTCAGAGTCGGAGAACCACGACACAAGCGCTTTTGGAACGGGTTTGCGCCGGATTGTGAACCGTCGGCGAGAACGCGAGTTGCTCGATTTGCGGATTTGCTCTAGGTCGCGCGTGAGCCCGGCAGAAGGAGCCGGTGCGAGCCTCAGATTTGGTAGCGGAGGAAGGACGGGGAGGTGCAGCGTGTGGATGCGCGTTTCGGGCTCGAACGTGATGTGAGCGCGCCCGATCCCATCCCCGCGAGTAATGCGCACGATATGCGTGAATGCAGTCGCCAACGACCACGCTGACGCGTCGTCGGCAGTCATGAACACGTTGGGACCCAGCCTCTGCACAGTATTTTCCTCCGCGGCGCTCTCGTCGTCCGAAACAAGGGTGGAAATCGGCAGGTCGAATGTGGAAACCGCGTCGCTGGCAGGGATGTACGATGGCACGGGCTTACGGCGGATGCGGAATGGGGGTGGTGCGGAGACCGGTCCTCTTTCCTCCTCGCCGTCGGAAGACCCGTCGTATGGTGACGAACAGCGAGAGAAGAGCGAGGGAAGAGGAGGAAGGGGCTTTTCGTGTAGACTGAAGGAGCGCGAGCTTTGGCCGTCCGATGAGCTGTCGTCAGAGAGCCTGGAGCGACGCAAACGTAGCCGGAAGCGCGATCCTAAGGAGCTGGAGGACGATTTGCGGCTGAGAGAGCTGCCGGCTGAGGAGCTCGCGACCGTATCATCGTCGAGCGTATCTTTGTAGTCAGTGTACCGCCTGAGTGTTCCAATCCCGTTGCCCTTCTGCATCGCAGGGCTCACAGGGGGTTCGACCATGGGTAGAGCGCGGAGTTTTGTGGACTGGTTGAACGTCGGGGTGGAGCAGGACAGTCGGAGGCGGATAGAGTCTTGAATAGCGTCCTGAGCAGGGGCCGGGTGCAGGACAGGGATGGAGGCAAGAAATGAGCGTGAAGCGGGGATGCGGGACTGTTTGGTGACCATGGCTGGGAATAGGAAGTTCTTGAGCCAGTAGAGGTATTTATGCGTCCGCGGAAGTTGGAGCGGAGTATGGAGACTCCTTGAGACCAGTGCTTGCTTTCGAGACATGATCATGTTCAACCAGATACAGGGAGCCATCGCAGATTGTAGGGAGAAGCAGGAAATTCAACAGATTCGGGCAATTGTTGTGAGCGTGCAGACCAAGGCTGAGCGTTGAGTGATGGGCATCCCGTTCGACGCGTTCGCAACTAAATTCTACATTACGCCGGGTCCCATAGCAGGTCATTCAACTGCACGTCCAGCTGCCGTGATAACGTCTCCGCCGTCTTGTAGGAAACCCCGCACTTGAACGTCGCCCCATCCAGTTTGTCCGTCGCAGTACTCCGCTGCAGCAGGCCTGCGTCGGCCAGCTCTATTATCTGCGCAAGGTTAGCGGAATCCAACTTGTGAAGGGACCGAGCGAACCAGGTTCTGCACGCCGACTCGGGACGTCTCCATGTCGGTGTATTCTCCTGGGATGGTGTACTCGGGAGCTGGCGGCCTCCGATCCGCGTCGTTCTCTTCCAATAACGCGCCGAGGATCGCAAGCAGCCGATCCAGGGGAAACGGATTAGGCCCAAGGACGCGTTGAGGTAGCTGAAATAACGGTCAATGTCGTAGAAAAGCCGCAGGGACAGCCAAACCTTTGCAACTCCGCTCTTTGGTACACGGTTCGCAGCCCGCCGCTTCCTCTTCTTCTCGTCCAGCCCGCGCCCAAACATTCGTAGGTCAGACTTTTGCGGATTCGTCGACGCAATGTAGGCGGCAATGAGGATGTACTTTGCCATCCGCGGGAGGTCGCCGATCCGTTCGTCCTCATCGTCCTTGCGGACAACTTGCCGCGCCTGCCCCGGCATTCGCTCCAGCAAGTTGGTTTCTGGCGCATGCGCGATTGCCCAGCTGAACGCGTGGTCGCGTCGCGGATACAGCGTTTCGAGCGCGTCTTTGAAGCTCGTCTTGAACAGCTGAAAGAGGCGCATGTAGAGCTGTTGCGAGTTGAGATCGAGTTCGATTTCCTGGGCGTAGGCATCGAGGACGGGTTGGACGAATCCGGGCCAGCGCGCCGCGGCAATGTATTGCATTTCCGCAGAATCCTGCACGTAGATCGCGCACGTATCGACGACGGCTTCGGCGAAGCGGCCGTAAAGGGCACGTAAATGTGGGTGGTACACGGCAAGCGGACCAGAGGCATCCGCTTTGGAGGCGAGCGTCTGGAAGGCGGCATTTAGTCGAGCCATTAACGCTGCAGCACGTTTAGAGAATTTAGAACAACACAGATAGTCGCACCTTGCTTATCGAGAGGCTTGACGTCGATGTAATAAGGGTCGGGCGATCCACCGAATGGGGGACGAATCTCGTCCCAACGAACCTCCGATATGAACACCATACTCA
This sequence comes from Mycena kentingensis (nom. inval.), assembly GCA_014461125.1. Taxonomy (NCBI): domain Eukaryota; kingdom Fungi; phylum Basidiomycota; class Agaricomycetes; order Agaricales; family Mycenaceae; genus Mycena; species Mycena kentingensis (nom. inval.). Next base: position 784,580 of record JACAZG010000005.1, on the reverse strand, counting down.
GGTTCAGTTGCGTCTTGTAGCCCATGAGCGTCGATAACAGAGCTCCCAGTCAGACGCACCAGTTCTGCCAACCTCGTCAACGGCACCACGAGGTCCGCCAGGTTATCCTGCAACCTTTCCGCGTTCTCCACCAAAATAACCATCTGACCTTCCCCCTCCGCAGCGCGCGAGCTGCCCGCTCCCTCTCGAATATGCTTCTCGACCGCCTTCAACCCATGCAAAAACCCGTCCACGTTCTGGTTCCACCGCTCCCCTTCCTCTGCACCCCAAACGACGCACCCGTCCGCCCATCGCGGCTGCCACCCCGCCAGCTGATTCAAGACCGTGTCATAGAGCAGTCGGGGATGGAAACACGTTATAGCGTCGACGAGGGCGTACGAGACGCGTGCCGACACGTCGGGGGACTGGGAAGCGCGGGAGAGAATCGAGGCGACGACGGAGGCGGAGGTGCGTGGTGAGACGGGGTCATTTATGTAGATAAACGGCGGCGCGACGCCCGTAATGGCGTTCAGCTCGTCGACGAGCGGTTCGTAGCCTGGGTGGTCGTCCGACATGACGGCGCTGAAGAAGGTGCGACGTACCAATTGGGCCTTGATCCCGACCGCCATGTCCGCAACTGCCTTCATCCAAACAGCGCTCTCTGTGGACCCGGAAGTCGACCGAGCACTCGTAGAATCGACGGCAGCGCTACTTCAGACCAGCTACTCGGAGCCACAGCGCCACTACCACACACTCGAGCACATCCAATTCATGCTGGACGCATTCACCTCCACAACACCAGTACGGCCAATTATCGAGCTCGCAATATGGTTTCACGACTATGTATACGACCCGGCAAAGGGAGGCCCATGGAACGAGCGCGAGAGTATTCGCGTTTGGGAGCAATTCGTTGAAGACAGCAAGTCAGAAGGCATGGTCAGTCAGCTTCTGCTGCCTTGTGCATCCTCCAACGGCACCTAGATGAGAATAAAAGAGCCAGTTTCGGCACTCATCGAGGCCACAATCTCTCACAATCTCCCCAAGACGCTACCCTCTTCATTGTCGCGCGCTGACGCTGCCCACTTCCTCGACCTCGATATGGGCATACTGGCAGCAGACTCATTCAGCTACGACAAATACGCCCAGGGAATCCGCAAGGAATACTCCCTTTACAACGACGTGGACTACTGCGCCGGGCGAACCAAGGTCCTGCATAACTTTCTATCTCGCGACCGAATATTCCTGGCCGAAAACACCGAGGAGCTCGAACGACGGGCACGAGAGAACATTCGGAATGAAATTGAACGACTCGAGGCGCGAAAATGATACACATTTTGCTAGTGCTGAAGATGAGCTTGGAAGAACTCCGCTGATGCATGGTCAGCATCGAGAACGCGGACTCAGACGTGACAAAGTCACGCACACAAGGCAAGGGCCGAACGTTTGTACGTTCGCTCCAGGGTGGTATAATTAACGAACTGGATGCCGAATTTGGCGCTCAGCCCGCTGTTCCATTCGGCGTTATCGATCATGGCTGCGAAACAGATCAGGCTGCGGCCAGCAGTGGTTTGCGACACGACATGCCCCAAGCAAAAGCGCCCATGATGGGGACTTTGTCTTCGTGAATTGCTAGGAGAATTTGACCGAGGTAGGTCATAAAGTAATCTGCACGGCCATCAGAGCAGCTCCCGACGACGGACGCCCTTACTCGTGCGGGTTACATCTTCCTGTGAATCAATGAGCAAAACTTTCAGATCCCAAGAACGACTCGCCTTTATACGGAAGAGCTCCGTGCGCAAGCTCTCAAACGGCTCGACGAACCCAAACTCCGAAATATACTAGCCAAATCGTCAGTTCATCCCTATGCACAACCCAAGTCCGCACCATCTTCTTAGTCGGCCACCGCTCCTGCAATCCCTTCAAGAACGTCCTCAATGTATTCGGCGTCGCCTGCAACCACGAATCGCTCAACGGATCCGGCGAAATCCCCTTCGCCCACCCTCCGTTCGGATTCGAATCAAACAACACCACCTGGTGGCATTCGGGCCACAGCGGATGCGCCGTATCGTTCAAACAGCCCGCCAAACCCCCTGCATCCAACGGCGCAGCGATATACTGCTCCCGATACGAATCAATGGCGAAGAAATCCGCCGACCCCAGGTTGTCCTTCTTTTCCTGCTCGGTGAAGCGCGGGAGGTACTCTTCCGGCAGCGTGTCGGTCATGATCTTGGGCCAGTCTCCGGTAGTGTACACTGGGTCGGAGAAAACACCGATGTGGAAGGCCGCGTGCCGCTCGACTGCGAGCGCGTCGTCGGTGCTGTTGGCGCGCCACGGGATTCCGATAAAATCATCGTTCTTGAAGGCGATTTCACCTTTGATTTTCATCTCTCTGAACGCTGCAGCTCGGTTAATCTACCATGTTCTAGAAGAGAGGTCCGCAAGAGGTCCGCGAACCTTTGACTGCGCCTGCATGAGCTTTGACTACAACGGGTTCAATACTGCCATTGGATCCGGAGGAAGCTTCTTACGCAGATGGTAAGCACACCGGTATGGAGCCATCGAAGCATTGACTCCAGGAGCAAGAGAAACATCTATGCGAGGTCAAAACACGGACAGTTCCTTTGTTCGGCTTACTAAAAGGATAGCCAGCTGTCTGTCCGCAGGAGACCCGCGGTTCATTGAAGGTGTACCACGTCTTGACGCGTCCATTATACGCCTTGAAGACAGTTTTGGCGTAACTACACGAAAATTGGGACCAAGCAACGATTCCAGAGCGCACGTACTGGATAAAGTCGTCGACAATTTCCGGAGATGTGAAACCACCATAGTACGCGGCGAGTGCAAGAGGTGTGTCCCAATGATCTATGAGAATGAGCGAGAAGAACGGTGAAGAGAGAACACCGACAGAGAGTGACCACGGGCTCGACGCCGTGCGCAATATGGTAGTCGATGACTGGAGGAGAGTGAGGGTACGTTTGTCAAAGGGAAGACACGCGTACCATCGCTGTAGTGCTTTATACCTGCCTGGTTAACGGGCGAGTCCTTTGTCCCAAATGGGAAAATCCGAGCCCAGGAAATTCTGGCAGTGATTTAGAAGAACAAAGGGCAACGGGCTCAGAACGCACGAGAACGAATGCGCATTGACGCCGAGGGCAGCAACCCTCACCACGTCCTCCTTGTACAGATAGTATTGCAGATCGACAACGTCTCCAGTGGTGTTGTCCACGACGCCGCCTGGCTGTCTGCTATTCCAATCCCACACCTGCGGCCCTTTGCCTTCGTTCTTGACTGCGCCCTCGACTTGGTACGCCGCAGTTGCGACGCCAAACTTGAACCCGGGCGGAAATTTGAGACCAGGAAGGATATCCTTCGGCTGGGGAGCGAAGAACGACGGGTAGAGAGCTGGAGGCGCGGAGGGAAGGACAATTTTCGTGCTTGATGGCATAGCGGTGGTGGTGAATGGCGGCGCTTCGACTGGACCAACGATATCCCAAAGTGACGCCAACCCGGCCGGAGAGAAGTCGCGCGGAACAGAGCCAACGGGAGGGAAGGTCGCAGTAGGTTGAGCCGCGACAAGCCTCGACACGAGAAGGAATGCAAGGGCAGCCATGAATTGCGCGGGAGTGATTTCTGACGCATTTTATAGGCCGCCACTCCGGCCCGCCGTCCTCGTGAGGCGAATCGAAGCCCAGTGCTAATGATGGTGTGTATTTCACCACAAACTCCGCTCCTGGGAAACTTCGTAGAGTGGGTTGTCCATTCTTGGAAATTCGCTGAATCAAGTTTCCTTTTCTGGACAAAGAATATGTTCAAACAAAGAAATTCTGCTTAGTAGCCGCGAAAGAACAACCTCAAGGTTGAAATATATTCAAATTTTGGCCAAATTAAGGTCTATCAGAGGTTATCAACAGTAGCATTGGCTACTCAACAAATTGAACAATATATTTTGGGCAAATCCGGTCATCCCATTGGCTGAGGAGGCTCTAAGCAAACTAACCGAGAAATTTTGGGCACCTTTGGGTGGTTGCTAATCTTTCTCTAGAGCTTATTTCAGACGGAACTTCCAACTTGGGCGTTCTCTCTGAAAAATAAAGAAAAAAAAATGCGGTTCTTCCCAAGAGTTGGAATTTTTGCAACCGTGACAGCGATCCGACGTCCGACACGGTGCCCAAAATGATCGCATGCTCCTTGCGTCCCGACTTTCACGACGCGCCATCCTCACCCGGACCTACACCAGGATGGGCAAACGCTCCAAAGTTATCCCAGAATCCTTCCTCACCCTCACCCACCCCGCCGTTTCCCCGTCCGCCCCCATCGTCGACACACACACCCACCTCGCCTCCACCTTCGAGGCCTACCGCCACAAATACCCCGCCGGAGCACACACCACCGTGTTCGACTTTGTCAAGCACCTCTACGTCCCCGCGGGCGTGCAGCACATCGTCGACGTATGGTGCGAAGCACCCATCCGCCCGCTCTGGCGCGAATTCGCCGATTCCGCGCTTAGCGCGCAAGATCGCGCCGACAAATGGGGCGGGATGGGGTACTGGTTCGTCATGGGCGTGCATCCGCACGAGGCGAAGCACTACACCGACGCGGTCGAGGCTGAAATGTGCGCTTTGTCGTCGTTGGTGTAGAAATTTCCCGATCCTGATCTCGGCGGCGCAGATTAGAAGCAATGGCCCACCCGCGCTGCGTAGGCTGGGGCGAGATGGGGCTCGACTACCACTACGACAACTCCCCGCGCGACGTTCAGCAATCCGTCTTTGCGCGCCAACTCCGCTGCGCCGTCCGGCTAAACAAGCCGCTAACAATCCACACCCGGGAAGCGGACGAGGACACGGAACGGATACTCAAGCAGGAGGTTCCCAAGGAGCACAAGGTGCGTTGTGCCCCATTCCCCTTTTTCCTTTCTCCAGCTTCGCTACCTAGATCCACATCCACTGCTTCACCGACTCCCCCGCATTCGCCCAGCGCCTTCTCGACTGGTTTCCAAATCTCTACATCGGAATAACCGGTACGTTCCTCCCTTGCACCCACAACCAACACCAACACCGGTGACCAGGCGTAATCACATTCACCTCCAACACCGACACGCCCACCACCGTGCGCAACATGTTCCCTTCCACCGCCGCTTCCGACTCCGCTTCCGATTCCCGCCTCCGCATCCTCCTCGAAACCGACGCGCCCTACATGGTCCCCGCCCCAATCTACACATCCCCCTTATTCGCCAACCCCGAGGCCAAGAACAAGAAGCTCCCGTTATGCCATTCCGCAATGGTCCCATGGACAGCCGACTTTGTCGCCGGCCTCCTCCCTCGAGACTCGGAGCAAACATGGGACACCGCACGCGTACTACGCGTCGCGCGCGAAAACGCCCTCGCCGTCTACGGCGTCTAGATCCACAACTTTGAACGCGCTAGATGTGACCTTTCACTCACTCACTCGCAACATACCGCGCTCATGTGTAATTTATACGCGACTTTCTGTTTCTGTTTCGGTTATCTACTTGATACAGTACTTGTTGCTTTTGGATCGGGTTCGTAAATGAGTGAAGAGCAAGCAGAGCAAGACAAAAAAAGGTGTGTGTGTGCGGATAGCTAGGTTCGTACTTTGTATTCGTACCAAAAAATTTCCCCGGGTCCCCGAGAAACAGAGAGTAGCCAACAGAGCGTCGTTTCATCGTCTTGTGTCGTGAATGACAAGAGGAGAACCCAACTCCCCGTCGAATGCGTGCCGTTATTGCCGCCCGAGGCAGCAAAAAAAAGAGAGTAAAGACAGATACGCGTTGCGCGCGATGGCGCTCGATGGGCGGGGTTCGTATATGGCCCGGAGCTCATCGCGCGCAACGCGCTGGTGCTGGGTGTGTCGATGCGTTTATACACCCGCAGAGGTTTTCTGGTTCCGGTTTTCGTCGTTTATGGTCGTAAATGTGTTCCTCCTCCTCCTCCTCCTCCGCCTGCCGAGCCAGCACGTGCAGAACGCGTCCCCGAAGCGCGCGAACGCGAAGATGATGCCGATGCAGACGAAGAATGCGCGGTCGACGCGTCGCCCGCCCCCGAAGCAACTTCAGCTCGATACGCCTGCCACTCCTCCAACAACGCCTGCCCAACGCCCGGTTCCAGCTCAGTGCCGTCGCGCGAAACCTTGATCTCTCGATCGTGGTTCCAAGGATTCCGAATGTTGCGCGTTCGCTGGAACGGCAGGCGCTCGGTGCATACCCACTCAATCGGGAAACTCGCGCCCCAGTCGGGAGAACCAGGGCCGCCGCGCGAGGGCGGAGGAACGCCGAGCCCCGATACACCAGACGGAGGTTCCTCAGGAACGGCTCCGAGTGCATGTCCGCCCGTGGACGAGTCGGCAGCTGTCGGACCCGGTTGGACAGTGGAGGAAGGACGGACGCGGATCGCGCGGATGGGTGCCATCTCGTCGAGTTCGATCCGGCCTCGTGTCGGCGCACTTATGAGCAGGTGGTGGTCGAGACTGTGTTTGGTCATTGGTTCGCCAACGGTCAGCATACGATGGGGATGTCCAAGAACTGCAGGGGCCGATTGTGCTTTGGACGCGGCCGGAGACGAATTGGACATCGCCAAGGGCGAGTCCCCAACATAATGTCCGTCTCCGCTTAACATGGGGCCCGGGGTCGAAAATACAGCAGGCTGCGGCGGTGGCACGCTTGAACCCGCAGCATCGCGTCGAGCCCAAGCAACAGCGGTACCATTCCCAGTCGGTCCCGCCATCCTATCGCAAATAAGGAGCTACTATCAGCTCCTCAGCACGCAAGCAGGGAGCACCAGCAAACGTACCTCGCGTATCCATAGAATTCGCCGCTCTTGTTGACGCTAAAGATCAAAAAGACGTCTTCGGATGTGCGGAACGCGCGATCCAAAACACCCTCATTGTGCTTCTGCGTCGCCCATACCCCCGTCTGCACACTCTGGTCGAGATCATCCTGCAACGATGTCAGTCAGGTCTAGAAGAGTTGGAGAAGAAACGTACCCTTGTAAGCGATTTGAGAATAAAGTATCGCTGGGGAAAGTGTCGTCGTAGCATACTCGAGTCCGTTGATGCATGAGATCCCGAGCTATTCGATCCGTGCGGACGCGGAGGCGGCCGCGAACGGACTGGGGCGCCGCTCCCGCTCCCCTCGCCCTCGCTCGATGCGATTGACAACCCCGCCAATGAGAGCGCCGCATCCGAAGCACTTGAAGGCGTGCCAGGGTCAGATTCTGAAACAGACGCGCTCGCAGATGACGCAGAATCGTCCCCCGTAGACGCCTTCTCCCGCTCCTTCGCCTTCTCCTTCACCCAACGCGCGTGCATCCCCATCCCACGTTGCCCGCCAACACCGGCACGCAAATCGTCGTCCTTGCGCCGCATACGACACACTAGTCGGGGACAACGTGGGTCGTGGGGCCGAAGGGAAACCCCATTGTAGCGCGCAATAGCAGCATCGAGCCGCGCCTCGGATTCGTAGTTGACAAACGCGCAGTTGGAACGCGTTATGAGGAAGATTGATAACACGCCTTGCGTGTCGCGTTCTGTTTCTGGCGCTGGAGCTGTCGCCGTCCCGGCAGTCACTCCATTTCCCGCTGTACCGGTACTCCCACTCCCAGACCCGCTGCCTGAGCTCGTGGTACTCGCGTTGGACGCGACAGGCGGGTCTTGCGTGAAAAAAGACCACACTTCCTGGTGCGTCGCGTCTGGACTGACGTTTCCAACCCACATGACCCATTCTGAACGATCTGCGGGTGGTGCAGGATGATATTCGCGACGGAGTATACGCCTATCGCCGTCTCGCTCACGTCGTTCCCGCTCCTCGCGTTCACGACTTCGGGGTCGCATAGAGGGAAGGAGTCGTGGCGATGCTGCCGAAGATGAAGATGAAGGCTGCGATTGTGGTGCCGCCGCGTGTATTGGCGACATGGGAGGGGGAGGGGAACGGGCTGGCGGAGGATGGTGTTGGTGCTGCTCGTACTCTGCTGAACCGTAGTATGGCGTGTAGGCACCCCGTGCGCCACCGCTGGACGTGTTTTGAGGTGACGGCGCAGGGTGCTGTTGCTGCGAGGGCCCGGGAACGTACCACCATGTCCCGCCTCCGGCGCTGCCCTCGCTCTCTGCATGTGCGCTGTTTGGCGACGCATGCTGATACGCGTAGACGTTATGCGTGTATATCGCCGGCGGATGAGGATGCTGGTGCTGAGGAGAAAACGCGGGCTGCGAGTGGGACGCGTATCCATAGGGCGAGTACTGCTGCTGGTACGGTTGCGGCGGCGCGTATTGAGCGCCGGGATACATGGCGAGGGGGGTATGCAGAGTGGGACGACTGCTGTTCGTGGAACGGAGGGTGGTAATATTGGGGCGGGGGAGGAGGGGGAGGTGGGGACGAGATCATGTACTGGGCGGGCGGATAGCCATGGCTCGCGTGAGGGTACTGAGTTGGAGAGTACGGGTTGTAGCTCTGGGGCTGCTGGGGCTCTTGGGGCGAGTTGAGCGAGGGATACGAGCCCTGTTGCTGCTGTTGCTGGCGACGCTGGGATTGTCTGCGTGCGGCAGAGCTTGGACCAGCACGCGACGACGATTCTGAGCTTCCGCCACGACCACTGGACATGTAGCCCTCCCCTCCTTCTATTAAACGTGGTTCGTGGCCGGCAAGGGAAGAGGCATAAACAACTGCTGGCGATATGAATCGCCGTTTAGGGCGGAAAAAATGGATGGTGTGCGTACGGAGGATGTCGGGAGCGAGGTCGGGACGGGAATCTAGAGCGAGGGGGCGTCAGGACGCCGCATACAAGAAGGAGAGGACGAGGGCAGGACGAGAAACCGAAAACGCGAATCGACAGCGTGGGAATTTAATCACACTTACCTGTCGTACCACCACCAGGTAAAGGGCTCTGCGACGCGCGGGGAGTGGAAATGGGTGTAATGTCGGCCGTACAAGGAATAGCCGGTTGAGGTGAAACCATGGTAGAGTCTGAAATATCCTTTGAACTTTGTAGAAGAACAGCAGCAAAATACACGACGAACCACGTAGAACTCGGTAGAAATATTGCAGCAAGGCGTGTCGGTGTTGTGTGGAGTTGAGAGTGGAGCTTGGTGCGGAGAGCGCGATTTTAAGGAGGTTCCAGCTACAGGTCACCACCAACGACGTCATACCCACCAGGTCGCGTCGAGGCAAAAATATAACTCCTCCGTTAGCAGCTGGGACGCGTATCATATCCACTAACCCCGTTAGCGTCATTGGAGCTCCAAACGTTACCTCTGATGATGTGGGCGCAGTGTTGGCGCTCCATGAACCCTGCTCAGTGATGACATACAGCCTTAGGTGCAATGGGAGCAGCGCACAAAGGTTTTTCTATTTTCTAAATTTAGGACAGCACACATCCTTGACCGTTCCAGTTCCGTTCGCCTAGACTATTTATCAAGGTAGCAGATTTACTCAGGGTCCGCCATCCCGCTTGCGCCGTTCTCGTCTGTCGCACGCTCGAGCTAATGCTTTTGTCTTCGTCCTTGTTCCCAGATCTCAGACATTGCACAAAGCTCGCTTTCATTTGCAATTTTGCTTCCGTCGTTGATCTATCGCAAATTGCCCGCAAAACACCATTTATGGGCTGATTATCCTGTCGAGTCTCCCGGATCTTGCGCGTTGCAATTGCTCGTTGATGCGCGACAACACGCGAGTTACGCGATCGACATATTCATGGACTCGTACTTCAAGTCCCGACACGCATCTCAGAGCTCTCCCTCTCCCTCCCACCATGTCCCCTGCCCCCGCAGAACCAATAGCCCCCTCCGTCGTTGAGCTCATCGCGAACCACGTCTTTTCCGCTTGTCTCTCGCAGCTGAACAACCCAAACGCGAACTCGAGCCACTACTGCTCCCTCACAGCACCCTGCCGCCCCGCTCACGACGCACTGACCCCATTTTTCGACCTGCAGCTCGTCGGGGCGCCTTGGCGCGCCGCCGTAGCCAAGATCCAAGCCGCCTTCGCCTCCGACTCGAATTTCTTCACCGCCGTCGAACAAGGCGTCTACTACCCGCACAAATGGCACATCAACACCCGCATGCGCAGCGCCGTCCTCCTGGGGCGCTACCGCACCTTCAAAACCATCACCTCCGAAGCCGGTATGTAAATCAACAATTATCTTTGTCTTGTCTTGCGGGAGCCTGGGTACCTACTGTAGCCTCACTGACACCGATCCCTCCCTCCCTCGCCAGCTATTGGCGGCGTCTTCCTCGCATACGACTTCGGCGCCCCATCCGGCTGCTTCGCCGCCCGCCAAGTCATCCTCAAATCCTGGGTATCCGGCACCGACTTTGAGCTGCGCCGCGAGACCGCCGCGTACGACGCGCTCGACGGGTGCCCCGGCACCCTAATCCCGCTCACTCTGCCCCGCGTGCAGTTCGACGCGGGGTGCGACGTGCACGTCCTCGCGCTGCCCAAGCTCGGGTTGACGCTCGCGGCGCTGCTCGAGCGCCTCCCTGGACGGCGGATGTCCGCCGCGATGGTGTTTACTGTCGCCATCCAAATGGTCGGCCGCTCTCCATTCATTCTGAGACTCTTACACGGGTATCTTGGCAGCTCACGCGCCTGGAAGACATCCACGCGCGCGGCCTCGTCTACTGCGGGCTGAAGCCCGACAACATCTGCCTCTCCCCGCGCGAGAGCGCCGACCCCACCTCCACGCTCTACGCAATCGACTACGGCTTCTCCCTCCCCCTGGCGGACAACATGCCCCTCCCCAGCGCGCACCGCATCGACGTCGTCGGAAATCGCCGGTTCATGAGCGTCTTCGCGCACCATGGAATCAGTACGCATGCGTCTCTTTCGTTTGTTTTCTTTTGACCTCACAAATACCAGGCCAATCCCAACGCGACGACCTCGAATCCCTCGCCTACCTCCTCTCCTACCTCTTCCACGGAAGCCTCCCCTGGGACTCGCCTCCCCCAACCTCAACCCCAACTCCAACTCCAGCTCCAACCTCGAAAGCGCCCCCACACCAACAACAATACCTCCCCCAACTCTGGCGCATCAAAATGGCCACCCCGCCATCCGTGCTCTTCCGCAGCATGCACCCGTCCTTCCTCGCGTTCTGGCGGGAGCTTAAAGGGCTTGCGTATGGGGAGGTTCCGCAGTATGGTGTGATGCGAAGGCGGTTTGAGGAGGCTGCCAGTGCCGGTGCGAAGGAGGGAGGCACGGAGGCAGTAGTAGACTGGTGGGCGGTTTGGGATGAGAGCCGCGGAATTTGACTGGGTCGATGATAAAGGAGATACAATTACGGTTATTTTTCTGGGTCTTATGAAGGATATAAACGAGTTGATTGGGTATTATACGAGTACGAACGGCCGACGCGTTGTATTGATCGTGCGAACTTTGGTTCAACCCCGTGCCAGTAGGATTCTTATCTACGCAACTGGAACTTACATGTGTACTCAGCGTATCATCTGAAGCGGTAAAAGGCAACGTGTTGTCAGACTGCAATAGCTAAATGCATATGGCCCGCATCTTGCAGCGCCTCCACTCGGGGCAAAGTAAAGGGCACACGTTTGACAGGCGATTACAGTCACACATACCGTACATGACCATCATTTGGTAGCAAATCTTGCATCAAATCTGTGACAGTGAATCTTGAGATATATGATATTTCTAGGGCAGTGCACAAATATGTTTTCTGCGTCTTGTCACAAAGCAAAGTGTTTCAAGTAGTCCCGACTCCCCAAATCGAGATTCCAAATTGAGCCAGTTTGAAAAGTACATGACTCACTGGCCAACATTCTTTACACCAAGGCCCAGCGAGTGCTGGGTTGAGAACAAGGGGTGCCAGGCCCGCGGAGTTGTTGCAGTATGTTTTGTGACCCCCTGCCTGGGTTGTTACTGACATGTCAGAGAAGTGCAGCAAGTATTGGTCTGCTTTGACCACAATCCAGCATGTGTTTGGGGATCTCAATAGCACTGCCTGCAATCAAGATCAGTATGTTTCATGAGATTTGCTGTGCTAACACGCTCTAGCCATTGAGTTCATAGAGTATTTGAGTAAGCACTGCCCACATCAATTGCTGTGCCAACACATGCACCACTGCCTGGCACGCTGCATTTTTCTTTGTTTCATACAGTATTAGCTGATGTTTCATCAGTCATTCCGGACAGCCTACAGTGATTGCAGTGCCTCGGACCATTGAGTTCTGAAACATCCGAGTCATGTGTCATCAAGTGAACAGCAGATCTAATGGGAAGATCTTAAAGTTTCGTGTTTGGAGCTGAACTGAACCGGCTCAACTTGCCTGCTGACTCATTCTGTGTCTGGTGTGACATGTCTTTCGGATTTTTTTCCTGTTGTTTCAGGCTTTAATCAGGACTTACACCCTCATCATTAGGTGTAAAATACCCTGAGGTGGTCACACATCATGATGTATCAAAAGGTCCAAGACTGAAAAGTCCCACGCTATGTGACTGTAATCGGCTGTCAAACGTGTGCCCTTTACTTTGCCCCTAGTGCTCCACGCCGCCTGTCGTTTTTTTTCGACTCAAGTTGAGCCTTTCAGTTCTAGGGGACAAACACTCTGCATTACGCCGAAGCAGTGTCAATTTGAAGCGCTGGCTTGATGGAAAGGCTATACCATGCGAACGGAGCTCCCGCGCTTGGGCAATCATCGACACCACCCATCTCAGATAAGAAATATCTGCCCCCGCCTCTGTGTGATGCTCCGGAGAAGGAACCTGGAAGCAGCATACACCGCATTTTTCGTTCCGAATTTGGTTCAAAATGAAGACCTCATCGGCATAGCACATTCTGCTTGACTCGAAGGAACAAAAGAAGAAATTCACATGACCGTGCGAATTTCAGTTCAATTCCTCCATCCTCGTGCATTAATCGAAGAACATGCCGCCGTTGACGGAGATCTGAGCTGTCTGAGCGAGGCTATACTTCGCTGCGCATTACTTAAGCTTACGCTCTGGCCTGGATAAACCCATTAGCATAGGCCACAAACTCAAAGAAGATAGCATTGCTTCACCTGTAATAAAACTCGACTTCTCCGAGGCTAGGAATGACACGAGACTTGCGACGTCGTTCGGGACTCTTCAAGCCTCCCAGTCAGAAGGGATAACCATAATCTATGCAGAGAGAGAACACACCCGAGTCGTCGAACGGGCAGTTTATTCTTCCACTGAAGATCATTCGTGAGTTGAGTCGTCCGCATCTTGGGTAGAACGTGACGGACCATTTCTGCGTAGGCATCGTTATCTTCGGCCAAGTCCAGCTGGAAAACTACGCTCCGGGGTCAGCTATATTCTGGCCTGGCTTACGTATACGCACGCATTGCGGTGTCAATAGGTCCGGGTGAAAACGCGCTGTCGTATCTTTGAACAAAGGTCACGGTCTTCTCAGAGTATAGCACGTACTTGACGGTGATTCCATGCGGACCGAGCTCCTGAGCTTGAGAAAGATAGCGTTCAGCCATTTCCGGAGCCCAGAGCACAGTGCTTCTTACCGATCGCCTGCGTGAGCCCTCGGACAACCCACTTGGAGGCTGAATACGCCGCGATATTTGGCTGGCCTGGTAATATCTAAGATCATTCTGCCTCGTCGCGCGTAGCTCGTACCTTGTTTCCCCGTAATTGAGGATGCTCCGATAATGCGTCCCCCACGGCCTTGTTTGACCATCTGTCTTCCAGCGGCGCGGTAGCAGAGGAACGTCCCCCGCGCGTTGACGCTGAGAATCTGGTCCCACTCTTCAACGGGAGCTAGCGTGATTATGAGTTGCCGCCTGACTCCGTGGAGCGTCCGACTGACTCTCTGTGACCGGCAAGGAGCTCTTTATGATCCCAGCGTTCGCCACGAACTGCAATTTGAATCAGCAGACGGAGCTCATAGCGGTTCGCGCAACGAACCACATCGATACCGCCGAACGCCTCAACCACCGTCTCGACCATGGCGTCTACCTCACGCTCCTGCGAGACATCCGCGATGACGACTTTGCCCGCTCCGCCTTTCGCTACAATCTCCTCAACAAGCGTCTCCAACGAGCCACGCTTTGCTTCGATATCGTTCACGGCCACGGCGTAGCCGTCGGCCGCCAACTGGAGCGCGATGGCCTTCCCAATACCTTGGGCTGAGACCGAGACCGAGTCCATCAGCATTAGATTCAACGCAGCTTTGGGGGACGCTTGCCTGCGCCTGTAACGACGGCTACGAGCTTGGGGGTGGTGCCGGTGGAGGTCATTAGCGTCCCGGTGCTCTCGTGGCCGGCGTTAAATAGTAGGAACTTAAGAAGCCAGATGAGAACGACCACCAGACACGTCCAGGGTTTCCGAGGCCGCCTCCACGCGTGGGTAGTGATGTTGGATGCTAAGATATTCACTGTAGCGATAGTGTAGGTTCGCGAAGCCAGAATATGTAGCCTTTGGAAGGGTGAGATTGATAGTGGAAGGATGAACTGTAACGAGCTGTTGGTCGCAAGGCAGCTGCCTGATGCCATATAGAACGAAGAAGTCTGGGATGCTTGATTGGCTGGCAAATCGGAGCTCCACCCGAGCATGGGTTCGACCGTTCAAATGGTCATATCTGTCGGTTGAAAATACAACCAGAGATCGTGGGAACTTTGGTTCATCCACTTGATGAGGCGAACAAGGGTCTTTTTATTCCTCGAAACAAGTCCAGGAAGAGTCGGAACGTTCCGACTCCGAGTCGGCTCCATTATATTTAACTCGAGTTCACGCGTACTTAGGTTTGGACAGTGCATTTGTGGTTGGGATATTGTACAAGGTCTGCTATCACTACTCGTCGCACGTGTCGCATACTCTGTGAGTAGGTCAGCCAGCATCCCATTCCTTGGTTGAGAACAGAGAAAGAAAAAAAGGCACAGAAAATACCCATCCCGACGCCCATATGTCTTTTATTTTTCATTCTTCCAGTTGTCGATTTCCAGGTTGTCAAATTGGGCCTCCACGCTGCAAACCAAAAAGAGTCCCGCCGTTGCACGAACGCGTTGGTAGTCTCACACGAGCAACAAAGGTCTCGATCGCGACATCGCGGCGGGCGTGCGCGAGCAGTCGACTCGAGCCGGGAATCGGGGTTACGTGCACGGCCGGTTCACAATGCACGAGGAAGCACGATCCGGCGGCGAGGCGCGCGCGCGGGCGTGTAACCGTGTTGTGCCCATTGCCGCTATTCGCACGTCCTGCCGATACTTCCGGCCCATGGTGCAGCGTGGAGGTGGGTGGGATAGGGTTACAGGGTAGCGGAGGTGGTAGTTCGAGGGCATGGGCAGGGCGCCGGGGTTTTCATGGGAGGGAGGGGGTAGTAGATGAGGCATGGATAGTGGGTGGCTCGAGCAGGTGGTTTGGAGAGAGGGAGGAATGGGTACGTGTAGCTGGCTGCCTACTCACCTCGTCTGAGCGATGAAACACTGAAGGATTATCTAAGTGGACATTAGCGACGTACTTGAAGGGCAGAAAGACATACTGAGCGCGCGACACCATGGGTGAACCACGACACGCAACGAAGCGTCGCCCACCGTCCCCAGCAGTCGGAAGCCTTACGATCTTCGACTCGGATATTGCGTCAGCTCGACGGAGCGGCGTGCAGCATGCGCAGTCAACCTGGCGTTCACCCATATAGGGCGGCAACGCGCTGGGAAGTACATTCGCCGCACGCACCCGGAGCATGGTCCGACTCTTAGATATGTCTTGACCGAGATCTTTCTTGAGGATAAGGCTGGTGGGTGGTGGGGGATGTCGACGGTGGACGAAGAGACGGGGCGCGCGAGGCTAGGTGGTGGTTGGTGGATGCGAGGGAGGGCAGAGGCGACGTACTTTGGTGGCGTCGGCAACGACGACGAGGTACGACAGTCGTATGCAGTCAATAACGAGCGCGTGTGGCCGCGTGAGCTAGGCGTAGGCGACAAGCATCATCTGTGGGCACCAGTTGATGAGCGACGGACGAGGCTCCCCGAGATATGTAGCACCGTTGGAAGGTCGGCGAAGGTCGTCGACATCGTCGGGGACGTTGATAACGACGAGTGGCCATGAACGGCGACGACAAGAAAGCGACTGTGAAGGGCATGAGGGTCTCCAGTAGCTCGAGGCAGAGGTGGTTGGATATACCTGGGCCTTGGGCGGCGTTGAGCGTCGCTCGAGTGCCACCGGGGTGAGGTGGTGGTAGAGGACAAGGGGGATGTGCTACACGTGTAGCCCTCGCCGCCTTTTATACGAGTGCCCACAAACCAAGTCACTTGCCTGATCTCTGGTTTCCCAAGGGTCGGCGGCGGAATAGAACGCCGCCGCCTTCTGTGTGGCGTTTTTGACGCCTAGTTTGGAACAATGACTGTTGCTTGCCGCGCGGTCGTGCGGAAAACGGGTGTCCTCAAGCGTAGGCGAGATGTTCTTGAATACGAAAGGCTTCCATTCCACATCGCCTCTGCGCAGGGCACACACACGGCGCGCCAGACACTGGCAACGCGTGTTCGCGTTATTGTTCGTCGGTCCGCGGCTCGTGGAGATGACGGCAAAATGGACACTATTGGTCGGAAAGGGAATGGCATCTTTCGCTGCACTAACGTGGCTCTGTAATGTAGGATAAGGCTGGAATAGATGTCGGCTATTACCACGAAGAGGGCCAGATAAAGCATACCTCCCATCGCTTTGTTGCGCAAGAAATCCTCCGCTCGCGTCCACATATCCGCGCGACCGTATGTCCCAGCTACCCATTCATCCCAATAAGTCTGGCCCCACATCGCTTGGGAGAGGACATAGCGCGGGTCGGACCTTCAGCTATGTACTTGTCCCGATCGCGAGTTCCGAACACGCGATGGATGAGAACGCGGAGCAGCGGACAGTCCTTGAGAAGCTGGACGACAACGCGTCCTGACGGCTGGTTGAGGGCGAGGTGAGTCAACCGGGGTAGTCGGCTGAGCGCCGCCAACATCGTCACGTCCTCTTCCGGGAGAGTTGTGAATAGATGAATGTGGGTGAGATTTCGGAATGCAGGATGCGTGAGGTCCATGCGTATGTAGGCTTTTTCGGGATCTTCGCCCACGGCTGCTGAATTCCAGTAGCGTAGATCGGCTAGGCCTTCCAGGAGAGGGAGGAGTCGAGTGGCAGAAGGATGCGCGGTGTTTCCGAAGGAGATAATGTTTGGACATTTAGCCAGGAAGGGGTAGTACCAGTCCTCGCAGTTGTAACGATGGGCCACGTAGAGGTGCCGTACGAGGTCGAAAGGAAAGCTTGAGTTGGGGTATTCGCCTCGAACTGCGCGATCCATAGCCTCTCTGGTTGCCTTGCGATCGCTTCTTATGGTGCCGTAGACGAAAGGTAGGATCCTGCGACTGTTACGTTTCCGGAGTATAATGGACGAAAGCTTGCCATTGGTGGACCCTTTTGGCGACCCGTAGGAGTTTCGCTGCCTCTTGCGGGTATTCCCGAGCGAAAATCTCGAATATTTCGCGTTCCAGTTCAACGAACAGGGTCGACATCATGGTCAGGAACAAGAAGGAATCGTCACGGTTCAAATCAGTAGAACGCGTCGAAATTTGCCACAATGGGCCCGGATACAAGATGTCTTTGCGTCTATCTCAGCATAAAGCTTTCTTAGGGTCAGTCGGAGGGCCCATTTTCTTGAACTAATTCGAGTGCGATTATGTCCGCGCATGCTATAAATTATACAAGGCTCCCGTCTGGGACCAAGTGGATTCCAAGCTTTGCACGTACCCCACTCGTATTTTACCAGAACCCAGCGCTACTTCGCGTAGTTGGGGTTTTGGACGCGCGTCCCCATCTTCCTCTCCTTCAGTCACCTTTTCTTAGGTTCAAATCACTAGAATTGCCTGCTTGCGTTTATCTCAGCATGAATCTCGTTGACCTCATCACTGGCTCCTCGGCGCGTGACATTATTCGGCGCAAACCTACCCTCCGTCAAAATCAAGTTCAAACTCTACATATCCCCGCTCAAACTCTACAAAGCCCCCATTGGTCCCAACGCTCGCTCCCAACACCAGCCGCGACGATGAACAAGTCATGCGGGTCGTACTTTCTCTTAATCGCACTCAATTTGGCGTAGCTGGGCGCCGACCCGAAGAAAGTTGTCTGGAAATCCGGCTCGATGTCTGCCTCGTTCGAGTACGAGGCCCCGTCAGGACCGGAGAGTTGTTCCAGCAGGGGTCGTTGGGACGTTTGGAACTTAGACCGGACGGCGCGGATTTCTTCGAGTGTGGCGGATTCGGCGTAGCCGTTGGGGATGACGATCTGGTTATTTTTCAAATCAGAAAGAAAAGTAATGGAATGAAAAGGAAGCATACATGGGTTTTTGCGGTTCTCCAGGCAGGATGGACGGCCGACTTTAAATCAGCGTTTTGTGCGACCTTGCCTCCCGCAACCATATGCCCGAGAATGCTGCGGAGACGGAGTTAGGGAAGCTTCGACTTGGAATATAATCACACCCAGTTGCCCCGTCGTCCAACAACTGCGTGTAAACATCCCCAACCTTCTCCGGCGTCTCGCGGTACAGCGCCTCCGGAATCAACCGCGAGCCCATGTACACGTTCCCGCCGACTCCGTCGTCCGCCGCAAACAACGCGTCATTCACGAGCACCTCGACGCTCCCCTGCGATACGGGGACCACCCCCGGAATCGCCAGCGACGCGTTAAGCCACGGCGCCAACAGCGCGTCGGCCTGTGCCGCAGTCGTGTTCGGCATGTACGTCAGCACTACGAACCCCGTCGGCGATCCCGGCCCTGTCACGTTCTTGAGCATGAAGAAGTACTGCCCCGCGTGGACAGAGTCCCAGTCGAAGATGTGTTGCGCGTGCACGGTGGCGAGTTGGCCTGCGATGGTGTTGCTGAGCGCGCCGAGGACGATGGTGCTGAGGGTCAAGTTGAAGGTCGGGAATGTGCGGATTGTGGCCGAGATGAGAACTCCCCAGCTGCCGGAGCCACCACCGCGGATGGCGTAAAACACTACGGCATTGAAAGAAAGACATAAGCAAAAGACGAGGGCGTACGGTCAGGGTTTGAGGCACTGTTGACTCGCAGAACGTCGCCATGTCCATCCACGACCGTAAATTCTTCAACCCAATTAGCTTGCTCGTCTTCTAGAAGAGGCCACAACAAACCGAGCGCGTTATCGGAGACGAGTCCCAGCGCAGGCGACAGCGACGAATGACCCCCACCCTGAATCTGCCCGCCAGCAGGAGCGACGGTCGCAGAGACACCGACGGCGGCGATCTTGCCCTGCGCCTTTGCGCTCTGATAAAATTCGTTCGCATAGACCCCACTGCCAAGGGTGACTGCGGACCCAAGCCGTTTGCCCGCGACGCGGAAGTCTTCAGTGTAGGTTATGTTCTTGAACTTGGCGACGCGGATGAGCAGCGAGTGCGGCGCGGTCGAGCGGCCGAGGTAGTCGTGACCGGTGGATTTCACGACGAGGCGGAGGTTGTGTTTGGTTGCGAATTTGACCGCAGCCTGTGTTTTGGGTAATATACGCGTTAGGAAAGTGAGGGTGGAACGAACCTGTACGTCCTTCACAGTCTCTGCTTCGACGGAGTAGATGGGAACGTCGCCCTGACCACAGGTCGTTCCATTCCGGAGACAGAGCGAAGCGGGTTCGAGATCGTATCCCTAGCTCTGGTCAGAATGGCGCTACCGCTACCGACTCAGATGCCCCACCTGCTCCCAGTTTACCTAGACCACACGTTAGAGGCGAGTCAAAACCGCGTCGCTCGACACACCTGATCCATCGCTCCAGGAATCGCTCCACGGAAAATCGCGCTCGTCCATTGCGCGTCGCTGCACCCACCAATGCCCGCACAGTACTTTGCAGAGGGGACCACATTGACGAGACGGCCGGAAATGGACGCGTTGAACGCGGCCCAGGTAGCAGCGCTCGGGTAGCCGGCATCACCTGGGATGTTCCTGCAGCGCTGCGAGTGTCCGCCACCGGCCCGCGTTAGCTCGAAGAACGTCCCCAGTAGAAGGAGGAAGGAGCTGGTGAATGGAAGCGGGTACATTTGTTCTTGTACACAGAGTCGACGATGTTGGAGCAGCTTTATGGAGGCGAAGGTGCTGCGTGGTACCCATCTCGATTTGCGTCAGACTGCAGGCAGAAATTGCTCCGCCCTATTCTTGTCAATGCGCAGTCAAGGTCATTTCCTACTAGATGCTGCGCTATTCTCGGAGAGAATGAGGTCTTAGGTCGTTTCTCGGGCTGCATTCTGAGCAATCCTTCTGTCTGAAGTATGAGGAACAAAGTTGAACGGCCAGAAGTTCAACTTGTTTCTTGCCGACCAGTGCAAGCAAGCACATATGAAAAGTGGTGGAGTTTGAGGCCCTAATTGGAGGAAAGCTTGACAACTCAGCGCTGCGCACTCGTACTGCGCATGAACGATGCTGTCGAGGACGAGAAGGGACGTGTGACATTGATGGGCCCGGGACAGCTGCCTTGCTAGACACGACAAATACCCTCCGCATCCCACCGCTCGCTGCCCACGCCTGCAGGTACAATGAACAGATCCTCCGGGTCGTACTTTCTTTTTATCGCGGTTAGTTTTTTGTAGTTCGCTTCGCCGTAGAATGTCTGTCGGAAGTCACTCTCGAGCAAGTCCGCCTCGTTGGCGTATGCACCGGCGTTGGGGCCCGACAATTTCTCAAGGATCGGAAGCTGCTTTTCGTGGAAGAGCTTCCTGAAGGAGTCGACTTGGTCGAGCGGCGTCGAGTCGAACCATTCGTTTTGGATGATCACCTGCATTGTGTTCGAGTCCGACAAAGGGAAGAGGGGTAGCGCGTACGTGTGTCTTGGCTTTCCTCCAGGCTGGGTTCAGCCCCGATGATATTTTCGCGTTGTCAGCGACCTGCCCACCCGCCACGAGGTGTCCCAGAATCCTACAAAAAAAAAAAGTTAGCTTCGCTGCGTTTGCATTTTGGCACTCACCGAAGCACGCCGGCGTCCAACATCTCTTTATAAACCGGTCCGACCAGCTCAATGTTCTCCCGATACACGTCCTCGGGAACCAACCGCGACCCGAGCAAATAGCTCACCCCGCCCTCGTCATCCGCAAGGAACGGAATATCGTTGGTGTCCTCGTAGGTGTACGTACTCTCCAGCATCTGCACCCCAGGAAGCGACAACGCCTCCTCAAAGAACGGGGCCATGAGGGCCTCCGCCTCCGCCTGCGTCTGGTTCACCAGCACCGTGAATAGAGTCAGCTCAGACGGCCCGTCCGCCGTGGGCGGCGGCGGGTTGTTCTCCTTGACGACGTAGAAGTACTGCGAGCTGCGCGTGGCGTCAAAGTCGAAGATGTGCGCGGCGTGCACCTGCATGAGGGCGGCCATGACGGTGTTGTTGGGTGCGAGGAGGGTAAAGTCGCCGAGCGTCGAGTTGAATGACGGAAATGTGCGGAAGGTGGTGGAGATGATGACGCCCCAGGTGCCGGAGCCACCGCCACGGAGGGCGTAGAATACTGTCTTTGTGTTGGCTGGCGCTGGCGGAAGAACAAAGAAAGAATGAGCTTACGGTCAGTGTTGGTCTGGTGATTAACGCGCAAGAGTTCCCCGCTTGCGACGACGATGAGGAACTCTACCACCAACTGGTCAGATGCATGCAGCTGTTATGATAAAATAAAATAGAACGCACCCAGCGCATTATCCGCCGCCATTCCAAATTTGGGCGCCAACGTACTATGCCCACCGCCTTGCACGTACCCACCCCCGGCGCACACCGTCGCCGCGGTCCCCAACACCACCAACCGTCCCCTTTCCTTCGCACGCATGTACAAATCTCCCGCGTGTGCGCCACTTCCGACCGTCACAACGGGCCCCATATTCTTGTTCCCGATTTCGAATGCGTCGAGGAAGGTCGTGTTGTTGAACTTGTTCATGCGGATGAGCAGGGAGAACGGCGCGGTCGAGCGTCCCAGGAAGTCGTGGCCGGAGGATTTGATCACGAGCCGGAGGTTGTTTTTGGCTGCGAACTTGACTGCAGTCTAGAGGGCGTTGGTGGCAGAGAGAATGTTTCGGACGGTAGACGCACCTGAACATCCTCAGCCGTTTCAGCTTCGACAGAATAAAGCGGCACATTCCCTTGTCCACACGTCGTTCCGTTTCTCAGGCAGGTCGTTTCCGGGTTGAGGTCGTAGCCCTACGCTATTGAGCACGCGCACGTTGAGAGATGGACAGCACACCTGCTCGAAATTATAATGGTCCATCGCCCCGGGGATATTCGCCAGCCGAAACTGGGCACTCCCCCATTCCGCATCCGTGCACCCTCCACGGTCCGCACACCACTTCGCGGAGGGTACAGCGGCGACGAGACGGCCCGAGATCGACGCGTTGAACGCACTCCATTTTGCGGGGCTGGGGTATCCGGGGCTGCCAGGTATGTTGCGGCAGCTGCGCGGTGCTGGCCAGCGCCGTCGTCGCATAGACAGCGAGTGAGACGATACCTGTGGCTTTCATCCTCATCGCAGATGCGAGATGCAGACCGCGTGCCTGCTTAAATAGCTGTTTATTCGGGGTGCCAGGATTGGGATGGTAAACAGCCGAGAGCGATCCGGTTGTCCATCTTCCGGGCGCGAATTGCGCGTGTTCTATTTGGTGAACCCATCGCTTCTGCGCAGTTCTTTCTGGCGGTTGAATGTTGGGATGATACTTAGAAGACTCCGGTAGGCCATTGTAACCGCCGTCAGACAGCAGAAGTTGGTCGTATCACACTTGACTGTAACTTGACCGCGGTCCCGTTTTTGCAGCGAATCGATTCCGACCGGGGCCGACCCGAGCTCTGCGTGCCGAACAGGGTTAGGAACTTGGCCATGACCGAGCCCGGAGAGCAGCCCCAGAAGATATGGCACGCCGAGACCCGAGTACCGGGGGCCCTCAGGCTCATGCATGGTCGTTAGAGAGAAAGTTGCATTGTGGATCAATCCATCGCGAACCATCCGGACACGATCATATGGCATTATGTGTCGGATTCCACAGCAGGCAGCGCGCGTAGGAAGCCAGCTTGTTTGTTGGATCCCACTAACCCTCCGCAGAAGCCAGGTAGTAAGTGTATTCAATACATTTCAAGGCGTCGGAGTAGTCTTGCAAAATCCGTCGCTCGCGGTGATGAAGCTCACAGTTCCGTCGGGCTGGCCCTGGCCGCCGCAGTTGTCCGCCGACTCGATAGTGAGGCACTTGTTGAAGAGCGAGCAAGTGAGCAGCGGGCTGTTCCCTTTGTTGTTGGCGTTGTTGTCGTGGAAGGCTGGGAACTTGATGTCACGAAGCAAAGCGGAAGTTGAAGCAGAACATACTGTTGATGAACGCGCAGCCAGAGACCGTGTCGCACATCTCTTTGCAGTCTACCCAGCGTAAGGACGGGGAACCGGTGGTGGCGCGATGTTAAACGTACCGTCGATCGTCTCAACGAGACCAAAGGTCATGAATCCGCCGTTATCATCCTGCGATGCGCAGGTCAGGTTGTAGAATACGGGTATATATGGGGGCGGCGGAGGTGGGGGTGGGGGCGGAGGCGGGCCGTGCGGTGGTTTGGGGTAGTGCGGATTCTGTTTGATGCAACATGAGCTCGCCACAAATGATCTCGTTAATAAGAGAAAGAGCTCACCCCAGGCTTGACGCACTTGACGCCCTTGGGCGGGGTCTTGTCGCCGTAGTACCACCCGGGCTTGCTACCCTTCTTCCACGGGGGCAACGGCGCGCCGTAGTGGTTCGCAGAATTGAGCCCTGGGAAGAAGAAGCTCCGTGCGTCGAGCGAGCGGTGACCCTCGTGAGGGACCGCCGAGACTGTTGCCGCGGCGAGAAACGCAGTGAAGATCGTCGTAGAAAGCATGGTAAGAGCCCTGAGGCCTGAGGAACCAAATTAAC
This sequence comes from Mycena kentingensis (nom. inval.), assembly GCA_014461125.1. Lineage (NCBI taxonomy): Eukaryota > Fungi > Basidiomycota > Agaricomycetes > Agaricales > Mycenaceae > Mycena > Mycena kentingensis (nom. inval.). The sequence continues at coordinate 760,753 of JACAZG010000005.1, read as the reverse complement.
GCAACTCTGAATCCTTCCTTGCGAGGAGGCAGCATTTTATACAGCGCACGCCAAGGGCCCGGCGCTTCGATGTGCTCACCCTCCGCCCGGACATGCCCAGGCCCGTACGCCCAACTGACATCGCTCTCCTGCCGCGCCCGACGAGACTTGAAACCAAGGCCGGTCTTTTGAACGGACACGTAAACTGTATATACACTGCGCGCGTTCTCGGACGGCTCGAAAGAATTCCTGCCTCGTGGATGAGGCAGCTGAAGGCTAGAATCAGGGATCCCAGGGGCGAACGCGTCCAGCTTGGTGGTTGATGAACAGGACGGCGATGCGTACGCTTTGTTGTGACAGATACGACTCGAGGGAACGAGCAAAGACCGATGGCTTGATTTCTAGCCGCGGCGAGCCCTATCAGGAAGGAAATGCGCAATAACCAAATAAATCCGATCCATAGGGTCCGACAAAACAAATAAACCATGTCCAAGAAAAACTCGATGCTACCGTGACGCCCGAGCAGCTTGACTCTCGTCGCCAGGCCGCTCAGTACTTGCAGTATCCTTCCACACATCAGTAAACACGTTCAAGTGTTTGTCAATGGGGACGTACCCTCAGAGGAGGTGATATAGTTGAGGCCCCCGTTTTGCGGCTGGCCCTGCCCACCGCAGTTGATCGCGGTAGCGTTGGTCTGACAGGTCGTGAAGAGCGAGCAGGTGAGGCGGTCGCTGAATCCCTGTTACAAACTCTTAATAGCTGCAACAAAGGAGGCCAGTGAGATGGAACGCTAAAGTACCTTGTTCGCCGCATTATTGTCGTGGTACGCTGGCGAAAAATTTCAAGAAGGATCCAGAGAGAAGAAAATGGCGTGGAACTCGAGCTTACTATTGACGAAGTAGCAGCCGGGGACGCTGTCGCACATGGCCTGGCAGTCTACGAGGGTGGGAAGTCTGTCAGCGACGCGGAGAGTAGCAAGCATGCCGGCGTACCCGAGACGGCATCGACGAGGCCAAAGGTCATGTAATAGTCGTCGGTCTGCGTCGCACAGGTGAACGCGGGCTGGACCTGGTGATACGAGGGCGGGGGAGGCGGCGGCGGCGTCGGGGGACGATGCGGGGGTGGCGGCGGCGGCGTGTGCTTTGGTCCCGGGCACTGGTAGCAGCCCGGACCCAGGAGCTTGAGCAGCTCGCAGAACAGCTGCGCGCGAATGGAATTTAGATAGCGAAAAACTCAGACAATGCATAGTAGACACGTACATCGTCGAGCAGCTTGATGACCCCAATGGGCGCAACGCCGTGGCCGTAGTACCACCCCGGCTTGTAGTTGGCCTTCCACGGTGCAATGGGCGCGCCGTAGTAATTCTCCGGGGTAAGCTTACGCCCAGCGGAGATGGACGAGCTCGAGTACGACTTGAGCGGCAGGGTCGCGCTGGCACCGGTGAAGACGCTACTGGCGGCGACGGCGGCGGCAATGAGAGTGGTGAACTTGAACTGCATGTTGACGTTTCTGGATTCTGATTTCGCGAGTTGCGTGGAGCGAGGTGCTGGCAAAAACTAGTCGTTCCTCGCAGCTTTTAAAGCACTGGCGCTGCGCTCCTGGTGCGCTCAAAGGACTTGCCAGCGGAGGAAACGCAGTATAATCATCTAAGAGCTGTTGTGTATGCTTTTCTTGCTCCTGGTCCAATCAATGAGGTACAGGATTAATAATAGCGTGGTTTGCGCGCCACATTGTGGGCTAAAGCAGTCTAGTGGGAATCTTGGCGGTCGTGGAATACAAGGCTGGAAATTCTTTGAGCTGAGGCAGGCTTCCAAACGCCGGTTTAGACGATAGAGCTCAAAGTTGAACAAAAATCACGTGAAGTTCAATCTACACTCAAGCCCCGAAATTCCTGCTGTTACGCGTCCATCTGTCCCGGTTGTCTCGGCGCACAATATTTGCCGTACTCGCGCAGCATGCTTTATTTGCGGTTGTCCCGCAGCGTGCCTTGCGTTGCGTAAAAGGTTTGTGCTCATTTTTCATCAATAGACCGCAACCCGCGACGTTCATTTCCTCTGAGTGCATTCTGTTCTTCTGAGGCCAATAAATGATTATGGAGTACCATCGCGACGCACAGGATGTTGTGCTTTGAGCGTCAAACGGGTCGGGGAAACAACTAATCCACCGGTGCTTGACTGCCATGTGCCAGGAACGAACGAGGTGAGCCGAGCAACGTTCCTACAGCCCCCCAAAAAATTGAGTTCAGCTACCTACCGACTGGCTCGGGTTTCAAAATCCGGTTGGCTTCAAATTGGCAGCGGCCGGTACCGGGCGAGTAATACTTGAGCCTAAGATGCCCTCGTTATGGAATTTCTCGTCGGTGGTACTCGCGGACTGTTCCTGGTACATATCGTACCCATCGGACGCATCCGCAGATTTGAGACGACGATAATATTAATTCGACGCGGAGCGCTGTCGTTTGGAATGAATTTGAGCGGATTCACAATCGTCAAATGGCTGTTTCCGTGCATCTCGAGTCGCGAGAATAGTAATCGCCGCAAACCCTGCGTGCACTGATCCGGATAGGAGATTCGCCGACCAGAAATGGACTTTGAATCTTTCATCTTACGCTGTAACCTCGTCGAGGTCGCTGCGAATGCAGCCGGTAGGTGGCGTTAACGTTAGGTGTTTGCCATTGGATCTTAAAATCGATTGAAAAAAATCGGGAAGTAAGTGGCTTTAGGTAGTGTAGGTAGAAGAGTGCAGTCGACAAGAAATAATCTCCAAAGCAAAGAAGAAAGACCCGTTAGTTCCTCGGCGGTGTCGCAATCAACTTGCCGTACCCATAACTCGTCTGAATATCCGTCAATCCCTGGCCGGCGACCTGCTGCTGCCGCCCGCAGTTGGTCGCGTCCGCCTGCGTCTTGAGGACGTTGAAGAGCGAGCAGGTGAGGAGGATGTCGCCGTTCGGGGCGCGGCTTTTGGACGAGTTGACGTCGTAGTAGGCTGTTTATATAATTGGGATGCGTGCGTGATGCAAAGAGAAGGACGAACAGTTGGCCCAGATGCAGCCAGGAACGGAGTCGCACATGGATACGCAGTCTGCGGGCGTGTTAGTATGAGCAGTATCAAGCGGACGGGGTAAGGGACGAACCGATGATGCTCTCGACCATTCCGAAGGTCATGTACGTCTCGCAGCCTTCAGCCGCGCAGGTCTGTACAGTTATCAATTGACAGAGGGGGGAAGCAGAACGCAACGCACGAGGTTCTGGTACGTGTAGAAGTAGCTTCCGGGCAGCTTTGGCGGGAACGTCGGCGGGGGCGTCACTGTCCCCGAGCCCGAGCCAGTCCCTCCGTATGGCGGCTTCGGGTCGGGGTAGGTAGGTGCGGCGACGGGGCAGATGTTGTATCCGCCGAGGATGAGCTTGAGGAGGTTGCACACGATCCCCAAGATCTAGACGCGTCGGTATGGGTTTGAAAGCTGGGAAGGGCTTACATCATCAACAAGGCAGAGCAGGCCAGAGGGACAGTTGCCGCAGCGCCCAAAGTACCACCCAGGATGGGCACCGGGCTCCCATGGTGGGATGGGAGCGCCGTATGCGCTGCCAGAGTTGATGGCATAGGCCATGCGGGTGGTGGCGACGGTAACATTGTGCTGCGCCGAGTAAGTGGCGACTTGTTTTGCGACGTCTGCGGTGACGGGGTGCACAGCAGCGACGGTGGGGGATCCTGACGAAGGAGAAGCAGAAGCAGACGCGGGAGAGACCGCGAGGAGGAGGGAAAGGACAGAGAAGAGAAGGCGCATTGAAGATACTGAGAGATGAAAGATGAGAAGGGATGGCAAAACGACGCGACTTTTATACGCGGTGAAGGAGATTCTGTTCGGGGAATCGTAGGACAACGCCGCGCGTCCAGAGCGGCGCCAGGCTAGTGCAGGGGGGACAGGGAAGCCATTTGTAATCCGAAGAAGGAGTTGCGAGGGCGTCGCATGAGGACGAAGGAGGTAAATGTGCTAGCAAGAGGCAGTTCATGGCGGATGCTTCGGGTGTTTTGCTTGCTGAAGGCTCCAAGGGTGAACCAGCCGGTGTTTGGCTGCCAGATAGAGAATACAAGGACAGGTCCAAGGCAGAGAAGGCGTTTGTGGCCCGCGTGGTGCAGCCGAGGAACAATGGTTTTGGTCAAGTACAGTTGCTGATCTAACCCATCAGATCCAAGTCGTCCTCCTCAAACCCAACCTCCACACAGTCAGTCCGCCTCTTCTCCTTGCTGCCCCGGCTCCTCTCCATTCTCTCCGCGCTGCTCACAGCTCTCGAACGGTACCCTTTCCGTCGTGATTGAGCCGACACAGCGGGAGATATGGTCCCGACAATCCCGCCCACCAAATTTCACCCTGCGTCCCCGACGCGTCCTTCTCGTCCACGAAACTGACACCCCGTTCCAGATGAAGGTCGAAATCGACTCATTCTCCGGCTTCCGAATCTACCCGAGCAAGGGCAAGCTCTTCGTCCGTGGCGACAGCAAAGTGCGCGATCCCGCCCCCCGTCTCACAGCCCACTCACCCCCTCGTCCAGGTCTTCCGATTTGCCTCCTCCAAAAACGCATCCCTCTTCCTCCAACGGAAGAACCCGCGCAAGATCGCCTGGACACAGGTGTACCGTCGCATGCACAAGAAGGGTATCACGGAGGAGGTCGCCAAGAAGCGTTCCCGCCGCACCGTGAAGCACCAGCGTGGCATCGTCGGCGCCGACCTCGCCGCTATCGCTGCCAAGCGCAACCAGACGGCCGCCCAGCGCAGCCAGTTCCGCGTCGCCGCCATCGCCAAGGCAAAGACGGAGAAGAAGGAGAAGGAGACGAAGAAGGCCAAGGTGCGTTGCATTGTGCGTGCAAGAACGAGCTGGTGGCTGACGGAGCTCGTTGCAGCCGGCATCTCGCCCAGCAGGACCGAAGATCTCAAAACAGGGAATGAAGGGCGGCAAGGGTCGGTGAGCGTAGATAGCCGCCGTCCGTTGTATGCTCCATGCCATGTCGTCGCTCAAAAACACACCCATGCACGATTCCCTCAACTTCGTTTGCACGTAATCGGCGTTTTGGACGTTAGCAGGAGCGCCGTCGCACACGCTCCCATCTTGACGCTGCCCCTCGCTTCTAGTGCTGGTATCGTTTTGCCTGCTCCTCTCGAGTCGAGCCAAGGTCGAGCTCCATTCGCGGCCTTGGACGTGGAGCATTCGGCCGCTACTTGCGGCCAGGCTGGCAGAACTCCCTGCCAGCCGTAGGCTGTTCTTTGTTCTGCTCTTACTCTTACCCCTTGGCGTCCGGTTAGCCCGTTCGAAACTCAATCGCAGCTCCGACTAGGCCCACAGATGCTCATCGTCCGCTGGCAGTACTTACTGCCGCCCGAAAACACCTTGACCTCTTCTTCATGTTTGTCTCGCGCTTCTCATCCACAGATCGTTGCAAACGCAAACCCGCGCTGACCGACGCGCAGCAGCTCATGTACTCGCAAGAAAAGTCAGTCAACTTCCGTCTCGTTTCGCGCATGGTCGCGCGTTACGCGCCTACCCGGCTCGGGGAAGGGGATCTCGCACCTAAAGAGGTACAGGACTACCTTGCGGAAATCGGTGCGCCCTTTTCCCTTACTCAGATACTTGTATGCCAGAACTAAACGACCTAGGCGAATTCGCCCAACTGGCCCAGCTCACATCCAGCATCGACTTCATCTTCTCGCACATCCCGACGCTCTGCGAACCCGGCTTCCCGCTCGAGGGCTACACCGCCCTCCCTTACGCCCGCGTAGCGCGCGTATTCGTCGGCAAGACGGCGGCGTTCCCGGGCATACTCGCGTTTCGCTTTTCTAAGCTCAACGGGACGCGCCGCCAACAAAAGCAAATTGTGCTGGCGTTCTCGGGAACGACGAACGCGCACCAAGCGCTGCTCAACCTCTGGGCGGTGCACCACCCGCACGCGTCGCAGCGCGGGACGGTGCATCGCGGATTTTGGGCGCTCTACGAGGGGATACGCGCGTCGGCGCTGGACGCGATACGGGCGGCGTTGTCAATGGAGGAGGCTATTACTAGAACGCCCACTGGCAGGAACACGATTTCGGAGGTCGTCGTTACGGGACACAGTATGGGCGCGGCCGTCGCGCAGCTGCTCGTCCTCGACCTGTTGCGGGACGATTCAGACATGCAGTCGCTCATAGGCGGCATCCCGCTGCGGTTTGTCGGGTTTGGCGGGCCCCGAGTAGGGGATGCCGCTCTGCGGGCGCTTTGGTGCGAGTTGGTCGTGGCGCGCAGGGCGAGGTACGGCGAGGACGCGTTTGGGGAGTACGCTATAAAGATGTACAATGACGGTAAGAGATCTCCCGTTGCGAATGTCTTTTGACTTGACGCGTCCAAAGGTGTCCCTGCTCTGCCTCCGTTAGCGTTCGGGTATAGACACCTCGTCCAGAGCGCGTACTACGCCGAGAACGACAAACTGTACCGCGTTCCGCCAGAGTTGGGGGAATATTCCAGATTCCGTACCCTTTGTCATGACGCGACCGTGCCTGTTCTCCATCCGCGCGGCGGGCACATGTACTACAACGGACGCGACGCGGAGGGGATGGTACGACGACTCGGCTGGTTCAAGGAGGCGCTGAAGGACGAGCCAGGAGTACGTGCAGCGTATCTGACCAAAGTAGAGCAAGACGCTGCCAAGGCTGCATCTTGCTAACCACAAGTCATCTTTCGGTTTCTCTGACGCTCGTTGCCGGCATCTGGAAACTTTTAGCTCGAGAACGTGCAAGCCAACGTGCAGAACGACACAAATAGACGATGACCAGCAGGGTTGGGGTTGGCAAAAGCGCTGCAAGAGCTCAATTTTCGACAAAGACCCGTACACAGAGAGAAGGAAGAATATATAAACAGAGAAGACGACAACGAGTCCGCGTACAAAGGCAAATTATGCAGCTGATACGCGTAAGCGGAAGGAGGCGGGGGGAAGTATACGAGGAACGTGGCGACGGCGGTGGGCGCAGAGGGCGCTCATTTGTTCTGTGTCGTCTTGACCACAGAGACGACGATGATGATTATAATAATCGCGATGGCCGCACCGATGATGAGGCGCATCTAGGGCGGGAGGTCAGCAAGCGGGAGCTAACGCCGCCTCCGCAGCGGCCGCATGACTACGCACCTTCATGTCTTTCCACCTGAAATGCGATGCAAAACGTGAGGAGATGTAGGTCAGGGGAGGCCGAGTCGGACGTACCACATAGTCTGGGCACAGGTAAGCCGACTGCGGAAACGGACGGGATGCGTGGACGTACCTTTCGGACACGGTTTGCGCCACGACGGAAGCCTTGCGCGGAGACAGCCAGAGTGTCTGTGGCGCCTTGTGTAAGCAGAGGCGGGAGAGAGAGCAGGCGACGCACCGGTCTTGTCTTGCAGCGAGTCGAGACGCTCCCCGCGTTCGGCGACCTTGTTGATGTTGTCTCTCATAATGCCGACGGTGTCGTCAATTTGGTTCTGGATTGCTGCGGTCCTGGGGTTGCCGCCGCTGGAAGGGCCGCCGCTGGAAAGACCAGCGCTGCCGCTGGGGAGACCAGCACTGCCGCTGCGGGGGACATATGGGTCGTATGGCTCGGACCTGGTGTATAGCAAATGAGACGACGTGGACAACGAGGAAGGGGCTGTGGGCTGACATGAGGGGTGCGTGCGGGTCTACGAGGTGCAGGGTGAGTACGATGCCCTGTACGACGACGACGGAGGCTGCTCACCGTTTCAAACGATGTGGAGAGGAGGAAGGGCAAGCGGGGCAGTGGAGCGAGGTGATGGCATCGCTTGGCCCGCTTGACTTCGTACTCAACGCCGCTGCGAAATATTTTGCTGTTATAATTGCGTGCGGAAAACCCGCCTCCACGGGCGACGTCCGCCATGCACCCACAGACGTACGCTCGCAATAGAAGCTTGTGAACCCTTCCACTCGCAACTTTTTCTCGGATTCGGGCGGTCTGCTGTCTGGCGAGAAGTACAAAAGTTCACCTGGTCCATCCCTCTATCTCGCAATCTCCACCATGTCCCACTCGGAACTTGCTTTGGGTGCTTTGCTTGCCTCTGGTGCAGTCGCTCTTGTCGCACGAACAGCCCGTCGCGACCGTTCCCTACCTCCTGGTCTATAAGCTCACCTCCTTCTTACGACGCCCTCTCACTATTTCCAGGCCCCCCGACGGTGCCTGTTCTTGGCAACGCGCACCTTTTGGGAAATGGCAAAGATTTACATCTCAGGTTTGTTTTGCCTTGCGGAGATGCCCCACTATCCCGCTATGCCGCGCAGTCCCGCCCGGCCCCGGCCCCTCTCCCATGTTCTGACCCACTTCTCGTTCACAGGCTCACCCAGTGGGCACGAGAATACGGCGACATATACTCCGTCAAACTGGGTTCCGGAACCATGATCGTGCTCTCGAGCGCCACCGCAATCAAGTCCATTATCGACAAGAATGGCTGGACAGGCAGTTCGCGGGTCACAAACCATGTCGCTGACCTCTGTGGAACCAGTGGTGACTTCAATATGCTCTTTGCAGGCGATTGTGGGTGGTTATTGACGTGTCGCGACGCGTCTGACCCACGATTGCATAGGCCCCCGGCTGCACAACATGCGCCGCATTATTGGCAGGTTCTTCTCGCCGCAAAACACGCTCAAGTATCAGGCACTGCAAGACGCGGAGAGTGTGCTGCTTTTGAACGACTTGTTGGAGCGTCCTCTGGTAAGTATGCAAGCGCGCGCCAAACCTGCAGGATACGGCCCGTCCAACCGTCATGTCAGGATTTTATCAAATCCATCCGGCGCTTCACCCACTCCGTCGCAAAAGTGATAACGTACGGCCAACATGCGGCGTCATTCGATGACCCAAAGACACAGAAATACTACGCCGTAGGTTGCCGCTCTCCCGATAGCTAACAACTCGGCTGATCTGGAGCAGCTCCTAGACGAGGTGGTGCATGCCCTAGCGCCGGGAACGTATCCGCCCTTTGAGCTCTTCCCGTTCCTTAAACACATTCCCCGCCCGTTCGCGCCTTGGATCGACGAGACGGCCCGGATCGCCGCCGAGCGGACGCAAGTACACGAGGAGCTATACGCGGACCTAGCAGCACGACTAGCGCTAGACGATGAGGAGGCGAAAGAGTGCTTCATGGGGCAGCTCATCCGCGGCGGGACGCCGCCTGGGCAGGAAGCGTTCTACTCGTACATATCTCCCCGCTTGAAGCACTCGTAACTAACGCAGATAACAGCTATTCTGGTCTCATGCTCCTCGACGGGGGCTCTGACACCTCTGGCGCGCTGCTCATCTCGCTTGTGCTCATCCTCGCAGTCTTCCCTGAGTGCCAAGAGCGCATTCGGCAGGAAATCTACGCCAATGTACCAGAAGGCCGACTCCCTGAAGCGAGCGATATGGAAAACCTGCCATACTTGGACGCGTTTTTCAGGGAAGCGGTGCGGTTCCGCCCGATTCTCCCGACGGCAATACCCCATGCAATGTCTGCAGACGTTATGGTAGGCCCTGTTCTCGGCTCGCGATCTCGACTGATGGGATGACAGTACAAAGGCCACGTCGTCCCGCGCGACGCGATGGTCGTGCTCAACATCCGTCCGTATCCCATATACTCCCCGAGACTCCACCTTATAGAACGCAGACGGCATCTTCCACGACCCCGACGTCTTCGAGAACCCGCACCTCTTCAACCCCGACCGATTTCTGAAGAGCGAGCATGGAACGCTTCCCGGGATGGACGCCGACTTTCGCGAAAACCTCGCGTTCGGGGCCGGGCGGAGGGTGTGCCCGGGGCAGTGGATCGCGCGGTCGACGGTGAAGCTAGCGGCGATGCGCCTCGTGTGGGCGTTCACGCTCTCAGACGCGCGGGATTACGAGACCAAGCAGCCCATTTCACGGGATCTGGAATGCTACGCGTCGGTTCGTCCTTTGCATTGCCTATTTGGATTCAGCGTCGCTCATAACCGTAGGACTTTGTTGTTATGCCCCGGCCGTTTACCTGCACGATTGAGCCGACGAATGGTGCTAGTCGGGATGTTGTTGTTCAGAGTCTAGACGATGCACATACGTTTCTCCGCCGGTTCCGCAAGTAGACTTTTTCTTTGTTTTATACTTCGCTGTATGATGGAGTGTACGACTATTTGGGGAATATTTCGGGAGAGTCTCTGGACTTCCTGGAAGATGATAAAGTGCAGGGGGCTTATTGGATGTTGATTATTTTGGCTTTCTCGGGAAGTTTCGGGTAAAAAAAAAATGAATAGAGCTTATTAGTTGCAGCCTTTTTCTTGCCACAGAAATTACTGTTTTTTTTCAATGTTCCATGCATGCCAGAAGAGCAACTGAATGCTGATTTGCAACAAACCATATAGTATAGGATTTTTCAATGAGCAGACTGCTTTTCAAAGCACAACTAATTAGCTCAAATGACTGGGTTCATAGCCCAATTCCAAGGACCCGCCAATTGTTCTTGCTGTAGCATCCAAATATTACTGTAGTAATCAGACCACAAGTTCATGCATTTTGAATTTTGGATGTCCGAGAAGCCCGAACATTTCCTTTTGATTTGAGGTGAATTTTTCCGAGGTCCTTTATTCTAGCTCTTAGGCAATCCTGTTCAAACATATTATAGAAGCTTCAGACATTTTTCCCTCCTCAAATGAAACCCAAGTTGTATCAATGACAGTGATTAGAGCTAATTAGTTGCAGCCTTTTTCCTTCCACAAAAATTCTCGGGTTTTTCAATGCTCCACACATTTCTGCTGAGCAACTGAATGTCCATTTTTTCAACAGAAGATACACCAGTTTATAATACCGAGAGAGCTTTTAGAGGTGCATCTAATTAGCTCTATTCTGGACCTCAACACACTGGCCATCTCCCACTGGCCTTGCAGAGGCTTGCACGATGGTGCCCGTCAATTTGCAATTTGGATGGAACTCGAATTAATTTTGAGAAATCCAAAATAATCAGCATCTAGCAAGCCCTATTCTCTGTCTGCATTGTAATCCGCATTTTCCAGCCTCTAAGTAACAAAGGAAGTGGGTCCCAACTGGATGCGAAATAGAAGCACCTTTTGGCAGGGCCGGCATCAGCGCATCGGAAGATCGGTTTTACCCACCGCCAATGACTATTTAAGAAATTGGGACTTTCCCCGCAAACCCACTCCCGCACACGATGCGCGTCCTCCTCCCCCTCCTCGTTGCCGCCCTCCCCGCCCTCGCCCACAAACACGCAGAGACGCCGGAAGAAAACGCCGTCGAACGCAGTCTCCGCAACGCCGCCTACCACGTCCGTGCCCTGCAATACCTGCATCCCGGAACTTAATCTGTGCAGTGCACCGCAGCTGTAGCAGACTTTACCGCTGCCCGTCGACGCGCCTTCTCCCAACAAGCACTCGGATCTGCTGGGCAGCCCAGCCTGCCTAGCTATGACGAGCTGTTCACGCAAGAGGCGCTCGCAGGCATCGACGGTCCCGAGAAGGAATTCCTCAGCTGCTCGCCCGTGCAGGACACCCACATCGAGAACAACACCTGCGTCCTCAGTGCGTGCTTGAGAGCTTCACCGGTCTACACTAACCTTCCGACCTAGCCCCGGAGGTCACAGAGGGTCCGTACTACCATAATGCCGGCCATCCCATCCGGCAGAACATCGCCGAGCTCCAGCCTGGCCTCCTCCTCGTGCGTTCTGGCCCACATCCAGATTCTCCCGCTCACTATCGCGTTAGCTGCTTGATATCGGCGTTATCGACGTCGAGACCTGCAAGCCCGTGCCAAATGTCCTCGTCGATATCTGGCTGGCGAACGCGACGGGACACTACGCAGGGCACCCGGATCCTGCGCCGCATCTCGTCAACGAACACCCGCAGGTTGGCGGCAAGCGCAGCGGACTGCTGAGCGCATTTCCGCGTACGAAGGATTCCGAGACCTTCCTCCGCGGCGCCTGGCCCACAGATCGCAACGGCGTCGCACAGTTCACCAGTGCGTTTCTTGCTTCTTTTCCCCCGCGCTCCCATGCTGAAATGAATCCAGGCATCTTCCCGGGCTACTACACGGGTCGCGCGACCCACATCCACACCAAGGTCTTCCCCGAGTGGACGCCCATCCCGGAGAACAACACCTTCCTCGGTGGCCGCCTCGCGCACGTCGGGCAGTGGTTCTTCGAGGACGACATCAACATGGTCGTCGACAGGGTCCGTGTCCGCGTTCTCCTTCCTCGTCGCACACTCAGCCTATTCTTAGATGCACCCGTACACCGAGAACCCCATCCGCCACACGCGCGGCCGCACGCGCAACTGGCGCGACTCGCTCAATATCTTTGAGGACTCGCATCTTAACGGGTACAACCCCGTTTTCAAGACACATTTCCTCGGCGGCGTCATCTCGCAGGGCCTCATCTCTTACATTACCATGGGCGTCAACATGAGCGCGTCGTATGACAACTTCTGGAAGGGCTGAGTGGGTGGGGGTGGGTATGACGCCGTGGCTTAATGACCGTACTTAACATGTTGCAATTGTAACTACTATTTTGCCTTCTTGGCAGTCTGCGGCGAGTAATCCGAGCCGGACTTGACAGGTGTCTTGCGCTTCGTGGCCTTTGGTGTGCCCGGTATCGCCCGGGATTCACCGGGTAGTGTCTTTGTTTAACCCCAGACTACGTACGTGGCATCGGGCCGGGAACGTATGCCGTTGAGACGCAGATCCCAGTCGACGAAGTCGTGTTTGCTGGCAGTGGCACGGACAGCAACATTGCGCGGCAACTGAGTGGCAACACAAGGTGAGTGGGCATTCAAACGGAGTACCGTTCGCTTTGCTTTCGCTCTAAGGGCTCCTCGAGGGAGTGGCAGAAAGCAGAAAGCGTAAACGAAATCGAGCGTTGAATATTAATCTGCTCACTGGTGTCCCAAAATTCGATGGGGTACATATGAGCCGCTTGTGGCACGCAAGCGAGCGCTCAACAACGGACAACGTGTCAGCCAAGTCACCCGCGCGCGGCCAAGAAACGCGAGAGATCTGCCGGCTGCCCCGAGTAATAGCTTCTAGCCGGGGTTACCTTTTTTTTTTGTGGCGCGTTTAGATCTCGATTTCAGGAGGGATTTGTCCAGAGTTGGGCTTTGTTGTGCCGGGCGACGAGTACAGACATCCTTTCATCCTTGCTGCGAATGAGCACCGGTTTCAAGTTTCGAGGTTCATATGTGGTTGGCGACAAGCTTGCGAGTGACCATCAGCGCCGCCGTCTCTCTCTCTCTCGCCTCTTGACGACTATAAGTCTATAGCACGGCTTGCCAGCCATCCTCCCGAAGAAAGGTTACGAGTACATTCCTTCGGTGAACTACATGGCAACTCTATCCCTGTCCGGCTCGTCCGCTTACGATCGACGGCCTTTTCGCTGGTATAAAACCCCTTCAATGCACAGCACGACGCCGAAAGAATGGTCCGGAACCTTCTTCGAGTGGCTCTGGTAGTGCTCGTCGAGATCGCCCAGGCGGTGACTCTCCGTACGTCGTGTTTCGGTTCGCCATCCGGCGCTGCATCTGAACGCGTCCGCAGGAACTTGGGACGAGGCCTACAAGCTCGCGACCACGACAGTAGGACAGCTCACGATCCAAGAGAAGGCTGGATTGGTTGCTGGTGTCGGCCAATTCGACTCGCGCTGCGTTGGGGACACAACAGCGATCGACCGCCTCGGGATTCCCGCAATCTGCTTCCAGGATGGCCCAGCAGGTCAGCCTGCTTTTTCTCCCCGTCAAACGCCGCGTTAATTGAATATTTCAGGTGTACGAATGACCCAGGGCGTAACGGGGTTCCCGACTGGAATTAATACCGCCTCGACGTTCAGCAGGAGGCTCATGCGGGCACGGGGAGTGGCGTTGGGTGAAGAGTTCCGCGACAAAGGCATCCAGTAAGCATTCGCGGTCCCTTTCTGCCTCGTCTCAAGCAATGCAGCGTATTTCTCGGACCCGCAATGGACATTGTACCTCCACTCCTTCGTGTCCATGCTGGCTTCTCACTCCTTTTAGATGCGGAACCCAAAGGGCGGACGCGCATGGGAGAGCTTCGGCCCCGACCCGTATCTCAACGGCGAAGGCGCGTTCTACACCATCACCGGTGTCCAGAGCGTCGGCGTCCAAGCCTGCGCAAAGCATTTCGCCGCCAACAACCAAGAGCGTTGGCGCTACGGCGCGAACGCTGTCGTCGACGATCGCACCATGCATGAGACATACCTGTACCCATTCATTCGCGCTATCGAGGCGGAGGTGACCTCGGTTATGTGCGCGTACAACCAGGTGAATGGGACGAGTAGCTGCCATAATGCAGCCTTGTTAGGGAAGAACGGGCTCCTGCGTGCTGCCGGTTTCAAAGGTTGGCCTGTTCTCTCCATTCGATGCCCTTGGCTTAACCTCTCGCAGGCTACGTGGTCAGGTTTGACTATTCCCTTGTTTTCTTGATGACCTGCTTAAACGAGGTAGCGACTGGGGTGCCACTCACGACGGCGTAGCGGACAACGCGAATGCGGGGCTGGATATGGAACAGCCAGGTAAGAGCCGCGATGCCCGCAGACGTACCAACGATCTAAACCACTCCCCAGGCGATAATCTCGTGATTGGGGGCGGAATCTTTGGCAAGCAAGGTCATAATGTCGTCGACGAGGTCAACGAGGGCAGCGTCCCTGCCGAAGTAAGCTCATTCTTGAAAATGTGGGACCGTCAATCAATTATGCATTTCAGCGTCTAGACGAGATGGCTACCCGCATCCTGGCCGGATTCTACAAGGTCGGCCAAGACAACGGCTACACCGAGGTCTCGTTCGACGTGCAGCACTCCGATGGCTCCGGCCCACTCAATCTCGGCGTCGACGTCCGTTCCGACGCCCACACAGCGCTTGCCCGCGAAATCGCTGCGGCATCCGCTGTACTGCTCAAGAACAACCGCAAAACCGCGTCAGATGCCGCGGACGGCGATACGATTCGTGGGCTGCCGCTTTCCATGGCGCAGATCAAGACCATGGCCGTGATTGGAATGGACGCGGCGTACCCCAAGATGGACTGCGACAATATGAACAAGTGTAACGACGGGACGATGAGCATCGGGTTAGTCTTGGTCCTTCCTTCGTCTTCTAAATGTTCAAGCTCGTCTTCCTAGCTGGGGCAGTGGCGCGAACTTTCTGGGCTTCATCGTCCCGCCCGTCAAGGCGATTGAAGACTACGTCGGAAACGCTGTCGATGTCACGACTTCGCTCACGAACGACGTCGAGGACGGCGCCAACGCCGCAAGGGGCAAAGACGTCTGCCTTGTCTTCGCCAACGCCATGAGTGGCGAGCTCTTGACGTACGCTTTCGTCGACGGAAATCTGGGTGACCGCAATGACTTGGACCTGTGGTATGACGGCGACAAATTGGTGCGTGCTTTTCTTGCCGCTCCGTTCTAAGCCTCACCCGCCCAAAGATCCAGGGCGTTGCCGACGTCTGCGAAAACACCATTGCCGTCGTTCATAGTGTCGGCCCGATTAACATGGCATGGAGCGACCATCCGAATATCAAGGCCATTATCTATGCTGGCGCGCCCGGAGAACAAACTGGACCTGGACTCGTCGACGTTCTCTTCGGCGACGTCAATCCGAGCGGACGACTGCCTTTCAGCATCGATGATAACGAGTCATCCTACGGCACGGAAATCGTCACCAAGAGCCTCAAGGTCGGGTTCCCAAAGGTACGCTCGGCACTTCCCCGGGACACAGGTCATCTTATACGTGCTGCCAGATCGAATACAAGGAACAACTACTGCTCGATTACCGCTACATGGACTCGAAGAACATTGTGCCGCGCTACGAGTTCGGCTTTGGGCTTTCGTACACCACATTCAACTACTCGGACCTGCACATCGTCTCTACAGCGTCGGGATGCGTCAACGTCTCCTTCATGGTCACAAACAACGGCACCTTCGCCGGCACGGAGAAGCCGCAGTTGTACCTGAGCTACCCCGAGAGCGCGGGGGAGCCGAAACGCGTTCTGCGGGGTTTCGAGGAAGTGGGGCCGTTGCAGGTTGGCGAGAGCGCGCCTGTGACGATGGAGATTGCCGTTCGCGAGATGAGGTACGCACTATTCTTGCTTTTTGCCTGCAATGGGCGCTAACGCGACGCAGCTTCTGGGACGTCGTATCACAATCGTGGGTGCGCCCCGACGGCACCTTCAACATCACCATTGGCGCTTCGATTCGCGACGTTCGGTTGAGCGGGACCTTTGGCGTAGGCTCTCCTCAGGCTGCCTCGCAGTCACAATCAGCAACGCCTAGTAGCGCCAGCGCTAATAATGGTGGTAGAGGTAGGAACCGAACAGGCGACGGGAGGAGAAGGTTCCTTCCGAATGTGGGCTTACTTGGGTTCGTTTCGTGTATTTCTTTGTTTATCGCGGCTGCGGCGTAATTATAATATGAAGTTTCGTCTGGACGTTGAGCTGTACCGGTGTCGTTGTTGTCCAGTCTGCAAAACACGGCGAGGTGGAAATTATTAGCCAGGAAGCGAAGCGAGCGTACGGATGCATCGGATTCAAACGCGACGTATACGAATAATTTCGCTTTCCGACTTGCATCAAAGGCTCTCCGACGCTATGATAATGGGGCTTGGTATGTGCGAACGAGGGAAAAATTGGGCTGCACGTCCGAAACCCCAATTACGCGAAGCCGGGTTCTGGTAAAGTACTATAGTGAGGTACTGTACGTGCGCAGTTTGGAATTTGGTCCCAGGTGGGAGCATTGATAATTTATAGCATATGCAGACGCGGGCAAATCAATAAGTTAATTCAAGGAAATCGGCAGACTCCGAGCTTTATGCCGAGATAGACGCAAAGACATTTGCATTGCGGTCGTTGTGACAATTCAGCGCGTTCTACTGATTAAAATTCGAACCCAAGAAAACGTGACGGTTTCCTTCTTGTTCCGGACCATGATGGCGACGTCGACTCTGTTCGTTGAACTGAAACGCGAAATATTCGAGATTTCCGCTCGGGAATACCCGCAAGAGGCAGCGAAACTCCTCCGGGTCGCCAAAAGGGTCCACCAATGGCAAGCTTTCGTCCATTATACTCCGGAAACGTAACAGTCGCAGGATCCTACCTTTCGTCTACAGCACCATAAGAAGTGATCGCAAGGCAACCAGAGAGGCTATGGATCGCGCAGTTCGAAGCGAATACCCCAACTCAAGCTTCCCCTTCGACCTCGTGCGGCACCTCTACGTGGCCCGTCGTTACAACCAGTGCGAGGACTGGTACTACCCCTTCCTGGCTAAATGTCCGAACATTATCTCCTTCGGAAACACCGCGCATCCTTCTGCCACTCGACTCCTCCCTCTCCTCGAAGGCCTAGCCGATCTACGCTACTGGAATTCAGCAGCCGTGGGCGAAGATCCCGAAAAAGCCTACATACGCATGGACCTCACGCATCCTGCATTCCGAAATCTCACCCACATTCATCTATTTACAGCTCTCCCGGAAGAGGATGTGACAACGTTGGTGGCGCTCAGCCGACTACCCCGGTTGACTCACCTCGCCCTCAACCAGCCGCCAGGACGCGTTGTCGTCCAGCTTCTCAAGGACTGTCCGCTGCTCCGCGTTCTCATCCATCGCGTGTTTGGCGCTCACGATCGGGACAAGTATCTAGCTCAAGGTCCGCACGACGACCCGCGCTATGTCCTCTCCCAATCGATGTGGGGCCAGACTTATTGGGATCAATGGGTAGCTGGAACGTACGGTCGCGCGGATATGTGAACGCGAGCGGAGGATTTCTTGCGCAATAAAGAGATGGGAGGTAGGCTTTATCTGTCCCTCTTCATGGTATCCAACATCTATTCCAGCCGCTGCCTACATTACAGAGCCACGTTAGTGCAGCGAAAGATGCTACGATATTCCCTGTCCGACCAATAGTCTCCTTTTTGCCGTCATCTTCACAAGCCGCGGACCGACGAACAATAACGCGAATTCGTCTGGCGCGTCGTGTGTGTTCCCTGCATAGAGGCGATGTGGAATCGAAGCCTTTGTATTCAAGAACATCTCGCTTGAGCTTGAGGACACCCGCGCGTGTTCCCTGCGTAAATGGAAGCCTGCGTATGGGCGATCTGGATTCAAGAACATCTCGCTTACGCTTGAGGACACCCGTTTTCCGCACGACCGCGCGGCAAGCAACAGACATTGTTCCAAACTAGGCGGCAAAGACGCCACACAGAAGGCGGCGGCGTTCTATTCCGCCGCCGACCCTTGGGAAACCAGAGATTAGGCAAGTGACTTGGTTTGTGGGCACCCGTATAAAAGGCGGGGAGGGCTACACGTGTAGCCCATCCTCCTTGTCCTCTACCAGTACCTCACCCTCAGGCTGGTAGCACTCGAGCGACGCCCAAACTTAGGTATGTTCGAGCACCTCTACCTCGAGCCAGGCTCTCATCTCCTTACAGACTATCTCGTCGCTGTCCATCATGGCCACTCACCGTCATTGACGTCCACGACCGTGTCGACGCCGTTTGCCGACCTTCCCAAGGTGCTGCACGTCTTCATTAACCCTTGCTCGCCGCTGATCAATTGGTGCCCACAGATGATCCCCGTCGCCTACACCTAGCTTACGCGGCCACACGCACTCGTCGTTGACTGTATACGACTGTCGTACCCCGTCGTCGTTGCCGACACCGCCAACGTACGTCGCCTCTATCCACTCCCGCCTCGGCTCACCATCATCTAGCGTCGCGCGCTATCGTCCTTCGTCCATCGTCGACATCCCCCCCACCCACCAGCCTTATCCTCAAGAAAGATCTCGGGCAAGACATATCTAAGAGTCGGACCATGCTCCGTGTGTGCGGCGGATGTATTTTCCAGCGCCGTTGCCGCCCTAAATGGGTGAACGCCTGGTCGACTGCGCATGCTGCACGCCGCTCCGTCGAGCTGACGCAATATCCGAGTCGAAGATCGTAAGGCTTCCGACTGCTGGGGACGGTGGCCGACGCGTCGTTGCGTGTCGTGGTTCGGCGATGGTGTCGCGCGTTCAGGATCCGTATGCGGCACCTCTCTGCCCTTCAAGTACGTTGCTAATGTTTATCCAGATAACCTTCAATGTCTTGTCGTGCAGCCGAGGTGAGTAGGCAGCCAGCTACACGTACCCGTTCCTCCCTCTCCCTCCAAACCACCTGCTTGAGCCACCCACTATCCATGCCTTATCCACTACCCTTTCTCCCATGAAAACCCCGGCGCCCTGTCCATCCTCGAGCGACCACCTTCGCCACCCTGTAACCCCATCCACCCACCTCCACGCTGCGCCATGGGCCGGACGCATCGGCAGGACGTGCGAACAGCGGCAATGGACACAACACGGTTACCGTCCGCGCGCCTTATCCTTGGCGCGGGGTCGTGCTTTCTCATGCATTGTGAACCGGCCGTGCACGTAACCCCGATTTCCGGCTCGAGTCGACTGCTCGCGCACGCCCGCCGCGATGTCGCGATCGAGACCTTTGTTGCTCGTGTGAGACCACCAACGCGTTCGTGCAACGGCGGGACTCTTTTTGGTTTGCAGCGTGGAGGCCCCTTTTCGACAACCTGGAAACCGACAACCCGAAAAATACAAAAGAAAAAAAGACATATGGGCGCCGGGATGGGTATTTTCTTTGTCTTTCTTTCTTTCTCTGTTCTCAACCAAGGAATGGGATGCTGGCTGACCTACTCACAGAGCTTTGCCTCGGACACGACGTAGTACCTAGCAGTACTTGTACTTGGAATTCACTTGTATTTTGAACCCAAATCTGCGTGAACTTGGCCGCCCGGACTTTGGTCTACTGTAACATGTTCTATCTTGGTCGCCTAATTGGCGTCCTAGTTCCAGAAAGTCACCTGGCCATTCTCGTCCACTCCATGCTGCTGCAGTGTCATGGACTCGCCGACTAACTCCCGCGTTCCATCGTAGATGTGGGGAGGACCCTTCAGCTGCATAGCTTTCATAATTATGTCCTTTGCTTCGGCGAGGGTGTCGGATGCGGCGACCCTTACGAACGTCTGCCTGTTATCCCCGTCGTTTACTATAATCGGCATTGGTGCTTCGCTAGTACATCCCCTCAGCATCAAATTTGGCTGACCTAGGGAAACGAACCTGGTATGTGTGTGACGGTAGTGAAAAAGGAAGTTGGATGCTCAACCATCCAGGACGGCGACTATTTAACCACTCGAGGTTCCGTCATTGCTAGTGGACTTGAAGTGGACTATACGAGTACTCTGATTCATACGTGGAGCAGCGACGGCGCTAGGGGTCGGCGCCCGTAACGGATACGGCGTACGAGTACGGATACGGCCGCCGTACCCCGTACGAAGCTCCAGCATCGCAGCGGCCGCGGCGTACGTAGGTACGGTACGGGTACGGCGTGCCCTCCGTACGTTCCATATGATGACCCAAATCCGCCCGCTCGAACAAAGCGGACCATTCACAAACAGTTTTAGTTTGTGTATATGATGATCGTTGGCGCCCATTTGCTTGCGCTCTGTTGGGCCCAAACCCGTGCGAACGAGAGAGTACTAGTACGAAATTTATTCTTTATGCTTTCTTTTGGATGCAACCGGACTTGTTCCGTCCAGTCGGTTACCTCGTAATTTCTTTTAAGATGGTCTTTGTTGAACTTGATTGAGGGTCCTTGTGAACTCATTCACAACGACCTTGTCATGGTTCAAACGACGATGGTCGACACTGGATCGTCAACACTCAGCCTGACCGGGTTCCGCCGTCGTAACCTTAACCCGCTCCCGTTCGCGACCGCTCGTAGTGCTGTATTAGTCTCGCCTAGTCAGACTCTCTGCCTGTTCTTCTAGCAAGCTGGTACCAGTAGTGTTGTATGAGCAAATTGCAGCGCCAAGCGTGCACTTCTCGGCGAGATGAGGCGGTAAAGCAATTGACGCATTGTTTTTGCCCGCTTCAACGGAAGGGTATCAAAGATATGCAGTGTGCGTCTCGATGGGCAGAATTAGAACGCTTTCAATCATCTCCTGCTCGCTTCTCAATACCGCTCTGGAAGTAAAGCCCAAAGTCGCTCTCACCAAATATCATCGTCTTGTCGCGGATATTCCTCTCTGCGGGTGGTGGCGCAGCACCATTCATCCCCTCCTTCCGAGCGGGCTGCGAGTTTCTCGGTGCAAGCTCGACGTCGCCTTGCCACAACGCCGCCTCTCGATCGCGCTCCTGGGCCATCCGCGTCGCCTGAGAAGTGTCCTCCATGCGGAGGCTTTTCGTCCAGCGTTCCGGAACTACGAACGGCCGGGTTGACTCCAGAGGTATTCACGCATGAATTAACACTCACAGATGGATACGAGCGCCTGCGCGCAGCAGTTGGTCTGAGTGTCGCGGCTGCAAAGAGCTGTAGAAGCGATTCAGCACGCTTCGATGCTCAAGTACAATGGGACGTACAGCAGCAGAGGCAGAAGGTAATGAAGCAGTCGCAGCAGTCGGCGTTACTGGACATGGAGGTTCAGAAGATGCAGGCCGCGTTGTGGGAGGTTGAGCAGAAGGTGACAGCCAGGCTGTGCATCGTTTCTTCTATCGGAACACGGCGACACAGGCCGTTGGGTGCCGTCTCGTCGGTATGTATTTAGGCGGCGAAGGGACTTTCGGGGACGTGCTAACTAGCCGACCATCGAGTTGGTAGCGCAGACCCAGCAGTCCCGAACCTGACCAAGGCCAAGCTCAGTAGTCAGCGCTAGCCAGCACCGGTCGGCATGAGCGCTTTCAGACTTGCGTCCTTTCATCCGCACCTGGAACCAATTCTGCTCCAACGCGACGCGTCGTATTTGCTGAGCTCCAAAAACGTGACCGTTCCCTTCTTGATCTCGACCATCATGTCCTCCAACTCCAACACCAAATATTCCGGATTTTCGCTCGCGAATGGCCCCCAGCTCGAGGGCCAGATGCGAATACCTTGTACGGCCCATTGGCGAGCACAGTGCTTCCGTCCTTCTTCGTGTTCGCCCTCTCCTGCCCAATCTCCGGCGTTGGACCGATAGTGCCGAAGCGGACATCGACGCAGCCTGCGCTTTAAAACATCACTCACATGCACGTTATGTCTTTCGTCGGAGACTGTACTCCTGTAACTTGGCCTAGTCCCCAACCCGATGCACTTTGCCTCAACGATCCGCCATAATCGATAATCCGTCTTTGCCACGAGCGCTCTCTGTTCTCCTCTATATCGCGTACAATTGCGCAAAATATAGAGCTGGCTAGGTCACCGACCCACGATACCTTGTGGCTGGGTTTCAAGATGACGGGGAAGCGGCAATAAGATACGGGCGTCACCCGTGCGGATATTTGTGGGCGAGAGCAACTTACAAACCCACAGTTCCAGCTTCATATTTCCTTGCCGCGCAGCAGGCAGGCACTAGGCCGGTTGCCCACGAACCGAACAACCGCAGCAGCGACAACAACAATAACGCAAGAATGGAATACATCGTCTCTGGATCTTATGCACATTTTCTCCTGCCACGACGCCCACCATACGCGCCACCGTCGATTCTCGTCTCGGGGACGTCCATCGGCCCACTGTCTGCTCCAACTCAAACGCAAGATAATCGAACGAGTTTCACGCAGCCTCTGAATTTCGTCCGAGAACACTGTTACTGCTACTTATGTTGCCCACGAACCAAACAGCAACAACAACAATAACGCAGAGAATGTAATGTACAGTCTCCGAATCTTATCTTGTGCGGCGCGCGTCACCGTCGACTCCTTGTCTCCGGGACGTCCATCTACGGAATGGGAACCAGCGCGCGCAATAACGCCGCCTTTCCTCGTCGTCAAGCGCACTGTTCTCGCTTGCAAGTCGACGACGCGTCGACCGAACTATGCCGACTTGTTACGGTATACATGGCACGCCCGTCGTCCGCCGGAGTAAGTCAATGCCCCTGCCGTCCGGCGTCGTCCGCGTCAAGGCGAATCGAGCGACTCCCAAACTCGGAGCTGCGTGCACAATCGAATCGAAATCCCTTTCCCGATGCCCGACGTGCCCGTGCCCGTACCGCCTCTATATGTAGGTACCTCGTAACTCTAAACACGTCTATGGGCCCGTGCATGACGCGGCAACGCCCGTGGCATAAGCATGCATGTCATTCCCCGCAAGAGCGGCTGGCGGCAGACACCGCTTCCAACCAGTGCATGCCCGAGATGTCCGAACCCGAACCCGAATCTGGTATCTGGCCATGCTAATCAAGGTATCAAAATCAAGGAATTGGAATGCTTCGCTTCGACGTTCGGCGTCGAGTACCAATTTGTAGCTTCGATTTGTGTCTGTTTGCATTTGTACAAAAAATCCACTTTTAGGCAGGCTATCGCGATATCTACATACGCGCCTACACTACTCAAAAAAGATCCAGGGAGAGGAGAAAGGAAATCCAGAGTCCGAGTCCGTTGTATCATGTCTATAATAGGTCGTACGAGTCGTAATAGTAGCAAGAAGCGGGAGGTAGGGCAGGGACGTTTACTTTCAACTCGCGCGGATGTGGGTATCGGTATTGCGAGGGGTGTTTTCGAGCCCGGGGGTGGGTATGTGGGCGGTAGCAGCGAACGGGGGACGGTGTTATATACAGCCCGAAGGTGATCATAATTTTTGGCTAGCACGGGCAGTCGGGCGCCGCACTTGCGCCGGGATATGAACCCGCGCTGGCACTGGCGTCGACGCTGCCCATGGTCCAGGCACGCACGCGCCAGCCGAGGACGGAAGTGCCAGCGCGAATGAGGTCGCTGAGGCGGCCGTGGGTGCGCGCGACGGAGAGGAAGAGGGAGGTGGCGATGAGGGGGCGGCGGCTTGTGAAGGACGGGGCGGCGGCGAGGTCCGCGTTGAGGCATATCCTGCGCAACGCGGGGTTTTGGGCTACGCCGAGGAGGGTGGGGGTCCAGAAGGACGGGGCGGGTGCGCGGAGGGTGTGTAGTGCGGGCGCGGCTGTCAACGCGGCAACGAGCGAGGCCAGCGCAGGGTCTGGAGAGAGCGGGAACGATAAGGTGGCGGATTCCTATAATACTAAGATTAGGATTTGGACAGAGTATGGGTAAGGACGCACAAGGTTTGTACAGGAAGTAGAAAGGGCATCGAGGACCGCGCGGGGACCGCATTGGGAGAGGTAGGTGGCGGGAGGTTTGCGGATGACGAGGTGCCGCAGTCCGCCACCGAGACCGCGGAGAGCGTGTGCGAGTCCCGAGTCGTGGTCGTCGTGCGGCAGCGTTACGTCGAGGTACGCGATTTGGGCCCCAGAGACGCGCAAAAGGCGAGCGATCTCGACGTCCGCATCGCAAGGGGCCAGCAGCACGAGCCGGCGGACGCAGCGCGCCAGTTGGGGCTGGGCTCGGAGGGCAGCGAGGAAGGACGCGGACTGGGTCGGGGTGTGCAGCACGACGGTGGAGTAGAGGAGGCCGAGCGAGATTCTGTGGAACTGCTTGGAGACGAGGACGGGGGCGACGCGGGTGCGGCATTCACTGGACCGATGCCACGAGGGCCGTGTGCTGGGTGCGGGAACGGCAACGACGGCGTCGGCGAGGATGCGCTCGACGAGCTCTTCGGGGAAGGAGGAGAAGGACATGACGCGGGGGACGTAGAGGCGGGGCAGGTTTAAAAGGAAGTGGTCGGCGGAGAAGGGGCTAGTAATCTTTATACGTAAGTTGGCCGATAGCCCCGGAAAGCAAGCTCGACCCACACTTGCGGACGACAACCGCTTCTCTGGCAGTTTGCAGGTCCAACCGATGGGAGAAAAGATGAAGTATTTGCAGCCTACATTGCAGCCTACATTCCAGACTAGTAATTGTCTAAGACTCGTCTAACCACAGCCCACATTATTGTCGACCCTTTGAAACGCCACACAGCACCCTCGCGACAACGCATTCGAGGCAGGAGATCGTTTATCATCGTGGCTGCATGTCGGCGGTCGACTATACCCATCTGGAAATTACCAAACTGGAACCCACCTCGACGTCGTCGAAATTCCGGCCAGTGGTGCCTCGCCCTGGATGACACACCCTGCGGTGGCGCTGGAGTCGAGCGAGGTCGGCACCGTAGTCGTCGCAGACCACGTTGCGCGCCAGAACAAGCGCCAGAACCAAGTATCCAGCCTAAACGCGGTCGAGATACTTCGCACAGACCCCATTGAGCACGGACCGCGAAATAGGTCTCTGAAACCACCTGAATGGCCCCAAACTGACCAGTTCGGTCATAGCTCCGTGCCTTGCCCGGTCCTGGACCGTGGCGCGATCCTGGACCGCGTTCGACAACGAGCTGGACCCGGATACGATGTCGCAAAAAGCTGATTTAGCCTATAGTTGGCTATAGGTAGCTATAAGATAAACCTCGGCTCTTATGGGAAAGTCGAAATTTTATAGGCACTTTTGGCCTCTTATAGTGTCTTATAGAATCCTATAAGTACCTATAAGAAATCCCGAAAACCCCACCAATCGACACCAGTGGCCAAACTGAGGAGGCAACCCCATAAGAGCCGAGGTTTATCTTATAGTCACCTATAGTGGACTATAGGCCAAATCGGCTTTTTGCGACATCGGCGCCGGCTCGGTCCGGGTTCGACGAATTAACCACATAGACCTGCAAGCTTGTTTGTCGTGAACCAAATGAACACCGACCAAACAAATAAACAAACTACGATCCTCCACAGAGCTTGTTAACCTTGAATGAACACCGGCAACTTCCGTTGCAAACTGCATCCCAGTTCCACCCACGAACCATTCAACACCATATTCGGGCTAAGCCCTACGGCTCCGACATTGTGCTCTACTAGCGCGGTGGCGCTCGGTATTCGGGGCCCGCAGGCGACCGTACACACTCTTCCCGTTAATCTCCGTCGTTTCAGCCACCAACAAACAACCTCGTTTGGTTAGAACCTCCTTCCCTTGCCGACGCCCATTCCGCCCGTCATGCCCTGCCCTGCCTCGCAATAAATCAAGAGGTATATCGTATGTACGCGATACAACATTACAATCAAAGCCACCAAGAAGAAACATCGTTAACGAGCGAAATTACTGGTAATAAGTATCACAGCGTAAAGCTGCCCGTGAGCCTAATATCGCGCGACGACGCGCCAACCGCCACACCAAACTTGCCCTTGGCCAACACCCACTGCTGCTTGACCACATCCCACACCGACACGTCCTTCACGCGCAGGTGCAGCGTCACGCTCTTGCTCTGCCCCTTGCCCACCATCGTGCGCGCGAACCCGCGCAGCACCTTGGGCGGCTCGTTGTACGACGCGGGGAAGGTGAGGTACAGTTGCGAGACCTCGTTGCCCGAGAGGGCGCCGGTGTTTTGGATGCGGTAGGAGACGGTGATGAGGTCGTCGTACAGTGCGGCGGGGCCGCCGATGTCGGCGATAGGAGAGGAGATGGCGCCTGCGGCGGCGGTGGTGGAGCTCGGCGCGGAGGAGGAGATCACGGAGGCAGAGGCAGAGGCGGAAGCAGAGATGGACAACGACGTGGAAGCGGAAGTCGGGACAGCGGAGGACGCCGACGCGATGGTCGAGGTCGCTACCGCAGACGAAGTCGCGTTCGCCGACCGAACAGCAGACGAAGTCGCATTCGCAGCCGCAGCCGACGACGACGACGCAACCGGTTTCCTCCCAGCCGCAACCTCCGCGCGCTTCCCATGATGCACACTCGTCTTCAAGCCCGAATACTTGAACTCCGAATAGCTCAACCCAAACCCAAACTCGAACCGGGGCTCGATGTTCTTCGCGTCGAACCAGCGGTAGTCGATGTTCAGCCCCTCCTCGTAGTTGAGCTGCGGCGTCCCCTCGGTGCTTTCGTACAAAACATCGGCGGGGTAGTCCTCGCGGCGCTTGGCGACCGTGTACGCAAGCCGGCCGCTAGGGTTCGTCGCATGCTTCCCGTCCGCAAAGAGCACGTCCACGATTGCGTTGCCGCTCTCCTGCCCCGGCAGCCCCGCGTTGATGACCGCCGTCACGTTCGGGTGGTCAAACCACGCCTCGACGAGGACGGGGCCGACGACGTGCTGCACGACGATGGTGTTATCGCAGACGGACGCGGTCTTGAGGATGAGGTCGTCGCCTCCGTGCCAGAGGGTGAGGTTGTTCTGTTCGCTTAGTAAGTAAAGCTCTTTTGAAAACAGAGCAAGATGATGTACCCGGTCCCCAGCGTTGCCCGAAACGGTGATATATCCTTCACCCGAGTCGGCGTTGACGAATACCAAGCAGGTATCGTCGAGCGCGGCAAACGTGGCGACTGCGTTGAGGTTAAAGTCGTTTGTGATGCCGTCGATGGGGATGGTTGGGTCGATCGATTGGACGTGTTGGGTTATGGCCGAGAGCGGGTCGATGAGGTAGGGGAAGTTGGTCGTCCCACTCCCCCAACCCATCGCCAAAGTTCCCTGGCTGCAGCCCTTGCTGTAGATATTGTTTAGTTGAATGTAGATTTCCGGGTTTTGGAATAGACATACTCGTTGCATCCGTTCGGACCATCCGGGTTAACCCCAGCATCAGATCCAAAGATTCCGAGGCCTGCAACACGTTAGGAACCACCCCCAAACGCGTAGATTATGCACGTACGCTTGATGTTCTTGACCTTCAACGGCAGCGCGTTCTTGGTGTTCTTCAAAAGCACCGCGCTGGCCGCACCGATTTCGCGAATGATCTTGTAGTGGTCGCCCTGCACGCTATCACGGGCGTTAGCACGAAGCTCGATTACGAGTACGCTCAGGGCGAGGGAAACGTACTTGACATGCTCGTTGAGGCGTTCGCCGTTGAGGAAGGTCGCTTGCGTAAGCTGCGAGAAGGACGTCTTCGGGAAGCCCTTGTCCTGGCCGAGCTTGTACCATGCCGCAAATGTACGAACGACCTATGGACTGGTTAACGCCGGAAGGCTCCAAGAAGGGTACGAAAGGACAAACCATGTCGTCGACACGCGACTCGGGGACGGAACCGTTGCGCACCATCTCGATGAGGGCCGCTCCCCACCAAGAGTTGGTCGCCTTGGACGGGTCAGGCGCGTTTTGCTCGCCGATGCCCTGAATAATAATTGACGCGTCAAAACCCGTACCGACGCGTTGAAAGGAACACGTACATAGCCAACGAAACCAGGCATGTTCATGTCGAGACCAGCAAGGGCGGGCTCAACACCGTCAATCATCGCCGCCCAGTCAGAGATAATCGGACCCTGGAAGCCCAACTCCTCCTTCAGGATCCCGTTAATCAGTTTGGAGTTCTGGCAGGCTTGCGTCTGGTTGATTTTGTTGTAGGAACACATGACGGAGGCGACGCCCGCCTTGACGGACTCGGCGAACGGCCAGGCGTAGACTTCGTGCTGTTCGATTTGTCAGTACGTGCTCTTGTCTGGGATGTAAAAGAAAACAAACCATAGTACGGTCGTCGATGTTAGAGGTCGCGATTTGGCTGGCCATGGAGCCGCCGCGGAAGTGTTCCTGCTCGTTGGCGATACTACGACGCGTCAACATGAGCCGAAAGACGAGTGAGGTTCACTTACAAGTGTTTGGCGTTGGCGATGACGCCAGTGCTCTGGATACCCTCGATAGTCGCAGCAGAAGCGGCTCCGGTGAAGTAGGGATCTGCTCCAAAACCTTCCCAGTTTCGTCCGCCGGCAGCGACGCGTCCTATAGCGCGTTCAGTACGAGTTGTAGCGTCAAAATAGGGTAGAACGCGCACCCAGGTTCATCATAGGGCCCAGCTGCACGTTAACACTTGATAAACGCGTTCAGCGGTCGAGAATATGGCAGACAAAAAGCGAGAGACCAACCCTACAAACAGTCCGTCAGCGTCGACGAGTATTGATGGTGAACCAGAGAGACAGACCTTTACCACGGAACTCTTCACCCATGGCCTTGCCGCGTGCCTCGATGAGGTCGAGGTCCCAGGTATGCGCGGCATTAATCGCCGCCGGGAAAGCAGAAACTGATGGAACGAGAGTTTTAGCTTCGAAGAAGGACGCCGTCGGTGCCTACCAAAGTCGGCGAAGCGAACACCAAGCGGACTGTCGTTCAGGCAAAGGCCGCCCCACCCAATACGCGGAATCGTCTGGTGGAGGATCTGAGTACCGCCGCAGACGCAAGCGCAAGCGCAGCGAACGGACGTACCCCAGTGTTGCCGACACAACGACCTTGGATGTCGATTCCGGTGGTAACGTTGATCTACCCGGGGATAGTGAGCGGCGCGGATACCCGGAGCGAGCCAAGAAAAGCGCACTTTCTCCTCGATGGTCAGTCCCGAGACCAGCTTCCTGGCACGCGCAACGGCAGATGCCCAGTCGCCCGTTCCGCGAGCGTCGGGGGCGGGAGCGACGATGGGGGACACCCACTGCTCGTAACCGGCGGGAGCCGCGTCGGGGACGCCAGTGACGATGTTGCCGAGTGCGGGGGACGCAAGGGCGAGGGTTAGAAGCGCGATTAGACGCGTTTTGGTGTCTGGCCGCATAGGGTAAAGGTAAGGTTGAAGGAGTGTTGGGTGAAGGAACGTCGAAGAGGCGGCTCTTGTAGACCTCGTCGACGGTTCGTGGCTTTTATTTGAATTCCGAGGGCAGCTGATACAGCGGTAGATCTTGGATCAGCTTGGGCTGCATGGTGGAGCGAAAGGACAGCGTGGAACATTACCGCCATCCCCACAAGGCGATCCACCCCACATTTCCCCACTTTCCTGGGTTGTTCCTAGGGTAGGGCTGGCACGTTCAAGGTTGGAGGTTGTTCGTGCGCCCACTATTCGAGGTATACTTGGAACGGAAACAAAAGAAGTCGGGACAGGATCGCATAATTTTTGGATGATCCCACACGGAGACGTAGGAATTTTGGCCCACCCGATGAAACACAGCGAAATCCCGAGCTACATACTACTAGTCGTAAGGTTTTAACCGACCGCCACCGGCGCCGCCAGCACAAATTCATCCAGCTCCAAGGCCGACTTGAGAATCGGCTCAGCGCACCGTATTTGTAGTCGAGTCGGGGACCAGTGCTGGGCGCCGACAGTTCTAAGCATTCAAAAACGGAACAAAGGTTCGGATAACTCGAAGGCATGATCGGAAGCCTCGAGGGCGTAGGAATTTTTGTAGAGGAACTACTCGTAAGTGTAACAAAGACTCTCGCTATCCAAGTCCATAACCTCCCGAACCGTCACCGTTGGCACCAGCCCGAGCATATCCAGCTCAAAATCCAGGGTAATGTCGGTGAACGGCGGCTCGACCGTCGAGCGACCCGACACATCTGTGATCCTCGATGCCGAGTCCATCTGAACCCAGTCCCACCAGATCTTGTCGAGGAACGCGTGGTGTAGGTAGAAAACAGGATCTGCAAAAGGGATTTGTTTGCATCAGATTTCGATGGGAGGTTACTGTTACTGTACCTCCAGGACTGGAATACCGATCGGCCATCTCCCCGCCGACGAGATTGTGCCCTGCATCATGAAGCCCCATCGTTGGGTAGACCGGCGCGCCTTCTAGCCGGATGCGGAACGATTCGAACGACTGTTCCTCCAGGACGGCTTGCACCTGCTCCCCCGTCAAGAACCCGCGTATGTTCTCGTTGAACGCGCGTTGCAGGCAATGCTTGGTAATGTTCGTGCCAGGGCCGGTGTTGAGCTGGTACTCCGCGAATGGGCCATCTGTCACGCAGCCGCCGCCCGCACCAGGCGCGACCCAGCCAAAGCTTTCCAGACGTGTGAGGTTGCCGAATTGGCCATTGTAGTTGGGGATGTCGACGCCATTGCCGCCCAAACCAAAGACGGGGTCGAATACCGGCGATTTGGCGATGCTGGGGGAGTTGAGCCGGGCATCGGAAAGAGATAAAGCACGTACGGGAGCCCGCTGTCGATATCTTCGCTCCAATCCCAATAACTGGACGACAGTGTCAGCGAGAATCCAGCAGTAGCGCCGGATAGCCGTACGGGAAGGTACCCTCAAACGCGCATTCGGTACGTAGCGCCGTTTCGTAGGCGTGTAGCAGGCGGCGGTGCCATGGCAGGAAGTGGCCCTACGAACAACATTTCAGGCGCGGAAATACGTAGAATGGATCGCACATACGACGAGATGGACCGCCTCGGAGAGGACGATGTGCACCGCTTGAAAGTCTTCGAAGCGCGTTTTGGCGCCGTGAATGCCGGTGATCCCGGGCTTGCGCTGGAGGCACTGGACGGCGGCGATGTAGTCTAGCTTTTCGGAATCGGCGAGAGTGCGCCTGCGGCAAGTTAACGAGCGAATAATTGATGTATGAAGACGCCCACCATTCGCGACGGACGAGAGGATGTGCGCATTGATTGGACTCGAAGGCGACGAATGTATTTGAATGTGGTCTTTGGTGGAGGGCGAAGAACGCGAGAAGAGCGAGTAGAGCAAGCACGGAGCTGAGGAGAACGAGCACTACGCTGGTCAAAAACAGCATCCATGCCGGGATGTCTTGTTGGTGGACCCGGCGAGTGGGGGCACTTTTTAGCGGTTTGACGATGCCGTTCTCCATGGTGGGCAAGATCGCTTGGGAGGACTTATACCCGCAGGCCGGAAGCACGATTCTGTAACCAGCAGAAGATTTCGAGAGACCAGAAGTTTCGCATCGCGGCGGGTATGAAGAAAGGACACAAATTAGACGCGTTCGTCTTGTACGATGGTCGCAGGAAGGCGCGAAGGCGGGGATAAGTGCGGCTGGGACGCAATTTTGCGCGTCTGTACACCTACAGAATCAGCCTAGGGGTTCTAGACGAATTCCAAAAGGGTAAAATCTGCGTAAGCTGGAGGTGTTTCGCGAACTTTGGCCCGCTGGGGGCGGGCACCATGCGGGAAGGAGGCAACCTTACAGCGTGATCCTGATATCCCACTTCTGTTTCATCGTCAATGCAAACCCGCTCGTTGCTTGCTTTTGCGCGTCCTTCCACGGCTGCACCCGAACCAGAACAGACCAGAATATTCAGAGGCGAAACCGGCTGAGTTTCTGCGGCGTTCGGAACGCGTTCAACATCATTCATCGGGTGGGGTATCCGCAGATGCAGGCAGATGCTTGTCCGTGAGCTATGCCGCCAAGACGACGACCATCAAGGATCGAAGGGCGACGAGCTCCGAATATATACGGGACCAGACGCCGCTTTTAACCCAGCCTTTTGTCTTCCGCTTCCACAAGGCCACCGGAATCCCCGAGCTGTGCTCACTTCATCCCTTTCTTCTCTCTGCCCACCTGCTTTCATTCCTAAACAACGCTCCTTGCAACAACATGGTCAACTTCACGATCCTTGCTGGTGGTTTCACGACGTTCGTGGCGACCTATGTCTTCGATTCGGACGCCGGCTCTCTGGCGCTCACGGGCCAGTCGGAAACGGGCCCGAGTCCCTCATGGATCGCGTCAAATCCTCAAAACTTGAGCATCCTCTAGTGCGTGCTCCTCTCATCAGCGTCATCGTGCGCTAATAGCACATTAGCGCCGTGAACGAGCTCAACCCCGGGGGATTCCTCCAGTCCTTTACCGTCGACTCTGTTGGCGCCCTCACGAATGTTGACAATGTAACGACCGGCGGAAACGGCCCTACGTTTACCGTCATGCTCAGCACTGGAGAGGTTACGGGGATGAACGTACGTCCCGTCTCCACAGCCAAGGCGCGCGCATCTAACAGCAGCGCCTAGTTTGGGTCCCCGAACTGTTCCTTTGTTGCCACCGACCCCAATGACCCTTTGCGGTTCTTGACCGACTCCCCAGTGATCCCTTTCCCGGTCCCCGAGGGCGCGCCGTCGAACCCGCACATGTCGCTAGAGGTTGGGGACGAGGTGTTTGTACCCGATCTTGGCGCTGACAAGATCTGGCGCATTGCCCGCGACGGGGAGCCCGGCAACTTCAAGGTGCAGGGGCAAATCGACATCGACGCGGGCGCGGGACCGAGGCATATCGCGGTGCAGGACAACATTCTGTTCACGCTGCATGAGAAGACTTCCACACTGACTGCGCAAGTCATCCCTGCCGCGCCCAACGGCACGACCAACGCGCTCATCGCCAACGTCAGCATCGTCCCCGACGACGCGGTCGAGGGCGCCTCCTTCGCCGCTGCCGAGATCTTCATCTCGCCCGTGACGGAGCAGTTCCCGAACCCGCTCATCTACGTCTCCAACCGCAACATCAACCCCAACGCTACGGACGAGCGCGGCGACACCATCGCCATCTTTGAGTTTGTCCCAGCCGAGGCCACCACTGCGCGCCGTATGGTCCGCCGCCGCTACCGCCAGCGCCTCCAAGCTGCGTCGTCTTCGAGCGGCGTCGAGGCGTCTGCGACCACGTCTAGCGCCGTCCCCGCTGCTTCGGACGCGCCCGAGGTCACCGGCGAGCTCAAGCTCGTCGCGCAGGTCTTCACTGGCCTGCAGCAGATCCGCGGCATGGCCATCGGCCGCGTCGACGATGGCGGGGACGAGTTCATCATCGCGGGGGCCAACACGGTCGGCGGTGTCGCTGTCTTCCGGCGCGTGGAGGAGGGGCGCAACCTCGAGCTCGTCGCTCGCAATACCGACCTCGATAGCCGTACGAGCTTTGTATTTATCTAAGTAGCCTGGCTCTGGAGCAGCTGCAAAAAATAAACAATTTGTTGATTGCAAAGAACCTTGTTCCGCTGCTGCCTTCCCTTGCGGAAGAACTCTTATGTCTGCCCCGCACAAAGACAAGAACAAAAAGGTTTCGCGGGGTACGTACTCGCGATGTCTACCCGCTGTTGCTCACCGCCGCAGCCTGCAACACTTGCAGATTAAAGCGTAAAAAGTGCGACGGCCAAGAGCCCTGCTTGTTCTGCACTGAGCAGAAGGTCGGCCTCGGGAGACTGCGGCCAGCTTCGTGCTGAACACCCGTCAGGTGGAATGCTCGTACTCGCGTGAACCGCGACGACGCGGTCCTCCGTCGGGGTACCTGCGCTACACCGAAACGCGCGTTGCGATCCTCGAAACCCTCCTTGGCCTCTACATCCAGACCGCCGGACCTCAAGTAGTCGAGTCCCTAGGCGGCGCTGCGCGTAAACTCGCGTCGCAGGTTACGACGCGCACGCAGGACGTGTGGGACGCGTACAAGCGGTCTTGGTCTGACAGCGACGCAGCGCGGTCGGTCCATGCAACGACCGCGATCTTTGCGCCGTTTACGCCTGCGGAACACCAGACTGTAAAGCCCCTTCTGCCGCTGCCGTTTGCTAAAGCGGAGACGCCGGCTCCGGGTCCGGCGCATCCGCCACCGTCCCTACCCCAGCGCTCCCCCTCTCCCGAATCGCCATTCGAAAGATCGGCGCTCGCCTCGTACTCGAATGAGTCTTTCGAGCGCCACCAACCGATTCAGAGTGAGCCGTTAGCTCCTCCGCCGCCTCTCGACCTCGCGATCTCGCCTGAGGGAGGGATGCCCACGTTCCTCCCTTCTCCACACCCAGATGTCCCACCTTCGGCAGAACCTTCTTCCTCGCTATACATGGGAGCCTATTGGCGGACTGCCGCGCTCAACTCGCCGTCCCCACCGTTCGCCGAGATTCCGCTCCCTCTCTCCCCTACTCTTGCCAGCGTAGTGTTCCCAACTGCACCTACAACTGCGCCGCTACCGCCAGAACTGCCTCCGCCCCATGTCCTCGAATCGCTCATTGCGACTTATCGTAATTCTGTACATCCCTCATTACCGATCCTTTCTCCGCAGCAGACCGCGGACATCTCGGCGTTGGACGATAGCCCGATGCTCCTGCTCGCCCTTTGTGCGTATACCGCGCGTCTAGCACCACCTCCAGCGTCGGCGTCTCGCATTGCTGCGGATCTTTGGTAGGGTCCAACTCGCTCTTGGCGCGATTGCTTCTTACTTTTTCCCAGGTACGAATCCTCTTCTACACTGCTGCATGCCGACCTCCGCCGCGCTACCGTCGGTCCGGTTGTTGTCCAAACTCTCGTTTTCCTAGCGTTGCGCGACCTGGGTCGTGGCCGGGACGTGATGGCATGGCGCGGGATTGGGGCTGCAATCCGAATCGGTGTCGAGCTCGGACTGGACGATGTGAGGTCTCCGAGCGCGAATCCGAGCGGCGCTACAACCCCACGAGCTCGCGGTCCTCCGCACCACCTGCGAGAAGAGTCTGTGTGGACAAAAAGTCTTTGGGGCGTAACAACGTTACTTGATTTGTTCCTCAGCATTCAACTCGGGCGGCCGCCTGGCTCCTGTGAAGCCCTCCGGCCCGTCATTATGTTCCCTCCATCCTCAACCAACGGCAAACAGGCATTACCGCCCTCCCCGCCGCTCTCGTCCATCGCACAATCAAGCCCATCTGCACCCCCACTCGTTTCGGCTTCGGTTCAAGGTTCCGCAGAAGACGCAGAAGCAGAAGCCCTTCTCGTGCACACTCGCGCACTCGTTCGGATCGTCACCCGCATCCATTTTTGTGTCTGCCTTGGGTACGCGGATGCCGAGGGGCGGGAGACGAGGTCCGACGCCCCAGTCGAGGTGCTGCGCGCGGAGCTTGCTGCGTGGCACCAGGCACTTCCGGCGCGATTTCGGGTCACCCTTGGTGGCGGGCGCGTTCCGCGGGCGGTTTTGGAGGCGCACATGTTGTATCAAGTCGCGTTGGGTATGGTGGCGCGGGCGACACCTGTTACGCCTAGTGAAGGATCCGACCCGGAAGCAGACGAGGCGGATGCGGATTCTGTGTCGTCGTTCAACGTGCTGCTTGACAAGTACCGCGCGTCGTTAGGCCGTGCGGGCCCGCATGTTGTTTGGCTGGTGTTTGCCGCCGCCAGGACGGGGCTCCTTCGGGCGGCGAGGATGAACACGGGTGATACGGGCGCCAGCGCGGGTCGGTACGGAGGCGGGACCGCGCGGGCGCTGCAGATGCAACTGTATCTGCTCAACTGCCGCGACGCGTTAGCGACGATGGGCGGGACATGGGAGCTCGCGAGGAGGTGCGCGATAACCCTAGAGCGGCTTATGAGTTCAGACGGGGACGGTGGGGAGGGCGCGGGTGGCTCAGGGAAGCGGAAGCGGCCCGAGGAGGGTGCGAAAGCCGAGTCGTCGTCGTCGACGCGGAAGCGGAGTAATACGCACGCGCAGGATGTGGCGGGCTCGGGGCTGGTCGGGCTGGAATGGGACACGCAGCTGGACTTTGCGGGCGCGTGGGCGCTTGGGAATGGGGACGACTCGGAGATGGATGTTGGTGCCGGCGGGATTGGATGGGGCGGTGGTGCGCCGCTTGCGGGGTTGTGGGATGAGCGTGTCTGGGGGAGGACGTATCTGGACGGGTTTGCGGCCAACTCGAATGGGTTCCAGACGGGATTGGGACTTTTTGGAACGTAGCATGACTTGAGAGACCTATTTTACGTTATTCGAGTATTTTTTGTACTTGTACTGTCTTGTGTAACTTTGTCTTTCGACTGCGACGAGTCTTGTTGCATCTTAGGCTGTGGGACAAAGAACAGAACAAAAACTTCTCGAAAGGCGTTGACTGAAGGCACACATATGCGGACTCCGACTCTTCTCAAGTAGTGCACGCGTATACGGGAAAACTAACCGAGTGCGTGCAAATTCATACGCATATTGCCGACCATTCGGTGGGGTCTCTCTGGTAGAATATATTCTGCATTTGTAATTTGTACTTGCACGAGAAATTCTTGGAAGCATTTCGGACGCGAAACCGAGCACCGTTTGGTCATATACACAAAGTGCCTGTTTGCGAATGTGGTCCGCTTTGTTCGAGCGGACGGATCCACGGATTTGGGTCATCATATGTGCACCGTACGGAGGGTACGCCGTCACGGTAGCTACTATAGCGTACCTACGGTGGCCGTATCCGTACCCGTATGCCGTATCCGATACCCGTACGCCGTATCCGTTGGTATCCGTACGCCGTATCCGCAGAACGTCGAGTGGTTAAATACTCGCCGGCCTGGATGGTTGGGCATACAACTTCCTTTTTCACACTACCGCCACACACAAACCAGGTGAGTTCCCCTAGGTCTGCGAAATCTGATGCTGAGGAGACGTGCTAGCGAAGCACCAATGCCGATTATAGTAAACGACGGGGATAAAAGGCAAACGTTTGTAACGGTCGCCGCATCCGACACCCTCGCCGAGGCAAAAGAGAAAATTAGGAGCGCTATGCAGCTGAAAGGCCCTCCCCACATCTACGATGGAACGCGGGAGTTGGTCGGCGAGTCCATGACACTGCAGCAACATGGAGTGGACGAGAATGGCCAGGTGACTTTTTGGAACTAGGATGCCAACCAAGATAGAAACATGTTACAGTAAGACACAAAGTCGGGGCGGCCAAGTTCACGCAGATTTGGGTTCAAAATACAAGTGTGAATTCCAAGTACAAGCACTGCTAGGTACTACGTCGTGTCCGAGGCGAAGCTCTGTGAGTAGGTCAGCCAGCATCCCATTCCTTGGTCGAAAACAGAAAAAGACAAAGACAAAGAAAATACCCATCCCGGCGCCCATATGTCTTTTATTTTTTATTCTTCTTGTGGTCGATTTCCAGGTTGTCGAATTGGGCCTCCACGCCGCAAACCAAAAAGAGTCCCGCCGTTGCACGAACGCGTTGGGAGTCTCACACGAGCAACAAAGGTCTCGATCGCGACATCGCGGCGGGCGTGCGCGAGCAGTCGACTCGAGCCGGGAATCGAGGTTCCGTGCACGGCCGGTTCACAATGCACGAGAAAGCACGATCCGGCGGCGAGGCGCGCGCGGGGACGGTAACCGTGTTGTGCCCATTGCCGCTGTTCGCACGTCCTGCCGATGCGTCCGGCCCATGGTGCAGCGTGGAGATGGGTGGGAGCATTACAGGGTGGCAGAGGTGGTAGTTCATGGACAGGGCGCCGGCGTTTTCACGGGAGGGAGGGGGTAGCGGATGAGGCATGGATAGTGGGTGGCTCGATCAGGTGGTTTGGAGAGTGGGAGGAATGGGTACGTGTAGCTGTCTGCCTACTCACCTCGGCTGCACGACAAGACATTGAAGGTTATCTGGATAACCATTAGCAACGTACTTGAAGGGCAGCTGCGCAGAGAGACATACTGAACGCGCGACAGCCAGGTACTGCAGAACCGCGACGCGGAACGACGCGTCGCCCACCGTCCCCAGCAGTCGGGAGCCTTACGATCTTCGACTCGGATATTGCGTCAGCTCGACGGAGCGGCGTGCAGCATGCGCAGTCGACCAGGCGTTCACCCATTTAGGGCGGCAACGGCGGCTGGGAGGTACATCCGCCGCACACACCCGGAGCATGGTCCGACTCTTAGATATGTCTTGCCCGAGATCTTTCTTGAGGATAAGGCTGGTGGGTGGTGGGGGATGTCAACGGTGTACGAAGAGACGAGGGCGCAATGCCGCTGGATGGCAATGAGTGGATACAAGAATGGAAGAGGCGACGTACGTTGGCGGCGGCGATGAGGACGAAGACGGCAACGACGAGAAGGTACAAGATGCCCTCACGGTCGTATACAGTGAACGACGAGTGCGTGTGGCTGCGTCAGCTGGGTGTAGACGACAAGCATCATCTGTGGGCACCAATTGATGAGCGACGAGAGAGGGTTCCTGGTGACGTGCAGCATCTTTGGGAGGTCGGCGAAGGCGGTCGACATCGTCGCGGACGTCGATGACGACGATTGGCTATGAACGACGGCTACGAGAGAGAGAGACTGTGAAGGAGATGAGGGCTTAGCTCGAAGCACAGGTGGTCGAACATACCTACAGATTGGGCGTCGCTCGAGTGCCACTGAAGTGAGGTGGTGGTAGAGGACAAGGACGATGTGCTACACGTGTAGGCCCTCCCCGCCTTTTATACGGGTGCCCACAAAGCAAGTCACTTGCCTGATCTCTCAACAAAGCGTTTTCCCAGCGGGCGACAAGAGGCTTCTGTGTGGCGTAGCTATCGCCTAGTTTGGAACAATGTTTTTTTGTTTGCCGGGTGGTCTGTGGGTGCCCACAAGAACGCAGAAGCGCAAGCGAGAACAGCGGTCTTGACGACGGAGCGCTTCCATTCTGCATCGCCGCGATGGGTTGGGAGGGTGTTAACGTAGACCGGGACATTCATCCGGCTGTACACCGTGATATCCGCATCCATTGCAGTCGGCTACTTATTTGTTGAGCTCGTCCTCCCCGTCTTCCTCATCTCCGTCGACGAGGCCCTCCGTCACCATCGCCGCAACCTTGCGGGGCATTGCGCCAGGGCGCATGAGCGGGTGGTTTTCCGGCCGCAGCTCTTCCTTCTCGGCCGGGGCGATGCGGAACATCGCGTCGCTTGGGATGACTCGTGCGCAGTACTTCGGCCATTCGTCAAGCATCCGCTTCGGAATCATCACTTACGGAAAAGTTTGGAACCTTGACGAAAGCGTCCTAGCTAGCAGGATATAACTTACTCGTCCTGGATTCTAACACGTCCCGCCGCGAACAGCATGTCGATAATGAAAGCTCGACTCGACTGACTTATAATGCGCCCAGACCGCCAACAAGCTGCAAACATGAAAGATCTGGTGCGAGGAACCCTGAGAATGCGTGTCAGACTGGCATGTAAAGCCCTAGAAATTTCTTACAAAGATATCAAATCGTCCTGGCCAGCGACATTCCGGAAATCGCTCCGAACTAGAAAAAAAAGATTTAGGCTGTGTGCATGCAGTATGCAACGATGAACAAAGGAAAGCATAACGTACTATAAAAGCGCTCCACCGACGTAAAACGCAGCCTCAGCAAGGATCCAGTTGAATGAAATTGCGCAGTTTGCTTCTTGTAACTGTTCGAGTTGGGATCAAAATTTCCTGTGGACGCATCATGAATCAACTCACCCCGTTGCGCCACATTGCGTGGATGAAGGGGAGTATCACGACTCCGCCGCAGGAGAAGAACGTGTACGTTCGCATTCGTCTATATTCTGGGGAAGCGTACCGCGGGGAGCATGCAAGGTAGATTCCGGCTATAATCCGGTGCGAAGTTGGAGGCGGAAATCATCGACAAAAACGATACATACTCGAGCCGGAAACGGTCATCATCGCGATGTACAGATTCCTCAGCGTCGGGGCGCAGTAGAATGCGTAGTGAAAAGTCGGGAAGTAGTTGACTGTTCCGAGGACGAGGATTCCTGGTATTACCCCGTCAGTAGCGACAGCCCAGGCCACGCCAACAAACCGAAATAGTCCACGCGGTTCATGTATTTTGCCACCTTGAGCGCGCTTCAGCGCCGCTCAGCTAGAGTATCTCCGAATTAAACTTACTGGTTGAGAATGGCATATCGAGGCATGGAAGGCCGCGCTGGTCACGAAGCAGACGGCGGCACCAGTAAGGAACGTTGCAAGTAGCGTCTTTTCGCTCTGCGCTGAAGCAGGGAGGTGCAACCAGAAGAGTTTGCTGGCGTCTCGCAAGATGAACAACGCTGTGGATGATACCAGGACGACGCCGGCGCCGAGCAAGTGCGACCATATGTTCACTAAGCACAAAGCCGAAGTTGAGATTATCTATATATGGAGTTGAAGAGGAACAAACCCGTCTCGTTATGCCACCAACCCAGCGAATTGAGGCATCCAATCCAAGAATTCGTGAGACGACGGTAGCCGGTGAGTATCCCGGGGTTGTCGCGCTGCCAGGGGGCGAGTTCAGACCAATCGAGGGTACGTTTCGTCGGTCTGGAAGGAGATGAGGGCGGCGTATCCATCCAGCTGATGAAAGTTGGGAACAAGTTGAAGCGGCGTTATGCCAGCAAAATGTTTGATTCCCGCGCGTCGAATCTCAACCTTAACTCCCCACGAGCGACGATATACTGGTAGAGCATCCCTTGAGAAACTACAAACTATACATATGTTCTGATACACTGCTACTCCCAAAAGACGCTTTCCGGAGCGGGGACAGAAAATACCGACTGAAAAAATACGAGCTGGACGAAAAGACGAGGGGTTTCAGGGAAGCTACGGTAGCCTCCATCCTTCCACGGGACTCTTCAACGTTCCCTGCGTCTGCGTAAACGTCCCTTGAGTGGTCATGGTTCCGCCGCTCGTGATTTTGAACCGCAGCGGTTCGAGCGGCTTCAAGTCCGTGCCAGAGCTCACGGTCGGTCGCGCCCCTTTGCCGTTGCGCCTGGGGGTGACACGTATATCGAGCGTACCACTGTTTTGCGTATCGTCCTCCGCGAAGCTCGCGCTCATCCCGACGCGTACGATAATCAGCGTGGGGGCGATGCCCTGGACGAAGAGAGTTTAGTTTGGAACAAACAGAGAAGAAGGAAGCAAGGACGCACAACAAGATGATACGCTAGCGCGATGCAAACCAACACCGCGACTGTCGGCGTCTCAGGGACGAGGAATATCACGACGGTGATTATGAGGAGCAAGGGGTAGACGAGCCCGCTTTCGAGGATGATTGCGGTTAGATCGGTGTAGCGGCGCCGTGGAGAGCGGCTCGTGAGTCGCGCGAGGCGGCGGGACATAAACCAGATACGCCCGGCTGTGATTTTGGCTAACGTTAGCAGACGGATAGTATTCAGACGCGGAAAGGGAACGCACCGGTGAGTGTTGAGGCCAAGACGTTCGTCAAGAAGACGCCACCGTAACCAATGATGAGGGCGATGTTCGAGGCGCCGCTGGGTAGAGGGAAAAGCTCGAGGAAGCCGCCAACTGGGATGCGTTAGCAGATCCAGACGAATGAGGCGGGATGGCAGAACACACTCATTGTACAGACGTACGACGCTGCAGGGAGCGCGATGGCTTTCCAGTTCATCCCCCAGATAACGAAGCACCGGTGAATGACAATGGCGTCGGCGATCCCGCTAAGGCAGCGCAACTTCAGATACTCTGCAGAGTAGTACGGAGGTGGCAGAACACGCACTTGGCCAAGACCCATCGTATCTTGAGCAGCGTCGCAAGGGCACGCACACCCGCAGGGTCGTCCGGCGCAAATAGAACCGGCCTCGGACTCCGAAGCGAGAATACCTCGTAGATCGCAAAGTCCGCCGTGTCGGTAATCGCTGCCCAGGAGTACGCGAGGACGATATGCACGGTCGAGAGAAAGTAGAGCGCAACCATGCATGCCAGATGCACCCGGTAGTTGGCCCGCCTGCGCGTATATAGGATCTGGACGCATTGGAGGAACAGGCAGGTGTAGAAGCCGAAGGCTAACGAATCTATCTGCGGCTCTGTGAGTACGAATACCCTCTCGCTCCGTTGACGCACCGCCAATGGGACAAAGTTCACAAACTGGCTCTGTGGTGCCTTGGAGACCGTCAGCAACGGGCAGAGCGTAAAGATAATGAGAAGCGGAGTGGTCGACTGACCATTGCAGCGGAACTCAGCGCATTGGGAGGGGGAGAGCAGGAAGAGAGAGACGGGGAAATTGCACCCAGGGGCTAGTGCGGTCTCCAGGGCCATATTTGCATGTGCAACGACTATCAGATGTAAGTAAAAGTCCGAAGCTCGGAATTGGACTAGAGTCTTCATCGAAGCTTCATCATGAACTTCATGATAAGGCTTATCGTCTCGGTACTTATTTATTGTCGACGCGGAGTTCAAGAGCGTCGGCTGGAGGCAGATCTAAGCGTTTGGGATCCATCCTCTTTCTCATCTTTTTACGCGTCTCGTCTCCATGGTGTGCCACACAGTCGAACCACCTTGCAGTCAGTTTGGGACGAGTGGCGGTCCGTTGGGTTGCAGCAGGAGTGATGAGCTTCGAGCACTCATGGAAACAGAAGAAAAGGCAGATTGTCCCTTGAAGTCGGACCATCATTCTGGCCGACCACGTCGCATCCTCCACCGCTTCTTGACGTCCAGCATTCCGACGTTCAAAGCCACGATACTTTGTTCAGCCGTGCTCGGCCAAGAAGGCGTCTCGACCACCCGATTCCCGATGCAACGCAAGAGCGCCAACTACTACTCCGGACGGCCCTTGTCGTACGACCCTTTCCGGCGCTTATAACTTCTCCAAAACCGCGAATGGTACTCATATCTCCGAATCCTGCGGCTTCGCACCGATTCGGACACAAGGTAAAACGCAATCACCGGTGGGTACTGGAGCGTGCCATTGGTCAAGTGTCGCCACGAAAGAATTGGAGGGCACGTTTCGCCCGCTCCAGACCTTTAAATTAAATCCAGTGGCACAGTCAACCTCGCACCTACCGGAGGTGTCCCTCGCCGGCGTCGCTGTGCGCAATTGTGCCTATTCCGTTTACAAAGGGAGGAGGAGAGAGAAGGCCGTCATGCAGAATGGGCAGCGGAAGACCATTGGCGTCGGCGAGGATATATAGATAGGAGGAGCACCACTCGAGGCACAGACTCTACCTCCCTCTTCTCTTCTATGGCCGCCATTACCAAAAACATTGGTATGCTCTCAGAATTCCTAGATTCGCAGCTCACCGATCCCAGATCGCACGCTTGCGCAGGCGGCAGTCGTCGACCATTTCGACAGCATTCTCGGAGTCGAATACCTCTCCGATGCCATCGAGCACGAGCTCCGCGTCTTCTGGGGCTTCACAAAACGCGACTGGTCCGCGAGCATCATCCCCGGCACAATGTACACAATCGCCGCGCTGCGCTCCCTCGAGGATCCCACCCGGGAAGCCGTCCTCACTGCCCTCTGCCGCTCCCTCGTCTACTTCACGCTGTACATCTACAACTTCGACCTCGCGAAC
This sequence comes from Mycena kentingensis (nom. inval.), assembly GCA_014461125.1. Taxonomy (NCBI): domain Eukaryota; kingdom Fungi; phylum Basidiomycota; class Agaricomycetes; order Agaricales; family Mycenaceae; genus Mycena; species Mycena kentingensis (nom. inval.). Next base: position 717,199 of record JACAZG010000005.1, on the reverse strand, counting down.
CAGATCAACGGCGTCGCCGAAGACCGCATCAACAAGCCCGACCGCCCGCTCGCGTCGGGGCTCGCCTCGCTCCGCGGCGCGTACGTCCGGTGGTACATCACCACCCTCGCACACCTCGCGCTCGGCGCCGCGTGGGGCGTCCTCCCGTGGACGCTGCTCTGGGTGGGCATAACCGTCTACACGAGCTGGTTCGGCGGCGACAAGCACTGGACGACGAAAAACCTGCTCTTCATGTCCACGGGGTCGCTGTGTCTCCTGCAGGCCGCGTGGGGCATCGTCGCACCCGTCGGCGCGCAGCAAACGCGGTGGGGCGTCCTGCTCAGCGGCGTATTCGGGATCGTCGCGAGCGTGCAGGACATCCGCGACATCGAGGGCGACAAGGTCGCGGGCCGGCGCACCCTCCCTATCGTTCTCGGCCCCCATTTTCGTTGGATTATGGCAACGCTGATCTGTGCGGCGCCCGTGATCTGCTGGAGGTTCGGTTTCCTGCAGACCTCGCAGCGGTATTGCGCGGTCCCGCTCGTGTTAGCGATGCTCTACATGGCTTCGCGGGTACTCTGCGGGAAATCGAGCAAGTATGACCATAAAACCTACATGGTGCGTGGAGATTTTTATATGTGTTTTGGTTGCGAGGCTGAAGATTGGGCAGATCTTGACCTACATCTACTGTGGATGCGTCGCTGTGCCGATGGTCTTTCCGTGAAATGGGGCGATTAGACAACTAGAATAGACGTCCCTGTAGTAGTATTTTACCCATAAACACAAGTAATTTGCAGTGTGAACATATGTTCCCACGCCGCCGCCGCCACCGAACACGCACATTATCTATCCCGCATTGTGTGTCCGCTCGCCGTCCATCCTTTCCAAAGTACCAATTGGGGCTGATTCGACCGCCTGCGAAGACGGGAGGAGATGGGTCGCCGAGCTCGTGCGGGAGCTTGAATTGGAGCGTGATGCATATGCTGGGTACGGCTCCGGCGGCGTCCAGGCACCAGCGAGTGGTACTCCAACCGCGGAATCCTCACATAAAGTCGGCGTGCTGCTATCCTGCGGTCCCTTCGCCGTAAGAGGAACCCAATGGTTAAGTATCGGCTGGCTGCGCAAAAATTGGATGCGCACCGTTAAATTCCAAGCTCGCGTTAACGCTGGTGGTGCTCGCGTTGAGAAAGGTTAGCGTCTGCTGGAAGAGCTTCGTCTCGTCGATTCCGTATCCGAAGATCATACGTTCGCTGCGCTCGATAAAGTCGAGCGGAGTGTAGGTCATCGCAAAGTCGTGGTCGTCGACCCAGGTGTATGTAGTCTTGGGCCATCGCTTCCAATGCAAGAAATTGAAGCGCGAGCAGAGTTGTGCGCAAAATGGCCGGGGAGGTGCGGGAAGCTCGTCTACGGGTCCTGGAGGACGGAAAGGAGAGGGCAACGCTAGCGTCGGCGGCAATCTGCCGCATTAGCTCGATAGATGTGTACGAATTGCTGTTGAATGTCCACCGTCAGCCGAAGAGCAGGAAGAGCATCTCGGTGAGAGACTTGATGCTTTGCCTGAGATACAAAGCTTCATGAATCAACGCAGCACGGTATATGCGTCGTGCCCCCACGATTCTGATAGGATCAGCTTGCGCCCACATCAAATGAGTGTGATCCATGAATATAACTAGTACTGCCAGACGCGTTATAGCTACATCTCTACGCGGTAGTAGCCGTCCAGAAATCAAACGACTGCGCAATGACAGGGTTGCACCCAGTCAAGAACATCCCCCCTCCCTGCGTGCTCAAGCTCGACGCAGAGTCCGTTCGCGTGAGACTTGATAGAACAGTCCGACGCGAACTCTCCGCCTTGGGGCGCGGAAGCGGCGCCTTGAACACATTTCTTGCAGTCGATATCCCAGATTTGCGTCCTGGAAGAGTTAACCTCGTTAATGAGGCCGGAGAGAAAAGAAGATTACTTACGGCTTCGAGGCGTCAATCTGCTGGAGGAAAAGCCCGTTGGTTTCACCGTCGACGACGAGGCCGTTGTTGCTAATCGCCCTATGCGCCGCCCTCTTTAGCTGACAAGGTCTTTCTTTCACTGAGGAAAACGCACTTGATGATGTACGAAGGGACCGCCGAGCCCATTTGCTCGACATGCCACTCGGCCGTCGCGTTCAGCGGCGGCGACTCGAGGTTCCGCTCGAGCTCTGTGCCCGCCGCGACGGGAGAGACGCCCCATTCGGTTCCGCCGGCGATGATTGACACGCCGGCGCCCTCAAAGTTGGGGTTGCATGTAGCCGTTTGGCGGGCTGCCGGGGACGCGTGTGCGTTGGTAATGACCGACGCGAGCGCGATGATGACGGCGGATTTGAAGCTGAACATTGTTGATCGGTATGTGCTGGCGCTGGCCGTAAATTATGGCTTCTTCCCGAGGCAACGGGGGCTTTTTATACGGGTCGGAGAGCACAGCGGCCCGCGGGCATGAATCCCCGCAGCGGCTAGCTCAAAATTAAGATTAATATCGAAGCAGGGCATAAACTCTGGACTGTGGAGGCGCGACGTAGCGAGCGGGCAGGAGAATTACGCCCCCGGACGCCGAGTGTCGGAGTGTACCCCGGTCCGCCCGGAGCGGGCGTGGCGAGGGTAAGACGCGTCGGCGAATGCACAAAACGAAACGCCCGCGCGCGTTTCGCCTATAAATATGATGTCTTAGCAGGAGGTACACATCCGCACTAAAGGCGAGACCCGACGTCAGGGCATCCCAGTTTTGCTCAGTCGGCTGCAGTGGGACAGCTGAGATTATTTGGATTCTCCTTTTCGACCGCCCGAGCATGGCAGCAGCTCCATGGAGAGTAGCCGTAGTGCTTTGGTATTTTTCGGTGGTCCTCAAACAGAATTCAAGTTTTCGTGATGAAAAAGTTCTCTCCGTTGAGAGGAGGGGAACAAAGAAGCTATATCGAGGAAATGGTCTTCAGACTGCGGATCCCCCATATTCGCTTCGCGTAGAGTTCCGCGCTGGCCATGTTGGAACCATACCTGATCGAGTCCACGGAAGCCATCAGAACGCCCACAAAGATACAAAGAAACGATTCTGGATAAATTCTTGTGCAAGTTGCACTTGGATGCATATGTTGGCTTTTCGGTATTCATGTAGTTGAAACGCACTTTCAAGTTGCATTCCTCGTCCCGCCGCGGGTTCGATACATTCCCCGGTATCTCCAACTAGGTATCTCCTAGTATATAACCGTCTAAGTGCACAACGAAGCGGCACGGTGCGCCATGTTTACCCTCGCAATATCGCTTCTCCTCTCAGCCGTAATGGCTCTGGCTACACCCGTTGCTCGCGCGGCGTGCAATCCCGCGCTCGCTGGCGCAGGCCTCAGCATTGCGAGCGGAGGATTCGAAATCGGGTATACGAGTTCTACGGCTGGCGCGTCCGCTATCACCCAAGCGTTCTCGCTTGCGCCGGAATTTATTGGCGAGAACACGACCGTGTCGAATGGCGGATTCCTTCTCAAGTATGTCTTCATTTTATTCAAGATTTATTCATATGATTCTACACTTGCAGGGATGCAAACCAAGATAATCACGCTGCCGGGCTGTTTTTGACCTTCGTCGACGGTGCGCCGAAGCTCGAGACGCTTATTACGCCACAGGATGGGTAGGTGTTGATGAAGGCCAATTGCCAACGCTAAATACTGACGGTTCGATATTAGGCACCAAGGCTGGGGCTTTATTTGCGCCGAGTGCGGCAATTTCACCCCATCGGGCCGATTTGCGTCCAGCTGCAACGTCGTTTCCGGGTGGACGGGCCAGTGTCTGCAAATTGGCACCAAAGTCGGCGACCCGGTGCAGCTCGCAAACTGCAATGGGCTGGGATCTGGGCCGCAGTATTTTGATTTGTTCGTATAATCAGCGCTTCATGAAGTAGTCGTATATTACTCGTGTTTGCCACAAAGAGGATGCGTAAATAATAGTATTACAACGCAATGGAGACGAGATCGGTGGCTCATATAGTCACGGTGAAAATGCAGACCATGCCAGTCGGAAGCTCATCTCAAACTTTGCCACCAAGCCCGGTTCCTCGAGAGCCCTGTCGCTCCGCTCTCCCACAATCCTCTGCGCCGTCACGGGTACGGCAGCCTTGAGCTGGATCCGGGCTAGCGCGTCGAGCGCTTCCCGCTCGGCCTCGCCATCCCCGATCTTGGCGCACAACTTGACGAGCGATTCTAGTGCCGCCTCCTCCCCCGGCTGATTGCTCGCCTTTCTGAACAAATCAACCGCCTCGCGGAGGGCATCCATCGCCTCATCAGGCAACCCCATGCGTTGGAAGAGCCCGCTCAGCTTGCGCATGTCGCGTGCCCAACCGATGATATCTCCCGCCTTGCGATGGAGCTCGACCGCCCGCCGCAAGGCGTGTTCCGCCTGCGGGAGCATCTCGTTACGCAGGTAGAGTTCGCCTAGACTCTGCAAGTCGTTCCCGAGTCCGAGCACGTTTTGGGTCTGTTCGTGCAGCTTTAACGCGTGCGTTAGATAGGCCTCCGCTTCGGAGAGACGACCACGGAGCATGTATAGCTCGCTCATGCTCGCTAGATCGTTCGCCTGTCAAGAATATGAACATAGGAATCGCATGTAAAATGAGCTGCCTACTTCGCCGAGCAGATCGTGAGCTTGACGGTGCATATCCGCAGCCTTGTTAAAGGAAACTTCCGCTTCGTCGAGTTGGCTCCGCCACAGTTGGAGGCCACCCAGCCGCCTCCAGTCATGTGCTTCGCCCAGAACGCTCTGAGCAGTGCGATGCAGTCGAATCGCCTCATACAACGACGCCTCGGCCTCCTCCAACCGCTCTTGGCGCATCAAAACCCCCGCGAGCCGCCGCAACGCGCGTCCCTGGCCAACAGCATATTTGGCGCTCCGGAGAAGCTCCAACGCATCGCTGGTACACTTCTCCGCTTGCTCAAGATGCCCACCGCGCATGAATAGCTTTCCGAGCTCGAGAAGGTCGTACGATTCGCCGAGGATGTCGCTTTGACTCGTGTGCTTCTGAAGAGCCCGTTGAAAGCACGATTCAGCGGATTCAAGGTTGCCCCAATGGAGATAGAGTCCGCCGAGTTCGTAGAGGTCGTACGCCTTCTTATCGTTAGAAATATAGAAGAAGAAGAAAAAAAGTAACGCGTACCTCTCCGGTAGCGTCACTCAGCTCAGCATGCCGTTGTGCCGCGTTCAAAAACGCCCTATGAGCGCCGTCCGCGTCGTTGCGCCGGACGCACAGTCGTCCGAGCCAGTAGAAGCAAGTCGGCAAGAGCTCCGCAGAGTCCATGTTCTGAATCGCAAGTTGGATGATGTCGTCCGACCCGGAACCCATGTAGACGAGCCATTCCGTGTATACCATCGACGCCCTGACCAACATGTCCCGCCTGTCCCCGCGTTCGTACGCTTCCGTGAAAACCGCGCGGATGTTCATGAGCTCGGGCGGAATAACTTGGTCGGCATGGTCGCGTCCCTCCTCCAGCAACGCGATGTACAGGTCCACGAGCGCGGCCCGATATTCCGGCGGGACAGGGAGATTGGCTTTGCTGAAATGCCGAACGGGGGAAAGAAGACGAATGCGCGGTGTCTCGACAAGCGTCTCGTTGTGTACCAACGCGACGCGTTTAAGTGTGGAGACCGCTCTGTTGAGGTTAACCTGAGGCGGGAGGTAGTTCTGCAGTCGATCCAACAAACCTGCTCTATCGGGGAACCCGTCTGGGAGAATCGACAACAACGCGAGGACATTGGCCGCAAACGGATCGGCTTGCATGCGCGGGGACGAGATGGAGCATTGGATAGAGGTGTCCAGTTTGGACAGTCTATCGTCGCCGCCGTTCTCGATGAGCGCCGTCCGTTCTTTGGCCCAGCGTTTGGCCAGAGACGCCGTCGTCTCATTCTCCTCCTGGACCATATGGCCCAGCAAGGTCACCGCAAGCGGAATGCCATGGACCTCCTCGATGAGATACTCCGCAAATTCATCTACGCTGCCAGCGATGGCACGGAAGACCTCTGCCGCGTCTTTGGATCGGAGGGAGTGCAAGGGCGGGAGTAATGGCTGCGACCACCCAACGCCCGCGGGCCGTTGCGTTCCTCGCATGGTCACCAACATTGCCAGGCTTTGGATGGCGGCGAACTCCGCGAGAAGCTCCTCGACGGCGCGGCGAGTCGTCGTATTATCCCAGACCGTTTCGAAATTGTCGAAGCAGATGACGACGGACGGGTTGCGCCGGAAAGAGGTTAGGACAATGTCATGCATGTTCTCGTCGAGCTGGTCTCGAGGGAGCCGGAGTACGTTTGCGAGCTCGGTAAGAAGGAGCTCGGCTGACGTTACACCATCGCAGGCGACAAAGTACCGCGAGTCGTATCGGTCAATAACGCGTTGGTCGTATAAGACGGAGACCGCTAAGGTTGTTTTCCCGATCCCACCGGCGCCAATGATGGCTATACGTGGCGGAGTCGCGCCGGTGAGGGCGCTAACGATGGCCCCTGCTTCGTCTTCTCGCCCGTACATAAAATGCGGCTTTGGAGGGAGTATTGGACGTTGTCGTTGTCGTCTACAGGAAAGTTAGAATTGCTATCTCGAAAGGCTCGAATTCATACCGGAGGTTCGGCGTGGTTCCAAGGAGAGTGCTCATCGTGTTCATGTGGATTTCAATCTGCACCAGCCGATTGTCCTTTGTGGTTGGGTTAGCAGGTAGCAAAAAAAACGGCAGCACGCAACGTACGCTGAAATTGACACGAAAGTCGTCCAACAGTCGCTCAAGCCGCAGCATGTCTTCCCAAAGTTGGCTGCGATTGAGCCAGCGGTCGAAGCGAACCGCCACTCGTTTGGACGTGCAGTGTATGAGAATAGCATAGACGTCGTTCAACAGTCTAGATTCATTGAGTCAGCGTGAACGCCGCGCAAGTTCAAGACACGAACCGAGTATAAGCAAGCAAGTCGCGTTCGAGATCCTTCAACCCATCTCTCCCCGGCGCGTCCGCGACCTTCCTCAGCCCGGAAAAGATGACCTCGGACCGGCGCACGACCTTCTCGACGAGCTCCTCGCACCGCCATTTATTGTTCGTCACTTCCTGCCGGAACCGCGTCAACAAAGCTGTAAACGGGAGCGTGTAGTCGACATACCTCGGTTATTTGAATAATCTGGAGGACGACGCCGGAGAGCGCCCTCACGTAGGGAACGCCACAGAGCATCTCGCTGACCTCACGGGTGATAGCCACAAGCGTGTTCGTCGTTCCAATGCTCCCGGTAATTGTGTTGGCGCGTTTCGGGAGGAATTGCTTCGCGGTAGACGGGCCCGCAAGAGGGAGGGAGGGCGCACGGCCGGGCGAAGGAGCCGGACCGGCTATCGGCGAGGAGAGCGAACGACAACCATTGCCGGCGTGCCTCTTGGAGCGGCTCATTAGAAGGAAAGAGAGAAAGAAGATGCTGCATGAGGTGTCCCATTTAAGTACCCACCAGCTCCGGTCCCATGGGACGTACTTCCCAAATGCGCAAGCCTTGTAAATGCCAGAGCTGTGGAAGTGAGCCGGAACGTACACAGCACAATCCGCAAGCATGCATTAATCCTGGACCAGTCCATCAACAGTCAAGAATACGCCAGGGTGTTGTGGCGTCCAGAATGGAACTGGCAGTCATTCTGCGTCATTGGCATCTCTGCCGACGGGGATTTCAGCAGGATCCTCGGCTCATTACCCATGTCTGTGGAGACCCATGTCCGAATATGGGCATGGGTCCGCACCCGTGACAGATCCGCATCTTACCGATGACATTCCGTGGGTTACCAGAGTCCGCACACTCCGAGCGCTTTGTGGACGCATTGCGAGAGTTGTAAGTTGAGCTCTGCAAGAAGAAAAGGGGTCGCAATACTGTACCGGGCACACTATCAAATATTAATGCAAGAAATACAGGCCATAACATAAATGTGCCACTATTTCCACAAAAAGTTCATCCATTTACTTCGGAATCCGCCGAGTGTAGGCTGGAGTGACACCAGTGGGGCAAGCTTGTGGGCCCAAATCTCACAGACACCCATTCAGATGTAATTTAATCCCCCAAAACAAGATTACACCTAAACAGTTGCAATGTTTTTCTCATCATAGAAATAAGCCGCAACTAGCTCTATTGAGTCATTTTAAACCAGGTTTTACCATAGTCTGATACTTAGTGTCGAATGAGCATTCATGATATTGTTCCACTTACATATACCACAAAAATCTTCACTCATTAATTCCTTTACTTCCATGGTGTTTGTGGTGCCAGATGTCCTCCCTCGCGCCAGCCTCCAACCAGGCTCTTTCCGCCGCAAACAAGCTACGCGATGGCGTGTATTAAATAGCGGTTTCAATGAGAATCAAACTCTCGACTCGTCCCAATTTGGAATGTTTTCCCATCTCTAGTGGAAGTTGTGGGTTTGCGGCTACAAGAGCCTGGCAACAAATGGCTTTGCACTTGTTTGTTGATGTGGCTGATGGCACCTCCTCGACGGGGGGACTTAATCTACTGTAGCAGTCTGACCGTAAGTTCCGACATTCTTGGAATTTTTGAGCTGCAAAATGGCCGAAAAAAATTCTTTTGAATTTAACTGAATTTGAACAATGAGTTTTTCTTTTTTTTGGCTGCGTGACCTTTAACTCGAACTTACAATCGGATTGGTACAGTACATTGCCAGCGCCCCATGTCTCCTTCCGCTCCCCGCTTTTCCTCCTTTGGATGAAGGGGTGCAGTTCTACAGCTTTCACCTCATAAATGCAGTGAATTATGGTGTATTTTCCACCGGGATTTCCATGCAATCTGGGCTGGAATAAGGAAGTCCTTATTTATGCAATTTAATGAGGCAAAAATGGGCTACCTTTAATGGAGGCTATTTAGATCCTGACACATATGAGGTTTTTCTTTATACATTACAATCCCGTTCAAATATCTTCTGGAAGCCTCAAAGATTTTGCCTTCCTCAAATGGAGCTCTTGTTGTACAGCCACGGCAATAATTCGGGACTTTGACTGACTGGCCATGTAGTATTGAGTCTGGATGAATGCTCTAGCAAGCGGCCTAACGAGGAGCAAGAATCCTTTGTGCAAGACAACATCCGAAGAATATGTTGTGGGGTGTGAACAGAAAGCCGTGTAATTATTTCGTAAAATCTAAAATAATCTGCACCCAATAAGCCCTAAAAGGCTCAACTTTATTCTGATTTAAGGCTGTACTAAGAACCCAGCATGTGCCGTTCAAGGCTCTGCGTCACACCAAACCCGCCACTTGCGCAGTTTGCGGTCATGTGAAGCTCCGAAATGACCACCCAGTGAACATTGTAGATGCCGGCATTCTGTATTAACCTCCGCAGAAATCCATACGAGCGAGCACGTAAATTATTGAAGGTTTCAATTGAGGATTTCCCAATTATCTGTGTTGGAGTTATGTGTCGCTAATAAAACAAGTTAAGTACTATGTGTTGCCAATAAATATTGGCAACACATAACTTGAAGCAAGCAGGGTTAGAGGGCTGTAGTGCGACACACCTAAACACAAACAATTTTTTTACTTCATATTTCCGCCCCTCATTCCAGGCAGATTCCAAGTCTGTAACCCCGCAGTCCTTCTTGCTCCAAACGCGGATCTTAAAATGGCACATACAGAGTCGGAAAGAGAATGCTAGTTGACGGCAATGGGGTTGCGGAGAGGGTGCTGAGGCGGCGGGGACGCGACGCGACGGTCGCGAGACAGGTGTCAAACGCGCGGGTGGGAGTTTTTTTGAGAGCCGACAAATGCCGCGATGGGCCGGGGAGTCTAGAATGCCAGCCAGCCAATAATCTTTCAAGACCCATGTCCAAATGAGGTGTTGCCTCCGGATGGACATGGGCCGTGGGCGAATCTTGAAAGACTGAATACGGACATGGGCGCTGTATCTTGTTTTACCGCGTTTTAGGGCATCTGACCTCCGATTCGGCCCAAATGAAGTGTGAATTGTAGCGGATGATCAGAGGTAGGTTTCTAGAATCTCCCCCTTTTCTTCTTCTTTTCTCTCTCTTTTTCTTTCTCTTTTCCCTTCCCTCTCCACAGACATGGGACATGGGCCGGATCCTCCCTCCCTAAGAACGCGAAATTTACCTGACGAGCGAGTTGCAGAAGGTGCTACACCTAGCACGCAGAACGAGGTCTGTCGGCGCGCCCGACGCGTCATCTACGCGCCCCTCCGCCCGACACGTGTTTTCGAGCCGTCGCTGAGCACCACCGGCTCGCAAATCTGAACAATTGCCTGTTTTGGCGTAGTTTGTTTGTTAGCATTGGCAGCTCGCAGGTCGATAAACAACAAACGGACTGAGATCCGGCGGTGGACTGAGATAGCCATTAGAGTCTAGACATCTAACATCCATGGTCCGTACCGCATATCGTCGCCCAGCAACAGTTTAACAGCAACTGGTCTCGCAAAAAAAGACGCGGATTCGGATCTTGCGCTGGTTGGAGCTCGTTCGAGCTCAATGTCAATGGGAATTAACAGCTTTGTGGGGTAGAGCAGTCGACCGGAGTCTGTGATAGTGTGTTCTGGATCGTCAAGGACCAGCTTGAATGTTTTCATGCTCGGAAGAAACGCGGAAGGCGTGTAGTGGGCGCATGCAAACGAGGCGAGCCATCGCTGAGACACCATTACAGCAGCGAGCCACGGGGACCCGGCAGACAAGAATCGCATACGCGGGATGAATCCATCTCCAACAGCGGGCTCCAGAGCACCGCTTTGCGGGGGTGGAGTTCTTTATTCGCCGAAGGGTAGACGCCACCAACGTGAACGAGCCGGAATAGCCGGTAGAACGCTGCTTGGGAAGACTATACAGTGGGACTGCCTTGGAACAGACGCGGAAATGCTGAAACTATGAGCCTAGTTCAATTCGACAGCAACAACGGACGCACAAGAACACCCGCGTTCAGCACATTGCCCTTGCCCCAAACGAAACGTGTGTCCACGGCTCCAACTCACAAATAGGATCGAATGCGAACCTCATATCCCGAGCCGGACGTCGCTCCTTCATTGTGTAAGAGATCCTCTCCAGCTGTGGGCCGCGTCAGCGGAAGCGAGATGAAACGGGTACGAGCGCACGTACCAAAACTCCACTGACTACCGCTTCCCGTCCACGCATAGTTCTCCTCCAGCTCCTACCAGAACCACTCTCATCTCGCACTCGCGTATCTCCTGCCAGCCGGTCGGCGCGTACGGGTTGCGCTCGGATACTCCGGGCTCTTGGTCGACGGTGGCAGGTTAGCCACTGAGGCTGACGCAAGTGTGGGGGCGCAGTCGAGGAGAGGAGGAACGGAAAGGTGGGAATGTTCGGAAGAAACGCGTCGAGACGGAGCGGCGCGTCGTTACAGTCGTGGCGCGACCCATTGCCGGGGTCGACGCGAGTGAAAGCGGCGCATACCGCTCTGCTGGCTGAATCGTAACGCGGATGAGTGTAGTGAACAAGCACGATTTGGCACCCATCATATACGCACCTCCCTCTGCCTTCTCCGCCAACTGCGGTCTTGAGCTCCTCGATCCCTTGAACGACCTTATGAGACTGCAGAGCGTTAGGGCTGTACGGAACGATGAAACAACGCACACCTTCACCATGTCTCAGTCAAAATCGCAATCCTCACGTCGCCTCGAGCGACGACGCTGACCTTGCTCGTGGTCACCGATGCGCGGCGTCTTGATAGTCTATCGAATTACCCTGGGGGACGGCGCGTCAGAGAGGTTGAGGTCATGCGAACGAATTGGCAGCGCCCGAGGGTCACTAGGGTCAGCAGCATTTCCTCCTCGGAGTCCTTTGCGTCATTCGGCCGAAGCCTCACTGGCAGAAATAATAAGTCTATCAAGGGCAGCTTTTGCTGTGAACCTGCATGGGCGCGTCTCGCCAACTCCATGGTCAGCATTTCGTCCTCCCCATTCTTCGGCCAAAACCTCACAGATAAAAAGTCGACCTCCAAAAGGCAGCTCTCACCATGAAGCCCGCATCCACCCGTCTGCGTGAACTGCTCTCTCGGACGGAAGAAATCACTGTATTGCCTGGGGTCTACGACGGTGTCTCCGCCCGCATCGCGCTCTCCGAGGGCTTTGAGGCACTCTACATGACCGGCGCCGGCACCTCAGCGTCGGTGCTCGGCCAGCCCGATCTTGGCCTCGTCACCCTCAACGACATGGTGGCCAATGCGGGGCTGAACCCGGCCGTGCCCCTCATCGCCGACGCCGACACGGGCTTTAGCGGAGCCGCGATGTGCGCGCGGACGACGTCGCAGTACATCCGCGCGGGCGTCGCGGGGTTGCATATCGAGGACCAGGTCCAGCAGAAGGTTTGTGTGATCGTTTTTTTAGTACTATCTAATCTAACCGACGTTTAGCGGTGCGGACATCTTGCGGGCAAAGAACTTGTTCCGCTGGAAGACTTTCTCATCCGCATCCGAGCTGCCGCCAACGCGCGCAAGGCGCTCGATTCCGATATTGTTATTATCGCGCGCTCGGACGTGGTCACGCCGATGAGCCTCGACGAGGCAATCAGGCGTTGCAAAGCCGCCGTCGAGGCGGGGGCAGATGTCGCGTTCCTCGAAGGGCTTCTCACACGCGAAGACGCGAAGACGCGGAGACGGCGGTGAAGGCTCTCGCGCCGACACCCGTTCTGCTGAACCTCGCGACGAATAGCAATACCCCGAACTGGACGGTGCAGGAAGCGAAGGAGATGGGCTTCCGGTTATGCATCTTCCCTTGCGCTGCAATGATCCCAGCAGCGCACGCAATCCGCGCGGCGTTCCGGGAGATAAAGGCGACGGGCACGGATGTCCAAGGATGCGCGGGGGTTGGGCCCAAATGCCTCTTCGAATGGGTCGGGCTGAAGGAGGTTATGGATATTAGTGTGTCCGCGAGTTCGAGTCAACTCGGCAACGAGTCGAGTCCAACTCGACTCGAACCCATATTGGGACCATCAACTCGTTTCCGACTCGAGTTGTGGGAACAACTCGAGGTGCGAGACCGATGCCAATCCTGGACCTGTCTCCGTGGCAATTTTGCCATGGAGAAATCCCGCAGGCCGTAACCTGCAGGTGGAATCCTGCAGGCACATGCCCGCAGGTCGCTTCCCGTGGTAAATACCCTCAAAAATGCTGAGTGCCGACCTACAGGTCAAAGACCGCGGGTCTCATCCCATGAACTCCAGCCCGTAGCCTTGGACCTGCGGGTTTCAGACTCTGGGCGTTTATCTGCGGGACGTAGCGTGCAGATTTCTGGTTGCGGGATCTATTCTCACGCAAAAGAGGCTTGCTCCGCACCCCCATCGTCCCACTGTCCGGAGCCCAGCAGCGCCTCGCTCTCGAGGCCGTTGTCCCAGCTGAAGCATACGCCGCTCTAGCGCGTCGCCATCGTTTGCAAAGATGCTGGTGTGTGGTCATTACCGTTCCCAGTCCTTGTTGACACCGTGTCCGGCAGCCCCGTAGTTCGTCGCCGACGTTTAGGGCCACGACGAGCGTCGGGAGCACCCTTCGATGCCTCCAAGCGGTCATTCGTTAATACCGCGACGCGCAAAACTAACGACACCCATTTGGCGAAGCTGACAACGGGCTCCAGCCTCTCCCGAGGGTACGACCACACGGACATTGTAGGTATGTGGCCCAGACCGGCTGGAGAAATGTTCACGAGCTTGTAGATGATTTTTCTCGGTTGGTAAACTGCTATTGCTACTATAAGGGCTCGCGCGTATAGTAACTTTGTGCAGGGATGGCTAGACTCAATGTAGTATTTACCTCATGTCCGCGACGCATAGAAGGGAATTTAATTGCTTGGGAGCTTCTCGAACCCGTGTCCAAGACTCCAGGTTGTGGAATCCGACCACCCAGGACGTTGACAGACTAAGTATTGGTCTCCGAGCAATCTCAACGCTGGGGTATAACCCCCGCAGGCTTGAGCCTGTAGGATGCAACCTGTAGGCGAGTAACCGGAGGTTACAGTCTACAGATGGCGACCCGGAGTCCACAACCCGCAGGTTGCAGCCAAATAATTGCAGTTCAAGCCACTTCTTTGTTCGGCATTCCTGCCTGCAGATTGCCACCTGTAGGCTTCGACACATGGTTTCCGACCCACAAGAGTAATCCTGCAGGCACTGATCCGTCGCTAGCACAGAGAGATGCAGTCAATTTGAATTTTGAAGTGATATCTTAGAACAAAGGTTGTTGTTGACCCACCCAAACGATAGGCACCAACTAGCAAAAAAAGCCTGCCTACCTACCTACCTACCTACCTGTATGCATATCTTGAGACCAAATGCTGTTGAAGTCATTACATGGAGGCAGGAAAAGTTTATTATCATTGTTAATTTTTTTGGAGGTGGTCGAGTCAAATGTATTATGTTAAATCTTGCAGACTCGTTTCTGACCAAATCGAACCTGGATTGGGCGGAAGGGAGTAATATGAATCCGTACGAACCGTTAGCGCTCACCGCAACAATACACTGCAGCACCTAAGCTATTGGGATAGACACACTATAAAAGGCGGTGAATTTTCTTACGGTTTTATTCGAATGCAAGAATTGAAAGACGACACACATACAAGCAACTGGATGGACATTAACAATGCTAGCAGAAATATGTAAGCAAGGAACAGGACTTGGCCTAGAAACTGTTGGGTCGGCGTCCCGCGGGTCGAAACCTGCAGGTCGACGACTAACAGGCTGCAACCTGCGGGTTGCGACCTGCGGGATTTCTCCATGGCAAAATTGCCACGGAGACAGGTCCAGGATTGGCAGCTTTCTGCGAGGTGCACCTTCCCGATTTGTGCTCTCCCGCATACCCTGCACATCCCCGACCAACTTACCTCCTGCCTGCTCTCCGAGAAGGAGTTGGAGGTAATAAGGGAAGGAGGGCGCGAGCCGAGATAGCGCAGATGAGCTTGGGGAGTATCTACGCCCTGTTAAGTGTACCTCTTGCCCAATTTGGACGAGTCGACTCGCGAGTTGAAGGTCGAGTTCGCGTTTCAAGTTGACGCGAGTCGTGCAGATCCATCAACTCGAGTTGGACTCGAACTCGACTCGCGGACACACTAATGGATATTGACGCTGCTGCTGGAGGGAGCTTTACGCCGGGATAGGGAATATCACATGGATCTCGATGTCGGCGCGTTGTCTTATCTGCGACGCGCCCAAACCGCATGTCCGCGACGACTTTCTTGTTTACTCTCATTCATCCAACAAGCTTCCGTCTTGCGAATGAGGCCGCCGCCAGCCAGAGAACCTCCGCCGTTATCTCAAGCACTATCATCATTAGCCGCGGCATGCGAACGCCGCTCGTAAGGGCAAGATTATTGCGCACCTGCGATCCCCGTCGTCTCCGCCCGGTCCAAGCGAGATTTAATTGTGCATTACGCACATCCCGCGAATCTGCGGGTCCCTTTCCGCAAAACAAAAGTGAGGAAAGTGGAGGCTTGGAGCCCAGCAACATTAGCACATGCTCCTCGATCTGTGGGAGCATGCCCCGCCCATTTGCATCCGCGGGCCTTTCCAGCGGATTATTCATTTTTCAGGGCGGGGATTATTCAGGACGACCGAAGCTTCTACCTCATTCCAGCCAGATTCGAGGGCTTGCTTCTCACCGCCGAGACTCTGTCCAACCGAGTACGCGCGTCCTGGGGCCGCGGGGGGAGCAAGTCCGTGGTAACCCTTGCCCTACATGCACAGTTGCACTGCCCAATTTGGCAGATCGCACTGATGGTGCCCTCCGGGCGGGCTGCAAAAACGCTGGAAAAAATTCGCTCGTCGTCGGGGACGGTGTGGAAGCACGACGGGCGGCGGGCGGGGGGAGATTACGCGGGCTGCTGCGGTAGTGGGTGAGTAATGAGGAGGGCCTGACCGAACTGGGCTATTAAGATGAGCGGCGTGTGACCAAAGGCCGTTTGCCCTCTCTTTCGCACCACCAGGACCCCCGCGCCAGCAGCGCGCTCGCAGCCATGCTCAACATTCTTCAAGGCTCGAGTTGTGATGTTTGCGCGGAGGAGTACGATGTGCACGTCCTCCCAAATTCCATTCCCTGCGGTCCGTCCAGCGGCACTTTTTTTTCGTCGTTTTTTTACTCACTTTTTCTGCAGGCCACGTCCTCTGTGGAAGCTGCTGCTCAACGATAGCGGAGAAGACGGCACCTCGCGCCTCTCCTGCCTGTCCCTTCTGTCGAGAAAGCTTCACGCTTGACTCGGTTCGCCTCATCCGACTCGACTTCAATACCAGTGGGTGGAGCACGCCCAGGCGGCTGCCCAACATGGACACCACGAGCCCACCCGACTTTTCTTCAGACGCGTGGAACAAGCGTCTCATGATGGCTGACGGAGGCTCTCGCTCCCGCCTCGACGCCCGCCGGCTCGAGGCAAAGGTCGCAAAGGTCGCCGCGAAAAAATGCTCCGTCGAGGAGGTCACCCAACTCCACAAGGAGCTCCAAGAGTGGCTCATGTCTGACGCTAAAGACGACGAAGACGTGCGTGCCTGTCTTTTTTTCGTTTTTTCATTCTCCGAGCTGACGACTTCTTCCCGCCAAAGTCCCGGTCTTCACTGACTCTCAGCGCGGCGCTCCTGCGCGCGATCCTCATGAACCATGTGGCTCATTCTGAAGCGAGCCGATTGGCGAAGAGCGTCGAAGCCAATCTCAAGACCAAGGTCGACGAGCTCGATGTCTTCACCACCAAGCTGGACGGAGAATTGAAACGGTACGTCCTCGGTACTCTCTGTCGTGTCTTAACGATGTACTGACTGGTTTTCCGCAGACAAGTGAGTCATTTCGGTTTATGACTGACGATTGTTGCTAACCCTCTACCCAAAGCGCCTTGCATACACCCAAAAGGCACAAGAGTGTCAATCTCTGCGGCAGGAGCTTGCGCGGCACAAGATATCGCCAACAACGCCAGTCGCGGCCCCGCCCCCGGCTCCTACCTTCGACATTGCCCATCGGTCGCAATCGCCACCGATGCCGCCCGTCCCAACCGCGTACACCTCGACGGCCTCGTCTGCAGCCCGTCTCAGCGGTACAACCCATACCCGTTCGGCGTCCATGTTCTCTCGCCCAACGACACCCGCGCCGCATCTAGCCCGGGCACAAACCCCCGGTCCAGTATCGCCCCCGCGCTCCTACACTCCGGCTCCGCCGCGGTCCCAAACACCCGGCCCCATGCGCTCGAACAGCATTAGCCTGTCGAGCGCGAGCGCCCAGGCTGCGCGTCTCGACAAGTCGCCCTCTCGCGCCCAGACGCCCGCGCCGCCCTCCCGCGCAAGCACCATGACCCCAACGCCGATGCGGCACGCGTCAATGACTGCCGCTTCGACACCCCTGCGCGCGCGTACGCCCGCGCCAGTGCAGACAACCGCCCCGGCCCCGCGGGCGCGTCGTCTCTCGCACCCCCATCCATCCCCGCCCCCGCTCGCCGCGCGATCGCTGTCGGAGGAAAAGTACGAAGCCCAAGCGCTGCACCAGCGCTGGATCCCTGCCCCCGCGGCGTACGACGAGAAGGTTTTCGCCCGTCCGCCGTCGCGGGCTAGCCAACAATATGCACCCTTCCGTCCGCGATACCCATTGGAGGAGGAGGACGATTAATGAGAGAGACGACAACGCATGGGAGCTTCCAGTCGATTCGCGCCGATAGGCCTGGATCTTCTTCGGCCCGCGACAACGACGCCACGATGAACAAATAATGACAGACATGGACTTTTTTTACGATCACGAAACCACTACCAACCACGACCACCTCTCTGCGGCGCGTCATGCCTCGCTATCCATTAAATCTCCGCCCTCCCAAATCGCTATCGCGGTCGCGAATCTCCTAAAAGCCTTCCTCTTGCAGCAGCGGGGACTTTTTTTCCCTCCGCAGCCGATACGCAGACCGCATTCTAGTCGGTCCCTGCTTTGCCTTGCCCTTGCCTCGGTTTCTCTTACCTACTGTACATATCTCGATCTACTACTACTACTTTCATCTTTCTGGCTCCGTTTCCTTTCTTCGTCTTCGTCTTCTCCTTTCTCTTCTTCCGACCTCCCGTTTCCCGCGTCCCATCCAGGATCCTTGTAGCCCAACCCTCGATACCACGCACGTACATACCACCTCCCCTTTTTACACCTTTTTATTATCGAGATGTTGCAGATCGTGCATCTCGTTGTTCCCTTCGATTCGCTGTTCCTCTTGCCTCTTCTCCCTCTCCGCCTTTTAATGTCCCTAGGGCTGGACGCGGTCTTGTCTCTTTTGCCTGTAGCAACCCTCTCGTACCTAGACACCATCTGCACGACTTACTTATTTCTGCATATATATACATACAGACGTCGTTCGCCGACCGATGGACAATTTCCGCATGGCGCCCCGCGCGCCTTGCGTTCTCGGTTATCCGGGAAGCCCCAAAAATTACCGATACCTACTAGCTGCGTGTAATTTGTTCTGCTGAATGGATGGATGGCTTGCTGTTTTTTGGGATACGCGGCTTCTTGCGACATACACTTTCGCTTTCATTCATACGCGTTATCGAGCGCGGCGCGTGTTGGGTGAGGAGCGGAACGGGGACGGACGTAGATAAGGGCGCGGCGCGTTTGCATGCATGGAAACGCGTGTTTGTTTAGCGTTTAGCGAGAGAATGTCAATGTTCTAGTTTGGTCCAGGACCAGGATCGGCTCGACTCGAGCGAGCGAGGACCGCGTATCAGTGTGGGCTCCAGTGGATACTGGAGCGGTAAACGAGGCCGGAGAGATCGAGAGAATGTGGTGACATTTAGATTCCATTCGAATTCGACGTATGTACGCGTTCAGGCTGGGAGATTTCCCTGCGCGACACATGGGTAGGCACGATACAAGTTCCAAGTACGGCTTTCTTCGAGCGTTGCGAGGGAGTCGGGGTTGGACGTTGCGATGAAGGCGGGGGAGTCTGCGACCGAGAGGGAAAGGACCTCTGGGGGTAACGGGTTGCGGACGCGCGTCAATAGCTGGATAGATAACGAAGTAGCATACGCACCGTGGACTGCGAGGTACTTTGGCACGATCTGCGCGTCCGGACCAGGAGGGACGCGCGTCCCCGTCTTGAGATTGTCGATGCATTTGTACGTGCGCGTACGTACCCAGCCCTCCACAGCACCGAGACCGCGGAACGCCGTTGCCGACCACGCAGCAAAGTTGCCATCCCCCGAGAGGCTGACCCACTGCGTGATGAGGTACGCGGTGGGGTTCTCGGGCTTGTAGGACGTCGTGAGCGGGGACTCGCCCGAGTCGGCGACGAGGGCGTAGGTGCGCCGATCGAGGATGGCGAGCCGCGAGACGAGGTTGGCTTCGCGCGGGCTGCGGTTGGCGCGCAGGCGGGTGTAGGAGTCGTGTTCGAACGTCGCGGTGTCGTCGATGTCGTAGACCGCGAGCCAGGAGGGCGTGGCGGTGTCTGCGGCGCTGTAGCGGGCGCCGGTGAGGAAGGACGGGAGGTGGTTCAGGCGGAGGGGGACGTGTTCGTTGTTGTACCAGTCTGCATATCGGGGTGAGGGGTTGGAGCCTATGGAGGTATGCGGACGACCTTGGAACTCGTCGAGAGAGACGTTGTCGCCGGGTTCGGCGCTAACAAGGAGGAATCCTGGTGGCATTTGAGGAAGAGCACGGGATAAATGTTATTCCGACGGAGAGCCGTTTTTTTATGCACAAGTTTTGGAGGCAAAATTTTGGCATTGTGGGTCCAGTTCGAACCGGGAAACGTGGTGAAGTTCGGCTGTAAGTGTCTTTTTGAACTCAACCACCATCGATGACCGGTGACCATCAAGGCATACTGATACAGTTGAGTCGGTGGAAAAGGAGGTATGGGTTATGAGGGGTTATTGAGAGGTTGAGAAAAAGATGAAAAAATATTTTTCGGCCGTAGCATTATTTTACAGTTACAGTAGCAGCATCGGGCTCGTCAAGTGCACATTCTTCAACGACGGTATTTCTAGTCGGAGGAGGACTTCTTGCGCTCGCCGCTCAGTCTAAGCAAGGCGGCTCTTGATGGTCTTGGTGTGACCCGCAACATGTTCTTTTAGGGCAGCGAGGCCCTTTGTCAGATTCAAGTCATTGTCAAGAGAGGGAGTCATGTATGGCGGTCGGAATGGGGAAAAATAAGCCGCAGAATAAACTTTGTATCTTGGTGCTGCCGCTACTGTTTTCAGTGTTTTTGAGTATGCCGCTACATTCCTGTGAGATTTAGCGAAAGGTAGCGGGGGAGCCGAGTTCCGCTACTTTTCCTAGCCCCGCTAGCTTTCGGTACCGCTACTTGTAGGCGCCGCCACTTTTGATGCGCTACTTTTGGGTGCCGCCACTTTTGATGTGCCACTTTTTTTGGCGCCGCTCCTTTTCGATACCGCTACTTTCGCAAACTCGGGTTGCCGCTATTTTCGCAAAGTCTTACAAAAGATGATACCAGTGATATGACACCAGTGTGACAATGTGTATAATATGCATAGGAAGGGCTGAAGTTATTGAATTACTGCTACTTGCAGAACATAGGGCGGGGCCGGATTTTTTTTCTCAGCAATGCTTTCAAGCAGATCACCTATAGCATGGGCTGTACTGCACGGATCTCCATAAGGGCGGGTGTTTTGGAATCCACCAACACACCCCGAGCTGCCCAGCTGTCACGAAACTTGATGGCATCAACAACTGATCTGCTACCACACCTAACACTCAAGTGACAATACCTCTCCAGAGGTCCATATTAGCTCCATTTTCATGATGCATGATATGTAGGACAGGAGTTTGGGGCTGCATATAGAAGAGAAGCCCGTTCCAGGGGGTTGATGTAGCAGAAGAAGGGAACAATGAGATTGATCAATGATATTTGTCTGTTGTGACAGCAACCATGGGTTATTCTGTCTTCTGGTGCTTACCAGCAGGTCAATAGGTATCTTCTATGGAAGCTGGCAATTTCCTATCAAAGACCAGTGATGTAACTGCATGATATACTTGATCTAGTGTGAAAGTGGTGATTTTCATGGTGTTAGAGCAGGTGTTGATGCCATCAAATTCTGTGACACTTGGGCAGCTCAGGGGCGTATCAGCGGACTCCAAAACATCCGCTCTCATGGAAATCTGTGCAGTACAGCCTATGCTATAGGTGATCTGCTTGAAAGCATTGTTGAGAAGAAAAATCCGGCCCCGCCCTATGTTCTGCAAGTAGCAGTAAGTGGACTGCATCATATTTGAGCCTGTACTAGGTAGCCACAGTTGGTGATAAAATAATACCTCAATGTTCTCAATGTACCCCGAGACCCAAGGAAAATTGACTTTCCTGTTCCATCAGATTTTGATGATTTCATTAAAGTTTTTGCAAGCCTGGCTCTAAACCCTGTAATCCGCTAAAAAAAAAAAAACCCCAAACATATGTAACCCGTGGAAATAGTATAAAATAAAATAAAACTGCAACCTATCGTCTTTCGCTTGGGCACAAGGTGTTAAGAAGTAGCGGCGCGGAAAGTAACAGTGTCTAAAAAGTGGCAGCACTAAAAGTAGCGGCACCCAAAAAGTAGCGGCGCAAAGGTAGCGCATCAAAGGTAGCGGGACCCAAAAGTAGCGCATCAAAAGTAGTGTTGCTGGGAAAAGTAGCGGAGCTCGGCTTCCCCGCTACATTTCACTAAACCTCACAGATATGTAGTGGCATACTCAAAAAACACTGAAATTAGTAGCGGCAGCACCAAGATACAAAGTTTATTCTGCGGCTTATTTTTTCCCCATTCCGACCGCCATAGTCATGAAGATTTTTTCTTGCGCTGATTTGGCCTCTTTTTTTTTCTCTTTTTCTTTACCCATGTATTTTTTTTATTTATTTGTTTGGTGGGGTAGGGGGTGGGGGGGGGGACGTTTGGAGTAGTGCAGACTAGACAACAGAACAACAGAAGGTTTTTTTTTAGCTCACGCCTGCTGGGGGACTGGGAAAAAATTAAACCAGTAATTGCCGGGAAGTTGTCCAGGAGGAAATGCCACTACGCACGAATTATACCAGTGTGGGACTCCAGCCATATATAATATTAACCTATACCTGCTTGGTTTCTTGAAGTTCCAATTGGCTGTATACACACGAAAACCCCCTCATTTATCAGTCATCCGGCAGAGAGTCCTCATCGGCTAGCGTGCCGCGCTCTGATTTGGTACCTTTATGATCATCAGAAGTACCTTTTTGGGGACAAAAATTATGGGTTATGGACCGATATGGGTTATGTGGTTTTTGCGGACTTATGGGTTACCGGTTATCTCAGCCTACGGAGTTCTGCAAAAAATGTATGGATTTCAAGAGGTTGTGGGTTTATAGAGGTATGTTAGAGAGTTTGACTGTATACTGTACCATGCTGACCGAATGTTCAGAGGACCCCGGCTATTCCCAATTGATGCAGATGTTTGATCCTGCCAACGCTCACTAGCTCACTTTCGGCCGTCAGATGCACAAAGAAACTATTGGTCGATTATCAGAGCATATTAGCAACTGGTTGAAACTTGGGTTTTTGATTTAAGTCCAAGGATGTTTAGTTTAATCTCGAGCAGGATAAGTTTGAACCCGTGGCACGCAGCTTAAGCCCTCTTGCTGTTCAGGTTTACTCCACAGTTAACGAGAGTGCAAATTGGCCTACATCTCGTTGGGTTTGTTTCTGTTTTTTACTAGTTGCTAATATGCTCTGATGTGGTACACTTTTTCAAGCGGACAGATTTGGATCATGATGTGGACAGGACCACTGTTAGTTACTGTTAGTCGGGAGTGACTAGTGAGGTCAGATACAGAAAAGGTGATTTCAAAATTTTTGTCTGGTCTAAATTCTGAGGTCGGCCAAAATAGTTCGGCTCCTGACAAAAGACCCGGGCTCCGCCAGATTCCAAATTTGTGCCCGGGCTTTGAATAGACCTTATTAGAAGCTCCCAGATTTGAGTTTCTAAAAGGTTAGAAGCTCCCAGATTTGAGTTTCTAAAAGGCAACTGAATGGCTACTACACAATTGTGTTTCTTCTCAGAAACCTGAATCTCAGAGAATCTGGCAAGGTCTAATCAGACCCCAATTTTCTTCTTCTTCTTCTTCTTCTTTCTGTTTGTTGAATGTAAAATCGATAAATGTGCTGCTCAATTGTCTACGCCATTATCCTCTTTGACATCAAGATTGACATCAAGAACACTAGTAAGCATCTTTATGTCCCATGGGAGAGGGAAAGTTGAACCTATCCGTTATCCGTACGCCGTATGTATGGGTGCCGAGCTCAAGAGCCGGAGCCGCTCCACGTATGAATCAGCGAGGGAATAATTAGTACGGGGCGTCCGCGTCCACCGGTGGCAGTGACAGACCTCAAATAGTCGCTGTTTAAAATAAAACTTCCGTCTTTACTCTACACACCTAGGTTCGTCCCCCTGGATCTGCGAAATCTGACACTGAGGAGACAAACTAGCAAAGCAGCAATGTCAATTAAAGTCTACGACGGGGGAAAAGAAATGCAAACGAAGGAACTCGTCGACATAGACAACACCCTCGCCGAGGCAAAGGACAAAATTAT
Source organism: Mycena kentingensis (nom. inval.) (assembly GCA_014461125.1). NCBI lineage: Eukaryota > Fungi > Basidiomycota > Agaricomycetes > Agaricales > Mycenaceae > Mycena > Mycena kentingensis (nom. inval.). The sequence continues at coordinate 693,702 of JACAZG010000005.1, read as the reverse complement.
GAGAGCGATGGAGCTGAGATACCCTCCCTACATCTTCATTCAAACGCCTTTCAGTAATCGTGTGGAGTTGAAGGATGATTCCAGGACACTGCGGGACCTTGGAGTGTACGAGAATGGTCGGGTGACGACGGGTGTTCTTCTTCAAACGTGGCTGAACGTCAATTATCACGATACATGTACTAAGCAGTCATGGAACTAGAGACATGTTAAGTTAGAGCTTATATGGTCTGCCCAGTTCAGGCAGATTTGGGCTCAAAATACGCAAATGTGAATTCCAACTTGAAGTACAAACACTGCTAAGTACTATGTCGCGTCCGAAGCGAACCTCTGTGAGTAACATCCCATTTCTAGGTTGAAAACAGAAATAGAAAAAGAAAGACAAAAAATACTCATCCCCATCCCGGCGCCCCCTTTTTTTCTTTTTCCAGTTGTCGATTTCCAGGTTGCCGTAAAGCGCCTCCGCGCCGCAAACCAAAAAAAAAGTCCCGCCGTTGCACGAACGCCAGGTCCCGGCATTGTGGGTCCACTTTCAACTTGCACACAACTTGGACCTGCTGATGGCTCCCGCTGTCACATCAATCATCCTTTCTTGAACTCGACGACCATCCAACGACCATCATGGACCGTCTGGACTACTCGTGGCTGGCCATCGCCGCACCACCTGTCCGAGCGTGTCCGAAGGACCACAAACTAGCCGACAATCCGAATAGCCGCCTATCCGCCTTGGTCATGAAATTGAATAGCAACTGAACGATCCCGACGCTCTCGGAAAACCTGCGTAATCTGTCTTTCTGGCGTCGATGTCTATAAGTAAAGCAGACTGGACTCCTTCTGGGTATCCGAACCAATGACCATCGTCACTACGATCTCTGCTCCTCTGGTAGTCGTTGTCGGCGGCACAGGCGTCCAAGGCGGGAGTGTTATCCGCGCGCTGGAAGCTTCTGACCGAGCCTATCGCGTTCGTACCTTCACGCGCGACGCGGGTGGAGAAAAAGCCATGGCACTTGCCGCCGCCGGCGTGCAGATCGCCGAGTTGAGCACGATGCAAGATAAAGAAGGAGTGTTCAAGGTGGTGGACGGCGCTGATTATTTGTTTGTGCGTCGTTTCCTCTGCCTTGATCGCACGAATGGAGAGTAATTGATATGCAGATAAACACCAGCTGGGAAGCATACGAGGATCCGCAACAGGCGCGTACTCGCATTTCTGAGCATCTCGCAAATCCGCTGATGTATACTGGCAGGAAACGCGGGACGCGATGCTTCTAATTGACGCTGCCAACGCAGCGAATGCGAAAGGTATTATCTGGTCCGGAATATCCAACCTCAGCGCTGTCTCTTCGGGGGATTACGACCCTCAAGGGCATTTCTATGCCAAAGCAGCGGTAGCCGCGTATGGGTGTAGCAAGGCGGTGCCGTTTGTCGACGTCCAGGCTGGGGCGTACGCTAGCAGCTTTTTGACCACCATGCGCCCGCGCAAGCTCACCGATGAGCCAGAGATGTGGGGCATAACAGTTCCACTCGATGGGGATGAGGGCGCGAGGTTCAAGATCCCCGTCATCGACTCGGAGAATGATTATGGCTTGTTTGTACGTGCGGTGATCGAGGCGGAGGAGTTTCCATCGGGAGAGAGCATCGCGGCTTACGCAGAGTGGATTGGACTGGAAGACATGGTGAAGATATTTGCTGAGGGTCAGTGCATCGTTCAGTCCTCTGAGCAAACTTAACCTTCCAAACAGCCACGGGAAAGAACGTGCAGCTTAATCCTGTTCCTGCGTCGACGCTGCAGCCCATTTTGGTTGCGGCTGGCGTCCCGGCGCACATAACTGTTGCCATGTTGGATGTCTTCAAGGCGTTGCAAGAATCAATCTGTGCGTTCCTTTGTTGTCTTGCCAGCGCGCTAACCTTTGTCGCTTAGACTTTACGAAGGATGCTCCGGATTATGATAAGCTGGCGAGGAAGCCGCGGACTTGGAGGGAGTTTGTTTTGGCGACGGATTGGAGCTCGCTGTGGATTTAGAGGACCGAAACCCGGTTCTAGAAGCATGGGAAATACAGTTCGAACGCGTAGACCCCATTTTTGTCGCAGAAATCTCCGTGTTTCCCAAGAGGACATCGTCCAAGGAGCTTAGGACCCTCTTGGATGGCGCAGTGTTAAAATCCGGCCGAAGGCCCCGGACAAGATCGCGCCTTTATTGTTTGGCATTACTGGATTGGTTCAATCTTTCGCATGTTCTTGCTCGGCAATCTTGAGGTCAGCAGTTGTGTGCATTCCAAGATGAATTCTAGACTTCCGGCTAGATGGCCGGGTTCGCGGCGCTGGGGCCCTCTTATTGTGCTAATTGTCTGTGCCATCTCCGACTCGGTCGTCCCCCCAGTCAAGTACGAGTGGATTCCAGTCGCGCGGGATATCTGTTCCTTCCTCTCGCTGCGATACCCAACGCCCGACTCCTTCGTTCACGACGCCAGACGCCCAACTCGTTCCTTATAATCATGCCCGCCCTGCGCACCCGCGACGCCAAATCGGGTACGTTGATCCCAACGATAACGGCTCTCCCTCTGACCACCACCATCGTCCCAGCCAATGCCCTCGAGCTCGACCTCACCCCGACGCCCCCCGCACTCTCGATATCCATAATCTCACCCACTCCCCGCTCGGCTGCATTCTCATTCCCGCCGACTCACAATCTCGCGGACAGCCCATACGCCAGCCCCAGCACCTCGCCGTTCGAGCCCGATCTCCGGGGACTGGACTTTGCAGGCGCAGAGGGAGAGGATTTGCCCTCTTTTCCTCCCCCGAGCCCACCACCGGCGCTACTCCCGCTCAGCGCGTACACGCGGACGCTGACGCCGCTCCCTGTGGCCATCCCGTCCACATCCACCACCGCAGCACCCGCCCCGCGTCGCCGGCGCAACCCTCCCCTCGACCCGAACGTGCGCCGGCCCAAGAAGGGCGACGACGACTACGTCAAACGCCCCGAGAACGCGTTCATCCTCTTCCGCCGCCAATGCTGTTCCGCTCCCTCCTCATCCGCGGATGGACCGACGTCGGCGGTCGTCTCCACAGGCAAACGCGCGCGCCAGGCAGATCTGAGCAAGACGATCTCTGCGCAGTGGCGAGCGCTGCCTCCGGACGAGCGCGCAAAGTGGGAGGCGCTAGCAGCGGAGAAGAAGCGCGAGCATGCGGAGAAGCATCCCAACTACGTTTACCGTCCCCAGCGCAAGGGAAGCGCGACCACTGCCGCTGCTGGCGCCTCCTTCACGCCCATCGATTCGGTACCGCGTAAAGCGTCGGACCTGCCGATGCCGATACCGCCCCCGGTCGAGTTTGTTATCCCGGCTCCCCGTCCGCGCAGCCAGTCTCACAACCCGACGACGACCACGCGTACCCCGGCCCCGTACCAATCCATCCAGATCCCCGATGTATACTCGTCGTCGCCGGCTTCTGGCTTCTCCTTCCCCGCGTCGTCATCGTTCACGTTTGCTGAGACGGACGGGGTCCCGCCCGTGTCCCCAGACGACATGTCGCTGCTCCCGATGATCGCACAGTCGTCGAGCATGCGCACTGGTGGCCAGAGCGGCAGCTTTGACTACGTCCCGCGATTCGGGAACGCGCTCGAGTTCGAGGCCAGCTTGCAGGTAAGCAGATTCTGTTCTCGACTTTGTTTTTGTTTCTGACGTACCTTCAGTCCTCGGACTTTCTCCGCGCAATGTTCCCTACGTCGAGCAACCCCGCTGCGATGTCCATGCCCCCGCTCACGCTCTCCTCCGGGACGCCCTCGTCATCTGAATCGGGCTCGTCCCCAAGCTCTCCCTATACCCCCGCACTATCGCTCGTCAATGCACCGTTCTCGACTCTGCCAACACCAACACCCGGCGCGATTTTGGAGGCCGCATACGCAGAGCCGACCCCGCTATCGCTCGACGCGGCGGATCCATGGTCGGCCTACGGCATGACTGTCGGTACCGCCCCTGGCGCGCCGATGGATTTCGATTTTGACCTCGCGAGCATCCCGGGCGCGGCTGTTGGCGGAGCATGGGGTGGCAACGGCGCTGTTGTCGGCGGCCAGCCTGCCAAGGATTTTGACGCTGCTGGATTCGCGATGGACTTTGGTTCGAGTAACGAAGGATGGAACGCTGGAATGGAGGGATGGAATGGGCAGGAGATGAACTGGGAAGCTCCGCCGGCGGGCAACGTGGAGGGCTGCTAGGCGCAGACCGTTCTCGCCATTCACGAAAAATTTACGACAACAGCCTCGTTTGTACGAGGATGACATTGACATCCCCGGGTCCCTCGCAGCCCCCTTCCGCTCCGCCCAGCGCGTCCACTCCCGCTCGTTTCCTGACCACGCTCCTTCGTTGCTCGACGCACTCGCCACCACTCGTTTGTATACTCTTGTTTTTGCTGGGTGCGCCTTTTCTCGCTTTCTTTGTAAACTACTCGGCTGACGGGATCCGAACAGCTTGTGCCCACCGTCCGTTCCTCTCGTCTCACGGCGTTTGTTTTCTTGTATATCTGCGTAGACGACGACGCGGACTCTTTGTCGGACATCCTCCCTCCCCTCCCCTCCCCTCCCTCATCCACGTGTACATCTACATACCACCCACCACCACACTCGCATGTTTTGTCCTTGTGTTACTGTATCACCACCGACGCGACGCGCCAGCCGCGTTGCCCTTGATACCTTACATCCTTGGAGAGGATGCAGCCCCACGCTTTTACGCCTCGCTTTACACGCTGGTTCTCCATCTGCATCTGCGTTCTTACGATTATCGACTATGTAATGTTTGGTTTTGCGGATGGAGGAATCGAGTTGAGTTCAGCGATTGAACTGAAGTGATTTGGGCGGACAAAGGCTGGAATCAAATCATGGCCTCACTGACCCCGGGATAACAGTACTTGCACATGTTCCAACCGTCCGTGTCGTGCATATCTCTAAGAAGATTGACGTTGCGTCGCGTCCCAAATCCCGCCGCGAACGTCCAAATGCCGAAAAGAAGTTGTGCTAAGTCTACTGCGCAGGTCGCCGCATCCCGTCGACTGCGGGGTTGGATTTGGCCTCGGGGACGCGAGAGCGGAGCTGGGAAGCATCTATGCAAAATCTATGAGAGGACTCGGAGCCGTCAGCGAACTCAAGCTGGATGCACTACTAGCAAAATGAACAATCCAGCCAGACAATTATAATGCCTGGGACCAACACACAGCGCTGAGTTGCGTTCGGGGCCGAAAATTTAACACAAGAATAGCGCGAATCCCGAGACGACAGTGAGTTTAGAATGTAGAATAGACGACAAAGAAACTCGGAGCACGTACCTGCATGGATTATACAGGCTATTAATCTTCCTGCCGGAGGAATTGTCAATGAGAAAGGTTTTCTTTGTTGGAGGTTACGTTGATACCGTGACGGTTGTGTCGTGGCGGCCTTCGTTGAGCTCTCCGAAAGTGCATTCAGATAGCGGCACTTGGCACTCATGAGCTACCTGTTTCAACCGTCTACTCTAAAAATATGGACGTCTCGCATCTCGGCGCACGTCTGCCAGAAGGATGTAAATGCTGCGCGTACTGCGCAGATGTCCTCGCGTCTTATTATAAATATCCTCCACCAGCCCGTGCGATCTTGGGACCGCACCATCTTATCTGAAACTTCCACGGCCATGTCCGCGACAGAAACGCTCCCGCCATCCTACACGCGTCCGTATACGGAGCTATGCGCTCAGAATCTCCCCGCGTACACTGCCAACGCAGACACCGAGTCCGGCGCAACCCCGAGCCCAGTAATCGACCTCCCGACGCGCGAGTTCACCTACGACATCGCGAACTATTGGAAGAAGCCGTGGGCCGCGCTTTGCGTGCGGGGGAACGCGCGCCTGAGTCGGGACGTGCCTGTTATCTTGGAGGGGACCGAGTTGAGTGGGAGTGTGTGGATGCGGGTGAAGAGCGCGAGGGAGGCAGCAGCGATGAAGGCTGTTTATGTTGTGGTTTGTGTTTATACCTTAGCTGGTGGCGTATTGATGTTGAAACGTTGACCGTTCAGGCATGCGGAGACTTGATAACGTCGGCGACGCTCCCCTTACGAATCAACTTCTTCAAAGTGCGCAAGAATGTGTGGTCCAAGACCGAGGGCGATATGCTTGTCGGGGAACATACCTACGCGTTCTCTGTCCAGTTGCCAGAGTATACGAACGACTCCAAGGTAGAGGGAGCGCGCTACCGCCTCCCGCATCCATTCTTCGAGCGCTACTCCAAGATCGGCATCGACTACTACCTTGAGCTGCACATTGAGCGCGAGGGCCGTCTACGCGCGGACGATACGCTCAGCGTGCGGTTCGGGTATTTCACGATGCAGCGCCCGAGCGGATTGTCGCTGCCGAGGCTGCTCGCGCACCAGCGGAACACGATGCTCCCGGGGCCGTATGTCGACCCGGAGGGATGGCATTTGCTGGAGACGGTGGATGTCAAGGGGCGGGCGTTTGGGCACCGGGACGTGGACGTTAAACTCACGGTGTTCCTCGCGAAACCGGTACGCCTCTGTCTGCCAGGAGCGCAACTGATGTTATTATAGCTCTGCTACACGCGCGGAACGGTCATACCTTGTGCCATGACCATCGAAACGACAGACACGCTCGCGGCGGACTTTTTTGGGGCATTGACGAGCTCGGGGCTGTTTCTCGAGCGCTGTGTGAGCACCTTTGTGGACGAGCCGCACAGACATTTCAGTTGTTGTTCGAAGGCGCGATGGTGGCCATCGCCGCCGTACCAGACGCCGCAGAGTGTCAAGGAACGGTACCTTCTCGGGGAGCTGCACTTGGCGAAAGACCTTCACCCGTCGACGGCGATGAAGCAGTTCCGGGTCGAGGTGAGTAGGTTTCTGAGACTTTAGTGACATTCTGAGTATTCTTACTAGTATTCCGTGGTTCTTTTTCCGCCCGAGGCAGTGGGGTTTGTTCCTAGAGACAAGTTTGGGCCGTTGAGGAGGGAGAAGGTCGATGTTGTAACTCGATTTCCGGCAGGGGTGAGGCAGCAGTTGTCGGTTTACGGGGGTGAGACGAGCAGTGAGCCAGTGGATAGGTACTACCGCTCTTTGTCCGAGGTCGCAAAATGAGAGACTGGAGCAGGAGGATGATCGCATCAAAACGCGTGTTGCGGTCCGCCACCACGACGCGTCGACGATGACCACCCCGTTCCTCGACGCCGTCGCTGGCCATCTCCCATCCGAGCTCACCGAGTCTCTTGACCAACTCAAAGCAACCTCTCCCGACGCGGGAATCACCGTCGATGGCTTGATACGCTTCGTGGCGGGCGGAGCGGCGCCGAACGCGGACAGTCAACCTTCTTGGGCGGAGAAGCAGGCAGCAGCCACGAAGGCGCTATCTGCACTTGCAGGGCCGAACACGAACGGGAAGCGGCAAAGAGAGGACGAGGGCAGCGCTGGCGGCTCCGAGGCGAAACGACAAAAGACAGACCCGAGCCCTCCTGCGGAGGATCTGGGTCCACCGCTCTTCACCCTCCACGCAATCTCTGCCAACTCACCCGTACGGCGTAAAGTCGATATTACAATCTACTCCGACTCGGTCAGCTTCGTCAACGCGTCCACCAGCGCCGTCGAGGCCACTATCCCGCTCTCCGTGCTCAAACGCGCGTTCCTACTCCCGACCCGCGGCAAGACTAAGCCCCACTGGACTGTCGTCGTCCTCTCCGTCGACGTAACCGACCCCGCCAACAAAAAGGACAAGGCCAAAGAGAAAGAGAGGGAGAAGGAGCAACCCCAGGTTATCTTTGGACTCGACGCGTCTGCCACCGTCAAATACACGACATACACCGGAGAGAGCGCCACCCCCGAAGTGACGACGCTGAAGTCCGCGCCGACGCGCGATCTGCTCCTCAACTTTATCCGGCGGCTACGTCTCCCGGTTCTCGAACCGACGCCGACAGTGTTCCGCAGCGCATGCCCCGGCATTGCGGCGAGCGCGTCCGAGGGTGGGGTTCCCGGCGCCGAGGCGTACCGCGGCGCGAAAGTGGGGACACTGTGGTTCATGCGGCAGGGGCTACTCTTTGGCGAGGGCAAGCCGTTCGAGTTTTGGGCCGTCTCGGATTTGCTGGGGCGCGACGAGGGACTACGGATAATAAGCGCGACGGGGCGAACATGCACGGTTATTCTCGCGCGGAAGAGTTCTCCGGCGGAGCGCGCGGAGCTCGAGGAGGACGAGAAAGATATGGGTGTCGAGACCGCGCTGACGATGGTGGATGGGCGCGAGCAGGAAGGGATCAACAAGTGGGTGCGCGAGCATCGCAGTTTGTTTGGGAAGGAAGAGGTACAGGGGCAGGGGAGCGCTATGTTGGTGCAGGACGATTCGGACGAGGAGGACGGCGATTTTGTGGACGACAAGAGCAGTGATGGAGGGTCCGCGAGTAGCGATTCCGAGGCCGAGTCGGACGATGCCGATACGGCTGAAGACGACGACGGCGAAGGGAGTGATGACGCGGATGGAGATGGGGAGGCTATGGAGCAGGATGGGGCCGAGTCCGAAGACGAAGAGGAAGAGCTGCGGCCGGAAAACCACCCGCCCATGCGTCCTGGCGCAATGCCCCGCATGTCACGTGCAGCTATCGATACGGTTGCGGCGATGGTGACGGAGGATCTCGTCGGCGGAGATGAAGAAGACGGGGAGGACGAGCTGGACGAATAGCTGATTGATACGTGCTGATTTCGGTTTACAGTTGCGTACTCAACGATGAATGTCCCCAGTCTACGTTAACAGACGTTAACGCCCTTCCAAACCATCGCGCCGTCTGGCGATGCAGAATGGAAGCACTCCGTCGTCAAGACCGCTGTTCTCGCTTGCGCTTTTGTGTCCTTGTGGACACCCACAGACCGCCCGGCAAACAACAGTCATTGTTCCAAACTAGGCCATGGCTACGCCACACAGAAGCTGCTTGTCCGCCGCCGGGAAAACGCTTTGTTAAGAAATCAGGCAAGTGACTTAATTTGTGGGTACCCGTATAAAAGGCAGGGAGGGCCTACACGTGCAGCACATCCTCCTTGTCCTCTACCACCACCTCACCCGGCGAGCGACGCCCAACCTTAGGTATGTCCAAGCCCTTCTACCTCGAGCAAGGCCCTCATCTCCTTCAAAGACTCTCCTTCATCGTCGTCGTTCATGGCCACTCCTCGGCGTTGACGTCCACGACGATGTCGACGACCTTTGCCGACCTCTCATGATCAAAGGTGCTGCGCGTCTCCAAGAACACTTTCTCGTCGCTCATCAACGGGCGCCCACAGATGATGCTTGTCGCCTACACCTAGCTTACGCGGCCACACGTACTTGCGCTCGTCGCACCCCGTCGTCCCCGACGCCGCCAACGTATATCTCCTGCCCCGCCCAACTCTACCTTCACTCACCACCATCTAGCATCGCACCCTCGTCTCTTCGCCCACCGCCGACATCCCCCACCACCACCAGCCTTATCCTCAAGAAAGATCTCGGTCAAGACATCCAAGAGTCGGACCATGCTCCGGGTGCGTGCGGCGAATGTACTTCCCAGCGCCGTTGCCGCCCTACATGGGTGTACGCCTGGTCGACTGCGCATGCTGCACGCCACCCCGTCGAGCTGACGCAATATCCGAGTCGAAGATCGTAAGGCTTCCGACTGCTGGGGACGGTGGGCGACGCGTCGTTGCGTGTCGTGGTTTGGCAGTACCTGGCTGTCGCGCGTTCAGTATGTCTCTGAATCTCTGCCCTTCAAGTACGTTGCTAATGTTCATCCAGATAACCTTCAACGTCTCGTCGCTTAGCCGAGGTGAGTAGGCAGCCAGCTAAACGTACCCATTCCCCACTCTCTCTCCAAACCAACCACCTGCTCGAGCCACCCACTATCCATGCCTCACCCACTACTTCCCTCCCTCCCATGAAAACCCCGGCGCCCTGTCCATGCCCTCGAATGACCACCGCCACCCTGTAACCCTATCCCACCCACCCACCTCCGCGCTGCACCATGGGCCGGACGCATCGGCAGGACGTGCGAATAGCGGCAATGGGCACAACACGGTTACCGTCCGCGCGCGCGCCTCGCCGCCGGGTCGTGCTTTCTCGTGCATTGTGAACCGGCCGTGCACGTATCCCCGATTCCCGGCTCGAGTCGACTGCTCGCGCACGCCCGCCGCGATGTCGCGATCGAGACCTTTGTTGCTCGTGTGAGACTACCAACGCGTTCGTGCAACGGCGGGATTCTTTTTGGTCTGCGGCGTGGAGGCCCTTTTCGACAACCTGGAAACCGACAACTGGAAGAAGAAAAAATAACAAACATATGGGCGCCGGGATGTTTTTTTTTGTCTTTTTGTCTTTTTTTTCTGTTTTCAACCAAGGAATGGGATGCTGGCTGACCTACTCACAGAGTTGGACGCGACGTAGTTCTTAGCAGTGTCTTGTACTTGAAATTCACACTTGTGCATTTTGAACCTAAATCTGCGTGAACTTGGCCGCCTCGCCTTTGTGTGTACTGTAACACGTTTCTATCGAGATATCTTGGTCCGCCTCGTTTTCGATGTCCTAGTTATAGAAAGCCACCGTGCCATTCTCGCCCACTCCATGCTCCCGCAGTGTCATGGTATTGCCGAATAACTCCCGCGATTCAACGTAGATGTGGGGAGCGTACTTCAGCTGCATCTCGCTCTTAATTGTGTCCTTTGCCTGGGCTAGAGTGTCGGATGCGCTGACAGTTACGAGCGTTTGCCTATCGCTCCCGTCGTATACTGTAATCGGCATTGGTGCTTCGCTAGTACATTTCCTCAGTGTCAGATTTCGCAGACCCAGAGGAACGAACCTGGTATGTGTGGCGGTAATGTGAAAAAAGAAGTTTTGTGCCCATCCATACGGGTTGGCGAGTATTTAACCACTCGAGGTCTGCAACTGCCACCGGTGAATAGGCCGTAGTACTATGGCTGGTGTAGTCATCACTAGTAGTTAACTACTAGTGTAGACGCGTATGTACAAGCCGCGCGCACGAGACTGGTATGTCCACACCCTCTATGCACCGCTATTGATTACTTTCACAGTTTATCACCCTCTACTATTCTACAACCGACACTGTATCTGTATATCCTCCCCATTATTCATATCCTTTTACATGTTTCAATCCTGTTTTGGACGCGTCGGCGCTCTGTTAATGAATGCTCGATGAACTGGCGAATTGACCTTGCTGGTCATCTGGTGAAATCACCTCGGTACACCGGTGAATTAGTCTCGGAATGTACTAGGGCGGCCGTTCCGCTACGCGGAGCTTGTGATGGGTGGTTCCTACCCAGTGCCCACATCACAAAAGTGATGGCCGTGGTCACTGGTGTAATTCTGGCGGGTGATATAATGGTGCTGACACAAATTTTGACCGAATTTGGACAATACAGCAGTCCCGGCGCGGTATGCAGCGTTGCTGGCATCGGGGACTCGTCGATTAGTGTGAATAAACGTGTAGGCACATTTTCCGCGCGCAAAGAACGCGAAACACTTGTGTTTGAGCGATGCCGCTGCTCACAAGTCATGGTACAAAATTCTTTGAACCGCAGCGCTTCAGACACTGTTTTTGCTCGACATGGGCTGAGAGGAGATACTTCTAACAACTTAGCCCAAAATCCAGATACAACATACGGGCACGGATACGACCGCCGTATCGCGTACCGAACTCCAGCCTCGCGAGTACGGTACGGGTACGGCGTACCCCCGCATGGTCCACGTATGATGACCCAAATCCGTGCGTTCGAACAAAGCGAACCGCCAGCATCACAAACAGTCAGTTGTTGGATATGACGACCGAAAGTGAGCGTTGGTGCCCATTTTCGCGTCCAAGAAATCCTCGTGCAGGTACAGACTACAGTTGCCGATTATATAGAGTCCTCTGAGTGCTCGTCGAGCTAGAATAGATATGTGCGCGTCTCTAGAGTTTGGGAGTTTTCACCGGCGCGTATTTTGCCTGGTCAACGTCAGTCTTGGCAGAACGAGAACCTGGAGACGACCCACCATCTCGTTCTCCTTCTTCTCGAACCCGCATTTTTCGTAGAAGGCTGTCGAGAAACACATGAGCATCCACCATGCGGTCTGTTCATCAACCACGACCACTCACGAATATTCGCGTCCGAGCAGTTGAGGATGGTCTTGTAGCAGCCGGCGCTCTCGCTAATGTGCGTGAGGGCTTGGATGATTCGCAGCCCGAGCTTCTTCCCCTGCTGCGCCTTGTCGACTGCAATGTCCTCGATGTGGCCGACGGACCCGAGCCCGCGAAGGAATTTGCGTTCGAGGAACAGGGTGCCGGCGCCGACAATGCGGTCCGACGCCTTGTCGACGATGACGAGGGAGTAGTACGTGTTTGGTGCGCCGCGCATGGCGTGGAACTGAGACACCCAGGCGGCCTCACCGTGGTCGGTCGCGACGGTGAGGACGGAGAGCACGGAGAGGTGGCCGCGTCCGTGGTCAGTCGAGGCGAGCGGGCGGATCTACGCGAGAACGCGGTTAGGCAGGGCGGGTGGGACGCGGGGGCAGCGATGACGACGAACGTGTAGGTCCTGGTGGAGTTGGGACTTGACCTCGGGCGAAACGAGGGACGCAGGGAAGAGGAGGTCGAGCTGGTCGTCGGGCGTGAAGGGCATGGTCGGCGTAGAGGATGGTGAAGGTACGGTTCAAAGGAGTGAATGCGACCCGAAGCGGTGGCTGGCGCTTTGGCGCCGACGTTGCCGTTATAGCGCTGTTCACGCGTTTCAGCTCGACCTCAACCCCGACGCACTCAACGCTCAAGAAAACCACTGCTTTCTACTCGAACTTACACAGCGCAACGCGACAGCAGGACATCGCGACCAATGGCTTTGTTGTACGACCTCTCAACAAACTCCGCCTCGGAACGCGCACAGACGATTGCTTCGCTGGAAGGATTGCTCTCAGAACCTCTTCGAAACGACCGCGCTCAAGGTACATACTTACCTATGACGGCACCCACAATTGGCGCAACACGCCTGGCACTCCCTGCGTCGATGGCGCGTTCGGCAACCTCCATGAACGCGGCAAGACGGCGCTCAGAATCGTAGCGGCAGTCCCTGCGGATATACTCTCTCAGCATCCTGCTTCGCCTCGCTACAAACACCCACCGTTTCGCCGACGTCAAGCAGTGAGCGACCTCGGAATCGCGCGCTTGGAGGGCGTCGACCATGCCTTCACTCAAGATACGGGTGTTGTAGAAGGAGCGCGCGGAGGGGGCGAAGACTTCTGCTGGTGTCGCTCCTGGGACGGCAACCGCAACGCCAGTCGTAAGTCTGAGCAATGCGATTATCTTGGACAAGAACATGTTTCGACGGCTGCGAAACAGAGTAAGCTCGAGCGAAAGCGCTCAGGAAACAACGTCTTGTACAGTAATTATATTTCTAGCCTCGCCGGTTTGATGCTTTGCGTTGTTCCAGCGATTACCTGCGCCATGCCCTCCAACTTCCGCAGATACGATTCTTCGTTCCTGGCGTTAAGAGAAATCTTGATCCAGCGAGAGCTTTTGGGACCGATAGCGTGTTCAACGTTTAACAGCCGCGCTGTGGCGCCTCAAGACTCGACCTTCTGCTGCTGCTGCATACCCTCCTTCCGACGGACCACCCAGAAGCTATTCATTTTATTACCGCCGACATCTAAAAGATTTACAAGAAGGTCAGTCCGTTCGGATATCAGCGCCAGACGCACAAGTTGCGTGTTCTAATCGACGTCCAGCCCAGTCGACACATCTCGCCAATCCTCAACCACCTTAAGCATCTGCTTGCACTTTTCCTCGATCCCTTGCACCGCTAAATCGCCCAACGGGAGGTACAACGGCCACGATCTGTCCGCTGCCTGCCCTTCGCCCCTCACAACGTCTACAACGGCCTCCATTCCTTTGTGCGGGTCGCCTTTGATGACTCTATGCATTCTTTCGTACCACTCCTGCGAGGTCGCGCGCGTCTCGTCGTAGTCTGATATCAGATCGCGTGGGTTGAGCCAGTAAGGTGTGTTGTTGAACGTGTTTGTTCGGAACGCCGCCGGCTCAACGATGAGGACGCGGACGGAGAAGGGCGCGATTTCGACGGCGAGAGTTTCGCTGTATGTATGGAGAGCGGCTTTAGAGGATGCGTACATGCCTGCGTCTGCGTTGAGCATAATAATACCTTTGCAGCATAGATATCGCACCGATGCCTGGTTGTTCTGGTTTCCAGCTGCTTCGACTGCCAATCATGACTACGGTCCCCGATCGTCGAGCGCGCATGTAGGGCAAAACTGCCAGTGTAACGTCCACAGTTCCAAAGAAATTTGCCTGCGCAAGAGTTGACGCTGCGATCTTTTAAAAAATTAAGGCTGCTGACCTCGAACTGCAGCCTCAACTGCGAAGTCCTGAAGATTCGCATGAAAAACAATCCAAGAAGAATTTTTGGTGAACCCAACCTCGTCTCCTCCAACATCCCCTTCGCCCCGTTTCCGCCATTATTCACGAGCACATCAATCCTTCCCCAGAACTCAACCGCCTTCGCGATTACGCCTTTCAGTGCTTCCTCCCCAGAAACAATATCCAGCTCGAGCAGACGCAGATTCGCTACATGCTCTGACTGGGACTCGAGAAAGTGCTGGATTTTAGCGAGGGAACGCGCAGTCGCGATAACCAGATCGCCGCGCGCGAGAGCGATCTTGACGAGACATTCGCCAAAGCCGGAGGATGTTCCTTGGTAGGATAATCAGAGCTCACTGGGATGGTGGGGTTCAACGCCTACCCGTTATGAGCCAGACTTTCTGCGTGCTGGACATGATGAGTGAACAGAAGCAGAAGAGCGCCGCCTTGTTGATTGGCGTGGCGCGGTCATGAGGTCCGGAACATAAAGCGCCCGGGGGTGGGTATGGGCCTGTATGGGCGCGCCGACGAAGCGACGTTTGCACCACTTGAGTCGGTCTCAGCGCGACGCGGCGCAGCGTTTCCTGAATTCTTTCTACGAGCGCGTCCCGACCTGGGATAAGTCGGCGTCCCGAAGAGCACATAAATACTTCGTTTCTGGAGCTTTCAACTTTACTTCAGTTTCAATCAGCCATGTCGCTCTTTCCTCCAGGACAAGAGGGTACGTGAAAGGCCATTATTTTTCTTTGTCAAATATCAATTGAACGCAAATTTGCAGGCTGCTGGGTAAACAGCGACGCTGCAGTCGTCATCTATTGTAATCAACTCTCCGGCGGGATATATTGCGAGTGCCTATCGAGACCTCGGGAATCGACGGCTGTCTCGTCGACGGCGTCACAGCCGAGCTTGCGAGCCAATGGGAGGAACGCATTCTTGCCAATTTTTCCGAAGACGCAGATGTGCCAGAGCCTCTCATTCGCTGCACGGATGCAGAGCTCGAGCCGGAAGGCGGGACCGAATCCTCGACCGGACCACGGACAACCATTTCAATGCCACCGCCGGGGTCCATCACTCTGCTTCCATTATCGTCGAGTTCTGTACCGCAGCCATCACGCACGAGCTCTGCAGCATCCTCAATCTCGAGTCCAATGCGGCCAGCAGACTCACGTTCAATAGATCGGCTGGGGGAAATATCATATGGGGAATTTTCCTGGGCGGTGGACTTCTGACGATTATAAACAGGGCAGCTGCAGGCGTATAATTCTACCGGTATTACCCGGAATTGTCCCACGATAAGATAACGACATCACACCACTTTGGCCGGCCAGAACTGGGCTGTGAACCATGCTATGAACATGTAAACACATCTGGTAACTGTATAGACTATCCACAATGCCCCTATTGACACTAGCTGTAGGCTCAGACCCCCCTGTGATGTGACAACCATATTTGGTAGTCATTGCTCTGACCAGAGGCTGTCGTTCCCATTTGAATGCCAGCCTGAGTGGATGTGTGGTCCAGATGTTGGGGGCGTCCAACGCCTGCGAGTGATGGCATGATTGGCTAGTGTATTGCTTCCGAAACATGGCGAATGATGGACAGCCGCCGATAGGCCAAAATTTGGACAAGACCTCGAGTTTGGTGGATTAACTGCCCATAGACCACAATAAACTGTTGTAAGTAGTAGATAATGACATTCCAAGTATATCTGCTCATGTAAATTAATATAATGAGGCCAAAGGCCATGAGAATCAGGCTGTCACAGAGTGTGAAAAGAGTGTCCTTTTTGAGCAGAACAGGCAAAAGTGAGCGGAACATGGAGCTATATTATATAATAGAATCCAAATCGGGAGGTATTGGTCGGGAAAGAATTTTTACAACACCCACCAAAGTCTTGATAATTTGCCCAACTTTGTGACCGACTTCAGAATTGTTAAACTTTCCCAGCGGATTCCTCGGAAATCGCATTCCGCACATTTCTTCTGTATGAATTTTGGCCCCAATGTGGACCAGTAGAGCTATAAAGTACATTGCCATTACCCCACTACCCAATTAGGAAAATGTGTCAATACCCACCGCCATCACACCATTTCTGGCAGGCGTTAGACCCCCCCCCCACAGATGTCTCCTCCAGATACTTGAGCATCAAAGAGTGACATTTATCACTGGTCTGGACCCTCAACTGAGGGCCTCTCAGGGCCATGTAAACACTCCCAGAAGATTACACAGAAAAGGTAAATTTTTTCTGGGCCTTTGACCTCCCCCCCATCAATTTTTGATCTGACAACTCCTTGCATGGTTCAGAAATCTACTGTAGGATTCTGTGGGGGTGAATTTTTTTTTTTTTGGACTGTTACATTTTTGCTCGCAACTGAAATGTGAAATCTGATGCTATTTCGGCGTTATCGTCGCTAATCCAGATGTGAAACCGGACCTAGAAGCGAAACCGTGGGATTTTGATGCGCTGATGAGACATCAATAGCACACATGTATCTCATTGTTCTTGGGTCCCAACGGAGGATGTCCTTCAGTATGTCCCGGAGATGAAGGAGGAGGAAGACAGGGAGGAAACCTTTAACCTTACATTTCCTGCTTGTACCGGGCCCTTTACCAGAAAAAAAAAAAAAAAAAAAAAAAACAAAATATTAACAAAAAAGAAATTCTTGAGGCAGCTGAAGCATGAAATCTGCCCGTCGTTACCCGTTACACCCCTCGCACAACTGAAGTGAAATGTAGCAGGTGTTACCCGTTACATTTCACCCCCACAGAATCCTACAGTATGTTTGGAAGGGGGGTAGGACCCCTCCCTCAGATTTGAGGACTTTATGGCTTATGGCAAATATTTATTATTAGATTTTTGATTTGGGGTCCTGATGGGAAGGAAATGGATGAGATTTTATTATTTTACATAGAATCTCTCTTACAGAAAGGCACCCAGTAGTTGTCTGGGCAATTATATTTGCTTTGTTCCATGATGCCATCATGATGGCCAACCTTGGTCAAACCCGGTATGACCCACAAGGGATGTTTATGACAGCCAAGAAGCCCGATCGGATGTACAGGGTTATCCCTATACTAGCTATGGTATATAACCTCAGTACAACCCCAGGAGAGGCTTAACCTCTCCCACGTCTATACACTACAAATCCAGGCCTCTGGCTAGAAAATATATATTGATATTTTCAACATATTGGACCTACAATATGTTCAGAGTCCTTTTAGCCTCATTTCTATACTGAGGCCACATACCTGTAAAATCCGACAACTCATTACCCATCGAGGATGATCGATCGATGATCCAGGAACCAGGAGCTTTCGACGAAACCTCGGCGGAAGCTGCTGCATGCATGCGGCAGCTGGCGGTATCGGGATGACTACCTCCACTGCGTACAAGCGGCACACGTACCTGCTGATAGTCATTATCCGCTCGCCACGAACATTCAACCTGCCTTTTCGGGACACCCACGGAAATACACCGACTATCGTCGGCGTGTGGCCAAGCTTCGGCGGATCCCGGGCAGTGTTGAGTTTCTGGAACGTTCAAGTATGCGAACCGGGGTGTTCATGGGGTCGCGAGTACATGCGACGGGAAACGGGCATGCATGACTGTCAGATGTGCGGGCACATGAAGGAAGAAAAAGGGAGCGGTCTTCATTCAGGCCCCGGGAAGCTCCCCCAAAGGGTGATCCGCAAAAAAACCAAATTTCGGCCTCAAAAACCCAATGTCTGGGGCCTCAAAAACCCAATTTCGGCGAAGGCATGTGACAGTCACGCTTCCCAAAAAGGAAATTCGGTGTAATTACGCGCCGCTGCCTTGCTACTTTGCTTTCAACTTCAAATTAACCTTCGGAACTGCGTTCTTAACGCAACGAAAAGCGTGCGCTGGAGACAATACGCCGCAGCCCGGCGGCCAGCGGGCCGACGCCTCTCGTTCAAACCCCCACGGAGCCCTCAAAAACCCAATTTGCGGAGAAAGATTTCAAAATTTTCGCCTCAAAAACCTAATTTTGGTACTAAGAAATCGCGATTTTTCGGCCTAAAAAACCCAATTTTCCGGATCACCCTTTGGGGGAGCTTCCCGGGGCCTCTTCATTCTCAAATAAATACCGAATTCGACGGGCCTTTCGTGGAGATGTTTGGATTAGAGTGACCAGGTCTTTAGGGTGTTCTTGCCTATTTTCTAGGCCAATTGCGCGCAATCGTGGCGGGATGTACGGAGTTTCGGTTGAAGTCTATGGACGCACGAATGTCAGCGGATGACCTTGACATCGGCGATATAGCTCGACTCGGGTCTGCTCCCTTCCCCCATGCCCGCCCAGCTCACGATCAATCTCCGCAAGGCCGCCTGCAGCCTGCGCATCCTCATCGTTGGCGGGAGCATCGCCGGACTCGCCTGCGCCTTCACGCTCCAGCGCGCTGGCCACAAGGTCACCATCCTCGAACGCTCGAGCGGGAAAGCCAGGGTGCGTCGCGTCGTCGAAGCTCCATAAACGCCTTCTAAGCATCCCCAGAGCCATGGCGGTCTACGGTATACGCTCCCTGTCCATGCCCTCTACCCGATCTCGACGCTGACGCTCCTTCGCGTTCAGATCTCCCCCGAATATGACGCGCGTTCTCAACCACTGGGGCTTGGACCTTAGCAAAATCGCCACGAAATGCACCGCGTTCGTCTTCAACGAGCCCGGCGGAGCCATGATGGGTCTCGTACAGCTGCACGAAGAGTTCCTCAAAGACCTCATGGCCAGCTTCGTCTTCATCCAGCACGGAGACTTGTACGACCTTTTACTCGGGCTCGCGACTCGAGAGGGAGCCGATATTCGCTACGACTGTCCGGTCGCGTCCGTGGACTGCGATACTCTTACGGTTATGCTCGCGACTGGCGAGCGGATGTCCGCCGACCTCATTGTAGGTGCCGACGGCCCAGCGAGCAGTGCGTATGCAGCCGCTGCGCTCTATTTCCGCTGAAATCGCGACTAGTGGTCCGCAACGCGGTTGTAGGCCAACCCATCACCGGTTCGCCCGACGGGCACCACTCACTGACGCTATCGATACCAACGGAGCTCATGCGCAACGATGAAGAGCTCCGGCCATTATGTGAGGACGGCAATGTGCGTATCCCGCTAATATCGACGCGTCTACTCATTGATTATAGTGGTGGGTCTGGCTCGGGTCGAGCACTCTCATCCATGGAAGCCTTGTCGTATGCAGCGCTTCTTCTCGGTTATCTTTCTTCTTACCAACGCTTTCCAGAACTCTCGCAAAGAGTTTTCCATAGTCATCGGTCTCCAAGGCGTGTCGCAAGCAACCCTGGACAAGTATGACGAGTCCTGGGACAAGCAGTACCCCATAGAGCAGTTCGGCATCGATTTCAGCACGTTCGACATTCGGTACGCGATCTATCTCGCGTCGAGCTGAATGAACCGCATTTGCACAGAGTTCAGAAGCTCATGAAGCTCGGACGCCAAGCTACCCCGACTGTTCATATAAAGCGGCCGATTCTCGAATCGTGCGTGTGCGACCGGGCCCGGGTCGTTATTGTGGGTGAAGCGGCGCATCCACTAGTGGTACGTGAACTTGTCGTCTCGCTGCGTTGGTTCATCGTCCTCGATAGCCCGCTGGTCAACATAATACCGGCCTCACGATCGAGGACGCGGAGACGCTCGGCGCGCTCTTTTCTCGGATACAGCATCCGTCGCAAATCTCCCGGATGCTGGCTGCATACGAGGAGATCCGCCAGCCGCGCTGCAACTACGCGCAAGACTGGGAGCTGCGGAAACGCAAGCTGATCACGGAGCCGTTCGGTCCCGAGCAAAAGGCGCGCGACGCGGGCATCCGGAGGATGATGTTGTATAACGATTGGGAGCATATCGACGAGACTCGGTTTAGAGAGATGGTATGTGGTTCTTGTTCGGCTCATCTTCGCGCATCTCACGAGCCACTTGTAGTGGGGCGACGAAATGGAGATGTTCTCCTACTTTGCGACCGAGCGGGTGGACGATTGGTGGACGAAATGGGGCAGCTTGCTTGCGCGCAACACGGGCAAGCCGGACGTGCCCTTGACACCGACGGTGGAGGTGTCCATCTCGTCAGGGTCCCCGCTCTCAGCGGTCGTTTACTGACGTCTGGGCGTCTTCCATCCCATCTCTGGCATTTAGCTGCATATCTTTCACATTTATGACCTTGTCACGACCGCGCCTTAGCTTAGCTGCGGCGCATGTACATACTGTATCAACGAAGCCTCAATGTACTCTGTATTTATCTCCTTTTAGATTTGCCCTAGAGGCCCGTCGACCGAACAACATCTTTCCACTCATCTAGCATCTTGAGCTCCTCCTCAATCTTGGCTCGTACATCCCGGTCGCAATCCTGCCCCAACGCAATCCGCCCTGGCCACGGCCGACCCTGCGCCACACCTTCCCCGCGAACAATGTCCACCACCACCTCCATCGCCTTGACCGGGTCTCCGGGCTCGGTTCCCTGTAGCGCGCCGAACCGCGCCTCGCAAACGGTCCGCATCTCGTCGTAGTCTGCAATCCGCTTTTGCGCTGTTAGCCCGTACCGGGCGACGGCGGTCCGGAACGCCCCGGGCTCAACGAGCAGGACGCGGATGCCGAACGGCGCGACTTCAACTGCGAGCCCCTCTGCGAGGGCGTGAACTGCGGCTTTGGAGGAACCGTAGACCGCGAGAGCCTGCATGCGAGTTAAAACACGTTAAACGGGAGCGTTAGAGTACCGGAATATCAGGCTTCCAAGCAGACCTGCTCCCGATAACAACGACGGTGCCGGATTTCTGCCCGCGCAGGTGCGGGAGCGTCGCGCTTATCACATCCATTGTTCCAAAGAAATTGATCTCCATGTGTCTGCGTAAGTGGTCGGAGCTGAGTTCAAATTCGTAAGTTGGCCGCCCGGAAACTTGAAAGTCTTGGTCAACGCTTACCCGCCCTCTTCTAGTAAGCTGGGGAACCCCGCCCCCGCGTTATTAACGACGACGTCGAGTCGCCCCCATATCTCGACTGCGTCAGCGACGATGGCGCTGATCGCAGCAGCGCCGGCCGTTACATCCAGCTCGCGCGCCTTGAGGTTCGGGTTCTCGGCAAAGTCGAGAGAGGCGAGCGAGCGCGCCGTCGCTATGACGCGGTCTCCGCGCGCGAGCACAGACTCGACAAGACACTTGCCGAAGCCGGAAGAAGTACCTGTGGCGGTCTATCAGCAAGTTGCGTCTCGGCTTTGAGATTGCCAATGTGACAGAAGAAAGTGACGATGAGAAGTTCTGGGAGTGCAGACGCGCCTGTAATGAGCCAGACAAGGGGAACAGCTACGTCCGTCATGGTTCCGGACAAGGAAAGGTTTACCTCCGTCCGACAGTGATCGTTCGGCGGAGTTGTGGATAACCGCGTCTGAGTACACGCAAAATTCACGCGAAAATACAAGCGACAGTCCCTTTGTTACTGGTTCTTGCTTCATCGATTGTTCCCCAAATTGAAGTCGAAACGTACCGCGTTACCACTCGTCCCCGCCGTCTCCCTCAGCTCTTCGAAGAACGACTGCACATCCGCTGCGCCGACAACCTTTCCCTGCTCTGCAAACGGTTGGAGATACGAACGTAGTTTGTCTCTGGCAAGCACTGTTAATGACAAGATCCTATAACTACTGGAAACTAGAACAGACCGCATAGAGTTGAAAGCCATTATCCCATCGATTGCGCGGTCGCGCGGCAGACGCTCTAACGCGCGCATCCCGAGTTCTTCCAAGGAAAGACCTGGTCACGGCGCATCAGTCCAAGATATATTCAATGGACGAAGGTCACGAACCCGAATCCGGGTCCTCCGGTGGCTCGTAAGTCTCCTCTTCCTCCAGAAGGAAAGGGTTTGCTTCGAGCGATACGATACACTGTGTATAGACGTCAGGCCTTTGATCTCGACAAAATCTAGTTGGCGTACCGAGTCGCAGCGACACCATCGCTTGCGAAAGTCCTCTGTTAGGAAGACATCTCCAGTGCAGAGGGTCGTTTCCCAATCAATCTTGTCGTTCGCATATGCGTCTTGGACGTTGGCCACAGCCGGCGGCGCGAGGCACGGTTTTGATGCAAGCTCGGTCCGCGGGCGCTTTGCAGCGGGTTGGTCCTCCGTAGCTAGCAGAGGTCGCTTCTCCCCGGTATTCGCATCCGGATTCACATTTACATCGACAACTTCCGTCGAGCTTTCCGCCGTTTCGTCGCCCAAGCGCGTCCATGGCGCCCCAACCTCCGCGCGGACCACCGTGATCGCCCCGGGCGTGCCGACAACGCGCTGGAGCGTGGGGATGCGACGCACGCAAGTGCGACAGACGAACGCGTCGTAGTCGTCGGCGGAGATGAGCGGCGGGGGTAGACCGGAGGAAGACGCGTCGGACGCTGCGTCGTCGACTTCCACGTTCGCGGTTGCGTTTGCGTTTGCGTCTGTATTGGCGGCAGCAGCGTCGCTCCCTTTGTCCGACTGCCCAGAGCTCTCGGATTCTGGCTGCACAGACTCGGGCTCGCCCTCTGGCTCGGGGCGTGTTCGAAGCATACAGCACGATTCGTGGAACCAGTCCTGCTCCCCCGTCAGCGCTAGCGTCCAGCCCCAGGCTCGGAGCTCTACAGTAACTCACCTCACAAGCCAAACACTGCACCATCGTCTCCCTCTCCACACGCGCATCATACGCCCTCCCACATCGACAAAACTTGTTCTCGAAATTCTGCCCATACGTGTTGCCCGCGTTCGGCGGCTCGAGGGCGGTGTGCAGCGTGCACGCGTGCTGCACGGCGCTCGTCGGGCAGTCGCAGCGAAAGTTGCGCTTCGGGAACAGCTCGACCTGGGTGTGGGTTGTATGGCAGGCGGTAGAGCAGGCGGAGCAGAGACCGCGGATTTCGGGGCAGGTGAGGCAGAGATAGACGGCTTGTCTGTTTGTGAGGGGTTGAGACGCGTCGAGAGCGCGGTTTTGGACGCGCACGTACCTCAGAGGTCCGAGCGCGTACGTGCATTGCGAGAAGGAATTCGGCAACGCTAGGCCCTGAACGCGGCTTAGCGGAAGTCAAAAACGCGACGGCAAACCTACAGCTTCCTTGACGAGCTCGTCCTGGGCCGCCACATAGTCCGAAATTGCGAGCGTCTCCTCCGTCGACATCGTGGTCGAAATTCAAGCAGATGTCACAACAGTCACATATGCGGGAGGATGGAATTAGGTGGATGTAGAGATACAAAGGGCGCGTCAGATACAGAATCGGACTTCCAATATTTTATCGACAACCTCCATCCACGCCCTAGTTTCCCTCCTCCTTCTTTTTCTCCGCCGCCCTCGCGCTTTGGAACGCCTCCAGCGCCTTGAGGCGTT
This sequence comes from Mycena kentingensis (nom. inval.), assembly GCA_014461125.1. Lineage (NCBI taxonomy): Eukaryota > Fungi > Basidiomycota > Agaricomycetes > Agaricales > Mycenaceae > Mycena > Mycena kentingensis (nom. inval.). The sequence continues at coordinate 669,975 of JACAZG010000005.1, read as the reverse complement.
CCGTCAGCGTAGGGTGCGAGTGGTGGTACGCAGAGTACATCCAGTCCACCCAGACAGTCGACAGGTTCTTCACGTGCAGAGTAATCAATGCACGGCCAAGTCGGTCGCCCATGTCCGCCATCTTGAGATCGTCCAGCTTGTCCTGGAGTTCGCAGGCGAAGCGATCCGCCTCCCACTCGAATTTGCGACTCATAGCGTGCATTCCGATGGATACGAACGCCTCGAGGGGAGTGAGAATCATCTACAGGTGCGGCGTCAGCGGATACGCAAGTCAAGATAGACGGGACAGACCTGGAACAGCAAGAACGCCACGATGGTGGGCGGCCTTGCAGCAATCGCCTTGGGGAAGTCGAACGACAGCAGGAGCGGGGGCGCGTGCAGGAAAGCGGTAAACAGCGCTAGGATGGAGAAAACATGCAGTTGCGAAACGGCAAGCATCTTGGTTGGGTGCGCGTAGTACCAGTGTCCGAGCTCATGCGCGAGGACAGCTTCGACCTCCTCCGCGGAGCTCTGCTCGATGAGAGTGTCGAATATGACGATGTGTTTGCTCTTTGGATGGAATGAGTGTTAGCGAAAACAGGTTTACGGCCACAAACCCATGGAAGGCCAAAGAAATAGGCATTGCTGTGGGCGCTGCGCTTCGAGCCATCTATTTCGTACAGATGTTTGAGCGGGAACTTGAGCTTGCTCGCAAGCGTTTCAATGCGGGCGCGGAGGTCGCCCGTTCGGAGAGGCGAGAGCTTGTTGAAGAGCGGCTGGATGACCATGGGGTAAAGGATGACCATGACGAGCTGGAACGCCAGACTGAGGTCTCGTTAGAAACGGAACAAGTACAGGCCGAGACAGACGCACATGAACATCATTAGCCAGGGAACGAAACGGTCGCCCGCCCAGTTGAAGATGCGGAGGAACGCCCAGAGGAAGGGCGCGATGAGAACGGCACCAATGGCCCATCCCTTAACCAAGTCTGCGACAAACAGTCCCGGGGTCGTCTTGTTGAAGCCGTACTTTTCCTCGAGCACGAAGGTGCTGTAGACCGAGAGCGGGATGGTGGGGAGCGACGACACAAAGAAGAGGACGAATACGAAGCCAATGGACTGCAGAATCTGCCTTCGGCTCAGCAAAGGCGCGCACCATCCAAAATCCGAACACGTACCTGGTACTCCTCGCCAAATCCAACCTTGGCAAGCGCCATGCCCGCCGCTTTCCATGCCCACGCGTAGAACCCAAAATGGATAAGGGCCGAGTCGAGGAGCTGCTTGTACAGTCCGGAGAACAGGGCAAACTTGGCCTTGTCTTTGCCATACTTTTGCGACTTTTCAAACTCAGTGGTGCTAATGTGGTCCTTGAGTGCGGGTGGGGGCGCGGTCTTTGAGTAGAGCGGGTATTGGCGGAGTCTGCAGCTGTTTAGCGCCGGTGAATGCGATCCACGTTGCACTCACAAAAGGTAGGACTCAAATAATGTTACAGCCCAGGACATCCCCTGGACGTAGAGCTTCCAGGGGATGAGGTCGGTTGCCACAAAGGCCAGGTGGTGCCGTATGCGCGAATAGAGGAAGTCCATGGCGGGGTGTCGCAAGCCGGAAACGCGGGGTCACTCGGCAACGTGGCTTGGATCCGAACCAATATGTCCTCGCGAAAACGAAAACATCGCCCTGGAAAGCCGCCGAATGAAGCTGAGTACGCAGCCCCCGACCCTGTGCTGTTTATCCAGGCGTACGAGGCCGAAATTCGACGCGGAACGCAGGCGCGACAAGCAACGGAATCTCTGGAGCCTACTGGGAGCGGTCTCATCGAATGGAAAGCACTGGGCTCCTCAGAATCTATCTGGGTCGACAGGTAGGATAATGCGCGTTTTTTTGAATTCGCCTAGCCTATGGTTTCCCTTTCCTTGCTAAATTGTGCGTTATCTAACGTTCAAGCCAGATACGACGCTCGACTGTTGCTCGACGCGCTCCCCCCCGCAGCTGCTCCCCGTCCGAGATCGCAATCGCCTTCTGGATGGTCGGACCTGCCCTCAGACAGCGAAGACACGTTCTTCCTCACCCCAGAAGAAGCAGACGATTACCGGAGGGACAAGCGGCGCAAGGTCATCGACCAGGCACGCGAGGAGCGTCTGCGAGCGCGGAGAGAAGAGGATGGAGTGACCGAGGAGGATGTCTGGGGCGGGAGCGACGAGGAGGTACGCGCAGCTTGCTTGTCCGCCGCCGCTAATACGACTTGCAGCCCGATGAAGCTCAGCGGCAGCTTATGCAACGCACAGCGTCGAGCCTTGCATCTGCAGACAAGCCCGCCCAACTTGAAATGCGCATCCTAGCAAACTACGGCGCCGATAAGCGATTCGCGTTCTTGCGGGGAAGGTGGCGGCGCGCGTGGGGAGCTATCAAGCGAGAAGCGGAGGCGAATCTTGCCAAAGAGAAGGAAAGGGACGGTGCCCTTGGGCTCGGGCTGGGCGATTATGGATCTGGGGATAGCGATTCGGAGGAGGCGCCCGATCCTGCGCTCGTTGCGCGACAAGCACGCGCAAAGGCGTGGTCCGAGTCGCGCAAAGCCGTCAAGAAGGAAGACGAACAAGTACCTTGAGCTTCTTGTACTGGACCTATTTTACGCCTCGCATCGCGACCACGTTCTTCCTCCACGCTCGCTTGCAACTCTGACTTGCTCTGGGAACGTCTCTCGCGTCTGTGGGAGTCTCGTGCTAGTTCTGACTCCCAGTCTTGCTACATAAGGAAGGCAGCAACAGAAGGTCCACGCACACAATAAAATCCCCCCATTGTTCAGTCAAATGTGTCCGTCTGCATATAATTCGCGCATCGTTCCTCCACCCACCACCACCATGTATCGCCCCGTCCACCTCCCCGTCGAGCTCCTCTCCAACATATTCCTTCTGGCGACACACGACCAAGATGTCGACGGCAGCTGGCACGATAATGCTCCGAGCTTCAACTCTGAGAGCGTCCAGGCACCGCTAGCCTATGGCGCCGTGTGCCGGTACTGGCGCGCCGTCGCCTTGAGTACCCCCGCGCTCTACACTAGCATCTGCATAACTCCAGAGCTCATTGACGCGGACCAGCAGCTCAATTTGCGGGGTATCATCGCCTACCTCAAGCTCTCGCGGAAGTACGCGCTCGACATCCTCATCGATGCGCGCGACCAGGACTGGGACTTTGACGACGAAGGGCAAGTTGCTTCTTGATACCTCGCGCCGTTTGTTTACTTACCTCTCATAAAGGCTTTACCAGCCCTGGTTTACCTCTCAACACATGTCCGAGGCCATGGCGCTCCTCGTACCGCACCTTGCTCGGTGGCGGTCAATTTCCATCTACACGGACGTCCGCACACCCATGAACACCGCCCTGCAGGCTGTAGAGGCCGAGATCACAAAGGGGACAAACGCCGCACGTCTCGAAACATTCCGTATCATGCGCTGCGACGCCTACGCCGCTTTTGGCGAAGCCGACACGGCCTACTCCTTCCTCTCCAGCCTTCCCGACGGGCACTCCGCCCCCGTTTTCCCGCAGTTGCGCCACATGGTCCTGCGTGGCATACCCGCCGCATGGGCCCAATTGCGTTACCTCCCCGCTAGCTTGCGCAGCCTCGAGTTGTCGTTCTTGCCTGCATTGGCGCACCCTAGCATGCCCGATCTTGAGGCGATGTTGCTTGCGGCGCCGAAGCTACAGACGTTGACTTTAAACGGTGCGGGCCCGACCCTGCCGTCCGCCCCCAGCTCCAATCCCGACATCGCCCCGAACCTCTCTGCCCTCGAATCGCTCTCTTTTGGATACACATGTACCACCGCCGGCGCCGCCCTCCTCCAGTTCATCTCCAGCGCCGCGCCAGGACTACAAACCCTGTCCCTCGAGGACGCGAGCGATCCCGCATCGCTAGTTGCGCTCGACGCAGCAGCAATGCTTTCCTTCGTCTTTTCGCCCGCCCCGGGTCGAAAAGAGCGCTCATTCTCCCGCCTGCGGACCCTCTCCCTGCGACGCGTCTGCGCAAGCAGCACTCCTCAACCCCCCGCCCAATCTGAGCCCCAGTCCCCAGTGTTCCTAGACCGCCTCGACCTCCACGCACCAAGCGAGACGCTCTACGACCTCGCAAAGTTCGCGCGCTGCGTCTGCGCCCGCGGCGCCTTCCTTCCCCCGTTCAGCGCGCGATTCCGAGATTATGACTCTGGCCACGGCGGCGAGTGGGTCGAACACGCAACGCTGCGGTTGACCGAAAACACCAACACTGCGAGCAGCCCAGAGTTTGTCGAGGTACACGAGGAGCTATATCCGCAGGGACACCACGAGTCCGAGGCGGCGGAGCAGTGGATTACGGGCGACACCAAGGTGCGCGTCGTGCGGAAGGTGCGCGAGGCCGACGAGTACGACGAGGATTCCGATGAGGATTCCGAGTGTGGGGACGCTGGATCGACTGGGAGCGCAGAATCGGAGTCGGACGCTTTCGATTGGATGCCCGTGCCCGTGAGAGCTCCACGGGATGGCCATTCTGCGCGTTCGTTGGTGACGATGCTCACGTTGCCGGGGCTAGCGGGTAATCTCGTCGTTCGTGTGCGAGGCTGATGGCCTGGGGGCGACTCAAATGGTTTATTTTATTTCATGCTATCGATTATGCTTTCCGCAGTCCATGTTATTAGAAGCTGTTAGCTATCAAGACAAAGGAATCCAATAGGCATTATGCAAAGCGAACTATTCTGTAACAATCGATCGTAACGCTGAACAAAGAAATAAGGGATCCAAGGGTGTTTCTGGCAGCTGACTGCTAGCAAGAGTAGGGGTGTATTGCGGTGAATAATTATCGACAACGAACGCGTCTGGGGACTACTTAGTATAATACGACAGTGTCTATGGGTTGATTCCAACCGTCAATTACTTTTGTTTTCTACGCCGCCGCCTCGACCGCCGCAGCGATCTTCCCGTCCTCAACATCCAAGCTCCGTGTTACCTCCTCCAAACAGCGCTCGCACTGGCACGCAAAGCGCCACCCGCGCGCGAGCTCCTTCCGCCGACGCATCCGGCAGTCCGTCTCGCCCTCGCCCTCGCGCTGCTTGACGTCGACGTACGCAATCGTGAGCTCGTCGCCCTTCTTGAGGTCTTTGGCGGCGACGAGGGAGAGCTCGGCGGTGTCCGACGGGAAGGTCGGGACGCAGTTCGGCGCGCACGAGTGCGGCAGGTACGCCGAGATTCCGTAGGTCGCGCTGCCGACCTGGTGCTCTGTACCGAGCGGCGTACGCGTGAGCTCGGTGTGTTCCGGGCGGAGGGTCGATGGCGGCTGTGAATATGGTTCAGTCTTGACTTGTGTTACCAAAAATGACAAAAAAAAAGAAGGCATACCCGATCCGTCCTCCCAGCGTTCCCAAAGGAAACACCAAACGCATTGAACACCAGCTTCCCAACGAGCGCCTTGTGGCTCTCGTCCGATAGGAACGCCTCCAACCCCGGTAGCGTCGTCTTCAAAACCCCCACAATCATCGCGTACTCCTCCGCCAGCTGCGCCGTCACCACCGGCCCCGTCGTCCACCGCTCCACATGGTCCTCAATGCGATACTTCATCTCCGGGTTTATACCTGCATCCGCGCCGGCGAAATCGACCGCGGGGGACGTATCCTGGCCCTCGGTCGCCGCCGTCAGCTGCCGCGCGATGAACTGCGCGACGAGCCACGCGCCGACGCGCGCGTCTTTCTGGAGGTACGCCTGGAGCTTTGCCTGCGCCTCGCGGCGCGCGTGGAGCGCCTCGGGGGACGTGAGCATCCCGATTTCGGCGAGTTGCGCTTCGAGGCTGGGGAGCGGCGCGTCGAGGGTGCAGAGGAGGGTGTGCCAACGCGTCTTGGCTGCTTGTTGGCATTCGGTTGAGCAGAAGCGGGATTTGGTGCCGTCGGAGGCGACGAGGGTCGGGGGCGGAGAGGGAGAGGAAGGGAGGACGCGGAAACAGTGCGCGCAATGAGTGCCGGCTTTTTGGAGGTCGTAGTCGAGGCAGGTAAGCATGGGTTGTTCCTACGGGTGGATGAGCAGGAGTCCGATACAAGGTCAAACGCAAAAGAAACCTTGTAGATTACTTGGCCCGCAGCGACGTCCTCGGTCAGAACGAGAACTTTTTCAGGACCGAATGTCACCGGCGGGATCTCCGCGGAACGCGCCTGAATCGCGACTTTCGCCCACTTTGGAGGGAAGACTTCCGAGTACGCTGACAGCAGAGTTGCTCAGTCTTGTGTTGCCGCATCGAACAACCAGGCGCACCTTCGACTTTGGATGTGATCTGAGGGAAGCAAAAGAGAGAATCGGAAATGATTGTATTAGAACATGAAAGGCGGGGGGGAAGGCAGGTAGCAAGGACGGGCAAGCAAGCTATCTACGCAGGCGGCGTCAGAGAGCCTGGGTCTGTGACTTTGTCCCATTCATGGGAAGACGTCTCGGACGGTGGACCGCCTCTCGTAGGGCTCGTTTCGTCGTCGTCGATGCCGAGATCAGGTGCGGGGCCACTCACGTCGATGTTAATGAGGCGCAAAATGAGCTAGAGACGTGTTCAGGCGCCGGCTGAGGCGGAAGGCGGCACACGCACCTTGACAATCTCCTCGGGGACCGTCTTTTGGTAGATGGCGAGAAGCTCGGGGGGCGACGGATACACAGACAATGCGCGGTAGAACGCCAACGCCGCCTCAACATTGTGGCCGCCTATGAAAGAAAGTCGGTCAAGGAAAGCAAAACAGAAGTACGGAGGACGTACCTTGGGCGACCATCTGCTCACCGGCCGCAACCTGGCGCATGAAGTAGTCCTCCCTTGCCTCTGGCCCTGGTTTGGGCTCCGCCTGAACCAGCCGCAGCGCCGTTACAAGGTCTTCGTCGGAGACGCTCGATGCGGCCGCAAGGGCCTCCCGAGACTCGGCCAGAGACTTGTCTACGCGTTTCTTTTCTTTTCCTGTATACCCGCAGTCGTCAGCCCTACATGGTCGAAAACGCGAGGCAGCAAACGCACGTAGCTGCTTGCGGAATGCGGTATCATTCCGTCGCTTGTAGTCGAAGTAGACGGCGTATGCGATGAGCCCGCAGACGGTGAGCCCGGCGACGGTGAGGGCAGTGGTTCGTGGCGAGGACATGGAGGGCTTAGACGAAAATCGTCATGCAGTGGATGTCCTGGTAAGGTAACTGCCAAACGGCCCCTGACCAGCAGCTTTGCATCCTCAAAATACGTCCCCGTTCAGTACAGTCGCAGAGATCTCTTCAATTTGTCGCAGAAGCTACAATGTGGCGCTCAAGGTATGGAGAAATCCGCCAGCAATAAGAATGCTCCAGACCATCTTCGCTCCCACAAACCCTTGTGCTCGAGTTCCTCCACTCGAAGGTGCGGGAGACGCCGCACTACTCGAGGCGGATGCGGTAGACGACTGTGAAGAGGAAGTGCGGCTTAAGCTGGCGGTGCTACATTTCGTCCCAATTGCTTTGGCGTCCTCCGTTTGGCCAGCCTCTGTCGCGTTGAAATTGGCCATAATGCAGGTTTTCCAGCGATTATTGGTTGTGGAAGGATCATCCAGCCCAGCTTGCCCCGCTGAAGCGGGGATATCGTCAGCCACGAACCCGCGAGTCGCATTGTAGGCGCACACAGCGATTGGACTGTCGCTGATTGGGACGCGAGTTCCGGAGCTGAGCTTAGCGCAGCAGGTGGCGACAGCTGATTCACTATTTGCCCAGCATCCTAAGCCTGTCGGAGGACCTGTCAGCCGGGGAACAGGAAACCAGCTTGAACTTGCCATCGGGAAAGTCCGGGAACGTGATATTCAAGTTTGTCTGAGGGAGGCCGTTGTCCATGGCGAAGCGCTCTGTACTCTGCATGAACTAACTTCACGTATTTATGCGCATGAAAGAGTATCATACACCAGTGTTGATTCCAAGCCGTGTATGTATCCGCCAGTCTACAGCAGTCGCGGGTCGACATCAAGCTGAGCGCAAGATCTGCGCAGCGCGCCGCCGCCTCGAGAGCTCCGAGATTCGCATGCAGAGGAGGAGCTGTAATAGATGCTGGTGCACAGGAGTCTAAATTCTCTTTGTCCTAAATATCTCTGATGGTGCTCTGCTGCTCGTCATAAAAAGGTTACACTGTTATGCAAAGTGACAGAAACAACGGAGCATATTGCTCTTGAATGTGTGTCACCGGAGAGGAAACAATTATGGACATTGGCGGAGAAATTGTGGAGATTTAAATATAATGATTGGCCACAACTTGCTTGGGGTCTGATCATGGGATGTACACTTTCAAGATTTAGATCCCCGAAGGGCAAGATAATTCCCCAAAAAGGAAGACTTTTTACCACATTAGTGGCAGCAATCTGGAACCTAATATGGAAGTTTAGGCATGAAAGGAGAATAAAAAACCCTGACGTGATATTCAACAAAGCAGTTGTACACAACAAAATCAAATGGGTGAGAACTATGAACTTGATACTGAAAAGAGAACAGATAATGACAGACAAAGCAAAATTTGGGCAATTCACGATAGATGAAAAGAAGGTCCTAAACACATGGAGTGGACTATTGCTAGACAAAGATGCTTTGCCAAATAATTGGATCAAAGAAAAGGAGGTTTTAGTGGGTATTCTGCTATTAAATGATAAAAAAGGAGTGGGATGAACCCCACAAGCAGAGAGTCCCACACTGGTATAACGTGCGTAAAGGCATTTCCTCCCGAGCGGTCAACTTTCCGGCAAAGACTGGTTTATTTTTTCCAGTGTCTCCAGCGGTAAACTCAAGAAACTTGGACTTTTTTTGGAGGAACACTCGAGGTCGAGGGTGCTGCAGATTCCTCCAGAATTAAGGTGTAATTGCTGCAGTAGGTCGAAAAAAGCCAGAACTTTGACATGGGCAATATTAGTGTTGAATTTAACACACCAAATAGCCTGTTCAGTTTGTCTGTTACATTGGATCCGGATCTGTACTGGTTATCATTTCTCTTGAGCCTTGAGGGTCAACCTCAGATCTGAGATCTCAGAGGTTTTTCTGGCGCTTATTGGCCACCCAATCTTCTGCTCCTAATGTTGTCTGTGTTCGCTTTGGCCTAGGCGTTAGTGTCCCTGAGCCATCTACTCAATGTCAGTCCATTCCCAAGTCAAATTGCAAGATACTCTCACCTCTCCTGTGGATCAAACAGTCAAGTTGATCCTTGGAGGTCTGACCTCCGAGGATTTGGATGTGTGCAGTAGACATGGGAAGAGTATGACCTTGCAACCTTCGCCGAAACCGGGAGGTCACTGTCTCATCCCATTCACAATCTTCTAGTGTGGGAACCTTTGTATGGATCCCAATGGGAGATCGCTCAAGACATTCAATGACACTAGTCACTTGAGGTCTAGCATTGACCTCTCGGGCCCAGCAAGTGTCCACAAGCGCCCACAGTGCTTTGAGAGCAGGTGATAGATCATCACCATTGGGGCGTCGTGGCCTTTCTCCTTGTATTACTACACGGATGATAATTGCTGCATCCAGAAACAGGTCCTGAAATGGAATCTCTCCTGTCAGAATCTTGAAACATGTCAGAAAAGCTTGTGGTGCTCTATCTCGAGTTGCTTCACCTCATAGACAGTGCATCCATATGCATAAATGTCGGAAGCAAATGTCCGTTTTCCACCTTGTATGAGCTCAGGGGACTGATAGCGTGTGGTGCCACCTTTGTTTGCAGTGGTGGACAAACCAGCTGTGATGGTATCACTGACAGCTGTCAGACCAAAATCTGCAATGCATGCACGACAAGATGGAGTGAGGAGAATGTTGACCTGAGTGGATATTAGAGAGGATGTCTCATCAATGTCAAACACTTACTGCCTTCAAGTCCCCATGAACAATTTGGTTGGTATGAAGATACTCAAGTCCATGTGCCACATCCAGGATCTGTAATTACTTCAGTACACGCAATACAAATGCAAAGTGTTGGTTACCAGGCAAAGACGGAGTGACAGTATTGGCTTGTGCCTCTTCAGATAGCTTGCAATATTCCCCTTTTCCATCCAAGGTGAAATCAAGCAGAGCCTCTTCCCCCAGTAATATGTGCCGAAGAAAGGTAAGAGATTTGGGTGGGAAAGCTGTCTCCAGAGAAGGGCCTCATTACCAAATTCCTAGCAAAAAGTCAATCCCAAACAAATGTTGAGATCGTGCAAATATTTTACCTTGAGGGTTTCTTTGACATTTGAATCTCCAAAAACCCGCATGACCTTAACTGAAACAGTTTTTGTACCAATTTTGCTTTTCCAGATGTCGGCAAAGCCTCCACCAGCAACTGGAGAGCCACGCAAGTCCAACTTTGTCAATGAGAAGCAACGAGGATGTAGCTCTGCTGATTGTGCCAGTCTGCGCAGTGCTTGAACAATAAATGGTCTTGAAGAAATAGGACAAATTGGATGGTCAAGGATCTGGAAATAGTGTTAGTTCGACCAATACGGGATGACTTGCTAAACACCCACATCTTGGAGTAAATCAAGGATTTTCTGGGCCTTTTGCTCTCGGCATGCCAAGAACAATGTGTAACACTCTTTGTTGTGCAAATAAGAGACCAGTTTTGCCATCAAAATAAGCAAATCATTGTTGATCTGTTTCATGATAAGATCTGGTTTTGTCTGACAAGGATTAAGTCATTATCACATTTTCTGCGTTAACTCACCTTCTGTGAAAGGAGTACTCTGCTAAGCAAAACTACATCACTGGAGTATGATGCCACATCTTCCAGGAAGTCTGGTGGACCACACAAGAATATTGGTTTGCCCAGAATTGTTGAAACACTGGTGACATCAGCTAAATACAACTGATCACATCAGAGTTTTAAGTGCTCACTTTTTTGATGTGGCATCCATGTTGATATCATCATCAGGATCTATCTGCTTTTGATGAGAGAAAACAAGTGTAGCCAAATTCTGAAGCTGCATCAATACAGTGGCACAAACTTGGAAATAATTACTTGCCTGGGGCAAGAAGTTCAAATTGAGCTGCAATGCGGTAACACAATGTACACCTTTGAAACGCTGATAGATGGAGTGAAATTTTTGCTTGTTACGTTGGGCTAACCAGGACTCGAGATTATGGTTATCCCAAAAGTCCTCCTCTTCTAGATCTACCTGGATGGCATACTTGGGAGACATTTCCAGCTCAGATATAATTTCTGATATTGCCGCAAAGAGTGGATCACTTTTTGAAAGCTGCATCGGACTCAAGAAAATGTCGAGCAAGTCCTGATTGACTGTGCCTTGAAGCTGAGAAAATTCGAGACACAATGCAGCAACATGCATCCTCACCGCCCCAGAGTTAGACTCGGTCCTTGGCAGAATTTGATTTTGTGTAGGGTCTTGAGCATCAATGAGGAGCTTGTAGATTTCTTTCCACTGGCCAACTTCCAGTTCTGTTAAATAGGATATCCACTGCTCGGGATACAAGGAAACTCTCTGAGTAGAGCTACTGTAGTATTTTAATCAATTCGGCGCGGGGTTTGGGGCGTGACACCCGCGCCGAACCCAAGCTTTCGGCATCGCCAGCCTAGCTGCGTGACTGCCCAAAGTTTTCGGCGCAAGCAATAGCAGTTAGCAAGATTTTGGGGTTCTGAGAGCTCTCTTTGGGACACTTTGAGCCTCCTGATTACGCTAGAAACCCTGTAAAGTACATAACTAGCATATTAGTGTTAAAACCCCACGCGCCGCAGGCCAGGAAAAAATTCCCGATTCAGACAGACCTGAACCTTTCGGCGCCGACCAAAAAACAGCGTGACTGCCGAAAATATTTCGGCGTCTGGACCCCTGCGTGACGCGTGACTGCCGAATTGATTAAAATACTACAGTAGTGTCCAACGTTTTGCCTATTTCTAGCTCAAGATGTGGATTCCACATATGAATCGGGTGACTGGAGTGGCAAGTCTCAATTGTATGTAGAAAGTGCTGAAATGTTGTGGCCTGAATGCTTGGTGAAACCATGGTGCGGAAAGCCACCCAGATCATCAACGCATAGGGACCGACCACCAGTTCCAGCAATGTTCGCCGCACCACTGAGGACTCATAGAAGTATGACTTTGTCAAATGTGGCTTGCTATAATAGGTGTCTTGAAGTAGACTCTGGTTCCATGATTTTTTTGCCAAGCAACTGAATGTAATTAGACATGTTTATACTCGTTAATGTGACTGACTGTTGAAAACAAGGACAGTTTGTTGGTGGAACAAGTGCCCAGAGCTCTCCATCGGAGTAGATTGTCAGAGCCATGTCAGCCCACTTCTCGAGATGCAAGGCGGCACATTTTCTGCACGGCTCGGCCGGAGATGCTGCACGGGAGATGAGCCGCAATTCAGCCCATTTTATGATTAGCTGGTGCAGAGTTGTGGATCCTTCCCATTGTCTTCCTTTGTGTCGTATTAGCCCGGCAACAAACAGCCAAGCAATGACATTAGTTCTCTCGGCTGGTGCCAAATGAGCTAATGTGTTAGTTTTCTTTTTTCGCATTGATAGAGCACTGCAAGCGTCTGCCCACTTTTGCTGAGTGAGTGAGGGAGCAGAGATCCACCCAGAAGGCCCAAGCTTGCGGATGTATTCCTCATCCTCATCTTCCCACAGCCAAAGATCTAAATTTGGAGCCAGCCCCGCGAGGACTGATATCCAGACCTTGTCTTGACTGTGTTGGAATACCGCATGAATGAGCTCCAGAGTGAGCCAGATACGGTATTTCAAATGAGTGTGGCCACCGTCGGGTACACAGAGCCAGTCGTCCTGAGGCAACATGGTGAGCGGAGGCAAGGGGAAAGCTGTTGAGTGATATCCGTCAAGTTAACCATGGACCGACCTTTGACAAGTTGTTAGTACCTTGCAACAGCTGTTGCATCTTTGTCAGAATATGTTCTTAGAACTCTCCAAAATACAGATAAGGTTACAGAAGCTGTACACCTATTCCGCCTTTTCAACAAGCTCCTCAACGATCTCGACCGCCCGTTAGAATTTCTCCTTCTCCTCATCGGTCGCTTGCACTTCGCTCGTTGCGCGACCGCACCCCGCTGGACCGCCATTCATCCATTCTAGTTCTTTGCTTCCCCAGACAATGCTCGTATCAAGGCCGTAAATATCTTCGATGCCGGGCGGTGATTCGATTGGAAGGGTCTTGAGAATCGTATACAGCTCATCGACGAGAGTAGCGGTGTCATCGGAGGACACAAGGGTCTTGGGGACCGCATCTGCAAGAGCCCGGGTGCCGGGAGTGCGTTCCGCGGTGGTTATCATGAGCGGCGCCCCGACAGCCTGAACTAGTGTGAAGACCGCAGTTGGCGCTGCCGGGATGAAGCCGCCTGTGATACCTATGGAGAACACATCGATGAGAGGTACAAGTCAATATATACTTTGCTTTACCGCGCTGGAGGCGAACATAGTACTCGCTGGGTGGCATGATGGTCGTTGCGAACCAGAAGGAACGGTTATGTTTTTGTCATCAACGAAATCCCGTCGATGCTCGTAATGCGGGGCCATAGGCCGCGGAAAATACTCCTCCCCATCTTCCTTCTGGTTTTATCTCTCTCAAATTAGTACCTGCTTTCTTGTATTACTCGAAGCTAATTGCGGTTGCGAATTACGAGGAGGGAGGCAATTCCTAGTGCTTGTTACAAACGTGTAATTGTAATTTCATCGGGAGAGATGTGCATAGTATGGCCCTTCTCGCGCACTGCCAGATGCGCCTAATGCTGCTCAGCTATCGAAGTGTTGAAGACATGCAAAAACCCACCTATAAGACAAGATGATATCATTGAACGGTGCGTTCAAGAGACCATCCGCATCGAACCATGACCCAGGTCTTAAAGCGTACTTGCATTGGCGATAGCATCAGCGCCAGAGTTAAACGGCCTACTTTCGAACCGTCGTGGGAGGAAGAAAGCAGGATTGCCACCACGGGCTTGGACACGCCACCATGGTCCGAGTCTGTGCGCTCTTCTCGAAGTCTTGTTCCCCATGTTGTTCACCGTGTGCTTGTAGATTCTCCAACTCTTTCTCTCGCAATCCTGGACCTCCACTCCGGTGGGCGTTAGGTACAAGAACAGTTCGCGTGGCTTTGCTGGTCATGGATATCGATGCTGAGCGCTGAGCCCAGGTAAAGTGTCGGAGTTATGGCGAGGGAAGATATCCACTACTAGTACGCGTCCAGGTGACGCCTGGAGTTTAAATGGGGGAATGTGGTCGCGCGCAAAGTAGCGAAAAGGTGTGCCCAGTGTTCATCCTAGCTTCCTGGCCAACCCTACGGCCACACCACGAGTCGCGTCCTATCGTAGGCAATCCTCCGTCCCGGCTCTAAAATGCACCAAAGAAGCGTACAGGTACTTATCCACCTCCGTAGCTGCGCTTCTATTCGTCCACAACATACTTTGCAAACCGCGACATAATCAAGCTCGATGCGCCCTTCAACGTCTTCAATTGCGCATATTGCGCAATGGCAAGACGCTGCCCACGAACGGCCCCGACCTCCGTTACTTTACGGGCCTTCACGTCGACCGCTTTGCTTCAGATTCCTATAGGATGGGCGCATGTCATGGACCGGTGACCTTTGAGCCACTATAAATCGGTACCTCGGCCTACACCGTGACATGGAGCTGCGCTTCTACTCGTCGAATGCGGGCTACTATCCTTCTCGCTCTCTGGGCTGGCGCTATCTCCTTTGTGGCGGCGCAGTCGGTGTCCGTAGTAACGACCTCGGGCACGCTGCTCGGCGTGCAAGACAATGGTGGTGCGTGCTACAGCCTCGGATTGGTGTCGGTCAAAACTAACGCGGATGATAGTCAGGATCTTCAGAGGCGTCGTATGTCCCGCCGCCGTCTACCTTGAACTGGGCACCTAACGTGTTTTCAGCGCTTTGGCCAGGCACCCGTTCGCTGGGCAGCGCCAGTCGCGTTCCAATCAACCGCGACGCTGAATGCGACTACATTCGGCGCGACATGCGTCCAGCAGTTTCCCCAGGGGTCGGACTTGGTCCAACAACTCTTCAACAACCCCTCGAACCCACCTGTCGAATCGGAGGACTGTTTATTCTTGTAACGCCACGTCCCGCTTTTGCTTCCCAATGCTCACCTTGCATTCATGGCAGGAACGTGTGGGCCCCCCAGACAGCTCAGAGTCTCCCTGTGGTCATTTGGATATACGGCGGGTATGCCGCCGTATGCCGACAAAGCGTTTCACAAAAACTACTGTAGATCGCTCGCATTTGGTTCGGCATCTGTCCCGATGTACGATGGGGCCATCCTCGCTCGGAACCAGAGCGTCATCGTCGTCTCGGTGCACTACCGCACGAACGTCTTTGGTTTCCCGGCTAGCCCAGACCTCGCTGTCACGAACAACAACTTCGGATTCATGGATCAAGGCACGCGAAGACGTCTGCCTGACCTCTCGCATTTCTAACGCAACCCGCAGAGCTCGCTATGACATGGGTTCAAAACAATATCGCGAAATTTGGCGGCGATCCGAAGAAGGTTACAATCATGGTGCGTGAACCTGCCCGTCATTTTCTTTGTTCCTAAGCATAGCATCCTCCAGGGCGAATCTGCCGGCTCCCTCTCCGTCAGCATCGCAATCGCCCGCCACGCTCCCGGAACCGCACCTTTCCGCGCTGGCATAATGTTCTCCGGCGCCCAAGGCACGCTGCGGTCGCCCACATTCGACAGCTTCAACGCGTTCGCTACCGCCGTCGGCTGCACGCAATCTCCCGGTACCGCGCGCCTCGCGTGCCTCCGGCAAGTCACCACACAGAGGATTCGCAGTTACACAAACAGCGCTGCGAGCGGGACGTTCAGGCCACTTGTGGACAAGTATGTATTGAATGCGATTCTCCCTTGGGCCTTCAAACGTAAACCCTACCCTGGCTCACTTCTCCTTCCTAGCGTTACCGTCGTCACCGACCCGCTGCTGCGCCTTCGAAACAGGCAAACCGCCAATGTCCCGTTCCTCATCGGAAACATGCAGGACGACGGGACGCTGTTCACCATTGGCCAGACTAACCTCGCGGCGTATCTCCAGACCACCTTTGGCGGGGTCGTCACCGCAGCGCAGGTGCGCCCGCTCTACCCCGGGCTCAACGACACGCAGATCATATGGGCGGTCGCGCGAGACTTTACGTTCCTGTGGTAAGCTGTTTTGTATGCATGTGTTTCCCGATGCCGGCGCTGAAAGAGGATTATCGGCAGCCCGTCGCATCTATGGGCCAGCGCTGCTGTTGGCGCGGGCATCAGCAATGTGTTCCGTTATTCGTATGGTGCGTTCCTTCGTCGGGGAGCCTACACTTGGCTTGACGCCCTTTCTAGGCGCCGTCTGGGCGGACCTCCAAAAATTTCCTAACGCCGGCGCGTGGCATTCTTCTGAACGTTCGTCCCCGTCCTCGTCTTCCTCCCGTCTTCCTTCTTATTATCTCTCCAACCTGCTTCTAGTATTTTCGGTATTCGGGACGTACAACCGCAGCACCGCGACCGCCGCGGAGGCGACGCTCTCGAGTACCATCCAGACGGCCATCGCCAACTTCATTAAAGACCCCACCGTCGCGCCCGCGCCGAACTGGCCGAAATACCTGGCGGGGAGCAGCACCAACACGCTCGCGAAACTTGCGTACTCGGGGAACGTGCTGACGAGCAATGTCGTTCAGGCGGTTGGGTCGACTTCGCTGGTGTGTTCATTGGCTTTCATATAATTAGCTCTGGCCTAAGTGCATTAGGACGGGCCGTGTTCTTTGTGGGATCAGTTCCTCGATGTTCGGGCTTGAGCTCGCGTGGGGTTGCTCCGAAGGTGCACGGGTGAAATTGGATGGAACAATGAATGCTGGATTAATGGTAACAATGCAGCACAAACCTGAACGGCCTGAACGATCGCAATGTTTTATATATACTCAATTCTTGAAGGAATGTTTAGCGGCGCCTTGCGCCAGCTCACGAAGAAGACCTACTTTCACCTAGGCCCTAGGTGAAAGCTTTCAACACGGCTGGTTTATACTACGGTGAAGGGGAGCATATCCGTTCGGTGTCCGTATCCGCCCGGATGCGGAGGACTGTCCGGATTGCCCTTCGACAGCGAATCCGGACTCATAACAATACATCTCCGAGCCTGAAGTTTACGGTATTTATACCCTCCAGCCGCTTGCTGGTGAGCATCAACCTAACGCACACGACGATGCACTCTACCAACGGTAAGCCCCAGCTTTTCCGGTTGGGAAAGAGCTCACTTTGGCCGTAGCCTCTGCGCCTGCAAACACATCCAGACCTTCTCAGGCTGGCGGTGTACGCAAAATGAAGTGCCCGCAAGGGTGCACCGTCGTTCTCTTGCCGAACGATCGTGGAACCGATAAATGCCCGCACGGCGAGTATTGGGAGCCTGCGGACGACTAGTCTGGAGCGTCCGAGATGCGCCATTTCATAGAGGAACTCCGAGTCTTACGAAGATACTACCCTAAGTTGTTGTGGGCGTCAACTGATGCGATCAATTTGAACTACATCGAAAATATGCTTCAACGGCCTGCCTTGTACCTCATTCTAAGCAACCTTTTGGCACACTTGCGGCGCTACAGTGAAAGCCTGAGCTTGCCAGAGTAACATTTGAAATTTTGAACACTGCAAACAGGGTGACTTACAGTACACCTGCCAATGGACCTACATTGGTGTCTGTACACCTGGAGATAATTAGCAAAATTCATCCCATTTTTGACAACGACAGAGACCAGTAATACTGCCCTACTGCCGCCGGCAGAAACGCCCGACATCAGGGCATTTTCTATTATTCTGTTGTTGATGAGCCGTTTCGTTCGGGTGGTTGACGAGCTGGTCGGGAGTTCTGGTCCTATGCAAACAAGTGCAATAAATGTAAGGGCAGAGCGGCTTTGCTGTGCATCTAACGCAAGTCCGTCGGGGAAGACCCCGTCTGCCAAGCCAGTGTGTGTTTTGATGAGACGTGCACGACAATTTTCCCTTCCTACCACGACGTCGAGGGGTCGTTGACGATGAGCACTGTTACCCGCATCGACGACCGAGACGGCAGCGTCGCCTACACCGGCGCCTGGGACAAGGGCGGCACCGCCCGTGAATACCAAGGTATTAGCCTCGTTGCTAGTCCCGACGGCCGACTCACTAGTGCCAGGCACCGTCTCCTCCTCTCTCAAAGTCGGCGACTCCTTCGTCGTGTCCTTTTCCGGTGCGTCCAGTCCTTCGCCGAGAGGCTCCCGAGCTTACCCTGTTCCAGGAATCGGCATCGGCGCCTACGGGACGGTTGACGCAAGCTCTGCCGGCGTCAAGGCCTCGTACTCCATCGATGGCGGCCAAGCAGAGACGGTGACCTCGGCGGCGTCCAGTGACGGCCAGAATGCATACGACCAGCAGTTTTGGAAGTCAGGTACACTTGACCGTGGCGCCCAGTACGCATCTTTCCCTCCATGCGACTTGCAGCTAATCGTGGTTCGCCCTATAGCACTCTCAAGGTTACGATGCTGGCCACGAAGCCCAACGCCGGAGAGTTTGAAGGGACGATTTGGTTCGACTACTTTAACGTCATTCGTCCCGCCGCTGGACAGTCCGCGTCGGAGTCGGCGTCTGGCGAAACTACAGCCAGTCAAACCTCGGCCACTGCCAAGGGTAAATCTTCATCCTCGACCGCATCGAGCTCCGCCGCGTTAGCGTCCGCCTCTGGAGTCGACATAGCCACTGCGGTCACCGAGCACAAGAAGTCGAACACAGGCGCTATCGCCGGAGCGGTCATCGGAGTCTTGTTGCTCCTCTTGTTGTTGGCAGCAGGCTTCTTTTTCTGGCGGAGGCGACGCCAGCAACAGGAGAAGTACTTCCCCGCCCCTAGCATGGCCCGTACGTCCCCGACTCCCCGTCTTCTGTCTATGGATTACTCGATAACCGTTATGTAGCAACGCCCAATATCCCTCCTTCCCAGCCACCCTTCATGAACCAAACACGCCCCACCACCCCCATGAGCGCGCTCCCCGGCGGCGCTCTGTATGCCAACTCGGCTGCTGCATCGTCAACAAACGCATTCGACCCGCGCATGACCCATGCCGCACCGACTGGCGCGCCAGCCCAGGGCGGCGCGTACGACCCTTACGAGTCTATCGGCGCGTCACTCTTTTCCGGGACCGCTATGAGCGCCGCACCAACCGCCTACGCCCCGTCCACCTACGCCGCGTCCGTCACCGGCGGCTCCATGACCTCGGCGGCCCTCTCTGCCGCCGCGGTCGCCGCCCCCAGCTCTCCGTCGTCGGCGGCCCTGCCGCGGACCCCGACTCAGTCGCGGAGCTCAAGCGCCGGCAGAAGGAGATGGTCGATTCGTACGAGAAGGGCGTCGCGTCGGGCAGCACGCAGCACTACGACGCGCCCGCGCCGATCCAGCATACGGATAGCGGGTTCCGCGGGGACTCGCTCGACGTGCATTCGCGTGCTCCGGCGGAGCTCCCGCCCGTCTACACGCCCAGCTAAACGTGCCGCCCTCCCTTTCCTTTTTTTGGTCCGATATATGTCGATTTTCTAATTATCTTCGTCGCTGTCTCCTAAAGCGTACACTCCCCCCACACTCGCTATTCTCTCCGGTCCCTTTCCCTACGACACCACCCCGCTCGGGCACTACGTATCTTGCTGTATACCCAATGTACCTTGCATCAACTCACCTCCAGTCGATAGAATCGCTGCACTGACGACTTTGTCTGGAATCCCATCTATGGTTATTCTAGAGCTTTTACGTGGGTCTTGAAATATCCTTGACCACCTCCATCGCGTCTGATAACCCTTTGCCGCCACCAAACGTAACTAACCGCGCCTTGCGCTCGTCCTCAACCGCGCTGAACGCGTCCTCCCACCACCGTTGACCCTCCGGGATGTCGCGCCACCCGCCCGCGAAGAACTTGCGTAGCTGCGAGACCGAGGCGACGAGCGGGCGGACGTGGGCGTCCCAATACGGCGGAGGCGTCGGGGAGCCGGCCTGCGCTGACGCAGCGCTCGGCCTGTCTGCGTAGAACCCGTTGGACGCGAGGACGACGGCGGGCGGGACGGAGATGCGTCCGAGTTTGTAGCAGAAGCGGTTCACGACGATGGCTGGCGGCAATTTGGTTAGTCGGCGGACGGAGATGAACTGGGAGCTTACTGCATAAGGACGCGCCGTCCGGCTCGGGTTCGTTCATCGCGCGTGCGGCCAGGGCTTTCATCACCGCGTCCGGGTCCGTATCACCGCCCCCATTCCCGTTCGCGGGCGGCATTGGCGTCCCCGCAATCGGAGACGACTCCTTCGCCTTGCCCGTCCGCGACGCGGGAAGGACGAACCGGAACACAACATACAGCCACTTTTGGTCCCAGGCCCCGACGCTGGCGCGGATTTCGTAGCGCGCAAACATGGGGATCTCGCGGATGAAGGAGTAGTGCATTGCCGCTAGGGGCGCAAAGCCGCCTGCGCGGAGGAGGGTCGGGAAAGTCGCGAGGGCAAGATGCATGCGCGACCGGTCGAGCGTCTATTGTTTGTTATAAGACTGCTTCTTTTGGTGGGGAGAACGTACAGCTGCGTAGCTCGAGTTGCTCATATGCAGCAAAAAGTCGCTATCGTGAATGCCTGGGGCGGGATCAGCACCAACCCAATTACAAACGACGCGCAACGCACCGACAGACCACTTGTACGTCCACACCTTCCGCAGGGGATGGACCCCAATCGGCATACGCGATTCGTGCCAGTTCTGCACCGCCAGCTTCCATGTTGCGCGTCCGGAGAACAGGTGCCGCAGTTTGAGGGCATTGAACGAAAGGCGGGCTTGCATCACGCAGGAAAAGACTCGGACTGCGCTGGGGTTGGTTGGGTTGGTCGGGAGCGGGAGCAGGACAGGACGCACGATGCCAGACGAGCGGCCAAGACCCGATGTTCAGCAGCGCGAGTATCAGGGCGGCGTATTTCGCTAGGGTTGGGGACAGACGCAGGGCACGGATGGCTAGCACGCGCATGACGTCGAGCTTTAGTCGCAGGACGACGGCGTTTGAGGAGGAGGACATGGTGGCGGCGGATGAGAAGTAGCCGGCAAATTGATGCCCCCAAGAAATTGTACATTCACAAGCTTTATACAGTCTCAACGCGCTCCGACGCGTCTACTTCGTACAGAACCTCGGTCCTGATAACATACTTGGCGCCCTCCGTGACACCACTGCCCTCGTGTAAAAGACTGCCCCGCGCGGCTCCGTGCGGGAACACGCAAACCGTGCCGGTCCGAGGACGGACAGGCCGCGCGTCCATGACGCCCGCTTCAGCGGACGGCAGGAAGAACGTTGTGCATCCGTCGGAGAAGTTGTCGTTTAGATAGATGAGGAATGTGAGGCGGGAGTAGAGCGCCGGGTCCGAATCGTAGATGTAAGTCGGCAGAGAGGAAGTCGAGACCGCAGAGGCGGGCCAAGCGCCGTCGATCTGGCCGGGCTCAGTATTATGCGAAAGGAAGATACAGTCGACTTACGTGCGGTCGATACAGAGCTCCGGGGCGGTATCGGTACAGTCGGAAGCGGCGATTTATTCCACGAACCGCGCCGCCGTTGACCTTTTGCGGCAAAAAGTCGACCACTCGCGAGTACAACGACGCGATGAACTCTTCATCGGCAAGCCATATGAAGTTGTGGGCGAGGACCGACGCGAGTTGCGTTGCAGACCCGGCCGTGGGCTCGTCGGGCAGCATGCCGACTGTTTCGGCAGCGTCAATGAGAGCCTGGCATTCCGAGGCGTCGAAAACGTCGTTGATAATGAAGCCGCCTAGGAGAATGTGAGGTATAGAGCAAGGGGAGCAGAACACGCACCCGGTACGCCAGGAACGTCGAATCGCTGCGGCGTCCGTCGAGACGAAGGCAACAGCGGGATCGCTCCCGGAGGTGAATAGAACACCACCGCAGGGTGTTTATTGGGTGGTCGCCTGTCCGGACCTGATGTCGTATGTAACGCAGTAATCGCATGAACGTCCGGCGCAAGTGCCGGCGAAGGAGACGACGTCTTCTCAACGGAGAATGGCGGGAACCAGCGCAGCCTGCTCCCTTCCTTCGACACGCCGCCTTGCGCAGATGTAGAAGGTATGAGCTCGGGTTGGGTGGTGCGCAGGATCGCGTTAAGCACCCGCCAGACGAGGTTCTCCTCCTCCTGCGACATAGACGGGTCGAGAACCGCGTCGCATTCGCGCACCCAGCGCTGCAGCGCCCCGAGCTTGGGCATCTGACCGCGGATCTCCATCTCCGCTAGCAGGACGAGGGCGTCGACGTGCCGGTGGTCGACGAGGGCGGAGGAGATGCGCGATGTTAACGACGAGCCCGTGTTCGACGTCTCTGCAGCCACACGCCAGTAGTCGTGAACCGCGGTGCGGAACGGCTTCAGGGCTTTGAGGGAGATGAGTTTCGGGTTTTGAGCGAGGAGGGTGAGCGTCTCGGTGGTCATCTCGAGCTCGTCGGTGTAGATGAGGTCGCCAATCATCCCGGCGTCGCCCTCGTCGAGCTTGGGCCTCTTAGCGACGACGCTGGCATCCGCAGGAGCCTGCTTGCGCTTTTTCGAGTTCTTGCCCATGAGAGTTTCGGGTGACCCGCTTTCCGTATGACCCTCACGCTGCGATGCATCCCCCGGTCGTCTACAGCTCCCTCACCGTGCCCGTAGCCCCGGCAACCTCCTTCGGCGGCATCCAATGGACTGCCGACGGCCAGGTGCTCTTCCTCACAAAATTGGCGCTCTACATTATGGTGCGCGCATCTCGACACGAAAAAAAACATCCTGACGCGCTGGAGACCCCCGACCACGGCCTCAGCTTCGACCCAGCAGCCAAGATAAAAGCCCAGCTTCGCCCTGTCAAGAAAAGCGCGTCCGATCCCCAGACAGACGTCGAGCTGATTTCGTGGTACCGTACACTGGTCCAATTCGACCGCCCCGTCGATTATCGGTGGCCGGAGCAGTCCCAAGGTACACCGTATGTCTCGGAATCGTCACCAGAGCTGATTTGGCGTATAGACTGGACCTCTATAGTTCTCGGCACCGTCGATATTGCGCTCTGGGAAGCCACCGCGTCGCCGAGCGGTCTCTCTGCCAACGCAGGCTGCATAATCGCAGCACTCACTGCAAGTATGGACTGCTCACTATGGACCGCGAAGCGAAATGGACTGAACCGAGAGTGGTACAGAGTGAGCGCGTTTGCGGCAATCTCGAATGAGCTGAACCGTTGCCCAGATATTCGACATAACGCCGTTCCTCCTCGACCACTTTGCCCATGAGATCATCTCTGTGCGAGCACTCAAAGCGCAAGTGACGAGTACGGGTCCTTGTTTGCGGTCTCTGTTTCAACCCGTTAACGCCACCAGGTATACATTGGTCGCCACAATCCGATTTTGGTTTACGTCCCGCTCCGCTGGACGCGTCTCTTCTGGTTGCCGGGAATAGGGCTGGGATGCTCCTCTTCTTTCGGTGCGCGGCCTCGAATCTTGCTTCCATGTTTAATCCAATCGCAGATATCGGGACTTAAAAGTCGAACTCGTCAAAACCACCACCGTGGCCTACGAGTATGTAGTGCGCGTCGCCATATCGCCATGGCGCCACACCATCGAATCTGGAAAGAGTGATGCGTCCGTCGCGTTTGCCACAGAAGACGGGAGGGTCTGCATTCTCCCCATTGCGCAACTCCTCGAAATGGCCCCGTCTGCATCGACATTTGGGTTCCCGTACGCGCCCAAGCTAGAGATATTGGAGCATAGCATGGTGGAGATATGCCGCAGGGACTCGCGCCCAGCGCGTGGTCTACAATGGATCGAATTGCGACCGGGTCAGAACATCCTCGTTTACACGAAACCTGGCAGCATCGGACTCTGGCAAGCGCCGTCGCCATCCGCGTCCTGGTCTGGCACGAAGAAATTCACACTCCCCATACTTCCAAAACTCTCCACTGGCACATCGTCATTTCATTCCTCCGTCGGTCTCGTCTATCTCACCCGTAAAGATACGCTGTTCGTCTTCCTCTCAGATGGGACTATCCGCGCGCTACGCGAGGTCTCCTCGCAACCAACTTGGGATACGACGGAAAGCGAGAGTCTGACGCGGACTGCGCGCTCGATGCTCGTGAGGGTCGAGCCTCCGGGCACCATAACGAAAGACGTTGTTGCGCGGGCAAGCGGCGTCGCCTCGTACGACGGCGGGGCGACTGTTTTGTCTCTCCAAGAGTATGTTCCCGTTTATATCTCTTCCTCGGGAAACCTAAAACAACCACAGGGCTATCCGTCCAGCCGACTTCGACTATATCCATGACGCGCAGCACCGAAACCAGTTCGTCGTTTCGCGACTGTGGGAGGCGACACGGGATGAGGACACGGACGATGTGATTGTGCACAATCTCGAGGAGACGTTACGAGGTTGTAGCGCGGGATCGGGACTTTCGCCGGTCCATATCCTCCGCCCGACGCTGTTCGCGCTCCCTCCGAGAAAGCTGGTGGGCGACATCCATTCTCGGCTGCTGGATGTGCTCTCCCTGTCGACGCCCTTAGCGCAGGCGCAGGTTGATCCTGCCCGTGACGTAAGCGCGATACGAATAGCGCCTTGGACGGGCGCGTTGAGCGCGGAAATGCGGATGGAGTTTCGAGAAAGTCTCCGAAGACATTTTTATGGCTGGGACGTGCTGCTGGCGCTGAGATTGCGGTTGGGTGTTGCAGATTTCCTTTGGGTTTGTTCTATTGCCATTTGTCTTCGTTTTTCTAAGTCGTTGACCAACTGGCCAGAGAAACTCCGAGACTGCCGAGAAACAAACAAACACGGGGAACGTCGCAGGCGTCATTGTAGGCGCGATAACGCACCGCTTCGTGCGGGTGGTGGTGCGTCATCTCGTCGCAGCGATGGATTGTCTGCAAGGTCCGCGTTTCCTCCGCCTTCTACACACTCAAATTTAATCTAAGTCACAGTCAGCGACGTCCCCTTCGTCCTGCGCATGGTTGTTCATACCCTGCTCACGAATTCGGGCGTCCCTCAAGACCTCAAAGAGGAAGGTACCGACCTCTCCGCGCGCCTTTTCGCCGCTGTGCCGAATGCGCACCCAGACATTGCGCGCGGTCTCAGCGAGACGTGTCCCGCGTGCAAGGTCGATATACCGTTTAACGAGATCGGCTCGGCGACGTGCCCGAATGGCCACGTTTGGGGTTCGGCAAATGTCTTTCTCCGTTATCTAAGGGTTAATCTCGCCACAGGCCGATGCTCCGTCACGACATTCATCCTCTCGACGCCGCGCGTGCGGACGTGCGTCGGCTGCAGCAGGAAGGCGTTCCTACCGCCCAGCGCCAGTGCGAGCGCGGACGAGTCGTCGTGGCTCCCGTCATCTGCACAAGGTTGGGTTGTGCATGAGCTTCTTGAGGCCGTGCAGCGCTGTCTATTGTGCGGGAACTCGTTTGTGAGCGTTTTATAGCGGTAAAACGCCATTGTTTTGTCTGCGCGATTTGTGAGGGATGTTGGATACATCCTCCACATGTCCGCCATATGGACGCCTCGACCCCATATGCGCTCAAGAGCTTGCTTTGTCGGCCTCGGCAATAGGCTTCAACACACTGGCAACTCGTTGCCGTTCACCGAGTAATATTGATATTTAGGATAATTCTATTTGGCGCACCAGATGTGACATCGCACCGGTGCGATTCTATATGGCGCACCGCCGATCCAAATATAAATAAATGTGGTCACATGATTGATATTGACTACTTGTCGTCCCCACCTTGTCCCCACCACCTTGCCGCCACCACTGGCTTGCGTCGATGGCCTCTCGGCCGGGAGGTCGAAGATTTATTGTTATGTTGGACAGCCTACTTAGCTTCCTGCCGCAGATTCCGCACATATAGAACACCCACAGAACAGTAAAAAAAAAATTCTATATACATAGCACATCTATTCCTGAAATTCTGGGAGTTCGCTGTCGGGCGAGAGTTGGGCAAACTGTTAGGTAAAACATATGAAGTGAATATAATTTCTTAAATAGACCGTATTAGATTCTCTATGGGTTTTCAGAATAAAAGCAATGAGTAGCTATTCTAACTCATAGTTTGAATATGTATTATTTCTGAGAAGAGGTCATTGGATGAATAATGAGGCCTTCTGGAGCTTAGAGACACAGCCCCGATCTGACATTGGGATTTTTCACAACGGACTCGGTTGTCGGAGGGTGCGGCCATCAAGACACGTTAAGACTGTAGAAATTGCTTTTCAGCGCGACAAAACGAGAATATACGCTTGCTAACAGTGAATGCGCACTTTTAAACATCGCCACTGCAATTTCGTCCCGCAGACCCCGGTCGAAATTTACCATTTCTGGCAAGTTTGAATTTCAGGTCGCAATTGTCAGCCTTTGTGACACCTGGGCTTTGCAGCAGAATTCTGGAGTGAATGCACTTGTAACATTATTAGCTGAACATCTATTTAAATACCCTGTGCAGGCAAAGTGTTGTTGAAAGCGCAATTCCGATTCGGCGACATGCCAAGTCTGGCTATATAATAACCCTCCAGCAGACAGCCGTGGTAGCTGCAGGACTAACATTGTGGTGGTTTGGAGCAAAATTCACATCATGTAATCAATGGTGCGCCAAATAGAAAAGTTCTCCTGTCGCACCGGTGCGATGTCACAAGGTGGTGCGCCAAATAGAATTATCCTGATATTTATGGTCTGAACTGAGTACTCTCATATTTGGCCTAAACACAACAAAGCGATGTTATAGACCTCGCATGCTGTCTGACGAGATCTCCGGCGCCAAGGTTAACTGGCTCGTCTGCGAGCTTAATTACGACTGTATACAACTCCTGATCTCTGATTTCTCCGACGTGGACTTGAGCGTGTACGGTAGGCCGTGCGTCTCGCACTTGCCGGCGTCATCGGGGCTGTCCGAGAGGAGCGACGTCTCACAGCCGTTGGGGCATGCGAAGTGGTACATCGTCTTGTTGACGGGGATGGAGATATCTGGATTGGAGTTTAACCTCGAATTCCGTGCGAGTATGGCGCGCTGTACTCACCGGCGAGGGAGTACATGGTTGGAATGAGGAAATTTCAGCTTGGTGGGCACCTATAAATACCACTTTTCACGAACGGGAACCAACGTGGCAGCGCGAATTGCTCGATTATTCCCTTGCTATGCCGCGCAGAGAGGCTAAGATATTTTGCCGCACAGAGGTGTGGGCGGCAGGTGGGCGGCAGGGTGGGCGGCAGGTAAGCGGTTGTTCACTTCAGGAACCACGGCGTTCCCGCTATTTTTAGGTAACGGGTCTTACTTCGCAATTTGTAGAGAGACGCCAACTTATCAAAACTGCTTATGCTTCATTGAATTAATTCAATCACAACAAATCATGGACATGTCATTGTACAGAACAAGAGCGCACGGACCATGGTGGCGCGCGCGGAAGTGTCCAATTCTGTGATGGCGATCCTGCTTTCTTCCTGCCACGTCGGCGCTCAAACAGCTCGCTAGTTTGTCTCCTCCTCAGAATGAAATCAGGCGAGGGAGAGTGGAGAGGCCTGATATAACACTCGCTAGAGTAGTCGACCCTGTAACTCTGGCGCCAATGCTGCCTTCAATGCAAGGACGACCCAAGACTACCTGTCCCAGTATTTTACATGGGTGCATCACCGTACCACGCCCCGAGCCAGCAACACGAATCTCGGCGCTCGAGTCGCTTGTCTGCCCTATAAGACCTCTGATTACTGCTATGCCTTTAGCCGGGTACCCTCCACCTCATCAAATTCAGTAGATGAAGCTCACTGTCCAACTTCTTGCTCTTCTCGGCGCACGTTGACCGCTTCTTTCCGCACGAAGGTTTTTCCTCCCGGAAAGCATGACAGGATCGTCGACCTCAAGACTGGTAATGTCACTGGGCTCGTTAGTGTCTGTCTCTTTGACCGTTGGCTGTGATACTGACAGGACGCAGGACAGACGCGCGTTGCCAACCTGTGTCTTGTTATTTTGTTTAACCCGCTCATCCTGCCTCGTAGATTCATGTGCACAGACCTGAACTGGCGGGGATACTCCAACGCTGCCAACAGCGAATGTGTCGACCTCGGACCCGACATTGATAGCCAGATTACAAGTTTTGGGCCAGGCGAGCCTTTCCGCTTTCTGCGGCGGTAAATTCTGACTTTCATTAGACCAGGGAAATCGTTCCCAACTCTTCAAGTGAGTGCCGCGCTGTGTCCTGCTTGCAACTGTCGATTTACTTCTTTTCTAGTGCGCATGGTTGCGCTTGGACGGCCAGGGAACGCCCGCCCGGTCCGGCGCAGTGGAGTTTCCGGGTGTTTCAGATCTAGCTGGGTCATGGTTCGATGCGGATGGTCTCTTGAACGCACCGTTCACTGGCATCTCGTCGTATAGGTGGGTTTTTCCACGTCTTTAACACGTCGGTAGCTGACCAGCGTTAGGTGCATCTGGTATTAGTGCACGAGGACCGTAGCATACACGTCTCTTCTGGTGTAATTATAATCGCGCTACAAGCACTATCTGAACTACCGCCATCACCGATAATCGCCAACCGCAAATTAGCTACGAGTATTATAAAAAAGCAAGTACTAACCTGAAGAGATGGGACCAGAGGGTACTTTCGCCGCCTCTGGTTCCGCATTGATTTCGTTGCAGTGACGACAAACAATGACCATTCCTTCTTGTTCGCAACGACCATCATGCCACCCAGCGAGTACTATGTTCGCCTCCAGCGCGGTAAAGCAAAGTATATATCGACTTGCACCTCTTATCGACGTGTTCTCCATAGGTATCACAGGCGGCTTCGTCCCGGCAGCGCCGACTGCAGTCTTCACACTGGTTCAGGCTGTCGGGGCGCCGTCGCTCATGATAACCACTGCGGAACGCACTCCCGGCACCCGTGCCCTTGCAGATGCGGTCCCCAAGACCCTCGTGTCCTCCGATGACACCGCTACGCTCGTCGACGAGCTGTATGCGATTCTCAAGAGTCTCCCGATCGAGTCACCGCCAGGCATCGAAGATATTTACGGCCTTGATACGAGTATCGTTTGGGGAAGTGAAGAACTAGAGTGGGTGAATGGCGGTCCAGCGGGGTGTGGTCGCGCAACGAGCGAAGTTCAAGCGACCAAGGAGGAGAAGGAGAAATTCAAACGGGCGGTTGAGATTGTTGAGCAGCTTGTTGAAAAGGCGGAATAGGTGTACAGCTTCTGTATCCTTATCTGTATTTCGGAGAGTTCTAAGAAGGCAGTCTGATGAAGATCCAAACCTAGCACCAGAGAGAGAGAGAACATCAACAGCTGTACAGGCTTTCAACGCACCCGCAAGCCGCTGCCCTTCACCGGATAATATTGATATTTGTGCTCTGAACTGAGTACTCTCATATTTGGCCTAAACACAACAAAGCGATGTTATAGACCTCGCATATGTCCTGATCAATATGCTGGTGGTCTGAAGACGCAGAGATCTCCGGCGCCAACGTTCACTGGCTCGTCAGCAAGCTTAATCACGAATCACTACCCCTGAACTGTGTGCTCTCCGACTGGGACTTGAGCGCGTACGCTAGGCCGTGCGCACTGCACGTGCCGGCGTCACTGGGGCTGTTCGAGAGGAGCGACACCGTGCAGCCTTCGGGGCACGTGAAGTGGTACATCGTCCGGTTGACGGGGATGGAGATATCTAGATTGGAGTTGAGCTTTGAGTTCCGTGCGAGTACCAGACCGAGGGCGCGCTGAACTCACCGGCGAGAGAGTACATGGTTGGAATGAGGAATTTCTAGCTCGAATGAGTAGCTATAAATACCACCTTTTCCCAACGACGTGGCGGCGCGAATTGCTCGATTATTTCCTTGCTATGCTGCGTAGAGACTCCGACATTCGGACATTCCAGTTCCTCGCCGAAATTTTCTGCATGCATGAGGAAATAAACGCCGAGCGCGAAAAAAAATACCTCCGTTCGGCGTTGTTTCTGAACGATTCAAACAGACTGGCCGATACTGCGGAAGAGGATCGATTCAAGGCCGAACGATAATGAGCCGCTAGATTACCGGCTTCGAACCAAGACCTTGACCGCGTCTAGCCATGCCCGCAACTCACCACCCCACCCGCCAATCCTGCGCATCTTCCGTCGTGCGACGTCCGTCCCGGCATCAATCCCGATACGCCCAAAGTTCTCCCGCTCGCGGCGGCGCACGATCGAATGGTGGGATATGCACCACCAAATGATGCTGTCTTTGCTGAAAAAGACCTCGGTGAACCGTTCGTCGCAGCCGGGACTGCATGGCTCGCCGAGGCGGAAGAGGCGTTTGAATGTGCGGAGGATGAGCCGCGGGAGGTAGAGCGCCAGTGGTGGGTCGAGCCCTGCAACCGATGAAGGTGACGAGTGAAAAGGACGAGTGCCAACGCACAGACGCGGTCCGTCGCGCTGCTTTCGACGAGATCTCCGCCCTTCCTGGTGTAGTTGCCGTCGATGACCCATCCATCTGGGCAAGCTAGGAGTGTTTCCTGAATCCGCTTGCGCATCTCGTCGGCGCTGGACTCGCGCCAGCCAGGATTCCAGTGCAGCGTGTCAAGAGAGATGAACGGGACGCCCAGGATCGCAGCTAGCTCGCGGCCCATAGTGCTCTAGGGATGTGCGGACGCGTAGGACCGCAGTCAGGGTCAAGGTCGCGAGAATCCTTACCTTGCCTGCGCCTTGCGAAGAACGCACGAGTGAGGTTACCGATGAGTTGCGGTCTGGAAGAGCTCACCCGAGTTCCCGACGATGTGGACGCGGTACTTTCCATTCGTGTCGCCGAGAAGTGGAGGCGTCATGAGGGCAAGAGCAGAGAAGCGCGAGTCAATAGTTCGCGTTGGTCGGAGCCGTAGATCCTTAGCACTGACACGCTCGCGTGAGCGGCCACACTGCGACGCGTCGCGTAGTGCAACTTCAAGAAAACCGACCAATGACGATTGAAAGCACGGTTCTATGAACCTTTTACTGGCCAAAATCCGCGCTACCGTATTTTACAGGACGGGTTTCAATCCAATTTACGAGTAGCCCGGCAGTTTATTGGATCGCACAAGTATACTTTTCCGAACTCTGCCAGATGCTACCATAACTTTCAAACTCGGAAATCTAAGAACTGATCCCAAAGAGCACACGGCGCGTCCTGATTCTGGTCAACCTCAACGTCAAGTATGTGGAAGGGAACTTACAACAGAGTCGGACTGAACCGCGTCGACGACGTCGTTCATGTGCACATTCCCTGTATACGATAGTTTTGCCAGTGTGCTTGTCGTGTTTCCTGGTACGTATTTTATCCAATTTGGTGCAGGAGAGGTGGTAGGGTCTTTGACGAAGTTCGCGATTGTTGTTTGCATCGTGCGGGACAGCTCGGCCTCGTCGGGCGTTGCAGTGGTCCGATTGTACGTCCCAAAAACCTCGAATACTGATAAATGTCAGAATGAACAGATTTTTGCGAGCCATAGTACGAACACTCAGAGGAGTGCCATGCACCCGCGTTGGGAAATTTTTGCAGATCATCGAAGACGGCGCCTGGCAAGGTCAGATTCTTCCGATCCAGAAACAACTCGACGCACCGTAAGCGTAACGATAGACGTCGCTGACCCCTGCGCCGACAGCTGCGCCAGCCCACAAGTGAGCAATACTGTCCAGAAGTAAACCCGTCGGTTTGCTCCGATGCTTCCAGGGACGCACCACAAGAAAGTAGAATCCCGGTAACTCGCCCAGATGATTTCCTCGTCGCTGAGGCCAGGGTACAGGGGTCGGACTTGGTCTGCCGTTACCAGTCCGCCAGAGATTGCGTTGAGGAACGCGGTAAGATCGGTAATGCCGAGTGTGAACAGCGTGCCGTCGTCCTGCATGTGGCCGATAATGAACGGGACGTTGGCGGTCTTCCCAGATCGAATACGTTGCAAGGGATCAGAGAATGTGGTGATGCTTGAGGTACGTTAGAAAAATAGAGTAGCATGAAGACCCTTTGTGTGGCGCGTACTTATCCACGACCGGTCCAAACGTCCCGCTCGTCGGTTGGTTGGTATAATTGCGAATGGCCTCTGTGGGAAGCTGGCGAAGACACGCCATCCGAGCGTCGCCAGGAGATTGGCCGCACCCAACAGCGGAAGCGAAGGCGTTGAAAACATCAAAAGAGGGCGTCGGAATCGTAGACGGCTGCGCGCCGGAAAACATGACCGCGGCGCGGAAGGGAGCTGTGCCAGGAGCGCGCCGGGCGATTGCTACGCTGACGGACAATGCTCCAGCTGACTCGCCCTTTGAGCTTTGATAAACAAAGAAAACCAGAAAAGGAAATTGATTATGGGCGTACCATGATCGTAACCTTATCAGGATCTCCGCCGAGCTGGGCTATGTTGTCCTGCACCCATTGAATAGCGAGTTCTGCCAGCATTAGGAAAATGGGAGCACGAGAAATCGTCGCGCACCTTGATCCATGAATCCTAGATTATTCCCAGTTAACCGAAGATCTGGGCTTTTCGGGAAGCCAAAAACGTTTGTGCGATAGTTGAACGAGACAAAGATGATGTTTTGGTCCTTCGCGAAAGATGTACCGTCGTAAATCGGTAACGACGCAGTTCCGAATGAGAGCGATCTGCGACGGCTCGTGAGGAAAATATCATGAGACGGACGCAGCGAGACCTACCCTCCGTATATCCACAGTGCAACGGGTAGTTTTTTCGAACTCTTCTGAGCGTACTCGGGCGCCCAGACGTTCCTAGAGTCGATGGTCGGCGATTGCATCCGAAACGGAACTGAGATAAGATAACCCACAAAAATAAACAGTCCTCCGACTCGATTGGAGGGTCGTCCGGATTGTTGAAGAGTTGCTCGCTCAAGGCGCTCGTAAACTGCTGCACACAGGCCGCCCCGAACGCAGTTGCGTTCTGTGCTGCCGTTGATGTGAACGCGACCGGAGCTTCCCAGCGAACGGGAGGATGGGCGAAACGCTAAGATGCGTCAATGATTATGTCTACCTCATTATTCCTGCGGTCCGCACCACGCCCTTGAACGAGACGACTGCAATCATTGACATTCAGCTCGAAACAGTATGTTCTCTGAGGGCAAGAAGACGCACCACCGGCACCACGATCGCGGGAGCCGTGTAGCTTTCCGGACGTAGTTGAAGCTACCACGGGTCCCGCCGCCGCGGAAGAGCCGAAGCTCGCAGCGAAGGCAACAAGGAAGGGAATCGTCCACATTCTCGCTGACGGAGGCGCAAATGGAAAGCTCGCCTATTTATACGCGCCTCACCAGGCCCCGTGTCAGCTCCAAACCTTCGCAAGCTCCGGGCTTCCCTGCCTTGCGACCCTGCCGAGCGCCGCAGCCGCTTTCTAGCGAGGTCTTCGAGGCAGAAGTCGCACGTCAGTGCCAGTACATGGAAGGACTTGGCCAGATTGTTATAATCCACACCTCAAGTTCTCATAACAGAGCGGTCTAGCTCGAGGCGGAACAAGAAGAATTACTGCCCATTCATTACATACGAATGTCCAAGAACTTGTCCCACAACGCGCACGGCCCATCCTAAAACTCGACATCAGCTTTCTTACAGTAGGTAGCAAGCTACAAAGAGAAAGGCACACCAATGCATCCGACCGTACGGCGTCAATGACATTGTTCGGCGCAACGTTCCCATTATACGCCAGCTTTGCGAGCGTCTTGGTGTTATTCCCTGGCAGGTATCGTGGCCAGTTCGGCGCGGGCGAATTCGTTGGGTCCTTAACGAAGTTGGCGATGGTTGTTTGGATGGTGCGCGAAAGCGTGGCTTCGGCGGGGGTTGCGGTCGTTCGGTTATACGTTCCGAAGACGGAGAAGACTGAGTACGAGGTGAGTAGGAGGAAGTGCGGGAGGGGAGGGAAGATACTGACGTTCGGAGGAGTGCCATGCACCGGCGTTAGGGAACTTTTGGAGATCCTGCCAGACTGCGCCTGAGGGAGATGTGAGCATGGCTTGATACGCAAACGGAGACGGCGCCGGCGCACCATAAGAGTAACGGTATACGTCGCGAATGCCGGCGCCAACAGCTGCGGTAGCCCATAGATGCGCCGAGCTGCCCTTTTGTCAATGCGACGCCCAACTGAGAAGCTTGTGGTGACGCACCACAGCATGCTCGAGTCGCGGAACGCCGCCCAGATAATCTGCGTGTCGTTGAGGCCGGGGTACAGTGGGCGTACTTGGTTCTCCGTTACGGCGCCAGCGAACGTCGTGATAAGCCATGATGTGAGGTTGGTTTGGTTGATCGTGAAGAGCGTCCCGTCGTCCTGCATGTTGCCGATGATGAACGGGATGTTGGCTGTCTGCTTCGTCCGGATACGGGTCATTGGGTCAGACATGACGGTGACGCTTAGGTAGGGTAGGTAGCGATGAGCGAGAGCTGGGGCAAGAGAAGAAAGAGATCGTCTTACTTGTCAACGACTGGTCGGAAGGATACAGCCGTAGTAAACGTCCAGTTGCGGATGTCGGCGCTAGAGATTTGTCGGAGGCATGCAAGACGGTCGTCGCCAGGAGATTGCGTGCAGTTGAAAGCCGACGCGAACTTGTCGAAGCTGCCAAACCCGAGCATCGGGATCGTGGTCCGGGCGCCAGAGAGCATAATTGCCGCGCGGAATGGCGCGGGTCCGGGGTTGCGGCGGATGATAGCTGCGCTCACGGAGAGGGCGCCGGCAGATTCGCCCTTGAAGAAACAGTAAGCAAAGAAGCGGACAAAGGAATTGAGCACTCACCATTATTGTTACTTTCTTGGGATCGCCACCGAATTGCGCGATGTTGTCATGGACCCACGCAATAGCAAGCTCTGCCGGAGGTTCGACTTCTGAGAACCAGGAGAGAGCGCGTCGCACCTTGGTCCATGAAGCCCAGATTATTGCCGGCCAGAGGAAGATCTGAGCTTCCCGGGAAACCGAAGATGTTCGTGCGGTAGTTGACCGAGACGAGGATGACATCCTGGTTCTTCGCGAAAGAGAAGCCGTCATACATTGGGATAGCAGTGGACCCCAATGCGAGCGACCTTGCCTACTTTTGAGCAAAGAGCTGCGCAGAAAGACGGGACGGCGTACCCGCCGTATATCCAAATGACAACGGGGAGGCGCTTTGCGTTCTTCGCGGGTGCCCAGACGTTCCTAGAGCCGTGAGCAGGAGCATGCAAACACAGAGCGACGAGGTACAGGAATAAACAGTCTTCTCCTTCGACGGGAGGGTCCGAAGGATTGTTGTAGAGCTGCACGCTCAGAGGCGAGGAGATTTGCTGTACGCAGGTCGCACCAAACTTGGTGGCATCTTGCGTCGACTTGGACTTGAACGCGACGGGGGCTGCCCAACGTACTGGCGGCTGGCCGTAGCGCTAGGAAGCAGCGTCAGCTCCCCGCGCTCTAGAGGGTCAAGCTCGACTTACAACTCCCTTGAACGAGACAACTGCAGCAGCGCGTGAGCTTTGCGCTATTTCAGCC
The DNA here is from genome assembly GCA_014461125.1 of Mycena kentingensis (nom. inval.). Lineage (NCBI taxonomy): Eukaryota > Fungi > Basidiomycota > Agaricomycetes > Agaricales > Mycenaceae > Mycena > Mycena kentingensis (nom. inval.). Next base: position 634,584 of record JACAZG010000005.1, on the reverse strand, counting down.
GGCGGGATACATGCCATCGTCGTTTACCGTGCCCTGCAGCGCGCCGGAGGTCGTCTCGACAACGACCGAGTCGGAACCGTGTCCATGCTCGTGCCCACCACCAGCCATTGCAGAGGAAACAGCCCCAGCGAGGGCCGCAAACAGAAGAACACCGCGCATTGTGCAAAGTCGCGTAACGCAAAGTGCGGGGGCGCCCATTTATACCCCACAGGTCAGGTCATGCGCCCACTTCAGGGCACAGACTCCGTCGCGTTCCGTTAAGTAGCGGGGGCAGAAGCCTTCGGGCAGCTATTTAAGTGGCCCTGGCAATTGCGTTTCGAGTTCCGGAATATGTCGCGATATTCACAATGTAAGGCGCGGAACGAGGTGGTGGTTCTCATCAGAGTCGCGTCGCGTTGATCCCGGCCACTGCGATGTGCGCTCCTTTATTTCCCTTTCCAGCAGAGAGCCCTTTTAGTAAAACTTGACGCGACATAACACCCGTCCGCGTCGTACCTGGGGCAGCGTCGAACCGTCCAACAACAGATCGTGTATCAACAGTGCCTGCTGCCTGTTCGCCTCCTCCCCGATGGTCAGAAACGTAGACGCTAGCATCCTGTGCATCCTCTTGTTCGCGGCCCTCTCATTCGTACGTGGTAAATAAGCCCTCTCGTCGCGGCTATAGCTGGGGGCTGAACGTTCGTACGAACTGCCTAGCCGTTGCTCTAACCAGCCCGAACTTATTATTGTCCGTACGAGGGTCTCAAGTAAGTCAAGATTCACTGGCAACGAAAGCAGCAACCGAACCAATGCCCAGGATATCCACGTCGAAAGCGCCAACTGGGGAGGCGAAACGCTAGAGCGGACTCTTGCACGCGTCGTCGGGCCAGACAGTCGGCGCGCCCCGATTGTGAGCAACGACTTGGGGCTCGAGAACCGCGACCTCGGTCCGGAACTCTTTCAGAGCAAGCACGTTGCAAACTAGTAGCGTAGCCAGAAAGCAAGTACTAGTTGTCGTCAAGGAGCATACAAGATACAAAAGAAATCCGCGATACATACATACGCCGTTTGTCTTTGCAGTCATAATCATTCAACGCGCAAACCAAAAACCATGGTACACCAGCCCGTCGCGGAACAAGAACATCGGCGCGAGCCCCAACGCGGTCAGCCACCACCCGCGGAAGAACGCCGCTTTGCCCTCCTCGCGGAGGATGCTCCTCCCGCAGTCCTCGACGCCGGTGTACGTTGCCCGCCCCGTCGCACTGCGCAGCTCGACGACGTCCTCCGAGGAGTAGACCTGCGCCTCCGGCGCGTGTTCCGGTTGGGGTTCCTCGCCGGCGGGCGACGGAGCCGCGGCGGGGTCGACGGGGAGCGTCTGCATCGTGAGGCGGACGCGGATGACGTGGAGCGGTGTGATAAGCGCCGTTGTGAGGATGAGGAAGGCAACACCGCAGAGGCGGTGGACTGCGTGCGCGAGGGACCAGTAGGACGTCCCATAGAGCGGGAGCAGCTCGAAGGCGACTATTTGCCAGACCATGGTGATCAGAAGGGATATTATGACCGGAAGGGCGGACGCGAGGGCGACGCCGGGGAGGAGGTAAAGGCGGAGGGGCGCCTTGCGTTCAGCACGGGTCAGCAGCAGCCGAAGCGCCTTCGATGGCTCGAAGGCGCGTAGTTTGTACGGCGTTGTGATAGTTCTGAGAAAAATGAGAGCGCGGATGCGGCATGCAATGCCCACCAACCTGTTCTTAATGATTTCCATCGGGATGAGGAGGAGGACGGAGCAGACGGCGAACAAGAGCGTAATCAAAGCTTGCACATTGTGAGCCTCGACCATCGCAGCGGGAAGGGGACGTACTGTGGAAGTGGCGCGCCGGTGACACAACGTACAGAACTGCTAGCATTGGTGTAACGAAAACCACGGAGATGAGAGACTCGAGGATGGACGGCACTGTCCAATCGTCAGTCGCGCAACCGAAAGCGTGGAGAACTAGCACGCACTAACACCCTTGTACAGTCCTGGCCATCCCTACAGGTCTTCGTTAGCAGCAGCCGCCAGCGCAGGAGTCACCACACACCTCGACGCGATGCACGCGCTTGAGCATCGCGAAATACGACTTGACGTCCTCCGTCGGAGACTCCTCGCCCTCCTCTGCATCCAGCTGGACACGGGAGCGGGGGGTGTAGTTTGCGCGGAAGCGGATGAGCGTCCCGATGAATGGCATCGTGAATGCCAGGACAATTGCGCTCGAGCTGTTGGTGGTCAGCACGAACGTGGCCCGTGGTGTAGAGCAGGAGCGTACATGAGCGTGGCCGGGACGACGATGAGTAGAAACGCGGGGTCGTTCTGCCAGGCAGAGGGTCGCTGCATGGCGTTCATGGTGGTGGTACTGGTCAAAGCGCAGTGTGATGACGGAAGCCACTTGAATCAGTACGGGAGCTATTGATGCTGGACACTAGCGCTAAACGACTTGTCTAACTGGGGAGCTCGAGGCGGGATGGTTATTATTCTCCAGCCACCGCCCGCGAAACCACAACGCTCGCGAAACGCGCCGATTCTGCGCCCGCTTCCGGAGGAAGAACGCGGCGACAAATAAGAGCAGCCCGACGAATATGAGGCCGCCCAGAACCCCTCCCACAATCGCTGCGGCGTGGATAGACGGGCACCTCGCGGCTGGTGGCGCATCTTCTTCCCTGGGATACCAGTAAGCGGAACGCTCGAAGGGAAAAGGGCTAACGAACATGTAGACGATGTAGTTCAGCTGGATCGGCGAAAGGGTGTCGTTCGAGATTCGTGGCGAAATATCAAGCTGCGCGTCGCTAGAGGAGGATGAGCCGGAAGCCTTGACTGGAATACGAAACAGATTGGCTCTGTTTGTGTCGGGTCGCAAAACTTCGAGGCCTCCCGTAAGTGGCCAACAGGCCGAAAGCGCGTGTGGTGTCGTAGACCAACCAGCGGGGAGTTCTGGGTGCACAAGAGAGTGAAGGGAAGAAACTGGAGTCGATTGTTGGAGCATCATGTACATTGGCGGGGAATACAACTCGAAGAGAGGGCTCTGGCGCGCATGGTGCGCCGAGTCGTTGGGATCTTCGTCCAACCGGAGGTCTTTCGCTCAAGAAACGCGGGCCTACGCAATGTCAGCAACGTCTCCGAGGCCGACCAACTAAGCACGCACCAAAAAAACTTCAAACGCCTTCCATCCCGCCCATCTTTGAGCCCACCACCTCGTACCCCTTGGGCGCCTTCCTCTCCTTGCGCTGCGCCTCCTTACTGCGCACCGCAGCCGCAGGCACATTTGCCACCTCCACCAGCTCCTTCACCGCGAGGATCTTGCCCGCAATGTCGGGCTTGTGCGGGTGGAACACCGTCTGGTGCCGCCTGTACAGCCCGAGGGCGGCGAGGGTGCCCTTCTTCTTGTCGCCGAGCGAGATGGCGGAGCGCCGGAGGGTGATTTTGAAGTGCGTCGCCTGTGCGGCGGCGTCTTCCTCGGGGGACGGCGGCGGGGCGGAGGCGGCCTTTTCAGGCGGCGTGCTAATGGCGCGGAGGTTTGTGAGGCGCGGAGAGAGGGTGCTGTAGCGGGACACGCAGACGCGGGCGGCGGACATCACTGCGGCGATTCAAAAAGATAAGAAGTGATTTTTTGGAGTTTTTTGGTGGCCAAAAGAGTAGCTAAAAAGTAATAATTTTTTGTGCCCAAAAATTCTGGGACTTTTCTGGGTACTTTTGCCGGACAAAAAACCTGGAAAAAATTACAAATGATCTCCGGCCAAAAATCCATCAATTCTTTGGATCACATATGTGTGGAATATAGTCAACGCTAAAGGTAGGGGTTTTTTTGTGAACCAAAATCGTGGATTTTAGCCCTGATTTTATGTGAAAGAAAAAATAGACCAAAAAGGTCGAATTTTTTGGTGGGGAAAAAGGCGCAGACAAATGTGGAATTTTCGATGAGAAAAAAACCTCCACTTTTACAGCCGCCGCTCGTCGGCGGATGGTCGGCGGATGGTCGGCGGACAAGCGGCGGATGGGCGTTTCTTCAAGGCAGTCAGGCAGCCGACGGTCCGCCGCCGTCGGCCGACCATCCGCCGACCATCCGCCGACCGTCGGCCTACGAGCGGCCGCTGTAAAAGTGCAGGTTTTTTTCTCATCGAAAATTCCACATTTTCCGTGCCTTTTTCCCCACCAAAAAAAAAACGACCTTTTTGGTCTATTTTTCTTTTGCATAAAATCAGGCCTAAAATCCACAATTTTTGTACACAAAAAATCCACTACCTTTAGCATTGATTATATTCCACATATATGTGAACCAAAAGTTGATGCATTTTTGGCTGGAGATCATTTGTAGTTTTTAGTCAGATTTTTATTCCACCGAAAATTCCCAGAAAAGTCCCAAATTTTTTGGACACAAAAAAATATTGCTTTTAGGCTACTCTTTTGGCTACCAAAAAACTCCAAAAAATCACCTCTTATCTTTTTGAATCGCCGCAGTGCATGGGGGTAGCGGTAAAAGGTTTGCTAGTGGGAAGAACGCGGTCACGAACTGTTCCGGCGCCCAGAACACAGGTATAATATAGAAAATACAGCCAAAGTACAGGAAAGAGTCAGCTCAGTCACCACCATCCGTGGTAGTAGTACCATGCTGGGTAAGCCCACGACGCAGGATAATACGATTGCACAGGCGTCGGCGAAGCAGGCGCATACCCTCCCCCCGTACACGTGCTTTGCCCCAGGCGTCTCATCGAACTGCAGCCTCCCATTCGCGTACTGCATGACTGTCGTTCCCGGCGACGACCACGTCGCAAGCGGAGGGCCGCTCGAGCACACTTGTGAAGGACTCGAAGGGTTGACGTACGCGACCGAGGGCGTGATTGTGGGTGGTGGTCCGTACGCTAAAAAGCGCGTAAAAGAAACAGTGGTTAACTGCTGGCGTCCACGCAATGCGCTCATTGACGCACCATAGTACCCCATGCGCGGATTGCACGTCGGGCAGCCAAACGCTGGGCATCCAAATCGGCGACAACCCCACATTGGTTCGGTCCAGGATTCAGAATGGGGCTGTTGATGTCTAAGCTTCTTTAGCTTTTGACAGAGAGTGTTTGTTCGCGCAATGGTTACAGCGCAAGCGGGGGGTACGTAGAGAACAATGGCAGTCTCGAGCGATTCCCCGCCTCGCCTTATATACTCCGCTAGGACGCCGCAAGCTGCTGTATTTAGTCTTACTTATATTGACTCTTCACTTCTTCCCTGGAGGGCGGCACTACTGGCACGTTAAGCACAAGGCGCACGTCTCCGCGTCCGAGTCGATCGCAAGCCCGTAAAATGGAGACTCGAACGACGCGTCAGCAGCAGCTCCTTCGAGAACGTTCACAGAAGCCCCGCGCGCGGCCGGCCCGACTCGTGCCAGGACCAAATGCAAACCCTTCCCTGTCCCGATACAGCGCTGCTGTTGCTGTCCGCCTCCCCCTTCGCGGCAGCCAAATCGAGAAGAAGCCGACGCATTCAGTCGAATCACCGCACGCCGCCCCAAGGCGGTACAATGTGTGCTCGAGCTCACATAAATAGCTCAAGGCTTGGTACGTATCCTCCCGATGTAGCCTTCGTCGCAGAGACGCGGTACGTTTGGTTCCGACAGGTCCACGACCCAGTTGATCAACATTAAAACCAGCCCAGAACTCATAGCCTACGTTTGTCACAGCTGGAGGTGGGCGGCTAGATATCTACGCGCCCACACACGAGCACAATGGGGTGCATACGCCGATTCGATTCGGCGTTCTACACCATCGTGGCAAATTTAAAAGCGCTCAACCTCCAGCGCGCGGCGGCTCGCGGCATTGTCGACAGAAACGACAATTGCGAGCTCAATAAAGTGAAATAATACAGATACCTCTGCTCTAATAGTGTCCAAGCAGCTCCTGCACACATTGATCAGCAAAGAAGCTTGGAACCAACAAGATCAGGGCACCCTCGCAGACAAAGAACTTCTTCACATTCAGGGCCAAAGGCTATAAGCTGTAGCCCTCGCGATCGAAAGTAAAGGACGCGTGCCCGTATTATGTATCCCACTTCGGGGCCGTAAGTCGTTTGGGCTTGGGCGCTTATACAGACGCCGGCTTGAAGATGAACTATAGACGTTACAGTGTACACGCCGTTCGAGGACGAGATCCCGCGTTCGATTCCCACAGCATACATCGCTGCGCCCCTGCATTCCGGCGAGCTGAACACCCTCAGCGACTCTAGACTTTCAACCTGATGGTGTCGCTCAACCCGCCATCCCAAACAAGACAAAGAAATGGTCGTATCCTGACTCTTGCGGCTCCGGCGCTAGGCAAGTATACTGTAGACATCAAGCTTAACGCCGAATTGGATGAGTTCAAACCCCCACAGCGTAGAGATGTACTCAGAACTGTACAGCGCCGTAAATCGCCTGGGAGGACGAATCCGGCTCCATTCTATACACCACTCCCGCCTTGAACCTTCTGTAAAGTTGAACTAACCACACCTGTCCCAGCCTTTGACGTCCAAGCTCCAGCTCAAGTTCGGGCTCTGAGTCGGAAACCAAACAAAAGTTGAAACAAAGAAACAAGTGGTATTTGTTGTGTCAGCGTCAGCGTCTCTATCCTACATACATATGTGCACCTATGCTCGATATGTAGATACGTATGTACGTACATCGTCAACCGAAAGCAAAGCCATCGTCATCATCGATTTCCAAACAAAGAACACAAAGAGACAAATTACAACCCCCAAAGGAGAATCAGTTCATTCGAGTTGCGGCTTCATCCCTGCCTGCTTCCTCCTCCTCCTGCTCCGCTTTTCATACAACGCCTCCACCTCCTCACGCCCACGTATACCCCAACCGCCTCGAAAAGTCCACCCCATTCTTCAGCTGCTCGAGCGTGAGGAAGATGAGGATCGTCGTCGGCTGGAGCCGCGTCCACGCGGGCACCCAGCCCTTGAACATGAACAGCGCGCCTTCGGTGCGGAGCGAGGTGCGGATTACGTTGATAGTGGACTGCGATTTGGTTGTTTGGTTTAGATGCCAGGGAAGGGGGAGAGGAAGGGGGGAGCGGGAGGGAGGGAACGTACGCTAGACCCCGGACCAGAGGCGTTCATGATGCGACTCTGCGTGTGTGGTGAGCAGATCTTTCTACGACGCAAATTGACCCCTTACCTTGATCACGTCCGCCGGCGAGCAAACAGTCGTAGCCACAGTTCCCTGGAGCCGCATCAGTCTGCGTAGACAATAAAACGAGGCTACAAACAGCAGCGAAACTGGCGGTAAAGTGGCACGCGATGTTGTCGTCAAAGTACGGCGTCTTCAACAACTCGGCCTTGAAGAAGTCGTATCTGCAGCAGTGGCGGCGTCAACATCCGCTCTTAGTAGAGAGGGAAAGGAAGGAGGTACGCACGAAGCAAGCTGGCTCGCATTCATCAAGATCGCGCGGAAGACGTTGGGGCCAACGCCGCGCGCGAGGGAGGAGACGCCCTCTTCGCGGACCATCTAGGGACGTGCACGTCGGTATCGTCCGGATAGCAATATGTGGCGCAGAGAACACACCCTGAACAAAGCATCGAAGCAGTGCTTGTAATTGAACCGCTTCTCCGGGGGCTTCGCAAAGTCTCCCTGCAGGCGGACCATCACGATCTCTGCTCAACCCTCAGATTGCCTCCTCCTTGCAAGAAACGCCAGCACGTACCGCCAGGGTTCCCGACAAAGCCAGCAATACCGCCAGCTACGCGTGAGCGTTAGCAACGGCGCGCACACTTGCAATCGCGAGCCGACGCCGACGCACCCATACTCCCCCGCAGCCGCGAGCTTCCACGCGGGGACGTCCTTGCCCGTCGCGCCGATGAGCTTCTTGCTCTCGTCGTACGCCCAGAAGCGGCAGAGCGAGTAGGACATCTGGCGCATCCAGGTGCCGCTGATGCCGTCGAACATTCCGCGGACGCCTGGGGCGGGCGGTAGCGGTTAGCTCTGGATACGATGAAAGGGAAGCGCGGATCGGGGGCGCACCGGCGGTTCGATACGTCTTCTTGATGCTCTCTACCATGCGCTTGTCGCCCGAGGCCTGCAACCGGACCTTGGTGAGGTCGAGCGGGCTACGCGCGTCAGTACGGGTTGGTGAGGAGGTACGAGGGGACGCACTGGGTAATGGATGCGGCGATGGTTGCGGCGACCCCTGGCACACGATGAACACCGGAATCGGAGCCGGGAGCTGGTCCGACGTACCTCCCAACCAGAACGGGTATGGCTGCTTCTTGAGCGGGGGCGGGGGCGGGACGATGGCGGGCGATGGGGGCACGGACGACATGGCTGATCTAGGCTAGGGCAGGACGTCTAGGAGCAGGAGCAGGTCGTGGTGGGAGCTCTAAAGCAGGAGCTGATTTGACGGTTCCCCGCGTTCCCGACAGACGTCACTACCCCGCATTCACGATGCATAACCGGAGATTTGGGATTTGCGGGGAGTGGCTACGTGGGGTGTACTAAGGGTTTCTACGATGCTGCTGGAGGGTAAACACGCTCGACGACACGCGCGACCAGTCGGATACGTCCCATTGGAAATGATACGAGTGGTGGTCGCGTAAAGAACACGTGTAGAGGAGCTGGTTTGCGCCGAGGAACATCGCGTAGACGCGTCGAAAGCAATTTGTACATTCCGCACATACACCTCACGGCTCGTCCATACCCACAAACGCGCCGACACCCTCGGCGACGCTGCCCACAATGCCCGCCGAGCCCTCGTCGTCTTCGTCACCCTGCGGCTTTCCCTGCGCGACTTTGGAGTCCTCCTCGGACGCCTTGAGCATCGCGCTGACCGCCTCGCCCGTCTGGTGCGCGGCAATCGAAGACAGACTCGCGGGCGGGATGTGTTGCTTGACGGCGACTGCGATGGCGGATGCGAGGTCGCGGGAGGGGATGCCGAGCTCTTTCGCGAGTGCGGTTATGCGGTCCTCGACGGCGTCGCTGCGATGTTTGGATAGTTTGCGTTGTGATTTTGGAGGGGAGTCGGAGGTGAGGACATGGTCTGGTTTCTTCCCCAGCGCGAGGTTCCACCTGGGGTTGTGAGACGGATGCTGGCAGAGGCAAAGGGGTAGGACGCGCACCATCCGCCGACTTCTGTCTTCCACTGCATTATCCGCCATCCGTAGTACGCCGAGAGCAGGGTGGAGAGCAGGAGGAGGAGGTAAATGAGGCGGTTGAGGCGCGTCTTGCTCAATGGTGCATCGACTGGACGCAGGGCAGGGCCTTTTCGTTTGGGCGGCAGGTTGCTTGGGTCGTTGGAGGCCATGGATTGTAATGCAGAGCGCGACGTGGGGCGCGGGCTTATGAACGGAGTTGGTGGGTCGATGAGGTCAGAGGTTACGCAGGTGATCGGAGACATCGGCTTGATCCCGGAATAATGCCGACTTGATCCGTAATTGACAGCACTTTGGTCTCGACGCCGACCGCAGTCGCGACCAACTCATGCCGTCGATGTCTGCACACAGTCTCCCAAGGAGTTCATACGACCCTCGTCGTGTCTGCGTCCGTCCAGTCCTTCCAGTTTACGACCGTGCCAGCTAACACGCCGTCCAGCTCAACCCATTCCCCGACGTCGATTTCGGCAAGCACAGGCGCACATTCGGCGTATACCTCGCAGGCGCACTCGTCTGTCCCCTTCCTCCCATCCATATCTACCCACCTAACCCCACAAAGTTCGCCATCGCAAACTGGATATTCCTCGACGCATGCATCCTCTCCAAACACGCCTCCGGTCCGTGGGGCACCCCAGAGGACCCCTCCCCCGCCCCAGTCCACGTCACCTTCGTCGACTGGATCCCCGGCATCTGCTCCCTCCTCGGCTTCCTCGTCATCAACCTCATCGACAAGGACCGCGTCCGCGGCGAGGACAGCTTCGGCGACGCACGCGCTGTATGGCGCGCCCGCCTCTTCCTCTTCCTCGGCTTTGCCCTTATGGCGGGTGGGCTGGCTGGCAGTGTGGTGCGTTGCATACAGGTTGCTACTGGCTGCGTGCTGACAAGCTCTGAAGACGGTCCTCGTCCTCAAGTACATCCTCCCCGAACACCCCGACATGTTCAAGTACTACGGCTACGCCAACGTATCCCAGAACGTCGCCCTCATGCTCTCCGTCGTCATCCTCTGGATGGCTCAGAACGCGCCGAGCGAGTACGAGTATAACCTCACCCTGTAGGACGCCTGTAAACGTGCTCCGAGACTAATTATTCGGTTGCTGCGCCATTATCGACGAGCCGAATGTTGTTTCCTCACCGTCCCGTTCTGCGATGGAGTCGTTGACATCGTCGCTCTGTGGCTTCAGGTCCGGGGCTCGAAGGCGCAACGAATAGTCTTTGCACTATCCCATCGAGCCATCTCATTCTACATGCTCCCTCCTCGACATGCACGACCCGTACGCGTCCAAACGCGTTTCCTCCTATCTCCGATTCCGCATCTACAGTATCCTCCCGAGTCCCGTTCCAAGGCCGTTCTCTTGTTGGCGGGCGGCACAATCATCCCAAGGGCGGCGGGGGAGCCGTTGCGCTCTTTGTCCGTCGATCGTCGAGACGCATTTCCTGGCCATCTACCACCGCGCAAGGTACGCTTCGTACGGATCTCTACCCACAATCTTCATGTCGCCCCTCTATCCTTCACGACCGCATAATTGTAACCACCCAAGGCGAGTCGACGATCCCGCTACGTGCGACACCCGACCCGAGCCACCTCTTCTTTCTCGGCGCATACTGTCCGTTCTTAATCCACAACCGAAAGCCAGGCAGCCGGCTCGCCCTTCCTGCATCCCGTTTGCGTCAGCATATCGTCGAGACGTTATGCATTTATGCCCCATCTTGTATCTATAATCTTTCGAAGGGATTCCGACTATCCAGTTTTCGCAGTATGGTTGGCATCCCAAGCTCTTCACTCGTTGGCGGGGGACACAATCATCCCAAGGTTAAGATACGTGTACGCGTCCTTCCGATTCCCGATGCTCATTGCCACTAGTAGGCGGCGCTCCTACAGGCTCTATACTTTGCTCTTCCTACAGCTCGTACCTGACTCCGAACTTGGGCTCGGATATCCAACGACCCGTTCATCGTTCTTGTTCCGGTTACACGACGAAGCGAAAGTTGTTGCGTTCCCTGTCCGTCCATCGTCGAGACGGCGCATTCTCGCAACTCAGCATCCCTCTTCCCTCTCCGCGCGTTGCCTTTTGCGTCTTCGCGTTCCCAGGCTGGCCGCAACTTCGTTCTATCCATTGCAGAGTTTTATCTACCGAGTGCCAGTGCCTTTGTTTCTACCCACACCCACACCCACACCCATCTCTCTCGATCCCGCGCCACACGCAAATTCCTACCCGCTTTTGACGACCCCTCCTGAGTTCAAGTTGTGCCCGACGCGTTTCGCCAAGTTTCCTTCCTGCGGGTTTCCGTATTCGGTCCTCTTCCTAGTAGGCGACACCTATCCCCCTCCCCGCATGCGCACGCGCTAACCCATTGACAATCTCATTCGCCTTCTACGCGTCAAGTTCCCGAAAACGAGGCTCCCACATCCTCGCACTACTAGAACCCCGCCGACGCCTTTGTTTTGCAACTCGAATCGAATCTCTCTGCGCCGTAACCCGCCCTCTCCCTGCCTGCGTTGTTCAGAGCGGTTGTAGTTTCGTCCTGGTCAGCGCGGTATCTACAATTTCCTCCTTACAAGCTTGGAGGCCTCCCCGTCCCCCTCCTCACGCATAGCGTTTTGCTTTCGCGATTCTTTTGTTCTCTTTTCGCGTCCGCCGCGACTCCCGCTCCCTACACCCGCGGCCCCTCGTTTCTTTCCGTTCCCGCACCCGCAGCCATATTAAGGCATCTCCCTTCCCCTCTCCCTTCTCGAACACCCGTTCTGCTTGATCACGACTATAATGCTTTCTCGTTGGCTTCCGTCCTCCGTCCTCCCTGCTCCCTGGACCTCCCCAGACATCCTCGACCCCGAGCCCAGATATCCTCTCCATCTCCGCACCAATTGCAAAACCCCGCATTCGTTTTGTTTTGTTCTGACTGCCGACGCCGATGCCCCTACCCCGCGTACGGCATTGTTTGTGCGACAACACCGGTACATCATACACAAGGACCCACCGGCCCCACCTCCTCCTCGGCCGCCCGCCGCTGCTCTTCGGCACCCAACCCAAAACCCAAACGCAACGCCACAACGTTCCCGCCCCACGAGGCGCCGACCCGACACTTTGGCCTGCTGACACCTCGCGCGAAGTTTTTTCTTCGCCTTCTTCGCTGGCTCATAAACATATAAACATTCAACATACAAGCAAAATCGTAACATGAACATGGCTGTCCTAGATGTGCAATCCGCTCTCCGACCCATCCAGAGGTAGAACCAATGTCCAGCGGAACAAGGGAGGCAAGAAACAAGGGGAGGTAGGTACGCGGGGGGAGGCAGGTACGTGGGGAAGGGGATACACGGACGTGGAGGATACACATACAACACTGGAGCGGTATGGATAGATAGAGGATAACCGATAGCAAGGCGACAGCGAAGGGGCTGGCGAGCGTGTTTGTTTACTCCAGGCTTGTTTACATTGCCTTATGTCAGCATCCCCACCCCCAAGCTCCCTCACCGCCAAGTCCCGTGCCGCGAAGTCCCTCGCGAGACAGCTGGCCCAGGTATATAGTCAAACTGCTTTGTTTGGCTCAGTAAACGTGTAAACATTGCTATTTGGCCGTGTTTACTGCTGTTTGGTACTCTAAACAGCTCCCAGCTCCCAGAGTCCAACCCTAACCCCAGAATCCGCTCAAACGACCTCTGTAGTCCAAACACGGCCCCATCAAAACAAGCGCAAGTTCCTGAAGCACCATTCGAACGCGCCCTACAAAAGTGCGGCGTTCCTACGTCAGCTCGGGAACTGCTAGCGACCCTCTACGCCGACTTTCGGCCAATTCCAACGTGGTTTGGCGAGGCTGGACCTGCAACATCGAATCAGCAACACCCAATAACAAAGAAAAACACGCACCTGTGCACCGGCCGGCCATCCGGGCATGGTAGCCCGTCTTATCCGCTCGCTCACAACCCAACTCCGAGTCCGCAGAGCGCGACTCAAACACGAACAAGTCGAAATCTGCCAAGTTGCGTCAGTTGTGCGAGGGAGGGAGTCGCGGTCTGGCGACGGCAAACAGCGAGCAGACGTATATACACACCGCTAGCCGCGACTGGTGGCTCTCGGAATCCACAGACACGCCGGCGTTCCGTGCCCAACTCGTTCCGCTAGACGCGATGCCGTTTGGTCACCTCAAAACCGGTCAGAAACAGAAATTCGGGTCAAAAGGGCCGGGGGACATACGACAGCTGGACGCGACTTTGCGTGGGGGGTATCTCGAGCCCAAAGCCCACGAACACCGTCGCATTCGCGGGTGGCACGTACGATCAGGTCGGAATACAGCGGAGATGGAGTTGATGCTGAAATTCGGTAAGTAGGAAAGTCGGGCGCGCGGCGCAATGAATACGTACGCGAGGCCGTTGCGACCGCCGACTTCATGTAGCCCCTTCCTTCTCCCTCTCCGACGCAGCGGGAATCGAGCGGACTGGCGTAGTCGTTGTCGCGATATGGCGAACGCATGTTGCCGACTTGTTCATCGGATGGTGGCGGGGAAGACGGTGAGACCTGCGACAGCGGCGACGATGTTTCGTGGGCGAGACAATGCGATGAAGGCGTCGGCGGCGGGTGAGGATGATTTTGGGAGGTTAGAATGGTGTTAGGGTTCGCTTATCACAACTGCGCCAGAATCAACAAAGGAAAACACGATTGGGACACCGCAGGAACGCACCTGGATTGAGCAGGAAGGTGGTAGCAGAGACGGCGACAATGATTCGGCTTGGTTGCGGGATATGTAGTTGTCGGGGGCAGCTGTAGTGGTAGTAGCATTTGAGCCAAGCCGGACGCCGGAGTATGCGGGAGCCGAGGCAGTCGAGCTTCAAGTATAATCAGCCAGACAAAATATAGAGAAACGAGGAAGTCGTACCAGGGGCTGGGAAGTAGCGGAGCCAGGAGACGAGCAAGTCGCCGGGCAGATGGTGATGGTTCGAGTTCAAGCGCGTACGCGTGGGACACTAGAGTTCGGTCAGCAAGAGCAGGGGCAAATTTAAAAAGGCCCACTCACCGTAGGTGTATAACAGCGCGGAGTACGCGCTGCCGTGAGCTTGACGCGCGAGAGGCCCGACGTTGGCCTCCGGCGGGCAAAAACGTAACAAAAGCAGGGTTCAAAAAGCGAAACTTTGGCGGTACTGGGCAACATACCGGCAGCGCGCAACCTGGCCATACGGCGGCGCAAGTGCAGCGCGGGGACGCGCTGCCGCTGCTTTGAGGAGGGGCGGCAAAACGCTTGCCTCCGGCGGCTGAACCTGGGAAGAAAGGGTCAGTAAAAAGGGCCGAAATGGAGCAGCTAGGGAACGTACCGAGAGCAGAGGGGAGACTGGAGGGTGAGTGGGGCGCAGCGCGTGGGACGCGCTGCCGTCGGGTTGATGCGCGAGGCCGGTACGCTCGCCTCCGGCGGCAAAACCTTAAAAAAAAGGTCGGTAAAATAGGCAGAAATAGACCGCCTGGAACACATACCGGGGACGCGCGGGGCACTGCCAGCAGTGGGGGACGCAGCGCGGTGAACGCGCTGCCGTCGGGTTGACGCGCGAGGGCGGAACGTTTGCCTCCGGCGGCAGAACCTAGACAAAAGTCGGTTAAAAATACGGAGGAGAGAAGCAGGCTGCAGCATACCCGGAGCGTGCAGAGATGGTCTCCGGCATGGAGTGAGCAGTGAGGAGCATGGAAAGTTGGGTGGTGGATGGTGGTCGGGAGCAAGAGAGTGTTGAGCATTTGATTGGCAAATATTTTGGACTTGCACCTTCGGACGGCGTCGGGAAAATCTTACGGGATTTTCGGATTTATGAGGACGGGAATGGGGCTCTGCGGCGGAGATGAATTGAATGTCAACACCATAAGGTGCACCAATTTTGCAGTTCATCCCTCTTGCTGGCGCGCATCCAAGGCGTGTCATTGCGTGTTGCTGGCTGAGATTGGGCTTGACACGGCGCCGGCGAACAGTCAGCTAGGAGGAGGAGCTGAACCGGCGTAGGTGATGCGCGGAGTCAAGATGATTATACACGGGAATGTGATTTTCAAAAATCCGCCGGCGGCCCATACCGAGCGTAGGGCGGCCGTTGCCTGTGTTGCGCAGGGGACGTGGTAGGATCTTTAAAAATGCTACCAAGCTCTGAACGAGCTCAAGTCAAACTTTTCAGAGTGCAAATACAAATACATACACGAGTGCAAGTGCAGATCTCCTGCCGAGTGCTACGCGCGGCGTTGCTTTGCCGTGGCTTTGCCGCTCCACGGGCGCCCCGCTCGGGTAGCCACCAAACACAAATTCACCGAGCGCCGATGTCCGGTAACATACGGAGCATTTTTGCCGCGCAGAACATCGGCTGAGAATTTAGCGCCGAAATCAGCGCCCATGCCGACATGTTAGCCGACGTTACGCAGCCTGGTATGGTCCGTTGGTGCAGTGGTAGCCTTGCTGGTCATGATTACTGCCGTTTTGGGTTCAAATCCGGTACTTTTACCTTTTTGTGTTCACACAAAGAAACTATTTTGTTTCGGGCATCTAAGAGAGTTATCAGAGAGTCGACATCGTAGAAGCTCTCATGCGGATCTCTGCTCCCAAGAACGAAATGGACCCCGCCGGCGGCTGCATCATACCGACAAACGCGCCTCAACGCCCAAGTCCAAATCGGGAAACCACCCAGTCGCGATACCTCCTCGCGCTAATTAAGCTCCGAAAATGTTGTGGCAGCGTGGGAAGAGACGGAGCGAGCGTCCTAGCTCATTTTTACGCGTCGAAACGCGTGCAGAACCTTCCTAGAACGCGTACTATGCAACAAACAAAGCCTCTCATTTCGCCGAGCCTGCGCGCTCTCTACCTCGAGATAACACTTCGGTTTACGTAATAAGTTGTTCTCAAGCTAATCCTGCTGCCTCGACCCTCATTCCCTGCGCGCAACGCTCAAAACTGCGACATGCACAAAATGCAAGGTTTCCGAAAATGGACGTGTTGTGCGACGGGATCGGGGTCTGGAACAGCCGCATACTGTTACGCGAGGTTCAGCCATCATTCCAGCGCCGCAAGAGCCCTTCTCGCGTACTCTCCGCACTGCGAATCGTCAAGTTCGCATTCTGCATGAAATCCGCTCCCGCCCGAGTACCGCGCGGTGCGGCAGAGTTTCGCCGCCGTGTTAGCTTCCCTATCACTTCCGACGCCACGGAATGCCGTTGAGTGCTTGGCCGGCGGTGCGTGAGGGGTATAAGTACTGCAGCGAAATTGACTGACCGACAGGTCTTCCTTCCTCCCCACTTCCACCACCGTGTACCTCTCCTTCGCAGACAGTCTCAGCCACATCATCGACATCCGTACGACCTCCTGAACGGCTTCTGGTATGTCGAGCTTCGTTGCTGTACCTCTGCTTGTGTTCACTGAGTTTTTATAGATTATACCCGGAGACTATGTCGGTGCGTATTTCCTGTGCATGCGTGTTTGTTCGGTTGTCGTTCAAACTGACCCATCTCCAGAGGGCGGCTGCTTTGAATCGTCGGGCTCGGGGTCGGCGTTGAGTCTGGACCACAGCGCGCGTTCACACTGGCATTCGTAACGGTGCGTGCTCTCTTGTCTTCATTTCATCCGCCATGATACCCTGCTCGTAGTCGACGTTTCGTAGAGCGAATTTCGCCCTACGCGCCGTATGCTGCTCGCTCAAGAGTCCATCGGCGCGTCCGAACTTGTTTCTCCAACTATTCGACTAGGGCCTCCACTCGCCATTCTGCTCAACCTCAATCTCGGGCATCGGACTCGGAATCTGTAGGTGCGTATCGTCTGCTGCCCTTACTCCGACATGTGACGGACGAGGGGTAGTCGCGTCTTCTAGGATCGGGATCGACTGCGGGGGTCGGGGAGATTATGGCGTGGAGGTCGAGGGATTGCTGGATTGCGCGGGGCAGACTTGGGTGGTAAGACTGGGCTGCATCTTACGCTCGACGCGCCTGACGAGCACTCACAGATTCAAGTTCTGTTCTGTTCCGAGGTTAGTCGTCGAGACGCGTCGCGTCTCTGGCGCGTCCGACTGTTCCCTCGCTTATACTTTTGGCTAGACTCTCAAAAGCAACGGGTTGTGGAATTGGTGTCGGGCTCTAAGGGAAAGTCGGGTTTGGATGTGAGGTACTCGTATGGGAGTAGTCTGCTGCTCGTTGTCCGGATGTCGGTGGGACGGTGCGAGGGACGACGATTAGACCATAATTTTGGGCGGGAAGCGCGTTGTGGTCGGGGACGGTGCTGGAGACGGCGTAGAAGGGCGCCGAAAGACTTTTGGGCTCAAGATAAGAAAGCGGTTGTCGAGAGATGGATCACTTTTATCTTTCACCTCAATGTCGACCGCAGTCGCGACCTACTCATGCCGTCGATGTCTGCACACAGTCTCCCGAGGAGCTCGTACGACCCTCGTCGTGTCTGCGTCTGTCCAGTCCTCCGTACCCGATGCACATGCCAGCTAACACGCAATCCAGCTCAACCCATTCCCCGACGTCGATTTCGGCAAGCACAGACGCACATTCGGCGTATACCTCGCAGGCGCACTCGTCCGTCCCTGCCCTACCCCACTCCTCCCTACTCCCGCCTAACCCCACCCAGTTCGCCATCGCAAACTGGATATTCCTCGACGCATGCATCCTCTCCAAACACGCCTCTGGCCCGTGGGGCACCCCAGAGGACCCCTCCCCCCGCCCCAGTCCACGTCACCTTCGTCGACTGGATCCCCGGCATCTGCTCCCTCCTCGGCTTCCTCGTCATCAACCTCATCGACAAGGACCGCGTCCGCGGCGACGACAGCTTTGGCGACGCACGCGCAGTGTGGCGCGCCCGCCTTTTCCTCTTCCTCGGGTTCGCCCTTATGGCGGGTGGGTTGGCTGGCAGTGTGGTGCGTCGCATCGCATGTAGTGCTGCTGCTTGGTACTGACAAGATTACTGCAGACGGTCCTGGTACTGAAGTATATCATCCCCGAACACCCCGACATGTTCAAGTACTACGGCTACGCCAACGTATCCCAGAACGTCGCACTCATGCTCTCCGTCGTCATCCTCTGGATGGCTCAGAACGCGCCGAGCGAGTACGAGTATAACCTCACCCTGTAGGACGCTTGTAAACGAGTTTCGAGACTAATTATTTGGTTGCTTCGCGATACGACACGAAGGAAAGAACGGCGGGACGTCTATCTTTCACGACCTCATAATCATACCTACCCAAGCCGACTCTCGCGACTTCCGACCCCTCCCTCTTCTTTCCCGATCCATACTATCCGTTCCTACTTCACAACCTAGGCTCGCCCTTCCGGTTCGCTTCCTGTCCGTCCCTACCTCAACGGCCTACCCTATACTCCCCCATGGTCGACTGCGTTACTTAAAACCCCGATCTCTCGGGACATCCAGTGGTCGAGGCGCAACGTACAATCTCTTCTATCCTTCCCAACCCAAGCCATCTCACTCGATACGTTTCCTCCCCTCTCCACGTCCGCATCCCGACACCTTTGCTTCCATCCCCGGTTCCGCGTCTGCTCACTCGGCTCCGTTTTCTCGTTGGTGGGCGGCACAATAATCTCAAGGTCGACGTCCGCTTCCTTCTAATTCGCGATCCCGGCTGCCGACGCGCAATTCGTCGAGCTCCCTGCATCGTCGAGACGCGTTCCTATCCAGAACTACCACCGCTTGAGGTACGTTTCATACAAATCTCTACTCACATTCCGCATGTCGACCTCGCCCTCGTTCAGCCGCGAATTGCAACTCCTCTCCACGATGATACCGTTAAGGTCCGCAGGTCGGAACGAAATCTGCATGGTACTCCTGCTGGGCCATAACCCGTTCATTTTTTTTTGCTTGTGGTGCTAGAGCTGCAACTGCGGCGTTGACCTGGCCAGCGCGGTATCTAACGGTTCGACATCCCACTTCCCTCTCCACGCAGCGGGTTTTTGCGTCCGCCGTTCCCGGCTGGCTGCACCTTCTTCAAGGTCTTTCCTTCTAGATACCGGACCGAGCCGTCTCGCTCGAGATGTTCCCTCCTCCCTCCTCCCTCGAGTCTCGACGTTCACGAGCGGTACGCGCCCCGACGCGTTTTCTTCCTGGCTGCACCTTCTTCAAGGTCTTTCCTGCTCGACACCGGACCGAGCTGTCTCGCTCGAGATGTTCCCTCTTCTCTCCTCCCTCGACGTGACGTTCACGAGTACGCGTCCCAATGTGTTTCCGTCTATCCCCGAATTCCACGTCTACAGTACCCTCCCGAGTCCCGTTCCAAGTCCGTTCTCTCATTGCCAGGCGGCACAATCGTCCCAAGGTCGAGGTACGCGTACGCCTACGCGTCCTTCCGATTTCCGATGCTCATCGCCATTGGCAGGCGTTTTTGCGATGCGGCGCTCCTACATACAGGTCCTGTACAACTGCACCTACAAGATATCCAGAAGCACGACCCGGATGTATATGCCAGTGCGCGTTTCCCTCAAGCTTCTTTCCTTGCCTCGTTCGCTTGCTCCGTATCGTGACGACGCGAACGTTGTTGTGCTCCCTGCCAGTGTCCGTGCTTTTTTCCTTTTTCGACTTGGCTAGCTCGATATCTCTGTCTTCTGTCTCCCCGCGCATCGCGTTTTGCGTTTCGCTTTTCCCGGCTGGCTGCAGCTTCGTTCTATCCATTGATTTATCTAGACTGCCACTGCTTCTGTTTCTATCCGCACCTGCACCCCCATATCCCGATCCCGCGCCACACGCAACGCGTCCTTGACGACCCCTCCTTCCCTCCAGCCCAGATATCCTCTCCATCTCCGCACCAATTGCAAAACCCCGCATTCGTTTTGTTTTGTTCTGACTGCCGACGTCGATACCCATGCCCCGCGTACGGCATTGTTTTGTGCGGCATCATACACAAGGACCCACCGGCCCCACTCCTCCTCCTCGGCCGCCCGCTGCTCTTCGGCACCCAACCAAAACCCAAACGCAACGCCACAACGTTCCCGCCCCACGAGGCGCCGACCCGACACTTTGGCCTGCTGACACCTCGCGCGAAGTTTTTTCTTCGCCTTCTTCGCTGGCTCATAAACATAAACATTCAACATACAAGCAAAATCGTAACATGAACATGGCTGTCCTAGATGTGCAATCCGCTCTCCGACCCATCCAGAGGTAGAACCAATGTCCAGCGGAACAAGGGAGGCAAGAAACAAGGGGAGGTAGATACGCGGGGGAGGCAGGTACGTGGGGAAGGGGATACACGGACGTGGAGGATACACATACAACACTGGAGCGGTATGGATAGATAGAGGATAACCGATAGCAAGGCGACAGCGAAGGGGCTGGCGAGCGTGTTTGTTTACTCCTACAAACAGTCAGCGTCTTGCGCAGGACGAGGTGAGGGAAAAAATGAGACCTCAGCCGCGGCCTCTGCCTCGGGCTCCTCGTCGATGGTCTCGCCGACAGCGGGGGCGGCAGAGACGGGGGCGGGGGCGTCAACCTATATAGTTTGGTGACGCGGGTGTGAGGCAACGAGGACCAAGGCGGACCTGGGACGCGGGTTTCTTGGAGTTGGCGCGCGAGGCGGGCTTCGCGGACGCCTTGGAGACGGGCTTGACGGAGGCTGCCTTGGAGGCAGGCTTGACGGAAGGGGCCTTGGAGGCGGGCTTGGTGACCTTGGAGGCGGGCTTGGGCTGGAGCGACGAGCGGATACGATAAGCAGGAGAAGAGCAGGGCAGTAGGGCTGACCTTCTTGGAGGGAGGCGCCTCGACGTCGTCGGCGGCAGCCTCAGCCTCGTCGGCGGCGGGCTCTTCGCCGTCGGCTTCAGCAGCGGGCTCCTTGCGCTTGCGGCCGCGCTTGGGCTTCTCTGCGGCGTCCTCGCCCTCCTTGGCTTCCTTCTTCGCGCGGGGCTTGACGACCTTCTTCACCTTCTCGGGAACGTCAACCTGCGAGCGATGGGGTATGGGTCAGTCGACAGCGAGCAGAGGGAGGGCGCAGGGTTTGCGTGCCTTGGGGATGTCCTTGA
Source organism: Mycena kentingensis (nom. inval.) (assembly GCA_014461125.1). Classification (NCBI taxonomy): domain Eukaryota; kingdom Fungi; phylum Basidiomycota; class Agaricomycetes; order Agaricales; family Mycenaceae; genus Mycena; species Mycena kentingensis (nom. inval.). Next base: position 613,503 of record JACAZG010000005.1, on the reverse strand, counting down.
TGCGGGAGGAGCGACGGGGAGCGGGGGGCGTCGCCATCGGCGGCAGCAGCGGCTTTGCGGGGCATTGTGTTGGTTGGGCGAGATGGGGGTAGCAAACAAGAGGCGCGATCTTGGTTGAGCGCACAGCCGATATCGTTTCTCAGCCACACGTGCCATCAACAACGATACCTTGGTTTGCGTTCCCTCTTTTCCTCCCTTGCAGGACCAACCCACCTCCATCCTTCGCCCTTTCTTGGGGACGTGTCGTTTAGTCTGACGACTTGCCCTGTCGATTGGCGGAAATTATCGACCCGAAATGGCCTAAAAGACCTCCAAATACCGAAAACGCACGGGCCATGTAGAGAGGAAAAGTGGATTTAAAGAGCCAATTCCTCACCAATTGCTTTGAAACTTTCAAAATATGTGTTTTTACTCAAAATACGTTATTGGGCGGTACTATCCAGCGGCTTGACGCCTCTGGTCCTGAAGGAATCGCCACTCTTTTCGTCCCTGTTCTGGACGATGACAAAACGCAGGTTCGTCGTATTTCTCTTAGTGAACGCAGTATTGTGGTGCGGGTTTATATTCTCTACGTCCTGTTGTCTGGAATTGCGCTATCTTTGCCGTCGACGCGCATAACGGACGCGTTTTCATCAACTCAATGCCAACCTACTCCCAACTCGACCAGCCCCGAATTTCAGCGCTTACGACGTTCAGCGCTGACATAGCAACTCCCTGACTCAAGAGATAACTGCTAAACGGCGTCGTTTTCTGGTATTCGTCGGAATGCTTGCTCAAATGTGCGTTCTTGGCTTGTTGACACGCTATTCTGAACACTGTAAAAGGTGTTGCTGCGAGCTCTATTTCCCTGCGCATGTAAGGGACTTCCACACGCCGTCGGACTTCAGGCCCGTGGCCGCAAGTTACTGCTCGCGGCGCAGCATTGCGGCATCCTACCCTATGACTCGAAAGTCCGTCAAACTTCACGCCTCTGGAAGATGTTTACCCTATTGCACGTACATACACGGCGTCGGCGGCACACTTTGCTCGCGTCGCTGACACACGCAAACCAGCCCGACGCGTCGCAATGCGCATGCTGGGTAGTCGGTGCAGGGCGAAGGAAACGCCTGCCGCTGCGTAGATTCCTAGCCCGGGTGGAAATCAAGAACGAGATGCGCGTACCTTCGGGAGCTGGGATGTAGATGCTGTTACAAAGAATATAGTTAGGGGTATTTTCGGCATAGACGGGGTTAGATTCGTGAGCGTTCCGGGGAGGTAATGAGCCATAGAATAGCTGCGTCGGAGTTGCGAGACGGTATGTAGGTCGAAGCACAGGTGGAGGCTATGGAGACGCTGCGGGCCAAGCGACTTGGTATCAGCTTGGGCGATCAACGACAGCCTCCGCTTCTCCTTCGCCTCTCATCATGTCCCTCTTCAAACGGTCCCGGGGCGACGCACCCTCGGAGGACTCCCTCGAGGACGACAACGTCGACCCCGAACTCCGTCTCCGTACCGTCCGCACCGCCGCCTCAGCCATCGCAGAGAGTGTCGTCGCGGAGGACCGTCAGACTCGGCGCCGTCGGCGGTTCTTCTTCCTGCGCGGGGAGAAGTACAAGGACAGCCGTCTTGAAGGAGGGGCCCCCAAACCGGACGGGAAGCGGAGGACCGTCTACGTGAATACACCTTTGCCGCGGAGCGAACTCAAGAGTTCCGGCGACCCAGTCGCGAAATACCCCAGGAATAAAGTCAGGACTACTAGTACGTGCTATCCATACTCTGCGGAGACCCTCCTCCCTCGAGACGTGTTCGTGTATGTTGGAGACGTGTTCGCGTCGGACCTCTGCGCCCTCATCACCCCTCCTCGCCCCGTGTCCCGTGTCCCTGCTGACCTCGCGCAGAATTCACCCTCATCACGTTCATCCCGAAGGATTTGGGTATCCAATTCTCGCGAATGTAAGCTATCTTGGCGTTCTGCACTTTCCCGATGCTTATGGCCCGCCCAGCGCAAATGTGTTCTTCTTGGTCCTCGTTATTTTTCAATGTGCGTGGTCATCCAAGCACACTCGAGTGTCCCTAACACCCCTCTCCAGTATTCCCCGTCTTCGGCGCTGCGACCGGCGCAGTCGCGGTCCTTCCCCTCGCCTTCATCATCACCGTTACCGCAATCAAGGACGGCGTCGAGGACTACAGGCGCGGCATCCTAGACGAGCAGGTCAACAACTCCCCGACTACGCGCCTCCCCATCAAGAACCCCAACCAGCCCCGCGACCCGCGCTCGTTCTTCGAGCGCTTGTTCGGCCTAAACAAGCCTGGGACCGTTAGTAGGGGTGTGCGGAAGTTGCGCGCGAATGAGGCTGCCTCCGCTCCCTACGGCAGCCAGGCGACGTTAAACGTAGACGCGCGGAGCGTGGACGGGTACGGGGACGACCGCAGTACCCACACGACGCAAACCGCCCACTCGTATCCCCCCGCCGCCGGTTATCGACCCCAACATTCGCCCCGGTGCCGCGCAATGGGAGCGCACACTATGGAAGAAGCTCGAAGTCGGCGACATTGTCCTCCTCAAGGACAACGACCAGGTTTGGCGCCCCCTCATTAGGCCTTATGCGCTTCTCATCGCTTCTGCACAGGTTCCTGCTGATATCGTCGTGCTCAGTACCTCGGACCCGGACGGAAATTGCTTCCTCGAGACGAAGAATCTGGACGGAGAGACGAATCTCAAGGTGCGCCATCGTCGTTGCACGTATCCGTTTACTTAACTGCGCGTTCAGCTCCGCAAGGCACTGACTGCCACCCGCGGCATGTCATGCAACGAGGAAGAGGTCCAGCGCGCTCGTTTCGTCCTCGAGTCCGAGCCGCCCAGCCAGAACCTGTACATCTACAACGGCGTTCTGCGGTACCGCGATTACTCCTCGAGCAACTCCAACTTCTCTACCGTCCATGCCCATGCGAACAACAGCGCCAGCTACAACGCCGACTTTCATGGCTCTGGCCGTGATCCCCGAGGTATACCCCACGTTCTTCGTATTGCCAGGGCGGGTGCCTGACCGCCGCGCCCGGATAGGTACCAATATCCCGGAAGACCGTGCCGAGCCCGTGAGCATCAACGAGCTTCTCCTCCGTGGTTGCACGCTTCGAAACACCGCCTGGGTCGTCGGTCTCGTTGTGTTCACCGGCCCCGACACCAAGATCATGCTAAACGGGGGCGAGACACCAACCAAGCGCAGCAAGGTCCGGATTTTCGTTCTACTCACCCAGCTCGCTCACAAATCACTCCTAATTTTACAGATCGAAAAGGAGACCAACTTCAATGTCGCAGTCAACTTTGGCGTCTTGCTATGCATGTGTATCGTCGTCGGAGTTCTATATGGTGTCGAGGACGCGAAGCAGGGCACCAGTCGGCAGTTATTCGAGGACGGTACGGATCCGACGAATATTATCGCGCTTAACGCGCTGGTGACCTTTGTGTACGTTTTTTTCGACCGATCTTTTGGCTCGTGCTAACGCGTATGTAGGTCCTGCATCATCGCCTTCCAGAACATTGTCCCCATCTCGCTCTACATCTCGATCGAAATCGTCAAGACCATTCAGGCGTACTTTATCTCTCAAGATATCGACATGTACTATGAGACGCTTGACACTGCTTGCGTCCCCAAGACATGGAATATCAGTGACGACCTCGGGCAGATTGAGTACGCCGTTCTGTCTGGCTCTTTTGCGCTTGCTAACACGGAAACGACAGATACGTCTTCTCAGACAAGACCGGGACGCTCACGCAGAACGTGATGGAGTTCCAGAAGTGTTCCGTTAACGGCGTCGCGTATGGTGAGGGCATCACGGAGGCGCAGCGCGGCGCGGCTACGCGTGCGGGCAACCACGACGCGACGGACCCCGAAGAGCTTAGCGCCAAGCTGGCGGGATTCAAGCAAGACATGATCACGACTATGGACCGTGGTTGGAGCAATCGATACCTACGCCCGGAGAAGCTCACACTTATCTCTCCCGCCCTTGCGAACAACCTCGCGGACCAGTCGTCTCCGGAACGCCCGCATCTGGTGCAATTCTTCCGCGCGCTTGCGTTGTGTCATACGGTCCTCGCGGAGCGCCTCGGCACGGGCTCGTTGGAAGAGGAGAAGGGCAACATCCGGATCGAGTACAAGGCCGAGAGTCCCGACGAGGCGGCGCTTGTGGGTGCCGCGCGCGACGTCGGGTTCGCGTTCGTCAACAAGGGGCGCGAGATGGTGGAGATTTCGGTGTTGGGCGATACCGAGCGATGGACGCTGCTGCGCGTGCTGGAGTTCAACTCGACGCGGAAGCGGATGAGCTGTATCTTCCGTTCGCCTGAAGGCAAGATCGTCATGTACAGCAAAGGCGCGGACAGTATCATGTACGCGCGCTTGGCGGCGGACCACGATCCTGGCTTGAAGGACTCGACGCGCCGGGATATGGAGGCGTTTGCGAACAGCGGGTTGCGGACGTTGTGTGTTTGCTGGAAGGTGCTGTCGCAGGACGAGTATACCCAGTGGAGTCGGACATATGATGAGGCGGCGAATCGGGTCGAGGGGCGGGACGAGGCGATCGAGGTGACCTGCGACCAACTCGAGCGGAATTTCACGATTTTGGGCGCGACGGCGTTGGAGGACAAGTTACAGGAGGGTGTCCCGGAGGCGATCGAACTTTTGCACCAAGCGGGGATTAAGCTTTGGATTTTGACTGGTGCGTCTATTTGTCGATCCATGTCCAATTCGGATTTCTCATTTCCATTCATTTAGGCGACAAGCTGCAAACGGCCATTGAGATTGGATACAGCTGCAATCTGCTCAAGCCGGACATGGACCTGATGATTTTGTCGGCCGACTCGCACCAGCAAGCGCGTTCGCAGATTGAGGCGGGGTTGAACAAGGTCGCGTCCGTGTTGGGTCCGCCAACGTGGGACCCTAGGAAGCGCGGCTTCGTCCCTGGCGCGCAACGGGCGTTTGCGGTCGTTATTGATGGTGATACGCTGTCGCATGCGTTGACGCCCGAGCTCAAGGAGATGTTCTTGAACTTGGGCACTCAATGCGAGACGGTCGTTTGTTGTCGTGTGTCGCCGGCGCAAAAGGCGCTGACGGTCAAGCTGGTGGGTTTAATCACGCTTTTTGCTGGGATATTGGTGTTGAGTGTTTGTAGGTCAAAGACGGTCGGAACGCGATGACGCTCTCGATTGGGGACGGCGCCAACGATGTTGCTATGATCCAGGAGGCGAATATTGGGTGTGGGCTGTTTGGTTTGGAGGGCTCGCAAGCGGCTATGTCTGCGGACTATGCGTTTGGCCAGTTCCGCTACCTCACCAAGCTTCTTTTGGTTCACGGGCGGTGGTCATACCAGCGTGTTGCGGAGATGCATGCAAACTTCTTCTACAAGGTACGTCCGCCGTAGCTGCTCCATTCTTGCTCGTTCTGACTTGTGTCTAGAATGTTATCTGGACGTTCGGCTTGTTCTGGTACATGTTCTACAACAGCTTCGACGCGACGTACTTGTACCACTACACCTTCATCTTGCTCTGCAACCTTGCTTTCACCTCGCTTCCTGTTATCGTCATGGGCGGTACGAGCAGTTCCTTCTTATACTTTTTCTTGGTTTGACGCGTTTGTTCTGCTAGCTTTCGACCAGGATATCAACGCTCGCGCTGCACTTGCGTACCCGCAGCTGTACATTCGCGGCATTCGTGGGCTCGAGTATACGCGGGCAAAGTTCTGGATGTACATGTTCGACGGATTGTACCAGTCCGGGGTCATGTTCTTCATCCCGTGGCTCATCTGGACGTATGGGCTCGCCGTTTCGTGGAACGGCAAGGGCATCGACTCGTTGGCGGATTTCGGCACGACAGTAGCGGTCGCGGCGATCTTTACGGCCAATTCTTATGTCGGGTTGAACACCAACTAGTGAGCTTCGTTTTCCGTCCGTCTGCTCGAGAGGCTCATCGAATGTGTTTAGCTGGACTGTACTAACATGGATCGTCGTCTACGGCTCGACCTTTGTCATGATGGCGTGGATTGCGATCTTTTCGTTCTTCTACAGCATCGACTTTATCGACGAGGTCGTCGTGCTGTTTGGAGAGTTGACGTTCTGGACGAGTGTCTGTCTGGCGTCGACGATTGCGCTCGGTGAGTTGGATTATGTTGGATGAACCGTGACTAAATTCGTCTATAGCGCCGCGCTTCGTTATCAAGTACTACTCGGCCGTGTATTTCCCGCTCGACAAGGATATTGTCCGGGAGATGTGGGTTGCGGGCGATCTCAAGGACAAGCTCGGCATCCAGCACCGTCGGGAGAGGAAGAGGAGGATTACGGCGGACCACTCCCAGTCCCATGTCCCAGAGACGACGCCGATGTTCTCTGGAAACAATCCCCACTTGCGCTCGCGCTCCGAGCTCTCTACACACCAATACGAACCCGCCAACACGACCAGCCCTGGCCTGCCGCCAGGCGACACGCCGCATACCCCGTATACCGACAGAACGCCGCCTAACGAGGAGCAATCGCAATACCTGTACGCTCCGCAACCGCAGCAAGGCCGAGGTCATGCTGCAAGCCCAACGAGTCCGCGCGGCTCGTACTACTCGGTGTCGGAACTGCCTCCGCCTTCACCGATGCCGTCACCCAAGTACAAGCTGCCTTCGGGAGAAGTAACGACGACGCCGCCAAGTCGACGTTCGAGTGTGGCGACGACGCGCGCGAATAGCATGCGTGGGCGGGGGCAGTCGATGCCGACGTACGACATGCCGCCACTATCGCCGCAGTCGCGATCGCCACATGCGACGCAGCAGCAGTTTGAGATGCAGACGCGGGGAACGGTGCCACCGCCCTCGGCATACGCGGGGTCTGCGATGGGGCATTCGGTGCGGTCAGCGAGCGCGGCGAGCTACGCGAGTTTTACGACTGCGCCGGAGGGGAGTGAGGGGGACCCGGATCGGGAGTATGGGCAGACGCGAGGGCACGAACCGTGGCGGGAGAGTCAGTCTTCTTGGGATGGTGGTCGGGCGCTGTAGGACGTTTGTACGGATATTTAACTGCTCTTCGAGTACTTATACCTATTATCCCCTTACCGCGTATAATAACCCTTCGTTTTTCTCATCCTCCCGCGTGGGCTGCTTAAACTTTGAGGCCAGCCAGTAATCGGCGCGCGCCTGACTCGGGTTTCTCATGATATGCGTTCATTTGTCACTCCATAGCACTTGCTCTGGACTATGCCGCCAGTAACGACTGCCGACTCTGCAGCGCAGGAATCGGCCTCGACGGCGTCCATGCTCAAGGAACGTCGATTCAAGCTTAGCAGGTGCGCGCCCAGCCGAGCCATTCCGCCTCAGCTCATCGCGTTAGGGCTTGCGACCGGTGTCGGTGAGCTATTCTTGTTGTAGTCCTCGCGGACCGTTCCTAAACTCCCGCCTAGTCGTCGGCGCATAAAATGCGATGAGGTAGGTTGAGCTGAGCTCTCGTCGCTACGCGCTCAACGGGGACAGGGACATCCGTGCCAGGCTTGCTTGGCTGCAACATCGGCATGTACGTTCGAGGAACCCGGCAAACGGACGCATCCGCACAAGTCAAAGCGCACCGCGACGCTTGAGGACCGGATGCACCATCTCGAGACCCTCATTCAGGCGATACCACCCGCAATCTTTGCGAGTCTTCCCGGGGCGACAATGGGATCGGACATTCCGCCTTCCAGTCCTGTGGCGCCGTTTGCCTACTCCAACTTCCCCTCGGGCATCCCCCCGCCGTCCCTGCATGTCTTCCCGCTCCAAAACCCCGCGACGCATTTCATCGAGCCGAAAATCGAGGAGAATGTACTCTCGCCAATCGACTCGACTGCTGCCGATCTGCTCGCGGAGGACACCTCCCGGCTCTCCCTGTCGGCGTCGTACCTCTACTTTGACGACGAGGGGTATACGCGGTGGCAGGGCGAGACGTCTGGCCTGCCGCTGCTCGATATGCTCGTTGAGCGACATGTCCCGGCGACAGACGCCGTGCCTCCGGCTGTTCCGCCATCGCAGCAGGACTGGTTCCCGAACCGTACCCCGCGAAGAACGGACGTGAATCCACAGACGCTTTGGCGCCTGATTACCTCGTACATCGCTCCCGAGCTCATGGATAGGCAAGTCGGGAATGAAATCCGTGATTTGCAGCCGATCTCATATTGTCCTTTAGCTTAGTACAGTGCTACCTATCGACCTCGTATTACATCCTCCCGTTCCTCCACGTCCCGACGTTCCTTGCGGTACCGTTTCGCCGTTCTAGTTGCGATTCGTCTGACATTGGTCTAGGATTATGGCAATCCTGCGAAATGGGGCGAACCGGGCTTTGCAGCATTCATTGTCGCCGTTTGCTGCCTCGCGTCGCGACATATGGACGACCCGCGCGTCCGTGCTTCGCCGCAAGACGGGATATCCGCCGGAACGCAATGGTTCGAGTTGCTAGGGCGGCTTAGAACGCTCCCAATCGCGGACCGGCCGACGCTCTACACCATCCAGGCAGATCTCATTGCAGCAGTCTACGCTGTCGGTCTCGGAAAACTCTCCAAGGCCGCTGCGTTGCTCTCAGAAGCTATTACCATCTCCATCGACGCGGGGCTGCACCGAAACGCCGATACGTACGATTTGTTCGATCCGGTCGAGGAGGAGGTCCGCAAACGCACGTTCTGGTGTGTCTATATCTGGGACAAGCAGCTCGGGGCACATTTCGGGCGTCCCCCGTTGCTGCGACTTCGCGATTGCGATGTAGACGAGCCGCTTCCTGTGGACGACGAGTTTATCTCCCGGGATGGAATTGGTATTCCGGTTCTTGCGCCTGGGACAGCGAGTCGGATGGCGGCGTTTGTGGCGTCAATTCGTGTTCTCGTCGTCCTCGAGCGCGTGCTCGACGTACCGCCCCCGCGCGAGACTGGCGGGTACCTCGCGCGAGTTGCTGCCTTAGGCGGCGCTCGTGGTTCGCGACGCGAGTTGGTGGATGAGGAGGCGCTATTGGACGAGGCCCATCTTTCCATTCCTCCTTACTTTGCGCATACAGCCGAGACGCTTGCCAGCGACGACACGATTCGGCTAACCCAGACGGTCCGGCTTCACTGCGCCGAGCAGTTTGTCCGCTTACTGATATACCGACACCGGTTCTCCGAGCTGGTGGCGGAGCGGACTGCTCCGATGGATCCGGCGCTACGGCCGCCGCAGAGCGAGCTCGAACGCGACACGATGGTCAAGGCACATTTTTCTGCTCTCCAGATCATTGCATCGTATCTGCTGGTAGCAAAGAAGGGGCTGATGACTTATTGTGAGTTCCCCGACTTGGATGAACGCGAATTGACGACTGGCTAGACGGGGTCCATGTGATACACCAGCTCACACAAGCGGGGAGAACGCTCGTCGCGATACTGCTAAACTGCAAGACCGAGGACCTGCAGCCGTTAATTCCGCCTGGTTTGGACGCGTTGCGGTCTTGCGTCGGGCTGTTGCGAAGATTCAGTGGCCGCTATGTCTGTGGATTGCGGTCAGGCGACCTGATGGAAGAGTTTTGTCGATGTATGTGCGCTGCCGTTCTAGGATTTGGTCTCTAACCGCGATTTAGTAACGCAAATACCTCTGGACGCGCCCCGAGAGCCTTGCGACGTTACGTCCAACGCCAACTCCCGGCCCCCATGGATCCGCCCCGTCCGCAAAAAGTCCATCGCTGCTGTTGCCGCCGAGCGCGTTGCGCGGTCTCGCAGCGAGGACAGCCCCTCGCAGCGCAGTGTCGGCAGTACCGGCAGCCCCGAAGCCAGCGTTGGGGCCGAAGCGTTCTCCCCGACGGATTTCTTCGTCGCCGAGGCAGCCCAGCCGCCGGACTACGCGCAGACGTTCCCCGAGATCGGCGGGGTCGACGCCCTCGGACTGGGCAGCCCAGACCCGCGGATGTTCGCAGACGTGCTTGCCATGTTCAACGACGGGGCGGGCGATATTGGGGCGGGGCAGCTGTTTAGCGCGGGCAGCCCTGGCCCGCTGTCGTTCGATGCCCCGGGGGTGTTTGACGCTGCGAGCCCGGAGCCGTTGGGGAACGGGTTCAAGTTGCCGACGCCGTAAGCTGGTCAAGCGCTTTGAATTGTATTATTTCTTTCGTTATGGTTCTGCCTGCCTTGTTGTATCGACTCGTACCTGACTTGAACTTGCTCTACATGTTGCTTTGTATTCGAATCTTTCTGCTACCGGGAATCGGCATACAAAATATGGCTTTTATACTGGGATAGGACAATACACCGAAACGGAGCGATACATACAGAAACCGAGATCCACAATGCATGGGTAGGCGCGATAAATGTGAGATTGAAGCTGGACTGTGGAATGTCGAACAGGAAGTTCGGGAAAAAAAGCATTCCGGCCACCACAGTCCTCCGAACATGGAAGGGCACTCTGAAGGATGAAGAAGACCTTCCGAGCGATTGGACCGGAACTGGGGTTTTAGTGGGTATCGACCCGAAGCAGCGCGGAACGAGGTAAGTTAAGGTAGTAGTATGGAGGAGAGTTCTGGCTGCTCGGGAGTCTCTGAGTCCCACACGCCGTGCGTAACCGCATTTCCTCAGGGTGTTCGACCATTTCCGGGGTTCATGTTTCCCTCGGAGCCATACAAGCAGACTGGGTAGGAACGACTAGGTCGCGTCCTCGAAAGTCACAAATGCTTCCACCAAAAAAAAAAAAAAAATCTTTCTGCTACCCCGTAATCTGTCTGTTATTAGTGCAGTGCGTCAGCGTCAGCGGATCCCTTTGCAAGCCCGTCTTGCCTTCACAATGGACTCATATTAAGGCCTCTGTAGATATAGGCCGGAGGAGCGCGTGGGACCTCAAGCTAGGCCTCAAGACCAGCATAACATAACATAGCCAAGCCCAATTTCTGGTCATCGACAGAAGATTTGTCGCGCGAAAAGCATGACGCGGTGAATGTGGACTCAAGTACGGCGCAATTATTAGGAGGCCCTCTCCTTGTCCGCCGGAGAAAATCACCTTGAGGATGAGATTTTCTTTGTTCAACATCACATAGGTCCCACTACTTTTTTTTTCTTTTTTTTTTTACTTTGCCAGAATGTGGAACCCTCTGCCTTGTTCTGCGAACTAGCGCTTTGCTTTAATTCTTCCTCGATGGCCGGATGTGTGTGAATCACTAATCGTTGAAACCCCCTCTGGGAAGCTGCATGGCACGAAGGACGGTGCGTCAATAATCCTCTTGGAATTACTTGGGCTACGTAACAAAGGTGTGTAGCGGCCTGTAGTTCTTTTTGAAGGCATGGTATGATTACACCCGGTCAGCGTACTTAGACGCAAATCTGACTGGACAAATAGCGCTTCGGCGGACCACGACGTCGTCGTCGACACGGTTCAGTTACATTCCGACTCTGGATCTCGTGTAGTTCCCTTACGGTAGTGCGAATTTTGGCCAGTAAAAGGTTCCTCTAAGCGTCCTTCAGTCTCCATTGGTCGGTTTTCTTGAAGTTGCACTACGCGACGCGCCGTCGGTCGTGTGGCCGCTCACGCAAGCGTGTCAGAGTGCTATGGATCTGCGGCTCCGACCAAGGCGAACTTAGTTGACTCGCGCTTCTCTGCTCTTGTCCTCATGGCGCCTCCACTTCTCGGCGACGCCGATGGAAAATACCGCGTCCACATCGTCGGGAACTCGGGTAAGCGCTTCCAGACCGCAACTCATCGGTAACCTCACTCGCGCGTTGCTTGCCAGGCTCAGGCAAGGTAGGGAGGGATTCTCGCGACCTTGACCCCGACTGCGGTCCTACGCGTCCGCGCATCCCTAGAGCACTATGGGCCGCGAGCTAGCTGCGATCCCGGGCGTCCCGTTCATCTCTCTTGACACGCTGCACTGGAATCCTGGCTGGCGCGAGTCCTGCGCCGACGAGATGCGCAAGCGGATTCAGGAAACACTCGTAGCTTGCCCACATGGGTGGGTCATCGACGGCAACTACACCAGGAAGGGCGGAGATCTCGTCGAAAGCAGCGCGACGGACCGCGTCTGTGCGTTGGCACTCGTCCTTTTCACTCGTCACCTTCATCGGTTGCAGGGCTCGACCCACCACTGGCGCTCTACCTCCCGCGGCTCATACTCCGCACATTGAAGCGCGGGCGATACACCGAGGCGAGAAACTCTAAACCAACCCAACTCAACCAAAACCCCAAACCAAACCAAAAAAATAATAATCCAACGAGAGCACCGTCCAGCGGTGCGGCCCGAAAGTCCGAAAGCGTAAATGTGTGTGTAGAGTTTGTTGATGTCGATGTCGCGTACGCGCAAGTTCGGGGATTCCAGCCGAAGTATACGACTGCTGCAACCCAGGTACCCGTTTTTATTCGTCCTCGGAGCGTGTGTGTGTCAAAGGGGAATGTTTAGAATATTTTGTGTATTTTTCGTTTGTAGATAGTCTTCGTCGTCGTCTTCGTCGTCCCCAAAATCAAAACCAAATCGTCTACCCGCGACGGGGCCACCGAAACCCTAACCCTAAATTGTATTCGTTTCCGTCTACCCGCAATGGGCCGTTGAGAGAGTATGTCCGCGCGCAGGCGGGGAAGTATTCCTCCTCTTACACAAAGTACATCACGTTTTATATACTACTTGGCCGGGCTGCGCGTCGTCTGCTCAACCAAGCTGTACCACAGCCTCGAGGAACGACGCGTTCCGCGCGCCGATCCGCCACCGGGCAATGCGCCGTCTCCGTCTCCGTTTCCCTTGCGCCACCAACCTATCCGCGCCACAATCCGGTGCTCGCGTTGGCGACCGCTGTGCGGCAACAGTTTCACGCGTTTTGACGGGTCGGAGCCCTTCCAAAGCCCCATCCATGTCTGCCAGTCCCGCGGAAACGCGTCGTTTGGGTTGTGTCGCGTCAAACATGGCGTTCACGCTCATTGATGTCCCATCAACAACGTCGCAACGCCCCTCATCGTCCCTCTATGAGCTTGTGGCACTCTCCACTGCCCAGATCACGTTGCATCCATGCTGGCCTCGTATGCAAACATCACAAAACTTCGGAAAACCTGCGGTTTGGCGGATTTCCACTTGTGCGCGGGTTGCCCGCTCATCAACATTCAAACGCCTCTTCCGCCTCGGCGAGCCGTGCAGTCCCGGCTGCGACGAGCGGTTCACCGAGGTCTTCTTCAGCAAAGACTCCAGCATCATTTGGTGGTGCATATCCCACCATTCGATCGTGCGCCGCCGCGAGCGGGAGCACTTTGCGCGTATCGGGATTGACGTCGGGACGGACGTCGCAGGACGGAAGATGCGCAGGATTGGCGGATGGGGTGGTGAGTTGCGGGGATGGCTAGATGCGGTCAGGGTGTTGGTTCGAAGCCGGTAATCTAGGTGCACGGACGAGCTCATTTCATCTTCCGCAGTATCGGCCAGCTCATGCCGTGCCTGGTTGAATCGTTCCGAAACAGCGCCGAACGGAGGTATTTAATTCGCTGGCGCTCGGCGTTTATTTCCTCATGCAAAGTATTCGGCGAAATACTGGAATGTCGGAGCCCCAGTCTTGCTCTGGATAACGAGCCCTGAATTGACCAAAAAGGAAACCACCCTGGTATCTGAAGCCAAACCGAAGATTTAGCAACCAGGTGTCGGGTGTTTCTGCACATTTCTGGGCGGAGGTTCCACAATCAACAATGCATCTGAGCTGCAGTTCCGTCTCGCAATTCAGACTATGCAAGTTCCCGCTTGTGGATCCGGATATATTCTACCGTGGTGGACGTGGAAAGGAATAATATCGTTAGAATCCGGCGGAGGCCCCGCCGTTGGCCACGCTGGTCGTGAATGAGGGTTGTAGTGGTACGCGCGTACTTAAACTCCGTAAGCCAGGACCATTTCTCACAACAGCAAACATGTACTCCCTCGCCGGTGAGTACAGCGCGCCATGGGTCCGGTACTCGCACGGAATTCGAGGCTAAACTCCAATCCAGATATCTGCATCCCCGTCAACAAGACGATGTACCACTTCTCGTGCCCCAGCGGCTGCACGACCTCGCTCCTCTCGGACAGCCCCGGTGACGCCGGCACGTGCAGTACGCATGGCCTAGCGTACACGCTCACGTCCACGTCGGAGAAAACAGAGTTCAGGGGTGCTTAAGCTTGGTGACGAGCCAGTTGACCTTGGCGGGAACTCTCGCGTGCTCGTCAGACAGCTAGCAGTATTCATCGGGAAGTTCACAAAAATATGTGAGGTCTACAAGATCATTTCATTGTTTTTCTGCCCAAATGAGAGGAATTTCATGAAGAGGTTCGTGTTGTAGTTCAGGCTAAATCTATCACATCAAGGAATAACAGCGTATCGCCCTTGTGCTCACAAGTCCATAACTCCATCATGGAGTTCAGTCTGCCAACATTGTTAAAAATTGCCACTCCCCACCCCGAAGCCGCGCTGAGAGGGTAAAATTCCCCGGTTTTCTTCCACAAAGGATCCCGATTTGGCACCTGGTAGTTGCGTAAAGAAGGGTGTACATAACGTGCATGCATGGAGAACTCTTGAATCTCTCCAGGTATGATGTCCTCAGCTTATAAATGCACACCTCTCACATTGATAACCGCGAAAAATCAGCACGATTGATGCAGAGCCGTGAGTGATGGGAGAACAAAGGGAAATCGAGAAAAACAATTGGGACAGGATACCGATTCACGATTCAAAGACCCCCGATAAAATGCGGCCCGACTCTACAGATGCTCTTTGTACCTAGCCCACCAAGGATGTGTTCAAGTTTGCGTCTTGACAGCTCCGAGTCACACGGGTGCGACAGTTCGCCTTCGGTCTGTCTCCGAGTAAAATGCTCGATGTCGCGTCTTTCCAGCTCTCATGAGCCCTCCACACCTTGGAGACGCAAATGAGAGAAGGGGAGATACCGTCATCATCACTGCGTTCAGACCCTCCGTCGGCCAAGGTTTGCCGATCTTGTTGGACTTTGGCGGACACTTGGCCGACACTAGCCGACCCAGGCCGACCATAGCCCACACTTGGTCCACGTAAATACTTGGCCAACGCTGTTGGACGTTGGCCGATTTGATGTCGGCGACGTTGCCGATGTTGACCGACCTTGGCCTACATCTCTGCCGATCTTGGCCGACTCATAGCCTACCACGCCCTCCGGTGGTCTACGCGAAAAAATTGAGTCGGCGATCTTATGTCGACCAACTTGGTCAACACAAAACTTGGCCGACATGGGGTCTGAACGCAGTGCATATCGTGATTGGCATGAACGTGCCGCTAGCGCTTCAAGATGGACGCGGAGGGGGCGATTTGTGTATGTATTACATTGTTGTTCGTAGCGTATCAAGCTTCTTGTCCTTGTTTTCTGCCCTTGTAGATTCCGAGCCTATTGCAACGCTCGCCTCGAGATTCCGTGATAGGCCGACTCGGAGCTCTACCGTCGCGACCATGTCCGTCTCGGCGGGCATGCAGAAGCGCAACGAGCTCATTGGCGGGCGAGCCTCCATTTCGCGTACGCCGCCGAACGATGTGAGCGTCTGGTCGACGTTGTCCGTGCTCACGCCCATGCCGACGCGCACGATGATCAGCGTAGGCGCGATAGCCTTGCCATTTGTGAGCTCCAAGTACCGAGACTGCAGGAGGGGGACGCACGACGATGTGGTATATCGGCGCAATCGATATCAGGACTGAGATCGTGGAGGTTTGGGGGACGAGGAAGAGGACGATGGCGACGATGATGGAGATGGGGTAGATGAGCCCGCTCTCGAGGCTGACAAAAAAAATGAGATAAACGAGAGATAAACGAGTAAGAGAAAGGGAGGGAGACGAACAGGATTGCGGTTAGGTTGGAGTACATGCGCTTGGATGGGGCAGGGAGGATCATAGACGCGCGTCGGGAGATCCACCAATGGACCACCATATACGGCCGGCTGGAAGGAGCGCCGGGTTAGATGCACTGAGAAGCATGTTTGCTATATGTAGGCGTTTTTTTTTTTTTTTTTTTTTTTGAATCCTGTTATTTGGCCCGTATTGTAAGACAATTTGCCAGCCATACTTCTACCCTTTGTGTTCGTACTTGTGTGTGTCGATATCTACGCAGTCCATTTTTGGTTATCGTCCATATCATGTATATGTAGGCGTACCAGCTAAGAACGAGGCCAGGATGTTCGTGAAGAACGTGGTGCCGATGCAAACGGCGATTGCTGTTCGCTCGGAGCGTCCGAGGACGGGCAGCGGGACCAACAAAGTGCGACACATACAAGTAACTGATGGCGTACACAAAAATTGATGAGTGCGACACAAGCTTGTGATCGCGACACAAAGGCAAAGAAGTGCGACACAAAACAAAGGAGTGCGACACAATATGTATTCGAGGAAATTCCGGACTTCTGGGTAACGTTGAGTGCAAATACACCAAGTTCCCATACTAAACAGCCGGATTGCATTTAGTACAACTACACAACTGAACCGAATTCCGGCCCTCTGGATGGCTTGGCCTACGAGTCAGCATCCCTAGCATGCTCTTGCACGACGCCGTAGTTCCTCGACCGCTCCGGAGTCCAATATCAGCGCGTTTTTGGCCCGCGACATGTCAACGGCGAGCAAATCCGAGGGCGCCCATGGGTGCGGACGTTCGAGTTGCGTTCGAGCGATCATCAAGACCGTCGGATGTCGAAGATTTGAAGAGAAATCGAATGGAGCGTCGGGAGCAACAGCGGCGACCACGGGCGCGGGCGCAAAGAGCGGGCCAATGATTGGCGCAGCGTCAGAGCTCTCGACATCTACTTGAACAGTCCGCGCACCTTTGCTTTTGCACGCAAACACTCCAAAACAACTCTCCTCCGGTTGTCGCACGGAGTCGCTGTAAGCCTCGAGGGTGTGTCCGCTATAGAGCACGTTGGAGGCAAAGAACGGCCGGGGTCGACGTGGCGGGCGAGGGGTGGGATGGAGGGTCATGGAGGGGAAGATTAAGGGCCAGGCCGCCTTGTACAGTGACGATCAATGCTCCAACTCTACGAGACGAGTGCAACACATTTGTTGTGGTCAATTCATAGAACTCGTGTCGCACTCACGAACTTGTGTCGCACTCATTAATTTTTGTGTATGCCATCAGTTACTTGTATGTGTCGCACTTTATTAGTACTCGACGGGCAGGGCGCCGACGATCATGCCGACTGCGATAGGCTAGTCTGGCCCGTCCAGCGCGCAACGTTCGACGCACCAATGCCTGCAAAGTACGCGAGAATCGGGACTACCACTACCCTCCAGCTGTTTCCCCATATCACATAGCAGCGGTGTATGAGGATCGCGTCTGCAAGCGCGCTACCAACGGCGTCAGTAACAGTGCAGCTCAAGGCCGCAAACGCATACTTTTCAAGGGCATAACACGTCCGCAGGAGTCTGACCATATAATGCAGCATCACTTCTAAGGTCATTATCTACCACCCCAAAGCCTTTCTGAGGACGGAATTTTGTGGTTATGAGTGCTACAGTATAAGCATATATCTATCAAGATTCACCAGCTTTGCGGGATACTGTAGCAATCTGTATGGCTGAAACATAACGCGTAACGGCGCGTCTGTTTCGTTTCAATTTCATTTGGCTCATAACGCGTAACGGTGGGGGTGTTTCAGTCGAAAATTGGTACAAAATTTACCTCCTTTTTGGGCCAAAAAAGTAAGAATAAACAAAGGAAAAAAAATGCTCTCAAGTCTGTTTCAAACAAAAGAGAATCTGCATATTGTAGGTAAACAAGAAAGCTACTCGTTGCCAAGCTCGATATACGACTCAATATCCTCCCCAACATCTGTGGACTCCAGCCCCGTCGCACCATCTGCCACACGGAATCCATCCACGGAGCCGCCGTTGAACGCGACCTCAATCACCGAAGCCAGCGGTACATCCGAATCATCGTCCGGCGCGGCGTCAAAAGTCTCCTCTGGCACAATCCCTCTTCCCCTCTCGGCCTCCTCGGCCTCCACTTGAGCAATATCCTTCCCCTCCATCTCGGCTTTTGTGAGAATCCGCTCCAGTCGCGCGGCGCCGCAGCGGTTTCGGATCTCGGATGCCAACGTTGGATCGGACCCGAGGTACTCCAGGAGCGCCATCTCGCTTGCGTTGCTATACAAGGACTCTTTGGAGAGCGTCCACGGAGACTCGGGTATCTTGCACTTACTCCAGCTCTGAGCAAAGTGTTGGCTAATAGCGGCAACTCGGAGGAATAACATACCTGGCGGACCAGATGGCGTCCTGCATCCGAGGTCATGTACTCATAAAGCTTTACCACGGGCAATACGGTCGCGTCGCGCAGAGTTTTGATGTCTGTCGGGAAACGTACATCGGGCGGCGCGACTCCGCTCGCAATTTCGTTCCGCGCATGTTGGGCAAGCTGCTCCTGCGATTGCTGCTTGAGGAAATGCTTGATAACTCGGTTGAGGCCGACGTCCGCAAGGCTGCGCGATGGGTGTGCAGCCACCGGGTACGAAAATGAGAATGACGGATGGCGCCTCCTTGAAGACAAAAGTGCGAAACAGTTGGCTAGTGTGAACGGGGTAGATGTCGATGTACGCGATCATCTTCTGGTCGCGCGGAAGGTTGTCCTGCTCAACAATACGACGGCGCCACGGCTCGACAATGACCAGGACCCATTCCTTCATGGTATGGAGCGTCGAGAAGTGGCTGTTCTGTTTCTTGCTCTGTGCGGAGCTGAACAGTATCCCGTGGCTCCGCGCGCGGTCCATGCCAGGGGACGTTGCAGTTGGCTGCGACCGACTCGACTGGCCATGGTAAACACATTGAAGCGGCAGAAAGTCGCCGTCGAGGGTGACAGTGACCATCAACGTATACGCTCGTTTCTCGTCCATTCCGACCAGGTCAATTTGACGCGCGCCGGTTGTGTGGAATGTACGCTTGGTCGCAGGAATGAGATAAACACCGGTTTGGTCGGCATTAATGATGAGCTGCAGCAGAGGTGAGCAGCGATAGAACCCGCAAGCTTTGAACTCACATTTGCAGGATATTCTCGGCCTTAATTGCGTAGCGTAGGCGGAAGAAAGCTCGAAGCAGCTGCTCCGGAGCATCGACGGGGATGTGTTGGGCTGCACGCGTCCCCGCCCGCGAAGACCAGCCCAGCTTGCTTGCCAACAAGTCTCGACAGTACTTTTCAGAGATCTTGAATCCCTCTGCCAGCAACTGCGGCGCCTGCGCCTCGACTTCGGGCCCGGACGAGTGCCTGAAGGATCCCCACTGTGAATGGTGACCCTGCTGCACGGATACCCTGCGCAGATGCGATAACAGAGTCGAGGATGGCCGGGAAAGGTGCGAGCCTCCCGACGCGACCGGAGCCCGAGATGACCCTGTTATTAGCGACGTGTTTGAGTGTCGTCTCGCTCCACCGTTTCTCCCCCTTCACCCGGTATCGTGAAAGCGTACCCGCCTTGAGCTTTGAAAAGCGCCCATCCGGAAAACGGCGCTCCAGCGCCCGCAGCGCCGGCCGCAGCTCCCATGCACTCTGACTGACGGCAAGATCAATGTCGTTCCAAAGAACGGGGAGGAACCAATTGGTATGTTTTGCTTTTGCCACCACCACTCCTCCCTTGGTTCCGTCGCGCTCCTTCCGCCACTTGTCGCGACCCGATAGCTCTGCCGAATTAATCATTGTCGGAGGAGCCCGCGCCGCCGCAACCGCGCCAGCATGCAACGCCAGGTTTGCATTTGTGGTGACGCTGCCCGATGTGCTCGACTGCGCCAACTGCCTCTTCTCCTTCTCCCTGTTGCGCCATGCTTGCTGGCGGATGGCGCCGAGGTTACGGGTCCGTTCCTCTGCTGCCAATTTCGCCTGCGCCGCCCCGGCCTTGATCTGGGTTTGTTTTCCCCTCCATCGCTCCCCTTCCCGTTGCTGATAGTGCTCCTTAGCCTCAGCCGACTGCCATGGCTGGAATCCGAACTGCGCAAGCGATGCCTGCGTGTTCTGCGTCAACGACACGCCCGCAGTCGAGGGGATTTCAACATCAGCGCGTTGCTGGGCATAACTGGCGAGCGAGTTTGCCGTCGGCTTCAAGTTCGCGGCGGTGGCGGCGGCAGCAGCGGAAGCAGCAGCAGGTAGTGCAACATCAGGGAGCTCCTCCTCCGAGTCAGATAACAGGACCGTCGCCCGGCGGCGCTTTTGCGGCGGCGCATCTTCCGCATCCGACTCGGTGTCCGAGATGTCGATGGGCGCGGGAGTGGGGCTGGCTCGTTGCAGCGGCATGGGGGGCGGGATCGGCGACCCGAACCTGCGACGAGGTGGTCGAGCTGAGGGTGTTCCGCTGGTTTGATGGTATCTTCGCGCCAGCAGCTTTGGCGGCGGCGGCGATGCGGTCCAGCCATGCGTCGGCCCAGGCATCGCGGTCCTCAGCGCGTTGCATCCGTTTGAAGACGGTGTTGAGGAATGGAACTAGCGCGAGAATGCTTTCGCCGCGTTCTCGGATGACAATCTTGCCACCACTTTCATGGAGCTTGAATGCCACTTCGATTGCGCGGCTGGCAGCGCCGAAGACTCCGCGTTCATCAACATCCTCCTCCTCGAGAGAAAATGAGATGGATTCTGGGTCGCCGATGGATTTGAGGGGAAGCGAGGTTGGGAGATGCTTCAGTAGTTTGCGGATGTATTCGACTCGTCGAATTAGAGCCTGAGGCGGGCCGGTTACAGCACGGGTATTGGCTTTGCGCTTCAACATGGTGGTCCGGATAAAGAAATGTTTGGTTGCAAAGTTGGAATCGGGGTTCAAGTCTTGAACAACAGGACAATGAACCTCAAAATCGGCCGCAATTATTCGCTTGAACTGATGGCCAACAAAATGGACTGTTTCATTCTCACGGGGGGCGTAACGGTAAATTTCGGGGCTGTTTCTTGTTTCAATTCACTGCGAAACCGTAACGCTCACTCGAGCGTTTCAGCCATACAGATTGCTACAGTATGAGAGAAAAATTATTCTTGGTCAAGTGTCTTGTAGCTGCCCTGAAGCAGGAATTTAGCCAAATCAGATATTTGTTTCTGTTAAATACATGTAGAATACACTACCCAAGCAAGGTCCATGGACCCTCATCTAGGCTTGGGATGCTTGTGTGCATGCTACAGCTGGTTTGCGATGAATTTTGTGATAAATTGTATTAGTAAGCGCTCGATGTCATTCAGTGATGTTGCCGACACCCAGAATTGGGCAGAAACACCCGGCACCTTTTTTAACACAAAAAGGTGCCGGGTGTTAAAAAAGGTGCCGGGTGTTTCTGCCCACTTCTGTTTAAAAAAGGTGGCCACGCTGGTCGTGAATGAGGCTTTGAGCGGTACGCGAGTACTTAAACTCCGCAAGCCCGGACCATTTCTTACAAAAGCAAACATGTACTCCCTCGCCGGTGAGTACAGCGCGCCATGGGTCCGGTACTCGCGCGGAATTCGAGGCTAAATCCAATCCAGATATCTCCATCCCCGTCAACAAGACGATGTACTCCGTCAAGTGCTCCAAGGGCTGCGCCATGTCGATCCTCTCGGACAGCTCTGGCAGTAACCTCGGCAACTGCGATGCGCACAACGAGCCGTACACGGTCACGGGCACGTCGGAGAGCACAGAGTTCCGGTTTGCTTAAGCTTGCCGACACGCCACTTAAAGTTGGCGCCGGGGATCTCGTCAGAAAGCCGGTATATTCATCAGGCGATATGCGAGGTGTATAAAACTGTAACACCGCGTTTCGGCCAAATATGAGAGTCATTTCCATGAAGAGGTTCATGTTCAATATCAGCAGTCTATCACATCAAGGAATAAAAGCGGTTCGCCACCTTGTGCCGCACAAGTTCATAACTCGATAGCCAGCGGCCAGAACGGTCTGTCAACATGATTGCAAATTGCCATTCTACAGCCGCGTTCAGGCGGTAAAAATCCCCGCTTCCTCCACAAAGGAACCTGATTTGGCATCTGCACAAAGGGTGTATAACACGTGCGTGCATGTATATAGGCCGCAGAGTTTCTGAATATCCCCAGGTACGATGTCCTCAGCCATAAATGCACGCCTCTCACATTGAATACCGCGGAAAATCAGCAGGATTGATGCAGAACGCAATTGATGGGGGAACAAAGGGAGATTGAGTAAAACAATGGAGACAGGATACCGATTTACGATGCAAAACCCCCGATATTATAATAAAATGCGGCCCGACTCTACGGATGGTCTCTTGTACCTAGCCGACCAACGATGTGTTATAAACACGAAGCGTCTTGATACAAGTAGCTCCGAGTCAGACGGGTGCGACAGTTCTCCTCCGGTCTGCCTCCGAGCAAAACGCTGGACGTCGCGTCCTTCCAGCTCTCACGATCCCTCCACACCTCGGAGACGCAAATGGGAGAGCATGTGTGCGCCGCTAGCGCTTCAAGATGGACGCGGAGGGGCCGATTCGTGAGTGTATTACATTGTTGTTCCTAGTGTATCAAGCGGCTTGTCCTTGTTCTCTGCCCTTGAAGATTCCGAGCCTATTGCGCCGACGCTCGCCTCGAGACTCCGCGACAGGCCAAGCTCCACCGTAGCGACCATGTCCGTTTCGGCGGGCACACAAAAGCGCAACGAACTCCTCGGCGGGCCACAGGCTCGGCGAGTCTCCATCTCCTGGACGCCGCCGAGCGACGTGAGTGTCTGGTCGACGTCGTCCGTGCTCACGCCCATACCGACGCGCACGATGATCAGCGTCGGCGCGATAGCCTTGCCATTTGTGAGCTCCGAGTACCGAGACTGCAGGAGGGAGGGGACGCACGACGATGTGATATATCGGCGCAATCGATATCAGGACTGAGATCGTGGATGTTTGCGGCACAAGGAAGAGGACAATGGCGATTATGATGGAGATGGGGTAGATGAGGCCGCTCTCGAGGCTGACCAAAAAGTGAGATTAAAAGAAGCACGAGAGGAGACGAACAGGATTGCGGTTAGGTTGGAGTACATGCGCCTGGATCGGGCAGGGAGGATCATGGAGGCGCGGCGCGAGATCCACCATATACGGCCGGCTGGAAGCAGCGCCGGGTTAGATGCAGGAGGCATGTTTATATGTAGGCGTACCAGCCAAGAGCGAGGCCAAGATGTTCGTGAAGAACGTGGTGCCGATGCAGACGGCGATTGCTGTTCTCTCAGACCGTCCGAGGACGGGCAGGGCGCCGACGATCATGCCGACTGTGATACGTTAGTCTGGCCCGTTAAGCGCGCGACACGCTCGACGCACCAATGCCTGCAAAGTATGCGAGAATCGGGACTACCACTACCCTCCAGCTGTTCCCCCATATCACATAGCAGCGGTGTATGAGGATCGCGTCTGCAAGCGCACTACCAACCGCGTCAGTAAAAAAGCGCAGTTCAAAGGTGCAAACACGTACTTTGCAAGGGCATATCGCGTCCGCAGGAGTCTGACCATGTAGTGGACCATCATCGGGTCGTCGGGGCCGTACAGATTCGGCTGCTTCGTCCGCAGGGAGAGTACCTCGTAGATCCCCTCCGTTGCCTGGTCGGTGATGAACGCCCAGGTATACGCAGCGAGAATGTGCATCGTGGAGAGGAGGAAGAGCGTCGAGAGGCATGCGAGGTGGATTTTGTAGTATCTGCGCCGCCGAGCGAGCAGGATGAGGACGGATTGTACGAAGAGGGAGCAGTAGATGCCTGTCGATGCATTGGATTTTTGCAGAACCACGGATGGGAAGGACGGACCGTAGGTGAAGGTGTCGATCTGGAGAGCGCGTTAGTAAGCTTTCACTAAGCTTGGCAATGAGCGCACTACAAGAGGGAAGTACTGTAAGAAGTGGCTGGTCGGAGGCTGCGGATTCGGTCAACAGCCGGTAGCTGGCACTATGACGGAAAGTGCTCACCATGGCGTAGACGTTCAGACACTCTCCTCCGATGCCGCTGCTTTTATCCCGTCGCCCTATTTAGGTCTGAAGGGCGAAACGCTTCTCAGCCTCCGTATCGCCAGATGCAGCACCGACACGACGGCTCCGAGCTGGCTTGCCGAGGACAGGCCGCACCGAAGCGTTGTTTTGAGAGGACAGCGCACATGCTAAGGTGGGGACGACTCAATATCGAACGCATAACTGCCAATCCGGGGTCAATCAAGGAGCGGATTGGGACCTCGGTTTGGAAGACAGAAACGATGCGTTTATCGCCAGATGGACAGTTCTCCAGGACAGGTCCAAGACATGGGGTGAGCAGATCGACGAGAAAGAGGAGTTGAGACCGTTAATCCAGACGAGGAATGCCTGTCGAGTGTCGGGACTGGCCGCAGTGGCTGATACGATACAAGGCGATGCTGGCCCACTGGGGGCGCGTTCCTGAGGGGCGTGGCCCAAGGCCGGAGACAGATGCTCTCCGCGCAGTCTACGACAGCCCTTGTTCGAAAACAGATGGCATGTATTTTCGGTCATGGTGGAGCGGAGAGAGTTGGTTCGACATCACCTGTTACAGGATGTTACACCAGCCCTCATGGCATTCAGGTTGTCCTAGTTCACAATACTTGGTACACTCAAAGCGCTGGCGTCTCGACAAACAGGACTTTCGCCAGATCCGGCGGATAGCGCAATCCCTTCTGCGCGTCTGCTCCAGACGCCAGAGCGCGAATGGCAGCGACATCCTCCGCCGACAGAGTCAGCTTCCCTCCGCCGAGGTTCTCCTCCAGGTACTACCGGTGTAATTGAGTCAACACCAAGATACAAGACGAAGGAGCAAGAAAAGCGGACCTTCAGCGTCTTGGTCCCCGGAATCGGGATAATGTCATCGCCCTGCGCAAGGAGCCAGGCGAGCGCAACCTGCCCCGCCGTCGCGTCATACTTTGCCCCAATCTCCTTCAGCCCGTCCGCGATCTTGAGAATGTTGGGGAAGTTCTCGGTGTTGTAGCGAGCGACTTTGCGGCGGAAGTCGGTTTCAGGGAGGTCGTCGGGAGAGCGCTAGGAATTGTTATTCACCTCAATTCACCTCAACGGGAAAGACGCACGATATGGCCGGAGAGCAGGCCACGCCCGAGTGGAGCGTATGCGACGACCTTGACGCCGAGCTCGCGGCAGGTGGCAAGCAGCCCGATCTTGGGGTCCTCGATGTCGAGCGTCCACGGACTGTATTCGACTTGGACGGCCGCGATGGGATGCACGGCGTGTGCGCGACGAAGAGTGGAGGCGGAGACTTCGGACAGGCCGAGGTATTTCACCTTGCCTTCTCTGTCGCTCGAAAATCAGCAAGACAAAGGTCAGTGCAAAAGGAGACACGAACTTGACAAACTCTGCCATGGCGCTAACCGTGTGCTGTAGGTCTTGAGATGACGCCTGAGGACCGGAAGCTAGCGTACCTCAATGGGCACCGTCGAATCGGCGCGCTATACGCTCTTCAGATCAAGAATAGAACAAACGAATCGGACGCACATGCAAATAGTACAAGTCAATGGACTCGACCTGCAGCCTCTTCAAGCTCTTTTCAACCGCCTTGCGCGCATATTCAGGGCTCCCATCGATGATCTTGTCCCCCGTCATCGCCACGAACCCAAACTTTGTCGCCAGGAAGATATCGTCGCGTTTACTCGGATTCTTGGCCATCCATTTGCCGATAGTGTGCTCCGAGGGCCCGTAGATGTCCGCCGTATCCCAGTGCCGACACCCAGAGTCGTAGATCGCGTCGAGGAACTAGCACCGTCGGCGTCAGCTTGATGTGATACGCGTGCTTGAGCTTTACTTTGAACGCCTCCTCATCGGTCGCCGTGTAACCTCCGTAGGCGCCCCCGATGCTCATCGCGCCCCACGAGATGGCGTCGAACGGCTTTGAGTTTCCGATTTGGCGAGTTGCAGGCGACATGGTGGTGGTGGGAGCTCAAGAAGAAGTATATGTACGGAGAAAATGCATTAATAAGGCAAGGGATCGTCATGAAGCCGGCTGCCGGAGGGTGACGAATCCGGCCGGAAGCAACCCGGCTATTGTGGACACACATGACACAAAATGGAAAACTTAGAACTACAGTTTGGTCCCGACCAGCAACAGATTGTCCTGCACCCGCTGCTCTACTTTGTCTGCGCCCTGCTTGTTCAGAAGCTCGAGCTCGCGCAACGCGACCTTCATCCCGCCCTCCTCCACCCAGCGCTCGAAGATCGCCATTTCCGCAACGTACGTCGGCTCCGGCGGGTCGCTCTTTCGTGCCCAGACGGCATGCTCGAGAAGGTACAACGCGCTGGCAACGTGCCCAAAAAGCGTGAGGATCGCGCGTGGCAGGAGCGGGTTGCGCGTCTTGAGAAATATGTCCGGTAGGGCGGCGAGGGTTTGTTGTAAGAATGCGATTGACGGCGTTTGTTTGAGAGCGGAGGAGATGATGGATTGGCCCCAGTCGACAAAACTCGCAACGCCTTGGCGTCGACTGGCGCGAATGAGGTCGTGAGCAAGTACCTCGACCGTCCCCTCCCAGATTTTCTCGACGAGCGCGTCCTTGATCAGCCTGACGAACAAATCAGCTTTGGGGGAGTAGAGCAGCAGCAGCTGTACCTTCCAATTCCCGTTTCCTCCATGTACCCCTGCCCTCCAAGCGCTTCCATGCACTCCTCCATCGCCGTAACCGCATGCAACGACGCAAACGCCTTCAACGTCGGCGTAAGCATCCGCAGCCGCGCCTCGACCTCTTCCCCGCCGATCCCGCACTCGGCCTGCCCAAGCAGGGTGACGACCCCAAACAGAAAATGCACCAACGCGCGGTACAGAACGCTCACCCTCGCGAGCCGCTCCATATGTGCGGGGATAGTCCTTAGGAGCTTCCCGCCATCCACCTCGCGCACGTCCGCGTACGCGCGCGCCAGGGAAAGACAGCGCATGAGCGCGCCGACGGAGCTCACGGACGAGTGGACGCGCGTGATGTTCAGCACGGCCGAGACCGCGCGGATGCCGTCGCCCGGCGCACCGATGCGCCACGCGCGTGCCCCGTTGAGCGCGAGCTCCGCGGTTGGGACGGTCTTCGTACCGATTTTGTTCTTCAGCCGGTGGAGGAGGATATTGTTCGAGAGCGGGGTTGGGTACGGCGTGAGCCGGACGGGGACGAGGAACAGAGAAAGCCCGGCGGTGCCGTGACTGGACTCGGAGCGCGCGAGGGCGACGGCCATGTTGCCTTCGGCGGCGCTGGAGAACCATTTGAACCCGTCAAGCAGGTAGGCGGGCCCCAAGTCGCCTACTTGCTGTTCGGTTGGCCGTGCAACAGTTTCTATACGAGATACGTCGGATCCGCCAGGAGATTCGGTCATCCATTGACCGGCTGGACGACTTTTGGGCTTGCAGAAGGCGCAAGAGCAGTAAAGCACGTACAAGTGTAGACCTTGGCCGGATCTGTGCTTAGCAGTCGCGGAAGCACCTGCGCCTTCATCTCGGGAGTCCCGGAGAGCTCAAGGACTAACGCAAGGCGTAAGCCTATTGCGGATTAGAGGAGAACCACCCGACCTCGCGCTGCACCATCTGTCATGGCGTACGGACACATTACCTGGAGCTCATAAATGCCCTGCTCGTCTTTTCGCATTTCCGCAACTCACCGTGAACGAGTCCGCAATGAGCAGCAGGGCCTTCGCAAAGGACCAAACTCTGCTCTTCTCCTGAAACTGGCGCTCAAACGCGATGCTAACGAGCCCCTCCTTCGCCACAAGGTCCTTGAGGGTCTTCCACGCTTCTGAGACTTGGATATCGTCGATTCGCCGGCCCCAGTGGTCGTATTGCGTCAGCACTGGCTCGCGCACGAGCGGGGCGAGTGGCCGAAGGACTAGTAGCATAGGTTAACGCGTCAGAGACGTTCTGCAGCTGAGTGTACCGTCTACCACAACATCCCCGAATCGAATGAGGTCGGGCTCGATCGTCTTGAGCGCCCTGCGTCGCGGTTACTGCATGCAGGGCTCGGGCATGCAATACCTAGCGTACTCTGGTGCCGCAAGGCGCTTGATTCGACTCGGTAACGCAGGGTCGGAGAGGTACGGGTTTCCTGTTTGCGGAGGCGTCTACGAGGGGGTTAGACTTGCGGGCGAGCTAAGGGGAGCGCGATTGTCTTGCCTGGTGAAAGATGTCCTCGACGCGCATGGAGGGCAGAGGAGAGCCGGCGCCGAATATGCTGATGCCCCGGGACCCCGCATGTGAATAGGCCGGCCTCCCACCATCTACAGATGGCTAGCACGTCTGTCTATCGACAAAGTCTGGTGGTTGACCATGGTAGTCGTCGACTGTAAAGAACATCGGAGTCAAACGCGTCCTTTGAAGCGGATCAACGTGACTCCGCTCTTCTTCTTGAACCACGACCAACCTCACCTGGTCCGACTCCCACTGCCATCGCCCACGACCCGCACCGACCGTTGCCCGACATCTCCTGCACTCACCCCCGACCCCATCTCTCCCTCACTTCAACGCTCAACGCCCTCGGCACCATCCCTTCCGACGCTCACACTCGCTCCCTGCGAACAGCTATCTACCGCCAAAACAACCCATCGTCGCCGGCTCCAGGTTCTATTCGCCAAGTCAGCGACTTGTGCCGAGGCCGAACAAACCCGACGTTCGACGCCGCCGACCGCCGCTCATCCACCAACTCCGCTGCCGCCACCATCCGTCCCGACGCCCACACTCGCCCTGCCGCACTATCCTACTCCCGAAACCAACCCGCCACAATATCGGGCCCTATTTGCTCGCACGCGCCAAGACCGAATAGACCCAACGCGCACAAGGTACGCGTTCTACAATGCGTTCTACGCCGGGGTCTCCGGCGATCTAACAAGCAACAGTTAGCGAGGGAAATCGGGGAGGGAGGAGAAGGAGATGCGAACAAGTACGTGCCGCGGTTCTCCGCGGGCGGGCGGCGGCAAAACCGATGGCCAACCAAAATACCGACGGCCCGAATTCGAGCACTCGCGCGACCTGGAGACGGCGATGAGCAGCAGCATGTGACGGAGAGCGGCGGGAGACAGCGGGAGACAGCGGGACGCGATGGGACGCGGCGGTGAAGCCCTCGAGCGGAGACAGTGATACGGGGACATACCGAGAGAGAGCAACGCCTGCGGGGACGGTCAGCAACAACGAAGATGGTCGCGGGGATAGGATTGGGAGAAGGAAGAGTGAGGAATATGTGTTCTCGGACAGTCGCCGAAAGTCGATATTCGAATGCGCGAGTACGCGGAATGAAAAATACGCACCTTTACGCCGCATTACAAACGCGCACAGTTTGAAAACGAACCCGAAACCCGCGCCGACCCAGCCCCGACGCGATTCTGTACGTCCGCCGTGTTGCTCAACGGTGGGCGGGAGGTAAACGCGACTATGGCGCCGCAGAGCTGGCAGACGCGTACAACTCATCCCACCCAGGCTTATCTTCACGAATGATGATATTGGTCCTACGCGACTAAACCTGAGTAAGACGGATGCACAAGTCCGAAGACACAGCGGGTACGCACCGGTTCAAACAGGACTTTGAGCCAACGATGAGATCTGCACAAAGTCCATGAGAAGGAACAGCGAGTGAAATGGAATGAGCGCACAAACAGCAGGAGGCACGGTGCCTAATACCAAAGCAGCCCTCTGAGAACGTTCAGATGGCATAGAGAGGAGAAAAGAAAAAGGGCTCGCGCCAGGATAACTAAAGAGGTATTGGTTGACCAGCATACTCTCGAGGCATATTCTGACGCTCGATTAGCGCAAGTAGAACGAAAAGAAACACAAACGAACAGACCAGCAGAGGTTCTACGAGGTGCAGGAGGCGGCGAGGTTAACTCGGACATGGTTGGTGGAGGGAGTAGGATTGGCGCGAGACGCGACTACGCGTCGAACACCGCAATAGATACCAAACCGGTGAGAGTTAGATCTGAAAGTCGTCCAGATGAGATAGTGGAGGTCGCAGTCGTGATATGGCGCAGGACGCGCCCACACAAAGCACGCACCAGCATAGTTTCGGCATTAGAGCTAGATGCGTAGGACACGGCGAGCGCAAGAGGAGCAACAGCAGAGCAACTCAACGCGCCGGGACACGCTGGGACAGACGTTCAGACAGTCGACGATGCGTTGGAGAAGGTTGGGGGAGGGAGGTGGAAGTGGGGCGCAAGGAGGACCTGTCGTCGCGCTGCTTCTGGTACAGTACTTATACCGCTCAAAGCGCCGCCGGCAAAGCACGTAACGGCACTCCGTGGCGTCGGAAGTGATAGGGAAGGTGATACGGCGGCGAAGTCAGGCCGCAGCACGCGGTATTCGGGCGGGAGCGGATTTCGTGCAAAATGAGCATTTGGCAATTTGCAACGCGGAGCGTACGCGTAAAGGGCGCGGGCGCCGTTGCAATGATGGTAGCAACTCGGATAGCGGTCCCTGACAGATCTCAAGTCAGATCGCGCCGTACAACGCGTCGATTTTGGAGAACCCAGATTTCGTGCATTTCGAATTTGGGCGTGTTCTGTAGCCCTGGCAGACAGTAAATCAGTGCTGAAAGGGTTGAAAAACATGATTAAGTAAGTGTAAGCACCCACCTGCAGCGAGGAGCTCGCGGCTTCGAGGAATTCCAATACTTTGCTGTATATGCAAAACACGTTCCAGAGACGTTGCACACGCGAATCAACGCGTTTTCTTGCGCAGGGACACTCTGGAGGGCACTTCCCACGCTTCCATAATGTTGGCGTACCTTAATTAACGCGCAAAACTTCGAGGCATGGGTGGATTTCCCGATTTGGAAGTGGGTGTTGCCGCTGCCGCTGCTGCTGTGATACAGCCAACCCCACTGTTTATTTCCTTCATGAGGATAAATAGATGTTAGTCTGGATCAAGTTGAGGTGTATATACCTAAATACTACCCAGATGAACAAAACAAATAGTTTCCTTTGTATGACAAAAAATGCAAAAGGAGAAGGTTTGAACCCAGAACCAGGATAATTCCAAAGGGAAGCACTACCACTGTACCAAGAGACCATAGCGAGGGAAGAACGTGGGGTATCATGTCGGCATGGGCGCTGATTTCGGCGGTAAGTCCACAAGCGATGTCTGCGCGGCAGGTGGTGCATGCCGCCGCCGGAAATCGGAGCGAGGTGGATTCTGTTGGCTGGCTACCCGCAATTTTTGAGCGCCGACGCGGAGCGGCGACGCCGCCCCGGGAATTCGGCTGAAGATCTGCATTCCGTGAACCCACTTTTTTCTGTTTATTGTTTTCTTTCAAAGACTTGGGCAAAGGTAGTCTCGCAAATATCGTCTATTTTGGCACCATTCTGAGTACCCGTAGTGCCTACCTCACACTGCTATCCTGGCCACCGCCGTATTCGGACGCGCGGCCATCACATTCCCACTTGATACACCTCTTCGCTCGGTGGCACCCATCATGTACTTATGCAGGTTCAGCTTCTCCGGCCGACCGTTCATCGGCACCGCGCTCATTCAGCATCCGTCCATTGTGCACCGCAACACACCCCAGCAAGAAACAAAGGATAGAACTCAGCGCGCGCGCAAATAGACACACCCTACCCCAGCGCTGCAGCGCCGCTCCAGGCGTGTTATTTCAACACTTTCGTAAGCATTTGCCGCTGGGCAACAAGGCACGGCGACAACAACTCCGTCCGTGCGCGCAAGTGTAACAACATCTTCGCCAATCAAAGTCCCAACACTCTCTTGCTCCCGCCCACCACCCACCCCCGAAATTCCGCTCTCAACGCCCCTCAATCTACACTGGAGACGTCCCCTACGCGCCCAGGTATGTCGCAGTCCGCCCCATTTTCCATATTTATAAGTGACTTTTTTCGGAGGTCTTGCCGCCGGAGGCGAGCGTACCGCCCTCGCGCGCCAATCCGACGGCAGCGCGTTCTCCGCGCTGCATACCTGCCACCGTGTCTTCCCTGCTGTTCAGTATGTGTCTCCCCGCTGCTTTGTTTCCAGTCTTTCTTATTGACCTTTTCCCTGCTAGTTTTGCCGCCGGAGGCAGCGTACCACCCCCCCGCCCGTCAGCCCCACGGCAGCGCATTCCCCGTGCTGCGTCCTAACGACTCCAGTGGCTCCCCGCTCCCCGTATGCTTCTCATTTTTGCTTAGTTTACTCAGCTTTTTGCGTAGGTTTTGCCGCCGGAGGCGAACATCCCGCCCCAACGCTCAAGAAAACGGCAGCGCGTCTCCGCGCAGCACCTGCGCCGCCTCGGCATTATTCGCATGCTGTCGGTACGCTGCCCCATCTCACCAAGCTTATGCTTTCGCCGCTGGGTGGCCTCCTACATGACGCCAACGGCAGCAACGTCCCGCCCTCGCTTCGAGCAGCGCTTCGGGCGCGCTTAGTTTCCCTCCCGGTACGCTTTCGCAAGCCTTCCCTTTTTCGCTGACCGAACGTGAACTCTAGCATAGCGCTTCTCCCACGCGTCCGCTGTTGAGCTTGAACGTTTGAACCATCACCACGACTCGTTCGTCCTGTTACGCTGTAAACATCGATACCATGTCCGCAATCGACGCCTTTATCTGCGAAGACGCTGGTGCGCGTCCCAAACCCTTCTGGTGATCTTTGCCCTTCCGTTTTGGATCCCGCTTACTTGGCTCTAGTATATGGCAATATCTCCCGCAGATGCCGCGTTCCCAACGCTCTCAAGCTGTCCTCGACGTTCGAACCCTGCGTATCCTGTCCCTCTGCGCCCAAGGTACTTTGGCGCTGCCTCCGACCATACTTTCTCCGGCTGATTTTTGTTCAAGCTCGACAGACTCGATTTCTGCACACTCCGGTCCCGTCCAATTGCCCTTGATACACCTACCCCAACCCCACTGTACCGTTACCAACTCCCCACCGTCGCCTCCGTTTCTGCCACCGCCATTTCCAGCCTCTTCCACTCCAATTCCCCAACCCGTCAACTCTCGCTCGCCATAACTCGCCAACGACGAAGCCAATCATCTCGATTCCGGATGTTGCGGGGGACGGGAAAAAAGGCACTATCGACGCATAGACACGGACTCTGCCGCGTACGTATGCGTTCCTCCTCGAGAGCTTCTTCCAGGCTAACTAAATTCTAGCAGCAATCCCTCTGCGGTGTAACTCGACCAAATCGTACGCGCCACCCGTTATTGACGCATATTAATCGAGCTCTATGGCGGCGCTATTTGCTGACGAACTGGCGGCTAGCTGCGGTATGTCCCCCGCACTATTTGCCCCGCCTCTTTGTTTCTTGGCTTTCAGGTAGCCACACGGCATCGCGGGTAGCAGCGCGGTTTGGCATCGGAACACCGGCGTCCTGGCTGTTTCGGGGACCCATGAGTCTGCCCTAACGCTGCGTGTATGTACCGTTCCGCTGCTGGCCATCTATTCCTTGCCTCGCAAAACTAACGCCGTTCTGCAGATTTCGACTTGTTCAGCCTCAAGACGCGTTCTGCGACCCCTAGAATTAGGCTGGGAGGGCGTCGGTAGGGCAGGGTGGTATGCCCAGATGGTTGGGTGGTACAGAGGTACGTGGTTTCCTGTTATTATGGCGTTGTATGGCGGGTGCTGATGAAGGTCCAGCCGATTTAAACCACGCTGGATCGGGCTGCAATTCGGTGTGGAGGGTCGCTAGCGGTGTCCGAGCTGCCCGAGAATCGTCGCACCTTTGTAGGGCACGTTTCTTGGGCGCTCGCACACTTGCGTTGGGTTTGATGGGGAGTGATAGGACTCGTTTGCGGCTGCTGGGACCGACTCTGAGGTTAGGGTTGGACCCGGGGCGCTGTTTGCGGAGCCAAACACGTAGCTACAGCTGTAAACACGACCAAATAGCATTTGTTTACCTGTTTAGTGAGCCAAACAAAGCAAGTTAGTATATACCCCAGGCCTTTTGTCCGCGAGGGACTTCGCGGCGCGGGGACTTGGCGGTGAGGGGGATTGGGGCGAGGGTGGGAATGATGTTATACAAACTACAGTTTGGTCCCGACCAGCAACAGGTTGTCCTGCACCCGCTGCTCTACTTTGTCCGCGCCCTGCTTGTCCAGAAGCTCGACCTCGCGCAACGCGACCTTCATCCCGCCCTCCTCCACCCAGCGCTCGAAGATCGCCATGTCCGCAACGTACGTCGGCTCCGGCGGGTCGCTCTTTCGCGCCCAGACGGCATGCTCGAGAAGGTACAGCGCGCTGGCGACGTGCCCAAAAAGCGTGAGGATCGCGCGCGGCAGGAGCGGGTTGCGCGTCTTGAGAAATATGTCCGGTAGAGCGGCGAGGGTTTGTTGTAAGAATGCGATTGACGGCGTTTGTTTGAGAGCGGAGGAGATGATGGATTGGCCCCAGTCGACAAAACTCGCAACGCCTTGGCGTCGACTGGCGCGAATGAGGTCGTGAGCAAGTACCTCGACCGTCCCCTCCCAGATTTTCTCGACGAGCGCGTCCTTGATCAGCCTGACGAACAAATCAGCTTTGGGGGAGTAGAGCAGCAGCAGCTGTACCTTCCAATTCCCGTTTCCTCCATGTACCCCTGCCCTCCAAGCGCTTCCATGCACTCCTCCATCGCCGTAACCGCATGCAACGACGCAAACGCCTTCAACGTCGGCGTAAGCATCCGCAGCCGCGCCTCGACCTCTTCCCCGCCGATCCCGCACTCGGCCTGCCCAAGCAGGGTGACGACCCCAAACAGAAAATGCACCAACGCGCGGTACAGAACGCTCACCCTCGCGAGCCGCTCCATATGTGCGGGGATAGTCCTTAGGAGCTTCCCGCCATCCACCTCGCGCACGTCCGCGTACGCGCGCGCCAGGGAAAGACAGCGCATGAGCGCGCCGACGGAGCTCACGGACGAGTGGACGCGCGTGATGTTCAGCACGGCCGAGACCGCGCGGATGCCGTCGCCCGGCGCACCGATGCGCCACGCGCGTGCCCCGTTGAGCGCGAGCTCCGCGGTTGGGACGGTCTTCGTACCGATTTTGTTCTTCAGCCGGTGGAGGAGGATATTGTTCGAGAGCGGGGTTGGGTACGGCGTGAGCCGGACGGGGACGAGGAACAGAGAAAGCCCGGCGGTGCCGTGACTGGACTCGGAGCGCGCGAGGGCGACGGCCATGTTGCCTTCGGCGGCGCTGGAGAACCATTTGAACCCGTCAAGCAGGTAGGCGGGCCCCAAGTCGCCTACTTGCTGTTCGGTTGGCCGTGCAACAGTTTCTATACGAGATACGTCGGATCCGCCAGGAGATTCGGTCATCCATTGACCGGCTGGACGACTTTTGGGCTTGCAGAAGGCGCAAGAGCAGTAAAGCACGTACAAGTGTAGACCTTGGCCGGATCTGTGCTTAGCAGTCGCGGAAGCACCTGCGCCTTCATCTCGGGAGTCCCGGAGAGCTCAAGGACTAACGCAAGGCGTAAGCCTATTGCGGATTAGAGGAGAACCACCCGACCTCGCGCTGCACCATCTGTCATGGCGTACGGACACATTACCTGGAGCTCATAAATGCCCTGCTCGTCTTTTCGCATTTCCGCAACTCACCGTGAACGAGTCCGCAATGAGCAGCAGGGCCTTCGCAAAGGACCAAACTCTGCTCTTCTCCTGAAACTGGCGCTCAAACGCGATGCTAACGAGCCCCTCCTTCGCCACAAGGTCCTTGAGGGTCTTCCACGCTTCTGAGACTTGGATATCGTCGATTCGCCGGCCCCAGTGGTCGTATTGCGTCAGCACTGGCTCGCGCACGAGCGGGGCGAGTGGCCGAAGGACTAGTAGCATAGGTTAACGCGTCAGAGACGTTCTGCAGCTGAGTGTACCGTCTACCACAACATCCCCGAATCGAATGAGGTCGGGCTCGATCGTCTTGAGCGCCCTGCGTCGCGGTTACTGCATGCAGGGCTCGGGCATGCAATACCTAGCGTACTCTGGTGCCGCAAGGCGCTTGATTCGACTCGGTAACGCAGGGTCGGAGAGGTACGGGTTTCCTGTTTGCGGAGGCGTCTACGAGGGGGTTAGACTTGCGGGCGAGCTAAGGGGAGCGCGATTGTCTTGCCTGGTGAAAGATGTCCTCGACGCGCATGGAGGGCAGAGGAGAGCCGGCGCCGAATATGCTGATGCCCCGGGACCCCGCATGTGAATAGGCCGGCCTCCCACCATCTACAGATGGCTAGCACGTCTGTCTATCGACAAAGTCTGGTGGTTGACCATGGTAGTCGTCGACTGTAAAGAACATCGGAGTCAAACGCGTCCTTTGAAGCGGATCAACGTGACTCCGCTCTTCTTCTTGAACCACGACCAACCTCACCTGGTCCGACTCCCACTGCCATCGCCCACGACCCGCACCGACCGTTGCCCGACATCTCCTGCACTCACCCCCGACCCCATCTCTCCCTCACTTCAACGCTCAACGCCCTCGGCACCATCCCTTCCGACGCTCACACTCGCTCCCTGCGAACAGCTATCTACCGCCAAAACAACCCATCGTCGCCGGCTCCAGGTTCTATTCGCCAAGTCAGCGACTTGTGCCGAGGCCGAACAAACCCGACGTTCGACGCCGCCGACCGCCGCTCATCCACCAACTCCGCTGCCGCCACCATCCGTCCCGACGCCCACACTCGCCCTGCCGCACTATCCTACTCCCGAAACCAACCCGCCACAATATCGGGCCCTATTTGCTCGCACGCGCCAAGACCGAATAGACCCAACGCGCACAAGGTACGCGTTCTACAATGCGTTCTACGCCGGGGTCTCCGGCGATCTAACAAGCAACAGTTAGCGAGGGAAATCGGGGAGGGAGGAGAAGGAGATGCGAACAAGTACGTGCCGCGGTTCTCCGCGGGCGGGCGGCGGCAAAACCGATGGCCAACCAAAATACCGACGGCCCGAATTCGAGCACTCGCGCGACCTGGAGACGGCGATGAGCAGCAGCATGTGACGGAGAGCGGCGGGAGACAGCGGGAGACAGCGGGACGCGATGGGACGCGGCGGTGAAGCCCTCGAGCGGAGACAGTGATACGGGGACATACCGAGAGAGAGCAACGCCTGCGGGGACGGTCAGCAACAACGAAGATGGTCGCGGGGATAGGATTGGGAGAAGGAAGAGTGAGGAATATGTGTTCTCGGACAGTCGCCGAAAGTCGATATTCGAATGCGCGAGTACGCGGAATGAAAAATACGCACCTTTACGCCGCATTACAAACGCGCACAGTTTGAAAACGAACCCGAAACCCGCGCCGACCCAGCCCCGACGCGATTCTGTACGTCCGCCGTGTTGCTCAACGGTGGGCGGGAGGTAAACGCGACTATGGCGCCGCAGAGCTGGCAGACGCGTACAACTCATCCCACCCAGGCTTATCTTCACGAATGATGATATTGGTCCTACGCGACTAAACCTGAGTAAGACGGATGCACAAGTCCGAAGACACAGCGGGTACGCACCGGTTCAAACAGGACTTTGAGCCAACGATGAGATCTGCACAAAGTCCATGAGAAGGAACAGCGAGTGAAATGGAATGAGCGCACAAACAGCAGGAGGCACGGTGCCTAATACCAAAGCAGCCCTCTGAGAACGTTCAGATGGCATAGAGAGGAGAAAAGAAAAAGGGCTCGCGCCAGGATAACTAAAGAGGTATTGGTTGACCAGCATACTCTCGAGGCATATTCTGACGCTCGATTAGCGCAAGTAGAACGAAAAGAAACACAAACGAACAGACCAGCAGAGGTTCTACGAGGTGCAGGAGGCGGCGAGGTTAACTCGGACATGGTTGGTGGAGGGAGTAGGATTGGCGCGAGACGCGACTACGCGTCGAACACCGCAATAGATACCAAACCGGTGAGAGTTAGATCTGAAAGTCGTCCAGATGAGATAGTGGAGGTCGCAGTCGTGATATGGCGCAGGACGCGCCCACACAAAAGCACGCACCAGCATAGTTTCGGCATTAGAGCTAGATGCGTAGGACACGGCGAGCGCAAGAGGAGCAACAGCAGAGCAACTCAACGCGCCGGGACACGCTGGGACAGACGTTCAGACAGTCGACGATGCGTTGGAGAAGGTTGGGGGAGGGAGGTGGAAGTGGGGCGCAAGGAGGACCTGTCGTCGCGCTGCTTCTGGTACAGTACTTATACCGCTCAAAGCGCCGCCGGCAAAGCACGTAACGGCACTCCGTGGCGTCGGAAGTGATAGGGAAGGTGATACGGCGGCGAAGTCAGGCCGCAGCACGCGGTATTCGGGCGGGAGCGGATTTCGTGCAAAATGAGCATTTGGCAATTTGCAACGCGGAGCGTACGCGTAAAGGGCGCGGGCGCCGTTGCAATGATGGTAGCAACTCGGATAGCGGTCCCTGACAGATCTCAAGTCAGATCGCGCCGTACAACGCGTCGATTTTGGAGAACCCAGATTTCGTGCATTTCGAATTTGGGCGTGTTCTGTAGCCCTGGCAGACAGTAAATCAGTGCTGAAAGGGTTGAAAAACATGATTAAGTAAGTGTAAGCACCCACCTGCAGCGAGGAGCTCGCGGCTTCGAGGAATTCCAATACTTTGCTGTATATGCAAAACACGTTCCAGAGACGTTGCACACGCGAATCAACGCGTTTTCTTGCGCAGGGACACTCTGGAGGGCACTTCCCACGCTTCCATAATGTTGGCGTACCTTAATTAACGCGCAAAACTTCGAGGCATGGGTGGATTTCCCGATTTGGAAGTGGGTGTTGCCGCTGCCGCTGCTGCTGTGATACAGCCAACCCCACTGTTTATTTCCTTCATGAGGATAAATAGATGTTAGTCTGGATCAAGTTGAGGTGTATATACCTAAATACTACCCAGATGAACAAAACAAATAGTTTCCTTTGTATGACAAAAAATGCAAAAGGAGAAGGTTTGAACCCAGAACCAGGATAATTCCAAAGGGAAGCACTACCACTGTACCAAGAGACCATAGCGAGGGAAGAACGTGGGGTATCATGTCGGCATGGGCGCTGATTTCGGCGGTAAGTCCACAAGCGATGTCTGCGCGGCAGGTGGTGCATGCCGCCGCCGGAAATCGGAGCGAGGTGGATTCTGTTGGCTGGCTACCCGCAATTTTTGAGCGCCGACGCGGAGCGGCGACGCCGCCCCGGGAATTCGGCTGAAGATCTGCATTCCGTGAACCCACTTTTTTCTGTTTATTGTTTTCTTTCAAAGACTTGGGCAAAGGTAGTCTCGCAAATATCGTCTATTTTGGCACCATTCTGAGTACCCGTAGTGCCTACCTCACACTGCTATCCTGGCCACCGCCGTATTCGGACGCGCGGCCATCACATTCCCACTTGATACACCTCTTCGCTCGGTGGCACCCATCATGTACTTATGCAGGTTCAGCTTCTCCGGCCGACCGTTCATCGGCACCGCGCTCATTCAGCATCCGTCCATTGTGCACCGCAACACACCCCAGCAAGAAACAAAGGATAGAACTCAGCGCGCGCGCAAATAGACACACCCTACCCCAGCGCTGCAGCGCCGCTCCAGGCGTGTTATTTCAACACTTTCGTAAGCATTTGCCGCTGGGCAACAAGGCACGGCGACAACAACTCCGTCCGTGCGCGCAAGTGTAACAACATCTTCGCCAATCAAAGTCCCAACACTCTCTTGCTCCCGCCCACCACCCACCCCCGAAATTCCGCTCTCAACGCCCCTCAATCTACACTGGAGACGTCCCCTACGCGCCCAGGTATGTCGCAGTCCGCCCCATTTTCCATATTTATAAGTGACTTTTTTCGGAGGTCTTGCCGCCGGAGGCGAGCGTACCGCCCTCGCGCGCCAATCCGACGGCAGCGCGTTCTCCGCGCTGCATACCTGCCACCGTGTCTTCCCTGCTGTTCAGTATGTGTCTCCCCGCTGCTTTGTTTCCAGTCTTTCTTATTGACCTTTTCCCTGCTAGTTTTGCCGCCGGAGGCAGCGTACCACCCCCGCCCGTCAGCCCCACGGCAGCGCATTCCCCGTGCTGCGTCCTAACGACTCCAGTGGCTCCCCGCTCCCCGTATGCTTCTCATTTTTGCTTAGTTTACTCAGCTTTTTGCGTAGGTTTTGCCGCCGGAGGCGAACATCCCGCCCCAACGCTCAAGAAAACGGCAGCGCGTCTCCGCGCAGCACCTGCGCCGCCTCGGCATTATTCGCATGCTGTCGGTACGCTGCCCCATCTCACCAAGCTTATGCTTTCGCCGCTGGGTGGCCTCCTACATGACGCCAACGGCAGCAACGTCCCGCCCTCGCTTCGAGCAGCGCTTCGGGCGCGCTTAGTTTCCCTCCCGGTACGCTTTCGCAAGCCTTCCCTTTTTCGCTGACCGAACGTGAACTCTAGCATAGCGCTTCTCCCACGCGTCCGCTGTTGAGCTTGAACGTTTGAACCATCACCACGACTCGTTCGTCCTGTTACGCTGTAAACATCGATACCATGTCCGCAATCGACGCCTTTATCTGCGAAGACGCTGGTGCGCGTCCCAAACCCTTCTGGTGATCTTTGCCCTTCCGTTTTGGATCCCGCTTACTTGGCTCTAGTATATGGCAATATCTCCCGCAGATGCCGCGTTCCCAACGCTCTCAAGCTGTCCTCGACGTTCGAACCCTGCGTATCCTGTCCCTCTGCGCCCAAGGTACTTTGGCGCTGCCTCCGACCATACTTTCTCCGGCTGATTTTTGTTCAAGCTCGACAGACTCGATTTCTGCACACTCCGGTCCCGTCCAATTGCCCTTGATACACCTACCCCAACCCCACTGTACCGTTACCAACTCCCCACCGTCGCCTCCGTTTCTGCCACCGCCATTTCCAGCCTCTTCCACTCCAATTCCCCAACCCGTCAACTCTCGCTCGCCATAACTCGCCAACGACGAAGCCAATCATCTCGATTCCGGATGTTGCGGGGGACGGGAAAAAAGGCACTATCGACGCATAGACACGGACTCTGCCGCGTACGTATGCGTTCCTCCTCGAGAGCTTCTTCCAGGCTAACTAAATTCTAGCAGCAATCCCTCTGCGGTGTAACTCGACCAAATCGTACGCGCCACCCGTTATTGACGCATATTAATCGAGCTCTATGGCGGCGCTATTTGCTGACGAACTGGCGGCTAGCTGCGGTATGTCCCCCGCACTATTTGCCCCGCCTCTTTGTTTCTTGGCTTTCAGGTAGCCACACGGCATCGCGGGTAGCAGCGCGGTTTGGCATCGGAACACCGGCGTCCTGGCTGTTTCGGGGACCCATGAGTCTGCCCTAACGCTGCGTGTATGTACCGTTCCGCTGCTGGCCATCTATTCCTTGCCTCGCAAAACTAACGCCGTTCTGCAGATTTCGACTTGTTCAGCCTCAAGACGCGTTCTGCGACCCCTAGAATTAGGCTGGGAGGGCGTCGGTAGGGCAGGGTGGTATGCCCAGATGGTTGGGTGGTACAGAGGTACGTGGTTTCCTGTTATTATGGCGTTGTATGGCGGGTGCTGATGAAGGTCCAGCCGATTTAAACCACGCTGGATCGGGCTGCAATTCGGTGTGGAGGGTCGCTAGCGGTGTCCGAGCTGCCCGAGAATCGTCGCACCTTTGTAGGGCACGTTTCTTGGGCGCTCGCACACTTGCGTTGGGTTTGATGGGGAGTGATAGGACTCGTTTGCGGCTGCTGGGACCGACTCTGAGGTTAGGGTTGGACCCGGGGCGCTGTTTGCGGAGCCAAACACGTAGCTACAGCTGTAAACACGACCAAATAGCATTTGTTTACCTGTTTAGTGAGCCAAACAAAGCAAGTTAGTATATACCCCAGGCCTTTTGTCCGCGAGGGACTTCGCGGCGCGGGGACTTGGCGGTGAGGGGGATTGGGGCGAGGGTGGGAATGATGTTATACAAACTACAGTTTGGTCCCGACCAGCAACAGGTTGTCCTGCACCCGCTGCTCTACTTTGTCCGCGCCCTGCTTGTCCAGAAGCTCGACCTCGCGCAACGCGACCTTCATCCCGCCCTCCTCCACCCAGCGCTCGAAGATCGCCATGTCCGCAACGTACGTCGGCTCCGGCGGGTCGCTCTTTCGCGCCCAGACGGCATGCTCGAGAAGGTACAGCGCGCTGGCGACGTGCCCAAAAAGCGTGAGGATCGCGCGCGGCAGGAGCGGGTTGCGCGTCTTGAGAAATATGTCCGGTAGAGCGGCGAGGGTTTGTTGTAAGAATGCGATTGACGGCGTTTGTTTGAGAGCGGAGGAGATGATGGATTGGCCCCAGTCGACAAAACTCGCAACGCCTTGGCGTCGACTGGCGCGAATGAGGTCGTGAGCAAGTACCTCGACCGTCCCCTCCCAGATCTTCTCGACGAGCGCGTCCTTGATCAGCCTAACGAGCAATCAGCTTTGGGGCAATGGAGCAGCAGCAGGTGTACCTTCCGATCCCCGTTTCCTCCATGTACCCCTGCCCACCAAGGGCTTCCATGCACTCCTCCATCGCCGCAACCGCATGCAACGACGCAAACGCCTTCAACGTCGGCGTAAGCATCCGCAGGCGCGTCTCGACCTCTTCCCCGCCGATCCCGCACTCCGCCTGCCCAAGCAGGGTGACAACCCCAAACAGAAAATGCACCAGCGCGCGGTACAGAATGCTCACCCTCGCGAGTCGCTCCATATGCGCGGGTATCGTCTTTAGGAGCTTCCCGCCATCAACCTCGCGCACGTCCGCATAGGCGCGCGCCAGGGAAAGACAGCGCATGAGCGCGCCGATGGAGCTCACGGACGAGTGGACGCGCGTAATGTTCAGTACGGCCGAGACCGCGCGGATGCCGTCGCCCGGCACGCCAATGCGCCACGCGCGTGCGCCGTTGAGCGCGAGCTCCGCAGTTGGAACGGTCTTCGTACCGACTTTGTTCTTCAGCCGGTGGAGGAGGATGTTGTTCGAAAGCGGGGTTGGGAACGGCGGGAGCCGGACGGGGACGAGGAATAGGGAGAGCCCGGCAGTGCCGTGGCTAGACTCGGAGCGCGCGAGGGCGACGGCCATGTTGCCTTCGGCGGCGCTGGAGAACCATTTGAACCCGTCGAGCAGGTAGGCGGGCCCCAAGTCGCCTAGTTGCTGTTCGGTTGGTCGTGCGACGGTTTCTGTGCGAGATACGTCGGACCCGCCAGGAGATTCGGTCATCCATTGACCGGCTGGGCGATTTGTGAGTTTGCAGATGGCTAAACAGCACTAAAGCACGCACAAGTATAGACCTTGGCTGGATCTGTGCTGAGCATTCGCGGTAGCACCTGGGCCTTCATCTCGGGAGTCCCGGAGAGCTCAAGGACTGACGCAAGGCGTAAGCCTATTGCGGATTAGAGGAGAACCACCCGACCTCGCGCTGCACCATCTGTCATGGCGTACGGACACATTACCTGGAGCGCATAAACGCCTCGCTCGTATTTGTCGCGTTTCTGCAGCTCACCGTGAACGAGTCCGCAATAAGCAGCAGGGCCTTCGCAAACGACCAAACCCTGCTCTTCTCCTGGAACTGGCGCTCAAACGCGATGCTGATCAGCCCTTCCTTCGCTACAAGGTCCTTGAGAGTCTTCCACGCCTCTGAGACTTGGATATCGTCAATTCGCCGGCCCCAATGATCGTATTGCGTCAGCACAGGCTCGCGCACGAGCGGGGCGAGCGGCCGGAGGACTAGTACCATAGGTCAACGCGTTAGAGAGGTTCTGCCGCTGAGTATACCGTCTACCACGACATCCCCGAATCGAATGAGGTCGGGCTCGATCGTCTTGAGCGCCCTGCGTCGCGGTTACTGCATGTGTAGCTCGGGCATGCAATACCTCGCGTACTCTGGTCCCGCAAGCCGCTTGATTAGACTCGGTAACGCAGGGTCGGAGAGGTACGGGTTTCCTGTCTGCGGAGGCGTCTAAGGGGGTCCGGGGGTTAGACTTGCGGGCGGGCTCAGGCGGCGCGATTGTCTTGCCTGGTGAAAGATGTCCTCGACGCGCATGGAAGGCAGAGGAGAGCCGGCGCCGAATATGCTGATGCCCCGGGCCCCATTAGTCATGGACGTGTTGGACCCCCCCTCTGACAGATGATGCGAATATCCCAACTAGGCATGCCTTCCTAATCGGGAAACCATTCTGATCTCTGGCTTGTACCACCCCAACTGCATGCCCAGCGGCCAGTGTAACGTCAGATTTGCGGCGGAAGAGTCTACCAAACATCCATATGACACTACCGCAGTGTTTCGCGTCTCCGACACGCGGGCTCGCAACCCGAAGCGTCAAGTGAGCGTTAGCTGTCGATACATAGAAGTAGGATCCCATGCGATGAAGGTCCGTTTACAACATGTACAGCTCGTATATTTACACGTGCCTGCTGTTCCACAAACACCTTGGTGGGCACAATCAGCTTCGAGACCTTACACCCTTTGCCTAGCAGCTAGTCAAGCCCTTCCGCCGAATTGACAGAGTGCGCGCAGTTGAATGAGGGCGGGGAGTGCGCCCTTGGTCGATTATATGCAAGTACATAAGTTAAAATAGTAGTAGGACCAGCAGGAAGCGTAAAGAGTGAAGGGCGAGTGGCGCACAAGCAAGCCGCAGGCCGCGGCAGGCGTATCCCAATTAGGCAGGCATGCCTAATGCGGAAAAGTCCTGACGTCCCGCATCATGTTTCAGGAGGGGGGGGTCAGACACGTCCAAGACTCTCTCTCTCCGCGTGAACGACTGTCTTCACATCAGCGGGATAGAGGTCTTGTTC
This sequence comes from Mycena kentingensis (nom. inval.), assembly GCA_014461125.1. Taxonomy (NCBI): domain Eukaryota; kingdom Fungi; phylum Basidiomycota; class Agaricomycetes; order Agaricales; family Mycenaceae; genus Mycena; species Mycena kentingensis (nom. inval.). Next base: position 568,969 of record JACAZG010000005.1, on the reverse strand, counting down.
ACGAGAATACTGTCTTCACATCAGCGGGATAGAGGTCTTGTTCACGAGAATAGGGCCCCATGTGAATAGGCCAGCCTCCCACCATCTACAGATGGCTAGCACGTCTGTCCATCGACAAAGACTGGCCGGTGACCATGGTAGTGGTCGACTGTAAAGAACATCTGAGTCAAACGCGTCCTTCGAAGCCCAAGCTCGATTAAACAAAGGCAACCGGAACCTATTGGTCCTTCGTCTGTGCTTCAAGGCTTCCTGCCCTCCTCCGTTACCACATATCCCTCCACCGAACAGTGCTCATAAAGATAGCCTCGGATGGTCAGATATTCCTCCAGGAGCGCCGTTCCTTGTAATAAGAAACGAAGCGTCGGCAACAGCTCAAGGACTTCCGGGTCGCGCGGGGAGATCCCTTTGGGGTATCCCATCCTGATTTCTAGTCCAAGTTAGTTTGGGCGTACCAGCGTGAAAAGCGCTCACTTGTGTCAAGTTGTAGACGGGGAGGAATTGCGGCTTCGAAGACTTTTCCGAGCAATGCCTGTTGCTTGGTTTGCTTTTTGGTAGCGTTTTGTTGGGCCGTGGTGGAGAATCGCGTAGCAGCACCAAGACACGCCAATATTATACGCGCTGCTGTTGCAGCAAAAATGCCGAGACCGATATTCGTGTTTGGCGCCGTCTGTGCGCCTTCGGCGGGTAGCGGACGGCGGGAGGACGAGTTCTGGTGACGAGCGCGTCAATGCGTGCTTTTTTAGAGTGCAACCTCTGCTAGCCACTTTCGATAAGCACCGAGGACCGCCTCCCAGTCCAATCCCAACCATCCCTGCTCCTCGTCCCGTCGTCCGGCCGCGACCATCCCCTGTATTCGCTCCGTCGTGAGGCGCACATCGCGTAGAGAGCCACAAGACGCGATGTCTTCCGCTAGCCCGCGTAGAATCGCTTCCGCCGCCAGCGAGTGGTGCAAAATCTTCCACCCGTTGACCCGCGCTGAGCCGCCTTTACCCCAAAATTTGGCTGCCTTTTCGAGATCGCGCAGAGCCCGCGCGTCGGCCCAAGAGCGGAGAGTGGCAAGATGCGTTGCATATATCAGCTGGCGCCGGGCTGAGTGTGGATTCGGTTCGGGGGCGTAGACGATAGACCCGTCGTCGGAGTCCAACAAGCAGCAGATCGTCTCGATGAGACTCCCCTCCTCCACTTTCTCCCTGAACTCGGATTCATAGAGTAAAGTGACATCGTAGTTTCCGCTGTGTTGGCTCTTGAGCAATTCCGCTTTGGAGCGAACTGTAGTCGGTGGGTCCGAGACGACGATGAGCAAATCATAGTCACTCGTCGGAGTGACTGTTCCCCAGAGTCGAGAGCCGACCAAATACGCAGTGGTTATGCTGCAGTCTGAGGGAAGACGCAGCGATTGGAGGATTCTGCCGGTTTTGGAGGACATGATGGTGGTTCTGAACAAGGAGGATTTCATCACATCAAATCGTTTACGGTCACGGTTTAGGCGAGGTTGGAATAACCCCAGGAAAAATGGCGAAGGCTCCCGATACTTTGACTTGAATTAATAAGTGAGTACGGATAACAAGCGCGGGTTCTTCTCCCCATTAATTCCCGCCCGAAAATATTGATTGCGGCTACCGAGTACGTAATCCTTGCCTCTTCTTCTCGAACCACCACCATGCATCCGTCCCTCCGCCTGGAAAGGCTCCCAGCGCACATCCGTGTAGGCAGTCATGATTATTTCAACACAGAATGTAACCTCATAAAGGCGCGCGCTTTGACCGCCTTCTCCCCGAGCGCGACATATTTCGACGTCGATTCGATCCTGGAGTACGCGCGAACGAACTGCCAAGTCAAAAACTGCCTGCCAATAATCTATGGCCTGCTGGATACCTCGAACATCCCGTCCACCGGAGATTTCGACCCTGCAACCCAGGCGACAGGACGACTAATGCTTGTTCACATCCCGGGAGTGGTCGGAGCTCTTCAAGCCATGTCCTTGCAGCAAGCTTACCTAGGGAATGCCGCACCGGAAATCTGGGTCCGTGTCCGTCCATGGCTCGTTTTTCTCTTCGAGTACAGCAGCGTGCTCGTCGACGTGCTTCCAATGACGAGCCTGCGGAACCAGATCTCACTCGATTGTTTGCTCTTGTGTCGCTGCTTTCTTTGGAGCAAGGAGCTCTCCACCAATGTGCTTGATCCAGAGATTCTCAGCATACTGGCGTGCGGATGGGCGGCTCTCGAAAATATCTCCAAGACGGGCCATGCAGATTATTGTCCTCTAATGAGATCCAACTTCTCGTTGGCCCTCCAACAGTGTCTGTTCTGCCACGATGCACCCATAGATGGCGTCGTCCTCCTCGAGGCGCTCCTCAACGGGATCGACGGCGGCCTCACACGTCTGGCCCAGCTCATCCTCTTTCATCTGGATGCCATTTTGGACGAGTTCAGAGCGTCACCGAACAGCGACGATCCCATCCAATCTTTCGCTGGTCTTATAAACCTCATTCTCCGCGTTGAACCCGTGTTCAAGGATCTCAACGCCCGCCATCGTCACGTCACGAACCTTTTCCTCACGCTCGTTCGCAACGGCATCGTCCGCATCTTGTCCACGATCTTGTCCATACTCGTCAAACGCAAAGCGCACTCTGAAATCTGCGAGTTCTTGCGCTGCCAGTCGCAGAAAAACATTCTCTATGCGCTGTCCGCCATCTTCAGCGTTCCTCCAGGGAACCTCCTCCTTCCCGAAGCGCTCGATAACCACCTCCTCAAGTCAATCATCGAGATCGCGACAGGCCCTAACCGCTATCGTCAACATGAGTACATCAACCTCCTCTTCCGTGGCGTGTTTATGCCGTTCGTCTTTCGGTACGACTCTGCGTGCATGCATTTAATCGTGCCATTGTGCCGATTCAGCAGCAACTTCTCGAGCTCGAGGGCCGACTCGGGTCTTCGGACCTCGCCAAGGGATGGATGGAGCTGGCTCCGCTTTTAAGCGAGCGTATTCAGCTGCTGAAAGCGTTCGAAGAGTCGCGAGCAGAGCCATCTCTCAAAGTGTGTTCAAACTTGAAGGTGCGCCGCATATATAGCCCCCGAGCAACCACTTCTTATTCGAATCCAGTGCATGGCGGTTCAAGCTAAACACACGTTCAAACGTTGCTCCGGGTGCATGATGTTCCTTTATTGCTCGAAGAAATGCCAAATCGAGGACTGGAGCAACGGTGGTCACCGAGAGGCGTGTTCTTCCCACCACGAGACATACTTGCGTACGCAGTCCGAAGCTGCCTTTGTCTTGGCATCAACGAATATCCACAGAAAAACGCCAACTCGGCTTGACCTCGCGCGACTACGCCTACATCCGCACGATCATAGACCACGACACGCAGACAAGCTCTACCAAGCTCAGCGCCGCTGCGAGCCATTTTGCGCGGGAGGCGTTGCGGCCCGCCGGCGGGGACACCTCCGTTCTCGTCATGGTGCATCTCCTCGGCGGCAACACGCTCATAGCGCGCGCATACCATCCCGCGTCCACGAACGAGAAGGACTATATCGGTCCTGGGCCCACGGCTGGCTGCGTCCCGATCGTGCGCAAGGCGTATGAGGATCACGTCCGGCGCGCAGCGGAGAGCAAGGGGCGGCTGGCTGTCGATGTGGTCTATCTGCGTCCGACGGGACTCAGTAATGTTTTCCCTGAAGAGGCCATGGTGTTTTTGGTCCCGGCCTACTCGACGCGGCCGATCCTCCAGGAGTTTAGACGTTGGCAGGCGGACTCGGAGGAGGGCATCGAAGAGGTGTATCAGCATGTTTTGAGCGCGCGCAGGGCAGATGAAGAGTTCTTGGAGTTTCACTATTAGCCGTTATATGCTGCAGAAGCCCGCGCAGTGTTCGCCGCGTCGCAGAAGTGTTCCTCGCCCACATTAAAGCGGATCAACGGGATTGGCGCGTATGTAAGCCTGCGCTCTTCCTGAACCACGACCAACTGGCGACTGAAACTCTGGCTTATATGACCCATCCAGGTGCCTTCGGAACTCAAACGCACCGACAACTGTCAACAAGTCTCAGTTCTTCAACTAAACTTGCAAGAATTCGCATAAATGTATGACTGCTCCCTTGCTGCTCCCTGCCGTGCCGTCGCCCTCCTCTTGTCGGTCCTCAAAAATCGCCGTCTCTCCATACGCGACCAACGCAAATTATTTCAGGAGCATATCCGTAACTTGGCAGTGGTCCCGGGTGCGATTTCCTGGACGAAGTTGGCGGCGTGTCAACAGCGGGTCAGCAGGTAGCTTGTTCGCCACGATTGGAGCCCGCGTCTGTCAAGACGATCACGGAAAAGGAACCCCACAATGCCCAAGGCTTGGCTCGGCTCTTTGTATATATAGCGTGCATACGCGTGGTCAAACGGCCTTCCCACTCTCCCTTCCTTCCCTCCAGCCATGTCAACGTCGGAGAAGAACGATATGGAAAAGGGCTCGCTCGACCTCGTCGAGGACAGCACCCGCCACTCGGCAAGCCTCACCGAGTCCGACTTCACGCCCCAAGAGCAGGCCAAGATTGTCCGTCGTATCGACTGGCGGCTGGTCAGTCTCGTTGGTGCGCGCCTTTTTCCCTATGTGTCCCTCGCTGCTTCTCATATAAAACATGCAGGGATCATGTACTGCGCCAGTCTCATGGACCGGACGAACTTGTCTGTCGCAAACATTGCTGGGATGAGCGTCGAGCTGAAGCTGACGGGCAACAAATACGTGCGTGTACCCATCCTTTTGCACGGCGTCCAAGAAAACTGACCCCAACAACCAGAACATCATCTCGCTCGTCTTCTTCCCGACGTATACCATCTTTCAACCGCCGTCGACGGTCCTAGTGCGCAAGTTTGGCCCTCGTCGCCATCTGGCGGCGATAACCCTTTTGTGGGGCGCCGTAATGATTGGGATGGGCTTCGTCAAGAACTGGGAGCAGCTCGCTGCGCTCCGCGTCGTGCTTGGTATTCTCGAGGCGGGTTTCTTCCCAAGCTGTGTCTACCTGCTCAGTACCTGGTACACACGTTGTTCGTCCATCTCTTCCGTGCTCGTCGCGTCGTTGTCTGATGCCGGCGTGCAGACGAGGTCGGGAAGCGGAACGCGTTCTTCTATCTCATTGGCTCGATGGCCTCCGCGTTTGCGGGGATCCTGGCATATGGCGTGCGTGTCTCCGCCCGAATCCGCATGCTGTTCTCCCGCTGATATTCGAGTATGCAGCTCCAGCAGATGAACGGGCTCAGTGGGCTTACCGGATGGCGCTGGATATTCATCATCGAGGGCGTTCTAACCTGCGCTCTGGCGTTTATCGGCTACTGGCTGCTTGTCGACTTTCCCGACTCGACGCGCAAGTCGTGGAACTTCCTCTCTGACCGCGAGCGCAAGTTCATCGTCGCCAAAGTTGAGGCGGATCGAGGGGATGTCAAGCCCGTGCCATTCAACCTGCGGAACTACCTCGCCACGGGCGCGGACTGGAAGGTCTGGCTGTATGCGATGCTGTTCTTTAACACCACCACGATAACATGTGCGTCACTCGCTTTCTCGACGCGTTCTTTTTGCTTACCTCGTACCAAGACGCGCTCGCGTACTTCCTTCCCATCATCCTTCACAACACCCTCGGCTTCAGCATCGCCAAGTCCCAATGCCTCGTCGCCCCGCCCTACGTCCTCGCCGCCATCGTCATGTACACCGCCGGCGCGCTGGGCGACAAGTACCACTTCCGCGGCCCCATAATCGTTTTCAACGCCCTCCTCTGCGTAACCGGGCTCCCCATAATCGGCTGGGCCTCCTCCGCCGCCGTCCGCTACTTTGGCATCTTCCTCGTCACCGCGGGCGCCAACGCCAATATCCCCGCCGTCATGTCGTACCAGGCGAACAACATCCGCGGGCAGTGGAAGCGCGCGTTCTGCAGCGCGACGATGGTGGGGTTTGGCGGCATCGGTGGGATTGCGGGCAGCTTGGTGTTCCGCTCGCAGGATAGCCCGCGATATCTGCCGGGGCTGTACGCGTGCCTGGCGTGTAGCTTGCTGAACATCGTACTCGTTGGTGTGCTCAGCATTGCTTTTTCGGTTGAGAACCGCAAGGCGGCGCGGGGGGAGAAGGAGCTGGAGGCGCATGAGGTGGGTTGCCTGAGTTTCTTTGTTATCGTTTGCTGACAAGGGCGCAGGAGCACTATCAACCTGGCTTCCGATATACTTACTAGGCGAATATCTACGAATGGATTCTCAATGTACAATACATGAATTTGGATGAATTTGACGCAGCTTGTGTCCCGAGACCTTCGCCTCGGCTGCTCTGCGGATGCAGTCGAAGGTCAATTTAACGTTTCTTAGCGCGCCACCGTGCCTGACCTGCCAGATCCTCTCCCGAGTCCGGATGAGATCGCAGGACGCGGTCATATGTTCAAGTATCTACGTCTTCCCCGTAATCCCCGAGATTTCAGGTCGCGACCTTGTAGCTTCTGAATCAGCGCGACGGAGCTCGGTCTGCTACACGCTACGGTGGGTTACTATCGAGCGCGGATCCGACGGCCTATCCTCCCCGCGTATCAGGAGCGTGAATTTTATAAATTTAGAGGGACTTCGCCTGTGCTGCCATCTCATCTCTTCCTCTTTCCCCCCATGTCCGACGCCGCACCTGCCCCCGGCGCCCCATTCATCTACCTTAATGGCGCGCCGGGCGTTGGGAAGCAGACGATTGCACGCGAATTGCTGTATGTCCCTCACTGCCCGACCGGCTCAAGATACTCACGTAGCCCGCAGTAAACTCCTCCCCGGCTCGCGCCTCATCGACAACCACCTCATTATCGACCTCTGCCGCGCCGTCTTCCCATTAGGCTCCCCCGAGTACGAGGCGATGCGGACCAGCATCGTGCGTCGCGTCCAGAGCGGCCGGTCGGTTGATTCTTGCTCATCTATGCTTCCAGCGCCAAGAAATGCTCTCCGCGATAACCACCTCCCCAACGGCAAGTGCCCCATTCATCTTCACCGGCGCACACAACGCCACCAAAACCGTCGGGCACAACATCGTCGAACAATTCATCGATGCCGCCATGGACCCTGCGCATCCGCGCCCGTTCGTGTTCATCCTCCTCAGCTGCGAGCTCGAGGAGCACATGCAGCGCGCCACCTCCGAGGGCCGCCAGCCGAATCCCGCCATTGGGAAGCAGGGAAAGTGGGTTAATGGGGTGACGCTGCGCAAGGCGGCGGTGGAGGATACGTGGTTGGAGCTGAGCTTGCATGCAAAGGGAGGGAAGGAGGGTGTGCATAACTTGACGCTGGATACGAGTGAAAAGACGGCTGCGGAGAGCGCGCAAGCAATTGTGGATATTGTGGCGGGGATTACCACTGCTCGGAACTCTTAAGTAATCGTCCCGGCTTCGTTCCTACCACCATCATGCATCCAGCTCTCAGTTTGAAACTGCTTGAAAATCTTCCGAAACGAGTCCAGGTAATTGTGGCTCAGACCTCGCGGTGAATATTGATTCCCTCATCCCTCTCTAGGCATCTGCTTTAGCCGTCTGTTCTTCCAATGGGCCACTGGTCGCCGATTCGGACGTCAAGACCGTTCTGGACTACGCGAAGCGAAACCACGGAGAAGAGAGCTGTCTCCCATTCCTCTACGGCCTCCTCGATCCATCCAAGATACCCTCTCGATTGGACGCTGAACATATGGAGCGATTCGCGGCTGTCGACATTCTTCGCGTCACCTCCACTCTCCAGACGCTGAACCTCACTAGCTTCCTCTTTCGAGACGCAGCTCCGGAAATCTGGTCCCGAGTCCTGCCATGGGTGGTGTTTCTTTTCGACTACGGCAGCACCCTTGCGATTCCTACTCAAGATCCACGCCACCCGCACCGAATTGCGCTCGACTTCCTGACCTTCTCCACGCGCCTTTTCTCCTACTTGGACGTTTTTCGCGATCGGGATGCTCTGCGGGTTCTAGCGTGTGGGTGGAAAGTGTCGCAGTCGTTCGACGCGTTTCTCGTCTCCGAGCTGGGCCACCATTTCACAGTCGTGCTCGAAGGCGTGATTTGCCCGGGTGAGGACGCCATGGACAGCACTCTTCTTTTGGAAACGCTTTGCGATGGAATCGACGGTGGGCCCCAGCATCTCGCTAAAGTCATCTTGGATCATCTGCGAGGCGCCTCGAAAGACATACACGAGCGTGCCGGCGACAAGAAGCCGATCGAGTCCTTTCTCGGCATCGTGGAGCTGGTCATGCATGTCGATCTAGGGTTGAATGTGCTCCATACCCGCCGCCCCCGCGCTACAGGCCTCTTCCTAGCCCTGCTCCGGTACGACTTCGTTGGCGTTTTGTCCAAGACATTGGCGGTGCTTGTAAAGCAGAAAGCCGGCGCAACAGCCATCGGCGAGGGCCTCCAAATCAGGATTATCGGCCAGCTCATTCTGGTATTTGGACTACCACCTGGCAACCTACGCCTCCCCGAAGCCCTCGAAAACCACCTCCTCGAATCGCTCGTACAGCTCGCGACGACTCCGTCCGACCGGGCCGATGGAGTATTGCATGGAGAAATTACAATCCTCTTCAAAACCGTCTTCCCAGATCTTCTATTCCGGTATAGCTGTGTGCGCGCATTCCAACGCGTGCTCGTCTCGACCAAGGATAAACTCGTTGGCATCGAATCCCGATTCAAGTCGCCCCAGCTCGTCGAGTCTTGGACAGCACTCTCCCAGCTGCTCACGAAACGCATCGCTCTCCTGGAGGCGTTTCAGATCAAACAGCCTTTCCTCAAAGTCTGCTCCAACTTGAAGGTACTTTCGCATCATTTTTTCTTCCACGGTTCAAGATGTTCAAAATTAACCCAGTGCACTGCTGTTCTTGTAAAGCGCGCATTCAAACGGTGCTCTGGATGCATGACTTTTTTGTACTGCTCGAAGTCATGCCAGATTGAGGACTGGTGTAGGGGAGGTCATCGAGACGCGTGCTCGTCACACTACGAGATGTATCTTCGTGCGTCGCTTTTGTCCACCTGGCTCCAAAATCCTTCATTGAAAAGCTAACCAGGAGACCGCAACTTGGATCTCACCGGGCGCGATCGCTCCTTCCTCCGCAAGATCGCAGACGTGAACAGCCCAGTCGACTTTACTTATGGCCAGACTGCAAAACCCGTCGTCGGCTCGGACAGCACCATCGTCATCGTTGCTCAACGCGTGTACAACGAGCACAAAGTCATCCCGTTCCATCCGGGAACCGAGAGGGAGGCGCAATACCTCGATGCTTCACTCAGTCGTGTCCCTATCGTGCGGAAGGCGTACGACGATCTCGTCCGTCGCGCGTCCGAGAGTAACGGACACCTGTCGGTCGACCTCATCCAGTACTATCCCGGCCGGAACCGATTCAGCGACGACGGGCAGATGCTTGTGATGCCCGTATATTCGTCGCGTCCGCGGTTCCAGCGGTTTCGGAGCGCTGGGAACTCGAAGGAGCAGGATTTTCGTGAGGAGGATGAGCTTCTTTTGGAGTTTCATTATTAATTGTGGACGGGGCTGCCTCGGCCACCTTCACGCAGAGTTGGAGCAGTGAGAGTGAGGTCAATGTAAAATATCTTCCAGCCTCGGAGACATTATTACTGTGCCATCTAGCCCATAGGGGCGCTAGACAGCCGTTATGTAGACTCAGCGATATCCAGTCCTTGCCTGGTATGATTCGGCAAGTATGCTGCTGCCGTTGCTATCACCTATCTCAATTCAGTGATCTGCAGTTGCCATCCAGAAACGAGAGAAACAACGCACAGACATCACCCGCCCCACAGTAGAACTGGCCCCAAGGTCGTCCATTCGTGCAGCCACTCGAGCTTGCGGCGCAGACATCTGTGCCAATGAGCAGCTGCGCACTCTGAATAATTCCAAAAGCTCACGAGTGTGGCAGAAGTTGCCATACGTGGCCTGTTGCTTGCACGGTGGTTCTTTGGGATCGGTTTCGCCTTGACACTGCGCTGCAAATACTGCTCAGGGAGGGAAATCAAAGTCGAATAATTAACAAACCCATTGCTTGTTCAAGTTTCGGTTAGAGTAATAATGTTGGGCTTGCTCTTCGCTAACGCCTTCTTATACGGTCCAAATGTAGTGAATCAGGTTGTTTTGGACTCGGGGCCATCATGGTCATCGACACCAAAGCGTTAATTCAGGACTCAGCCATCCGAGTCTGCATTGCAATGGCACGGTGGTTTTTTAGCGTCATGGGAACAGCGCGCGAGGTGGTTAAGAAGCGATAAGCTCATATATCTATAGCTATTGCATACCGGGAATACCGTCAATAGAAATCGTTGAACAAAGTGGCGAGGTACGCTCTCTCTCTCACTTCTTCATCGTCCATAAATATGAATGTGTGGTATACGTGTCCTCAACTGTCCGAGTTCCTTTGTCTATTGCGTTGAGCTTTACTGAGTCCATTATATACAGATGAGATATCGCAATCGCGAAGAAAGCGTCACACTATGACTGTCGCGCCCCCTACGGACACGGAGGAAATACAGAAGTGATGATACGGGTTGGTTCTGCCAATGAGAACAAAGGGTGATTAGATTAGATCACGATCATTTCTTGGTGCGTGCCGAATCTCGTCGATCCCGAAAAACACCTGGTCCTCCCACAAATCCGGACCCTGAATCGGGGTGAACTGCGACAGGCTGCGATAGTGAGCAATGGGGCGGCTGGTGCGGCAAATAGGGTAACTTTGTTGACGTTCTGTACGGCTGCCATGGGCGTACCGAATTTCTTTGACATTTTTCTGTAACTGGGGTCATCAATTAAAGCTGTTTAAATTTCTCTAAATTCATTTTATAAAACATAAAAATGCCTTCAAATGTTACATTTGTAGCGGCGTTATCATTTGCTCGGTCACCTTGCTTTAGCAGGTCCCCCACGGTTGAAATTATGTACTATATGTATTGTCACTGCCAGACCAAACAAAGCCAAACATCCCCCAAATCTGTTGCTGCACCACTCCCAAAAAAGAAATGCTCACATATGTCTCCTCCCTGTGTTGCTTACATCATCATTTATCCAGCACCCTGCGGTTCAACTCCCATAGGTCGCAAACATAAAAAACCTACTACATTTGTCAGCTGATGCCAAACACAACCAAACAGTCCGACAACCCTATCCCCCGACTCCCATAATTATGGAACAAACAAGTACAATCTCATTTGTCAGCTTTGCAGTGTTATCATGTCATCACTTTTACTAACCATGAGTAAACACATCTGACAACCGTATCCCCTGACTCCCATGATCTCTGAAGGTCCGTCCGACTATGCAGCAAAGCACAAACACAAACAGGACTCTAGCAGGCTGTAGCAGGATGCATTGTATGTTCAATTTGTCTGTCATTATCAAATGCAATAGACAGCAACTTTTTGTTCTTTATAACTTCATCAATTCTTGAATGAATCAATTTTCTTTGAGGAGGCAATGTCCATAGATAATGCTGCAGTTCGACTCCGACTTGGTGACTGTTTACCTCTGCTCGAATCAACAGTATTGCCCAATCTGAATGTCTGGGCCAGTGAAGGATGAGCAATCTAGTAGGGGCAGGATGAATATACACTGATTTCTTTATTAATAAAAAAAAATGAAATCATGCACATAGTTGATATACCTACTCAGATGTATGTTCGGAGCTTGCGACTGATAAACTTGCTTGCTTCATTGTTTTGAGGCAACCGACCAGTATAAAAAGCACTGCCCAGAGTAGCGTCAGACAGTGCAATGACCTCCCTTTGTCAACACATCACACTGCCTCAGCTAAACCTCTCAAAATCTCTTGATGGGAGATTGAGTATGCAGACACGGGACTATGAAGACAGGTACACGGTGTGCCCGGCGGAAACTGTGGTGCCACGGTTGCGGGAGTGGTTTCAAGTTCACGAATTTTCCGGATTGGATAAGGGATTCCATGAAAAGTTGTGGTACTTGGGAAATGTTTGCAAGGATACCACTGGAATAAGCAACAGTGAATAGCATCCTGCAGATTCAGAAACCACAAAGGTTGTTTTTAACATTTTTACAGCTAGTATATTAATAGAGGTTATTAGACTCTCTGAGATTTGTGTTTTATAGAACAAAAGCAATCGAGTAGCCATTTAGTTAGCTTGAGGAAGTATAAATCTCAGATTTTCTAATAAGGTCTTATTGCCTTAAAACTGCAGGGATTTTCTCAACCTGGAAACTCAAGGTATATTTGAGCATTTATCTGTGTATAATTGTTTTTCCTTTGTAAAAAGCTCCATTATACCGGGTCTTTCTGGGTGAAAAAAGAACAAAAAAACCCCTCCATCTTCTGTACCAATTATACCAAGTGTAAAAAATTTAAATATGACATTTTTTTTTTTTTACTTTTGAATCCGCAGTGTGTAGCTCCGTTAGGGATACTCCGGACATGGCACATTCACAAACATTGTAGTTTGTGCTAATGGCAGCTGTGTTGTGTCCCCATATATGGGGAAAAACCGGGGTTGAACCTCGGCAGGGACAAGTAGTGTTTTGTGCAACTCAGTTCCAACGGCGCAGTCTGCCGGCTATTTTCCAATTTTTCTCTTATACATCACAGATTATTTATCCACTCCAATGGTGCTGGGTACTGTACTATTTGTGCAATGCCGCAAGGCCGGCCCCTACGATCATAGGGCTTCTATCTCAATGGAAGGAGGGATTTTTCACAGCATCAAGTGGTAGCCGGGAGGCCGAGCTACTGTAATCCTGTAGCATTTTATTCAATTCAGATGGTCTTTCAGTGAGTGACACCGCATACAAATTTTGCGATTCATACTCTATCCGCATTAGGCAATTCCCACAATCAAATGACATCCTAATCTCCAGATTTCCCTTTTGGGGAGGTGAATCTCAAGATTTTTGTGTGACATGGCTTAAATTTTCGAAGAAAAAATGCCCTGTGATGCGTTCCATATGAGTTGAATGAAATACTACAGTAAGTTCTCCTCTGGTCGCAAACCTACCCACGGTAAGTGATGGAGCAATACAGGACACCATCCCCGTGGACGTACTTGGGTTCAGACCGTTCAGACTCAGCGGGGGTGGCATGGTGGATTGATTGATTAGCTAACAAGAGGTTAGATTAGATTTCAAATGTACTGCTGCCCAGTGTTATAACACCGCATGTTACGGATTGTGGGTGAAACTGAGACATTATAGTAAACTAAAGCAAGGTCTTCGTCAGCATAGCTGGCCCCTGGTGCAAACCGTGATTAAAAACCAACCCTAGACTAGGTGCCCTTCTGTGGTACTTGGCACGTTGATCAGTCCAATAATCTCGTGGCGGTAGTGTTTGGGATGCACACCTTCGCAAACTCCTGACTCGAACGTCCCGGCGATAGCGACACTGCCAGGAAATTCGAGCTGTGAGGGGGCTCCGAATAGACATCGTCTTTTGATCTTTGTTCGAGGTTAAGTCCAATCCAAGGCTCACGGTTCAAGTTGGACGACCGTTGCTTCAAGCTTCGGGGCTCTACAGATATATGCATACAGCTGCTCGCTCTTTCAACGTTCAACGTCTGCAGCGTCAGATCCCGCAGCCGAGGAGAACAGCGGAACTCGCTGAGTCGCTCGGTCGTAGCGCTGATCCTCCAAGCGCGACTTGGAGATACCTTCGGTGCTGGATGGTGTATATATTCAAATGACCTGATTCTACCTACTACTATCTACTATAAGTATCGAAATCGACTGGGGACGTGATTATGCGAAGAGTATTGTAACCGCGGAAGACTAGGACCCTACGCAGCCGGTACCTCCTGGGGCTTCTTGCCTTTGCATTCGCGCGTCGGATCATCCCCGACGGCAAGGTGGCGCTTCAGGGCATCTGCCCTCGAGAGCCTGTCGCCACACAGGTGGCAACGGACGGCCGACTTGGTCTCGTCGTAGTGCGTGTTGATGTGGCGCGTCATGTCACCGAGACTCCGCGTCCACCCTCCCGCCAGGCTGCAGCTCTCATCGCCCGCAGCGCCGAACGGGCAGTATACGCGCGTGACGTTGCCAGAATCGTCCTCATCAACGGTGCACCCGAGGAGGAAGAGGTACTTCCTGCTCTCCCCAAAGCGCTGCATGTTCGCGGGGACTGTAGCGCCATTCTTGATGGCCTCCGCGATCGCGTTCTCCGGGCGCGGCTCTGCAGCTGGCGCCTTGGAGGTCTTGCGGCGGAGGGCAGACGAGGTGGACTTGGAGGGCTTGGCCGACGACGCCTTGCGTTGGTTCCCCTTCTTGGCTGGGCGCGAATACGGGTCGGCGCGTTTCTTGGGGCTAGCGGTCCGAACGGGGCCGATGGAGGAAGGGATGTTCGCCACGATGGACTCCGCGTCGGGGGGAGCGGCAGTCGGCGGTGGCGCGTTCTCGGGCTCCTTCGCGACGCGAGCGCGAGAGGCTGCTGGCTTCGAGGAAGTCTTCGGGGCTCGGACACGGCCTGCGCGGGGGTTGAGCGCCTTGAGCGCCGGGCGCTTGGTCTCGACGTAGTCCGAGTCGTTGCCGCTGTCGTCCTCTCTCTCCGGGTCGGAAAGATCGGTGACTGGAGTAGGGGGCGGCGCATCGTGGTCGGCGACGTCGACGGTCAAAATACCGGGAAGCTCTTGGACCTCGGAAGCGTCCTCGACTTCGACGTGGACGGACGCGTCTTCATCCGAGCTGACCGGCACGTCGTCGATGGGGCCGGAAGAGAAGAACCCGTACTTGTACTCGACAAGCGCGGCGATTTCCTCCTCTCCGCCCTCGCGCGTGTCGATGTCGAAAGGGTCCAAGGGGAAGACGGGCGCGAAGTTGTTGAGATGTGAGGTTGGAAGATAGGTGTTGGGAACTGGAAAGAGTGTGGAACGGTCGCCGCCGTCGAAGTTGGTGTCGCCGCCGCCAGCGACGGGGACAGTGCTGTGAGAAGTCGGCATGAATGGATGTGTGTGTTTGTGTTTCCGAGGGAGAGAGAGAGAAAATCTAGAGGCGGCTAGCGCGCAGGCGGGAGAGGTAGTACAGGGGAAAGTGGCTGAATGAGCGCTTGCGCACTCGCGCCGCCACTTATATATGCCACCCTCGACTTGAGTCGCATTGTGCGGCCAATTTCCAAAACGGGATATGCGCAACAAAGCAAATGAAATGTCAGATATCCCGCGTTTGATTGGGGTATTGTTCTTTGCTATTCTTGACCGGACAAAGTCCAAAATTCCACTCCAGAGACTGTAGCAGCAGATACGCCGTCAACAGCGGACACTATCCTACATGTAGCCCCCCGCTTTGAAGAAAACGGAAAAAAAAATTAAAGCTTCATGGAAAATTTGTGGTCCTGTCCGAACGATCACTGTTAGGCATCCTCTGAGGGTTTTGAGCACCTTTTATGGCCGCCTAGACGCGACCCGACGAAATATAATTCTACGCGTCGCGATCATCAGGCTGTGTCGTGACCGTGTTGAGTATGTAATCATCAGCGACTCCCACCATGTATGCGTCGCTGCAGTCGAAAAACATCACAAAGCTTTCCAAACACGTCAAAATAATCATGAAATTCCTTTGTACCTGTTTGAGCGCTGAACTATTTAACCCCGGGCTCGAACACCATGGCTCTCTTCTCGCTTGCAAGCTTGCCCCCACTACATCTCTTCTCTTGCAAATGAAACCCATGGCACAGCCTATGCAAAGTCCATCTCCGCGGTCGGTCGACGGCTCATCTATTTACCAACAAACACGGCGCCGTTGAAGCTACATAAGCCCTCCTTGACTTCCACGACGCAAGTATCAAACACATCAATTCATACCAGTACAATCCTCCTCGAGTTTTCGTACAAAGCCACTACTTTCCCGCACCCGAGTCCCTCCGACTCGACACACCCATCCCCTGGCCATACGCGTACATCCCCTTGCGCCCGCGGTCGCCCGCACTCCCCCAGCCATACCCGTCCCCTCTCTCCAGCGTATGCGAGTAGGATGGCGAAATCGGGGGCGAGTACGCGTACGGCAGCGAGTACCCCGGGCCCGTCATGGCGGTCGCGCTCGTCGGCGACTGCCTCGTGAGCTCGTACTCGTCCTTCTCCGCGCCCGCGCCCCCGCTCCGATGAGACGGCGCGGTCGAGTACCTCTGCGTCGTCGAGTCGCCGGCGCCATACGCAGACTCGTAATCTCGCGCCTTGACGTCCGACCCGCTGCCGCCCCCGCTCTCGTCCACATCCGAAATCACAGATACCTCCTGGTGGACACCGACTTCGAGTTCGGCCGGGTGTTGGTCCTGATAACGCTTGTAAGCTGGGGCTCAATTCCAGTCGAGGAGTACGACAAACCCGTCGTCCGCTTCCAATCGCGCTGGAAGCTTGGATGCTCGTTCCTGCGGCGGAAGTCGGGTACCCATACATAAGGGACGTGTTTGTCCCGAGCGTCGTTCGCGGCTCCGCGCTCCTGCTGCCGTTGTTTGTTCTGCCGGGAAGGGACACGGTAAGCCGCGTTGTCGGAGCGTGCCCGTCCGACCGCCCGTCCGAGCGATCTGTACCCTTGCCCCGGATAACGCGTCGCGTATTGAGGGTGCAGTAGAACGAGATCGCGTAGACTGCGTTCCGTCAGCGTCCTGCGGTTTGAGCGATGCGGCGCCACGTACGTTTTGAGAGGACAAAGAAGAAGGCGAGGAACTGGAAGTTGTGCGGGCGTAGATCGTACTGGGACCGCTCTGAGTATAGAACGAAACCGATGCTATGGTCCCCACTCACAAAGACGAGTGTCAGAACCCCGACGGCCGCCGTAAACGCGCCGGTGTTAATGGCGTAGACCGTCAGTGTGGTTACAAGCGAGTCCGCTCTATGGGACCGAGTTTAGAAATGGCCGAACAGGTATCGCGAGTACGCACTTTTTCGATCCTGTCCGGTATTGGCGAAGGAAGTAGCAGAGCGACCCGGCGATAACAACGTCCGTGAGCGCGCCGGCCCCGAGAGCCAGGGACGCCGTGAGCTTGAGGTTAGGGAGAATCGTGAGGTATGGGTTCTGGAAACTGCAAGGCACGGTAAGAGCTTTGGGTATCAGAGCATCGATACGACGCACCATTTGACTGTGAAGACTGGCAAACAAAGGTACGTCAATGAGCAATTACAATCTTCGGACGAGAACGTACGAATCGCCAGTGCTGCACAGAAAGTGAGCGAGGGATATCGTTATCATGGGATAGAACACCAACCAAGCTCCCCGAAAATCAAAACGACAATGAAGCCGACGACGAAAACGTTCTGTTGACTGACTGAGGAGGGTTAATATTACCGAAAGGGAAGAGTAAAGATCCCGTACATCGCCAGACCCGCAAAGCAAAGCACCTAAGCTGGTCAGCGGATATAGATCGTAGCGGAGAGGGCTCACAGTCGGACGATAGTCCCAATTAAAGCCTATAAGAACGCTCAGCGCGCAAACCACAGCGGTATAAGAGCATACCCCAAGCGTAAGTTGCACGATGAGGGTCCAGGCGACGCGCTCTATAAGGATGAGCGGGTTGGCGTAGTTCCTATATTCGGGTTAGACGAGGATGACCAGGCCAGGGTAAGGCGCACGTTATGGTATAAAAGTACACAGCGTGCCCAATGAACGCCTGGTCAATGGCGGAGAGGATCCAAACGCTGGAGACGATGGTCTTGTAGCCGATCTTGTCTTCGGGGTATCGTGTAAAGTAGCTGTATCCGTCGTCAGCGATCCTCCAGCGAGAAGCGGAGCGGACGGACGTTATTGCCTGGTTCGTGGACACTCCAAACGCAGCGGAGGAGAACGCAAAGCCTATGAACGCAGCGCCGAGGGTGTCGTCGATGCTGAAATTGGCGAGCGAGAGCGCGGCCATCTTGGCGTTCCGAGCGGGCGGCTGAGCGAGACTGGCGCGTAGAGGAGGGCCTTCCGCCCGTCGCTGGGTGCAAGATGGAGGGAGAAGGTAAGCGGGAGACAAACACAAGCAACGATTCCGTGTGAGAGGATTGTGGGGTTCACGCGGGGTATCGAAGATCTCTTCATTTGATAGTGGCGTCGGCCCGTTGGCGGCCAGGAACCTCGCAACCACCACCAGCACGCGACGAAGCAGTTACTGAAGCCGATTGCAAGGAGACAAAGAGGGTTCGAATGTAAGTCGGTTCAGGTCGAGCAGCTGTAGCAGGTTGATGTTGACGGCAGGAGCGGAGTCGTCTCTGTTCGCCCCACGATCCGCAATAGCGCGCATTAGATTCGACGTCGGCAGCCTGGCGACGACGAGAAGCTCTCGGCACTCACTTGCATACTCTGGGCGGAGTCCGAGAGTACGGGGTCCTGGTCAACGTCTGGGTTAAACATTCTGGTCGCGATAACTGGCGGGCACCACATCCCGCTCGACTGCTTCTACTAGAGTCGCTCTAAGCCGCCATAGTTCTTCTACATCTAAGCACTCTCAAGCCGCCCACTGAAGCAAATCCAAAAGAACCAATGCGATATATGCGAGATGCTACAGAAACTACTTACTGGTTTGTGCTATGGCTACAAGTATGCAAATGCGTGCTATGCTATGCTAATGCTGTCTACGCGGAGAACGCGATACAGCTGCATGCGCTGGGCATCCGGGATGGAGCGCTGCTTGCCGGAAAGACTCGGCTGCCAGCGCTGCGGCTGCTGGTCCTCTTCCTCCTCCGAATCCTCCTCGTCGTCCGACTCCGACTCATCCTCCTCGTCAGACGCGTCGTTGTCGCTGACCGCGTACTTGAGATTCTTGAAGACCGCCGCCGCGATGAAGGAACGCGAGGCATGGGTCGCCTCCGAGTCGCTGTCCACGGCGACCTTGTCCCCAGACCGGGACCGGGCTGCGATCCTTGCAACGAGAGCGCGGAGACGCGCGGCCTTGCGCTCGAGGGCCAGACGGGCCAAATCCTCGTCGTCGTCGTCGTTGTCCGAAGCGGGAACGCAATACGCCTCGTCGTCATCGTCGTCGTACTGGTCGTCGTCGCTGAGAGGCACAGGAGCGGGGGAAGCATACGCGGCAGCCAGCGCGCGGTCGTGGTCGTCCGACGAGAAATCGGTACCGCTCTCTCCGTCGGTGACATCCGAGGCATGTTCGGCGTCGGTTTCATGCTTCGCGTCGGCGCCGTCGACGTCGTTGTGTCTCCCGCCCTTGCGAGCCATCGCGCGGCACCACGCGTCGAAACCCTCCTTCCCCTGCCCACCAAACTCCTCCTCGTCGTCCTCGAAAGCCTCGCTGCACCTTCGCAGGTCGTCGAGGAACGCGTCCGTGTCGTAGTCGTAGTCGTTGTTGTTGATGTTAAGGAACGTGTTGCCGACGAGAGCATTCTCGTGGCCAAGGAAACTCCAGTCGTCCGAGCTCAAAATCGGCCGGAGAGCCAGAAGGTCGCCGCCGCCCGCGACGGGGACCGTGTCGGTATTGGTGTTGGTATGGGTTGGAGTAGAAGCCATGGAAGCAGAAGGAGGATAGAGAAAGTAGACGGGACGGAGACGGAGATGCAAGACGCAAAAGCGGCACTGTGGCTTTATACCTCCGCAAAACCTACACCACTGTTTCCAAATCAGGAATTCGGCGTTTCTCAGCGCCATTGTCCCAACGATGCCGCTCGGCTACGCTTGATACCGTAGATCTAGAACGCGAGAAACCAGGCGCATTGTCTGCTGGAGTGGGCCGCGACAAACCATCCAAACCCAAAATAACATTCACATTCGGTCAGAAAACCGATCCTAAGAACGACATCGTATCGTACCTACAAACGAAAACGTCGGTCAGCGGCAGCACGTATATATACTGTAACGACGTACGCCAAGAACCCCAAAGCGATCATTAGAGCGATACGCGTACGCGGACGGTTAGTAGCAGAACAGAACACAGAACAGACAGAGCGCGCCGACGTCTTGATCCATTCCTGAGCGTGTAGTAGGTAGGGGTTGGGGAGGCCGCGGAGGGTGTAGGTTAGTTAGGTGGTTAGATAGCAGCAAATATTGGATAGCAAGGACGATAGCAGGAGTGTTTGTGTGTAAACACTTGATGGATATAACCAAACGAGTGTGTATATGTGTGTGTGTAGTGGTCACTGGCGGCGTTCGCGAATCACGACAAGGTACGGCGATTCCGAAAGTTGGCGAGCGAAGCAGCAAGGTTGGACGTTGGACCCACAAAGACATCCGCAAGGCATCGATCGATCCCATCATCGCGCCAACCCAATCCCGCCATCCCCATGCCCAATATTCTCTTCCATACTCACATTCGACGCAAACGTCGCGTCCGTGTCCATCCGCGCACCCATCCCCGGCCGCGAATAGCCCGTCGCCAGCGGCCGCGAATAGTCAATGTCGTCTCCCAACGTCCGCGTCGAACCCGCAGCAGAGGCGGAATAGTACGCGGGGGATAGCATCCCGGGGCGGAGGAGTCCCTCGGTTGCCGGGGGCGTGCGCAGGTCCGAGTCGTCCGTCAATGCCGGGGACGGCATCGGTCCCAGCTGCGGATTCCATGCAGAGGGGGACGGCCAGTGGGGTACGGGAGGGGGTATGCTTGCCGCGGGCGTCAGATCGACGACGGGTATAGGCGGGTTGAGTAGGGAGCTCCGTTTTGGCGGCGGGGGTGGTGGGGCGGAGGGGTCATATGGCGTTGGCGGGACGAATCGCGGGGAGGGTGCGAGGCGTGGACCGGGTAAGGGCGGCTCTACGACTGACGTCCGTCCGCGTAGTCGTCCCAAAAGTGAGTGGGACGAGGAGGACGGCGGACTAGGCCTGTCCTTCAATCCGCTGATCTCGGAAGACGCGCGTGCTGATGCGAGCAGTGGACCATGCGAGCCGACGGAGGACGACATGGCTCCTTGAGAATGCGACTGGGAGGAAGAATGTCCATTCGAGGACGGAGAGGTCGCACCATGTTCATGCGAAGACGGTGAAGGCGGCGACGCTGCAGCAAGGTCCCCGGGCACGACCACCATCCCCGCGGCAGGCCCATGCTCCTCAGTCGTGTCCGGATAAACCGACGCGTCGTCCTCATCCAATGGCGCGCGCTGGGACATCATCGGCAACTCCGCCGCCGCCCTCCGCTGGCGGTACCGCCTGCACGCAAAGAACAGGATGAACACGCCGACCAAGACGACGACGAGGCCTCCAAGCGAGATGCCAATTATGCCGCCGATGTTGTGCGCCAGGCTGTACTTTTTATATGAACGCCGCGGAAGAGAGGGAGCACGTACGCGACATCATTTGTCGTCCCGGTATTGAGCGATCCAGAGGCCCGCGTTGTCGAGCTTGGACCGTCCATGGCCGTCGATATAGGGAGCGTCGGCGGACGTGTCCCAGTCATGGCCGGCGGCCAGCTTGCGGAGTCGGATTCGGACGGCGTCGACCTATACTCGCGTAAGAAAAATGAAGAACACGATGGAGGCTGCCTCATTACGACGATGCTGGCGACGAGCTTGGCAGCTCAGACTGGGATGACCTAAAAACAGTGCTTCAGCAACGTGTCCTACGCCAAAGGAATGCGTACACAAACTGCGAGGTAGAGCTAGAGAGGACATTCAGTGTCATACGCGACAGGTAATGTACAGTGACATACGGGAGGGCGGATGTTGAGGGTGAGGGAGAGGGACTTATGGGAGGAGCGGATCGTGACGACGATGTTGTAGTTGTTGTAGTTGTTGTTGTCGTGGTCGTCGTGTCGGATATTGAACGCGACTCTGAAGCCGAAGTCGAGGCCGACGCGGAACGCGAAGACGACGCAGATATGGACACAGAGGTCGACGCGGATGACGACTCGGAGGTGGACGCGGATGCTGACGCAGAAGATGAGCCACTCGCGCTTGCACTCGCGCTAACCACAGTACTGCTCGCAACCGAACTCGACGGCAACTCTCCGGATGTCGATGAAAGGGAAGGCACATGCGCACCCAGCCTGAGGTCAACCGAGACCACCATGTCCGCAACTTCGACCCCAACCTCCAGCTCCAGGGCGCGCGACCGGGATATTGAGCCAGGCATCCTCCGTTCCGGTGGTGGTGGTGGCGATACCGCTGGCGCGCGGGAGTAGCGGGTCTGGCTCCGATTTAAGCTGGGTAATATACGAAACGAACTGTATGAGCTATCGCAGGAATGTGTATGGGCTTGCAGACGGCTGACCTGTCAGAGGCGTGCCGTGGTCGGCCCTGGTGTAAATGGGCCGCATGCGGATGCAGAGAGGACGGCTGTATAGGGGATTTCGGGGTGGCTGTCGGGCGAGTTTGCGCATGCCGCGCCATTCGTCGGTGGTGGTGTCGTGGATGACCGACCGCCGACGCGGGCGCGGGTGGCAAAGCAGGGGGCGACATTCGGGAACGTTGGCGGGTGAAAGGGAAGGTGTGGGGCATAAAAGTTAGGGCGTAGCTCCGTCTCCCGATCGAAGCGTCCGACGAGTTTCGTGTAAATTTTCGACGTTGTAAGGAGTGTAAGTCGTTGAGAGAGTGTCGGTGGACGCGGTTCAACTGTGTCCGGTCGGTGGTGGTGTGAGGAGGAAAACCGTAGCGCTGGGGTTAATGGTCCATCGTCGGCTGAGTTGGGAGCAGACAAGCGCCACGGGTGACCATCACGGTCCTTCCATGCCCCAATCCACCACCAAGCGTCCCTCTAGAACGCCAGAAATCCCTGAAAAAAAAAAGTCTTAGACCACCGACAGCATGAAATCTCGATTTTTCTCGGTGGAGCTCCATTGCTGCCCCTAAACTATTGCTCCAAGCCTGGGCGCCGTCTTGTCCAGCGGAAGACAGAAGAAGCACCCTAGGTCCTTCAGCCCAAGCACCCCGGAAATGACACTGTTCTACTCGAATTATGCGTCCTCTCTGTCTTGTCGCCGTCGCGCGTGCAGTAGGAAGCTCGTCGCCGCAACCACTTCGCGGTACTCTTTGACCGACGCCACTCCACCGTGCGTCGCACAACCGCCCCTTACAACCGCCCGGGATACTGCGACCAACCTACTACGACCGCGCGGTTTCTAATTTTTTGTTGGCTGCGAGCGCATTCTTGCATCATGTCCCCGAGACCCGTCCATCGAGAGGGGTAAGTTGACACAAGAATGCGAACCACAAGGTACCACCATCGTCGAGACTGCAAGACTTGGCAAAGCTGAGAGCTACCTCCAATCGTGGCGACTTCCTGACCGCGCGACGACCTATCCATCTGACATCAGCCCCCGCAGAACCTTCTTCCTTCACGCGCTGCGCTTTGCGGCCCTTGCATCGAGTTTTTCTCGGGTGCATTTGCAACATACAAACAATCACGATGCCCGCAGATACCGAGACCGCAAGATGTCTATTTCCGACACGCCAAATGTGCTCATCTCACGCAGGACTTTCGCCGCCTTTGGATATCTATATCTACCTTATGAACCTGAGCGTCTCCACTTATCCGCCTTTAGCTCGACGACGCGACCAAGCTGTATGCGCCCTATCGGCAGCGAGGAACCCCTCACACAAGCTAGTCGAGTCCCGTTTCGATCATAGCTCAGGCATATCATCCTACTCTCGCCACCTTGCAACGAGTCGCGACACGGGAAAGTGTACGAAGCGACGAGATACGCCATTCGTAGACACGGAAACGGCAAGATTTCCATTTCCGACGCGTCAGATGTGCTCATTTGGATGTTGATTCCAGAGACGAGTACTCTGTCGCCGGTAAAAAGCACCTTCACGCGTCCTTTTTCGCATTCTTCGCAGCTAACTTCGGGAATAACGATCCCTGGTCAACGCGTCAGTTATCAACAACTCCTCCACGCGAAACGCACATCCAAAATCCCCCGCACATCCTCCTTCGTGACCTTACCGTCCTCGGGCTTGAACAGCACGTACACCGAGCTCTACTCAAAGATGGCCGCGATCCAGCCAAACTAGCGCGTCTTACAAGGTCAGCGAAACGCACTACTGCATCTGTGCTGCTGGTACCAACCGGATCGAACGCGTTGCGGTTGGCGCGGACCATCGCGACGCCTTCGGCAAAGCTCATGTGGGTGTTCGGCGCGGCCGAGTAGCGCGCGAAGAGGTCGTCGAAGCGCGCGGGGTCGAACGAGCCGTCCTGCTTGTACGACGCCGAGTCCGAGCCGTGGATTGCCTGGGAGCGGCGCTCATTGCGTGGCGAGACGAGGGGAGAACGGTGCGCGTACCTTGGCGATGTTCGCGACGCGGAGGCGGAGGAACGGGTCTGGGAGGACCCAGAGGTGCCGAAAGGTGAGGTACCTGCCTCTCAGTGACTCCGTATACCCACAGAGACGCGATTGCGCACGAGAAACCGCTATGGATGACCACCATCGAGAGCGCGGAGAAGAACACGCTGAAGCCAATTGCGCGGAATCCGACGTATCTGCTCTGTCGTCAATACCAGCGCTCCGATCCGTCTACGAATGTGTTCTTTGGCCAGATAATGCCGTCTCCATCCTGGTCGAAGAACGCGACATGCGATTGAAGTGCCGGACGGGGGCTGTGGTCTGACTGCATGGTAGAACGAGGTCAAGCGAGGTTGTGTACATAATAGACCGGCGTTTACAGGTAAGTGCCAGTGAACGGCGAATCGCACTTGTCCGCACCAACCACCCACCAGGTTTTAATCAATATTTTGGCCCAATTTTTGGGATGCGAGCAATGGCGCGGTCCCGTGCATGGATAAACGTCAAGATGTCGCGTCGTGTCTGTTCGATGCGCTCACAGTGCGCCCACAGGCACAATGAAATGATACTGCTGCCGTCCGCTATCGAGATGGGTCGTTGTCTCAGATATCGATCTTTTGTTTGTTCTTCTTTTGTCCGTTGATCGTATAAGGCGGGTAGGGCCGGCGAGCGGCAAGGCCCGCTACCTATACCCCAAGCTTCTCCCAAAACAGCGGAGTCATTTTTGCCATTTTTTTTTTTTTTTCGCATGTTTTGGTAGTAGAGAATACATCTTCTAGAGAAGTATTCCAGAATGTAGATGAGGTAAGCCTTTTTGAAGAAGACTTGATCTAAAATTTGGTGTAAGGAATGAAACAATCTATAATCCGAATCTTACCAAATATTGCACCCGGGTGTTTGGAGTAGAATCTGCAGATCAGAGCTTATTAGTTGCAGCCTTTTTCTTGCCACAGGAAATACCGGGTTTTTTAATGCTCCACACATCCTAGAAGAGCAACTGAATGTTTATTTTTCAGCAAACTACATAAGATTTTTAAATGACAAGACAACTTTCCAGAGCACAGCAAATAAGCTCCATTAATCCTGAGTTAATATTGTATCAATAGACCTCATTATAAGCCGTGAGATTCATATTTCATATAGCATCTAATAAGGTCTAATCCCAGAAAAGCGGCATCCTAGGCGGACAGGCAGGATTAATCCATTGCACTTGCACCAAATCTTGTCCGCCAAAATTTGGTGCAAGATTCAGTTTTGGTGCAAGGATTTTTTCTACTCCGCGTATTAGTCCCCTGCCGGGAGCCTCCCTATTTTTGGGTTGAGAAAACAAATAGGGTTTTTTTGTCTTTCCCTGTTTTCAAAAGACAATTCCAAAGCCATCCTGAACAAAAAAGGGAATGTTGTCTGCAGGGAATT
The DNA here is from genome assembly GCA_014461125.1 of Mycena kentingensis (nom. inval.). NCBI lineage: Eukaryota > Fungi > Basidiomycota > Agaricomycetes > Agaricales > Mycenaceae > Mycena > Mycena kentingensis (nom. inval.). Next base: position 543,461 of record JACAZG010000005.1, on the reverse strand, counting down.
GAGAGGGCTTTCACGCCTTGTGATTGCCCATTTTGAGGAACTCGCTAGGGCTTGGCTGTGATAGTTCAAATGAATTTTTGAGCCAAAAACTATGTGATTTTGTTTTACCTGCTGTGCCTCATGATCTGACTGGGGCAGGAAGAGGATGATACACCTGCAAGTCGGCTTTTCAAGGGCTTTCCGATGGTGCTGGAATCACAATGCACTAATCAAAGGTCAAAATTGATGTCATCAGATCAGATCGTGTTGGTGCACATTCGATCTTTGCGCAAAAATGACAATGAAAGTTTCCACATCGCAGCCTAAACATTGTAAATTGACAGAGCCACAGGTTAAGAGAAATAAAGGAGCCAAAATCTGTGTATATCCAATATAGCAGTTCACAGACCAGTAGGAGAATTGTGCAAACAGACGGCTCCGATAGCCCACTCAAATCCCTACATGATGATACCCATATCTTCCGATACCGAGCAGAATTGAATGAGCAAGAGGCTCACTTGTTCTCTACTAGGGCAAAAAAAAAAATGTTCTTCAAAAACTCCAATCTGACAACAAATTTTAAATCGGCAGTAAATGATGTAAATAATGGCACATTCAATGGCTGCCCTTTTATGTGCCCGTAAGCTAGGTAATAATGGACATAGATTTCTGCCCTTAGTGGATGAAAGAAATAGCTGAGAGCTAGGCACCATTACTTGTTCAATTTATAGGTCTAAATGTGACCACCGGTATTATTTCTATCATTTAAAATGTTAGAAAGTGCACCACTTTAATTCTGAACTGCCTATCATGAATTTTGCCAGCCCAGTTCTGGTGCCCCATAGGTTTGTGAATTTCATGGCGGACGGACGGAGAGAGGAGGGCATCTAGAGGAGGGGTGAGATCGGACGCATAGGTGGCAGACGTAGTGCCAACTTGAACGCGGGAGGGACAAAGCACTATAGATGGGCCATTGTGCCTTGAACCGTACAGCCACCGCAAAAATGAGTGTTTTTCATTCATCAATGTGCACTTCGGCCCTAGACCCACTACCTAAAGGTAGCGGGAATTCACATAGTTAGGTACATGTCCTCCGCTGGAAGTAAGTTGTCTGCTTCAGTCCTTCCGATATTAAACGGCCCCATCCTCCTGAAAAGCTTGTTTCTCGTGTCGCGTTGTTCTAGCTCCCCTCAACCAGCGCTGAGATAACAAACAACCGCACCGTCGTCAAGACACAAGCTCCCGACTCAGATGCAGCGTCGCCAGGTCCTTCCCCTTACACCTGTCCAACCATCGCCACCCTGTCTTGCGTCAACGCGTCAACCCAAAAAATTGCGCAGAAAGGCAACCCTGCGCCCCTTGTCTTGCCAGACACTGATCATCGGCCAACGCTAATCCATCTATTCAATTACTGAATTTCCACCCCCCGAACCCCGCTGTCGCCCGATTCCGATTGGGACGCGAACAAAATCGTCGATACGACGACGCACAAACAAAAACCCCAGCTGTCGTTCCGCTCGAGCCCGTCCCTCCTCCCTCTCTCATGCTCCGTCTCCTCGCCGCCTGCACCGCCGTCGTCGGCCTCGCAGCCTACGTCGCCCGCCGCCGCATCGCGCGCAGGCTCATTAACACCATCCCTGGTCCCGCGCCCTCGTCGTGGCTCTTCGGTACGCATCCAAGCTCCGAGTTATGAGTTACGAACTCCGTGCCCACGCCTTCCATCCACCTTTCAGGCAACCTCGTCGACCTCTTCATCACCCACGAATATGGCGACAACGAGTTCAAGTGGCAGGAAGCGTACGGACCGGTCTATGCGATTCAGGGCTGCTTTGGGGTGCGCCGGCTTTTGTCTCCCTTGTCCCGAATTCTGCTGACGTGCCCGGCGTAGGAAACGCGCCTGATGCTCTCCGACCCGACCGCGATCAAGTTCGTCCTCAACAGCCCCGCGTTCGTTAGCGGCGCGAGCCAGCAAAAGGCCGCCAACGCATTGTTTGGGTACGGGAGCGTGTTCATGGCGCAAGGTCCGTCCCTCCAGTAGTCCTATCTAGGGAAAAGTAAGCTGAGACGACGCGGACGCAGGCAACCACCACAAATACCTCCGCGGGCTCATGAACCCATGGTTCTCCGCCAAGAACGTACGCTCGACCCTCCCGATTATGCGCGAGATCGCCGTCAAGGTAGGCGTAGCTCTAGCTTGCACGAGGGGGCGACGCGTATCTGACCGTACGTTTCATGATCAGCTCGTCGAGCGTTGGGAGCAGCTCGGGTTTCCGGGGAAGACGGTAGATGTTACGCGGTCCATGGGCGACGCGGCGATCGACATCGTGGGCGATGGTGCGCCCACAACCCTTTTTGCCTCCCGCTGGCAATCCCCGCTGACGCGTGTGCCTCTAGCGATCTTCGAGCATCCGTTCAATAACCTCGCGACCGACAATGGTCTTTCCAAGACCCAGCGTGCGCTCGTGTTCGTCCCCCGCGTCGATGTCCGCTCTTCCTAACCCTGTCCTAGCAATTCCATGTCCAGCGCCTCCAGAACGGCCATCCTCACCGACTTCATCCTCAAATTCATCCCCGACTTCATCTTCAGCCTCGCTGTTACCCTCCCGCTCCCCGCGACCCAGATGCTGCGCGACTACCACGCCGAGACGGACCACCTGGGCCGGAATCTCGTCTCCCAGAAGCGTGCGACGATGGTCCCAGGCGCGAAGCGGGACGAGGCGTTTGTGAGCGCGCTGTGTGCGTGGCGTTTTGTCTATTTGCGTGTTCGCTCTGATCTTTTGTTAGTAACGACGGAGGAGAACCCATCCCTCGGCGTCCCCGACGACCAGGTTGCAGTACATTTACGCACGATCCTGTTTGCTGGGGAGGATACCACCGTAAGCTCTCTATTTCCGCTAATAGCCGAACGAAACTAAACAAGCGACGTACCAGGGAAGCACTCTCGGCTGGCTGCTCTACAAACTCGCCGAGCTGCAAGACTACCAAGGCGCTCTCCGGGAGGAGATCAACCAAGCAGCGCCGGACGACTACGACAACATGCCGCTTCTGAACGCGATAATCAACGTACGTCTCTTCGCCTCCAAACGACATTAATAACGCCGCGTAACAGGAAGTCCTCCGATTCTACCCCGCGCTGCCGATGGCCGAACGCACCGCCGCCGCCGATTGCATCCTCCCGCTCTCGCAGCCCATCACGACCACCTCCGGCACACAAATCACGCACATTCCCATCCACAAAGGCCAGTACGTCTACGTCGCCATCGGCTCTTACCATCGCCTCGACTCGGTCTGGGGCGCCGACGCCGCGCAGTTCAAGCCCGAGCGGTGGCTGCAGAAGGAGCCTGCGTGCCGGAGCGCCGCGCTCGGCCCCTACGCGAGCTTGCTCTCATTTTTGGCGGGACACGGAGTGTGTCTGGGCTGGCGATTCGCGTATGTGCATAGCTCGGTGTTGCGTTGATGGCGCTAACGCGTTTCCGCAGGGTCCAAGAGATCCAGGTCCTCATCGTGGAGATCATCCGCAACTTTGTCCTCACCCTCCCGCCGAACGATACCGTACGGGCACAATGTTTCGGCCTCACGCTCGTCCCCAAGACGGCGGACGACGTGCAGCATATCCCCATTCATGTAGAACACGTTCACAATTGAGTTTCTCTTAGTTCGGCTATTCGTTATCTTGGATGGGTTTTATTCGGTACTTATAAGGTGGATTAGTTTATGGTCTAGGAAGTGCTGTGAGTGTACGTACATCTAAAGGTCCAGTTTGGAAGATGCCCCGTTTTGAACCAGCGTCACGGTGACGCCCTGTAAATATCCGCTCGAGACTCCACACCATCAAGCCCTCTTGGACCGAGCAGGCCGCGCCGCCGGCCTATGGTAATCAGCACAGCTATCAGAGCGAAGCACGGCATTCAGCGCGCCGCGCATCGGAAAAAGTTTTGTGGGTTTTGGTTGGCTCAATAAACAGGTATAGGTGAATTTGGGGTGTGGAAAATGAAAAAATCCTCCATACCCCCACGGAAGACAATACAATCAAGGACAGGTCTCCCAGGCAACACGATAATCTTACTCTGTTCAGTTGCGAGGGCTCATGCACGCTCGAAGGCCGGTCGCGCTCGCCGTGGTGGATTCCGGCGGCGGGACTTTTTTTGTGGATTGTTGTAAACGGTAAAGTTTCAAATGTGACGGTGTTGCTTTCTTTCCGCGGCGCATTTTCGGTCAGGTATCGGAGTGTAAGGATTGGTATGAAGTCCGATCCACCAACCGAATTCACCGGCGACCCACTCCGAAGCTGAAGGAAGTGGGGCCTCGCGATTTTTGGTCAGAAATCCCGGGCACCTCTGCGCGGCCCGATCGATAGCTTCATCCGCCCCGGCCACGGTATTCTATTGTTGTCCATGACTCTTGACCTGGGGCATGCATGTGGAATGTCCGTGGAACTGAACCGCGGGAACCGCCAAGCGACGGACATGCAGATATAAAAGCAAGAAAGGCAGCCCAGTAGCAACAGTTTACCCCGCCAGCCACCAAAGCCATAATGGGAGGCCCACTTGCAAAAATCAATAGGGGTGCCGACCGCTGCGACAACTGCAAAAGAAACAATCAGGATGAGGTGTGTAGAGACTAAGGATTTGGGGAACACAGCTAATCAACCCACAAGTGCTTTGTAGCCGATGGCTCAAATAACGGGTACTGCAGCTTTTGCATAGCGAACGGTTTTGATTGTGTATCATAGACCAGTACAGTAGGATCTTGTGGATGTCTCGCATAACACAGGCTTTTTTCTGAAAGTTTTGAGCACATCGGAATCCTGAATTTTGGCCCACAAAGTGGCAAGTCGGGAGATATTAAAATTGCAAAATTTGTATGAAATGTCACACCCTGAATTGCCATCTGAGTAGAGTACGGAAAAAATGAATGTTTTTCTCCCCGGTTTGAACCCGGGACATCTAAATTGGGAAGTTGTTTCCCATCCGCTGTTCAGAGTTTGGTGGGCCGCTCGGACGTACCAGCCAAGCTCTGCCCCACGCGTCACGCTTCGGTTCCAGCGACAGCTTATTGGTGTATGTTCATGTTTGATACTTCACTGATAGTCCGCGTCCAACTACAGAATATTTCCGAGGTCCGAAGGTGCGCGCTGCCAGCTCGCAGTCTTCCAAACTGGCCCTTCCATCACCCTGCTTTGGCAAGGTCCCCACGGTCTAAATTAGGTAATAAATGTATAGCACTGCTTGAGACAGCCACATTCCAGGAACCCTGTCGCTGGACTCCCATAAATACAGGACAAACAAGTACAATCTTGTGTGTCAGCAAAGCTGTGCTGCTTACATGCCTACCATTAGTAAGTTGATGCCAGTCTGGGAATCCTGTTGCTCAACTCCCATAATTAGGGACAAACAAGTACAATCTTATTTGTCAGCTTTGCTGTACAGTTGCTGCACTCCCCCTGCTAAGTCAAACAAGCTCCTTCTGCTGATTTCACAAGTGATTTTCCGGAGCATACCCGGTGTGTCCTTAAATATGGCGGGACGATCACACCGCCATTTCCAAAGTTTCCGACTGTTGAAGGGTAGATAGAAGATGAATAGTTTCCTATCACTTTCTCTTTTTGGTGGAAATTGAACTACAAAGGGAAAAAAAACATATGAAATACCTATGCATTTGTGATTCCTTTTCCAACTCTCGGGAACTTCTGATCTCCCAGCGACCGAAAGGCATTGGGAAACATGGGTTTTACAAACAAATGGAAATACATGGTTTGCAAAACGGTTTCCAAAACGGTAAGTCAAAGAAAGGAAATGCTTTTGGAAGTAATTTCTTTTCAGTGGTTGGAAGCATGTTGGGACAAACCACGTTCCCCCAGTGTTTCGGCTGATGGGAAATCTGTGTTGAATTTTTCGATTAAATAAGCAAACACACTACAGTAGTCTAGGAACAGCAAAACAGCCTTTTTTACCACACTAGAACTCCACCTTATTTATATCTAGACTGCCATTTATTCCCTGTACTATATATACACTGTAGAGCTAGGGAATTATCATTGGAACCATCGAGTCTCGTTCTCAACAGTCCAAAGTTCCTGGCATTCGGCAACAGAATAAAAATGCATCGTTAGCTCATCTGTTTTCTTTGTTAGGAAACTGTCCGTTTTCACTTCAATTTCCACCAAAAATGGAATATGATACGAAACTATTCATTTTCCATCCGAATTTCAACAGTTGGAAAGCTTGAGGTGAAAATAAAAAAAGTGGATTGATTCCGCAGAACCAAACAACTCGATAGGTGCAAATGGATAAACACACAGATATAAAAGGCTAACTTTGGTCATTTTGCCCATCTTATCTCTTGCTGGCGCCGCTCGTTCCTTTGCGAGGACCAGCTGTCAATGAATTCCGCAAACTGCTGAAAGAAATATCCTTATCAATCAAATTGCCCCAAGCTGCCCTGAAATCATGCTAAGCATACAGTACTATTTTTGGCTCCTCTGATAGATTTAAAATTCTCTTATATGGCAACTATTGCACTCAAGGCTTGACTGGAAATGTTTATTGCAGACCAGATTTAAGCTTTGTGCTCTTCATTTTCGGCTAGGGCAAAAATTTGCTATTCTCAGTGTGTGCGCGAGGTCTAATCGCCAAACTGACAACCCTCGGAGCTACTCGGCATCAGTCGGACATATTCGAAGTCATCCTATAATCAATCTGCGATGATACGGCTTGAATAATTCCGCAGCAGGGTTGGTTTGTGGGCCTGGCATTTTCCATCCATTCCGGATGGTGTTGGTATTGTCGGAATCAGTCCGTAGTAAGCAGTTTCTCGATGTCAGTACCTTGAAGCTTCATGCAGGGCCATGTTTAGCAGCAATACCTGTCCTCTGCGATTTATTAGTAGAAGCTCAAGTCAAGATGTTTGCCAACACCCAATCTGCTTCAAGCCACAAGATCTCCCTGTCACCTACTGAACCCATGCTGGTGAAATGAGATCAGTGGAAGCTGTAACTGCTCAAGTTGCTGTAAATGAAGAAAAGATGGATGAATAGAAGGGAACAAACACAAACACCGTCACAAACCCAGAAGCAGAACAGTCTGATATTTAAGCTTTTTGCGTGCCATCAAATGATTGTGTGTATAATTGAATGACAGTTTCCAATTTTATACTATCACCTTGCTTTGCTAGGTCCCCCACCTTGACAATTAGTAAGCATTGTATCATATGCATGTTATATGATCAGGTATCACATGATCTTTTCATCAGGTGATGTGAGGGTCATATGCTTCTTCCCACCCTCCGCACATTGTGATGGCCAAACCCATAATTCCAGTCTGTCCACAGCCACGCTTAAACAATCGATTCCCACTGTCATCACATGATATGGTTTCTCCCACCCTCCGCACACTGTGATGGCCCAACCCATAATTCCAGTCCATCCACAGCCACAGTTAAGCAATGGATTCTCATGCTCATCACATGACATGGTTTCCCACACTCTGCACATTTTGATGCCTAGACCCATAATTGTTCGCTGACCGCATCCACACTTATGCAATAAATTACCATGCCCTTAGACTATTGTGCTGGATCCAAATTTCCTGGTGCACAATTATTAATTTCAATGTGAAGGCATGCTAAGTGATGCCATGTAAATAAAATACAATCCTAACAGAAAATCTACATCGGTAATTACTGTACCTCCACTCAATAACCCAATATTACTTGGAGATGCAAGTTTGTTTGTCTGATCAAAAAGGACCAGCCTATCATGCCATGGAATAACTTGCAACATAGGTAGCCGATGGACGGTAATTGCAATGAGTGAATGATGATGACGATGTACTTTAATTTTATATTCCATCCAAAAGCACTTGTGACTTGTGATCAAGTTTTTCAAAGTTGAGGCTTTGAGAAACTTCTTACTTAACAAGGATGATGCACCGCAGGGGGGAGAATAAATCACTCCATGTACAGGGTGTAGACAAGGATGGCTAAGATACGGAGCGGGAGCATCAAGCGGCATCACATACAAGTTCCCCAAAGTTAGCACCCAAACCATTGAATCCCTATTGACCCTCTGAAAATGCGGATGTCATAAATTCGGCTCAGTGGAGCCCTCCGGGGCATCTTTTCCTTGAGCGCAACTGAGGCCGAATCATAACATCTGCATTTTCCACAGAGTTAATAGACTTTTTGTATTATGGTAAATTTGCACCTGATACCGCTTGATGCTCCCGCTCCCCATCTTAGCACATACGGTACTCGGGGTTACCAAAAGTAACCGGATTCCGAAAACCTCTGACATGCCCGCCAGATTATGATGCAATCAACTTTTTCTGGTCAGTCAAAGAAAGATGTAACCCCTCTAGACACACTAGTTGAGTTTCACTTCCAATGAAGCAGATCTTGAGCAATAAGAGGCCTATCTTTGAGCAGGTCTGATTTTTGGGCATTTGGTGAACACCTTGTTTGTGACCCCACAAGTCCAGAAATGGTAGCGGAGCCCCAGATGAAAGAGCATGAAATAAAATCTGTGTAATGAGTCTGTCAAAATATTGTGATGGTTTTTGATGGTGGCTTCCATGTTATATACACCAAACGCCAACTGAGAAGGATGAAGCTTGTGCTCCATCATGACTGGTCTGATTGCCATCAAATTTTGCATAGCAACTCTATATGACGGCCCGGTCTCATTGGATCAAATTAATGTTGATGGCATCACAAACAACAGTGTATTGCTCAGATATCCGGTTACTTTTGGTAACCCCGAGTATGGGCCAAATGACAGCTGCCCTGGGACCTGGGGCTTTTGCGTTGAAGATAATATCACAGTAGTTTACAAAGTTAAAATTTGATGGGTGTGTGATTTGATCTTGTGCGCGGCGAGCGGTGTAGGATCCAGTGTGATATTCGGACCCTACTGTACAATTTTGTAAAACACATTGCAGTTTGATGGTAACAAAACGCACCAATAAATCGGATAAATCAAGAGAAAAAAATATTGCAGCCATGGTTGAAAACGGTGTATGACACGTGACATACTAATCGAACAAAATACTACAGTATCAGCTGGAAAAACAAAAGATTGATTATCAAGCCAGGATGTCGAGGGTTTGCCTACGGGAAGACTGCCATATTGTAGTCTTTTAATCAATTGAATGAGCTCCGACCGTGGGAAACTGGCTACGAAATTTACCACTCTTAAAGCGCTGTTTGTGGTTGTGACCAGCCAAAGTTTTTGTAAGGCCCCAACACCAGCGCCGCGCAGAGAAGGAGTTGATGCCAGAGAACAAAATCGAAGCGATCAATGTATGTACACGGCATGGTCCCGCTCGCGATTCGCAGAATTCTTGACGCGCCATTGTGATGAGGAGCAGGAAACCACTCGATAAGTATCTTCAAATTTGTGTATTCACAGGTATTTTAAGTCCTGAGCCTGTGAACCTGCTCAGAATCAATTTGCAGACAGCCAAAACTGCACCGCAGAGCTGCCCAGACCAACAAAAAGGTCCATGGGCGCTGTTCGAAACCTGGCGGCCGTGACACCTGCCGAAAGCTTGACGAAAATATGGATTGAATGAAGTAGTACATTATGGGAGGGTTGGTCCGCTTCAATACCTCTTTTATAGCAAGCCCTGGATGCCCACGGGCTCCGCATGGCCACGGGCTCGGCGGAAGACCACGGACTCCCTAAGCCCGGACCCGTAGGCCACGGAATCCGCACGCCATGGGCTCGGCAGGCCATGGGTTCTAGACCCGGCTACCCGTGGGGAGCCGTGGGCTAATTTGCAGAAGCTGCTCGCACCGCCATGTTGCTTTCCAAGGTGTGTGCACCACCGGATTTGAGTCACCCACTGCTATTCGGCGCCCGCTCTAACATCGCCAGCACCCAGCCGATACAAGTGTGCCGCTCATCACCAGTGTCCTCCACGCGCCACCGTGTCCCGTTCCGTCGAGGATCCGGGCTCCTCTTGCTGATGCACGCGCGGAGTATTCTAGAGAAGGGTGGTTAACACAGGGTACACCATCGGAATGCGGACCCACCAAAACCAAGAGCGGCAATTAAAGTCCGGTGAATAATGGTTCTTTTTTGTTCTTTCTCTTTTTGCAACACAAAGCAGGGTCTTGGCCAGTACAAACTGGCATCTAGTCGAATTACCGTATTCCCAAATTTTCACGCATCTACTGCTGGTCCTTGCTCCACAGGCGCAGGTCCAACAGAAGTTGCAGGATTTTGGGTTTTGACCCAGAAGCGGAACATTCCATTTTCCTGTGAAATCCCGACCTCCGGTTCACCAAAATATGTGATATGAAGGGGAATTAAGTTTATATTTTGATGCAGACAGAGCCATTTTATCCCGCTGTAGCCACTGTTTTCTGTGGAGATTTGTATTAAATGAGGAATTTAGAACGTAACCCTAGCAGATAGCTGAATAGCCGTCCTATCGGCGTCAAACTTGGTAGCAATGTTGATATTAGAAGCATTAACCAATTGTGAAATTTTGATCGCATCAATGACTGTGAATCCCGCTGGTTACGCTTCCGCGTCTGTTCCGCTTCTGGGTTTGCGACGGTTCCCCAAAATGCAACCAAAAATTCCTTGTTTGTAGCCGCCAAAATTTGGAGTAAAGAAATTGTCTTTTTGCTTTCCTTTTGACCCATAAGATACTAATGATAAATAGGACATTTATAAGGCACGGATACCAGCCCGAAAAGCCCAAATTTAGTAGTACATATGTTCCGCGTTGGAAAACGAAAGAAAAAGTTCATGATCTTTGTCTTACAAAAAGGTATTCTGAAATACAATGCTTTCCATGCCCAAAAATGACAACAAAAAGCCCTTCCTTTCCTTCCTTTTCTCTCTGTCTCAAAATTCCACCGGAAGCAGAAAGTTTTTGGGTGACAATAATTCATTCATTTTTTTTTTCTTACATTTTTAGTCCATTTTTTGGCTGCCAAAAATTATTGTACCAGAGCGGTGTATACATACATTGAGCCATATATTATCTCTCAGGGTGAGTTCACGATTCAAAGTTTTGGGGTGAGGCCACTAAACTGGAAGGGAAACACCATCCTTTACACTCCCACGTAGCATATACAGAGTCAATCCTGTACAAGGAATTGCATTTAGGTGGGATGACAAGGTCTTACAGGTTGAGGGAAATTCAACCGTCTCCTCTTGTTCCGGGTTTCAGAGTCTCAAAGCAAGGTCTTTGTCAGTGCAGCTGGCCCTGGTAGATGGCTGGGAGGTGTCAATAATGTCTATACAATGTTGTATTCAAGCCCCAGAAACACTACTGCACAATTCTGACCGGATGTTCACCGGATGTCACCCGTCACCTGTATGTTCACTTTCTGTACCTGTTCACTTTCCTTTTTGGGACATCCGGCATTAGCCAGGCGGAAATTTCTGATGGAAAATTACCAACAACGACGGAGACTATCTATGAACAAAAATACACAAGATATTCTACACATTCCCATTTGACACACATGCTCCGAGGACAAATATGAACAAGTACCTGGGTTGCAGCAGTCGTATACTTCGGCTGGAATCCCCAAACTTGAGTGTTTGCGACATCGACAACGACAAACTCTACACACACACATACTACACTTTCGGACTTTCGGGCCGTGCCGCTGGACGGTGCTCTCGTTGGATTATTATTTTTGGTTTGGTTTGGGGTTTTGGTTGGGTTGGGTTGTTTAGAGTTTCTCGTCTCGGTGTTTTTTTGCCTGCGCTTCAGTGGGGGTGTACGTGACTCCTAAATTGCCACTTCAGCTTAATACAGGACTGAAGCGGGCGGTAGGGTGGGACCCAAGGGTGGGTCAAGTCCCGCGGATTGGACATCGGGTAGGAGGGGGAGGGGGGGTCTAGCAGGGGCAGTAAAAAAAAAGTTTGGGGGTCATGTCAATAGCAAGTTTACTGTATCAAAGAGGTCTATACGGCACTATAGAGAGGTCAACTTTGCTTATGAAGACACCTATCTGATGCCAACAGTGACATCAGGTTAAAGTTAAGTTCAACTACATTAATGGGGATGAGTACTGCAGGTGTGCACAAAATGCTCCTACATGCTAGTTTAATCCTACTCTGATGTCTGGGAGGTTAAACAACTGAAAATCAGCCCTATCTGATCTTATCGTGGGAAATATCTTCCTGATATGGTAGGGAAGGGGGGGGGTGGTGGTCCCGGAATTTCGGATCCTGAGAAATCCGACCCCGCTTCCACAAGTCGAAAGTTGCCCTGGTGGGACCCATCAGTCCGACATGTCCTCCAAACCAGCCCCGTCACAAGTGGCAAGTATGGTGTCAATAGTGCTCGCCCAGTGTGTTTGAACACTCAGAAGACTATTCCAGCTCAATTCAGCGACGAAACACAGTGGTATTCTGGCAGCCATCAGTCCGCATAATGTCATGACACGACTCCTACCGCGACCCTCCTCTCTGTCCGATCCCCACTATCCCTTTCCGCTCGATCCCGACAGTCGCCATCTGTCCCCATTTCCCTATACGCCTGTCCGTAACCCGACAACCGACATCTCCCTATACGTCCCCGAGTAGTACTTATACCTGACGGCTGCGACTGTACTGTAGAGTATTCTCGTCTATTCCCCAGGAGCGAACCTGGACGTATCGTTTACCCCGAGGGTCGCCTAGAGAAGCCCGAATCGAACCGTGGGAATCCCGATCCGGAATCCCGAAACCCGCCTGAGAACATCGGGTTTGCCTTGTTGCTGACACATAAGTGCGACATGTTTCTGGGATGATCTCCCCATATCTCCTCGACAAAGACAGCTACGGCATCAGGACTTGTTGTGGGATGAAGCCCCAGTCAATGCGGATATTTTGATGGATTTGATCCTGCTGATGGTGTGGATGAGTTTGGGCTAGTGGTCCCGCTCCATCCCCCAATTTTCGAAAAATTGATATTTTTTGACGGTGGGCGGGGCCGTCGGGATGTTGGGTGGGCATCAGCAGTGAGCGGGTGGTTCGGGTCATTGACCATGACTCGCCTGGCAGTGGCCATGGCCAGCCCAGGGAACTCAGAAACACAAAGTCCTACAAGAGATCTAGCAAAGTTCCAGCGGGGTACTGAAACCCGCCCAACTGCGTATAAGTTATAGGTGATACTGTATATGATACCCCCCAGGGGTATCACCTGAGACCTCTAACTATAGGGGGGTTGGTCGGCACCATAGGTGCACAAGACACCCTCGGAAATATTCTGTAGTTGGACGCGGACTATCAGTGAAATATCGAACATGAACATACACCAGTAAGCTGTCGCTGGAACCGAAGCGTGACGCGTGGGGCAGAGCTTGGCTGGTACGTCCGAGCGGCCCACCAAACTCTGAACAGCGGATGGGAAACAACTTCCCAATTTAGATGTCCCGGGTTCAAACCGGGGAGAAAAACATTCATTTTTTCCGTACTCTACTCAGATGGCAATTCAGGGTGTGACATTTCAGACAAATTTTGCAATTTTAATATCTCCCGACTTGCCACTTTGTGGGCCAAAATTCAGGATTCCGATATGCTCAAAACTTTCAGAGAAAAGCCTGTGTTACGCGAGACATCCACGAGACTCTACAGTACTGGTCTACGATACACAATCAAAACCGTTCTCTAAGCAAAAGCTGCACGCCCCGTCATTCGAGCCATCGGCTTGAAAGCACTTATGGGTTGATTAGCTGTGTTCCCCAAATCCTTAGTCTCTACACACCTCATCGAGATTGTTTCTTTTGCAGTTGTGGCAGCGGTCGGCACCCCGATTGACTTTTGCAAGTGGGCCCCCCATTATGGCTTTGGTGGCTGGCAGGTAAACTGTTACTACTGGGCTGCCTTTGCTGCTTTTATGTCTGCATGTCCATTGTTTGGCGGTTCCCGCGGTTCGGTTCCACGGACATTTCAAATGCATACCCCGTCGTGGAGAACAATAGAATACCGGGGCCGGGGCCAACGAAGCTCTCAATCAGGCCGGGCGCAGAGGTGCCCGGGATTTCTGACCGAAAATCGCGAGGTCCCACTTCCTTCAGCGGTGAATTCGGTTGGCGGACCGGACTTCATACCAATACTTACACTCCGATACCTGACCGAAAATGCGCCGCGGAAAGAAAGCAACACCGTCACGTTTGAAACTTTACCGTTTACAACAATCCACAAAAAAGTCCCGTCGCCGGAACTCACCACGCCGAGCGCGACCGGCCTTCGAGAGACTTCGCAACTGAACAGAGTAAAATTATCGTGCTGCCTGGCAGATCGGACAATCCCTTCGATTTTGATTGTATTGTCTTCCATGGGGTTTAAGCCGCTGCGGGTATGCAGGATTTTCTCATTTTCCACACCCAAAATTCAACTGTACCTGTTTATTGAGCCAAACAAAACCCACAAAACTTTCTCCGATGCGCGGCGCGCTGAATTGTCGTCTATTTGGTTCAGTCAACAGCCAACCAAAACGGCGCTAAAATGGCATATAGAGCAGCGGAGGGCCCCGAGCACTTTCTGCGAGGTGCAGCACTTTGCGAGGAGATGATTTACTAGCGGGAGACGCTGACAAATTGTGTTCACGACTATGTAGAACAAAAGGCGCCGACGCCGCGAAGTGTAAGCCCGAGCGGTGGCTGTAGAAGGAGCCTGCGCGTCGTAGAGCTCGGCAGTGCGTTGATAGCGCTAACGCGTTGCGATACCGTCCAAGCGTAATGCTTCGGCCTCACGCTCGTCCCCAAGACGGCGGACGACGCGCAGCATATCCCCATTCATGCAAAACACGTTCACATTTGAGTTTCTGCTATTCGTTATCTTGGATGGGTCTTACAAGCTGGCCTAGGGATTGTTCTGAATGTACGTACATCTAAAGGTCTAGTTTGAAAGCTGCTGCTGGCGGAAGCGCTCGACGACGATACTCTCCGCGCGCGTCCAGTAATCCTTCCCGACATGTACGCCCATCTGCCAGTCCTCGAACCAGGGCGAGAACAGCACCACGAAGCGCGCGTCGTCGACACGAGGATCGTCGTGCCCGACGCGCGTCGTGTCGCCAATCAGCGACACCAACACCTGCAGGCGACACACGCCCAGAAGCGACGCGCAGATCGGCATAAGCGCGTCCTCGTTGAACGCGAGGTGTGTCAACTGCGGGAGGCGCGCAATCGCGTCTGCCCACGCGCCGAGCTCGCGTCGCGGCGGGATGCCGATGACCTCCAGATGCGTAAGCTGCGCGAACAGCGGGTGCGTGCTCCCCAGCCGCGGGAGCAGCGGCATGAAGTTTGTGTATAGGTGTTTCAGTGGACGGGTAGCTATGATCCGGGAGGAGTCGGGGGTGGCGAGGCTGACGAGGACGTCGCTGGCAAGCGGCGCCCAGAGGTTCTCGACGCGGGTGCAGACGGAGAGGACCGCTTGGATGATGCTCTCCGACACGGCATGGAGCAAGATGTGCCGGACCGAGTCGCGGAAGAGGCGCGGTTTCGTCTTCAACGCGGGAAGGAGGACGTCCGGCGTAAAGCGCGGGTAGCCGCCCAGAGACTTGGTCTGGCTGAGGATTATCGTCCGGTAGAGTAGCGGCTCAATCCTAGTATGGCGTTTGTACGAGGGTTATGAGGAAGAGCTGATCGTGCGCACCATTGCTTGACCCTCCACGCGACAAGAATGAGTTTCGGGACGAGTACGGGGCGGGAGAGAGCGCAGAGCTCGAAAATTTCGCGCTCGAGCTCTGGGGGAAGGATGGGCAGGTCCTGGGTAGACATGGGTGTCGCTGTAAACCGCGGCTGGCTGGTATTTATTTCGCGTAGATTGCCGCGAGGAGGGTATGCATCGCTGCTCCTTTCGGGAGCTAGTATGTGGATGGACGCGTTTCAGCTTTGCTGGCGACAGGATGTGCTAGAGGGTGCCCCCCAAGGTGCCCCTGGGGCCGCGAGTGCTACATTTCTGAAGACCGTCATGGTGGTCGGGTCCAAGAGCAATTGATCTCACTGGCAGGCCGCGTTCACCCAACTCCATGCTCGTTAATGGGCTAGCCGTTTGGCCTCGTCGCATGTTCGCACGTCAACTCTATCAGCCACCGCGATGCCGCCTTCTTCGACGCAACTTCGACGTGCCCGTCGCTGCCGTCCTCCCAACCGGGGACCTCGTCGGATCCCGACGTACCCGCCCACCGCTCGGTGTCTCGAGCAGCCCCGACCACCAACCGGCACCCGACGCCTCCGCCGCTGCCCTTGACGCAATTCCGTCTCGACACCATTCGCGCCGACAGCCACACTCGCTCATGCCGCAAACTACAAGTCCGACTACTTCTACTTCCACAACCCACGCGCCGAACCCGACACGCGCAACCTAGATACAGCAGTCAGCAGAGAACGGCGGAGAGGGAGCAGGGAGTACGCGCCGAGCCCGACTACGGCTATGCGCCCATTTCGACGAGAACGACGACAATCTAACGGGCACCGTCTAACGAGGGCGGTCTAGGTACGTGCAGCGGTCCTTCGCGTTCAAGGAGATGCTGAGGGCAGCGGTCAGCAGCAAGGAAGACACCAAACGACGGCGACGCACCTATCCCGAACCTCCCGCTCGCCCCACCGCCTCTAGCCCCAACGACGCCAAGCCCCGATTGCGCCCAAGTACACCAGACTATATACGGCCTGCTCTGCACGCTACGCAAAGTCAGCATCTCGGCGCTGTGAACAGCAACCAACACACCATCCGCCCGCCGTCCGACTCAACGACAGTGGCCCCGACCCTCGCCATCTCGATCCGCGCCCTGCTACACGACGACAACGATAAGCTTGGGTACGGATACAACGCGAGAGCGGTACGTACACAACCCCGCGAACAGCGTACTACACGCGCTTGCTGGACCACGACGACGCGGCGAATCTGTAAACGGTCAGCAAGATGCCACGACGAGCAAGTTGAGACCAAGAGGTACGCGCTGGTCACGACGCCGACGAGCAGAACTGCAAGCCGTGAGCAGCAAGAACACGACCAAGAACAACGACGCACCAGTCGGCAACAGACGTATGGCGGCGCCGCACGACTCCAACCCGCCCACCACGCCGACGGGCTGCAGCGCCTCCTCGGCACCACCCAGACCGCCCGCTCCCGACCCCAACCCGCGCCTGTGAGGAGTTAGTAACGCTCTAGAACTAGCTACCTCACTACAGAGCCCGTACTACAAGTACACGCGGAATCTATCTAGCGAGTAGGTATTCGCTGTGTACAATGTTGAGCTTGAACTTGGCGTGAGCTCTAGCATCAACCAGACCAAAGCGGGGTAACGCACCTTGCTACCGCTATATCCGAGCATTACGACGACTAAAATGGCGTCAACAACGGCGAGAGGTAAAAGAACAGCGTACCGGCATTACGGCGACGAGCGCGTGAGCACCTGCGACAAAGTCAACAACAAGGAGCAGCGAGCGGCAGGACCACGTACCGTCGTAGTTTCCCCATGCAGCACGACGACGCCGACGACCTACAACGGCCAGCAACAACGAGCGGGCGTGGAGCCCGACGGACGGCGCGTGCCCAACCCTGCACGGGCTAGCAATGGGTCAGCGACGTCGAGGAAGGAGTGGATAGCGTACCGACGTGGTGACCCCAGCACATAGTACAGAGTGTATTCAAGCCCGAGCAACAGCTACAGACACATCAACGGGGGGCGACGAGGAAAGGAACGGTGCGTACCGGCATGTTCTCTCCCTCCAACACCAACCACCCGCTACCGCCGCGTACCAGGATAACGATGAGCTATAGAAGGGTCAGCAGCAGCGTCGAGCAGCGATGTGTGTTGACGCACCGATGTAGCCCGAATCTGTAAACAGGTAAACAACAAAGCCGAGGGTGAACAGAGTCGGCACGCACCTTGTGTACGCGTCCAACTCGACGCTGGAGCTTGCCCGCATTAGGACGGGCTAGAAAGACATCAACGGCGGCGGGGAGAAGGGAGAGGGACATACCGGCGTAGTTTTCGCGGCTGTGGACACTGACAAGCCCAACCTAGAAAACTTTCAACCAACACCGAAAGCGGGGAAGGTCAACACGCACCGAGTGGGACCAGCGGTACGACGACGAGCTGCGGAAAGTCAACCACCACCGTAGATGGAGGACGAAATCAACACGCACCAATATACCCCGACGGCCGAGTGCACCAGCACGGCGACGACGAGCTGCAGAAGGGTCAGCAACACACGCGAGCGGGGAGAGGGAGAGCGTACCAGGCAGCATACGAGGGAGTCGGGGTCGAGGACTGGCGCGCCGTCGGGGAGGACGGGCAGAAGGGGAGGGAAAGGGAGATGAGGGCGGGAAGGAAGAGAGGGTTGACGGGTGGTTGAATTTTGGTTGACCTTATATACGATATATAGCCGCTGTCCGATCTGGCTCCGCAGAACCAACAAATGACGAGAGATGCGGCTGCATTCGGCATGTTGACTGTTGGGTTCAGGGTTGCGTTGAGGTAAATTATTACTTAGCGTCCGGGGCAGCGCTCAGAGGACGCCGGAATACCCTAGACTAGTGTTGAACAAAGTCCGGAAGCCGAGTGCTGCAAGATGCTGGGGTTTGGAGGGAACTTAGATGTTCCGAGTAGATAGTGCATTGGAAGGGCTTAGAGTTGCTTGTTCTTGCTGCGTAAAAGTGCACAGACGTGTTTGAATAGCGTAGATTCGTCGCCAGAGATGTTGAAAGAGCTGGTGTTGAAGTGCGGGTTGAGCTACGCACAACTTCTGTGCTGTTTGTGATTCCTGCGCATATCTCGGACTGCTCGGAATGGAGAGCGAGATAAGATAGCCTGAATGGCCTCGGGAGACTCTGGTGTTGATTTGGACGCGCTCAGAGCACGTACAAAACTCGCACAAGTCCGAAAGTGGGCTGCTGCATGTTCAGAGTGCAAGCTGGTATTGAGGCCATAATTCGATTGCAGGGTTGCGTTTGGAGCCGTAAGATGGTGGCGCTTCTCTGGCGCATCTGTCAGACGGACGTGATGCGGCTGAAGAAGTGCGGATCCCGGTTTCGAGAGTCAACCATGTTGACTTCTCGGAATTGCCCGCTGGTGGGTTCAGCAGGTTGAGCGGGTACTGGGAGTGCGGTGGCGGTTAAAACTGAATGCAAGCAGTCAGGTAGCCCACCGGGATAGTCCAAACCGGTTCTAACCTCCGATTCCGATCCGCAATACCGAAACTCACCATAATGCCCGGTCCGCAAAGTGGTTGGTCAAACCGCTGGGAAATGCTCTGGGAGCGAAGGGGGACGTGTTTAATTGCCTAATAAGACACATTAATGTATTACATAAGCGATGTGTGCAGAAGCAAAGCCGGAAAGCGCGTCGAGCCCCGCCGTCAAAGCTGTCCTGATTGGGAAACCGGCGTCGTTGGCCAATATTGGCTCAGCACAATGCTGCGCCGCGCATGCAAAGCATCCATATTGGAGCAGGAAGCTCGTCAAACGGCACTCCCGCAGTATTCCGCGTAAAGTTCCGGGTCTAGGTATCAAACACAAAAAAGAGAACCGTGGCCGCGGTTCGAAAACAAAAGGCACCTAAAGCGACGCAACACTGTTACCACTACACTACAGAGCCAATACTAACCTAGGAGCGCAGCCACACACATCGCCGCGCTGACGTCGGCTACCAATAAATTCATCATTTCACCTAAACGAACCTGGATTCGAAGCACGGTGGAACTTACGTTGTACATGGCCCCACAAATGAGATGCCCGTCGGTGGAGCGGCGGCGCCGGGATTGTGGATGCCCGCTGCCCAAAGCCAGCTTGAGGGCCGGATCGAATTTACGACATGCCTTCGCCGACGCTGAAACACTCCCCAGCCTCGCTGCGGACACCCTAGATCTCTTCAAGCCCGAGCGCCGCGCAATGCAGCAGGCACTTCCTTTGTCTGCGCTAACTGCGCGGGCCGGTGAATTTTTCGCCCGCGCAGCAAACAGCGGGACATGCGCAGAGCAATATTTTTCTAGACCAGCGGCAGCGGCAGCAGCGAAAGCGGATGCACTACAAGACCTGTGTATGCCTGAATGGCGCAAAGGAGCTTCACGCCTGGCATATTAATCAAACACCCACAAACAGCGCTCCACCCCGAATCTCAATTCCTCGGGCATCACCAAGTGACATGCTTGTTTACCGCTTGTTGACCAACCACCACCATTTCCGCCCGTCCTCTCCCTCCCCCGTCTCCCCATCCGCCCCCACACCGCGCAGCACTCACCCTCGACGCCCATGCGACTCGCCACCATGCTTCTTGCTCGCTGGTACGTGCATCTTCAAGTTTGCCACTCGACCTCGTTTGTTGACTGGCCGCAGAAGCGTGTTGAAGGCCGCGTCTCAGCCCGCACGCGCTCCTCCTCAACAAACCAGCACATTCTGCACTGGCAGGTATGTTCTGCTGTCTTTCGCTGAACTGTGTTTGCTGACTTGCTGCAGACGGCGTCTGAGCACAATTTTGGGCGGAAGGGGAGCCCTCCTTGTGGTACGCCGTTGCCTCCCCTGTTTGTCTAGACCTAACTCTTCCCGCTGACATAGATTTACCGCTCTCGAGATGTTGCCCCCGGGGAGGGGCCGCGACGACTGCGTCAAGCTGCCTCGAATCTTGTCCTGTACGTCGCCTGTCCCGCGGGTGAGAACCTTGGTTGACTTTTAGCTGCAGATCGTGCTAGCGCGGCATCGTGCGCGTGGTCTTGCGTGTCGCTGCCGCAAGACCGGTAGTGCGGCGCGTTTCCGGGCTATTCGCAGACTACTTGGCGCTAGAGGCAAGCTCAACATCACATGCGGTGCGTCCTCACTCCCTGCTTGTTTTCCGTCACACTGACAAGATTTCTAGACGAACACGAGCCTGTATCGAGCGGACGGCAATTTTTCCACACTCCAGCAGTACTTACACTCCGATACCTGACCGAAAATGCGCCGCGGAAAGAAAGCAACACCGTCACGTTTGAAACTTTACCGTTTACAACAATCCACAAAAAAGTCCCGTCGCCGGAACTCACCACGCCGAGCGCGACCGGCCTTCGAGAGACTTCGCAACTGAACAGAGTAAAATTATCGTGCTGCCTGGCAGATCGGACAATCCCTTCGATTTTGATTGTATTGTCTTCCATGGGGTTTAAGCCGCTGCGGGTATGCAGGATTTTCTCATTTTCCACACCCAAAATTCAACTGTACCTGTTTATTGAGCCAAACAAAACCCACAAAACTTTCTCCGATGCGCGGCGCGCTGAATTGTCGTCTATTTGGTTCAGTCAACAGCCAACCAAAACGGCGCTAAAATGGCATATAGAGCAGCGGAGGGCCCCGAGCACTTTCTGCGAGGTGCAGCACTTTGCGAGGAGATGATTTACTAGCGGGAGACGCTGACAAATTGTGTTCACGACTATGTAGAACAAAAGGCGCCGACGCCGCGAAGTGTAAGCCCGAGCGGTGGCTGTAGAAGGAGCCTGCGCGTCGTAGAGCTCGGCAGTGCGTTGATAGCGCTAACGCGTTGCGATACCGTCCAAGCGTAATGCTTCGGCCTCACGCTCGTCCCCAAGACGGCGGACGACGCGCAGCATATCCCCATTCATGCAAAACACGTTCACATTTGAGTTTCTGCTATTCGTTATCTTGGATGGGTCTTACAAGCTGGCCTAGGGATTGTTCTGAATGTACGTACATCTAAAGGTCTAGTTTGAAAGCTGCTGCTGGCGGAAGCGCTCGACGACGATACTCTCCGCGCGCGTCCAGTAATCCTTCCCGACATGTACGCCCATCTGCCAGTCCTCGAACCAGGGCGAGAACAGCACCACGAAGCGCGCGTCGTCGACACGAGGATCGTCGTGCCCGACGCGCGTCGTGTCGCCAATCAGCGACACCAACACCTGCAGGCGACACACGCCCAGAAGCGACGCGCAGATCGGCATAAGCGCGTCCTCGTTGAACGCGAGGTGTGTCAACTGCGGGAGGCGCGCAATCGCGTCTGCCCACGCGCCGAGCTCGCGTCGCGGCGGGATGCCGATGACCTCCAGATGCGTAAGCTGCGCGAACAGCGGGTGCGTGCTCCCCAGCCGCGGGAGCAGCGGCATGAAGTTTGTGTATAGGTGTTTCAGTGGACGGGTAGCTATGATCCGGGAGGAGTCGGGGGTGGCGAGGCTGACGAGGACGTCGCTGGCAAGCGGCGCCCAGAGGTTCTCGACGCGGGTGCAGACGGAGAGGACCGCTTGGATGACGCTCTCCGACACGGCATGGAGCAAGATGTGCCGGACCGAGTCGCGGAAGAGGCGGGGTTTGGTCTTCAACGCGGGAAGGAGGACGTCCGGCGTAAAGCGCGGGTAGCCGTCTAGAGACTTGGTCTGGCTGAGGATTATCGTCCGGTAGAGTAGCGGCTCAATCCTAGTACGGCGTTTATACGAGGGTTATGCGGAAGAGCTGATCGTGCGCACCATTGCTTGACCCTCCACGCGACGAGAATGAGTTTCGGGACGAGTACGGGGCGGGAGAGAGCGCAGAGCTCGAAAATTTCGCGCTCGAGCTCTGGGGGAAGGATGGGCAGGTCCTGGGTAGACATGGGTGTTGCTGTAAACCGCGGCTGGCTGGTATTTATTTCGCGTAGATTGCCGCGAGCAGGGTATGCATCGCTGCTCCTTTCGGGAGCTAGTATGTGGATGGACGCGTTTCAGCTTTGCTGGCGACAGGATGTGCTAGAGGGTGCCCCCAAGGTGCCCCTGGGGCCTCGAGTACTAGTGCTAGAGGGTTGAGAATATGCATTTTTGAAGGCCTTCATGGTGGTCGGGTCCAAGAGCAATTGATCTCACTGGCAGGCCGCGTTCACCCAACTCCATGCTCGTTAATGGGCTAGCCGTTTGGCCTCGTCGCATGTTCGCACGTCAACTCTATCAGCCACCGCGATGCCGCCTTCTTCGACGCAACTTCGACGTGCCCGTCGCTGCCGTCCTCCCAACCGGGGACCTCGTCGGATCCCGACGTACCCGCCCACCGCTCGGTGTCTCGAGCAGCCCCGACCACCAACCGGCACCCGACGCCTCCGCCGCTGCCCTTGACGCAATTCCGTCTCGACACCATTCGCGCCGACAGCCACACTCGCTCATGCCGCAAACTACAAGTCCGACTACTTCTACTTCCACAACCCACGCGCCGAACCCGACACGCGCAACCTAGATACAGCAGTCAGCAGAGAACGGCGGAGAGGGAACAGGGAGTACGCGCCGAGCCCGACTACGGTTATGCGCCCATCTCGACGAGAACGACGACAATCTAACGTGCACCGTCTAACGAGGGCGGTCTAGGTACGTGCAGCGGTTCTCCGCGTTCAAGGAGATGCTGAGGGTAGCGGTCAGCAGCAAGGAAGACACCAAACGACGGCGACGCACCTACCCCCCGCCGCTCAACTAGCCTCTCGCACCAACTACGCCGAACCCCAATTGGGTCCGCCTGTTCTCCGCTCTACGCAAAGTCAGCATCTCGACGCTGTGGACAGCAACCAACACACCATCCGCCCGCCGTCCGACTCAAGATTAAGATTAAGATTAATAGGCGCCATGGTCCCAATCTGGAACGGCCCACCCAAGCCCGAGAACGGCAGTTAGCTGTACCCTCTCACGAGTACGTAGACCGCCGCCTCAGGAGAGGGCTGTTTAAAAATTACAAGTCGGCGACCTGCGCGTGATTTATGGAGTAGAGTCCATCTCCTCCGGCTCTATCTCAATTCCCAACCCCGGCTCCTCCTCATCACCGCTATCCGGAGCAATCTCCGTGACCATGGTTGGCAGTTTGCGCCCAAACCACTTCCAGCTTTTGCACACGCGATATATGAAGCGCGCCATTGGGACGACAGTGCGCGTATCGAAAATCAGCGCCCGCATCCTGTCCTCCGCCTCTTGACGGTGGACAGACCGTGTTCGAGCCGAACACCGAATCGCACGTTAAGCGTCTCCCTCAGCTCAACTCTCGCTTCGACGGTCTCCCGAGCCATGCACATGAAGAAGACGTGACCCGGTGTCTCATAAGCGCCCCCACACTTACGACAAGAGAGAGTGTCCGCCGGCAAACTCTCCGGGTTAGATCGCAGGCCGCGGAAGCCGAAGGAACCGCAGAGCAGCCGAGTGAGAGCTAGACGATGTTCCGTGTGCCCGACTCGCGTTAGGTAATGTCGCCGACAGAGCGGGATACGCTTGGGCGGCCCGTCTTCGAACGGCTCACGGCGGTTGTGTAGCAATGGGATGGAGACCCGCGCCTCGACCTCGGTGATAACCCACTCCTTTGCATTTGCACGGAGTGTGTTAATCAGGTCCACGCACATGCGGGGTGATAGATTCGCCACCGAAGGTAGCCGAGGCATGCGGAAAGGAAGGTCGCGCATAACCCGGGCCAAGTCACCCATCCATGAAGGCCTCTCCTTGCGTCGAAGCCGATCAGCCTCAAGCAAGGCTTTCTTTGCTAGGTGAGAGTGCGGGAGGCCCACCAGGTACATGAGGTACCGCAGAGCCAACTCTGCTCGGCGTACAGCCAGAGGATATATACCCAGCTCCGAGTACAGCTGAGGGATACCGGACCTCTTGCCCACCCCGAGGATACGACGAAGAATCCCACGGTTCAGATCGTCGAGTAGGGCGAAGGAAACGGGGTCGACATCCAGAGCAACGTCGCAGCCATGCGTTAAATGGCAGTCGATTAGCGCATAGTACAGCTGGCATGCCACATCGGGAGGCAGACGCCCGCGGCCGACGTAAAGATCGCAGCCTAACACAGTTTTCCAGAAGACAAAAGCCGCAGCATCGCGCTTGTGTTGGAAGTGGGAGCGAAAAATATCGCGGCAGGTCGATTCGAACCATATGCCGACATATTTATGCTCCGAACGCCATGGAACCGCTTCTCCCGCGAGACGCAGACAAGCGGTGGGTCGGCGAGAGGGGGTAGCGCGCGATTGGCCCAAAAATCATCGCTGCCGATTTCAAGGCATTCACCTGCAGGAAATTCCGTGCACACCACGCAGTGAGCTGGTCTAGCTGACGCTGGAGACCCTGCCACGAACGCGACAGCAGAACCATGTCGTCGGCGTGCTCCAGGTGAGAGAGGAGATACCCGTAGAGGGAGATATCATCCGGATCGTCAACCAGGGTGAAGGTGGACAAGAAAATATTCCACAGAGTCGGGGAAGATGGGTCGCCCATTAGCACGCCCGCTAGCGACTTCCACTCCTCCGAAACTACCCCTCCACAAGAAACCCGAAGCACCATTGCCCGGTACAGCTTGCGCAGGAAGTCAAAATACGGACCCGTAAGGCCTAGCTCTCGCATTTTCAACCAGAGAGATTCGTGGCTCATCGCTGAGAAAGCGTTGGAGATATCCACGAAAGCGACATATAACGTGTCGCCGTCCGCTCGCGCCTTGTCTACCATCGTTCGGAGGATAAACGGGTTATTATTGGTGCGATATCCGGCCCGGAAGCCGTTCTGTGTCGGCGGCAGAATCCCATGTTTCTCCAGAACCCGGTTGAGCTTCAGGTTGTATGCGATTGACAGGAGCTTGTAAACGCAGCTCTGGAGCCCAATGCCCCGAAAACCGGAGGGTTTACTTGAATCCTTCCCCGGCTTCGGCACACTAGATATGAGTGTCTCGAAGAACGCTCCCGGAGCATCACACCTCTCCAGACACTCGTTGAGGAGGTCCCTCAAAACATCATTATCGATGGTGAGGAGATCCGCGTACGTGAATCGGTCGATGCCGGGCACGCTCGCGAGGCCCTTCCTCTTCAAGTAGGCCTTAACTTCTTCCATATCCTCGGATGTTAAAAGAGCATTCAGCTCCGGATATTTGGAGAGCTCCGAGATATCTGGTATGTTCTCGGCCTCCGAGAGGATATGCGCAAGCCAATCAAGATCAAAGCCCGCCTCCCCCGGGTCAGCCGGTGGGTTCATCCTGACCCGATAATCCTCTGTGAGATCGCCGAGGTCAACCGTGGGTTTGGCCGCCGACGGGGGGCGGCGAATGGAGTTGACGAGGGCCCAGAGAGCCGCGGAGTCCTTCCCCGCCGCGCGTATCTCGTCTAGAAACCACTCGCGGGAGCCCCGTTCAACGACAGCGGCCCCGACCATCTCCATCTCGATCCGCGCCCTGCTACACGACGACAACGATAAGCTTGGGTACGGATACAACGCGAGAGCGGTACGTACACAACCCCGCGAACAGCGTACTACACGCGCTTGCGGGACCACGACGACGCGGCGAATCTGTAAACGGTCAGCAAGATGCCACGACGAGAAAGTTGAGACCAAGAGGTACGCGCTGGTCACGACGCCGACGAGCAGAACTGCAAGCCGCGAGCAGCAAGAACAACGACCAAGAACAACGACGCACCAGTCGGCAACAGACGTATGGCGGCGCCGCACGACTCCAACCCGCCCACCACGCCGACGGGCTGCAGCGCCTCCTCGGCACCACCCAGACCGCCCGCTCCCGACCCCAACCCGCGCCTGTGAGGAGTTAGTAACGCCCTAGAACTAGCTACCTCACGACAGAACCCATACTACACGTACACGCGGAATCTGTCTAGCGAGTAGGTATTCGCTGTACAATACATGTTGAGCTTGAACGCGGGTCAGCTCTAGCATCAACCAGACCAAAGCGGGGTAACGCACCTTGCTACCGCTGTCTACGAGCATTACGACGACTAAAGGGTGTCAACAACGGCGAGGAGGTAAAAGAACAGCGTACCGGCATTACGACGAGCGAGTCGAGTGAGCGCTTACTACAAAGTCAACAACAAGGAGCAGCGAGCGGCAGGACCACGCACCGTCATAGTTTCCCCATGCAGCACGACGACGCCGACGACCTACAACGGCCAGCAACAACCAGCGGGCGTGGAGCCCGACGGACGGCGCGTGCCCAACCCTGCACGGGCTAGCAATGGGTCAGCGACGTCGAGGAAGGAGTGGATAGCGTACCGACGTGGTGACCCCAGCACATAGTAGTAGTACAGAGTGCATTCAAGCCCGAGCAACAGCTACAGACACATCAACGGGGGCGACGAGGAAAGGCGTACCGGCATGTTCTCTCCCTCCAACACCAACCACCCGCTACCGCCGCGTACCAGGATAACGATGAGCTATAGAAGGGTCAGCAGCAGCGTCGAGCAGCGATGTGTGTTGACGCACCGATGTAGCCCGAATCTGTAAACAGGTAAACAACAAAGCCGAGGGTGAACAGAGTCGGCACGCACCTTGTGTACGCGTCCAACTTGACGCCGGAGCTTGCCCGCATTACGACGGGCTAGAAAGACATCAACGGCGGCGGGGAGAAGGGAGAGGGACATACCGGCGTAGTTTTCGCGGCTGTGGACACTGACAAGCCCAACCTAGAAAACTTCAACCAACACCGAAAGCGGAGAAGGTCAACACGCACCGAGTGGGACCAGCAGTACGGCGACGAGCTGCGGAAAGTCAACCACCACCGTAGATGGAGGACGAAATCAACACGCACCAATATACCCCGACGGCCGAGTGCACCAGCACGGCGACGACGAGCTGCAGAAGGGTCAGCAACACACGCGAGCGAGGAGAGGGAGAGCGTACCAGGCAGCATACGAGGGAGTCGGGGTCGAGGACTGGCGCGCCGTCGGGGAGGACGGGCAGAAGGGGAGGGAAAGGGAGATGAGGGCGGGGAGGAAGAGAGGGTTGACGGGTGGTTGAATTTTGGTTGACCTTATATACGATAGCCGCTGTCCGATCTGGCTCCGCAGAACCAACAAATGACGAGAGATGCGGCTGCATTCGGCATGTTGACTGTTGGGTTCAGGGTTGCGTTGAGGTTAATTATTAGCGTCCGGGGCAGCGCTCAGAGTACGCCGGAATACCTTAGACTAGTGCTGCAACTTGCAAGATGCTGGGGTTTCGAGGGAAATTATATGTTCCGAGTAGATAGTGCATTGGAAGGGCTTAGGGATGCTTGTTCTTGCTGCGTAGAGGTGCACAGACGTGTTTAAATAGCGTAGATTCGTCGCCAGAGATGTTGAAAGAGCTAGTGTTAAAGTGCGGGTTGAGCTACGCACAACTTCTGTGCTGTTCGTGATTCCTGCGCATATTTCGGACTGCTCGGAACGGAGAGCGGGATAGGATGGCCTGAACGGCCTCGGAAGACTCTGGTGTCGATTTGAACGCGCTTGGAGCACGCACAAGTCCGAAGATGGGCTGCTGCATGTTCAGAGTGCAAGCTGGTATTGGGGCCATAATTCGATTGCAGGGTTGCTTTTGGAGCCGTAAGATGGTGGCGCTTCTCTGGCGCATCTGTCAGACGGACATGATGCGGCTGAAGAAGTGCGGATCCCGGTTTCGAGAGTCAACCATGTTGACTTCTCGGAATTGCCCGCTGGTGGGTTCAGCAGGTTAAGCGGGTACTGGAAGTGCGGTGGCGGTTAGAGCCGAATGCAAGCAGTCAGGTAGCCCACCGGGATAGTTCAAACCGGTTCCAAGCTCCGATTCCGATCCGCAATACCAAAACTCACCATAATGCCCGGTCCGCAAAGTGGTTGGTCAAACCGCTGGGAAACGCTCTGGGAGCAAAGGGCGACGTGTTGAAGTGCCCAATAAGACAAATGAATATATTACATAAGCGATGTGTGCAGAAGCAAAGCCGGAAAGCGCGTCGAGCCCCGCGGTCAAAGCTGTCCCGATTGGGAAACCGGCGGCGTTGGCCAATATTGGCTTAGCACGACGCTCCGCCGCGCATGCAAAGCATCCATATTGGAGCAGGAAGCTCGTCAAACGGCACTCCCGCAGTATTCCGCGTAAAGTTCCGGATCTAGGTATCAAACACAAAAAAGAGAACCGTGGCCGCGGTTCGAAAACAAAATGTACCGAACGCGACGCAACACTGTTACCACTACACTACAGAGCCAGTACTGACCTAGGAGCGCAGCCACACAATTCGCCGCGCTGACGTCGGCTACCGATAAATTCATCATTTCACCTAAACGAACCTGGATTCGAAGCACGGTGGAACTTACGTTGTACAAGGCCCCACAAATGAGATGCCCGTCGGTGGAGCGGCGGCGCCGGGACATCGGACGCGCTCAGATATTATTTTCATCGCGGGGCTGGCTTTGCTCCCGTTGTGGATGCCCGATGCCCAAAGCCAGCTTGAGGGCGGGATCCAATTTACGACATGCCTTCGCCGACGCTGAATTACTCCCCGACCTCGCTGCGGACACCCCAGATCCCTCGAAAACCGAGCGTCGCGCAATGCAGCTGCACTTCCTTTGTCTGCGCCAAATGTGCGCGTCGGTGAAATTCATCGCGCGCGCAGCAAACAGCGGGATGTGCGCAGAGAAGTATTTTCCAAACCAGCGGAAGCAGCGAAAGCGGATGCAGTACAAGACCTGTGTATGCCTGAATGGCGCAAAGAAGCTTCACGCCTGGCATATTAATCAAACACCCACAAACAGCGCTCCACCCCGAATCTCAATTCCTCGGGCATCACCAAGTGACATGCTTGTTTACCGCTTGTTGACCAACCACCACCATTTCCGCCCGTCCTCTCCCTCCCCGTCTCCCCATCCGCCCCCGCACCGCGCAGCACTCACCCTCGACGCCCATGCGACTCGCCACCATGCTTCTTGCTCGCTGGTACGTGCATCTTCCACATTGCCACTCGACCTCGCTTGTTGACTGGCTGCAGAACGTATTCAATGCCGCGTCTCGGCGCTGCTGCCCTCGCATGCGCTCCTCCTCAACGAACTACCACATTCTCCGCATTCTGCGCTGGCAGGTATGTTCTGTTACAGTACCTCGCGCTGAACTGTGTTTGCTGACTTGCCGTAGACAGCGTCTGAGCACAATTTGGGCGGAAGGGGAGCCCTCCTCGTGGTACTCCGTTGCCTCCCCTCGTTGTCTAGCCCTAACTCTCCCGCTGACATAGATTTTCCGCTCTCGAGATGTTGCCCCTCGGGAGGGGCCGCGAAAACTGCGTCAAGCTGCCTCGAATCTTGTCCTGTACGTCGCCTGTCCCGCGGGTGAGAACCTTGGTTGACTTTTAGCTGCAGATCGTGCTAGCGCGGCATCGTGCGCGTGGTCTTGCGTGTCGCTGCCGCAAGACCGGTAGTGCGGCGCGTTTCCGGGCTATTCGCAGACTACTTGGCGCTAGAGGCAAGCTCAACATCACATGCGGTGCGTCCTCACTCCCTGCTTGTTTTCCGTCACACTGACAAGATTTCTAGACGAACACGAGCCTGTATCGAGCGGACGGCAATTTTTCCACACTCCAGCAGTCGAATTTTGCGCTGCGGTTTGCCTCGCAAGTCGACGGCGCTAGCGTCTCCGCTGGGCTTCGGTTACCCCTGCCGCCGTCGTGTTTGATGGTGTACGCAAGTACTCTTGCGGTGCGTATCCCGCTCCCTCGTTTTCAACGGAAATGCTGATCTTTTTTTTTTTCAAGTTCTGCTGCCGGAGGCGAACGTGGGGGCTCACGAGAGAACACGACGGCGCCAGCATCCCACTGGCGCATCCCGATGCGCTCTCTGTATGTTCTGCGCACCAATGTGCCGCCGCCGCCGCCTGCTCGTCGCCACCTTTCATACGACCGATCCTATGTGCTATGGGTGCGTCCGGGCTCTCTCATTTTGCCCCAAACATCGACCTTTTTTCACAGGTTTTGCCGCCGGAGGCGAGTGTGGGGGACCCGCATAGCAACCAGACGGCACCAGCGTCCCCGCTGGTGCCTGCCTCACACTTGAACACCACGGATAGGCCGAAGGATCTCGTCCAAGGGTCCGAACTCGGAGCGTTCGTTCGAAAAGGTAACGTAAAATCTCTGCTGTCTTTGTTTGTGCTTATACTAACTATACGTGTAGGTTTGGCGCTCACGGCCGCTGTATGTCTACGTCCAAGCACGCGCGGTACCCCTGGTAGCCTTAAGGTTGCTCGAGCACATTCCTGGTCCGTTTCCGCTTGCACCTCCGTGTGTATTGACGCGAAACTAACCAACTTTTCCAGCATCTCTTGCCGCCGGCGGCATGCGTGTGGTCTGCGCTGCGGCCAACGCGACGTGTTGTGCTTCCGAGCTTCTCGGCCACGCTCCAGGTGAGCTATTCATTGGTGTTTTTTCTCCACATCTACCGGTTTGTAACGACCTTTTTCAGCGTGCCAGAGGCCAGGTCCGTGTCTCGCGCTGCGGCTCACGACCACGGCTGCCCTAGGGCTTTTTAGGGACCGTCACCGGTGTGTTTCCATCTTCAATACTTCGTCATATTGACCGCTTTTTGACCGCCTTTTTTTAGAATATTTTGCCGCCGGAGGCAAAATCCACGGTTTGCGCTGCAGCTCAACAGGCCGGCGCCCTGCGGCAGACGCATTCGGGCATCCCAGGGACGTCCCAGGTGTGCACCCAAGCCCATTTCTTTGTCATTTTTACGCGATTTTAATCGCGTTTTTCAGAATATTTTGCCGCCGGAGGCAGAGTAACGCCCTCGCGCTGCGGCTCAGCAGGACGGTGGGGCTTCGGGCTTCTCGGGGAAGCCTCCAGATGCGTTTAAAAAGGCCATTTTAACCCATTTTTGACTCCACTTTTCCAGCTGTTTTGCCGCCGGAGGCCAAAACTACGCTCTGCGCTGCGGCGCGTCGATTCGGGCATCTCGGGCATGCCCGAGCTGCTGAATTCGTAGGACTTGACCCATCGCGGTAATTAGGCTAGATATGGAAACCCATATACTCCTCGTCGTACCTCCCAAATACACCGTTTCTGCCTCTACCAAACAGCCCCAAAACCCTCCCCGAGCAGCCCGAGCCACCCCCAAACCCCCAAACCCCCAAAATTTTCTCCGCTGCGCGGCGCCAGTCACATAGCTAGTCACTGTTGTTTGTAGAGACAAACAGCGCCAAACAGAACGGCCTATATAACAAAACCGAGGGCGCCGAGCACTTTGCGCGAGGCTTAGCACTTTGCGAGGCGCCGGGCACTTCGCGAGGAGACGGGTCACGAGCGGGAGACGCTGACAAATTGTATTCACGACTATGTAGAACAACGGGCGCCAACGCCGCGAAGTGCAAGCCCGAGCGGTGGCTGCAGAAGGAGCCTGCGCGTCGCAGAGCTCGGCAGTGCGTTGATAGCGCTAACGCGTTGCGATACCGTCCAAGCGTAATGCTTTGGCCTCACGTTTGTCCCCAAGACGGCGGACGACGTGCAGCATATCCCCATTCATGCAAAACACGTTCACATTTGAGTTTCTGCTATTCGTTATCTTGGATGGGTCTTATAAGTTGGCCTAGGAATTGTTCTGAATGTACGTACATCTAAAGGTCTAGTTTGAAAGCTGCTGCTGGCGGAAGCGCTCGGCGACGATACTCTCCGCGCGCGTCCAGTAATCCTTCCCCACATGTACGCCCATCTGCCAGTCCTCGAACCAGGGCGAAAAGAGCACCACGAAGCGCGCGTCGTCGACACGAGGGTCGTCGTGCCCGACGCGCGTAGTGTCGCCAATCAGCGACACCAACACCTGCAGGCGACACACGCCCAGAAGCGACGCGCAGATCGGCATAAGCGCGTCCTCGTTGAACGCGAGGTGTGTCAACTGCGGGAGGCGCGCAATCGCGTCTGCCCACGCGCCGAGCTCGCGTCGCGGCGGGATGCCGATGACCTCCAGATGCGTAAGCTGCGCGAACAGCGGGTGCGTGCTCCCCAGCCGCGGGAGCAGCGGCATGAAGTTTGTGTATAGGTGTTTCAGTGGACGGGTAGCTATGATCCGGGAGGAGTCGGGGGTGGCGAGGCTGACGAGGACGTCGCTGGCAAGCGGCGCCCAGAGGTTCTCGACGCGGGTGCAGACGGAGAGGACCGCTTGGATGACGCTCTCCGACACGGCATGGAGCAAGATGTGCCGGACCGAGTCGCGGAAGAGGCGGGGTTTGGTCTTCAACGCGGGAAGGAGGACGTCCGGCGTAAAGCGCGGGTAGCCGTCTAGAGACTTGGTCTGGCTGAGGATTATCGTCCGGTAGAGTAGCGGCTCAATCCTAGTACGGCGTTTATACGAGGGTTATGCGGAAGAGCTGATCGTGCGCACCATTGCTTGACCCTCCACGCGACGAGAATGAGTTTCGGGACGAGTACGGGGCGGGAGAGAGCGCAGAGCTCGAAAATTTCGCGCTCGAGCTCTGGGGGAAGGATGGGCAGGTCCTGGGTAGACATGGGTGTTGCTGTAAACCGCGGCTGGCTGGTATTTATTTCGCGTAGATTGCCGCGAGCAGGGTATGCATCGCTGCTCCTTTCGGGAGCTAGTATGTGGATGGACGCGTTTCAGCTTTGCTGGCGACAGGATGTGCTAGAGGGTGCCCCCAAGGTGCCCCTGGGGCCTCGAGTACTAGTGCTAGAGGGTTGAGAATATGCATTTTTGAAGGCCTTCATGGTGGTCGGGTCCAAGAGCAATTGATCTCACTGGCAGGCCGCGTTCACCCAACTCCATGCTCGTTAATGGGCTAGCCGTTTGGCCTCGTCGCATGTTCGCACGTCAACTCTATCAGCCACCGCGATGCCGCCTTCTTCGACGCAACTTCGACGTGCCCGTCGCTGCCGTCCTCCCAACCGGGGACCTCGTCGGATCCCGACGTACCCGCCCACCGCTCGGTGTCTCGAGCAGCCCCGACCACCAACCGGCACCCGACGCCTCCGCCGCTGCCCTTGACGCAATTCCGTCTCGACACCATTCGCGCCGACAGCCACACTCGCTCATGCCGCAAACTACAAGTCCGACTACTTCTACTTCCACAACCCACGCGCCGAACCCGACACGCGCAACCTAGATACAGCAGTCAGCAGAGAACGGCGGAGAGGGAACAGGGAGTACGCGCCGAGCCCGACTACGGTTATGCGCCCATCTCGACGAGAACGACGACAATCTAACGTGCACCGTCTAACGAGGGCGGTCTAGGTACGTGCAGCGGTTCTCCGCGTTCAAGGAGATGCTGAGGGTAGCGGTCAGCAGCAAGGAAGACACCAAACGACGGCGACGCACCTACCCCCCGCCGCTCAACTAGCCTCTCGCACCAACTACGCCGAACCCCAATTGGGTCCGCCTGTTCTCCGCTCTACGCAAAGTCAGCATCTCGACGCTGTGGACAGCAACCAACACACCATCCGCCCGCCGTCCGACTCAAGATTAAGATTAAGATTAATAGGCGCCATGGTCCCAATCTGGAACGGCCCACCCAAGCCCGAGAACGGCAGTTAGCTGTACCCTCTCACGAGTACGTAGACCGCCGCCTCAGGAGAGGGCTGTTTAAAAATTACAAGTCGGCGACCTGCGCGTGATTTATGGAGTAGAGTCCATCTCCTCCGGCTCTATCTCAATTCCCAACCCCGGCTCCTCCTCATCACCGCTATCCGGAGCAATCTCCGTGACCATGGTTGGCAGTTTGCGCCCAAACCACTTCCAGCTTTTGCACACGCGATATATGAAGCGCGCCATTGGGACGACAGTGCGCGTATCGAAAATCAGCGCCCGCATCCTGTCCTCCGCCTCTTGACGCGTGGACAGACCGTGTTCGAGCCGAACACCGAATCGCACGTTAAGCGTCTCCCTCAGCTCAACTCTCGCTTCGACGGTCTCCCGAGCCATGCACATGAAGAAGACGTGACCCGGTGTCTCATAAGCGCCCCCACACTTACGACAAGAGAGAGTGTCCGCCGGCAAACTCTCCGGGTTAGATCGCAGGCCGCGGAAGCCGAAGGAACCGCAGAGCAGCCGAGTGAGAGCTAGACGATGTTCCGTGTGCCCGACTCGCGTTAGGTAATGTCGCCGACAGAGCGGGATACGCTTGGGCGGCCCGTCTTCGAACGGCTCACGGCGGTTGTGTAGCAATGGGATGGAGACCCGCGCCTCGACCTCGGTGATAACCCACTCCTTTGCATTTGCACGGAGTGTGTTAATCAGGTCCACGCACATGCGGGGTGATAGATTCGCCACCGAAGGTAGCCGAGGCATGCGGAAAGGAAGGTCGCGCATAACCCGGGCCAAGTCACCCATCCATGAAGGCCTCTCCTTGCGTCGAAGCCGATCAGCCTCAAGCAAGGCTTTCTTTGCTAGGTGAGAGTGCGGGAGGCCCACCAGGTACATGAGGTACCGCAGAGCCAACTCTGCTCGGCGTACAGCCAGAGGATATATACCCAGCTCCGAGTACAGCTGAGGGATACCGGACCTCTTGCCCACCCCGAGGATACGACGAAGAATCCCACGGTTCAGATCGTCGAGTAGGGCGAAGGAAACGGGGTCGACATCCAGAGCAACGTCGCAGCCATGCGTTAAATGGCAGTCGATTAGCGCATAGTACAGCTGGCATGCCACATCGGGAGGCAGACGCCCGCGGCCGACGTAAAGATCGCAGCCTAACACAGTTTTCCAGAAGACAAAAGCCGCAGCATCGCGCTTGTGTTGGAAGTGGGAGCGAAAAATATCGCGGCAGGTCGATTCGAACCATATGCCGACATATTTATGCTCCGAACGCCATGGAACCGCTTCTCCCGCGAGACGCAGACAAGCGGTGGGTCGGCGAGAGGGGTAGCGCGCGATTGGCCCAAAAATCATCGCTGCCGATTTCAAGGCATTCACCTGCAGGAAATTCCGTGCACACCACGCAGTGAGCTGGTCTAGCTGACGCTGGAGACCCTGCCACGAACGCGACAGCAGAACCATGTCGTCGGCGTGCTCCAGGTGAGAGAGGAGATACCCGTAGAGGGAGATATCATCCGGATCGTCAACCAGGGTGAAGGTGGACAAGAAAATATTCCACAGAGTCGGGGAAGATGGGTCGCCCATTAGCACGCCCGCTAGCGACTTCCACTCCTCCGAAACTACCCCTCCACAAGAAACCCGAAGCACCATTGCCCGGTACAGCTTGCGCAGGAAGTCAAAATACGGACCCGTAAGGCCTAGCTCTCGC
This sequence comes from Mycena kentingensis (nom. inval.), assembly GCA_014461125.1. NCBI lineage: Eukaryota > Fungi > Basidiomycota > Agaricomycetes > Agaricales > Mycenaceae > Mycena > Mycena kentingensis (nom. inval.). Next base: position 507,584 of record JACAZG010000005.1, on the reverse strand, counting down.
ATTTTCAACCAGAGAGATTCGTGGCTCATCGCTGAGAAAGCGTTGGAGATATCCACGAAAGCGACATATAACGTGTCGCCGTCCGCTCGCGCCTTGTCTACCATCGTTCGGAGGATAAACGGGTTATTATTGGTGCGATATCCGGCCCGGAAGCCGTTCTGTGTCGGCGGCAGAATCCCATGTTTCTCCAGAACCCGGTTGAGCTTCAGGTTGTATGCGATTGACAGGAGCTTGTAAACGCAGCTCTGGAGCCCAATGCCCCGAAAACCGGAGGGTTTACTTGAATCCTTCCCCGGCTTCGGCACACTAGATATGAGTGTCTCGAAGAACGCTCCCGGAGCATCACACCTCTCCAGACACTCGTTGAGGAGGTCCCTCAAAACATCATTATCGATGGTGAGGAGATCCGCGTACGTGAATCGGTCGATGCCGGGCACGCTCGCGAGGCCCTTCCTCTTCAAGTAGGCCTTAACTTCTTCCATATCCTCGGATGTTAAAAGAGCATTCAGCTCCGGATATTTGGAGAGCTCCGAGATATCTGGTATGTTCTCGGCCTCCGAGAGGATATGCGCAAGCCAATCAAGATCAAAGCCCGCCTCCCCCGGGTCAGCCGGTGGGTTCATCCTGACCCGATAATCCTCTGTGAGATCGCCGAGGTCAACCGTGGGTTTGGCCGCCGACGGGGGGCGGCGAATGGAGTTGACGAGGGCCCAGAGAGCCGCGGAGTCCTTCCCCGCCGCGCGTATCTCGTCTAGAAACCACTCGCGGGAGCCCCGTTCAACGACAGCGGCCCCGACCATCTCCATCTCGATCCGCGCCCTGCTACACGACGACAACGATAAGCTTGGGTACGGATACAACGCGAGAGCGGTACGTACACAACCCCGCGAACAGCGTACTACACGCGCTTGCGGGACCACGACGACGCGGCGAATCTGTAAACGGTCAGCAAGATGCCACGACGAGAAAGTTGAGACCAAGAGGTACGCGCTGGTCACGACGCCGACGAGCAGAACTGCAAGCCGCGAGCAGCAAGAACAACGACCAAGAACAACGACGCACCAGTCGGCAACAGACGTATGGCGGCGCCGCACGACTCCAACCCGCCCACCACGCCGACGGGCTGCAGCGCCTCCTCGGCACCACCCAGACCGCCCGCTCCCGACCCCAACCCGCGCCTGTGAGGAGTTAGTAACGCCCTAGAACTAGCTACCTCACGACAGAACCCATACTACACGTACACGCGGAATCTGTCTAGCGAGTAGGTATTCGCTGTACAATACATGTTGAGCTTGAACGCGGGTCAGCTCTAGCATCAACCAGACCAAAGCGGGGTAACGCACCTTGCTACCGCTGTCTACGAGCATTACGACGACTAAAGGGTGTCAACAACGGCGAGGAGGTAAAAGAACAGCGTACCGGCATTACGACGAGCGAGTCGAGTGAGCGCTTACTACAAAGTCAACAACAAGGAGCAGCGAGCGGCAGGACCACGCACCGTCATAGTTTCCCCATGCAGCACGACGACGCCGACGACCTACAACGGCCAGCAACAACCAGCGGGCGTGGAGCCCGACGGACGGCGCGTGCCCAACCCTGCACGGGCTAGCAATGGGTCAGCGACGTCGAGGAAGGAGTGGATAGCGTACCGACGTGGTGACCCCAGCACATAGTAGTAGTACAGAGTGCATTCAAGCCCGAGCAACAGCTACAGACACATCAACGGGGGCGACGAGGAAAGGAACGGTGCGTACCGGCATGTTCTCTCCCTCCAACACCAACCACCCGCTACCGCCGCGTACCAGGAAGGGTCAGCAGCAGCGTCGAGCAGCGATGTGTGTTGACGCACCGATGTAGCCCGAATCTGTAAACAGGTAAACAACAAAGCCGAGGGTGAACAGAGTCGGCACGCACCTTGTGTACGCGTCCAACTTGACGCCGGAGCTTGCCCGCATTACGACGGGCTAGAAAGACATCAACGGCGGCGGGGAGAAGGGAGAGGGACATACCGGCGTAGTTTTCGCGGCTGTGGACACTGACAAGCCCAACCTAGAAAACTTCAACCAACACCGAAAGCGGAGAAGGTCAACACGCACCGAGTGGGACCAGCAGTACGGCGACGAGCTGCGGAAAGTCAACCACCACCGTAGATGGAGGACGAAATCAACACGCACCAATATACCCCGACGGCCGAGTGCACCAGCACGGCGACGACGAGCTGCAGAAGGGTCAGCAACACACGCGAGCGAGGAGAGGGAGAGCGTACCAGGCAGCATACGAGGGAGTCGGGGTCGAGGACTGGCGCGCCGTCGGGGAGGACGGGCAGAAGGGGAGGGAAAGGGAGATGAGGGCGGGGAGGAAGAGAGGGTTGACGGGTGGTTGAATTTTGGTTGACCTTATATACGATAGCCGCTGTCCGATCTGGCTCCGCAGAACCAACAAATGACGAGAGATGCGGCTGCATTCGGCATGTTGACTGTTGGGTTCAGGGTTGCGTTGAGGTTAATTATTAGCGTCCGGGGCAGCGCTCAGAGTACGCCGGAATACCTTAGACTAGTGCTGCAACTTGCAAGATGCTGGGGTTTCGAGGGAAATTATATGTTCCGAGTAGATAGTGCATTGGAAGGGCTTAGGGATGCTTGTTCTTGCTGCGTAGAGGTGCACAGACGTGTTTAAATAGCGTAGATTCGTCGCCAGAGATGTTGAAAGAGCTAGTGTTAAAGTGCGGGTTGAGCTACGCACAACTTCTGTGCTGTTCGTGATTCCTGCGCATATTTCGGACTGCTCGGAACGGAGAGCGGGATAGGATGGCCTGAACGGCCTCGGAAGACTCTGGTGTCGATTTGAACGCGCTTGGAGCACGCACAAGTCCGAAGATGGGCTGCTGCATGTTCAGAGTGCAAGCTGGTATTGGGGCCATAATTCGATTGCAGGGTTGCTTTTGGAGCCGTAAGATGGTGGCGCTTCTCTGGCGCATCTGTCAGACGGACATGATGCGGCTGAAGAAGTGCGGATCCCGGTTTCGAGAGTCAACCATGTTGACTTCTCGGAATTGCCCGCTGGTGGGTTCAGCAGGTTAAGCGGGTACTGGAAGTGCGGTGGCGGTTAGAGCTGAATGCAAGCAGTCAGGTAGCCCACCGGGATAGTTCAAACCGGTTCCAAGCTCCGATTCCGATCCGCAATACCAAAACTCACCATAATGCCCGGTCCGCAAAGTGGTTGGTCAAACCGCTGGGAAACGCTCTGGGAGCAAAGGGCGACGTGTTGAAGTGCCCAATAAGACAAATGAATATATTACATAAGCGATGTGTGCAGAAGCAAAGCCGGAAAGCGCGTCGAGCCCCGCGGTCAAAGCTGTCCCGATTGGGAAACCGGCGGCGTTGGCCAATATTGGCTTAGCACGACGCTCCGCCGCGCATGCAAAGCATCCATATTGGAGCAGGAAGCTCGTCAAACGGCACTCCCGCAGTATTCCGCGTAAAGTTCCGGATCTAGGTATCAAACACAAAAAAGAGAACCGTGGCCGCGGTTCGAAAACAAAATGTACCGAACGCGACGCAACACTGTTACCACTACACTACAGAGCCAGTACTGACCTAGGAGCGCAGCCACACAATTCGCCGCGCTGACGTCGGCTACCGATAAATTCATCATTTCACCTAAACGAACCTGGATTCGAAGCACGGTGGAACTTACGTTGTACAAGGCCCCACAAATGAGATGCCCGTCGGTGGAGCGGCGGCGCCGGGACATCGGACGCGCTCAGATATTATTTTCATCGCGGGGCTGGCTTTGCTCCCGTTGTGGATGCCCGATGCCCAAAGCCAGCTTGAGGGCGGGATCCAATTTACGACATGCCTTCGCCGACGCTGAATTACTCCCCGACCTCGCTGCGGACACCCCAGATCCCTCGAAAACCGAGCGTCGCGCAATGCAGCTGCACTTCCTTTGTCTGCGCCAAATGTGCGCGTCGGTGAAATTCATCGCGCGCGCAGCAAACAGCGGGATGTGCGCAGAGAAGTATTTTCCAAACCAGCGGAAGCAGCGAAAGCGGATGCAGTACAAGACCTGTGTATGCCTGAATGGCGCAAAGAAGCTTCACGCCTGGCATATTAATCAAACACCCACAAACAGCGCTCCACCCCGAATCTCAATTCCTCGGGCATCACCAAGTGACATGCTTGTTTACCGCTTGTTGACCAACCACCACCATTTCCGCCCGTCCTCTCCCTCCCCGTCTCCCCATCCGCCCCCGCACCGCGCAGCACTCACCCTCGACGCCCATGCGACTCGCCACCATGCTTCTTGCTCGCTGGTACGTGCATCTTCCACATTGCCACTCGACCTCGCTTGTTGACTGGCTGCAGAACGTATTCAATGCCGCGTCTCGGCGCTGCTGCCCTCGCATGCGCTCCTCCTCAACGAACTACCACATTCTCCGCATTCTGCGCTGGCAGGTATGTTCTGTTACAGTACCTCGCGCTGAACTGTGTTTGCTGACTTGCCGTAGACAGCGTCTGAGCACAATTTGGGCGGAAGGGGAGCCCTCCTCGTGGTACTCCGTTGCCTCCCCTCGTTGTCTAGCCCTAACTCTCCCGCTGACATAGATTTTCCGCTCTCGAGATGTTGCCCCTCGGGAGGGGCCGCGAAAACTGCGTCAAGCTGCCTCGAATCTTGTCCTGTACGTCGCCTGTCCCGCGGGTGAGAACCTTGGTTGACTTTTAGCTGCAGATCGTGCTAGCGCGGCATCGTGCGCGTGGTCTTGCGTGTCGCTGCCGCAAGACCGGTAGTGCGGCGCGTTTCCGGGCTATTCGCAGACTACTTGGCGCTAGAGGCAAGCTCAACATCACATGCGGTGCGTCCTCACTCCCTGCTTGTTTTCCGTCACACTGACAAGATTTCTAGACGAACACGAGCCTGTATCGAGCGGACGGCAATTTTTCCACACTCCAGCAGTCGAATTTTGCGCTGCGGTTTGCCTCGCAAGTCGACGGCGCTAGCGTCTCCGCTGGGCTTCGGTTACCCCTGCCGCCGTCGTGTTTGATGGTGTACGCAAGTACTCTTGCGGTGCGTATCCCGCTCCCTCGTTTTCAACGGAAATGCTGATCTTTTTTTTTTTCAAGTTCTGCTGCCGGAGGCGAACGTGGGGGCTCACGAGAGAACACGACGGCGCCAGCATCCCACTGGCGCATCCCGATGCGCTCTCTGTATGTTCTGCGCACCAATGTGCCGCCGCCGCCGCCTGCTCGTCGCCACCTTTCATACGACCGATCCTATGTGCTATGGGGTGCGTCCGGGCTCTCTCATTTTGCCCCAAACATCGACCTTTTTTCACAGGTTTTGCCGCCGGAGGCGAGTGTGGGGGACCCGCATAGCAACCAGACGGCACCAGCGTCCCCGCTGGTGCCTGCCTCACACTTGAACACCACGGATAGGCCGAAGGATCTCGTCCAAGGGTCCGAACTCGGAGCGTTCGTTCGAAAAGGTAACGTAAAATCTCTGCTGTCTTTGTTTGTGCTTATACTAACTATACGTGTAGGTTTGGCGCTCACGGCCGCTGTATGTCTACGTCCAAGCACGCGCGGTACCCCTGGTAGCCTTAAGGTTGCTCGAGCACATTCCTGGTCCGTTTCCGCTTGCACCTCCGTGTGTATTGACGCGAAACTAACCAACTTTTCCAGCATCTCTTGCCGCCGGCGGCATGCGTGTGGTCTGCGCTGCGGCCAACGCGACGTGTTGTGCTTCCGAGCTTCTCGGCCACGCTCCAGGTGAGCTATTCATTGGTGTTTTTTCTCCACATCTACCGGTTTGTAACGACCTTTTTCAGCGTGCCAGAGGCCAGGTCCGTGTCTCGCGCTGCGGCTCACGACCACGGCTGCCCTAGGGCTTTTTAGGGACCGTCACCGGTGTGTTTCCATCTTCAATACTTCGTCATATTGACCGCTTTTTGACCGCCTTTTTTTAGAATATTTTGCCGCCGGAGGCAAAATCCACGGTTTGCGCTGCAGCTCAACAGGCCGGCGCCCTGCGGCAGACGCATTCGGGCATCCCAGGGACGTCCCAGGTGTGCACCCAAGCCCATTTCTTTGTCATTTTTACGCGATTTTAATCGCGTTTTTCAGAATATTTTGCCGCCGGAGGCAGAGTAACGCCCTCGCGCTGCGGCTCAGCAGGACGGTGGGGCTTCGGGCTTCTCGGGGAAGCCTCCAGATGCGTTTAAAAAGGCCATTTTAACCCATTTTTGACTCCACTTTTCCAGCTGTTTTGCCGCCGGAGGCCAAAACTACGCTCTGCGCTGCGGCGCGTCGATTCGGGCATCTCGGGCATGCCCGAGCTGCTGAATTCGTAGGACTTGACCCATCGCGGTAATTAGGCTAGATATGGAAACCCATATACTCCTCGTCGTACCTCCCAAATACACCGTTTCTGCCTCTACCAAACAGCCCCAAAACCCTCCCCGAGCAGCCCGAGCCACCCCCAAACCCCCAAACCCCCAAAATTTTCTCCGCTGCGCGGCGCCAGTCACATAGCTAGTCACTGTTGTTTGTAGAGACAAACAGCGCCAAACAGAACGGCCTATATAACAAAACCGAGGGCGCCGAGCACTTTGCGCGAGGCTTAGCACTTTGCGAGGCGCCGGGCACTTCGCGAGGAGACGGGTCACGAGCGGGAGACGCTGACAAATTGTATTCACGACTATGTAGAACAACGGGCGCCAACGCCGCGAAGTGCAAGCCCGAGCGGTGGCTGCAGAAGGAGCCTGCGCGTCGCAGAGCTCGGCAGTGCGTTGATAGCGCTAACGCGTTGCGATACCGTCCAAGCGTAATGCTTTGGCCTCACGTTTGTCCCCAAGACGGCGGACGACGTGCAGCATATCCCCATTCATGCAAAACACGTTCACATTTGAGTTTCTGCTATTCGTTATCTTGGATGGGTCTTATAAGTTGGCCTAGGAATTGTTCTGAATGTACGTACATCTAAAGGTCTAGTTTGAAAGCTGCTGCTGGCGGAAGCGCTCGGCGACGATACTCTCCGCGCGCGTCCAGTAATCCTTCCCCACATGTACGCCCATCTGCCAGTCCTCGAACCAGGGCGAAAAGAGCACCACGAAGCGCGCGTCGTCGACACGAGGGTCGTCGTGCCCGACGCGCGTAGTGTCGCCAATCAGCGACACCAACACCTGCAGGCGACACACGCCCAGAAGCGACGCGCAGATCGGCATAAGCGCGTCCTCGTTGAACGCGAGGTGTGTCAGCCGCGGGAGGCGCGCAATCGCGTCTGCCCACGCGCCGAGCTCGCGTCGCGGCGGGATGCCGATGACCTCCAGATGCGTAAGCTGCGCGAAGAGCGGGTGCGTGCTCCCCAGCCGCGGGAGCAGCGGCATGAAGTTTGTGTATAGGTGTTTCAGTGGACGGGTAGCCATGATCCGGGAGGAGTCGGGGGTGGCGAGGCTGACGAGGACGTCGCTGGCAAGCGGCGCCCAGAGGTTCTCGACGCGGGTGCAGACGGAGAGAACTGCCTGGATGACGCTCTCCGACACGGCATGGAGCAAGATGTGCCGGACCGAGTCGTGGAAGAGGCGCGGTTTGGTCTTCAACGCGGGGAGGAGGACGTCGGGCGTAAAGCGCGGGTAGCCGTCCAGAGACTTGGTCTGGCTGAGGATTATCGTCCGGTAAAGTAGCGGTTCAATCCTGGTACGGTGTTTGTACGAGGATTATGAGGAAGACCTGATCGTGCGCACCATTGCTTGACCCTCCACGCGACGAGAATGAGCTTCGGGACGAGTACGGGGCGGGAAAGAGCACAGAGCTCGAAAATTTCGCGTTCGAGCTCTGGGGGAAGGATGGGCAGGTCCTGGGTAGACATGAGCGTCGCTGGCAAGCGGCTGGCTGGTATTTTATTCGCGTAGATTGCCGCGAGGAGGGTATGCATCGCTGCTCCTTTCGGGAGCTAGTACAGTATGTGGCGGCTTGCCGACGCGTTTCAGCATGGCTGGCGACAGAATGTGCTATAGGGTGCCCTTGAGGGTGCCCCGGTGCCCCTGGGGCCGCGAGTGCTAGAGGGTTGAGAATATGCATTTCTGAAGACCGTCATGGTGGTCGGGTCCAAGAGCAATTGATCTCACTGGCAGGCCGCCCAACTCCATGCTCGTTAATGGGCTAGCCCTTTGGCCTCGTCGCATGTTCCTCGACTGCCCACGTCGACTATATCGGCCACCTACGCGAGCGACCGCCCAGACAACCTCAAGGTCCTCAACTGTTCAGCCAAAAACGCTCGATTCCGCCGTCTTCTAAAAGACAGCACGGCCGCCAGTCGTCGCGCCGACTCTGCTCTTGTCCGGGTCCTTCGTCTAGCTCTCATGAGCTGATAGGACAATTCCGAGGATTTGGTCTTCTGTTTCTACGTGCACAATCCTCGACGCGGCTTGGAGGATCTAGGCAAGTACATTTCGAACCAGATTCATTCCAAAGGCGTACCAGCGCCGTCTGGGAAGGTTTGACGAGCTGCATTTGCGGGCTCCCGCTCGATATAAATCGCGATTTGCCTTCCTCTTCATGGCAGACGCTCCGTACCTTTTCGAGGCAGAAATTCTCCGCGTTGCGGGTGAATACGAGTTTGCCCCGAGTCCCCCACAAATCTTCAAAGCGTCAGACGCGTCATACCAACCCCGACAATCCCGATGCGCGAAGATATATGTGTAACCCAGGGTAAAGTGCGGCAAGCTCATCAAGAGCGGATGCTGTCAAGTGCGGAGCTCTCGAGCGAATCCGGAAAGCAGCCGCCTCACCGGGTGCGTTAAATACCAGCAGGCTCAGGCTCATGGGTCGCAGCGATGACCGTCCAGATACCGGAATATCCCCTCCCCACCCTCGACCGACTATCCGTCGCAGCTGAGAGCATCCTCGACTCTCTCGATGCCAACGCAATCGCGTCCGAATGGCTTGACGCGTTTAAAGCTGCGCTCAAAGACAGCCCAGCAAGCATCGTCCAAGACCTCTTCATACCCGACTCGCATTGGCGCGACATCCTCGCCCTCACTTGGGACTTTCGCGCATTTCACGGCGCTACGTCGATCCAGACGTTCCTAACCGACCGCGCCTCCGGAATTGCGCCCGACACCGTCGCTCTCGCCCCAGGCGCCATGCTTGCCCGTCCCTATCCTGATCTCGTCTGGATCAACGCGTTCTTCGGGTTCGCCACGACCACCGGCGGCACTTGCTCGGGTATCTTCCGACTCGTACCCACAGCCTCCGGCGCGTGGAAGGCGCACTGCGTGTTCACGAACCTCGAGGACCTCGCGGGCTTCCCGGAGAAGGACCGCGATTTTGCCCCTAACAACGGGACGTGGGTGCAGCAGCGCCGCGCCGCGCTCGACGCGTACGAGTCTGAGAGCCCGACTGTGCTCGTCATCGGAGCGGGCCATAGCGGGCTCGTGCTCGCTGCGCGATTGAAGGCGCTCGGCGTTCGGACGCTACTCGTCGAGAGAAATGCGCGGATAGGAGATAACTGGCGCCATCGCTATGATTCCCTCTGTCTACACGACCCGGTCTGGTATGACCAGCTTCCGTACTTGCCGTACGTGCCCTTGTTTTGCTTTTGCTGGTGGAGGAGATAGCTTATTTTTGTACCAGTTACCCGCCGAACTGGCCCGTGTACACTCCCGCGATGAAGGTGCGCTTACAACAGGCTCTGTTCTCTTACTGAAGACGACCCTAGCTGGGTAATTGGCTGGAACACTACGCAGAGGCCCTCGAGCTAGATGTGTGGACCAGCGCGAAAGTTGTCTCTGCGCGACCCAACGCTTCCGGCGACTGGACAGCTGTCGTATCGCGACCCAACTCCGCTGACCGAACATTTACGGTGAAGCACGTCGTCTTTGCAGTCGGCGGGGGCGGTCTGAAACCCAAGATGCCCACTTTACCGGGAATGGTACGCGTTTCGCCATAAAGGGCAACGCGTAGTAATTCTTTCTAGGCAATATTCAAGGGAGAGGTCCTGCATTCCACGCAGCACAAACGCGCGCAGGATTATCAGGGTAAGAAGGTCGTGGTCGTTGGAGCGTGTACATCGGGTATGTCCTGCTATCGAAGGAATTACCTCAAAGTCTCAAACATGTTCAGCACACGACATCGCAGAAGACTGTTACAACAACGGCGTCGGTGCGGGATTTCCTTTCCAAAATGCAAGCAGCCACCTTGCTCAGCAGAAACCTTCCAGACGTCACGCTCTTCCAACGCTCATCCACCTTTGTGTTCTCAGAGAAAGCTGCCGCCGAACGTCTCATGAAGCCGCTCTACTGGGAAGGCGGTCCGCCGACGGACGTCGCCGACCGTCTCGCTGCGAGCTTCCCTATGTTCGGCTTTGTGGACTTTTACCGTCGCGCGCGGGTGGCGATGGAGGAAGATGACAAGGAGCTTCACAAAGGGCTGCGGAGGGTCGGATTTCGGCTCAACAAAGGCGTAGCGGATGCTGGGGTTTTGCTGACTGCGTTCACTGGGGATGGACCGGGAGGGTTTTATCTCGGTGCGTGCGCCGGAAAGTATACACCCCTCGCGCTCATGGCTGGACGTGTACAGACGTCGGCGGCTCGCAGCTGCTCATCGACGGCAAGGTCAAACTGAAGAACGACAGCCAGATTGAAAAGTTCACCGTCGATGGGCTGCAGTTCGAGAACGGGAGCAAGCTTGACGCGGATGTGGTTATATTTGCGACTGGGTATGCCGATTCAATACAGATATCTCTGCTCTTTGTTTGACAAACTTGCAAACAGCGTCGGGGATCCCGCGGAGCACACTCGTCATATCTGCGGCGACGCTGTCGCCGATCAGTGTCCTCCGCAGTGGGGGCTCAACAGCGAAGGCGAGATGAACGCCGCCTGGCGGGACATGGGAGTCAAAGGACTGTGGTACATGACCGGTGCGTCTGCCGATGGTTTCTCTAGCAGCTAACTGAATCATGATACTCGACAGGAAATTTCTCCATGGCTCGTTTCTACTCGAAGCGACTTGCGCTGCGTAAGCTTACCGAGGAATTTAACGCCTTTTCTCATGTCATGTTCCAGAAATCAAGGCAATGGAGGAGGGTGTTTGGGACGGGACCCGCTATAGCTCCAAGAAATGATCCTGATATCGATCTAATCTAATCACCCTTTGTTTTCAGTGGCAGACGCAATAAATTAACCCGTATCATCACTTCCGTATCTCGTCCGTGTGCGTGGCAGGTGCGGCAATATTAGTCTGCCGCCCTCCTTGCGATTGCAAGAGCTACTTCCTATTCAGCAGACTATATAATGGACACAGTAAAGCTCAACGCGATAGACAAAGGGACTTGCACAGCATGCTTGACGCGCAAACCATAGAGCTCCTTAAATTCGTACTTATGGACGTGAAGAAGTGAGCGTTCAGCGCTTGACAAATTGACTTCTAGGAACGAGCCTGTCATGAGCGCGCGTTCCTCCTCTCTCTTTCAGATTCCCAACATGACCTCAGAAAAAGTGACGGCGGCGGCACGCTGCATGATTTTATTGCAACATGATTGAAAGTAGGCCGACCCAGCGGTGTTGCACAAACTTCACAATTATTCTCAAGGAGAATTACAAATTACACAATGTTTTGAGGTATCTGTACCAAATATCAGCAGCTGCCTGGCTTAGACATAATAAGGCAAGTAGGGCCGACAAGCGGCAGGGCCCACTACCTTGGTTGGAGAGATCACAACCTTGTGTATCACCTGTAGCTCTCAATGCACTAAAGTAGTACTACACGGAACAACGGAATTGTTTAGGCCATCAGTGTTTTCTTGCTTGGTGATGTGATGCAGCTCTCAAAAATCACTTCATCCTCATCATCTGAGTCCAATTCCGTTTTCTTCAGTTTCCACTCCCAGGCAAGCTGCGCCGGTGAGCGACGGCAGTTGCCATGCACAGAGGCCAAGTGGACAGTGATTCATTTGACAGCGCATTTGATGTATTTAGAGCACAGCAATGACCGTGGGAATGAAATTTTGGTTGTAAATTGCGCGGTTCCTCTATAAACCCACTACCTAAGGTAGCGGGAATTCTGGATTCTATTTACCCTTTCTTTATCGTCTGATTTAGAGAAAATTGATCCAGTGCCTTGTATTGCCCTCAAGAAAATGTGCTCTCTACGTTGATGCTAACAATACCACAATCATCTACAATGGACCAGAATCACCGGTGGGTGTCAGGACTAGGTGTCACGGTCCTACCCCGGATCAACCGGCCAACTCCCCATCGTGAGCCATCACGATGCGCAACCCCGATACCCGATATAACCCACAAGGGGTGTTCACAACGACCTGAAAGCCCGGTCGGACGTACAGGGTTATCCCTATCAACAACCATACTGTACTATTTCATTCAATTCGAATGAGCTTTCCCACCGTGACATCGGCTACGAATTTGTGAATTCGTATGCCGCAGTTGACCGCTGTGACCAACCAAAATTTTCGAAATATGCCCCCACCAGCGCCGCATACCACCACAGCGGCGGGTGCCGGGTGTGCTTTCACACCACCAAGATTCCCGCTACCTTTAGGTAACGGGTCTTAGGGGGGGTGTGATTTTCTGCAATTTGCAGAGAGACTCCAACTTGTCAAAATTGCTTATGCTTCAATTCAGTTACGACAAATCATTGACCCGTCATTGTATAGAACCAGTTTGAATCAAGTTTAAATGGCTGCCGTCGGCACAAATTCCGAGTCCTCTGCAGTAACATGTTTAAATTTCTGTGCAGCCACATGGTAATGCTTTGACAGTTTTTCGGCAGACTATCCCTGTTAAACTTGGTGGACACTTGTTTACAGGATGCTTGGTATTTGGCACTGGAGATTTGGTGTTCAGTTGCTCCGTGGATAAGCATTGAAGGATAGGGAAAGTCTCATTATAAAAGGAATGCCATTGGGACAGTGTAAGTAATGTTCTTCAGGTAACCTCGATAATGCAGCTCAGATGAAGGCAACTAAAAATTAGCGAGAAGCAAAAAGGGAAAAAAAAATCGCAGTGATGGTGAGCAGGATAGTTTGAAACTTACTGACATGAGCAAGGAAATTCCGGGCAAATTTCTATTTCCTTATGACAGCAGATGTATATTTCATCACAGATGAACAAATGTGGGTTTTGCTCACCAACAACCAAAAGATCCTTCACCATACCACTCAAAAAGAAATCCTTCGTCATGCACAACCAAAAAATTCAGTGTTTCATCAACTACAATTTTTGTTGTTGCATAAATCCAGTTACTGTGATTTATATGCATGAGCTTTCCCTCCAATCTGCGCCATGAGGCTGACAAGAGACCATTGGTAGCGGGCCATGCCGCTTTTCGGCCTTCCAGCTTTATAGGTCAACAGTTTGTTGAGATACATTGAGATTCCCGCTACCTAGAGTAGTGGGTCTAAGGTTGCACGTTTCCGATCAATCCCCAGAAATCACTCAAATGTCAATTTGTATAGCGTCAGCCTCGCCAAGTTTTAGTTGCCGGAACTGTATACGGTCGATGGTCGGCGCTGCACGCTGTTTAACTTTCCTTTCCACCTCCATGTCCTCCGATGCTCCGCGCCGTCCTCCTGCGGTGTCCAGCTCTTTGGCACCTACGATGCCGCCGTGCTCTCCTCTTGCATCTCTCATGACTGCGTGCTCTCATCTGGTCTTCGCGCCGTTCAATCGCGTGTTGCTGGTTTTGTCACTCCTCCCTCTGGCAGCATTTGCCTCTGTATGCAAGTCAACACCGCCGTCGTCGCCGGGCTACCATAGTTTACGATTTTGTTCTTGGTCAAGAGTGGACTGACTAGCTTCAGCCGCGAGACTATCCCCGACAAAAGCGAATCAAATTTCAACTGAGTTTCGCTTCCTCCCTTGACATCGCTGTCCCTGGCAAGTTGAATCTTTGTTTCAAACCTCGCGCCACCCTCTGCAAGAAACTTCGTGATGCCAATGAGGCTGCGGCGCCAACGATAGCTGAATTCCTCGATGGACAACAACCCTAGCAACTTTATTCGATGGACATCTTTGAGGTGCATTGCTGTCCGACAAAAAAGCAGCGCCGTCGCTCCATTCTGTTCAGCCTCCCTGTGGATCATTACAAGCTGTCTTTTTCTTTACTTTAATTTACAATTCCCAATAATTCAATGGACTTGACTTGTACGCCTGAGCGCCTTTGGAATTAAAGACAAAGAGAAAGGTAGCGGGCACTGCCGCTCGTCGGCCCTACAGCTTTATTTTGTTGGATCATTGCAAGCTTTGCGCCATGCTGCGGATTCCCCGCACTTGCTTTGCTCTACAGCAAAATTGGCGCATTGCACTCAGACGATTGTTTCAGCGCATGTGCGGGGTGGTTGCCCGTGTTACCTATGTGAATACATACTGTAGTATTAAAGTCAATTCGGCGCAAGGTTTGGCACGTGACATCGACGCCGAACCTAACCTTTCGGCATGGTGTCCCCATTAGGCAATTATGCGGCAAAGGCGCAGGAAAAAATGCGTAATTTCCTTTTTAGAACACAAATTTGGGGTGTTCCGGCGTGACTGCCGAAAAAATTTCGGCGCGGCAGCCCCCGCGTGACGCGTGACTGCCGAATTGACTTTAATAGCACAGTAGCATTACGAAGCCGCTCTTGCTGATTCCATTTGCACGCCACGGCTAGCAATTTGAACCAGTCAGTAGACAGCATTATTTAGCATTATGCGGTCGTTAAACGGAATGGGCCCGCAGGGCCGCTCGGCCCAAAATAGCTCCAGTTCGGCCATCCGAAACCATTCGTAAAGCCAGCAAAGCGGCTGTGACACCCGTCAAAAATTCGGAAAAAATATTGGGTGTGACATGTGACCTACAAATTGAATGAAATAGTACAGTACCAGCTTGGTTCAAACACATCGCATCCAGGTGGTCACACGATTCAAACTAAAGAACACATCTAGTCGTACTCTACACTACGCTACGCTACGTCCATTCAGTAATCTATTGAACCATCAATTCATCAAAAACAGTTTTGGAGCATAAATGTTTGCCTAGTAAGTATATCGGAAGCCAGGTTGATAGTGCTCCTGCACACCAGTCAGCAAAGAATAACAAAGAATCTCAACCAACCCACCTCATGCGCCTCCAGCTCCTTCTCCCCCCGCGCCGCCTTGCGGTTCTCAACCAAAAACGCAATGCTGAGTACACCAACGAGTACGATGTTCAGCAAGCTACACGCCAAGCACGCGTACAGCCCCGGCAGATATCGCGGGCTATCCTGCGAGCGGAACACCAAGCTGCCCGCAATTCCACCGATGCCGCCAAACCCCACCATCGTCGCGCTGCAGAACGCGCGGTTCCACTGCCCACGGATGTTGTTTGCCTGATACGACATGACGGCGGGGATGTTGGCGTTGGCGCCCGCGGTGACGAGGAAGATGCCAAAGTAGCGGGCGGCGGCGGAGGAGGCCCAGCCCATTATGGGGAGCCCGGTGACGCAGAGGAGGGTGTTGAAGACGATGATGGGGCCGCGGAAGTGGTACTTGTCGCCCAGCGCGCCGGCGGTGTACATGACGATGGCGGCGAGGACGTAGGGCGGGGCGATGAGGCATTGGGACTTGGCGATGCTGAAGCCGAGGGTGTTGTGAAGGATGATGGGGAGGAAGTACGCGAGCGCGGCTATGTACGAGGTAAGCCAAAAGAACACGCCGAGACAGCGAGGAACGCACATGCTATTGTGGTGGTGTTGAAGAACAGCACCGCATACATCCAGACCTTCCAGTCCGCTCCCGTGGCGAGGTAGTTCCGCAGGTTAAATGGCACGGGCTTCACATCCCCTCGATCCGCCTCGACTTTGGCGACAATGAACTTGCGCTCGCGGTCAGAGAGGAAGTTCCACGACTTGCGCGTCGAGTCGGGGAAGTCGACGAGCAGCCAGTAGCCAATGAACGCTAGAGCGCAGGTGAGAACGCCCTCGATGATGAATATCCAGCGCCATCCGGTAAGCCCACTGAGCCCGTTCATCTGCTGCAGCTGCACACTCCAATATCAGCGGGAGAACAGCATGCGGATTCGGGCGGAGACACGCACGCCATATGCCAGGATACCCGCAAACGCGGCGGCCATCGAGCCAATGAGATAGAAGAACGCGTTCCGCTTCCCGACCTCGTCTGCACGCCGGCATTAGATAACGACGCGACGAGCAGGGAAGACAAAACGAACAACGTGTGTACCAGGTACTGAGCAGGTAGACGCAGCTTGGGAAGAACCCCGCCTCGAGAATACCAAGCACGACGCGGAGCGCAGCGAGCTGCTCCCAGTTCTTGACGAAGCCCATCCCAATCATTACGGCGCCCCACAAAAGGGTAATCGCCGCCAGATGGCGACGAGGGCCAAACTTGCGCACTAGGACCGTCGACGGCGGTTGAAAGATGGTATAGGTCGGGAAGAAGACGAGCGAGATGATGTTCTGGTTGTTGGGGTCAGGACGCCGTGCAAAAGGATGGGTACACGCACGTATTTGTTGCCCGTCAGCTTCAGCTCGCCGCTCATCCCAGCAATGTTTGCGGCGGACAGGTTCGTCCGGTCCATAAGACTGGCGCTGTACATGATCCCTGCATGTTTATGATAAACAGCGAGCAAACCAGAGGGTTAAAAGGCTCGCACCAACGAGACTGACCAGCCGCCAGTCGACGCGACGGACAATCATGGCCTGCTCTTGGGGCGTGAACTCGGACTCGGTGAGGCTGGCCGAGTGGCGGGTGCTGTCCTCGACGAGGTCGAGCGAGTCCTTTTCCATGTCGTTCTTCTCCGACGTTGACATAGCTAGAGAGAAGGAAGGGGAGGTGAGAAGGCCTTGACCGCGCGTATGTACGCACGCTATATACACAAAGAGCCGAGCCAAGCCTTGGGTTGGCTCAGGGTTGGCTGCATGGTGGGGATCCTTTTCCCTGATCGTCTTAACAGACGCGGGCACCAATGTAGTGGCGAACAAGCTGCCTGCTGACCGGCTGTTGACACGCCGACGTCCAAATTACCGTTAAACTCGTCCAGGAAACAGACCTGCTCAATTCTTAGAGCCCCGTTTTTTTTTAGAAAACGGGTTTTTGAAGGAATTGTTGGATTTTCCATAGCCGAGGCTAACCGAGGGTTAGGTGGTAGCGTAGCGTGGATTTCCTCCCACCAGCAACAAGCACAACCTCAGGTCTGGGAAGAAATCCCAAAGAAATCCACGGGTTGCAACAAGGTTGCAACAGGGTTCGGTCAAACAATTTCCGGTGACTCGCGAGCTTTAGCCGAGCGGCCCAAGCGAGGACCCCAGGTACCTATCTTCCGTGTGTGGCAAGACGGTCTCGAGGTCAGACGCCCTGAAGCGCCACTTTAAAGTTGGGAAGAATTCGAAGCGCAAGTGTAAAAGCCAGAAGCCCCAGGCTGTACGTACACCGGCGGCGTAAGGTTCAGGCTTCAGCGATTACAATAATCTTCGCATAATTACATCCCCTGCCAATTTCGATATTTATAGTAGATAGTCGTAGGTAGAGCACATTTAAATATATACACCATACAGAGCACCCAAGGCATCTTCTTCAAGTCGTGCTAGGAGCATCAGCGCTACAGCTGGGCGAGTTCCGCTGCAGACTCGTTCAACGTTGAGCGAGCAAGCATCTATATGCATATATTTGTAGGGCCCCAAAGCTTGAAGCAATAGTCGTGCAACTGTGAGACTTGGATTGGACTTGACCTCGAACAAAGATCAAAAGATGATGTCTATTTGAAACCACCTCAACGCTCGGCTCTCCTGGCAGTATCGCTATCGTCGGGACCTTCGAGTCCGCATCCAAAACACTACCGCCACGAAATTATGGGACTGATCAACGCGCCAAGTACCACAGAACAGAAAGGCACCTAGTCCAGGGTTCATTTCAACCATTTGCATCGAGCAAAACGATAACGCCGCTACAAACTTGGCATTTGAATGCATTTTATGTTGTATAAAATGAATTTAGAGCAATCTAAACAGCTCTATTCGTGACCGCAGTTTACCGAAAAGATCAAAGAAATTTGGTACTACGCAGGTAAGTCCATGGCGGCAGTCCAAACAGGACGACCTCAACAACTTGTCAAAATTACCCTATTTGCCGCACCAGCCGCCGCATTGCTCACTTTCGCAGCCTTCCGCCGTGCACCCCGAGGGTCCGGGTTTGTCAGAGGACCAGGTGTTTTTGCATGTGTTGGCTGGAGCCGTGTGAGGACGTTTGACTGAGACTGCAGCTGGACCCTCGCCTTGCTTGGAGAACATTGTTCGAGTTTGAGTATGCAGCTAACCTAGCGGTGGGGGTCTTAAGTAGAGCTCGCCACATGTGTATAATGCATGTACAAGTTGGTACCTCGCAACGGGCATGAAAGCATCGGGTTACAACTTGAACGTGTTGGCAAAGTTAACGTTGTCTGAAGTCGAACTTGAGTGTAATGTCTCGATGAGAATATCGCCTCTCTCATTGCTGTCGACTGGCAGCGGCACCCGGTGTCCGTAGAATACGGCGAGGAGCGCGGCTTTGCGTTCAACATCGGGACATGTCCGAGTCTTCTGTTGGATCGCCATCGCCATTGGCAATCCGCGGAACCTTTTTGCAAGCTTCAATTTCGGCAAGCGATGACAGGTATAATTCTTTGAGCAAGCCGACAGTGTCTGCCAGCAGATATGGAGTAGATGTTCGCTGCTCTGGATCCCTGAGCTGACCCGGACTATATGGGAGCATCTAATCGGTCGGCCGGCACGCGTGTGCTGTGTATGTATCTTCTTCTGTTGGCTTCATCTGTTGGGGTGGTAAATCTGGGGGGATACTGCTACTAATTGCTGGACTCTTTTCCTGCCTCGGGGACGATGGGCCGGTCTGCTAGAGGATGTGCCGAAGTGTTCTGGGGAGTGAAGCAGACAAAGAACAAGGATCAATGCCTCGAACAATTTACGCCTGTCAACGTCTTGACCGGGCAATTTGTGAAAACCTTGCTTTTGACTCCCACCATGGCGTCGGAAGCTCGCTTACCGCGTGATCTAGAGCGCGCGATATTTGAGTGCGCAGCGTTAGACCTCGACAACGCACTCAATCTTGTTCAGACGGCGCGTCGGGTTCAAGAATGGTCTGTCTCGGTCGAGAGGAGTATGGTTTTCATCCAACCACCCATAGGATCGAGCCGCTCATCTACACCACCCTCACCCTCGCATTCACCGTCGAGTCTACAACCGACTTTAGCAACACCAAACCTCCTCAAATGCACCGGCGGCTCGCCGCAGCCCTGCACACCAAACCCACATCCTTCTTCGCAGCCCACACGCGCCGCGTCTTCCTGGGCAAGTCGCTCTCGCACGCCGAGACCGAGCTCGTTCTCGACCGCTGCACCAACATCACCAGCTTCGTATTCGACACCAGCTGGCCGCCCTCGCCTGCAATCGCGAGCGGGACGTTCCCCGACAACCACGCATTCGCTAGGCTGCAGCGCGTCTGGCTCGACTTTCGCCAACTGCGCAGCTTTTCGCCGGCCAGTGTCAATGCGGGAGCAGGTTTCCTTCCGTCCCTCACGCACGTAACCCTCTACTACTTGTACTCGGACGCTCCAGGCTTGCACGAAGCCTACATCGGCTTCCTCTCTGCCCTCCCCGCACTCACGCATGTTTGCATCTGCATGGTACAGAGCGCGTCCTTCCTCCGCCTCGTCCTAGCGCACTGCAGGCACCTCCAAGTCCTCCTGCACGCGTTCGACGCAGGGATGTACGAGCGCGAGATGTACATCGCCGATATGGAGGCAGAGGGCGTCGACGCGCCGGCGGACGCGCGCTGCGTGCTGATCGACTACACCTGCGGGTGGTTCAATTGGGTAAAGTGGGTTCATGCGGATTGGCGCCTTGCGGCCGGGATGCAGGTGTTGGACCGCGCGAAGAAGTTTGTAGAGATGAGGGGGAACGGGGCGGTCCCTGCGGAAGAGTTTATTTGGGAGGATCCGGAGGCACCGCCAGAGTCGGATGAGGAGTATTCGTCAGACGACGACGAGGAGTAGGTTTATTCGGATCTTATACAACCGCGTTATAGTTCACAAACTCCTGCAACGTCGCCGCTGTCCGTGGCGGAAACTTGAACGCGCGCAGCTTGTCCCCAAAAGTACCCACAATGCGTGTTACGCCGTCTTTTAGAGCTAGCAGGACGTCAGCAAAGAGCTGAGCTCGGACAAACATGCTCACCATCTCCAAGGTTACCGAGCACCAACCGCGCGCGGTCTAGATCCTCTTTCTCCTCCAGCGGCGTTGCCGCATCCTCCGCTTTGGCACGCAATTCGGCTTGCGCACTCTCGACGGCGCCGAGGAACGCAAGCAGTGCTTCGAGGATACGAGGAATATCCCGTTGCGCGACGCCGAAGCGGTCGACTTTGAGGGACGCGCAGGTAAAATGGGTGAGAACTAGAACGCGTCAGCGGGAGAACAGTACAAGACCATAAAAACACGCACCTTCAATCGCCTCGACACAAACCTCCCTTCTCGGCGCCCATTCGCCCACAGCCCGTCCCATGCGCGGCTGCGTCCACGCCTTTGGCAGCGACACCTCCAACACACTCTTAACCCACCCAGGCAGCCGCACATACTTTGTCACATCCACGTCCACAGCCGGGACATACGCCTTGAGCTGCTTGCGGACCCCGAGGTCCGGCACCGGCAACGCGTCAACGACAGGCCCCACGATCCCCTCCAACGTCTCCCCGCTCGCGAGCGCCGCCCCAATCCGCGCAACCGGTGACTCCGGAGTCGACTTCCCGTTTGGCGTCTTCGCCGCAAAGATGTTTTGCTTGAGGAGCGGGGTGTTGGTTATGCCCGCGACAGTCGTGCCTGGCGTAGCGGGGGGCGCGGCCGGGGTGCCAAACGCCGAGGGTGCAGGCGTCGCCGCAGGCGGAATCGGGTCTGGGGGCGGTACGCCCTTGCCGAGCAGCGTCTGGTATTCCCGGCCGATGAGGATGAGCGTCTCCCTCGCGAGGGTACCCCAGACGAGCCCGTCGACGTCAAACAGCTCGACCGCGTGCTTGGAATCGACTTTGGGCGATTCTGAGAGCTCGATGGCGATCCGGTGTAGCTCCTGGTACGCGAGATGCGTGTAAATCGAGACGGGCTTGGACTTTGCGGGAGGGGACGCAGTAGCGGGTCGCGCGCCTTGGGAAATGAACGGAGATGAACGCGCGGGTGTGGAGAATGCGGACGAGAAGGAGGACGGGGTCGGAGCTGGCGTCGCGGATATGGAGATGCCCGAGACGAGATTTCGGACAAGCGGCGTCGTGTGCATGTCCTGAAGTCGTCAAAAAGATGTGAGAGGCCGTTGTTGCGACGTACCTCACTGATAACCCACTCCCAAACACCGGCCGTGGCTTCCCAAAGAGCAGAAGTAAAGATTCCCAAGGTCCAGACGCGGTAGACATGCTTGAGCACAGACAGGTGCGGACTGCGCGTAAACGCGAACGCGAGCGACACTGGAGAAGGGGTGAGAAAGAACTTGGCCTGAATGGAATTTTTGTACCGATGGGGACGCGTCGAAGAATCGGGACAACGACAAAGCTGAGCATGAGGGCGATCGGCAGGGCCAGGAGGGAGAGGAATGCAGGCGCGAGAATGGCGCCGGGCGAGGGAATGAGAGAGGGGCGCTAGATGGCTGTTTAGCAAGGCCGCGCGGCTAGAGCTAGCACGCACTCTGAACGGGAAGACCCAGACGTCGCGCAGAATGCTGCGTAGCACCCAGAGACCGGCCAGGACGGACTGGTTGAGCGCGAAGAGAAACAACACGGGGTGAAACGTGTAGGGATGTCTTCTGAGGATGCTTTGAGACCAAAGAGCGGCAACGGGACGGAACTGACCGCGATTTTATGAAGATGGGGAGCTGGCTGTCGAGCGTGGCATGAATCGCGAGGACGCAAAGCGCCGAGAGCAGGTGTGCCTGCAGCGCGTGCAACGTCCGGGTTCTGAGAGACGCGGCGAGGGACTTCTGTACGAGCAGGACGGGAGAAGCGGCGCTGGTATGGGCGACTAACAAAGAGTCAGTGGCTGCGAGTGGACGCGTCGGAGACGACTCACTCGTGAGGTAGGCCTTCCTGAGTACGACGACGGGAAGTATACCCCCAGCCCATAGCCCGACAGCGACTCCAATCGCGCTTGAGAGTCCCGCCCACACGAATGCTCCTCCGACGGCAAGAACGGCGGTGTAGAGGAAAACGCGGTTCGTGAGCCTGCGTCTGAGCACGGACTTTGCATAGGGCTCGTAGAGCTGATCCGCTGGCGGAATTGGCGCTGGCGTCGGGCTGCGCAGCGGCGTGGTTATGGCGCGGATGGGGGTGGTGGAGGCAGGAGGCATGTTGGTCACAACGTTACGCCCGCTTTTCTCCCAACCAACACCATCCCATGGCGCCAGGTGCAACGTCGGCGGGCGGAAAGGCAAAGTCGGGCCCCGCGGCCAACGAGTCCCGCGCAATCCAGACAAGGAGCCAGAAAGCAGGACTCCAGGTCAGTTTTTTTTTCTTTGCGGCGGCGATCTACGCGAGCGCATCCTCATCTCCCGCTAGTTTCCAGGTATCTACTCCCATTTTCGTGGCCGTAGTGGCTCACAGGTCTCACTAGTCGGTCGTATCCACCGTTACCTGAAGAAAAGCACGCAGCACAACGTGCGTATTGGTGCCAAAGCCGCCGTCTACACATCCGCAATCCTGGAATATCTGACGGCCGAAGTCCTCGAACTGGCTGGTCTGTTTTGCCTCTCAGTCTACTCTTTATCCTTTCTGACTGTTTACGCTCGCAGGAAACGCGTCCAAGGATCTCCGCGTCAAGCGTATCACCCCGCGCCATCTCCAGCTGGCCATCCGTGGGGACGAGGAGCTCGACACGCTCGTCAAGGCTACGATCGCCGGCGGAGGTGTTCTGCCCTTCATCCACAAGTCTCTTACCCTCGGCATTGGCAAATCTGCCCCAAAGAAGGCCGAGATGCTCCCCGAGGCCTAATCGCCGCTCTTTTTCTTGGACTGTATTGCTATCTGTATAGTGCTTGTTACTGCTTTGTCGCTCGTCATATCGTATGTGTGTATTCAACCTGTGCTTTCCTACTCTGCGAAGCCGAAAAATTGTTGACGCACAAAGACGCTCTGATTTGCATCGCCGCGTCTACACAAGCTCACCGCAGCAAGGATACCAGTGAGTACCCCGCGCCGGTGGGCGGTGCATAAAGCCGCCATAATCGGAATCAATTTTCGCCATCGCGGCCGCGAAGGGTCACATTATCTACTTTGGGCGATGTAAGTTTGCATAGCCTAATTAATGGAGGTAGGCTTCGTCATTCGTGCAAACAAAGGTTTGTTGATGCTTCTAAATGCTCTTTCACTCCCTTTCTAATTTTCTCGCAGATTGAATTGGACGGGCTGGATACAGACAGTGGTTGCATGGAGTCATTGCATCCTATCCGAGAGATACTGTAGCATTACATTCAATTCGAATGAGGTTTCGGGTCGTGACATCGGCTACGAAATTCTCAATTCGTAAGCCTCAGCACATCGCCGTGACCGGCCAAAATTTTCGAATTTCGAAACACCACAACCTCGGAGCAGCGCCGCAACATTGGCCCTTACCAATCTCACAGCAGCACATCCCAAATTGGCTCTTATTCCCTAGCCACATGAATCCATCGCAAAGTTTACGGCAGAACGCTAATCCCCCGCATTCGCCCTCCTTGAACCTTTGGGACTCTGTTATTGTGCTCCATTACTACACAACACCAAAGAAAGTGACGATAATACACACAAAGTCCTCCAGAGAGTGGTTCATTCCAATTCATTGACCTAAAGCTGGAGGCGAACAACGGCGCCCCGCAGGGCGCCGCTGCCAAAGAATAGCCGCTCTTCGGCCGTCCGAAACCATTCGTAAACTCGGCAAAATCATTGTGACACCTGTCAAAAATTCGGAAAAAATATGGGGTGTGACGCGTGACCTACGAATTGAATGAAATAGTACAGTAATGGACTGTAGCTGTGTAAGCTGTCGCAAGCAAGCGTTGTCGAGCAGAGCACACAACAAGCCGAGTTCGCCAAGGGGGGGTTCAGATCAAGAATCGGTCATATGAGGTGGGGGGGAGGGGGTCCAGGGCCCAGAAAAAAAAGTTTTGGTTGTGGACTTGTAGCAAGTGTTGCAGGGCCTGTAGGGCTCTAGAGAGGTCTATACTACTTGTAAACTATCTAATCTGTCTATTAGTCATGTCCAAGTCCGAAAACTAGGACAGCCATCAGAGAAACTGAGGCTCGGGCACACAAGTGTTTAGTTGGCCTTATTAGACCTCTAAGTGCACCTCATCCTCTTTCTGTAGTGTATACATTGCTCAAATACCTGTTTCTTGGCCACATTTGAGCGTTGGAACTGTTGGGTGGCCATTATTGTATCTTATCGTGGGAAATCATTACCCGATATGGCAGGGGGAGGGGGGGAGGGGGGTCCCAGAGCTGGGAGTTTGAAAATTCGACCCTATATGCTATATTTTAAAGTTGAACCCCCCTTGGAGTTCGCATTACATCTATTCTCTGCCGCGAAAGACCGAAGACAGGCCCTGTCCCCGGGACCGCCGGGTCGCGGCCGCGCAGATACACGGGCCGAAAACACATAGATACAGACGTTTTCGTGCGCGGCGCCGCTCATGATCTCCCCCGCGGCACTGACGGGCAGAGAGACCAGGAACATTTAGCAGTAGCACTCCCTTTTACTACAGAAGAGAATATATAGACAGCACACACTAAGCGCACACACGTGCCAGGCCAATCGGTTAGATGCTCCCATATACTTCGGGCCAGCTCAAAAGAGCAGCCTGAGCGAACATTTATTCTACATCCGCTGGCAGACACTGAGCAGACACTGGACGTCACTGTCAGGCTGACAGTGTCAGCTTGTCCAAAGAATTTTACCTGTCATCGCTTGCCGAAATTGAAGGTTGCAAAAAGGTTCCGCGGATTGCCAGTGGCGATGGCGATCCAACAGAAGACTCGGACATATCCCGATGTTCAACGCAAAGGCCGCGCTCCTCACCGTATTCTACGGACACCGGGTGCCGCTGACAGTCGACAGCAATGAGAGACGTGATATTCTCATCGAGACATTCCACTCAAGTTCGACTTCAAACAACGTTAACTTTGCCAACGCGTTGAAACCCGATGCTTTCATGCCCGTTGTGAGCTTACCACTGAAACAGGTGCTTCGGGGCTGAACCTCAAACTAACTAAAATCTGTAGTAGATAGAGAAATCAATCCTGAGACCAAAAACTCTAACAACCACAAACTCCAATCAATCCCAAATGCAACTCCAAGCGAGAACTTGTATCCCTAGCTACAGGGCCAATATTAAATATTGGTTGTAGGGAAGTTTTAAAGGTTGGCGGAAGGGTTTTGGTGTTTTGTGTTTTTATCTTTTCGTCGGAGCGCAATCTGCTAGCTCAACGACTATCTTCTTCCTTGTATCGACCGAAGTGCTCTCGTAGTTTGTAATAGGTCAACACACAACTGCGCGTCGAACTAAAACTCTTTCAAAAGTCTTAAGTCCCTCAATCTCTGGTTGGCGATGTCCCGACTTCTCAATCACAATCTTGTTCCCTCAGTTCACAAGTCCCAAATCACGCGATCAACTCTCGGTAGCTCTTGAATGCCAATCAATTCTGTACAGCCTTGTATCTCCTGTGACAATAACAGCGAGACCCGGTCCTTTGTACTAGGATACGGTGTCTACGCTCTACTCTAGCTGGGGATTTTATACCTAAATCGTGGCGGAGGACCCGTAATACGTAAGTACGTCAGAATAAATGTCTATTGTATTTTTATGTATAGTGTCCGCTGGCCGGCGCTCCGACTTCTTCCGATTATATGTCCGCCTGATATTTCGGGGTGGCGTTTCCGCCCGAGTTGGTATGAGAAACGACGCCCACATTCATCCTGTTCCGGAACCCTTCGGAGCTCCGTACTTCTGAATGAGCAGTTGCCGCCCAGATTTGTAACGCGTCACCTGAGGCTTCCGCCCCGGTGATTTGTCATTTGTCCTTAGGTCATCACAGCCGTCGGGACCCGTTGTGTATGGAGTTCCCTCCCCCGTTTCGGTTTAGCGTAGTAGTCTCGTCGACCCATCTGAGAAGTTGTCCATCCTCCAGTATCTCCTCAGGTTCCTTCGGGCAGCACATAGTTCCTTTGGTTGTTTACAAGTTGGATGTACTTGTTAACGAGCCTCGCTGTTTGAATGTGGCCAATACATTGGTGATCCCCTGAGATATCGCTACCCCAGACCAATCCCTCCGTATCGTCATGAGTTACTGCTCTTCTACCCATCTCAGAACCACAGATGGTAGACTTTTAGGTGGATTGCGCGTTCGTATTACGCCCAAAATCGCGAAATTTTAGGTGTAGCCCGATTCACGGCTTATCATCTCCCCCATTCTTTAGATTCCGACTGTCCCCAGTCGTCCTCGGTGGTTATGTATTTTGTGTGCCTGTCCGGTATTTTCCTCAGGATTCTCTGTCCGGCTTCTATTTCTGTCCCTTAGTCCACGCTCTATAGTAGATCCGTGTTTCAGGTCGACGTTCCTGACTTCCGCCCCAATTTGGTAGGATTCTCCCACGGGCCCTTAATTTTCGACGCCCCGCGTTTCCCATCCTTGGACCCATCTGGCCCCATACTTCCTTGTTCGCTCGTTCGGTTTTGTTCCCCATAAATTTTTCAACTCCGAATATTCGCCGCTCGAAACCTTCCAGGTATTCATTTCGCCTCATGGCGTTTCAGCCCCGTTTCTTCCATTCTTGAGCTTATGTTTTGTATAGAGAACCCCCGACTCAGAAGTTTCTCGAAACTTCCGAATCATCGGGGTGCTGCGCAGCTCTGAGTCGACATTTCTTCTTTCTTTTCGCCCGCCATGAGCAACTCGCGCCCCGCCCACAAGGGCTATTCGTATCTCGCCCAGTCCCCCGTCTGGACCGACCTCCGGGAGTTCATCATCCAGTGGCCCGACGTGTCTGACGACGCCGCCAAGAGGCTCTCCAAGCAGGCGTACCGCCTTGTCGACGCTTCCAAGGACGCGCTCGTACGTCCTTTTCCTTATTCTAGGTCCCTCCTAACGCTCGAGACAGCGCGGTTTCTACGCTTCCATCTCCGCTTTCACTGACCCCCACGCGACCGCCAACCTCATCGCCATCGGGATCGTTCTTGACGAGATGAACTCCTTCTATCGTTTCTCGCACCGTGGCGACGACGACTGGGATTGGTTCGACACCACCCTCTACGATGGACGGTTTTCGGTGCGTTTTTCCTGCGCAAATCCCGCTCGGTTTTTAATTCTTTTTCAGACCCCCGATCCGGACGACGACCAGAAGATCGAACATCCGACCTACAGCGGTTACTTCCCTGCCCGCAACGAGCTCCAGAATATGTCCCTCAAGAACGTTCCTTCGTTCGAGGCGACGCTCCGAACCTTCCAGCCCAAGGGCGATGCCCCGTCGCATTCCCAAGCCGCACGCGCCGCCTCTGTAAAGGCGCGCTTCCCCTTCTCCTTTGCCCAAAATCAAAGTTGAGAAGGGAGAGCCCCCGTCCAAGCGTTCCCGTCACCACTCGCCCGACGCACGCTCCGAGAGCCCGGTGGTGGTCTCTAAGCCCAAATCGACCGCGTCTTCGTCTAAGACGGTCGCCTCCCCAGCTCGCTCGGCCGCGACTTCGTCGAAACCGGCTCCTCCGGCCTCTTCTTCATCTAAAACGTCTTTCACCCCCAAGACGCGGACCTCTGGTCCTACCCCGCGTCCCGCTTTCAAGACTGACGCGTCTGACGACGAGCCCCTCGCGCCTAAACGGTTCACCGTGGAGGAGAAGGGCAAACAGCCCGCTCGCGTCACCCGTTCTTCGGTCGCGAAGCCCGTCGTCCCTACCAAGCGCAAGGCGGTCATCGAGATGCCCGAAACGTCCGCCGATAGCGACGCTGACGAGCTCGAGGAGGAGGAGGAGGACGAGCTGGAGAGCGCGTCCGACGCCGAGTATTATCGCCCTGCTGACGACGACGCAGCGGAGGAGGTTCGTTCCGTTCTCCTCTCTGGACCTCTTTCTCACCCTTTCGCCTAGGACCGCGTCCAGTTCGACAGCAAGCCCCACTCCGTCTCTCGCGTCCAGAAGGCCGTTCTCCGCACCGGCAAACTTATCCCGTGCCTCGTCGTCGAGGGGAGCCTTACGGCTCACAGCACCCTCACCAAGACTAAGTACACGCTCGTTGGTCCCAACACCAACTTCGCCGCGCTCAACAAAATGCCCGACATCCACATCGTGGTACGTCTTCTCCTTCCCATATCCATTTTCTCTAAACGAATCTACAGCCCATCGACCCCGAGAAGCGTGCGCCTATCCCAACCGGTCGTACTCGCCCCCAAGCACACCCTTCACCAACTTCTCGACTCCGAGAACATCAGCTTGATGTACGCCGCGCTGACCGAGATGGCCGGAATCAAGAATTACAAGAATAGTGCGTCCTCTCTCTCCTCTTTGGTTCTGTACTGACGCGCAGCCAGCCAACATGGTCTTCCCAATTCCTCTTCCGAAGGGAATTCGTGCGCGCGCCTCGATCACTCTGTCGGGAACCCGCGTTCCTCAGCAGCTCGAGACGTTGGCGTACAAGGACGACTACGCGATTGGCAGCACGTCCAAGTCCGATTCCGCGCCCATCGATCCGGTCTTCACTCCGCCCCCGCTTATTTCGCTCAAGACGGGTAAGGCGTTGGACGACTGGCAGGCGTTCCCCGTGCGTCCCCTCACACTCTTCTTTGTCCAGCTTCTCACACCCTTTAGCGTACCTCTAACTGCATCAACTGTATCGCGATCGGTTGCCTCTGCGCGAACCACGGGCACGGCATCGCGTGTACCAACTGCAGCGATGGAACCGGTAAAGGCGCCAGATGCTCCCTCCACCGCCCCGGTCAACGCCTCATGGCTCAGGTCAACGAGTTGTTCGAGCAGGTGAACACCAGCCCCTACGGTACGTTGGTGTTCGCTTCCCTTTTCTTCTTCTAACACTTTCTTCAGAGACGATCCGACTTCTCGACGATTGCCGAGCCGCGCTTCGATGCCGCTAACTCCGCTGCCGACGCGTATGCCTTGACGGCTCGCAACTTGTTCGTCAAGTTCGGCCAGTTGCGCGCGCACGCCAACGCCTCCATCTCGATCCTTGGCAACCACGGGTTCAATCAGCGCTTCGCCGAACCCAAGGGTCGCAAGACGATCGATCGAGGTACCCAGGTCTCGTTCGGGGAGCTCCTCGACAACTCCAACCCCGACGAAGTCTTCGAGGTCGGCCTTACCGCCGACACGCTCAAGACCTTCGTCTCGTCCGTTTCTGCTGACTCCACCGTTCAGGACGTCACAATGGGCGAGCAGGGGGTTCCGGTCGTTGGGGAGACTGGTGGGGACGAGTCGCACCACAGCGCGCACGTATCGCTTCCTTTCTGCCGTCTCTTCCTTACTGACTTCTCATCTCCTCAGTGACTTTTCGTAATACACGTCGCATCGCAGCCGCAGGATCCTCCTTAGGATAGTATTCCGTAGTTGTAGTCGATCCTCGCGCGCTCCCAAAAATTGTATACGCTTTTCACTGCCTTCTCTGGTGTGAATGGGTAAAACTCGTCTGAACCTGAGTTCGGTTTTCTCCAGCGAAGTCGGTTGTGCAGCTGAGTGGTAATCCGGTGGCTAACTAAGTTCCTTTGTGGCTTTATCAGCCGCGGGCACTTGATCCCTCGGTGATTTCCTCTCGTAACTTGTTTCGTAAGGCTCTTGCATGGAAAATGATCGAGGGTTTTGTTCGGGTCTGCCGCCGCCTTTGCATAGTAGCAGTTCAGAAAATTTTAAAAATTTTCCCGCTGCCGCTGATGGCAACTTCTCAGTATTCCCTCCCCCGTTCTTTAAATTCTCGCTGTCCTCAGCGAGTTCATGCATCGGTCTCTCTTCCAACCGTTCCTCTCTTCGCTGTACCCAGCCACATTTGCCTCTATCTGTCCCATCATGACTCTCTCCGAATCTGTCTGGGCTCCCAGCCCGTCGTCCGTCCAGACTAGCTGCGACAACGTCGAGCGTCAGCTCCGCCGCATCCACACGATCTTGCCGTTTGATGGGGACGTCCGTCTCCACGCCATGACCATCGATGCTGCCGCCGTTATCGTCGTGCGTGCAACTTCTCACCATCTTCTCCGCTAACTTTGTTCCCCAGGGTCGCGACAACGACATGAAGACCTTCGCGTCGCACCACGTCTCCTCCAACAAGATGATCCTCGATGTGCAGACCGTTCTCGCGGTCATTATCGCTCGAGGCGATAAGCTCATCAAGGAGGACGCCAGCGGCGACCTTACCGAAGTTCAAGAAGAGCCTCGACTCGGCTCGCACCTTCCGCGCCCTGCTCGACGACATGCTCCTCATCGCCGAGGATGCCGACCAGACTCGTCGCCATGAACGCACCGATGTACGTCTCCCAATCCCTTCCCCCGCATCTTTTGACGCCCACATCATCAGGCTGCCAACGATGCTAATCGCAAGGTAGATCTTGTTCCGCCGAGGGTTCTTGCGTATAACCCCCGAACAGAAGCAAGTCGAGGCTACCGCGTACAAGAAGCTTGCCGAGGCCAGCGCCAAGGTCCGTCCTCTACCTCCTCGACTTCTCCGGACTCAATATTCGTAGGTTAACGCCATCGAGGCGTCCAAGGCTCAAGGAGAGAAGACGCCTCCGACCGGTCCCCGCAACCAGACGGTTCCCAAGTCCGAGATCGTAAGTCAATCCCTTTACCTATGCCCGTTCCAATTGCTTTAAGCGCTCGTTCTTTGATCGTCTTGACCTCTCCCAGATAATTGATATCGAGGCCGAGGAGGAAAAGCCCGCCAAGAAATCGACCAAGAAGGTTCGCCGTCTTCTCAATGTTGCCGTCCATTTCCTCACTCATTAAAGTCTTCTCAGCGTCCTCGCTCCGTCGAGGTCCGTGATGGTGTTCTGTTACACCACTGCAACGCGTTCCACGCGTTTTCCACCTGCTCGCTCACTACGCTCCAGCCCGAGTCCGACACCGAAACTCCGGCCCCGAAGAAGACCAAAGAGGCTAAGGCCCCCAAGGAAACGCAGATCAAGACCTCCTCGGCTAAAGCGAAAATCGCCGAGAAAGTCTCCGAGCTCCCCTTCCATTTGCAGGACTTTGCTCCAGCGGTACGTCTGTCTTCTCAAGGTAACATGAGCTGACGCGCCCCTAGATCGACTCCTTCAAATTCCCCGGCGCCATGGAGAGCAGTTTCCAGGAGCAAGTTACCCGGCTCCTTAGCCGCGCCCGTAGCTTCCCCGACCAGAACATCTCTCCCAAGGCTATTGGGCAGATGATCGACCAGGCCCGCGACAAGGCCACTATCCATATCCAGCGTCTCGCGCTGCTTCTCTCCACCTACGAGGAAGCGGCGCACAACTACAACGCGCTTCTCGGCGTTGCTAAGGCTCGCGGTGTTATCCATCACCGGGCCCACCTTCCGTACGTCTTCTAATTTGCCTCCGCCGTGGTCTCACCGTCGACGTGATAGCGATCCCGGTTTCACCGTCGTCAAGCACGGATCCACCTAGATCCCTATCCACCCCCGGCCTCCCCCACAGCAACAAGTGGTGACCTTGTCTGGCGTAGTGTAGTAGTTCCTAGTCGTTGTGCCCCCGACCGCTCGAATCACTACGTTTTTGACTCCTAACCTTTCTGCTGAAGCCGGCATTCGTCCTTCGACGTGAGAAGATGCCTGCTACTCTTCCGCTCCGTCCGACTCCTCGGCCGAATCGTCCGAATCTAGCATCACTGTACCGAACTGCAAGTCCCGCTTGGGTCCCCGTTCTTGGTCCTCCAGCGCGGCCTCCAAAATGTCCAAGTCCTCCTTCTTCATGCCAATAATCTCTTCTATCTTCCTGCCTGGTTTAAGCCTTTTCCGGGCCTCGTACGGAATTACACGGAACGCCCCGATTTTTCCCGGAACCATCGCGCCATTCATCTCGCACACCAGGTATGATCCTCCCTTGGTACGGCGGACTACTACCATCGGTCCAAGGTATTTCAGCTTTGCCTTACTGTCTAAGGACTTTTCTACCCTCGTGTTTCGGATTAAAACCATATCTCCTGGTTTAAAATCGTAGTTCACAATGGTTTTCTCATGTATCCGCTCATAACGCCTAAGCGCTACCAACTTCTCATGATCCACTCGCTTTCTCATGACTTGAACATGTCTGCGATGTTTTGCCAGTGCCCGAGCCCGTAGCCCTATTAAGTCCGCGGTAGAAATAATATGGTCTGGGTACTCGACCAGCCAAGTAGCCTCTACAATGTCTAGGGGGAGCACAGGGTGTGCTCCTGTGGCCGCGAAATATGGCGAACAGCCTAATCCGCGCCTCACAGTGACCCGATCCGCCCATATGGTCTGAGGTAAGAACCAAAACCATTTCTTCGGGTTCCCGCCTGTTGCTTTGACCAGGGATTGCCTCAGATCTCTGTGTCCTCGCTCTACAGGTCCATTCGCCTGTGAGTTATACGGCGAAATCCTGATCCCCTTGATTCCGTATTTGAATTCTAACCACTCCAGAGCCTCAATACACTGTGGTGCATTATCCGTCACCAGGTTGGCCGGACAGCCCCAGCGGCATATAACTTCTTCTAGCAAAAACCTCCCAATTGCCGCAGCGTTGTCCGCGCGCAATCCCCTGGCTTCCAACCAGCGGCTTAGCGCGTCTCTTGCTGCAACAATATATTTGTGGCCGTTCGATTCAGCCCCAACTATCATCACGTCCATATGCACCTTCTGGAAAAGGCTGGGTGTTTTCGACGGAATCGGCGGAATTCGTATTTTCCGACTCTGCCTGACTTGGCAAAGGTGGCAGGTTTTAACATACCAGGCCACATCCCGTTCCATTTCCGGCCACCACAACCTGACTTCGAGCGAACATTTGGTTGCGTATACACCCCGGTGTCCCAGACTGTCGTGAGCTGCCCGTAGTGCGAACATTCGATGTTCCTTTTCTACGACCAACTTGTGCATTCCATCCGGATCTTTACGGAACAGGCGCCCATCTCTCCCTAGGTAGAAGTTGGTCGCGTATCTCATGAAGCGGCCGAAGACTTTATCGGTCATGTTCGGTGGGCGCCTTGCTGGATCGCGTAGCCATTCCTTCACCAGGAGGATCCGATCGTCCAATTCCCGTGTCGCGTCCGGTCGATGTTCCTCCGGATAATCTTCCCGTTTCTTGGGGTCCCATTTAAAATGGTCATCTGGTAGCATCTTCTCAGGCTCTCGTATATGCGAATGCACGTACGATGGGATAGGTAACCCCTCAGCCTCATAGGCCTCCCTAATAACTCTGACGTCGGCCAATTCCGCCAGATACTGCTGGTGGCAGTCTTTCGAATATTCTAGCATGACATCTTCCCAGGGTTCAAGATCGGCTTCCGTTATTTCGCAGAAGTATCCTCCCCTTGTGTCGATTTCCGTTTTGAACTCCTCAAAAGGCTTAGGCTGAGGAATGGTATAATCCCATTCCTCATCCATCCCCGGTAGAGGTAGCTCTGGAACAGGTTCCGTATCCGGGTACTCTTCATCACCGGGTACTTTATCCCGCCGAGATAAGCCGTCGGCCGTAAAGGTCTTCCCTTTTACGTGCCTCAACTTGAAGTGGAACATGAGAATTTGCTCGATCCACCGATTTATGGTGGCGTTTGGCCCCATTCCCGGATTATCCAGCATCCCTTTTATGTACATTGCATCTGTCTCGACAATCAGATTGCGACAGCCCAGTATCCAGTACTGTAGGTGTTCCAACGCCCGCTTTAGGCCGAATAGTTCCCTCTTCGACTGAGAGAACCGACTCTGCCGTTCATCCAGAGGTATGGACTCAAAACGCGCATAATGCCTCTTCTTCTTATCCACTGGATCGGGCTGCCAAACGCAAACCCCGATTCCTTTATAAGAAGTGTCCACGCTAACGACAATGGGTGTTTCCTCATCGTCATAGTGCAGAGGACGGATTGCCGGACACTCTGCGACCGCCTTCTTGATCTGATCCATGGCATGTTGTTCCTTTTCACCCCAATGGAACTCAACACCGGCTTTTAATAAGTCGTACATTGGTCTACACAACAGCCCAAAGTCTTTTATGAACTGCCGTATATACGTCAATACGCCCAGAAATTGCCGTACTTCTGAGACGTTCTTTAGAGGTGGCCACCGTGTGATGACCCCAACCCTGTCTGTAGACGGACGCCATCCCTCTGGTGTACACAGATGCCCAACTACCGAGAAATTTTCAGCGCATAGGATGGCCTTCTTTCCCGATACCGTCAGTCCTGCGTATTCCAGTCGAGTAAGGACCCGATTGACATTCTGGAAATGCTCCCAGATAAACCGCCTAATCCCGGGATTCTCCGGAATAGTTTCTTCCGTCCCATCTTCTTGCACATAACGAGTCGCAGGTCCCCGCAGGGCGACATCGTCAATGTAAGGTCTGGTGACATGCGGTATTTCGTCGCGCAGAACATATGTCACATCATCGTGAAATATGGGAACCGAATTGGTCCAACCCATCGGCAATTTAACTAACCTCAAAGCCCCGAATGGCGTCTGAAAGGTCGTGTAATCCCTTGAGCTTTCTGCCAAATCCCGCTGGTTGTATCCGGAGTATAGGTCTAGGACCCCTCCACATGCACGCCCAGCAAAATGGTCGGCCAACTCCTCCGTTGCCGGTGGAATCCCCGAATGCACAATAGTCACCGCATTTAGCGTCTCTAGTGCGTGAACCAATCGGATGCTTTTGCCGTCCTTCTTTACCACTCCGAATATTTTGGAGCGATACGACGCATTTGATGGCTCGTAGACTCCAGCGTCGATTTTACTCTTTATGACCTTGCAGAATTCCTCTAACTGTCCTTTTGGAATGGGTATGCTCCTCTCGATCCATACCTCATGAGGCACCGTAGGTATCTCAATCGGCGGGAAGAAGTCACTTCTCAACGTCCCCCGTTCAGAGTCGTCCCAGGCAAAAGCGTTAGGATGCAGCATCATAACATTGTGCATCAATTTCCGTTCCTCGGATGTCATAAGATCCTCCGAATGAACTTCGTCGATAAGCTTCTTTCGCTCCTCCGTATATCGTCCCGTAGGAACGAAATCCGTAGGTCTAGTCGGTAATTTCGGCATTCCAGCGAGTGGGTCACCCTTAATTTCCTGTTTTATCCGATACTGTTCAGGAACATCTCCATAAACCGGTCTCGTTTTGAGCGCTACCGGCTTATATTTCTTCCCGGCGTAAGATTCCCGGATAGGGGTCATCCCCGACTCTTCTCTCACGGCACCACCGAAGTCCTGGGTTCGACACCGCTCACACCCATCTTTTTCTCCTGGCACGTGACTGTGTTCCCGGCTACTAACCGCTTCCATGAGTACCTCGCGTCCTTCCTCATTGAAAAACACCACTTCTTTCCTGTGTAGGTCCGAAGCCACATTTTTTCCCTGAGGTGACAGGTATTCATTCAGAAGTTCCGATGCTTTTGAGTCTTTTCTCAAGGCGCCGCAACTTTGGGAGGCCGACACATAGGCTCTCGCTAATTCCTTCTCGGTAAACCGAGACCCATTCTGAGGTTTCAATCCCTTTTCGACAGCTACTTCACCATCCTCGTTGATACCAAAAACCAGGCAGAGCTCCTCGCTTCCCCAGGACATCTCTGTCTCTAGTTCCTTAGCGATTACTGAAAATCCGAGAATTTCTCGGCCTTCCTACGCTCCTCCTTTGAGACCTTCTTGCCCCTCTCAGCCGAAGTCATTTCTGATTTAGGTGGCGTAAGGACCTTGATGGATCCGCGCGCATGAGTGGGTATAACACATCTTCTCGAAGTGTTTGGATCCCGTATGGTTATCGTTTGTGCCCCGTCCGAGAAATTTTGCACGCTCGAACTGGTAAGCACATCGAAGGGTCGGCCCAACAATACTTCGTAGGTGTCTTGGTCAATGATGTGGACTTGCAAATATACGGCAATGTCTCCGAAAAGAAAAGCCACGTTCCGTGCTATCCCCTCGGTCAGCTTTAGCTGAGCATTCGCGCTTTGCATGTATATGCGAACATCGGGGTTCCACATAAGTCCAACTTCTTCGGCAACTTTCTTGGACATGGATACGATCTGCGAACCGTTGTCCAAGACACTCTCAACACGTCCTCGACCGTTCACTAGAGGGAAAACTACCCTCAGTGACGCCGAATCGGTACCCGCGATGATTTTCTTGGGCGTTTCATCAGCTCCCAAGGTACTATAGTACTGCATCACCGGGTCTATCATGACCAGGCCCCCGACTTCGACACCTTCATCTTCTTCGGTGGCGACGTAGAAAGAATCCACCGATGGCAACTCGTTTAAATATAGAGTGTCCTCGTTGGGTTCATTTTCCGACAACTCATCCGGGCTGTCCTCCGTCATGTAAGGAAAAATTCCTTCCATGTCGGCGAATAGAGCTTCTCTGACCGGTTTGCGGGACTTGGTTAAAATCCTCCGTAAACCTCGGGCATACGTTGGGTTCGTGGCCAACAAATCCCCGATAGTAACATTCTCCAACTTTGTCCCCGTAGTCTCATCAATTAATTTACTGAGTGTGGAGGGGCTGTCGAATCGAGTCACCAGTTTATATGCTCTATCCTTTTGCTTGCCTGAAGAGGCCATCTTCTCTATCTCTCTAGATTTAGATTCCGACTCCGGAGTCTTCCTGGGCAAATCTCCCATATGCGGAAATCCTTCATCATGGGTCTCCTCATCCCTAAATCGCAACTTCCGCTCTTTCTTGGGCATTTTCCTAATCTCCACCATCACATCTTCTTCATCGGTGACCTCTTCCACAGTCGGCCTTTTGTCTCGTACACGCCAGTTGTTACTCGTAGCGGCTCTATTTCCGTCCTCCGGGCGCTTAGCCGCTTTCTTGGGTTCCGTGTTTTTACCCTGAGCGCCCTTCCTCGGACTCAGCGGAAATTTGGCTGAGGGGGCGGGTCTGAAACCGCTCCCCGCCTTGTGGTAACATACTGGCTTTGAGCCTCTTGAACTTGATCGCCAGAAGGTTGAGACCTTCCTTGCTGAGTTTGGAACTGATTAAACATCCCGAATAACTGTTCAGGTGTCATATTTCCTATACTCTGTTGCGGTGGTTGGCGCTGCATAAACTGCGGTTGCGCCATTGGAACAAAATTCGCCGAGGGTCCTCCGTGTGGAACGAAGTTTTGTGGACCCCCAGGCTGAGGGAATCCACTACCCTGGTTATTTTGCAGCTGAGCCCTGGCCTGTTGCGCCTGGAACTCCGCTCGCTCCTGGTTCAAGAGTGCTCTTTGCACTTTGATGGTCCTAAACTCATCTTCTCGCGAGTCGTACCATTCTTCATCTTCCTCATCCCAGCCCCTTTGCAAGAGACCCATGGCAGGTGCCGCTAGCGTCCCCGAATTGTCTCCGTGCTTGCGCCAGAAGGCTTCAACCCGGTCTGCCTTGGACATTCCACCTATGTACGGAATCGGACCCATTCCTCGCCCCAAGACCTGGTTCGGTCCTTCCACATTTATCCACCCTTTATCTATGTGGACTCTCTTTCTCGGGCATTCCCTCACCATATGCCCCGTACCATAGCAATAATAACACGGCCCGGGTTCGAACGAGCGCTCCCCGCGATTGGTAATCTGCCTACGCGGCAAATCCTTTCGCAAGGCATTCTCCATCAAATCCATCTCGCGCTGAAAAGCGAACTCTATGCACAGAGTGGAATGCAATGAAACGCGCAGGCTGGTGCTATGCAAAGCAAACACCTAACACCAAACACACAACAAAACACACACACACTAAACACACAGACTTCTAGGAGGTCGGCCTCGGTAACAGAGCCAATCCAGGGTATTGTGAGGATAGAAATATCCAGACAAGGGTGTAAACGTTTTATGTGGTTCTCGTAACACGTAGACTGAACCTCAAGCGGACTTGGTGTTCAGAGTACTTTTGGGACTTTTGAGTTTATAGTATCTCAACTGTGCAACTAACAGCGAACTGCGTAGAAGCGGGGTATGGGTGATAAAGTGGTATTAGGTCCTTAAACCCCAATCACCAACTCAATCGGTTGTGCGTTTAACGCGGTACTCGAAACCAATTCCAATCCAGAAGCTTCCTAGCTTCACCCAAGTCCAATCGCAGGCTTCCGGCCGCGTTCCAAGTTCCAAAAGCTTCCTAGCTTATTCCAAGTCCAAAACCAATCTTATTCGTTTCAACCAATCCAGCCAAATCAAACTTGTTCAGATACAAACTCGAGATGAGTAAGCACCGCTCAAGCCCAGAACTCGCCCTAGTGATAGCGGGGGAGGATTCCGTGCCCAAAACTGTGCCCCCTCCCTCTTTATATACAGTAGCCAAGAAATACGAGTGGGAAACAATTCTGCAGAATAAGGAAATTCGTGTGGTCCATTGTCGAATCCTCTATAGCCAATTGGCTCGGTCCTTCGAAGTGCCGGGTATCCAGGAGGTCGTGCTCCACGTCGCCACGTCCCCTGATTGTCGGATGTTGAACCCTCGAGCCCTCGTTCCTGGCTCAGAACCTTGTGCGGTTCAAGTCTCTGTCCCTCCACCAAACGTACAGCCATTTTGTAGCGTACATGCACCTCCTTCCAGCGGTGCTCAGCACGTCCTCAGAGTCCCCCTGGTTGGCGAGCTATGGGGCAATTACCCCTTCCTCCAGGAATAGGATACTCGCGCCCACATGCGCCCTCAACACGCCGATCCTTGATGGATGTAGATAAGATCAGATAATTCCCACAGCAGCATGGGACGGCTCCGACCCGTTTCCCTATTAACCGGAATTATCCCATCCATCTGAGTCATCCAATAGCGCCCACAACAAGTCAAAGTCCCGCCGACTGATCATAACACACAAGCGCATCGAAACGCATAACACCAGATAAGTTCCCCGTTTTGAGTACACGCAGGTAGGGCTGCTCCGCGATAACATTCGAGCTCGGGCTAACCCTTCAGTGATATCGCACACCGTCGGAGTTCATGACCATTTTGTAGCCAAACGCCTTCAACGCTCTCACCAACTGCAGAGGAAACAGTGGCGTAAGTGGTTTTGAGGTCGAAACACATAGCGCAAAAACCCGCAATTAGAGTAATTCCAACGGTTTATTTTCACGGCTTATCATCTCCCCCATTTTCAAATCTTGACTGCCCCCAGTCAATCGGTGTTTCCCATTTCAGACGCCCTTACGCGTTTGCCGAGCGCGGACTTAGAACTTTTCGAAGTTTCCAGGTCGCCTCAAGGTACTGCGGAGAACCTCTTCGACTCATTGGCTTAGCCCCGAAAGGTAACCCATTCAATCGAAAATTTCTCACACAACCAAACGCCGCATAACATTCGCCAACCTCGAGTCCCCTCCAAAGTACTTCTTCCTTTGGACGCGCCTCTCTCTCAGCTTTTCCTCGATACCCAACATGCCCATGAACGCGCCACAACATCTTATGCTATTCAACGATCTTTGAATCACAAAGGCGTTTGTTGGTCCAGGTGGGTGCCAATTTGGCTCATGCTGCGCAGGAAACGCTTCTCCCGTTCCTGGTGCTTCCATACTTATCACCAGGCGGGTCCGAGACGCTATTCAGTTCGTCCAAGATATAAGCTTGGACGCGCAGTAGTCGTCACTTTTCTTCTTTCTTTCCTCCCCCATGTCTTCTCCAGCCAAAGCCCGAACCCGGCAGAGTACGGCCACCCCCGCCAAAGCAAAAGTCGCTGCGACCCCAGCCTCTTCGTCCACAACGCGTAGCAAGCCACCCCAGAAGTCGGACGCGTCGCCCAAGATCAAGAAGGAGAAGGGCGCGACGGGGACTTCCGCCGCCAATCCCGAGCCCCTCATTCAGCTCATTCCTGCCGGCGCGCACCCCCTCTGGTCGCTTCTTCTCCACCCATCCGCCGGACCACTCGTCGAGGCTCTGCGCGAACTCTGCGAGAACCACGAAATCGACGCGGAGAAAGCTGCCAACGCGCTTCGGCCTAGTCTCCATCTCCTGGTGCGTCGCTTGCGCTCCCCTTTTCCTTCATTCAACTGACACTTCGTTCCCCTAGCGTCTCCTCGTTTCACGTTCCAAACGTTTCGATGGGGACGACTACGACTACAAAGGTATCTTCGAGCTCGGCGACGCCCTCAGCGAGCTCGTGCGCTGCGCCGGGATCGCGATGGTCGAGGATGTCAAGACCGAGTGGTTCTTCTTCCCGGACCTCGAGTTTAACCCGGTGCGTGTCGCGCCCCACCTAATCGTTTCACTAACTCGCCTCCAGACGCGTTACCTCGACCCAAAGTTCCGCATCCCCATCGACAAGAAGGTCTCGTTGCCGACCGCGAACGAGCTCAACGACGCCCCGACCCTCTATCGCTCCGCCCGTCTCAACCCCTCTTCAGGCGAGACGCGCGGTCCCCTCAGTGAATCACTCGACAAGTACTTCCGCGAAAGCGGCGGCGTGTACGCCGACGAGGACGACGAGGAGGAGGGAAGTGAGGAGGACGAGGAGGGTACCCAGTCCGAATCGGATGACGACGAAGACGATAACGACCAGGTGGATCAACTCGCGAGCGAGGACGTAGAGGCCGAGGGCGCGTCGACGCGTAAGCGTTCCAGCGCATCACAGCCCAAACCAGCCCCCGTCGCTCCCGCGTCCACCAAATCCACCGTCGTCGCCGAGGAGACCGGACCCCGCCGAGTACGTCTCCTTCCCACTCTCCGTTTCTCCCTTTCTGACATTCCTTCACAGATTCGCAACCTCCCTACCCCATCCAAGACCAAAGCCAAAACGCCGGTCGAAGACGGTACGGTGTTGGTCGAAGACTCCGAGACCGAGGCTGCCCCGCAGCGGAAGGCCAAAACGGCTAAGTACGGGTTTCGATCCTGCTCGAAACGCGTAGCTAACCCTTTTTCCAGATCCACCCGGAACACCAAGACGGCCCCCGTCCAAACTCCGAAACCCAAGCCTAAGC
Organism: Mycena kentingensis (nom. inval.); assembly: GCA_014461125.1. Taxonomy (NCBI): domain Eukaryota; kingdom Fungi; phylum Basidiomycota; class Agaricomycetes; order Agaricales; family Mycenaceae; genus Mycena; species Mycena kentingensis (nom. inval.). Next base: position 466,520 of record JACAZG010000005.1, on the reverse strand, counting down.
CGTACGTGATACTATTTTGTATCGAAACTCATACTAACTTGGCCACCAGATACGTTGAGGTTCCACCCAAGCCCACCGGCAAGAAGCCCAGCGGACGGAAACCCCCAACCTCGCGCGAGTTCCTTTCCGACACCGACGACGGCCCAGACGGTAACGACCAGATGGACGTTGACGAGCCTGCCCCACCGCCTACGACTACCGCGAAGGGAAAGAAGAAGGAGGAGAAGGGGAAGGGGAAGGCCAAGGCGAAGGCAAAGGAGGCCACCCCTGAGGAGGATGTCGAGGAGGAGTCCGAACAGGTTGCCGAGGAGCCCGAGCCCGAGAAGAAGGGCAAGAAGCGCGCCCGCGCCACCAAGGACGACGGCGGTGCCCCTTCCAAGCGCTCTAAACGGGCTAAGTCGCCTGACCCCGTCAAGGCGCTCTACCACACCACGAAGGTGCGTCTTCCTTTGTCTTCATCTTCAAACGCTAACGCGTTTGATCCTAGTCCCAGCCTCCGCTTCCCGAACTCGACACCGAAGAGAACGCCAACCTCGTCCTCGAAGGCCTCAAGACCCTTTATTCGCAGAACGCGTCGTATAGCCGCGACGTCGGGCGTTTCTTTGGTGCGTGTTCCTCCTTCCTGTTCATTACATTACTAACGCGTTTCCAGTCCCTCTCCAGATCGAAGGACAGGACATCGCGTTGGCCCTCGCGCGTCGCAAAATACGCGCTCCTCGCTCCGACTTCGTACGCCGGCGTGCGCCCGTTCATGCGCGCGTCGAAGACCAACACCTTCGAGCCGTGGTACGCCACCCCCCGAGGCCATCAAGCTCAAACCTCTCGAGGAGATGGAAAAGGACACCCCGTACGAGGTACGCCCAGCCATCTCATCTAGCCGCCTTCCTCACTAACTCATTCCGCAGCCGCTGGTTCCATGCACCGACTGCGTCGTTCGCGGAACGCTCTGCGTTCCCAACCCCGGACATAGTCCCTGCGCCGGCTGCGACGACCGCCGCTCCCACTGCACTCACGCCCTCTCTGGCGTCGAGTTGCACCGGATGTGGTCGACCCTCTCGCAGGAAGCCGAGCTGTTTGGTCCCCGTGCGTTTCCCACCGGCCACATCCAGAACCTTACTAACTCTCCCTTCCAGTCTTGAACTCGCCACGGACGACGTCATCGACGCCCATCGCATCGCGTCGGCGGCCACCACCGCTCAACAGAGCGATGTTGCACCCTCGACCAACGCGTCGCGTTTCAAGTCGATGGCGTACGATCTGCTGTACGTCGCCGGTCCCGACGCGTTCGAAAAACGCTTCGCCGTTCAACGACGAGTCGGGCGCGCACGTTCCTCGACGGGTGGTTCAAGACGATGGAGCATAAGCTCAACGGAACGGTTTCGAACGACGCGTCCCTCGACGCCGACTCCGCTCGCTCCCTCCGTCAGATGGAGATAGGCGACGCGCTGATCGCGAAGACGAAGAAGGCCTTTTCGTCGGGCTGGCAACGCCGTTGCGTCCAGCTCGAAGAAGAAACTCGGTCGGTTTCTTCCTTCTAACGTGTTTCCGTTGTTGCTAACCAGCCTCAGACGACTAGCGCCTCTCCAACGTCCTCTCCGATACGCAGCGCGTCCCTCGAGTCCGTCGTTTCGCCCGCCGCCGCACATTTTCTCTTCTCGTAGTCGATCCCGCGCTTGTACAGTAGACACACGGCCATTCAAGTAGGCGGTCACCGCTTGTGACGCTACTTGAATGGTCCCCAAAACGCGCATCCCCGGTCCATATGGCCGTAAATACATCGTTTTTGCCCATCTTTTACGCGTGAATTGTCCCGAGTCGAAAAACTGAGCCTAAGCGTTTCGAGTCCAGAATCCAAAATTTTCGCTAAGTCCGATTTCCAGCTTGAAACACACAAGCCCGAAAACCGCCTCGGCGGCCACACGTCCGCATCCTGACTGGATTATTCAGGTCCCCAACTCTATTTGAGGAAATATGCATCATCCGTACGGCGCAACAACCGCCTACCCTAGCGTTAGCTGTTCGATCGTTTTGATCGTACAGCACACGGGCACCCATACACTCCTATACGTTTGAGTCATGCGACTCTGTAATCCGGGGATATCTGCTCTTATCGGCAGGATCTCCTGACCGGAATAGGCCGAGTTGTGTTATCTCGTGGACCACTATACACACACATCAGAACCTTTGTTCAATCCGGATGTCGTATGCCGCTCCGCCACGAAACGCACAGCACATGAATCGAAAAATTTCCAAACGCGTAAGGCCATCTACGATCTCTCCCCCCATTTTCAAGTGTTCGCTGTCCTCAGCGAATGTACTTAAACACGCGGGGAGGGACCTAGACGCCTCGTCGCATTCTTTTTCCCCCACACTCGTTCGACCAAACTCTCTACATGGCCCCGCCTCCGTTCAGCCAGGTCTACGCCACCCACGCTGCCGAGTACCACGAGGAGCACCAGCGCCTCAAGGACATCTTCTCGCAGCTGCGAAGCCACAAGGGCACCCCCAAAAACACCAACGCTACGACGCGCAACTTGCGAAGCTACATCGCGATGCTCTCGGTGAGTCGTGGCCGAAACACCTAGGCGCTTCCTGACCACCACGCAGAACATCTTGTTCGACCCCGAGCATGTCAATGTCTTCGCTCACGACCAGCTCACGACCACCAACACCCACGCCTTCTCCAACAAGCTCGTCCAGTTGGTGAAGTCGTGCAAGGACGCCAACCCCACGTACAAGGCCCCCGGAAGTTCCTGACCTTCCTCAAGATGTGCAAGAAGTTCTACGATCTTGGCACGCTGCCGTACACGCAGCAGACGGCTGTGCGTTTCGTGAACTCCCTACGCGTTTGCGCTGACTTCTCTCCAGGACGAACTCAACGCCTTCCTCCTCGAGTCCGACGGTGAAGGCGACAATTCTGACGCCGACGCCGAAGGCGACGAGGAGGATGAGGTCCAGATCATCATCAACCCCAAGCCAGCCAAGGCCGCTCCCGCCGTCGAAGAAGACACGGAGATGGAGGACGCGACTGTACGCGACAATCTCCCCCATTTTCCGAATCTCACTCTTCCAGGCGTCCCAGAAGGCCCCCGCCGCGTCGTCTGTTCCGACGAAGCGCCAGGCGTCCCCCGTCCAAATCCTTGTACGTTTCCACCATTCCATCACGCCAGACTGACTTTACCCAGCCGGACTTCAAGCGCCGCGTCAACCCAGCGATCCAAGAGGCCCAGGAAACCGTCAACCAACTCGAGGGAGGTCCACTATCCGTTCCCTCAATCCTCCGTAGCTAACGTGTTTCACAGGCGACCACTCCTGGACCCGCCGGCGCTGGCACCGTCCCTTCCGTCTTGTACAAAGCCGTCCAGCACATCAGCGTCGCGGCCGCCGAGAGTATCGCTGACCACGATATTACCGTCAACGCCGCTCTGCGCACCGAAGCTGCCGCCTGGGACGATCTCATCTTCCATCTCCGCCGCCTCAGCGTTACCACGGAGCAGTTCTTCGCTTCGCGCCAGCGCTACAACGACGTGCAGCACGAGATCCGCGAACGCGGAGGCCGTCCCCCGGTCCGCAGCAACGCGTATGTTCCTCATCCTATCCGTTTGACAATTCTAATCCAAACGCACAGGGAAATGGAACGCTCCATTCCGAATTACCTAGTCGTTGCCCTTCGTGGCAACGTCAAGGCCATTCCCACTGGTCCGCGCCCTGGCACCGCTCCCGTTGTTGCCTCCGGCAGCAAAGGCCGCGCCAAGCCGCGCCAGTAAGCGCCATTCCTACGTGTTCCAGCAGTCCATAGTATAATCGAATAGTTTACCACTTATGTAGTTCCCAATTCGATCATATTATGACTCTTCCGGTGGTTTTCTCCTGCTCCTCAGAACGCGACCCACGGGGGCATCCTCCTCATCCGGTTCAGAGGTTTCACTCTCCGTGTCATAAGCCGCCTTCTTCGGTTTCGGACCGAAACGCATATCGTCAAACTGCAGATCCCGGTCAGGATCCTCGTCTTCTTCTGTGTCAGCCGCCAGCCTGTCTAGATTATCTTTAGACATGTCTATCAGGGCTTCCACATCATCGATAAACGCTATCTTCCGCCTAGCCAGATAAGGGATTACGCGTTTTGCAGCCACCTTATTCGGCATCACCGCTCCATTCAATTCACACAGAATGTAGGAACCTCCAAGGGTTCTCCGCAACACCACCAAGGGACCCAGCCACCTGTTTTTAGCTTTACGATTCAGACTCTTCTCAATGGCGCTGTTCCTCATAAGACACAAATGACCCGGTTTTAAGTCAAAGTTCTTAATCGTATAAGAGTTCTCCATTTCGAAACGCCTAGCCGCTAGCATCTTCTCGTGATCCACCCGGAGCCTCATTTCCTCTACGTGTTTCTGATGTTTTGCGAGCGCTCTGGCCCGTAAACCCACCAATTCCTCCGTAGAGATAATTTCTCCCGGGTAGTCCACAAGCCAAGTTGCTTCCACTATGTCCAATGGTAAAATTGGATCACAGCCGGTAGCAACCTTGTAAGGTGAACTGCGCAGGCCTCTCCGTGTCGTGATCCTATCCGCCCACACCACTTGAGGCAGGAACCACAGCCACTGAGCGCCATCGCCCCCCGTAGCTTTCGCGAGAGACTGGCGGATGTCAGCGTGTCCACGTTCCACCGGACCGTTGGCCTGTGAGTTATATGGGGATATTCGAATCCCTTTAATCCCATATTTCGACTCTAACCATTTCAACGCCCCCACGAACGTAGGCCCGTTATCCGTAACCAGTTCTGCCGGACAACCCCAACGGCATATTACGTTTTCTAGCAAAAACATAGCAACCGCCTTAGTTGATTCCGACCTCAAACCCCTAGCTTCCAGCCAACGGCTCAACGCGTCTCGAGCAGCAATGATATATTTGTGGCCATTCGACGCTTCACTCATCACCATCACATCAGTATGCACCTTTCGAAACAAAGGTGGTGTAAAGGTAGGTACCGGCGGAATATGGATATAGTTGCGCTGGCGCACTTGGCACATATGACAAGTGCTTATATACCAGGCAACATCCTTTTCCATCTCCGGCCACCAAACGCGTACTTCCAGAAGTGACTTAGTCGAGTAAACACCCCGATGCCCCAAACAATCATGCGCCGCCCTCAGCATGAACATACGATGCTCCTTCTCCACTACCAGCCGCGTACGACCTTCTTCTCCCCTGCGGAAAAGCCTGCCGTCTTCAGCCTGGTAGAACAGCGCAGTATATTTCTTAAGTTTTTCACGCTCCTTCTTCGAGAAAGAAGAAGGGGCCTTGAAACCCTCAGAGATATAACGCTTAACCACCTCTATTCGCTCATCCGCGCGTTTTCCGGACTCCGATCTGTGGTCCTCCGGGTAAGGCTCCCTCTTCGATTCATCCCACTTGAAATTTTCATCAGGCAGCATAGGCTCCGGTTGCCTAACATCTGAAGAGATGTACTCCGGCATGTCGACTTTCGCTTCGGCATATGCTAAACGTATAGCTTCTCCCTCCGCGTAGTTGTCCTCCTGCGCCTTGATACAGTCCGCAGCGAAGCAACTCATAGTCTCGTCCAGATTCCTAACTTGTGCCTCATCTGTCCAAGCGACATCGAAGAAATATCCCCCACGCGTGTCAATGTCCTCCCTGAAGTCTTCAAACGCATAAGGTTGCTGGATCGTATAATCCCAGTCTTTATGTGTTTTCGGAGGCTCAGGCTCCCTGAACTCAAGTTCTGGGTCTGGTACCTCTTCGTCACCATCCACTTTCCGTCTTCTCGAAAGACCATCCGGAGAGAACGTCGAACCCTTTACGTGCTTCAGCTTGAAGTGGAACATTAAGATCTGCTCGATCCATCGGTTTATGGTGGCATTCGGCCCCATCCCCGGGTTATCCAGCATTCCTTTAATGTATAGCGCGTCAGTCTCCACAGTCAGGTTCCGGCAACCCAGAATCCAATACTGCAAGTACTCTAGCGCGCGTTTCAACCCAAACATCTCCCGCTTCGGCTGTGAAAAGTTCTGCTCCCTGGCATTCAACGGAATAGACGCGAACTTCGCGAAGTATTTCTTCTTCGGGTCGTCCGGGTCCACCTGATACACCTCTATACCAACAGCGATATAGGACGTATCCACCGCGACTACTGTCTCCCAGCCTGATTCGTAGTCCAAGGGTCTCAGTGCGCCACAAGTTTCAAGAGCGCGTTTAACCGCGTCCATCGAAGCCTGCTGTTTTTCGCCCCATTCCCACTTGGTCTCCCGCTTTAGCAGGTCGTTCAGAGGTCTGGTGAGTAGCCCGTAATCCTTAATAAAATTCCGGACATAACCCACAACACCCAGGAACTGTCGAACCTCGTGCACATCTTTGCACGGTGGCCACCGCGTAATGACACCAACGCGGTCCGTTGACGGCTTCCGTCCTTCATACGAACACTCATGCCCAACTACGGCGAACTGCTCAGCGCAGATTATCGCCTTTGTCCCCGATATGGTTAGACCACTATACTTCAGTCGCTGCACTACGCGGTTCATGTTGCCAAAGTGTTCCCAAACAAACCTCCGGATACCGGGGTTTTCGGGAATCGTCTCATAATTCCCATCCTTATCCATGTATCGCGATGCTGGTCCCCGCACAGGGACATCATCAATATATGGAATCGTGATGTGCGGAATCTCGTCCTGAAGCACATAGGTAACATCGTCGTGAAATATCGGTACCGAGTTCGTCCAGCCCTGAGGTAATTTAACCAGTCTCAACGCGCCGAAGGGCGTTTGAAACATTGTTAAATCCCTGGACGTTTCAGACAAATCTCGCTGGTCATAACCCGAGTACAAGTCCAGCACTCCACCACAGGCTCTCCCTGCAAAGTGGTTTGCCAGTTCCTCCGTCGCCGGAGGAATACCCGAATGCGCGATCGTCACCGCGTTTAAGGGTTCCAACGCGTGTACCAACCTAATGCTTTTGCCGTCTTTCTTGATTACTCCGAAAAACTTAGACCGATAGGAAGAGTTAGACGGCTCATAAACACCCGCGTCTATCTTTTTCCTAATGACCTTGCAAAATTCATCCAGCTGCCCGCGCGGAATGGGTATACTCTTTTCTACCCATACCTTATGCTCCACGGTCGGAATTTCTATCGGTGGAAAGAAATCCTTCCTCAACGATCCTCGTTCTGAGTCGTCCCAAGCGAATGCGTCTGCATGCACGGTCATAAACCAGTGTAACAGTTTTCGCTCGGCCGGCCACAGAAACGCACCGGCGTGTGCCTTCTCGATAATCGCGTAACGCTCCGTGGTATATCTAAGAGTTGGACACCAGTCACCAGGATTAGGCTCTAGATCTGGCATATCCTTGAGGGGATCGCCTTTTATCTCAGGCCTTAATTCTGTATTTCTCGGGCAACTCCGTATACACCGGACGCGTTTTGAGTGCAACTGGCTTATACTTCTTCCCAGCAAAGCTCTGTCGCACCTCCGCTTGCGGACCATCAGCCACTTCGGGCTCCGGCGCCACACCTTGAAGCGCACATCTCACACAACCTTCCGCCTCCGCGGGTGTTGTGTGCCCCGTTACATCCTTACGTGTTTCAACCCGAACTGGTGGCTTGAATCCCATAGATACAAAGCCATCATCGAAGTTGAGACTCTCAAGGACAGAACCATCCTTCTGAGGTGCCGGTTCTTTTAAACCAACGTGTTGCTCCCGAGTATCCGTCGCCGTCGCATCGCGTCGAAACACCTCGACCCCCGCATTACGCGAAGCTACGAGATACGCCGCGGCGAGCTCTTTCTCTGCGAACTGCTTCCCGTTCCTAGGTAGCGCAACCCCGTTAACCCAAAGTAACCCATCACCCTTGACTTCCAACTCGACCGCCAGTCCTTCTAACTGCTCTCTCGGGCCCGCCGCCAAATCGCGTCAATTCCGCCCAGGCCTCCGAAAATCCACCTCCGTCTCACGCCACGGCTTCCGAATGTGTTGACCACGGAAATAGTCGGGATCGTCCAGGTCCTCGGCCTGGCCCCACGCTCCGTCTTCCGATCCGCTCTCGCAGTCCGGTACCTCTCTCCACGCGTTTGAAGGTGTCGAATCACTTGGGTTCGATACTCCCTCCTCTCTCTGCGTTTCCCGGGGTACAAGTCGTCGAAGTGTGTTCCTAAGTGAAATACACCCTTGACCGAAGACGCCGCGTTTTTCTTCCCACTTCCGGAGTCTCGGACCGGCTTGCGTGTTTCCGCATCTTCATCATCCGTAACCTCTTCCACAGTGACCTTCCGACGCTGTTTTTGTTGGCTAATACGACGGTCCACATCCGTAGGGAAATGGACCTGCCTGACCGTGCCCGTCTCCACCTTCGCAGCTGCCGCAATGGGGCTGTTAGTAGCTACGGGTTTCGATCCGCTCTCCGGTTGACGGTGAGAACTGGCGATCGCCCTAGCTCCGCGGGTGGTCGTAGTCATCGTCCGTCGCTGGTTCGTATTAGGGTCTCTGATAGTAATTTCTTGAGTCCCATCCCGTCGATTGACGACTGTAGACTCCGTAATCACATCGAAAGGCCTTCCCAACAAAATATCATACGCGGGGTCCTCAATAACATGGACCTGCAAATATATCGCAATGTCCCCAAACACAAACATTACATTCCGAGCGATTCCCGCGGACTGCTTAAGCTGTCCATTGGCACTCTGCATGTAAATCTTTACGTCCGGGTCATATACGATATCAAGTTCCTCAGCGAGTTTCTTGGACATTGAAACAATCTGGGAACCACTATCCACTACACTTTCAACCCTTCTGCGATTCGCGACCGTGGGGTGTACGGTTCTGAGAGACGCGGACTCCGCACCCGTATAAACCTGCCTCGGCTCTTGGTCCTCGGGTAGTTTATTCAGATACATGAGTACTTTGTCTCCCACCATGGGAACCTCCGGGTCTAGGGAATTATCCAACGGATCGGGGTGAACCGCATAGTCGCAATCAGGTAAATCCCTGATGTCGACCGCGTCTCGCCTTAAACGCATAGTATCCCCTTCACCTTCCAGCCTAAACGGTAAATCGTCTTCGACCATCTCCTTTATTAGAGCAGCCTTGACATTTTTCCGTTTACCGGTGAGTGTTTCCCTCAGACTTCTCACGAACGCCGGTGATAAACTGACCAACTCGCGCATTTTAACGCCGTCCAGTGCTGTATCCCCAGTCCTCTTGAGCATGTCCTCGATTAAACCCTCATCGTCCCATTTCCGTACCACCTTGTATCCTTTGTCCTTGTGCGGTTTCACAGAAAACGGGTGTTCACGCGTTTCCTGTTCTAAATTCGTGAAACCCTTAGGATGAGTTAAAGGATTAACAACAACGGATTCCCTCTGGTCTCCACCCTTGGGTTTCTCCGTGTTATTATCCCTCCTTTCATCCCTGCTAGACGCCTTGGTTGCCACAGTCCGAACCTCAGTGTCGCTCTCCTCGTCATCCTCTTCATTGTCTTCCCGCATGCGTTTCCCGCGGCCCACCTTCGTTGGCATCGAAACCTTGTCCTCCGGAGGCTTGGATTTAGCTGCTTTTCCCTTGCTCGCTGCCTCCTTCCTCGGACGACTCAGAAACCCGACGACGAGTCTTGAGCGTTAGGCTCCTTACGCGCCGCTAGACGCGTAGTTGCCATCTGCTCGTACAGGTTGTCTCCCCCAGACGCTCCGAAAGCTTTTGCGAAGTTCATCACCTCCACAAAATCCTTCGCGCTCATCTTGTCCATCACCCCTCCCGCGTTTCCGCTGGAATGAGCCGGACTCGGTGAGCTTGACGCGTAAGGGTTCTCACCCCCGGAGTTCGAAGCTCTTGGATCATATGCGTTTTGGGGCGCACCATGGCCCAAACCACCCATGAACGAATGCATCACTGGCATACTATTCATGAACGTCTGCCCAACGGATGGCAGCTGGCCGTAGACAGGCTGCGAGCCCCGTCCCATGAGAGACTGAGAGCTTCCAACGTACGCACCAGCATACGGGTTTGAGCTCAAACCCGCATGCATCTGCGCGGAGAGAAGTTCCAGATTAGACATCCCTTCTCCCTCGTCTGTAGCCATCCTGTCCATAAGCATTTGCTGCCTATTGCCCCCCATAACTTGATCCATTCCCTTCCGCTTCCAGTACTCGTCTATGCGTTCCTTCTTCGTCATACCTTGTTCGAACAAAGGGAGACGTATCCCTTTAGGCAGCTCCGGATAGCCACGGTCCAGGGTTATAAGCCCCTTTCCCACATACTCTGCTGCATCCATACAATCGTTTAAGTAGTGCGGCCCTCCACAGAACCAGCAATCGTTTGAACGATTCATGTTGCCCCGAGCCTTGGGAAACCCGTTACCCCGGAATCCACCACCACTCGAATTATTATTCGATTGAGGATACCTCTCATGGTCCACTTCTTGCGCCATAAAGGAAGCCACCTCATGAGATCCGCGGTTTTGCCCCCGCTGGTTATGCGTTTGATCGTGGTGACCCCGACCATAACCTTGTGTTGGTCGAGAGTCAGTCCTCGGTCCCTGCAGTGCTTGCTGCATCGAGGCAAAACTACTCTTCATCTCATCAGACAGCGACTTGAACTGTACACCAATCTGCTTCTCCTGCACAGCAACCGCATCCTTAATCTGCACAACCTCGTTGGACAAAAGATTAAGTCGCTCATCCACCTCCCTCTTGAAGCGATCTGTCTCGGATACCGCGCCAGTACCAGGAACCGTCGCGCCGTTCGGAGAACGCGAGAATTCTGTAATACCAATCGACGATCTCTCAGACAAATACTCAGCCACCTGAAGCACTTCAAGGTACGTCCACCGTTCCTCTCGCAGGACAATGCCCGCAGCGTTCTGCCTCGGCCCGATAATTGTTTCGACCGACGGACTGTCCAGCAAATGGCGTAGGCTATCCGCGAAATCCGCTGTAAGGTTTCCATAGATCATTCCAACCGCATGTGCGTTTGAGATCCTAGGCCCGTACAACAGATTCGGCGCATTACACTTAGCCACCTGCTTGATGAACGACACCTTCCACCTGAGGAAACGGCCATGGTCCGTCCGACTAATCATGGGGTAGTCTCTATTGACCTTCTCCACGCTTCGGATGGAACCATGCTCTTCTTCATCCAGCTCCGGGTAGAGTTTTAGGACTGCGTTTTTAAACGCGTCGTAAAGACCCCGCCGCGAATTCTGGTAAAGACTTCCACTCGTCCTTTATGATATCATCTTTCAGATATCCCACCATCAAACGCTTGCGCTCTGCTTCATCCTCTAACCTGCCCTTGGTAAACAACGCATCGCATTGCTCTAGGTAACCCCTAAGGGTTTTCTCCGGGTTTCGACCATCCCAAGTCGGTCTATCCCTCTCGTAAGGTTCCGGGACACGAATCGCTCTGCCCCTTCCCCCGGCGGCCTGATCATCCGCCTGCTGGTTTGCAGGTAATTGTTGAACGTCTGCAGCGTTATTCGGCTGTGCGCCGTTTTGAGGTTGTCCGCCTGCCGCCGCACCTGCTTGCGCTGGTGCCGCCTGCGCGACTACCGGATTCCCTATAGGAACTACCCCCGGAACATTGTTGTTGTTGTTGTGAGCCATCTCGAAACGTTCAAGCGTTACAGGTTCCCTATGTGGTTCGTCTGGTTCTATTCCGCGTTCGGATTCTGAGTCGCTAAGCGGCTCTAACCGTTTTGCAGGAGGAGGGGGATATTCAAACGTAGGCGTTTTCGATCTGCTACCAGAGGCAACAGGTCTAGCGCTGTAGTTCGGAGATATCTCTCGACCAAAGTTTGGTGCGTTTAAACGCTGACGACCTTGTACGGAATTTACTGTTGTGCGAGGACGACTCGCTGTGGTTCCTTGTTTGCGCGGAGCAGGTGGGACTGTACCGAGCGGTTTGCTTTGCAATTTGCCTTCTCCCCTTAGGAAGTTCGGAAAATCACTTGGCGAAGAGTCCGAAAGATCTCGTTCTCTTGGTTTTGGTGGAATCGTGTCCTAAAACCTCTTCCAAACGATAGCACAGTAAACGTTATAACCCAAATCTAGAGATTTCCACCCCTCGCGGTGGGCTCCAGATGAAAAGCGAACTCTATGCACAGAGTGGAATGCAATGAAACGCGCAGGCTGGTGCTATGCAAAGCAAACACCTAACACCAAACACACAACAAAACACACACACACTAAACACACAGACTTCTAGGAGGTCGGCCTCGGTAACAGAGCCAATCCAGGGTATTGTGAGGATAGAAATATCCAGACAAGGGTGTAAACGTTTTATGTGGTTCTCGTAACACGTAGACTGAACCTCAAGCGGACTTGGTGTTCAGAGTACTTTTGGGACTTTTGAGTTTATAGTATCTCAACTGTGCAACTAACAGCGAACTGCGTAGAAGCGGGGTATGGGTGATAAAGTGGTATTAGGTCCTTAAACCCCAATCACCAACTCAATCGGTTGTGCGTTTAACGCGGTACTCGAAACCAATTCCAATCCAGAAGCTTCCTAGCTTCACCCAAGTCCAATCGCAGGCTTCCGGCCGCGTTCCAAGTTCCAAAAGCTTCCTAGCTTATTCCAAGTCCAAAACCAATCTTATTCGTTTCAACCAATCCAGCCAAATCAAACTTGTTCAGATACAAACTCGAGATGAGTAAGCACCGCTCAAGCCCAGAACTCGCCCTAGTGATAGCGGGGGAGGATTCCGTGCCCAAAACTGTGCCCCCTCCCTCTTTATATACAGTAGCCAAGAAATACGAGTGGGAAACAATTCTGCAGAATAAGGAAATTCGTGTGGTCCATTGTCGAATCCTCTATAGCCAATTGGCTCGGTCCTTCGAAGTGCCGGGTATCCAGGAGGTCGTGCTCCACGTCGCCACGTCCCCTGATTGTCGGATGTTGAACCCTCGAGCCCTCGTTCCTGGCTCAGAACCTTGTGCGGTTCAAGTCTCTGTCCCTCCACCAAACGTACAGCCATTTTGTAGCGTACATGCACCTCCTTCCAGCGGTGCTCAGCACGTCCTCAGAGTCCCCCTGGTTGGCGAGCTATGGGGCAATTACCCCTTCCTCCAGGAATAGGATACTCGCGCCCACATGCGCCCTCAACACGCCGATCCTTGATGGATGTAAATAAGATCAGATAATTCCCACAGCAGCATGGGACGGCTCCGACCCGTTTCCCTATTAACCGGAATTATCCCATCCATCTGAGTCATCCAATAGCGCCCACAACAAGTCAAAGTCCCGCCGACTGATCATAACACACAAGCGCATCGAAACGCATAACACCAGATAAGTTCCCCGTTTTGAGTACACGCAGGTAGGGCTGCTCCGCGATAACATTCGAGCTCGGGCTAACCCTTCAGTGATATCGCACACCGTCGGAGTTCATGACCATTTTGTAGCCAAACGCCTTCAACGCTCTCACCAACTGCAGAGGAAACAGTGGCGTAAGTGGTTTTGAGGTCGAAACACATAGCGCAAAAACCCGCAATTAGAGTAATTCCAACGCGTTTATTTTCACGGCTTATCAGCGCTGCCGGTACTTCTCCGACCCAGACTCTGCATTTCGAATAAAGTCGTCCATTTTGCGGCCTTGAATCGCCAAGGTGTCGGTAATTGCTGCCATTTGTGCCGCGAATGTTTCCAACTTATCCTCCTTGGCCTGGTTATAGAGTTGCGTTTCCATTCGTTTGGCTGGGACCGATCCTTGGAATAATCCAAATTCGCCCATGCTCAAACATGTTCCGGTCCGCTTCTCTACCAGTCCAATTTTCCGCGAGAAGAATGGCCAGTCGGAAGACTTCCCCGAAGGTAAGTTTATCCCCCTTTCTGATCACCCTTGCCTCGGCAGGTATAACTACTGCTGCCCCTGCCTCAGCTCCTGCTGCTGCGTTTACCGCCGCCGCGTTAGCTGCCTGGGCGTCCCTTACAGCTGGGGCCGGAGCATCCAAAGCCTCGTTCGCAACACCTATCGCACTCAGCGCTCCTGGTGTGTTCAACGCGGTTTCGAGATCCTTAGCAAACTTCTCCTCTAGAGTCTCCAAAATTGCAGTAACTAACTGCCTATTGGTAACCTGGGCCGGATCCACCAAAAGTTTATTTGCTTCGACCGTAAAGGCTTGCTTGAAGCGTTTAAGTCTCCCAACATCGGATCGCTGGGTTCCTCTAAACTCTTGGCAGACGCGCTCCATCTTTGACAAGGTTCCGACTCTCTGTTCTTCCAACTCTGGGAAAAGACTTTTGACTTCATTCTTCCAATCTGAGTACGTCCCTACACTATAGGTGGGTAACGCTTCCCAGAGGTCGCGCGAGTCATCGTCATCCACATAGGACAGCACTCTCTCCTTCTTCTCTACATCGTCCGTAATTCCCGCTCGGGTGAACAATATCTCACAGTTCGATAGGAATTTCCTGAGTACATTCGAGGATTTTCCATCGAAACTGGGTCGCGAATTCTCCCATGGCTCTGGCATTTTAAATGCTGCCGTCCTGGCCCTTGGAGCCCGAGCTCTACCTTCTCCTCGTCTTTCATCTTCTCTGTCACTCATATCTGGTGGTGGTGGTGGTGGTGGGGTGGGCGGATGTTGTTGTTGTTGTTGTTGTTGTTGTTGTTGTGGTGGTGTTTGTTGTTCGTCGTTATTCTCGACAATTTCCCTTTGCGCTCCGGATTGCCTCCTGATAGCGGATACACTGTGTTGTTGTAAAGGTCCGACGAGAGGCCCCCGATTGGAATTCTTAGTGCCTCGCGGTACCGGAATTCTTGAACTGGACGCTATCCTCTCCTTCGGATCCCACAGCGGTTTCTCCGTTCTTAGTAGACTACCAAAGTCCTCTGGGTGTGTTGGTCGATGCGACGTTTTGTATTTTGGAATTGGAACCTTGGCGGTTTCCAAAATCCCGGGAACTCGTTCTTCTAATCGATACCACTCCTCTAAAACCCCCCTCGCGGTGGGCTCCAGATGAAACAGGTGCTTCGGGGCTGAACCTCAAACTAACTAAAATCTGTAGTAGATAGAGAAATCGATCCTGAGACCAAAAACTCTAACAACCACAAACTCCAATCAATCCCAAATGCAACTCCAAGCGAGAACTTGTATCCCTAGCTACAGGGCCAATATTAAATATTGGTTGTAGGGAAGTTTTAAAGGTTGGCGGAAGGGTTTTGGTGTTTTGTGTTTTTATCTTTTCGTCGGAGCGCAATCTGCTAGCTCAACGACTATCTTCTTCCTTGTATCGACCGAAGTGCTCTCGTAGTTTGTAATAGGTCAACACACAACTGCGCGTCGAACTAAAACTCTTTCAAAAGTCTTAAGTCCCTCAATCTCTGGTTGGCGATGTCCCGACTTCTCAATCACAATCTTGTTCCCTCAGTTCACAAGTCCCAAATCACGCGATCAACTCTCGGTAGCTCTTGAATGCCAATCAATTCTGTACAGCCTTGTATCTCCTGTGACAATAACAGCGAGACCCGGTCCTTTGTACTAGGATACGGTGTCTACGCTCTACTCTAGCTGGGGATTTTATACCTAAATCGTGGCGGAGGACCCGTAATACGTAAGTACGTCAGAATAAATGTCTATTGTATTTTTATGTATAGTGTCCGCTGGCCGGCGCTCCGACTTCTTCCGATTATATGTCCGCCTGATATTTCGGGGTGGTGTTTCCGCCCGAGTTGGTATGAGAAACGACGCCCACAATTCATCCTGTTCCGGAACCCTTCGGAGCTCCGTACTTCTGAATGAGCAGTTGCCGCCCAGATTTGTAACGCGTCACCCTGAGGCTTCCGCCCCGGTGATTTGTCATTTGTCCTTAGGTCATCACAGCCGTCGGGACCCGTTGTGTATGGAGTTCCCTCCCCGTTTCGGTTTAGCGTAGTAGTCTCGTCGACCCATCTGAGAAGTTGTCCATCCTCCAGTATCTCCTCAGGTTCCTTCGGGCAGCACATAGTTCCTTTGGTTGTTTACAAGTTGGATGTACTTGTTAACGAGCCTCGCTGTTTGAATGTGGCCAATACATTGGTGATCCCCTGAGATATCGCTACCCCAGACCAATCCCTCCGTATCGTCGCGAGTTACTGCTCTTCTACCCATCTCAGAACCACAGATGGTAGACTTTTAGGTGGATTGCGCGTTCGTATTACGCCCAAAATCGCGAAATTTTAGGTGTAGCCCGATTCACGGCTTATCACCACACTGAAAATGCAGTGTAAATATGTGGCGAGCTCTACTTAAGCCTCCCATGGCCACCGGCAGGCTAGCTGCATAGTCCAACTCGACAATGGTATCCATCCAAGGTGAGCGTCCAGTTGCCGTCTCAGTCAAACGTTCTCACACGGCTCCAGCCAACACATGCAGAAACACCTGGTCTTCTGACAAGCCCGGACCCTCGGGATGCACGGCGGAAGGCTGCGATAGTGAGCAATGCGGAGGCTGGTGCGGCAAATAGGATAACCGGTACCGTGGTGACGTTCGGTCCTGTCTGGACGGCCGCCATGAACTCACCTGCGTAGTACCAAATTTCTTCGATCTTTTTGGTATCCGGTGTCATCAAGAGCTGTTTAGAATCCTCCAAATTTTATTTTGTTTTTCAAAAAGAAATACTCCGGTCTAAGAGGCGCAAACTGCCAACACAGACGGCGACTTGGAGATCGCGCTGATAGTGAGCGAGCCCGCTGCGGTTTGCAGAGCACGGCAAAGTCGAAGTCTCACGGTTCAACATCTATTGATGGCGGTTCAAGTTCCAGACCCTCCCGGCTACAGACTTGGAGCACGATATTGTTGTACATGCATAAACGTACAATAGATATTCGTACAAGTTACTTACACGGAAAGACTACCTACGGGTCCAAGAAGTTGGCTACACCTGGGCCTGCTTGTCCCTCAAGCGCGTAGAACGGCGGCGCGTGGACGGGTCGGCGTCGGCAGGGCCGCGAATGCGGCGGCGCTTGCGCTTGGGGCCCTCCTCGGTGTCGAGAGCGAAAGCCGGAAGCAGCTTCGCCGGGGCGGGGAACTGCCAATACGACTCGGTCCGCGTGTTCTCCTTATCCGAATTCTCGTCGTCCTGGTCGGGGTGGACGCTGTCGGGGTGAACGCGCAGCGCAGCGCGGGCCGCCTCTTCGGGGTACTCCCAGCACGACTTGAAGTCGTCGTCCGCAGCCGGGCGCGGGGCAGGCGGGAGAGGAATGTCTGGGTAGCCCGAGGGCATGGTGCAGGGCTCCCAGTCGACCGCAGCGGGGAGGCGAGGGAACTCGGTGGCAGGCGCGGGCGCGGGGGCGACGATGGCGGGCTTGTTCTCGGTGTCCTCGACCTCAGACGCGACCTCGTCGTCCGCCTCGTACTCGGAGTCGGAATCGCTGTCGGAATCAACGGCGGGCGCGATCTTGATCTCGGCGAGGATGCGGCCGTGCTGCTGCCGCCGCGTGCGGGAGTCGTCGATATCGAAGGCCGGGAGGAGGCTTCCGACAGCTGTGGCGTTCTCCTTGTCGGCGTCCGCGTCCACCTCGGGAGCTTGCGCGATGCTCACGGTCCGGTAGACGGTGAAGCCGGGGTAGTGCACTGACTCCGAGGGCTTGACGGGTGGGGATTTCGAGACAACGCCAGAATCTCCGTCCTCCTGGAAGGGCAAAGCGTATGTGTCGCCGTCCTTAGACTTGGGGACGTTGTGGTGTTGTTCGTCCTCGCTGCTCATGGTGTTTGTGCGTGTCGAGGGTGGCAGAAGAAGGAGGGGTTCTCGGAAACCTCACCGTCGAGTGGGCCGTCCTTTTATGCCTCCCGTTGACAGGCACAACCAAGCGTAGCCGAAGCCACATAGTTGCCCGAATCAGGAAAGACCGCGCAGAGGCTCATTGTCCTTCGTGGTCATCAAAACATGCGCGCGGAATTTGCCAGAATATCGAACAATGACACCACCTTGGTCCCACACGTCTCTGGCCGAAAACGACGTTGTCAATGATGAATTGGACTCCCTCCTCCTGAAAGCGCAAGCAAGAGCTCACATCCACTTCTGTGACGGCCCCAGACTAAATTCCTCCTCCCGTGCGCGTAGTTCGGCCATTCGACACCCGATACCACTACTACGCGCATCAAATTCAAGTCTGAGCGATGGTGGAGGTCCAGGCGTAGGCGTACCATTAGCAAAGTTGGGGTCTCCGGTGGCGACGAATGCGGCCCACGCGGCGCCAACATGTATGTCCCAAAAAAATCTGTCAGAACAGAGGTACTCAGGTCGCGGTCGTATGGAACCAGAAGTCTGCGCTTTTTTCACGTTGAGTTTCGGTCGATTACGATTTCGCGGGACGTACTGTTTAGATATCGATATATCCTCGCCTCAAGCTTCGTGGATCGTCACCCGCCGATTAGTATACTATAGACTGCCAGTGTTCTCAACGATGCATCCGAGTCAAGCAAAATCGAGAGGGATACCTCGGATTCGGATTCGATGCCCGCCGGGCAAGCTTGACGATATTCTTTTGCAGCTGGCCGCCTGAGGCGCTGGTCGAAATTCAAATGCCCAGGTTGAGCGAGCCCTCCGGCGCGCCGCCAAAGAAGCCGAGCGAGCCGAGTCAGTAGCTGCATACGCGTCGAGCTGCGAAACAAGGCCAAGCTGCGGGTTGCGATGGAGGCACCGCGAGCTATATATGTTCCGTTGTAGGTAAATCATAAAGTCATCCTGTGTTGTTTTAGAGTGGGTTTTAGACGATGAGAGGTGTGCGCATACGCTCCGGCTTGTGGTCTGTAATATTTATGCGGAGATAATTATCCGTTGAGAGACGCAAATTTGTGGAGATCATACGAGGCCCGTGCCGTGGACTTGAAAGACTACGTTAGATTCCAACTACAGAGCTAAGAAAACACGCACTTGCTCCGGCCAAACGACGACCTGGACGGGAGGCTCTCTTCCGACGCGCCCTCGAGCCGGATAACATCGAGCGTCAAGCAGATCTCCGGCTCGGATACCCCGTGTTGTCGTCCCGAACGTGGGTGAGGAAGAATACAATCTGACGCGCCAGTGCCGCGGCCGACGGACGAAGCCAGTGGTTAACGACGGAGACGTGGTGCGCCGACGGGGGGCTCGGAGAACGGGATTCCGAGAAAGTGAAGGGTTTGGTGGTACTGGGGTTTGGTGGTACTGGGGTAATAAGACGCCGCTGCAAGGGATGGGGCGAACCAGAAGCGTATAACGCGGCGCGCACAAAACAGTCCCATTTCGCAGTTCCACAGCTGTACAGTCGGCCTGGCGTAGACGGCAGTAGCGCAGATTGCGAGGTAAATCTTTCCTAGACGCCGGCACGATGGCATGAACAAAAATCGGAAATGGTCGTGTGGTTCCAGCCCAAGATGGAGTAGGAGCCGATTTGTGAAGAGTCAAAGGTCCGCGACGACGACATCGCCAAAAAAAAGTTGGACATGCTCGTGGTTCGAGCGCAAGGAGCATTCGTATCAAACACATGCGCGTCAATGCGGTTCTCCTCGTCCCCCATGCTCGCCTCAACACCGGTGCAGCCTTGTGTCCCTCCCGCTAATTACCTACCGCTTCCTGCTTTGCAGCATTCCCGAACCATCGGCAAAGCTCTGGTTCAAGTCAAACTGCGGACGAAAATCCCTCTTCGGCCGCCCGCGCCATCGCAGCCTTCAACATCGGCTCAAGCCGATGTCAAAAGGATGAGAAAGTGCGGTCTCAAATGGATGGGAACCCCCCTCAAAGTTTCGCTCGCTCCTCGTTGTCGATGGGCACGCACGGCCAAGGTGCGTACGCGTATCCCTGTAAGTACTCTAGTCGCTACCCCGGCCGTTCCTGAGCACTCAATCCTTCTCAGATTAGATTGTGCGCACCGTCGGACATGTCCGGCTTGGCGGAAAAGGCTCTGAGCTCATTATGCGCTAATTAACAGTACCCGGCCCCACCCCTGGCACGCAAACGCGGCGTCCGCCCGCGTAGCCTGGGCGCTCCTCGGATTCTTTGGCTGAATTCCTAGCATCCTCACCTCCAACTTGAGTATGTTCCCTGGCTCCGTTCCGGTGCTGAATACATGCGCCTCTCGCCTGGCTGCTGGCTGCTGGCTGCATTCAAAGCTCAATGCGGCGCCATCGCATCGCCATACCGACAGAAGCCAGCCGCTTGCGCTTTCGCTGCGCCCACGTGAAAGGCCCCGCCAATCTGGGTGGAGTAAAGTATGGTCCGCGATATCGCACCAATGAGTGTGCACGCGCACGCGGCTGCTTAAAAAGCGAGGCAGATATGCCTCCCGCGCTCGCGCTCCCCCCACCCACCTAGCTCGTCGTCATGAAATTCACGCTCGCCATCCCCACCCTCATCGCCGCTGTCTCTGCGGTCGTCTCCGCCGCGCCGATGCCGCAAAGGGGCCCGGTCGGACTACCGCCTGTCTTCACCGCGACGCGCGTGTTCGTCCTCATACTTTATAACCAAGCTTGAATCTCAGCGCTGACTGGATGCGGCATTGTGCAGGTACCAAACGATCATCGACCAACCACCGTACATCGTTACGCGCACCACCACAATGACTTGGACGTGCGTCGGCGTCTCCCCTCCATTCCATTCTCGCATCCCTGCCCGATACTGACCGACTATCGCGTTTGCAGTCAGAGCCCGAGCACCAGCATCCCCTTCCCCACGGGCACGGGCATGCCGCCCATGTAAAATCTCGCAACCCACCAAATTTGACGACCGTTCTTCGACGTTTAATGCATGATGTTCACAGAGGAGGAGGAGGAGGAGGAGGAGGGATCTTCGAACTTGTAATGCTAGGTTCTCGTTGGTGCCAGCACTTTTATTGTTGGGGAAGGATTGGGGAAGGGAAGGGAAGGGAATACAAATTTGTACCGGATTTGCTTTTGCCAAGTTACGCGATTTGCAAGCGATTTGGCGAGTCTCCGATAAACCGATAAACCTCCGTCCTCCGCGGTTCGTGCGGCGCCGTCATCGAGGGCACCGCGCGCAAGTACCTTTCGTGTGATGCATGCGCCAACTCCGAGCAGCGGCACACTCCCCTAATATACAGAAACGCGAACAAAGACCGATCGCTCGTGCCGTGCGACGCGACGGCCGCGCGCGGTGAGCATTTCAAAGAAAGCGCAGGCGGTACAGACGGGCCCGGGTCTGCAGCCAACCATAGTGCAGAGCTGGACTTTTGGGGTACCCGGGCCCATTGGAGCGGTAGTCGGCGACCTGCAGACGTCGGATTCTGCGCAGTGCGCGTGGGTCCAAGCTTCCAGCTTCGCTCGAAATATGCATATTTGGGTCGGAGGCCGCGACTCGCGACTCGCAGCAAGCGGAGGAAGCTGCGATTATGAGCCGACGCCATATTCGCTTGGATGTAGAACATATCCGAGGGACTGGCACGATACCTATCGCGGAGCGTTAATGGCACGTACCGCGATGGAAATCCGCAGAGAACTTGGGCGGCGCTGACAGGATTTGGAGCAGTACGACGCCGTTCGACGCGCGGAACAGCGTTTGAACGCGGGGGACGGCCCCGTCATTGCGCACTATCAGTCGAGAGTCAGAGAATAAGGCAGAAGGTTGGATGGGTGGTATCACGTACCAGCCTGAGGGCGTCTTCGCAATAACAGCGATAAACGCGGCTACCGCGTATCGAGGAGACTCGAGGAGGCATCCCAGGCGCCGGCAGCGGCGCGCGGGATGGGCTCGCTTAGAGTCGGTTGCCCCTCTGTCAGCCGGGACAAAACAGTGCGGTAGACGAGCGCCGAGGAAAATATGTCGCCCAGCAAGGTGTTGTTGATATAGCTTGAGGTCTTGGGTTGCGAAGCAGTTGCCCGTCTTGAGCGCGACGCGCAGAATGCAGATGAGCAGCTCGAGGACTCCGAGGTTCGTATCCTCGAGGCCATTGTCGAGCGCGGTGGTCGACCCCACCCCCGTTGACCTCCCCAAGCCCGAGCGACGAGCCACGAGTCCGCAAAGGCTGCAAATAACGGCGGCAGCGTGTGCACCTGCGATTCCCTACCAAGATGCCGGCGGCGCGCGCGCGTATCCGCAGCGAGCGTCTGCGACGTAGGGGCGATGGTCGACGACAACAGACGTGTCACCGTGACTGAGCTCGATATATACCCGAGTCGTAAACATTCAGGACGATTGTGGACGTCTGCTCGTGCATATGGGCCCAGGTCGGTGCGGACGACGAGGTCGTACTACGACGTAGTACTAGTGGGAGGGAGCAAGCCGGGAGCACCCAAACTTGGCAAGGACCACCACCTGGATGTAGGTACGCGGTCAGAGCCGCTCTTACCAGTGCTCTTTCCGCTCCTCGACCCGCTGGAGCTCCCCTGATAGGCGCGCCGGTTGGCCCCGCGATTTCCTTCCGACACCGAAAACCGCCATCTGGGCGCGCGCCTAGGCCTAGAAGTGCCTCCTACACGTCCACGTTGCCGCGTTCTCCGAGTGGTCCTGGTTTCTCGGCTCGGTGGCGGACAACCTCAGGCTGCGCGACTTCATGGTGTTCGTGGTGTTGCTTGTCGCCGCCGGACTACTACACCTTCTCGCGCAGCACCCCGGGGCTCATCGAGATGCTCCCGCGCTGCTGGAACGGCGCGTACAAGCCCCCGCTGGAATCCGTCGAGATGGGTGGCACTGCTTCAAGGCAGAGTACACAAACGATGGTACCACCGAGTCGCCTACGCAGCGACGAAGTTCGAGGTGTGTACCGTATGCAGTTTCTTCTTTTTTCAGATTCTGACGCGTTTTTTTTAGCCCACGCATGCGCACGGTACCTTCCCCTGCTTCGACGAAGACGAAGACGTCAAAACTAGCTTCGTCACCACCCTCATGAGCTCATCTCGCGCGCCGGCACCGTCAACTTGAGCAGCATGCCCTCCATCTCAGAAGGCCCTTTCGACCCTGGCGTCGAGAGAGCCCACGTTGAGCTCAAAAGCGCGCTTGCTCCAGCCGGCGACGCTGCCTGGATCGCGACGCGTTTTGCGCCAAAAGTGAGCATGCACATTGTCTCGTTTGGATGCGGTCCGTTGCTGCTCGTCGACCGCGCGCTCACGAGCGTCATTAGTGGTCGCGTCGCGTCGCGTCTGTGCGCTTCTGCTACGGTCGTGTCTGTGCGGGCATCTTATTCTTCATATTTGAACTTTCCGCCGAAGTGCTCCCGTCTCGAGTACCCGCTCCCAAAGATCGACTTGCTCGTCCGCCCAGAACCTACCCTTACGCGCGTCCTTCAGGCCACCGGCTGCATGGGGCGTCGGAGAACTGGCGCCTCCTTGTTGGCGAACCGATGTCCATCCTCTTAGACCCCGCCACAGGCTTGCTCGGGCAGAAGAAGCCTTCAAGCGCGTCGTCGCCACAATCAGCCGCGAGCTTGCGCACCTGTGGTACGCCGTCAGACAATATAATCTGTGAGTACCTGACGCATTCATGGACACACAAGTACGCATGCTACTCGAGCTTCTCAGAAGGAAGACCGGCTCGCGCTGTACCTCAAGCACCACAGTTCACACAGTTAACGAACCTGCACCGTGACGTCCTTCGTGTCGTCGTGGTGGGAGACTCGGAATGTGTCTTTTCTCTCAATAACATGTTTGTTGACCCGCAACTGGTGCAGGCGCTCTTCACGCCGCTCGTCCAGAAATTATTTTTAGGCTACGAAGATGCCACCAACGAGTCACCCGAAACATCCGTGCTGCGTACCCTCGCGATCGAGCGCGCGGTAGCTGCGGGCGACTCCCGGTACCTAGCTCTCGCGCAATTCCACATTTGTTTGCATGGCTTTCAAACCCGCGGTGAATTGGGCAGCGATCTCAAGGCGGGCCGTACCTATGTTGGTATTTGAAGGGCTAACCTAGGCGTCGCAATTCGGTACACGCGTTGCGTACATGTTCTAACAATTCTAATGGAATCTACTCAGGAATCAGGATCTACTCCTGGACCGACGCCGCGGAGGCAGAAATAATGTACTGCGGGTACGAGCACATCTACCCTCGTACAATAACTGAAAAATAGCCCAAGGTTCACCATCGGCACCCTCACCGACGCCGTGCTCCTTGCTGAGACCGTCACGCATCTCCTCGAGCTGAACGACAGCAACCTCGACTATGAACTTACTGGGGGCTATCAAGGCGCTAGCAGGCAAACCTCGCTGCCGGGTCGTGCCGCGCGCTGACGCGGGTATCGGTGCGTACCAGTTAGTAGCTCATCCTCTTCTGGACCTGAATATGCGGATGTGGCCACTGGCCAGTCTTGCGCGCGCTTCGAGCGGTCTGGTTTGAGAATCACCCCCAGGTACATCGGTCGCTGCATTGGAACTGGACGGAAAATTTTAAAACTCATAATCTGTTATAGCGCCCCTTCAATCCGTGTGTTGAGCACTCAAGCGGGACGGAGAAATTCTGCAAGATCGCCTCGGCCACAGGCAAAATAATTGCAGAGATCTCAGACAAAGGAAACGACTGCGGTCTCTGCGCGCCGCCTTGAGCAGATGTTCGAAACCATCCGTGGCAACGTTGAGTCCCTCGAGTTTTTTCGTTTCTTTGTTACTTACTGGGCGGAGTGGACTGGTCAACGGGGTGGTTGCGTGGTTCGCGGCGCGGGAGAAGAAGCAGAGCGGGAGCTTATGAGGTTCTAAGTGGTTCACATTTCACATGCACACTGACAAAAGAAAGGGGAGGTTTAAGGGAGGCTTGTCCAGCGCTAACATGCATACTGTACCTTCTGCGGGGGTGAAACCCTCTGCGGACCATTACATACAAGGCCCGAACAAACTGAAATGTGAAAATTGATGGTTTGGCGTTACATGACTGCCCAAACTGAAATGACCATTGTATTTAGCTATGGTGCTGCTGGCAATGTTGAGGAGGGGACTGTAAGAGAAGGAGATGTAGAGTGGGAAACATATCTATGCACAGTATTGCATGTGTGTTTTTTGGGGGTTTGGGGAGAAAACATACTGTAGAATTTCATTCAATTCGGATGGACTTTGGGTGTGTGACAATGCATACGAAATTCGCAATTCGTAATCAGGCCCGATTAGGCCATTCCCACGATCAGATTGCATCAAAATCTCCTGATTTTCCTTTTTCGGAGACAAATTCCTCTATCTACATGTGACATAGCTTAAATTTTCGAAGAAAAACACGTGTGTGACGCGTGACATACGAATTGAATGAAATGCTACAGTATTCTTCACCGATGAAAAAGGATTTTCCGAACACGGGAGACCTGAAATGCACCCTCCCTTACACGTTCCAATTGCGCTGAAATATTAATGTAGGCGCCGTTACATGTTACATTTCAGCCCTACAGAATGGTACAGTACTGTACAATTATGACCGGATGTTCACACATTTTGATTCTTTTTCCCCTCTGAATTGCCAAAAAAATTTCTGTTGATTAGAGCACTTCAGATGAAAATTTGAAGGCTCAAAAAATACAAGAACTGAATGGGAAAGGAGCTCCCTTGGCCAATGAGCAGGCTCAGATCCTATATTTTTTTGAAATTCAAAAATGCATCTGAAGTGCTCTATTTTAGCCAAATTTTTCCGAGGTTTTTTTTTTTTTTTTTTTTTTTTTGCTGTGTCAAGCGTCACCTGAACATCCGGTCAGAATGCTACAGTACGGTGTTCTTTCGCCGAGTCAGAGATGCTGACTGATTGCACAGACAAAGTCCATGCATTTCCTCGACTGATATCATCGGATAAAAGTTGCCTGCCGCCCCTCCCCTTCGAATTTGAGTCGCCCGAGCTGCGCAATTAGATAGGGAAGTCGCGGGTACTCCGCGGGATTGCCGCCCGTGTGCAACACAAGACATTTTAAATAGCGAGCTCTGGCAGCAACGCTTGATGCGCTACTCGCCGGAGGTTGGATAGCTCCATCAATGTCGCAGATTCGGGGGCAGCGCACGGGCTCGCTGCATTTGCAAGAATAATTTTACAGGGTCGGGAGGAAACGGGCGGGGACCTTCTTTTCTTTGGAGTTTGTGCGGATGGATGATTGATTGAGCGGTCGGACAAAGAATCGTACGAAGATTTTACCCTGCAAGTTCAAATATATTCTCGATTCTGGCCTGCACCTTCATCGATTTATCCAATTTGGGATCTTGGCATCGGACGCCCGAAGAATCTAACGATGTTCATGGAATTAGTGGGCGGAACGGAACAGGTGGCAATCAGGTCGTAGTACAGCTACATGCGGCGACAAACACGTCCGAGTCGTTAGCATGTTCACTCCAAACTATCCGGGCGAGAACTCCGTGTGTGGTGCACGCAAATGCAACACGCTCACCGCCGCGTTCGACGGTGGCGCGTCGGAGCCGACGGCATGCGCACGGACATGTCGCCGTAAATTCGATTGCACGTTGAACGACCGGCCGCACTGTGTACATGTGTGCGCTAGATAATACGTGAGCTCATACGGCGCAGCCTAAGAGAAGCAGAATGGACGCACGCGCTTCGCCGGTATGTGTCGTGAGATGCACCTTGAGCGCGCTGGGGCGGTGGAACTCCTTTGCGCAGATTGGGCAGGCGTGTTTGCGCCCGCCTGAAGCTGGGCGTCGGCGTTTAGGCCGAGGTGAATGCGGGTTCGCGTCAGCTGGACGCGGGCTCGCGTCAACACCTATGTGCGGCGCCGGAGACCCACTCCGCGTGACGCCGGCTGCGGGACCAGGGTGCGACAGAGGTGGTGACGCGGGGCTGCTCGTGCCGACCGACTCGGCAGATTCGTATTCGTCCTCCTCCTCCAAAGCGATGTCGGCCTCGGGGTCTGAGTCGGACGTGGACGCGACTGGGTATCGTCGATCGGAGGCGCGGAGACGGAGGGAGGGCAGGGAATGCGCAGGGCGGGCGGCGCGCGGCGCGCCCCGAGTGGATGGCTGCGAGCGTGGAACCGACGGGCGCGGTACGATGCGGACCCGTCTTGGGAGGCGGACGAAAGTATTCGGGGAAGAGCTCGTGCACCCCGGGCAAGATTGGACGCTCGACGGACATAGAGGACGACGAAGAGCTCTGGCTGGCCAGAAGGTTCATGGTGGAAGAGACGGAGATACTAGGCCACCTCGCTGATCCAGCCTGTATTTACTATTTCGCATCCCGCCCGTTCAGCCGTTGTGCGACGATCCATCGGTTTTCGGACGGCGATCGCTTGGCTAGTCCACGGGATTGCATGCACTTTGTACAGGTCTGGGAAGGGGGTTAGTTAGGAATACGATTCCGGGCGCTTGAATGAACGCCCGCCGACGGTAATTGCGAGATTCAGCCCGCAACCTTTGGGAGCGCATCCCGGCGCCGAACAAGCAAAAATCAAAGCGGTCCGCTCCCTGGCACCCATGAAAACGTGGAGTCGATAGTTAGGTGCTGCGGTCTTAGGATCTACACCAGCGAGGAAGAGCGCCGCCCCCGTCGACCGCCTGTCACGATAGCCGGAATAAACTTCCGGTCGTGGTGATATTGCTGACTGGACCTATACTACGTACCTTATAAATCGTTCTCGCAGGGAGCTGGTCGGATAGTGGGCGCCGACGCGCCGCTTCGGTCGGGTAGACAAAAGCTGGCAGTACCGAGCATCGTAGTCCACGGACCAAAGATACGTTGATATCAAGATTACAAAGAGCTCGGGCAGCCAATGCCTCAGGCCTCAGGCGGCATGTGTATTATTCCAAAGAGAACGCAACACAAAATCGTCGGGATGAGGATTCTTGATGCGGGATAGGTTTCGGTTCATGATGAACTGCACTACAGGGGACATGAGTGTTGTACCCTCCCTGAATCTCCAGAAATGCACTCACCTGTGCGGTCAATTCCGGGTACCAGGTAGAAACCATTTGCAGGCAGACGTGTGGCGGTATCCACAAAATAGCCAATTGTGCCTGCTGGATGGTCAAGCCAAGTCCATGGAGCGACGCCGGCGCGGGCAGAGAGAGTGAAAGTCAGGTCCTTTCCGATTGTGACGTGAACCCGTGGATCCATCAGCGGAACCTGGGCCAGCGACACTGGGTTGAACTGTGGGAGAAACGGTTAAACGACCGCCAGGACAGCGCAGCACGCACGTATTGTTCGTTGACCACCGTCTTGCCGCCCGTTTCCGCCGTCAGGTTCAACAACATCCAGACCTCACTCGCACTCTTGCCCGCAGGCAAAATATTCGCGAATCCCGTCGCCTCCAGGATCACGGAATTATTCAACCCGGGCACCGCAAACGAGCGCTTGGTCGTCTGCAACATACCACCGTTCCAGTCGAACCACGTCAGCTGTGCCGTCCCCCGCACCGTCTCCCACCGATCGCTCGTCACCAGCACCTGCAGCGTCTCGTTTGCCGGGGTCCAAAATGGGTAGATAACGACAGGCGCAAACGCCGTCGCCATCGCGTACTGCAGCACCTTCCAGCGCCCCGAATACTCGATCGCGCTCCAGCTGACGCCCTGCCAAATATCGTTTAGCTGCCATACCAGCGCGCCGAGGTTGTTCTCGCCGAGCCCCGCGCCGCGGCGGTACCACGCGATTTGCGCCGCCATCGTCATGGATTGGAAGATCTGGGTGCTCCAGCACCATTGAGCGAATGTTTGGTTTGCGGAGGATGTCGAGGGCGTTGGGAGCCAGAGCGCGACGGCGGCTGACATTTGGCTTTGCCCGGTGAGGCCGTTTGGGTTGGGGTATGCGAGTCCGCCGGCGGGTGGGTGATGATCGCGCGCGTACACGGCCGGGGCGGTGAACGAGAAGGAGGCTTTTCATCTTCACTTGGCACATCAACTTGTCCATTCAGCGGAGTTTAAATTTGAATGGATCAACTTGTGTTCGCACTTGTGATCTCACTTGCTCACTTGGATGTTGGAATCTGTCTAGAGGCTGTCCATGACGCTCTAGGGGCCCGCCCATGTGTTGTACAATGTCGGTTGAATGTGTCGGACACCGCGCCGCCGCCACATCAACTTGCGATTGCGGTTCGCTTTCACATAGATGTTCAACCCCATCGAGCATGGCCCTGAAGTCAGGATGGCTCTTTGAACATGTCTGAATGATGCCGAAGTACCTCTATGCCACTATTCAATCTGTAGCCGGCGGCTGCGGCGCGGGTTCGTTCGCGTTCGAGCCGCCAATCCTTCGCGCCTTCTTCTTTGCCGCGGGACTGAGATTGTCTTCTGAAGAGGAGGAGGATGGCGCCTAGAAGCCATTCCGATAGCTCGCGCGTCATTATCGACGCAAAGAAGTCAACAGCATCGCAACAGCCTTGCGGGGCTTAAAAGGATACATAGCGACACGGTCCAATCCCCGCTCAAATGAATTCCGCCCACGCCTCTGAATCCGTCGACCATCAAGCCATGGTACATGCTCCCAAATTCGACATTTCTTCGGCTCTCGCGACTCGAAACTTACTGTGGCTCGACATTCCGATACCCGATCTCACGTCGCCTTACTTGCCAGCGGAAAAAATCTGAACTTCCACGCCTGGCTCTGCGTCTAATCAGCCGCTGCTTGAATGCGAGTGCCGGGGATCAACGAACAAGATATACTCAACGCGGGTTGATCCTCGCATCAGTATTAACCATTTGCGCCGCCGAGATTTGCCCCCACGGGTGGGCATGCATTGTAGTGGTATGTGTTCATCTAGCAAGGGCCATTGAGGTACTTGAGCTACTTCTGTGGGAGTTCCCGGGGATTCTTCAACCGTGGAATTGTGACTTCCGTTCGCTCCGCCGGCGCCGCGGCCTTGGGGGTTCAGGCAGAATATGTTGTACTCAGGCGGTCTGCGATGCATTGGATGAAGTTAAGGTGGGTTAAGGTGGGTTATGGGCATAAAATAATCGCAAGTGAGCCCCAAGTGAGGCCCAAGTGAACAAGTTTCACTTGGGCGACAAGTTCACTTGTGCCATCAGATGCGAGTGATTTCTCACTTGGATGCACTTGAATGGCACACTCCGGCGTAATAAGGCGTGTCAAAGGCCCAGTAAAGCCTTGGTAGTATCCTATCAACTTGCTATACCTCTCCGGTGCCTAAATAGCCATGATTTCCGCGCTTAAACTAATATTATGCGGGGTGGTTCTCACTCACTGAACTAGAGTACTTTAGAGGTTTTGAAGCTCCATACCCTGATGAAACATGTGCAGTTCACCTAAAAGTAGCTGTGTACCATGTGTGTGCTCTCCCTCCAAAGAGTTGGGCCTCTGCCGCCGCCATTGCGCCAGACTTAGTGGGTGAAACTCGGGGTACCTTTTTGTTCTAGTGTGAACATCCAACCAACACCATATTTTGGTCGGATTGAGAGCCCGGAGCATGTTCAGTGTCTCAGAGGATCGGGATAGCTGCCAAAATGCACTCAGGTCGATGTCTCCAAGTTCACTTGCCAAGTGAATGCCATCACTTGGCAAGTGAATCGGCGCAAGTGCCAAGCCAAGTGAGCACAAGTGAATCGGCGCGGGGCAAGTGAATCCGCCAAGTGAGAAACGTTGCTCTCAAGGAGAAGTCGTCCGGAGACGTGAGCACCTCTTCCCATGTGTAGAACGAGGGCATTGAGTGGAATCTGTGCCGAATGAGTGGTTAAACACTTATGAGAAATCTCTCGCACCCGAATTCATTTACGAAGCTAGATATGGGTAGTTCAGCTGCTGTAACTAAGATAAAAAAGAACATACCGAGAAACGGGGAAAGTCGCATAGTTGAACGCCTGGCTTGCATCGTAGTTATAGCGCTCTGACAACAGTTAACGTCCGACTGCTATGTATACAGTCCGGAGACGTACCGCTGTTTCCGTAGATCTCTCCCGGCGTGACGTTCAACAAGCGCAACTCGTAGGGATCCAAGCTCAATACGCCACGCGTTGTCGAGCAGTCCGTGTATGGGACCTGAACAAAAAAATCATTAAGTATGTAACCGCTCAGCCAAGAAAGCAAACGCACCGAGCGTGTTTCCGACACCGTGATATCATGCAAGAAGTTCTGGAACAGGAAAAGAAACTCCATTTTGTCAGCACATAATTACGCGCTGGTCCAACGTGCCCACCTGGTCCAAATACGCAGTCCCATTTGGCTGCGACGCGTTCACATTCAAAACAATGCCCTCAATCTCATTCCCGCCCGCCCATTGCACGTTACTCGGGTGCTTGTTTACGCGCCGCACGTTCTGTCGCACCTCGGGCTCGATGGACGTGAGCAGGAAGTCGTTTATAGGGTAGAGTGTGTCTGAGAAAATATATTCGGACCAGGCAAGAATGCCGAGCTGGTCACAGAGCGCGTAGAACGAGTAGATGTCGCCTGGGGAGGTAGTGGAGGATGGCTGGTAAATTCCCCCGCCCCAGATGCGGAGCTGCAACCGCCATCAAATATTCCGTCGACGGCACAGGCGAAAAGATTTTCATACCATGTTTTGCCCACTCAAAACCGCGCTCTCAAGCACCCACTGAACCTGTTCCGTCGTAATCCGCGCATAAAACGGGTCAAATGGGATGATGTTCGTCCCCAAGCTATAAAACTCTTTCCCGTTGATAGAGAAATGCCACTGGTCGCCCGGGGTGAGGCCCCGCTCGGCGATTTCCGTTGGTGGATATGGGGCCTGGACAAGCTCGATTGTACGGAATCCAGTGAGTACCGTTTCGGTGAGAGTAGAGGAGCTCGTAGGGCTGAGTTCGATGCTGATGTTGTATAGTTTTGGTGTCCCAAGATTCCAGGGCCACCACCGTTGGACGGCCTCGTCGGGGATGTGCCACTGGATGCTAATCCATTGGGCTGCGGTGGCGGTTTTGTTGATGGGGACGAGCTTGAAGGTTGGTGATTCCAGCTTCGCTTCCGGGATCGAAAGACGCAGCGTTGGAGTAACGAATGCGACGGCGGAGTGCAGCGCAAGAGTGACGTTCACGACCCAGTCGGCGCTCTGGTTCGGAGGCGAGGAGAAGTTCTGTCCGAGCTTATAGATGTCAAGGGAGGTTTCTTCGATGTATATCGTTTCGTGTGCAGGGGAAGTTGGCGAGGTTGAGAGGGAGATGAGGTACGCTGGTTTGAAGATTCCGCTGGGGAGGAACGCAGGGCCCTGTACGAATTATGAGCTGAACTTTGAGTGTAGTAGCAACGAGCGTACCCAATCCCAGCCAAAATCAGAGTCAGTTTTGCGGACGAACGAACGACCAGCGTCGATTTCAAACTAGTAATAAGTAAGACGGCCCTTCGAAGGGAAAAGAACAGAGTGGGCCTTCACTCACAACGTCGCCGATAATGTGAACAACGTCCGGGCGAGTGCTGACGTTGAGACCGTACCAATACGCCGACTCGAACGCGACAGTGATGTTTCCCGCCCGAACCTCGTCAAGGAAGGACACGTCGAAGGTATACTGACGGAATTGGTTGTTAACCCAGGCGACGGAGTTGCCTGCAACACTCTACAGGGCCGTTGTGGGCATGACAGGACGGACGAGGAAATATGGCTCGTACGATATTCGCTATAGTGTCCAAGCCATGAAAAACGAGCAGGTGCTGCGACGCGTGCCCGCCATTGGTTCGCAGGAAGGCACTCAAGTCGGCGGTGTAAGTCCAATTGTCCATGAAGACCCAGCGCTGCGTAAAGTCTGCCCAGCGTCAGTAGCTGAAGTCAGCCTCAATGCGCTTGAAACGCACCATTGTCGCCCAACAACGGCTCAGTGATGACTCCTGCCCGTGCGAGGTCGAGATGGACTTGCGACGGAACCTTGCCGGGGACTGTGATAGATCCGTTCTGGTTCCGCAGCGTCCAGTCGAGCGTGGAGAGGTCGAAGACCGCCGCAAGAGCGCCCGCCGCCGAGAGAAATGCAGGGACGAGGGCTGATGCTGGACGCATGGTAGTGCGAAGAAGAGGTGCAGGGAGGTCATCGGGGTCGCAGGGAGTTTGAGGCCTTCTGACCCAGCTTCTTTGGTGACAGAAGAGAGGCAAGCTTGACGGCATAACAGGTGATCTAACGTCACACCGGAGTTGCAGCCTGAGGCCGGAGCCTACACGGCTGCACGGCATGATACAGAAAAATATATCTCTCTCTCTGCCCACCTTCGTCCCATCAGTCCGCCAGTTTTTTTTTTCGTCCCTTTGAGTCAAGGGTTCACAACACTAACAATCCCCAAGTTATGACGACTGTTTTAGGATCGGGCATACAGGATTTTCCCTACACTACCTCGCCCTGCTAAGCCCAGGTATTCGGCATCCAGTACCCTGCTGGCAACCCCGACCTAGCCCTGAAAAAAGCATAGAAAGTATGAGTTTTTAATGTCATTGCACCAAAAGCATTGGATTTTTCAATGGCCTTGTCGAGATAAAAAATGGGATCATAATCATCAACTTTTTCTCGTGGGATTAAGGAAATTTTGAAGCTGCTCAGAGGTGTTCCTAGATTTTTATTTTACATTTTTTGGGAGGGCTCACTTTCTAGCCAAAAATGTTATAGCTTTTGATTTCTCTTTTGTTGTCAGGGGTGAGTGAAAGGGGGAATTATAGTCGAAGAAAATTTGGGTGCTTTCTGGGGTTTTTTATTATTATTAAATATATATATATATATATATATATATATATATATATTTTTTTGGGACGGATGGGCTTCCCCGAAGTGTTTGTTCGTATTCGACAAAATTAGGTACGAAGAATTGTATTTTCCTCACCTCATTTTTGATGGCACAAGACCAAGCCCAAACTTGGAAATATATTTCTGTCATCTGGAAATCTTTGACAAACAAAACCCAAGTTCTTGAATTTAATCTCTCAAAAGAGCTATTGAAAACTCCCACTTTTTATCTCTTTTTCTTTTTCATGGTCCAAACTTTAAACAAAATGGCAGAATAAAATACATCTATCATTTCTCCTTTTTTAACATTGCTTTTTAGCATTCCTGACCTTTTGGTTCAAATGTGTGGAATATGTTTTATTGACCAGCCTAATTAGAGCATATTGGCTCGCAGTCTGAACTTCATTAAAAACATGCAACTGAATTGGAGCGGAGCTCCCTCAGCCAATGAGATGGCTCGATTGTGATGATTTTTATTTCCAGAGCGCAAGCCAATATGCTCTATTCAAGTACCAGTAGATTTTCCTTGGATAGGACCATATGCCCCGCTGTGTCACGGTTTGCCCCGGACCCCCCGCGTATCCCCGGTCATGTTGTCATGTCCGAAAGTTGTTTGTCAACAAGACAGAAAAGCAACGTAAAATTGAACTTGGAAATAATCAGAACAAAAGCTCGGAAGTGCATCACAAGGATCACGCTCAAAATAACTGAAGCTTAACAGCACATCCAATTTGGAGCTAAATGAGTCGGGTACATTTAAAAATCAACCAGAATGACTCAAAACGACTCAAAACGATTCCAAACGACTCGGATGAGTACACGACTCAGTATGACTATAAATGATGGATGTTGACTCAAAAAGAGTCATAAAGGCTCCGCAGCTGCGATGAAAATAGATTGGGAAAACAGTATATAAGAAGCTTGTACAGTAGCCTAGAGGACAGTGAAAATTTACGGTACGACTTCCTATTTTTTTGCTCCATGAGAGAGTGAAAATTTAACCAGCAAAAGTCAGCTACTTTTAAATCTTTCCCTCCACGAGAAACCTTTGTGTTAGCTAGTTATTGGACTCCAGTTCCTCTGAGCTAGTAATACAAATCAGCAAAAATCCCCAGCAAATTTATGAGCAGTTATTGAGTTCCTGACCGGACTAGTGAACCTTTTAATTGCTACCCTAGTTCTCAGATTATTATTTGAGTACTTTTCCCTTAGACATCCCCAACCTACCAGCAAATGTTCTCTCTGTCACAAGAGAGCGTCGGACTAGGTCACTTCTGCAAGAAGCAGTACACTTAGCCGTTCTTTTCCGCCAGAACCCCCAACAAACCCCAACAACCCCAACAACACCCAACTCGTCCTTTTCGGACAAAACCACTCTTCACCTACAATCCTGAACTGTATGTGGAGTTCACGAACAAAGTTGCTTCCTGAACTCTTCGTTGGAAATTATTTTTCCAGTCAACAATGTGCCCAAGCCCGGTGTTCCACCCAAACCCGATACCTGAAGCCCGGGAATTGGATACACCCCTACCTCCTCCTTGTCCCCCTTCTGTCATATCCACGTCCATGTCCACGTCCACGTCCCCTCAATGCTACGCTCAACCCTTACTGCCCGGTCCTGGCTCCTTTGTTCACGCCTATATAAAGCCCGAGTAGATACCCGAGTACTGTCATGACACGACACCTACCACTACCCTCCTCTCTGCCCGATCCCCAACATCCCTTTCCGCTCGATCCCGACAACCGCCATCTGTCCCATATCCCTATACGCTTGTGCGTAACCCGACGACCGACAGTTCCCTATACGTCCCCAAGTAGTACTTATACCCAACGGCTACGACTGTACTGTAGAGTATTCTCGTCTATTCCCCAGGAGCGAACCTGGACGTGCTGCTTATCTCGAGGGTCGCCTAGAGACACCTAAACCGAACCATGGGAATCCAGATCCCAAAACCCAAAACCCGCCTGAGAATATTGGGTTCGCCTTGTTGTTGACAAGTACCCTTAGGTTTAGATTGTCTTAATCCGAGGACATTACTTGTCTACCTCGTTGCTGCCCTCCACCTCACATCCAAGCCAGTCCATCACCATCTGATTGAGCCATCAACCCATCAACGACCTCGTCGCTGACACACTGCCCCATTCATGGCCCTTAGAAAAAAGGACTGTGCCTTAGATGGCCAATCCAAGGGCATATCATGATCAACCATCCATGGCCTGTCCAGCCATCCAAGATGCCCTCAAAGGGCCTGGGATGGACTGTGCACTTTTGGTGATTGCGGCCTAGGTAGTAGGGGGAAAATACTGGCATAAATCCATGAAGACCCGCTGAGCAAGCCACCTCAAAATTAAAGTTACAGAGCCCACAACCGGCAATGTATGTGGCACCTGAAACTGGGGTGATTACCGGCACCCAAATGGCACATAATTGCTCTGTTTCATGTTGTGATAGCCGCCGGGGTTGGCTGATGTGTGACCCTCCCAAGGTTTTGGTCAGTATTCTTTTGGTAAAAATATTGCTTTTTGTGATGGGATGTGACAACTACCTTTTGATGTTAAGCTATGTACGGAGAGTCATCAGGAGTCATTTTACACTTATTACAGCCTAATGTGAGTCGTTTCAAGTCACTGTGTGACTTGAACACACTCACACATGAATGGGCCGAGCCGGCTCTATGTCAGGACTAGGTCGGGCTTGCCGGCGGGAGACTGGGTGCCGTCGAGGAATCGGGCGTTAGGCCGGATTTCGAGAACAGTCGTTAGCCCCGGTAAGGGTGAAGTAGTGTATAGACGAGGGAGAGGTTAAGCCTCTCCCGAGGTTGTACCAAGGTTATATACTGTATGTAGTATAGGGATAACCCTGTACGTCCGATCGGGCTTTCAGGTCGTTGTGAGCACCCCTTGTGGGTTATGTCGGGTATCGGGGGTCGCGCATCGTGATGGCATCACGATGGGGAGTTGGCCGGTTGATCCGGGGTGGAACCGTGACACTCTAACATCCGATGTCCATTTCAGAACTGACTCTGTTCTGAAAATGATAGCAAATGAGTCTGTATGGATTATATATATACATTATCAGCCTGCTTATACCTGGAAATTTCCTTGGCTGAGGCACCGTGAACACCCACGAGCAAGATCTGGGCAAGAGATAAAGAAATGATTTATTTATTTCTTGCCCACCATCATGCCCATCTTTTAAATGCCCTACCGTGAGCTCCTCTATTATCAGCCCGGAGGCGCAGCGTGCAAAAATAAATAAATAAAAATAATAACATTAAAATCAAAATCAAAATTGTTGGCCATTTTTGTGCGGCAGCAGATCCCGTTCCGAGCTTCCCCAAACCCGCTAGCAGCCTTCAGCGAGCAACCAATGTATTTGATGATGGTCCCATGAATTCTAAGCACAGAATCTGCCATTCATGTGCTGCCGATCCCGCTGTTTCAGGTGCCATATACATTGTCAGTAGTGGCCATGATATTTCGGCAACTCCGCAGAACCGGCCCATCTGGCATCGAATAAAATTGCATCCGGGCTTCCCTGCAGTGTGCACGGCAAACCTGTTTGCAGGACTCAGACGGCGTTAAGGAGATGTAAGTGGTAGTTCTAGAGGTCACCGCTGTATTCTTCCAACAGTTGTAGAAGGACGGAGTCAAGCCGCTAAGCCAAGACATTGTTCGCTTCTTTTCGCGCAACTTTTCGCCGATGGCAGCTATTGCTCGAAAATAGTTGGTGTGGATTCGAATCCATCTCCAAATATGTATGGCGCATGCGATGTAAATGAACATCTGCGGGTCACCGACGGCGCTCCTCCGCTACGGCTCTTCCCGGCCCGCTGCGACGGCGACGCATATAACTACCCGCCCCAAGACAAATGCATCCCAAACAACCACACCAGTGCTCGTAGCAGATTTCTCCCATCCCTACGCCCACCTGGCGCATATGAATGAACTACGATACCGCAGCAGAGGAAGTTCAAAGTCGGGCACCCGTTACCTGGAGTCGCTGACAAGATGTGGGTCTGAGTCCGTAGGACAGAGGATTGGTTCGGGTCGGGGTTAGCTATGAAGACCGAAACCGGGAGCGTGAGCACGCAACTGTGGATTTGAAAAGCCCAGTCTGAAGGATTGAAGCTGCCTGAGTCGTCACTCAGTTCGTATGGGCAATTCCTCCCCTCTGCGCCGATGTGCAGCCCCTGGACGAGCGTCAGTTTGCCTAGGTGCTGTTCAGACAGACGGACAATGAAGCAGTCGACCATGTCGATAGCTGTTCAACGAGAACGCCGGGACCGCGGTAAGAAGGGGGAGTTCGCGCGCCAGGGGTTCCAGAGCGACTCCTTTTGCAGCTGAAGCGAGCCTGAGGAACGCCGGGGCCAGGGGAGCCACTTGCATAGACGGGATCGCAACGCCGGCGCGGTCCCAGGTAAGTGTGAATCGAGCCATCACGTCAATTATAAACTTGGTCTCTACACCCATCGTCCCGCTCTCCGTCCGGGGCCGCATGCTTTCTGAACGGAAACACGCGGAGCTTACTATAATGGAATGTGTGGTAAGCATATGTAGTGTTGTCCGTCATGCCGTCGATTTTGCCAACTCCGCGTCTAATTTGTTTGTGGGCGGCTACACGCCTCCCGGGGAGCAACAACGTGCGTGTTCTATCTGAAACAAGCACTAAATCCACAAGCGGAGCTCGCCAGTGAAGCCTTGTACTATACGCCGGGCGCCGTACGCGTATCTTTGTGCGACGAGGTTGGTGCTTCGGTTCAATCGCTCTCTGGTCGGCCGCCGTACGCGCGTCGCCTTATACTACCCTGGCAGTAACTACACGACGAGGCAGATGGCAGAAGAAGACTGATCTTGCACCAGGTCGCGGTAACGGTACGCACATGTGTGCCCCA
This sequence comes from Mycena kentingensis (nom. inval.), assembly GCA_014461125.1. Classification (NCBI taxonomy): domain Eukaryota; kingdom Fungi; phylum Basidiomycota; class Agaricomycetes; order Agaricales; family Mycenaceae; genus Mycena; species Mycena kentingensis (nom. inval.). Next base: position 428,144 of record JACAZG010000005.1, on the reverse strand, counting down.
AAATTCTCTTCAACTATTTTTTCCTGCTCAGGTATAAATAAACCGTATAAATGACCTGCTCTCCGTCATAGGTCGCTATTCCAATGCGTAACCGTGCTTCAAACGCACTCCACTCGGGCAGAAAGCTTCTATCTCTTACCGCGGCTCTGGTCGGCATCGCTGATCGTAGCTCACCGTCCCGGTCCTTCGACCGGATACGATCCAGGTGTCAGACGGCGATGCAGCGAAGGTTCACATGCAGGAGTACGCACTCCATTGACTCAAATTGTTTTTCTCTGCACTGACTGACAAATACAGGTGGAAGCGACATAGCTGAACAAGCCTAACTTTACCCTTGAAGATGCTCTCGTTCTGGCCTTCCAGCAGCGGCAAAAACCCTACACCACCAAATTCTCCCTTGCTTGACGTCGCGTCGACGCCCACTCCCAGGATCAACGACGACAATAATATCCGGAACCACCTTCTGGGCTAGAAGGGTCTGTTATTTCCATCGTTGCGGTCTCTCCGAGTCAACCTAGGCCCTGTCGAGCGATGGTGCCTTTATCTTCGTCGACCTGCTCCTTTCCAGACTTCGCCGTTGCTTCGTCGGACACCAAATCTAATCGTACATCTTCTCTGGTCCTACCTTTCCCTATCGATATCTTCACACTGCACTAGACGGGATTCCGCCCCTCCATCGCTGCCTCCGCCCACCCGCCGACCAAAAACACAAGGAAGAAAAGCACTGTTTCTTCTGATAACCCCCGCCTCGGGATGGGTATCCACTCTGCGGGTAGCAGGGCGCCGTGCTGTATCGACGGTCTGTCGTCGCCCTCAACCACACATCTTCCACACATTTCTAATCACTCGCACGCCAGAGTCAAAAACGCGCACTGATGCCGCATTTATATCCTCTCAAAGTCCGCGCGGTGTCGGCCGCTGCTCTGCGAATAAGACGCGAGTTTGTTTAGGTTCAATGTACTCTGTGGTTGTTTTCATCGTTTCTCAATTAAATTGCTGATTCTGTACATGTTTCCTAGCCGCTGGAGCGCGTTCCGAGGCCCTGATGGGTTCAAGCCCGTCGTGGCCGTGGTATTTTCGCGCTGAGGGGGCTCCCTGGACCGCGACGGACCTCATCTAGCCCTCAGAAGCGAAAACAGGTGCGATCGTCTCAGAATGCAGCGCGGTTCGCGTTCGTTTTCACGTGGGGACCGACGGGACGGCTACACTCGCGCTGGAGTCCGAGCCATCGGGGCGCACGCACCCGAGAAAGGCTCGAGCTTATTCTCGGCTGCTGGTCATTGCGGTTTTCCTCTTTCTTTCTGAACGCCGACTTCTTGATTAGGCGCGTCAGCGGAATTCCGAGTTACAGCGGCAGCGCTCCGTCTGCGGCCAAAAATATGTCTAGGAACAACCTGGAACAACGCGTCTCCGAGGCGCTCTAGGTCGATATCACCTTTTACGACAATCCGCGTATCCCACACAGCGGCACTCTCGCTTAGGCTAAGAAGACGCCTGACTTCTTCTTGCCGGTCCCATCGTCCCGTAGGCAGCTTCTTGTTCTTGAATCCACGGAGCCGCTGACGTTGATACGTGTGCTCCCTTCCCAGATATTTATGTTGCTCGTACCAGTACTGAGGAGACGGTACCTTCACCCAAAATAAGGAACCGGCTAGGCCAGACGCGTTTGGACCCGCAATCGCTTATAAGCATCGCGCCGTCTTGAGCTTTCCATTCAAGCTGCTCCCTCGCTAGCGCGTCCTCCCCTCCACCATAACGGCGCCCCATGCAAGAAGCCCCTCCCACCCCATCTCTCACACACCCCTCCCTGCGTGCGCGTCATCCGGTGCCCGTGTACGCATGCTCGCGCTCATCGCGTTCTTGACAGATATACGCGACATCAACGACGCCCACCGCGTCTTGCAAGCTGTCCGCCTCAACGTCCTCCCCTTGGTTCGACGCCGCCTCTCCCTGCAAGAGCGGAACAGGCTCCAGAGCGGGAACGTCTTTGTCTGGGAGGAATCCGAGTCGGAGGATGGGCTTGTTCGTTGGACGGAAGGCAAACGATGGTGCGAATTTTGGTCTACTTCTGGAATAACGGGCTCACAAGATCGTGCAGGTCGCAGAGCAGGATGCGCGGCGACTGCCTCATTTACGAGGAAAAAATCGAGACGACGCAGGCTGAACGACGCGAAAAGTCTATTCGTCGGTATGCGCGCCGCAAACCCGGTAAAACAAAAATACTCACACGAAAAAACCCCACAGACAACTCAAACTATCCGACTCTCCCGAACCCATTCCCCCGGCACCCAAGCGCAAGGACCGACCCACAAAAGTGGACGGCCTAACGAAGCACACCTACTCTGTGACCGTGAAACTCCCAAGCGCCGCCAATGGGACACGTAAATGGCACCTCGTTGCTTATTTCTCGGTAAGTCACTTCCGTCTTCCTCGTGCGCGCGCTTTCTCAAGGCTACCATAGGCTCAAGAATCGTCATCGCTGCCGGTGGTCGAAGATTACCCCTACCTTCGCAACATCGAGATCCCGCGGGGTGTATTTGGGGGCCACGGACACGCGCAGTCGCACAAGTCCTCGGCACGGGGCTCGCTTGACCTCTTCCCGGGCCCACAGATCCCTGGCGCGCATGTCTTCCGCGCAATATCTCCAGCCGACTTGCGGCCGCCCTCGAGCGAGCAGGTTTACGGCGAGCATGCCCATGGGCATGGACATGCGCTGCGGCGTTTGTCAGTGCTCCACACGCCGGCTGTTCAGCTGCACCCGCATCCCAATACAGCGGCGTCAGCGGCGCTTGTCGATGCACTCCCGCCCATATCCCCGGCCACCTCACCAATGCCGCTGCCACCGCTCTCCTCCCTCGGTGGTTATTTCTTCTCAAAGCCAACACCGGCACACGCGCTGTGTTCTGCCCCGACTGCCGCAGCTCTATCCCCAGACGATCGCCGGATCCTTGAGCGGTTCCGTGTAGTCATTTGAACCTGTACTCGACTCGGACTAAGATCTACACTAGTATAGACGTCGACGAGAAGAATCCAAAGCAAAGAAGTTTGTTCTTATTCTTTATCGCACACTTAAGTGCATACAACGGGCGCGGGCGGTCGATCCTGCGCTCACACTGGACGATGGGTATCCTCATCCTGAAAACTCAGCATCGTCGTTCGACATGCGTGGATGCTGTCGAACGCATGACGAATAAAAACAACGCCTGAATAAAAACAACGCCTTCGCCTTCGGCGCGGGATTCGGAATCCAACATTTGGCGTCCTCGGCTCGGGTGATTGGTGAATAACCGCGCCGCCCCGATTCGAAGAGGCTCAAGTTCGGACCCGCGCCCAAGCTTATTTATCCCCAGACACGCCAAGGGGACGGGTGAGAATTTCGATTCAGATAGAAAGCAGCGTTCGGGGCGGGAGGAGGGGGCGCGGGAGCTGCTGGGAAACTTTCAAACCAGAAACCAAGCGCGCGGTGGGTGGACGGCGATTAAACAGCGCATCGTTCCTTGCCGAACCTCTCAGGGACGGCCGAATTGCAACCTGTCGCCGGACTTCGACGGGGCTACACGCTGCGTTGCGCCACCTCCGAGGAGCGTTTTAAATGCAAGTCAACGATGACAGACAGTTGGTGGCGTCCTCTAGCTCGTCGCGGGTTACAGTGAATTTAGCGGTTTCAATTCTGAGCGGAGCTACGTCCGAGCAGCCCGAGAAAATCACATTGCGCGTTGATATACATGTCTCAGCAAGCAGTTTGAACATTAAACTCCTCTGCTCAACAAACTGAGGACTTCTCACCGGGAGCTATCCTCCCGACCGCTTTCTCCCGCCGTGACGGTGCTGCACACACACAAATAAGCACTCTCGTCCCACTATTCTCGTACAACGGAGAAATTTTCCAGACAGACGCCGATTCACGTCAAGCACTTGTGCTCAAACGGGACAGAAACGCACACCGGGGTGTTGTTGCGACGCCGCGCAACATCGTGGGTTTACTCGTCCACACGACCAACAGAAATCCCAGTGGCTCGTTTGTGGCGCAGCGCGAGAGGAAAGGGAGGACGCGTCTTGACGCGACGCGTCTACATTTGATGGCAAAATCACGTTACGGCGCCTCTGCCGCCGAATTTGGTCTGGTCCTTCCTTGGCGCGAACAACTTCGCTTCGGTTATAGGCTGGCTTACCACATAGCTTATCTTGCGCGACGGGGTACCAAAGGAGTCTCCAAGAAGTGCGACTCGTGCTTGTATCTTCGAACGGCTCGAACGAACGAAGCCTTGGAATCCAGTCAATCCACAAACCTGGTTGTATCCCCACGGTCCCGGTAGTACGGGTCCAATGTCGAGTCGCGCAAAACACGCTGCTGCTGCTGGGGCCTCCTCGGCCTCCTTCCGAGCCTGAGCCGTCCAGGACACGCGTGGTGCACTGGCGATCCATCGGCCGCGGCCAGGAAGTCGGTCTAAGGAAGAGAGCATGAATGCTTCAAGTATTATTAGCAACAACAGCACAGTTATGTTGGTGAAGACGCAAGCATCCCCAATATCACAAGCAAACAAACATATACCGTACTGCAATCACGGCGCCACTGCTCCACATATTCGCGAAGGACAGACGCGTTCTTGAACTCTCCAACCACGCATGGTCAACCAAAGCTCTTGAATAACGCGCGCATGCAGACGCTACGCGGTAGCACATGGTGAAAGACATGGCGAAGGAGGATGGTGCGTGTATCATCCCCAGGATCGCCGGAAAGCGGGGGCAGGGAACCTCTGTTTTGTGCATGAAGATCAGCACGATCGAAAGCGGCAGCATGCTCACTGGAAGCTTAGGCAAGAAGCGGCGACCACGAGGAGTCCTTGCGGTCGCGTCTTGGCCGCGTCCTCACCGCGCCTTGCTAAACAGCGAGCGGGCATGCAAAGGCTGATCTTGGCAGATCGGGTGACTCAAAGGGAGGAGAGACAACACGTAACGCGCAGGCAGGGAAGAGGCCCAGCTTCTGGTTTGGTCGGGCGTCAGTCGCGACGAAAGATGTCGGGCCAGCCGTTGCCTTCGTGAGACTCGGACGCGGACGATGGGGCTCAAGCCCGACACGAGCTCCGTCGAGCATCGCAAGAGCTAGCGCGGCACCAATGGAGGCGGAGGAGACCAATGCCGAGGTTGCGGGTGAAGGATTCGGAAGGGCATTGCGTTCATAGTCGAGTCCCCTCTGTCGGCGCCGATATGATACCCCACGCCTCCGCCGGCGCTTTCGAGTCCCGATGTCAAGTGGGCAGCGGCAGGGACGACGGTAGCCGAACGCGTAAGTTGGGATGGTGGCCACTGCCCATCTAGTCACGAATGTCGCCTCAAAGGTGGCCAGCGAGTCGTCCCATGGTCCCGATACATGGGAAGGCGGTCTTGGTTTTCGGTCAGACAACGGCAACGGCGCCACGCGTAAAACTCACTAAGTGGTACCGGTACCCTCGTTCGAGCAGCGACCACGACATTTAATGGAGAGCAGGCAATGTATATCGCGCCGGAAAGCGAAGGGAGGAGGGAGGTGCCGTTGGGCGTCATGGACAGTCGCGACGAACTATGCCGAACCAGCCGAATCGTGCGCGCGACGAGGACGACTCGTGCTCGATCCAAGCATCGGAAGAGTGGGGAAGGAGAGGGAAGAATTCGTAAGGGAAGGATTTGAGGGAAAAGCGCCGCGTTCCGCGTTCATGGTCGCATCCTCTGTCGGTGCGGTTATCCCGGGCCCACTTCGTCGCAGGTTTCTGCATGTACCAATGTTGCGCTATGGTAAGCGGTCATCGGTTGGAACGACGGGAGCCGGGCGCATCAGTAAGTTGGACGGTGGCCGGTGCTCATCGAGACATGGTCGTCGAATACTGAATACTGGCGGCAGACGTCCGTCCACAAGTGGCTAGAGAGCCGTCGCGTAGAGCCCACGATCCCCATACATGGGAAGCTCGCTGGTGGAGAATCGGAGCCGGCTGGCTGTCCCCAAGTCGCCAGCGCGTCGAGCTGGTGTTTGGCAGCTTCGAGTTTTTGCTTGAGCTCCTTGGTACTGTAACGGTTGAGGCGAGCGCGCTCTGCGTGCGGAAGGTTTAGAGTTCGGCAAGCAGAGAAGAACGCGACGTAGACGTACCAGTCCGTCAAATCCGAGTCCCGTACCGCCGCCGCCGCCCGCTTGAGTACTTCGGCTCCTTCTCGACAATACCGCGCCGCTCGACGGAGAACGTGTCCGTCTCCGAGTCGTTCTTCAAACTCTCCCACTCGATCTCGAGCGTCTCAAGCTCCCCCTCCAGCGCCTCCAGCTTACTCTCCTGCGCGATCGCCTTGTCGGGCAAGAAGCGCTCGGATATGTAGCGCGACGAGTACAGCACCGGGCGCCGTCACCAACGCCGAATCCGGAAAATCTCGACACCATGGTGGACCTCGTAGCGCGGTTTGAGCCCGCGGAGGATGGGGATGGTCGACTCGATGGTGGGGGCTCCTCTATCGTGACGGGCTGAAAGCGGCGCGCGGCGCTCGAGGACTGCGTCCTTGTCAACGGTCTTGCAGTACTCGTCGGGCGTGGTCTCGGGTTTCCGGTTAGACAACGGCAACGACGGGGGAACGCGTCAGACGCACTAGTACCCTTCAGCAATGTAGCGGACGTCCTACTGGTAGCGGGGCAAGCCAGCCATCCTCGCGACGGCGTAGACCATGGGACGGACCTCGGGGCGGAGTTTCCCTGTTAGCCCTGGTCAGAAAACGCGATATGGGGCCGACACGGCCGGCCACGAACAATCCACCCAATCCTCCCAATGCGGCGGTTGCGGGAAGAACTCCGCAGAGAACGCTCGCACGAGCCGCTCAAGCTCGAGGTATGCGGCGGGGACAAAGTCGACGCGGCGCTGGCGGCCGCTTTCGGGGGAATACCATTCGATGTCGTACGGCTGGTCGCGCCACACGGTGTGCCCAGTCAGCGTGAAGCGCTGCAGCGGGTCGGGACCCAGGTCGTAGAAGACGTCCGTCGGGCAAGTATACTGCGAGGAAGCGCGCGTCAGACTCGGCGGTGGACGTTGGTGCCACGTACGTTCTGCGGACGACTCCAGCTCCCATCCCAGCCCTGCGCGATGCTCGCCCGCGCACCGTTGACCGCCCGCTCAAACTCGATCCAGCGCTCCTCCAGAATCGGGGCCAGCCTCCCGGTGGCGTCGAGAATGATTCCCGTGTTGGGCTGCGTTGGATGGGAGAGGAAGGCGCATGTGAAGCCGCGTCCTCCGAGGCCGTTGTACGATTCGATGGCGAGGACGTTGTGCTGTGTCGGAAGGAAGATGGGGGTAGCAGTTTCGTTCAGTGGCGGGTAGAGGAGATGGGGCGGGAGGCGGGGCAGCATCGACGTCGACGCCAGGAGCAAAGGGTGCAAAGGCTTGATCCTGACCACCACGACTGCTCCGAATCGCTCAGCCCTAGTGAAGCCAATGCCGTCTGCCTTCTCTGCGGGTCGGTGCCCTAGTGCAGTAATCGCCTCAAGTTGCGGCTTGTCTTGCCTGCTTGACCTCGACGCTCACGATAAACACCTCGTCCATTTACATCGTTGTCAGTATTGACCAAGCCTACGCCCTGGGCCCTGTGGAGGCTGCTGTGAACCATCCCCAGCAGCAGCAGAGATGGGAACAATCCATTGGTGTGGCCACGGTTCAACAGCTCCATCCAACTTGCCTGCCCCTTCTCTGATTCCCATTCATTCTCTACGGGTGTCTGGGAGATTCGAACGTACAGCGCTGCGTCAATACTTATAGTAGCGACGGTGAGACCGGCCGCTCCGAATCGCCGCCATGTCGTCCGCTTCCGCGTCCCCACTGGGTCACGGTGGTTCGCCGCCGAACATGAAAGTCACGGACGGGGCCTTGTACTTGGGCGGTACGTCGAGTCTAAGCCGTTGTACAGTCGACGCTGACCGTCTGTAGTCATCTTTGCCACCTAGTACGTTCAATCTAAGCCGAGTCGGTGCACGACTGAACTCTGCCAGCTTCCAGGGCATGCTCACAGTGCAAGCTTACCACTACTACGAGCAGTATCCCAACGATTCCAAGTTTTTGAAGCTATTCGTCAGTGACCGAGCTAGATTTTAAGCACCCTTGCTAATTGATCTTGCAGGTTGCGCTTATTTGGTTCGTCGCATTCGTCCGAAACGCCTCAGCAGTAAACTCTCGCTCAGGTGCCTCGACTTTGCCCATCTGGGCATGCTCGTCGAAGTCCCCTGGATACACCTCATCCTCAACTGGGGCAATCCCCACATCTTCACGGTCAACACCAAGGTCCTCTCCTACCAACTCATCCTCATCGCTCTCCCGACGCTCCTTTGCCAAATGTTCTACCTCCATCGGTCGGTATTCTACTCCACGTTGACTTAGTATGACAGAAGTCGTGCAGTCTCTGGCTTTTTAGCAAGAAGAACCTCATCCTCGTCGCTATCTGCGGCGCGGCCAGTATAACCAGCTTCGCGCTTGACATCTTCCTCGCGATCCACACGACGACGAGTATCTCCGCGGTCGCGCACGATCAACCAGAGATTGTGTCCATGTTTGGTATCGCCGCAATTAGTTCGTCCTGGTCATTTCACTCTCGAATACACACATGCTGACCTAAGATTAGCCGATCTAGTAATTGCGCTGTCGCTCGTCTACTATCTCCGTCGCGGAATGGCTGATTTCAAGTACGCAGCTAGGCTGCCAAAGGGAATTGACTTTGTTGCTTATCTTGCGTAGGAGCACCAACTTCGTCGTCACCCGCATTATTCGCTATGCAGTAGCGACGGGTTTGTTATCCAGGTAAATGCGTCGTTTGTCCTCCCTTCAGTTTGGATTCATATCTGTCAGCGTCGTTGCAATATTTTCGCTCATCGCGGTACGCCCTCTGAGTTAAAATACATGTCTCTTCAAACCTTCAGTCTAGAACCTCGCCCTTCCCAAGACGCGCATCTTTATGGTGGGCTTAACTGCTCACCCTCCCGTCCCATGGGAACTCATAGCAACCACTGGCAGGCTGGCCACTTTTCTCTCGGCCGCATGTACACAAACGCTCTCCTCGCGAAGTACGTATACGCCCTCAACCTTCCCCTACTACTCAGAGAGTCAAACAAACACACCCAAAGCTTCAACTCGCGCGCAACCCTCCGCTCTGCGCTCAACCCCAGCCAGGCTCTCGACATCAACGTGTCGGTCACCACGGGCACCACGACGGGGCCGATGTTCGTGAACAGCAGCAATCGTCGGACAGGACAGGTGCGCCGCGTCTTCGAAATATTAGTGTTGTCCCCTAATCCGTTGTAGAGCGAAACACTGAACGAGTATTCCTCAGGTGAACTCAAGCGAGGGGAGTTGAACGACGCGTGATCCCTCTTGTTATGTTAGCAGGGAGTTGAACGACGCGTGATCCCTCTTGTTATGTTAGCAGGGTACTAGTACTTCAGATTCGAATTTCAAGGGCAACATACTAGTATTTTTCTCCGCAATTGCAAGAAGCTAAGCTAGCATCGCAATGCCCAGTACGTAGAGTTAGATCAGCGCTAGCCCTTGCCGACGCTGTCGAGGAATCTTTGCATTAACAAAGGAAAAGAGGGCATCGATGAATCTCTCTCACCAACAGCAGTACGTGGACCAATTTCACTTTCGATTTTATTGTTTGGGGGCCTTGATTTTCAGCAGGGAGTTGAATCGCAGGACGAGTCGTTCGCAGAATACGCTCTTACCGATGCAAAGAGGAATTCGTAGCCCAGGATTGTTTAGTCTTTCACAGGTAACCTCCATCTGGACGGATATTGTGGCTGAATTATCCAACAGCGTGTATACTTACACGCGATCCCCTGTTTGAAGAATGACCCCGGGTTTGGGCTGATCCGACCCCTTTCCGTAGTATCCGCGTCGATCCGTGACGGCGGCGGGCGCCTCCACTCCACCACGATGCAGACGCAGCGTAAGACCCCTGGTCTAAAGGCAGCGCGGGCATTAATACCCGACTAAACTAGCAGTCCGCTGAAATGGGTGTCTTCTGGTCCCAATACTTCCCGCCGAAAGCCCGCTTCAGCGTGGACGACATCCCCGACTTGACAGGCAAGGTATCGGTTTCCCTTCCCTTCCGGGTGCTCCCATATTAACGCTCTGCCGCCAGGTATTCTTGGTGACAGGTGGTAACTCTGGTATTGGCTATGAGAGCATCAAGGTACGTCCGTGCGCAGACATAGACCCGGGCTGTTTCCCCAACTGAAATCTTACAGCAACTCCTCATGCATAATGCGAAAGTCTACATGGGCGCCCGCAGCAAGTCGAAAGCAATAGAGGCGATCGCGGAGCTCGAAAAGACGACGGGCAAACGCGCCGAGTTTCTCGAGGTGGATCTGTCGGATTTGGCCTCGGTGAGGGCGGCGGCGGCGGACTTCCAGCGCCGCGAAGAGCACTTGCATGTCTTGATGAACAATGGGTGCGCTCCAACTCACTTTTTGCAGCGTATAGCACGACTGACGCTCGCGCAGAGGCGTAATGGTCAGTACCGCGCAGGAACCACATCCGCGACTCTTAACCCCTCTCTTCGTAGCAAACCCCGATGGAGCAGCTTTGCGCACAGGGCTACGACCTGCAGTTCACTACCAACGTCCTCGTTCGTCCACCCCATTCCTTTGTCCCTCGCTCGACTCACACTGGTGCTCCTAGGGCCCGTTCTACCTAACACAGCTCCTCCTCCCGACCCTCATCTCCACCGCCCGCACGACCGGAAACCCCGCACGTATCCTCAACCTCACCTCTGTCGCGTCCTTCCACTGGGGCCTCCCCAACATCAAGTACGAGACCATCCTTCCCGGCGCGGCGCGCACCAAGCTCGGGAATCTCAAGATGTACTGGCAGACGAAATACGTGCGTCTCAGGCTGTGTTATGCTTCTGCTCCTTCGCTAACGCCGCGCGCCGCAGGCCAACGCGCTCATGAGCAACGAGCTGCACAGGCGCTACGCCAGCGAGGGCATCATGGCATGCGCCGTGAACCCCGGCAACCTGCAGACGCCGCTCATGCGACATATGCCCGCCGCCGGTCGCATCATCTCGGTAAGTTTTATCCTCGCGGTGCGATTCTGTGCGCTTGCTGACTGGGGATGTCCTGGACCTTCAGAACATCCTCATCATGTACCCGCAGCCGAAAGGCGCGTTGACGCAGCTGTGGGCGGGGACGACGCCCGAGGGCGAAAGTCTCGGCGGGAAGGTACGTTTGCGTTAGCTTTTCGCAGCAGCGGATCTTGACTCCGCCACACAGTTTCTCTTCCCGTGGGCGCGCGTCGGTGTTAACCCGCCGGAGGACCCGTCCGCGGGGAAAGATTTGTGGAAGTGGTGCGAGGAGCAGATCGCCAAGTTCGAGGGGCAGGGTATATAATCTAACGCTAGCCACACGCGCGAGTAATTTTCAGAGACACCTTTGGACTCTTTTGTCTCCAAATTTGACTGGAGCCGACCGTCCCGAATCCCGACGAACGTGCTCCCGGCCGACGCGTATACGTATCCCGTCAACTTGACAAGGTTCCGCTTGTCCTTATCTCGACTTCCCAGGCGCTGTGTTAGGTTCCTGTTCGAATTAGTGCTGGCCATGGATACGATACGGAAAAATATATCCAGGATATATCTGGATAATACGGATACAATATGCCAGTTCGAGGTCCATATCATATCGTATCGGTCAGATATGTTTTGGATACGTCCCAAAAAGGAAACAAGGAGATCAAATTGGCCCGTAGCCGCCCGAGGAGAAGCTGTAGCCTCCAGAGTGGTGATAGATGAGTGAAGGGATGAATTTAAGAGCAAAAGATCCCAGACATCAGTGATTTTGAGTGAAATTCCTTCTGTTGAATACGTGACAATACGTGACAGTACAGAAATGATACGCCAAATTCCCGCTAGATACGATATGGATATAGTACAATACGGCATATTGCATATCGTATCCGTATTTGGCCAGCACTAGTTCGAATCACGCACGGAGCAAAGGACAGCGGCCAGCGCGGCGGCGAGGGGGTCATATCGAGGATCGTCAGGTTCATTATGTAGGTACGCGTACGAGGGAAAGGCGCGAGGCAAGCGTTGAAGCTCGCATTATGTACGCGTACGGAAATGAGAAGGAGGGCATGTAAGAAAGCGCGCGTCCGTCACCTCAAGCCGACGAACTCCATCACCGCCTCGGGCGAGGGCAGCACCCCGACGATGCTCTCGCTCATTCGGCGCGCCATCGCTCGGGGACGGATGGGCCTGCGTGCAGACGCCCAGCGCGTCCCAGGCCCGGTCTTCGCGTGCACCCAGTAGCTGACGCGCGCGCGGAGCCGGCGCAGGCGGAGGGTGACGTCCCACGGCGGGACGACGGCAGTGGTGCTCGCGTGCCGCGCGAGACTGCGTGCGTCGGTGTGGACGTCTGCTGCGAGGGGGTGTCGCATGAGTTTGCGCTCCCTGGCGCGCCGGAGGAAGCCCTTGACGCAGCCGGTGAACCACATCGCGTGCAGGGGGAAGACGGACGCGAGGATGAGCGCGGGGGCAACAGAGGCGTTGGGGCGATGCGCGGGGAGGGCGTACGTGAAGAGTAGGACGAGATGTAGGCATATGCGGGTGGTGAAGAAAGCAGCGGCGAAGAGACGGTTGGAGCGCAGCTTCGGGAACAGGGTGCCGATTCCAAGGATGAACGTGGGCAGCTCGTGACGTTCAGAACCTTGTAGAGTGCGTCTAGAGCAAAAGCGCACCTCCATCAAGGCGGCAAGCGCAAAGATGTGCGCCCAGCCATTGCGAATCGCGGTCTCGCATATGGCTACGTAGGCAACATGGTGAACCCAGCCAGTCAAGAGAGTAATCTGGCTGCAGTAGCTCAAAGATCCGACCGCGAGGTCCGCGATAAGGTATGCCTTTCCGTCGTTGAGCGACGAAGCTACAGCGCTTCCGCGACACACACCTGGAAGACTCGGTTCATGGCAACCGCCAGCGCCGCCCGGTCCTTGACGCCGTCCACCCCGCCGACAAGGTAGTCTCCGACAAAGGGGATACTCCACACAGTCATCGTTCCGCTCGCCACCGTCGAGAGAATCCATGCAGCCTGACGCGGAGTCTTGAAGAACGGGGACGAGACGGCGTACACGACGCAGAGGGCAACGAGGGCCGAGATGAGCACCGACGCGGCCTCGGAGGACGCCATGGAAGGCGGAGGGAAGCCCCGACGCGTGGATTTATGGGCTGATCGCTCAACAACGTTCGATACCAGCTTCAGGGGACACCTGCCAAAAGGGGCTAGCGTCAATTCCGCCTCGCCTTCTTCGTCCCGGAGGCAAACGTGCGATCCCAGTCTAAATCTTGGGCGCGCCGAGAACGCTGGATTTGGACGCCATCCGCCACCGGATCCACCGCGTTCAAGAATGCAGCGCAAGTCACTCGGTGTCAAGATTGAAAGCTAAAGCTGGCGCCAGCTAGATAACGCCATGAAGCGGACGCGGCGAGGCCAAGTGTACGTCCTAAGCTCTCCGCCGGAATTTAAATATTGTAGAAAAATAATCTCGTTTAGACGTACAATATGAATTACAGACGGCCTTTATCCAACGTTGGTCTACCATCTACAGTCCCACCTCACAATCCAAACGACCCCTGTTGAGCACCGTGCGTCTTCCTCAGCCAGCAGCTGAAGGAAACCCCGTCCCCGGGGTTGAAGACCAAACGGACCGGTAATCCGATCGAAATTTATCATAAAAAAAAACATCCTTGGCCTGGAGGAAGTCTCCAGGTTGCCGACGACCCTGAACGGGTCGCCGATTGGCATCCAACTCTGCATTTTGCCAAGCTCCGGCGCAGAAGTCGGTAGTGAAGCCGAGTAAAAGGGCTGCTGTACATACAGCTGCCCACCTAGGTCCTTTGCCTAGGTTAGACGCGCGGACGCGTCATGCGCGAATGGTGCTCGTGGCGCTGCCATACCGTATTAGAGACTCATGAAGAGCCCCTCATAGGCATTGCAGCGCCCAGGGACTTAGGAAAAAGGACGACCACACAGCCAGAATGGTGTACTGTGTTCGTGAATGTTTCTCCTGCCGCGCAACGAGCACCGCCAGCTGGGAGTTGATTCTGGCTTGAGAGATGATAGCAGCATGCAGCGTCGCGTCGCTCGCTGCCTGCGCAGCTATGAGATAATCCAGCTTCCTGTTCTGTCCATATATTCATGTTCCGCTCAAGACAAAGCAAGGTTGAGCTCACCAGTTCAAAAAGGTACTTTGTCTCCTTCGGGGAGAGACTCGTAGAATTGATCTGCGTGAAATCTCCCCCGTTGATTGTGAGGTTGTTCACGTTGCTGATCATGCTCGGACTTTGCGGCACTTGCTGCAAGGAATTCAGGATTAACACGCCGAACGATCAACAAAGAGAAAACTAACCTGGTGTGGCCAGACTCCGTCCAGAGCATAATCGGACGGGAGCTGGGGTACAATTGGACTTGGAGGAGGCTCGGGGATGAGCGACGGGTCGCAAGGCCACGGCATTGTTTCCGGGGCCAAGGAAGCTCGATGCTCAAGCGCTGCTCCCGCGACCTGCGTTTTATTTGTATGCTCTGCCGCTCCACAGCTTCGCAGCACAAGCTCAACAGCTCTTCGAAAATCAGAAGGGTTCTAACAGAAGGCTTGGATAAGGAGCAGATTGACGCTCAACGGGCGCTTACGAATGTGGTCTGGATTGAACCAAGACTGCTCACAAAAGTGCCTTACACAATTGCTGTCATAGCACGAAGTTTTTAGCTGTAAATACAACGTGTTGCATTTTTTTTATGAACAGAAAATAAGCACTTGATCAGAAAGAGTTCTACACACATGGAGTGGTCTGCTGCTGGACGAAGATTCTTTCCCGGACAATTGGATTAACAAAAGGGGGGTTTTAGTGGGTATTCTGCCTATTGGAAATAAAGAGGGAGTGGGTTGAAACCCCCATGCAGAGAGTCCCACACTGGTAAACATGCTCAAAGGCATTTCCTCCCGAGCGGTAAACTTCCCGGCAAAGACTGGTTTGAAATTTCCAGTGTCCCCAGCGAGTAACATCAAGAAACATCTGTGGCTTGATTTACCAACAAATCACTCCCCCCCAAAAAAAAAGAAAGAAAGAACAATCAGAAACCCCCATCCGGACCGCGGCCAGGAAATACCAATATAGAAGCAACAAAAATGATCTCGATCTCATCAAAATTAGTGAACATGCGGGGAAAGTAATAAATAATGTGTACAAAAAGAATTGGGTGGCTGTGTGCTCACAATCACATTATACACTCAAGGCATCCTGAAGACCGCAGGTTTGAGTTTTACCCACATCCGGACCATCTTGCATGCATTGACTGAAGAACAGGTTTTCCGGCCTGGGGTTTGCTGGTGTCTGAGAGTAAAGCCTGTGGTATACGCTATCTCAGAAATCCCAATCAGATGCATCATTTAATAGATCACAACACCAAAAATAAATTTGAACTTGGGGGAGAGTTTGCAGATTAGGTCTTTTGACTATTCCTATATGCCAAGTCATCTGATGGCCAACAAATTTAGAGAGATTAACTAGACGCAGTGTATCTACCTCGCTGCCAATTGACAGGTACATCTGCACACTCCAACCGGCTGGGTCCGCACACGGGTCTGGTCCGGATGTGGGTTTGCGACTGAACAGAAAATAAGCATCGGCCGCGGGAGTGTCGCGATGCCGATCATTCCTCCTTGTTCCACGCCCCCATCATGCCCGACGCGCTCCTCCGCAGGACGCACCTTCTTCGCTTGCCGACCTCCATTCGGCGATATGCACAAGCTGCTTGCACCCCACAGGGCACACTGCAAGATCTGGGCAGGGTGGTGGACTATGGGCTTCGTCGCCCCACTGATACGGCGACGCTTCCCGTCCATTATTACAACATCGACCCCGCTTGGATTCCTGCCAGCGACGATCCTGAGACCTACTCAGAGGCACAAATGAAACTCCTCCTGCGCGCGCATCTGAGCCTTGGCACTTTGGCGACATGCCTGTACCACGAGATGGTCAGAACCGCCGCGGACTGGTGGCCGCGAATTCGTCCTTGGATCGCATACTGGTCTCGCCACCACGACTCCGCTCCCGCCGAGCTTGATTCGGAGCTGCGTTATGCGAAGGTGTTGAGCCAGATAATCGACCACCAACCACCCCTCGAGCCCGACGTCTTCACCTCTCCCGGCGTGCTCGAGGTTATTATGCGCGCCTGGACCGCACTTCCGCGAGGGGAATCGCTCGCAACCCGCGCGACTTGCTGCGGGATCATCACTCGCTGCCTCTCGAGCGAAAGCCTGCAAGTCGACGACCCGGTCGTTCTTGAGAGGATCGTCGATGGGACGGGAGGCAGCATGGACACGTTGGCGAGAGCCGTCCTCTCGTTCATCGACATAAGCGTTCAGGATGTCGAGGAAGAGACACGTCGACGCGGTCCTCTCGGCGACATTCCTGCCACCATTTTCATTTCAAGCATGCTCATCATGCTCCAATTCCTCCGACGAGTTGACGCCAATTGGGCCATTCGACCGAACAAACCACTCGCGCATAGACTAGGCGTACTGGGAAGCTGCCTGGTCGCGCGAGGGATCGTACCCCGGCTGACGAAGTTATTCCGGGTACTCATAAAGAGTCCAGCAAGCCACGACCACGACGCGCTGCTCACGGAGTGTATCCGTCTCGTCCTCTTCCTTTTCATAACTGAACCTGTGACAAAACACGTTGTCGCATGCCTCAAAAACGACCACCTACTGCTGCTCGTCGACATCGCCGCTGGACCGCATCCTGCCGGAAAGCGCGACGACATCAAGACGCTCTTTTGCGACACATTCCCGGCGCTCCTCGTACGCGCCGACGTTGTCCGTGCGTTCGAGAAAGCACGAGAGCGTGCAGCCTCGAAGATTGCTAGTCGCGGGTTCAAGACTTCCCAGATATACTCGGCCTGGAAAGAGTTTAATGCAACACTTTCGCGAAGGGTCGCGATTCTGGATGGCATTGGGAACGAGCCTCGAAATCAAGCGTGTTCAAACCTCGAGGCGAGTCCAAGTTTCATGGCGCCAGCCTCCTCAGAGCTAACACTGTATGCATCAGTGTCAACGAATTGGCGAGCGTCGGACGTTCAAAATCTGTACCGGATGTAGGCGCTTTTTCTACTGCTCGCCGGCCTGCCAAACGGCCGACTGGACGGCGGGCGGCCATAGACAGGTCTGCTCCTTGCACTATCGCCTCTTCCTCCGTGCGTATTCCTACATCTTCGATCTCCCCCTCTGGCTGAGAATACCTCCTAGATAGCCGCGCCATGGGGTTCACTGCGCGGGATCGTGCGTTCCAGCGCGCTCTGCTTGACTACGACAGCGCAACCCAGCGATGGCTTATGCTGGCCGTCCAGCTCGCAGCGTATATACGGCAGGAGCCTTCGGACTCGGACGTTATCATTACGGTGCTCCGGTACGAGACCGGTGATACAGATGACGATTCAGCGTCGAAGATAGTGGCCACGCAGATTTCGAACGATGGCGAGGACCTGACGGACGTCGACCAGTTCTTTGGGGACCTTGATCCCGCCCCGCGCGACCTCCAGCCTGCGTGGCGGGATCTCGTCGCCCGAGCGCGCGCCAGTGGCGGGAAGATGGAATTGCACGCCATGAGCTACTCGCCCATGCCCGCGGGAGCGAAGAGTTTTTGGCTTGTGCCGATGTACACGAATTGGCCGACGATAAATCAGCTACGGGAGCTAGTTCCGCTCTTTCCTGGAGGGGTAACGGAGGAGAACTGGGATGAGGTGGTTTCAGAAGTGGGCAAGTTGCTGCCTCAGGAAGAACAGTTGCAGGATGTTGTTTACTTTCACTGAGTAAACCTGAGATATCTATTCTGCGTCCGGACGCAGCAGATCTCGGCGATGATTCATTAATGTGCGTTGTGCCGAGCTTGTGTTTTCTGTTACCACTAGCTGCCTCATTGGCCTGGTTCGGTACTGGTCCGGATCCTCAGTATTAATATATCCCCGCCGCCAACCCATCTCTTCGCACTCATTCTAGTGCAGGACCGCCATCGATATCAATCTTTCTTCGCGGCTTCCGAGCTACCGCCATCTCTGATAGTATTTTGCCGTCGCTGTAGACGCGCGTGGATCGACGTGGACGGTCCTACAACTTGAACTTGAATTCTGTTTCTTCAGTTATATATTGCCTAGGCCTGTCGTTCAACCAGCGTCGAAGATCGCGACTAACTTAATAATAAGAGCACAACGGCTTGAAGTTAAACAGCGTCGACGCCAACCTTCATCTACGTCTATAGCCGGAAGGGAAAGATACCCGCACGCACGCGTACCCGCAGAGTCCCAACGCATTCCCGCACCTGCCGGGAAAGATTTGGGGTGGAGATGGGAGTGGGAGCAGCGTAAGGCAGAAGGTGTTTCAGGGAAGCGCGAAGCGGATGGGCGAATGATATGATGGCGGGGGTGGTGGCGGGCATTCCTACAGTAGCTGGCCGGGCTTATCCAGCTGGTCTTGCTACTCCACAGGCATGATTTTGGCGGAGAATCTAATTTTATTGCTTGCATGCATCTTCTAAACTTACTTACAGCAACCCCCGTTGTCCAATCTGGTACCCGGCGCGGCATTGACGCGATCAGGTGACCGAACACGACCCCGCCCGACCAAGCGCAATATTCGCGCCGACGACCGCGCAACATTTAGACGCAGCGCAGAAATCTACCATCCATCGGGCTCGGTGAGAGCGGGGATGTAAAAGCAGATTCTTAGTATGAGGTTAACGCGGCCTCGACTCGGAGATGGCACTGATTGCTGCGACTCGTCGTCGTCGCGATAATGGCGCCAGTGTGTAGACGCGGCGACGGCGTTCGCACTTCATGGCCATGATGCCTAGCGATGCACATCGCGACTGATGGTTGGATTTCGGTGAACATCGCCGAGAGGCCCGTTCAGGGCGTTAACGCCAAATTAATGCAACGATTCACCAGGGGCCGCCATGAATGGTGCGATTTTCAGGGCTGGCAGTCTAGATCATCGCAATGACACTGTCTGTCAAGCGCCGCTACCTACTTTCGCGGGAGGGGAATATTGCTCGAGTTCAAATTTATTTCAGTCCATGTCAGGGGGTGGATGGTCGCCATAGATCGGGGAACTCGCGAGCTCGCCCCACAGAACAACTAGCCGAATTGGCTGACTGGTAACACGAGGCTGGATTGAACAAACGGTGGCTTTCTTTATTTCCACGGGGCGGAGGAATCGCCGGGGACAGCCTGAGTTGAACTCACACAGCTGGATAACCCGCTCATCCGCTGCCGGGTTACTCAGTGCCGCTGCGGCCGCATCAGATTTTCTGACTGTGCGCAGAGCAATCCAGCCGCTCCTGAGCAACAGGATTAGATTGCAAGTTAAGATTACAGTAAGATGTATACCGCACTTACGCCTTGCCAAGCTCACACGAGCGCCAGAAAAGTGCCACTGCCTTGAGGCCTAGGGTGATCGATGTAGGTAGAAGCCTAAGAATGGCATCGCGCGTCCTAACCGCCGATAATCTTGCCTGTAGGCTCCGGGCCTGCGGCCAGGCCGCACACATGAACACTTAGGGGAATCCTCGACACGACACGTCAACGTCCACGAAACGTCCGGCTCAAACAAACGGCCTACCCTGACCCTGACATCGACGCAGGACGATGAGTCTTCCCGGGGAGCTAGGGACGCATGAGACGTGCCGGCTGTACGCCAGCAGAGGAAGGAAGCAGACGGCGGCGGCGCCGCAGGCCTTCTTGCTCCGAGGTTGGCATCTGTCCGATACCACTCCAAACTTACCCACCCCGGCCACTCGTTCAAGCTGCAGTGTTTCAAGTTATCAACATCTTTTCATCGAACTGTTATGCGCCGCGTTTGAATCGTGATATACCCGGCAAGAAGCCGTCCTACATAAAGGCAGGCAGGCAGCGATCCTCCGTCGCTCCACCAGTCCCGCCCCGAGCTGCTCAACGTACAGACGCGATGTGCGTTCCCGGCCACGGCGATATTCGGAATGTGCTAATACTGCTGCTGCTGCTGCTGCTCCAGGCCTGGGCTGAATACGACACGAATCGTCATTAGCACCAACGGGGAGCACTATTTTGTGCTGGAGGTCACCGGAGCGCGGTCTGGCGCGTCGATTCGGGAGCGCATGTTCTCAAAAGTGCGCGACCTCGGCTACTGGCCATGCCTATACCACCAAACATCTAATATCTGTCCTTGCAGCTGGCAATCCCAGACGACCGACACGCATACTACTCCATCTACCAATCCGAAGTCGGGCAGTTCGGCATGGGCGGGGCGCTCACCGACTCGCGCTTATTTGACCTCTGCCACGAGCGCGGCGACGCGTCGGGGTCGCTCAAATTCTTTGTGTCGACCGCACCGGATCGGCCACCGTCCGAGCCGACGTACTCGTACAGCTACAATCCCGCGATACCATACTAGTGCGTCGTCCCGCGTCGTCCACTAGCTTGACGAGGAGTGCTCACCACGGTATTTTCAGCCCGAGCCGCGCGCCGCCTGTTGCAGCATACGGGTACGCGTTTCACCGGCCCCGGGCCCTGCACCGCCGCTGCCCATACTAAACTCCTCGACGCAGGTCTAGACAGCCGCCCCAAGCTACCGCCGGCTACGGTTATCGCTGTTAGCCTCCCTCCCTCCGTTCGTTCGTTCGCCCCTCCCTTTACTATTCGGAGCATTCGTGTTGTAGGATATATATTTGGCAGAAGCTGTAGCAAATACCATTGTAAACTTAACTTTGCCGTTCCGTCCCATTTCTCCGTGCTTATGCTTAAACGGATTTGAGTATGATAGACTTTGCCCGCTCCCGCGGCTTGCTTCAGGCTTTACAAATCGAAGCACCCGCGGCCAGGAACACCTCGATGATCATCGTGCAGTTTGGATTAACAGTGCCAGTGGATAGGGGCCGGAGCCGGTGCCGAAACCCGAGGATGAGTCAACTTACAAAGCATCGTAGTTCGAGAAGGCGAGAATGTGTTTGATGCCTTTGTTATCCGGAGGTCCGACGGAGAGGGAGATGAAATGCAGCAGCGCCGACGCCGGTACCAGAGTTTGCCCTGGTAACCAGCGTCGAGCGTCGAGTATGGCGCATATACTGTCTAATAAATCAGGTATACAGGTAGTCTGCGGCAACACAGGTTCTGTCTGCGCGACACAGGTTGTATCCCGACTTGTGCTGCCCCTTCACGCAGATGCGTTAAGGCGCGACACAGGTTGCGATTTTTGCGGCGACACAGGTGAGTCGATGCAACACAGGTATGTTCGATTACAACACAGGTGGGCCAATAGGCAACACAGGTTGCATGTGTTCGACACAGGTAGGCTATACGCGCGACACAGGCAGGCTCGGCGGGGCACTTGGCGGAAGGACTGGGGCAAGCTTCAACGTCGATGCATCGGTTCCCGAAAATCGCGCGGATTTCGGCGTTTCTACTCAGCCCTGAACCTTCCCCAACCTCCTCAGCAGACTGGCACGCTGTAATTAACTGAATATGCCTCCACTACAACCAAATACTGCCGCCGCTCGGTCTCCCTCCAACACGATACTTTCTGCGATGGACTATATCCCGGTCAAACTGTGTCTTTGTCGATAGGATCCGAACTCACATCGCGTACGAATATTTTGCTGTGACACAAATTTTAAATCGGAAAAATCAGGAAAAAATTATTTAACACATCTGAAAATTTCGTACGGGGCCCTTGTGACGTGTGACGTACGATACGGCCGAAATACTATAGTATTAGAGCATATTCAAAGCGGGGTTTGGGCTGGTTTTTCAGTGTAGCAATCCTGAGCAGTTTTCAATTGTACTCAACTAAATGAGATTTTTTTGTGTATAACTTATAAAATTTTGGGTATCGAGCCGCTTCGAATATGCTCTATTGACGGGTTACGTTCACTAATTTCCGATTTTTGGGACTCTGAGAAGGCCCAAAATTTCTTTTGAATTGAGGCAAAATTTTCCGAGGTCTTTTGTTCGAGGTTCTTTGTTCGGGCTCTTACGCATTACGCGAACTTGACCCCTCAACACTACAGTTTTAAGGGTGTCTTCTTAAGGGTCTAGATAAGCCTTAACCTTTTTTAGGGATGCAGCTTCAGCTGAAAATGTCAACTCATTGCAAGCATAATGACAGCCCTCGCTGGAGGCACCGTTGTACTACTGTACTATTTTGATCATTTTGTATGGGAGTTTTAAAGTGGCCCAAAGGCATCTTTACATTTCTAGGTCGGCCGGATGAGGAGACAGGTGTGTAACGGATATACTTAGGACCGGCCAACACTAATCCCGAACCGGGCGCTAGCGCGTCCCGACGTGCGTCTAGATGACGCGTAATCTGCGGCGCAGTCGCGCAGCGACTGCGGCCTTTATTTCTTTGACTCATACATACAGTAGATACCAGTATATAATGAGATTGGTTAGTTAGAGGTAGGTAGCTTAGCTTGAATCGACCATTTACCTACGCATCTCGCGTGAACTCGACTCTCGACACATCTCGACAACTCGACCTCAGTCTCGACTCAAGCCTCAAGCTCTTGTGTTTTCGCCACCGGTCATCATCTATCGTTGAAGAACCTCGGCGACGCCACAAGGCGCCAAGAAAAGAATGAGGCAAAAGATGCGACAGCGCAGGCGGACTGCGAGGCGGTACTGTGCTGGCATATAGCAACAAACACAATTAAAAAGGCTCTGCACAACGGATACGGGAACGCTGGCACACAGCCTCAGCAAAGTTGTGAGGTTTCGGTTGTAAATGCACGTTTCGTGGCTAAACCCACTACTTAGGTAGCGGGACTGTTCCGTGGGTCCTGGATAAATTTCTTGAAGAGTCCTCAATTACTGTAGGAATTAGGCCTCAAGTCTTGTTACTTGTTGCAAAGCCCTCAGGACCCGGATTTTGTAAAGCTTCACACTGATGGCTTTGTAATAAAGCACACTGGAGATCATGAAATATAAAAGAACCTAGAGATGTTTTTTTTTTCTTCTGTCAGTCCGGGCAGTCGGGGCGGTTTGGGACGGGCCGGCACAGAAAAAGCTCATCTCGGGCTCTTAAACATTACACTAACTTAACCTCGGAATACTGTACTATCCGGTAGCTTGGGGATAGCGCTGATTGCATTGACCTGTGGATGGTTTATGCTTGCGACCTGTGTCGGGAACTTGAAGGTGACCTGTGTTGCATCCGACACCCACCTGTGTCGCCAGATTTCCAGCCTGCGTCGCCAGATTTCCGAACTTGTGTATCGCGGATACGACCTGTGCGGCAAGAAATACAGCCTGTGCATCCACCAGGACGACCTGTGTTGTGACCCAACATCCTGTTGTGCCCCACAGAACCTGTGTAGAAAGCCCTAACCTGTCTTGCCAACCCAAAAATTGGTGAGAAATGGGCCCAACCTGTGTACAAAACGATGAAAAGGCCCAAACCTGTGTGCAGATTAATTATTAGACAGTATATGCGCCATAGTCGAGAATTCTGTGCGTCCGCCGTAGCTGCCCGCACATGCATGTCCGGGATAGCAGAGCTGTACACCTCCGCGTGTTGTGTTCAAAAATACGCCAAGGCGACTCGTGTTTGAACCTGTGGTTGTTTGTTTGTCATGTTCAGGCTAACGTTCGCTGAGGGACACTGCGATTAGGACAGGCTAAATGCCTTGCGGTGAAAATTGAATATCGACGTCCGAGCGAGTCGCACTCTTCTGCCAGTGTTGGTGTCTCCGCCGTAAATTCAGAAGACCGTCATCGACTCGAGTGCAAGTAGGTTGCATTGCCGGCATCTTAGACTGACGGGGTGAACATTCAGCGTAGAATGAAAAGACGGCGGAACTGGGCCCGGGGGACTACGCTTCTGCCGAGCCGGGATGTCTGGCGACTCTTCGCCGCCACAAACCCAACGCAATCAGCATCACTGTTAGATGGAAGAAGCCCGAAGCAAGAAGTCTAGTCGTAGTTTTAGTACTGATTCTTGCTGCGGGTCGGAACCCCATCGCGTGCGTGTATGCGAATGTGAACAATTTCTTGGACGGCGGTACTGTATGCGGATGCAAACTGGCTCCGCCAACGGGTGCAGATACTCGCCTCTACCACCGGCGGCGGAAATGATTCCCGTCTTCCCGAATCCGGAGCCCCGAGTCCAGTCAGTGCCCGGGTATGCATACGCGCCCCATCTTGATTCTTGATGCCTTTCCGCTAGGTCTACGGTAGGTTCGCCTCGCCACACTCGCTGGGAGAAACGGACTCCAAATAGCCTGCCCAGATCCGAGCCGAGCCGAATCTCGAGCTGGCCCAGACGGAGGCAGATTAGATCTGTCATTTCATTCCAACTTTGACTCGGGTTGTTCACTTTGTGGACTGGCTAGGCCTATAGGACTGCAGGCGAAATGCGGGCCTCGGGCTCCAGGTCCGAGTCAACTGGAACGTTTGCCATTGCGAGTGACGAACAGCCTGAGGAAACTCCGGGTTTTCGGCGCAGCGCGGTTGTTGGTCATGGACAGTAGAGCGCAGATTAGGCGGTGGAAGCGGAAGCGGAACCGAGGTGTCTGCGCAGCGTATACGGGTGTTGAAGGATTGCGGAATTGCAACGATGGTGACGGCGCGAAGCAAGGAGGAGAGCACGTTTGACAGCCTGATCAGTTGGGACCCTCCCCACGCCCTGGTACATGCACAGCTCGAATTGGCCGTGGCTTCATCTTGCGCTGGCAGTGGCAGCGGAGATCCCCAACGGAGAAATTATCCAAGCGAGCTGAATTTTTCCTCCCGATATACAACTCACAGAGGACGTGCATATCTGAAAACTGGATCAGCGGTTGTATTTTATTTATCTATTCATTGGCCACGTTTTCATGGAAGCCGCCAGCCAGCAAGCTCACATACACACTCGCAGACCTTGGAATCGCAGCACGCTGGCTCAGACTAGTACTCTGACGGGATAGAGACAAAGAGTAACGATTTTGCTGGTTCTCAGAGTTAGATATACATCGACTCGGATGGACAGACTCTGTTTCCAACCCGCCTAGACTGAAGTCACATCTCGCTATCCATACCACCACCGCGCCTTCTTAACACCGTGCGCTGCTAGAGCCAACAAGTTGTACAAATTTGCAAAACAACAAGCAAGCAAACAACAAACAAACAGGTACGGCAACAACACGAATAGGTATCTTGCAGTGCGTGGTATGGATTATACTTTGAGTAGGAGAGAGATAATCGCAGAGGTCCAGGGGAATTTGCATAGTTAACGGCTTGTTTGGGGGGCTACACGGGGTATAGTGTACGTCTTGAAGCTTGAAGGATCGGAAGGGACGGGAACGAGTGTGGTCCATAGTAACATACGGGAACGGGTATGCACGGTAAAGAGTTCCATTTGGGTATGGGTATCACGGGCTCGTGACGCAGCCGACCGTCCCCGCCCGGGCGCGGGCGCTCAGCCAACCACAACCGCGCGCGCATGTGCAGCCCCATGCCCGTGCCCGTGCCCGTGGCCATGCCAAGCGGGGACGGCGCGCGACAGCCGCACGCAGAGGGTGTCGATGTCGAACGGGGAGTCGGCGGCGGGGGGATCGCGCTCGGGGAGGATGTATCGCCGAGTGCGCATGCGTTGCGACGGCGCTAAATACACCGCGTCAGAATTGGAAGTGGGCGCGATTGTGATGTTAAAATTGACCGCGGGTGCTGTTGCCGTGGTGAGCGCCGGCGATGGCGACGCGTCTCTGTTGGGGTTGTCGTTGTCGTTAGCGGAGGTAGCTAGTGAAGCAGGGAGGTACACGTACGAGCAGTAGCCCGAGTCCGTCTCCGGGAAGAGCGCGAGTAGCGGGAAGTTGAGCTGCGGGAGGGTGATAGGCAGCGGCGCGCTGTCCGGTAGCGGTGGTGGTAGCGATGCCGACGAGAGCCGACTTGCGTCGTACGCGCACGAGCTGGGGCGGACGCGGAGCGGGCACTCGAACGAGCGGTTTGGAGGAGTAGATTCCGCATCCGCGGGGGATCGGCGTCTCCAATGTGGGCGCATGGCCGCGTGCCTGGAAGTGCGGGGAAAGGTCCGGAGCGCGCGTTTCACTGCCAATGGATGAGCGGGTTGTCGGGATGGGGATGCGTGGAGTTGGTACGCACGGATTCGGCGGCGCAGAGTGTGGACGAGGGGCCTTGCTGTTGGGGCGGCAACGGCAGGAATTCTGCAGCCATGGGATAAGCGTTGTGCGATGTGCTATGGAAGAGACGTCGCGTACGTCGTAAGGGAGGTCTGCGAGCCGTGGCCGCTCTTGCGCTTCCTCAGACTACGGACGACACGGGGAGTAAGCATATTTTGCTTGACGGATGAGCTACCCAAGAAATTCGGTTAGATATGACTCGGTGGCGCAGTAGCAGCGACGAACCTCAAAGAGAGACTGGTACGGGGCATTGTGAAGGAGACAAAAAGAGTGGAGGTGGAGGCCGGGAGCAAGACGCGGCTGGTTATAGTCGGGCGAAATGGATACGGTTCCCATGTCGCTGAATCAGACAGTCACCATTGCGCCGCAACTGAGAGTAATCAGAAGGGGAGGTCGGAGCTGTAAGTAGCAACTGGCTCCTTGGATATTGGTCGGGATTCGCGCGCCTTTGAGCCGACCATTGCTAGCGAAACATTTGGGTGAGTAAAAGTACTATGGCACCCGGCCGGGTAGCCTCCAGGTGTCGTCTCCAATAACATCGGGGGTTGTAGCCAGCGCAGTTACCATTGCAAATCACGTCGGGGGTGCTGCTGTCGCCGGAGGCGTCGGGAGGTCGGGAGCAAGCCTGCCAATCCGAAACTCCCACGGGCACATGGCAATATCAAGGCGGCGTTTTAGATTCCTCTAATTTCATTTTAGAAATTTAAATTGCAAATGCACAAAAACAATTAAGTACCCATTCATATTTCTTGGACAAATTTTGAATACCACCGCTTCTAAATAGGTCTGTTCAGTCAATTTCTAAGGGATATAAACAACAAACCGGTCACGTACAAACTGACTTTCCACGAATGCTATAACAAGAGGTCCGGAGAAGGTGCAGGAGGCTAAAGACCTTTCGAGCATATTAGTTGCAGCTCAAAACCCCGTTTTTTATCCACATAATTTTCAAGTTACATCTACTTGTTCCAATTGACTCGAAGGCCGCTAGGGTCACATACCTGCAAAATTTGGGCACTACACAGAATTTTGGGCCAAAAAGAACGCAACTAATATGCACTATCCAAAAGGCAGAAGGATTGACTAGAAGTAACTGCAAATATTGTGGCGTCATGAGGTCTTCATGAAATTCAGCTGGCTAACTCCAAGGTTCCTAGTTTGATTTGATGGTTCTGAATGGTTCACTGTGACTCCAGTCTGCATGCGCACAACCTAATCATAACAGAACATAACCTAGAATTTGAAATAACCTAGACTGAGTTCCTACCCCCTCGGTAGTACAACAGTACTTAGTTGTTTGATGTGGGCGATATTATGGGAGATATAATGTTCAATATAGATTGTGACAACTTGCAAAATTTTACTCAAAAATACCTGCAACTTTGTTGTCTTGTACAATGTCAACACAACTTCCTAGGATGCAAGGGTGGTTGAGTTGCAACTTATTGACTGGCAACTTCGTGTGAGTAACAACTTTTGGAGTTACATGTCCTGTACAGCTGCACAGCTTCCATTGATCTTCCTGTTGAAAATGGTTGATTTCATAAGATACTAAAGAATGATCTGTTGATTTTATCGAGTGATCTCCTGTAGGTTGTGTTACATCAACACTGAATGTACCTTTTGGTGCCCTGTTCCCATTCGGCAATTATCCGCCGGAGGCACGCAACATTTCCTTGTTTGAACCGCAGTTTTTGAGGTTTTGGGCATGGCTGCCGACAGGATTTAGGCGCGGCAACCCCGCGTGACGCCTGAGAGATGAAGTGCTCAAAATACCACAGGACCGCGCCGCAGCCTGTTTAAATCAGCTTTTGAGCAGATTCGGAGACTAAGTGGCAGGACTCACTGGCAACATTAAGGAGCTACTGTATCAATGTGACTGTCACAATTACACTCAATGTTTTCCCCGGCTTATTTTGTGAATAATATTCCTTGGTTTTAATTTTAATTTTCTTCCAGTTCCCTGCAAAAAATGATGACCCTAAAAAGTTCAGTTAACTCACGTTGCACAGTGTTTTTTACGGATGTTGACAGCAGGCTTTGATTTAGGGCCATCAGCAATCAATAGGTACAAATCTCCCATTTTGGATGTGCACACCTGGTTGCAGTATCTCCAATATTCAATTGCAAGGTTGTTACTTGAGGTCTGTCAAGTTGCCACTCCAACAACACACAGTTGCATCTTTGAAAGTTGCAGCTCAGCTACAACCTGTCGGTAAAGGTTGGAAAACGGGCGACTTGCTGCAGTAAAAGTTGCAACTTTTCAAAAAGTTGTCGAAAATCTTTATTGAACACTATATCGCCCATACGATATACTGTTCAATAGAGCTTATTAGTTGCAGCCTAATTCTTACCATAGAAATTCCGAGGCTTGTCAATGCTCCGCACATTCAGTGCAGAGTAATTGAATGGTTGTTTTGCAACAAAAGATATACCATTGTACAGTGTCAAAAAGACCTTCAGAGCCGCAACTGATAAGCTCTAATAAAGATGGTTGACATCTTTTGAAAATTTTGCAACTTTTCCTGCAGCAACTCACTGGTTTTCCGACCTTTACCGACAGGTTGCAGCTGAGCTGCAAGTGTTCAAGATGCAGCTTTGCGCCGTTGAAGTGGCAACTTTACAGACCTCATATGACAACTTTGCAATTGATCATCAGAGATACTGCGACCAGCTGTGCACACCCAAAATCAGATATTTGAACCTGGTAATTGTGACAATCACATTGAGAATTAATGCAGTAGCTCCTTAATTTTGCCAGTGAGTCCACTGCCACTTAGCTCCGAATCTGCTCAAAAGTTGATGTAGACAGGCTGCGGTGTGGTACTGTGATATTTTGATAATTCATCGGTCAGGCATCATGCGGGGCTGCCGCACCTAAATTTCAGTTGGCAGTACTGTAGTATTCTGACCGGATGTTGACAAATTTTGATTTTTTTTTGACCACCGAGAACGCCGAAAATTTTTCTTTTGATTTTAGTCGATTTTTTTCCGGTGTCCTTTTTTCTGTGTGTCACGCGTCACCTGAACATCCGGTCAGAATACTACAGTAATGCCCGGGACCTTGAAATTACTGTTCACAAAGGAAATTTTGTGTGTCTGCGGCGGAAAATTGCCTAATGGGAACATTTGATGTTGATGTAACACCCCAAGGTCCACAGGAGATCACCAACAGATCATTATTTATCTTATGGAATCAGCCATTTCCAACAGGAACTTCAATGGAAGCTGTGCAGCTGTACGGGAAATGCAACTCCAGAAGTTGTTACTTGCATAATGTTGCCAGTCAAAAAGTTGCAAGTCGACCGCCCTTGCATTCCCGAAAGTTGTGTTGACATTAGAGCATATTAGCAGCTGGTGTAAAGCTCAGATAAATGATACCTGCTCACTTCTGACTTGAACCTCGGGTTTAGGCGGAGCAGACTCTTAATTCACTTCTTGTATTTTTTCTGTGTTTTGAACCGGAAAGTTCCACAAAAACTTTATCAACGGTTTACAACTCTCAACCTGCGCGGCAAGCTCGAACCAGTTGCTAATATGCTCTATTCTACAAAACAACAAAGTTGTAGGTAATTTTGAGTGAAATTTTGCAAGTTGTCACAATCTATATGGAACACTATATCTCCCATAGTTTGACCAGAAACCTGTCTAATTATTTTTGAGAAAGAATCTAATAGGCCCTTAGAATGTTGCCTGTGAACTGCTCGAGAGGTATTGCGCTGTTTGTGCGGCCATGTTCTACCTCAATCTACAGTTCCGTCCCCAGTGTTATCGTCCGGTACCCACGCACGTCCATCAAACACGGGTTGACCTCGACGCCCACAATGTGGTGGAAAAACGCTGTCGTGTACCAAATCTACCCAATCTCCTACGCGGATTCGAACGGCGATGGGCTCGGCGACATCCAGGGAATCATATCCAAGCTCGATTACCTCAAGGACCTCGGGGTCGACATTGTCTGGCTCTCCCCGATCTACAAATCGCCTCTCGCCGACATGGGATACGACATGTACGCGTATTATCGGCGCACTAACCGTGCCAACATCCCACAGCTCCGATTACCGCGACATTAACCCACAATTCGGCACGCTCGCTGACTATGACAAGCTCGTCGAGGGTCTACACTCGCGCGGAATGAAGCTCATGTATGTCTTCTATCTCTATACCAGCTTCCTTCTCAGCCTCGCAGGATGGACTTGGTCGTAAACCACTCGTCCGACGAGGCACGCGCAATCATGATTCGCGACCCTGCTCACTGCTCAACAAAATGACAGCACGAATGGTTCAAGGAGAGCAAGTCGTCCATGACCAACTCCAAGCGCGACTGGTACATCTGGCGTCCCGCGCGGTACGACGCAGACGGCAAACGCCACCCGCCCAACAACTGGAAATCCGTATTCCAAGGCGCGTCAACCTCTCCTTGTCTCTCGCGTCGGTGGCCTTGACAAGATCGGATTCAGGCTCAGCATGGGAATACGACGAACCCTCGGACGAGTACTATCTCCATCTCTTCCTCGCAAAGCAGCCCGACCTCAACTGGGAGAACCCCGCTGTCCGCGCGGCAGTTTGGGACCTTATGCGATTCTGGATCGCGCGCGGATGTGATGGATTCCGGGTGAGCTCTAGCCTCTACTATACGACTCTGGATCCGGCTGAGATGCCTGAACTGTAGATGGACGTGATCAACGTTATCTCGAAGGTAGACGGCCTGCCCGACGCGCCGGTCACCGTTCCCGAGGACGAGTACCAAGACGCGTCGTCGTTGTTCGCGAACGGGCGCGTCTTGCCTTTTCTCTCGAGTCATCCCGCTCACAATGACTAGCCCGCGCGTGCACAGCTACCTCAAAGAGATGAACCGCGAGGTGCTCTCCAGTACGTCTCTCCCTTCCCTTTTCCACCCAATGAGTAACCCGCAGAACATGACCTGATCACCGTCGGCGAAACACCCTTCTCGCTCGACTCCGCCGCCCTCGTGCAATATGTCCTTCCCGCCAACAAAGAGCTCGACATGATCTTCCAATTCGAACTGCTCGTCCTCGACTCGCCAAAGGATGCCGACAGGCCGTACACCCACCGGCCATGGACGCTCCCCGAGTTTATGCGCATCGTCGAGCGGTGGCAGACGCTCGAGCGGGAGAATGGGTTTTGGAATGCGTGCGTCGACGCGTCTTTCTTTCTAGGCGACGTAAACTTACCAGCGGGCCGCAGGGTGTACATCGAGAACCACGACCAGGCGCGCTCGGTGACGCGCTGGGGGAACGACTCGCCGTCGTGGCGCGCCCCGTCCGCGAAGATGCTCGCCATCCTAGAAACCACGCT
Source organism: Mycena kentingensis (nom. inval.) (assembly GCA_014461125.1). Classification (NCBI taxonomy): domain Eukaryota; kingdom Fungi; phylum Basidiomycota; class Agaricomycetes; order Agaricales; family Mycenaceae; genus Mycena; species Mycena kentingensis (nom. inval.). Next base: position 396,635 of record JACAZG010000005.1, on the reverse strand, counting down.
CGGCGGCACGCAGTACGTCTTCCAGGGGCAGGAAATCGCGATGCGCAATTTTCCGCGGACGTGGGGCCTCGAGGAGTACAAGGACGTCGCGTCCAACAACTATTACAACGAGTGCGTGCGGTAGGCTGTCCGGTCAAGCGCTGACGGGACGGAAGGATTTTGACTAAGCGCCGACTAGAGCAGGGGAGGGAGGATGTTGATATGAGCGATATTCTCGATGGGATGCAGATGAAAGCGAGAGACCATGGGCGGATTCCGATGCAGGTATTCATACGATGTCTTAGCTCTTCGTCCGCTAACGCGTCCTAGTGGGACGCCTCCCCACACGCGGGCTTTACCACCGGTACGCCCTGGATGCGCGTCAACGACGACTATCCGACCTGGAACGCGGCAGCGCAGCTTTCCGACCCCGAGAGCGTGCTGGCGTTTTGGAAAGCCGCGTTGAAATTGCGCAAAGAATATCCCGTTCTGGTTGGTCGACCGTTTATCCTATTTACCGAGCCTGAATGCCCGCAGATTCACGGATCGTTCGAACTCCTTGACCGCGAGAACCAGCACGTCTTTGCGTACCGGCGAGTTCACGACGATGCCACCGCCGTGGTGTTGTTGAACTTTGGCGCCGAACCGGCTAGCTTCGCGCCCAAGCTGGCGCCGGAAGACCGCGCGCGTTATAGAATGGTGTTGGGGAACTATCGGTCCTCGGGATCGGAAATGCCCCCGGATCTCCCGGAGCAGATTGAGTTGAAGGGGTATGAAGGGAGAGTGTATGTTGCGTGAAAGCAATAAATTCGACTTGCAAGTGCCAGCGCTAATCCCGCGTTCCGTCGCAATTCTGGAGTCTGCCTCCCGCGGAGGTCGTGAGACCTGGCAGGAATGCTCATTGCCAGCGCGCGTCGCCAGTGCCGTCAACAGCCGCGTCAAATGCGGCTGAAAAAGCAAGGACCCTCCCCCGATGTTCGGGTGTAGAAATGCGCCCAACTCGATGCTCATTGCCAGCGAATCTCGAAATTCAACCTGCGGAGATGCCAGCAAACCGACTACTCCGACGCGTACTTTAACGCCGCAAGGGCAAAATGCCAGCTCTTCGACGACAAACATGCACCCATCAACGACGACGGCTTGGTGGAAGGACGCGGTCGTGTACCAGATCTACCCAAACTCCTTCGCGGACTCGAACGGGGACGGGTTCGGCGACATCCAAGGCATCATCGGGAAGCTCGACTACCTCAAGGACCTCGGTGTTGATGTTGTGTGGCTCTCCCCGATTTTTATGTCCCCGTTTGCGGATATGGGATACGATGTGTGCGTGATTATGACTGAGCAGCAGGGATGGCGCGGCGGGCGCTGAGAACCTTATAGTTCCGACTTCCGCGACGTCGATCCTCGGTATGGGACGTTGGAGGATTACGACCAACTCGTTCGCGGCTTGCATTCGCGGGGGATGAAGCTGATGTAAGTGCCTCCGACTCTGTGCTAATTACTCCCCGAGAGGCTCACGCAAGACGCACAGGATGGATCTCGTCGTGAACCATACCTCGGACGAGGTACGTCGCGTGTCAGACAAAGAAAAACGTCTAAAACTACATCTGCTAGCACACTTGGTTCCAAGACAGCAAGTCGTCCAAATCCAGTGAGAAGCGCGACTGGTACATCTGGCGCCCGGCGCGGTACGATGCGTCAGGACAACGTCAACCCCCGAATAACTGGCGGTCCGCGTTCCAAGGTTTGTGGCCTTCAAGTCGACTTGCTGTTTGACTGGACGCGTCGCAGGATCCGCCTGGCAATACGACGACACCACGGGCGAATACTACCTTCACGTCTTCCTCTCAAAGCAGCCCGACCTCAACTGGGAAAACCCGCAAGTCCGTCAGGCGATGCACAGTATCATGAAATACTGGATTAATCGCGGGTGCGATGGATTCCGCGTACGTCCTTTGTTCCATGTTCGCATACGGGCCGTTCAACAGCTGGTCAGATTGATGTCATGAGCTATATCTCGAAAGCGGAGGGCTTGCCTGACGCGCCGATTACGGCTCCGGAGGAGGAGTTCCAAGATGCTTCGGCGCTGTACCTAAACGGGTGCGTGTCCTGTCTCTCAATTTCTGGTTCTTCTCGCTCAAGGGCCGCCGCAGTCCGCACGTACACGAGTATCTCCAGGAAATGAAGCGCGAAATCTTCTCCCGTAAGTCCAGCATTCATATGAAGTCAAGCCATGAAATGAAAGCCTCACAGAGCACAACCTCATCACGGTTGGCGACGCGTGTTTCTTCGCGCTGGACTCTGACCCCGCCGCCGTCGCGCAATATGTCCTCCCCGCTAACCGCGAGCTCGACATGGTGTTCCAGTTTGAGCTCTTCTCCCTCGATGCGGCGCAGCCCCTTGGTGACACGGATCGATTCATCAGCCGTTCGTGGGCGCTTCCCGAGTTTAAGAAGATTGTGGAACGGTGGCAGACCCTCCAGTCGGAGAACGGGTACTGGAATACGTGCGTCGGCGGCCGCTTTATGAAGCGCGTGGCTCATTCAAATACGCAGCGTGTTCATGGAGAACCACGACAACGGCCGGTCCGTGTCCCGCTGGGGCAACGACTCCCCACTGTGGCGCAACCTGTCGGCGAAGATGCTCGCCATCTTCCAGGCCACCCTCGGCGGCACGCAGTTTATCTACCAAGGTCAAGAAATCGGGATGTGCAACTTCCCTGCGACGTGGGGAGTGCAGGAGTACCGCGATGTCGAGGCGCGCAACTGGTTCAACGAGTGCGTCGTCTTTGTTCCTTTGTTCATTTCTCACGAACCGCTCATCAGGATTCTGGAAAAGCGCCAAGCCGAGCAGGGCCGCCAAAACGTCGACATGCTCGATGTTGTCCTCGTTCTGCAGCGTAAGGCGCGCGACCATGCGCGAATTCCTATTCAGGTGCGCCACATCTATATGAAAGTGTTCAACTGTTTACCTTCAACAGTGGGACGATTCCCCGAACGGTGGGTTTACGACGGGTACGCCATGGATGCGCGTCGACGACGAGGACCGCACATGGAGCGCTGCCGCGCAGCTCGCCGACCCGCAGAGCGTCCTCGCCTTTTGGAAAGCCGCACTTCGGCTGCGCAAGGTGTATAAAATCTTTGTGCGTTCACTCTACCCTTGCTGGCTCTCCACGAGCTGATGTATGCGCCACTCTTACAGGCGCACGGCACGTTCGAGCTGCTCGACGCGGACCACAAAAACATATTTGCGTACCGCCGCGTTCACCCCGACGGCTCCCGCGCGGTGGTATTGTTGAATTTCGGCACAGAGGTCGTTAAGTTTGACGCGCAGGGAAAGCTGGACGATGCTCAGCGGGCGGCGTTGAAGATGGTGTTCGGGAATTATTCGTTGGACTCTGCGGTGATGGGCAAGGAGGTGGAGCTGGCGGGATACGAGGGCAGGGTATATGTTGATTCAACTGTTGAGGTTTGACTTGCTCCCGGTTAGAAGCGTTGTAGCAGAGTACTGTAGTATTCTGACCGGATGTTCACTAATTCTGGATTTTTCCACCTCCGAGAAGGCCGAAAATTTTTCTTTTGATTTTAGATGAATTTTTCCGACGTCCTTTTTTTCCCTGCGTCACGCGTCACCTGAACATGTGGTCAGAATACCACAGTACCAACGATAAGTAGCAGGATTTCCATCCGTTCGGATGGCACTGTCAGACATAGAGGAGTGCGCAGCAGATTTTTTTTTAAAAAAAAGACAGGGTGGGGTGACAAATTGACAGGGTGGGCTGATAAATTAAGTGTTTCTTTTTGGTAGGTATCTGGCTTTAGTAGTCTTCGATTCAATCGAAACAAGCATGTCGGAAAAACCCCAAATCAGTTGCAACGGATTGAACCGGATTGGCGGCTTGGGACCGGTCCCAAGCCTTCCCAAGCTAGTCCAATTGGGGCCTCCAGCCGCTGCAAGCCGACGCAATCAGGGGCATGGATTGGGACCCATTGTGACCCACCACGACCGATTCTGCTAGGTTTTCCAGACAAAAGGATCAGGTCACATTCATTCTAGTCTGCCAGCCAAGGCGGCACTGGCAGCCCATAGTTGGGCTCGGACCTTCACCACCACCTGGACGACGGTCCCTGATATACTCCTTTAGGAAGAAAACAGTGTTTTGAGCCACAGCTAAGAGAGGGTTTGCGCAAAGCCATTCAATGGCTCAAATGGCTAACTAATCAATGGATTTGACGGACCGTACACGGCCACAAAAAGCTGGCCTGATTGGATCAGTAACAGTGAGCCATTGGTGCCGTGCGCAAAGCCTCTAATACCATCTTTTGAGCCGAATCTAATATGGTTTGAGAGTGTTTTTGCTTGTGTTCCAAGCTTGTAGAAAAGACAAAATTGAATGGAGTGGAGTTCCCTCATTTACAGCCAATTAGATGGTGTCAGGATTAGTTCAGGTTTGCCAGCGGGGGACTGGATGCCGTTGAATTAACCGATGCAGGACAGATTGCAGAGAATTTTAAGACAGACCTGCTTGTTACCGGGAGCGAGGACAACTCGGACATTCAGTGTCAAGTGTTTTCCATACGGATTTTTCAAAAAGGGAATTTCATCGGAAAATTACACATTTTCTACCAATTTTCCCAAGAGAAGAAATTTGTGAAACAATCTACCGCTAAGCCATATACCTACAAAATTTGGGCACTGTTGTTACGCAGAATCTCGGGCCCAAAGCCCGCAACTAATATGCCCTAATGCCGCCTGAGAGGCATTTAAACTTCCAGCTTCATTTTCCTTAGAAGTTTTGGTGTTGACGGTGTGAAGCTTGGCGCGCAATCATCGGATCGGGATAATTCGGACGACGCGTGTCTTGCGGACAACCACTTGCGCTCAACTTGCGCTAAGCATTAGAGCAGCCCTGCCTGCTGCCTCGCTTCCTGTTTGCCCTTCAAGCGCGCGCAGATCTCGGCCACACGTTGTGATGGCCTCATCTGTGCTTAGTTCCTCCCGTCGTCTGCTCCGCATCCACCCGTCCAATATGCGCCCGCTCACCCTCGACGCCCTCAACCCCCAGCTACAAGAGGTCCAGTATGCTGTCCGCGGCGAGCTGGCAATCAAGGCGGAGCTGTACCGCGAGCAGCTCAAGTCCGCCGAGCACTCCCTCCCGTTCGACAGGGTCATCTCCTCCAACATCGGCAACCCGCAGCAGAAGGGACTAGACCAACCCCCAATTACCTTCACTCGCCAGGTACTCTGACCGCTTCGATATCGCTGAAAGCTCATCGTCGCGCTAGATTGCTGCGTTGTCGGAATGGCCCGCATTAGCAGAACTGGCGCCGGGCGTGTTCCCTGCGGACGTCGTCGCACGGGCAAAGGAGTTGTACTACGAGATTGGCTCGATTGGCGCGTACTCGCACAGTCAGGGCGTGCCGTTCATCCGCAAGAACGTCGCGAAATTCATCTCCGGTGAGTGGTCGCGGACGGCGCTCCTTGTCCGTTTGCTGACTCGAATCCAGACCGCGATGGGTTCCCGGCCGACCCAGACGATATCTTCCTCACCGCCGGCGCATCCGCGGGCGTGTCCCTGCTCATTAACATGCTCATTACAAAACCCTCCGACGGCATCCTCATCCCCATCCCGCAATACCCGCTCTATACCGCCGCCCTCGCGCAACACCACGGCCGCGCAATCCCGTACCTGCTCGACGAGTCCTCGGGCTGGTCTACCTCCGTCGCGTCGATGGCGCAGGGCTTGGCGGAGGCGCGCGCGGAGGGGACGTCCCCGAAAGCCCTCGTCATCATCAATCCCGGTAACCCGACCGGCGCGCTGCTTACGCGCGACACGATGGCGGAGCTCGTCAAGCTCTGCGAGGAGCACTCCCTCGTCCTGCTCGCCGACGAGGTGTACCAGAACAACCTCCACCGTGCGGCCGACCACCCGTTCACGAGCTTCAAAAAGGTCGTGCGCGAGCTTCAGTCGCCTGTCCCGCTCGTGTCGTTCCATTCCATTTCCAAGGGCGTCTCGGGCGAGTGCGGCCGGCGCGGAGGCTACTTTGAGCTCACCAACGTCCCGGCGGACGTTCGCGCGCTGGTGTACAAGCTCGTCTCCGTCGGCCTGTGCCCGCCGCTCGCGGGGCAGATCGGCGTCGACAGCATGGTGCGCCCGCCCAAGGAAGGCGAGCCGAGCTACGCGCTGTGGAAGGAGGAGACGGACACGATCCATGCGGCGCTCGCGTCGCGCACGCAGCTCATGGCGGCGCGCCTCAACGCGCTTCCGGGCGTGTCGTGCGTCGAGAGCCCCGGCGCGCTGTACCTGTTCCCGAAGATCGAGATTCCGGAGAAGGCGGCACAGGCGGCGCGCGACGCGGGCAAGGAGCCCGATGCGTTCTATGCGCTGGCGTTGCTGGACGAGACGGGGATCTGTGTCGTCCCTGGGAGCGGGTTTGGGCAGAAGGAGGGCGAGTGGCATTATCGCCTGACGTGTCTATGCCCCGGCGTTGAGGAGTATGTCGGGAAGCTAGAGCGATTCCATATCGTGTTCACGGAAAAGTGGGCGTAGAGGCTTAGATTTTGCTTTGAGAACGGTATCCGAGGAATGGAAATGGGAAAAGCATAGAATTGCAAGCTCAGGAGTATCCAGGTTAGCTAACGGACCGGGTACGCGGCTTGCCTGCCGCGACGATGGTCACAGCACGCACCGTCTACCGCGACTAGGCAAGCTCCCAGCAAGCTCGGTCCCGACACACGCTATAGCGCAGTTTCACCGTCTATCGACGACGACCTCATCGTGCGCCACGCCGTCCACCGTCAAGACCATTGCCAGCACCACTCCTCCTCGATCAGCCACCAACGCCGCACATCCTGGCCGACGCCGAGCTACTCCGCCGCTACCCGACCGCGAGCTCGTCGGACTCGCACGACCGCCGCTCGACGTCCCGGGCAACCACCAAGAACTCACGCAGCCGGCACCCAACGCCGCACACAACCATCTTCCCTGCTGCACTCTCATGCCGCTTTCGGGCCGTAAACTACACGAAGAGTAGATTTGCAACCTCAGTCTATCTGATCTGTGAACGGCCAGGGTCGGGTAGTCCTGTTGTTTCCGCGCCGATGGTAAAATAAAAGATGCTATAGTCGCTGTAGCGTCGATATCAGCCTCAGGCTGGCGTCCGACCTAACGATACGCGCGCCGGAAAATAGCATTCTTTGTGTTTCCAGTCCATTTCCGACAAAGGGACACCTGAAGCTTCCGAACCAAGGAAAATGGATTGGAAACCATGAATTCCCCAATGTGTTTCCTTTCTCCAGAAACTCTGCGTTTCCACATGGATTTCCCAAAAATGGCATTGGAATACTACATATTTTCTATAGAGTTTTCGAATGAGAGAAAGCCTGACACAGTGTCTTTCAAAAAGCTTCAACAGGTGGTCTGGACTCTCCTGCAGCTTTAGTAGAATTTTCAGACTCACCGACTCGAAACTGAGCCCTCTATGAGTATTTTATCTCGGCCAGTCAGGCCAATCACCGAACGAGGTTAGTTAGCCTCCTCGATTGTAGCAGACGTACTACTCCTGGAAGAATATTATACAAATAGTCTTTCTAGCTACTCCTTCAGATGGAAATGGTTCCAGGGGAATTTGTGATGTTCAAGGCAAGATAGAGGGGATGCCAAGTAGCCATAAAACGAGAAAAAGGAAACATAACATTCGTGGCTATTCATTACATTCGAAACGGGTTACAAAAACTCAATAATCTCCACCTCATTCTCGTCAAACGAAGCAATCGCCGAAGAGTACGGCGTCAACGACGACGCGTGCATCTGCGTCGCCAACCCAAGCGGCGCGTCTCCGCTCCTGCGCATCTTGCGCTCGCGCTCGCGGCGCAGATCCACCACTCCACACGTCGGGCTTCCAATGCTGGCGTACCCGCTGTAGGTCAGCTCGCGGATTTCGTCGCCCGCGATGGTGAGCGCGGGCGCGGGCGTCGCGGAGCGCTGCGCCCATTCACGCGTCGCGGGGTCAAAGTGGTACGAGAAGAGCGTCGGCGCGAGGACGGGCTGCGGCGGGGCGGATATCGGCAGGACGGCGGCGATGCTGTCGAGCAGGCGGAAGCCCTGCGGCGATTCGGGGCGACTGGGCAATGTGGGGCTGAATGCGGATTCGGCGGGGCTGATGTAGAGCAGGATCTTGAAGCAGTCGAGGCTGAGCGGGTTGCGATGCACGGCGAGGGCGGAGGACGACTCGGCGATGGCGAAGCGCTCGGAGATGATAGGCGTAGTGTTGAAGAAGAAGTGGTCCATGGTGCTCGGCTCGTACGTCGCGAGTTCGTCGATTTCCCGCCAGCGCAGCGACTCGAGAGGGTACACATTCAATGAATGGGTGTCCAGCGAGGCACTACGGAAGGTTGCAAAGATGAATCCGGGTGCCAGGGCGATTTTGAGTTGCTGGCAGTGTGTCAGCACGGGTAACTCCTGGCGATGTAATACCAACTCACCGTATCAGTCTTGGGGACGGTCAGAAACGCGTATTGCTTGAGGCGCCAGTTGATTACGAGCGTCTTAGGGCGTTCGCGGGCGTAGAAGCCAATTCGACCGTAGGTGATAACGAGGATGTCGCCAGCGAGCGTGAGTTCGGGCCACTCGAGGGAGATGATTTCGACGGGGAGCACAGCGGACCAGACGTCTTCGAGTTCACCGGTCGGAAGGTCGATGCGTTGGATCTTGGCGCCGTATTGCACGCTGAGGAATCGTTAGTTATGTCCCCGAGTCCTTTGTTCCTGCAGCCGCACCTGTTAATGTACCGCGCCGACGCGACAAAGGCGACATCCTCCCCGGGAAGCACATCCACACTCGGCGACACGACCGGATCGATCTCAACGCCGAACGGATCCGCCTCAACGCGTGCGCCGGTTTGGGTGTTGTAGAGGTGCACGACCTTGGCTCCGCCCGCGTTGGGGTGGTAGCAGTAAACGAGGAGGTATCGTCCTCCGGCAAGGAGCCGCATTTTCGTAACCAGCGCCAGCGAGTCGGGTTCGGAGAAGTCGGCAACGCGGAAGCGCGCGTGTTGGCGGATTCGGACGGGTGCTGGCGACCGCAGGACCATGGCGCTTGAAGGCGTTAGCAGCGCAGAGGCGGAGGAAGGGGTGCGCATGGGATTGGGCGTCTCGGAAGACCAGCTTCTGGGGCCCAAGATAATGCGCTTAATTTCTCCAACGAGCGCGGCCCCATCGTTAGAATCGAGTATCTCGTCAGAGAGGATTTTGGGTGGTATCAGGTCCGCGTTCTGTAGGCGGCAGAGTAGTCGGATCCAGAGCTGTTTGCTCGATGCAATAGTGTTGAAGCGGCGCGAGACCTGCTCGCAGCGTCAACAAAGCGGTTCGCGTAGAGAGATTGGGACGAATGCGTACCTGAGCGCAGGAGAGCACGGTCGAGACTTCGCACCAGGCGAGAATCTCGCCAATGACATCGTCGTCGAGAGTAAGGGACATTAATTGGGGCACCGCGGGACGCCTGACCCGGCATATACGTCCGGAATGAAGTGGCGACCAGTTGCCCTTAACTGCGCCCCCAATACAGCGGAGGTCCCGTCCGCACGGCCTTCCAGTGCCCCAATTATATTGCACTCCCAAAGAAACAACCACGGAGTAATAGGCTAATATTTGACCGTCTCCACATCTCCAGAGTCGCTCTGCGTCCTGCTCCCCTCCAGATGACGCCCGGATTTATTGCTCTTGTCGAACATATCACGAACCTGCAGAGCGGAATGAGTGGACACTTAAACGGAACGCGGAGCAACGTACATCGATATGTTGCGTAGTCTCTGTGTGCGTGAGGACTTGAATCGCAGTCGTAGTCAATTCAAGGTCGCCCTGAGACGGTCATGAGCAAGAAATGTTTTAGTCAGGCAGAGACACATACGTTTCCCCTCCTCAGCCGTGACCGCCCACCAGACAAGTCGTTGCTCGCGCCGGCAGAGACGCCGTTCTTGCTGCTATGCATAACGAGGATCGTGCGCCGCGCGTTGAGCGTGTACATCATCGAGATGGCGTAGATTTTAGGGATGGCCATGTTAAACGCCGTCGAGATGAAGGAGCCGCTGCCGACGGTGATCTGGGAGAAGATGAGGTTGAGGAGCGCGCTGTACTGCATTAGCACCCAGGGAAGGAAAAGTAAGGAGACGGCTCACGTCACGGCAACGGGGGCGGCGGTCATGAACGTGAGCCGGATGAGCGCGCCGATGAGGCCCGCCGTTTGGGGGAGGACATCCTTCTTTGATTGGAGGAGGAACACCGCCGTCGCGAGCGTGAGGCAGACGTCGCCCGCAAAGACGGAGCCAAGATGTGCTGCAAACCACGCGCTGATTTGCTTGTCGTTCATCTTGGAAATGTAGTACGTCTGTCCGCGCTGTCAGCCAGCAAGTTCTTTGTTGCTTCGATGCGGACATACCCCGATGACAATTGCGATGAGACCGAAGAGGAACACGGCAGCGATGGGGGCGACGATGTACCACTTTTTGGAGATGACCCAGAGGCGGTAGACAAAGTACGTTTGTACATATGCCCCGAGTAATCCGTCCTAGGCGATCTGGTCAGCTGGCGGAGAAGACGGCAGTCGGAAAACGCACGATTAACGGTGTACCGGCCTGCCACCATGCAGTGTAGTTGAGCATGACCGCCCCATTCAAATCGCCAAAGTAGTTGATAAAGTTGACCCAGACGAGGGCGCTGTAGAGGGTGTTAGGTCCGGCATACGTGAAAGCAGAGGGCGTACAAAGATTGGCACGACTTGAAGACGTTGAGAAACGCAAGGCCCGCGACGGCGATTCGGAGGGATGGTAAGTCGTCCGAGTAGTAGGTAAAGTAGTTCACGATCTAGTGCTGGGTTAACCGCCGCAAAAAGAAAACGGCGGACCGAGCGCACCTGGCACGAAATTACCCCCTGGAAGAGCAAGTCGACGCAACCGCCCACCAGCTATTGCGGGTAATAAGTCTCGGAAGACCGGCACGATCGCACGGAGTGAGCACGCACCCAAGGACCAAGGAGCAGGGCAACGGCTTGCAGTTCCTCGTTTGAGAGCGACATCGTTCGTGGGGGGGAAGTCGTTCACTGGGGAGCAGGGAAGAAGGTCTCCGTGCTGCCACTCCAAGTCCAGGAGCGTATAAGAGCACCAAGCAATCGCGCACATCCCCCTATATCACATTTCGGTGCCCTGGATCTCCTAGACAGCGTTTGGCGCGCGTCGACGCGCCGGCGTCTGTAATCTGTAATAAGCGCATCTTCTGTATTGAAACCAATTTGCGAATCTCCAGACTGGACGTAGTCCTAGGGTTCGAACAAAGGTCAGTATGTTTATCTTTGGATTGGCGACAAACCGTTACCTATTGCATCAGAGCGTTAGGGGCGACCCGGCGGACTCGGGCTCCACTGCTTCAGGTCTGCAGACTGGAGCGACTCTCGCTCAATTTCTGTCTCACCGATTACAGTCCTGAGCCCCTGACACTGGGCACCACCCTCCGACCGGTCGCGCGCCGAATACCGGGCTAAGATATTATCCCTCTGCCGGCTGTAAGCGCGATTTGCACTGCTCCCTCCTTGCCTAGCCGCATCGGACTAGAATTGGAATCTCGGTAAGGACGCAGAGAAAGCAAACACTGCTCACCATCGCTAGCGTGCGCGTACCACATTTTGCATTGATCCAACGGCGGGTCGACTTTTGGCGCCGACACAACAAGCAGCTCGCTCGTTGTCTGGCGCGGACTACGTGCGACGATGAGCATTCCGGGACCAGAGACGGAGGTAGGGATGCCAGTAGGAAGAGGCCGACTCGGGACAGAGGACCTGAGCATGCACCGTATCGCGATTGGCTCCTTCCGCACGCGCGCCAGCTATACCGTCTAACTCGTCCGCCAACGAGTTTCGGTGCTCCACGAACGCGTCGATGCGCCCTTCGCATCCCATCCGAATGTCGTCCAGCTGCTTTCCGTACTGCTCCCTCTGCTCCTCCATCACCAGGCGCGTCGTCTCGTTTTCCCGGCGGAGTACCTTGGACTCGTTCTCCCTGCAAGTGAGGACGGAGATGCGCTACCCGTGCTCGCAGAGGTCGGCGCTGAGGATCGTTGCGTGTGCGTCGTCGAGGGCGCGAAGGGCTAGAGACACTGTGCTCCCCTCTACGGGCGAATAGGAAGAGGACTCTGTTTGACCATGGTGGCAGGAGGGAGCAAACGACGCCGTATCACACGCGTATATACCCGCCTTTGCGAGCAGAGTCTCCGAAAAAACGCGCCATCTGAAGATTTGAAGGTATATATGTGGGCCTTGCTGGTACAAGAAAAAACATCCGCCTACACGACTGGTAACTCTCCTTGTAAATGAATCGCGTCTTGGACTAGACGCACTGGGATATAAAACTAGATTCGCTTGACCGCACGAAACGGGATGAGGGAGCAGGGAATCGCGGTGCTTGGCTACGCATAAGTCGAGACACGACGCAAACGGAAAGGGACCCACGTAGTGTTCAGGACCAGAAACGACGACCGTCATGATAAGTCTCGCGGAATCCGCCTGGCCGGCCTGGTTTCTATGAGCCAAAGACAACGAAAAGCAAAGATATGGCGCACCCATTGACGGAGCGGAGTTTTCTTGATGAAGGGTCAGTGGGGCTGGGGAACTGGGCAGGGCGCACAACGTACTTGGTTCCCGCTTCAAACCCTCCGAGCCACCAGACGGCCGCGCATATGGATTCATGCGCGGCTGGGTCGACGAGGCGCGCGGCGCCTTGAACGGATTCGCGGTCGGGGGCTGACGGGGTTTCGCGTCCTCTGTCTTTGAAGTGAAAGGGAACGGCACGCTGGTCATCTTCGACGGACCCGGTGTCGCAGGGCCCGGGCGTGCCCCATACCGATCCGCCATCCTCCCCAGATCCTTCGCCATCTCCTCCCGCTGCTGCGTGAGCTCCGCAATCCGGGCCTCGTACTCCTCCTTGAGGCGCTGCATTTCCTTCCTCTGCTCGCCTAGCACCGCGTGTGCCTCGTCGGCATCCCTCTGGAGTGCGACGTTGTTGCGCTGGAGGGTGCCATTCTGGGCCCGGAGACCGTGGTTTTCTAAGCGGTACTCGTCGTTCTCTCCATGTAGCTGCGCAACGACCGCCTCGCGCTTCCGAGCGCTCGCCTCGAGCGCAGCGATGCGCGCTCGCTGTTGCTGGGATTCGGCGCGTGCGCGGTCAAAGGCGCGGAGGGCATCGGCGAATGGGTCGGAGGACATGATGGTTGGGATGAAGATGGCTGATCTTGGTGCGTATGTGCCTTTACAGCAGCAAAACAAACGAAGCTCTCTAAGAGATATCTACATAATAGTCTAGGCCGTCCCAATAGCCCTCACTTCCCTCTGCATCCTCCTCCGTTTGGCCGTCGTCACAATCGACGCACCATAAACAAACACGCGACAAATCCCGCCACACAGCTCCCCACTCGCACCCGTACAGGACATGCTACAATGCCCTCGTCACCACTACCGCCCTGGGGCCCGAGATCGCGGCGGCGTAGTAGCATTTGTTCTGCAGCGCGTAAGCGGACGCAAGAAGGAACGAAAAGAAACCACGCACGGAATACTCGACGCCTGCGTACGCGTACCCAGCCACCGCGCACGCGTTCCGGCGGCCGGCAATCGTCAACGTCGACGAGACGAACGAGACCCCGCTCTCTAACGTCCGGCTGCTCGCGTCGGTGTAGCTAATCGCCGGCATGGCGTACTTGTACAGGGAGAGGCGATAGTTCCCGCCGCAGATGTCGTTCGCTGATAAGCGGTTAGCGTCTGGGTGTAAAGAGGAGAGAAACAAAAGCACGTTTGCCGTTGTCGTCGTCGGTGCTGTTGTTGCGTGTGTTCCGGTTATCGTGCCCGTATTAGTGGTTGTTGCTATCGCCGCGGTAGTGGTGGCCGTAGTCGCGGTAGTGGTAGTCGTCGTCGCTGTCGTCGCCGCTATACAGTGTACTTGGATGTTAACCTCGCCAGCCAAAACGACCAAAATCGGAAGCGTACACGCTGCGCCCACATACGCATTGAAGTTATCTATGCCAGCGGTCAGCGATGCAACGACAAAGTGGTTGCGGCACATACACTTCGTCGGGCTGAGCACGTAGGTATAGGTCGCGTCCCTTTGTGACACTCTTTCCGCTCTACCAGCGACGTCAAACCCCAAACATTTCCATAATCCACAAAGCTCACCTGAACCATCTCAAGGCTGATCTTCCCCGCCGTGAGCGCCACCGTCAGCTTGTTCGCGCCCGCGGGCTGGTCGGTGAACGTGGTAGATGACGAGCCGACAATGAGCTTGACCGTGCATGTCGAGCTGCAGAATGCCGCTGCCCAGAGGTAGTCCTAATCGCCTCGTTAGCCCGAGTCAGAAAAAGGAGTCAAACACGTACATCCGTCCACTCCCAATTCTTCGGCTTGTCCCCATGGCGCTCTTCGAATGCGAACGCGCCTAGTAGTGGATGGCATCTTGCTGCAAGACGGTAAGCCACCGCCAGAAGCAAGAGCGCTAGCTAGAAACGTACTGTAATCGTCGGATAGACACCGGTCTTGAATGCCTGGATGTAGTGCGCGCTCATGTCGCAGCAAGCTGTGTGCGGGTACCCGTCCGCCCATGTCGTTCCTACGAGTACGCGTGAGCGTGTGTTGGAACGGAAGGAAGCAAAAACGCGTACCGGCGGGTTGGTCGACGCGAACAGGACCGAAGCTGCAAAACGAGCGTAGTTAGGAATGGAGGAGGATAGCGCGGCGCGGCGTAACGTACTAGTCAGAATCGTCATAGTCGTTCCTGGGATGGGTTAGTCGTGGCTAAAGCTAGCGTCAAACGCACCAAGTCTCCATCTCGACGAATGTAAGCTTGCTTCGCATTGCGACCAGCTGCTCCGAGCGGTTGTTCAAGAGCCAGTCGCACGAGCGGAGGACACGCTTCTTGTCGGAAAGGTGAGTGCTGGAGGGATATGAGAGAGGCGATGTAAGGCGAAACAAGCACGTACAAGAACCACATGCTGACGGTGGTCGCGTACTTGGTGCCCAATTGGCTGATATCTGCATGAGCTCAATACACGGGCGGGGCAAGAAGGATAACGCGCGCACAGTAGTTTTATCCTCGTCGGTCTACAAAGCGATGGTTTAGCGCAGGATGCGAGCGAGCAAGCAAACAGCCCACATTCTTATTGTAGTTGTCCTACGGCCACGCGCAGCCCCAGCAGTACCAGCTATCGAGCGGCGAGTAGGCCCCAAAGTTGCCCTCCAGTCCCCACCCAGATGAAGGGCATGATGTACGCGTTCGTCTGGTCCTTCAATGACTGCCCCGGGCCCCGGAGTTTCCAAGGCAGTCTCCCGAATAGCTCGACCGTAAACTGCCAAGGATGGGAGGAGAACTCGAGGGTGCGGGCGACAATGTCGGAGAGGGTGCATCCTAAGTTGGTGGCAAAGTCGAAGGAGATGATGCGCTTGTGTGGCCGCGTAGGCAGAGCCAATTTGCTTGCCTTGTCAGGCGTTGCCGCCGGTTTTGAGGGCGATGGCGTCTGTGGAACGGAATGAGACGAGGACGGGCAAGAAGATGGGACACCCACACGCTTGGCTGCTATTTACCGGATGTCGTCTGTCTAGCTGTCTTGAGTGTACGAGTCGCTGCAAGGCGGCGCCCAACGCTACGCGCATCTTCTCTCCTTTGGCTGCGACGGCGGCGCAGACAACAACGACCGCACTGCACCGAATACGCATTTCAGCAGGAGAAATTGCGAGGAGGGGGATGTTGCGCACCGCGAGGCCTATCGACTCCGCGAGCACGGACGCGTCTGCGCTTAGCCACGCGCGCTAACGAATTCGCGCTAGGCGTTGAGGGCGCTTGGCGAGATAGGCCTCCGAGCAAGCGTTGGCGATGGGGGCAGGAGGAGACCGTCGATTGCCAAATATCATGGAAGTCATGGCTTTCCTCATCCCACCACCAACTCCGGGATCGCATCCAACAACGCGCTAGCCGGGAACTCAAGAAACGTACGCGCTAGCCCCCGGCTCTACACCCGTACAAGCTATTCCCGGTGTTTACAAACAAGTCCCCGAAACTGCTGGCGCATAATGAAGAGGACCTACGTGGATCGTATAAAGCCCCGCCCCGTCTGAATTCTAGCCCAAAGCTTCTACCGCACTCTCTCCGCAACTGCGACCGCGACGAGCATGTCTGGTTTCGAGTATCTTGCCAAGGTTCGTACCCTGCCGCTTGGACGGTGGCGGGATTCCGATGCTGGTTCTCTAGGTGGTGATAATCGGCGACTCTGGGGTTGGAAAATCGTGCGTACCCCTCCCTCTTGGGACTCCCTGCCAGCACTAACGGACTGCGCACAGGAATCGTGCGTTTCCGCTCCCGTTTTCCGCGTCATCTCGTAACGACGGCCAACGCGCTCTTCCGCTATTGCAGTTCTGACACGATACACTCGCGACGAGTTCCGACACGACACAATGGCCACGATTGGTGTCGAATTCGGGAACAAGACGATTGAAGTGGACGGAAAGGCGCTCAAGGCGCATCTATGGGATACTGGTGCGGTCCCTGCTCTCGCCATCGCGCGCGCGCTAAACACACGCGTCTGTAGCTGGCCAGGAACGATACCGCGCGCTCACATCCGCGTACTACCGCGGCGCCATCGCCGCCATCCTCGTCTACGACATCACCAAGCCCCTCACCTTCGCCAACATCGCCACCTGGCTCGACGAGCTGCGCTCCCAAGTGCAGCCCAACTACCCCGACACCACCGGCAACCAGATGGTCTTCCTCCTCGTCGGAAACAAGAGCGACTTGAAGCACCTGCGCGCGGTGAGCACCGAGGAAGGGGAGCTGTTCGCCCAGGAGCACGGGCTCGGGTTCATGGAGACCAGTGCGCTGGACGCGGAGAATGTGGTCAAGGCGTTTGATTGGATTTTGCTCGGTGCGCCGCGTCTCGAGTCTCCTGGCAGAGGAACTAAACTCCGACACCCAGAAACGTTCAAGCTCATCGACTCGAATGCCCCGCAACCGGCTTCTACCGACCAGGAGTACTTCTCCCTCGACCAGCGGACGACGCGCATCGAGCTCAACTCGCCGAAGGAGGGTCCTGCGACGGGCGGAGAGGCGCCGACGACCAAAGAGTCGTGTTGTTGACGCGTGGCTCTGAGCGCTTCGTTATGTATTGGCGAGAAGAGGCACTGGTGGGCCTCGTTGCCAATGTACTTGTAGTCGAATACCCTTTGAACGGACTCGTAACTTAGTTCACAAGCGATACCAGGGGCAACGAGCGCGTACAGTAGGAATGGAGGCGAGCACGGATCCGGAGAGGAATATGTCGGCGATGGCGCTGCCGGAGATGTGGAAAACGTGGCACTAGCGGTGGCGGTGGATGGGGTCGTAAATTGGGAGGCGGATGAGAGGGATGAAGACGCTGAGAGACAGCGGACGCCGCGGACGAAACGGCGGAGGCAGAGTCGTGGGGAAGAGGACGAGGGGCGTATGCTCGGTGTCGTGACGACGAGCGTAGGCTCTTCGTTCTCGAGTTCGGGCGTCGTTGTCTTTCGTGGCGACGTTCCCCGGCAGACCCTCAAATGTGAAGTTAACCAGAGACCGTGTCCCCGCCTTCGATCGCGTAGGTCGCCCGTGTCGCGTCCTGTCGATGGTCGGTGCCAGTGGGGATGAACCCAAACATCGGAGCAGATGTGCCTAGCCATCGTCGGCGTGCGCTGCGAGGAAGGTTATCGCGCCTACCACGAAATCCGGTGAGCGTAACCTGCCCACCCTTTACTTTACAGCCATCGCGTTCATTCTGGTCGCTAGCCCCGAAAGGCGCGTAAACCCGTCCAGTTAATGAAGAAATGCAGTTCTCCATGGCAGAGACAGTCATAGAACTTAAGACGAGACGAAAATACAATAAATAGTTATTTACGAGCTGCCGCCGCCGTAGTTCGGGTCGTATCCGGGAGGGTACGGCCACTGAGAGCCGGGAGCGTACTGGCTTCCGCCGGGGTACGCGAGCTGGGAGGGATGCACATATTGTGGTTGCGCATTGCGTCCTTGTCCGCCAGCCGCGAGTCCCAGGTCTGGATACGGCACTCCATCGGAATATCTTGGCCGCATATAAGGCGAAGGCGGGCCCGTGTATGGCAGGCTTTGGCCCGGCGCGACTGGCTGCTGCGGGTAGTACGGCGCGTACATCTGCGCCTGCGACTGCGGTGGCACGTATCCATACTCGTGTGGCGAGTACTCTAGCGGATACTCGCAGGTGATGTTCCTCGTTCGGCAGCGCGTGCATGCAGAGCTCGGTGGGTTTTCCGATTGAACACACTGCGAGATAATAAGCTTGATATAAGGAATAATCCCTTTAGCTGAACGTACCTTCGCCTTCAATCGTCTGCAATTCAAACACGCGACAAATGTCCGCGATTTCGAAGGCCCTTTGTGCTCAGACGGCGGGCCGGGGGGACCTGATTGATGGCCTTGGGTGTTTGTGCTTGCCATGTTGTATCTGAGTGGGTTGAGTTGCGAGGAGCAGTGAGCATGCAGCTCTGAGTTAAATACCACGCAACGAAACCTCAACAAATCAAGAAGCCATAGATGGACTACAAACACTAGAATCGGCGCAACCAGACGGACTGAGTCTGCCCAGCCCCGCCACTGAATATGTCATGTTGTCGGTCCATGGAAAACCCTACTCGATGACATCCTGCCGACCTGTGTACACATTAGCCTCCGCGCGCGCGGCTGGTCCGACTTTCCCGCTAGTTTATAGCCTCGTTCAGTCAGAGAGGAGTCAGATACCGAGGGAGTAGACTCACTAAGACACTCACAAACGGCTCCCTTAATTGCACGCTTGTCCCACCCATCGGCGCTCTCCCACTCGTGTTGTGTGCATCGCGGCAGCGGGGATCAGAAACAGCGCCCACGACGTTGAGCCATCATCTAGCCTCCGCTCCGTTTCACCGACAGGACTGAGAACATCAAAGGGTGAGATCTACGCACACAGAGTCCTTCAACATCTGACGAAGGTGCTTCAGGCGCAGAGATCAACCACAGAAACGCGTGTGAAGCCTTGTTGAAGCCTTGTTGGATACTTAAGTGGCCGCAGGCTGCCTTGTTTTACGCAGAGAGTGAAGAGGAATGGGGGGGAATCACATGAGCAGGGGGGTTCATGGACTACCCAGAACGTTCTGTCAGCTCCGCTGGTAAGCACGAGCGCCTACAATACCTGATGGGAGCCGGCGCGCACGTCAACTCCGCCACAAAATGTATTCTTATTTGCCGGAGATCGACACGATGCTTCCCCCCGGGATGAGCGGGCGGACGCTTTGCCATGCATCCTTCCTCCCGCCAACAGTGTTTTAGTTGTGCTCAAGAATGCACGAAACCTTGATATCAACAAACTTGATTGGCTGTGCATGGAGCGGTAAGCGCGGGGGTTTTTACCTTACGGACTGGCAATGCGTAAGCCTATCGGCTCGGAAACCGTCTTAACCGAAAAATACTTGAGCGAACAGATCACCGGCATTCCCGTCTGAAAGCGAGCACAGCAGTCTAAATTACTGTGTGTGAGAGCCCTGCCCAGTGAGCTTCGAAACCTGCGCTTTTTTCTCAATTTTTTCTGCATATTCCAGCTGCATCGAGGAGCTTACCTTCCATCCCACGCGTGTGCGGACGCCTCATTGACAGGGATTCCCATGTCAGGGTGCATCATGCATTTTCCCATACACCTTTAGCTTCATCTCGACACAATTTCACGAAAAATTCATGGTCCTGCCCCGCCGCTATCCAGGCGCACCAATTCTGCTTACTTAAGGTGCGGGGCTCCCACGTTCTCTGCCTTATCATTAGGGGAGTTCAAAGTTGGGCGCAGCGGCGCAGCTGGCGCAGCAGCGATGGCGCAGAAATTATTTCTCGGATGTGTTTGACAGCTTTTGGCGGCTGGGAGCTGCTGCTGCGCCATCACGTCTGCGCCGCCTGCGCCAGCTGCGCCAACTTTGAACTCCCCTATTGAAAGTAGGCTGACTCTGCGGCATTGCACAAACTTCAAATTGAATGTTTTTTCAAACTAGCTAGCTGAGAAGCTTCTATAGCATTTTATTCAATTTGGATGGCCTTTCAGTGTGTGACATTGCATCTGAATTTCGCAATTTTTGATCTATCCTCATTAGGCAATTCCCATGATCAAGTGACATTGTAATCTCTTGATTTCCCTTTCTGGGAGCCAAATTTTGAGGTTTTGGTGTGACATAGCTTAATTTCCAAGAAAAAAATGCACTGTGATGCATGACATACAAGTTGAATGAAAAACTACAGTGTGTTCCCACCAATGTTTATATGATACAACCCATGCTGATGGAGCAGTGAGATGTGGAGGAGCAAAGCGAAGACGCATCGGGACTGTAGATTGTTGTCATATACGCCTCGAGGCAAGGGCATCTCATCCTGTTCAGAGCCTTCATTGTCGTGTAGCACGTCTCCACCGGTAGAAGCCCAGTTGTATTATCTTAATAAATTACAGTGAAATGATCTTATTGCTAAATATGCCTGTGCATCAGCTTTTAGGGGCTATACGCCATCCCCAGAAGAAAGCAGGTGTTTAACTGATTTTGACAACAACCATCTTGAACGGATCAGAATTGCTGCTGTTGCAGGCAATTGATTGGGACACAACTCACTACCAAAAAGAGCATTTATGAGCAGGCTCATACCCAACCCTCGTTGCAGAGCTATTCAGGCTTAATCCTAGTAGCTATAATCGGCCTTTAATCCTAGATTGTAAATCCGAAAATCCGAAGATGCGTAATATAGAATGACATGAAAAGATGTGGTGCGCTCTGCAAGAGGGCTGGAGCAGGTAGCTCGGTCCGATCACCGAATATCTCCGTTCAGGTTGCATTCAACCACATTCGGCTGGACGACGAGTGGACGAACACGCTCTCTGGACCCTCTGGCTGCTCCGCGACGCCCCCAAATCTACTCTACTCATCTGTCTAATCACCATCTTGACGCATGGCTTCTGGTACCGCATCTGTGCTTCGCGAAGCACTCTCGACACCCGCTTCCCCACATACGTCCTTGCTGCGATCTGTCGACGCGTCCTCCGCGGCGGATACACCTCCCAGCCCCTCACCCGCAGCGCCCTCGGCCCCCACACGACCTCAACCTGCCAGTTCTGCGCGCCGCTGGTCAATCCAGCGAATCCGGGAACTGGGGGAGAGAGTCTTCGGGAAGCGTTTATGCTTCTCTCAAATCAAGCCGGCGCTCGCTCTCATGGCTGGGAAGGACGTGGTGAATATAGCACCCACGGGCTCGGGGAAGACGGTGTCGTACCTGCTCCGTCTGCTCATGGCGCGCGCGGACGGCGAGGACAGGATGATCATTGGAGTTGTTGCCGGGTACTTATCTTGTGCTAATCGGCGCGGGTTGAGATATTGAATCTCGCGTCGGAGTCGTGGGTGAGGGCATCGAGCTCCGCGGCGAATAAGGTCGAGGATTGGGCTGCAATCCATGTTGCCGTGGTTGATTTCGTTGCTGGGGAGGCTAGAAGCTGGTCCGGGAGAGCTTGGAGGGTTTGGATGAGAGGCGGGACACGGGGATCCATCGCGGCCAATGTGGTGGCGTTGGTGAGAAGGAATTGGAAGAGCGTGAAGAGGGAAGTATGCACCGCGTCGAGATCTCGTTGGATGGCGCCGAGAATAACGAGGAACTGTGCTGCGTCGAGAGCCATTGGTGTCGAGGCGGTGGCGGGTGAGAAGAAGATGCGACAACCGGGGATACGCGGTGATCGGACCGAGCTACTTGCGCCAGCCGTCTTACAGACGCTCGCAACAGTTTCGTCACATTATTTGTCACAAATTCTCCGTTTAAAATGCATTTCTTCTACTCATAATCGGCCTGTCGTGCTACTACTAGCACTGAGCGGCTGTAACGACGGCTGGGTATGAGCCTGATTTATGAGACGTTCTGACCCACCAGAATTTTTAAACAATTTCTAGAATTTTTCCAGCAGGTTCAGAACATAACCAAGTGGGAAAACTCAATCTGCTTAGTCATAAAGTGGCTGTGGTGGTCACAGGATGTATCCTTTTTTTGCTCTGGTGGACAGTCGAGCTATGATTATGTCATATTAACTTAATAAGCTTGTAGCAGCACAGCTTGGCAAAGCAGTAGCGTTGCCCGCAAATTGAAAGTTGACACTGTTTGGTGCTCTTCATCCTACCAGTTCACACGACTTAAAACCTCTTACAAATACTGTGGTATTTTAAGTAATTTGGCATGGCCTTTGGTGCGTGACATCGACGCCGAACCTAACCTTTCGGCGTCCTGTCCCCATTAGGCAATTCCGCGCCGAAGGCGCGGGAATTTTGGTGAAATTGCCTTTTGAGAACAGCGATTTTGAGGTTTTCTGCGTGACTGCCGAAAGAATTTTGGCAGTATTTCGGCACGTGGACCCCTGTGTGACGCGTGACAGACGAATTGCTTAAAATGCTACAGTATTTCCTTTTTCGGGGCTCATTTTTGCTCTCATAGCACAAACTTGAAGTTTGTGAATAGATAGAGAATCACTGGGCCATGCAATTATAATAAAAGCTCGACATTCACATCCCGAATACAATGACAACAGATAATGAATCCGAAAAAATCGTCAAGTTTGGTCCGGTTAATGTCCCCGAGGTAGATTGACTCTTCCCGCCACATCCAATTATGCTGCGCTATACTCCGGAGGCATTTCGAGCACTGTTGATACCGACCCCGGACGCACGCGGATCCCACTGTCCTGGTGCTGTACCGTAAAATGGTATCGCTGGCCGCGGCCGGCGGCGAGAGAGGAGAAGCCAGCCCAGCTCCTTCCGGCGCAACCAGCGGCGTCGTCGTCGCGAATTTTTGAGTCAGGAACGGTGTCACGGAGGACCCCCGTCGGCGCGTGCGCCGAGCGTAACAGAGACAGACGCCAATGAGAATAGTGAGAGCGAGACCTGCAACGAGGCCGCCGACAATTGCGCCGATGGGTAGGCTCGAAGACGACGCAGATTTTATGGGAGCTATGGCCGGGGAGGCAGAGGTTGGCATGGCGCTCGAGGGCGAGTCCGTGGACAAAACGGATGTGGTCGCACTGATAGAGGCGCTGCTAGCGCTCGAGCCGGATGTGCTGATTGATTTTGTCGTCGATTTGAGGTCCTGTGACACGACGCCGGGATTGGATTGGGTGGTAATGAGGAACTGGCTCAGGACGAGCGGTGTATGCCCCGAATCTCCGCCATGAGTTACGACGAGGGTGTGGATGGTGTTTTGCAGCAAGGGAGACCTGAAAAATGGGACGTTGTACTCCGAGGCTACGTGGTCGCCATCCGGCAGGCCTCGAAGGGTGAAGTTGACAGGTTCTCCGCCGTCGATTCTGTATGTCGCCCAGCTTGGGTTGTGCGGTCGCTGCGTCGGGATGTAGCCGTACATAGTCACAGAAACGCCTTGCGATTTTTCATATCTTTTCAACGAGCCCTTTCCTTAAACGCGGATATTTCGCACCGTTGAACTCCAGGGTGACCTGAGCGCCCTTGGCATCAGTAACAGTCGCCTCTTCCATGCTATTCCATCCGGCACTGTAGCTAACCAAAGGGTCGGTATTTGGGTAGATGATGAGGGATGAGTCGAATGTGTCGGTTTCGAGCGGCGTATAGCGGATGTGGTCGAAGTAGAATGGCTGTCCCGCGGATTCGACCTCGACGCGTAGCGTGTGCGAGGTCGGGGCCATCCCATCCTGTCTGCATAGGGCCCAGTTGTTCTCCGGATATTGAAAAGTTGGGCCAGCTTGGGGAAGCGCAATGTCATCGATGAAGCACTTCCAGGACGGGTCCGTGACATTATCGGTGGTCTTGACAATCAGAGAGCCCCAAACATCGATAAAGCTGCCTATTACTCGCTGAATTGCAGCCTTTCTACTTGGAGCCATGGCGCACCGTGGAAAGAAAAAGTGAGCGACGAGCCAGAAGTCGTCGTGCCATGCGTCGTGGAATTGAAGGTGGGACCTAAATTCCCGACATCGCCCAGGGTGTCAGGATCCACCAAAAACCACCCTTCAGGACCGTAATGGATCGCAGGGTCAATATCGTCCACCATAAGCTGACGGGGCATGGTGGGGAGACGAAAGGTGTGCTGCGAGACTGCACACAAGGAAGCGTCCCGTCCAACTGTGGATGACGTCCCGCACATTCAATGTGTCCGTGTATGCGGATAACAATCACATCTCTCCTTGAACTGCCGGAGGGAGCGCCCGCTCAAGAGAACCTCTCCTCAAATCTCATCGATGGGACTTGGTTGCACCGGAGGCCAACTGAAGTTCAACTCTTACAATCTGTATCGCAGTACCTTGAACATATCTTCAAATTTTGATACATGCGTATGCGACAACATGGAGCTAGCTTGAAATTCAATAAACGCCCGTTAAGCGCCCATCGAAAGCCAACAGCACAGCAAGGTGATAAGCAAGGAGAACAAAGAAAACATGCACATATATCGCTCTGTAGGGTCCCTGGGTCGGTAATGGGAGGCATCCTAGTTGTCCAGCTGAGACGCTATGCTCCTGCGGAAGCTCAACTACCGGCTTGGCGGCGACGGGGATTGTATGCGTACGCCGCTGTCTTGATGCTGAATCACAACATATTTTGGGTCGGTCGAGCGGGAGAAGATCCGACCGTGACCTAAGCGGCACCGCAACGGGTTTCTGAACTGGGCGGAGACGATGGTTTGAGGCACTATGCGGTGATTGAGGAACTACGGACCCCCATTAAGCGAGAAACAAGACACGCCAGGGCTACGCCCTGGCCCTAGGGTTGGATATGTGCCCAAAATACTGGTTGCGGTTAATTCTGTAGCTCATGGCACCGTGCTACAGAGCAAGACCTTGCGTTACAGTATGTGCATTTCGACGATTCTACAGGTTTCCACACTCACCGGCAAACAGTCATCAGCGGTGCTTGGTGAGGGTGAGAATTTGTGTTGGAACATTTAGTTGGGGATGGCGAGAAGTCGGAATTGGGAATTTGAACTCGTGCTGGGCTTAGATCTTTATTTAAAGCTCAGTGATTCACATGAGTGCAGAATCTGCGACCATTTCCCCGCCGTAAAATCTTCTGAGCCTGGACGTCCAAAATTAATTTCAATTTGTCGCCACGATTATACATGTGCTGGTGGGAAGCATTAAGATTACAGAGCCGTGTCAGCATAAATCGAGGTAGCCAGCGCATTGGGGTATCTTGTCGTGATTCCGTTTTGTGTTCAGAGAGCCCAGGCGAGCGGCGGAGGATGTGTTCTTGGAGGCAATCGTCGTTGCGATAGCGGGAGTATGCAGACACAACCTGGACAACCGGTAACCAATCTGGCCAGTAGAAGAGTGAGGTTGATGGCAGAGCGAGATGATGCATAGGAAGTTCAGAATGTGGTGGTTGTAGAGCAGGAGGGTATAGAATTCAGGCAGGAAATGAAGTTGCCAATGATGGCGCCGAAACCGGGCGGTGGTCCAGGGCGACGCAGGTCTCCGCTCCGCTCGAGTTTTAAACCAACAAAGCTGTAAGCTGGCATCATTTATGATCCTTGGTTCAACAGCTCCGCCTTCTTGGAGCTCTTCGGAGCTGTTGAACATGTCCAAATGTACACGCAAGTGCTGTAATAAGCTGTATGAAGCTGTTTAAAAGCTGTGAGCGGAATTTCCAAATGAGGTCTAGCAGTGCACTGGTACGTGTTGCGTGCTTAATAGAAGGTAAATAGCTTGGCAGATTGCCACTGATGCTGCTGTTGAGGATGTAATTGTGTAAGAGCCCCTGAACTTAAGGTCTAAATACTACAGTACCGTCGGAAACCCGGAAGAGAAACAGCTTGAGTATATGGCAAATAGTAGGAGGACGGTTTGTGGCAGTGCAACAGAAAATGTCTGGGTGGATGATCAACATCCGGATCTGCATGTAGGTTGGTTTTGGCGCTATTTTGTGACCATTTTGTGGCTAGGGATCCCACTCAGTAGAATGATCAAAAATCATGGTTTTCCCCAGATCCGAAACAAAGCAGCGGCAGCCCACTAAAAGCTATTGTTCACCTCCAAAACTACATGGAATACAGGGCATAACATTTCATCACATATCTCAAATTTTTAGCCCGATAGGACTTTTCAGCAACCCAGAATTTGTGTTATATTTTTCAAAAGTGGGAAATATGCTAAAATGAAAGAATTCATGATATCTCGAGCCACAGGTTGCCCTCCGGCATGTAAATTACACAGTGATGAGCAGGGCATTGGATCAGCCATGAAAATCATCAATATATCCTAAACATCCCAATTTTATAAATTAGTACATTACTGGTATGTCGAAAGATAGCGGCGCCGCTGTGGTTTTGTTTGCAAGTCAACCATAGTCAATGCGAGTCAGTCTGAGTCAGTTTACACAGCCCCAATGCTGTGCAAGGCTCCGAATTCTGACTAGGCACGACTCAGCCTGAGTCAGTTCGAGTCAGCTCCACAGCCACCGTGGCTATGCCCTGAGTAGTATAAGTAGAGGCCCCTGGGCCCGCAGTAGGATTAGGAATTTACCCCCGTTCCTCAAATTTTGTGTGATTTGCAAGTAAGCTAGGAGGCTAGGACGCGAGGTACGTATTCAGCAAGTGCAAGTAAGCAAGAACACGTCCGCACGCCACCAAAACCAGAACAAGAACTAATCATACCATCACTGATCCCATCAATTCAATCAAATATATCCGCAATCCTGTCTTGTTGCATTGTTTGTGTCGAATAACACTCCAGCCTAATCTAAAGTCATATAAGAGTATTGATCTGAATCCAGTTGGCTGTTTCCTGCAGTCCGAACCCCCGAACACACCCGCATATTAGATTTTGATTTGGTGTTGGTTTAGTTTGGTTGTTTCCAGCTTTTCCTCACTGCTCATTTTTTACGTGCATCATCTGGAGCCCACCGCGAGGGGGTTCATTCAGAAAAATACCACACGCGACAATCCCGATTTGTGCTGTTGTTCAAAGACCTCACAACCAAGACCTTCCGTCTGATTCACACTCAGACAACCCAGAATAATCATTATGTCTGGCGTACAGGTGGAATCATTCAGAATCCCCAGGCCCTGGCATAAAGAGCATCCCCGTTTTACGACTGATGACCCGGATGATCTGTCCCAATATGTTGATCAAGTTAACCTGATTGTTAGACTGGGAAATATAACCAATGCCGCAGAACAAAAGGAGCTTGCAACAAGTTACTTGCCGCACAAGACCCGCCGTCTTTGGCAAAGCTTGCCCAAGTACAATAGTGGCAGCTATGTCGAATTCATCAATGAGGTCAAGAGTGTCTATCCTGAGCTGAAGGCTTCGAACTCGGGGCAAATTTGGCAACTGGATAAGCTCTGCAAAGAATATCATGGGGTTCAGATCAGTGAAGAAGGGAGACTGCGTCGTTTTGGGGCACTGTTCAAATTTCTTGTGGACAAGCTCACAAGTCCGCCTGCAATTCTCTCAAATCAGCAAGCTTGTCAACGGTATTTTGCAACTCTGGAAGAATCATTTGCGTTGAAATTGAAGCAGACAATACCCACAATGTTGATATTTCGGACTGAGTTTCAGTCTGTTAGAACATCCTCTGCAACACTTTCAACTAGAAGAAAAGATGATCCTATTTCTCTTGCTGATTTAATGGACCTTGCCCAGAAATTTTCGGCTGATCATTGTCCTGATTCAGTGTTGGCACCAAATGGTGATCAATATACACCTTCGCCCCCATCGCAGATTCAGCCAGGCCATCAACAGCTGATCGAGCAGGTAGCAATGATGCAACAGCAGCAAGCAAAACTGCTTGCAACAATCCAGAAACAGCAAGAGCAGATTGAACAATTGCAAGCTGATTTAGCGAAACCTTCTGTTAATGGACATGTTCATCTAGGTTCAGGTAGCTGCTACTACTGCGAGCGGCCAGGACATTTTGCTCGTGAATGTTTCCAGAAGATTGAGCATATTGCAAAGTCGTACTTGCTATTACATGCAGGCAAGCTACGACTTGGCGATGGAAATGCACTTCCTTCAGGCAATGAACCACTTGCTTGGCGTGTGGAGCAATACTGGCAGCGGAAAGCAAGACATCCAGTAGTTCCACCTTTGATGCAACAGACCAGCATGATTCAAGTCCAGCCTGTTGTGCAATCAGCAGCACAACAACCAGATAATATCCGGCGGCAGGAATTGGATGAACCACAGACAAGGTTCCGTGCTCCAACAGCAGAAGCTCAGGCAGTCACCCAGCCTCAATCAGATCCAGAACTTATTACTCGCAATCCGCCACTAATCAGCAGGTTGCCTAGCCATGATGAAACACAGGTCTTGCATCGTAATGCCTGGCAAACAACAGCCACACAAGGAATGTGTGCCTCAGGAGAGCATGAAGCATGTGATGAGAAATCAATTGAGGTGTCACCCCACATGGCAAGCACATTAATTGAGATACTCATGACCACTTCTGCCTGGGGGCTAGCGCTGAAGAAGAAACCTGCGGATTATAGGAAAGATGATGAGGGATAATTGCTGGACATATTGAACAGTTATATTATGCATACTATGTACAAATTATGGCACATGGAAACATGGACTTAGTAGATAAGTAGATAGCTATTGGCTTGTACATCACAGGGCAAGAAGCAGGACTTGGAAGCTTTGAACTTGGACAGCCTGTTGGAGAATGTATCAACAGACCACACTCGCAACAAGTTGACGAGACGTGCAGATAAGAAAGAACAACAGTGGAGCCATGCATGATTGCCCAAAACATGTAGGGAGATCATCCACAAAGAAAATATCTTCAGACAAATCTGGTGCATGTTCAACCATGTAAACAGTGCACTAGTGCTAAATCCTGATGTGCTATGTGGTGACCGAGGACGGTCACAATTTGTGAAAAAGGGAGATGATGAGCAGGGCATTGGATCAGCCATGAAAATCATCAATATATCCTAAACATCCCAATTTTATAAATTAGTACATTACTGGTATGTCGAAAGATAGCGGCGCCGCTGTGGTTTTGTTTGCAAGTCAACCATAGTCAATGCGAGTCAGTCTGAGTCAGTTTACACAGCCCCAATGCTGTGCAAGGCTCCGAATTCTGACTAGGCACGACTCAGCCTGAGTCAGTTCGAGTCAGCTCCACAGCCACCGTGGCTATGCCCTGAGTAGTATAAGTAGAGGCCCCTGGGCCCGCAGTAGGATTAGGAATTTACCCCCGTTCCTCAAATTTTGTGTGATTTGCAAGTAAGCTAGGAGGCTAGGACGCGAGGTACGTATTCAGCAAGTGCAAGTAAGCAAGAACACGTCCGCACGCCACCAAAACCAGAACAAGAACTAATCATACCATCACTGATCCCATCAATTCAATCAAATATATCCGCAATCCTGTCTTGTTGCATTGTTTGTGTCGAATAACACTCCAGCCTAATCTAAAGTCATATAAGAGTATTGATCTGAATCCAGTTGGCTGTTTCCTGCAGTCCGAACCCCCGAACACACCCGCATATTAGATTTTGATTTGGTGTTGGTTTAGTTTGGTTGTTTCCAGCTTTTCCTCACTGCTCATTTTCTACGTGCATCAACAGAATACCAGGGCCCAACAGAAAGACAATATCCTGGATTGATAGCCCATCAACTCCATCATAACACCTCCGTTTCGCTTCTGGGTCTGTTTCCTTTCCGGGTTTCCGACGGTACTGTATGTGAGAAACAGGATATTTTTTGGTTGCCTGCAGCTTTACCATATTGCGGGCCGAATTCCCATGTTGTGTGCCCCAAAAAGTTGGTCATCTCATCTTGGACATCTCTTAACAGGAAATGTGCAAACACCGAGTCACTGCATTCCGTGGACCTCTGATCATTAGCAAACAATCAACAGATCTCTGATCATGAGAATTCTAACACACAAAAGCTGATTTAGGGAGGAGATTATATATCATCCTGTAGGTTTGAGACCTTGGAACAAAGGATTTGGTTCCTGTCTGATATGTGGCAAAGAAGCAATGCCCAGAAGGCAGGAGTCAGGGCTCAGTACCATAAACAAATTCATGAGCTTGGTTACATTGAGTGTAAGCAAACACAGTATTTGGTCTGCCAGTACACTACAACGATGTGGAATCGAAATCTTCAATTTTTATTTATTTATTTATTTCTTCTTTTCTTTTTTTTCAATCATCTCCAATGGTCCTAGAGTCTCTCCACAAAATTTCAGCAAAAAGGAAAAAAAAAAATGGTTCCGGGTTTTAGCTCAACCGACGGATTGGTGGTGGAACATTGCTATTTTCGGGCTTGTTACACCAATTCCAGACCACTGATTGTGTTGATGGCAGTCAAATTTCAGATTCCGTCAGAAAATCATGGCCTAGAATAATCTCCCAGCTTTTGCATTGATACCATAAAAAGCTCACCTGCAATGCGGCAATTACAGGTTACTTTTGGTGATACCAAGTATGTTCTGCATTGAATAAAATGCTACAATATGTTGGCTTCCGGGTTCAACAGATTGGGTAAAGCCTTATTTCCTGCAGTGCTCAAATCACCTCTGATAAGTATATACATATATATATATATATATATTATATATATATGGTCCCAATAAGCTTGTCCATATATTCTTTAAAATAGGTAGGCTTTCATCCTAAACCACATGCCAGCCAAGTCCGGGGGAGCAAGCAATTTCTTTTTTTCTTTGTAAAAATAGGAGAAGTTATTATTCCCGAATAGAACTGGGCCACAAACTCTGATCCCAGATGTTCTTATCAGGAAAATGGCTCTTTGTACCCCAATCCAAACAAGACCACAACCACCCAAAATGAATGAAAGCTCCTCTTGCTATGGACATTTGATTGGAACATGTCTACCGGCGTAAAATTGACCTCACGCTGCATGCTGACCCACCAGAACATTTTCAGTAATTTTCAGAATTTCTCCAGCCGGGTACGGATATGAATTCATCCATCTCCTGTTCCGTACCTCGACGACCCCGAGCCTACCACAACGGGACCAGCCAACTACTCGAACCTCTACAGACAGCGACTTAACCATGCTCAGCTAAGGTAGGGGACATGCACGTCAGACAAACTGACATATGGCCCCATATATGGTAATTCGTCGTCTTTTCGTGTCTCTTCCGCGCCCGTGGGCCCGTAAGCGGTCAAAGCAGGCCAAAACATCATACCAAACACGGGATTTGTCAATTTCTACCATACACTGAACTGATATGTTC
The DNA here is from genome assembly GCA_014461125.1 of Mycena kentingensis (nom. inval.). Classification (NCBI taxonomy): domain Eukaryota; kingdom Fungi; phylum Basidiomycota; class Agaricomycetes; order Agaricales; family Mycenaceae; genus Mycena; species Mycena kentingensis (nom. inval.). The sequence goes on along the minus strand of JACAZG010000005.1, from coordinate 365,383 downwards.
TCATTTCCACCACATCACATAAAAGCTGCTTTGAGGTTGTCCAGGTACTCGCGAGAGTATGGTCTATACATAACAGTTTGTATGACAGTAGAAGTACTCAACTGAACCGTTTACAGTCCCACAGACACGCAGGAGACATACTCAGCTACCTCTACCGCCAGCAGGATGAGAGAGTATATAGTACCTTTATGCAATGGGGCATGTCACATATGCCTAGATGCAGTAGATTGGTGGCTGACAAAAATGCCCCGACAGAGAGTTGAACCCTGGCACATCTTGGTCAGTTGATTATATCATTGGTCACACTGGAGGTGTGTCAAAAGTTTCCTTTGACGCTGTGCTGGGCCACCGCCACCGTGAATGTTCTGGCGCCGATCTGTGGGACCGGGGTAAGCTGACCGACCGAGTCACTTAAAGGAGGCGGAGATCTCCGACTCCACTTCCCTTACTTGACCACCATGACCCGACAACAGGATGCAATGAAGCCAGATTATTCCAAGTTCACTGCGGAGGGTATGGGCCAACAATATCGCATGTACCCCACAGCTGACGCTGGCCCCCCTGCAGAAACAGCGAAAATGGAGGAAATAACCGGCATCCCCGCACGCGCCATGCTCGTTCAGACGGGCCTCCTCCCCAGCCCGCCTGCCAGCGCACTCGTGCTCGATAACGCCTGCGGAGGCGGAATCGTCGCGCAGGTCCTGTTCAACGAGCTTTCACCGGGAAACGACTTGAAGCTTGTCTGCGGTGATCTGGAGGAGTATATGGTTGAGAGTACGAAGGGGCGGATCGCGAAGAATGGATGGAATGCGGAAGCTCTTGTGGTCGATGCACAGGTGCGCGTTGAGATTGGAGCTCTGCAGGGCGGCGAGTCTGACGATGTTACTTAAGGCTATCTCGTTCCCCGATAACCACTTCACGCACGCAGTTATGAATTTCGGTATTCAGGTCATCCCGGACCAAGCGCTTGCGGTCAAAGGTGAGTAGCGACCTTCCCCGGTCCCCATCTGCTTTTGAACGCGTCGTATAGAAACCTTCCGCGTCCTCCGCCCAGGCGGCGTTCTCGGCATAACCTCTTGGACCGCCCCGGGCTGGCTCGATAGCATGGTCCACGGCTGCCCCGGCTTCACCGCTCCGCCCCTCTTCACCAGCGGGCCCATGGCGACGAAGGAATCCACCACCGCGGTCCTCGCCGCTGCGGGCTTCCCGCCCGAGTCCGTCGTCTTCACCCCCGTCGAGTTCACCTACCGCGACGACGTGACGCGCTTCCTGCGGTACATGGGGGAGTTTTTCAAGGGCGTGTTGGGCGGCGAGGCCGGGGTTGCGTATGCCAAGTACATGCGGGAGAAGTATGGCGACGGAGAGTTCGAGTTGCTTTGGAAGGCGGTTGTTATTACGGCGACGAAGCCGAAGTAGCTTCCGAAGCTAGCGTACTCGAATCGAATGCTCGTTGACGAGGAGCTGGTTGGGCACCCAAATCTAGAACGGGGAAATTTCTTGAATGTATGTGTCTGCTTTTCTCTTCCTACCCCCACCACGTCCGCGCAGATGAACCTCCTAGCTCCCGCATAAAAGATTCTTCACAAACTATCTAATCTCCCTCCACACTTATCGACAGCACCGTCGCACTGACCTACGGCCCCGTTCTATTCGGTAGCTGCATCGCGCTTTTGTACGTGCATCTCTGCTCAAACTCCTCCTAGTGGTCGATTCTCGCACTCTGCTTGACTGTCTCCCAAACTCTGCGTGAAAACCCGTCCTGGAAGCGGTCTCTTGTGCGCACTGTCTGGTGCAAATCTCCTTGGCTGGCTACTACGAGGAATACTTCATACCACCGTACTGAGCGACACCGACCTCCCGCTAAGCGGTCGCTGGCTCATCACAGTCGACCGATTCTCAGTCCGGAAGTGCAGAGATCTCGAGTACAAGCTCTTGTTTGCGCTCTCTTCATTTGTTCTGCCCATCCCAACACGAACGATAATAAGAAGCGGGGCGATGTTCTGCCGCGAGACAGAGCGCGAGGTTAACACCGTATTGGATGCTAGGGAGGGATCACGCACCATTATCTGTGAGAGGCTTCCCCAGAAGACCTCAGTCACCACCTTTGGATATTTGTTAGTCGATGTTGGAGGAATTATGGTTTGAACTGACCTCGTTACGAGCTGGAGCAACTGTCTCCGCAATGACCACTACTAAAACGTTGATGCAGTAGAGGGCCCCGGATTCAATACTACAAGCCTTGAGTGAGCCAGGAAGCGAACAAGGAGAGCGAGGAAAGAAATGAGCTCACACCATCGCAATTGCGGTGTTATACCTCCGATCCAACTCGGGGTCTTGCAACACCGAGCTCAGCTGGCGCCGCGCCCACCAAATTCGACCGGCTAACACGGATTGAGCCGACTTCAGATCTCCGCAAGACTTGAAGTTCACCAGTGAGCAGCATGAGGACGATGTTGGTCAGCATCGACAAAATCAAGCCGTAGCGCAAATCGAGAATTTTGCCGAGGACGAGGGAGGGCGAGTCGTTCGCGATTGACGCGGTGTAGTTGTAAACTGTGCTATATATCAGTTTTATGTTTGGAAGGGGGAGTTCTAGAGGCGAACTGGTTGTGGCGAGCAGCATGAGCGTTGGCAGCGCGACTATGTAGCGTTTGTGGCTCCAGACGCTGTAGCAGCGATAGATCTGCGTGTGTTAGACCAGTATGAATGGGACCGTTGGCTACCCACAAATATAGAGTCTACGACGAGACTACGGAACAGGTTCAGCATCACCGAACAAAGAGCAACAAGCTTCCCGCGCACTTGTTCGTCGTCATGATGAGATCCTTCGCAGAATACAGGCGGAGCCTCAGCAGCTCCAAGTCCAGCGTCCTAGCCGAATCGTCCTCGTTGCCCTCCTCAACCAACGACACCAAGACGTCGGGCACGCGGAAGAAATTCCCCAGGTCCAACCCAACTTGAGCGGTTGCCAGGAGGAATACTGTGACTACGGCGAGGAGCCATGCCCGGCGGTTGGGAAGGCGTTGAGCAGAGTCGGAGCTGCGGAGGTGGCGTACAGCAAGAACGACGAGCATAGAGAGCACGCCTGAGAGAACCAGTTAGATTATCCTTGGAGTGATCCAAACGGGCGTGCCGTAGAGGCCGAGAGCTACCTGAAAATATGTCAATGAGTTCCTACAGACATCGAGCGCAAACGTACCATGCACCGACACGCCACCGTCCGGAGAGTTTTGATGACGATATGGAAGTCCCTCGCCTCGACGGTGTATGTAGGTTGCATGGCGGTGCAGCGCGGGGAGTTGGTGCCTCGACGAGGATTTCGTCGCGTTAAAAAGGCACGCAGCGTGTAATTTCTGATCAGGATCTATCTTGAGACCGAATTCTTTGAGCCATGCGATGCTGAAAAAGTAGTTATAATGAGTTTGTGGCAGCTGTTCGATAGATGTATTAGGCGCGTTTACGAGGCGCAATACATGGCAAATGGTGATTGGTGCCACCGGGGATCTTTCCCTCTGCGTCTTCCGGGACTAGCCACATCTCTATAATTATGGAAGCAAGGTTGCTTAAATGCCCTATGTGATGTGAGTAGGAGAGCCCCAGTGCGAGCGAGTGGGTGTTGAGGGTTCTTGAGATGCGCGTCTTGTCCGGGATCCGCAGTCGTCATCGGAGGTTTTATAAGTCCGTTTTTAGCCCACGTCAATGTCAACGAATCGTGGGAATATCGGTTGGGACGCGACATGCAGTACAGTGTGACACATCGGAGCCGCAAAACCTGGCGGAAGAGCGCGAATAATGAGTCTTTTCGGTGGCCGCCGCGTCATGCGACGCCAATTGGTACATTCTATGTATAACCTAGCCCTATGACTAGTCAGGTATCCCTATCGCAGCCGTGTCCCTTCTGGCAAGTACTCTGAAGATGTGAAATATACAAAGTCGATTTGCGCTGTGCTTGAGAGCTTATGGGCATATATGGACAAAATTGTCGAGCACTGAGATCCCCGGGTCCGAACCACGGCAGGGAAGAACATTTCTGCACAACTCATTTCCACTTCGGCTCGGTTGGTTCGAATTAGAGCTGTTTAGAAGCTCTGAAATAGCAGGCTCCTAAACCATCCGTCGTTGCAGAGCTACGCAGGCGGATTCCTATTGTAGTAGTCAGTAACCAGTCTGAATACCAAATTCCGAGTTTTCCCGAAGTTCCGAATATAGCCGAATTAGTGTGGGTTTGCGCTCTGCAAGACGATAGATAGATAGATAGGTTAAGTACAACCGCAGCGTTCCCTTAAAGGAAACAGGCGGTCCCTGTAACTACATACTGAGAGCCTCATTCTCTATGAGCGACAGGTCAAACTACTTGCTACCGCCCCGCTGTGATCAGTTCGGAGAACCGTCTCACGGACCCGGTGTAGTCAGAGAAAGTAGTGGCTATTCACCAAGCAAACTAAAAGTTGAACCCCGATGGTACATACATCGGCTCTTGTCTGAAGATCTCCAGCACGTCAAAGACATATTTAGCAAACCGCGTAATAGAGCATATTGGCAGTGCTGAAAGACGATTTTTCGACATTGCAAAATGGAGAAATACCTGTTGTTAAATTAACTTTCAATATACTTTATTGGATTCTCTGGGATTTAATTTCTCAGAGCAAAAGCAATTGAGTAGCCATTCAGTTAACTTTTTAAAACCCAAAACCTGAACTTCGCTGCCATTCGGGGCTATTGCACTGGAAGTGGGGCTTTGCAGATTGAGCACTTTTCCATTGCAAGAAAATTCGATTTTCCAATGGCTGCCAATATGCTCTAATTGCGCGCCTCGATGCCAAGACCGCTCTCAGGAACGGAAGATCCTGGAGCCAGCGATGGTCCTCGCGCAACCGCGGATCGAGGCGAAATATGTCGGTCAAGAACGCAATCCTCAACTGAACCAGACGGCTGGCACAATTGACCCGGGCCGGGATCGGCGCGCCCACTTATCCCCGGTTAGACAAGTAACTTTCCACAGCAATAATTATGGACTGAAGCAACAAGATGTGTTTATCAAGGCTAGAAATTGGAGATAGCAGTGTCATGGCCTGCCCATGCCCTCACATTTTCTTCTTGGAGGTTGTGTGAAGGTAGAGATTGGCCAGCCCTCTTGCAGAGCGCACACCCACACTAATTCGGCTATCTTCGGAACGTCGGAATATCTCGGAATTGAATATTTACCTTCTCTTAACAACGCGACGCGTACCAGTGCAAACCGGTGCGCGCCTCGCCATTTTCAGATAGGCCGCTAATAGCTATATTACAGCTTCAGTCGCCACAACAGGTAAAGCTCAACAGCTGCTGAGCAAGCTCCGTGGAGTGCGCGCAAGTCTCTGCATACAGCTTTGAAGATTGGCGTCATTTCTGACGGCTCTCAACAGCTTCGGTCGGCTATAAAAGCCCACAGATACATGCGAGCTCACCCCGCTCTCCGAACTGCCCCGCTCTCCGAACTCACCCCTCCCCTACCTCCGAGTCGCCGATTCCGCATGAGTGTGCCGACGTCGATCCGTAGAGACACTTGCTCAGTGCTCAGCTTCATGGATTGTCAAAGACGGGGCTCGAGGTGTTGATGTTGGTGCGTGCTTTCGGCAGAGAGATTGTGCCACGCCCACATTCAAACCAGGTGTCGTGCTTCAGACTTCTTCTTCCCTTGAATGCCCGAGCCCTCCGGAGCTCAGACGCCGTATCCTGCCTCGCGTTGCTATTCCCCGCCCCCCCATCTTGCCATCAAGCTTTAGGAATTCAGTGGATCCGAGATCTAGAGCTTCGGGTGTCGTATGTGCAGATCCGACATGCGGAGGACGTGAGCAGAGAAAGCGGGTTGAGCTTTTCTTGAATTGGGAGCTCAAGCTGGAGAAAGGCAGAATATCGGGCAAGTTCAACTCCGCGTTTTCCATCTGTATCTCTTTGTTTTCACTACCTACCTACCACAATCCAAGACTACTTATTATCTTTGCCATATAACCTCGCGGGATGGATTAATCATGCGCCGGGGCGAAGCCCCGGCGTGTCTTGTATATTTATATTTAGACCGCATTGGCTCTACTCGGAATCCACTTTCAATAGCTCTGCATTGAGGGCTGGTTTAGGAGCCTGCTGAAATAGAGCACTTCAGATGCACTTTTGAAGTTCAAAAAGTATAGGATCTGAGCTTGCTTATTGGCTGAGGGAGCTCCACTCCCACTCAGTTCTTGTATTCTTTGAACCTTCAAATTTTCATCTGAAGTGCTCTAATATGGTTTCAAAAAAAAAAAAAAAAAAAAAAAAAACATGAATTGGCTCCAAAACCATTCAGTACCCATTCATGTTTCTTTCCAAAATTCCAAAATAAGTATCCCACCTCCTAAACAGCTTTAGCAATTCTTTAATATTTGCAGGTTGAATATTTTCTATTTACGATCACAGCTACACATTTATATATACTACTGTAGCATGTGACGTGTGACCGCCGAATTGATTAGAATACCACAGTAAGCGCCCAGCAGAATTTATTCGAAATCTAGCGGTTTCAAAACTGTTATAAAAGATAAATTAAAGCCTTCAATAAAAGATAAATTAAACCCTTCAATAAAACCTTCAATTGCTCACCCTGGTCCACCAGGGCGTCGATCCTTGGTCGATCCTAGACTTCGTTCGGCGACAGTGTGGGAAGCAAACTGCGGTAATCCAGAGTCTGCAATCCGTTCCAGAATATCTTGCAGTTGCGCGAATGAGTCGTTCTTGGAATATTACATACGGACACCCTTTCCTCAGCGGTACAAGCAAAACGGAAAAAAAGAATCAGAAAAAAAAAGCAGCAACGCCGCCCGAACTTGAAATCAATGTTACAGCCTAGCTTGTCCTAGGCTGTGATGTCGACGTCGGCGCCTGTCCGCCTTTCGCTTCTCCACCATGGTCCGTCAGCGAGTGGTGGACGACGTCGACCCCGCCATCCAATATAGCCCCCAGGGTTGGTTTGCCGCCGACCCCAAGACCTTGGACGTCGGCAACTTCGGGCCTATCTTCAATTCGACGTCGCATGCAACGACGACGACAAACTCCTCCCTCGCCTTTGCTTTTAACGGTGCGCAATCGTCCGAGGTGTCCGCTGCCACCGTTAACGGGTCCCTAGGCACCTCCATAGATGTTCTCGGCTCCATAATCGTCAAGACCACCGACAATGTTACAGACCCGTCCTGGGAGTGCTTCGTCGACGAGATTGCGATTCCCCAGCCAGATCCAGCTTTCCAGTTTCCAGAAAACAACTGGGAACTATGCAAGCAGGATACGATTACTCCAGGACCGCATACGCTGAGGATAGTGGTCAAATCGGCGGGACAGGCGTTCTACCTCGACTACATCCGCTACACGCCGCTCGAGACCGACACGTTCGACTCCGCCGTCCTCGTGTATCCGAACACGGATGCGTCGATTAGCTTCAGCGAAGGGTGGGGCTCCTTTGGGGGAGAGAACGCGACGGATGTCATGGGCGCCCAGGTCGCGCTGAATCTGTTTCATGGTGCGCAATCCGCTGGTGCTCGTGGCGAACGCTCACACTCCGCAGGCACCTCCGTAAGCATGTACGGCTTTGTGCCAAAGGAGCGGCCCCGGAATGCGACTTGGGCGACGTACACCATCGATGGCGGCGCTCCTGTAAACTTCACACTCGACGGCCTTGCCCCTGGCGATGTCCCTACGGAGTACAACGTCTTGCTCTTCGCAACGCCCCCGCTGGTGAACAAGGTGCACAACCTCGTCGTAACGCATGGCGGCGACTTGCTGCATACTCCCCTCGTCTTCACCCACTTCCTCGTCACCAACACCTCCTCCGCGTCCTCCGCGTCCGTTGACTCCTCTCCTCCCCCTTCCTCGTCCTCAGACTCGGCCGCGCCTGAGAAAGAAGCGCCCGTGGGCGCTATCGCGGGGGGCGTCATCGCAGGGGTCTTCATCCTCTCCGTCCTCGCAGTCGTGCTCTTCTTCCTGCGCAGACGACGCCAACGCGCCGCCGCCGCATCCGCCTCTGTCTCCAACACCCGCACCTCGCCCTCGCCCTTCTCCAGCGCCACCGCAACGATGGTCGCCACCGACGTGCGGCAAAGTCGGGTACCTGTCTCTGCGTCCGCCGCGCCGCGCTCGTCCTACGCATACTCCCCCCATCTCCCGGGGCCTGTCCCCCGTCCGGCGACATCCCTCGGGGACCTCGCGCGCGACGTGGTCGGATCTCAGTGGCGACGCTAGCCACGGGTCGTTCACGTACCCCTCCGCGTCGGGGTTCAGCGACGCGGGTGCGTCCGGCTCCTCCCCACTGCATCGGCACCCGGGCTCGGACGTCCCGGGGCCTACCAGCGACGTGTCATCGCTTGGAGGCGGCGCCGGCGCGTCCGCCGCTGATGGGCGCTCATTACCCTTGTCAGCGCACGTATCCCATTCGGGTGTTGGCGCGGACGCAGTTCCAGCCAAGCTGGCCCGCGAAGCAGCCGCGTCGGCGTTGCTATTAAGGACGTCCCCGACACCGTCCTCGCCTCCCTCCGGCCACACGATTGTGCTGCAGCACGAGGACAGCGGAGTTCGGCTGCGCCCGCCGTCGGCGCCGCCAGAAGTCGTCGAGGTTCCGCCGGGGTACAGTGTTATGTGATGGTTTGGATCTGTTTAGTCGCTGTCCTTGTTGGTCTATCGCTACCCCTAGTCCAGCTCTGCCGATTGTGTTGCAGCACGAGGACAGCGGAGTTCGGCTGCGCCCGCCGTCAGCGCCGCCAGAAGTCGTCGAGGTTCCGCCGGGGTACAGTGTTATGTGATGGTTTGGATCTGTTTAGTCGCTGTCCTTGTTGGTCTATCGCTACCCCTAGTCCAGCTCTGCATAATTACCATGTCTCCCCCGACGCGCTCGCTTCCCGCTTTCCGCTACCACCCACCAATCCCCGATATTATAGGCAGATTCTTGATTGAAGCCTGCCAGAGGCGCGACTCGTAGCAGGCGCAGCTTTATAGTGCCGCGGTCGATGCTGTAGCCCGTCTCTCGAGCCCCGTCCCCTCCTACCAGCCTACAGCATGAGCTCCAGCTACACGGTCGGCGCGGAGGACTTTGAGGTGACGATGACGACTTTGCGGATCGCTGCGTGTCGGTGTCTGGTCTGCTCCCTTCTTTGATTCCATTCCGCGCCCAGCTAAGAGGTTCTGTGCTAGATCGCAGTTGGCTTATACGGTACGCGCCTACCTATCTCCGGCGTCCGCGTGGGTTGAGCTGACCACATCCATGTTTTTCTTGTATGGCCACAGGTCTGTTAACGATCCTCGTCGTCCTTGCGCTCCGCCACCTCTCCTCCAACCAGCGCCCAAGCATTCCGAACCGAGGCCCCTGGCTCCTCGCCGTCACTACCATTTTTCTCTGCGCAACCGCGCAAATCGGGCTGGACATAGCGATTTTCTTCCAAGTGCACAAGTTTCTCATGTTGCTCGTCGAACAAGGATGCGGCGGGGATGTCGTACCGCTGTCGGAGCAAGCGCTGGCGGTCCAAATGCGCACAATTCGGCTGTATTTTGCGAAGGATTTGTTCATGGCGACGAATAAGTGCGTGGCTTGTCTTCCGTTGCCGGCGCTAAAGGTCTTTCGCGCAATTCGCAGTCTCCTCGTCGACGCTATATTCGTGCGTCCCAGTCCCTCCGACTCCCTCATGGTTTGTTCTCCTTACGTTTCGACCTAGATCTACCGCTGCTACGTCGTCTGGGCCCACAAAACCTACGTCGTCGCGCTCCCGGCGCTCATGCTGCTCGCCACGAGCGGTTAGTCCCCTCCCGTTTCCCCATATAAACGCACTCTCATTGACACGCGCCAGTGTACAACTACACCGCCGCGTTCGCAGACGACTGGTACTACCTCCGCCTCGGCAGGCTCGTCGACCCGCGATACGGCCTGATCCTTTCGGTGCTCACCAACGTCGTGCTCGTGCTGCTCACCGGTAAGCGCTACGCTTGCAACGTCCCCCGTTTGTGCTTGAGGGTGCTCTGCTCACGGAATTGAACTACATGTCGTCAGCTGGACGCATCTGGTGGGCGCGGCGCCAGCTTCGCGTCGTTCTGCAGGATCCGGAGCTGGAACGGAGGTATAATACGGCGATGGCGATGGTGTATGCACCTATTTCGCTTTCCCCCTCGAAGGTTTCCTGTTTTACTACCGAGCTGACTTCTTTCGTAGAATCGAATCCGGGGCGCTGTACTGCGCCAACGTGATTGCCCTGGTCATCGCGGAAACCTACTCCCCGGGAAACTCGGTGCGCCTCAACTCATTCCTCGGAGGGTGAGGAATAATCCGGCTCGTAGCCCGCAGCGGAGCTGCTCTGGGGAAGCTTGTCTCAGATAATAGTGCGCATTTTTCCTCTTCTGCAAGTGCTGTGCGGAAATTCACGGCTTGTAGAACATCGCCCCGCTTTTGATCATCGTCCGTGTTGGCTTCGGAAAGTCGGGCGGAGAGATTTCGAACGAGAGCGCGACGGGTGCAGCTCAGAAGACGGTGTTACACTTCCGCATGAGGAATCGTTCTTTGAGCCAGATTCAGAGCTAGCGACCATGTACCTGAACTAAGAACACCGGAGAGATCAGTCGCCCCAGAATGGAGAGATAGCGAAGCAGAGAATGTAGATATGCATCCATGCAGCGCTTCCACATCGTTGCCTCACTCCGACTCACTCTACTTCTTCATTGACATGAACTCATCGATCGCGCACAAAAGAGTGCCGTTCCGGATTAAAACAGAGCTTTTTTTTAAGGAGTTAAATGATGACGATAATGACACATTTAAAGGCTGGCCATTTTTGTGCCCATAAATTTAACAAATAATGGATGTACACTCCTGACCCTATTGGATGGCAATACTGCAGTGTTTAACTCAATTCGTCGGCCTCGAGGTGCGTGACATCGACGACAGAATTTAGATTTCGTCCTCCGCCCCAAATAAGGCGATTCAGAGCTTGAGGAGATCCAGATTCGGCTGGGATGCCACCCTGAAATAAGGTAGTTGGCTGGCGGCGACTGCCGCCGCTCACGCAGGAGGTGTTCGCTCCCCGAACGCGCGTCTGCCTAAGCACGCGCGTTCGCTACGCGAACTCGAGGCGCGTCTACGACGCGGGGACGTTCGCTACGCGAACTCGGACGCGTCTTCGACGCGTCCCGGAAAGCCCCCGAGAACGCTTCGCGTTCTCGGGGTGGAGGAGGAGGAGCCGGAGGCTCCGGCGCGCTCGGGGCCTGAAAGCCTCGCCCGAGGGTGCCGAGCTTCCGGCTCCGAACGCGGGGAAAGGCGGGACGCCCAAGGCGCTGCCCCAGCTCAAACCCCGCGCTAGCGAGTCGTAGTGGTGTGGTGGGTGGGAGACGACGAGTAGTGCTACCTGGCGCTCGAGGTAGTGAGCGCGCAGATCAACACAAGTTGATCTCGCGTCACTCCTCGTCGCGCCCTACCAACTACCTTATCCCGCGATACGGCCTGAGCCGTTCGTGCCTCACGTCAGGCCTATCTACCAATAAGGTAGTTGGCTGGCGGCGACTGCCGCCGCTCACGCAGGAGGTGTTCGCTCCCCGAACGCGCGTCTGCCTAAGCACGCGCGTTCGCTACGCGAACTCGAGGCGCGTCTACGACGCGGGGACGTTCGCTACGCGAACTCGGACGCGTCTTCGACGCGTCCCGGAAAGCCCCCCGAGAACGCTTCGCGTTCTCGGGGTGGAGGAGGAGGAGCCGGAGGCTCCGGCGCGCTCGGGGCCTGAAAGCCTCGCCCGAGGGTGCCGAGCTTCCGGCTCCGAACGCGGGGAAAGGCGGGACGCCCAAGGCGCTGCCCCAGCTCAAACCCACCCAGAGCTACGCTCATCACCGCTGGGCAGCGCCGCCGCGGCGGCGGCGGCGCGCAGCGCGCCCCACACAGAGCGGAGCGGAGGGAGTACGTGAAATATCAATTTGTAGACGTGTCGTATGTACGAGAACAAAGGGGACCTAATCTTCTGTGCCGTTCATAGTCGCGTCTACGTCGACTAGTACGATTCCGTTTCGAATACGAAATTGTTCGAACTCTTCTTGTACTTGTTCCAAACGTTTCTTGTTGTATGCTTTCCCGACGTGCATGATAACGATGTGCTCTAGGCGCCGCCAGTACAGCAGGAAAGCCAAAGAGGTCCAACCTCCCGTTGCGGCCACTACGTCGCAAGGGACGCCGGCGAGGAGCAGTTCGGTGGATCCGCCGATGCGAAAGCTGTGGCCGGCGATCGCGAGTAAGTCGGCCAGCTTCCAGATGTGTGCGCAACGGCGGAGGAAAGCGTCCTTGGTGAGCGCGGACCACTTGCGTCTCCCGGATTCGTATGCGAAAAGAGGAGCCTCGTCGGGGACGTTGGCATTAACGCGCTTGTGGTTCTCGTATGCCTTGTGCGGGCACAGATCATCCGGACGGTCCGATAGTATAATCGTGCCCCCGCGTTCTCGCGTCGACTTCGTCCATGGGATGTGGATGGAGGTCCCCGGCGCATCCGAGTCTAGGTTGACGCGGCGGACTTGGGTACCGCGGGTGGCGTTAAATTTCGGGTCGAACTTGTCCGCTGACTGGACGACCACCTCTCCAAGCCGTCTACAACCCCAGAAGGCCGTCGTTGCCGCTGCCCATACCGACGCGTCGAAAGGCTTGTCCAGATCGAGGGCAGCGCGTAGCGCTTGGAGATGTTCCAGCGTCACCGGGCCTCGTTGTTCGCGTTTGAAGCCCGAGCCCATCTTGTTGGCGGTTCTGCGCGCAAGCTGTACCCATCGCTCTCCTCCGTGCCATTCGGCGCCGCTCGTGTCGTGCCAGGCTTTGAGGCCCGACAGCCAGTTCCGAACTGCCTCCCCGCTGACCGTGCCGACGAAGTGGGAGACGAAGGCGGAAAGCAGGATGTGGGACGCCGGCATGCGGTCCTCCTCCGAGATCCCGAATTCATCACAGAATTGGTTGAATCGTAATGGGCCCGCGGCGTAAGAGGAGGTGGAGTTCGGTGCGTACGACGCATGTAAAGTTGCGTAGGTGCGTTCTACGAGTTGTTCGGGCAGAGAGGCCCGAAGTTCAGCGTCTGCCCGAATCGCGAAGGGGGTTTTCCAGAGTCGGATGCGGTCCTTAGCCGGTACGTGGGGTCGGAGCGAGTTGTTTGCGATCTCGTTGCCCTTCTTGGGTTTCCGCGCCCGTGTTTGTGTGCTGTTTTCTGGGAGGGATTGGACGGGTTTGGAGGTGGTTGGAGGGGCGGGGACCCGACGAGGGGGAGGGGGAAGTTCGGGTGGGTTGAAGCGGCCGAGTCTGCCGGGGATGTAGGATGCGGGAGTCGTCCTCGGTTCTCCCTCTTCTCTTCCCTGCTCGCTCGTCCCCTTCTTCCTCGCCTCCGTGGCGGGCTTCGTGTCCCCCGGGTCCTTCTCCTTCTTGTGGTTCGTTAGCCCTCTGAATCCGCCCGGTAGGAAGAAGGACATGATGGTTCGGAGTAGGAGGATAATCTGCTTCCGCGGGTTCAGATAAACGAATCTATACGCGTTCTATGTACTGGACCAGTTCGTTAGGTACGGGAAATAGGTACTGGGATCGGTCTTCGGGGCTACCGAGCTCGCCTCGAGAGAGTTTGTCCGCCGGGTTTTCCTCCGACGGTACGTATACCAAATCTAACACGATGTTCGCAGCGTCTAAGACCAGGCCCATCCTGCGGATTGCGAGGTTCATCTCGTAGTTCGGGCTGCGGCCCTTCGCGAAGGCTCCGATGACGCCTTGGTTGTCCGAGTACACGCGCAAGAAGACGTCCTTCAAGCCCGCCGCCGCGATTGTGTACACCATTAGCTCGAGCGCGACTGCTTCTAACCAGGTGATGTGGCGAAGTTTGGACTTCCAGCCCGGCTTTGTGCGGAATGCGTCCCACTTTCCGTCCCAGTACGTCCCGATTCCCCAGTTCGTTGACGCGTCCACGTATAGTCTCAGGTCGACGACTGCTCCCCGCGGCTTGAGCGACCGCGGGACGTTCGGTACGGAGAGGGTCTTGACCCACCATCGGGTCGCCGCGTTAATCGCTGTCGTGTGGTGGTGAAGGGCGTTGGTGTTCCCTTTGAAGTCGACGATGGCGTTGGATAGAGGCGCGAGGTAGGAACGGCCGAGGGGGTAGACGTAGGCGATGTGGCAGAGGGAGCCGTGTATCTTCTGGATGTCGTAGAGCGAGAAGACCGGGTTTTGGCGGAAGTCGATGACGCGTCGCAGGAACTTGCGCCGTTTGTCCTCCGTGAGTGAAACTTGCCTGAACTCGAAATCCCAAAGAAACCCGATGTATATTGCCCGCGGCGCGAAACCCTGCCCTTTGTCTGGGTGCCAGGGTGCCCTTACCGGGCCGAGGATGGTGCGTACCCCGTTCTCGTCGTAGCCGTACCAGTATCTCGGGGGATCGAGGCCGTTCGGGTCGACTCGCGAGGCTGTCGGGGTTCGGCCAAAGAGCAGATCGTCCTCGTACTTGTTCGACGGGTTTATCCCTTCCGCCGCCGCTATGTCCATAATGGCGTTCGCAATCCTGCCTGCGTTACTGCTGGAGGACGAGCAACCGAAGGGGCAGTCGTGGTCGATGAAGAAGCCGCGGTCGTCTTGAACGACGAACCAACGTTTGTGTTCGGGGTGGATGGGGCACGTTCTGTGGAATTTGGCGATGTCGAGGGTCATCGCCTGTGTTCCCTCGGGAGCGTTCGCTACCTGTTCGATGTTCGTAAGTACGGGTTCGTTCTTGTCTCTCGGACGGTTCGTTCAGTGGGTGGTTCGGTTCAAGAAATGCTTCATATTTGGATGCGGGAAGTTACGGGGTACGGAGTACGCGTTCGGGTTCTTTTATGTACGGGTGTTCGTTCGCGGGATGTTCAAGTACGTGGGGAACGAGGAAAGGAACGTGGGGAGGGCGGTGGTGAGGTAGTAACTCACGATTTCGGCTACTTCGGGCGGCTGTTCCAAAACGCGTGGGGAAATCGTCTTTGTCGATGTAGTCATTCGTGGATGGATGCTTCGCGTCTCCCTTCGAGAGGTGTCGGCAGAGGCGGAGCTTGTCGGGCTTCCCGGGCTCCTGCGTCTGAACTGCGACCAACATCGGCGAGCACTGGAAGTAGCCGCCGACGATCTCCTCCGTCTGCTCCTTTGTGAAAGGGCCGCTCATCCGTCCCGCCGCTACTTCTTCGTCGAGATATGCCGCCACAAAATCCCGATGCTCTGCCACTGACTTGTGGTTGGGGAAGATCACTGTTTCTTCCAACTCGGGGAAAGAGCCCCATGCGGAACCCGTTACGCATGTCGAACGCGAGGTTCGGATGCGCGTCCCGGAGGTCGTGTTTCTCCAGGAGCGCGTCTATCGCGTCGACGTCGTAGGGGCAGTTGATGCGCATGCGGATTTCGGCGAATTCGGGGGAGAGGAGTTCGGTAGGAGGGTTAAATATGTTGTTCGTCGATGGGGCCGCGTCTGGGGGCGGCGGGGGCAAGAAGGGAAGAGAGTTCAAGAAGGTTTCTGCCGCGTCGCAATCCGCCTCAGTTGGCGGGGTTGTTCCGGCAGGTCCACGAGAAGGCCGTGTGTGCGCCGAGGCAGAATAAGCATGCGTGCCGGAGGCGTTCGAGGTGGCGGTCGTCGCAGGTGGCCGCGTTCCAGCGGCGGCAAATCTCTTTGCCCTGCGGGTCGAGGATCCGCCCCTTGTCGACGGTGGTGCGGATGGCGGCGCCGTCGGCGAATGTGGTCTCGGCGCAATTAATGAACTTGTGCCCGCGTTTGGCGCAGCGGAGGCACACGTCGGCCCGCGGCTGGCCGGCGGTGCCCTGCGGAAAGGGCTGCCTTGTCTGCGCCGGTGCCTTCTGTCGCGGTATGATTGGCGCGGCGGGGAGGAGCGAATGCGCCGTCGGCGTTTGGAGCTGCGGGGCGGAGAAGTTGGCGAACAAGGTGCGGTATGAAGCCGCCGCTTCCTCCTTCGCGAGCTGTTTCGAGCGGAAGGCGTCGTACGTCAGCTGGTGCCGCTCGCCCTTGCCGAACAGGAATGGCGTCGACCACCACAGCTTGCGCAGCTGAATGTCGGTTTGGATGATCGAGGGGAAGTTTTTCTTCGCCTCCGCGCGCGCGTCGAGCCAGCGATAGTGGTCGATGAGGAAGTCGCGCAGGACGTCGTCGCCGTTGTGCTCCGCCCAGCGGGCGAGGTTGTTCGCCGCGTCCTGCCAATCCGCTCGGTCCATATCTGCCTCCGCTCCGTGTTTCTGCTCCCACGCGGCGAAGTCGATCACCCACGGACGCTTTTCTACGCCCGGCGGCGGGTTAATTGCGCACAGTTTGATGGTGTTAGCGTTGAGGTTAATGTACTCGAGATTGTCGGTTGTGAAGAGCGTGAGCTCGGGGCAGACACCGTAGCGGGCGAGGTCCTCCAGGAGGCGGTTGAATACGGGCTCGCTGACGCTGTTCGAGAAGGGGATGGGGTCGGCGCGTGGGGGTCTTTTTGCTGCCGGCCGATCTTCGTCCGCGGGTGAGCCGTCTTTTTTGCGCTTGCCCAGCAGACGCATGACGGAGGTGAGGGAGGCTGGGGAGAGGGCTGACTTTGCGAAGGCCTTAACCCTCGCGATGGGCGAGGCGGGCGGCGTCTCCGGGTCGAGCGTGATGAGGGACTCGTCGTCCGACGGCTCGTCCGGGATGTTCGCGCTCTTTGCGGCGACCGCCTTCAGCCTTTTCCAGCGGTCCAACGTCCTCCGCCTGTTGTTCTTCTCGATAATCTCGTTGGCGTCCCGTTTGGCGTCGTTTGGCATCTTCTTGTAAAAATCGATGAGCTCGGGGGTAGCGTGCATCCTCCGCGCTCTCGGAGGGGGTTGAGGTGCAGGCCCCTGTGGGGGATTCGGGGTGGAGGTTTCGGTCATTTGTTGAGTTTTTAGACGACGAGTAGTGCTACCTGGCGCTCGAGGTAGTGAGCGCGCAGATCAACACAAGTTGATCTCGCGTCACTCCTCGTCGCGCCCTACCAACTACCTTATCCCGCGCGATACGGCCTGAGCCGTTCGTGCCTCACGTCAGGCCTATCTACCAACATTCCATTGCGAAGTGAGTACCCCGCGCCCCCAGTGGTTCTTTGATATAAAGTCTTAAAAAGTGCCCTGTTTTACTGCTGTTTGCAAAAAGGTTGACAATGGTAAATTTCCAGTTTCTTCACCAAAGAAATGGGGTGAACGTTGTGGCCTATATTTTGGCCAATTCTGCACCTAAACCCATGTTTTAGGGTGATTTCTGCAGTGTTTGTTGGGGCATTCATCTTTGATATCACCCAAAGGTACAAACTGCGCTCTCAAGTCAGCCTGAGGAGCAGCAGGTTCGGGCAGAAATCTGGTGACTTGCACTTGTATGTGCTGTAGCAAGCCAGGGTTGCTCCCACCACCATGAATCTGGTACTACATCTGCTTTGTAATTTTTAGCCCCTTGCCAGGGACAGTCTTAACCTGAGCCAAGAACAGTCACTAACCCCGGCAAGGGCGGAGTGCTTGGTATATAAACAACAGAGAGGTCAAACTGCAAATTTGGAAATCATAAAAAGAAGAGGGGGGGGGTTAAGATCTTTTTAACCTGTATGATGGCACAAAAAGTGAAGGTATTTTCAACCCTGAAAGACCACGTATAACGGCGGAGCTTTCTACCCAGAAAGTCTAATTACATGGGAAAATGCTCAGGTATACTTTGCCTTTCTGGGCCGCCAGGGGAGCGGTCACGTTTTTTATCGTCTGGAACATGGGTCGCATCCAGTCCCTAGAAGAGCGGTGATATTGATTGGCGCATGGTCCTCATCGTCCGAATCCGGCTCTGTGACATCCGTAATTGTCAGCGAATCGACCGCCGGGAATTTGGGAAGAATGGCGGCATAGTTTTGAGACGGAGATACTGCGCTGGGAGTAATGGAGAGCTTTGTGACAAGTGGGAAAATGGGCATCCCGTCCGGATTGCCACACCACGCTTGGAAGTTCCCTTGGATACTCGCTATGTTAAAAAGTAACCGGAAATTGTGTCTTTTTGCCATGGAAATTGATGCTATCAACTTGATATTTGATGGTCAAGTGGCCACCCAGGATCTAAGCATAATTGCCGAGTTGCATGATGATCGGACCACTTTTAATGATGATACAGGGTATCTTCACTAACAACCTGCAAATACCATATATTCCACTGTATTAATGGAATTATCATACTTATAAATTTGATCGCCCATCAAAAATATTGCTACTATGTTCTCCTTCATCCCTCTCAGGTATCAGCCATGGAAGTCTTAATTCAGCTGAGATATATGCATGAGAATGTTCATGACTACATTCAGGGTCTCGCCAGGCCGGTTGTAAAAATTCTGGTTTATAGCAGTTCCTCGCAAATGCAACAGATATTATGCGACGGGTAATGGTTTGTTCGGGCCCAAACTTTCAGGAGCCGTACATATTTATGGGAGCATCATACCTGTCCGATGGCATTATGATAGCATCAATTTCCATGCCAAAAAGACACAATTTCCGGTTACTTTTTAACATAGCGAGTATCGAGGTCGCGCAGTGAATGCGGGCTGAGAAAGGGATTCCAAAGGGCAAAGTCGTCTACCTCGGGGTCGCCACGGGGTCATATGCTGAATTTTGTGATTCGAGGGGGGCGTCCTTCGAGAGCCATCGGGGCTGGGAACCCACCATATGGCGAGGTCCTCGAGGCCGTGCAGTTGGTAGAGGGATAGCATGCTGGGCTCGTCCTTTGGGACGAGTTTGAGGATCTCGGACCAGAGCTCTGGTGGAAGCGAAGAAGATGAGGCCGACATGGTCGCAGGAAGCAAGCCGCGTTCGATGGCACCAGCGTGAGAATTTGCCACTAACCGCTACCCGCGACTCGCAACAAAAGACACGCCCTACACAAATTCAAGTCGGTAGAAAGGCCGCGAAGCAAACTCGGAGACGCCTACCGCGCAGATTCTCACACGAGCCCTATCCATCGAGAGTTCAAATCTGCAAGCAGACTTGTACGTATATACCGACCTCCCCTACTATCTCATTTCACGAATCATCTATACGGCTTAGCGGAGAGACTAGCTCGTCCGCCGCTCATGTGACCCGGAAATAAGTTGATACCGCTGGCACCCACAGCATGAGGATCGGAACACAAAGGCATATGCTTGGAGATTGACCGGAACGCATCACTCCGCGTAGACGGAGGGTAGGCAATTACAGTAGGCGGCGGACCGCGCCTGTATATATCCTGGCTAGTGTGGCCGCGAGTACGAGTCGACTCGCTGCCGACTCGAGTTTGACTGGACTTGATGCGACGAGTAATGATGGACTCGATTTTTCTTTGCTGCAAAACCTCGCGCTACCGCGTCGAAATTTGAGAGGTCTGGGTAGATGCAAGCCCTGGAGCTAACCTTGTTTTTTGGAAGCTTCCGGCGGGCGGGAACGGGCAGTAGCTGGGTCGTTGCCCGGAGCTTTTACCGCTTTTGGAAACGAGTTGACAGCGAGTCGCGCAGATCCTTCGACTCGAGTCTGACTAGAACTCGACTCGCGGCAACACTAATCCTGGCCTAAGGATTCCTCGGCGAGACACCCGCCCGCGCCGGTCGGAGTACCGCTCAAATTCAGTGCATCTCCAGTCAACTCCCGGTTCGTCCATGCATGCGCCCCCCCGGCGGCAAATGACAGATAGCCGGCCGGGGTCCAGTGACGACCTCCCGTGCCCGGTACGGTCTTTGCCTTCCTTCGAAGGTATTCACGCAGACGCAAAGCATCTTCACTCATCCACGGCAGAAGATCCGCGCGCGTGAGATTGATTCCTACCCGCGGCATCTGAATAGAATGTTCTCCCAATGGGCCATGGCTTGTGGCTTGTCCGGGGTGAAAGCTTGTTGGGGGCGCTGGAAGGAGGTGATAGGTTATTCTCGAAGCGAAGCGATCTCGGGCGGTTAAGCGATGGCGTCTAATGGTATAAAGCCGATGAGTGGGGGGCAGGATGGGGGTTGGAGGCCCTATGGCAGCAAAAAGGTGAGTGCAATTTGAGGTAATGAGAAGTGAAGACTCGCTCAAAAAAACCATAGAGTGGCTATCGCGTGTTCCAACTGCCGCAAGCGCAAAGTCAAGGTGAGTAGAACACTTTCGCGGCTTCGGGGGTTCATTGAGCGGCGGCGGCGTGTAGTGTATAACAACGGAGGACCCGCCTGAGCATCCGTGTCGACGATGTACGGAGAAAGGCCTCGTCTGCCAATACATCAGCGTCAGCGACGACATGCCGAGCGAACCGGGATACTACGCTTCTTCGCCTTCTCGAGCACCACCAGCAGCGTACTGGCCTGACGGCTCTCCTGCACTCCAACCGGTGCCGTGGTCGGGGTATCGCGCCGACCCGAACCGCCCAGCAGCGCCATACCCGCCGCCGCCCAGATTCTCGAGCGGCCAGCCGATGAATGCAGCTCCCGCGGGCCGCGTACAAGGTGCAACACCATGGTCGGACGCCGCACCCGGCCAGCCCTCCCACATCCTCGCGCTTTCCCGCAGCGGAACAGAACCCCCGTTTTCAGCCTTCTCAAGGAACGACCGATATCTTCCGCCACCACCAGCGATGCTCTTGCAGGTCCGCGAAGAGGAAGCCAGGCGCCAGCGCGAGATGGACTTGAAACGGCGGCAGAGTTCTTCTTCGAGCTGAATTGGAATCGGGGAACGGTGACCACGGTAGCCATGTGCAGTTGTACATCCATATCCACAATCTGCTGGGATGAATATCGTTGAAAGGCTTGACTCGAGCTGGGTGCTCGGACTCGGGCGGGAGACGGATTTCGGTGTTTCGGAGCGATTCTTTGTATAGGCGGGACGGGAGTGCGGGTACGTATGCGGAGTGATAGCATTTTGCATTGTACTGGCAGCGGGAGGGGATCTACAAATGTTGGTCAAAGGAAGTACATACCGAAGTAGCGCTTAGACAAGCATTCAATGTTCATGCTCGGTGGAGAGAGGCAGTCCAGTCACACGTGTGAAGTGATGCCGCCTCTACCTCGTCTCGTTTCGCGCTTCAAATCCGAAGTCAAGTTACAGTTCTCAACCCGTCGAGTTCGACTTCGCTGAATCTCAACTCGACCAATCTAACTCGAAGCATGATAATCGCAGTTTTAGGGGTCGATAACAAGGGGTTGCAAGTTTGCATTCAGTGTAGCTCGGCTCATATCTTTCACCGGCTCGTTCTTTCTTACCTGCTGCGGCGTTAGAAATCGTTCAAGACGCCATTGCGCGCATGTCAATACAACATGACCTCTGGGTTCGGTGCATCTCCCGCACCTTGCCATATGAACGACGTTCCTCGTGCATCCCACCACGGGGCTCCACCCACTTCTCCAACTAACTTCTTCCAGTTCATCGTGGACCGGCGGTATCTGGATGTGCACGAAGATCAGTAAATCCTGAGGATCGCGATGGGGTTGAATGCCCCCTGCTCCACGAGGTCGTGACGACTCTAAATCGTACAACACCGTCTGGTGTTCATGCCCGGCAGAAAACAGACAAAGAGAAAGTACTTTACTTCCTCAATTGAACGCCTGCATGCCATCGCGGCCTTTTCTGCCGTCGCTGTATAATCAAGACACCGAACCGGGGCAAATAAATACAGTACCACTATGAACAGGTTATCGTCCTCAACCGAGCCAGATTCGCTGCTGTGCCCCGATGGCCTGGTCTCTCTGAATACAATGCAGCCAACGATAAAGCGGGATGCGACCAGTTTAGACCAGCTAGCAGTACTCTGGACTAAAAATACGACTTTTTAGCAGTGGGGGTTACGTTCGCGCGATTAGATCTGGTCGGGATTGCCGTGTACTGGGCTTTATGGATTATCATATGCCAGAATTCTGGCTTTGTCAGAGCCCGAACGTCTGAATGGACAATTGGTTACTGATCAATTATATTGAGTTATGCTGCCTATGATGAGACCAGAACATCAATAGTTCGGCCGTCTCGGAGGTTGGAATGCCGGAATGAAAGTACCCGCATTCGTAGCCTCACCGAGCCAAGACAAGTTGTCCTTGGTCCGCCGACTCTTAGGAAATAGGAAATCGAATTTTTACAACATTCTTTTACAGTAGCAGATTCGGAAATAAAAAGTGGGTATTTTTGAGATTTTTACAAGCGGAATAATGGTACAAAAACTGGAGGAACTTTTCAACCTAGAAAGCCAAAGTTTACTTGAGCATCTTCCATATACTTAATTGGATTTTTTTTTTGTAGAAAGCTCCGTTATCCTGTCATTGAGTAGGATTCAGAACTTAGCCACCTTAGGTATTTAAGCTGATTTGCATACGGAGGCGGGAGAGTACCATATGGTAGTAAGCACAAGGGACAAAGTTCAGGGCACACAAATCAAAGGTGATTTTACTCACTGGCTCGTTTCTCAAGAAGTAAAGTAACCACAAAAAAACATGTGTGTATGTACTTGTACCTTACTCTAACTGCACTTGAGCTTGCTGCTTTGGAAGGGCCGTCGAGCGTTGGTTTTATATCCATGTTTATAAACAGTGCTTATAAACCGGTTTATAAACAGGTTTATAAACAGCCCTTTCGGGATGGCATGGTTTCAAAACACTGTGACCCAGATGTGACAGTTGGCCGAAAAGGAAACAAACCCACTTGTCTATTTAGTAGGCTGCAGGGTCCTCAGCCTCAACTTGTGCAGGTCACTAGCCTCACCAGAGACAAAGGTTGAGGCTAAAAATTGGCAGCAATTTGAAAACAGAAATCAGTTCTGGCTGCCGGATTTGGAATTATGATGGCATCAAACTGTGGTTTATAAACATATAAGCACCTGTTTCAAAACAGCCTCCGGAGCTGACCATGGTTATAAACTGGTAAGTTAATCTAAAATAATGAAAAAACCAAGCCCTATAGCAGACCGAATATTTGTCGACAATAGGCTGGGAGCAGAGGACGGCGAGGTCGCTGCTGCCGGCCTGCGTCACGTCGCGTCAGTTTGATCAGCACGCGTAGGTCGGGTAGGGAAGAACAGGAGGGGAGGAAAGGGGACGGGAAGAAGACGTACGATGACGGCGTCGGAGAGGTCCCGGCAGGGCTAGACACAGTCGGTGCGGACTTGGGGACCTGCAAATTGCGATGGGGATCCGCCTTTGGCAACGGAACGGAATGGGGCGGAGCGTACGTACCCTGGGCGGCGACGACGGAGATGAGGGAAAGGGCGACGATGTAGCGAGCCAGTTTACAAGCCTTTGAACATTCCCATAAAGATTGGTTCTTTTACTCACCAGTATTCTCGCTACCTTAGTAGTGAGTTTATAGCCAAAGCGCCGATTTACATGCAAAACGTGCTTTTCGTGCCCTAGCTGTGCATTCATGCACTGCCTGTAATTGACCAACCTTTAGGTTTGTCTCCATAGAAGAATTCAGTGATTTGTCGTCCCAATTTGCTAAAGCTGTGTTCAATTGAGTCATTTGTTGTCGACCATGTTGAAGCCAGCCATCCCGTTTTGGAGTTGCAGTGCATTCAACTCGATTCTTTCGCCGTCGATTGTGTGGAGTCCAGCCATCCCGATTTGGAGTGGCTGTGCTCCAACTTCCCACAAGCCTCAGGCCATGTTTGATTTCGACAGGGTTATCAACAAAATATCACTTGGGGGAAAGCCGCAAGCGGCGATAATGCCAATATTGGAATGAAATCATGACAGGGAAAAATGACCATGATTTGTGGGGTATGTTGGAATATAGTGACCCGAATGTCTTGGTGACAGTTGTCGGCACCACGACTCCACGTTCCCAAGGTATTTTGGCTCTTGGGGCACTGCTCTGAGCAATGCATTTAGTATGGAATTAATTAGATACATTCCATGTAGTATATAGAGAGCTGGTGAGGATTAGTTCCTCATCAGGTTATCAACCTATGGTCTAACAGCCGCGTGCGTCCAGTAAACGCTGGGTTCGACTTGTGCAAGATTGGTCGAAACGCAACAGGGTATAGTGTCTTCTATAAGGGGGCAACCTGGATTTTTGTATTGACTTGTGCAGGATGGCACAATATAGAAGACATTATACCTCACAAATCATGGGAGATTTTTCTTGCCATGATTTCATTTCAATATCGGCCCAGATCAAGGGCCATTATACGTGTGATATCTTGCTCAAAATAATTCCCTCTTATTTGCACCATTATAGCATACATATAAATCTTTCAAAACAGGACTGTTTTATTTTGCCTGCGGCAGGGTCACTAATTTATACAAGGCCATTTACGTCTGTTTGGGTACAAACCCTCAACTCATTAGGGCCGGTGGATCTACTTACAAAAGCAAAGATGGAGGAACCTTGCAATTTCCAAGGGGGGTTCAACTTTGAAATATAGCATATACGGTCGAATTTTCAAACTCCCAGCTCTGGGACCCCCCTCCCCCCCCTCCCTCCTGCCATATTGGGTAATGATTTCCCACAATAAGATAAGATAATGGCCACCCAACAGTTCAAACGCTCAAATGTGGCCAAGAAACAGGTATTTGAGCAATGTATACAGGATGAGGTGCACTTAGAGGTCTAATAAGGCCAACTAAACACTTGTGTGCCCGAGCCTCAGTTTCTCTGATGGCTGTCCTAGTTTGGGAATCTTGCTTTGACCGTCTGTGCTTTTGGACATCCCAGTAGGGTCCCAGATGAACCTGTCAGACTTGGACATGGCTAATAGACAGATTAGATGGTTTACAAGTAGTATAGACCCCTCTAGAGCCCTACAGACCCTGCAACACCTGCTACAAGTCCACAACCAAAACTTTTTTTTCTGATTATTTTGGATTTCTCAAAATAATCAGACAGCTTTCTGTTCAGCAACTAGCTCCATGACACACCTTTCAGGTGTGTTGTCCTGCACAAAGGATCTCTTCACCGTCCTGAGCCTCTTGCTATAGCATTCAGGCAGAGTCAGCTAGTACACGGTCAGTTTGTTGAGGTCCCAAATTGTTGCTGTTGCTGTCCAATGCGGTTTTCATTTGAGCGGGGCAAATCTTTGGAGCTTCCGTAAGATATTCGAGCGGAATTTTAAGGTAAAAAAATCGGTTTTTTTTTTCAGCATCTAATAAGGTCTATTTCGCAGAATCTTTTTGGGCGCCTGCGCCCGCTATTATTCGGTATGTACCTCACTAGATGCTAGCTCAGTGAGCTAGCTAAGACCTTGCTTTGCCTGCATTCTGGACCCATTTTTTTTTCTTTTTTTGTGCTGGAAGAAGGAAAACTGGTTGGAAAGAAAAATAAATAAATTAACAAACCCGCAGCGAGCCCACAACACCCGTCAAAATGCTCAGCCTCACTCCCCAAACGCACGCGCGAACACATACAACACCAAGCCCCGCATCCCGGAAGCGATGAATCTGCGGCCGCTTTCTTATGCAGGAAGCGCTGCACACAACACCGGAATAACCCCAAGAACTACGAATAACACGGCCGCCGCCATCGGCATCGCTGCACTGAACGTTTTGTAGCCGGGCATAGAATTCGAAGACCAACCCGTGGCCAGCCGAGCCCGTGGCCTGCCGAGTCCGTGGTCTGCGGAGTCCGTGGCCTGCTAAGTCCGTGCCGTCCCGGGTCCAGGCTTACAGAGCCCGTGGTCTTCCGACGAGGCCGTGGGCATGCAGAGCCCGTGGGCATCTAGGCCCTGGTATGAAAGAGTATAAAAGAGGGATCAACGCGGACGAGCCATCCCACATGGCAGTCTCCTTGTGGGCAAGCAGTGGACATTCTGATAATCTATCTTTCTAAGCTGATGTCACAATTGATCCCACACTGCTCCGCGGTTCTCAGGATCAAAACACACAACTATCACAATCCAATTTTGTTCTGTTGGATCTACTGTAAGATCATATTGAACTGGCGTGGGTAATCACTGATCATTTTCTCTGCCTGCGGGGCCCCATCTTTCCTAAATAGGGGATTTCTCAAAGCCTCAACCATGAAAAAAAAAGGGTCATACTGTGCTATTTTGATCAATTTGGCAGTCACGCATCACACACCTCTTTGGCGCCAATATATATTTTCGGCGGTCACACTACCTTAGAACCAATGCCGAAAGGTTTCGGACAACATGAATTTGGATTATTTTTTTTTCGGGCCTTGCAGGGCGGCGTAATTTGCCAGTTTTCTGCACTAAAACTGTGGCACGGCTTCAAGTACGTTAACGGAGAACTCAATCCGCCCCAAACTAGGTTCGAAAAGCGAAGAAATTTTCATTTGGATCAGCGCCGTGCTGAAAAAGTTCGGCAGTCACGCTGCCGCTGTCCAGATGCCGAAAGGTTCTTTTCGGCGCGGGTGTCACACGCCAAACCCCGCGCCGAATTGCTTAAAATACCACAGTAGGTCACAAATGCTTTCAAATTGAATCACTGCGTTCCCGCCCGCCTTAAACAACAGCGCTGTCTCGGGGTCTAAACACGGCTTGCTGATCTCCCCTGTCTAGGCGCCGTAAGCAGCCATAGCCATTGGCAACGGTTGCTAGATTGGCGCCTTGGGTGGAGCGTAGGCGCCTAGACGGCCGCCGCCGCGGCGCCTAGGGGCCTGTCTGGGCCTCGCCCATCAGCGCGGTTTAGGCCGCTACACAGTGCTGTCTCGGCCACTAGCTTGGGCTCAACCAAGCTCGCCCATTGTGGGCTAGGGAGGGCGGGAATGCAGTGAATATGATAGTGCAGTAATTCAGGATCTAGTGGACCCAGCTTTGAGGGACATCATCATCATCATCATCATCATTGATTGGGACATTTGCATCTATTCACACCCATTGCCTACCCGTGTCACATGTTATTCCATGAGATGATCAGATACGCTGAGCATTTTTAATCAGATAAATCATACATTTGTGTTTATTTACATAGTACTACCTTGCTACTACTTAACATGCCTTCAAATCTAAATTAATAATTATGCAGCAAAGGCAATAGAGGCCAAATAAACCATCAGCAAATTCTTCAGTGTTTGTGCCAGAAAACACAATGGGCATGGGAGTTCATTGCATAAGGGTAGCTGTGGACAGAAAGACATTATGGGGTTGGGCATCAAAATGTGCAGATTGTGGGAGAACCATGTGATGAGCATCTGACAAAGAATGGGATTCCATTGCATAAGCGTGGCTGTGGACAGACTGGTATTATAGGTTTGGCCATCAGGATGTGCAGAGTGTGGGAAAAATGATCATGTGGTCAGGTGGGATTCTATTCGTTAAGCGTGGCTGTGGACGGACTGGCATTATGGGTTTGGCCATCAGAGTATGCAGAGGGCGGGAACAAGAATCGATGTTTACATCACATGCTGAACAGATCATGTGAGCTCTGCTCATATGACATGCACATGATACAATGCTTACTAATTGTCAAGGTGGGGGACCTAGCAAAGCAAGGTGACTGCATGAAATTCTGGAGATTGGAATATTATTTGCAGGATTTAGGCGCTTGCATCCGCCTATATGTGGTAATAGATTGTTGGAACTTGAATGCAAGGAAGGGTTGAATAAATCAAAGCTTTGTCAAATTGCCGCTTGCGGCCTTGCCCCAAGTGATTCATTCTGTTGTAACTTATCAGTGTTGCTGGCAGCCTGCATCCATTGAGATGGCCATCTTCACGAGTTTCCCAAGTGTGGCTTTGACCTTGCCCACCCTTCTTGTCTCCAGCAAGAAACTGTGGGTAGTACAGCCCTTTGCAAACGTGTAGGGGGTTTGTGGAGCGCGGTCCCCACTCAAAGCTGTTTATATCTGTTGTCTTTCCATAAGGATTTTGAATGGGGCACGCAGTGGCGCAGGCTGTTCAAAGTGTAAACAACTTCGCGCAATGAATAAGGCCCACAAACCCCCTACACTTTTGCAAAGGGCTGCTGTAGCATTCAATTCAATTTGTCAGAACATTGGGACTCCTCGGCAAAAGGACTTGCGCTCAGGATCGGGCTCATGTAGTCCTGAGCTCATGTCAACTCAGCCAGAGTAAGGTCTCGGCTTCGCATTCGACCCATCTTCTAGGTACACCGCAACCGTAGGAGCGTTACTCTGATCAAACGCAGACTAGCTTATATGATCTCCTTGATGCTATCAACGCAGGAGCTGCAATATCCATTGCTATTCCGGTCTTTCATCTGCTCGCACATCCCGCATTTACCGTAGTTTTCGCGGTTCACGGGTATGTCTTGATCTGAACCGAGTTGAGCTGGCATGTACATGTGGCGGGCATTGGGAACGTACCTTTAGTCCACATGCTCTACTACTAGGGATAGTTAATGCGGGGGCAAACTAAAAACCGGCAGCTTTATATGGCGGTCTCAGACGCAAAGGGTGCCAACCATGTCAATAGCACATACACTGGGCCATAAAGTACCGCACACTACCGCATCCGTTCCGCATGCGGTAGTCGTGCGGTACCTGGGCGGTCCGGATGTTATTGCACGGGATAAATATGTATATTAGTAGTTCAACACGCTAAAATTGAGCCCTGTAGCGTGGAATTTATCAACTAACTAGGCTCCATCAATGTTCATGCGGTACCTTGAGTTGCGGTACTCGTGCGGTAAGTTGCGGTACTCGTGCGGTAGGTTGCGTGCGATTGCGGTAGTAAAAGTACTGCACAGAAAAAATTGGTACCGCAACCACCGTGCGGTACATGTGCGGTAGTGTGCGGCGCATGTGCGGCGTGTGTGCGGTGGGTTTGCGGTACATATGTGCTAAAAGGCCGTACATATGTGCTAAAAGGCCGCGGCTTAGTGCCGCAACCGCTGTGCGGTACATGTGTGGTAGGGATGCGGCACAGCAAGACACTCACAAATTGAACGTGTGGTACCAACTTACGTGGGTTCGCTGGGTGTGCAGTGGGTGTACTCGCTGTCACCAAAAGTGAATGAACATTCCTCATTTCCGGGAGCTGGTTTGATTGCATCACAAAAGATTTTGATCCGGATAATGATGTCATATCTCGCAACCAGATCTCTGAGTTTCGTACAGATTGAAACAATACTGGTGAGTAAAAGATTAAGATTAAGATTAATTCACAAACTTCTGTTTGTGCTATGTGAGCAAAAGTGGCCGCTGATTTGTAAGGCTCTTTCCAGGTCATGTGACCAGGCCTGGGTTCAACTCCTGACGGGGGTAGAATCTTTTTGAAAGCAGCACAGCCACTTGATGGCAAATCAGCCTGGCTGTTTTATCCCATCTAGGATATAAAATTGCCAGAACAAGTATGAAAATTAGTGGAAATATTCTAGTGAGCTAGCTTATTGTTGCTAACCCAGATCCAAAACACTCTGAATAAATCACAACTATGATAGAAATCAGATGTGGCGGTGCAATAAATATCACCCAAGCAGCAAGCCAACATCTAAGATAATGTGTGCACCAAATTTATGACATGTCCGTCGCCGCATTAGGGCTTATTAGATACCGATTATTTTGGATTTCTCAAAGTGTGTTTCTGTTCAGAGCAACTGGTTCCATAGTGCAAGGAACACCTCTGGAATGCCCCACAAAATACCCTCACCTTCTCCGGCTTCTTGCCATAGCATTCACCCAGGGTCGGCTGGGAACATGGTCAGTTTGTTTGGGTCCAAATGGCTGCCAGTGTCGGATAACTTGGCTTTCATCTGAGGAGAGTGAAATGTTTGAAGCTTCGGGAATATGTTTGAACTAGATTAATGTAAAATATCCACGTTTATCAGGATCTAACAAGCCCTATTGGAGCTCCAGCTTCGACTTAGTATGCAGATCGAAAAATGATATTTTCCGCAGATCTGAAACAATACGCTACAGGCCCACAGCAGCTGTTGTGCAGCTTAGAAATGGCACAGCGTTGAGGACTACTGACTTATTTCAAGACCATTCCTACAGTCATGACTTGATGGGATGTCCGCCTGGCTCATAGACTATAGTTGGCCTTTGAACCTTCAGCGGCAAGCAACATCCCAAAAAGAAAGACAGGTTAATATTTATTCTTGTAGAGGAGCTTCATGCCCGGAATTTTCACATAATGCAGAGCCTCGATATGAGATACATGTGTGCCATTGATGTCCTATCAGTGCCATCAAAATACCACTGTTTCGCTTCTAGGTCCGGCGTTGCATCTGGATTAGTGATGGTACACCGTAAATATTGTTTGTGCGAAGCAGGCATCTGTGAGTCAATTGACTACGCATTTCCTACCAGCTTAACAGATAAGACGGCCTTAGACAAGGCTACAACTGTCGCCCGAACAGCATTCACTGATCCCACGGAGAATTACTTCATACTACCAGATGATGTCAGCAGTGAAATCCCGAGAGGATTCGACCTAAAGGGTCTTGTAATACAAGGAAACCCCCAATCACTATTTTACAAAGCTCTGATTGAAAGGAATCCTCCTCCCATGCGGCTCAAGTCAGTAATAATGCTTGATATTGTGAGATGGTGTCAGGACTAGGTCGGGCTTGCCGGCGGGGGACTGGATGCCGTCGAGGAACCGGGCGTTGACCGGGTTTCGAGAACAGTCGCTAGCCCCGGTAAGGGCGAAGTAGTGTATAGACGAGGGAGAGGTTAAGCCTCTCCCGAGGTTGTACTAGGGTTATATACGGTATGTAGGATAGGGATAACCCTGTACGTCCGATCGGGCTTTCAGGTCGTTGTGAACACCCCTTGTGGGTCATATCGGGTATCGAGTGTTGATGGTATCATGATGGGGAGTTGGCCGGCTGATCCGGGGGTGAACCGTGACATCACCCCCCCTTCAAGGTAGCTCGTCCCGAGCTTATGGTGCGTCTCCCATGCCCGAAAAAAAAAAATCGATATCGGGCGTTGAATTTACCATGTTCGGAATATCGGGGGTAGTTGCGGCAGCTCGTCTTTTGGAAAAGAAGGGCGAATTACAATCTGCAAGGGCAGAACACGCGTCGAGTTTTGCCGAGGCGAGAGTCTTGGTTTGTTGATTTTTTTGTAGTTCCAAAAGGCGCCTTTTGGGTTGGCAAAGGTGGCCCGTCCTCGATTTACCACCTGCAACGGCAGTTTACGGGCGTTGGAGCGATTTCGTTTATTTTCTCGATTTTCTTTCATCATTTGCTTTGCGAATTACCGTCCACCCCGGTGGAGCACGCATTTCGGGCTTCGGCTGCATCCGGCGGGTGCAGGTGTACGATCGGACCGTCACCGAGATTTCGGCTGTCTTCGTTGTACACTTTCCTTCCCCCTTTTAGGGTCGGGGCCGGTCGATTTTCTTTGTCGTTTGCGAAGTTTTCCCTTTTTTGGGCGTCTTCAACCTTTTTCGGATTCTTCCTGCATCCAGCTGGTGCAGGTGTACGGTTGGACCGTCACCGAGACGTCGGCTGTCACGTTGTACACTTCTCATTCCCCTCCCGGGGTAGATGCTGGTCGGCAAATCGTTTGCCATTCGGAATTCCTTTGTCCTCCCATTCCTTCTCACGCCACGCGGGACAGAGTTAGATTTGCCTCCGTCCCGCCTCGAGGCACCGACCGCGAGGGTTCTCGCTTCTCCCGGGCTTCCATTCCCGTTTGACGGGCTTCGAATTTGAAAACCCGAGTTTGTTTGGCTGCGGGTTCCACGACCTATGGGCGCATGTTTGTCGTTTGAATTCGATCCCTGTTTCAGGGGAGGTTGAACTTCCGCAGGAGAAGTCCGTGCCGGGCTTCCATTTTGGCGTTAGTCAAAGCCCGCCGGGTATTTAAGCCCGCGGGTTTGTTATGGTTCCTCATCTTCCGTCCTCTCCTTCCCCTCATGTCGCCGCCGACCCCTCAAAGGGAGACTCCCGCCGTCCGCTCTGAAGATGATGCTCGTTGTTGTAAGAGAAATAATGTACCCAAAAAGACATTCTCAAGCTTGTAGTGCTTCAGCAAGCAACACAGCCAGATTAGGTATAAATACTCATCTAGAGTCAAGGGAAGTCAGTTTGGGTTGACAGCACATCCGACTACGAAAGACTTGATCTGACTGATTGTGACTGCAATTGATTCAACACAAATCAAAACAAGTCAACAGCAATCAGAAATAGTCAGCTTTAGTCAAGCTAAGTCAAAGAGAAGCCGGATAGATTAGGAAGGAGGTTCTCACGGTACTAGTATATAAGGCGGGCAGGTAGCCACCAGAGTAGTGATTAACTTCCCCTCTCAAGCTCAGCTTGATCTTCTGTTGTCTTCCTAGTTGCAATCAGAACTAGTCATCCCTACTAAACACTTTGCTGTCCTATTGACTTCCGACAAGTCTCTGAGTCCACTGAGTGTCTGACCAATTATTAAGACTGATACCGTTGAAAGTGCTAACCCAACAGAGTCTAAGCCAATACTTTCAACACTTAAAGTATTACCGAGAACACCGAGAATTTACCGAGACAAACCAAGATTACCGATTACCGATACAGCTGAATTAAAGAGAATTCCGCTGACTACCGAGCTACTGCCGAATACCGAGTTACCGAGAGACAACTGAATTTCCACCCGACGTGGAACCGAACCGAATTTACACAAGTTACAGTGCTTAAGTTCTTTTAAGCAACCACCAACCTCCGCAACCCCATATTCCACCCCCACCAAATTTCCTATAAACCCCTTCAACTACACTCTCCCTGCTTCCCCGAACTCAACGTGAATCTTCACGAATAACGACACTTCCTGAAGACCACGGAGGGACAAATAAATTCCTCACAACATCATTGGAGCCCACCGCGAGGGGAAACAAAGGTGTATTGAAACTACTCAACCCATTCACACTCTAACACTCAATCAATCTACACACACAACAATCCACTGATCGACAATATGACAGGCTGGGAAAACGCAAATGCAGCCACTCTGAGCGATGCCGAAGCTGAAGCTTACGATGCTTATGTAGCAGCTAAGTTTCAGGAACAAGAAGACCGACGAGGGTCTTATAATGCTGGTGCAGGACCCAGCAAACCAAGCTTTTTCACTTCAACAAATAGGCCGTCGATGTTCGAACAAAGCCCAAGAGTTGAGAACAAAGGAAAAGCTAAGATGCAATATTCCAGTGATGAGGAGGAACATCCGAAATGGGGTAGAAAGAGACCACCCCATCGCCCATCCTCATCCTCCTCTTCCGAGCCCCATGTAAAGCGCATGGCGGCACCCTTTTCTTTCAGCGCTCCGTTACGAACCTCTCTCGATATGCCAATCCGAGGAGCAAAAGATGCTCCCAAGACCTTCCGCGGAAAGCACACGGAAGTTGAACGATTTATACGACATTACGAATTACTTCTTGTCAAGTGTCGAGTGACCGATGACAAAGAGAAGTGCGAACAAATTCTTGAATACTGCACCAACGATGTGCAGAATGTTATCAGAACTATGCTTGGTTTCCGAGGCAAGCTCTGGAAAATTCTGAAGAAGGAAATTCTTCAAGTATTTGATGCAGAGAGAGCTACTTTGAAATATAGGCCAACAGATGTTCTAAGCTATACCATGAAGACCCAGAAGAAGCCAATGGTAAATCTCACCCAATGGAGAAAATATCATCTGAAGTACCAGACCATTGCTGGAGGGTTGGTAGCTCAAGGACAATTCAGTCAGGAGCATTATCATGGTTATTTTTGGTTGGGGATTCCACCATCACTTCGGCTGAATTTGGAAACTCGTATTCAATGGACCCGATCACGTCAGGGACTGGATACAGAGAAGATTACCTTTGATATATCTGAGGTAAACACAGCCGCTGAATGGTGCCTCCGCCGGAATCGATTCGAGTCTTTGATCATTAATGCCGCGCAATACGGAATTAATGTTGAGGATGAAGACTCAGGAGATGAATCAGAAGACTCAAGTGATTCATCTGATGATGAATCTGATTTCGCTGAATATCAGAGAAAGAAGAAGAAGAAGGCCAAAGAAAGGAGGAAGAAGAAGAGTGCAAAGAAGATTACTAACAATGATGATGAGCCTACTGCAAAATCTAAATTTACAGGAACAGAAGAAGAAATTGCAAGTTTGATTCGCCGGCTAAATTCCATGAAATTGGATGATCCAGAATATTCACCAATGTTTTACAAGGTGATGGTAATGGATCAGACTGGACTGGCCGCCAAATGCATTAAACCACCAAACCTCATAAATTCAGATCCGACTCCACCACCTCGTCCGAATTCCAGGCCATCAACAAATAATTTCCGTCCAGGATTCAATAATAATTACCCATCAGCAACCTACCCAAATAATATTCCTCTTGGAGAACAGAGATGCTATGGATGTTGGCAGACGGGCCACCGAATTTCTCAGTGCGCAGATATTCAAGACCTTGTTAATAAGCAGGTCTTGGCTTACAATTCCACAACAAGACGGCTTGAATTCAAGTCTGGAGCTCAGATTCCAAGGGTTGATCGGGAAAGTATGCTCATGACAGTCAACAGAATGTTGAAAGAAGGAAATGTGACAGCACCAACTGTGATGTATAATGTGATCACAGATCCTTATTGGGGCCCAGTGGAACCAGACATGGCCATGAAGAGCTATTATAGCCAAGGATCAGTTCAAGATTATGAAAGCGAATCTAGCAAATCAACCCCATCA
This sequence comes from Mycena kentingensis (nom. inval.), assembly GCA_014461125.1. Lineage (NCBI taxonomy): Eukaryota > Fungi > Basidiomycota > Agaricomycetes > Agaricales > Mycenaceae > Mycena > Mycena kentingensis (nom. inval.). Next base: position 330,858 of record JACAZG010000005.1, on the reverse strand, counting down.
GATCCGACTGACACCGAAGCGACATCCAATGACGATACAATTTATTTGACTATGCCGAAGAAAACAAGGGAGAAGATAAAGTATATTACAGCTGCTGATCGAACAAAGACAGGAAACCGAGCAGCTAGGAAGGAGGTGTTTGATGGAGTTTATCCACCACCCAGAGAAAGACCTACTAAAGCAGGAACAATCAGAGAACTTCAAGATTCTAATTCCAGACCTACTACTCCTCAGTCAACCAAACCTTCAAAAGAGCCTATGCCAGTAATTAACAAACCAACTAGTACTCAGCAAACTCTACCTACACAACCTCCCAGACCACCAACACCACCTAAGCCATTAAAGTCTAAAAATAACGAGCTCCCACCATTGACACCTGTCGATGCCCGCAAAGTCAGATTTAAATCAAATGAAGATCAGCAGAAGCCGAATACAGTTGAACCACTCAAGAAGAACCGTGAGAATGAAGAACCCGAATTAGTCCGAGCAACAGGCCGACAATCTGCTATTAGTTCAACAGTGAACAAACGACAAATCGCTGAACGAATTTTGGATTTAACCATTCCAATGAGCATACGCGAAATTATGGAAACTTCGAAAGAAGTACGAACTGAGTTCCAAGACCTTATCAAAGTCAAGAATGTCCGAGCAGTACTAATGGGGCCCGTTCAGCACCATCCAGAAATTTTGAAATTGGGCATACCAAGGTCCAACGGAGGTTTGTTAATTAAAATTGAACTAACAACCAGCGACAGTACAATTGTTACAATTATTGACACCGGTTCAGAATTAAATGTGGCTCGCGCGGATGTAGCGGCGTTAAAGATCAAACAAACAGTGGACATGAGCCAAACTACAAAGGTCAAAGATGTTAACGGAGGTCAAGGACAGCTTCAGGGTGTAATATCAGACGTACCTTTTGACTGTGGACGCGCAAGGACGTACGGAACGCTTTGGATCTCGCAGAATGCGCCATTCGAATTATTACTAGGCAGACCCTGGCAGCGCGGAAATTTAGTCTCTATTGACGAGCGAGTAGAAGGAACATACTTGATTTTCAAAGACGAGCACACCAAGCGACCGCGGTATGAGCTATTAGCAGTACCGGCGGAAAAGAATTATCTCGGGCCCGAAGAGTTCAGTCAGTATCAATCCTTCAGTCTGGAAGGAGAGTCGCCTCAAAGTGGTTTAATGAAGGAAGCAGAAGCACGACATGAGGTGATTCATGCGGACGCCGAGACCCCGCAATCGCGAGCCCAACCTGACAACGCGGAGACATACCAGAAGGAGCTACAAGTCGCGCGACGAAAACTTTTGGTCGAGACACTTTGGCTGCTTGTAGGCCTTATCCGAGGCATGCGACTCATGTTCATACTCATATCGACAAAGACTTTACACGTACTACTACGGCGTACGGAACTACAACTGGACGAGCTTCTTATGAGTACAAAGAAAGTTTATAAGGCAGAAAATCCGGACGGAATTTCGGAAAAGGCCACCAGACCGCTCGACGAGATGGCCGAGCCTCGAGCAGACCCCAACCGTCCTCGCGCTCCCACCGCCAAACCCTTCGAGTCAGTCCAATACCTCTCTCGCCACTCCAATCCCACACCTGCCCCCATCGACGCGCCCTCTCCCTCTCCTTCTGTTCCGCCCCGCGAAGATAATCCAGGCCGCCGTCGACCGCCAGTGGGGGAAATACTTGACAAAAGAACCTATGGATGTGCGTCCATTAGTACTCGCGTCGCCGCAGACGACGTATTATGGACATACCGTTGATGTCGATGGCCAGCAAACTCACCAATTCACGTCCCTCAATGCCACCCGCATTCTTTACAACAGGGAGGGAGGACGGCCCAACACCGTCTCGGGGCATGCGTACACCCATTTTGTGGAGACACCCACCGGCATCACCGCTCGTTGGCCTCTTGAAGTGCCGTATCCCACCGACGAACGAATCAATGCTAGTCTTGACGATGCGCCGGCCGCTGAGCCAGCCCCCGAAGATCTCCCCGCGCCGTCCCCCGTTTCGCCCGGAAATCCAGTCGAGAAATTGGAAGCTGCCGTCGCCAGCCCGAACTCGAGCTTCTGGTCCCCCAAAACCCCCGACAAGGACCTCTCGCGCGACGTGAGCCCGCTGGCTTGGCATGACGAGGCGCTGGACGAAGCGCAACGTCGATTCAACGAGGAGCGTGATGGAGACTGGGAGCCGGCCTCGACTTGTTCTGTCTGTTGGGACTCTGCGCATTCTTCGCACACCTGCCCGCGCCGTCTTGGAGTGCGCGAGCCCGCAAGCAACGAGGACGACTCGGAGGAAGTTGATCAGCTGCAGAGCTCGAGCAGCGAGGAAGGGGCGAGTACCTCGTCGTCGGAAAGGGTGTTGGCGGTTGACCCAGCTCGGCTTTCTGATCCAGCAGAGCCTGGTATGTGTCTTGAAGAGTTTGGGGTTGACGAGCTGATGCAGGTCGTAGTCGATGTGCTCGCCGACGAATTTCCCAATAACCTCATCACCGGCGACCGCATTCTTCAAACGCTGCTGCGCGACGAGTTTGCCAGTCTGCGGCGTCGACGCGAGGGGGATAGCGGGGATGAATGCGTGAAGGCGGCGCTGTTGGTGGTAGCTGGAAAGGCTGGAGATTGTGGGGACGCGTATGCAGCATTGGCGAAAGTCAAGAAGGCAAGCCGAGCGAAGCGACGTTGGCCAACCAACTACACCGAGCGGTTGGACGAAGACCTCCTCGACAATAGCGTATACGAAGCTTTGACGGTCGATCTTGGCCTGCCGCATAACCGTCAGAAAGGGCTGGTTCTGCAGAACCGCGCGTACGATATGCGGGATAGGTGTTTGACGGCGTACGACATGGCTCGGGAGTTTATTCTGGCGCATGCGCGCGCACTCGAAGAAGCTGTCGAGTTCAACAAGACGAAGAAAGCGGAAAAGGATCGAGACTTACTGGTTATCGGTAAGGACGTTCTGAAAACCGCAATCTTGACTGGACGAGATGGGATTGACTTGTTTGCCTTAGGTCCCAAGGGCAAGGGACGAGCGGAGGACGAGAATCCAACCGGGTTTGGAGGACGAGTCGGCGGTTGGGAAGAAGAGGTTGAAGAGGATGTCACGCCCAAACCACCTCATCAAGCCCCCAAGACTCCCCACCACAACGACGACCCGCAGCTTGTCTCTCAAGGTCTCTTCCACGTCCCATTTTCCGATGCCCCCGGTCTTCAATCCACAACCAATCATACGACGACTACCACCATAGCCACGGGAACCATGGTGCAAGCAGTTCCGCCAGAAGTCATATCCAACGCACCGTCTACCTACTTGGAAGGAGAATGGCGGTATGTACTCCACTCCAAGCTACTGAATACTGACGACTGTCCCAGCCCGCTTCCACTCGAATCTCTTCAAAGCTCTACCCACAGCAGCATGCCCGAGCTAGTTTCGATAACGTCGACTAGCAACGACTCCCTCACGTACGATCCTAGTCTTTCTCCGTCCGAAAGCTTTTCATATTCGTTTTTCAGGACCGCAGTCCAGCTCGACCGGCTCAATCAGGCTGGTCCGTATATGACACGCCCAAGCTCGACTCCGCCCAACTCTCCACCATGGCTCTGCTCGCCGCTCGTCAGTGAGGACGGTGACCTGTTTCCGCCGGAGGAGCAGTACGGGTCAGGGACGCGGCCGTTTGTCTTTCTCCACGAACGCTCCCCCGGGTTTTCGTTACCCGTGGAACGGCTCGACGACGAGAATCCTTCCCAGACTCTCGAGCCTACTCAACTTCTTTCCTCGACCAACCCTCGAATCGATACGCCGTCGTCGGCAGACAACGCGAGCCACATCAACCAACCTCTGCCTGCCGTGTACAAACACCAGACAAGCACAAGCCAGGGAGCAGCGATCAGCGCGTTCTCGCGCACTCCAACGGTTCTCCTTGACCAACTCCGCGTGTACTTCTACCGTTCCCCACAACGTTACCCGCCCGAGCCATCCAACATGGAGCTGGACTCGACCATTCTCGTTTGGGCCCTCAATCTGCAGCGCCAAGTAACCTATTACGCTGGCACGACTCGGGACTTTGTTCTCAAACCCACCGAAGACGCGGAGACGTACGAATCGGGAGTACTTGCGACACTTATCGACTACGAGAAGGTCAATGAGGGGATGGAAACGGAGAGCCGGTGGCAGTTCGAACGAGCTGAACGAGTCGCAGCAGCCAATGTAGCAACTGCTCGTCCAACTCTCCCCCGGGGCCGAAAGCCTTAGTAGCATGCCACCGACTGTTCCAGCATGGTCTCAACCAACGAGAGGTACCGACAACGCAGGTACGCAGATATCTACTCTACTTTCTCGTGCAGTTCACCGACAGGCATTGCTAGCCAGCGAGTTTACGACTCCTGAAGTGCTTCACAAGCTCGCACTCGAGCGACGAGGCTACTTGGAGACGTTGGAGCGTGCGGAAGAGTTCCTCGTGCAGAGCAACGCGAACTTCTTGCTTGCACGTACTGACTGGATCGCGTTACACCCAGGATGGACCGCTTCGGACGGAACGCTCGTCTACCAAGGGTCTCGGCACTCGGTTCCTCTCTTACGCGATTTCGAGGCCGCAAAAATGATGATTGTATCGCATCTTCTACAGCGATTAGGACGATATGACCTTTCCATTTCACTCGATTCAGTTCTCCGACGACGCTACCTCGACGAAGACCTTATGCGCGTCTGCCTTAATCTCGGCCTCTACGACGACCCGAACAATATCATCGGCTATGCCGAGCCGGTGATTTTCCGCCGAACGGGCACGATTCCGCGGTGGGCAAACACGGGAGCGGGAGCGAACGAAGTCGACGGGGACGTAGAGATGGAGGACAATACTGAGGCAGTCGGGTCGACCAACCATGATGCGGAAACTGATGAGCAGTTGGTCGCTCAGTTCTTTCGAGACGACCAACACAATACTAACAAACGGCAGTACATTCGCAACCCCGGACCTCGTTCCGTCACCGTTCCTGCTCCCCGCCGATTTCGAATGGAGGACGCAAACAAGCCGAGAACCCATCACATACGCGCGCCATACATGGCCAATCATCCTGCTCGCACCGTCCACCGACTCTCTCGCCACAACTCCCCCGAGCACGGTCGCAACAGACTTACCGCCCTACCCACCTCCGCCGACGTATTCTTCCACGCTACCATCGAGTCCACGCCAACCTCTCCCCGTCTTTCCGCCACCCTCGGAGCCAGCGCCGAGTCGTCTAACGCGGCTAACACGCACGGTGCGGTTCACCGCCAGCTCGACAAGACAGAACAACGCGCAACGTCGGCTGCGACTGGCCGGCGCGAGCCATTCGGGCGCATCACCGTCCCCATCCCCGGCACCTCCAAGTCCACCGTCGTCGTCTACCCGACGGACATTGACGACATGGTGTAGGGATGTGTGGGCCCGCTTGACGCACCACCCGCGTATGTCTTTTTCCATTCCGTTCGCCGCGGATGTTTTTACTTATTTCCTCTTCAGATTGATGACAAGTATCTTCTCGCAGACTAACGATCCTCTTCCTTCTCACTGTACTACCACCTTTGCTACCGCGCTCTCATCCTTTTTGCCTGCTATGCCCCTTGTTTTTGCTACTTTCTCCCTTTTCCAAGTTACGAAACTCACGACCACCTTTACGAAAACTACGACCTTGATTTCGAATCTCTTCCGTACCATCGCGATTCAACTCGCATGTACTACCTCAGACGGCGTAACCCGTCTCGTCCTGTTTTCAAGTTTGCTCTTCCTTTGTACTTTCCGACTGTTACTACAAGTAAGTATTCAACTACTTACTTACCTGCTTGAATGCAAGATGTTTCGGGTGACAATATCTCGGAATAATGCATTTGAAGTGAGCCCTGACCTCGAAGCATGTTGTCTCGGCCTGACCAGGGACAATTCGTTAGAATGGGAGACGACACCGACTTCAAATAACCAACTTTGCATCTGCCCCGAACAAGACTCAACTGCGCTGGAAGACGATGATGAATATCTGTTCTACCCCATTCAACTCTCCGAAAATTCTGGACGAGAGCACCAGGCCTTTACGATGTATAAACGAGTCGATAAAAAGATTAGACCCGTTTCAACTACATTTTCACCGGATTATGAAGTAAAAAGACGGCTTCCTGAATCCGCGAAACTCAGCCCTCCGAAATTACCATTTCACCCTCCCGAATTTATTCCGACGAAACGACTCACTCGCGAGCGAGTTCCTCTTTTGGAAATCAACAAAGACAATTTCTTACAAACCGAAGAAGAGAAGCTCTTTATGCACGTCTTAACAGTAAATGAAGATGCTTTAGCTTTTGAGGACTCCGAGCGCGGAACTTTCAAAGACGAATATTTTTCACCATATAAAATCGCCACAGTACCACATGTTCCCTGGGAGTACAAGAATATTCCTATTCCTCCTGGTTTACTGGACAAAGTCATAGAGGTTCTGAAATTAAAGATTGAAGCTGGAGTATACGAAAGCTGTCAATCCTCATACCGATCTCGCTGGTTCTGTGTGGTCAAGAAGAACGGAAAGCTCCGAATTGTTCATGATCTTCAGCCCTTAAATAAAGTCTCTGTTCGGGATGCCGCTATGCTTCCGATTGTGGATGATTTTGTTGAGGGCTTTGCTGGGCGACAATGCTATACCGTGTTCGACCTTTATTGGGGATTTGATGCACGAAAAATGGATCCAGAAAGCAGAGACATGACTGCTTTTATGACCCCATTAGGCCTTCTCAGAATCACCTCCATGCCAACTGGCTATACAAACTCTCCAGCAGAATTTCAGAAGTGTATGGTGTTCATTCTTCAAGATGAAATTCCCCAATATGCCAATGTCTTTATTGATGACCTACCAATAAAAGGGCCAGAATCAGCATACCTGGATGAGAATGGGGTTCCTAAATCCATTCCACAAAATCCAGGAATTCGGCAATTCATATGGGAGCACGCTGAAACTGTAAACCGAATTATGTTCAAAGTTCGGAACGCTGGCGCTACTTTTTCAGCAACAAAGGTTCAGCTTTGTCGAAAAGAGGCACTAATTGTGGGACAATTATGCACCCCCGAAGGGAGAATTCCAGATAGAAAGAAGGTATCAGCTATTTTGGACTGGCCACCTTTAACTAATCCCAAGGAAGTGCGAAGATTTCTTGGTCTTTGCGGAACAGTCCGAATTTGGATCGCCAATTATTCCGCCATCATTCGACCCTTAACAGAATTATATCGACAAAATGTGAATTTTGTATGGGACGCAAGGCGAGCGCAGGCTTTTGAACATATCAAGAAATTAGTAGCGGCAGCCCCGGCACTGACACCGATCGATTATCGAAGTTCCAGAACCGTGATATTATCTGTTGATTCAAGTCGGGAAGCAACCGGGATGATTTTATCTCAGCTCGACGAGCAAGGAAGAAAGCGTCCAGCTCGGTACGGTTCGATTCCGATGAGCGAAAGAGAATCACGATATTCGCAGCCAAAGCTGGAGTTATTCGGGCTATATCGCGCACTACGACATTGGCGACTATATATAGTCGGGGTAACCAACTTACAAGTTGAAGTTGATGCACAGTATATCCGCGGATTACTGAATAGCCCTGATCTTCAACCAGATGCTGCAGTAAATCGATGGATTCAAGGGATCCCGATGTTCCATTTTGCTCTGGTACATGTCCCCGCAACCAAATTTCAAGGACCCGATGCCTTGTCTCAACGAGGGATTGCTGAGGGAGAGGAGGTAGAGAGTGATGATGATTCTTGGTTGGATGAGATTGTTTTGCTCAACATCCACGATACTCAACCGATGATTGATGTGCGTGAACCGGAAATATCTTTTCAATTAACACGAACAACCCAAGAATCTACACTGCGAAACATCGACCATTTTCTTAAAACTCTGGAAGCCCCTGCATTTTCCGAAACCAAGCAACAGTTGAGGTTCTTACGACAGGCGGGTCAGTTCATGGTTCAAAACGGAAAGCTTTACAAACGAAATCCAAAAGGAACTCCGTTGCGAGTATTGATTGACCCCAACGCAAGGTTGAAGGTTTTAACTGAAGCCCACGATCAAATGGGACACAAAGGAACCGGTGCCCTGTGGGAAATATTGAAGAAGCGATTTTATTGGCCAAAGATGCGGAACGACTTACAACATCATGTCGCATCCTGCCACACCTGCCAGGTACGGAGCACCAAGAAATTGGAAATTCCGCCCACACCTTCAACCCCTGTTATGATTTTTCAGAAAGTTTATATCGACATTATGAGAATGCCAAAAGCTGGCAGATTTACAATGATCGTTGCAGCTCGCGACGATCTTACTGGGACATGCGAAGCAAAGGCGCTTGCGGCAGCCACAGCAATAAATTTATCCAAGTTTTTCTGGGTTCAAATTTACTGTCGATACGGATGCCCAAGGCGAAGTTGTTACCGACAATGGCCCCGAGGTTAAGGCCGGATTCCAACAACTGATGCAAAAGCTCGGAATTCCACAAGTACACATATCTCCGTACAACAAACACGCTAATGGAGTTGTCGAACGTGGGCATTATACCATGCGAGAAGCCTTGGTTCGCGCCTGCGGAGGGCGAATAAATGAATGGCCTGAGAAGCTTCCATTGGCGGTGTTTGCAGATCGGATCACTTCGAGTCGGGTGACAGGGACTTCCCCTTATAGGCTATTGCATGCGACAGATCCTGTCTTGCCGTTCGATTTAGCGGAAGCAACCTTTATGGTTGAGGGATTTCATTCAGAAATGACTACAGAGGAGTTGCTAGCCTTAAGAATCCGACAGTTGGCCAAACATGACCGCGATATCGAATGCGCCGCTCAGACTCTTCGGGCATCAAGGTTTGCCTCCAAAGCGGAGTTTGAACGAAAGTTCAAGAAGAAACTTCAGAAGGACAAATATGCGAGCGGAGAGTTGGTGCTAATACGAAATGTGGGCATTGAAATGGAAGTTAGTTCACGGCGCAAGACAGACGATAAATATTTTGGGCCCTATCAAGTTGTGAAGAAAACTCGTGGAGGTGCTTATAGATTGAGGGAACTGGATGGGACACCACTTCGAGGCGACCCCATTGCCGCATTCCGCTTGCTTCCATACATTGCTCGGGATCACTGGTTTATGCGACGAGAGCCTCCACCTTTGTCAAAGGAAGACCGAAATCGAGATCTGTCCAATTCAGGCTCAAGCGAGGAAAGTAGCTCAGGAAGCTCGGACACTGAGACCGATTAATTTGGGAGAGTCTGATACAACATTCGAAGGAAGCCTCGTGGCGGCCAACTCGGAGGACATATCAAGCCAAATATATAACGGGGTTTAAGCGATGAGTTAGCCCCCGCTTCTCGCTTCTTGCTCTCGTCCCCCATGTTCCCCGACGACTCACTCACTGCCCGTCTTGCTGAAGACCAGCGACGCCAAGACCAGCGCGCTCAAGACTTGTTTCGCGCGAAGCTGGTGCGTGGTCCGTATAACCGCTCAAGACAAAGGCTGACTCAGTCCTAGGCCGCTCTTGCTGCCCAGAGAGAGATGCACGACACGGCCTCGACCACTCGTTCCTTTATCGCTATGCAGACCGACACCTCTTCCAATGAAATCGTCTTCTCCGACGATTCTTCGGACCCTCCAACCCCAATCGTTCACAGTCTCCCCTGCGACTCAACTCTTCGTGTCGCAGTCTGCCCCCGCAACAATATGGCCGCTGTTAGTCGCGTTCGAGGCAAGCATGGTGTCTTCTACGACTGCTACAAGCCGGTCCACGAACGCACCTACCCTATGACTCCCGACATCTATCGTCCAACCCCGTGGCAGCAGCTCCTTGACCCAATCCATCGTCTCCCCTACACAACCCTCAACTATGGCAGCCGTGCTGAGGAACTCGACGTGCTCGAGATTCGCGGTGTCCATGATCCTCGTGACCCCCACAAGCCCGACATCTTCATCGTCACAAACGCGCCAACTCAAGCTCTCACTATCGGATCCGCAGTCTACTTCACGGAGGCCGTCGAGGGCAAGTGGACGATCATCGACATCAAGCACAGTCACTATGTCTGGTGCGACGTCCGCTTCCGCAATAGCGAGTCCGCCTACCTCACCGCGCGTATGCACGCGACATCGGTTGGGCGAACCTACACCCCCAAGTGGCAGGAGTTCCTCGTCGAGCTTGCGAAGGATACCGGCGAGCGGACTGCTGAGGCGACGCGCAAGTTCGTGCACTATCTCAAACGTTTGCCATTCCGCTTCAAGGAGAAGGTTCTCAGTTGGCGTCGTCTGGTTCGTGGAGGAAACGTCGAGTTCCCCAGCGTTTGAATAACAACTTTCCCTTCCTAACGCTCAACAACCTATCATCCAAGTTTTCTTTGTGTTTGTTTTCCTATACGTACCTGCTTTGTTTGCTTTGTACTCGCTTTCTCGTCTTACGAAACGTTACGACCTATGTTTACCCGGACTTGATTTTGTTATCGCACAAATTCCAATGTGTCACTGTCGCAGAGAATCAAGTTCGAGGATGTCTTTTTTGGGACCAACTGGGGACAGTTGGAATTTTTCCGTTCGCCGCGGATGTTGTAAGAGAAATAATGTACCCAAAAAGACATTCTCAAGCTTGTAGTGCTTCAGCAAGCAACACAGCCAGATTAGGTATAAATACTCATCTAGAGTCAAGGGAAGTCAGTTTGGGTTGACAGCACATCCGACTACGAAAGACTTGATCTGACTGATTGTGACTGCAATTGATTCAACACAAATCAAAACAAGTCAACAGCAATCAGAAATAGTCAGCTTTAGTCAAGCTAAGTCAAAGAGAAGCCGGATAGATTAGGAAGGAGGTTCTCACGGTACTAGTATATAAGGCGGGCAGGTAGCCACCAGAGTAGTGATTAACTTCCCCTCTCAAGCTCAGCTTGATCTTCTGTTGTCTTCCTAGTTGCAATCAGAACTAGTCATCCCTACTAAACACTTTGCTGTCCTATTGACTTCCGACAAGTCTCTGAGTCCACTGAGTGTCTGACCAATTATTAAGACTGATACCGTTGAAAGTGCTAACCCAACAGAGTCTAAGCCAATACTTTCAACACTTAAAGTATTACCGAGAACACCGAGAATTTACCGAGACAAACCAAGATTACCGATTACCGATACAGCTGAATTAAAGAGAATTCCGCTGACTACCGAGCTACTGCCGAATACCGAGTTACCGAGAGACAACTGAATTTCCACCCGACGTGGAACCGAACCGAATTTACACAAGTTACAGTGCTTAAGTTCTTTTAAGCAACCACCAACCTCCGCAACCCCATATTCCACCCCCACCAAATTTCCTATAAACCCCTTCAACTACACTCTCCCTGCTTCCCCGAACTCAACGTGAATCTTCACGAATAACGACACTTCCTGAAGACCACGGAGGGACAAATAAATTCCTCACAACATCGTCCCGCTCCGTATCGCCTACGGCGGGATTCCTGGTCGTTCTCCATTGGCCGCATGGTGCAGCGGTTCGTCAACCTCGGCTCTCTAGATCTGTTCGATCCCTTTTCCGCGTCTGGCGTCGCTGAGGCGAACATTGACGCCGCCGTCGATCCCGAAGACCTTCTCTCCCCGCGTCTACCCTTCATCGTCTCCCGTCCGCCTCGCGGTCGTCCTAGCTGGCGGTCGTCGTCTCCTTCGGTTCCCAGGTCCATTCATTACCGCCCTTTCCGCGTCCGTTTCCTGGACGGCGAGCGCTTCTCCTCGGTTCCCCTTCACGGGGCGACTATCTTGGACTGGGCTCAAAGTCTCTTCGATGCCCACATGCGTGTGGCGGGTCTTTCGCTCGTTATCGCTGGCCCACCGTCGGTGTTCCTCGGCGCGGTTTTCGACATCGCCTCGAATTCTCATCGTGTCGTTTCTCCGTTCGGTGGGGAGTTCGACCTCCGGCGCGTCTTCGCCGATTACGACCCCTTCTGGCCCAAACTCGCGGGGTATTGGCGTAGCGAGAGTTTTCGGACTCCGTACGTAGCGGCAGGGCTGTGGTCCCGCATGGTGCGTTTCCCCTTTTCGCTCGGGTTTGTGAAATAACAGTTCATGCAGCGTCGTCTCCTCGGTACGCTCGCGTCCCTCTCGACAATGGGGGTTGTCGTCTTTGTCTCCTATGGGTTTTGGCGACTCGTCGAGTCGATTCTCTTCGTCCTATCCCCCGATCTTTCCTCCACCAACGACCGACTCTCCTTCCATTTCAACCCTCCCAGCCGGGATCTTCCAATGGAATTCCGTGCTTTGTCGGACTTCGGGAGGATTGTCCGCCTGTCGGAGGGAGTCCAGGATCTGCGTGCGCCAGACGTCGAACACCGCTCGGTGGTCCTTGCGTCGGATGGCGTAGCGGAATGGCTGGACCGCTTCCTCGACAACGGTTCCGGTGTGGTTCCTTCCGCTTTGAGCGATGCGTTGGTCGTGGTCGAACACCCGGGCGGGATGTTTGGTCCCCGAGTCGAGCTCGTATTCGCCGACCCCGGAGCGATCTCGCTCGTGGAGCCGGGTTTCGCGAGGGTGGTCTTGGAACCGCCGCGTCTTCCGTCCGAGGGTTTATTGGCGCGGCGTTGTTCGTCGCGTCGTTGTACACCGCTCCGACACGAAAGCCCGGTCCCGCCGGGGTTGGTGTTAGGATCGGGGTCGTGGCTTCCGCCTCACCTCGAATTCTTCCCTTACCCGTTCCCTCCCCCATACGGGGTCGACTCCCTCTCGACACGCCCTCCTCATCATCTTGCTTGGCTCCGTCGTCGCGGCTACCTACCCATAGCCGAGTCGTCGACATCGAATGGGTTGACTTCCCACTCCCCGACTCTCGACAGGGAAACGAGGTTGGCGTCCGTCGCCTGCCCGTCGTTCGGTCCCATTCCCCGAGCGACGAGGAGATGCCCGACGTGGGTGGCGTGCCTCCCCCGGATCCTCCTCGTTCGTCCTTCTCGTGGCGGCGGTTTCCGTTCAGGGTTTCCGGGCCATCCCCGAACATGTTCGAGTTCACCGGGCGGGACCGCCCCGGTTTGGTGCCCGACGCTCCTTCGCCGGAGAGGGTCGGAGTGACACGGTTCTTCCCGGGCAAACCCAGGCGCGAGGCCGGGAGCGTGATTCGGGCCCTCGTGCCCGGCTGTGGTCGGTGCGCAAAGCAGGGTCGCTTGTGCGGGATCTGGGTCGGTCCCGAGGATGCCAACTTGGGAGTCCCCCCTGTCGCTCGGCGCGCTTGCGACGAATGCAACCAAGCTCATTCGTCGTGTCCAGCCTGGGGACCGTTCTCCACCGCGTATGATCGCGTCGACGTCGAACAGCTCGGGAGGTTCGGTTTCGAGTTCTGGGAGGTTGGTTCGGCGCCCGGCGAGTACTTCCTCCTCGAGGAGGATTCGAGGTTCATAGATCTGGTGCTGATTGGTGCGTCGCTTTCCTTTTCCTTTGTCTCGATATCTGGCTGATGGGTGTGATCGCTACCCCGTTCTTCTAGCTCGCAAGATGTCGCTTCGAGACTTCGGATATCGGTTCCTTCCGCTTCCGAGGGTGCATCGCGTGCCGACCCACCCGCGCTCGGGGTCTTCCACCGCCGGACCCGGTCGGTCGTCGGACGAGGAAGAGCCGGCGCCAAAACGTGCGCGGGTTGATCGCGGCCCCAACCCTCCAGGGCAGCGGAATCGTCCTTCGATTCGGGTGCATCCCCGTCCAAGCAGGGCTCCCCCCTCCCCGGTTCCCGTGGCCTCGCCTCCTCCAGTACGAACTGGTGCTCGGACCAAGCAAACGGCGCAGGGCGGGGGGTTGGGTCGGGCGCGTCGGGCGCAGTCGACCGGGAGTTCTGCGTCGTGTCCCTCGTCGGCGGCTACCCCGTTCTCCGATTTAGGCGAAGGCCCGTCTTCCGGTCGTCAGGAGGAGCCATCTCGTCCCTCCCCCGTGTTTCGGTTCTCCCTTGCGGAGTATTCGAGCGTCAGGCTGTGGTTTGGCGACTTCAGCGTGGAGCGGGCTCGGGAGGAGTCGGAACGTCTCCGGAGCGACCCCTTCGTCCCCGAAGAGGAGCAGTTCTCCTCTTTCGGGGTGCTTTTGCTCCAAGCCGTTGCTTCATCGCAGGCGAACCCGGACGACTCCGCGTCGTCCCTGATCGGACTTTTCGCCAGCCTGGGACGAGGCTGGCTGCCCGACGTGACCTCGTTGGTAGCGGATTTCGGGTTGTTGAGCGAATTGGAGAGGCTGGTGGGGCCCCGGGGCGTCCGAGGACTTCCTTCGGTACCTCGAAGTTGCCTTCCCCCTCGTGTACCAGGCCTTTGCGATTTGGCGGCGGAGGCAGAACAGACTCGACCCCATTCGGGGCTCTGCGGCCGAACCGTCGGCGGGTGACGACAATGCGATGGACGTGGACGGTGAAGGAGGTCGGCAGGAGGGGTCGAGAAAGGGGAAGGGTAAAGCTTGCGAGCGGTAACATGTAAGACTATCCGTCGATAGCGTTGTTTGTATTTTATAGAATTCGTAGCGCGTCCCTGCTTTGTTTGTTTTGCTTGAGTTAGGTTGGAGAATAGCCTGGCGGTTGTTTTTTTTTTTTTTTGGTGAGTCCCCTTTCGGGGTTCGGGTGTCGGTAAAGAGTTCGTGTAGTTTCGGGTCGCGAGAGGTAATTGTCCTTTGTTTCCGAATTAGGTAGTCGATAATCCAAATCGGGTATACGTCCGAATCGTGTTTGTTCGGGTTTGAGCGCAAGTCGGGGTTTAGTGTTGAGTCTCCGGGTCAGGGCCCGGAAGGGAAGGGTCGTCTACCCAAGGGGGTAGGGGCCAGTTACGACTGTCCATGTCGATCGGAAATGGGGCAGACAGGAACGTCTCCCCTCGATCGTTCACGACCTGCGTAGGGGCAGTGGTCGTAGGGAAGCGTCTGGTCGGGCGCTCGTTGTTGGCCCGAGACCCTCGGTTGCGGTCGTTGTTACGCGTGGCGCCGGGGTTGCCGTTTCCCCTGGTGCGGGGTTGGGGAGCGACTCCAGGGCGGAGCCTTGAGTTCGGAGTAACCCGAGTCGGGTTACGGGGGTGGTTTGGAGTCGGGATGGGGTGTGTGCACCGGGTTGGTCGGTGAAGGGAAGTGTGGGGGCAGACCGGGCGTTGGTCGTGCCCGGGGTTCGCGGTGTCGGCCGCTTCGCGCACCCTGATTCGCAGGAAGACGAAGGGTGCCAGTATTGCTCCTACTCCCAGCAGGAACACGTCCGTCGACATCGTGAAATGGATACTGAGCATGGCGGGCGTGTTCGAGTGGTATTGGTGGAACCTCTCCCTTCTGTCAGGACTAGGTCGGGCTTGCCGGCGGGGGACTGGATGCCGTCAAGGAACCGGGCGTTGACCGGGTTTCGAGAACAGTCGCTAGCCCCGGTAAGGGCGAAGTAGTGTATAGACGAGGGAGAGGTTAAGCCTCTCCCGAGGTTGTACTAGGGTTATATACGGTATGTAGGATAGGGATAACCCTGTACGTCCGATCGGGCTTTCAGGTCGTTGTGAACACCCCTTGTGGGTCATATCGGGTATCGGGTGTTGATGGTATCATGATGGGGAGTTGGCCGGCTGATCCGGGGGTGAACCGTGACAGATGGCAGGCAAATGCTAAATGGAATATTATGCCCTCAGATCAAGATATATGGTCATCAATAACACACCCTGCAATTCCACCAAAGATCCAGAATTTTCTTTGGAAAGGATTACACCAATCTTATAAAATAGGTGATAGATGGAGGAAAATTCCCAATTTTGAACATTGGGCGGATTGCGCTACTTGTCTGGAGCCAGACTCCCTTGAACATACCCTCACAGACTGTAAATCCCCTGGCCAAGAAATAATCTGGAAATTATGTAAACAACTATGGGAAATGAAATTCCCGGCTTCCTTTTCTACATCATTGGGAACCATGTTTGGAATTGGTTTATGTATGATAAAAGATGACACCGGTAAACGAAAAAAAGGCAGCGGAACGCCTTTTCACCATTCTTGTCACTGAATCGGCCTTTCTCATTTGGAAATTACGCAACGATAGGTTAATGAACCGTGGCGGTACCCCCTTCTCCGATAATTATGTGCATAATATCTGGGTTGCCACGTTGAATAAACGCCTTCATATTGATCAACTCATCTGTAATAAGACGAAATTCGGGCCCATGGCAATTGATGAGAAACTAGTGTTAAGAACAGTAAAGCCATACCAGCTTGGATTATCAGCCGGCCATGTTCATGGTAAATCTGGATAATCCGATGAGCGGCGTTGCCCCACCCAGTGCGGAACCAACACTGCGCAGATAATCACAACTGGGGATTGGGCAGATAATCCGCTGAGAGGATTATCGACTGAATCGATGATCACTCGAGCGGCAAAAATGGCATCCAGGGCGAGACTTGAACCCGCGACCTCGGCAGATCAAAGCGGGAGAACGAGCGGTCCAACCAACTGCGCCAATATAGCAATGACTCCAGTGAGGATGTTGCCAGTATAGCCCATTCCCCTTTGTCAACTTTGAAAAAGGTAGGGAGGCATTCTAGCTTCAGAGAGTCCCAAGGCTTGATGGACTGCAACACAGAAGGCTCAGGAGCTTCCAACAAGATCTGATGATAAATAAGAAGGAAAAACACAATCAACTCCAAAGTGTCACAGACCCCCTCATGGTGAGTACAACCCTTATCTATTTCTGTCTATTTGGCTTTTTGGACATGTGGATCATGACCTTCTCATTTTTAAGTTGACTAGCTAGCTCACCAGTAGACCACTGTAGACCACTTCAACCTAGCCACTTCAGTGGAGATAAAGACTTGGACAGGCAGAAGCATGGGTGGAGGACCATATCCTGCTAATTATCTTCATGTCCCCTTGGTGCAGTGGTTGCGTGCTCTTGATCTGGCTTCATCATTTCTGGGGTCGCCGGTTCGAACCACGCGGTGCTCTTTTTCCCCGTTTCCTGACTTCATATCCCCTCGCTAAGTCGATTATCCCGATTTACCATAAACATGGCCACCTGATTATCAAACCTGGTAGGGTTCTTGAAGAACATGGGACGGTGTGCTAATGGATAATTTACACCTGCTGCTCAATTGGGTGAGGCAGGCCGAGGTTTTAGTGGGTATGGGCACGTTGCGACCTCCGGGTCGCAATCGCTAGATGCTAGCGATAGCTGCCGAGTCCCACACACCTGCATAGGTGTGCGTAACAGCATTTCCTCGGGGAGTGGTATCTTGACAAAAGGGTTTAGCCCACCTAGCTTGAATGAGATTACGATAAGATCGTGAGACCCTTATTCTTACTGTACCAATCTGTAGAGGTGAAACATAACGCATAATGCTGGGGGTGTTTCGTTTCCAAAAGTAACGCGTAACGCGCTATTTTAGCTCACTTTTGGACCGGATTTTCGCAAATTCTGACAGGAATTTCCTTTTTTGGTATGTGACTGTCACACTGTTTCAGTGTTTCAACTGAAAGTCAAACCGTAACGCTCTGACAAGCGTTTCACCTCTACAGATTGGTACAGTATGCTCCATAAAAAAAAAAAAAAAACTACGCATTTCCTATCCATTTAGGATAGTTTTGGTATTGTCAGAATCAGTCCGGCAATGGTAAGTTTCTGGGAATCAGTCCGGCAATGGTAAGTTTCTGGTCACCACACATTGTGCACGGCATCTGATGCAGTGCCACATTTCGTAATAATCAGAGCCATACAAAAATTGTCAACAGAATATTAATACAGCGTTATAAAAAAAAATAGGTAGGTTAGAACTTAGATTGCGGAGCACACCTGCTTCCAAATTAGTTTCGAGCAAGCCACACTGGGGCCAACAACAAACAATCGGTGACACAGCCGGAGAAAAAGGGTGAGCCAAATTTGCTCCGCAACCCATCTAGATGTCTTATAACTGTAAAGCAGAGAGGGCCAATACACCAGGTGAGAGAGAGCCAAAGATGGATTTTCCTTATCCCATCGCAGAGAGGGAGGCTTTCAGGATCAACTGCACAAAATAATTCTGAAGTTTGTGCCACGCCGCGGAGTCGGCATACTTTCAATCATGAGCACAAAGGTCCCAATCTGGAACGGCTCGCCCAAACCCTAGTACGACAAAAGCCGGTCAGGGCAAATTGCCAAGGGGTCCCCGGCAGAGTTGTGCTCTGAGACGGATATGGATGAGCCGCGGATGCTGGGGTGCGGGAGCGGAACGTGCGAGGTCAATGCCCAGCGAACCTACGGTGTTATTACCAACCCATTGGACCGCAGTCCGTTGACTGGAGGTAACGATGTACAAAACGCCCTCGGAGAGAGTCAGGACGCAAGCGGAGACCTTCATGGTGTGGGCAACAGCAACGGCAGCAGTCGCAATACGAGGCAACATGCTGCTGGCTATTCATGCTCGGCGGGAAGACGAGAGATTTGATTTAGACGTTGGGGGTTTTATGCGCGGCGGACATACCTCAAGCACGCTTCGCCATCCCTCCCAACGGATTTAACGACAAAGGTGGACCTTGAACAACCATACTGACTAAATTTGATCAGGTCTCGTAGACATGGCCAGAGCCTGGCGCCAACTCCCCCATTTCTTGCAGTCGTATGCTATCATTTGCCAAACACTGCTTCCATCAAGTTGCCCGTGGTGGTGTGTTGACACTGACCATCCCAATGGAGGACAATTGGGACCACTGCAGGCAATTCATTGGAACACAAATTCCTGCCATAAACACAGTTTATGCGGCATCCCAATCAACTGGGTTTTTTTTTTTTTTTTTTTTTTTTTTTTTTTTTTTTTTTTCGAAAATTTTCGCAAGTTCTTGTGCCACCTCACTACATCAAATTGCTTAAAATACCAAGTGTCTGATTAGTCATTGTGTGGCTGTGATGCTCACCAAAAACTCTCTCTTCTGATCCTCTATATCAAACCAAGCTCTGCTTAGGTAATTGCTTGCATAAGCAGCCAGAAGCACAGGTTGACAAAGCATCTATATAGTGGTAACAACACGCCAGATGGGCAAATAGGGATGAGAAGGTCCCACGGTCAGATGATCTGCTGACAGCGCCGGTGCTCCGACGGGTACATTGTGCAGAACGAGTGCAGGGAAAACAGCATGTTCTAGTGTTCCTCGCGTACATGGTATCCGTACATGGTATCCTCATCCGGCGACCAGAACCCTGGAGGACGGACGCACGGGCCCACGAAATGAACGTTTTTTGGAATCGTCACAGTCGCGGCGTTTAGGTGCATGAAACGCCCTTTCTTGATATCTTGAGAGTCGGAACATTGATATCGAACGCGTTCCTAATATTTGGACGCCGTCCCGCCGATGCTTTGCTGGTTATTTCTGTTGGGCGGCATGCCGTGTTCGTGCTCCACAGACGCGGCCTGCGCTGCATGAGCTTGGCCAGCCCAGGGCTCTTCGTTTTGTCTTTGCGGTGGTCTCGTTGTGTATGATGCCATACCGCGTTGGGTCCGCGCGCACAGAATGAACAAAGCAACTCGGTTCAGGGTGATAGCGCTCCGCGGTCAGCTCTCGGCGCGCCGCGGCCGGGACACTCATAATTACCAGCTGCACTCACACACGGGCTTCTGGTAAGCGCTGCACTTTATAGCCGCGAGGTGAGTATCAACCCTGCCCCTTCTGCCCTCTTCCGCACCCTCACCCACCCACCCAGACACCCGTCCGCCCGTCATGGCGCTCATGATCAATACTCCCCCCGTACGTCCCCGCCTCTGCTCGCGCATGAACGTCGCTCTAACCCGCGGGTGCCCGCAGGCAGTCGCAAGCGCAGCAGTGCGAGCCTCTGCAGATTGCCTGGTCTGGTGGTACCCGTGAGTTGACCCACTTGGGACCACGTTTGCCGCCCTGCTGACTGTGTTTATCGACTTAAGCCCCCTACTTCATCGTACGTCCCTCAGCCGCCGATTCTGGACACCAAAAATCAATGTTTCGCAGACGTACGGTCCTCACATACCGCTTGTTTCGGCCACCTGACTTTGGCAACCCGTAGCGTGGAGAACAGCCCGCCAGGGCCAACGCCCTACATCAACTTTGGCCAGCAGACGGGAAATATGTTGACCTGGCAGCAAGTCAACGCTACAATCGGTTCGCCTCCGTCCAAGGGCCACAGCACCGAAACCAACAGCCAATCTGCACTGTAGGAACCTCCCTCATTCTTGGTATCAAGGACAACACTGGCCTCAAGCAAAACAGCGGGGCGTTCACTATTATTGATGGAGGTACGTACCAGTGTCCGATGTCGATGTTTGTCTTTGCCAATTCCGTTCGGGCTGATATAGTTGGCGACGGTTGCCTGAATGGCGGTAAAGTTAGATCTACTCCCTCCAAGTTCAGCTCTAATTCGAGGAAAACTAACTCAGCGAGCGACCCCGGAAGCTCCGGAAGTGCGCCGCCTCCACCACCAGCTTCGTCCGACTCCGCTGGGAGCGGGAGCAGCCTTCCATCTACGGGAACCCCTACAAGCCCAGGTAGCCCACCCAAGTCGTCGGCGCCCACCTCGTCCAAGCCCGCCGGCGGATCGACATCCCCGTTGCGTCGCCCCAATTGCCCTCAGTAATTTTGCGCTCAACGTCGAGTCACACAGGGCGCCTCCCAACAAAGGCACAAAAGTCCGCGGCGCCGCTTCGACCGTCGGGATCGCCATGTTCGCCATGCTCGTCGCCGCGTTGCTTGCGTAGATGAAAGTGTTCTTGCCATGTAATCTGCAATCAGAGCCGTGTGAAGTTGAGTTTGGTTTTTACTCCAGAAACGATATGGGTGTTTGAGCGCCGAGAGGTGTAATACAAAAAGCATTATCACAGAACAAGAAGGGCGATTGTTCTTAATCCCCAGTAAGAAACGGCTCCGCGCCAGGTGTACCCAGGCATCACTAGGTGTAGTTCCCATTGAATTATAAGAAAAGTGGCGAAAACTACACCTGGCGATGCCTGGCTAAGCCTGGCTACGCCCAGTGATGCCCATTTTGGACAACACCGATTTAAAACGCGCGCGCGGCGGTTTCGCTAGGTATAGCAGGGTGTAGCAGGGCATAGCAGGGTATATTCTCGATCGGACCGGTTTATTAGGGTAGAAAATCGGATAATATTGGGTATTGCGGCTACTACAGGCGGTACTACGGCCCCGCAAGCTGCCCCAGAACACGCTCTTGCTCCTCCCCGACAACCCTCCATCCCAGGTGCAAGCTCTCGCGTCCTATCCAACACCCCTCCGTCCCGGGCGCGAGCCCACGCGTCTCGCTCCAGCCATCCCATGGGACTTAGGCGGCACACCAATCGTTGACGTCGACAAATCGAGCCGAGCCGCTATACGTGTCGCGGAGTCGCGCGAGGTTCACGTCGTCCTTGTAGGTCGCCGCATCTACGGACAGCGTCAGTCTAGGTGTCTGGAGGCAAGTGACCGCATACCTGCATGTCCAGCTGCGCGCGAGCCTGCGAGGGTAGTTAGAGCACGAATCGCGACGGGTTGACGACGTACCCTGTCGCATGAGACCGCCTGCGAGACGAGTCGGTTTTGGTACACCTCACGTATCGAGCAAGATGGAGCTGCGCACAATGCGAGGCGGGTGAAGAAAGGCGCACCGATATGTGTGCTCTGACTCGACTCCCCGTCCATAACCGCCCTCGGCGCTCGTATTCGTTGACTGACTCTTCTGCTCGTTGACTAGATGCCCGCGAGAGCGATATGCGGACTGCAGAGAGAGAGGCTCCCCGGTGTTGGTCGTTGTTGTACACGTGGAGGTGGTGGTGGTCGTCGTCGTCGTACGCATGGCACCAGACGCGCGTCAACGGTTGCCTCGTCGTGGCCCATCTGAAGGCGGGTGCGGTGCCGCGGGGGACTAGTGGAAGGGGCGGGGGTCGGCTGTTGGGGGATGTGCGGCGGGTGGGAGCATCGTGCAGGAGAACGACTTTGGCGAGTGGAGGTAAGAAGCAAGAGAAGGAGACCCTGTCACAGACTCGGCGCGTCGGACTTAGACGAAATTTGTTAAGGTCGCGGGGCAGGAATCTCTTTTAACATGCGAAAGATACAAGCTGCAGGACTAAATTCCGGAAAAATAGCGACCACTATACCTAGCTAAACCTGACGAAACTTGATTTTTTGTGCATTACACGCAAGACCACAATTTGAAACCTGGTGATGCCTGGGTACACCTAGCGCGGAGCCGTTTCTTACTGGGCTTAATCTGCGACTTAGCCATGCGGCTGATTTAACAGTGTTTATCACGTGATCAATCCGCGGTTCGACTCTTGATGATAAAAAGGCCGACGCGCAGCGGAGCAAACAGAACATGATTTTCGTTGATTTCAGGGTGCTGTATGTGTTTTTGTAAATAATGGTACATCTATGGGCTGCCTCTTTCTGAGCCCATATTTCGAGCAAATCATGGCATTCTTTTGTTGCCCAGATTGTATGAAAATAAAGTTAGAAAACTGGGCCGTTTGAAGAAATGAATCATGGGCTGCTAAAATGTGCACCTTTCTGGGCCGATAAACAGGACAAAAAAAATGGGCCCATATTTGAGGCCATGAAGCACAACAGTAAGGCGCCAATATTTGTGCCTGTTTCCATCTGAAAAAAGCGGCAAATGTGGGGCCCATAATTATTGTTGGTCAATAAGGCTGCAAACAGGAGCCTGTCTTGGAGGGAAATAGTGGGTGCCTTCCCATAACATAGAATCTATTCGCCTCATATTTCACGGTGCTGGTGATCCCGGCTAACCGCTGAAAATATGTGTTGCAGATTTATGTTTGCGAGGGGGGTAGGGACCCCTCCCTCAGATTTGGGCTGATGGGAGATATTCTGAGTGATGGTGGAGGCACCTACTGCCCCCGTATTTTCACAGTGGCTCCAATTTTTTGCGGCCTTATTCACCAATGATATGGGCCCTATATTTCTCCTTAATAGGCCCAGATCAGGACACATTCTTATTTTGCTTTATTGGCTTAAATACAGGCCCACTTTTGGTCCCGTTTCTGATGATTCGTTTGGTACAATAAAGTGCCCATTAGAGCTGTTTAGAAGCTGTGAGATTTATTTCTCAAGTGAGAAAAATGAATTGAAACTCAATTGTTTGGAGCCATTCTATGTTGTTTTAAACTGAGAATGTACACAGCTCTATTTTCCCAGACCATAATTTATTTCCATCACGAATCAAGTTCTGGGCTGTCCTTCAAGTTCATCAATTTTGAATTTTTGAGCACCCGAGATGGCCGAAAAATTTCCTATCAATAGGGCACTTCAGATGAAAATTTGAAGGTTCAAAGAATACAAGAACTGAGTGGGAGTGGAGCTCCCTCAGCCAATGAGCAAGCTCAGATCCTATACTTTTTGAACTTCAAAATTGCATCTGAAGTGCTCTAATCTTAGGCAATTTTTCTAGAACTTTTGTTTGGCATCTTACAAATTACACAAACTTAAGTAAATACCACAGTAATGAGGGCAACAATACAGTGCCATCAGTTGTTTGAATTATGGGTGTACAAAACGCCTGCTGTAAGTATTTAGAGCATTTAAATGCAAAAAGGGCTCCATTTTATTTTCGACTCGGAATCGGCCTACCGAAAGCGTGAGTGGCTTTGCAGAGAGGCAGAGAAGGGGCAGTTGTTTACATGGAAATGATGTCGATATTGTTTGCGAGGCTGCTGAGGCTTGTGTGTCAGGGAGGTAAGTGCATTTATGGCTTTGCGTTTATTGGGTGCCAGTGCAGAGTTCATACGGTCTGCCCTGTCCGTTATCCCGCCTTTGTCGAGCATGCAGTTTGTGATGGTCTAGACTCAATGAATCAGAGAGATTTAGGTCCGCACTGGTGGGCAAACACGGTCACCAAATACACACCATCACTATGTAGGTCTTACTTAAATCTCTGTCACTATGTTCTGTTTGTGAACCTGGCAATCTCATTGCCCCCAATGTCTGAGCCTGCGCCGGTCTCCAAGAAAACTGTCAGTATTGAAGAGACTGGGTACTGTAGTGACCTTAAGTCCGAAGGGTTTTCATTTTTTCGCCTCCGAGATGGCCGAAAAAAATTCTTTTGATTTTAGATGAGTTTATCCGGCCTTATTTTTGGGCCTTGGAACATGTAACAGGACTTGAGGTCTAATCACTACAGTACCTCAACCGCGTAGATGACCGGTATGCGCTCGAGGACGGGGGAACACCACACACGAACAGTGGTGTCAACCAAATCGCGCTGCTCAGGCTGGCACATCGGAACTAGAACGGGCGATGGCTTCACAGACAAGCTCGGTAACCGGCTGGGAGGTGGCGGATGGATGGGGGGCGGTGGGCCAGCGATATGAATGGAAACTCACAAGCATGATGGTCGTCGAAAGCAACAGCAACAGGCGTGAAATAGTAACTCCTAATAGCAGAATACACGAGTAGTAAGTACAGCACAACGCAAAGCCCGGGTATCGCGGTAGAATACAGTGAGGAAACAAATAATAATAACATGCACAGTCCCACTGTCCGCTAAACAGCTGGTAGGTAGGATTGCTGGTCGGCGAAACAATCAGACCAACAATCGACGTTCCCCGCGTAATACGCTGGCATACCCGCGTCGGGCAGGAAGATTGGGTAGGAGACGGGGGAGGACGTCAAGGACGACGACGGGGAGCTGGCGTAGCCGTCAAAGTGGAGGCTCCCGCTGAACGTGGTCGACGTCGCCGAGGGGCTGCTCGACTCGGCGCGCGCGTACTCGACGCCCCAGTCGAAATCACGCGTCGTCTGCAGCGGAAGGGGCGGCGCCGTCCACTCCACACGCGTGGGCGCGGCGGTGCCGCGCTGGCTGCGCGTCGAGGGTTTTGTTTTGCGGCGGGTTTGCCTCCGTGTGGGGACGTAGGCGCATTCCATGCCGGTGAGATGGCAGCGCAT
Organism: Mycena kentingensis (nom. inval.); assembly: GCA_014461125.1. NCBI lineage: Eukaryota > Fungi > Basidiomycota > Agaricomycetes > Agaricales > Mycenaceae > Mycena > Mycena kentingensis (nom. inval.). Next base: position 305,965 of record JACAZG010000005.1, on the reverse strand, counting down.
GCACGGCGCGTCTTGCGACTCGGTGATGCACTGAGCACGCGGTTAGTCTTGATTCTGCCTCGGATTGTGGGCGCACCTTGATTTTGCGTTCGCGGCAGTGGAGGCACGCCATGGCGACGCGTTTTGGGACCTCGAACATGGGGTGCATTGTGTCCGAAGGCGGGTTAGTGGAAGGCAGTGGGCACTGGAGCGGTTTAGAGGCACAGGATAGTTTTTATAAGGTACAGTTTGTTGACGGTGAGAGCTTGGTGGCTCCCGATCAAAAGATCCCCAACAATCCAAAGAATCCCGAGTGTGAAGTTTCGTTCGCCCGCTTTAGAAGGACCGTATTCCAATTCAGTTCTCCGCCGTCGCGGCTTAAACGGACTCCGCGTCCCGCCAGTACGCGTCGGTCTCCGCTGGGGCACGGCGGCCAAACTCGGCGTATGTAGGTTCATACGCGTTAATATCGCGCAACTTTTTCAATCCAGACCGGGTTCTCCTACCATCTCCATCGCGGATCCGCTAAACCTGCAACGCGCGTCTAGCGCACTCCTACCTTGCTCAGCGTTTGGCGTCAAACAATCTAGGTATCTGAAATATTAATAGAGGCGTCCCACCAGCACCCACACCTCAATTGCGCTTCAGATTCAAAATGCAAGAAACTTGATGAGCGATCCGAACAGTTGCGCCCCCGCGATTGCTTTCAGTCCAACTGCTGGGCGGTGATGGAGGGCTGGGGCCTGTATATCGTCAGCCTGAGCACGGGCGCAGATGCGGGCGTAGATAACGTGCGGGGTCGAGAGGCTAGAGACTCCCGCAAACACACTCATCTTTGCTGCTGCAGCCTGCGTCAGGCGGCTCCAGGCTGTACCGCCAAGAGCCATCTTGCTCCATCGGACGCGTCCCACCCTCACAATCCAAAACACTCGCAATATGCCAGAGATCCGAAGAAGTCCGAAGGGCGGCAGAACCGGTCCCTGAGGACATTTCGCAATTACAGTAAGTTTGGCACGTGGTGGGGCGGGATACTTAGGATTCAACTACAATTGAAGACCGACGCAGGCCGCCGGATGGAATTGATGGAATGCCAAGTTACCCCGGGTTGAATAAGCCCACCTTGAGAAAGATCGGAATGTTAGCGGGGAATTTCTCGACCAGTAGACGCTGTAGCGGTAGCGACAGCCCAGCCTTCCGCTTCTGCAACAGCGCCGAAAAAATCCAAAGCCCATTTCCATGTAAGTACAAACACAGGCAAGAAGTTTCGATGGCGCTAGAAGCAACACTGAATCGCCCTGGTCCCTTGCATCCGTTCGCGCCGCGGCGTCTAGGCCTTTGTTGGACGCCGCGACGTGTGCGCGCACGACGCGACGACGTGGTAATGTAAGAACGGTAGCCGTGTTTGCCATGCCTTGGTCCGTACTGTGAGCAGACCCGAAGGAGACGCGCTTCGATGTAGTAGATTGTGCAGGGTCCGTCTGCCAATGCGTATATACGTAGTCGAAATGAGTAACAGTGCGCGGCGGTGAGACAATCGTTGATCTCCGAGTCGGCCGCGCAATATTGTGATACGTCGTCACGGTTGAACAGCGTTACAGCCAGTCGCGAGGACACAGATCATAATGCGGAGTATAGTCTGCAGGTTCACCTCCGAGTTTTCCGCGCGCGACAGTCACTAGGAAGAGTCGACTTACCCCCCCGCGAAACCCCACATTCAAAGTTTTCTGCATGCAGGCCGCCATAGGCGTACATCAGGCACCGCTTCTTACGCAGGTTAGACTACTCTACACCCGGCATCTCTCGCACACCCTCCTCCTCCTTTGGTGCATCTCGAAGCTGCCCTGCGTGCTCGCCAATTCACCATAGCGCGATAGGACCTCCCCTTCGAGCCCACGATACCATCGTCCGTCCTCACCCACCACCACCGCAGCTGGTTCAAATACCGGCTTGCGCTCGAAGTTTTCAGCGCCTCAAGCGCCGCCACCGCGTCCTTCTCCTCCTCCATCCGCATGGTGGCATATCCGTGATTCCGATGCACCGACACTTCCTCTACTGTCCCGAAGCGCATGAGGTCCTTGCGGATCCGGAGCTTGTCGATCCGCGGCGGGAGGGTGGGGAGGTACAGCGTATGCACCGGCTCGGAGAGCGCGCTGAAGCGTACGCGGACGGGCGTAGTGTAGCCGACGCGCTGCCGCATTCGGTCGAACGCGTCGAACGCGTCGACGAGGTGCTTGAATTTGATGAGGATGCTTTTCCTGATCAAGTGAGGAGTCAGCTAGACTGCAACATTGATCCAGCACTCACTCGGACTGCGACGTCGTGACGCCAAAGACGTAGCCGCACCCAGCCGCGGTACAGTCCTTCAGGACGCGTACCGACGGGTACGCGGCGATATTCTCCACGTTGTCTATGCGCAGAGCAGTGCTCGGCTCTCCGGGCCCCTGCGGGTCCCAGTCCACGCATATCGGCTTGTCCCCGAGCACGAGCGGGGCCTCCTGCGTGAAGAGGAAGAACGCGTACGCGTCCGCAATAGAGCCGAACGTTGCGTACTGCGTCGCTGAGCAGAGGGAATGGCATGACATGATTCTCCCGCACTTACCGCTTCGTCTCCCTGCGGAGAGAGCTCCAGCCGCGCGAGGCTGACTTGTTTCATCGTCTTGATCGCCTTCCAAAGGTCACCTCGCGGCGTTCCAGGCGAAATGCCTGAGAAGACGAGGGTTCGAGCGCCTGGTTCGTAAGTTTGTAGGGAGTAACGCAGAGTAAACGCGAAAACGGTCCGTACGGTAGGCGTAGTCCGGTGTCTAGCTCCCCCGTCAGCTTCGGAGATCTCAAGTCTAAGCAGAGAAGACGAACAGTGTCTTCATATTCGGCGGCGGAACGCAGAGGGCTGCCAGTAGAAAGCGCTCGAGTGGGCGTCGAGAACAAGCTAACAGGCGGTATCGAAAGGGTCCGCGTAGTGCAGTTTTTGAGAGGCATGCTAGTGGTTGCGAGACGAGGTCGTTCGCTAATCGTAGCCCAGTTCTTCGAAATTCCGGCCCAAATTGAAGCATGGGACCTTCGTGCGCGGGTGTGGCGTAGCATGCTTGAGTCGACGACCGTTTTGTGGTGATGGTGGTGGCAAGAGGCAAGCTGGGTTGATGCATTGATGTTTGGATGTCAAAAGCCAACCAAATTTTCTGGACGGTCGTCTAGGTAAGAGTTATAGGAAATATTCATGGGAAGCGGGGTAGCCCGTAAGTGTTTGGACCAAGTACTGTACTCGGCATCTGTTCGATGGTAAATAATTTCTGCAGATTTGACATGATTATTTGTTGTGAAAATTGAACTTCCTACTTCGTATCGCGCTCAAACATTGCTACTAGTCGACACGACATTCCACTCCGCCATCGGCATCGACCCCGACTCGCATCCCTCCGTGCGCACCTGCTCATTCACGCTCGCCCCAGCAGCACACTCCTCCGTCGCGCTGCTGACAATCTTGCAGTTCTCCGCGCCGCTCTCGCCGCAGGTCGCGCAGTTAAAGGTAAAGTCCTGCTCGAGAGTGAAGTTGTCCTCGGCGTCGAAGCACCCCTCGGAAGCGAAGATCTTGTTATCGCTCGCATTCGCGAAGAGGCAGAAGCTGAACTCGGTGTTAAATCTGGGGCGGAGTGTCAGCAGCTGGGTATGCCATGAACATAAGATGGATGGCGCACGAGAATGCGTAACCGCCGAAGCCAGTGAGGGCAAACTGCCAAGGGGTTCCGGGCAGAGTGGTGCTCTGAGACAGAGGGACATGGATGAGCCGCGGGCGCTGGTGTGCGCGAGCGGGACGTACCAGGTCAACGCCCAGCGAACCGACGGTATTATTCCCGACCCATTGGACCTCGGTCCGTTGAGTGGAGGTAACGATGTAAGGAACGCCCTCGGAGAGAGTCGGGACGCAGGCGGAGACGTTCATGATGAGGGCAGAGGCAGCGGCGGCAATCGCAATATGAGAGAGCATGCTGACTATATTCGTGGTGGTCGGCTTGAAGATGAGGATGAGAGGTTCGATTTAGGCATGAGGGGTTTTATACGCTGCGGACATACCCCAAGCACGCGTCGCCATCCCTCCCAACGGATTTAACGACGTCAATTTGGCGATGCTCGGGCAGCTCGTGGCGAGAGTAAGACTAGCGTGGTTATCGCGCCGGCTTCGAATCAATGGAGAATCCTCAGACCACGCACGCGTCGTGCTCGGCGAAGGTGTTCATCCAATCCCAGCAACCCTACCAGGTTGGCTTAATCCTAACCCGTTGCGACGGGCATAAGTAGATTAAACGGATTAAGGCTGGCAGTTTAAATACATGGTTTAAACGCGTGAGGGGCAAAAGACGCCCAACGCCGGAGTCGAACCAGCGACTCTCGACAACGGAGATGGCCGTGGCAAAGGAGACACCCATTACACTAAGGAAGACAGTTTTTGTTGCTCAACGGGAGGTGTTAGATGGACTGGGCCTCCTCTGCCCATACCTAGAAAATTATTTTTATTTATCGGACTTATGGTTAGGATATCAGTCTCATGCTCTACTGAACCTCAGGTACAGTTCTATCAAGCTTGAAGGTTGGCCAAAATCAATGATGAAGGTATGTATTTATGTATTCAAGCCATGCTTTTTTTTTTTTTTTTTTTTTTTTTTTTTTTGCAAACCGGCCTTAAGGTCATGTGAAGTCTTGAGTTGAAAATTGATGAGCAAGGGGGACCAAAGGCTATATACATGGCTAGTAATGGTTGAAGACTCCCTCAAAGACAGAAATGACTTGCAGAGGCAGGGGCATTGCCTGGGAGGCCGCCAGTCAAGTATACTACACTTTTGTTGACTTTCAACACTTCTTGGCATAGAGGTCTATGCTGCTTGCACCTTTCGTGACATGTTCTCTCGGGACCTGGTGGTTCGAACCTCGGCCTATGTGTCTTTTTGAGGCCCTGTTTAAACGGTTTATAAACCCCGGCTTGAACAGTTTAAACCCAGGATTAATCGTCGTGCGACACCAGAACAATCCATCATACCGCGTGATAATCCCTCCGGATTAACTGGATTAATCCGCTTATGCCCGTCTCGACCGCCCCCGGATTAAGCCAACCAGGTAGGGATTCTTCCAATCCCAGCGCAGACGCCAATCTTCGCAGTTGGAGCCGTAGTCGATCCACGGGAAAGCCACGACGGTCATGGGTGCTGCGTCGCGATAGGTCGGGCTCAGATGCTTCGTTCCGCGCGGGACTTGCTGTCTCTTGCATGCATCGTCGAATGGTCCCGCGGAGCTGAAGTGTGGAGTGTGAACAAGGAACGTCTGTTGGCATACTCACCACATGTTCACCCGTTCGCCATAAACAGCATATTCGCACAAATCGTGCAGCAGCCCACGTTAAAAAGATCGTCATCTACTGAACCCGTGCGTTTCTGTCGCCCGACAAAGGGTAAAAACGACTCACAGAACCAGGAAGCGGGATCATCTACCACAGAGAAGTTATTCCTGTCCAGTGGTGAAAAGACGAGCTCAGCTTTGGGCTCACTGGCAAGCCAACAGAGTCGCAGCGATGAGCCAGGTGTATACTGTACTATTCCGAGGTCAAGTTTGTGTAATGTGTAAGAGCCTGAAAAAAACTCACTGTTAAAATTCAGCTAAAATCAAAAGAAAATTTTTCGGCCTTCCCGGGCATGGAAAAATCCAAAATTGACGAACTTGACTTCGGAATACTACAGTAATAGCAGAGCACAGATATCAGAGGGGATTTTCATCGTAACGCGCGCTGAGCTCTGAACGGGCGCCGCCGGGCGGGGCAGAAAGAGATTCCGGGCTGTAATGGGCCAGTTTGTCTGCTTTCTGAAGCAAGTAATATTGACGGGCTCGCTGTTGCGCACGAAGGGGATTGCACAGGGAGGCTCATTGGATGTGATGACTACGAAGCTGGTGGGACCAAGACAGCGTCGGAGACGCCGCAGCAGTCATTGACGGGACAGCGCATACGAGCGTCAGGCCAGAGTTGAGTCGCCAGGTGACATTAAAGATAGCTGCCGCGGTAGACAATTGGTGGCTAGCCTTGAAAGTTTCCGGTGCACAAGCAAAAGTGAAGTCACGGTAGTGGAGTGTGCGGGACCGACTTGGTTCGTGAACCAGAGGAATGCTGCGAAGAAGCAAGGTTTGTCTGTCGAGCGAGTGAGGCACTAACGCGGACTCGGAGCATAGGTCGAGCAATGGCCGAAATCGAGGACATGGTGGCCGGGAGCAGGATGTGTTGACAGCATCAACCTCGTGCCTGGACTCTCCGTCGCCCCACACCCATCTCCTCCCCGTCCTCGACACCGGGCAACCCAGACTTCTCACATTCCACAAGATTTCAATACAAACCACAAGCCCCACCACTCCTCCGGTCCTCTCGACGGACTCTGGCAGTAGCGTCGTCACCCGCACGCAAAAGCAGCAGCCCGACTTTGTTAGTGGGTCCGTCTGCAAACGCAAGGAGGGGATTCAAAAGGGCGCGTCCCTCTTCATTCCCACTGAAAGTTCACAAATAGATTTCTCAGTTTCAAGGAGCGATAGGCAACTCCAAGCTATCAACAAACGTCCCCGCCATGTGCTCATCAGGGTAGCGCTTCCCCGTAATCGAGGTCTGACTCTCCTCCGCGATCTTGCGCACCGCCGCGACCTCGTCTGCACTCAGACGGACCGCGGAGCCGCCGATGTTTTCTTTAAGGTACTGCAGAAAAAGGTTATTGACAACAATGCCAGCGGCACGAAGGACGAAGGATATGGAGGAATGCGCACCTTGACGCTCCTCGTGCCAGGAATCAGCACGATGTCCTGCCCCTGCGCGAGCATCCACGCGAGTGTGACCTGTGCCGCGGAGGCCCTGTGGCGCTCACCGATTTTGCGCAGGCGGGCGACGACGTCGAGGATCTTGGGGAAGTTTTCCTTCGAGAACCTGGGGGATGGTCGCGCTCAAGGCGAGATAAGGCTAAGGGAGGAGGAAGCGCACTTGGGCAACACGCGCCGATAGTCGTCCGCATCAAAATCCTCGGGGGAGGTCTACCAAACGTTGAGCGAGGGCAACAGGTTACGAGGTAGAGATATACGCACGTAGCGACCTGTCAGCAATCCCCTCCCCAGCGGGGCGTATGCGACGACGGTAACTCCCAGCTCGCGACACGCGGCGAGGAGGCCGACCTCGGGGAACTCAATATCGAGCACGAACGGCGAGTACTCGATTTGCAGCGCGGCGATGGGGTACACAGCGTGGGCACGGCGAAGGCACTTTGCGGAGCATTCGGAGAGCCCGATAGCCCTGATCTTGCCTTCCCTATGAACAAAACAAAGAGTTAGCTTCTCGAAGAGGAATGCGAGTCCGCACGTACTTCACCAGCTCCTTCAACGCTCCGACCGTCACCTCAATGGGCGTTCTCGGGTCGATGCGGTGGATGTAGTACAGGTCGATGTGCTCGACCCCGAGACGCGCGAGGGACGTGTCGACTTGCGAGCGAATAAACTCGGCGCTCCCGTCTGCTGCGGAGACGTAAGCGCCGTCGGACCCGACGGAGACGGCCTCCCCGCCTTTCGTGGCGAGGAAGATGTCGTCGCGCTTGCCGGTGCGTTTGAACCTAGCGGTCACCAAGTCAGGCATGATCACAACCATAGTGATTGTCGTACCATTTACCAATGAGGTCCTCTGAGTCGCCCTACCAGCTCGCTTGCTCAGCTCGACCACGGAAAAAAAGATAAATGCACGCACGTAGATATACGCCGTGTCCCAGTGCCGACACCCTGCCTCGTACGCCGCATCGAGGACCTTGAAGCGCCCTTCGTCGGACTCGACCTTGCCATAAAAAGCCGCCAATCCTGTAGATACTCTCGTCATGCCAGCCACTGAGCTGAAGAGAGCAAGCGACGCACCCATAGCGCCGAATCCAATCTCGGCAACCTGCGCGTTTCCAATCTTGCGTGTAGGGAGAACCATGGTTGTGTCCAGCTGCGTGTGTTCTCGCAATCGAAGCGCAGGCTTAAATAGACCCCAAGTCCGGGCGGCGTCACCCTCTCCGGGTGAAGCCCGAGCACCTTTTGAAGTATCCGTGTGATTTCCGACCGAGGACAATCCGGACGTGATCCGACCTTCTCACGGTTTCGTTCACCACGTGATGGATGTTTGAAATTCCTATTCCAACTCGGTATCAAACTACTCCAATATGCCTGCTACTATTGGCTGTTTTTGGCCGCACAAATTCTACACTCATCGAAAGGCAGCCATAGACAGAGGGGATTATGTTTTTGCAGCTGGATCTAGTCACTCATTTCTCAGTATTTTTGCAAAATTCGTTCACTGTCTGGTAGCTAGAGGTCTATACTACAAATTGTTGGTGCCGCATTTTTAATATGTGTCCAGAGAGGCAACAGAAATTGATTTTTGCATAATTAGGAACTACAAGCCAGGTCACATGGTGGGTACAGGCCGTGCATGGCCTCTACCTTATGTGGGCAAAAATGGGCCCCCGAAAAAGGAAGTTGATTAGTAAGAGTCTGGATATATCATGTGATCATGTCTTTGGTTCAACCCCAGATCTGGCACTTTTTTCCCTTTTTTTTGGCCAGCACCACAGCCACTTGATAGCACATCAGACACATAATTTCATCTAATTTATGATCCAAAATTACCAGAAAATTGAGAAAATTACTGAAAATACTCTAGTGAGTCAGTTTGCTGCTTACATACAGTTTTTAAGAAGTGGTGCCCGTCACTCCGGCATCTACAAATATAAAGGCACCCTTAGGTTTTTTTTTTTTTTTTTTTTTTTTTTTTTTGTGCCGGCCTGCTCCGGTTCGCCCCGGATCTGCCCGTGCCACCCGGACCGGCGCAAAAAAAAAAAAAAAAAAACTTATCGACTAAAGGTTCCTTTATATTTCTTGATCCCCAGTGTGTCATGGTTCTGAAAGCCCCATCATCTACCTGCTAGAAAAAAAAAAAAAAACACTCCAAATCAAATCAAAGCATATGTCAAAGAGATTTAAGCTATGACATTTCCTTTGTTGGGACTTAAGGAATCAATAGTGCTGCCAACCCTTTTGCAAACAGCAATAATAAGTCTTCACCACGTTCATTTGCGATTTGGACGGCTGAACTCGCGGCTGCAAGTCCTGCACGTGGCGTGGTTGCAGTCTTCTGGAGCCGTTTGGGCAACCCCACAGCACATTATCTCCCATTGTCCTCCTTCATTATGCTTGGAATATCTGATGATTTTTGACCTGAAAAATGAGGGGAAGATATCAGTTGTTCTGAGCATGATACATATGGAGCTGACATTTCCGATGATTGGTTAGTTGATGCTGTCGCCTGCAAGTCGTCACTCCCTATATATGACTAGGAGTGAATAAAAAGTATTAGGTAGAGACCCAAGCGCTAGTACTTTACGACGCAGAAATTCCCGAACCGCACCCGACACCTCAGAGTACCTTGTGATATTCTAGTGGGGATAGAGTTGTCTACTTATCCTGCGACTTGAAGGCCAGCAGCGCCGGCAAGTGCTTGTATCCAGATCACTATAAATTAGGATGAATGGCGGGAATAGGCAGCTGCAATGCCTAGCTACCTCGTACGGTTAAGGTTGACCACCGCGACTTCAGTGCAACTGGGACAGAAACAATCCGAACAAAATCTTGTGATAAACGAAATTTTCCCTCTGCCAGTGTGCCTCTAAGCGCTAGCAGAGTTGTACAAGCATTTTAAAGAACTGGTGGTTATTCCGCAATGATAATCATCGACAGCACTGCGTCAACTGCTCTCTTCTTGACCACCACGACATGTCGACAATGCTCTCCTCCAAACGACTCTCGTCCTGGCTTCGCAAACGGCTGTCTCTAATCGGCGACGTCGGAACGCCGCGCGCACTCGCAGCTCTGCCTTATCTTCCCACTGAGCTTTGGGATGCTGTTCTGGGCATGCTGGACGAACTAGATGCCAGCACCTATAGGTGCTGCCCCAGACCTTGCTTTGGCCCAGAGGAATTTTGTTGCCTGGTCTTTCAATTTGAAAGTATGAAGAAGTGTGACCAGGTGATAGATATATACAGTATTGCTTGTGAATTTTGTATCCTCATCTTTGTGCAATACTGTAGCATTAGAGCATATTAGAGGCGGGATTTGGGGCTTGTTTTTCAGTGTAGCAATCCTGAAGAATTTGTTTATTTTTGAGCTTCCATCCAATTCAAACGAGCTCAACTGAATGGGAATTTCTTGTGTATCACTCGGAAATCAAAAACGGCCATTTGGGCCCGTTCTGATATCCTCTATTCTGACCGGATGTGCACAAATGTTCAATCTTTTGACCTCCACCTGAACATCCGGTCAGAATACTACTGCCACCACCATATATCCACAATTTTGGCTTGCCAGAATCCAGATGGCGGAACCAAATTGCCGATCTGGTGCTGTGGTGCTTACTCAGCACTCGGCAGAAGGGGCTCGGCCGAGATTATACATTCTCACCGGATCACCCGGACATGGGGAGGCTCACGTGGCCAACGGCACAAGGATTTCCACCGTGGGGAATCAGGCAGTGGATTGGTAATAAATGTCCAGGGCGGAAAGTTATTGGTTGAGTACATCTGCAAACCTGCAGCCGACGGCTAGCAGCACTCTTACCGAAAGTCCTCCGCAAGGGCGTTCGAGCGCTTGCGGAGAGCACAGCAGCTGTCCGACGCTCGGCGAGGCAAGTCGAGCGTGGCGAGTAAGCGGCGAGTTATCGATGCTCGCCAACTGCTAGCCGACTACTAGCCGACAAGCTTCGGTCTAACCGAGCTTTCTTGATTTGCGCAGCGCACGCCTGAAGCTCAAGGTCCACAGCCCTCAGGCCTGAGCTATAAAAGCCACACATGTGCGCACTGACGGGCGGGGATGTTCGTCGCCACTACCTTCCCCGCCTTCTCTCCTTTCCCCTTTGCTTCGTCTAGGCTCGGTATCTTGTGCGGAAAGTCTGACGCGGCCGTAGGATATTGTCGAGTACAACACCTACGCTGTACTAGTCATCACAAAAAAGTGCAGAACCTCACATGGTGCAGCGCAGTCTCGTATGGTGCAGGAGATCTCTCCGACCATTTAGAACCTTATTGCACCATGTTAGGGACCCCCCGTACCATTTAAGACCTTATGGGCCATTTATATGGTCGAGGAATTTGCTCATGAGACCTTATGGGCCGTGTATATGGGGGTCATAAGGTCTTATAAGTCATCACGAAAAATGGGCATTCCTTACAAGCACTTGTGATTCACCCAGTGCCTGTAAGGGTGGTCCAAGGGCTGGTCTTTCCATTTAAGGTGCTTATAAGTGACCAAGGATCATTCGAGGTTGTCCCAGGGCTAGTTCCTTCATCCAAGCACCTTTTAAAGATGATCCAAGCACCGAATGTCCTTTCAAGGGCCGGACAAGGAGTTCCAATCAAACCTTTCAAGGGCCTTGGAAGGGTCTATTGAGCCTTCAATCTGATTTGGAAGGGTGGGCAAGCCCAATACTTGCCATCCAAGTCAATATTTAGCCTTGCTTAGCCCTGTTAGACACCTTATAAGTTTGACCCATCCAGCCTGAGAAGGAACAAAGAGAATAATTTGGGAGAATTCTTGACCTAGCTGAGCCCTTCATGCTGGGAAGGCTGGTAACATGCAGTAATTGAGGATCAGAAAATGATGCATTACAGGCTCATGTGGGGCATATGGGTGTCTGATGAATTTTTCGTTACAGATCTGTGGCTCAGCTGGATAAGCTGCCACTCTTCAAATTTCTCCCGTCCTTCGGGGGTCCCCGGTTCGATCCGGGCAGGGCACATTTCCGACAAAATGTCGGAGTGTGTCCTAAGTTGTTTGTTAGGCTCTCTTTATTGTTTACCTACACACATCCCTTTTATGCCCCTTAAAAGACCTCTCAAGGCCTTGAATGCCCCTTGGATTGCCCTCAAGCCCTTGAATGGCCCACAAGCCCTGGCAGCCCTTCTAGGGCCCTTGAAAGGGTCTTGCAAAATTGTGACGTGCCTGAATTGCCTGCCCCAAGTCCATATTGACCTTTCAGGGGCTTCTGGGCCATATATGCCGCTGCCAAGCAGCTCATAAGGAGTCTGCACTTCCCCTGATGGTATGCCATAAGGTCACATATGGTCTCATAAGGTAGTATATGGGGGGGAGAAACCATATTACTGACCTTGGTCTAGCTTGTAGGTCCATGCCCTACCATATAGTACCTTATGGGTCCATATACCACCTTATACCCTGCTTATATGGTCGGGGAGGTCGGTCATATGGTCGCATAAGGTGCTATATGATCCTGTCCTTTTTTGTGATGTAGATGTACTGTAGGATTTACTAGCACAAATGAACCTTTTTCTTTCCCTGGTAATCTGGTTGCCGATATGATTGTGGGCGTGGGCCGCGTGGCCGAGGGCGTAGCCAGGTAATCGACGGACAGCCGGCGCGCGGAAGCCAAAAAGGGACCAAGTCGGCTAGCATCGGCTAGCAATGACATAACTGCTAGCCGCAACTTGTCAAGCGCTATCGGAGAGGTTGCGGAGAGGGAGGGAAGTACACTAGCCGACTATTCCGCTCTCAAGTGCTTGTAAGCACGGTTCGGGTTTCCTGATGTATAATAAATTACCAATTGCGTACATAATTTGTATGCAATGTCACACACCTGAAGGCATTCCATAGTTTCGAAATAGTTTCAAAATGAATCAAAATCTCAAGACTTCCTGCATTACATCGCCGAGGTTTTGAAATTTTGGTGTGACATCGAAATTTTTGGATATATAGTCATGTGATATTGGATATTGGATGAGATAGTACAGCACTGAATTAGGCTAACTCTACGGTGGTGCACAAACTTCAAATTTCCGATGATTAATCTCCTCATAAATCAAACTCAACACAACTGTCCGAAGAAAACAACATATGGTGTGGTTTTGGGCATTTCTCTCCAAATAAACCTTATTGGCAGCCCCTCGTCGACCAAATATTCCGCAAAGTTTAAATGTCATTTCAAAAATTTTCATGGCCCCCGTTGCAAAGTTTTTACCAAATTTGGCTAAAAATGAAAGTGACAGCACAGAATTTCCTAAGTGTACACTGTTGGATGGGCCAATGAAACAGACAGGTCAATGAAAAAGTCAAATTGATGAGCATTTTGCAGACCCCCCTACTGCCTCTAAGGCCTCAAAATAAGGTTTAAACAGAAGAAATTTGGAAACCAAGCTCAAGAAATTTGGAGGAATAGACACATGGTGCAGTGGTATTCCATTCTCTGTGGTATTTAGGTAAGCTGAATGCCTTGGGTCCCGCAAGGGTTCAAACCCCAGCAAAGCCATAAGTTTGAGAGGTTCTAGTGGGTATGAAAGACAAGACAAAGCAGTCTTTGATCTTCGCATCAGGGCATTCGTGCGTGAATGCATTCCTACCCTTGTACTGTGCTTCCCTGTGATGTTATAATCTCCCGGTGATGTTATAATCCACTGATTTTGTCCGCAATTATGAGTTTGCACTTTCGGAGTTTGGCGGGATCATTTCTTGAGCATCCTGAGCTCGAACTCCTGAAGAAACCAGACGGAAAGCTGTTGACATGAGGTCAAACAGAGCTGCGCTAATTTACGTGATGTGTAAGTGCTAAGTGGTGGTCACATCAACAGTCACAGAAAAGTCGCAGCAAATCCCTTTCGCTCAAAGTCACCGCTGAACCCCAAATCTTTTCATGGCCAGAGATGGCGGTCTAGACATTGCAGCCCGCAAAATTCCGGTGGAAGAATCCAACGGGAAACATGGTATATCAGTGAATTATAACATCAATGGGAGATTATAAGCATCACAGGGAAGCACAGTACCCCGGAGGTTCTCGTTCCCTCTGGACTTGATAAGCGAGTGGAAGTATAACAAACGACTACTACAAACGCTTCCACCAAAAAAAAAAAAAAAAAAAAAAAAATGGAGGATAAATCCTGCACCTGCAATACAAGCTAGCTTCATCCAGGAGCAATTGAGCACCACCAGAAGTGATATTCAGGCTCTGAACATGGTCACCTCCAAGCCTCCAAGGTTTGTATCCAGGGCAGCAAGGGTTAAGCTGAGAGTCTCTCAGGGAACACAGTGATTCCCAAGAAACGATGTTGAAACACAAGTAATCTGGAAGTAATTTGCTCAGAGAGCTACAAAATCTAAAATCGTTCTTTGGTGCTCCTGATACTCTCTAGTCCTTATGCGAAGTTGAGAGAATTTTTTGGTCAAATTTCATAATTTTCATTTCAAGAACGGAGCATAAACAACAGGGCATATATGTCATAATATGAATTTCCATCAAGTGACTGTGATGGTCACATAATCACCATTTTCTGAATATGTGAACTTACGGGTTAAAGAAGGAATAAAAATGCCTTGCCAGCTTCGGGCTTCAAATGTGAAATCCATTGAGCTCCAGTTTTCCCACAGTCGATAGCCTGAGCACAAACTCGAATGAATTTCTAGCTACTGTACATGTTCTTATATACTATTGTGAAGTCCCTGCCGATAACCATTTAGGCAACGCCGTTTGACTCAGTCCGTGTGACCCGGAAGACATGATAATTGCTCATTCAAAACCGGCACTGAGTTTCCTTTTCAGGAACGGCGCGGCTGGGGCTTGCTTAACCTCGCCGGTCATTTCCGATTTGTCAGCACCCCACGCAGTTGGTCTAAATCCCCATTCGCAGACTTATTACCAAATCTCGGCCGATTCGGGTGCAGTAAACCTCACTAAGCGGCTTTTCAAGCAAATGCGCTCATTATGCCGTGCTGATACCGGAATACTCGGGACACAGTAGTACATGTACAGCTTGTAGGCCGCCAAAAACTCTCTTTCCCCGTCGAGCTCTTTCTGACGGAGAGCTGTGCGTGCTGGTCCCGGAATGCTCCGTCGCGCGACGCAGCGTGAGATGGATCTCGGGGATGTCCTGCGTCGGAACACAGCCCTCCGCGATGAGGGTCTTGCGGCGGACGTCGTAATTGAAGAAGTTGAGCGTCTCATAGATGAGCTTCTGTCTTCCAGCTACGGAGGCTCCCACCGAGCTTGACCAGCTCCGAGCAGCGGTTCATGCCCGTATTATAGATGAGGGTCTGAGGCTGACCTCGCGCAGCGAGTCCGCGCGCTTGTCAGCGTTGGCATCGATGGGGTAGAACGTCGCGCCCATCGACTCTGCGACATTGCGTATGTTGCGCGTAGCGCATCGCCATGAGCGAAGACGTTCTTGCACGTCTCGGCGCCGGTGAGTGGGCCCACGAAGGGCTCGACGATGTCACCATGGTTCATGTAGAAGTTGCGGCGGAGCACGCGCCGAAGGACGCGATCGAATGTGCGGTCAAGGGTGCCGGTGACGAACTCGAGGTCGAATTGCACGGCGGAGCTGGTCGACAGCTCGTTCTCGCAATCGTCGTGCTGCAGGAGCGACGCGGAGCTGTCGTCAAACGACTGCCGAATGTCCGTCTGGTGGCCTCGCGTCTACGACGACGGTGAGCTGGCATTGCTGCACAGGCGACGGCGACGACGCACCTTGTCGAAGAAAACCGCGGCTTCCGAACATGCTGGGCCTCGACGAGCTCCTTGGTGCGCTTGCTGAGCGCCTGCTGGCTGACGTCGAGCTCGTCGATGGTCTGCGGGCCGCGGGGACCCACGGTAATCAGCAGCGCGGAGGCGTAGAGAGGGCGGACAGGAACAATGTCCTTCTCCTTTTCGATGGGTCGCGAAGAAGCGGACGCGGCCCGCGAGCTCGTCGATGCCGATTCGCCAACAAACGAGCGTTGGAAGGGGTTGATGCTGGGGTTCAGCTGCAGAACAATTAGCACTGCAAGAAACGAGCGCTGTGGCCACCACGCACCTCCTCGAACGACATTGCGCCAGTTTCTCCAATCTCCGCGACGCAGTCATCGGCGCTTTTGGCGCTGACGAAGAGTTAGAGCTGGATCTGTTCCGAGCCTTCCGACATTGGCTAGGTCGGCGGCGCTGCGTGGTCGTACTCACGGAACAGGCAGGGATAGTTGCCCGACATGGTGGTCGGGTGCAAGCGGGGTTGATGGCGTTACACGGCGGCCGCGCTGGTTGGCCACCAACACCCGACATCTATTCAAGGACTTCCCTCTCCGACTGCTACTGTAGCTCGTAAAAATTCAAGGAAATAATTACTCTCACTGCAGAGGACGGGGCTGCGCCGCACCTTCACCGCAAGCCCGAGGTCGAATCTCTTTGTCAGCGTGGTGTTTCGCCCCCAGTCCACTAACTAGACTCTTTGTCACTCAAACGTAGGACTCGGGGGGACTGCTCCGCCACGGTATTGCGTCGGCAATGCTACTCCACGTCTACCTGCCGGAGGAGCAGATATTCTGGATCTCAACAAAGACAGAAAGCTCCGTACGTACCTTAATGCGCGATATCTCCGCTGAAACGACCTCTAAGTCCTTCTTCCTTTCACTAGAATGTAAGTACGACCTTGGAGACCAGCAGCCGACGCCATCCTAACCAAATCTCGTTCCAGTGACCCTCATTTCCTCGCCGCGTCTTCAACGATAACTCCATCCTCCTTTCTGCCTCATATCACAAAGCCTCGTGATAGTCATGCTGCCCTCTATAAAGCCGGTCGAAATTGTCGATATCACCGGGGTCCTTCTCGATATACGCCTCGGCGCGCATACTCCTCCACCCAGTGTCGCAGGCAAAACCTCCATATCAAATGATTAAAATGGTGTAGTACATTTGAGTGTAACAATCGCAATACTGGATACTATCCCCCGTGTGAAACGATCAAAATGGTACACAATAAGTTAATTCAGCTTGCGGAGATAGTTTTCACATGCCATAGACAATAAAGCAGTGGCTGGTGATCTAATACAGTGATATTTCAATTGATTAGTATGTTAGATATCACATAGGGCCTACAATGTACAAATTTCTGGATACTTGCAATATTGTTCTGCATTTTCCTAATTAAAATTCCTGTTACAGGTGAGTAAAAAAAAAACCCGTGGCAAATGATCAAAATAGTACAGTAGGTGTATGCGGAGAGTCAAAGCTCAATAGAGTGGAATACTGTTTATACAGACTTGGGTGTGTATGGCACCTGACGAGAACGGTGGCTGTGGGCTGGTGATGGAATATCAGGTTTGTACAGACCTGGGTGTATGCCAGGGGTGGGAAAGTGCACATGACGGGAGCCGTGGCTGTGGGCTGGTGATGGAATAATAGGTTCTACAGACCTGGGTGTGTGCCAGGTGTGGGAAAGTACACATGACACTAGTCACCTGACCATATCAATAATTTCCAAGGTGGGGGACCTAGCAAAGCAAGGTGACAAGACGACCTCCTGCGAGTTGCAGGAGTCTGCGCAGCGTTCAACCACATCTCCATACGTCTCTGCATGGAACTTCTCGCACTCTCACGCACGAATACGCTCCTCGGCCCCGCGCTGTCGTTATCATCCGCAGCGCTCCCGGTTCTGCACCTGTCGTTTCCCACCCTCAACGGCGCTTCGGGGTTTCCTAAGCTGGAACGACTGTCTTGCGACATTGTACCTGAGGAGGCGCAGTACCGCCGCGCCTTCCGACATCTCAGGGTGCTACTCGGCTGGGCTCCAAAGCTACGCGAGCTCCGTATCGCATTCGAGCGCGACGCGTTCGAGTCCATCGAGACGAGTGCGAACGTGTTAGGACGGCAGTACCTCTCGGAACTCTGTTCAACCATCTCTGCCTTCACCGCGGGAGCCAGGGGGCCGGTGTATATCGTGCACTATGGCTATATCTTCAGCTGCGCACCCGCTGAGATCGCCAAATGGGAGCTACACCGGTTCAAGTACCTCCTCGACGGGAAAGCGCAGAAAGCGGAAAATGCGACTGTGAAACCGGGGCCGAAGCCCTCGCCGTGGTGGCTCGTGCCGTTCCGCATTCACGGCGGTGAAGAGACGTTGATCAACCCTCTAACCAGCCTGACCCAGTTTGACGGGAAACTCCTCAAGTCTTGGTCACTCGTGGTGTTTAACGCCGAAACGATTACATCCTTCATATTGGGCCCCTCGTTTGGCCGAACCGTGTCGGTCTCCGCGCAGGTTCTGAGCGCCCTGCTTCCCCACGTCCATCTTCCGGCATTGCGCGCCGTCGATCCGCACACAGACGACATATCTCCTGCCGCGCTACGCCAATTCCTCGCGAACCACCCTGCCATCTTATCAATCAAACACATCCCACCGGGCGTCGCAAAACACGCAGTTTTCAAACGCGCGCTCCTCGACGCGTCGCTAGTGCTTCCTGCCTTGACCCACATCACCAGCATCATCCAGTCCCAGGGCCGGTCCCGGCGGCTCATCCTCTCCCCTCATACATTCTCCGCGCATCAGCACGATCGAGTTCCAGTTCGAGGGAACCCCAACCGATGAAGCAATCGCGGGGTTCGTCCTCGACTTGGAGGCGCTGGCGGATCTCAGCACCAATACGCGCATCGCGCTCAAGATCGACCTGCGGTGGGGTTTCTGCGCAGACTACTCTTTCTGGTCCAGCAGCGCAAATCAACTTGGCCTCTATGCCGTCGCGCCACGCCTCGCCTGCCTGCGCAGCGTCCAGGTGAACACAACTTCTTATGACGATGCTGAGCGTGTGCTCGCGTGCGTGGATGGCACATCTCCCGCATGCGGCAGGCGGGATCGAATCGGTTTGTTTTATGCTGATTTTGGGCTGCACCGGGGTGAATTTGGATAAGGTTGAGGCCTTCAAGGAGCAGGTTCGAGAGGCAATGCCGGGGGTTGCGGATGTGCAAGCATATCATACGGGTGGGTAGGTACTAGGTAGCCCTATTGCCGTCACCGCTTGAAGCCTGCTTTCTCCTTCTGCGGAATGTCTCGGGCTTGAAATCCATCTCTTGGAAGCCCATGTCTATGCACCCACCAAAGCAGAAATTGAACTTGCGTGCCCTGTACAACGAGATTGATGGCATGGATGCAGAGAGTGATGTGCTCAAGTCCTTGGCTGCAAAGCTTAAGGAAAAGGGTTTTTGATGCGCTCTGCTCCAGTGGCCATGGAGACAGAGCAAAAACATGTTTATGGGCGGTTCTCTGTGTTGGGAACACAAAAGGAAGTTTTCCCGAACCGTTCTGATACTGATGCTTCTATGGATATAGGTTTAGTGTTGCAACCAAATTTGAAACATTTGCTTGTAAAGGGACCTGATGAACGTGATGAGAAGATCAGGAAGAACCGGGTGCATAAACAGAAGATGCGAAACCGCAGGCAGGATGCAGCGAATAAGCGCTGGAGTGATTTCAAAAAGGCCTGCAGAGGGGCAACTGCATCAAAAAACCAAGAAAAGGGGAGCAAAGCTCCGACGGCTCAATCCTTGCCCAAGGAGGAAGCACCGGTATCATACCCACACCCGAGGAAAACTCGGGTCCCCACCAAAATTCGAATTCAACAATCTGCTGCAGAACAGAAGGGTCCGAAGCCAGATCGCTTGACCCAGGAGTTGAAGGATCTCCAAGCTTCACGCAAGAGGCATGAAATGGTTATTTCCATTATTCTTGCAAGCCCAGAAACGGGGCGGACACGCAGTATTAAAGCACTGTTGGACAGTGGCTGCATGTCAAGTGCAATTGACCGGGATTATGCCAAGGCACAAGGCTTTGAGATGAAGGAGCTTGATGTGCACATTACTGCAAAGAATGCAGATGGAACAGAAAATACCAGAGGGAAGATCACCCATTATGTTGAGCTACAGATGGGAATTGGACCACACTGGGAAAATTTACGTTTTCTGGTCACTGGCTTGGGAAAAGCTCGAGCTTTCATTGGCTATGACTGGCTGTTGAAGCACAATCCCCAAGTCGATTGGGTACATCAAAAGATTTCCTTCTCTCGTTGCCCTGTTGAATGCAACATGCAAGGCACAGAGTACCACACTGGGTCCAAAGAGCCTGACCTAGAGGATGGTGAATCTTTGTTGTTGGTTGACTTCAGTGAGGCTGTTCAGCTTTGCTCAAAAGAGACCAAATCACAGCAATTGGCTGAGGCAGCTGGGAAGGGCAAGGACAAAAACTCAGAGGATCAAGTTCCACTGCAGTATCACCAGTTCAAGGGTGTTTTTGCAAAGGAATCCTTTGATACATTGCCTGAACGGCGTCCTTGGGACCATGCAATCGAGCTGAAGCCAGACGCAAAGTTGGTGGATTGCAAAATCTACCCTCTTTCACGGACAGAGCAGGAGAAACTGGATGAGTTCCTGGAGGAGAATTTGCAGACAGGTCGGATCAGACCTTCCAAGTCCCCAATGGCCTCCGCATTCTTCTTTGTCAAGAAAAAGGATGGAACTCTGCGTCCAGTGCAGGATTATCGGAAGCTCAATGAGATGACAATCAAGAACCGATATCCCCTGCCCCTGATATCAGAGCTTGTCAATAAGCTCCAGGGTGCCCGCTTCTTCACTAAACTCGACGTTCGCTGGGGTTACAACAATGTCCGCATCAAGGAGGGTGATGAGTGGAAAGGAGCTTTCCGCACAAACCGTGGACTGTTCGAGCCTTTGGTCATGTTCTTTGGGTTGACCAACTCACCTGCAACCTTCCAAACCATGATGAACGACATTCTCAAAGAGCTGGTAAATGAGGGCCGGGTTATTGTCTACCTGGACAATATCCTCATTTTCACCAAAACTTTGGAGGAACACCATGATGTTGTTCGCCGGGTTCTCGCTACTCTCGCAAAACATAAACTCTTTCTCAAACCTGAGAAATGCGAGTTCGAGAAGACTTCCATTGAGTATCTGGGAATGATCATCTCCCACAACTCCATGAAGATGGATCCCGTGAAGATCAAGGGTGTTATGGAATGGCCAGAGCCAAAGACTGTTAAACAGGTGCAAGCTTTCCTTGGTTTCACCAACTTCTACCGGCGGTTCATCCGAGGCTATAGTGAGATTGCAAAACCACTCACAAGGCTTACGGGAAAGAATGGCTGGATGTGGAACGAGGAACAGAGGACTGCTTTTCAGACTTTGAAGTCCAGGGTTGCAGAAGATGCTGTTTTAGCTCTTCCTGCGGATGATGGAAAATTCCGGCTGGAGGCAGATGCATCAGAAGGGGCTGTTGGTGCAGTGCTGAGTCAGTTACAAGAGGAGAGTTGGTGTCCTGTTGGTTTCATGTCTCATAGTCTTTCGGAGACTGAGCGCAATTACGAGATCTACGACAAGGAGATGCTCGCAATTATGAAGGCTCTGGAGGAATATCGTCCATTCCTCATGGGGGCCAAAGAGACATTTGAGATCTTCACAGATCATCAGAACTTGGAATATTTCAAGAAGCCACAGAAACTCAACAGACGCCAAGCACGTTGGGTTCTGGAGCTTTCCGAGTTTGACTTCACACTCCACCACCGGCCGGGTGCACTTAACCGCAAGGCAGACCTCCTATCCCGACGGGCAGACCATGATCAGGGCAGAAACGACAACAAAGATGTTGTTTTACTCAAACCAGAACTTTTCCGAGCAGCAGAGTTTGAGTTTGAGAGCCTTGATCAGAAGCTCATAGAGGAGGTCAAGACCTGTCGCCGCATTGATACTTCCGTCCGTCTGGCACTGGACAAGGCACTACCCGGTTGGACTCAAAAAAATGGCTTGATCCTTTACCGTGGTAAAATCTATGTTCCACGGAATGATGAACTCCGTGAAAGTATCATCCACCAGCATCACGATGTCCCCCTGGCTGGTCATCCTGGAGGATTCCGAACCCAGGAGTTGATTGAACGCAACTTTTGGTGGCCACGACTGGGCAATCAAGTCAAAGAATATGTCCGGTCTTGTGAAGCTTGTCAAAGGACAAGATATCGTCGAAATACACATGGCCTACTCAACCCACATGCTGTACCAAGTGGGCCATGGGAGACGGTTTCCATGGACTTGATAGGGCCATTGCCACGCAGCAACGGATTCAACGCCATCCAAGTTTGGGTTGATTTGTTCACAAAGCGCATTCATGTTGAACCAGTGGACATGGAGCTCACCAGCGAGGGTGTTGCACGCTTGACACGTGATCGAGTTGTGCGGTACCATGGGGTCATGCGCAAAATCATTTCTGATCGGGACAAACGATACATCTCCAAATTCATGCAGGAGTTAAATCGGCTGCTTGGAACACAGATGAATCCTACCACTGCACACCGACCTTGGAGTGATGGCCAGACCGAGCGAATGAATCCGGAGATTGAACATTATCTCCGGATCTATGTCAACTACCATCAGTCTGACTGGGCAGAATGGTTGGCAATGGCTGAGTTTGCATACAACGACAAGGTCCATGCATCCACACAAATATCACCATTCTTTGCCGATCATGGCTACCATCCTTGGAAGGGTGTTGAGGGTCCTCTGGAGTCCAGAAATGACACTGCCCAAGAATTTGCGCAAAAGATGAAGAAAATGCGGGAGGATGCAGGACTTGCGATGCAAAAAGCAAAGGAGAAGATGAAGAAGTACTATGATCGCAAGCGGGTACCTGCACCTGATTTCAAAATTGGGCAGAAGGTGTGGCTGGAGGGCAAGAACATTGACACAGACAGGCCCTCAGACAAATTCTCCGATCTCCGCCTTGGACCATATGAGATCCTTGAGAAGGTTGGGCCTGCGGCATACCGCCTGAAGGTACCGGAAACGGATCAACACCACTCTGTGTACAACGAACAACTTCTCAGTCCGTATGTGGAACCACCGCCACATCGGAGAGAGAAACGGCCACCTCCAAAAATCGTCAAGGGTCAATCAGAATATGAGGTGGAGGAAATCTTGAAGTTCCGGAAACGGGGCCCAGGATACCAATACCTCATCAAATGGAAGGGATACCCTCACAGTGACAACACTTGGGAACCAGCACGGCATCTTACCCATGCCCAGAAAATCTTGGACACCTTCAAGAGGCAAAACAACATTCAAACCCGTGCAATAGACACAGTTCCTGTCCTTCCCAAAGGCCACTGGGATTACCTCATTCACCGCTACCAACCCCGCATGGAATCCCTTCCCTACCCTAAACGGCAACTGTTCAACCCCGTTACTGGAACCTTCGAATCTGTGCAGTCAACGTCAATGAGGACATTGACCCTAGAGAGGGGGTAATGTCAAGATTTTACACTTTTTACGTATATTTACATATTTTTCGTTTCTTTTCACTTTTCTTCAAGATCACAGACACAGCCCTGCTTATTGTCTGGCCAGACAATAAGGTGTATAGCCACCCTTATTGTTTTATTGTCTTGCCGTACAGCCACAGAATGCAGGACTAGGTATATAAGAAGTAGCTACAGCGCCCTGTACCCTAGTCCTTTTATTCTCTCTGCTCCCCCGTCACGCTTGCCCGCTCACTCTACTTGGCTGCCTAGTTGCTGTTGTGGTTGTTGTGGTACCCCATCGGCGCATCTTACCGCGTCCTCTGGCGTATCACGTGACTGCGACACGTGACTGATTGCGGCCTTGTTCGTGACACGTTCCGACAGACAGGCCCCGTGGTGCAACATGGGCGACCTACACCATCGACGATGCCGAACCTGTCAATTTCACCCTCGGAGGCATCGCGCCTGGCGTCGTGCACACGCAATACAACATCCGCCTCTTTATGGCGTCCAACCTCGAAAACGGGCCGCATAATCTCGTCGTCACGCATGGCGGGGATGGCGGGCACACACCACTGGTTCTCTCGCATTTCTATGTCGCCAACACATCTTCCGACTTCGAGACAGCGCCAAAGTCTATCCCGTCGACGTCCAGATCTAGCATCCCAGCTGCACCTTCATCTTCATCTTCCCTCCTCTCCCAGGAATCAGGCTCGCCGGCAAAGCCTATACCCGTGGGGACCATTCACTAGGCCAGTTCAGAAATAAAATGGGGCCCTTTTTTAGATTTAAATGTTGTAAATAATGGCACAATTATGGGCTGCCCCTTTTTACGCCCATATTTCAAACAAATAATGGCCCTCTATTGGTGCCCAGATTGTATGAAAATAAAGTTTGGGAATTGGGCCCTTTAAAGGAATGAATTATGGTTTGGCAAAATGGTCACCTTTTTGGGCCCAGAAATGAGACCAAAAGTGGACCCATATTTGAGCCTATAAAGGACAACAATAAGGCTCCCAGATTTGGATCCATTTCTTTTTACAAAAAGGGGAGAAATATGGAGCCCATATTGCTGGTGAATAAGGCCCCAAATATTGGAGCCACCATTTGAAGGAAATAATGCCCCCATATTTTGGGTGGCAGAGGTAAATGGGGGCACTATTTCTCTCAAATACAAACTCCTGTTTGAACAGCCTTATTGACCAACAATATGGGACCTATACGTGCCCCTTTTTTCAGATAGAAATAGGCCCATATCTGGGAACCTTATTGTTGTGCTTTATGGGCTCAAATATGGTTCCACTTTTGGTCTCATTTCTGGGCCCAAAAAGGTGACCATTTTGCCAAACCATAATTCATTCCTTTAAAGGGTCCAATTCCCAAACTTTATTTTCATACAATCTGGGCATCAATAGAGGGCCATTATTTGTTTGAAATATGGGCATAAAAAAGGGGCAGCCCATAATTGTGCCATTATTTACAACATTTAAATCTAAAAAAGGGCCCCATTTTATTTCTGAACTGGCCTAGTGATTGCGGGCGTAATGCTGGGGATATGTGTCCTCGCATTACTAGCCTTCACTGTGTTCTGTCTCCGTCGGCGCCGACAGACAATGCTAACCACGGTTCTGCCGACGCCATTTCCCTCCTGCACCCGCTCACTTCATCCGGCCACAATCGTAACCGTGAAACAGGTCAAACGAGAGCGAGGAGCGCCTGCGCGCCCCGCGCAAGTTGACTTTCTGGAGCCTCCCCCCGGGATATACCGTTGCCTGACTCTTGCAAGAATACTATTGCAGTGATGGTCAATGTACTCTTTTATTATTATACTTATGATTGAAAGTAGGCCGACCCAGCGGCGTTGCACAAACTTCAGAATTATTCTCAGGGAGAGTTGCAAATTACACAATGTTTTGAGGTATCTGTACCAGATATCAGCAGCTGCCTGGCTGAGACATAATTCTGGATACTATTCACCCTTTCTTTATTGTCTGATTGCCCTTATTTATTTTATAGCAAAGAAAATTGATTATTTCTTGATATGGTCAAGCAGAAAACTTGTGTTCCCCCTCGAGAAAATGTGCTCTCTGCGCTGATCCTAACAATACATCAATCATCTAGAACGGACCAGAATTGCCTGAAACACAGCTCCCTGCCAAAAGGGGCATTTACGCTACAGGCTTACCCACAAGAATATTTTGGTGAATTCCTAGAATTTCTCCAGATCAACGGGAACAATAATAAGCAAAAATGTGTTGTCTGCTTAGTCATCAGTGGCTGTGCTACTCAGAGCTGTTTTCTCTACACAACCACTTGCACAAAATGGCCACTGAACATATCTGTGCTTATATAATTGCTTAGTAATCTAGCTGCAGTGCAATCTGACAAAGCAATAACCAACCGCAGTGACTGAGTCCATTGAGCCAAGAACCTCAGCATGTGATCAGTTGAAGAGCCTTACGAATCATTGCATTTTATGGGGGCCCATTTTTGGCCACCTGGCACAAAAACTTGAAGTTGGTGTATAAAATGACTGCCCAGGCCTGGGGTTGAACCAGGGACCTGATCATGTGACTGCCAAAATAGCCTTACTAATCATTTCCTTTTCTTACTAATCATTTCCTTTTTAGGGCGGCCATTTTTGCCCACATAGCACAAACTTGAAGTTTGTGAATTTGTTTATCCTCGCAGCTTTCACCTTCATTTCGAGGTCAAGTTCGTGTAGTGGCAGAGCCCCAAGAAGCTCACTGTTAAAATTCAGCTAAAGTAAAAGTAAAATTTTCGGCCCTCCCAGGCACAAAAAAAAAGAAAAGAAAAAAAAAGTCAAAATTGACAAAATTAACTTCGAAATAGTACAGTACAACTTTCTACCCACTTTAGATTCTGACCTCTTGTATGATATAATTAGGAGGAAAGCCGCAAGTGGTGATACGACAAACCTTTCGTAAGTGAGGGTCAATAGAGGTTTTCACGGGGGTGCACATTTTTACATCTTTTTTTGGGGCCTTTTTCTTGGCCAAAGTTCTTGGCTACGCAAGTCGGAAGACGGCAAGCCTGGGGCCAATGGGAAGCCGGAGTACATCCGCACGGCGGTCGAGCGGTGTTTGGCGCGGCTCGGGGTGGATTGCATCGATCGGACCTGCTCTACAGTACTTGCATGTAAGGCTCTCTCCAAGCTACCCGTATTCGCGCTCACAGACTTGGAATTCAGCGCGCCGACGCCCGGACACCTATCGAGGTTTACCCGGTCCCCCTCGGCGTTGGGTAGACGCTCACATCGATATCTTCTCGCAGCTCACGATAGGAGCCATGGCCGAATTCGTTAAAGCAGGCAAAGTAAAGCAGCTCGGCCTCTCGGAAGTCTCCGCCCGCACCCTCCGGAGGGCACACGCCATCCACCCTATCGCGGCGCTGCAAGTCGAGTATAGCCCATTCACGCTATGATATCGAGGATCCGAAGCTTGTGCTGCTCGACGTGGCCCGCGAGCTTGGCGTTACTGTCGTCGCTCGGCCGCGGGCTGCTAACCGGACGATACGTGCGTGCCGTCCTTCCGCGTTCCTTTTCTGTAGCGAACGGTAAGTAGCGCTCTCCAGACGACTTTGACGAGAAGGACCACCGGCGCGTCATCCCCAAGTTCGTACCTCCCTCCCACTTCCGAGTCCGCGGCTACCTAACCTTGCCTCGGGTTCGGCACAG
Organism: Mycena kentingensis (nom. inval.); assembly: GCA_014461125.1. Classification (NCBI taxonomy): domain Eukaryota; kingdom Fungi; phylum Basidiomycota; class Agaricomycetes; order Agaricales; family Mycenaceae; genus Mycena; species Mycena kentingensis (nom. inval.). The sequence goes on along the minus strand of JACAZG010000005.1, from coordinate 279,156 downwards.
CCAACTTCCCCAAGATCCTCAACATTGTCGACACCCTGGCCGCGCTGGGCACCGAGAAGTACAACGGCGCGACCTCGGGGCAGATGGCGCTCGCGTGGATACTCGCGCAGGGGCAGGATATCATCCCCATCCCAGGCACGAAGAACCTCAAGGTACGTCTCTTCCCCTCATATGGCACCCCGCTCACGCATCGGGAACAGTACCTCGCAGAGAACGTCGCAGCCGCGTCGATCGAGTTGGCCGCAGAGGACGTTGCAGCGATACGCAAGCTGGCGGAGGCGGCCGAGGTGACGGGCGAGCGCTACCCGCCAGGACACTCGCAGCACATGTACTGCGAGACGGTCGAGCCGCGGCATAGGCATTGCGAGGCTTGGAATTCTTTGCCCACGGACAAGAAAAAAAGACTGGCTACATACTTAATCCATGAAAATGCCGCCGTTGACTGAGAGACTTTGACCTATGCCCTGGTGAGCGTGGAGGATGCGATGGAGAACGCCATACCAGTTATGAACGATGACTTTTCGGACGCGATGAATGAGACGAGGTTGGCAACGTCCTCAGTCGTTCTGCGAACAGCTTCAGCTTGTTGTTAGGACTCAGTGTCGGACATACGCGACACGACCCAGCGGAATCGTAGCTTTCATCTGAGCAGCAGGTCGTCAGCAAGCGGAGAAAGGAGAAACGAGCCGTACGCGTTCGGTGAGTGAGCCTCCGCTGCTCGTCGTGTTTGAATCCTCCAGAAAACGCACTAGGAGCGATGTATGAACGCGGCTTGCAGTCGTCAAGGAACGTACGCATGTCCGTATCGACTGGCCCAGGAGCGTACGCATTGACGGTAATCTTGTGTGGCCCAAATTCGAGCGCTATGCGATCAACGAGAGAGCGAAGGGAAGGCAGATTTGGACCTACCAGCGGCCTGGGTTAATCCTCGAACGGCGAACTTGGAGGCGCAGTAGGCGCCCATGAACTTGTTTGCAGCTAGCGGCATCCGTAAGACCGAGGACAGAAGCTGGCGTAAAGTCCGACTGACGACGCTTCCCGGAAGCCGAGCATGCGCCAATAAGGCGCCCTCCGTTTCCTTGCACGACCATCTGGGCAGCGGCGTGACTGCGGGGGCATTCCATGAGGGGGCGGGCCATTGTTCGAGGTCCGACGAAGAGGGGCGTACCGGTAGCAGAGGAACATCGAGCGCACGTTTACAGCCATGAGACGATCCCACTCTTCCACGGAGACTACCAGGCATGAATGAGACTGGACAGACAGATGTTGGGGCACATACTGTCCGCAAGGGTAAACCAGGGGCAGATGCCCGCGTTGGCCACCATCTAACGAGGGCATAAGGACGCTCAAGCGCAGAGCGCCTAGCCGCTCACTACGTCGAGGGATCCATGCGTCTCTACGACCTGCGCCACCATTTTCTGAACATCCTCCTCGACGGACACATCTGCGGGGTAAGCGGAGCTTGCGCGTCCGACGTTTCCGATGTCCTGGACGAGGGCATCAAGCTTTTCGGCGTTGCTCGGGATGTCATTGACGCAGACGTCGAAGCCGTCTTCAGCGAGCCGGAGAGCGATTGCGCGGCCGATTCCTTGGGCTATGGACTGTTCAGCGATGGCGGAAGCCTAGTGAGCAGTACGAACCCGCGCCGGTAACAGCAGCGACTCCCTTGCGGTTGGTGCTCATTGGAGCGAGCGTGAAGAATGGCCAGGGTCATGTGCAGCGCCGAAGAAGCGGCTCAGGCAAGTATGGAAGGTTCGGGTGGGACTCAAGTGGGACTGAAGCGGGGAGTGTGCATCGTTCTCAACGCCTTCCAGCGACACGGCGGAGGCAGGAGGCAAAGGAAGTCACATCAATTGCAACTCTGTCTAGGCATCCATCCCGTCTTGCAAACTTGGAGACCGTGCCAACCTCAAGCCTGGCGTGTCCAAGAAAAACTTGTACAAAGTATGTATGACATTGCTTCCCGGGCCCGGGCCGGAAACGGCCTCATCAGCGGTGCCTCGAGTCTGCGCTTTGGCAGAAAATGCCATTTGTCAATGGCATTGTTCAGCCTTTGTACGCAAAACCAAGCGCAAGCGAAAGCGGTTTGATGCCATAGACTAGAGTGCTTTGTTCAGGTGAGGCCCATATATAAAGAGCGACTCCCTTCAAGTGATTTCTTCGTCCCCCCCCCAGAGCCTGCGCTAGTCGCCTCTCTCTCGCTATCCCCCTCCAACGCCATGGACTCCTTCTGCTCTTTTGATATCGGTGTCGCCGGCGGCATCAACGACCCTACCACCACCACGTTCCTTACCGACTTTTCTCTCCCGCACGACCCTTTCCTCTCGGACACTCCTACCTGGTCTCTCTTCAACTCGGGAGATCTCGCGCCACTTGAGCCCGCCACTCGTAAACTATCCCTGGCTCTCGACGGCGACGCCGAGGTCTCCGCGATATTCGACGACCTTCGCGCCTCGACGGGTGTCGTCGGGATGGACATCTTTGACGACGGGACGCCGGATGCATGGGATATCGCTGCGGCAGAGTATAATCGCAAAGAGGCAGTGGCACCCGCTGCCGCGTCTGTGGAGGTGATCGACGTCGAGGACTCGGACATCGACGCGGAGGGCTCAGACTACGATGGAAGCGACTTCGAGTACGAGTCGGTCTCGACAGTCATGGACGCCGACAGCGTTGCCACTTCGCGGGGTCATAGCGTCGCCTTTGATGACGCGTCGGACAAAGACTTCTTTCTGTCGGAGACTTCCACAGTCTTTGTTCCCGAGCCCTCGGTCCGGCGCAGCCCCATTCACGCATTCGGCCTTTCGGTGAAGGAGAACATTGACCCGATCCCCGCTCCCGACTTCGCTCGCGACGAGCACCCTAAAGCACGCGGCGTCGTCCGTTCCCGGAAGACCATCAACTCGGCGCGCAACGCCGCCGCCGACCCATTCTACCACCCCACCTCCGCCCCTCGCAAGCCCACCAAGCCGCGCAAGCGCCCAGAGTCGGACTCCAACAGCCCAAACAGCTTCACCTGTGCCGTCATCCCCCAATCGTCCGTCGACCGCGCCATCGCCTCTGGCGTCCCCCTCCCCTCCGAGGCGCACGCCCACCCCGCGCACTTCCACTACCTCTGGCACCTCGGCTGCCGCATGGCCTCGGACGCCGTCGGCATGCTCTGCCCGCTCGGCGCCTGCGCGCGCCCTCCCCGGCGGCGGCTTCGCGACGCGCAACATCCCCGACATGACGCGGCACATCCTCACGCACTTCCGCGCCGAGGTCGAGACGCGCTGCGATGCGTGCCCGCTGACGTTCTCGCGCGAGGACGCGCGGAGGCGCCACCTGCTCGCGCACCCCAAGTGCGGGCAGGCGAGCGCAAAGTGGAAGAGCGCGGTGCGGGAATTCAACGCGTTGCCGGCGGTGCAACGGCTGAGGGAGGAGGTTGCGGAGGAGAAGGCGCGGAAGGTTCAGAGGGGGCCGGCGCTGCTGGAGTTGAATGAGATGTTTCAGGGGTATATGAGTGGATTTGGGAAGCGCTCTCACTAGATTACTAGATGTTCGATAATTTCTGCTGTAGCTATAGCACCATGTACTCTTACCGCTGTACTTAATCCTCTCATGCATGATGTTGTTGTCCGACGCGTCGTGGAATCTGAATTAACCCTTGAACGGCCTCGAAACCGTTTTATGGCCCGCTGGATAGAAGGAAAACTTCCTTTGTGCATCATGCAATTAGTGGCCTTGATATCATGCATGCATGGTGGTAAGTTTTGTTGGGGTTCCCGTCAAACATCGCCCTGTTGCCGCTGCCTTTAATGCGTCTCCACGATCTCCAACTGCACCAACTGCCGCACGCGCTCCATGTACGCACTCAAATCCACCTCCTCGCCCCCTTCTGGATAATGCTCTCCACGAAGCGCCCGAATTTCCTCCGCGATCGAACGCAGCCCCGCCATGAGCTCCCCGCTCTCGGCCCTCAACACCGAAAAGTCCATACGTGCCGAGACGACGCCGGATTTGAATACGGGTGCGATATAGTAGAAATGCACCTGCGCGCGATCTCCCAAATTCCTCGAGAGGTGCAGGGCATCGATTTCCGCGTGGGCGGAGATGTCGATCGGGGCAAGCGTAATTTTGCAGAATCCGGCGGTGTAGCTGAACCGGATAACGGGCAGCGTCGCGGGATTGTGCGCAGGAGAAGAAAAGTGGCGAAGGTAGAGGACGGCGATGTGTTCTTTGTGCGTGAGGTAATCGTGGTCGAGGAGTGCACGGAGGAATTTTCGGTCCTTCCTCCCGAGTAAATCGTTATCAACTACGACTTCAGTCAGTATACCCATCGACTAACGATGATAACGAACCCATGCGTTTATGACGGAAAACTTTGCACCACTTCCGATGAGCAAGGTCTTTATCGCGATTGTAATAGTCGCTCCTCTGGCAAGCCTTGGAGCAATAGTACGACATTCGGCATCCCGCGCATGTCTTCAGCTCCGTTACCGATATTTTCGTACACTGTAAAAATCAGTCAAAAATTCAACGGCGGGCTGCCAAACTAGCCAAAGAACGTACCTGGGCGTTATCACAAGCTCGCTTGAGGCTCAGTTCACCACTCTCAAGTCGATCGTTGATGGCCACTCGGTCGTCGACGCACTTGACTAGGACCGTCCACGTTTCGTGTAGTGCGTCAGAGAGGTGTTCATGAGGATCGAGATGAGGACGGATTAAGGATAGCCCATCGCGCAAGGCGACGAGTACTGACAAGTACGATGTCATGGAGAGCAGGAGATTTAGCCAGGTCTCCGTCGTCTCGCGCAGCGCGGGCGAGGGGGCACAAAAGAGCATGAGCTCGAGCAGGCCGGCATTGAGACTCTGGACAATGGAGGCTGGGCCATGAATGGTGCTCAAGTCAATCACGGCAGGCGCTATCTTCGTCGCCAGCGAGCAGCCTAGGTCCGTATTCGTGGGTGAGTTGATGAGAGCAAGGCAGGCAGTGGTCATCGCAGCGGCCAAACCCTCCTGGGCGAGAGCAGTCCGCAGACCGTTCAGATCATGGTCTTGAGTGACCAGCACGATCCCCGCTGTCGCTGAGAGTCCTTCCAGTTCCTCGCCGTCTGGAATGGGGGTATCGGCCGAGGGAAAGAGGAACTTGACGTGCGCAACGACGAGACGAGCTAGATCTTGTTCGCCACCACCGGCACCATTGCTGAGGGCGGCTAAAAGCTCGGGTCCAGCAGTTGGACACCGAATTTGACGAACCACAAGCTTCGCCAACATGGCGAGCTTGTGTGGGGAGGTCGTCCGGTCGTCGACGAAGAGTTTCCAGGCTTTACCGTAGAAGTACCACACGCAAGGATCGGGAGAAATCAGACGCTCGGCCAGACTGGCGTAGGAATCGTACGAGTCCTTGATGAAACGTGTGCATACCCTGCAGAACGACATCATTTGGACCGGCATCGCGGACAGAAGACTGTCCTCGGCCGCTCTGACGAACTCCAGGAAGAACCAGATGAGCTCCCAGACATTTTCAAACGCGCCGGGCTCCAGAGACTTTCTGGCGACTAGCCCTGAGAAGCATAAAATCGCTCCACTAGCCGGCTGAAGTATGGAGGCGATGGCGTCGCGATCCTGGGACTCCAGATGGAGCCCACGAGTCTTCTGACGCTTTAACACGTTGTAAAGAGTGGGTGCAAAGAAGCCGGCGTGTCGCCGAGAAATCTGGGGCTCGTCCAGTATCGCGATAGCGAGGTCTGCCAAGTCGTGCTCCGAGCCGGTACCCGCTGCGGCCGCACGAGCCTGAGATTTGTTCAGTATGTTTCAAGGCCCCGACGGATGGAATAAAGCGTGCCCTGAGTGCTGGTGGGAGCTTGTTCCCGTTTGCCAATCGTAGAGATGGATGCATAAAGCAAGAGGGGTTTGATGGGTGTCACATTTCTACATGCAAAGATGTAGCTTCGCTCCCTTCCGCGAGTACCGGTATGAGCAAAAATGTACTCTTTATTGCGGTCTAACGCGACTCCGAAGTCTCCATTGAATACATTCTAGACATCTAACCACTGGCAGTGCCGCATTTTACTACCACACGACAGCTTTTGCCTTTTTTTGACCAGTTAAAGCGTTAGCATGGCGCAATCCTCTCGCTAACAACAGGTGCAAGAAAGTGCGCACATGCAGTTTTCATTCAGAGAGTCGTGCTAGACTAATGGTGGACAGTGCATCCGGCGCCGCTGCTTTAGACGACCTACGACCGCCTTATATTTAAAGTAGCTGCCCGCTTCATTCGTAAACCATCCGTCCACTTGAGTGGCGCGTGCCCCAACCGCGTTCGACGCGTGGAATGTCCCTAACAAAGTCTCCCAGAAACTGATGAATTCTAATGCGTTTCCAGCACGTCCACCTCCACGAGCGTCCGAATGCGCTCCAAATACGGCGACACATCCAACCTCTTCGCCTCCTCCCCATCCAGCGGCGGAGCTATCCCCGCGACAATCTCCCTCAACCCCTTCAAGAACGCCCCATTCTCCGCCCGCATCGGTAGCGCCGTCGAGTACGTCTCCGGCGGCTTGCTTATCGCAAACACATGCAGCCGATACGCATCGTCCGCGCCCTCGGCCGCTAGAAGATCCCGCAATTTGGCGTCGGGCGGCAGAGGGACGACGGAGACGCGACATTGCCCCTGCGTATAGTCGAACCGGACGGCAGGGAAATCGTCTGGCCCGCGGTTTGCGTGCAGGCAATGGAGGGTGAGGACCGCGATCTCTTCCTTGCGCCTGGAGTAGTCGTAGTTGAGGAGGGCCCGGATGAACGCGTTGTCCTTGTGGTTTAGCTCGCACGAGTATCGCTGGGAGCGCGCTGCAAAGAAGTGAGCCTCGCTGAAGAACACGAGGGCAACGTACAGTTATACGTTTCTTGCAAGCCCTCGCATTCATCCCGATGTCCCCATTCGCGTTTATAGTATTCGTGCTTCTGGCAATCTCGCGAGCAGAAATAGCGCGTTCGGCATCGTCCGCAACGCTTGAGTTCCCGCTTCGGAACTACCTTTCTGCACTGTATGCCCAGCGTCAGAAGAGGATCGGAGAGGGGTTGAAACGAACCAAACTACTGTCGCAAACCCGAAGTCGCGTCAACTCCCCGCTCTCATACATCTCCACAATCCTCAGCCGCTCCTCCACCAACGCGAGGAAATCCGCCCAGGGCTTGCGCAGTCGCGGGCGCAGATGTTTCGCGACATCGAGATCTCGCACGAGCGGGAGCGTGTCCCGAATGGGACGCAGCACCGAGAGGTATACGGTCAACGGCGGGAGCTCCTCCGCCAACAGCGACTGCAGAGTATCCTCCACATCGCGCCTGTTCCCGCACGCAAACACCAGCGGGAGCAGCCCCGCTTCGAGCGACTCCGCCGCCCACAGGTGCGCGCAGCGCAGGGAGAGCGGAAGTGTCGCGGCCGTGAGGAAAACGTCGAACATGTCAGGGTCGTCTGGATGTGTGGGTGTTAACAAGAATGCGCGGCAGGCCGTCGTGAGCGCGCCCGTCAAACCCGCGTCCAGAAAATACTGGTGTAGGAGGGTGTCTGCCTGCCCGACGTTGGCCAGGAGGTACATGATTGACGAGACCTCGCGGATGGCGCGAGGCGGCGCGGGAACGTCGCCGGACGGGAAGACCGCCTGGAGGTGCGCGACGAGGAGGGCGGAGAGACCTCCGTAGTCTCCTCCGACTCCAGAGCACAGGAGGTTCACCTGCTGCTCGTCCAGCCCGTCCTCTTGCCCGGGTAACCCGCCAATAAGCACCGCCAGCATCCGCATAACCTTTGGACACTCGGACCGCTCAGGCAGCAACTCCCTCCACGCTCGGCCATAGAAATACAATAGCGCGGGGTTCGCCCCTATCTCCACCTCCGCTTGCGCGGGATAGTGGTGCCACAGCGCGTACAGCAGCTCGACGTAGACCACCGCCTGCGACCGAAAAACGGGGAGGTTCTCCTCAAACATCCTCAAAAACGCCATCCACGCGAATATGCGCGGCCACAGGTCGCGTATCGCGCCCGCTTCGATGAGCCGCTTGGTTGCGAGGTCGGTGAGGCACGACATGGCGATGTAGACCGCCTCGACTCGCAGCGCGACGCGTTCCGGCGGGACGGCGTCAAAGTCCTCGATTTTGGAGATGTGTTCTTGGTCGAGGATGGAGTAGAATACCGGCGAGAGAAGCTTTTGCGCGTGCTTGTTGAGCATTGTCTGCATGCGGACCGCAAGCGGGCGGATATGTTCGAGCTCGCCGCTGCATACAGCTGTGGCCATGGACTGCAGGAAGTTGGTTGCGCAAGCAAAAAACACAAGCAAAAGAACGTACGCGAACCGAGGCAGGTAAACGCGAGAGGTTCGCGACCTTCAAGGATGGGTGCATAACGGAAGTCGCGTTGATGGCGCTCGTAGAGGTCCTCTGCTCAGATTGTCGAATAGATAATACGCACTTGCTAGACAGACTATGCAACATCGTGACTGGATATGAAGACAGCTATGAGGGTAAGGGCAAGCCAACGATGGAAAACAACAAATAGCTGTATGTAGATGTGTGGGGGTAGAAATACACCAAGTAGACGAGAGGAGAAATGCATGCAACACAACGCGCGACGAGCTATACCGTAGCCGTTAACCGTTAAATCTTAACGATAACTACCTCCCCCGCCTCGCCCCGCCCTGGAGCTCGACCGCGACCGCGACCCCGGCTCAAAGTCAAACTCCATCCGCCCGATTACCTCGTCCGAGCCCTGCCCCATCGACCCGATCCCGCTGCCACTCGCGCTCGTGCTCGTGCTCCCCGACGAAGACGTGAACAACGCGCCGACAGGCGACCGCTGCGCCTGCCCCCGTCCCCGACCCGACCCCAACCCCGCAAGACTCCGCTTAAACTGCTCGTTCATCCTCTGCAGCTGGTCCTCAACATCCGACGCGCTCGTTAGCATCGGGTCTGCCGCCGCGGTCGCCGAAGCAGCCGCGGTGATAGACGACATGGTGTTGCTTCGCGATGGATGCGCCGTACTCCCGCTCCCGCGAATCGTCCCGTCGCGACTAGTCCCGGGCGAGCTAGAAGCACTTCCCGTTCTCGAATGTGACTGCGGACGCGGGGGCTCGTCCCCACCTTCCGGTCCTTCCTCGTCGCCCGCTTCTTGCTGCTCCCGATACCGGCCAGATAACCGCGGGGCGGCCTCCAAATCCTTGACAAACACCGAGATATCGATATCGTCCTGCTGTTGTTGGCGTTGTTGTGGGTCCGAAGACGCCGACTTGAGCTATTGGGCGAGTCACCAAATCATCAGCTCGACGTATAAAAGGGCCACGCAAGAGGAAATAGACGCACAAAACTCCCGCTTCGACTTCCTCCCTGCGCCGAAGCGCCTCCCCCACTCCCGCGCCGTTCGCGTTCGCGTTCCCGGGCTGCAGCGGCCCCAGCAAGCCCAACGCCAAAACTCCCGCCCCCACTCTGACTCCCGCTCTCCGCGCTCCCGCCGCTGCCCACACTACTTCCCGCTGCCGCGCCCGCACCATAACGATGCGAAAAGCTGCTCGAGTAGCGTTTGCGCTGGGGCGGGACGGGTATGCTGCCGGTCCCGCCCGCCCCTGGGGACGAAGAACCGGGTAAGCCGCCCGTCCCAGCTAACCCCGAACTGGAAGTTGCGATCCCTTCCGACGCCGAGGACTGCGGCTGCGGGAACGCGACACCCTGTCGTCCTGGACTGCCCGAAACGCCCCGCAACAACGAACCCGTCAGCGAACTCTTCGAGAGCGTGTTGCTCTTGAACGGATTGATCATATTGGGGTTTACCGGACTGGGGCTGGGCGCGCTCCCCGGGAGACTGCCAACACCAACGCCACTGAGACCGAGCCCTGCCCCGCCGCTGCTCCTGGCGCCCCCAATCGGCACACCCTTCTCGCGCTCGCGCTCTCGTTCGCGCTCACTCTGCGCCCGCCCGTAAACCGCACTGAGCTCCGTACTCGTGCTGCTATCTGCCCGCGTATGTCCCGATGCGGCAGATGGCGGCCCCGAGCCGGGCGACCCCGCTGGCAACACAAACCGATCGATATCCGCCGTATCGCGCCTATACCCTGCCCCAGACGACTGCACGTTCACTCCCATCCGGCTCGAGTAAGACGTCGATGGCGTCTGCGAGCGCGTCGACTCTGTACGTTGGCGATTATGGAACATGGGCGTGTACCGTCCGGGAGAGGCGGACGTCCCGGGGAGGGGTAGAGGCGAGGTATAGCGGCTTGGGGATTGGCCACCGGAGGGGAAAGATGTGGTTGAGACGGAGACGGAGCGACGGGCGAGTGTGGGCATGAAGTCGTCGTCCTCGTCGTTGGGGTTGTCTTCGGTAGACCGAGGCCGGGCAGCGCCGAGTGGCATGCGAGATGGGCCGCTCGTTGGGGACGGGGTGTACGAAGAGGTCCGGCCGACCAATGGCGGGACCGGAACGTTGACTCCGCCAGGCCGAGGGCGGGCATCGAGGACGGCGAAGCGGGAGGAGAGCAGCGTCTCGAGGGATTCGAGGGAGAAGGAAGGCGTGGTGAGGTAGGTGGTGGAGAGGGAGAGGGTGCCTGTAAAGCGCGTGTTAGAAGATGGGGAATGGAAGCAAGTCGGATAAGACAGGAGGGCAAAGATAGACGCCCACCTGCAGGGTGAGCGATTCCGGGAAAGATGTGGGTGTTGGTGGGGAGTGGGCCTGGACTCGTCTCGGGAGCCATGGACTGTCCGAACTCCAACACGGTGCCTCTGGGTTCGTCATCGGGGCGGAGGCGGACCATGACGCGTAGGGCCTTGCCCGTTCCCCGTCGTTTCCCGAGCTTGAGCACGGTGCGCCAGGCGGGAAGGATGCGGAGCAGGGCGTATATGGCGCGGAAGAGGGGGATGGAGTTCTTGTAGATGGTTGGTGGGAGGATGTCATTGTCGTCGGTGCTGCTGCTCTGTGTGCTGCTCGAGTCAGACACGGGGCTGCATGCCAGGGTCCATTCTTCCAGGAGCACGAATCGAGGTTCGGGCTCGATCCGGGTGCTGGTCGGTGCATGGACGAGCGCCGTACCACCTCCCGGAGGCGGGACGGCGAGGACGACCTGGATTGTGAGGGGACGCGGGGCGGACCCGGCGGAGATGGAGCGGTATGCGTCGAGGTCGGGGGTGGATGTTATTGGGGTGTCGAGGTTGAACCATTTGTCGGTCCTCCCGACGCCGTTGTCGTTGGTGCGGGCGGCATTGACGACGTGCCAAAGCTTGGTGTAGATATGGAACGCGATTTGGTCTGCCTTTGCGACGTCGCCTCCCGCCATCCAGGAAGTGTCCGTTCAGACTGCGCAGGGCATTGAGCAGAAGGTGGTGGAAGCGGGAGAAGGCCTTGGTCGTCACATGACTCGGATGCTTGACCTCCTCCTCCTCGACCTCGATACCCTCAAACACAACGCCTCCGACAGCCTCCGCCACAATGGTCAAGAATCTAGCTGCTACCCACCGCAATTCCCGCCCATACCAACCACAGCCCCGTCGCAAGCGGTGACAGTTTTCCGAATCCTATAACAACCTCGCCGATCTCCTGGACGTCGCTCTCCCGCCCCATGGCCGACTGCGATATCTGCATCGACATCCTCCAGTGCTTGGCGTTCCTCGCCTGCTGGGGAGACAGCTCATGGTGCTACTGCTGCGGTACCTCCCCGGCCCTCGACCTGCTTCACAAATTGACGCCCTACAGACTGTTCATCAACAGACGAGGAACGAGACGGGGGCGCGTCGCCGTCTCTGGCGCTACACGGCCCGGTACCACCGATGGCCATGACTCGGAGCGAGCAGCCAGACGCGTATTCGATGGAGTCGCATCAGCCGCTACTGCAGAGGAGTGGTGCGTTGGTGGTCTTGCTGCTTGGCACAGCCCTTACTCTCTGCAGGATAGTCTACGCGTCTCGCAATCCTTTATACCCTGCTCGCTGTCTGTACATACATCGCAATGCCCTCGATTCGTCCCAGCGCCTATTGGGTTCATTATGCTCTAGCCTAGGGCAGCACGTCCAACGCCAATGTCTGCTAGCGCTTCAGCTTGAGCATAAAAGCCGACCCAGCTGCTTTGCACCCTCATCTCCTATGCTCTCAGAACTCGACTGTCTCTGCGCGGCGTTCAATTGCATGGTGTCTTGGTGCTGTTGTTGCGGTAAGAGCTCAAACCACGGTCGAGCATCTCGCTCATTTCTATGCAGGCAATAAGCAGAAGGAGGGCGATGAGCAAAGCCAGACCCAGAACACGTACCCGAGACAACAGCCAGGACCGTTGCCGGGCATAGTAGCGACGTCGCCATGATCATAGAGCCCTTCCGATCTACACTCGAATGTATTTCTCCGCGCAAGGATTCGCAGCTACGGGTACACTGCCAGGTCGTGATGTCTACCCACTGTGTGCACATTCCTCTCCCCTTCTCCTCCAACGTGCACATGTCGGACGACAATTCGGGTTCAGCTGCTGCTGCGACAACGACTGTAACTGCTCCCCGTCGTTTTAGTACTGGTGCACACTGCAAATGCGGACTTGACTGGATGTATCAATACATCTGTGCCCTGCTGCGACTGGCTGTGGTGCGTCCCGACGCCATCCATATAAATCAGCCAGACAAACCAAAACTGCTCAAACGAACGCGCGAGAAAGAACGACCAGGAGCGAACGCTCGTGGACGGCGCATAATGAGATGTTTCTTTATCCATGACCGGGCAGAGGCCTGCGCGGTTGTTGGAATGCAGGCAGAGTTGGGCGAAGATATCGGGTATCTACGACTTGGAGAAGAATCGCCTCTATTCCAGCTTCACCATGGCCCTCAGGCTGGCAAGAGTCGGTCGTAAAGACCAACCCACCCATTTCCCGCGTCGAAAGCGGTTGGTAGACGCGTCCGTTAAGATAGCATGAGTAGCTGGTTCAGATTCATCGCGTACAGCAGCGCCTCACGTAAACCTGCCTGACCCGACTCAGATAAAATCTCGATCCAGCCAACTAGGAACAAAGGAACTGCGGTCGGCGAATTTCGGGGGCGAATATTTTCATGTGTCCTATGGTATTCAGCAGGAGGATAGAGCTGTCATATGGGATAAAAACTCTGTATAAGGTAACATTTTCTTCTCCCAAAACTTCGATTTGAGTTGAGTTTTTGAGGCGTAAGTACTGTGGATTGACTTGAGGTCGTCCCTTTCATCGCTGGTCGGCACGATTTCACAATTTTGACCCAGAAAACACTTCAAGGTGTTTATTTTGCTGCAAAAAGTACATATTAGAGCATATTAGCAACTGGTCAAAACTTGGGTTCTAGGTTCAAATCCAAGGATGTTTAGTTTAATTTCGAGTAGGATAAGTTCTAACCTGTGGCACGCAGACTGAAGCCCTCTCGCTGTTCATGTTTACTCCACACTTACTCAAGTTCAAATTGGCCTGCATCTCGTTGGGTTTGTTTTGGCGTATTGTCCATCATCCATCTACGACGCCGCAAAAATCCAGGGCTCCGCTGCCAGCATAACATTCGCCGACATCGTCGTAACAACAGATGTGGACTCGAACACTACGGACATCCTAAGCCTGAGCGCGAGCGCGAGCTCCAGTGCCAGCTCAAGCAGTAGCAGGGGTAGCAGCAGCGCCGCATCTAATCCCGCAAAATTGCCAAAAGAATTATGAAAATCAGGGTAAATACTCTAGTGAGTCAGCTTACCACTTAAATACCATTTTTAAGAAGCAGACATGTTTGAATCAACTGCCTACAACATTAATATTTCCCACCCATTTATGATGTTTTTTTTGGTCTTGTCGGAATCAGTCCGGCAATGTCAATTTTCTGATCACTGCCCATCGTGTATATAATGTGGTGCCATATTTAGCAATAACATAGCCATCTGACATTTCTTTGCAGATGAAAGGAAAGAAGGAACCATAGAAACGGATGATGAGAGCCAAAGATGGGAGGTTATGGCTGTCCCTACTGTAGTATTCCAAAGTCAAGTTCGTCAATTTTGACGTTTTTCATGCCCGGGAAGCCCGAAAAATTTTCTTTTGATTTTAACTGAATTTTAACAGTGAGTTTTTCTCGGGCTCTTACACATTACGCAAACTTGACCTCGGAATAGTACAGTATCTCATCGCAGAGAGGGGGGCAGAGGTAGGCTTTCAAGATAAACAGCAGGAAAAATCCTGAAGTTTGTGCCACACCGCGGAGTCGGCATACTGCCAATCATCGTCAGAAAATTGACGGCAACGATAGTGTGACAGTCACAAATCCTCGTTTTTGTGGCCCAAAATCGGGCTCATTACCCATGTCCGTGGAGACCCATGTCCGAATATGGGCATGGGTCCGCACCCGTGACAGATCCGCATCTTACCGATGACATTCCGTGGGTTACCAGAGTCCGCACACTCCGAGCGCTTTGTGGACGCATTGCGAAAGTTGTAAGTTGAGCTCTGCAAGAAGAAAAGGGGTAGCAATACTGTACCGGGCACACTATCAACTATTAATGCAAGAAATACAGGCCATAACATAAATGTGCCACTATTTCCACAAAAAGTTCATCCATTTACTTCGGAATCCGCCGAGTGTAGGCTGGAGTGACACCAGTGGGGCAAGCTTGTGGGCCCAATCTCACAGACACCCATTCAGATGTAATTTAACCCCCAAAACAAGATTACACCTAAACAGTTGCAATGTTTTTCTTATCATAGAAATAAGCCGCAACTAGCTCTATTGAGTCATTTTAAACCAGGTTTTACCATAGTCTGATACTTAGTGTCGAATGAGCACTCATGATATTTTTCCACTTACATATACCACAAAAATCTTCACTCATTAATTCCTTTACTTCCATGGTGTTTGTGGTGCCAGACGTCCTCCCTCGCGCCAGCCTCCAACCAGGCTCTTTCCGCCGCAAACAAGCTACGCGATGGCGTGTATTAAATAGTGGTTTCAATGAGAATCAAACTCTCAACTCGTCCCAATTTGGAATGTTTTCCCATCTCTAGTGGAAGTTGTGGGTTTGCGGCTAGAAGAGCCTGGCAACAAATGGCTTTGCACTTGTTTGTTGATGTGGCTGATGGCACCTCCTCGACGGGGGGACTTAATCTACTGTAGCAGTCTGACCGTAAGTTCCGACATTCTTGGAATTTTTGAGCTGCGGGATGGCCGAAAAAAAAATTCTTTTGAATTTAACTGAATTTGAACAATGAGTTTTTTTTTTTTTTTTTTTTGGCTGCGTGACCTTTAACTCGAACTTACAATCGGATTGGTACAGTACATTGCCAGCGCCCCATGTCTCTTCCCGCTCTCCGCTTTTCCTCCTTTGGATGAAGGGGTGCAGTTCTACAGCTTTCACCTCATAAATGCAGTGAATTATGGTGTATTTTCCACCAGGATTTCCATGCAATCTGGGCTGGAATAAGGAAGTCCTTATTTATGCAATTTAATGAGGCAAAAATGGGCTACCTTTAATGGAGGCTATTTAGATCCTGACACATATGGGGTTTTTCTTTGTACATTACAATCCCGTTCAAATATCTTCTGGAAGCCTCAAAGATTTTGCCTTCCTCAAATGGAGCTCTTGTTGTACAGCCACGGCAATAATTCGGGACTTTGATTGACTGGCCATGTAGTATTGAGTCTGGATGAATGCTCTAGCAAGCGGCCTAACGAGGAGCAAGAATCCTTTGTGCAAGACAACATCCGAAGAATATCTTGTGGGGTGTGAACAGAAAGCCGTGTGATTATTTCGTAAAATCTAAAATAATCTGCACCCAATAAGCCCTAAAAGGCTCAACTTTATTCTGATTTAAGGCTGTACTAAGAACCCAGCATGTGCCGTTCAAGGCTCTGCGTCACACCAAACCCGCCACTTGCGCAGTTTGCGGTCATGTGAAGCTCCGAAATGACCACCCAGTGAACATTGTAGATGCCGGCATTCTGTTTTAAACTCCGCAGAAATCCATACGAGCGAGCACGTAAATTAATGAAGGTTTCATTTGAGGATTTCCCAATTATCTATGTTGGAGTTATGTGTCGCTAATAAAACAAGTTAAGTACTATGTGTTGCCAATAAATATTGGCAACACATAACTTGAAGCAAGCAGGGTTAGAGGGCTGTAGTGCGACACACCTAAACACAAACAATTTTTTTTACTTCATATTTCCGCCCCTCATTCCAGGCAGATTCCAAGTCTGTAACCCCGCAGTCCTTCTTGCTCCAAACACGGATCTTAAAATGGCACATACAGAGTCGGAAAGCGAATGCTAGTTGACGGCAATGGGGTTGCGGAGGATTGAGAGGGTGCTGAGGCGGCGGGGACGCGACGCGACGGTCGCGAGACAGGTGTCAAACGCGCGGGTGGGAGTTTTTTTGAGAGCCGACAAATGCCGCGATGGGCCGGGGAGTCTAGAATGCCAGCCAGCCAATAATCTTTCAAGACCCATGTCCAAATGAGGTGTTGCCTCCGGATGGACATGGGCCGTGGGCGAATCTTGAAAGACTGAATACCGTGACGGACATGGGCGCTGTATCTTGTTTTACCGCGTTTTAGGGCATCTGACCTCCGATTCGGCCCAAATGAAGTGTGAAGTGTAGCGGATGATCAGAGGTAGGTTTCTAGAATCTCCCCTTTTCTTCTTCTTTTCTCTCTCTTTTTCTTTCTCTTTTCCCTTCCCTCTCCACAGACATGGGACATGGGCCCAAAATCGAGATTTTTCCGGAGGGCCTTTTAGAGGAGCTTCCTGGGGCCATGCTTCGGTGTCGGCGCCACTGGGCAGCGCTGGCGTCAATCAGGACAAACTGCCAGTGGCTTGCGTTCTACCTGTCTCATCCCCTCGGTTCTCCTTCTCCCGGCCAACAAGATTCTACGCGTACGCTCCATGTCTCCGGCTGACGATAACGGCTCGAACCCGCCCGCTGCCGACACGATGACCGACTCCTCGCCGGCGGAATACCTGACGCTGGGGTCCAGTAAGCGACCAAAGGTTGTCCGCTGGCAGAATGCCAGTGACGTTCTTCCGGGGTCGCGCGCCAGCGATCATACGCGTACAGTCGATGCGTTCGGGCGGATAGTATCGCAAGACGATCCCGAACGTAGCCAATCCCCAATTACCGTCGGCAACGCGCGCGCCTCCGACCCGCCCGACGCAAAGGCCGACACGATGTCCCGCGCAAATGACAACAGCGCCGACGACAAGGACACTGACACCGAGTCCAATGACATGCGCAGCCACGGCAGCACCGGAGACCCATCGCCGCAGGACCGCGTCGAGGCGCTCCAGCGCGCGAACGAGATGCTGGGGTACAAGCTTCGGGAGGAGGAGCGGACACTGCAGGTCAAGATGTCGGAGCACGAGAGTACGCACGAGGATATGCAGATGCGTCTGGAGGAGGTCAGCAACGAGCTAGGCGCGGCAAAGCGCGAGGAGAAGGAGCTCCGGAGCAATGAGGTACGCTAGTCTTTGCATGGTCCAGGATCCCGACACTCATGGAAATTGTAGCGTGCCAATCGAGGGCAGATTGCGACGCTCGAAACCGAGGTAGCGAAGCTGACTCGTGCACTCGATAACGCGCGGATGGGGTATGCCAACCTCCAGAAGCAGTACCAAGACCAGCTCGTCGTCTCTGAGCGTTATCGCATCGACCTACGTGAGCGCGACGAGGCTCTCAGGTTGGAGCGCGAGGCGGCGGAGCGCGTGCAGCTCGACGTCCACAAGCTCGAAGCCGAGGAAGAGCAGTACGTGACGCGCATCGTCGCGCTCGAGGAGGAGCTCGCGCTCGCGCAGCAGGCTCAGAATGCGCTTGACGAACAGCGGAAGGAGAACATGCTCCTCAAGGAGACGATAGACCGGCTACGCTTCGACCTGGACGAGCTTCGCAGCTCGGGAGCGAGCGGCCGGCCTGAAACCGCGTCGAGTACGATCAGCAGGAGTCTCGGAGCGGAGTTGGCAGAGAATATGAGGGACTGGGGCGGTTGGAAAGACGAGGAAGATGGCGCTAGAGTGATACCTGGAGGCGACGAGGAGGAGGATGATGCGGATGGCGATGATGTCGTCCAGACGATCCTGACGCGCAGGGGACGCAAGGGCCCGTCGGTGGTCCAGCCGGAGCTCGAGGAGCGCAGAGAATACTCGGATGCGGCCACGCAGCTTGATGCTGAGCTGTTCTACGCATCGTCGGGGATGCAGACCGAAGCGAGTCCGAATGAGCTTTTGTTTCATGGTTTCTAAGTCAAGACACAGACTGCGTCTTCACCGCGCGACCCCGGCATCGACCACGGACGCGTCCAAGCTTTTCCCGATAGTCCACCCGCGTACATACACGAGTATGAGCTGACGCCGGAGGAGAAGGCAGACCACGAGTCGGAGACGCTCAAGAAACACCACCCTGGAATGGACACCATGCCCTCGAGCGTGTCGAGCAATACAATGGATGAATGGGTAGCGGTGAAGAAGAATTTGGGCGTTTCCTGTACGGTGATCGACAAGATTTTCGAAACGTCCACGGTGACTTTACCGAACGGCGCAAATGCGCAGAGGTCGGTTTATACAGTCAATAGCAGAGTTTCAATCTGACGGAGCGCCGCAGCGATGATTCCCTTGAAGAATCTGGGCATGAATCGAAACAAAGTCTGGCCCGCAGCAGCGAGTTGGAGTTCCGTGTCGCTGCACTTTCGGACAAAGCGCGGATTGACCTCTTTGGCAAGGAGCCTCCTGTCGACGCGGAACTCAATGGTCAGGTCCCCGCCTCAGCACCGGCTGCCTTGGTCGGAAGTGGTGTCCTGCCGCATACGCGACTGGATGGAGGCATTTTCAAAAACTTTGGCAACATCAGCGGGTCGCACATCCAAGCACCAACGATCATGCCAGTTATTGCCCCGGGAGCATCGGTCAGAACCATCACGATTACTCAAACGAGTGAGCGCGTAACTCAGTGCCGGATCACACAAATTGCTGAATTTCCGCGACAGATGCTGCTCTGGATATCCATATTCAAGCTCAGCAAGCTTATAACGATCTAAGAGCCCTCTGCATTCATGCTCGTTACAGTGCCGCCAACACCCCACTTCCCTGCCCGCCCGGAACGCGGGTCAAGATTATTGAAGATATTATCCACCAGCTCACCGACCCCGCAGCACCACACCAGATTATATACCTCGGTGGTTCTACCGATTTCGACAAATCTCCTGTTGCAAAATCAATTGCGCAGAAGCTTGCGCAAAGAGGCACCCTCGCTGCATCGTTCTTCTTTTCGGCTCGAGTTGCCGGCCGCGGAGAAGCTTCGGTGCTCCCGCTTGCCCTCGCCTATCAACTCGGACAGTACAGCGCCAAGTTTCGCGCTGAGCTTGGTCTGCGTCTCCTCGAAGATCCGCAGCTGATGTACGATGACCCTCCACTGCAAATTGCAACTCTAGTCATCAGCATTCTCGACTCACTGGAACATTCAAAGATTCCCTGGGTTATTTGCCTCGATGGATTGGACATTTGCCTGCAAGGGGATGCCCAAATGGTCATGCGCTGGCTCGAGGAATATCCGCTGCCCCCATTTGTCCGCCTCCTTGTGACTGGGGGAACCCCCGTCCTCGAGGACTGTTTGTCCAGCGGACCCTTGAAGGGAATCACGTGCCTGCTTGAGCTGGAGGAGTTGGACGCGATGGGATCCATGATCTTAGATATCTGAGAGCATATGCAGTCGGTGTTTGATCAAGGAAACATTAGAAAGATTTTGTCCTAAGCTGGTGGTAATCTATTAACGGGACCAAAACAGGGTCCATTATTTAGTGTGTTGAAGTATGGTAAGCGGCAAATGAGCTATTATGTCATGGTTCATGCATTCATGTTGAAGTTATTAAGTCAGTATGCAAACACTTGGCCATTGCAAGTACTACAGTAGTCTAGAAACGGTAAGTAGCCGTTGTTACTGTACTACAACTCCACTTTATTCAGATGTACACTGCCATTTATTCTCTGTATTCTATATACATCATAGATGTAGGGAAATATGATCAAACCTTCGAGTCTTGTTATCAACAGTTCAAGTCCGGAATCTCAGCCAACTATGATGGCTGACCACCGGGCAAAGCTGGTGCCACCCAAAAGGGAAGTATCAACAATTGAAACCCAGTCGCTCGCCGGCAAGCCTGACCTAGTCCTGACAGATGTTCCAATTGGGAATGTTGAACGCGGATGTGACAGATGATTGAATAATTCATGAGACTTTGAGTTTGATCAAGGAGAAAAAGTTGACAAATGTCTGCGGCTGTATCTCGGTCAATCTTGATCCTACTGATCTGAGAGCGGGTGTGTTGAGTGCAAAATTAAAAGTGCTTTCTGTGATAATATTGTTTGGATCAAATTTCACTTTTTTATAAAAAAAAGAAAACACCATTTTTGTGGCATCAAAAAGTAGCGGCACCCAAAAGTAGCGGTGCTGTGAAAAGTAGCCGCTACATTTAGTATCGGAGTTCGGCTCCCCCGCTACATCTCACTAAACCTCGCAGATATGTAGTGCTATGCCCTAAAACATTGAAATTTGTAGCGGCATTGCTAAAATACAAAGTTTATCCCGCGCGTTATTTTTCTCCCTGATACCACCGCCAAACTTCTAAGCCGGATGTTTGAAAAAAGCATTTGACTCGAAGTTTGTGCAACACCACAGAGTCGTCCTACTTTCACAGAGTCGGCCTACTTTCAATCATAGCCCAAACTTGAAGTTTGTGAATAATAATGAAATAGTGCTTGCTCTGAAAACAGCAAACACTGGGGGCATGCACCATGGCGGTTACCACGGTAACCGCCACGGTGCCGGCAGCCGTGCGGGTTACCGTGCGGGTGACCAGACCACGCCTTTACCGCGTTGGTACCGTCAGCATGATATAGATTTCCTTAGACAGATTGCGGGTAGATAACAGCGCGCAACTTGATAATCTGCCATGGCCATGTCTGTGCTGACATGAATCGAGCGGGGAGTGCGGTCTCTTGCCCTCTCTTGCCCCCTCCCGCCATGGTCATTTGCACCTGCAGTGAATGCCTCACCTACACAGTCAATATCCATGGCCAAATTTCGCGCGGCCGGGAGGTATCGCAGACAACACGGAGCGAACACGAAAGAGCGGCGTTGAGACGGCAACGTCTGGAATTGCAGAGCGGGCGGTCCGACGGCGGGTCAAATCAAAGAGCCTCATCTGTGCCCCGCAGTCATGGGGGTCAGCTGTGGAGGGTTCAACATTCAACTTGGCCTCCATAGCTGCTCCTGCTCCTGCTCCCGCTTTTGATTTTGACTTCGATTTTACAGAAGGTAAGTAAATTCGGAACAAGAAATTGTCTGTTAAAACTTCTTACTATCAAAACACAGTGCTCCTACCTGCGGTCAATCTCTGTTACATTCTTGTTGCATGGCTCTCTGTTCAATGTGGATTGAGTCGAGAAAACTCCTCCAAAGTTCTAAAGGCACTTGGGCTTATCCTGGATATTCTGATCACGGCTATCGTCACTGCGCTCCACTCACTTGGGCTACCGTTTCACCAGCCAGCTCTGGGCATGCACCGGGACATACGAACCGTTCTTGACAAGGGCCTGCAGCCCACAATTGATAGAACTGCATGCTGCCAGAATTGCTTCAAGACTTATCCCGCGGATAATCTTCCCGATGTTTGCATGTGGAGAAAATCCCCTAGATCTGATCCCTGCAACACATTCTTCCTCAAGACAGTCCAGACAAAATCAGGCACCAAGGAAGTTCCAATCTCAATATATCCTACCCAGTCCTTCACATCTTGGCTGGCAGACTTCCTCATGAGGGAAGAGATTGAGAAGGCCTTGGAACAGTCTGCTCAGCAAGAGCAAGCTCGTCATGCTGCCGGAGGACAGGCTGCACCCAAGCTCATGCGGGATGTACGGGACAGCCCTGCATGGCGCCGCCTAGGCAACTTTGTTCTCAATCCTTACAATCTTGTCTGGGCAATGTATATTGATTGGTTCAACCCACTTGGAAACAAGATTGCCGGTGTGTAATCTTCACTTCTGTCCTTTCATATCTGACATGTATATCAAAGGGAAAATTGTCTCTTTGGGGGCAATAATGTTCTATTGTCTAAACTTGCCAATTTCTATGCGATTCCTGTCGCATAATGTCTTCATCTATGGCATAATTCCCGGCCCAACAGGACCCACCTTTATCACCATCTCACATGTGCTATCTCGGCTGGTCGAGGTCATGAACTTGATGCGCGATCCCGGAGAAATGTTCAAGACACTCAAACATCCTGATGGTGTTCTCAGCCGTTCGCAGATTCTCCCGCTAATTGCGGATTTGGGGGCTATCCGAAAGGTCGCAGGGTATCTTTCCCATTCTGCGGACCAATTTTGCTCTTTCTGTGACCTGGTCTTGTCCCAGAAAGACGAGCTAGACTGGACTAAATGGGCCTTGCGAACGGCAGCGGAGGTCAAAGCTAATGGACTGAAATACTTCAACGAGCTACGCTGGGGGAAACGTGAAACAGAAGCAAAAAAGAACGGATCACGCTGGACTCCAATGCATGACCTCCTTGAGTGGGATGTAGTTGATGGCATTGTTCTTGGCTTCATGCATAACTGGCTTGAAGGGGTCCTCACCCATCATCTCCGTGTCCGCTGGGGCATAGGGCGTGCAGCATACAAGCAGGAATTAGCAGCTCATAGGCAGCAAAACGAGGCTGAGGAACGTACTATGAATGCTGAGGCTCATACTGCTACGGAAGGCTCTCAGTCGACACATGATTTAGATTCACCAGCCCCGATGGAT
Source organism: Mycena kentingensis (nom. inval.) (assembly GCA_014461125.1). Taxonomy (NCBI): domain Eukaryota; kingdom Fungi; phylum Basidiomycota; class Agaricomycetes; order Agaricales; family Mycenaceae; genus Mycena; species Mycena kentingensis (nom. inval.). The sequence goes on along the minus strand of JACAZG010000005.1, from coordinate 256,383 downwards.
GACGAGGAGTCTGTGCCCGATGCTGCAGCTGATTTGAATGATGTGACAATGGATGATGGCTCCGATACTTCCTCAATCCCTTCCCTGTTCCAACAAACACAAGTCTTTGATATCGATGATGAAGATGAAGATGATCAAGATATCTGGGAAGAACCTCCTCGCTCTGAAAATATTTTTGATTTTCCAAAGGATGAGCTGGAGGATATCAGAGCAGCTATTGCTGATGTTGTTCTCCCGACTTGGGTTGATCGACCTCCTAAAAATCTTGGTGAAGCCTCACATGGAAAGCTGAAGGCTCAGGATGTCTTGATTTTGTTCACTGTTATCTTCCCCTTGATTATTCCTGAACTGTGGTAGAACATGGGCAACGACCGCGAGCAACTGTTCCGGAACTTCTATGACCTTGTTGTGTGCACAAATATCCTGGCATCCTATGCAACCTCGGATGAGGAAGCAGAGAAATTCCGAGAGCACTATGTACGCTACCGTCAAACTCTTGCCTTGTTGTTCCCATTCTTTAACTCGGTTCCAAATCACCACTTAGCAATGCACTATCCAGAGCTGCTCAAGCTGTGGGGCTCATTGGCTATTCTGAGCGAAATGCCTGGTGAACGTATGAATGGGATACTTGCAAAAATAAGTACCAACCGGCATATTGGTGGGTGTTGATTTCCCATTCACACAGATCAAATTACTTACATTTGAACACAGACCAGATGACACTCACAATGCTCACTCACATGTGTCAGCTTGACCACCTCCATGCCTATCTTGCAGAACAGAGGGATGCATCTGATCCCATTGCACAACTGGCAAGCATTCTGCAACCCGCCGAGGAAAATCCTATTCGACAGCTGAGCAACCAAGAAGTTGCAGAATTCTATGCACAACATGCCAAACTGGAGCTTGAGGATTATCTTGACTTGCTGGAATATATGAAATCTATTGATCAAAACTGGCGGGGATACATGCTTTACCCCCCACCCTCAGGGGGCAAAAATTCTTCCTGCAGAAGTGGAAGTGCTCAGTCATGTCAAAATGGACGGCAAGGATTTCTGCATCAGATCAAAACATGAAGGCAACAGTGGAATTCAATTCCGGAACCCAGACAATGAAGACTATCCTCTGACTGGATATATTCAAGACATTTGGAGACTCCCTCTGCAGAATCACTTGCAAGTCTTTCTCCGAGTTCAGATGCACAAAGAGCTTCCGGCAAGATTCGACGACAGCACCCCGTTCAAGCGGTTTCCACTGTTGAACACCGCTATATATGACGCTGCAGACTCAGGGTTCTTTAAGTTCATTGAGCTGCGTCATATTATCTCCCATCTCACAGTTCTCAAACGGCCGCGCCATACCTATGGTATTAAGCAGCCTACGCTAGTTGTATCTTGGAGCCTGAATCGAGGTAGACGTTGATTAGGTCTGTTTGTGAGATGTTTATACTGCTACGGTGTTGGAAATATATTATTTATCAAGTGTCATTCAAATTTATGCGCCCATCACTGTTTCTCTAGCTGCAGAAAATCCAGGAGTTAAAGTTACATTCTGAGTGGGCCATTACACTTCTATGTTATTGTTTGAGCCCCCTGCAACTTGACAACTCTTAGCAACACAGCCCCCTTGCGGTACATCTCTTTAGTTTATTGTCTTTCATTTTTCATTTGCGAAACTCGAGGATATGCATCCATGCCATTTGAGATTGTCCACACAATCTTGCAGCACTATTGGGTGCCTTCCCGCAACATAGATTAAATGTAAAATACTAAATTCTAATACTCATTTCCCTTGTATTAGGACGCTAAATCAGAGATCTGCGCAAAATATTTGCCATCAGCTTACCATCAGCTCGAATCTGGGCAAAGGGGACCTACTCTCCTTACAGAATCAGATTTATTACCAGTGGTTCCAACACTTAACCGAGATCACTGGCACCGCTGTTTATTGGTTTATTGCACGAATAGATTTTATGTTACGGGAAGGCACCCATTAAGAGGATTTCAGGCCCATGGCGCACCATTCCTAGAATGTTGCAATTATGTCTGACATGCTGGAGGCAGGACTGGAGGTCTTGTGTGCCAGATGTTGGATACTAAACTCCGGATTTATGTTTAGTCTTACTTTGTGACTACACTTGCACTCAGAACAAATTGGCACAGACAAAGGAAGGGCATAGGCATAGAACATATATTTGTAAATGGAGCATAAAACGGCATACACCAAAACGCAAGGCAGCACTGTAGATAACCTACGCATCGCCATCTGCAGTTGGAGCGGGCGGCATCTCCAAGTCATCGTCTTGCGGCGGCTCCTCCACAACGGCGACGGGAGCCTTGCGCTTCGGCTTCCGTACGGATGCTGGACGACGTGGAAGAACCACTGCACCCTGGTCAGTTCGCTGGCCTTTAGCCGCCAGCTGATCATCATCATCAGCAGAATGGGCGCGCCGGACACCAAGCGGCGCGTTCGGGTCCAGGATTACCCGCGCCGCACCCTGCCTTGACGACTCTGCCTCCGAAGGTGGTGGTCCAAGGTTCGCCTTCCGTGGTGGTGGTGGTGGTGGCGCAGGCCTGTGCATCCTCACCGCTTGCTTGCCCGCAGCTATGGCGGACGTCCCGGTAGAAGGAGGCGGAGAATAGCTCGGGCCGCGGTAAGGAGGTGCAAACGACTGGGGCGGCAGCCGGGAGGAGTTTTCCGAGTTTCTGCCAGTGTAAGGCAAAAGGGTGAATGAAGCTGCATTAATGTTAGAGTGGTCAAGACGCATAATCATTTTATGCTCACCTGGCTGCGAAGTAGACGTAGTTAACGGTGCGGGTGGTGGAGGCGGGGGAGGGCCAGCGGCTGCAGGACCAAGAGATTCGGCTGGAGCCGGCTGCGGGGATGGATTAAAGGCACCGAAGGGTGCGGACGGATTGAACTCGCCGAACGGCGGTGCAGAGGGTGGGTCTCGTTGCGCACCGTCGTCATCCTGGTCCATATCACCGCCGCCGTCCTCATCGTCTTCGTCATCATCATCGTCGCCGTCGCCTGCAGCACCCCATCGACGGTGGCGGTTCCGATCCGGCCGATTGGGCTCCTCCTGCATGCGCCGCAACTCCGCCTCGGTCGGGAACTTGTACTGACGACGTACGTCGTTCCCGTACTTCTGCATGAACTCCTCCGTATCCATCCCCTTCCAGTCAACGTCGTTACGATGCTCCGGAAGCGGCCATGCAATCGGTGCATTGCGGTAATGGTAACGTATTGCTGCGGGGAGCTCGTTGAATTTTGCGACATCGAACCAGTCGAGAGCGCAGTCGGGAGGTAGCCGAGTCGACAGCGGTGAAGGCAGGTTCTCCGGATGTTCGTGTCGCTGGCGCTCGTCGACGGTGTTTGCGCGTTTAGTGAGCCGCGCTTGCGCGAGTCGGCTAGGGTCCACGTAATCGTGCGCAAGGCGGCCGAGAGCGGCGTCGCGATATGGCTGCGGCTGGGTCAGACCGGGGGCAAGGAAGGATTTGCCACATACCTTCTCAAAGCGCACATAAAACTCAACACCGCCAAGGGACACTAGCTCGTCGTCGGAGTTGCATTCGGGGTCTACAAAGAGCTTGCGGAACGCTTCACTGAACCCGTTCATCTGTGCCCAGTCCGCGCGGTCTTTACCAAGCTGTAGCACAGAATGAGAATTACGACAGGTTTCCCAAAAAAAAAAAAAGAAAAAAAAAAAAGGATGCACGCGGACGCGACGCGCATAGGCGTTATTCTTCTCGTGGTGGGCAGCCAGCGCCTGCGGACCCTTCTTCTTCACCTTAATTGCAAGCTCGCGAACGTGGGACCAGAGGAAGTTGCGATAGAAGCTGCGCGTTAAAAGAATGTCGTCCGCGCGACGCCGATCTGGTGCTAGCTTGTTGTACACCCCCCCAGCTAACGAATACTGAGAAGGACTTGAGGGCAGCAATCTCGTGGACCATGTTATAGGGGTCCTCTGCGGTACCCCCGACAAGGTCAGGGAGGAACTCTCCGAGACCCGCCTGCTGGTTGATACTGAGGGCGACGGCAATGCAAGTCGTATCGATGAGCGCAATGGCGGTGGCGATGGGATTGCTCAGGAAAGCGACTTGGGTGTGAATGGTCCGCGCACGGTCCATTGCCGTATCATTTGCAGTGAGGTCAAAGTTGTAGCCGGCAAGATATGTCTCGACTTCATCTTGTGTGCGGTAACGACGGCGAATTGGGCCAGAACATGAGCGGAGGGTAGCGTCGGAGGTGTATTATGCGTGTAGAGTCGCTTGAGAAGGCGGACATGCAATTCCATGGCATCCTTCCTTTGAGTGAGTCGAGATTTAGCAAGAGCGGCTCCGTTTGCGCACCTTGAGCCCTTTCGTGTCCGGCGAAACTTGCGCCTTCGTGAGATGGTACTCGTCTCTGCGTCTCCCTCCCCCTCCGCCGCTGCCCGACTTTGGTGGCATGGGCCCTAGCTGGCGTCGACTGTGAGTTGGTCGAGAGATGAAAGAGCTGCTCAAAGAGCCTTCCGCGTGAGAACGGTCGGCCCGATGTGCCTCAGACAGTCGAGCTCCACGCGTAGGCTGTTTGACCTGCCCTAGCGCAAATAAAGGTTGTCCCTCCCGCTCATTGCGGCGCATATCCGGTGCTCCCCCGACGGCTGGGGGCAGGAATCCTTTCGCGCGTCGTCCTCATTTCCGACGCTCAAAAAATTCTTATTGATGACATGACAAGCCGCGCGACCTACACGCACACTTTACACGAGGTTGCGGTAGCTCTCTGGTAGCCTTCATGGTGCCCCGCACCGTGGCGGTAACCCGGTTACCGCCACGGATCATGCCCCCAGTGAAACTTCAGCGACTCAATAATGGCCGGTAGGGGGCCTTGCCGCTTGTCGGCCCCGCAGCCTTATTTCGCAAGCTGGAGAGGCAAAAGTACAGAAAACGACAAGGCGAACAAAGATGAGGCAGACAACCCTAGGCTTCAGCGCTCGAGCATCGAACTTCCACTCGCGAAGCTACCACATCTCCGGTTCGGCCATACTATACCGCACTATCACCCTGCGCGCCGCCGTCGCTGCATCTTCGGTCCGTCTACACTCCTCTCGCACCGCCTCCTCCAACCGCGGCCGCACACTCCACTCCGCTGGCCGAATCCAGTCCAGGACGATCTGCAGCGGGAGCTGCCCATGCCCAAGACTCGGGACGCCCGCGCGCGCCCGGATGAACGCGCAGAGGAGCGCCTGGGAGACGTCCATGAGCGTGACGCAGTTGAAGACGTCAAGGCGCGGGAGGAGTTTAAATCTTCGTTGCTGGCCACTAGCGTCGGTGTCGGTGTCGGTGTTGATTTCGGAGAGCGCAATGAGCAGGGTGTCCGTTAGCACTGGGTCCGTGCGCGCGTCGTTGGAATCAGGGAAGGGATCCCCGAAGATGAGGTGCTCCAGTGCTTCGAGACCGGGGAGGAGCTCGAGGAGCTGTGTGGTGGTTATCGCGACGTGGAAGAGCTCTAGAACCGTCAGGTGCGCGTTGAAGTCGGAGCGCGCCGCGAGGTCGAGGAAGGTCTGGTGCGGCCAGGGCAGCGTCGTGTTCGGGTAGTCGTTGGACTCAAAGTCGAGCGACGTGAGTGCCGGGAAGGTCAAACACCCCAGGATGCGTTCCATGACAACCATCGCGTCGTCTGCGTCAAACTCAGAGTCAGTCGAGAGCAGGAACTTGTCCGCCGGAGACATAGCTGGCGTTAAGATCGGGTACTTTGGTACCTGCCGCAGGTCGAGCCCGAGCATACAGCTGATTGCAAAAGTGTAGGGGGTTTGTGGAGTGTGCTCCCCGCTCAGTGTTGTTTACCCTTGTTGTCGTTCCCGTAAGCATTTTGAATGGGATTCCCAGCGGCGCAGGCTGCTCGGAGCGTCTTCGTGGAGCTCCGCCATTCAAAAGGCACAACAAGTGTAAACACTTCTGAGCGCCGACCAGGCTCCACAAACCCCCTACACTTTTGCAAAGGGCTGTAACTTCACCACTCAGCCGCGGAATCAGCTGGATCGTTCTCGGGAGCTGCGAGACCTTGACGCTGACGAGGTTGGCGGACGCGAGCTGCTCGAGCGGCATGCACGAGAGGTCAAAGTCGCCCGACCAGTGCATCTTCCTGAGCTTCGGCGCCTCCGTGAACGCGCGAATGACATCCACCTCCCACATCTCCGGCCCATTCGCCACGATCTCGAGGATCTCGAGCTCCGGAAGCTGCTGGTACACCGAGCCACACGCGAGCACGTCGCCGCGCACACACCCAAAGCTCGCCGTCCGCCACCGACGCGACGTCGCCGCCAGCACATCCATCGCCTCACTCCCAATCACGCACTCCACCTCCTCGATGTTCAGCACGTCCACGAACAGCGGCGCCTCCCCTGAGCGTGCCAGGCGCGTCTTGAGCAGCTCGACGACCCTCCCCGCATACCGCGCCTCCTCTTCCGCATCTGCCCAGACCGCCGCATTGAGGTGCGCCTCCGCCCACAGCTCCGGCGTCTGCATGGCGATTGTGTGCCATCGCGAGCAGACCTGCGCCAGCGTCAGCAGTGGCGCGCCCGCCAGCAGCATCAGGTACCCCGGGCAGCCCGCATGCACCGGGTTAAACTCATCGACGTCAATCGAGCGGTAGCAGTCCTCGAACTCGACCCAGTGTTCGTGGAATATGCGGACGAGGAGCTCAGTCGGCAGGTTCCGGATAGGACTGAACACGGGGAGTATAGCGCCCCGCAGGTTGGCGAGCTGTTTGCTGTCGTTTTCGAGCGAGAGGATGCGCCGTTGGAGACTGGCGATTTCGGCGGTGTACCGCTCCAAATCGACGTCGATTTCTTTCAGAGACGAGACAAGTTCTGGAGTTGGATGCGAGGTCTGTTCTGCGAGGCGCAGTAGAGCTGCGGCGCGGTCCGGTTCTGCGAGGAATTGGGAGGCGACGAAGGACTGGTCAGCAGTCATGGAAGCAGGTGTAAAGCGGCAAAGTGTGCGATGATTCCTGTTCAACTTGAGCCAGACACAGTGCGATTGTTGGAAAATCTGAATGGGATCCGCCCAGATACGCCCGAGGTAGGCCACAAGTTAAATTAATTGCCGACGTTTCAGCCAAGTTGGCCGCGGGCCATATGCCTCCTTCCTCCGCTCCGTCACCACCCCAGGGCTCCGTCGTCGAGAAGGATGCAGAGGCTGCTGTCTACGGCGAGCAGCCATCCCTACCCGTCTCCTCGCCTCCACAAACCAAAGCCCAGAGGCGCACGGAACTGGTCCAGGTCTCTACCATCGCCTGGATCCTCTTTCTGGTCGGATGGAACGATGGGAGTACCGGACCACTGCTCCTCCGCATACAAGAGTCGTACGGGGTGTGTGCCGTTGTTTAGCTCGCCGCGGTTTGCCCTTACACCGTCTAGGTCGGCTACACCATCCTTTCGCTCATTTTCGTTTTTGGTTGTGTTGTAAGCTCGGCCGATGAACGCCGAAGGACGGTAATGTTCAGATTTTGGTCAGGGCTCGTTCGTCGGATCCGTCTCGAATATAGTGTTCGATTCCAAGTACGGCTTTGGCAAGGTCGGTCTAGAATAAATTCTACCCTCCGAGCTAACACGCCTCCAGTTAATATTACTAGGTTCGTCAGCCTTCCGTCCTTCTTCCGGTTATTCACTCTGTCCAAGGCTCATTCTTACAAATAATCGGCTTCGCGCTTCAAGCTCCCCATCTCCCATTCCCGGTGTTTGTCCTAGCTCGCACAATAACTGGCTTTGGCAGCGCGATGCAAGACTCGCAAGGTAACGGCTACGTTGCTTCTCTGGCATCCAACCACGCCGGCACGCCTATGGCGATAATTCACGCAGGTAAATCGCCCCATATTTCACTCGCTTGATCTCAGCGTTATCCTGCAGCGTATGGTGCAGGTGCGGTCGCTCCCCCACCAAAGAACTCGCTCCTTCTCACCCCTCCAGGCGCGCTCGTATCCCCGTTGGTCGCAACACAGTTCGCTCGCGACGAGTTCATCGCCCATAATCGCTGGGCATACCATTTCATCACCACCGCCGGGTTAACAACGCTCAACACCGCAGTTCTCGCATGGGTGTTCAAGGGCAAGCGGCAGGAGGGTGGGTACCGGCGTACAGCTCACAGCATGCTCAGCGCTCATCTTTCCCTCTTACAGAATGCCTTGCGTGGGTCGGGCAAGTTTCCCCACCGAAGGCGGAGGCGGAGCCCGGGACGAAGCAACGCAGCAACTTCCGCCAGATCATGGCAAAACCCGCCGTCCACGCGCTCGCTGCGTTCTTGCTCGTCTACGCCGGCATCGAGGTGACGGTTGGAGGTATCCTAATCCACACTGTTCCTGGTTCAGTCGCGAATTGACGCGTCGCACAGGCTGGATCGTTTCATTCATGGTCACCGTGCGCGGTGCAGGGCCGTCGGCGGGGTACATCGCTTCAGGATTCTTCGGCGGGCTGACCCTCGGCCGGATCGTTCTCCTGCCTATAAACCGCCTCGTTAGTGCATCCCTTCCAGCAGGCACCAACTCACCTTCGCCACAGCTCGGCGAATACCGCGCCGTCTTCCTCTACACCATCCTCGCTCTCGGGTGTGTCCCGACCCATAACCGCCCCTCCCCCCGCCTACTAACAGTGTCCCCCAGCCTCCAACTAATAACCTGGCTCGTCCCCTCCATCCCCGCCGGCGCCACCGCCGTCTCCCTCGTCGGCCTCTTCCTCGGCCCGCTCTACCCCATCGCCGTCAACCACGCCGGGCGCCTCTTCCCGTCCTCCGACGGCGACGGGCTCCTCACGGGCATCATCGGCTGGATGGCGGGGGTCTCCACGGTCGGCGCGGCGGGCGCGCCGTTCATCACCGGCGCAATTGCTGGGGCGGGTGGGAAGGGCGTGGGTGTGGTGCAGCCTGTGTGCGTACCTGCCCCTCCTCACTTTTTTTCTTTATTCCCTTTGGAATTTGGAGCTGATACCACCATAGAATTGTCGCGATGTTGGGTGCCATGCTCGGAGTGTGGGCGCTCGTTCCGAGAAGGTAGAGTTCAAGGGACAAAACGGACGGCAAGCGAGATCTAGAGAGGAGCTGCAGCTGCAGTATTCTGTCCTCAAGTACATGTGAGTGCTTTGGCATGCAGCAAGATTGACTCCAACTCAAACCCAACACAGGCTACTGTAGTGATTAGACCTTAAGTCCTGTTACATGTTACGGACCCCCACGGACATGGACTTATGAGCTCTGTGTTACACTTTACAACGGCCACCGGACACGTAACAAAATAATGGGCCAAAAAAGGAAAATTTTGGTGAATCAAATTTCATTTTTTTTTTTCTGAGCAAAAAAGTAGTCAAATAAATTGGCTATCTCAATGTAGGCCCGTAATTTTTGGTGAAGAGGCTGTCATGTGCAGATGAAAATTCTGTCAAATGAAAGGATCCTCTGCCTGGACCAACCATTCCAGCATCCTGACATTGCCTTTGCCGCAGCAGACTTCAAGGCCTTCGGACTTGTCTGAATGTGTTACAGGTTACGGACTCCTCCAGACTTGTGCAATTTCGGACTTGTATGCTTACACCCTCCAGACTTAAGGTCTAATCACTACAGTAGTTGCAATTTTGCTTACTATCCGAGGCTGCAATCAGTCCTTTACCAGCGACTCTGGGCAAACGAGGGCGGAACTTCCGAGCTCTGGTTCCTTTCCGCTCGTCCCTGAACGTTGTTCTCATTATGGATGTGCCCTACAGAACCGTGGCAATCTCAAACCTCCTTGTTCCTAATCTGGAAATCACAAACGACGTTCCCAATTGGGACTTCCAGTTGTCCTTGCCCAGTTTATGAATGCTGGGTGGTGGTGCACATCAGCCACCGCGCTATTGTCTCCCCCCGTTTGAGCGAAACCTTATCCACATCGCAATGCAGTTCTCGATTGTCTCTGCCCTCATCGTCTCCTTCCGTGCGTCGATCGTTTCGGCTCCGACAGCAAATTAACTGACATTTGGGTTCCAGTCGCGCTTGCTGCGTCCGCTGCGCCGGTACCAGAGCCAGCACCCATCCGTCTCATGCAGGACCGCGCCGTCGTTGTGTGTCCCTCCGCTTCTTGTGCCCACTTCAATATTGACTCTGCGCAGGAGCCTGGACCGCTCGTCGGCATGGACAACGTCGCGCGGGCACCCGAGCCGCAGCCACTGCCCGCAATCGAAACCGAGGAAGCCCGTGGCTGCCGGATGTACTCGTGCATATGGTGCGTGTCAACGCTGCTTGTCACGTTCCGCGCTCGCTCATCTAACGCGTCTACAGATTGAGCTTCTGGCTTTGAAATTACCGTCTACCCTTCCGCCGATGCCGCCCGGCCCGCGTACATACCCACCCGCCTCTCTTCGTCCTCCCTCCCGCTCGTTTCTAGATATTTGTTTTCTTCTTCGGTTACAAGGCTCGGACTATAGCCTCAGGATGGCTGTATTTTTATTTCGTATCTTGTTGTATCGCTAGCTGTACTCCTTAGACTCAACGAATTTTCTTGGAATAATCCTGTGTTTTGAAGTGCCACATACAGTCCTCGTTTCGTGTGCTAGCGATCCAATCAACCCCTCCTCCCGGCCACGATGATCTCCCGACGAACGACATCCACTTTGTATTCGTATTTGCTTGGCCGACCAGAGCGCATGCTGCAGCTGCAGTGCTACAGTTTTTGAGTCTCGCCGGCTCAGCCACCAATTGGAGTCGGCGCCCAACCAACGCGCGCTCGGGTGAAACGAGGGGGTACATCCCGCAAATCCTCGACAATCTCGCGTTCTACCCTCGCGAGGTATAAATACCCGACTGGGCTCCATATCCATCCAATTCACCACTCCCGGATCCCTTCCACCGATGTCCAACCAGCACCACATCCTCACGATGCTCGCTCCCGCCTGGGGCCATACCGTAGGGTACCTGCATCTCGCAGTGCATGCTAGAAGCCGACCCGACGCTCGTCGTGACCATATTCCAGCACAATCTCGTTGGTGCGCACCAGGTTCTACTCCGGAAGAAGAACTTAACACGCGTCTGTAGTTGGGCAGATGGAAGCCGAGCTAGCTGGCTGCGAATACGACGCGTCGCGGTTCAAGATTCATGGGGTTGGCTCCAAAGAGTGCGTGCCCGTCGCGGACCTGCACGCACGGAAGCTGACGGCCGTACAGCATCGCATTCGGGCCCACCGTCTTCGCAGTCATGTTTGGCGAGCTCATCGGCGGCTGGATGCAGCTCCTCTCGGATATCAAGGAGGAGAAACACCCAAAACCCCGCGCTATTCATGTACGGCGCCACGTTCACTCTCCCCAAATCTCTGACGCGTTTGCAGTTCGACTTTACCTGCGGAGGCGCAGTCATCGACGCAACCAAGTCCGTCGTCGGCACAGACTGCAAATTCCTCACCTGGTTCACGGCCCTCGCCGCGATCCTCCCCGCCCACACAATCGAGTACGACTTTGCCGCTGCTGTCGAGGAGATCTATGCCGACGAAGCGCAGCGCGCGGGGCGGTCGAGGGAAGAGATCCAGCTGCAAGTCGCAATTGCGTGGAACGGCACCGAAAAGTTCTCGGGCAAGGTCGTCGCTAACCCCGGCGCGCCGGACATGTACGACTACGAGCGCGTCTCCGTCGCCTCTGGTCCGCCGGTCGCGATGTTCACCGTCATCTCATCCAGCCAGAAGCTCGCGCGGCTCGTGGATGGGTACATCACAACCTCTACTCCAGCTATCGAGCCCGTCGGCATCCCGCAGCTGAAAACCCTCTTCCACGCGCGCGAGAAGAAACAAGAGCTGTTCACCGTCGGGCTGCAGACCAGCCCTGCCGTGTTCGCGGGTACCAAGTGCCTCGTCACCAACTCGACCGTGAAGAGCTTCCTCGACAAACACGGCCCCAACTCGGTACTCTACATCTCCTTCGGCTCGCTCTTCTTTCCGGTCGAAACCCCAGGCCACGTCGAAGCGCTCATCAACACCCTCCTCGCCGCTGAGCCCGCGTTCCCGTTCATCTTCGCACTCGGGGGTGCTATGGCCGCCAACGGCGTCCCGCAGCCGCTCATTGACCGCGTCAACGCCAGCGGGCGCGGGCTCATCTGCCAATTTTGGGTGGAGCAACGCGCGATTTTGCGGCACGAGGCGGTGGGGTGGTTCCTCTCCCATGGCGGGTTCAAGTACGCGTGTCTCTTCTCCCGATTGCTGAAGGTATTAACGCGCTGCAGCTCGATAACGGAATGCACACTCGAAGGCGTCCCGATGATAATCTGGCCCGTCGGCGCCGAGCAGCCCGTCAACGCGGCCTTTCTCTCCGCGGGCCCGAATCCCGTTGCGGTCGAGCTGCTGCAGGTGCGCTTCGGCTCGCAGGTCGGCCCGTCGCTGCGGGGCGGACCGACGATAACGGGGACGGTGGAGGACGCGACGAAGGAGTTTGAGGCGGTGTTCAGGGACGTGCGCGGGGAGAAGGGGGAGCGGTTGCGGGCGAATATTCGGGAGCTGGGGAAGAAGGCGAGGGAGGCGCGGATGGGGGAGGCGGCGGAGGAGGTGAAGAGGTTGGCGCTCTTCTAGTAAATTCTCTGTCAAATAGAAGAAAAGAAATTGCTAGGTGGCCGATGCGACGAGGCGCCAGTATTAGTGGGCTAGTGCGTGTGCACCGGCTTCCTGGCCGTGTTAGTCTACCTACTTACCGCCAGCTACCACTGTACATAGATGTAGTAATTTCGGGTAGCTTGTTCACGCCGAAATCGCAACTCAACCTACTCAGCCTATATTGATATTTCATTCATTGGCCATCCCGAGACAATCTCAATTTCTACTGCGACAACTCCACCGTGTCCTGCAACAAGCCAGCCATATGAATCTCCGGATAGCGCGATCCTTTGATATCCTCCAGACTTGCTTCCGCAGCCCCGCGTATCTCCGCGATCTCCTCCGCTGTGAGCTGCAGCGCGGAGCTCGCACCGCCGAGGTTCTCCTTGACGTACTGCGAAAAAAAAAGGCGCCAAGATCAGCCTGGGACTCAAACGGACTGAAGTGCGTACGAACCTCGACTTTCTTTGTCCCAGGGATAACGACAAACTGCTTCCCCTGGGCAAGCACCCACGCGAGCGCGACCTGGCCAGACGTCGCGTTGTGTTTCTTGCCAATCTTCTCGATGTTGGCAACGAGTGCGAGGATCTTGGGGAAATTCTCTTTGGAGTACCTTTTGCGGCGCGTTAGCAAGATGCCGATATATGATTGGGTGGAAGGGTTAGCACCTGGGGACACCGCGTCGGAAGTCATTCGGCGCAAAGTCGTCTGGGGATTTCTAATAAGGGATTTCAGGTTTTCGGATCTTGAGTCAATGGGTGAGATACGCACGAAACGCCCGGTGAGGAGTCCCCGCCCGAGCGGCGCGTACGCAACAACGGTAATACCAAGCTCGCGACAGGCGTCGAACAGTCCGACCTCGGGTTGTTCGATGTCGAGAACAAAGGGAGAGTACTCGATTTGCAGCGCCGCGATGGGGTGTACGGCGTGTGCGCGGCGGAGGGTCTTTGCAGAGCATTCCGAGATTCCGATGGCCTTGATTTTCCCTTCTCTTATTGACGAAGCAGGTCAGGATCGTAGACTGTACTAGACACAGAAAAAAATCAAAACCCACTGGACAAGCTCCTTCAGTGCGCCAATGGTAACCTCGATCGGAGTCTTGGGGTCGACGCGGTGGATGTAGTATAGATCGATGTAGTCGACTCCGAGGCGCACGAGGGACGTCTGCACCTGCTCGCGGATGAACTCCGGACTGCCGTTGATCCCGGTCGTGAGCGATGCCCCGCCCTTCGTGGCGAGGAAAATCTCGCTCCGCTTGCCAGTGCGCTTGAACCACTTTCCGAGGAGCTCCTCAGAGTCGCCCTGGGGATGCGATTAGTGACCCAGTTATCGGGAGATGTACTACGAACGTAGACGTGCGCTGCGTCCCAGTGGCGAGCGCCACCTTCGTATGCCGCATCCAAGACCTGTTTGTATTACATTCATCGAACTTCACTCGACGCGCCGAAGGGGATTATAACGCGCCTTGAAGCGCTCCTCGTCCTGTCCCACCTCGCCGTAGACCGGCACCCCGATGCCTGCAAGATCGGTCGGCGGAAACATCGGTGGCCGGGTTCAGAGACTTGCCCATGAGCCCGAACCCGATCTCGCTAACGGGAAAGCCTCCGATGTTTCTGGTGGGGAGAGACATTGCTGGTTATCTGCGTTCCCTTCCATCCTGCCAGCTTTATTTATATACTCGCTGTGCGTAAGCAGGAATTGGCGGACCTCGGACCACGCGCCGGCCGCTGTCAGTGGCGGGGTCGCACTGGGCCAATGCATAGCGACGCATTATCCTCCGAGCATGAGAGACCGATACGTTCGGGAAAAGAAGACGCGTCAGCCCTTTGGTCAGCGGCAAACAAGCACTTAGCGCGGGACCCCAACGGGATCGAGCAGAGGTACGGTAAAGGATTTTCCATAAAGTACGCATTTTGCCGCGCGCGGCGATGGCCGCTACCCCCAAGTGTAAGCCTCTCCCGGGCCCGGGCGATGGGCCGCTACCAGTAGTCCCGCGGAAGGACACATGACCGCGCCAGATCTGCGACGTCAAACTTGAGTGCCACCACCATGACCTCTGAATACACCCCCGTTCTGCTCACCCTCCCTTCACTCACACCTTCACTCGCCCTTGAGGTTCAGCGACAGTTCTCCCACCGAATATCCACTCAAGAATTCCAGGTTCTCCCCCACGGGCTGACGATCCATCGCTTTATCGTCCAAACAGACGGGCGGGCAAGTCGTCTACCCCTTCTATCGCCGTCCCTGAGCCCTCGCAGACGCACGACATCGTCATCGGGCCTGAATCGCCCGAGGACCACGCATACCAAAAGTACACCAATTCGATTGTCGGGCGCTACGCCAATCGCATCGAGGTCGGCACGCATGCGTTTGAGCGCAAGGGAGTCAAGGGCGAGCTCACTGCGATCCTCAACGGTGAGTTATCTGCCCTGCTGTCGCGTGGCTGACAATGGGACCAAAGAGGGCAAGCGCGTCTCGTTACATGGCGGGCCGACCGGATTCGACGCCGTCGAGTGGACCAAGATCTCCGCCCCGACTCTGTTCACTCCCAAAGAGATCGCGCACCTTCCGACCGACGGAAGCGACCACGCGTTCTTCCGCCTCGTTTCTGCGGACGGCGACCAAGGGTTCCCGGGGACCCTCGTCACGGAGGTGCTCATCGCGCTAGTGGCCGCCGAGGGCTCACCCGCTACGGAAGGCGAGGAGCACGATCTCGGGAGCGTCGTCATAGTCTATCGCGCAAAGCTCGAGGAAGAGGGCAAGGTTACCCCGATTAACCTGACGCAGGTGCGCCTCCCTCTCTCCTCCTTATCCCTCTTATTCACCGCGTCTACCAGCACTGGGGCTTCAACCTCGACGCGTCGCAGAAGGAGAGCCACACCCCTGCTGGGCTCAGCGTCAAATCGCACTCGCTGCTCATCAAGTCCTCGCACATCGCGAACCGCGACGGCGACTCCCTCTCGCGCGGCTTCCTCCCCTCCGACGGTCCGCACGCACACGATGGCAAGCCCATCGGGGAGGGTTACCCGCCGATGGGGTACGACGACTACTACAAGTTCGCCGAGCCCGGGTTCGGCGTCGTCCCCACGCGCATCCCCGCCGCAGGCGTTGTCAGCGGGCAGGTCGACCTCCTCGGGGACCTGATAAAAGCGGACGGGACGCGCGTGGAGACGAAAACGGAGCTCAAGTCGGCGAAGAGCGGGCTGAAGCTGGCGTTCGATTCGAATCGTTCGTTGCGTATTCTTTTCCTAGCGCTCTCCGACCGCGTTTCTAGAGGGCGGGCTGATGTTCTACTCCGCCGCATGGACCGACTCCTCGAAAGGCGCGCGCAAGAAGATCCACGGTGGGTCGGGCGAGCGCGGAAAGGGCGATTCCTACGATGCTGGGTGTATGTTTATGATTCTTCAAACTTGTTTGCAATCTAATACGTTCTGCAGGCGCTGTTTTCCTCGAATTCCACGACGTTCGTCCTGCCTCCCCAAACCGAGTTCAAGCTCATAAATCCTCTAGCCGCTGGCCGCCTTCCTCGACCCCGCGAACAAAGACGCCGAGGACACGCTCCTTACTTCCGGCGAGGTGTACCACAACTATGTCCGCTGCGACGTCAAGTACAAGCCCGTTACTGAGGCATGAGTTGGGTTGTGTGCCAGGAAGAAGAAGTGTAAGCGTAAACATGTTCAAGTGTAACAATAAACTGTACTCAGTATGTTTCTCTTTGAGTCTGACCAAGCCCCGATTCAAAGTGTCGACTGAAACGCCTGCAATTGTGATTTTCCCTTCCAAGCCCCGATCCAATGTGTCTACCGAAACGCTATACTCTACGGTTCCATTCAGTCTACTCTCCATTTTGTGCTGCAATAACCGGATCTAGCCCAAGACCGTCAGATAATTCGATGGCGCCGCTAGGAAATTTCAGCCATCTCCGAACAAAGAACGCTAACAAACAAACACTTACATCCGACACTCCCATCGGCTTTTCGCACCTGCCACCACTTCTTCCCGTCTTTTTCCGAGCTCTGCAGGAGCTCGCCCTCGCGGAAACTGATTTCCGAAGGCGTTCGGGGGATCCCTAGGCGCGTTAGTAAGTGGCAAGCAGGAGAGGAAAACGCTAGAAGGAGAAGACGCACAGTCGCTTTTTGCTCTCACCGTGTACGGAAACGAGCCACGCGCCGAGAGACCCCGCCCCGCCGTCCGCCTCGAGCTCGGGCTCGGGCTACCTTCGATGGCGACGTCCACAGGTTCCATCCCACTATCGTCGTCGTCGTCATATATCGTCGAGAGCTGCCTATCCTCGCCCTGCGCATACATCTGCGTATGCATCCCGCGGCGGTTCCTCGCCGCGGACGGCGGCGGCGGCGGGAGGTGGATTCGATGGTTCCCAATATGCATCTCCTCCACCGAGAAGCTCAGGCTCAGGCTCTCGTCCATCCCGGGCTCGGGCTCGGTGCTCCCGTACGGCGTCCGGTCGACGATACGTTGGTTTCCGAGCCCCGACGCGATTCCGCCTGTACCCGCCCCTGCTCCCGGGGCGATGTTGAAGCTGCCGGCGACGGGGCTGCCGTTGCTGCTCACACTCGCGTCGTCCGCGTCCGCGAACTGGTGTCGGGTCAAGTTGGCGTAGTCGCTTGGGCGGCCGATTCCGAGCGCGATACGCGGGTCGACGTGAGGTTTTGTGTTCCCATTCCCAATTTGAATGCCATTGGTCTGGACGCTCAGCCCGTTCGCGTTGGGGGACCGCTGTGTCCCGGTTACTGGTGGCTGCGATTGAAGATGAAGACGCGTCCGGAAGTCCCCGTTCCCAGTGGCATTTGCCCCCCGCAGCGCAGGATTGGAAACCGGCGCCCCGATGCTGCGGACTTGTATCCTGCGCTCGCCAGCAGCCACCTTCCCATTTTCCTTCTCCGCATCAAGTGTTCTCGGCCTCGGCGCGCACCGACAACGCGCAACGAATCGACCAATCGGCGTATGCGGATCCGCGCCGCAGGCAAGCAGCCACACGCAGTCCACAAGCGCGAGGAGGATCCAACCCGCGGCAAGAGTATTACGCGTCCCAGTCTGATGTTGCTGCAGCACGCGTTCCGCGCTGAGGACAGCCAATACGAGCGCCGCAGCGGAGGCAGCAGACAGTTGCGCCGCGTACCCTGAGGACGGAATGCCGCGTCGCGTCGTCTCGGGGTGCAAGTCGATAAAACTCTCGTCGCTTTTCGCAGTTCTTGCGAGTGGTTCGTTGGGCGACGCGCTTAGATCGCCAGCCAGAATCGCGCCAAGGACACCAAATATAAGCCCCATCTGCAGGAATATAGCCACCCAGAGCAGACCGACGGATTCGTGGCTCTCTATAGCGCAGACGTGTCAAATCTATAGTGGACAAGGACAAGTTTGGACACACCCGTTTTGGTGACCACGATTTGAGCAATTAGCGCCGTCGTCCATCCGGCCTGTCTCCGCTAGTGAGTGGATTCGCTAGCCGCAGAGGCGGTGGTCTACGCACCAGCCCGAGGAATAGCGTCCCGGCAAAGAAGTAGTTGCTGAGGACGACGTCGAGAAAGTCCATCCGGTCTGAAATCTCCTCGTGTCTGTGCTGCTCCGCGCGTCTCATGTGCCGTCTGTGAAGAGGATGAGGGCGTCGACGTGGCGGAAGCTGCGTACGACCTACAGGAAGCACCCGCGACGAGGTCACGGCGAGGCAATCATGGACCAGCCTCTCTATGCCCGGCTTCCCTTCTGTGCTTCACAACGGGATTGGGGGTAGGTAGAAAGCAATACGAAAGCTGCGATCCATGATATCTATGCTGTATGTATGTGTGTGCATGCGAGGAGGAAACAAGGAAACAAAGAGACCCATATCCGTTCCTCCAATGGATTCAAACCGTCTTCTCCTTCTCCCGCATCTCCCGCATCCACGGCATCGCGCCCATCTGCGACGCATACGGATAATGCTCCCAGGTCGTACTCGTCGGCGACGGCACCAACGCTCCGTCTTCCGGTCTCGGGGATAGCGACAACGCAGTCAGGACCTCATCTGCCCATGTCGGCGTCTCAATCGACCCAAACGAGTCGCGTCGGCTTTCCGCGATGGTGCCAGAAGTGGACGGCTCGAGGGACGGGAGCTCCATCGGGACGGTGCCGTTGCCGATATGTGTTTGGCCGGCTGCGAGGAGCCAGCAGCGCGATGCTAGAGAAACTCGTCAGAGTCGAGCGACGCCGAAGAAAAATAAACACTTACGCGGATTAACCTCTCCCCTCCTCCGCTGCGCCACAAACTCCTCCGCCCGCTCCCAAAGGTCCTTCTCCCCCTTCAACGCACGCGCGCGCCAGTCCTTAATCGCGCCGTTCACATCGAGCGGCATAACCACCAGCCGTACATCGTCCACATCGAGGAACTGCGCGACTTCTGAGGGATGCGTCTCGGGCTCGGGCACGACGATCAGGACGCGGAGGTTGCCGAGGGAGTCGAGGATATGCTGCACGGCCGCGCGGTGTTCGGGCGTTTGGTGGTGGTGCCATACTCGCAGGTGGGTCAGATTGGCGAACGCGTCCGCGCCGTTGGCTAGCAGCGCTACCCAGTCGACACCCGCGCCCCGGCCATGCGGCGCATCCAAATGCGTGATCCCGCGCCACATCCCCGCCGCGAGGCTCTCGGTCGTGAGGAGGGTCGCGAGAAAGTGCTCGTTCGCAGCAAGCCGGCGCAGCGGGAGCGGAGTGGTACCGAGGTACGCCGCGAGGGTTTTCATCGACGCGGGGAAGATCCCGAGCGCGCAGAGGTTGCTCACGCCCGTGCAGCGTTCCAACGCGAGTGCGATCGTCGCGGCGGGGACGGAGCCGTGTAGACGGAGATTGCGCACGTTGGTCTGCAGAAAGTGCGGTGACTTGGCTTTGAGCGCGACGAGCAGCTTGGGGACGTGCAGCTCGAGGGTGTTGTAGACGAGGGGCTCGACCCTGGGGAGGGGTTAGTCGACGAGAAGGTGGAGGTGGGACGGCGCACCAGCTGCGGACGTGCTTGGCCACGCGTAGGAGCACCAGCGCCGTCGCCGCGTCCCGAATCGCTGCCGTCTCGAATATCTCGCGGTGGAGGTCGACGGGGAGGTCGGGGAAGGGGTTTACGGGCTGTTCATGCTGCCGGGGGCGACGCTGGACGACCTTCCGAAGAGTACGAAGGAAAGAAGGCATCGCGCTGTCACTGACTAACCGATTTCGGGCTTAGGCGTCCTCGACCAGTTATTGAGCTCGTCCCGACGCTGCAATACGCGACTATGCTGTCGCCTCGATACAAGAAATAGATAATACAGAGCGCGCGCTGGTATTCGAATGCTCGTCCCTCTCTCAAAACCTCGCAGCCCCGAAACTAAACCCTCCCTGCGCTGGTGGCTGCTGCGGTTGGCCGAACGAGAAGGCTCCCGTTGGCGGCGTCGGAGCGGGTGTGGCACCGAATCCACCGAAAACCGATGGCGCAGGCGCTGCTGGTACTGCACCAAACGTCGGCGCCGCAAACGGCGACACTACCCCAGGCGTTGTGAGCGGGTTGACGGGATTCGATGCGGGAGTCATAGCCATGGACACGCTGTTTTGTTGTTGGACGGGCGCGTTGCCTGTTATTTGTGCCGAATTGAGCTCGGTGCCCGCACGGAGGTACGCGACTCGCAGTTCCTACAAAGTGTGCGTTAGTACACAAAGGAAGGGTCAAACGGCAGGACGCACCTCGAAACTGTGCCCAGCAAACTCGGGTCGTGCGGAAATGCTCATAAGCTGTTCCCCATCGACGCCGGTGGGCACTCCGGCCGCGGAGGAAGAGGAGGAAGACGCGGCTACGCTCGGAGGCTGCAGAAAGGGCATCATGGTCGTTCCTGGCGGAGGCTGGCGCGTCCCTCGCAGGTAGGCATAATATCGTAGCTCCTAGATGCGAGGTCAAGAACGCCGACGCGCAAAAAGGGCGGCACACGCACATCCGGACTCCAGTTTGCATACTCCGCCGCAACCGAAATGGTCATGTAGGTCTCGCGCTCGCCTTGGTTCATCTGCACCAGCGGCGTGAACGTCTGCGCGATGGGTAGCTTCGCGGGGTCGGTAATCGCGGGCGCGCTGCTCGTGCTTGGCGTGGATGCTGCTGTTGTTGCTCCGAAGAGGGAGGTGGTGGTGGCACCGCCGGCATCCGGGAACGGGGCGGGTACGAAGAGCGGCGGGAGCCCCTGCGCTGTCCGGGACGTTGCATCGGCAGGATATTGCGGTACCGGGGGAGGAGGCCGGCCGGTAGTTTGGTACGCCTTGAGGTAGTCCTGCATCCTGACTTCCTACGCGATTTCAGGGTCAGGACGGGGCGTATCGGGGACATCGCACCTCGAAGGACTGGGTTTGCGGCCCGAGCACGCAGGATATTGGTAGGGACATGCATAGCTCGACGCCAGCCATGGCGGTCGAGGTTGAGGGCCGTTGATCCCAGGACCCGTCACGGCGTCAACAACCCAGCTCTTGCTTTGACGACGGCGCCAACCCGACGCTCGTCGCTGGGTAAGCCCGCGACGACATGTATCACCAGAGATGCCGAGACGCCCGACGCGTCCCGCTACGCGCCAAGAAACGCTTGCCGTCGAGGTTGAGGGTCGTTGTCCCACCCAGCTCTTGCTTCGATGCCGCCGCCAACCGACGCTCGTCGCTCTGTGAGCCAGCGACGACGACCTGTATGCGAGATGGACGCCCGACGCGTCTGGAAACGCGCCAAGAAGCGCCCGCCGTTGTTTCAGCTCATGATTGAGGTTAAGTGGGCGCGCCCGCGATCCTTGCACCCCCCGGCTCTTCCCCTCCGCCTCGATGCAGCCTCTATCCACCGTGCACGGCTCGCATGTCTCCTCCATCGTCAAGATCCTCCTCATCTGGGCGCTCGGTGGCATCCTCGCACTCATCCACCACATCTTCTACTCTCAGCTCAACAACCGCGCCGTCCACACCCTCCACAAGGACCACATTACCCCCCAAAGACGTGTTTCTTTCCCAACCCGGCGCATCCGCCGTCGGAACCACCCTATCGTACCTCGTATCGGCCGCACTAGCTGCCAGCTCAGGTATCGCGTTCATCCAATGCGCGTGGAAGCTCGTTCGGCAGCGCGCGTTCACTGTGGCCGGTCTGGACGCGCTATGGGCCGCGCCGTACTCGCCCTTGTCGTTCCTCGAGTGGGACTTTTGGCGCACGGCCAGAGGCGTTGTCCTCGTCGGAGCGCTCGTCCATGCCTTCCCCTTGGTCATAACGTTCATCCCGGGGACATTGACCGTACGGGGCGTGCAGAAAACTGAAGTAGGAGAGTGTACGGTGCCGACTTTCGACTTTGGGAAGCAGGGTGTCTTGTTCGAGCGTACGCGTTTTACTACCAACACCGATGGCACCGCTGACCAGTACAGAGCTAAACAGCGCGGCCAGAATCTACTCCCAGCCTTCCTCCCTCGCGCTCCGTGTCGTCGGCGCAACGATCCTCGGTGGCCAGCCCTTCCCTCCAACGTCTCCCTGCGCAGGAAACTGCACATACACAATCTCCGTAAACGCGCCATCCTTCACCTGCATCGACTCGCTGCAAAACGCAACCGCGCTCCCTTCCGTCGGGGATGCCTCAAAACTACTCGCCCCGCCGGCCTACATCGGTGTCGCATTCGACGCGACTCCCAGCCCCGCGTCGCGGTACACCGGCTGGGATTTCCAAGCGCACTACCTCGACTATTCGGATCTGCAGCCCACCGACAAGTCGCATGCGGGGAGGGACGTCAGCTGCGTCGCGTACAACTCGACGTACGAGCTCGACTACGCGTTCATGGGCTCTACCCCGTCGGTGGTCGTTCGGAATATCGTCCGCCACGAGCCCGCGGGGCAGCTCCTCTTGACAGAGGATGGCTTGGCAGGGACGTTCGTCCCCGGTAGCACGGGCATACATACCGAGCTGTTCAACACCACGACCAACTACTACGCGCTCCTCGCGAGCTTGTACACCTACCTCGACGGGAACGTCACGACCCGCTTGACCGGAAACTCGCTCAACTTCATCCTCCAACCACCCAACATCGCGGCAACCCAAAGCCGGCTCGTTTCTTCCATCGGGGGCGGGAGCATCGTCTGGGCCGCGCAGATGCCAGCCGTGATGGAGTCGCTCCTCCAAAACATCACGCTCTCCATACTCGCCCTCTCCCCGGACGAGGCGACCCAGCTAATGAGAACGGTCCCCTGCACGACGTACACCACCGCCCAACTTTTCTCCTACACCCCCTCCCGGCTCTGGCTCATCTACGGGCTGGCCCTCATCCTCTCCTTCCTCTGCAACCTCCTCGGCATCGCCGCCCTCCGGCACAACGCGTTCGGCGCCACGGGCGGGTTCAGCGACTTTCTCGCTGCGACGCGCAACTCGGACCTTGCGGAAGGGGATGGGATGGGACGGGCGAGTACGACGAGTCGGGATTGGCAGCGGATGCGCCTCAAGTACGGGCTGCTTCGGAGTAGTAGCGGGGATGGGAGCGGGCGATACGCGTTTGCGCCGCCTGAGAGTCTGCTGGAGCATGAGAGGAAGAGGAAGCTGGCGCCTGGGTTGGAGGAGAGCGTGGAGAACACGAAGACGATCCCGTTGTTATCGTTGCGCTGATGTTCTAGAATCTGAAGCTTGCGTTGCTTCGACCGCAACTCGACCGCAATCCATCCCGTTTTCTGAAGGCTCTCGCGTGGCTTTGTTCTTGCGGTTCTTACCCTCAATGACGTCTGGTGTAGCAAGATAAGTCATATCCCGGTCGGAGACTGAGGCGGCGCCGACGACTGGCATGCGAATGATTCTCCTCCTTCGTGGTCAGTCGTTTTGTTAAGATATCACAAAGACATTGATGACACGCGCATGTCCAGCGTAAGGTTTCTCGACCCCGTTGGCGGCGGCGGGCGCCTGGTGACGCGTTGCCGGCCTACCGGCCGCTACCGATGATAACCGCGCTCCGAGGATAACCGCGTACGCGCAGGTGAGGTCCTGCTATATAGATACGGTAGGAACCCTCCTACCATAGTCCGAGACTACCGCAATGTCGCTCCCCACCAGAAACATCGGAGGCGTTCCCGTCAGCGAGATTGGGTTCGGAATCATGGGCAAGTCGCGCAGGCTCATTTCTGAGGGACCCTGCTGACCGCTGCTGATAGGTATAGCGTGGTCCGTCTACGGCGACCTCGAGCCAGATGAGGAACGCTTCAAGGTTCGTTCCGACCAAATAGGCGCGTCGCATTCGACGAGCGTTAACAGGTTTTGGATGCGGCATACGAGGGCGGTTCCCGCCACTGGGACACCGCACACGTCTACGTGAGTGCCAGGCTCTCTCCCGGCGCTCCGAGTTCTAATGAGCGGGACGTCCAGGGCGATTCGGAAGAACTCATCGGAAAGTGGTTCAAGCGCACCGGCAAACGGAGCGACATCTTCCTCGCTACGAAAGGCGGCGGAACCCCGACTGTGGTGGATGGCAGCCCCGAATTCATCCGCGAGCAAGTGCAGACGTCTCTCACGCGCCTTGGGGTCGACTACATCGACTTGTACTATATCCACCGCGTCGATCCCAAGACTCCCATTGAGGTCACCATTGGAGCGCTCAAGGAGCTCATCCAGTACGTCCATTTGCTCCCCTTTTGATCGTCCAGTACGGTCACGTTCACATTCTTTCTCTCGGATACTGAAGCTCGATATTGCAGAGAGGGTAAAATCAAGTCCGTCGGCATCTCCGAGTGCTCTGCCAAATGCCTCCGCCGCGCACACGCCGTTCATCCTATCGCCGCGCTCCAAGTCGAGTACTCGCCGTTTGTCTTGGACATCGAGCAGCCGGAGATCGGGCTCCTCGATACCTGCCGCGAGCTCGGGGTGACTATCGTCGCGTACTCTCCGCTCGGGCGGGGCTTGCTCACTGGCCGTTTTGTGTGTATTTCTTTTCGCAATCAGATCCAGACTCTTAAAATCCTTTGTTCTCAGAAATCCCCCGACGACTTTGATGCGATCGATTTCCGGCGCCAGGTCCCCAGGTACCGTCTATCCCATCCCATCTACTCCGCAACTCGCTCACGCAGACATCTTACGAAGGTTTTCGAAGGAGAATTTCCCTAAGATTCTCTCCCTCATCGCAGACATCGAGAAAATCGGCAAGAAGCACAACGCGACCCCGGGACAGGTCGCACTCGCGTGGATTCTTGCGCAGGGGAAGGATTTTGTCGTTATCCCTGGGACAAAGACCATTAAGGTTCGTGTCGCACCCTGCCCTGACGGAGTTGAAACCTTTGTCCGCAGTACGTCAAGGAAAACATCCACGGTGCCAGCTCCGTGTTGGAACTGAGTGCTGAGGAGATTGCGGAGGTGCGCAAGGTCGCTGAAGCGGGCCAAAAGGCGATCCTAGGTCTCCGTTACCCGGAGGTGTTCATGGCGAACTTGTTCCAAGATAGTGCGGATGTGGTCAATTAAGCGGTGGCTCTCGCCGTAGAATCAGACGACTTGTTATATGCCCGAATGAACATCCGTTAACCTTGCTAAGATTCTTGGTTTCGCCGGTCACCGGTCACCTTGGATTATCTTCGCGAATTTTCGTCGTTCGACACGATGGCGACGAACAACGATCAGGCTTAGCCCTGCCTCTGCGCAAACAGAGGCTACCTCAACGACGAAGCGCGTGGGCTATCGCATGATCGCGTCTTGTTGGTATGAGCTGCTGTCGCCTGATGTTCCCAGTTGAGCTCCAAGGCGGCGCCCTCCGACGCTCATGCGAACGACGGCCTCGTACCCGCTGCAGCTTCATCGGCTCCTTCCCGAAAATCATTCCCGCTGACGCACAGAGACAATAGCCCTGGTATATAGCCTGGGCAGGGCGTCTGGAGAGTAGTTCAGCATACAAGGATGTCGCTCCCCACCAGAAATATTGGAGGTGTCCCCGTAGGCGAGATCGGGTTTGGCGTCATGGGTACGTCTCGCAGCTATCCGTGCGACGCCTTCGCCGACTGCTGCTACAGGCATAGCGTGGACCGTCTACGGCGAATTGGAGAACGACGAGGAGCGTTTTAAGGTCCGTCCTGACTACATCGATTGCAGTTCAATAATAATAATACCATGGGCAGGTCTTGGATGCAGCTCACGAGAGCGGAAGCCGCCATTGGGACACAGCGCACGCCTATGTGGGTATTGAATCTACCTCAGTTTAATCGTCTTTATCTAACAGCTATCCAGGGCGACTCGGAGACACTGATTGGAAAGTGGTTCAAACGCACCGGCAAGCGTGGCGACATCTTCCTCGCCACCAAAGGCGCTGTAAAGGGAGTTACGCCCAACGGCAGTCGCGAGTTCGTCCGCGAGCAGGTGCAGACGTCCCTCACGCGCCTTGGCGTCGACTGCATCGATTTGTACTACATCCATCGTGTAGACCCAACAACGCCGATTGAGGTCACCATCGCAGCGCTCAAGGAGCTCATCCAGTACGTCCATTTGGTCCTTTTTCTGCAGACCTCACCGACAATCACCTGTAGAGAAGGCAAGATCAAGTCCATTGGAATCTCCGAATGCTCTGCCAAGACCCTCCGCCGCGCACACGCCGTCCACCCCATCGCAGCTCTGCAGGCCGAATACTCCCCCTTTGTCTTGGACATCGAGCGGCCGGAGATCGGGTTGCTTGAAGCTTGCCGCGAGCTCGGCGTCACCATCGTCGCGTACTCGCCGCTCGGGCGCGGACTCCTCACGGGGCGTTTCGTGAGTACGTCACTTTAATACCTTTGTTCTACTAAACCTCTTGTCAGAAATCTCTCGACGACTTGCCTGAGGACGACTTTCGGCGCGGGATCCCAATGTACTGCGCGCGGCTGCTCTACCACCCTCTATTCAGCTGACGATTGCAAGGTTCTCGAAGGAAAACTTTTCCAAAATCCTCGCACTCGTCGCAGACATCGAGAAGATCGGCAAGAATCACAACGCGACGTCTGGACAGGTCGCGCTCGCATGGGTCCTCGCGCAGGGCAAAGACTTCGTCGTTATCCCTGGAACGAAGAATGTCAAGGTGTGTTTGCCCTTATTCTACAAGTGCTGGAACATTTATCTCCACGGTGGTAGTACATCAAGGAGAATATCGGCGGGGCTAGCTCTGCGTTGCAGCTCAGCGCGGAGGAGATTGCGGAACTGCGCCGCATGGCAGAAGCGATTCAGGAGGAACTACCGGGTCCGCGCTATCCAGAGATGTATATGGAGGGCTTCCTGGCGGATACCGTGGAGCTAGCAAAGTAAGAATCGGTGTAAATCAGGCCGTGGAACAAAGTGATAGTCCGAAAATATTGACCAGTTTTGAACCCTGGGAGAGTTGTCAAGGTTTCCCGCGTTCTATAACTTAGATTGAACCATGACTCGGAATTCCTCTGGGGGTAGAGGTCGAGCGCCAGGATTTCTCACCGTCCAGCATAGTATACAGTTGAGAAGAAGACCTAACCATTAATCCGAGTTGGGTGTGTGAGAGCGAGCCCGCTAGAACACTGCCGCTGTTGCGAGGGCCTTGCATCATGTCAGAACTTGGTCAGAATTCTAGAAGAAATGAACTCGGATGACAAACGCGAGACTAATCCGGAGCGAATCCGAAAACATTTGGGGTTCCGAAATGACCGATGTCCGAATGCCCAATAACTGATCGGGTTGATGTGTGTAGCCAATCGCCGGTTCGAGGCGCGACGAGTGCAACATTTTTCCGAGTTTATTCTTTGCCTCTTCCAAGCCCTACGCTGCTCAGAAACAACTGCTGAGCCTGGTGGTGCCGCCGAGGTCCCCGGTTACCTGCTTTATTTATGCATGCAGAGTTAGCGGAGGCAATCATGCTGCTGTTGGAACAATGGGTTCAGCGGGTCAGATGTCCATGTATTCAACGCGGTAGGGTACATGCCCTGTTTGTGGAGGGGGAAATGTGAGCGCGGCAGGGAAACAGGCTGCCTGACTACGGGGCCCAAATGCAAGACACATGTTCAAGACTGAGACCTGTTGTCTCCGCCGCCTTCCAAATACAAAAGTGTTCTTCGCTCTAACCTGATATCTGCTCCAGATAGCGGATTGTGCCTCCGCGTACAATATTCAACAGAAAATCAATTTTTAGGGTGGCAAATGGTGTGCCCTTTGTGGCCATCAATGCCCGAATTTTGTGATCGGACATGCAATCGGACATCGGACATCGGTCATTTCGAGTTCCCAAATGGACTCGCGAATCCGGGAGTCCATTGAGGTTCGCTATTCGGAGAGATCATGATGTGCATGAGACAAAAGGGTTAAAAGTTGCGAAGCGCCACCGGGTTCCCCTTAGCCGGCTGCGATCCCGCGCAGGAGCTATTATGCAGGCTCATGTTTGCTGCTGACCAAGGGGCTGACACGCCTTCTGCTTCTCTCATATATCCGACCGTATCGGTCTCTCATGCTCGGGGATAATGCTTCACTATGCACTGGCCAAATGACTGACAGCGGCCGGCATGTGGTGCAGTCCGCCAATTCCTGCTTACGCACAGTGAGTATATAAAACTGGCAGGATGGAAGAGAGTGCTGGTGTTAGAGCAGTTGTTGATGCCATCAAATTCTGTGACATTTGGGCAGCTCAGGGTGCATCAGTGAATTCCAAAACACCCACTCTCATAGAAATCCGTCCAGTACAGCCCATGCTATAGATGGCAATTTGAAAGTTCAAAAAAATACAAGAACTGAATGGGAGTGGAGCTCCCTCAGCCAATGAGCATGCTCAAGTCCTCTGTTATTGAACTTCAAAAGTGCATCTGAAGTGCTCTATTGCTGAGAGAAAAAAAATTGGGCCCCACCCTATGTTCTGCAAATAGCAGTAAAGGCTGCCCTTTTATGTGCCCACAAGTTCAACAAATATTAGAGGTTATTAGCGACTGGGGAATATGGCTATCAATTGTCGCGCACCTACCGTGTAAATTTGGACCAAATTTTGACTGTGGAGCGTGAATCCTTTCAACGGCAACATGGCTTTTCAGCCCTTGCTACGCCTGCTCCTCGTTCGGGCACCTTCTTTGTTGACGAAGTGTACGATGGTGGTTGCCGCGTGTCTGCCAAAACACGCCGCCGCCACGACGCGCCATTGTCGCGTTCTGCAGCTGGCCCCAGTGCCCACGCGCTACCAAAATGTCGCCAGATTTCTTATCAATCGTGCCCAAAATTTGTGGAGCTTGGCCCAAAAGCCAGTTGCTAATAACCTCTATTGATTCTAGATTTCTGCCGTTATTGGATGCAAGTAATGGCTAGGAACTAGGCACCGTTATTTGTTGGATTTATTTGTCCAAAAGTGGCCGCCTGTAAATCTGCCATTATTTCCATCATAGAAATTCTTAAAAAGCACCCTGTTTTGAGTTTGAATTAAGCAAGTACAGTATGCTCCTTCCATTTGATGAGTAGAAGAGTCTTCCGTACCATTTATCTTCTCTTTTGGGGAGGGTATTTTTTGCCACATAAGTAGCACAAGCTCAAGTTGGTGAATCTCCTTGGCTTCTGTCCCGGGTACAGTATGTGTCGGATCCCGCGACATTTTCTCAGACTCGGAGGATGACGCTGGATTCTTTGCTACAACTTGCCCAATGCCAACCCAATGACCCACGGACGAGACCGGCGGGCGCGATGTTGGCAAAAGCTTCAAATTCTTGCTTACGTAGTCCCGGTTACTGTACTATTAATAGTACAGTAACATCCGGCTGGTCGGGTTCCGTGGGATTGGGGCCTGATTGTGCCGCTAGTAAAACGGGGCTGCCGCTTACTACGCGTACAGGGCGTTGGCGCAGGTTACCAGCAATGTCTCTCCCCACCAGAAACATCGGAGGCTTTCCCGTTAGCGAGATCGGGTTCGGCCTCATGGGCAAGTCTCTGACCCCGGCCACCGATGTTTCCGCCGACCGATCTTGCAGGCATCGGGGTGCCAGTCTACGGCGAGGTTGGACAGGACGAGGAGCGCTTCAAGGTGCGTTATATCCCCTTCGGCGCGTCGAGTGAAGTTCGATGAATGTACAAATAGGTCTTGGATGCGGCATACGAAGGTGGCGCCCGCCACTGGGACGCAGCGCACGTCTACGTTCGTGGTCCGTCTCGCAATAGCTTGGTCACTAATCGCATTACCAGGGCGACTCTGAGGAGCTCCTCGGAAAGTGGTTCAAGCGCACCGGCAAGCGGAGCGAAATTTTCCCTCGCCACGAAGGGCGGGGCATCGCGCACGACCGGGATCAACGGCAGTCGCGAGTTCATCCGCGAGCAGCTGCAGACGTCCCTTACGCGCCTCGGAGTCGACTACATCGATCTATACTACATCCACCGCGTCGACCCCAAGACTCCGATTGAGGTTACCATTAACGCACTGAAGGAGCTTGTCCAGTGGGTGTCGATTCTTTCTCTGTGTTCACGATCCTGACCTGCTTCGGCAATAAGAGAAGGGAAAATCAAGGCCATCGGAATCTCGGAATGCTCTGCAAAGACTCTCCGCCGCGCACACGCCGTACACCCCATCGCTGCGCTGCAAATTGAATACTCTCCCTTTGTTCTCGACATCGAACAACCGGAGGTCGGACTGTTCGACGCCTGTCGCGAGCTTGGCATTACCATCGTTGCGTACTCGCCGCTCGGACGGGGACTCCTCACCGGGCGTTTCGTACGTATCTCATTTCACCGTTGGCTCAACATCCAAATCCTGAAATTCCTTATTAGAAGTCCCCAGACGACTTTGCGCCAAATGACTTCCGGCGCAATATCCCCAGGTGCTGCCCCTTCCACCCCCTCATATATCGGCATCATGCTAACGCGTCGCAAAAGGTACTCGAAAAAGAACTTCCCCAAGATCCTCGCACTCGTTGCCAACATCGAGAAGATTGGCAAGAAACAGGGCAAAATCCATGTGCGACACTCCGTCAGAATGTCGATTTGCGTCAGGTCGCTTGATTTGCGGCAGATTGATGGCTTCCCTTTGTGCGATTTGCGTCCGTCGGCGATCACTGTGAGAATTAAGCAGCTCTGGGCTTCGCGCAGCGAGCCTCCGCGGCGAGCGGCTGCTCCCGGCAGGGTGGGGTCCGGGGCGAAGCCTCGGGCGGGGTCTGGGGTGGCAAACCCCAGCCGTCGCGGCCGGCGCCGCAAAGATTGCAATCCAGGAGTAACAAAGGGAAGGAAAAAGGGAGGGAGGGGGGGAGGGGAGGGGGAGCACCGCGCAGCGGGCCTCCGCGGCGAGCGGGCTCCCGGCAGGGGCTCCCGGCAGGGTCGGGGTCCGGGATAGAAAACCCCGGCCGTCGCGGCCGGCGCCGCAACCCAATCTCGGCAGCTTCGGCAAAGAAACTCACCTTCAACTCACACCGGAGAGCAGGTTCTTAACATTGGCGCATCCTGCCGCAGATAAAAGGTGGGAAGATCAAACTGACGCGGCGTTTCATCAGAACTGCCGCAAATCGCCATTCTGACGGAGTGTCGCACATAGACACTACCCCAAGAAACACAACGCGACGTCTGGCCAGGTCGCGCTCGCGTGGGTGCTTGCCCAGGGGAAGCAGTTTGTCGTTATCCCTGGGACAAAGAAAGTCGAGGTTCGTACCCACTTGAGTCCTTGTTTGAGTCCCAGGCTGATCTTGGCACGTCTTTCGCAGTACCTCAAGGAGAACCTCGGCGGTGCGAGCTCCGCGCTGCAGCTCACCACGGAGGAGATCGCGGAGATACGCGGGGCTGCGGAAGCAAGTCTGGAGGATATCAAAGGCTCGCGCTATCCAGAGATTCATATGGCTGGCTTGTTGCAGGACACGCCGGAGTTATCGCAGTGAACGCTGGAAATATCAATATAGGCTATTTCGAAGTGAACAAGCTATCCGAAATTACTACATCTATGGACCGTGGTAGCTGGCAGTAGGTAGGTAGAATTACAAGGCCGGGACCCCGCACTATCAGCCCACCAATACTGGCTCATCGTTCGGCCAGCTACCAGGTTTTTCCGTTTTTTTTTTCTGTTTTGACAGGGAATTTAATAGAAGAGCGCCAACCTCTTCACCTCCTCCGCAGCCTCACCCACCCGCGCCTCCCTCGCCTTCCTCCCCAGCTCCCGAATATTCGCCCACAACCGCTCCCCCTTCTCCCCGCGCACGTCCCTAAACACCGCCTCAAACTCCTTCGTCGCGTCCTCCACCGTCCCCGTTATCGTCGGTCCGCCCCGCAGCGACGGGCCGACTTGCGTACCGAACCGCACCTGAAGCAGCTCAACCGCAATGGGATTCGGCTCCGCAGAGAGGAAGGCCGCGTTGACGGGCTGCTCGGCGCCGACAGGCCAGATGATCATCGGGATGCCCTCGAGTATGCATTCCGTTATCGAGCTGCAGCGAGTTGATACTTTGAGCAAGGGAATGGAGAGACGCGCGTACTTGAACCCGCCATGGGAGAGGAACCACCCCACCGCCTCGTGCTGCAGAATCGCGCGCTGCTCCACCCAGGATTGGCATATGAGCCCGCGCCCGCTGGCGTTGACGCGGTCGATGAGCGGCTGCGGGACGCCGTTGGCGGCCATGGCACCCCCGAGTGCGAAGATGAACGGGAACGCGGGCTCGGCGGCGAGGAGGGTGTTGATGAGCGCTTCGATGTGGCCAGGGATTTCGACCGGAAAGAAGAGCGAGCCGAAGGAGATGTAAAGAACCGAGTTGGGAGCGTGTTTATCGAGGAAGCTCTTCACGGTCGAGTTGGTGACGGGGCACTTGGTACCCGCGAAGATGGCGGGGCTGGTCTGCAGCCCGACGGTGAACAGCTCCTGCTTCTTCTCGCGCGCGTGGAGGAGGGCTTTGAGCTGCGGGATGCCGACGGGCTCGATAGCTGGAGTAGAGGTCGTGATGTACCCATCCACCAGCTTCGAGAGCTTCTGGCTGGACGAGATAACGGTGAACATGACGACCGGCGGACCAGAGGCGACGGAGACGCGCTCGTAGTCGTACATGTCCGGCGCGCCGGGGTTAGCGACGACCTTGCTCGAGAACCTTTCCGTGCCGTTCCACGCAATTGCGACCTGCAGCTGGATCTCTTCCCTCGTCCGCCCCGCGCGCTGCGCTTCGTCGGCGTAGATCTCCTCGACAGCAGCGGCAAAGTCGTAATCGATTGTGTGGGCGGGGAGGATCGCGGCGAGGGCCGTGAACCAGGTGAGGAATTTGCAGTCTGTGCCGACGACGGACTTGGTTGCGTCGATGACTGCACCGCCGCAGGTAAAGTCGAACTGCAAACGCGTCAGGGATTTGGGAAGAGTGAACGTGGCGCCGTACATGAATAGCGCGCGGTCTTGGGTGTTTCTTCTCCTTGATATCCGAGAGGAGCTGCATCCAGCCGCCAATGAGCTCTTCAAACATGACTGCGAAGACGGTGGGCCCGAACGCGATGCTGCACGGCCGTCAGCTTCCGTGCGTGCAGGTACGCGGGCACGCACTCCTTGGAACCAACTCCGTGAATCCTGAGCCGCGACGCGTCGTATTCGCAGCCAGCCAGCTCTCCCTCAATCTGCCCAACTACAGACGCGTGTTAAGTTCTTCTTCCGGAGTAGAACCTGGTGCGCACCAACGAGATTGTGCTGGAATATGGTCACGACGAGCGTCGGGTCGGCTTCTAGCATCTGCACTGCGAGATGCAGGTAGCCGACGGTGTGACCCCAGGCGGGAGCGAGCATGGTGAGGATGTGATGCCGGTTAGACATGGGTGGAGGGGAGTGGTGAATTGGAGCCTGTTGGGGTGCATTTATACCTCGCGAGGGCGGACCAGAGTTTGTCGAGGATCGGCGGGATGCGCCCCTGGTTTCACGCGAGCGCTGGACGCGTCGGTCGGGCAACTACCGCCGACTCCGATTGGTGGCTGAACCGGCGAGACACAAATTTAAAGGCCGTAACACTGCAGCTGCAGGCAGCAGCATGCGCAAGCGTCGGTCAGGCCGGCCAAGCAAATACGAATACGAAGGTAAGTCGTTCTTGTCGTTCGTCGGGAGATCGTCGTGGCCGGGAGCAAGAGGGGTTGATTGGTTTGATTGGGTCGCCAACACGCGATACGAGGACCGTACTTACTGTACGTGTTTCCTCAAGCCACAGGATTGTTCCAAGAAAATTCCTTGAGGAGTACAGCTAGCGATACAACAAGATACTAGGAGGAATAAAAATACAGCCATCCTGAGGCTATAGTCCGATCCTTGCAACCGAAAAAACAAAACAAATATCTAAAAACGAGTGCGAGGGAAGACGAAGAGAGGGGGTTGGGTATGTACGCTGGCCGGGCGAACATCGGCGCAGGAATAGACGGTAATTTTGAAGCCCGAGGGTCAATCTGTGGACGCGTTAGACGAGCGAACGCGGAACGTGGTAAGCAGCACGCACCATATGCACGAGTACATCCGGCAACCACGGGCTTCCTCGCTCTCGATTATGGGTAGCGGCTGCGGCTGCGGCTCGGGGTCGCGTGCGACGTTGTCTATGCCGACGAGCGGTGCGGGTTCCTGCAGGCAGTAAGTATCGAACATGCAACGAAAGCGCGGAGGGACATACAACGACGGTGCGGTCCTGCATGAGACGAACGGGTGCTGGTGCCGGCTCTGGTAAGGGCGCAGCGGACGCAGCAAGCGCGACTGTAACCCCAATGTCAGTTAATTTGCTGCCGGTGCCGGAAGGATCGACGCACGGAAGGAGACGATGAGGGCAGAGACGATCGAGAACTGCATTGCGATGTGGATAAGGTTTTGCTCGAAAGGGGGGACACAATAGCACGGTGGCTGATGTGCACCACCACCCAGCATTCATAAACCGGGCAAGCACAACTGGAAGTCCTGATTGGGAAGGTCGTTTGTGATTTCCCGATTAGGAACAAGGAGGTTTGGACTCCCTCAGTTTTGTAGGGCACACCCATACCGAGAACAACGTCCAGGGACGAGCGGAAGGATACGGCAAAAGGTATCGTCACCTTAGTTCCGCAGACACTTCTATTAGGGCCATTCAGCCTGACCCAGTCGCAGATCACACCCGTAGGAACTCGATGGCCCTCGAACGCGGACTCCACGAGGCGGCTCAGAGAGCGGAATGGGCTATCGTTGGCTCGTGGCTGCTACCCCTCGTGGAGACGGTGGCGCCGGGTCCCCAGAGCTACGGATCCGACACCTTCATACCGACATTCGCAGGTGTCTGGACGACGGGTGTCGATTCATTGAAGAGGGACGTTGGGCCGTCCACTGCGGGATATAGAGTGAGAAGCAAGTGTGCGCTCCCGTTCATGTGTATATGCCGTAGATTAACAATCCATCAGCTGGGGTGGGCGCAGATACTGATGGCTCCAGAATGAGGTCGTTGCTGCAGACTGAGAAGTATGACGGAAGTACAAGTAAATAAAACTGAATGTCCCATTACTCTAAGCTCTATACTTTGTTGCAATTGTGTTGCAGTCTGTGCAGAGGCAACTCTCCACGGTCCGCCGCTCTAGCTTCTCATACTCCCATCCGCTGCAGGCTAACATCCGACCCCTTCCCTGCCCCACTCCCTTCATGCAAAGCCGGCTTTTGCGGACCCAGCAGCCGCCCGGGATGCGCGACATTGAACGCAACCATCGCCAGCATCATCATCATCCCGTCGAGCAGGTTGAAATCCAGCTCATTGCGCATGATGCGGCCTTTCCACCCGCCCGCAAGTTGTACTGTGCGGTAGACCGAGCTGCGTTGATTTGTGTTGGCTAGAGCTAGAGTGCACGGAGGTGGGAGGGAGACGTACCGAATCAAGAGGACGAGCGATACAAAGCCCAATGCGCTTAGCATGGTTATGTGCTTCGGCGAGGCGGGCTTGGTCCTGGCTACAAAGGGGAGAAACGTATGGCCGCGGCGGAAGATGGGTTTATCGTTGAAATATCGGTAGGCGAATTCGATGAACAGGCAAAGATAGACAGACAGCGCCACTGTAGTAGGACATATTAGCCGAGGGTCATTCGCGTTTTGAGTGTTGAGCCACGAACCGAGCTGAAAAGCGATTCCCGCGAGGAGCAGATGCGCGCCCTGTGTATTGCATGAGTGAGAGTTGAAATATGTTTCATGGCTTACGAGCTGCGTACGAGCGAACGTGGTCGCTGCGGAGGCGATGCTTCCCCCCGCAGATTGGATGAGCAGAGCGATGATATCCTACGGAAGTGAGCCTGATCATATCGCTGGAAGAATCACCGCTCACAGCTGAGAGAAATATCGGCGTGTCTGTGCGTCGTTCAGCAAGCCGGCCTCCCGCTCAGTGCAGCCCCACTCACAAGCCTTCGGACTGAGGCGCGCATAGCACGGGCCCAAGTAGACGACCATCCACGAGAGCAGGATGAAGACGACGGCGATGAATGGCGTCGGCGCAATGACCAGCGAAATGACCCTAAAGCGCGACGGTGTTAGATACCTGCGTGAGGTGGACGCTGCAACGCACTGCATGAGGAATGCCTTGTGTAGATTTGGAGAGAACGAGGACCAGAGGCGACCGCTCCATCCAATTGTTTCTCCGAGACCGCAGAGAAACAGGGTCGGGAGGAGCCACCACATGCGGTAGCGGATTGCCTGAACGAGATGCACGACTGTAGCTTCCTGAGATTACTTTTTCCTGCGGGAAGAGATGGAGTTACCAGCGCTTGAGGCGAAGAGGACAATGAAAACGACAGCGACAGCGCGGCTAGGAGTGTAACCGTACTCTGATGTACGTGGAGGGATATGTGCTAGATTGCAAACCGAGTGAATCATCGCGGTTTGGATTATTGGTGTGGACGTACCGTCAGACATCTGGCTTTCAGGTGGGGTTGCAGTTGCGGCTTATTGGTAGGAATGGCGCTGGATTTTATACCTCGGAATCCCTTCCCATTTCGGAGGTGTCTATCTACGCAGCAGGTTAAACGCACAGAGTCTTGCATGCACCGCAGTCGTCGTTCGGTTGAAAGGGAGATGTGATCATGTCATCTTGTTTCAGTCAGGGCCCGTGTCACCGTTTCGAGTAGAAAGCATCGTAGATAGGACTCCCGACTACGGCTTGTCCCCTTGATAAATATAATCCACGTTTCTGGAATTTTTGTCCCATTCAAGAAGGCTCATTATTGGGACGGAGGGTTAGCACGTGATTTGCGGCTAAATTACCTTTAGAACAGGCGACTCACAGCGGCTATCCAGAAATATAAAGGAAGCCGAAGATGATTTTTTTCTATCGGTCCGGGCGGTATCCGGAGCGGTCCGGGCGGGCCGGAAGAAAAAAAAAATCGTCTTCGAGCGCCTTTATATCCCTTGATAGCCGGTGTGACTTGCTTAAGTGATCTGGCCACCGCTGATCATGATTTTGATGGGATTACAGCCACCAGAGCCACCTGGTGGCTCAAATATCTCCAGTTGAGGAGCAGCGGCGGGCCGGAAACTTGACTTGGATGGGTGGGTGTCTCCATAAGTTTGGAGCCCATCCTACAAGTTTGGTTCTATTCGGTGCATCCCAGAGGAATCTATGCCAAGATTTCTGAGCCACCAGGTGGCTCTGGTGGCTCATCCAATATTAGCAAATAAAAATAACAATAATGTTTGCATCCGGGATTGCCAGTGGACTTTGGATGTATGGGCCACAACATTCAGCCTGTGCTTTGAAAATTGTCACTGCCAACCTTTTTTGTAAATCGTAATCGGATTAAATGCTTCCTACCCTAAACACCCCCCGAAGCAAGATCTGGGCAACAAATAATTTTATTCCTTGCCCGATGGCTTGCCAAAAATCTTTCCCGGTATTGCCCGTGAGTTGCCCGCCTACCGTGAACACCCCTACTACTCCATCACCAACATCCGCCACAAATAAAAAGCCACAAAGGTTCGGAACACGCGGTCCCACACGAAGCTTGATTTCGCGCACACGCATTCAAACACCGACCAACGAGAACGGTGGCGACTACGCTCGAGACTTCTGCTCAAGATACGAACACGCACGGAAGCTTCTCGAGCTTGTGAACACGGCGAAACCCTGTGGAGATTCACCCGCATCCCGCGTCAATTGGCTGGAGACGTAGTTTTCGAGCGAGCGAACTGACAGAACACCGGAATTCCGTGATGATAATTCATCGCCCGCTGACATCGAAGATTTGAAGCCCAGCACTCATCCCCTCGCGCGATCATGAGCCTGCATTTATAGCAGCCAGCATCTCGGGAGCGGACCAGGTTGTACTATGTCGTCCCCTCCCCCGCTTCCTGACTTGCGCCTTGGAGATGGTGCCCTCTATCTAGGAGGTACGTATTGGATGCAAATGCCACCACTGCCAATTGATTCTCGCCAGTCATCTTCGCCACCTAGTAGGTCATTGCTTGCTGATTCGTTCAAGTAGCCTAATAATTTATACAGCCTCCAGGGAATGCTTACGGTGCAAGCTTATCACTACTACGAGCAGTACCCGAACGATTCCAAGGTCTTGAAGCTTCTTGTAAATATCTTATCCAATGACTAGAAGCGACACTGAAAATACGCAGGTCGCCACTGTCTGGTCAGTAGCTGTTTCATCCCACTGCAACCGCTAAGAAAGATCAGGTGCCTCGATCTCGCTCACCTCGGGATGGTCGTCGAGGTCCCATGGCTCCGCCTCGTCCTCAACTGGGGCAACATGAACAACTTCACGCACAGTACCAGAGTCCTCTCGTATCAGCTCATCCTCATCGCGCTCCCGACGATCCTGTGCCAAGGGTTTTATCTCCACCGGTAGGCTACCCTGCTCGTCCCCCAGTCGAATTCGAATTCTGACGAGGCGGTCGCCACGCGCCAGTCTTTGAATGTTCAGCAAGAAGAACCTGCTGCTCGTCGGGATCTGTGGAGCCGCTAGTCTGTGCAGCTTTTCCCTCGACATCTTCCTCGCCATCCACACGACCAAGAGCGTCTATGCATACAAGCAAGATACGCCCGAGATCGTGTCGATGTTCGGGATCGCCGCGGCGAGTGAGTATTCTCCTTCTCGTGTGCGCGGTATGCATTTCTGACTTGACCCAGCCGACCTTATTATCGCCCTCTCTTTGGTGTACTACCTCCGTCAAGGGATGGGCGACATCAAGCGCGCTATCCACCTCTTCCCTTTGTTATGAGTCTTACGAGATCTTAGGAGCACAAATTTTGTTGTTACACGCGTCATTCGCTATGCCGTCGCCACTGGGCTCCTCTCTAGGTATGCACCTTCTCAATCCGACCCCATTCTCTTTGTCTCAACATTCCACCAGTGTCGTTGCCATCTTCTCCCTCATCGCGGTCAGTAGGAGTTATTGATATTCTGCTCCTGCTGATACACTGCTCACAGAACCTCGCCCTCCCCAATACGCGGATCTTCATGGTAGGCATAATGTCGTTCCAACCGCGCACTCGCTAACAATCTCTCTTTTGGCCCCGCAGGCAGGCCACATCTGCCTTGGACACATGTACACCAACGCCTTGCTCGCAAAGTAAGTCTCTATTCTCTTCCCCTCCTCACGCCCACACTAACGAACGTCAGCCTAAACTCGCGCGCAAACCTCCGCTCCACGCTCACCTCCGGCAACCTCAAGCCTCTCGGCGGTCCCAGCTCCGGCCTTGGCGCGACCACGGGCGGGACATCCATGTCTGCGCCCATGTTCTTCGTCGCCCCGAATAGGAACGAACAGAGTGGAGTGGTGCGTTCGTGTCTTGCTCTACCCGCCTGAGACTGAGAAGAGGACGCAGAGCGACACGCTGAACGAGTACTCGATGGGCGAGATGAAGCGGAGTGAGTTGAGCGACGCGTAGTTAACGTTTTACGGAGGGAACGCAAACTCGGGCTTTACGGAGGGAACGCAAACTCGGGCTATTTTTTCAAAGTCTTTGTACACTATCCCTGGTTATCGGGAGTTCGCAGACAGTCCACACCCAGTTTTTTTATCGAATTCTGGTGCTCCGATCGCGATCCCACTCTTCCAAGGACCCGACCAGCGGCTCAAGGATTGTTCGTTCGGTGGGCACCCATGGCCTGGCGAGTCGCAAGAGCTGCGGTAAAACACAGCCGTACCGGGCGCGGTACGTTTTGAGGAAGCGCGCGAGGGCGTTCATGACGAGCTCCATATCATCTGACGGGTGCCCGAGCTGCCAGGCGCCTAACTCCAACCCATACAGATCCTCCAACACCTCCACCACGTCGTTGAGGATGTTCAGCCAGGCGACGCACTCTTTCTTTGCTTCAATAGCGACGTACTGCAAGCCCTGCATCGCCTGGAAAGTCGCCTTCTAGTGTGCGACGTCCCCGCTCAGATTGCCGAGGTAGCGCAGTTCGACATGGTAGATTGAGGACACCCAAAGTGTTTGGATGAAGGGGCGGAGTTGTAGAGGTTCATCGCCATCTTCGGGAAGGAGCGACGACAACGATTTAATCTGACGGCGGGAATATACGGTGCTGGTCATTTCCACGAAGTACGAACCCGCACGCGCACTGATGACCATTGTATGGTATTTCAGCGAGAAGGCCGATATGACGTTCTTGCGAACGAAAACCAGCGGCTCGACTCTTGGCGACGGGACGTCGTCGAAGGTCATCCACAGTCCACAGCCGGGAGGCACTGTTAGGTGCTGGACGAATTGGGCGACGGCAGGCTCGCCCTCCTCGATGGAGCACTTTTGGAGGAGCCCGAGAACGGTGTCCGAACGATGGCGGATTGCGGTCCTCCCCATCCGCCTCCGCAAGTGAATAATACGTCAAAAAAGAGACGAGTGCGGGACATCCGCGAAGCAGACGCAACAGGGTGTAGACTGGGATAGGTCCAGAGCGGTAGAGACTGAGTCGGGTCAGGGCGAGAGGGCTGGCGCGCATCCAGCCGCCCAAGTCCACGTTCATGCGATCCAAGGACAACTCGCGGAGTCCGGGTATCACGGGCAGGTCGCTGACAACTGGTGCGTGGTCGTCGTCGTCGCCGTCTTCATCGCCCGACATCCCATGGTCGCCCGCATGACAACGAAGTCTGAGCACATGCAGGCAAGGAAACTCCACGCCCTCCAGGGCGGCGAAAGTCTGCGGTTTGCCCACGATGCCGAGGTCGAGCTTTTGCAGCGTTGGCGCCATCGCGCGCGCAGCTGCGATTGGGCAGAGGACGGCGCCGGGTCTTCCCAAGAAGCGCGGAGGCTCTTCAGGCGGCCGCCAGAGTACCGCGTTGCGAGGTCAATCATGCCGCCATTCCATTTTTCGCATTTTACGATGGTCCAGAGGCATGACACGCCAATGCAAATCTGGTGCCACCGACGAGAGACATGCATAACCGCGGCAGAGGGAAGCTCGGGGAGGTACGAGAAGGCCTCGACGAGTAATTCGGGTGGAAAGGACTCGACCGGGGCGAGCTTGTTGCGCTCCGTCGCGAGGTTGGCGCGTTGACGCTGCAGGATCGCAAGTGACTCAATTTGCGACTCCAGCGTCTCAAGTTTGGTGTCCAATAGGCGACGGCGTGCTTCGCGGTCCATTTTGGCGTAATGGTGCAGTAGGCCGGTTG
This sequence comes from Mycena kentingensis (nom. inval.), assembly GCA_014461125.1. Classification (NCBI taxonomy): domain Eukaryota; kingdom Fungi; phylum Basidiomycota; class Agaricomycetes; order Agaricales; family Mycenaceae; genus Mycena; species Mycena kentingensis (nom. inval.). The sequence continues at coordinate 215,343 of JACAZG010000005.1, read as the reverse complement.
GTCGAGAACTTGGAGGTGACGGTCGAAACGAGGATGAGGTTGTGCGCGGAAATTGTCCAACACCTTAAGTATGTGATTTGTCTGGGTGAGTACTGACGCGATAACGGGTCCTCATCCGCGTTCTTTAACAACAACAGAGCAGTCGCAAATCCAAGAAACATGCGGCTTATCCTCTTTACTTTTCCTTTCCAGGATGTATCCGACCACCACCTCAATTCTCGGGCTCCCTCGGATGCTTCTTCATCGCCGCCAAATAATCCTCCGTACTCTCGAATTGATACTCGAGCGGCATCGTCAGCGGTTCGAACGCCAGCCCACGTTCCTCGAGCTCCTTCAAGCGGCGCATCGTCGCCGCACGCGTTTTGTTAACGCTGTAAATCTTGATCCTGTGGCACGACGAGGTAACGTGTAGATCCCAGCTAACGCGAAAGGTTCAACGCCGAGCAACGAGATAGACGAATACACGTACTTCCAAGCAGAACGCACAAAGGTAGGCTCGGTGTTGTTCGACGAGTCCCAAGTGCGGACGCAGAACTCGAGCCAACCTTCAGCGTCGACGGGGACTTCAATCTTCCAGAGGCGCCAGGCATGATAGTGCTGACATGTGTTGGTAGAATGCCTAATACGACGGTTTCACGAACCTTCTCGGTCATGTCGTCCTGGTCTACAGCGTACCAGACACTTCCGCTATTTTCCATGACTTCAGCAGGGAAGAAACTTTACATGTCGAGGCTCACCCGTCCGCAGAGATCTCGACACGTTCGACCCAATTCCCTCCGCCGGAATACGACCATCCCTTGAGCGTAATCTTACCATCGTGCATGATAATGTCGCGGTTCTTGGGGGACATGATTGCGCTCCTGCGAGTTGGCGTTAGCATTGGCTCCCCAGTCCTTAAGAAATCAAAAGACTGACGAAACGGGCATATTCTGGATCGAAAATCCGTTCGAGTACTTGGTGTTCTGCTTCCCGACCTAGCAATCAACGCTGTTAATACCCTAACCCGCCGCAAAGAGGACAACCACACCTGCTGCGTATAGTACAAATACTCCTGCGCCTGCACGGGCCCCATGCTCGGGGCCGCGATCGCATTGATCTTATAAACCCACTTGCAGCTACGCGCGCCGATGTAGCCCGCAACGACGACACGCAGCGGCGCGCCATGGGACTTGGGGAGCGGCTTGCCGTTCATCTCCCAGGCGAGGAGGACTTCCTCGTTCGCGCGCACCTTGCGGTAGGGCACGGAGACGGCGTAGTTGAATACGTTGTTTTTCCTAGTGGCAAAACACATGTTAGTAATGGGGGAATAGAGGGACAAAGAGAACTTGCTTGAAGTACGTGTCGGCGCCGATACTGAGTAATCGAGTGAGCTTGGGCAGACGGAAGCTACAGATGAGCGGCGTACAACTCAAGATGCTGGCATTCCGGCGTAACACCTCCGCAGGCAATCTTGAGTACCTTCTTGAGAGGGACGCCACGATACACAGCGGTGCCGATGGCTCCTTCGCCTTCGAAGAAAGTTAACCACATTCAACGCGTCCATGAGCTAAGAGACATACCCCAAGGCGCGTTGATAAGCTCATCGCCGTCGCCGGGATATTCGTTGATCTGTTCGAGACGGCGCTGGAGAGGCCGGTATCGATTCTGCGACAAAGCGAGAGGGTGAAGCGCTCACCGTCCCGCTGCACTGCAACGTAACAGTAACTTCCATCTGCCTATAACATAATCGGTCAGTCCTCTCCACCATCCAAACAATACCAAGCGCACGGAAACTTGGCCGGGTCCTTCAACTCCGCCAACGTCAACTTGACACTCTTATTCACCATCCCCCCAATCTCCAGCTCAAACACATCCTCCTGGATATCCGGAATCCCACCATGGTTGCGCACAAAATGGTACTTGTTGTCGGTGAGCTTGCCCTGCAAGATCTGCTCGCGCGTCGTCTCGCCATTGTACGGAAAGTCGAGGACGTGCAGTAGGTCGGGTTTCTCCTCAAGGACGGTCTGCCAGCTAAAGTCGACGATGCTTTGCAGCCCGAGGGCGGCGTGGTATTCCTTCCAGCGGTGTCCGATGAGGATGGGGTTGGTGTTTGGGAGGGGGACAAATTGGAACTCTAGCTTGAAAGTGGGCAAAAGGCAGAGTAGACGGGAAGGAAAATGAACCAGGGATGGGGGTAAACTTGTGCGTATTCAGGATCTTGGTCGCGAGCGCCTTCTTATCGGGGTATTTCTCCCATTCGACGTATCTGTTATCGGAAGCTGGAGTAGCTCACACAGAGGTCAAATAGCATACCCATTCCATCCCAATTTCTCCTCCACAAACGCTGAGAGCTCCGAGTGAGGCGTGTCGGCCATGAGAGGGGAAGGCGGATGCCGCAGTCATGGGTGGCCGTCCTACATATCATGCGTGCAGAAGGCGTATTAATAAACAGAAGGAAGAACCTAACATGGTCGGCGGCGTTCGGTCCATTGGGATGCTTTGTTACTTCGGGGTAGAGCGGCATCGTGAGCCAAAAGCGTCATAGAGCAAACGGTCCAGAAGTGTGGTCCTCGCCTGCGTTTTTTACCGACAACAGAACATTCGTAAAACCAAGAAACATACGGGTATCCCTTTACTTTGCTTCGTTACGCTTGTTAGATTCGGAGCCCATCACGTCCGCGTCCTCGTCCTGGTCCTCCTCGGCGCCGCCGTCCCCTCCGCTTCCAACACCTCCGCCTCCGCCACCTTCTCCTTGCCCTTCCGACTCCTCGAAACCCGCACAACAACCTCCTCCTCCGACTCATTCTGGTTCTCCTTCTCCACACCCGGAACCGCCGCAGGCATCGACGCAGGCGTCTTCCTCGTCGACCGCGGTTTCGGCACCGACGCAGGCTTCTTGGGCACCAACACCGGCTCCGTCTCTTCCTCCTTGACCGCCGGCGCCGCTGTCGTCGTCTTTTTACTCCCAACGCGCCTCTTGGGAGGGACAACGGCGACAACCTCCAGCTCGTCGTCGCTCGTCTCCTTCTCCTTTTCGATAGGCGCCTTGGACCGCGCCCGCGTCGTCTTGCGCTCCGGAGCACTCGCAGGTGCAGCCGGCGCCGCCGCCGTCTTTGCCGCCCTCCCCCGACGCGCCGGCTCAGATACCGGCGCAGCCTGCGCGGTTACGGACGGTGGTTTCCTCGCCTTACGCGGAGCAGGAGCGACTTGTTGCTCCTGCTCTTCCTCCGCATCGCTCTCCTGCTCCGCAGCAGCCTGACTCCGTCCCCTCCGCGTCTTAACCGGCGGCGCCACAGTCTCCGGCTCCTTCGAGACCGAACGTCCCCTCCTCGTTTTGGCTGGCGCCGCAGGTACAACGGGCAACGGCGCAGGTTCCTCGGCTTCTTCAACCTCAGGCTCGGCAGCGGCTTTACGACCGCGACGCGCCTTAGCTGGCGCCGGTGTCTGTGCAGGATCGGAATCTGCCTCGGTCGTTGGTACCCGACTACGCGCCCGTCTCATCGTCTTCTTGGGTGGCGTCGGCGGCGGTACAATCGGAGCTTGTTCTTGTTCTTGCGCCTCCTCGTTTTCGACGCGTTTCGCTTTGGTCGGGGTTTTACGCGGCGGAGTTGGCGCCGGAGCGGTCTCCTCGTCGACATCCATCGCAATGTCCGCGGTCGCGGCCTACAAAAAGCCCATCAACACCAAAACCAGAGAACCGAAAAACAGACAACATACCTTGACCGGACTCCCCGCCAGACTCTTCCGCCTCTCAACCTCAACCAAAACACTCTCCCTCCTCTTCTTCAACACGTCCACATTATCCAACAACCCCTTGAGCATACTGGCCGGGTCGTCCTTCTTCTCCTCCGTCTTGACGTTCTCAAAATCGACCTCGCCCTGACCCTCCGCAACGCCACCAAGACCAAACACCCCCGCGCCGGCCTTCTTAACCGGCGACGCGTTCTTACGCGGCGACATCCCCGGCGCCCCGTCCGCCCAAAACAGATCAGGCGCATTCAACGCGCTCCGCCTGCGCTCTTGGATCGCCTTGCGCTCTTCCTCTGACACCTTGACGCGCGGAGTCGCCGGCGGCGGCATCGCGTTTGAAACGGGCGACTCGGCCTTGATCTTTTGCGCCGCGCGCTTCCAAGGCGACTGCGCAATCGGAATCCTTTGCGGTCCGCCGGGACCAACGGACGACTGCCTCGGTTGTCCCAGGGTAGGTCCGGGCGTCTGCACCGGCCGAATCGCCAAAGTCCGAGCAGTAGCAACGCGCGTCGGCTGCGGGGTCATAAACGCCGCCAAATTGAGACGGCGAACTGGCGTCGGCTTGGCGGGTTCCTCTTCCGCCTGCGTCTGTTTGGCGTCTGCGGCAAGGTCGGCGTACAGTGGTTGGTACGGCGTCTCTTCGTCAACGTCCATTGGAGCGACTTGCGGCTCCTTGTCAGCAGTCGACAAGCCTGCGCCTGGTATACCCTCGCCGGACCTCCTTCCAAAGCCTTTCGGCGTCTTGGCCTGCACGGGCGCGCCAAACTCGCGTAGCATGGCGTCCCCGAGAGACGGGAGCTTTGCGGGTGAACGATGACCAAGGGGCGTACGAGCCTGCAAAGGAATATCAGCTCCGCGGACTTGCAAAGTATGCAGGCACGAACCTGCTCGATACTCTTTTCTGGGCTCCGTCGCCCAAAAGTGGTCGGTGTTTTGCTAGGGGATCGTGAAATCGGCGTCTAGAGTAGCGTTAGAGCAGGTATAAGTGTATTGAGGAGGACGAACAGGCGTTGCCACCGTCTTGCGCTTCGGCGAAACCAATGGCGGCGGGGCCGGGGCGGTCGTCTCGATATCCATGTCATCGTCGCTCTCGTCGTCGTCGGCATCGTTATGCGGCGCCGGAGGCAAAGTCGCTTCCTCCTCCTAAGAGATAAATATGAGGCCATGAATGTCGTCAAAAGCGTCAAGCGTACCTCGGTTTTGACGCGCCCACCAAACGGCCAAAGCCGCTCCAAACTCTTCCGCCAGCCAAGACGAGGCTGCGGCCTATCCTCCTGTTCACCTTCCTGTTGCTCGTCTTCTTCGTCGCTCCCGCTCGAGACGCTGACAACTTCCAACCCAAGCGCCCGTACCTCGGCTTCCTCTTCCTCCGTATCGGTATCCGTGTCGTCGCTATCCTCGTCCGCCCCGGTAGGGAGTAGTCCGTACGGGGTCTTCGTCGGCGAAACTGGGCCACGCGCGAGTGGTTGACCGACGCCGGACCCGCTGGTGCTCTTTGGGATCGAAACAACCGGGGTCGCGTTGCTGGAGCCCGAGCTGTTACTCGGCGTCGAGTGGCCACTGTTGTTGGTGGCAGCCAAGACTGCACGATGCGCGCTGCGGATGAGGACCGCGCGATGCAAACTCTGCCTGCCAGCGCGGGGCGTCTTGGGCGCGGGTGGGATGACAATTGTCTGCGGAGGCGTCTGCGCACGGGCGGGTGGCGCGACCTCGACGTCTTCGAGGATGACTAGGTCCCTTTCCTCTTCCACGACGCGTGGCGAGGAGCCTTGGACAAGAGTGATGATCTCGTCGTCCTCCTCGTCCGCAATAGCAGCCCTGTTTTTGGTCGGCGACGGGGAGCGCGAGCGCGACGGGGAACGCGGGAACGGCGCGCGCATGGGCGACTGGAGGACGCGGAGGTTCTCTTGAGGAATGTGGGAGGGGCGTGGGGAGAAGACCTGGGCGGATGCAATCATCGAGAGGCGCAGCGCGCGGTTGGCGGGTCCTATCAACAAGAACGCGTCAACAACGCGGTCGGGGGAGAGAAGACGTGGTACGCACGGGCAGGGGACGCGGCGAGCGCTGCACGACGGTCCTTGGGCGGATAGTTGAAGCGGAAACGCTTCCCGTGGATGTGGACCTCGCTGCCGTTGGCGAGTGGGATGGTCTTGGTGCTGCTGAGGTTGGGATAGACGTGGCATCCGTCGACGAGGAGGCCGTTCTCGCCGAGGACCTCGAGGAAGGCCTTGCGGTCGTCGTTAAAGACGATGCGGGCATGGACGGGGTCGACGTCGGGGTAGTAGAGGCGAATGGTGCAGGTCTGCTCGCGGCCGAAGGTGACTGTGGTGCTGTCGACGCCGAAGGAGGTGACGACGTCGTCGGCGCTGTTCTTGCGGAGGAGCGCGATGGTCCCGAATCGGCCGGGGACGTCCATCGTGGTTGGAGTAAACAACAAGGGCGGTGGCACGTGCGATTGACGGACACATAAATCCTCGAAAAATACAGAAAAATATACACCTAGTGAGCCCCGTTTGCGGCTGCATGGTAGCGTCCAAACAGCGCTTCCCCAACCCCGAGACCACCGATAATTGTAATAATATACGCAGCTTGGAAGGTCCTGGTGGATGTCAGCGGACGGAAGCAGCAGCAGCGGGACACGCACATAACAGCCAGCATGAATACAAACCCGATGGCGCTCTGGAGAGCATGCAGCGCACCCCGCGTCAAGTCGTGCGCGAGTACAAACGGCGGAGCTTGCAGTTGGACCCTCCGCTTCTTATTCTTGTCATCGCAGTCCGCGGCAGCAACCCGGGAACGCCGCCAGCTCGCTTCGGCCATCGAGCGCACTGCCGCAAGCCACCGGTCGACGAGCGCGAGCAGGAACAGGCCGACGCAGGCGCCAAACAGCGCCGCTCGGGTCTGCGGCACCCAGCCCTGGAAGAAGAGGGTGTCGCCGAGGGAGAAGTGCAGCATGGGCAGCATGGTCCCGTTGGCCATGCTCATCCCGTCGTCCATGGACATATCCATCCCTGGCATGCGTCGGCAAGATTATCGCCAAGACTGAATCCGCCACGCACCGTTCATCGCTCGGGGCTCGTACGCCGTCGCGAGGGACGCAGAGAAGGCCAGCACAGCGAGAAAGGAGAGCATTGTCGGCGCCGTCGTCGTCGTGGGTGTCGTGGAGATGGAGGGAAGGAGCAAGCTGCGTGGTAACGGACCTTGGATCTAATTTCGTCCCTTGACCCCGTACTATGAAGAATAGCGCGGACTACCCTGGAAATGAGGTCGCGGCTTAGCTCGTTCGTGGTGTCTATGAAGGTTAGAGAAGGTCTTGATCGTCCTCAAAACTCACTTTTGCAGCTTCCCCACCCTTCTCAGCGCCGTCTCTTCCGACGCTCGCACTCGTTCCCTGACTGCCGACACCAACCCATCGTCGCCAGCGTTCCCTGACTGCCGACCCCAACCCATCGTCGCCAGCTCCGAATAAACCCGACGCGTTGGACACCGCCAACGACAGCGCCGTACTCGCCGCTCGTTCACCAACTCCCCTGTCGGCACCATCCCCTCCGGATCCCGACGTCCACACTCGCTCTCTGCCGAAACCGTGAGCAACAAGTGTAACGGAGCTGGTACGCGTTGTACGCGGCCAACGACGATGATCTCACAGGCGGGAAGAGAAAGGTACGCGTTGCCGCCGCCCGCCGCCCGTTCCGACTTCCACTGCCATCGCCCGGTACGACCCGCACCGACCACCGCCCTCGTCAACGCCGTCCGCACCATCCCTTGCCGCTTTCGGGCCAGAACGTACATCAAACCCGACGCGCCCAAGTTACGCGTTGGACGCCGCCGAGAACCCCGCAGCGCCGTACCCGCCGCTCCTCCACCAACTCCGCTGCCGACACCATCCGTCCCGACGCCCACACTCGCTCCCCGCCGTCGTCGGGCCGAATCCAAGTACAGAAAGCCGAAACCAACCCGCCCCGTTGTCAAGACCTAGTCGCTCGCACGCGCCAAGGCCGAATACACCCGGCGCGTGCGTTCTACGCCCAAGCCAACCCATCGTCGCCAGCTCCCAGTTATATTCGCCAAGTCAGCGGCGCTATCCGCTCTCGATACCGACCCGTTCCGCCCTCTGCGTCAAGTCAGCAACAACTCGCGCCGGGACCGAAAAAAAAAACCGACACGTACAAGGTGCGCGTTGCCCGCCGTCGTCGTCGGTGGTCTAACTGGGAGCAGTAGCCGAGGCTATCAGAACGCGCGCGTACGAGCAACACCTGCAGGGACGGTCAACACAAGTTAGGGTGTTGTAACGGAGCTGGTACGCGTCGTACGCCGCCGCCGACGATAATCTAACAGGCAGCAGTCAGCCAGGGCTATTAGGGAGGGAGATGGAAACGGTACGCGCCGCTGTTTGAGACGATGCTGGGCGGAGAAGGGTGCAATTGTCCGCGACGGGCAGCAACAAGACCGATGGCGAACCAATACACCAACGGCCCGAGTTCGAGCACCCGCTCGACCTGGAGAAGGCAATGAGCGGCATTAGACGGAGGGAACGGGGAGAGGGCGGGGCGCGATGGGAGGGGGCGGGGAGTTCTCGAGCGGAGACAGGGAAACGGGGACATACCGAGAGAGAGCAATACCTGCGGGGTCGGTCAGCAACAACGAAGACGGTGGATAGGGAAAAGCCCGCGGCGAACGAGGGATACGAGTACGCGATGTATGTTATGGATAGAAATACACACCTTTACGCCAAATTACAACCCGGACGCGTCGGGTTGGAGGTCGAACACGATGCACAAGAAGCTCGTGTTCTGAGAACACCGTTAGCCTCCGAATGGCGAACAGGACACAAAAGAAACGCTCACCCGCGTGACAGACGCGCCCAACAAGCCAAACAATTCTGGGCTTGGTTTAGGCGGGCTCGGAGCGCGACGCACACATACACCGAAGGACCGGATATGACGCTAGAGAGCATGCTAACCTGCGCCGCCAGAGAACTCTGAACGTCGTTCAATTGAACCAGACATGGAAGGGGAGCAGAAAGTGCGCACCAGTATATAGCTTCGGCAGCATGGTGTACGGAGGTAGATGTGTCTACAACGGGTGAGCACGGGCAGAAAGACAGCAACACAGTCAAACATACCAGCGGAGGTTCCAGAGATTGTCCGTGAGTCGACTGGAGCATAGAGGCGACGACGTCGGACGGCACGAGACTAGCTAGCATAGTTTCCGCCTACAGCGATATATACCTGGAACGGGGTATGCGCGAGCAATGGGGAAGCAAACGCGGATAAGCGTACCAGCATACGTTCGGGAGACGGTCCGCAAGTCGACCGGCGGATATGCAGAGGAGGGATGGACGATGGTGGAAACGGGGAACAAGACGCGCTGGCTGGTGTCCACACTACTTATACCGTTCAGGATTCGCCGGCGGAGCGTCCAATGGCATTCCGTGACGTCGGACGTGATACGGGAGCTGATACGGCGGCGAAGGCTGACCGCAACATGCGGTTTTCCGCCGGAAGCAGGTTTCATGTAAAATGTGGATTTGAGGATTGGCAACGCGTAAAGTACGCGAGAACGGTTCGGAAGCCGCTGAGATGATGGTAGTAACCTAGATGACACGTCCCGGCTGCTTCTAACTCCGTCCCCGTCGCACAACGCGCCGATTTCGGAAAACAGAGATTTCGTACATTTCATGGTTCAGCGCGTTTGTGCGCGAGACAAGCGGTAGAGCAGCGGGAATGTGGCTATAGTAGCGGATTAAGTAATCAGAGACAGTCGCCCACAGCGAGAAGATTGCAGACTCGAGAAACTGTGATATTGTGTTGTATGCACAGTACGCGTTCCTGGGGCGTTCTGAACGCGAATCGACGCGTTTTCTTGCACGGAAACGCTCTGGACAGTGCTTACCACGCTGCCATGTCACCAGCGGACCTTAATTACCGCGTAGAAGCTAGAGGTTTGGGTGGATTTCCTGATTTGGAAGTGGGTGGTGAAGCGCGCCGGCCGCTGTGATGCAGCAAACCCTGCTGTTTGTTTCATTGCTGTGCGCAAATGGGGAAGGATTAGGGTTGGATTGGGATCTATATGTCTAAATACCCCCCTGGATGAAAAAGTCAACTACTTTTCTTTGTCACAAAAAATGCAAAAAGAGAGGTTTTGAACTTAAAATCCAGCGCAAGCAAGTTAAGGGATGCTACCACTACACCAAAAGACCGGAGTAGCTGTCACAACGTGGGCTAACATGTCGGCATGGGCGCTGATTTCGGTGTTAAGTGCACAAGCGATGTCCCGGCGGCAGATGGTGCCTGCCGCCGTCCGACATCGGAGCAAGGTGGATTCTGTCTTGGCCTATTACCCGGAAGTCCCGAGCGTCGGCGGAGCGGCGACGCCGCTCCCGGCTGTTCGGCTGAGGATCTGCACTAACTCCGACTTGTCCGTTTTTTTTTTTTTGCACGTGCTTTGTTTCGCTCAGGCAAAATATGCATAGCTTAGATTCTAAATCTCCTGCTCCCACCCTGGCCAGCGGCAGGGCTCACTTCGCAGTCGTCCTCGTCGCTCCAGCATTTGGACGCACCATACAAATCTCATGGCTCCGCCCATCACGTACACTTGCTCCAGCCGAGCGTTCACCGGCGCCGCATTCACCCCGGTCTCCTCCGATGGTGCCCCGCGACATGCCCCAGCAAGAGGGACAGAGCTCAAAATATAGTGCACCCAGATTAGCGCCTCATACTTCTGCGCTGGAGCAAAGCCCGCGCGCACAATGCGGACTCTTTTTTACCGCATCTGTACGCGTTTAACTCCGGGCGGCAAGGCACGGCGACAGTAACTCCGTGCGTGGTCGCGCAGGTGTAACACCATCGCCAATCAAACCCTCAATGCGCTCTTGCTTCCGCCCACCATCCACTCCCCGAAATTTCGTTCTCGTCGTCCCTTATTCCACGTTGGAGACCTTCTCCGCCACGAGCGCTCTAGGTATGCTCCAGCCCGCTCCTTTTTCGTGCTTTTAACTGACTTTTTTTCAAGGTTTTGCCGCCGGAGGCGCGCGTCCAACCTCGCGCGCCAACCCGACGGCGGCGCGTTCTCCGCGCTGCCTCCCAGCGTACTCACTGCTGCCCGGTATGTTCCCATTTGCTCCATTTTCGCCCTCTTTGCTGACCTCTTTTTTTGAGGTTTTGCCGCCGGAGGCGAACGTTGCACCCCGACGCGTCAAGAAAGCGCCAGCGCTTCTTCCGCGCTGCGTCCCAGCTCCTCCTCCTCTTCACTCGGTACCTCGGTATAACCCTCGCATTCCCGGTATGCTGCGCCCGCCTGCAAGCCTACTATCCTAATTTTCTGGTTCACCAGGTCTTCACATCCCGCCCACCCGTATCATGACGGCGGCAGGTCCTCCGCGCCGCTCTGCATTCCTGGTAAGCTGTCTTTTTGCCCTCCTTCCGTTGCTGACCCCAATTGCCGTATCACGCTCGCAACCTCCCACGCGTACGCCCTTGAACCCGAACCATCACCATCTCCCGAATCTCTTGTTTCTGGCTCAGGTACGTGGACGCTGCCTCTGCAAACTCGATTGCCTCTGCTTTTGCAAGCTACAGTCTCGCGCTCACTCTCCGTTAACACTTTACGCTCCCACCTACGCCGCCCCGTCGCCGTTGTCTCCGCTTGCCGCCGTCACCGTCCTCGGCACCAACGCGCATGATTCTGCCTGTGCCTAACACCGACGGCTGCATCCCTCCCGACACTGTCCGCTACGGCATCCCTGATATGTCCTCCTCGCTTCATGGCACCTGGAACCCACCTAACTTCCGCCACAGATACCTCCGTATCTCGACGCTTCGACCAACAATCTACGCCGATACGCCGCCCACTCGGAGCGTGCTCGCGTCTACAATCTTAGAATTCACTCTAGGTGCGTTGCCGTTGTGTTTCAATTGTGTTTTTGTTCCTAATTTCGACGCAGCCGCTCGAACGCCCACGAATCTTCTCTCCCTCGACGCCGGTGCATACTTCCCAACTCCCCACTCACTCAAAATCGTCGCCGCCATGCCCTCTCGGCCTCTTCCCCGCTACCACCAACGATCACCTTGCGTTCGCCGTATCTCGCCGCCGATCGATCCATTTCTCTCCATTCAAGTTGCTTCAAGCAGCGCGAAATGAGGGCTATCGGGGTACCAATACACAACGTCGCCACGTGCGTATTCGTCGCTGTCCACGACCGATCTGCTCGCTAACCCAATTCTAGAACCAAGGTTGTACCTCGGCTGAACCATTCGTGCGACCCGCGATGAAGGCGGCGTTCGTGAGGACTACGATGGCGTCGTCTGTGTACGCGTTCGCGTTTAGCTGCGGTATGTCCCTTGTCCCGTTTGACTCGCTTCTTTGTTTCTGACCAGGTTTTAGATAGCCACGCGGAATCGCGGGTAGCAGCACAGTCTGGCGTCGGAATACCGGCGTCCTGGCTGTTTCGGCGACCCACGAGTCCGCACTAACGCTGCGTGTAAGTACCCTTCCGCTGCTGGCCATCTTCATGCTGCTATTCCTTTCCTCGCGGAACTAATGTTGTTTTGCAGATTTCGACTTGTTCTGCCTTGAGACGCGTTCCGCAGCGTCAGCGTCGGGTCGGGAGGGTGCGGATAAGACGGGGAGGTATGCCCAGATTGCTGGGCGGTGTAGAGGTACGTTTCATCCGTGGTTATTGTGCTACTCGGCGCGTGCTGATGTAGAGTTCTGGGTCCAGCGACGGCAAGCCACGTTGGATTGGGCTAGAATTCGGTGGAGAGCGTCGCCAGTGGTGTCCGAGCTGCCCGAGGGACGTCGCACCTTTGTAGGGCACGCTCCAAGTGGTGCTCGGGGACTTGCGCTGGTTTTGATGGGGGAGTGGCAGGGCGATTCTGGGCGGCAGAGGTTGTCTGGCTGGGCTGTGGGGTTAGGGTTGGAGGCGAGGAGCAGTTTACAGAGCCAAACACGTCGATACAGCTGTAAACACGACCAAACTGTGTATGGAGCCAAACAATGGACCAAACAAAGCAGTTTAGTATATACCCCCATGCCTTTTCTGCGCGAGGGACTTCGCGGCGCGGGGACTTGGCGGTGAGGGGAGTTGGGGGCGAGGGAGGGGATGCTGACATAAGGTAATGTTCGATTAGATATGCTCATGACACAACAAAGAAAATATATTGAGGACTATGTAGAACAAAGGGAACGACGACATTCTCAAAGCTCCGGGGCGCGGGGAGAAGACCTGGGCGGATGCAATCATCGAGAGGCGCAGCGCGCGGTTGGCGGGTCCTATCAACAAGAACGCGTCAACAACGCGGTCGGGGGAGAGAAGACGTGGTACGCACGGGCAGGGGACGCGGCGAGCGCTGCACGACGGTCCTTGGGCGGATAGTTGAAGCGGAAACGCTTCCCGTGGATGTGGACCTCGCTGCCGTTGGCGAGTGGGATGGTCTTGGTGCTGCTGAGGTTGGGATAGACGTGGCATCCGTCGACGAGGAGGCCGTTCTCGCCGAGGACCTCGAGGAAGGCCTTGCGGTCGTCGTTAAAGACGATGCGGGCATGGACGGGGTCGACGTCGGGGTAGTAGAGGCGAATGGTGCAGGTCTGCTCGCGGCCGAAGGTGACTGTGGTGCTGTCGACGCCGAAGGAGGTGACGACGTCGTCGGCGCTGTTCTTGCGGAGGAGCGCGATGGTCCCGAATCGGCCGGGGACGTCCATCGTGGTTGGAGTAAACAACAAGGGCGGTGGCACGTGCGATTGACGGACACATAAATCCTCGAAAAATACAGAAAAATATACACCTAGTGAGCCCCGTTTGCGGCTGCATGGTAGCGTCCAAACAGCGCTTCCCCAACCCCGAGACCACCGATAATTGTAATAATATACGCAGCTTGGAAGGTCCTGGTGGATGTCAGCGGACGGAAGCAGCAGCAGCGGGACACGCACATAACAGCCAGCATGAATACAAACCCGATGGCGCTCTGGAGAGCATGCAGCGCACCCCGCGTCAAGTCGTGCGCGAGTACAAACGGCGGAGCTTGCAGTTGGACCCTCCGCTTCTTATTCTTGTCATCGCAGTCCGCGGCAGCAACCCGGGAACGCCGCCAGCTCGCTTCGGCCATCGAGCGCACTGCCGCAAGCCACCGGTCGACGAGCGCGAGCAGGAACAGGCCGACGCAGGCGCCAAACAGCGCCGCTCGGGTCTGCGGCACCCAGCCCTGGAAGAAGAGGGTGTCGCCGAGGGAGAAGTGCAGCATGGGCAGCATGGTCCCGTTGGCCATGCTCATCCCGTCGTCCATGGACATATCCATCCCTGGCATGCGTCGGCAAGATTATCGCCAAGACTGAATCCGCCACGCACCGTTCATCGCTCGGGGCTCGTACGCCGTCGCGAGGGACGCAGAGAAGGCCAGAACAGCGAGGGAGGAGAGCATTGTCGGCGCCGTCGTCGTCGTGGGTGTCGTGGAGATGGAGGGAAGGAGTAAGCTGCGTGGTAACGGACCTTGGATCTAATTTCGTCCCTTGACCCATACTATGAAGAATCCTCATCGCTCGTGCGGACTGGAAATGAGGTCGCGGCTCAGCTCAACGTCCCTGATTCCAGTCGCTCTAAGACGAGGAGCTCGAGGTGGCCGAATCCTTGCTTGGTCGTATGCCGCTGTTCCAAGTCCGAGCGAGTTCGTGGCGTCTATCTTCGTCCCATGAGGGCCGATGCTCTCCAGGCATGCCCGCCTGTAGTGGTAGCTCCCGGCTGCGCCGCGTATCGATGCGCGCTCGGCGTCGCGGTACGACGTGGTGTCGGGGCTGGTGTCTCTCGCTGTCAGCAAGCCACCGCCGCTCACAAACCGCTCCGATTACCATTCAGGATGCAGCGCATATGTGGCGAAGGGCATTCCTTGGACCTGTTCCATCGCCATGGGTGGAGCTGGGATGCCGCGACAGAGGGACACGCCGGTGCTTGTATCTCTTGCGCGTCGCTTGCAAGCTACCGCCGCTCACGAACCGCTAGCCATATCCCAAGCTCTAGCTCATCCCGCGATTAGTCGCCCGGCCATATAAACTGGCCAACATGCTAATAATCTGGACAACAGTCGACCCTTGTCGAACTATTGAACGGAAAGAATGCGGCCTGCTCTCCTCCCCCCCTCGTCCTCTGGCTCTGCCGACGAATCGTAGCCCAACGGCCAACCGCCATCCCGCTATACCCATTCTCAACTGGCCAGCTCGACGGCTACGTACGGTGGACCGCTCGTCTCGGACGTCCTCAGCTGGGGCGGCCGCCGTATCGAGGGCGCGACATTCCGTGAGCGCGTCCCGTCTGTCGCGTTTTGGCCAACGCCTTCGCAGTCGTCGGGACCGACCCTCAACCAGGCACCTTCGCAGAGGGCAAGCTCGGGGGCTTTCTCGGCATCGGCGCTGCCGCCGGCTCCCTCAGCTACCTCCCACTCTGGCGGACGCTCACAGTTCCGGAGACTCCGGTGGCGTTCAACCTCTGGCTACCTTCCGGCGGCAGTGGTTCTCTAGCCGTCGGTGGCATTGACCCGTCGCTGTACTCGGGCTCGTTCGAATTCATCGCAGCCGTCAACGGGAGCAGCCAGTGGCTTCTACAATACTTCTAATGGGTCGGTTCAAGTTAGTCAGAAAAAATCACTCACCGCCGCCAGGCTTCTCCCTCAACTCAAATCCCATCGAAATTGGCTCTCCAGCACAACGCGCCGCCGTCGATACTTCAACCTCTATCATTCAAGGACCCCCTCGCCGCAGTCGAAGCTCTCTACGAAGGAATCCCAAACACAATCTACCTAGGTACATCCGGCTACCCCGGCCGCTGGGGCTTCCGTACGCCGCCCCAATCTCGCACATCCCTCCTGTTAACGCTCGCAGCCTGCGACACACCCTCACCGCGTCCTTCTCCTTCACATTCAATGGCACCGGACGCACATACACCCTCCCCTCCGCCTCCCTCTCCCTCGGCCCGCTCCCACACAGTCCCGGCATGTGCATCGGCGCCATCGCCTCGCTCCACACCAGCACCACCATAGGCGACCTCCCGCCATGCATACCCGGCTCCCCATTCCTCCAAAACTTCTACACCGTATTCCAGGAATCGCCGACCAACGCGGGTGCGGTGGGGGTTCGCGGCGCTTTCTGTGCGCGCGGGCGGGACGGGTGCGGCAGCATCGAACGCTTTAAGCGATTCGCTGCTAACAGAATTTGCAGGCACCGACCCGCCGATTGTCCATTCCGGCTTCGCCACCGCCGCCGCTTCTACCAGCTCAGCCAATAGAGAAAGATCGCAACTCTCCAGGGACAGAACAATCGGCCTCGCGTTCGGGTGCTTCGTGGCCCTCGTCGTACTTCTCGGCGGTGGAATATTCTGACATCGTCGACAGCGGGTTGTCCGTGTCGTTGTTTATCGGCTTATATCGATTGCGCAGCTTGAAGCCGTGGGCGAGAAGCTTGTCGTAAGCAGCTTGCCACTGCACTTCCTCAGGTGTAAGGTCTGGTATATCGTTGGAGGGGAAGGAGTGCGCTTCGTATGCCGCTCCAGGCAGCATATAAGTGGCGCGTGGCACTGCCTCAACACTGGCTTCTAATAGGCTAAGATGGAGCTGACGCGTCCGCAACGCGACGCCTGGCAGGAACGCATACAATACGTGGGCTACACATGGGGGGATTTACAACTTCGTCAGCGAGTCAGCGGTTAGAGTCTCGTCAGCTGTCAAAACAGCGTTCGTCAGTTGTCGAATAAGTTCGTCAGTTTGTCAAAAGTTGTCAAATAAGTCCCTCAGTTGTCGAACAAAGACGTGAGCACGGAAAATTGGGATTCGGCCGGCATCGCGCAGCGAGCCTCCCGCGGCGAGCGGCAGCTCCCGGCAGGGTGGGGTCCGGGGCGAAGCCTCGGCCGGGGTCTGGGGTGGGAAACCCCAGCCGTCGCGGCCGGCGCCGCAAAAATGAATTAAATTATCCTCAGAGAGGGAAAGGAAGGGGAGGGAAGGGGAGGGGGAAGGGAAAAGCTCCGCGCAGCGGGCCTCCGCGGCGAGCGGCAGCCCCCGGCAGGGTCGGGGTCCGGGGTGGAAAACCCCGGCCGTCGCGGCCGGCGCCGCAACCGCGAAAACCCACAGCACTGTAACAAAGGTAGCCAAGACGCGCCAATCGCTCGCGTATCACACTGACGAAGATGGCGCCCGCCACTGACGAGATTGTTGCCGCTGACTCGCTGACGAGGTTGTATACTACCCCTACACATGCGACCGGCACCTAGGCCTCGCAGTGTCACCGCCAAAGTACTGCCTAAGTACATGCTTCTCGCCGTCGGCGTCGCGACTTGAATGTCGGTCAGACACAAGGTCCCATCTGAGGAAAGGCACGAGTCAGTTTATGAAATGCACGCTCGCTGGGGATTTCGTACGCCTCTCCCACCTCCTCCGCCGACACAGAAAAATACAAACTCCGCCGGAGCTAAATCATCGGCGTTGCCTTCGGCCGCCAGTGTACCGTCACCGTCGCGGCATTCGTGGACGGTTGTTTAATTTCTTATCGTCGGCGCCGCGCTCGCATTTTACATATGCTCTACATCAGAATCCGCTTCAGGCCTGGCTCAACTCCCCCCGCTTGAGCTCACCCATCGCGTAGTCGTTCAGAGTTTCGCTCTACATCGGGTCCGTCATCTCACCAACAGAATAAAACAAAGAAACACACCTGTCCGCTCTGCCCATTTTTCACGAACATGGCCTGCGACACAGTTCCACCAACCGCGGACTGTGACACGGACACAGAGACGTCGAGAGGATTCTTAAATGTAGCGCGGAGGGTTGCGCGCGAATTTAAGCTACATAGAATGAGATTAGAGTTCATCTCGCAAAATCGGGACCAAATCGGGACACACTTTGCTAGAAGCGCGTTGCTATACATTCGCCCCAGGGAGAGGTGCCCGGCCTGTCACATGGAAGATTAACAGGAGAGAAGGTAAGTTGAGGTTACCTGAAACAGCCGCGTGTTCGGGAGCGCAACGTTCTGCAGCTGGGGATGAAAAATTGATGTCATGCTTCAAATGGCATACCATGATGAGGGAGAAAATCGCCACAATGCTGGGGTCGAATCAGTAAGACGTAGCTCTGAGAGTGCAAAGACTACCTGGACAAAAGCCCGGTCGCGACCGTGTATCGAATGACGCGCGTAACCACAAAATTCGTGCTTCTGCTCACACGTAAAGTGCTGGCATAAAGACAAAGAGATTGTGCGTACTTAATATCGCCCATACCGCGGCGGAGGTAATAAACCAAGGAGAGGGCGATTACCAAGTCGGCTGGCGCAAACCCGTCAATTACAAGGACAAAGAACAACGTAAACACGAACTGATCGCCCCAATCCCGAACATGGCCACGATCTCGGATGTATCTTCCTTGAATGCAGCGAGGCGTACAGTCGTCTGGATGGCCAGGAATAAATCGAGCGCGAAGCCCGCGAGGCTTGCCACGCCGCATATGCCCACGAGAATTATATTCTTCTTGCTGAACATCCAAAGACTGTCGATGTCCCAGAAGTGAGAAGCTACGTGATGAACCTGGACAGAATGCCTACCGATATAGGTAGAACCCTTGACAGAGAATAGTCGGGATTGCGATTAGGATAATTTGGTACGAGAGGACTTTGCCCGTCGCATGCACAAAGATGTCGAAGTTTCCCCAATTCAGGACCAGTCGCGTCCAGGGAACATCGACGATCATCCCGAGGTGGGTGAAATCCAGGCACCTTCGCGATTTGTGAGTGGACGGGATTCAGATAAAGTAGAATAGGAACCAAACGGCAGCGACCTGGGCAGAGCTTAATCTCGAAGGGGCACTCCGCGGAATACTCACGAGAAGCTTTAAGTACTTCGAGTCGTCTGGGTACTGCTCGTAGTAATGGTACGCTTGAACTGTGAGCATGCCCTGAAAGCTGCAATCTAATGAATTGCCAACATCGGTCTGCCGGAAACCTACTAAGTGGCAAAAATGACTGTCGAGGCGAGGAAAGAATCAGTGGCTGAAATGACTGTCCGAAGTTCCATACACACCTCCAAGATACAAGGCGCCGTCCGAGAGTCTTAGATCGGGGAGGGGGTGCGACGACATAGCTAGTAGTGGGCGAGCTCAGGCTGGCTCCACTCCCGCAGAGCTGGTAGCTATATACGGGCTTATGACGGGCTCGAATCTTCAGCGCTCCCATAAAATGAATTCAAATCGCGGAAGTCGATCTAGCCGCTTGACTGCAGGATCTCGCCATTGGTTTTGCTCATCCCAGTCTGCAGCAGCAGCCTCACACATCGGCTTCATATCTTGCAGAAGGGAACAGCATCGAGACCGCCACCAGCTTCTCGTCGGGTCCATATCAGAAATTTGTCGCGCAGCATCAGGAAGATTGGAGGTCTTGTGGGAGAAATTGGCATCACCTGTTAGACTCATACATTCGAATATGTTGCACTTTAAAATTATTGCGAGCGCAGCGAGCAATTATTCGCTACCACGTGATCAGCAGAGGGTGCAAATGCCATCAATTGTACAAAGTCCCATCAAACCTCGAGCCACACAGCGGACATGCTCAGAACTCGTTCAGATGATGTGCTACTCCTCTGCGATTCTGTGCAGTGTTCCATGCAGGCCTAAACCCAAACATGCCCAAACCTCATGGCAAACCGACCAGATTTGCCCGAGTTCGAGCAAGGCATGCCACCCGGTTGAAAAGACTGCGGCCCGCGGCGAAGCGAGCACCTTGCGCTGCAGCGGTTCCTTAATATTTTATTCGCTGAGTATAAGCTACATATAAGTACTAATTATAAAATGTCTAACGTCCTGAGCGCCAGATCCGGGAAAGGAGCCCCATCACGTGCACATGAGCCTTTGCCTGTCTCATGCATCCATCTCTACGACTGGCGAACTTGAACAGACCTCCAACGCCACTCAAGGTGCGTAAAGTTCTTACAGGACCAGCCAGTGATGCATAATAACGCGCAAAGGTACTCGCAAAGGCGGCTGTTGCAGGCTCGGACGAAGCCATCCAGGCACTGGAGGAAATCTGGCAGTCCGACGAGTCTCAAGTCTCCGCCCGGAATGTCCAGCTCCTCACGCCGGCTTTCTACGTCCTCCTCGATGAGCAGCCGGGACCAACAAAGTGCGACACATACAAGTAAATGATGGGGTACACAAAGTTTCTGTGTGCGACACAAAGCCTGAATTTGCGACACAACCGTAGCGGTGTGCGACACAATTTTGTGAGTTTGCGACACATCTGATGCGTTAATGATTTCGGATTTGCATTTGAATGGCATGGATTCAAAATGGCGCGTGGAATTACAAAGCCTACATACTCCTCGTACTACTCTGACGATGTACTAGTACACCATACCAACACCCCCATGCTATGAAGCCGGAGAGTAGCACTCTGTGCGCCCCGTGCCGCATGCGTCTCTCGAGGCTTGAAGCGACCCACCGACTCTTGAAGTCGCGTAGCTCCGGCATACGCTATCCGGTATTGTGAGCTGACGAGGGACTGGGAAACGGACGGTGACGCACCAGCCACGACCTCGTCCCCGACCTATCCCGAACCTTGCTACAACGGCCTCCCTCTCTGAACTTGCGCGAGGACAGGTCGCTTCATTGCACAATTGTTCCTACCCACCATCCTGATGCCATCGATGGAAACGGGGGCGTAGTGGGCTGACGAGGCCCACGGGGCGGGAGACGGCGGTGAAGGGTTGGGGAGATGGCGGAACGGAAGCGAGAGTGTCACGTCGACCCCAAAGTCAGTCAATCATCTTCAATCCGGTCGCGCAAGTGCGACACAAAAGTTGTGGGGAACATCACAAAAATGGGACGGAAGCTGTCCAGGGTCGGCGCTGTTAGAAGCGTTGATCAGACGCCCACAATCATCGTGGCATCCTCGTCACA
Organism: Mycena kentingensis (nom. inval.); assembly: GCA_014461125.1. NCBI lineage: Eukaryota > Fungi > Basidiomycota > Agaricomycetes > Agaricales > Mycenaceae > Mycena > Mycena kentingensis (nom. inval.). Next base: position 194,701 of record JACAZG010000005.1, on the reverse strand, counting down.
TCCTCGTGAGGGTCCGCAATAGTTTTGGCCATCTCGTGAGCGGCCAAACTCTCGTACTTGCTACACAACATACTCCCGAGCTCCATAAACCTCATCTCTTCCTCGTCATCGTACTAAGCCCCCATCGACAAAGGAACGCCAACTTGGCCTCGTTGAGGGATTGTGCAGATTGTCCGTCCCGGCTCGGCCTCGGGCACTCGCAGGGCCTCCCATAAAATCTGGCGCAAGTCCAAATTCCCACGCGATCCCTCTTCCTTCCGTACCACCACCATCTCCTACCATCTTACCACATCATCCACTCTCCGGGCTCCGGGCTCCCTCCCCCCTCCCGCTCCTCAGAGAAGTTCTTCGTTGCTGTCTCCTCATCCGCGCCTACGACTTTTCGATTCTGTATGGGTATTCCACTCGACGATTCTGCGCTCAGTGGAGGCCAGACTGCACGGAACGGGCCATTTGTCGGCTCTATCGCCTTCCAGCGAGGTTCGCGGGGAACCGCCTCGTGATGACAGTGGCGCAGCAGGTCGCGCTCAACGCGCCGTGATTAATACCGTCTCCGGTATCGTCATGGCCACCCGCCGCTAGATGCTCAAGAACAAGGTCGGCGACCGCGCAGATATCCGGCTGTTCGCGTCTGAGGCATGTCCGAAGCCAAGGTGGAGAAGATCAAGGTGCGTCGTCGTTCGGCCTCTCTTCTCGTCCTGACTGGCGTTGTAGGACGCCGCAAACAAGATTATGGTACGCCCGCGCTAGTCGGTACCCCGACACCCGCTCAATCGACCAGAGCTCTTCTTGCGCAAATGGAGTCGAGGTCCAGGACAAGCGTAAGGGTGTCTTCACCATCAGCATGGGCAGCAAGGCGGTCGACCAAATCATGGTTGGTGCGTGCCTCGTCTCTAGGGCGTTTCCCTGCTCACGCATCTCCAGGCGGTGTCTGGTCGCAGTCAATCTCCGAACTTTGAAGGTGCAACGACGCGACGCTCCCTCTTCCCGCCTCCCGTCTCACGAACTACAGTACATATACGGCGAATTCCGCACCGGCAAGACGCAGCTTGCACACTATGAGCGTCATCGCGTAGCTCCTGAAGGATATGGGCGGCGCGTCGGGCAAGGTCGCGTACATGGACACCAACTCCGACCGAGGGTGGTTTCGCCGCGTTTTGTTTCCGCTCGCTTATGCTTCCCCAAGGAACGCTCTCTCCAGACCGTCGTCTCAGGGCTATCACAAAGCGGCACGGCGTCGAGCCCAACATGGCGCTCGAGAACATCCTTTACGGTGTGTTGCCTATCGTGACGCTCGCGTCCCCGTTGACGTCCCTGTACAGCTCGTGCATGCAACAGCGAATATCAAGTCTGTTCTTCTGTCATTTTGCCAGCGCATCCCTCACCGCCTCTAGATGGAGCTCCTCAACGACTGCTCGCAGCGTTTTTGCCGAGGACAAAGACTTTAAACTACTCGTTCGTCGTCCGGCATTCCCGGTCCGCTGACGCTGACGCTGCTGTAGATCGTCGACAGTATTATAGCGCTCTTCCGCACGGAATTCTCCGCTCGCGGCGAGGTATCGTGCCCTTTTCATCCGCGCCGACTGTCTGACACTCTTTAGTTGAGCGACTCGGAAAGACAACAACAAAAGGTACACGCCATGCTCCTTGAATATACCGTTCTCACCGCCTGGCCAGCTCGCGCATGCTCTCCAAACTATCCGAAGAGTACAATGTGCGTGTTGTTCTAGGGCAATCGTTTCCCTAGGCTAAAAGCTCCTTTAGATCGTAATCCTGCTCACAACCAAGTCCAAATGTCCGTCGTCTATCTTTCCGCGTTCTTCTCGCTTTAACAACGCGTCCAGCGGACTCCGGCGCGACCATGGCCTGGTATTTCGCACTAGCGGCCCGCCCAGGCCCATCGGCGTGCACGTCCTCTCGCATGCGTCGGCGATGCGGACATTTCTTCAAAAAAGGCGCGTGAAATTATTTCTTAATTACCGCTCGACTAAACCATGCGGCAGGCCGTCGATGGGAACGTGTTTAGCCTCCCTGGCCGCTACCAGCAAAACAGCGTAGAAGCCGGACTCAAGGCTGCAGCACGCACGAGTCCTGACGGAGCGGCGGGTCGATAGTTCTTGTTGTTTGTAACAAATGCATTGTTTTGTTTGCACAAGATTGGTACAAGGCATGAAGGAGGATTGCGAGAGCTGTTTAAGCTCGTTGGCATCCTCACCAGGCTCGGGATGGAGTCGTGACCACCATCACCATGGCTCACCCCATCAATCCTCGTCGGCCTCGGGAGCACCTGGATCAGGCTCGTCGCCTCATCAATGCTGTCCCGAGGCCGCGCCGAGCATCGTGGGTGTTGTCGGCCTCGTCGCCCTCACGAGCTGATCACAACCACCCCACGAGGGGGCGCCGGTTTTCGTGTTGAACCCAGGTTTTTGTGTCGCACTTGCAAAACTTGTGTATGCCATCAGTTACTTGTATGTGTCGCACTCTGTTAGTACTCGTGAGCAGCGGTACCGTCGCAGGTCCAAACTCGAGTCTACTTCCTCGCAGGACCTTAGCGCCGCTGTCCAACCTGCGTTTACCGCGATGATGTGTTTAGCTGCCAGTGCTAAAAGGAGCGTCTTGGAGCCGTCAACAATCAAAGACATATGGGCACGAGTCCTGTCCTCTACGGCGCTCCTGCGGGATGTCGGCGATGCATTGTTCCGCGTTCATCCGCCTGGCATCCGCGATTTACACCCACTACCCAAACAAAGCGGCAAAATATCTCCTCGAAACGCCGCCGTCCCTCTGCTACTTCTATGGGCGTTCGTGGAAGCTCCTGTTGGATGGAGGGCCGGAATTCCAGCATCTACTGCTGGCGCTCTCGGGTCTCTTTTGCACCAAATTCAGACAACTTGGTAGCCCAACTGAGATTCTCGCGCCGCTCTACGAAGGTGTCGGTGGAGGTCAAGAACATCTTGTCGAGCTCGCCGTCGCACATCTCAAGCAACGCTTTCCCTCCGCCGATGTGACTGTGTCCGATTTGATAATCGATCTGGAGGAAGTCAGGTTCATTCTCGCTCTATGCAGTCACGAAACGCTGCGGGACGCATTTCTGTGCGGCGGGATTATTCCGCCTCGAATCCGGCATCCTCCAAGTCGTCCTTTTACACACCGGTTCCGCTGCCCCGGACGTCCAGGTCTTAATCATAGAGGCATCGATTCAGCTTTCAAGTTTCTCCCTGATGATGCGCTCGTCAGTCCTCATCGCGTTTCGCGCGGCGCTCGAATTGGTAGGGGACCTCGATCCGCAGAAACATCTGCCTGCGCCTTTTCTAGAACGCCGGAGGTGCCTCCTCCAGTTAGTCGAATGTCGTCTGGCCATCCTAGAACGCCTCGATCGTGGAGAGGTAACAGCCCTGCTGCCCTGCGATAACTTCTCGGTGAGCATTTCCTGTCCCAACGCACAAGTGACTAAATCCGCAGAATAGTGCCCCAAGATTTGTCCAAAAACCGAGCTAAAGACGTGCGGCGGCTGCCGCATGCGATACTACCGCTCGAAGGTCTGCCAGAGAAAATACTACAATTTCCAGAGCGACGACGAGTCTAATCACCGGAAGGAGTGTTCTGCAATCCTTTCCCGGCGTCTTGGTTCGTAAAAATTGTTTCAAGGTTAACCAGACTCGTCACCTTGCTTTGGCAAGGTCCCCCGCGGTCTAAATTAGGTAATAAGTGTATAGCACTGCTTGACACAGCCACATTCCGGGAACTCTGTCGCTCGACTCCCACAATTACAGGACAAACAAGTACAATCTTGTGTATCAGCAAAGCTGTGCTGCTTACATGTCTACCATTAGTAAGTTGATGCCAGTCCGGGAATCCTATCGCTCAACTCCCATAATTAGGGATTTCCACAAAAAAGAGAATGTGATAGGAAACTATCAATTTTCTATCTAACTTAAATTTCATTTTTTGAAGTTCAGACACAAATGAAGCAAGATGGTTGTTCTAAGAACCATCACCATGGTTGGAATGCTCACAAACCTTTTAACTTGAGCTATGAGAGTCTTGGGTTCAACTCATACAGAGTGGAGTACATATGTCAGAAGCATAAAACTTCCACACAGCACCCTGCTTGATGGCAAATCACACAATATTTCATCCAATTTATGCTTGAGAATTGCCAGATAAGACCAAAATTGTGGGGAAAGAATGGGGATAAAGAACCCTTTGGACTCTATATATCCCTATAGATGGCCGGGGAAGGGTATGATAACAGGAGCGCTCCACGCTCGGGAGGCAAGGGAGCATGAAATCAATGTGCACTCATGTCTATGACGCTACGAACAATGATGACAACAGGGAGTAAATGAGTAAAGGAATGTTGTGTCAGATGCAGCCAGAAAGCGCGAGTGCTCCGGCAACTGGGGGAAAGGGCAGGGAGAGGAAGCCCCAGCTCGAAGCCTCTGAGGACACACAAGACACGGGATGGGGATGCCGGCGCCATAAACAGATCTTACAAACCCCCAAACACATGGGCGGTGGGCGGGTGCGCGAAGAGATGGAAATGGGAGGAGGAGATAGTAGTGCAGAGGTGGAAATAAAAGCGGATTGATTCCGCAGAACCAAATAACTCAACAGGTACAAATGCATGATATGTATTTTCTTGTGAATCGAATTGCCCCATGGTGCCCTGAAACCACGCTGAACATACAAGGCCTTGTCAAAAGTTTCCGTGATTGTGCAATTCTGGCCGCAATTTTGATCCGATCAAAATAAGATTCAGACCAACAGATCTTGACCTGGTTTTGCACACAATCCCAAAATTAAATGGCAAAGGACTTGGCTAGTGGTGCACAAATGATGTCTCTTTGGGCCCTGTTTAAGGATCATGTGTTCCATGAAGTTTTCGTTGTACTGCAAGACTGAATGTATATTTTGTCATGCTTCTGTATCAGACAATGTGAGGGTCCGCTAGCTACATTTCCTCAGGCTTACACGTCTTCCGGGGAAGAACTGATCTCAGAAGGCACCCAATGATTGTCCAGGTCCAGATTTCAATTTGTGGGTGAGATTGCAACTCAAAATGTTTCTCCCAATTTCTCAAGAGGCACTGGTGCAAGTGCTAAAATTCCTTCGCAAATAGTATCCCATTGTCCTTTCTTTGAGCTCGTATAGTTTAGAACCTGATGGGTCCATTCACATTCCCGAAAAAGCTATATTACTGATCCCGGAAACTTTTGGCGGGGGCGTGTACTATTTTTGGCTCCTCTGATAGATCTAAAATTTCCTTATGTGGCAGACATTGCAGTCAAAGTTTTCCTGAAAATGTTTATTTCAGTACAGATTTGAGCTTTGTGCTGAACGTTATTCTTTTAGCTTCATTTGAGCTAGGGCAAAATTTTGGTATTCACAGTGTGCACACGCGGTCTGACTGCCAAACTGTCAACCCTCCGGTGTTATTCAGCATCAGTCGGATATATTCGGAATCAGCATGTATTTAATCTGCTATGATATGGCTTGAATAGCGCCGCAGCAAGGGTTGGTTTGTGGGCCAGGCATTTTCCATCGGTTCAGGATGGTGTTGGTATTGTCAGAATCAATCTGTAGTAAGCAGTTTCCCGATGTCAGTACCTTGAGTGTGAAACTTGATGCAGAGCCATGTTTAGCAATAATACCGGTTCTCTGCAATTCATTGGTAGAACCTCAAAGTCAAGTAGTTTGCGCCTACAGCCAATCTGCTTCAAGACACAAGTATATCTGCATATCTCACTGCCAGCTACTGAATCCATGCTGATGGAATCAGATTATTTCAAGCTGTAATTGCTCAAGCTACTGAAAATGTTGACAACATGGAAGAATAGAAGGGAACAGACACACAAAACACAAAGAGATTTTTCTCAGATCTAACGGCTGGCCGGTGCACTTTTTAATTATTTCCAGGGGTTATAAATGTTTGAATTTTTTTTCTGGACCAAAACATGTTTATAAACAGGTTTGCAAGCACTATAATGATATCATCAAAATTTAATGAGCAGAAAAGTCAATTTTTCTCAGGTCTCAGAGTACATTGAGGCATTATTATACCACCAACTGCAGTTCCCTAGTGCCTCAGATATGATGTAGCCCAGAATCCAATAGCTTCAGCCTTTTTTCCACATATTATGTGCCTTGCCACACAGACACCCATGTTTCTATTCCTCTAGGGTCCAAAACACTGTTTGTAAACATCTGTTTATAAACCGTGACCTACTCAGGCTTGGCTACCCCACGAAGTGGCTGGTCTTGTTCAATTTAAATTGCTATCCATGATAGAGGCAGGCAATTATCCAAGCTTCAAATGCACACCACTCTGGCGCAACAATTTTTTTCCAGCCAAAGATTTGACTAAAAATATCAGAATTTTGAATGGACTATTGTTGCCTAAAAGATTTCCGCTTTCGGTTGAATTTTGAGACAGAGAACAGATGTTTGTGGCTGGCGGCGGATATCACAGCACACCCCAGAGGCTTTTGTTGAATCCACTTTGTTTGAGCTCAGACACCGTCGGATCGGGCTCGGATATCCCCAGCCAGCCGTGGACCATCTGCCAGTATCCGAGGACAAGTTTTTGGGAACAAAAAAATTGAGCTTCTTTGTTCCCCAAAAATACAACCAAAAACTCTTTGTTTGTAGCCAACGAAATTCGGAATAAAGAAATTGCCTTTTTGCTTCCCTTTTGGCCCATAAAATAGTAATAAGCAATATAACATTTCTAGGGGCACAGATGCAAGCCCGGAAAGATCAAATTTTAGTAATACATTTGTGGCGCCTCAAAAGTGCTTCGAAAAAAAAAAAAAAAAAAAAAAAAAAAAAAAAAAAAAAAAAGGTTTGTGATTTAAATTTTGGTTTTGTCTCCCAAAAAGGTATTCAAAAATATAATGCTTCCGTGCTCACAAATAGCAACAAAAAACCCTTATTTTCCTTCCCTTTTTCTCTGGCTCAAAGTTTCACCAGAAGCAGAAAATCTTTGGGTGAAAATAGTTCATTGAAGATTTCGACATTTTTTAGTCTATTTTTGGCTGCCAAAAATTGTTGCACCAGAGTGGTGTGTACATTGAGGCCTATCTTATCTTGCAGGGTGAGGTATTAATAATGATCCAAAGTTTTGGGGTGAGGCCGCCAAATTGGAAGGGTAACACCATGTTCCCAACCCATGTAGCACATACAGAGTGGATCCTGTCCAAGGTATTCAATTTACGTGGGATGACAAGTTCTTACAGGTTCAGGGAAATTGGGGCTCAAAGTCTCAAAGCAAGGTCTTTGTCAGCGCAGCTGGCCCCTGGTGAAATTAGGGGAGGTCAAAGTTCGCGCATATGGCGCAGGCGGCGCAGAAGTGATGGCACAGCCGCAGCTCCCAGCCGCCAAAAGCTGCCAAACAAAACGGAACACATCCGAGAACTAAATTTCTGCGCCATCATTTCTGCGCCAACTGCGCCGTCTGCGCGAACTTTGACCTCCCCTAATTACAGGGGGACATTGACATCGACATGCTTGTTTGAAAAAGAAGGATGTTCGATTCTTGCGCGCCACCACCATGCACGAGTATTGGACTAGGCAAGGACTAGGAAGCTGGAAGTCGCGCTTCTCTTGCTGAAATTCTTTCGCGCGCAGGGCCACGACCCTGCGCTCCACCCGTGCGTCGCCTTCAGCTTCGGATTCGCCGAATGCAAAATCTTCATCGCACCACTCTCTGCCGACATGTGTGCTCAATATATGGCATCCCCGAGGCGTTGGGACCCCGCGCCTAGCTGCACACGGCCACATTCGGACCTCAAGTCGAGGATGAGCCTCGTGGGCTCATCTCGATCCTCCGCGCTCAGAGCGGTGAGTTCATCCCGGGGCTGCGTTCGATTGGGGAGGATATTCGCAGCGTTCATGGAGAGAAGGATCTGGAAGGCAAGGAACTTGATTTGGGCCCATACATGGAGCGCGTACGGCACTTGGTGGGACTAGAAATATTGGAGACACATTATTAGTTGCGCGTAAGTTACCTAGCTGTAATAGTTAATAAAGCGCTTCTCTGCGCGAACGGGTGTGGCTTCCGATGCATCGTTCTGCTCACACTGGACTTTGTTCTCCTTGCATACTTCGTCAAATTCTGAAATCACAAACAGCATTGACTCCCGAATATGGACTTCCAGTTGCCCGTTTATAAAACCTTTTCGCAGCTTGGTTGTGCGAATCGGGCATGTCAAAGCGGAAATTTAATGGCGAGTGACATGCATGATCCTGGACATCCCGCATAACTGCGCCTCTTCCGCTCCTTCCCTGCGCTTGATTCCGGCTCAAAATGTGCAGAAGACTTCGGCCGAACTTCCTGGAAGCAAAAGAACTGCGTCTGCCGGGAGTCGAACCCGGTGCGGAGCAAAGTATCAGCTTACTTAAGCTGCCAATGGTGTAAACTTTGCGTCAATTGGGAATGCTCCATGTTACCGATACACCACAAACGCATACGTTGCAGGCATTCACGGATGAATGTCGTGTCGAAATCCCATGTATCTACGTGGAGCGGTTGTCGTATATTTGATCAAGGGTTGTTTTGAAGCGTGGGATAGATTTGATGGCAACGAGCATACATTGGTGTTCCTCGCGAAGGCTCCTACGTCTAGGGCTTCTAGGCATGCATGTCGTGTCAAAGTTTCATGCGCCTGTGAGGAGTGGTTGTCGAGATATCCAGGGAACAAGATGAGGGGTTGTTTTCAAGCACGGATGAATTTGATGGAAGCAAGCAGGTGGTCGTCTCGTCTTTTTCGCCTTCCTAGGTATGCCAACAAGCTCTCAGCATGCGGGATAAAAATTCAGTATTTTCAGGGGCTAACTTGAGCTGGAAGGTCGCCATCAGTGTGGGACAAGACACCAAATTCACCCGCGCCGGGTAAGGTAGTGCCTCAATATCGACGCGACATTCGGTGTCGCGACGTGTCATAAGAGCTCACCTACTGATATCACTCTTCAGAATAGCCTACTGCCGCGATTCTAGTGAGGAATGAATATCGTACAGCTCCCTCTACTTTACTTCCTCCTCGCCCCTCGGCGTCCCCAAACTGACCTCCACAATCGACGCCGGGTTGGTCATGACTATATCGCTCATACTCCCACTTTCCGACGTCGCCGACCGCCCGAACACAACACGCAGATATATGAGCATGTTGGCGAGGCAGACGATGTGTGGCGTCAAGTTCTCCGGGATGGGGAGGAGGTAGTGGGCGCTAGGGCACTTCAAAGCGATACCGTAGAAAACATTGAAGACGCTGGGGAGGATCTCAGAGCCTGGCGATGGAGGAAGTAGAAACGGACGCGAGGATGGCGGCGGACTCGATGAACACCGAGGTTATTCGCTGCCAAATCATGTGAGTGGAGTTTGGGCGATAATGAACAGCTACGCACCCGAAAGACCTCTCGCCTCCAAAGGCGACCGATTATGAATACGGTGCAGTATATAATTATTCTGAAGCTGAATAAAAGTGAGTACGTGCGCATAGTATGGACTTACAAAGTGTTCATGACCCAGCCTGCAGTCGTCCGATACGGTTGCGCAAAAGCAGAGTCGTCGCGACATAACTTGGTCATCCCGGACAGCGCAGTGCCGATGAAGCATAGCCAAGTCACGACGGGAGGCACAACAACATAGCGATTCCGATCCCAAATTATCCACAGTCGGTGCGTCTGCAGTCTTTGTTAATACTCTCCAACCAGACCCTGCGGCACGCACGAGAATCGCGTCTCCAATCACGACGGACACCATAGCAAGTATCTTTGCGGTTACATTCGTCAGATGCGCGTCAAAGGCGGCGCGCTCTGGATGGCTTCCTTTAAGGACGTGCGCAGAGTGAATGACCGTTACAATCCAATGCTACGGCAGTTGAGAGCGACGAATAGATCCGGAACCGATCGTGCTCACCGCGGCACATGTAACCCAAAGCGCGGCCAGCCCGAAATACGCCGGATTCCTCCACCCTTGCAACGCATCTCTGGCGATCCCGACATAGATGCCCCAGGCAGAAAGGATGCAGAGGCACACGAACAGCATGGTCTCCGTGGCGAGCACAACGACGTCTATGGGACTAGAGGAGGACGACGGCGTTGAGGCGCCATGCATGGAGGGAAGAAGGAAGCCGTATGTTATCCATCTTATGTGTGAATTTTGAAGCCACTTCAGAGTGCCTTGGACGCAAATAGTATTGCGTGTCGCCGCCCGACGCCGCGAATAGCCGACGGTATTCCCCGAGCCAGCGGTCGTTTGTTCAACTGATGCGCACATAACTCGCTGATGCGCACATAACTCGCGGTTGGGACCACGGCCACAAAGAGTTCAGCGCACCTCAGACTCTTTGAGAAATTCCAGCCCGAGTTCGTCTTGCCACGAGTCGCTAGCAGCTGACCTAGTGCCGTCATTGGCTTCCACGCTTGCGGCTGGCCGATAAGCGTCGGCTTGCCGTGTACCACCTCGATGAAGCTCCTGGCGTGTCTCCTGGCCCTCGCAGCAGCGGCCTATGCGCGACTAGTCAACAGCACCATCGACGATGCCTCGCCTGTGGTCAACTATTCACAAACGCCTTCGCTTCGCTGCACGCCCGGAACCTGTAACGAAGAATGGACTACTCGGCTTTACAACGGGACCTCCTCGACGACCGCTGCGCCAGTGAGCATCCCGTTCGTCGGTGAGTGATCTTCCCGGCTGGTCAGCTTGAGCGCCGACGACTCGCAGGGAGCGGCGTCTATGTATATCTCGGAGTAGAAGGGACGGTCAACTTTAACATCGACGGCGAGTTTCGCGGGAGCTTCTCGAATAACAACGTCAACGAGATCGTCCTCGCGTTCTACAATGTCAGCCTCGCGGACGGCTCGCATGTCCTCCTCATCTACCCGCCTCCCTTGAGAGCAGAAATCATCGAGCTGGACTACATCGTCTACACGTACGCTCCCACTTCCTCCGCAGCGGGCGCTTATATCTGAGCAGACACTCTGTACCCGGGAGCCGCACCGGCGCGATTGTCGGCGGCGTCGTTGGCGGACTCGTCTTCCTCGCTCTGCTCACCAGAGGCGCCTTTGTGCTGATGCGTCGCAGAAGACAGCGGCGGCTATCCCTGCGCGGGGTCCGCCTCGCGGACGACTGGACGGACAAGGCGGCGCTGCGTCTGGACACCGGTGCTCTCCCGCAGAAGCCCAAGCTCGTTTTGTAGTAAGACCCGAAGTTTCAAGTTGTGTCAAATGTAACATCCTTTGTTCCAATGTCCTCACGAATATTTCTTCACTTATTTTTGTGACAGCACACTCCAGTCTGTGGTTCGAATTCCTTTATTCGACGTCGTATTCCAGTGCAGTGTAAACAAAGAGATACAATGAAGTTGTACACTATCTCAATCCACGAAAACAAGCCCCAGACCGCGCATAATGTTCTGCAGATCCACGCAACGGAAAATTAATGATTCATAAACAAAGAACAGCCAAACAACATGTCCGTACATCGCTCAATCCGAATACCTCCCATTATCATGCGGATTCGGGTAATCCACCTTACTCGCCGTAAAAGGCATCGACATCTCATCCCGTGCCGCATCCACCTTTGCATACATGACCTTGAGATGCTGGTCTCTAGACGCCCTCGCGCCGCGCGCCTCCCGCACGTAGAAGAACCCAAGCGTCAGGATGCCGAGTACCAGCACCGCGTTCATCACGATAAGCGCGATGTACACCGGACTGAGGCTCGCGCCGTCGTTGTCGTCGCCTGTGGTTGCAGCCGCGGAGAAGGAGCTGCCCGAGTCGGAAGAGGAGAGTTTCGCGTTGGCAGAGACCGACGAGGGCGCGGTGATGCTGTCGGGGCAGGTGGACGAGCCGGAGGAGAAGGAGCCGGCGTTGAAGTAGACGCATTGGCCCGCCTGAGCGTATTCGCATTCGACAAATTTGTTGTCGGCCGATGCGCCGCTGGAGATGAGCGCACCGCCGGCATCGTCTTTGGCCACACAGGTAGCGACGCTGGTGGAGATGTAATTGACTAGTAGAGCAAAGGAAGGATCACTTACGCGTTGGACGGTGGGGCAGCAGCGTTATTGGGCGTAATTCCGTCGGGGCAAGTGGACCCGCCGGAAGAGAAGCTGCCGTCGTTAAAGTAGACGCACGCGCCGGCGTTGGCGTATTGGCATTCGACAAACGCTTTGTCGGCCGATGCGCCGCTGGTGATGAGGGCACCACCAGCGTCGTCTTTCGCTACACAAGTAGCGACACTGGGCAGACCTCAGACCGCAAGAATGTACGAAACGAAAATAACCTACCCAGCAGTCGGCGTGACAGGGGGCGAGGGAGATCCAATACTGGGCGGACAGTTACTTGAACCAGAGGAGAACGAGCCGGTCTGGAAGGGCGTCAGTCGTCGAAGCGCAAATACGCGGGGATAGCGCACGCCAAAGTACTCGCACGTCCCCGCAATCTCGTACGAACACTGCACGAATCCGCCGCGCACAATCCCCGAGTCGAAGAGTGCCCCGCCCGCGACGTCCTTTTGCGGGCACTGGCTCTGCTGTTGACTCGCGTAGCCCGTCTTCGCCCCTGGACATGTACTCGTGCCTGAACGGAACGCCGCGCCCGCGTACTCGCACGTCCCTGCCGACTCGTAGTAGCAAGCCAGGTATCCCTCGCTCGTCGTGGTCGTGGAGACGAGCTTGCCGTCGTTCCCGTCGTACATTTCGCATTGGTAGCTGGCGGAAGAGGAAGAGGGCGTCGGAGCGCTGAGAGCGAGGCGCGACGCGGTGAGGAGGACGAGGACCGCGCTGAGCATCGTCGCGTAGAAGAAAACGGACTTGAAGGAAGATAATACGCTCGGAGGATCTGCGTCGGCGGTTTATAAGAGTCGCCGAAGCTGTGTACCTGGTCCGACGCCCGTCGCGCCCAAGCGTTCAATAGAATGCGTATATTCGCGGAGTCGCCGCCGGTTGGGCGCTTCGGGTTTCGCGGTGGCATTGGCAGCATAATCTAGCAGCTAGGATGCGGGGTGGCGGTTATAAGCACAGACGTCGGTGAGCGTCGGTGATGTCGGGAGGCAAGCGCCACCATCGGTAATCGCATTGACAAGCTTGAGCCAACCCCGCGCCTACCTCGATGCTGCACGAGGCCAGCCACTCGCTGGCTGCACGAGAGAAGGCTGGATACGGTATAGGTCGCCGGGACCGGGAACCGGGACGATATCATTAAGGTCTCTATCTAAACGCCCCCGCTCCAGCTCCAGAGACTCTCTCTCTTGCACCTTCACTTGAATGCGCATCTTCACCCTCCTCTTAGGCCTCGCCTCCATTGCGACGATGGTGTACGGCCGTCTGGTCAACATCACCCTCGAGGATACTTCCCCGCAAATCATCTACACCGTCCCGCCCTTGCACCGATGCCCCGACGCGACCTGCGACGCGGCCTCCGCGGCGCATTTCTCCAACGGCACGTCTGCAACCGCCCCCGCGATGGTCATCATACCATTTTCTGGTAAGCCTACCCAGGATGCGCCGTCCCCTTGCTCATCGCGGCAGGGAGCGCGATATACGTCCATCTCGGCGTCAACGGGAGCGTGTTCTTCCAGCTCGACGGCGTCTATGTCGGGCAGTACTACAACACCGACATCAACGACATCGCGATGGCGTACAACCACACGAGCGGGTCGGACGGGCTGCATGTCTTGACGATTATCGGCATTACGGTGCATGAGACGGTCGCGCCGTTCCAGATCGACTACGTCGTTTACACGTATGTGTGCGGTTCGATGAATTCGCATCTGACTGGTTGGTCAGAACGGAGGAAACGAGCGGTAGCAGCAACCATACTACGGCGATCGTTGGAGGCGTTCTGGGCGGTCTCGCGTTTATCGCGCTAGCTTGGCTCGTGATGGTGCTTGTTCGGAGAAAGCAGAAGAAGGATCGCAAGGCGGCGCGCGGGTCGTGGTTCCGGTCGCAGAACTGGAAGGATAAGCCGAGTATTCAGATGGAGGGATTGGACGCAGCTGCCGCTCGCGAAGGCGACTAGATTGTCGTACTGCAATCGAACACAATCGCTCCTAATCCCGCGCGTGTCCCTTGCGTAGCACAAATATTTGGCGCCCCTCTCCTTCAGAGCTGCGCTTCAAAAGGACGCAGAATGTCAATCCCAAAGGCCAATCATGTCGCCTACCCAAAACCGCGCATCTCGAGCGAGCAAGCTGCGCATATGCATACCCCGCCCCGACGCGCGCCGGCGACATGACGCCCCCCGCACCCGTAGCGCTGGCGTCCGGCTGCTCATGCTCGTCGCAGAGCTTTCCATTACTATTCTCGCCGCGTTCGCCATGCTGCTCTTCGTCTTGCAGGTGCTGGGGCACGACACGTCCCCGGTGGACGTGCTGCACATCACCATCGGCTGCACGGCGCTCGTGTATGGCGCGACCGAGGGACCAAAGATAGTGGCGCGCAGTCGGTGGTATAGCGTGCTTGTTCAACATCGAGAATCGGCGCTCGACTCGGAGGACTCGTGGTCGGACGTCGGGTACGAAACGGACAGCGAGAGCGACGGCGATGGATGGGATCCGGACGAATTCGCAAGCAGAAAGGGGCCGTTTTCGATGAGTCCGGTCAAGGCACGGCGATTGAGTTTGCAGTGAGTGTGGTTTCTTGGCGGAGGAGCATTTATTGATGAGTTTGTAGGCCATGAATACAGTCGGTGCTCGCGTCCAGGCTTGTTTGGGGCGCGATTGCGCCAGTGTTTGGGGCGAATTGCGCCAGTGTACGAGAATGTAGCCATACGTGTCGATTAGCGCCCTTCCAGAGGCTGTGGGTACGGCAAGCATTGGTTCCTCTTGAACGAGACGAGCGCGTCTGGCAAGCGGTCAAGTAACAAGTCCTCCTTGTCTCTCGGGCGTTGTTTTACGGCGGGATTGCCCTAGTGTACGAGAATGTAGGCATACGCGTCGTTTAGCGCCCTTCTGGAAGTTGTGGGTACTGCAAACTGAACGGGATGAGCGCGTCTGGCAAGCAGTCAAGTCACGAGTCCTCCTTGTCCTCCTCTCCCACCACCACCACAATAAACAACAAGTAATTTGTACATTTAGCAACCTCAGGCTGCTCTTCCACAAATACAGGGCGACATTACAGCATCAGTAAGTAATTAGCAATTATTCTTCGGTGCGATTTACGGTTAGAAAGGTTTAGAAGACAACGGAAAGCATAGAGCAGTTTACTTGAGCGCGCGAAGCTTCTTCACAACAGCCTCTTCGTCTTGGTTCCACTCGCCCGTCCAGCCCGTTTCGGTGCGCGTCGTAGCGGGGCGCTGCTGCACCTCCTTCTCCCGGAACAGCAAACTGGCCGAGCGGCGGAGGCTCCTCGTCTCAGTGGAAGTCGATGGCCGCGTCGACGGTGGGGAGCTCTTAGTCGATGGTGGGGGCGTCTCGCAGCGCCCACGGAACGCCGACGGCGGGACGGTAACCCTCCGCGCCTCCGTGCCGTCCAACGACATCTTGTGCTTCTCCGAGACCTCGAAGCGCGAACCCGGGCTCGGGCTGCGGCTTTCAGAGGGGAACACCAAGTCGATGGGGACGCCATCCCCAAGTCGGCGCGCCACTCGCGCCATCTTGCGCCTCCGCTCCGCCTGTGCATGCACGATCGCGTCCTCCTCCTCGTCGTCGTCGTCAAGCGGCGACTCTGCGGAACGCGGCGACGGGAGGGACGCGTACACCGACGCCGGGCGCCCCCAGGACTGCGATGCCGCGCGCGGACGATTCGCCTGCGTCGGGAGCGTGTTGATGCGCAGCAGCAGCGTCGGGCGGGCAGACATAACGGGGGACGTGGCAATCGCGATGGATTCGAGGGTCGGTGGTGACGGGGAGTCGGCGGAACCAGCGAGGACGGCGTCGATCGTGGGCGTTGCGGGGACACCGGCGTTCCCGTCCATCGGGGAGTATCGCGGGACGGGCGGGAGCGGCTCGCGCGGGTCTAGGAGGAGCGGGGCGGCGCCGAGCAGCGCTGCGAGCTTGCGCGTCGAGCGCATAAGCCGAAGGCGCTGCGTTTTGGGCAGTGCATGCGTTGTTGGCGGGGGCGCGACGGCCGTAGACATGTGCGTGGCTTGTGCTTGTACTTGGGCGTAAAGAGAGCGTTGTTGTCGAAGAATTAAGAGGAAGCGCAAAACAAGAAGGGAAGGGAAAAACCACGAGGAATGGGAGGCCGCACTATATATGATTCAGCTTATAACCCTTCTGGCCTAAGCCCTGCGGTTTCAAATTGACTGAAACGGCCATTCGAATTGCGGATGCGGGTTTGACAGAACTCGATTGCAATGGCTCGTGGCCGGCGACGTAGCGTTTGTTGTCAGGGCCCTGGCTGGCGATCGGCATTAACCCAAATGCGCCCACCGAGCCGGAACTTGAAGAATGTAAACGCGTTCGAGCCCCCCACGGGAGTCGGAAGGGCCCTACGCTGGCGCTCGCACAGGTACGGGCTGGCCTTCATTTGCTCGGAGCCATATGAATTTATTCGGGGTCTCGTACGGTCGGTAAGACTGAGCACGACCCTGACCTCGTTGCTAGCTTTACGCGCCCGTACCCCCGAGCCGAGCCGCCTAAACCCGAATCCCGAGAAAACCACGCCTCCGAGTCGTTGTCCTGGTATAATACAAGTTCTAGGGTATCCAAGTTAACTTTAAGCTACAAAATGCGTTTTTGGTTGAGATTAATACGACGGAGGCACAATCCTCTGCCTCGCGAACGAATCCTTCATCGCGCTTCGGAGCTCGACGACGCTGGTTTCGTGGGGCCCGAAGAAGCCGCCTGCTTGGGTGTCGCCCCTGCCAGCGGTTAGCACTACTAGAAAGGAAGAAACGAGACGCGCCGCATACCAATGAAACGAATGGAACGTATCAACCTCGGCGCCCTCCGCCCACCGATCCCTTACAAACGTTGTGTTGGTTTGCATGGGAGGGGAGTAGTCCCACCAGTGGTCGAGCCAGATGATGTCCTCGCCGACCGGGAGGATGAGATGTGGTGTTGTCGGGATCGCCTGCCGTTCAAGTCAAGTCATCAGCAACCAACCAAAACCAAAAAAAGCAACACAGAAACGCACGATCTCCAAAAAACACTCGGTCTGCAACCACGTCCCGACGACATCCAAGAAATCCCATCGCAGGCTGGCGGGGATGTACATCGTGTCCGCCGACCCGCCGACAAAATGCGGCAGCCCAAGCGAGAGCGGGCCGCTCCCCGTGATCTCCGCAAGCCGTTCCTGCATCCGCAGGGGCATCTTCTCGAGCGCGCGGGCGCAGATTTCCAGCCCGACGTGTTTTTCGCTGGGGACGGTCGAAGTTAGCTGCGGCGAGCAACAACTTGGAGTAAGAAGCCACGTACCCCCACCACCAATCCCATCTGCGTCCCCAAGCATTCATCTCCCTCGTATACTCCTCCGGCGTCAACTCCGACACGCGCGCGGGGTTCGGCCGCAACGCGACGTCGCCGGTCGCGGGGTTGGGGATGTACCGCCGAATATCCGCGAACGGGGTATAATACCAAATCCGGTCTTGCGGGAACTGCATGAGCCGCGGGACGTTGAGGAACGCGTCGAATGGGGCCCAGAGGTAGCCCGCGTAGCAGGGGTGGTCCTTGACGGCGGTGTAGAACATGTGGTGTGCCTAGAATGCGTTAGCGGGGAGTTGAAGGGAGTGGCCACGCACCATGCGCCCGCCCATCTTGAGCCATCCCGCATTGTAGTCGTCCTCCGACTCGTACGTATCCACCACTACGTCCTCCGAGTACAGGAACCCTCGGTCCTCGCGCGTTCCCGGGCCAATGAACAGGATCTGCGGCCGCGTTAGCAGTTACTGGAGAGAAACGGTTGGGCGCGGCGCACGTTTGGGAAGTACGAGGAATAAACCTCGCGGTAGCCGTCGAGGTTAACGTCGTACCGCGCGTGGCTGAAGAAAACCACCAGCAACACGTCGTCGAATGCGTGAAAGTCGGGACGCGACCCGCCAGTGCCAAAGTACTCGGATGAACGCGGGAGGGGGCGGCGCGTGCAGCTCGCTGATGCGTTTGCGTTGAATACCGGACGATCGGGGTACTCGGCGGCGTATTGGTGCGGCATGAGCCGCGGCTGCTCGGGGCGGAAGGACGCGGTCGGACGGGGGATGGGGACGAGCGGGGAGACGGCGAGGACGAGCAGGAACGGTGCGAGGAGCGGGACGAGCAGCGTCAAGCTGCGTCTGGGGTAATTTGCCTTGCCCTTGGGGGACCCGGCGGCGCTGTTCCCCTCGGCAGTCGTGGTCCCATCGAGAAGGTAGGAAGCCGCCGCGTAGATCGCGAGGAGGGACGACAGCCATTGGAAGCTGTTGAAGTGGTCGGGCGGGCGGAAGGCTTCGTGCGCGAGCGGGTTGGATAGCGAAGTCGCAAGCAATGTGAGTACGGAGAGTGTGAATGGCGAAGCATCTGCGGGACGTGGTCAATTGCACTCCCGATGGACCCGGGTACATACAGTAGATGATAGCAAGCCGAAGCAGGTCCGCGACTATTCGGAGACATACAACCACGATGGAGGCGATGGTGTCGCGGGGGTGGGCGGAAAATGTAATTGGGGAGGGGCTGTTGCTCGGGAAGATGAACGCGGCCGCGCCGTAGACGACAAAACAGCTGCTGAAGATCGCCAGATTGATTTTGTGAACAGACGTGTCGGCGAGAAAACGGTACAGCTGCGGGACGTTAGTGACGAGGGAAGCTTCACGAGAAACGCACTCGAGAGACTACCACGGGGACGGTGGACGCGATGGACACGCTGAGGAAAACGAGGGAGTAGGTGGCGGCATTGTAGGACGGGAGCTTAGCAACATGACGACAAAGATAGACTGCCGCGATCTGCGTCGGTGTCAGTGGAGAGTTCGGATGCGGGCGGGCGGGGAACGCGCCTGGAGAAACGCGCTGGTGATTTGGCGAAGGTGCGTTGTCCGGGCAAGTAGGACGTGGCTATACAGCGCGACGAATAGGATGCCTAGCGCGTCAGCCGCGTCCAGCGCACTCTGCTTGGCGTATGCCCGTCGAAAGCCCAGCTGCACGAGAATGGTCAATAAGAGTTAGGGATGCAGGGCCCGACGCCGCACCAACAGATGGTCGGCGAAAAAGAAGGCGGAGATCGGGAAGACGATGGGGTAGAGCGCCTTCATAGAAGATGACAACGGCTTCTCGACGAAGGCAATGGCCATTGGCGAATGCGGAAGGCCGTTCGGGGGATGGAGGGCGAGGGCTTCCAAGTCGACGGGACGCGGGGAGCCATCGACCTGGATGAGGACGGTCGTGACGAGGAATTTGGCCAGCTCGATCGCGGCAAGGAGGTGAAAAGGAGGGTCGCGTCGGCTCGGGTGCGCCTCATCCTTGAAGCCCGCTTGGACGACGCCATGGACAGTTTGAACCGCGACGAAGGAAGCCTGGGCGCGGAGGTGAATGGCGCGTCGAGGAGCGGAAGCAAGGACGCACGAAGAGTAAAGGCGGAGACGCAAAGAGCTCTCGTCGCCGACCAAGGGAGAACATAGGCCGAAGGGTGGAACGAAGGGTGCCCCATTTTAACTTGCCGTCCAGGCGATGTCGGGGCGAAACTGACGGATCGTCAAGGGCAACCTCAATACAAACCCGGCAATGCAAGCGGCCATGCGTCAGCGGGTTGAGAACTGCCGGCGCTGTGGGAGTCGTGGTTTGCATCGACGTTTGGGACTGCTTCTTGTCCCACCAGCACGGCCGCGCGCGATGAAGCAGATGGAGGTTTACCGTATTTTGTTCTCCGTGTCGCGGGCGTAGCGTGGTTACAGTCGCTTGTTGAGGCCAACGGAAGGTAAGGCGCTTATTGGGCGCTTGTTGGGCGCGGCAAGATGGCTGTCAAGTCTCGGAACGATTCCTTTTTGTGGACCCTCAAAACCACAGCTCCTAAACTTGTCGCTGCGGATTCGGGACGCTGGCTGCGCTGGTAAATCCGGAACGTGTTCCCCGCGGCCGTGGCCTCAGATTGTTACTCAACCGGTTACAAAGCCCAAAAATGAGGCCGTAGAAATTCAACTAATCAAAAGAATTTTTTTCGGTCATCTCGGAGGAGAAAAAATGAGAAACCGTCGAGGTCTAACCACTGTGGTATTTTAGACCTGTTTAGAGACTCTTCAGCATCGTCAAAATAAATTCGGCATAATAGTCCTTAAATCTGAGGGATGGCTCCCTTCCAAGCATAGATTTATGAGCGACAGTTTCAGCGGTTAGCCGACATCACTGGGTGCCTTCCCGTAAGATAGATTATATGTGTATTTGCAAAACAATAGATGTTTTCAAAACAAACGCAAATGTGGGCCGTCCCATGAAACCGACTTGAATGTGCTTCTACGTCGACGATCAAAATAAGCCGCCAACGCCCAGGATGACCAGTGATGCAGATAGGGCCCCTATTTGGACCTCCAGCACTCGGAAGGCCCTCACCGGCCATCATGCCCTCCTGTGAGGGCCGGCTGTGAGGGCCCTCCTTCCCAAAAATGAAATTACCCCTAGCTGATTATAAACCAATGTTCTGTTTGTGCATGCTGGCGGCGAGCCGAATATAGACAGTACACATCCTTCCAAACTTGTGAGTATCTTCTACACCTTGTGGAATACCTGTAGTACCAGCTTTTGAGTGCTTAGTCCATTTTGATGCACTGATGATCCCATCATTAGGCCTTCATGAGGCCCTCATGAGGGCCCTCTCCATCTTGTTCCAGCTGTGAGGGCCCTCAGTGAGGGCTGTGAGGGCCCTATCGGGTGAGGGTCCTGAGGGCCATTGCCACATCACTGAGGATGACCTCAGTGGAGCCCGCCCGCTATGTATATATTGGCAACGTGACAATGGGTGTAGAAACTCCGAGTCAGCGGAGATAGAAATTGATGGTTGGCTCCACAGTGTGTTTTATTTCGAACACATCTATCGTTTTGCGAATATGTAGCTGTCAAAGATTTTGCACTACAAAAATGAAAGCCACATTAGACCTTATTGGAAGCCCCTCCTCGGCCCAATATTTCACAAAGTTTAAGTGAGATTTCAAAAGTTTTACAGCTCCACTTCCAAATTTCTACAAATTTTGGCAAGAAAGATTCTGAGACAGGATTGATGGCAGCCGGAGGCGCGGTAACATGAATGTTGTTTGCGTCAAATCCAGACACATCAGGAAACCTGCAAAGTGCTTTGAAAGTGCCTCAAAGCAGCTTCAAAGCACTTTCAAAGCACTTTGCTTTGAGCTTGGGGGGAGTATCTTTGAGGCCGTGTCAAAGCACGCTCAAAGCACAATTTGACAGCGCCGATCCACTCAAAGCACGTTCAAAGCACTCGGTGATCTGCCCCAAGCACATTCAAAGCACACCCAAGTACGTCTGAGTGCTTCCATATGCTTTGAACCACAGAAAATTGGAAAATTTGCTTTGAGGTGCTTTGACTAATGTCCCTCGGCTGCAGGTTTCCTGATGCACTCTCTCCGCCACTGGCCTCATCGGCGGCTCCTGTCTCCATGCCTGCAGACCGCCACAAACTTCTTGAGTACCTTGTGCTCAGCTAAGGCCTTTGTGTCGATGGAATGAGCACGCTTCGGACCGGCGGCACCCGTGGCAGCTGGAACAGTTCAAATTTTGTAGCTGCTTGTTCCAAAGTTTGACTAACTTCTACTAGAAACCGGGCTCCAACTTCTAAATTTTACCAAGTTGAAATGGGTTTTCAAAAATTTTGAGGCCGTTTTTAGCGGCTTCCAATAAGGTCTATTGTACAACAGACCTTATGAGATGCTGATTATTTTGGATTTCTCAAAATGATCAGACAGCTTTCTGTTCAGCAACTCGTGCCATGACACACTCTACAGGTGTGTTGTCCTGCACAAAGGATCTCTTTACCTTCCTGAGTCTCTTGCTATAGCATTTAGGTAGAGTCAGCTAAGTACATGGTGAGTTTGCTGAGGTCCCAAATTGTTGCTGTTGCTGTCCAATGCGGTTTCCATTTGAGCGGGGCAAAATCTTTGGAGCTTCCACAAGATATTTGAGTGGAATTAGAGCTTATTAGTTTCGCTTCTGAAGGTTTTTTCAACGCTGTAAAATGGTATATCGTTTGTTGCAAAACAACCATTCAGTTGTGCTGCACTGAATGTGTGGAGCATTGAAAAACCTCTGCATTTCTATGGCAAGAATACTCCTGCAACTAATAAGCTCTATTGTGATGTAAAAAAAAAAAAAACGATCTTTTTCAGCATCTAATAAGGTCTAACAACGGCAACAATTTTGGACATCAAAGAACTGGCCGTGCACTCGCTGACTCCGGGTGAATGCTCCAGCAAGAGGCCCGGAAAAGGCGCGGGGATCTTTTGTGCGCGACAACACATCCGAAAAGAATGTTGTGGGCCGAGTTGTTAAACAGAAAACTGTCCGATTATTTTGAGAAATCCAAAGGAATCGGCATATGGTATGTACTTACATACCACAGGAAGTTTTCCTTTCTCGAACCGGGGGATGGTCTATCAATATCAGGATAGCTGTCAAGTTTTGGACTTGATCAACGGGCCTTGCCTTCTACCACGATGGCGTCCCAACCGCGGAAATTGGAAGGTGCGCCCACTGCGTTTTGATGTAGTCGCTCAATCGCGGCCCAGAAAGTGACGCCGCGGACGAAGCGGCAGCCTCCAGAGTTTGGGCTGTATACGTTGGTGAATATTCAAAAGTTGATTCGCCCGCCGCTCATCTTTGCCCAGGCGAGGCCGAGAAATACGACAAGTCGCTGGTTGAAGGTTGGCAGGGAGACATGCAAGGAATGCTGATTTTTGTAGGCTCATCTTCCTTCACTTTTGTTGTCTGTTCACCGCCTCTAGGCTGGTTTATTCTCGACCAGTTTGTCGGCCTTTATCGTGGAAAGCTACAAAATGCTTCGTCCGGACCAGGGCGACGCGACAGTACTTTTATTATCGCAGATTTCCCTACAGCTCGCTGCCAACGCCAACGGGAGCAGCGTTGACCTCCACTTTCCTGACACCGACAGCAGGTTCACGCCTTCAGCCGCCTCATTGGCCTGCAACGTTCTCTGGTTCATCAGCCTCGGTCTCAGCCTCGCTTGTGCTCTCGTCGCAACACTTCTGGACCAATGGTCTCGCGAATTCCTGCACAAAGCCAACACCCGCTCCGCGCCCTCCATCCGCGCCCGCATCTTCTCCTTCCTCTACTTTGGGATGCGCCGATTCAAAATGCACGCAATCGTAGACGTCGTGCCGCTGCTCCTCCACGCGTCGCTGTTCTTCTTCCTCTCTGGTCTCGTCGCGTTCCTGTTGCCGATTCACGCGGCGATGGCTGGCCTTGTAGCTGGCATGTTAGCCATCGTGCTAGGTGTCTACGCCACTCTGACGCTCCTACCCATCGCCTACCTGGACTGTCCGTATCGGACGCCGCTCTCGATGTGGTGCTGGCGTGAATGGCAGCGCCTGAAGCGGCTTTGGTCTCCCGCCGGTACACCGCTCCACCGCCGCCGCCATTCACTCACCTTCCCCAAACTCAAAACCAATGTCGAGGTGATGGAAGCAGAGGCGACGAAATCCTCCCCTGCCCGCTACGCGCGAGACTACACTGCGCTAGAATGGACGGTCAAATCGCTCGCCGACGATACCGAACTCGAGCCGCTAGTGGAGGCGCTTCCAGACTTGATTTGGAAGCAATACACGCGGCGATACGTTTACGACGATCATGTGCAGCGGCTGCTCCACGCGCCCGAGCTGCAGCTCAAACTCCGCATCGAGGGCCTTCTCCGGAGCTGCCACACGGGGATCTTGCCGCCTCAGCTCAGCAAACAAAGGCAGATCGTCTTCTTCAAGGCCATGTGCGCGATTTGTTGCATACAAGAGCCGCCGCTGCATCGGTCGGGGTGCCCAGCATGGGATATTCCGGTCTGGGGTCGAGACAGAGCCTCCGCACGCGCCGAATTCAAGTACTTTAAGGCACTAGAGTTTGCCGACCTCGCCTCGTATTGGCCTTGGGATCGCAGCGTCCCGGAGGAACACAAGATCGACCAGGATCTCTTCCATTACATCCCGAGCACCAAGGCGTTGATGTACTGGAGCCATTACTGCTGCGTCCTCAACCGGCTCATCGAATTGTTGCACTACGAAACATCGATCCTGACCACTGCCGGTACCCGTGCCATCCGAATGCGCCTTGAGGACGGGCTGCATTGGATACGCGAGTTTCATTTGGAGTGGACTGCGCATGACTGGTCCGCAAACGCTGCTCGAGCTGGTGGACCCGAATCCGAGCTGGGCAATGCCATCGCGACAATCGACCCGCGGCACCTCATGCGGGAGATAATCGAGGACTTTACGCGCATCACGCCGTTCAGGATATACCTCCGCTTCCTCGCCGATACGGTCCACTGGCATCTCGAGTCCATCCCATTCAACGCGCACCAAGTCCGTGCGGTGCTCATCCACCCCGACGCGGAGCGCATCTCGTTTGCGGAGCTGCAGCGCGATATGGAGGAGTGTCTCAGCATCATGGTCCACGGCCATCCGGCTATGGCCAGCGACACCGTCTACTGGCTAGATGAACCCATCCGCTGGCTATACTCCTACTGGCCCGCCTCGACGCCGATCCCTGTCTGGATGATAACGTACCTCACCGCGCGCGCTCACGAGCCCGTGCTCTACCCGTTGCTCTCCAGGAGCCTCTGGAACGCGTTCGAGTTCACGCTCAAAGCTGACGCGATCGGGTACGCCGGTGCGGGTCTACTCAACGAGGTGTTGCGCGCTTTGTGGCGGACGACGATCATCGCGTCGCGCCAGAACTTTCCTAGGCTGAATTTACAGGTTCTAGCTGCGGTTTCGCGGCATCGGGAAACACAACCGCAGCTCGTCGAGTCCATCCTGCCGCTGTTAAGGATTTCTTCGCCGTACTCTTACGGGCCGGCCGCCCAACCGCATCTAGGAGAACTCGAAGAGTCGGACTCGGAAGAAACAAGACCGGCAGGCATCGCAGAAACACAACTCGCAATCCTCAGCGAATACCTCGACGCTTGCACCGGCGCGACTCCGCCGTACGAGTGGGTAGCGACCTTCCTCGAAATTACGAGCAAGATACAAACGCCCGACGATACGCTGCACCGCGATTTTCCTGTCCGTGCCAAGTACCAGCAAAAATTTGCGGCGTCGCTGACTGCGATCCTCGCATTGCCGTCTGCGCTCAAGTCGCCAATGTTTTTGTCGGGGTTGGTGAATTGGCACCTCTGGGACGTGTATACAGCCCCGGAACGGCCGTGGCCCATAGGTCTGCGGCGGTGGTTACGGGAGCCGAGTACCGTGCAGCAAATTCGTGAGGTGTTTCAAAATACCGTGCTTATCGAATTGGAGAAGGACTCGCCTGAGCGGGCGCGACTGCAGGAAATCATTCGCGGACTGGGGCAGGTGAATTGAAATTAATCTTGTGTACAATTTTATTTCTCTTAGGTCTTGTTTTCGTCTTGTTGGAATAGAGCTTATTAGCCGCTGCTAAAAACGACCTTGAAACTTTTGATACCTCATCCAAACTTTTTGGAATCCAGATGTTGTAGCGCCCTTTCTAGCAAGATATTGTATAACTTTCGAAGGACCTGGACAGGAATTTGAACTAACACCGCTGAGGAGCCTCTATCTCGCGAGCTTGCGGCGCTGCGGAGGCATGGCGGGAGGAGAAAAGGTGCGTGTCCCGATTTGGAGAGTGGGGTACCCAGTCAACCCAGCTCACGTTACCGTTCCTCGCCAGGGTGGCTCCACAGATATTTCGTCAAAATTAGAGAATTATTTGTAGGTGGAGCGCGAAAATTTGGTGTTTCACATTTCCTTTCCTCCAAAACCTAGCACAAGAATCGACTGCTAATAAGGTCTAATTCGAACAAAGGATTTGTTGAACAGAGCAGTTCAATTGTCCGTCAAGTCCCCCGATGATCGAACGCGTTTACTTCCGACTTACTTACAAGTGGCTCGGGTGCAACAAGACCCGCTCGGGCGCCTACTGTGGAGATCCTGTGAAAATCAACTTCGCCAATCGTCAGCGCCCATGGAGCAAGGCGATATTTACCTCAGGCCACCAAGTACCTTGGTCCAAGTGGTCCGCCCGCCCCAACGATGCGGTGGTCTCTGCACCATCGATGCGTCGACCATGACATCCGCGACTGGAGCTTGCTGCGCTATATAAGGCCCTCCACCTCGCTGCGTCCTACAATCCAAACATCCACACGAACCACACAACATGGGAAACTTCGAAGAAATCTGGAAGGACGACTTTAGCGGCTCCAACGGCTCTTTGCCCGACGAGTCCAAATGGAACATCATCGTGAGCGGCCCGAACCACGGCAACAACGAGGTGCAGCACTACACGAAGCACCACGACAACGTCTCCGTCCGCGACGGGCAGCTCGAGATCACGCCGCGGCACCACGATGGGAAATGGACGTCTGCGCGCCTCGAGGGTAAGGGCGCGTTCCATTGCCCTGAGGGCGAGACGTTCAAGGTCGAGGCGACGCTCAAGATTGGAACTGCGCCCGTTGACCACCAGTCCGGCGTCTGGTGCGTTTTCTTCCTTTGTACAATTTCCATAAACGCTAATGGGTTGCAGGCCGGCGTTTTGGACGCTCGGAGACAATCTCCGCACCAACAATGTGCCCTGGCCGCAATGCGGCGAAATCGACATCTACGAGGGTGCGCACGGACACGCGTATAGCCTCGCGACGGTGCACTACGGCGACGGCGACCTCGGCGGCGGCGGGAACGCCGACGCCAAGAAGGAGTTCAACACGGGCGAGTTCCACACCTGGGCCGTCATCATCGACCGCGTCGCGTCGCGCTGGCAGGACGAGACGATTACTTGGTACTGCGACGGCAAGCAGTTCTTCAAGATCACAGGCGATGATGTCGCCGAGCAGGGGCAGTGGGCGTCGCTCGCGCACAAAGATATCTTCCCGGTGCTCAACGTCGCGATTGGCTCTACCTTCCCCGGCAGCGGACAGCCTAACGATTTGACTGCGACGGGCCTCGGAAGCGGGTTGCAGGTCAAACACGTTGGATTCTACAAGACGGTGGCGCCTCCGTAAATCAAACAATGAAGTACATACCTGTAATAATCTGTAATCCATGTAAGTAATTCCCGAGTCTCGAGTGGTTCCTGCTGCGGGGCAAAATGCGCGCGTTCGGAGCCTAGCCTAGTAAACTTGGCCTCGAACTAAAATCTTGATCCGGCTGGAGTAGCGGAGTCGGCCGGCTTACCCATGACCACTTGTTATCCCACGGAACCTCCACCCGAGGACCAGGGATTGGTCGAGTCTGTTCTTCGCTCTCGCGCGGAGCGGACCAAGCGCAGCAAAATGACGACCCGATGAAGCACAGGCCGACGTTATTTCTTGGCCTACCGCGAACTGGCGCTTCCGACTCCAACCTGACGTCTGCTGAATAAAGAGTTCGGTTATTTGCTTCCGCGGGGTATAAAGCCTCGCGAGACGCGTCGTCTTCAAATAACAAACCCAAGACATACCATGCTCTCTCCCATCGCTATCGCCAGCGCTGCACTCGTCCTCGCCACGACCGCCGCGGCCCAATGCACTCCGACGTTCTCCGAAGGCGTGCCATACATCGTCAGCTCCAGCCAGCAGACCGACGTGCAATGGATCGGGAACAACACCGAGGGCTCGCTCGGCGTCGACCTCGTACGTCCAGTCCTCCGTCCCCCACGAGCCATCTCACCGATCC
This sequence comes from Mycena kentingensis (nom. inval.), assembly GCA_014461125.1. Classification (NCBI taxonomy): domain Eukaryota; kingdom Fungi; phylum Basidiomycota; class Agaricomycetes; order Agaricales; family Mycenaceae; genus Mycena; species Mycena kentingensis (nom. inval.). The sequence goes on along the minus strand of JACAZG010000005.1, from coordinate 166,960 downwards.
TCCTCAGAGCACAACACTGCCCGGCACCCAGTGGCAGCTAGCCACGACCGACTTTGGCGGTTACGCCTTCTCGTGCGTCACTTTCTCCGACTCCGCGACGGCGCTAATGCTTCCCCCCGCCGGCGCAGATTCAACACTGAATTCAACTTCTGCCTCGTCGCCGACGGCAGCGCCCAGAAAATCTCCGCCGACGCGTGCTTCGACGAGACGGGCTCATTCACCCCGGAGCAGGACTTTACCTTCGCCTGTGACAGCTGCTCTGAGAGCGGGGCGTCCAACTGCAGGATCGTCATCAAGACGATACAGCAGTGCGCGGCTGGAGAGAACGTCGACGAGCAGGTGCGCATCGCGGGATGTGGGTCGATGCCAATGGCCGAGTGGAATATTGTGTCGCCGAGCAACTTCGTATGAGCCGCAAGAGACGTATTCCATTCTTGTAATAATAGGCCGTACGATGGCAATTCAAACCTCGCACAATCCTGACTTGATAAAAGCTCAGCGGCGAATTGCGAGCAAAGGAATTCAACGCACCGTCTTGGGAAGCACCAGCCGTTCACCGTTTTCGCCCCTCCAGCCACGCAAAATACGCATTCAACTTCCCGGACGGACGCGGCGTCATCGGGAAGAACTCTGGATGCGCGAGCATGAACGCGTCTAGCTGCCGAGCGCCTTCTGCGGCTACTTGCTTGCGATGTTCTTCATGTGTGCGAGACTGACTCGGGTCCGTTCGGACCTCCTCCATCATCTCCAGCTCGCCGATTTCATGGAAGAAGGCGTCGCCAGGGGAGAGGGCCCCAGATGCGTGCGCCTCCAATCGCGGACAAGCCTCTGCGAGATCTCCGTTCGGCGTTTCCACAACCTGGTCAGTCGTCACTGTCAAGCGCGACTGCATCCCGCGATCCGACTCGTTACACAGATTCTCGGGGAGCGGGCCCGCCAGCCGGCGCGAAGTCAAGTCGCACATAACCTCGAGGTACCCTGCGATGTTGCCGACAGTGACCTTCCGGTTCCCGAGAACGCGATGGAGTTCTCGTTCGACAGCCTCCTCGCCATCGATCTCGACGAATTGGGACGCGACGCGGTCTCCGCCAACGCGGACTTTTACCTCCCAGGACGAGCGCCAGTCGGAGTGCTTGTTATTGGCATCGAGAACGGTGCGCTTCCGAACCCAGAGCCCTTCGGTTGTGAGGCGCGCGTCGTGTCGGTCGTAGTAGACGTCGCGGATGAACTGCACCCTGGGACGCGTAGCGGCGAGAGCTTGAAGCAGAGACGGCTTGGGGATGAATTTTCGCTCGATTTCGATCTTGGATACGAGTGCACTGGCGATTTTCGTGCTGGCCATCGTGGTGGTTGGAGAAGAAGGGAGTTTAGGTGGCGGAAACGTTTGTGTCCCGTAGGTGTCGGAAGTGAGCACTAGTGAGCAGTTACCTTACTTAGTCCAGTTCGAGTGTTTTTTTAGCGCATCCTCTGAGCATGTAATAATTAGAGAATATTAGTAGCTGTTGTAAAACCACATTGTCACTTGTTCCAACAGGAAGTTGCTCAACCTGCAACACCACAGTGACCTCACTTCCAATGAAATAGCCCTAGTTGGTCCGGCAGGCAAAATGGGATTGCAGCTAGCTCCCACTTCGTCTTGCCAGGTAGCATGCACAACTGCCTGCCTCGCTCGTTGCCAGCTTCGTCTTGCCAGTGTTTGTCTTGCGCACCCACCCAAAATTTTCATTTTTTTGAAAGCATATCAAGTTTTTTGTTCCCAAAAAATCATCCTTGGACATCGGCGGATGCTCGCGGATATAGGCGGACAATCCGCGGCTGGCTGAGGATATCCAAGTCCGACCCGACGGTGTCCGTGCTCAAACAAGGAAGTGGATTTAAGAAAGCCTCCCGGCCGTACTCGGATATCTGCAGCCCATGTTAGTATGTGCTGCCTTATTGGCCAAGGATGGGAAAATATGTGGACCGGAATATTCGACATGTAGGATAGCTTTGACAGTCCACCGACTATTCTATATGAGCAATTTGGCTGTATCTCTGTGTATATGGCTGCAAATAGCTTACATGGTGCAGCCTTTTCTGGATTCAAATGTGGGAGATGGAGCCAATCAGTACCAGCCGTTTTTGTGACTACAAAATTAGCGGGTTTTTTCCAATACTCTACTCATTTTTACACAGCCTCTCAAGGTCTGTTTTGCAACAAAAATATACTATTTTACAATGTCAAAATAATTTTATAACTACAACTTATTAACTCTAATAATGGCACATTTACGGGCTAGTTTTTCTGGGGGCTGGAATAAGTCCTCCATTGCCTGCTGGATTCATATTCACATAACCCTAATCCTGAGAATATGGTGCTATTCCAATCTCAAGTGTGAAGTACAGTCAAAATTTTCAGTCATGGTCTGGTACATAGAAAGATGTGAAATATTCAAGAGTGGGATGCTGAAAAACTCAAACATAGACCATTTGGGCACATGGGCACACAACTAAATAGTCCGAGATGCTTCTGAGACTTCTTCTGTCTTCTCCAAGGTAATTTTGGTGTGATTTCCATGTTGAGATTTGTTGTTGAGTGTAACTAGTCAGGCCCATGGTTCACAGGTCTTCGATTTGGGGTGTAGGGCCTAATTTCAGTCTCTGGACCCGTTGGCGTAGCAAATAACTATGCTTCAGTGTATCCATATCAATATCCTCCTCCACGGTATTCATCTGCAGACGTTCAGCATGCTGACTCTCAGCATACCAGTTCTCCTCTTGGGATAATGCAGGAAGCTGTTTTGGTGTAATGATTGTAGCATGATCCATCACATCAGGAAGTGGATTGAGGATCCGGAACCTGAGATGTTCGAGCTGATTGAACATATCTTTGCCCTCTTCGCTTGCTTGAGCATTGGTGGAGCTGACTAGAGACAGCTCCCGCGAAGACAGAATCATCGGAATGGCGCAAAGCACAAGCAGGAAGACTGAATATCCATACAGGATAGCAAGCACCATGCACAAAGGAGCAAGGGGATAGCGGCTAATTGTCTGGAAAGTAACTTGGTTTCCTTGAGTGGCAGATGCCCTCTCAAGCAATGGTGCCCCATATGCCATTAATCCAAATGACAGATTATTTGCCATGACAGTTTGAAATTCACTTGAGGTCACATTCAAGGAAGGTTGAAGGGTAGAGATCAGGTACTGCGCTAGAACACCACTTGGTGACTGGGTGTTACCGGCCACATTTAGCCCACCCAATAGATCTGATGTTGTGTTGGTGTTAGATAGTTGGGGAGCTCCAACCAATCCTATATGGTGTGTACCATCAGATTGGCCGGTGTATGACAGTGTCATGTTGTACGTTGTGATGGTGCACTTGCCAATGTAGAATTCATAGAAAATGTTGGCTGGTGGACGGCTGATCTCATACCAGCCTGTACTGCTATCATTTGCAGGGAATTCAACTTGGTCTGGATCAACGGCCCAGGAGAGCATGATCTGTGCACCAGTCGGATTCAGAGGTGAATCAAGAGTGTATCCCGTCAACCCTCCGAACATCAGTCCATTATTGCTCAGATTCAACTGTTGAATAGTACCAAGCACTGGCTGATTTGAGTTTATGGGTGCCAGAGAAGCACTCAGTGGAGGATTGAAGGAAGGGCAGAACAAGGGAGTGCCATTGACAGTGTCCACCTTGCAGTCGGTAACAGGTGCACATTTAGTCTGGATTCCGAATGTGTTGAATATCATGTTATTGACGTTGGTGGGCAAATTTCTTGGCAGAACAACAGCTATGTCGTCTTGTATAAAGATAGTCTGAGAGATAGTGCTGCTGTTGTGAAGCATAGCAGCAGCCTCATTCACAACAGACGGGGTACCCCAGTGATTAATGGTTGCACCCAGAGGTGGGGCCGGTCTAAAGACCCAAAGACAGTTGGTGAAGTTGTTACTTTGAACTAGTTGGGGCCCAGGACAGAGTGTGGTGTTGATTTTGCTTCCGAGTGTTGGCAGTGAATCCGCAGGAATTTGTGTAATATAGCTGTGTGTAAATGTGCTTGATGTTGTGTGCAACCAAAAGTCTGCAACACTAAAATAAATTATTTCAGCCTCTCCAGTACTTCTCCGGAGCCAGGACTACTCACGCAGCAGCATAGCTGAAGAACAGGGTGATAATAACAATCATCAATGCTGCAATCAGAATTGATGATATTCCGGCTCGTTTCTGTGGATGAAGGATGTATTTAGCGGAGCCGTAGACCTCAGATATCCCAGAGGATCTGCAGAGGCCCACTAGAAGGTACCCAACCTGGGGATTCGATGCATCGCGCCCCGTCATGGGGTAAGTGCATCGATGCATCAGGATACAAAAGCTACGGGAGCGTCTGCGATGCATCGTCTCCCGTAGTTGACAAACGGTTCTAGGTTTCGGTTGTAGGTGGATGATTTGCGGGTGATGACTAAATCCGCGCTCGCTGTGATGCGCGACGTCGACGACTCGTCGCCGCCGCCATCAACAGCGAACTCAAAACGATGCTAGAAAAATCGCTAAAATCTCCAGAAAATTATCTTATACAGGGTAAGACGTGTGCTTAGTGTGAGAACATTCAAAACAGTGAAATGCATGCACAAAACCCGTTAATTGAGGATATAACGCTATACTGCTCTATCAATTTACCTCCCTGGGCGGCGCCGGGGACACAGAAGTCTCCCCGTCTCCATCCTCGGCGTCTTCCCCGGTATCCTTACTATCACCGGGCCCAGACTGCGTGATCCCTGCGCGGCGCCGAGCGCCAGCAATAAATGTGGGCAGTTTCTCCCGCTCGCGCTCGAATGCTGCACGGGCGCTGGATAGCTGCCCGACGCGCGCGCGCCGCAAAAGCACCCTCCCTTTCGGCCAGACCAACCTCCCGCGACCGCGAAACCCCGCTCTTCAAAGCCGGACGCGACTCTCACCAAACCGCGCGCCACTCTTGCAGATACTAAAGAATACGGCACATTTACTCCTCCAGTGGATCCTCCTTCTCACTCCAGCACATGTCACAAGCACTGCGTTGACGGGGGGGATTGGGATTAGCGATATGCCCTCGCGGCATTCCGCGGATGTCGTCGGCTTTCAGCTCCCGCAGCCTTACCTACTGTAACCAGTCGGCGCGAAGACAGTTCATATATTCTTTTATCCAATGAACGTCGAACCGCGTCAGCCTGGCTCGCCGGGACGCGGGTGGCGCCCCACAAGACATTATCTGTCAATCAGTTCACGGGATTACCTGTTTTAGAATTATCTCCGGGATGAAAGACTTGACCTCTTCATGGTACGAGCACGTTTAGAGATAAAGTAAGCACGTAGTGTGGGCCGAATATCTTCCCTAATTCGTCCCCCGCTTTCAAATATGTTGTAGCTCCATTTTGACTTATCAGACCAACCACTCTTTCGGCCATATCGGGCGAGGGAGTTTTGGTACCACTCTGGCACTCATATATTCAGAATCTACGTTTCTAGGCGATCCAGAAAATGGTATAATTTGACTCTCACGGTGTTATGGAACCCGAGATACTGCCGAGTAGCTGCATTGGAGCAGTGGGTTCAGTTGAGAGTTGGCCACAGAACTAGTCAGGGCCACACTGTTTTAGATAACACCTAAACCAAACCAATTTTTTCCTTGAAATAGCTCTCCATGAAGTACATTACTTCTGTAGCCTATTGAGCCTGCTTCAAGGTACCCGAATCCAGCAATTCTTGCATGCGGCTGAAGTATTTGAGTGTCGGGGCAGTCGAACTGGACCGCATTGATGGCAGCAACAGAACCACTACAGCATCACCTAGTAAGGTGTGACCCATCTCACTTTCCTGCTCTTCCCTCACCCGCTCTTCGTGAGATAGAAGCTAAGGCGGGGGCGCGGCTAACCGCCGGCCATGCCACAATTATGCTACTCATTGCCAGGGGTGCACGGAAGCCGGTATAAGGACCAGTCTTGCTGTGTAGCGCCAAGACGCATTATTCAGATGTCTGGGACATGCTTTTTCCAATTAAAACCGCCAAGCGGCTCGCTGAAGAGGTATAGCGACAGTGAAATCAAATTCTGATGGGCGCCGAACATCGCTGCAAGAACAAGTAGAACACAGCTCTGTCATGGTCCGGCAGGCGCAAAGAGCATGCTAGCTACTCATGTGACTTTCTGAACACCATATTACGTGCCAATAGCATAGCCAGTATTATTTTGCCCCTTTTATGGTCCAATAGTACAGGTATGTAGGCACGGCAAGCACGGAATCTTGGGCTCATTATCATGTTTCACTGCATAGCACCCGCGATAGCTTTCGGAATGCAGTGGAGCGACGGCGCGCTATTGTTTCCAGATGCTGGCGGCGGGTTGATGCGCTGCGATTCTTTCCCGCGGATCCCGACCGGGCGGGATGATGGCGCGGGGTTGCGGGGCCGACGGCGTGCACAGCGCCGATCCATCACAGCTCACATATGTGCACCGATGCATCGCGGACGTCGGTAGCCTTGTACTCTGATGCATCGATGCAGATACCCCATGACGGGATATCGATGCATCGAATCCCCAGGGTGGCCTGCTAGAAGGCCATACTGGATGGCAGTCGGCATGTTGGCAGTTTTTCCATGTTGTTGATCATTGATCCATTTACTGGCAAACCAGTAGGAAGTGATTCCCAGCACCACAGGTGTAGACAGTGAGACAAGGCGGGTCTGTGTATCCATTAAGCTTGATATCACTGGCGGAAAGGAAGCTTCTCACTGCTAATGAAGAGATTGCTAGACCAAACATAGTGGTTCCCTCAGTGTTTGCATCAAGAAGGGTGATATTCTGGCTGCCCTCTCTGGCAACCAGTGCTCCTTTGAAGAGTGCAGTCTCGTCACCACCTCCGGAGGATGTGACCTTGCGGGAGAGAAGCCAGCAGAGTAAACCGGTTGCTGTCCCCGCGGTTGAAAGGAAGGCTAGAATGACAGGAAATACGGCAGCAAATGGCACTCTTCTGGTCTGTCCATACCGAATGTCCTTTGGTTGTACAGCAGGGGACACCACCCCTGGTGAGTTGCTCGATAGGTGAGAGTGTGAGGACTCGGACATGGAGTCGCTTGATAGGTGGGAGCGCGAAGACATTGGATCCGTGAATGTGGGATCAAGAACGAAGCAGCTGCCACCCTCTCGAAGTGGTTTATATCTAGTCCCTCTGCGGGCGAACATCAATCTTCTGTTACTGTGCCGTCCGATGTACGTCAAGTTGGAGTGCGGGGGCAGTCACTATTGTGGAGTATGGTAATCTTGGAACTTGCGGCGAAGCTGAAGACCGCGGATATGGACGCTTGCAGTAGTCTTAGAGGCATCAGCGGTCGCCTGTCGGCGACCGCTGTGATTATGTAATCTCGGCGGCGGCGGCGGCGTGCTCGCGCCCTGCTGCACCTGCTGCCCCGGAAGCAGAGTATGGTGAAGGGGAGCACATTAATGACCATTTTACACCGCGGAAGTTTGTGTGTAGCGTGAAAACTGCGCGAGATATCGGCCATCTAAGATGGGTGTTCCTCGCGCTCGTGGGGCGGATCCGAGGCAGAGGGGAGGGGAGCGAAAAGGCCGGTGGGGATTCGGAGGGGCCTGGGGAGACATTATGGACCGTTTCTAAAGGTGTTGAGGGGCCGGAAGTCGGGGACTGGGAGATGGGCTCGGGCAGACAGTCAAGAACACGTCGTGGTGCATGGCAGGGAGCAATAGAGGATAACAAGGTGCATTATAGGGAGCATACAGGTCGTTTCGACGCATTTACCCCCCCTCCTGGCCCTGCCCGAAGCCGTAGGGCTGCCCCGCCAGCCCCCCACAGCCCGCGTCGTATCCCGCGCACCGAGAAGACTGTGCAGCGAAGCCGAGAGACTCCGTCCCTATTTCCGACACTGGGGAGTCGAATGAGAGTGGCCGCGAGGGCACAGAGTCAAAGAGGAAGGAGATACGAGGTAGGCGAGCGCCAGCAGGGCCCCCGAGATTATGTAATCACGGGGGTCGTCGACATCACACCGCTGATTACCACCAGACTTCCAATCTACCAGCTTGCCTGGAAAGATAGATTGGAAGTCTGGCTACGCGAGACTACGCTTGCAGGCGGTAACAGCCTGAACTTGGATTTGAATCTTGCACCACTGGCAGCTCATCACCAGCCAGTGGCAGAGTGCTGTACTCCCTTTGCATAGAGCGCGTCCCCCGGTTCCCATTCTTAGCTGCTGATTTCATGCCGCACACCGGGCACGAGTTTTGATGCCAAAGCGCAGCCATCTCCTTCTAAATTTACGTTGGAGAGTTTTCAAAAAGCCGCTGGTGGCTCTGCTTCGTTCAGCAGCGCATCGACTTGGACGCATTCGCGCGTCGCCCTGGCTCAGCACAAGAGATACCGGCTCCCCTTCAACTTCTTTCCTTTCCTTTCTATTATGCACTCACCTATGCTTCCCTCTCTCTAGCCACCCTATACTCTTCTACCCAGGACTTTCACGCACGAGCAAAACGCAGACACAACCGCCAACTTGGATACTCTACTTACAATCGACGAACAGGATATTAAATGGACCCGTAGATACGTACAGACGCAGGTACATTACTTACTGCGTCGGCATCTTAGCTACATAGTTTAGCTTGCGCCTCAATCGACCATCTCTCTCTCTCTCTCTGCTTCGTTCACATGTCATAGTCTGTCCGCAGTCTACAATTGCATCCTATGTAGTATGAATATACAGATCAGCTTTCGTGAAATTTCATGCTGTATGAACCCTTGACCAGATACTGCTGCCTGTCCATCGCTTCCGGACTCCAACACCATGACGAGTACAATCTCCACCCGACAGTGATGGATTCGCCCCCCGAAATAGTCGTCCTATACGTCGAGGTCCGGGCTAATCAAGGAGACCAATGCCGTCGTGCCTGAATCGGACATCGGACACGCTCCAGGACAAATAAGAACAAAGAACTTATCACTCAGGCACCTCAAAATATTCATCTTACTATTATAATCTCTTTCATTGATAATCGCGAAGATATTCCGGTCTAACAAGACCGCGAGGTCTTCCGGCGCACCAAACATTGTCTTCAGCCTTTACGCGTCGACGCGAACGCGATGTTGAATTGTGTCGTCGATAGTCGCTGATAGGCGCCGAGAAGTGCATGCGCGCCCAAGTGTCCGCAAAGCGCTGAAGCTGCGCTCCAAGTTACGCCCCGGTCGTGTGCTAGACTGGCAAGGGATTTCCGATGGGAAGGGTACATGAGCGCTAACATCGGCGCTTGCCATGCTTCTCGCCGACTAGCCGCTGGTTCTTCCCCGTTTTGGGGCCTTCTCCAAACTCAAAATTATACACGTAAGCGCTTGGGAGCGCTCTAACTGGCGGTACGCTGGGCGGGGAGAGGACTGCAGGGCACGATAAGACGCGGTGTACGTCCCAAGGCTTCCAAAAGACGCCCAAAAGGCTGCTTGACCGTGGAGAGGAACTCTAGAAGCGGGAGGGGTGGATTTAAGAGCAGTCGGTGGGGGTGTAGGTCCTCACTCGTACTGAAATGCCCGCCCTCAACATCGAAACTCTCAACGCTCTCGTCTCTCCCAAGAGTACCGTCGCTCTTTCACCTTCGCCCGTCGTCGTCGTCGGCATCTATGGGGTCTCCGGCTGCGGCAAGAGTTATCTCCTCAAACATCTCAAAACAATACTCCCCGAAAAAGAGTTCGCGTTCTTCGAAGGCTCCGAAGTCCTCGACGCGCTCGTACCCGGCGGCCTCCCCGCCTTCAAGGTCCTCAACGCGAAGGAGAAGTACGCCCAGCGCGAGCAAGCCATCGCGCATATCCACGCCCAATGCATCGCGGAGGGCAAGATCGGGCTCGTCGTCGGGCACCTCATCTTCTGGGACGAGCGCGCCGCCGGCGACGCGTGCCACCTCGCACGCGAATGCGTCTGGACGGCGCGCGACGCCGCGGTCTACTCGCACATCATCTACCTCGACGTCCCCTCCGCTGATGTCGTCCGCCGCCGCAGCAGCGACACGACGCGCAAGCGCGGGGAGGTTGGGGAGGCGCATATTCGGCGCTGGCAGGACGAGGAGCGCGAGCAGCTCCGCGCGATCTGTCTCAGCAAGCAGATCGTGTTTGGTGCTGCGGGTGCGGAGAGTGTGGCCGAACTTGTCTTCGCTATCCAGCGCGCTACTGAGTCCGCCAACGTCGCGCGGGCTGCGCAGCTCTTGGACGCGTCCGTTGAAGCGCTTGCGACGGCCGCGTCGCGCAGCGCGATGCTCGTCTTTGACGCAGACAAGACGCTCGCCCCGGAGGACACCGGCGCGCTGTTTTGGTCGGCGGTAAACCAGGACGGCGCAGACCCGCTCAAAGAGCTGTTCACGAGCTTCGGATACACGCACGACGCGTTCGTTCAGGCAGCGTTCCTCTATGGCGCCATCGAGGACACTACGTTCGAGGATATCTGCGCCCGCGTCGCGTCGCGGGTCGCGGTCCATTCGGAGATCGTTGAGCTGGTGAAGGAGGCGAAGGAGCGCGGCGTTGGCGCAATCGTGCTCACTTGCGGATTGAAAGTCGTTTGGGAGCGTGTGTTGGTTGGAGCGGGGCTTGACGGGATGGTGGAGGTCATTGGAAACGGTCGCATCCAGGATCTCGACGCGGTTATCGTTACCCCGGAGGTCAAACGCGACATGGTGGCGCGTTTGCAGAATATCCACGGGATGTACGTTTGCGCGTTTGGAGATAGTCCGGTGGATATTCCGATGCTCGAGGTGGCGGACGAGGCGGTCGTGGTTGTTGGCGAGGACGGGAAGCGGAGCAGATCGATGGATGGAGCGCTACTCGACACGTTGAGAAGCCGGAACCGTCCTTTCCGTCCAAAGCAGTGGCTGCTGCCCGCTGACGCGACGCCTCGCCTCGACCAAGCAATCCTTCCGCTCGCTGAGCGCCACGCGCCGGCGTTCGTCAACTCCCTCCTGCAGTCTGCTGCTCTCCGGCGCGTACTCGTCGCGGAAGCCAACGTGGCCAAGCTGCTCATGACGCCGACGCGCGACGCGCGCGTCTCGGGTCGCCTGCTGCAGAAGGCGCATCGCGCTGTCGGGAAGTCCCTCGCGCTTACTCTCCTCCCCGGCGTCGCCGGCCTCGGACTGGAGGAGTTCTCCATCCCGCACGTACAGGGAACGACGACGAGCGGGTATCGCCTGCACGACGAGGCAAAGACGCTCATCGTGCCGCTCATGCGCGGCGGCGAGCCCATGGCGGAGGGTGTTTTCGATATTTTAACTGGCGCGATGTTGTAAGTGCGCTGGATATTAGTTCGGCTCTAAGCTCACCATGCCCGGACAGCGTTCACGCAAAGAACCCGGAAGACCTCAAAGACGAGCACGTCCAAGGACGTACGACGATTATCCTCGTCGATTCTGTGGTCAACAGCGGCAAGTCCATCGAAGAGTTCGTTGAACACATTCGCGTGGGTCACCCTCAGGTCCGCATCGTGGTCGTCGCAGGCGTAGTCCAAGCTGGTTCCCTGCGCGATGGTGGTAAGCTCGGAGGGTTGCTGGCCCGCGAGGAGAACATGTCTGTTGTCGCGCTTCGAATGTCGCAAAATAAGTTTACGGGCAAGCGGGATACTGATACGGGCAACAGGCTCTTTGGCTCTACCCATTTGGACTGAAAAGCCCGGATTGCTAGCGCTTGTACTAGTTTCTAGTTGTGTTGTATTCTTGTGCTGCTACTTGTGAATGTCCATGGCTACCAGTTCTGTCAAAAAGAGACAAACTTTCAGATGGAGGGCTGGGTGGGGTGTTTACCCTCGTCCAGTCTACGAGGAACGGTGGGGATTGCCAGTCGGTGGCTCGATGGTCGAGGAACCTGAGGAACGGATCACGCCCATGCTCCTTGTCCTCGGACGATATCGACGCCGCCCATGCAGCCTGGCGACGCGAGCTCACTACATGAAAGAGATGTTCAGCGCAGTTTTATACTGTTCAGAGACACGCTTACTTGGAAATCGCATTAACTGCATTCGTCGGCGTTCATGTACAAAGTCGCGTCGACGCAAGCAAGGCGTATCGATTCCGACAAACCCAGGACGGGAAGACGGTCCCGGGCTCGGAGACTGCAAGAGAACCCAAGAGCTTTTGGGGGAAGTTGCGCCGTTGAGGGCTGCGCGTGGTAGGCGCACGAGCAGCAGCTTTGCAGGACGATGCTGGTATACTCGCAGGACGCGACGAGAAACGGCGCCAGTTCAGCAGTGTATAGAGCATCTGGAATGCATTCACTTCCGCTGCAGACTGGCGTCGAAGTGGCACGTACGGGAGACTCGGTGTCGCTCCCTTGTATTTTGTCGCAGGTGATACCGCGGCCCGCAGCCGACGCGCACACCGATGGCCGAGCAGAGTATCTGGTAATCCGTACATATCTGCAGAGTTCGGTCAGTACCTCGTCAGGCTTTAGGATGGAGGACGTACTCGAGACGGCGATGCATGCTCTGGCCGACCGACCTGCCCTCCAGCTCAAATGCCCTCGTCTACACGCTCGCCGACGCGCACATTCCAGGGGATCTCTTCCATGTGTCCGCTCGTCGCTTGGGGAGGCATCTTCGGCGGGAGGTCGTCGTTGCAAGTTGCAGGCCTGGTCACCGTGACGCTCCTGTTCCCGACCGCAATGGCCAAAAGTTCCTTTTGCAAGACAACGGCAATACAAGACTAAGTATTGTGAGGATACGCTCTGTGCTAGAATACAGCAAGAATTCGCGCGTAAGCTCGAGATGCACCTGTATCCTGTATCCAAACTTTCCTCCGTCCTTGAAAGTACGCGCTCTTGCTCTGGCGTCAGCTCTCCTGGGCTTTAACCACGAGATAGGTGGACTGGGCTATGGACGGAGCATCTGCGTCGACTCTGAGCGGTAATTTGAAGCATGTAAATTCGCATCCAAACTGGCTTCCTTGAACCCAAGATGAGCGGTAAACACGCCACACTAATAAGGCTGCTCTGTGGCCCTCCGGTTGAGGTCGTTCATCTCGGCTTCGGCGTTCCCGGACTGGACACACGCGGTGCATCCTTCCGCTTGCTGTTCTGCACGTCGCAACGAGACCACCTTCTCGGTGAGCGTGTCTACCCCCGCATTGCAACTCCACAAACTTGGAGAACAGCTCAGGAATAGGTCGCTACCACCACTGTCCTATCGTCTGCGACCATGCGTGTTCTGGGCTCGGTTGCCTTCGGTTGCTACCGTCGCCGCGCATCGCATACGTCTGTGCTCCAGTTCTCCACCTGTCCAGATGGCCGCTTGCTCCACTCCCGAGTGCGCGGACACTCGCAAATTCTCCAAATATAGCCCTAGAAGCGATAACATATGTACTGCGCCTCGCATAAAAGGTCGTGCTTGGACGCGTCGCTTCTGCACGGTCCCGCCGTACACTTTCGTTTCCCTTCAACATGTTCAACAAGGCGGCTCTCCTTCTTGCCGTTACCCTCGCGCTCTCCGCTGCCGCCGTGCCCTCCCCCCTCGACGCGAGGCACAACCATCCCCTTGCGCAAGCGGACCGCCCTCAAGACCGCGGACGGCGTCTTCGACAAGGACGCTGCTGTCATTCTCTCGGCCACCGCGGTCAACAAGCATCGCCAGAACCTGCTTAACTTGAAGGCCAACAAGGGCGTCGAAGCGTTCAATAAGGTTGATACTCCCGTTTTCCGTGGAACAATCGCTGATGCCTTCCAAGGGCGCAGTCATCAAGGACGTCGCAAAGCTGCCCCAGGACCTCGTCGCGCGCATGCGCCGCCGTTCCGAGAAACGCCAGGCCGAGCCTCTCACCGATGAAGAGGATGACCTTGAGTGGGCTGGCACGATCTCGATTGGGACGCCCGAGCAAAAGTTTTTGATTGACTTTGACAGTGAGTGCTTCCGGCCGACTCATAAACGCGCCTAATATGTGCTCTAGCCGGATCTTCCGACCTCTGGGTTCCATCGGCGGCATGCACGAGCTCCACCTGCTCGAGCAAGTCCCAATACACCGCCGACGACTCGTCCACCTCCTCCAAGGAGTCGGGCTCCTTCTCCATCCAATACGGCGACGGCTCAACTGTGAGCGGCCCCATCTTCACTGACACGGGTTCGTTTGCTTCTCCCGCTTCCGAGTCCGTTGAGTCGCAAAGCTAACTTTGGGCTAGTTACCGTCGCGGGCGTCACCGCCGAGAACCAGTTCTTCTCCCCGGTGACCACTCTCTCGTCCAGCTTCGAGGACGACCCCATCGACGGAATCCTTGTACGTCGTCTTGCTTCCCAATCGTTCGCGCTAACCTTCTCCGCAGGGCCTCGCCTTCCCCGCCATCTCCAACCTCAACCAAGACCCCTTCTTCACGAGCGCCAACGCCGCCGGCGCCGTCTCCGCCAACCAATTCTCCTTCTTCCTCGCCAGCACCGGCTCGGAGCTCATGCTCGGCGGCACCAACTCGGACCTCTTCACGGGCGACATCGAGTTCAACCCCGTCGACGCCTCGAGCGGATTCTGGCAGGCCACCGGCGCGAGCGTCTCCGTATCGGGCACCGACGCGCTCTCCTCGTTCAGCACAATTATTGATTCGGGCACAACTCTCGTCTACGGCCCGCCCGACGCGGTCAAGGCCGTGTTCGACGCCGTCGACGGCGCGAAGCTGTTTGACGAGGAGAACGGGTTTTACTCGTACCCCTGCGACGCGCCGCCCGAGATCGCGTTTTCGTGGGGCGGGAAGAGCTGGGCGGTGAGCGCAGATAACCTTAACCTGGGGACAACGGAGGAGGGCTCGAGCGACTGTGTCGCGTCGATTGCCGGGCTGGATTTGGGTCTTGGGGACGGCGTTTGGTTGCTGGGCGACGCGTTCATGAAGAACGTTTACTCGGTGTTTGATTTTGACCAGGAGGCGGTCGGGTTTGCCGAGTTGGCGTAACTGCGAATTAAACAAAGGCCTTGGACTACAACTAACACGCTCTTTTGTACTATACCAACATATACCACCATCTCGTTCTCGCTGCCGCTGCGCCGTTTTGTAGTCCGTCGAGATCTACCATCTGTCCAACGCAACGTGAAACGACGGCGACGGCCTACGGGCGCTGAACAAGCGCGGCCCGACATCGCTATTCACTGATACTAGTACTCCTTCCTTCCCCGCTCCCACCATGCACGCCTCCCTGCTCCTCGCCATTGCGACGGCCACCACCGTCCGAGCCGCGCTGAACATCACGATCCCAGGCCTGACCGACGGCCAAAAGGACTGCGTCTCGAGCTGCATATTCGACAATATCGGGCGCGCGAGCACCTGCAATCCGTGCGTCTTGAGCTGGATTCTCGCCCGGCGCGTACTTACGCGAACGCACAAAGAACCTCAGACGACGGCACCTGCTTCTGTGCATCTTCGGCCTACGTCGGCACCGTCGAGTACTGCTCCGCGACGCAGTGCAGCGTCTGCGTGGACGGCGCACCGGGGTCTGCGGCCGCGCCGGGGGGAAAGTGCAATGTGACGGGCAACCCGCTCGAGTCGCAGTGTGGTTCCAGTGCGTCCCATCCTCGCTCATTCCAGCACAAAGCGTCCTTGGAGTCTGTACTGACCCAAATCTCTCACAGGCGCGGTCTCCGTCGCGGCGACGTTCTCTCCCGCGTCGATTTCGGACGCGCCGCAGCAGACGGGGAGCTTTGGTAATGCGGGGCCGGCGGGTGGGGCTGGTGTCGCGCTGGTCCCGAGAGGGTTCGCGCAGACTGCGAGTGCGGTCGGGGTTGGGCTGGTGCTGGTGTTGGTGGCGACGGTGGTTTAGGTTTCTTTGTGTGGGTTCAAGTTCTGAGCAACAAAAACGAATACCCTCGACGCTTTGGTGCTAGCGCTGCAGCTACATCCCTCTGAGGACTACAACCAGCTTCTTGGGTTAATTCATTTAGCGCGGACCTCCGTCTGAATCCGCGTTCGGGAGCCTGAGTATGGCAGATAGATATAAATTGGAACAACGCCTTAAGGAAAGGCTGGAAGAAAATCGCGCTTTACACGAAAGGCTCTCCTGCTGCACGAGTGACAAGAGACAGTACCAATAGCATCCAGACAGCTCTGAGACGTCGAAGTCGAATTTTGGACGCGGTTAGAGCGGAGGGGGAGGGAGGCTTGTGTTTGATCGTACCGCCACCAACGCCACCCACACCTTCTTGTTCGCATCCATGTCCAAACGTGGTCGAGACCCAATTTTCGTATGGTGCCTCCGCGCCGCAGGCGCACGCTGTCCGAACGCCGTACTGCTCACGGACCCGGATCTCCGACTAGTGGCTTGTTGAGAGCGGTATGAGAGCATTGTTACTGCCGTAGCATGCGCCAACGACGCGGGGTCCTATAAAAACACGCTCAGCAAGGGCCCAGAGCTCGTTCCGCGGAGGTCCATATTTCTGCGCCGCGCGTTTCTCTACCCCGCCTATCATTCATCCCACCGGCTGTCCTGCTTCCGTCTTCTTGTCAGCATCTGCTCGACGGCGGCGACAGCACTCAAAAGCCTTGCCTGTCCGGCGGGCAGCGGTTACGTCCCCCCTTCCCCTCCCTCCCTTTGAGAATGTCGCAGTACGAGGGATTGTGCGTGCCCCTACGATCTACAGCAAGAGACTAATGTATATTTGCAGCACCGCGCCCATGGTACGCCAAAGACTGCGCTGGCGATGGTTGGCTCTAAACTGGATGTAGTTGGCTGGTACACAGAGCAACTGGCTCCTCCTCGGGATGTTGACACTGCAAGCTTGTGCGTCGCCGTCTTCACTGCGTTTCTCTGCCTGAGCACCTTCCAGACAAGTTCCACGTCTCCTTCCCGAACGAGAGTCGCTGGATCAAGGCAATGGGTACGCCGCTTTCACTGGTCGCTTCTCGTCTCACTTACCATCCCAGCCTACACACTCTACGCTCTTGAGCTTGGGCAAACGGCCGTAACCTCGCATTTCGCATATTCCACGCTCGTGACGAGCTGGGGCGACCCCACCATCTTCGTGCAGCTGCCCTGGTCCAGTCTTGCGCCGCCGATATTCACCGGAATCAGTGTGTCGTTCTTCTGGCTTTTGAACACCGTCGTTGACCCGCCAGCCTCGGCGACGGTCCAGATTTTCTTCGCCTGGCGCATCTACACGCTCAAGAAGCGATTTCTCTGGGCCCGTATAACCGCCGCGCTCATTGTGCTCGTACGTCCGCGTTCTTGGGGCGTGCATTTCTCATTCCCTCGCAGGTCGCCCTCATGCAAAGGCGAGTATTGCCAATTAGTTTGTCCACTCACTAAGCAACTTGTAGTTTCGCGGCCATCATCTCGGACGCCCGCTTCGCAGTGACCACCAACGTCGCCGAGTTCCCGCACCTGTTGCTCGGCGTCAAGGTCTGGCTGTTTGGGAGCGCGGCATGCGATGTTGTGATAACCCTCGTTATGCTCTACATCGTACGCGCCGTTTCCTCTTCTTCCTTTGTGCCGCATCTGACTGTCCCGCAGCTGACGGAGTACCGTCGCGCGACGCCCTGGAAGAGCACAGACAGCGTCGTCACCAAGCTCATCTACAACACCGTCGAGACCGGCGCGATCACCTCCGTCGTCGCCATCGTCGACGTGACCCTCTTCATAAAATACACCGACACCAACTACCACCAGTTTTGGTCCGTGTCTGCAATCCCTGCTGCCTCTCCGCTAACTGACGCGTTTGCGTTTGCAGCGCGTTCATGCTGGGAAAACTCTACACCAGCGTCCTCTTCGTCACGCTCAACTCGCGCGCGGAGATGCGCCGCGTCGCGAACGCGCGTCTCACCGAAACCCGGGCGGGGGACGCGACGGACGTGAGCGACATCCAGTGGCGGCGGAATGGCCCCAAGACGGTACCGGTGACGACGTTCGGGCTCGAGTCCGTGCCCATCCCGAGCTCGAGCCTAAAGTCGCCGAGGCATCTTACTGTCGAGACGGTGCGTTCTGGGACTTGTACTCGATGGCCGGCAGCTAACGCGTCGGCAGGAGGAGGACACGATAAAGGATTCGCATGTTGACCACGACGTGGATGTATACGAGCTGAACACTAAAAAGTACGACGGGACGCGGACGGTGTAGCCCACGGACTGTATCGCTAACTCGCTGTAGTATTAGACGTCAATGTACCGACTCGAACTTGAAGCTACTCACTAGGTTAGGTTGAGAGGTAGTGTTAACTGTGTAGTACTTGGAGTCCTCCGCACTCCACGAGCAAGCCAGCGGCTAGCTTTCTGCCCTAAAGCTGCTGGGATTCGGTTGGCCGCTCAGGGGCCTCTTTCCCTATTCGGCAGTCAGTACCCACAGTCGCATCCAAGCTCTTGACTGCGACGAGGACGACCATTGCTCCCTGGACGAAGCCATGATACCACTAGCTCGACGAATGTGCGGGAGGAGGGTGTGGACGCTCGTTGTCGTGAAATAGCTGGAAATGGGCACATGGCTCTGATTTTTGTGCGTGTTCCTGCGCTGGAGTCCGTGCTCCGTGGCCAGACTCGAAGGATACTGAGCCCGTAGCGCAGGCTTCAACCACCAGAGAGGTCATCTAGGCTGTCGGCGACGCGACGGAGGTCTCCAAGCGGTATCAGCCGGTATCGAATCCGGTATACCAGCGGCGGCGGTCGATTCAGACTAGGCAAGATACCGATACCTACCCTCGACGCGTTTCAATCTGCCTCTTCTACGGCCGAAGCAACGCTCTATGACATCCTCTTTGCCGCCTCGATGTAGTTCAGCAAGTTGACGAGGAACGACGAGATTGGCACGAACCTCGAACCTAGCCCCCGTCGCCTTCCAATTGAATACCCTCCAGACCATTCCCGTTCACCATGAATCGAGCTGCGGCGGAATTCCCTGGCGATAACTCGGTGGAGTCGAAGTCCGTGACGGAGCGCATTCTCGCCTCCCGTGAACCAACGTATGTACGCGCTTTGCGGCACATATGCATCGGTGCTGAGCGTTTCTGTTGCAGTTATCCAACCCCGGAGTCTGTGTTCGCGTCATGGGCCCGCAAGGACGTTGATACGGTCCTCACTGCTAGCTTGCTCGTTGGCCGGCGCGCCCGTCTACGCGCTAATAGCCTTGTCCCGAGACGCCGTGTCCGCGGCTCGTTGGAGAATCCACCCTTCGTCTAAGAGCGGGCGTTCTTCTCACTCAAGTTCCGCGCTATCGTTAGCTCAAACTGGACTAGACGCGTCGCTGGGCATGGAGGACGGAAATATCGGCGGGCGAGGGCAAAGGTGCAGGGTCGAACGGGGATATCGTCGCAAAGAGAGCCCTTTACGCGTTTCTGGTCCGCGCGAGGCGTTTTGGCGGCGCAGCGGAAGATCTGCGGCGGTGCCACTCGCTTCGATAAGATGGATTATTGGCGCGAGATTGGCGCCAAGTACACGTCAAGGAGAGAGCGAGAGGTGTCTGGGGAAGCTTGGGATGTGCAAGGACGAGTATAGCGGAAGGTACTGTCCCTTGCCACTCGCCGATTCTGAGCTGACCGCTTGGGGCAGGCAAACAGTCGGGACGAGCTCAACGGCCGCGAAGTAGCTTTGTCCTCGGCGTCCGCCAGCACTAATGCTTCACGCGGGATAGCAATGCGTGGAGCAAGCGTTGTCGAAAGGCTCGGGAGTGTCACGACTCGATCTTTTGCGCGGGGGAGATTTGTGCTTGTTTGCGCGACCAAGTCTTAACGCGACTGGTCACGGACACAAACCCAAACAACCCTTGCTCTCCAACCACCACTATCCAACGTCGTGCCACCCAACCAATCCTCCCCCAAAATGTCTATGCGCTACCAAGCCAAGGACAACAACGAAGCTGAGCTTCCTTCTACCCCTTCCTTCCCCGCCGTCCCCCGCCTCTCGCCCCCGTCTTCGGTTGGATCGATGGTCGAGGACCAACCCCAGGATGACCTAGAGCACCTCTTCAACGAGGAGCTCTACGACAGAGCCAACTCCGTGGCGTCGCCACCAGTCGAGTCGATTGGGGCGTCCGCCTCCGTGGACGCCGTCGCGCAACGCGCAACCCAGTTCGACGAGACGCCAAACAACGCGCCTGCTCTTCCCCTCTTGGAATACACGAACGAGCACGCGTATAATGCGCCCGCCTTCGAGCTGCCCCCGCTCGACCTCGCGATGGTTGATGGCTACAATGGGACAAACACCGGCGCGGGCCAGTACCAGGGGATGGGACGCGACGACGCGCCTGTCTGGCCTGCTCTCGACTACACCCACGGATACCAGTACGATTGCCACTATGCGTTTCCGCAACGCGCGGTCGACCCCAGCTACAACGCGCCGAGCGCGGGCGTCTTCGAGCAGCTTGCCACCCACTATTTTCCATCTCTCCCCATCGAGGCGGCTTCCCCTGCACCTTTTCCGCCACCCTTAACGAGGATGGCGCGTTCGCCGCCAGTCCCGCCGCAGGATACCTATGGTTACTCGAACGCGAGCTACACCGTTCACAACGACGACTATCATGACGCGGGTGCCTCTTCTTCCTCCCAATTTCTTGTCCCCGTCCCACAATCCTTTGCTGCCCCTCATGAAAACTATCACCATCAAAGCGCCCACATTCACGGCCTTTCCCCTAACATTCCTTACTCTTTCCCGACTTCGCCTTTCACACTTCGCATGCCTCTCTTCGTTGGCGCGAGAATTCCTCCTCCGGTTGGGCACAACGTCGCGACTCCGTCTCCGGACGAGCAAACCATGTACCTCCTCGGCGCCGGCGAACAAAACCTCTTCGCGCAGCCGACGTCGCTAGCGCTCAACTACACCTACGGGTGGTAAGTCGCGTCGCGTCTCGTTTTAGCCGTTTTGTTGATAATCCGCGTAGGTCGCCTGCCGCCCAAAACCATGGTCCGTACATGCATGGGTACGTTGAATCCTTTTGTCTTCGATAACGGGGGATTGATTCCCTCGTAGACCTCAAGGAAACGCCATCGCTGGACCGTCGAACGCTGCTGGCCCTGCTCCCGCTCGCCCCCGCAATCTGCCGGTTGTTAAAACAAAGAAAACACGGTAAGCCTGACTTGATACCTAGTTTCGACCTGTAACTGACAAACGAGCAGAGAGCCGCAGAAGCAGGGTGTCAAGCGCAGACGAGAGCCTCTCCCCGATACTAACGAGTACCGGTACGTCCGCGTGCTTCATAACGGAAGTCAACTAAACGTTCTCCAGATACACCGCCCACCAGCGCGACACGTATATCGACAAATTGGTGCCAAAGACATACGAATGCTGCTGGCCCTGCTCGCAACCAAGCCCATACCGTTCCTGCACTAGCGTCGATATCGACGCCCTGCCCAGCAAGATTCCTCAAAAGATCGCGTCTCATATGGGAGCCGCGCATATTCAGGACGGAGACGCGAACCAGTCGGAGTTGGGCCAGTTCAAAGGATACTCTACGGATCACAAGGATCAGAAACGCCGCAAGGGTGGTCCTGAGGTACACTGCCGCTGGCCCACGTCGGATGGCGCCGTTTGCGGGAAGAAGATGGCTCTCGAGAAGATGGCGGAACACATATACAAGGTGCATGTGTACAGCCTGCCGTGTGCGCGGGTCGCGGAATGCGGAGGGGTGTTTACCTCGGTAGACGACCTGCGGAAACATATGGATTTGTGCGGGGAGGAGCGGCCTCCTCCCGAGAAGAAGCAGAGGCGCAAGTAGAGCGTTTATTAGTCAGCGTATAGACTCCATGGTATAGTAGGTACATAACTCGTAGGTAGCATATGCGCGGAATCCAGGGCTTGTATTTCTTCGTGATGCGCCCGACCTCCCTTAGACTTGACCAGAACGACCATGTCGCCATGAACACTCTCCCGCGTCGTCTCCTCTCCACTGCCGCCGACGACGGCGACTCGAGAGACCCATTGGGGACGCGACCGGTGGAATAGTGGCGATGGAGTAAGGCCAGCGGCCTGCGATTTGCAACGACGACCCCTTCCAAATACCGCCGAGGATGTCTCCCCAATCGACGTTCGGACAAATGGACTGCGTGCACTGGACTGCGCGCGGGGTTGAGCGTGTCGACGAGGAGATTTGAGCTAGAGGGAAAGTCGGTCGGTTAGAGCATGCGTCGCCGTCGTCTCGAGTACGTCCTGCGTCCCGCACCCTTGAGATGTATTGAAGCAGCCCTGCAGATACGTATGGAGAACCAAATCCTGCCCTTGGCCATCGGTCGACGCGACTGGAGCGTGTCTGCGGACGGCGGTATCACCATCGACAAAACAGAAGCCGGCCTGGAGCTCTCCCGTGTGTGCTGCTTCGTGGCCAGTCCCAAGCGGGAGTGAATGCATTCCAGATGCTCCATACACTGCTGAATCGGCGCCGTTTCTCGTCGACGCGTCCTGCGAGTAAACCAGCATATTCCAGCAAAGTCGCTGGTCGCGCGCCTACCACGCGCAGCCTTGAACGGCGCAACTTCCCCAACAACTCTATGGCTCCCTGCGGTCACCGAGCGCCCAAGACCGTCTTCCCGTCCTGGGTTTGTCCGAATCGATATGCATTGCTTCCGTCGACGCGACTTTATATGTGAATGCCGACGACTGCTCTTATTCCAAGTACGCAGGTTTCTCAACAGTATAAAACGGTGCTAAACATATCTTTCATGTAGTGAGCTCGCGTTGTGTGGCTGCATGGGCATCAATATCTCCCTAATCTCGGCGCTGGCCCACCTACGCGTCGCGTCGGCCAATCGCGAACCTTGTCATGTTCTCCGTACCGGAGAACATGCTCATTGCGTGCAGCAATCGACTCCCCGCTCACTTCCTCCAACATTCCTCGCTGGTCGCGCTGTTGTGGGCTCGAGAACCAGTCGTCTGGGGTCCGAGTCGAATCTAGGTATAGCGGGAGGAGGGATGGCGGCACGGTGACGTTGAGGGATTAGTTTGCTCCAACGGGCGTCCGCGGAGCACTTGGCGCCAAAGTTCTTGTCGGCTCAATTGAAGGCGTTGGACATGAGCGGGAGGGCAAAACGGCGGCACAGGCCTGCCCCATCCCCTCGACGAGGGCCATCCGCGCCTTCTTGTGTCTCTGCGAAACGTTTTCAGCAGTCGAGCGGAAGATCTGCGGTGGTGCCACTCGCTTCGATAAGATGGGCTCTGAGCTCGAGATTAGCGCCGCGTACAAGTCGGGAAGCAAACGAGAGCTGGCTGGAGCAGTTGCAGACGTGTATGGAGGCACGAAACGGAAGGTACACTCGCTTGCCACTCGCCGTTTTTGAGCTGACCGCTTAGAGCAGCCAAACAAGTCGGGAAGCGCCCAACGACCGCGAAGTAGCTTTGTCGCCGGCATTCGTCTACGCTGTTGCATTGCGACGAGCGGAAATGCCTGGCGTAAGCGCCATTTGGAGGCTCAGGCGCGGCAGGACTCGATCTTTGGCGCGGAGGCGATTTGTGCTTATTTACTCGACGAAGTGTTAACGCGACCAGTCACGCACACAACCCCAAACAACGCTTGCTCTCCGCCACCATCCAACGTTGTGCCACCCAGCCAATCCGCCCCCAAAATGTCCATGCGCGACCAAGCCAAGGACAGCAACGAAGCTGAGCTACCTGCTACCCATTCCTCCCCCACCATCCTCCGCCTCTCGCCCCCCGCCCTCGGTTGGATCGACGTTCGAGGGCCAACCCGAGGATCACCTAGAGTACTTCTTTAACGAGGAGCTCGACGACGGAATCAACTCTCTGGCGTCGCTGCCCGTCGAGTCGCTTGGGCTGTCTGTTCTCCAGACGGACCGCACAATGGCTGGGCTCCAAAGCCCCCTCGATGAGGGCATCCAAAACGACCTCGCGCCTGGTCTCCCTCTCCTCGAATACACGAACGAGCGCGGGGGCGAACAGGAAGAACCTGCCTTTGTGCAAACACCATTCCACCCTGCCTCGTCATCTGCCGACAATGGACGCGACATCGAGGCGACCGAACACGACCGCGTAGCTGCTCCATCTACTTTTAATTCTTGCCACGGACACCGACAGCAGCGCGACGAGCACGACGACCATGCCCTTCAGCAACCGCCATTCGACCCCAGCTACAACGGGTCGAGCGCGGACGTATTCGACTATAGTCAGCTTACCACCGAGTATTTCTCGTCTCTCCCCATCCAGGCGGCGTCTCCAGTCCCTGCGCCACCGCTCCCGCTGTTGCGAATGTCGCGTTCCGCGCTCCAGGCACCCACTGCTCCGCCGCAGGAAAACCACCGTTGGTCGACCTCGGACTACCCCGCCGTTTACAACAACGACAATAACACGACCGCTCATTCTTTCTCCCACTCTGATGCTCTTGTCCCCAATTTCGACGCGCCCATCGTCGCCCATCACCACCATCACCCCGGCGCCCACAATCATTCTGTCCCACATATCCTCAACTACCCTCAGCAACAACAACCCGAATTCCCCAGTTCGTATTTCACGCTCCAAGGCCAGATTCCTTGGCCCGCTGCAGGCAACGCGGCGCCGCTTCACGATGGGCGACTTATGCCTATGTACCGCGCCCCTGGGAATCAAAACGTGGCTTCTTGGGGGATGACCGTGGCTAACGCGCGGTAAGTGGCCCCGCATTTATTTCCTAACATCTTTACTGATACCGCGACGTTCAGGACGGCCCCGGCTTACCACAATGGTCCTCACATGCATGGGTGCGCGGATCTCCATTGACATTCTCGTGTTGTTCCCCACTGACACGCTCTTCTTAGACCTCAAGGAAATGCAGTCGCGGGCCCGTCGCGCTTGCCCGATGTCGCGCGTGACCAGCCGCAAGTGACGAACGTCCAGCAAGCCCCGTACGTTGTCATTTCGTCGTTAATCTCGCAGCTGACGCCTTTGCAGCAGCGATACTCCCAGCCGCGGCGAAAAACGTTCCGCAGAGGTGTTGGGCGACGACGGATCTTACCGGTTCGTTCCTTTTTCGTCAAATTATGTCGTCTAATGAAGGCTTTTCAGTTGGTCAGCGAGAGCTATCACGGCCTACAAAAACAAAATCTGTGCCGGCCTCACCTACGAATGCCTTTGGCCTTGCAAGGAACCCAATCCCGTCCACCCCTGCAATGCCGTCCCCGTCAAGATGATATCCTCTCGGATCCGCGCCGATATTGCGTCGCATATGGGCGCCGCGCATTCAGATGACGGGGATGCAGGCAGCGACGGCCAGTTTGAGTGGTACTCGGCTGCTTTCGGCCGAAAGGATATGTTGCCGAGGGTTCGGTGCCGATGGGGAGAGGGCGTCCCTGGAGCTGCCGTCTGCGTAGAAGAGTTTGACTTGTGGCGCATTGCGGGTCACATCTACGAGGAGCACGCGTTCCAGCTCCCTTGTGGGCGCTGCGGGAGTTTGTACCGCACCATCGAGTTGCTGGAGAAGCATATGAAGACAGAGTGTGGTCCGCCACCGCCCAAGAAGCAAAGACGGCGTTAGTTTCGCCCTCGGGCTGTAGGATAGGCTACTTAGTTGTACGCAATCCACGCGTTCTCGCCATCATGAACGTGAACGCGGCTTGACCAGTTACCACAATGTCCTCGTTGCCGCCCGAGCTGCTCGACGCGATTCTCTCGCACGTATTCGACGTGAAGACGCTAAAGACCTGCTCGCTCGTCGCGCCCCAGCTCCGCGACTCGAGCCAGCGCCGACTCTTCCAGCGACTCCGGCTCAGTCCCAATTCGCTCGCCGTCGCCCTCGCCCTCCTCGATAACTCGCCACGTATCGGCGCGTATTTTACCACTCTGCACATCCAACTCTCGGACAAGATCGAGTGGGATGTCCTGGGCGTGTTGCTCCCGAAACTCTGCGCCGTAAACGAATGCATCGTCAACGGCCCACGAGCAGCCCCAATGCGAGAGTTTGCCGCACTCGACGCGATTGGGTTCTGGGATTATGTTCAGGACCATTCTGCGCGCCACTTGCAGATACAAGGGCTGGGCAACCTCCCGGTTCATATCTTCTACAACCTGTTGGGCGCGACCAAGTCAATATCGTTCGACGGAGTTGGTTTCCAAGGCGAGAACGAGGCGCAGGTTCCGGACGCCTCCTCCTCTCTCATATCCCTCCATATTGGACGCGGATGCCTTCACGTCGCGCGTTTCTTCGCGGGCCAGTCGGCGCTCGCGCTGCACCATCTTTCGGTAATCCAGGATCTAACTCTCTTCATATCGGGCTACAACCACCTCGACGCGTCGACCGTGCTCTCCCGTACCGCGAGTACGCTGAAAACGCTCCAGCTCCACTGTATGAACGGTACATATCCCGATTCCAATCTCCGCATTCTCTGATAATCTCGCCGTAGTCCATTCCGAACCCGCATGTCTCCCCGCGCTTCCCGTCCTCCAACGCATGACACTGGCTTTCGACAATACCAGCCGCGTGGACGGGAGGCATTGGCTCGTCTCCGCCCTCACGAGCCTGCTCGATCACCCGACAACACAAAGCCCCAGGCTCGAGCAGCTTGACATTGTGTTTGACGGTACGCCGACGCTCTGGGATGATATTCCCGGTCTCGAGAGCGTCGACGCGCTCCTTGGGGAACATCCGCATCATCCAAATATTTCATGGATCTTGCCCGACTCCGTCGGCGCGATGATACGAACGCGAATGCCGTCGACCGGGGCCAGCAACAGACTTGTGATATCTACACCAACCCGAAATACGCTGCAAACGGATCGTTTTCCTGCGTAACCTCCGCAATCTCGAATGCCGCGCGCGCAATCTGCGCGACCTCCTTATTAATGAGGTGCTCGACAAACGCCAGCACCATGTCCGCGCCCGCGATGACCCCGCTCGATGTCCACACCTTCCCATCGACAACCCAACGCGCTTTCGGGACCCAAGTGATGTCGTTTGGGCAGACGGCCTAGCCGGGTCAGCTCAGGACTTGAGAAGAGTGGGGACGAACCGCGATCTGGGTGAAGAACTGCTTGTTCATCGTCGCGCGTTTGCCGGCGAGGACGCCCGCCAACGCGAGCTGGTTGGCGCCTGTACAAACGGACATGACGAACCGCGCGTTCGGCGCCTGCTGCGCGATGAACGCGATCTCTTCCTCCGGGAACGGATGCGCGCCGGTCTCGAAGTTTGGGTTTCGTCCTAGTCGGGGGTTGGTCTTTGGGGAACATGGAGAAGCGACGGACACGTACCGGCGGGGACAAAGAGGATGTCCCATTGCCGCCCGCTCGCCGCCGCCTCTGCGTAGCTCGTCGTCGGCTGGATGCGCGGCATCGGCGCGAGCAGGGGCGCGACTCCTTCACGCGTCATAGCGAGGAAGTCAAACGTGAATTTGTACGGAAAATTTCCGCCCGCGGCCTTGCGCAGCTCGGCGCCCTTCTCTGGGTGCTCAGCCGTATTGAGCATCGAGAGGATTTCCATGCCCTGCAATGTGAGCCGAAGACACGAGAACGAAAAGGAGGTATATACCGGGATGAAGTCGCTGAGGGTGACGCCGTCGGGCATGCAGACAGCGATGGCGAGGGTTTCCGACATGGTGGGCGATGGGATGCAGAAGGACGACGACGGCTTTATACCTCCATCTAGACGGGTCAGTCCGGAGAATCGAGTCAAGGGCGCCATGCGGAGCTTCGGATATTTACGGACAGAAAAAAAGCGATGTTACATTCAACCAGACAGACAGATAGCAGTACGATAGCAAGTTGTTTGTTTGTTTGTTCAAGCGGTTTGGCTCTTGATGAATTCGAGGGCGAGCTTCGAGCTGCACAAACCCGTTAGCATCGCGCCTCTCTCAATGAAGCCTAACCTGTCGGCCGCTTTGACGGGAATCTTCTTCTCGAGAAGCTTGCCGCCTTTCGCAAAGACAAAATGGCTGCGTTTAGTCTTGCCGCCCTCGCCCGCGCCGAGGACAGTGATCAGCGTCCTCTTCGGGTCGGAGAGGAGCGGGTAAGGGAGCTCTTTCTGCTCGCAAATCTTTAGCACCCATTCGTTGCCGTCGGGCAGGAAACAACGCCGACCTTGGTTTGCCATTTGGCCTGCGCCTTGGGAAGGTCGCTGCTCAAGCAGTAGACGTTGTAATCGAGCCCGGTAAAGTCGGCGTAGACGTCGCGGAACGCGCATGCCTGCGTTGTGCAGCCCGCTGCGGGCAACCAATTCAGTTATTGACCTGGGCGCCAAAGAGTCAAGACCTACGCGTGTCGGCCTTGGGGACGAGGAAAAGGACGAGCCCCTTGTCTTCGGTGAGGCTCGACACCTCTACGTCCTCGTCCTTTTCGTTCTTGAGCGTCAAGGACGGGAGAGAGTCGCCAATGTCGATCGTCGCGACCTCGGGCTCCTCTTCAGCAGCCTCTTCCTCGTCGTCCTTGTCTTCAGCATCGGCCTTTGCCTGAAGGAATCGCGGTCAGAAAACAGATTGCAGACTGGGAAAAAGAGCCAGGAAGCAGACCTTTTTCGTAGTCTTGGCTGGTTTGTCTTCAGCAGCCTTGCGCTTTTTGCCAGCATTGACCAGCTTTGCAGCAGCCTCCTTGACAGAGTCTGCGCTGGCCTTTATTGTCGAGGTTCTGCTCGACCGCCGAGGAGCATCGTCGGCCGCTGCAGCTGCTTTGCGAGGAGGCATCTTGCTGCTAGATCGTGGCGGAAGACAAAACGTGTGTTGTTTGTCCTGATCCTCCCAGTCGACGTCGTCTCCCGCTCAACCACCGAGGAAATTAGACATAAATACCGCACAAACAAGTAAATAGGTAAGATACGTGCATGCCTCTGAGGAGAAACTATATGCGAATGGGAGCAGAACTACGCTAATAATGCAGGGAGTCGAAAGATTCCAGATTGTAGGTTTCTAAACGGAGCAGGTTGATAAGAGAACGATAAATCCTTCCATCCAGTTGAATCGAGCACAGCCGGCCTGCGGACGCCTCTATCGAGTCTCGAGCGTGGACGACCGCGAACGAGGTAGATATGGCCGCGGAGAGTTACCGTTGGCGACCAACGGCGAGGGCGGTACAGGACTCGATGGTGTTCGCGGGCTACCACCAGTCGCCTGGCCTTCCGGGATGTCCGTCCCGGTGGGGTTGAAGGAGGATATTGTTGGCGAAAGTATGCTCATAATCGATGACGAGGCCGACCGGGAGCGGGAAATGTACGGCCGCGGCGGCGACTTCTCCGTAGCGGGAGAGGGCGCAGGTTTAGGGGATGCTGGAGGCGGGGGTTGGTCGTCCTCCGCCGGCGCAGACGATTGCGGTTGCTCGTCGGCAGGGAGCTCCATGCCGAACGAATCGGTCAGCGTTAGCGGTCGCGGGGGAGGGCGCTCGACCATAGCCTCGAGGAGCTGTTCGAATATGAGCGATATGTTATTGGGTAATGAAAGAAACTGACCTCCTTCCTCAGCTCGTCGCCAGCGTATTCGCCTTCCATCTCCTCCGGCCCAAGAAGGACATTGCCCTTCCGGAAGACCTCTCCCTCCTCCTCTACCCAGCTCCTCGAGCTACAGACAATGAGCAACCCCGTTTCCATACTCGAAAACCACTTACCGGTTATTCGGCGACTCCGTCTCTCCCTCCTCCTCAACAGGCGAAAAATGTAACCTGCCCTCCTCATCCTCGTCATCCGTATCTTCCCCAAGCATCAACGTCGGGCTCAATACCTTCTCCGGCTCCTCAGGCTCGGGTATCGCCCTGGCCTTGCCCTTGTCAATGCGCGGCGTAGTCGGCTCCTCCTCCCCATGCGCCACATCCCCGTTCGGTACCACCGGCGAGGACGTCGCAGGCGACGACGTACCCGATCCATCGGTCCATTTGATGCCCAAACCCTGCAGCGTCAATGCCGGCCGCACCGACGGCGGCGGGCCGCGCGCAATGAGCGTCGTCAGATCATCGTTGACGTCCAACAGCTCCTCCATCCGCGTCGGGTCCTCCGTGGCTTGGATGAGCGAAGACAATTCGTGCGTGAGCTCGCGCGCTTGCTTGACGAGCGCAGCATGCGTCGCTGCGGATGGCGACGACGCGGGTCCGGACGACGGCGGCGCAAACATCGCTTCGATTTGGGCTGCACAGGAACGCGCCCGGACGACCGGATCGCCTTTGAGCTAAAAAGAGACGTAGATGAACACCGAAACCTTGTCGTGTGGCCAATTGGACGCACCTTCTTTTCTTCATCCTTGCGGATGCTCTTCGCGAGCTCGCTCTCCTCAATCAGCCCCCACACGCCCTTCCCAAGACCTTTTCCGCTTGCTCCGTTGACACCATTAACGTGCCCATTCGTCGTCGCCCCTCCTGGCGTCGGCTCCACGGGTGTCTGCGCTCCCGACCCGCCCGTCGCCCTCCGTTCGGCCTCCTCCGTATTCCGAACACACGCGTTCAATATATCGCGACACAAACGCGCACACTCCTCGTCGCCCGGCGGAATATTCAAATCAAGACAGCGCATGACAAAGTTCGCCTCGAGACCCTTGCTCAGCGCGAGGACGCCCGCAAGGCCGAGCGCGTTTTCGGTTAGATCGAGATGAAGCAGGGACGCGCTCTCGGGCAAAAACTCCGCGAGGGCGATAGCGCCGGGAGACGCCATACCAGTCGAGCTCAGGAAGAGCCTTTTGAGCGCCGTGTTCAATGTGAATGCGGTTCGGAGGGATTGGATCTGAAAGGATTGTTAGAAAGTAAACGATATGGTAGGCGTGAACATACGCCTTCGAGCCCAGGACCTGAACAGGGATTTCGCGACAAGTCGAGCGTCTCCAGACTCGAATTGTATTTCTACCAACGGGTTATTAACGCCCAAAAACAATTAGAGAAACGTACCAACGCCTCCGCAAGGCTGACCAGACAAGTTACATCCAGTTTGTTCTCTGAGAGATTGAGAACCTTGAGCGTCCTATTTCGCTTCAAGACTTGCGCGATATAGGTGATGCCGTTCTACAAAAGATTGTCAATGACAAAGAGGATGTTAGCACAAGGCACACGTACGCGCAAGTCGTTTCCCCGCAAATCCAGCGTCCGCAACGCGCCGACCCGGGGCAATGCATCCAACGCCCGTACCTTATCCAACAAGGCCGCACTCGGACCGTCCCGATCACGATCCTTCTGCGCCTGCTGCGCGTCCTTGTCCGGAATATGTCGGGCAGTGACGCCACCCTGTACACTGCTCGCGACGACGGGTCGTCCCGGCGGTGCAGCGTTGACTGTCGCGGGCGGGGCTGCTTGTAATCGCCTCCTTGGCACGTACGGAGTGTACGTGGTCTGCGCTGCTGTAATAGTCTGCGCGGGATGTCGGGGCGGAGGGACGTTCTTTGGCATCGGCGCCGAAGAGAGAACCGGGGAAGCAGGCACGGGAGAGCTGCTCCCGGAACCACCAATGTATGGTAAGGGTGGGTTTGAAATCGTCGGGGACGCCGGCCCAGGGCCAAGGACGTCGGGATAGTCGCGGATCATGAGCGCGAGGGCGACGGCGCCAGTCGGGGAGATGCGATTGTGCCGTAGGGAGATGTTGCGCAAACTCGAGGTCCGCACCGCGCGGCACAGAGTCTCGAGCCCTGCCCGAAGGTTGCAGTCGTCGAGTTTGAGGGAGACGAGACCGCGCTTCCCGGCTGACGCGTTACGGTGCTTGTCGCGCGAGTCGTCGAGGCCGTATCCGAGACTGTATCGACGGGTTGTCGATTCCCGGTCGTCCTGGTCGCGGCTGTTAATGGAGAGGGAATCGAAGGACACCATCGAGGCCGAGGAGGACGCAACGCTGCAGCACAATTAGTCCGCAAAACAGCGAGCGAAAACGTAGTAGACGCACACAGTCGGGGTGTATTCTCCCAGCGCCGATACGATATACTCGACGGCCTTCTTGTCGAGCGGATTCTGCGACACATCCAAAAATTGGAGGTCGTACGCCTTGGCCAGGTACGCGCCCAACAGCTTCCACGAGTTGCCCTTTAGCCGGCGGTTGGAAGCGATGCTGAGGTAGGAGAGTGTGCGGGGGATGAGGAGGGCGTGGAGGATGGGCTTGAGGGTTGTCTCGTCAAGATCGCACTCCCTGAAAACGGCCTTGCGCAGCCCCCACTCGATGCTGAGCACATCCGCAAGGATGGAGGCGGACGTGAAAGTGAGCTGGACGCCTGAAAAGTCGACCGTGCGAGGTAGCGTCCGTGGCGCATGCTAGGTAAAAGGGTCAGTTTTGGTCGCCCCGAGCCGGAGGACCGTCCATACCTTGAATGCGGCGGCAATGCCCTTGTCCGGAGCCTCCTGGCAGCCCTCGCAGCACTCCCGATAGAAGCTCTCGACCTTTTCCATCGCCCACCACTCCGCCGAGTCGTCCCCGCTGCCTGCAGTAACGATGCTGGCGCTGTCGGTGCTCCCCGTACTGACGCTGTTCGATCGCAAGACCCTCCTCCGCCGCTCCCGCTCCTTGTCCTCGATAGCCCGCTTCTCCTCCCGGAGCTGCGGCGTAGACGGTGGTGCCACGGATGAGATTGGGTAGACCACCGCTAGCTCGGGGAGGATGAAATGCGCGCGCCGGAGCACTCGGGCGCCCTCGTCCTTCCCTCCCTCTTTTCCACCCGCAGCAGAACCTTCCTGGCCCTTGTCCCCGACTGGCAAGAACCGACTGATACGAGACATGAAGCCCGTCTGCGCCGGTGGCGGTTTCTTGAGGATGGACTTGCCCGGGATCGGAATCGTCGCCGTCGACGACGAGGGCGACGGGGACGGAGGTCCGAGGGTCATTATGGTCGATGGAAGAGGTCCAAGCGAAGGTGAATGGAGCGACATGCTCTCACATATGGTGGTCGGGGCGCAAGCTGGTGACGTTCCGAATCAGGAGCAAGGTGGAATTCGCGTCTACTGGTGTCTACTGCCCTCCGCCCCGTCTATTCCCTCCTCCAAGTGCTCCTGCAGCGCATCCAAGTCCTCAAAAGTCCGCAACGTCTTGTCCGAGCAATACAAGCAGGTAACATCCACCTTCAGATGCGCGACCCGGACGTGTCGCACCAACCACTCCTCGTCGCCCCGCATCGCCTTACATCCCTGCCAGAGACACGCCCCATACTGTTCGTCTATCGCTGCTCCGTGAACGGCGCGAAAGTGCGCATCGATATCCACCAGTCGGACCGCGCGCCGACACCCGTTCCACGAGCAGATCAGCTGCGAGCGATTGAGCAGCTTCTGCACTCGCTTCAGAGTGGTCTGCACGTTGAATTTGCGGGGACGTTCGCAGGGCTGGTGATGCCTGGCGACGTCGTCAGTTTGCAGGCACTGGAAAGGGAGAGGACGTACCATTGGACGTTGAACGATGGTGTGTTGGCGAGATCAGGCCACAAACGCAGGAACGTCGGCACGTTGTAGTACTCCTCGCCCTCGTACCGGAAGACGTGCGCGGGAGGAGCGTGCGCGGCGCCGTAGAGAAAGTCGATGGAGCTGCCTGTAGGCACAGGATCGTATTGAAAGGGATACGCGGGGTTGTGGACAAAGTCGATAGAGCTGTTGGAGCTGCTCGCGTGCATCGAGACGTCGGCGTCGGATTCGTACAAGACCGGGGCAACCAGCGCCGGCGTGGTCCAAAGCGCGTCGCAAGGCGGCGGGACGATGTCGTTCTCGAAAAGCGCGCTATTTCGCGTCAGGTAAAGCTCGCGAGGTTTTGGTGCCGAGGACAGACCTGGGGAACGCCATTAACGCGTCGTATATGAGGTCCATCATCGGCGGCGCCCATTCCAATTGCACTTGCGGAGGGCTGGGGCTGGCCAAAAGCAGTTCCTCGAGGAGCGGGTTGGGCTGCAGGAGCGATTCGGTTTCTTGCAACAACGCGAGTGCGACGTTCTCCAACGGCGGGATTGGAGACGGAGCTCCCTGCGAGATACTTGGCGGGATGTCGGCGAGGTACGGTTCCGAAGCGACGACAGTAGATTTCAGCGATCCTGGGGCGCGACGTTGGCGACGGGGACGGCGGCGAGGAGCGTTCCCGAGAGGGTCCAAAGGTTGGCGAGGACGCGGGGAGGGTGTACGAATGGATTGGTGGCGTAGTATGTCCATGGCGACAGAGCGGGTCGCGAGGAGGATGTGGTTGAGCCCAAGACGGGTGCGGCTGACCGCTCAACGTCTGGCAAATAGCAAGCAAATAGTACCCATTTGATGCTTTCATATACCTCCGCCAGCGTCCATCGCGCTCTGCAAAACTGTAAGCTACAAGAGCTGACAGAAATACCAGGGAAACCACCTGCTTCGCCGCCAGCGCCCGCTCCAACTCCTCAAACGCGTCCTTGACCACGCTCTTCGAGGCTGGTCTAATGTCGCCTCCGTCGGAGCGCGTCGTGGCCGGCCATTCCGCCTGTGGTACACCCAAAGCGACGAGTGTGCTGCGGAACGCCGCCAACGCGTCCCGATACGCAGTGAGGGATTCCTCGTACAGGTCGTACACGCAGACAGCGCATCCCGACATGCAGCATTCTGCAAGAATCAGAAGAGGAACGGTCGATTGAGCTTCAACGCACCATCCGACGCCGGCGCCTTCGGCTCTTGCGGAACCTCCATCCCACGGAACAGCACCACCGCAGGCCTCTTCGCCGCTTCTACGCCGGGAGTATGGGGCTCCAACACATCCCTGTCCTTGCGCAGCGCCGCCTTGCCCCGTAGCGACTGTTCCAGCCTTCGGTATCGCAGGGACAGATTTTGACCGCCGCGAATGGGTCTCTTGAGTGCGTCTGCGGCGGCAGGGCGGAGACGGGCGACGGCGCCGTCATCGGCGACGGTAGAGAGGAGACGACGCGGGAGAATGCTGAGGATCTTCATGGCGACATGGTCGTTGCGGTCGAAGAAGGTCGGGCGCGCATCACGAAGAAATACAATGAATCCCTGGATTCGGCGCGTATTACCTACCATACTACCTATATATACTAGCTAAACAAAGGCCGAAAACTATTTGCGCCTCTGCTTCTTCTCGGGAGGATGCCGCTCCTCCCCGCACTGTTCCATATGATCCCGCAGATCGTCTACTACGGTAAACACCTTTCCGCATACCGCATACCGCGCACATCGGAGGCTGTACACATGCTCTTTGGATATGCACGCGCGCATCCCAGAGACGCGTCCGACGCCAATCAGCGTGATATCCTCAGCTTTATCTTTCAACACATTATGTGTTGAAAGATAATCACACACAATCCCTGTCCCGCAACCACACCTGCACGGAGCCCAACACTAATCCCGATCCCGCAAGTCCCACTGTACCGTTGGGCTCCGCAACCGCGTGCAACTCTTACCCGTAAGGAAACCACCGGATATCTAGCACAAAGAATACTCGGAGATCTCCGCCACGACTGCTCCCGCGAGCCCCTCTTCAGTCGCTGGCGTGACTGAGCTTGGTCAGTTAAATTCGCGAGTCCATACAGCACAGAATGCATATATGCGCGATACAACCACGACACCGAGCCCAGGAGCGTCCACGGAAAGTCTATCAGCGTAAGCAGCCAGACAGAAGGAGCCGGACGCACCAGCCGAAGCTTGAACCAGTCACCGGCGTAATCATCGCTCGGGCTCGCATGTTGGTAAGAGAAGATAGCGCGAGGCTGATAGATATATCAGAACGAGAAATACAAGATGAGAAATGCAAGCGCACGCACCAGCAGATTACAGCGCATGCGATTCCGCCCCCCGAGTCCGAGGGTTATACTTGCGCCACCAACATCGAGTAGATTAGATACTGTATGACTGACGCCGCCGGGTTAATATTCTCGGAGGAACGGGAATAGAACTGAAGCGCACCAGCAGAGGTCGCAGCGTTCAAGGGCGGGAGCAAGCAGAACCAAAAAGGCGAGCCCAAGCGCACGGGCGGGCTTCCGAGATCGCCGATAAACATCAGAGCGGACGTGTCTGGGATCCAGAATCTGGGGCGAACAAGAAGTTGAGAGGCGCCGCGGCGATGTAGCGGCCGCAGGTTTGGATTGGCGCGAGGTACCGTCAAGAGCCCGAGCAGAGACCAAGCATGCACCGCCAGAGCTGGTTTAATCGAGTCTGGACAGTGTTCAGACAAGGGAAGCGGGGCCGAGACGTGTACATATAAAGCACGCACCAGCATAGTTTCGGCATGTAGATGGCTAGAACACGGTGAGCACAAGCAGAGGGACAGCAGCGCAGCTTAACGCACCAGCAGACGTCTTGGATAGCACGCGGACACTTGAAGACAAGTCAAAGAAGGGGTAAGGAGGGGAGATGGAAGTGGGGAACAAGGAGGACCTGTCGTTGAGCTGATTTGAGCGCAGTACTTATACGCCCTCAAGCGCCGCCGGCCAAGCGCCCAATGCCACTCCGTGGCATCGGACGTGATAGGGAAGCTGATACGGCGGCGAACTTTTGCCGCAGCACGCGGTATTCGGGCGGGAACAGAATTCTTGCAAAACACAAATTTCGCTATTTGCAACGCGTAGGGTACGTGGGCAGGCTGCGGGCGCCGCTCGGATAATGGTAGCAGCTCGGGTAACTACTTCCGGCTAATCTCAGGCCCGATCCCGCCGCACAACGCGTCGGTTCCGGAGAACATGGATTTCGTGCATTTCGCATTTGGGCACGTTCTGTGAGCGGGATGAACGCGAGAACAGCGGGAATGTGGTCCTGAAGCATGCTTACGTAAGCTGAAACGACTGCCCGCAACGAGGAGCTCGCAGACGGAAAGGAATTCCTATACTTTGTTAGATGCACAGTACGCGTTCTAGAGACGTTCTGAACGCGAAGTGACGCGTTTACTTGCACAGGGACACTCTGTAGGGTCTTTCCCACGTTTCCATTTCACCCGAGAACCTTAATTACCGCGGAGGCTCGAGGTATAGGCGGATTTCCCGATTTGGAAATGGGTGGTGTTGAAGCGCGCCTGCCGCTGTGATGCAGCAAACCCCGCTGTTAAAATCGTTCCTGTGCGCAAACTGGAGGAAATTAGGCTCAAGATGAGGTGTACATACCGGAATAGTGCCTAGATGAAAAACTCAAGTATTGTTCTTTGTGGAACCAAAAAGGCAAAAGCATTGGTTTCGAACCCAAAACCAGAGAAAGGACGGAGAGGGTATAGTACCACTGTACTAAGAGACCATACAGGCTATAGAACGTCG
This sequence comes from Mycena kentingensis (nom. inval.), assembly GCA_014461125.1. Taxonomy (NCBI): domain Eukaryota; kingdom Fungi; phylum Basidiomycota; class Agaricomycetes; order Agaricales; family Mycenaceae; genus Mycena; species Mycena kentingensis (nom. inval.). The sequence continues at coordinate 129,994 of JACAZG010000005.1, read as the reverse complement.
ACTAACATCTCGGCATTGGGCGCTGATTTTCGGCGGTAAGTGGATAAGCGATGTTCGGGTGCGAGGTGGTGCATCCTGCCGCCTGACATCGGAGCGAGGTGGATTATGTCTTGGCTTGTTACCCGAAATCCCCGAGCGTTGGCGGAGCGGCGACGCCGCTCCCGGGTATTCGGCTGAGGATCTGCATCCCCAGCGAGTTCGCCGCTTTTTTATTGGCCTTTTTTTTTCTGACTGCTCCGGCGCAAGAAGGATGGGGGATGTTCTCTATTCTGGTGCCGCGCTAGCCCCCGCCAGCTTCCACATTACAGTTGACCTCGTCGCCACCAACTTTTTTCTCACACCTAACTCCCTCGCATCCGCCCATCACGTACGCCGCCGGTCCAGCCGAGTGTTCGCCAGCGCCGCGCCCATCCCGATTTCTTCCGATGGTACCCCGCGACGCGCCCAAGCAAGAGGCACGGAGCGCAGAACTCACCCCATCGTGCTTGCGCAAAATTCCCCGCGACATTTACCCCTGCAGCAAAGCCTGCGCGCATTTTATTTCACAACTTTCGTAAGCTTCTACCGCTTGGCAGCCGGGCACGGCAATAATTCCCCGTCCGCGCCCGCGCAAGCGTAACGGCTTCGCCCATCAAACACCCAACAACCTCTTGCTCCCGTCCACCATCCACCACTGCCCTAAATCCCCCTTCGTTGCCCACCATTCCGCGCTGCAGACCTTCTCCGCTGCGGGCATTCCAGGTATGCTTCAGCCCGCTCCTTTTTTCGCTCTTTTCACTGACCTTTTTTTCGAGGTTTTGCCGCCGGAGGCGAGCGTACCGCCCCCGCGCATCAACCCGACGGCAGCGCGCTCTCCGCGCTCCCTGCCAGCGCATTCACTGCTGCCCGGTATGTTCCCATTTTCTTCATTTTTGCCCTCTTTACTGACCTTTCTTTTTGAGGTTTTGCCGCCGGAGGCGAACGTCCCGCCTCGACGCGTCAACCCGACGGCAGCGCGCCCTCCGCGCTGCCTCCCCGCCGCCCTACTGTCTCCCCAGCTTCCGGTATGTCTCCCAACTGCTCCACCTTTGCTCTTTTTACTCACCTTTTTTGAGGTGCCGCCCGAGACGAACATCCCGCCCCGACGCGTCAATAACACGGCGGCGCGACCTCCCCCCAATGTCATGCCTCGCACTTGAAAGTAAAGGCAGCGGGAGGAGCGTGCTGCGTCTCCACCCGTGGTGGAGCTTGCGCGCTAGCGGTTTGTTGACAATCCCTCTCCCCTTACAAATTCTGCAGACTTTTCCTTTCCCAGATCGGCCAACGTTTCGCCCTCTCGTCGAGCAGACGGCAGGGCGCACGCCGTGCTGCTCTGTGCTCCAAGTAAGCTTCCGTTCCCTTTCCTTTTTATGCTGACCATCTCCTCGATCCTCTGGTCTCCGATGCCGCTCGAACGCGGCCGTGCTTCTCGTCCTCTGGTACGTACCCCTCGCGTGCCCGCCGCAATCGACTCTCTGGTGCGTGCATTCTGCCTACCCGATTAAATCGTCGCTGATGCGGGCGGGGTAGTGCTAACGCAATATCTAAGCCACGCCCACACCACACACATCCCGCTGCTCCGACACTCTGGCTTTTCTCAACGCCCAGCGTCTGCGTCCACTGTCCATTTAGGTACATGGCCGCAGCCTTCAATTATCTTTTTTTTTGGCTCAGCTTAATTGAAGTTTGGCCTCTGCACGCTCCGACTATGAGGTATCTAACGCAGCCTCTCACCTCCCAACCTCTGTCGCTGGCGGTATCCCTCGCCGTGACCAACACGACCACCGTTTTGCGTTCGCCGTACCTCGCCAACGGCGCGGTCGATTTACTGGATTCAAGCTGCGGCAAGAACGGCTGAATGGTATCTATCGACGTATTGGGACCGCGAAGTCGCCGCGTACGTATAGCTCGCGCCTCGAGCCCGACTTTGCCGCTCACCAAAATTTCAACAGCAGCTCTTCTTCCGCTGCAGCTCGGCCAGCTCCAATGTGCGACCCGTTATTAGGGTGTGTTCCGGGAGCGTTGGAACAGCGCTACCTGCCGACGAGCTGGCGTCCCGCTGCGGAATGTCCCCCGCACCGTTTGACGCGGATTTCTGTTTCCGACCGATTTCCAGGTGGCTGGGCGGCATCGCGGCTAGGAGGACGGGTTGAGCCCGGAATGCTGGCGTGCTGCCCGTGTCCGCGAGCGGCGAAGGGTACCTAACGGCGCGTATATTCGTCTTTCCGCTGCTGGCCATCGCCGTGGTGCTGTACGCTGCCGCACAGAACTGATGCAATTTGCATGTTTCGACTTTTACAGCTTGAAGTCGCGCGCTGCGGGGTAAGAGTCGGGTTGGGAGCGGACGGGTAGGAGTGCGAGGCACGTCCAGATGGGTGGGCGATACAGAAGTACGTTTTTCCAGATGGGTGGGCGATACAGAAGTACGTTTCTCTTCTTACTATCGCGTTGCTCGGCTGGCGTTGACTACTTGGAGTACTCGCAGATTTCCATTTGGGCGCGTGTTGCGGACGCGAAACGAGGCTGTGGGCGTGTGTTGTACATGCTGCACGACGCTGGGACGGTACGCCTATTGCAACTGGGCTGGTGATTCAACCACTTGGCTGATTTTCGAGTTTTAGGTCGAATCCACGTTGGTTTGGGCTGCAATTCGCGTTAGGAGTTCTGTAGCGGTGCCCGAGCTGCCCGAACAACGTCGCACCTTTGTACGGAGCGTGCTGCTGGCGGAATGGGACATGCGCTGGTTTTGATGGCGGGCGGCAGAGGTCGTTTGGGCTGGTTCTGAGGTTAGGGTCAGGATCGGGGAGCTGTTTAGTGTCGCAAACAGGTCGCTACAGGTGTAAACATGTACAAACTGTTTATGGAGCCAAACAAGGAGCCAAACAAGAGCTAATTAGTATATACTACAGACCATTTCTTCGCGAGGGACTTCGCGGCGCGGGACTTGGCGGTGAGGGATCTTGGGGGCGAGGGAGGGGATGGTGTGTGTATCAAAATAAACTTTCTCACAAAGAGTTGATCACTGTCGAGTAGCGCATGCTAGGGTAAAAGGGTCAGTTTTGGTCGCCCCGAGCCGGAGGACCGTCCATACCTTGAATGCGGCGGCAATGCCCTTGTCCGGAGCCTCCTGGCAGCCCTCGCAGCACTCCCGATAGAAGCTTTCGACCTTTTCCATCGCCCACCACTCCGCCGAGTCGTCCCCGCTGCCTGCAGTAACGATGCTGGCGCTGTCGGTGCTCCCCGTACTGACGCTGTTCGATCGCAAGACCCTCCTCCGCCGCTCCCGCTCCTTGTCTTCGATAGCCCGCTTCTCCTCCCGGAGCTGCGGCGTAGACGGTGGTGCCACGGACGAGATAGGATAGACCACCGCCAGCTCGGGGAGGATGAAATGCGCGCGCCGGAGCACTCGGGCGCCCTCGTCCTTCCCTCCCTCTTTTCCACCCGCAGCAGAACCTTCCTGGCCCTTGTCGCCGACTGGCAAGAACCGACTGATACGAGACATGAAGCCCGTCTGCGCCGGTGGCGGTTTCTTGAGGATGGACTTGCCCGGGATCGGAATCGTCGCCGTCGACGACGAGGGCGACGGGGACGGAGGTCCGAGGGTCATTATGGTCGATGGAAGAGGTCCAAGCGAAGGTGAATGGAGCGACATGCTCTCACATATGGTGGTCGGGGCGCAAGAGGTGACGTTCCGAATCAGGAGCAAGCTGCAAGCTGGAATTCGCGTCTACTGGTGTCTACTGCCCTCCGCTCCGTCTATTCCCTCCTCCAAGTGCTCCTGCAGCGCATCCAAATCCTCAAAAGTCCGCAACGTCTTGTCCGAGCAATACAAGCAGGTAACATCCACCTTCAGATGCGCGACCCGGACGTGTCGCACCAACCACTCCTCGTCGCCTCGCATCGCCTTGCATCCCTGCCAAAGACACGCCCCATACTCTTCGTCCATCGCTGCTCCGTGAGCGGCGCGAAAGTGCGCATCGACATCCCCAAGTCGGACCGCGCGCCGACACCCGTTCCACGAGCAGATCAGCTGCGAGCGATTGAGCAGCTTCTGCACTCGCTTCAGAGTGGTCTGCACGTTGAATTTGCGGGGACGTTCGCAGGGCTGGTGATGCCTGGCGACGTCGTCAGTTTGCAGGCACTGGAAAGGGAGAGGACGTACCATTGGACGTTGAACGATGGTGTGTTGGCGAGATCAGGCCACAAACGCAGGAACGTCGGCACGTTGTAGTACTCCTCGCCCTCGTACCGGAAGACGTGCGCGGGAGGAGCGTGCGCGGCGCCGTAGAGAAAGTTGATGGAGCTGCTCGAGACGTCGGCGGGAAAAGCGTATTCGGGGTTGTGGACAATGTCGACAGAGCTGTTGGAGTTGCTCGCGTGCATCGAGACGTCGGCGTCGGATTCGTACAAGACCGGGGTAACCAGCGCTGGCGTGGTCCAAAGCGCGTCGCAAGGCGGCGGGACGACGTCGTTCTCGAAAAGCGCGCTGTTTCTTGTCAGGCAACGCGGTAAAGGCTTTGGTGCTGAGGACGGACCTGGGGAACGCCATTAACGCGTCGTATATGAGGTTCATCATCGGCGGCGCCCATTCCAATTGCACTTGCGGAGGGCTGGGGCTGGCCAAAAGCAGTTCCTCGAGGAGCGGGTTGGGCTGCAGGAGCGATTCGGTTTCTTGCAACAACGCGAGTGCGACGTTCTCCAACGGCGGGATTGGAGACGGAGCTCCCTGCGAGATACTTGGCGGGATGTCGGCGAGGTACGGTTCCGAAGCGACGACAGTAGATTTCAGCGATCCTGGGGCGCGACGTTGGCGACGGGGACGGCGGCGAGGAGCGTTCCCGAGAGGCTCAAAAGGTTGGCGAGGACGCGGGGAGGGTGTACGAATGGATTGGTGGCGTAGTATGTCCATGGCGACAGAGCGGGTCGCGAGGAGGATGGTGGTTGAGCCCAAGACGGGTGCGGCTGACCGCTCAACGTCTGGCAAATAGTACCCATTTGATGCTTTCATATACCTCCGCCAGCGTCCATCGCGCTCTGCAAAACTGTAAGCTACAAGAGCTGACAGAAATACCAGGGAAACCACCTGCTTCGCCGCCAGCGCCCGCTCCAACTCCTCAAACGCGTCCTTGACCACGCTCTTCGAGGCTGGTCTAATGTCGCCTCCGTCGGAGCGCGTCGTGGCCGGCCATTCCGCCTGTGGTACACCCAAAGCGACGAGTGTGCTGCGGAACGCCGCCAACGCGTCCCGATACGCAGTGAGGGATTCCTCGTACAGGTCGTACACGCAGACAGCGCATCCCGACATGCAGCATTCTGCAAGAATCAGAAGAGGAACGGTCGATTGAGCTTCAACGCACCATCCGACGCCGGCGCCTTCGGCTCTTGCGGAACCTCCATCCCACGGAACAGCACCACCGCAGGCCTCTTCGCCGCTTCTACGCCGGGAGTATGGGGCTCCAACACATCCCTGTCCTTGCGCAGCGCCGCCTTGCCCCGTAGCGACTGTTCCAGCCTTCGGTATCGCAGGGACAGATTTTGACCGCCGCGAATGGGTCTCTTGAGTGCGTCTGCGGCGGCAGGGCGGAGACGGGCGACGGCGCCGTCATCGGCGACGGTAGAGAGGAGACGACGCGGGAGAATGCTGAGGATCTTCATGGCGACATGGTCGTTGCGGTCGAAGAAGGTCGGGCGCGCATCACGAAGAAATACAATGAATCCCTGGATTCGGCGCGTATTACCTACCATACTACCTATATATACTAGCTAAACAAAGGCCGAAAACTATTTGCGCCTCTGCTTCTTCTCGGGAGGATGCCGCTCCTCCCCGCACTGTTCCATATGATCCCGCAGATCGTCTACTACGGTAAACACCTTTCCGCATACCGCATACCGCGCACATCGGAGGCTGTACACATGCTCTTTGGATATGCACGCGCGCATCCCAGAGACGCGTCCGACGCCAATCAGCGTGATATCCTCAGCTTTATCTTTCAACACATTATGTGTTGAAAGATAATCACACACAATCCCTGTCCCGCAACCACACCTGCACGGAGCCCAACACTAATCCCGATCCCGCAAGTCCCACTGTACCGTTGGGCTCCGCAACCGCGTGCAACTCTTACCCGTAAGGAAACCACCGGATATCTAGCACAAAGAATACTCGGAGATCTCCGCCACGACTGCTCCCGCGAGCCCCTCTTCAGTCGCTGGCGTGACTGAGCTTGGTCAGTTAAATTCGCGAGTCCATACAGCACAGAATGCATATATGCGCGATACAACCACGACACCGAGCCCAGGAGCGTCCACGGAAAGTCTATCAGCGTAAGCAGCCAGACAGAAGGAGCCGGACGCACCAGCCGAAGCTTGAACCAGTCACCGGCGTAATCATCGCTCGGGCTCGCATGTTGGTAAGAGAAGATAGCGCGAGGCTGATAGATATATCAGAACGAGAAATACAAGATGAGAAATGCAAGCGCACGCACCAGCAGATTACAGCGCATGCGATTCCGCCCCCCGAGTCCGAGGGTTATACTTGCGCCACCAACATCGAGTAGATTAGATACTGTATGACTGACGCCGCCGGGTTAATATTCTCGGAGGAACGGGAATAGAACTGAAGCGCACCAGCAGAGGTCGCACCTTTGTAAGCGGAATGGGACATGCGCTGGTTTTGATGGCGGGCGGCAGAGGTCGTTTGGGCTGGTTCTGAGGTTAGGGTCAGGATCGGGGAGCTGTTTAGTGTCGCAAACAGGTCGCTACAGGTGTAAACATGTACAAACTGTTTATGGAGCCAAACAAGGAGCCAAACAAGAGCTAATTAGTATATACTACAGACCATTTCTTCGCGAGGGACTTCGCGGCGCGGGACTTGGCGGTGAGGGATCTTGGGGGCGAGGGAGGGGATGGTGTGTGTATCAAAATAAACTTTCTCACAAAGAGTTGATCACTGTCGAGTAGCGCATGCTAGGGTAAAAGGGTCAGTTTTGGTCGCCCCGAGCCGGAGGACCGTCCATACCTTGAATGCGGCGGCAATGCCCTTGTCCGGAGCCTCCTGGCAGCCCTCGCAGCACTCCCGATAGAAGCTTTCGACCTTTTCCATCGCCCACCACTCCGCCGAGTCGTCCTCGCTGCCTGCAGTAACGATGCTGGCGCTGTCGGTGCTCCCCGTACTGACGCTGTTCGATCGCAAGACCCTCCTCCGCCGCTCCCGCTCCTTGTCTTCGATAGCCCGCTTCTCCTCCCGGAGCTGCGGCGTAGACGGTGGTGCCACGGACGAGATAGGATAGACCACCGCCAGCTCGGGGAGGATGAAATGCGCGCGCCGGAGCACTCGAGCGCCCTCGTCCTTCCCTCCCTCTTTTCCACCCGCAGCAGAACCTTCCTGGCCCTTGTCCCCGACTGGCAAGAACCGACTGATACGAGACATGAAGCCCGTCTGCGCCGGTGGCGGTTTCTTGAGGATGGACTTGCCCGGGATCGGAATCGTCGCCGTCGACGACGAGGGCGACGGGGACGGAGGTCCGAGGGTCATTATGGTCGATGGAAGAGGTCCAAGCGAAGGTGAATGGAGCGACATGCTCTCACATATGGTGGTCGGGGCGCAAGCTGGTGACGTTCCGAATCAGGAGCAAGGTGGAATTCGCGTCTACTGGTGTCTACTGCCCTCCGCCCCGTCTATTCCCTCCTCCAAGTGCTCCTGCAGCGCATCCAAGTCCTCAAAAGTCCGCAACGTCTTGTCCGAGCAATACAAGCAGGTAACATCCACCTTCAGATGCGCGACCCGGACGTGTCGCACCAACCACTCCTCGTCGCCCCGCACGCCTTACATCCCTGCCAGAGACACGCCCCATACTGTTCGTCTATCGCTGCTCCGTGAACGGCGCGAAAGTGCGCATCGATATCCACCAGTCGGACCGCGCGCCGACACCCGTTCCACGAGCAGATCAGCTGCGAGCGATTGAGCAGCTTCTGCACTCGCTTCAGAGTGGTCTGCACGTTGAATTTGCGGGGACGTTCGCAGGGCTGGTGATGCCTGGCGACGTCGTCAGTTTGCAGGCACTGGAAAGGGAGAGGACGTACCATTGGACGTTGAACGATGGTGTGTTGGCGAGATCAGGCCACAAACGCAGGAACGTCGGCACGTTGTAGTACTCCTCGCCCTCGTACCGGAAGACGTGCGCGGGAGGAGCGTGCGCGGCGCCGTAGAGAAAGTCGATGGAGCTGCCTGTAGGCACAGGATCGTATTGAAAGGGATACGCGGGGTTGTGGACAAAGTCGATAGAGCTGTTGGAGCTGCTCGCGTGCATCGAGACGTCGGCGTCGGATTCGTACAAGACCGGGGCAACCAGCGCCGGCGTGGTCCAAAGCGCGTCGCAAGGCGGCGGGACGATGTCGTTCTCGAAAAGCGCGCTATTTCGCGTCAGGTAAAGCTCGCGAGGTTTTGGTGCCGAGGACAGACCTGGGGAACGCCATTAACGCGTCGTATATGAGGTCCATCATCGGCGGCGCCCATTCCAATTGCACTTGCGGAGGGCTGGGGCTGGCCAAAAGCAGTTCCTCGAGGAGCGGGTTGGGCTGGAGGAGCGATTCGGTATCTTGCAACAACGCGAGTGCGACGTTCTCCAACGGCGGGATCGGGGACGGAACTCCCTGCGAGATACTTGGCGGGATGTCGGCGAGGTACGGTTCCGAAACGACGAGAGTAGATTTCAGCGATCCTGGGGCGCGACGTTGGCGACGGGGACGGCGGCGAGGAGCGTTCCCGAGAGGCTCCAAAGGTTGGCGAGGACGCGGGGAGGGTGTACGAATGGATTGGTGGCGTAGTATGTCCATGGCGACAGAGCGGGTCGCGAGGAGGATGGTGGTTGAGCCCAAGACGGGTGCGGCTGACCGCTCAGCGTCTGGCAAATAGTACCCATTTGATGCTTTCATATACCTCCGCCAGCGTCCATCGCGCTCTGCAAAACTGTAAGCTACAAGAGCTGACAGAAATACTAAGGAAAACCACCTGCTTCGCCGCCAGCGCCCGCTCCAACTCCTCAAACGCATCCTTGACCACGCTCTTCGAGGCGGTTCCTCCGTCGGAGCGCGTCGCGGCCGGCCATTCCGCCTGTGGTACACCCAAAGCGACGAGTGTGCTGCGGAACGCCGCCAACGCGTCCCGATACGCGGTGAGGGATTCCTCGTACAGGTCGTACACGCAGACAGCGCATCCTGACATGCAGCATTCTGCAAAAAAAGATATCAGAAGAGGAACGGTCGATTGAGCTTGAGAACGCACCGTCCGACGCCGGCGCCTTCGGCTCCTGCGGAACCTCCATCCCACGGAACAGCACCACCGCAGGCCTCTTCGCAGCTTCTACGCCTGGAGTGTGAGGCTCTAGCACATCCCTGTCCTTGCGCAGCGCGGCCTTGCCCCGCAGCGACTGTTCCAGCCTTCGGTATCGCAGGGACAGATTTTGACCGCCGCGAATGGGTCTCTTGAGAGCGTCTGCGGCAGCAGGGCGGAGACGGGCGACGGCGCCGTCGTCGGCAACGGTAGAGAGGAGACGACGCGAGAAAATACCGAGGATGTTCATGGCGACATGGTCGTTGCGGTCGAAGAAAGGCGGGCGCGCATCACGAAGAATAAATCCATCGTACGCAGTCGACGCGCATATGCTACCTACGAGTTATGTACCTACTGTACCATAGAGCCTATACGCTAACTAATAAACGGTCTACTTGCGCCTCTGCTTCTTCTCGGGAGGAGGCCGCTCCTCCCCGCACAAATCCATATGCTTCCGCAGGCCGTCTACTGTGGTAAACACCTTTCCGCACTCCGCGACCCGCGCACACGGAAGGCTGTACACATGCACCTCGTATATGTGGCCCGCCATCTCCTCGAGAGCCATCTTCTTGCCGCAAACGGCGACACCCGGGTCGTTGCTGGGCCAGCGGCAGTGTACCTCAGGACCACCCTTGCGCCGTTTCTGATCCTTGTGATCCGTAGAGTATCCCTTGAACTGGCCAAACTCCGACTGGTTCGCGTCTCCGTCCTGAATATGCGCGGCTCCCATATGAGACGCGATCTTTTGAGGAATTTTGCTGGGCAGGGCGGCAATATCGACACCAGTGCAGGGCGTGTATGGGCTTGGTTGCGAGCAGGGCCAGCGGCACTCGTATGTCTTGGGCACCAATCTCTCGATATACGTGTCGCGCTCGTGGGCGCTGTATCTGGAGAACGGTTAGTCGATTCCCATTATGGAGCAGGCGGACGTACCGATACTCGTTAGTATCGGGGAGCGGGTCCCGTCTGCGCTTCACGCCCTGCTTCTGCGGGTCTCTGCTCATTTGTCAAGTCCAGGTCGAAACTAGGTATCAAGTCGAGCTTACCGTGTTTTCTTTGCTTTGGCAACGGAAAGTTCGCGGGGTTGAACGGGAGCTGGCCCAGAAGCGTTCGATGGCCCAGCGATGGCGTTTCCTTGAGGTCTACGAGGGAATCAATCCCACGTTATCGAAACCAAGGATTTAACGTGCCCATGCATGTATGGACCGTTATCTTGCGCAACAGGCGACCTACGCGAAGATCAGCGAAACGGCTAGTATTAGACGCGACGCGACTTACCACCCGTCAGTGTAGTCGAGCGCTAGCGACGTCGGCTGCGCGAAGAGGTTTTGTTCGCCGGCGCCGAGGAGGTACATGGCTTGCTCGTCCGAAGATAGGGTTGCGAGGTTGTGCCCAACCGGAGGAGGAATTCTGGCGCTGACGAAGAGCGGAACGCGGAGAATGAAAGGCGAAGTCGGGAGAGAGTAAGGAATGTTTGGGGAAAGGCCGTGATTGTGGGCGCCTTGATGGTGATAGTTTTCATGAGGGGCAGCAAAGGATTGTGGGACGGGGGCAAGAGATTGGGAGGAAGAAGCGGCACCCGCGTCATGATAGTCGTTATTCTGAACGGCGTAGCTCGCGTTCGGCAGACCAAAGGTATCCTGCGGCGGGACTGGGGGCGAACGCGCCATCCTCGTTAAGGGTGGCGGAAAAGGTGCAGGGGAAGCCGCCTCGATGGGGAGAGATGGAAAATAGTGGGTGGCAAGCTGCTCGAAGACGCCCGCGTTCGGCGCATTGTAGCTGGGGTTGACCGCGGGTTGCGGAAGCGCATAGTGGCAATCGTACTGGTATCCGTGGGCGTAGTCGATAGCAGGCCGGACGGGCGCGTCGTCGCGTCGCATCCCCGCGCACTCGCCCGCATCGGCGTTTGCCCCGTTGTAGCCATCAACCATAGCGAGGTCGAGCGGGGGCTGCTCGAGGGCATTGTGAGCGTTGTATTCCGAGGGAGGACGAGCAGGCGCGTTGTTTGGCGTCTCTTGGAGCTGGAATGCGCGTCCCGCGACGGCGTCTATGGGGGCGGACGCCCCGATCGACTCGAGTGGTGGCGACGCCACGGAGTTGGCTCCGTCGTCGAGCTCCTCGTTGAAGAGATACTCAAGGTGATCCTCGGATTGGCCCTCGGACGTCGATCGAACGGAGAACGGGGGCGAGCGGCGGAGGACGGCGGGGGAGGAAGGGGTCGTAGGAAGCTCAGCTTCGTTGTTGCCTTTGGCTTGGTAGCGCATGGACATTTTGGGGGAGGATTGGTTGGGTGGCACAACGTTGGATGGTGGTGGTTGGAGAGCAAGCGTTGTTTGGGTTTGTGTGCGTGACCGGTCGCGTTAAGACTGGGTCGCGCAAACGAGCCCAAATCGCCCCCGCGCCAAAATCGAGTCTTGCCCCTCCTGAGCCTCTCGACGGCGCAAACGCCACACAGTAGATTCCTCGCAAGCGACGACGCTGACGAACGCCGGAAACAAAGCTGCTTCGCGGTCGTTGGGCTCTTCCCGACTTGTTTGCCTGCCCCAAGCGGTCAGCTCGAAAGTGGCGACTGGCGAGAGACAGTACCTTCCGTTATACGCGTTCCTGCGCATCCCAAGCTTCTCCAGACACCTCTCGCTCTCTTCCCGACTTGTACGCGGCGCCAATCTCGAGCCAAGAACCCATCTTATCGAAGCGAGTGGCACCGCCGCAGATCTACTCCCAGAAGACGGCAACGCCTCGAGCAGACGTAAGAACGCGTCGATTGCGCCGGCCGGGAGGATTGGGTAGCCCACCGCTGGCGCCGGTTGAGGAGATTCGCCTCCATACTCCGGTTTTGCCCAACCCATCGCCCAGCGACGAACCCACTTGTACCAACAAGCACTTTCGGCGTAAGGCGCGTCCGGGGCCGAATAGTCCCTCGACGTCGCCGTTTCGCCCGCTTTCTTCCTCCCTTTAGGCCCGGATCCGACTCCAACCACAAATGGGTCAAAACGGCGCGACCCGGCGAGTCCTGCTGGAGGAAGTGGACGGCGAGTCAGTTGCGGCACGCAGTGAGCATCTACCCCGGTATAAAGACATGCGCAGATTCATAGTTGGCCGACGCGAGACGTAGGTGGGCCAGCAACGAGATTTCGGAGATATCTACGCCCATGCAGCTACGCGGCGCGAGTTCACTAAGTACATGAAAGGGATGTTTAGCATCGTCTTATACTGCTTAGAAACATGCGTACTTGGAAGTCGCATTCAGAACGTTCGTCGGACGCTCATTTGCATGTACGCGCCAACGGAAGCAACGCAAATCGATCCCGACAAGCCCAGGACGGGAGGACGGTCCCGGCCGCCCGGAAGTTGCAGAGAGCCTGAGCATCGTTGAACAAGTCGCGCCGTTGAGGGCTGCGCGCGGTGGGTGCGCAAGCAGCAGTGCCTTCAAGTTTGCAGGACGATGCTGAGACGTCGACGAGGAACGGCGCTGGTTCAGTGGTGTATGGAGCATCTGGCATGCATTCACTCCGCTGCAGACTGGCGTCGACGTAGCACGTACGGGACTCGGTGTCGTTTCCTTGTATTTTGTCGATGGTGATACCGCCGCCCGCAGGTATGCTTCCAGACGCGTCGACCGACGACCAAGGACAGGACCTGGTTCTCCTTACGTATCTGCAGGATTTGGTCGATACCTCTCCACGCTTTGGGACGGAGGACGTACTGGAGACGGCGACGCATGCTCTAGCCGACCGACCTGCCCTCCAGCTTAAATCCCCTCGTCTACACGCTCACCGACGCGCACATTCCAGTCCAAGTCGTCCATGTGTCCGCTCGTCGCTTGGGGATGCATTCGCGGCGGTATCTTGCAGGAGGTCGTCGTTGCACGTCGCAGGCTTGGTCAGCGTGATGCGCCTGTTCCCGACCGCAATGGCCAAAATTCCTTTTGCAAGACAACGGCAATGCAAGACTGGGTATTGTAAGGATACAGTATGTGCTGGAATAAAGGAAAGCAAAAAACAAGCAAGGCAAAATACACCAAGAAATCGCGCGTTTTCCGAGCTACGGTTTTCCGCGCTACGCGTCTTTGGGGCGGACGCGTCCCCGGCCCTACCAAGAACTCGACTGAACTCCCGCACTTCTGAAGAACTCAGCCGTCACCGTCAGATGCTCTTCCTTCTTGCTATCGATCTTGTTCCCAAACAGCAACAAAAGCGGAGAAGAAGGCCGCTCCCGTCGTCGTAGAGAGTCTAAAAGAACCCAACAAGATACCCAACGACCAAAAAACCCCCATGGCGGCAAGTTCTCTCGCTGCGGAACATCTCCGACGGCACGCTGTGCAAGTGCCCACAAAACACACGCACGCAATCGCTCTTCCTTCTTGACACTTGCGAACCCGACAGTTTTCGAAGGTTGCTGACGCCAGATTCGATGGTAGCATCCACAAACGCCTGACTTCATGTGTTCGTCGCGCCCCAAAAGTATCCCCGTTTTCCCTTTCCAATTCAGAAATCAACGAGCTAATGTGTTCCCCACTGTCGGCGTTCTGGCACTTTTCCGCGGGCCTCGTCCCGCGCTCTCACTCTCTTCAGCAGAAGTGTATGGCACAGTTATTTGCTACATCAACATATCCCACCGACGCCATTTTATAGAGGTCAGCCCGCATCTAACCCGTCGACTGACCTTCCGTTCCCCTCATCCCCATGTCCTCCACCGGTGCGGTTGTCGTTCCCGACCTGCGCGATACAGAGGGCGCACTATACCTTGGAGGTATGCAACGCCTGTGCTTAGGCGCAATCGGCTGACGGGGCGCAGTTGTAATAGCGGCGTTGTGAGCTCTGGAGATAGCGTATCGCGACCTGCTAATCTGTTTTAGCCTCCAGGGGATGCTCACCGTGCAGGCTTTCCATTACTTTGAGCAGTACCCGAAGGATTACAAAATCCTCAAGGCGCTCGTAAGCACGCTTCCCGACGCGTCGTTCCGCGCTCTGATGACCAAAATAGGTCGCGTTCCTCTGGTTGCGCCTCCACATCCTCGCATCTTGTCGCCCTAACTGATACCTAGGTGCCTCAACTTTGCCCATCTCGGTCTGCTTATCGATATCCCCTGGATACGCCTCATCCTCAACTGGGGCGACTCCTCCGTTTTCCGGCGCAACACCAAAGTCCTCTCCTTCCAGCTCGTCCTCGTCGCCATCCCGACCGTTCTCTGCCAGTCCTTCTACCTGCACCGTCTCTGGCGGTTCAGCAAGCGCAACTACGCCCTCGTCGGCGTTCTCGGGTGTGCCATCTGGGCCGGCTTCGCGCTGGAGATCTTCCTCGCCGTCGTCACGACGAGCAGCCCCAAGGCGTATCTGAACGACCGGCCGCATATCATTGCCCTGTTCTCGTTGGCTGCTGGATGTCGGTGTCCATGCTGCTCCCTCTTGACGCGACTGATTGGTACATATGTGCAGCCGACCTGGCCATCGCCCTATCACTCGTGTACTACCTCAAATGCGAGATGGGGGCAATTCGGAACGCGGTCGCTCCAGCGAGCACGGGCTATGAGACCGAGACGCGGAGGGAAACCAACTTTGTGCTCACCCGCGTTATTCGCTACGCCGTCGGCACGGGTCTATTAACCAGGTATGTACGCACCGGTGCCAGCTGCATACACGTCCTCACGCAACGACCAGCTTGAGCGCAATCCTCTCGCTGATCCTCGTACGTCGCCACGGGCCGCACATGCACCAACCACTCACCATATGTAATGCCTCCCGCAGATGCTCGTTTCCCCGCAATCGCGTGTCTTCATGGCTTCGCACGTCCTGCTCGGACGGCTGTACACCAACGCGCTGTTTGCTAAGTCAGTACTGGTATACACATTGCGCAAGCTCTTCGTGCTGACTGTGGCAGCTTGAACTCGCGCGCAAACCTCCGCCAAAAGCTGCAGGGCCCGATTACAACCTCGACGATGCTGCAACCGCCGGTGTTCACGATCCCCTCCGTCCGCGTCCGCGCTCTTCTTTCTTGCATACAGTAACACTCACATCGAAGCAGGCGGACGAATACGCGCTGGGAAACGTCAAGAGCGGGGAGGCGTCGACGCTGCCTGCGGGCCATGTTAATGTCGGCGTGAGCGTGAGCGTCGTGCAGGAGTACTCGGAGATCGTGTACGATGGGAGGAATCGGAATGGGTATGGACAGGTTTGTTGACCTGGGGAGATGTTGTTTGTATTACACTTCATTTAAGCCAAAAGGCCAGAGTGGTTTGTGTTAGAGTGGTAACAAAGGCTGTCCTACCGGAACGATGCACAAAGGAACAGTCGGCATCGAGATCGATATTTGTCGTCAATTCGGATTCAAGAACGAGGTTTTAGGCCGATTGGCGAAGAAACCAGGACATGGCCTTTTTGCAAACAGCAATAAAAGGGGTTCCATTTTATAGCTTCGTTCCAAGCCGGGTTTTAAGCAAAATCGGTTTGTTTACCACTGTCACTTCGGCCATTGTGGCACCCCTTCTTCGCCGAGCGAGCTTGAAGCGCGAGCCGGGGGCTTGTTCCAACCCTATCTATTTTATTTCTGAATTCCCTTCTTCTTGGGTTACCCTGTACAATTTCCGACCGACCTAAAGGCCTAAAGGCTAGTAGCTTCATAATAGAGTCCATTTGGAGATCGCACCATCAATTTCCATCCATGGAAAGTCTGTCCAAATTAGGTCTACCGTAGTGCAAAAAAAGCTGGGACCTTCTCATGGGGCATATATTTTCCAGTGAAGCTGAGATTTTCTTTTTTCAGCTCTCGAAGCATCGTAACACCAGCGGTTACCGGTTACTGGCAATACTCACAGCAATATAAGTACGTCTCGTCTCACTGCAATACGCGCTCAGTAACAAAGGAATATTAATAGGTCGCATGGTGAACGGAAGACGGGCCGTAGTCCTCAGTAGAAAACATTGCCGGCTACCGGGTAGACGCCGGTCGTCGCTCCAGACAACAAGTAACGAGCATACTCATTGGCTAACACTGCATGCGTGTCCGGCCCTGCCCACCCACGCCGATGCCGCTAATAGAACAGGAAGATGCCGTGCTACGTGTATTCTCCTTCATACAGTCTCGCTAATAATGGAGGATATCGATTATGGCTCGAGTCAGCGCGCCGAGGGCATCGGGCTGACTCGGCGTAAACGCGTCAAGTTGGCGCCAGACCGCCGAGATTAGTCAGTTTGTCGAGGTACGATCCGTTCGAGGAGGAGATGGTTGTTTGCCTAGATTCAGACGCGTCGTCCAATGCCGGATCTTCGGTTTTAGTTGCCCAACGGTGGACGCGCCCTGCGGGTGCTGTTCGTCAGCTGCCGGAAATGAAGTCGCGCATAGTGGAGGCAACGTTGTGTTTATCGATGTTCTGCCGCGTCGCCAATCGCAGGCATTCTTCGGTGATTCTGGTTTCTGAGTGGGGTTATTCAGGAGAGGTCGCCGTATTTGGATTAATATTACCGAGAGCCTGTCATACCCGTGACAGGTCGGCATCCCGTCTTATAAAGCTCCAAGCCCCGCAGAAACGAATGCCTTTCCCCGTGCCGCTCCCATGTACCTAGGAAGCCCGCCGCCGTCGCCGCCATCGTCGGCCGCGTCCTTCTGCGCCTTTGCGCGCAACACCATCCACACCTCCCTCGACACCGCGCAGGTGCTGCTCAGCTTCCAGTCGCTGTTCGTCTGCGCGTTCCTCTTCTTCGGCCTCGCCTTCTTCCTCCTCCTCTGGAACATCGTCGCCGGGCCCGACGAGGACGATGACGATGACGAGCGGGAACCCGATGCCGACGCGGGGATGTACCACCACTACGCGCAGGACAGGCATGGTCGCTGGGTCGCCGTGCCCGTACTTGTCCTGCCCCACCGAGGGAGCTCGCGCTCACGCTCCCACTCCCGGACCTCCTCCTCCTCCTCGTCGAGGCGGAAATACGACGGCAAGCATACGCCACAACGGCGACAATAGCGCCCGTCCGCGTTACTTGCTCCGCACCCGCGCAACCCTCCTACTCCCCCCTGTATGCTTCATGGCCCCAATGACGACGACCACCGACGCCATCGACGAACCGATCGCGATCGTCGTGCGCGACGCAAGACGACCGATCTTTGCGACGAAACCGACCCGAAACCGAAACTTCCTCCTCCTCATACGCCCGCCCTCGACGGCGCCATCGTGTAAAAAGATAGTCCTGCCTGTGTGTACATGTATTTTCTGCTGCGGTGTATAGTTGTATTCGAATTGACGAACCTGGTGGATCTGTTACTCCCGAGCTTTGTACCCCTTGGTTTCCCGCATCCCGCAAATGCATCGTCGCGGTATTGAAAACACGCGGCTTCCTGCGAGCCGGCCTGTTCGGGGTTCTCCAGAAACAGAGCCTCGTTTGTAGCGGCAAACAAAGAACGGCCGGAGCTTCCCTCTCTCCATAGAAACCTTGTACTCCGTCTGCAATCGTGATTATTGTCGACGCGTACTTGGTCCCGACTAGTGCGTACCCTTGTACAATAGGGTTGACGTGAGAGGCGCTCCCTTGTATTCGTTGTCGTTGTGTGGCCCAAGCGCGAGAAAATCTGGGCAGGTTTATTGTTCTGCAAACGGAGTTGAGCAAACAAGGCGCATCGAAGAGGGGGTATAAAAGCGGGGTAGGGTGTGGCCAACGACATCCACAAACACACACACGCCACACCTGCTCCGTTCGCGGATAAAACCCACCGTCGAGTAGACCACATCTACCATGTCCGCATCCGCATCCACATCGAGCACCTACGCCAGCGCTCCAACGACCCAAATCCCACTCGACGCAGCAGCGCTCGCGGAGGACTCCTTCGCCGCCCTACAAGCGCGCCTGGACGCAATAATCGCCAACCCAAGCGCCCTCCCGCCGCTCGAGCTCTCCCCAGACCTCGAGAGCATCTACGCCTCGATCCCGTCCTCTCCCGAGGCCGACGCGCAGCTCATGCGCGAGATCGAGGAGATCGCGCGCGCGCAGGGGCGCGCCGCCGCGGAGGCAAACTCGGAGTGGGGTCTGTGGGCGTCGGGAGAGTACCCGCGTACGCCGTTGACGCTGACGGAGAGCGAGTTGCGCCCGCTGGAGGAGCTGGAGCGGTTGACGGCGGAGTTCTTCAGGGAGGCGGGGGTTGAGATTGAGTTTTTCGGCGGGGAGAACGCGTCTGCGGCTGCGATGGAGGTGGATGTGCCGCCCAAAGACGCGTAGCGCGTCGAACGCGACATTTCTTGCTGTATTTCGCCTTTGTATTTCTTGTTTTGCTGTATTCCAGAACATAGTGTATCCATCCAATACCCAGTCTTGTATTGTCGTTGTCTTGCAAACTTTTGGCCATTGCAGGCGGGAACAGGAGCGACGGTGTGACCCAGTCTGCAGCTTACCACGACGACCTTCTCCAATTACCGCCACGGATGCCTCCTCGATCGAAGGGCCGACAAATGGACGACGTGCGCTAGAATGGGCGCGTTGGTGAGGGTATAGACGCGGAGATTTGAGCTGGAGAACAGGTCGGTCAGTCAGGATGCGTCGCCGTCCCGAGTACGTCCTCCGTCGTCCCACACTTGTGAGGTATTGAAGAAATCCTGCAGATATGTACGGAGAACCAGATTCTGGCATTGGCCCTCGGTCGACGCGGCTGGAGCATGCCTGCGGACCGGCGGTATCACCGTCGACCAAATCTGCGGCTTACCACGACGACCCTTTGAAATACCGCCGCGGATGGCTCCCAGTGGATATATGGACGAGATTTACTGGAACGCGCGCGGCGGTGAGCGTGTAGACATGGGGATTTGAGCTGGAAAAAAGGTCGGTCGGTCAGAGGATGTCTCGAGTACGTCCTCCGTGCCAGCATTTGGGGCAGTACTGACCATGCATAGGCATTAAATGCCAGCAAATGCCGCTCCGCGCACGGTCGGACTTCGTCTCCGACTCGGGCTGCGTCGGGCTCAAGCGGTATCATCATGTCGGAAGAGCGGTAGCCTAAGGTCCTCTTGGTGTCCGTCGTGCTGCTACCCGTCCAGATGAGAGCGGTACTTAACGCGTCTCAGATGCCGTCGTAACCACTGCTGGGGTGTGCTGTACACCGTTTGTGGCCGACGCGTCCTGCGAGCAATATCGACCCCGTTCCGTAAAACTGCTGCTTGCGCACCTCTACATCCTCCAGCGGCACTCGTGTCCGATTTCTAGGCTTTGGAATACGGTCTGGAGCTGCAACGCGCTCAATTAGCTCAGAATCCGCGTTTGCGGCCGGGAGAATCAACCGCCAGTCGGGGTATGCTGCGAAACCTCTGGACGTGAGAGAGGTTCTCTCGCTACGAACGGCAGACTCTCCTACGCGTAAGCAGGCACCTCGCAGTGTCTCGAGCGCGCCCAGTGCACTGCATACGCAGTACCGTTCCATTCGCCTCAATTTCGGCTGGGGCGACGACCGCTCTCATTCCAGGCGCGTATCCGGGAGCTTCGAATAAACAGAGGGCAAGAGCGAATGGGTAGAGCGCGGCCGTGTGTTGGAAGCCAATCGGAAACCAATTCATCGGGCTGCCAGTCGGCTTGATAAGATGCGGGTGCGATTAGATGGCGAGGCCGGACAACATGTCGGTCCGCTGGTGGGCGGGTCGGAGATGGCCAGTTAAGTAGCGCTGGGCGGCGGCAAGAAGGTACGAGTTGTTGCCACTCGCTACTTCAGTTATTGAACGCTTGGACAGGGAATTCACGACCGGGCGAGTTCAAAGCTTCCCAGAGCTTTGTCCTCCGAATTCGCTCGTCGAACGCTTAGTGTTCATGTCGAGGCGTCGCATTGAGCGGGGTGTAGGCGGGAATGAAAGGAGAGACACTCGTTCCGGCTCGCGGAACGGGAATTCCTACATGCGAGAACATTCTGCGACCACAACAGGTCACGCACAGAAACTGCTCTTGCTCCCGGACTACAACCATTCCCTTCCCCGCTCACGCGCACAACCCGTCCTCTCATCTCCCCAATGGATCCCCAGCACGGGCAACCGTCCTTGCCACCTCATGACCCTTCCTCCCAGCCCCACTCCTTCCCCGCCCCCGTCCCCCTTGCGCCGACGCTGACCCTCAACGATGGGTCTGGGTCGCTGAACGCTCTGGGCGCGCTCGACGCCGCTCAAGCGTTGGCGTACATGAA
The DNA here is from genome assembly GCA_014461125.1 of Mycena kentingensis (nom. inval.). NCBI lineage: Eukaryota > Fungi > Basidiomycota > Agaricomycetes > Agaricales > Mycenaceae > Mycena > Mycena kentingensis (nom. inval.). The sequence goes on along the minus strand of JACAZG010000005.1, from coordinate 109,500 downwards.
CTCTTCGGGCCTGACCCAAGAGGACCTGCAGGTGTTGTTCGAACTCGCGTGCCAGAACGAGTATCGTTCCCCTACCCCCATTCCCGACGGAGGTCCATTCTCGGACGCGCACCCTCTCCACACCTACATATCGCCGCACGCGGAACGCGCGAACGAGCTCGCTGGCATCGGTGGCGTCGTCGATGCGGGCTACCAGTACAACGCGTCTGGCGTTGACGAACCAGCCGATGCCACCCACCAAAACGCGCTCTCTTCCAACCACGGAGTGTCTTCCCACTACTACGCCGAGTTTCCGGAGTCAACCCAGGGCGGGTCGCCTCAAAGCCGCGACTACATCAGCAATGGTGCCCTCGCCGCGAACGACTACAGTAACGTCCCTGGGTACGCCGGAGCGTACGAACGCGAGCCATATATCCACGGACAACCCACGCGCGCAACCCCATCGTCCTCCTACCACGCGGGTCCGCCCTGCGCGGGACCTTCCAACGACGGGCCGTCCCAACAAAGACATTACCATCAACAACAACCTCACGCATCCCCCGCCCACGACCTGCGACCCCAGATCCTGTTCCCGCAAGACATCGTGGACGGAAATGGGCCATACCCGTTCACGTTCGGCGCTCCGTCCCCCCTCGCCGCCGGACGCGTCAACTACGATCAGCTTGCTCGCGACGAGAACTACACGTATCCCGCCGACATACAGCAACCTTTCAACGGGCCGCAAGCTGGGTGTGTCTACTTTCTATCGCCTTGCGTCGATGCTGACCATTCACTTAGACCTGCTCGCGTTCCGATGACACTTTCAAACGGGATACCAGATTCTTCCAGGTGAGCAAATAATATCACTGTGTGGCCTCTGCTAACGAGCCGCTCGTCTTTCTAGTCAACCCGCGGCCGAACAACGGCCCCTCAAGCAGCCGATCCCGCCGAAGCGCAGACTTCCAGGAGCCCGCGGCGGGCGCAAGCGTAAAATCTCTCAAGTCGACGACGCGCCAACAGGCGCGCTCCCCCGGTACGTTCTCTGGTACTACCGCAGGCACGATCTTTTGCTAACGCGCGTTGCCAGCTTATCGGAAGATGATATCAAAGCCTATACCGCTCGTACCCGAAGGGGCAGCACCTACGTCTGCCTCTACGCCCCCGGTACGAGCACCGACAACGCGCACGAATGTCTCTCGGTGGAGTACGCTACCCGGCACGATATTGCCGTTCACTTACAACGCGCGCACGACTTTCCCGGACGCCTCGTACTCAACCGCGACGGGCCAGCCAACCCGCATATCCCCTGCCTGTGGGAGGTGATCAAGGACGGGCGCCCGCGTCCTTGTGGCCACTTCATGACGCAGGACGAGGTCCCGAAGCACATTTTCACGGAGCATTTGAGGAACCTGAGCGGCGGGCAGATCATGGAGTGCGAGCGGTACGCGCAGTGCGGAACGGCGCTGCCGGTGCAGCAGTTGCGGGGACACATGAGGTGGTGTCGTCCTGTGCCGGAGTACCCGGCGCCGTTCACTAAGCGTTTCGTCTAATCCTCAGCATAGGATTATCTAGTCGATACTACGCGTGTATACTATAATACTACGACCTTCTATGCCCTCTCCAGCGCGAAATGAATGGCCTCCGCCTCCATCCCAACCACCGACTTGTTCTCTGCCGCTGATCTCTCCTTGCTCTTGACCGTCAATGCCTCGTCGGCGAACTTGGTAACTCTTCCTTGTACTTGGTCTCGTCTCCGGGCGCGACACGTTTCTGGCGTTTCCGCTGCTATCACGCCCGCAGTCAGCATGCACATCCGTGACGAGCTCTTGCCCTCGCAGCTCGAGAAGCTGTTATCACCGACGAGCAGCAGGTACGCCAGCGTCGTTTGCCTCCCCCGACATCTGACCGTCAGCACAAGCTACTCCCCCACCGCCGTCGCCTCGCGCTAGGCCACCGACTCACCATGCATGCACCAACACTCACTGGCCGCCGAAGCTGGTCCGCCGCCGCAGTCTCGGTCTGAGCTCGCCGTCGCAGCCCCGACTCGCAACACCATCTTCCGCTGCGACCATCCCGTTATCTCGCGCTCGCCGCCCATGCCTAGCTGCAACCCGCAAACCCGCGCCCGGACACCAATTCCGCCGTCCTCCGTCCACAACCGCACTCGATTGACATTGTATCGCGGCTGCGTCTTTGGCTCTCAGGTTGTGGGTAGCTACGGTATCAACTTCGTCGAAGGATTCAGCCCCCGTCGAGCGTGATTCGGGCGCGACTGGCGTGTGTGTGTCGTCAACCTGCTGGTTACAGAGTAAAACCCACTCGTATAGATCTGGCCGCGTACGAATGACCTCGAACGCGAGTCATTTTTGCCCTTCCGCCGCACAATCTGACCATCTCTGGCGCGTCCCTTCTAGCAATCGCCGATGCCAAAGATTGGGTTTACCTGATACCAAGATGACTTTGCTCCGCTGCCAGACGCCGTACACCGACTGGGCCTTTTGTTCTCCTTCAGACGCAGCTCGAGTCTGGTGACCTGGTCCGTTGATCAGGCACCCGGTTTGCGGACGCTCGCATTCAGGGAAGATGAATGCGAATTGCTACCACTCAGTTTGACATAGGACAAAGACAAGGACTATGTAAAAGGCAGGTTAGCCAACGTTCCTACGTGGCAATCTAGACATTCCGCATGAGCATGAAGCTGAAAGCAAGAAGAACTGTTCTTACAGGAACAAGCATGCGGAAGACCATGGGCTGGAGGTACTGATATGGACGATTCTGTGCAGCGATTCTCGGGTCCTGAGCGACAGCATCGACCTGCAGTTGAGGCTGTTGAGTGGCGATCTTTTTTTGAAAAGTGGTATCTCCAAAAAATTACCTCGCGCACGATCTTGATCATTTCGAACCGACAATCGGTGCTGGCCTCTTCAAGCCCAAAGATGGAGGGGTCGTAGGGCTTGATAGCGTTGGGGGGCATGGGAGGTGATGATCCTGCCGGCGGCGAAGCTTGGTACGCTTGCAAGCGTTTATTGTAGTCCTCCATCGCTTTAGCGGCCCTGGTTTTGAACTCTTCCTTGGTTGGTTGGGCCTTCAAGGTCACCTGCTCTTGCTCAACGCCCAGCAGCGCTATAACCAAGTTATTAGGCGGGGAATTCAAGGAGAAAAAGCAAGCGCGATACACCTTGCCGAATACCGCGCGCAATTTCTTTGTACTCGAGATACATGTCGAGGAGCTCCGAGGAGTAGACGCCCGCGTTCTCGTAGTCTAAGAAGATACTCAGTAACCGAGCAACACATGAGGAAGATCCACACCGAGCGGGCTGCCTTTGACCGTAGTAGAGGTGTGGAAGCTTTTCAAATCAGAGTACTCGGTCAAGATCGCACTATGTACATCAGTTTAGAAGCCGTTCTTAAGTAAAAACAAACAAAGAAACCACGTACTGAGTGCGGATCGGGCAGTTTAAAACCTTTTGAGGAAAAGCAATCGCGACTTTCTTCAGGGTCTCGAGCGTCCAATCGGTCGTTTCGGAGCCTTGAATGTCTCCTCCGCCCTTCCACGAGACAGATATCGTCGTCTCTCCGTCAATTTTGGTGTTGACGCTGTCCTTGCCACCAGCAGCAGTCCCTGCAACTTGGACAGCACCTCCTGCAAATGCCAAGTTGACTTGGAGTTGGCCCATGATTTTCTGCACGGCGGATTTTTCCTTTGCCTTGATGGATATAAGGGCATTGAATTCTCCGCCTTCTAGAAAACCTGGACTAGGATTAATTATCCCGCATTTTTGAGATAGTTTAGGATTAGGATTTTAAGTAGACACCTGAGATGAAGGAATCGCCGTAGACGTTTGTGAACTCGGACGCGGGGACGTTGGCGAGCGGGGCGAACTGGGTGAGGTCTGCCGACGTGCGGCGATGAGAGATGTCAAGTAGGTGCATATATATAGCGGAGAGAAAGCTCACCCGGGGCCTCGAGACGCTGGTTCACGACTTTGGCGCTAATCAGATAGTTGATATCGCTCTCTTTGATTTTGTTCGTGTCAACAAAGGTCGCCGAAGCCTTTCCGCTGCCTCCAATTGCATCACACTTGATTTGGAGAGAGCCTATCGTGAGGGATGAGCCGCGAGATATAATATAATACACCGGGATCGTACCGCTGACATTCAAGGTATCAACAATTTCGCTCACTTTGGTGACGAACTTGGCTGTCCAAACGACGTCCTGGCTGACTCGGGGAGCGGTTGACGACGCAGTGGACGTGGGCGCCGATAGTGGAACAGTACGGAGTGTGCCCTCGGTCGCCGGGACGTTCACGTTTCCTTGTACGACGCGGACGGCGTCGTTGATACAGAGCTGCTGAGTGAATGAGTTGAATCTGTGCTGGCATCAGCTCGGCAGTTCAGCGATGGGCAAACACAAACAAACCCCATTCCGAGCCGCATTGCGTCGGTGTACGGGGCTTGGAGCTTGCTCATGGTGAGGCCAGGATGAGGGAGCAAGCCGAGGCCTAGGTTTATAAGGAGAGATAAATCTCTAGGTCGACGTAAAGATGGCGTCTCAAAACGGCGACCGTTTGCCCAAAGTGAGGTCGAGCGCACGGTCGGAACTAGAGGTTCCCAGGTGGAAGGAACGAGGTGCTTGCGGCTCTAAGCAAGCTTCATTAATTCTTCAACCGAGTTTACAAGGCACATTGGGGCTAGATGCGCCGAGGGCGGAGAAGCTGAGACTCGGAGGCAATCCCGTAAATGTCGGGCAACAGCCTAAGCGAATCTACCTGCTTCAGAAGTTATTTTACATATCGCGATCTGCGCTTCTGCATCTTACGCGTAATTACCGGAAACGCTGGGTGAGCGGCGGATCCTGCCAGTGGGACCACGACTCTCCTGTTCCAAATCGGTTGCGCTGTAAATCCACGACTTGAACCAGCTGGATGCAGCTATTCGAGTATAGACAGTTCCCTTCTAGTGCGTCGTCCGGAATCAATCAGCTATTAGAAATTAGTATTACTCGGCGGGCATACAGGTGGCGATTGTGCACCACGCTACTCCGCAGGGAAACCCATTCGCTTTGAGCTTAGTTTGTGCTAGGGTTGATGGCATGATGTGGCGGTGTTCCCTTGGTTCCTTCCGAACCATCACCATCCTCACCCCCGAGGAATCCCCCCGAATCGCAAGCGCTTTGCCTCGGCCGAGTATTCATTCCCAAGACGACCCTGGGCTAGCTCGCGCTCTCGACTCCTCCTGCGCTGCGCCGCCTACATGCATGTCAACAGTCCGCCGCTCGCGCTCTTCGCCTACTAGTGCTCCGATTTACTCCGTTACTCGCACTGGCACTCGTCCTCAGTCTTACACGTACTACTGTACAGTATTCGGAGCTCAAACCTGAGTTCCCCGCTCGTGCTCGCCATCCTCAGGATCGCCCATTCGCCCACATTCTTTCCACTGTGCCCGAACACCTCCCCTGCCTTGTTTCTTCCCTCGCACCATCGCCGCAGTAGTCAGTAATCCATCGCACGCACAAAAACCGTTCGGACAATGCGGACCTCTCTGACCGCCTCCCGAGCCGCCCTCCTCGCTTGCGTTCGTCAGCCCCCGGTTCTTCTTCGGCCGACGGCCGCTTCTTGGGCTCATCTTCGCCAGCTTCGGCGGTGGCGCGCCCAGAGCCCGGCTTGAGTCCGGCTCTCGCCCACCCAGAATTCATTCCCGCCGCTCGCAGCGCTCGCCTCCGGCCACACAAGGAGAAGATTCTGCAGACTCGATCAAGTAACCCTATCTATCATCTCTGAGTGTAACTACGATGCCCAATGCCGAGAATGCGTCGTTTCCACATATTCGCGCAGCAGTGCAAACGGGAGAAACAACACCTCCGTCACCAAACCACCAGTGAATGTGCCGTCAACTTGTATCGGCGAGACAGATGTCTGCTTCTCGCAGTCGACCCCGACCTCTTTCATCCTCTTCCCGAAGCGTTGCACCAACGATTCACCCCTCAGGACATTCAACACCGCTTCGCGTTGAACCTGGTCAAAAGCGGAGGGGTTTTCAGCGTGGACCACAACGTTTGCCCCGTAGTCGGTTAACGAATCAAATCCGTTGTAGGTTATATCATAGGCGTTATCGGTGCTGGCCTTGGAATAATGGTCATCATAGACTGTCGCGGTGATAAAGAGGATTTTGGCTTTGACCACGATATCACGCAACTCTTGCTGAAGGTCGTGGCTCGCCGAGGTGGAGAGGAACGTAGACGTGTCCGCGCCGATGGAGTAGGAGTACGCAAAGTACTGTCCGTATGTGGCGTGGAACTGGTCGGGGTTCCGCGAGAGCAGGTCTTTGGCGGCCGCGGAAAGACGCGGAAACGTGTCGAAGGTGATTTGGCCCACACGATACGACGACTGGAGCGAAACCTTTTTCGTCTGGATAAGAGTGAGTAGGGGGAAGAAATTTGGAGGTAATGGGATGCTCACATCGCGGTTTTCGACCACATTCTCCATGAATCTGGCGCGTCCTGAGGCGCCGAGAAAAGAGCTGCCAACGGAGAGCTGGAGACTCGCGTCGAGATGCTCATGCGACGCGGTCGCATGAGAGGACGAGTGTTGTTCCAACGTGCTTATGGACCTCGGGATAAAAGCGGGGTCAGTCGTAGGTGCGAACGGTGACGAGCGTGGCACGATATCGGAGTTGTGAGAGATGACCAGCCCGGCGCCGAGGGAGACCGGGGTTCTGTTCCACGGAATGTAGATGGGTAAGTTGGCGGTGGCCTGTTTAGCGAGACTCGGGGCAGTTGGGTCGTTTGCGAACGCCATTGTGCGGGGTGTGGAGCTTGCGACGGTCATGGCGGTTCAAATTCAGACGTTGAACCACGGAGGCAAACTCGGCAGGGGCAACAGGTTCTGATCTGAGATCTGATAAGCCACAAGCATGCCATCTCTTCGCTTCCAGCGTACCTCTAGAAGTAGAAGGATCTCATTTGTTTGCCCTGGGCACCCCTATGACCCAATGGGCGATCTAATCCTTCTCTAGAACGCAGATCGCTCGAAGCATGTGCTTCAATGTTGAGCAAGTAACTTCCGACTTTGCCGGTACAGGAAAAGCATCCATGGCAGATCATCGCCGCAGCGTATGGATTGAGGGTTTCCGTCTTAATCACGCCCCGTAGCCTCCTCCATTCTGCTTATACTTCCTACATCGGTTCCTTTGTTCCTAATACTCCCTGATCGGAGCCAGGGCTATCCTAATGGGGCTTGCTCAGAACCGCATCTTCTTCGCGTTCGGTACAGCTTCAGGCCCGAATGCACGCTCTAATCAGGCTTCACACAATATATTAATTAGTTCATCCAGCCTTCATGGTCCGTATTGGCATTTTACGTCGACCAAACACGGGACCCGATTTATCCTTCTTTATAAACGCCAGGGACTCAACCTACTCCTTCATCCCACTCCCAACATGAGCAGGCTCCTCGCACCATACCACGACGCGATGCGTCTCGGAATGGGGCAAGTCCTCTCTCTCCATCTCTTGACCGTGTATTCACCAGGGGCCAGGTTCAACACGTTCACACAGGAACGTTGCATTAATGACGCAGTTTCCGTTGCTGGACATGTACCCATCGACGAACGCCACCTCCGTTCCCAGCCCATGAACATCAGTCAAGAGGTTATTTGGACGGCCAAATTCGTCGACCGCGTCAGCGAGGTCGTGGATAGTCTGAACATCAGCGGTATGCGCCTTTGTTCTGCTGTAGGCTATCCGCTCATCTCATATTAGGCTCTCTCCAAATCAAGAGTGAAGCTCTTGGAGGCGGAGCCAAGGCTTCCGCGTCCTTTGTCGACACGGACAAAATGAAGGAGTCCGACATCAGCTACCTCATTCAAGTCAGGGTCATCAACCAACGCCTTCAGGTCGAGGGCGAGTGTCCTTTGTTGTCCAAGCTGATATCTCACCGTTCCCTCAGACATTCCGCAGTTCTCCCCGCTTCCAAACATCTCCAACTCTGAGTTCACCAGAATCTACGGTGATTCCTACATCTCGGGGTAAGCAGTGCGCGGTGATGCATGTCCTCGCTTCTTACAAGCTCGAAAGCTGGGTGGAGGGGGGCGAGTTTAACGCACTCGTCTCCATCAAGCTCAACGACCGCTCGTCCTTGGAGCAGATCAAGGGCGAGTTGGAGGTAAATTTTAATGTCGCCAAGATTGTAAACATCGAGGGATCGGGCGCGGTCAGCAAGGAAAAGTCGCAATCAAATATCGACGGAGAGACCTCGATCTCGGTCTCTTGGAGGGGCGGAGGAGATATCCAAGGTGCTGAGACGACCGACTGGACGCTCGAATCTCTCAAGAAGGTCGCCATGGCGTTCCCCCAGAAGGTTATGGCTTGCCCAATCCGCACCAGGTTCGCTGCTCTTCTTCTTCGTATTCCTATGTTTGCTCAGAACAACAGCGCGATCTTGACCAAGTATACTGCATTGAAGAGCTTTTACGAGACAACCCTCAAGGCCAGCCCGCTTGGTTCGTCTGTCTCTGCTTCGTCAACATGCTGACCCGGTGTTAGACTACGAGAATGCAGGCGTTTATTCCTCTGCTCTTTTGGACAGCTATCTCGACTACAAATCCATTTGGCAGAAGATCCAAAAAAGTACGTTTTACAGCCTGTTGCGCTATGGAAGTTTGATGTACAATTAAGCTGCATGGGATGTCGAGCATGGAGAAGTTTCGTTGACGGTCAAGCCACAATTACCGCAGTTCGCCCAATTGGCTGCCAAAGCCAAGGAAATGTATGATAAACGCTCGGCCGCTTCCAGCGGAACTGCGTCCGACCTGTCTCTACCTATGGCACCGAACGAAATCATCCCTTATCAAGCGACGATGTTTGGTCTTGATCAGGCTCGCCAGGAGTGCCGTTTCGAAATGCTCAAGATCGTGCAGGAGGTTCGGGGTCGCAGTGATGTGCTGTTAGTGTGGGTTCACTCATTTTTCCTAGGTCGACGCAGTGGCGCGTGATCCAAAAATTGCCTGCGACGCGACTCGTTTGCACCAATTCCTGGCGCCCGCGATCTTCCGCATGCTCCTGCCGGTATGGTGCATTTTTCTTGCCCAATCAGGTGTTATTTAGCTAATCGTTCCTCAAGACTGCTACCACGATCGACGCCCATGGCGCCAAGTACAAGTACGTCGCAATTGATCTACTGCGGGAATTCTAGTGATGGGCTGCTAGCCGCTGGGCGCCATTCGCTCTCAACACACCCGTCACTATGCGCAACGTCTTCAACCAGGTTGAGCTCAATGGCGTGATTGTCGCCAACGGGCCGTGGTCGTTCGCTATCCATACGAAGAGCGATATCAACCTTTACATGGGGTTCGTTCCGATGACGGCAGAATACGACTATCTTTGGCCCAGTTCGCATTCGCGCCAGTGCTCAGGGCCGCATCTTCGTTTTCCCTATGGCAACACCCCCTACCCATTCGTGTTTGAGAAGAAGAACGACGGCAAGTTTATGTTGGTCTTCCTCACACTCTCTTTCCCTAGATGCTGAACTGGATAGGATCCGTTGTGGGGATCAGTATAAGTACACGGTAAGAGGAAACAAGGGACTTGGTGGGCTATATTACGGTGAAGCGGGGCCCAAGTCGGTAGAGGACGAGTGGGTTGCGCTACCATGGCAGTACTCCTAGTGGGGCAGTGCCTGCAGCTATGTAGCCTTGCTTTGCAAAGTCTCGAGACCAGACATTTCGGAAATTTGGGTACTGCTGTACTGTAGTGATTAGACCTTAAGTCCGGAGGGTGTAACCGTAACACATACAAGTCCGAAATCGCACAAGTCCGGAGGGGTCTGTAACCTGTAACACATTTAGACAAGTCCGAAATCCTACAAGTCTGCCGCGGCGAAGGCAATGTCAGGATTCTGGATTGGCTGGTCCGTGCGGAGGATCCTTTCATTTGACATAATTTTCATCTGCACACAACAGCCCCTTCACCGAACTTCATGCACGGCCCCGACATCAATTTATTTGACTACTTTTCCGCTTAAAAAAAAAAATGAAATTCAATCCATCAAAAATTTCCTTTTTTGGCTCATTTTGTTACGTGTCCGGTGGCCCTTGTAACCTGTAACACAGAGCCCATAAGTCCGTGTCCGTGGGGGGTCCGTAACAGGTAACAAGACTTAAGGTCTAATCACTACAGTACTATGTATTTTGGTCCTATCATACATCACACATCACAAGGACCCTATACATTTTTTTATGTGTTAAATAAGTTTTTATTGATTCTTCCTAGTTAGAATTTCTGTCACAGGAGAAATATCTGTGCGATATGTACGACCGAAGTAGTACAGTATGTTAAATAATTACGATGGACAGCAAACACAGAGAGATCTTAGCATCAAATTGCTCAAAAGAATATGAGAAGACTGCCTAATTTGGACATATCATGTTACCAAATCCAGCAGAAACCAACCAACCCTTCACCTTCACCCAATGCTTTGAGCGCCTCGAGCGACTCGCGCACTGGCACCCTTGTCGCCGAATGTTAGTGTGACATTAGACAGGTTGCGCAACAGCCATTGAAGCCATTCAATGGCTGATTTGTGTTGCGCAAACCAATGGCTCCCGGTTATGTGCAGAATTTCAATGGCTCATAAAAATTGATGTATATAATGATCCAATCATATTCTCAGTGTCCATGTTCATTAATACTGATATTTGTCAGTGTAGGTCGAGCTTCGCGCTGATTTTTCAACCAATGGCTGATGATTTGCACAGGCATCATTCTATGATGGGAAATGGGGCCTCTGAGGATGCATTTATACCATTTGGAGTATCTTGGTCTTGTCCTCAAAATTTCATGACCTCACAACCATTAGTTGTGGAGTTCTTCAGCCATTGGTGTGCGCAACGCAAATCAGCCATTGAATGGCTTCAATGGCTGTTGCGCAACCTGTCTATTGAGTACCACCGGCATTGCTGTCTACTTCCTGGCACCGCTATGGCCGTACTCGGTGTGTAGCGCAATCTTCGGACCGTGGCGCTTGTCAAGGCTCCAAATAGGTCACCATACATATATCTTTGGATGGTGGGGTAGCAAAGGTCCTGAACCTCACCGACCCATTGGCCTCGATAACCATAAAGGATTGGCCGGGCAGTTGTTTGGTAGATACACCTCAACTATGTTGTGTTTCTTATCCATTCGTTGACATAAACAGCGGGTTTTGCTGCATCACAGCCGCGAGGCGCGCTTCAACACCCACTTCCAAATCAGGAAATCCCCCAGTATCTCGCGGTTCCTCAGGCTGATGGAGATCGGCGGGTGGAATGCCAACGTGGGGAGGGTTTCCGTGCAAAGAAACACATCAACTCGCGCCCAGAACATCTCTGGAACGCGTACAGTGCATAAAGCAAAACATCGAGATTCCTCAACGCCGTGAGTTCTTTGCAGCAGGCGGGCGTTGTCAGATTCCGTAACCAACCATCTCCAAGCTTTCTACCCTTGACTTTGCTCATTCCTTGCTTAGAATGCGCTGAAATGAGAAATGCACCAAATCTGCGCTCTCCGAAATCGACGTGTTCTGCGACGGGTCGGGATTGAGGAGCAGCCGAGAATTGATATGGAAGCTCATCCCATCATCCCAACAGCGCCCGCACCGTGCTCGCGTACTCCACGCGTTGCCAATCCACAAATCCGCAATCTGCATGAAATCCGCTTCCGCCGAAATACCGCATGGTACGGGCAACTTTCGCATTGTTGGACCCGTCTACTACTTATGCAGGTGTTTAACCTCTTTGCGTGTCCTGCTCCTCCCTCCGACACTAATGCTCTCCTCAGCGCTGGTTCTTCTTGGGCAGCATTCGAGCCGGCTAGTTAATTTTGACATTGATGCGTCCAGCTACTTTCTCTTCCCCTTCTTACCTCGGATCCTTGGCGTAGAAGTGACCATGCTCAACGCAATCCGGGCTTTGTGTTCAAACTATACGCGTCCCGCGTTTGCAACTGGGCGTATAGGTGTGTATTTCCATTGCAGCACTCGCGCATTTGACGTGTCGCGTTCGTCTGACAACAGACATCGCCGCAATGTGTTCCTCGTTCGTTCCCCTCCTCCCTCCACTCTCTGCAACCACCTACGTCGTTTCTGACCGTCCCCTGCACTGGTAGGCGTTATTCGGGGTATGCTCCCGTTTCCATGTCCCCGTTCGAGGCTCCGAGCGCTCCCTTCTTTGTTTGCTCCTATATCTCTCGCACCGCCTTCTTCAGTTCACGCGAATGCTAGAATGCGGAACGCGCGTCGTCAGTGCATTGGTCTTGCCGCCGTCTGTCGACGCGTCCTCCCTCCTCGGCTCAGCATTATCTCGCCCGCATATAACAGCGACGCGTACCCGGCCGTGTCTCCATCTGCTCCCCGCGGCCGATTGCCCTCTCTCGACGTCAACTACTCCCTGTTAGATCGTCGTTGGTAGCTGCGTACAACGCGTACCTGGCGTTGCCGACTTGGAGTAGTATAAAGATTGATGCCGAGACGGCTTGGTTTCTGCAGTAGATGTAAGTAGTCGTTCATGGATGTTCTGGGCGCCGGCCGAAAGCGGCAGGGAGCGAGCGTAGGCTTCGGAACAGGCGGTGCCGAAACCGGAGTTGGCGGCCGAGCGCGCGCGAGGCGGAGGATGCCGAGCGGCCGCGGTTTGAGTGCGGCGCTCGATGTTAGAGCTAGGCCAGGCAACGAGGGTAAGACCATTGGCTGCGCGTGTCTGCTTTATTCTGTGTCGGGCTGCCTTCAGGCCTACATATCCCTCGTCCACACACATCTGAAGTTTGTTCATTCATTTCTTCGTATCATACCAAGTCCGTCCGCGTACACGTCGTAACGAAAAAAAAAGTCCGTGGTGGTGGTGGTGGTGGTGGTGGTGGTGGTGGTGGTACAACCTATCGTGTTCCTCTAGAAAGCGTCGATGAAGGAAAAAGAGAGGAATATACGTGCTGTAGAGGATTAAATACAGAATAGATAGCGTAGTGGGATGCGATGCATTGCGCAGGACTCGTGGCGGGAAGTGAATAAATTACAACGGGACGCCGCGCGCGCGATCTGACGCCTGGCGGTGGCCCGAAACCCATACCCCAGAGCCGAAACCAAGTGCCAGTGCGAGCGCGCGATTCTCGATTTACTCCGAATACGCAGGCGGTGCAGGCGGGAGGACCTCCTCCCGCAGGGGCCGGGACTTTTCGCCACGTCCCGATCCCGCGATTGCCGCGCCGGAGGTAGCAGCAGCGGCAACGACGCTGAGGCGCCGTCCACTTGACGGACCAGCCTCGTTCGCGCTCGTGCTGGCACTGGCGCTGGCGCTCGAATAGCGCGACAGCGCAGCCGATGTGCGGCTTCCGGGCTCGTCCGAGTCGCTGTATGGCGCGCTGCCCGACTGCGATGATGGTGCGAGCAGGGGCTCCGCGTCCGTCTCTGTCGCTTTCAGATACGCATCGCCGCCGCCGCCTCGTGCCCCAGCGATGAACGGTGTAACTGGCGGCACCTTGGTGTCGTACATCGGCAGCGCGGGGTCCTCGTTGAGATCGAAGAGAACGCGGTGTTCGCGTCGCCGGCTGCGGCGCCAGAAGAAGATGTAGTATGCGAGCGCGGCGGCTATGAGTGCGACGGCGCCCAGACCAGCGCCCAAGTAAATAGCGAGGTTGTTGTCGGGCTTGGCGGTGGTTGTGGGCGTGTTCCCCGATGTTGTCGGAGAGGAGGAACCTGCGGAGGTTGCGGAGGCGGAAACGGATGAAGAGGTCTTGCCGTCGTCTACGGTGTACCTGAAAGGCAGATCAGTAGTGTCGCGAAGACAAACGCCGAGACGCACATGAAACCGTCGACGACGATTCCGTCCTTCGCTGGCCCCATGGAGACCACGACCGTATGAGACGTGTTCTTCAGGCCAGTCTTGGACCATACGGGCGCTGAGAGCGCGGACTCGCTCCCTCCCGTCGAGGTCGTCGACGCCAATGGGTCGGTGAGGTTCAGGACCTCTGCTACGCCACCGTTCAGAGATATTTGTGTGGTGACCTATTTGGAGCGTCGGTAAACGCCACGGTCCGGCGATTGCCCTACATACCGAGTACGGCCATAGAGGCGCTAGGAAGTAGACCGCAACCCCAGTGAATTTGAATGTTGCGCTCGCGGTCGGGTCTGAGCTGAACGTATGGCTCCCGCCATAGTCGAGGCTGCTCCGGTGCGTCGAAGAAGGGTCCCAGAGGCCGCTGTATACGATCTGCGAGTCGGTGTCGTCAATGGTTATGTTACTGAATGCGCTGGCCAACGTCGCCAGCAGCGAGAGCGGGAGAAGAGAAAGGGAGAACGAGGGGGCACGCATCATGCTGGTGGTCGAAAGGAAAGAGCAGACAGGGAGCGCGGGTGCGCGCTCCGATCAGCACTCGACAGCTCACGGCGGTGCGAAACGATGTAATGGCCTCGACCTGGCGTCAGGATCTACAGACTCCACTGCCGCTAGAACGACGAAGAGACGAGGAATCCTCTACTGAGGGTCGAAAATTTGTACGGAAATTACTGGCGCGGTTTATTGAAGCTCTTGGTCGACCGAGATCACCTCCTCGGCGGCGTCTGTCGCGTCGTGGCAACACAAATCGACTTCTAGACACAGGTCTGTGTGAAGCCGCTGTTCCAGAAAGCTGCTTGACCAACCTATGGGTCGAATTACCATGCTACCAACATGATTCGGCGACAGATCTGTCGACTTGGTAGGCGTATGGCGATATATCGTGGCTGGAGCATATGGAAGGCCGTAGAGTGCCGCAACGAGTTTCCTACAAGCAGAAAACGCGTCGTTCCACGCGTCGGGCACAAACATCGAGATATGTGTGTCGACTCGAGGCGCAGAGATCGACTCTTCGGTGTACGGGACGTCGGGCAGGACACGAAGGGATAGTTGAATCGGTGCTTGAATGTTGCCTTGAGGTGGATAATACTGCTCACAGTTTCGTAGCAGACCTTGCCGTCTACATCTGCTGGAGGATCGAAATACGCGGATTGTTCACTGTAGGTGTGCTGAACGCGATATAGCGAGAACTATGGAGCGAATTAGCAGGAGAAAGCCTACAGACACGTCGTGCGCGGAGGTGAGAGCAAGTACAAGGAGGAGAGACTAGGTTCGTCGACGAGGCATTGCGGTCAAGAGCAAGAGCAATTCAGCCATCAACGAGCAAGTCGGTACTTGTGGCCGAGACGGGGGCAATTTCTCGCGGGAGACATAGAACGTCGTAGTACACACTATACACGCATAGTAGTAGGTATATAATCCTACACCGATGTTTGCTTTGTACGTCCTTTACTCGAAGCGCTTGGTGAACGGCGCCGGGTACTCCGGCACAGGACGACACCACTTCATATGTCCCCGCAACTGCTGCACCGGCAACGCCGTCCCGCACTGCGCAAACCGCTCACACTCCATGATCTGCCCCCCGCTCACGTTCCCCAAATGCTCAGTGAAAATGTGCCGCGGGACCTCGTCCTGCGTCATGAGCTTGTCACAAGGACCCCGGCGTCCGTCTTCCTGGATCACCTCCCACAGGCAGGGAATCTGCGGGTTGGCTGGCCCGTCGCGGTAGAGCACAAGGCGTCCGGGAAAGTCGTGCGCGCGGCCCAAGTGAATGGCAATATCGTGCCGAGTGGCGTACTCCACCGAGAGACATTCGTGCGCGTTTTCGGTGCTTGTACCAGGGGCGTAGAGGCAAACGTAGGTGCTGCCCTTTGTGGTACGAGTAGTATAGGCTTTGATCTCATCTTGAGATAGGCTTGCAAAGCGCGTTAGCGAGAACGGTCGTGCCAGCGGTAATACCAGAGAACGTACCGGGGGAGCGCGCCTGTTGGCGCGTCGTCAACTTCAGAGATTTTACGCTTCCGCCCGCGTCGCGCTCCTGGCAGACGGCGCTTCGGCGGGATCGGTTGCTTGAGGGGCCGTTTTTCGGCCGCGGGTTGACTAGAAAGACGAGCGGCGTTAGCAGAGGCCACACAGTGATATTATTTGCTCACCTGGAAGAATCTGGTATCCCGTTTGAAAGTGTCATCGGAATGCGAGCCGCAGGTCTAAGTAAATAGTCAGCATCAACGCGAGGCAATAGCAAGGAGACATACCCAGCTTGCGCCCCGTTGTAAGGTTGCTGTACATCGGCGGGGTACGTGTAGTTCTCGTCGCGAGCAAGCTGATCGTAGTTGCCGCCTCCGGCGGCGAGGGGCATCGAAGCGCCGAACGTGAACGGGTATGGCCCATTTCCGTCCACGATGTCTTGCGGGGACGGGATCTGGGGTCGCAGGTCGTGGGCGGGGGATGCGTGAGGTTGTTCTTGATGGTATTGTCTTTGTTGGGACGGCCCGTCGTTGGAAGGTCCCGCGCAGGGCGGACCCGCGTGGTAGGAGGACGACGGGGTAGCGCGCGTGGGTTGTCCGTGGATATATGGCTCGCGTTCGTACGCTCCGGCGTACCCAGGGACGTTACTGTAGTCGTTCGCGGCGAGGGCACCATTGCTGATGTACTCGTAACTTTGAGACAACCCGCTCTGGGCTGGATCGGGAAACTCGGGGTAGTGGTAGGAAGCCACTCCATGTTCGGAAGTCGACGCGTCTTGGTGGGTGGCATAGGCTGGTTGGCCAACGCCAGACGCGTTGTGCTGGTAGCCCGCATCGACGGCGCCGACTGCAGCGAACTCGTTCGCGTGCTCCTGGTTCGGCGATGTGTAAGTGTGCAGAGGGTACACGTCCAAAAGCGGATCTCCGTTGGGAATGGGGGTAGGGGATTGAAACTCGTGCTGGCGCGCGAGTTTGTACAACATCTGCAAGTCCTCCTGGGTCAGGCCCGAGGAGCTCATGTACGCCAAATCTTGAGCGACGCCCAGCGCGTCTTGGGATCCCAGCGACCCAGACCCATCGTTCAGGGACAGCGTCGGCGGAAGGGGGCCGGGGGCGGGGAAGGAGTGGGGCTGGCAGGAAGGGTCATAAGGTGGCAAGGACGGTTGCCCGTGCTGGGGATCCATTGGGGGGATGAGAGGACGGGTTGTGCGCGTGAGCGGGGAAGGGAATGGTTGTAGTCCGGGAGTAAGAGCCGTTTCTGTGCGTGACCTGTTGTGGTCGCAGAATGTTCTCGCATGTAGGAATCCCCGTTCCGCGAGCCGGAGCGAGTGTCTCTCCTTTCATCCCCGCATACAGCCCGCTCAAGGCAACGTCTCCACATGGAGATCAAGCGTCTGTCGAGCGAACTCGGCGGACAAAGCGCTGGAAAGCTTTGAACTTGTCCGTTCGCATGAATTGCCTGTCCAAGCGTTCAAGAACTAGAGAAGCGAGTGGCAACGATTCGTACCTTTCTTCCGCGCCCCCCACTACTTCACTGGCTATCTCCGAGTCGTCTACGAGCGAACCGACCTGTTCTCCTCGCCATCTAATCGCATTCACATCTTATCAAGCCGACTGGCAGCCCGATGAATTGGTTTCCGACCGACTTCCAGCACACGTCCGCGCTCTACCCACTCGCTCTTTCCCATTCGAAGCACCCGAATACGCGCCTCGAACGGGAGCGGTCGTCGCGCTACCCGAGATTGGAATCGAAGGCGAATGCAACGGTGCTGCGCATACAACGCATTGGACGTGCCTCCGACGTACGTGTAGAGCAGCAGGCGGTTCGTAGCGGGACCCGGAGAAGCTCTCCAATGTCCGAGAGCTCGTGGTACCCCGAGAGATGGTCGGCCTCTCCCGGCCGCAACCGCGTACTCAGTTCAGTGAGCGTGTTTCAGCTCTAGAGCGGGTTCCAAAGCATAAAGTCCGGGCACGAGTATCATTGGAGGATGTATCGGCGGGCGAGCCGCAGTTTTGTAGAACGGTGTCGATGTTTTACTCGCAGGACGCGTCGGCCACAAACGGCGGAGAGCACACTCCAGCAGTGGTTACGACGACACCTGAGACGAGTTCAGTACCGCTCTAGCCTGGTCGCGAAAAAGCAGGACGGACGCCAACGCAGAAGCTCATGTTACCGCTCCTCATGGATACCGCTTGAGCCCGACACTGCCCGACTCGAAGACGGTGTCCGCCCGCTCCGGAACGGTATTCGCTGGTGTTTCATGCCTATGTGCATGGTCAGTACTGCGCCTAATGCTGGCGCGGGGGACATACTCGAGACGGCGACGCTGCCCGCCCTTCCCTCCAGCTCAAATCCCCTCGTTTACACGCTCACCGACGCGCACATTCCAGTGCACACCGTCTATTTGTTCGCTCGTCGATTGGGGAGGCATCCTCGGCGGGAGGTCGTCGCTGCAGGTCGCAGGTCTGGTCACAGTGCCATGACGCTCCTGTTCTCGACTGCAACTTGGATGACCAAAAGTTCCCTTCGCAAAACAACGGTGATACAGACTGGGTTATGAAAGGATACATTGGAGGCAAAAAGTTATAGGCAAGGTAAAGACGTACAGCAATAAATCCCGCGTTCGACGCGCTACGCGTCTTTGGGCGCATCACAGCCGCCGACGCGTCCTCCCCGCCAAGAAACCCAATCTCAACCCCACAAGGTCTTAGTACTCATTACGGTGGATAACCACACGGAAAAAATAGAATATATCCATCCGAAAGTCCCTTAATACCAATAAAACAAACCTCTACGCCTCCACCTCGTTCTCATATCGCTTCCGCCCATCCCAATCCACACTCACACCCAGCGCCTCGAGCGGCTCACGCACTCTCGTCGCGACACCCTTGCAAAACACCAGCTTCACCTCCCGAATCGCGTTGGCGCGCGCCGCCACCAGGTCGGTCAACATCGAACAAACGCCCGTCCCAGACAAGAAACTCGCATTTCTAAACTCGATCTTGCGTAGTTTTAGGAGGAGATGCAGGTTCTCGCGGAGCACCGTGAGGGCAGAAAGCGCCCAGTCTTCCTTGACCTCCCGGAGTAGCCTGACGCCCGGGAAGCGCTGCAGGAATAGGCCCCAGTCCTCGTTGTGGTCGTAACGGAATATAAAGTGGCTCGGAGGACTAGGGCAAGTTAGTACAGCACGAAAAACGGAGACAAAGCCAACGTACCCGCACTGGCAGAGCGGCGTCCTCAAATCGAGAACGCGAACCTTGTCCGTCGGAAGCGCGGTTATAACCTCGATGATCTGAGCATACGAAACCACATCGTCGCCCTTGAGCGTCAGCGCGAACTCGGCGACCCCGCCATCCGTCGCCTGCCACCCGCGAAAGACGACGCCAGTATGCCGCCACTCTATGTTCATCGCGCGAAACTTGTCCGCCTCGCTAACGCCCTTGAAGTTGTTTGCAATCGGCTTGACGAGGTCGCTGAGCAACGTCTCCGCACGCGCCTCGAAGTAGGACAGCGTCGTCTTGACCTGCAGGCGAAGCGTTGGGGGAAAGTCGAGCTGGGTGAGCATATCGGTGCATGGGAAGAGGCGCGATTCGATGGCGAGCGACACGAGGAGGGGGAGGCGGACAATCGGAAGGGAGTCGGTCGTGCGCGTTGCTTTGAAGCATCTTGTCAACGAGAGCGTTTCGAGCATCGGGCATTGCTTGATCACCTCGAGCCATTGGGCAACGGAGAACGCGGCGTTGGGGCACATGCGGTCGATGGAGAGGTGGACGAGGTTGCGCTGTAGCAGGTGTAGGCTGCTGGACATGACACATCCCACGAGCCTGAGTTCCCGCAGCCTCGGCGTCTCCCCCGCAAACACACCGTCGGCGATGTCCACGAAGCCGCTGTCGCATGCAATTCGAAACACGGTCAACGCCGGTGCCGGGGCGACAAGAGCGGGTCCGATGGCGTTGAAGTCGGCCGTCTGGAGCGCCAAATCCAGCACCTCAATCCTCTCCGTCGCACTGTTGAGCGCCCGCAGCACATTAGCCCTGACCTGCGGGAAGCGCGCCACAACGGCCTTGACATGCAGCGGCGCGCCGAGCGTCTTCCGCAGGCCCTCCTCCATCTCCTGGGTTGAGCGCGTAAAGTCGATGAGGAACGTCCAAATTCGCGCCGAGCCATACGCAATCTCCCGCCAGCGGCGGCAAACGTGAGTCAACGTGCGCAACTTCGTCGGCGTGGTATACTTGGGGTCCTCCTTCTCGACGCGGGTGCATGCAGCGACGCAGAGGAAGATTTCGTGGACGAGTTCGGGCGAGAGCTTGGAGACGAAGGCGAGCTGGTTGCGGCGGTCGTCGAGCATGGAGAGGGCGTTGACGAGGATAGCGCGTTCGCGGAGCAGGACGGCGGCGTCGAGCGGGAGCGACGATATATGCGCGGCGAGCCTGCGGGAAACAAACTCAGTAGCTGCGAGCGCGCGTCGGAGACAGAGTACTCGGTCGTGGGGGTCGTCGCGGAGGCCGTCATGGGGAATAATTATGCGATTCCAGCGCAGGATGGTCGTGGTGAGAAGGAGAGAGGCAGCGGCCAGTCACAGTACCGTCCCGCCTGGTCCCGACTTCGACCTCGACGCGAATGTGGTTCCAATTCGCGTTCCTCCCGTTCCCGTACCTCAACACGCTCTCCCTGACTTACCAATTCCTCCTCCTCGTCTTCCTCTCCGCACTATCCTACTTTTACCGCCGGATTCGGCTCGGACTGCTCGGCCTGGTCGGTCTAGACATCGCCTGGGTCGTTGGGAGGATTCTACTTCGGTGCGTCCTCGCGACACGATGAACTGACGCCCGCTGAGCGCTTGGTAGATGGGGATTCGCGTCCTTCAAGGCCATCGCGTGGTTCGGGTTCTACGTCAACTTTTTCCTCATTGGAGTCGGCTACATCCTCACTGCCGCGACGACGATATGGAACCTGCCGGAGACGCTGGCGGGGATGGTGGAGAACGTGGACCGGTGAGGGTATGGTTCGGAGGTATGGAGGGTCGCTTTGGTACGGCGACATCGCGGTCAAGGTACGTCTTGCTCAGCAGCTTTCCTTGCCATTGACACGGGCCAGCACGAATGGGAGGTCGTGGAAGAATGCCTCGACGCAAGAGCACTTCAGCGGCGCGCTTCCTTCATTCACCGGCATCCACAAACAAGAATTTCGGACAAGCATAAACACCCACAAAACCAAACAGTCCAAACCAATACCAGCAGCTACAGTACCATGCTTTGGCGTACGGGCCGCTACCTCTACCCATCCCACCGTCTCTGCAAAACCGGACACGCAAGCGCATCCACACCCGCCATCCACCCATTCGGCGTCCACGACCGCGCGCGCAGCATTGTTGGGCGCGACGGCTTCGGTTTCCCTCCCCTACGACGCTGCAGCTTGCACGTAGCGAGCGGGTCGACGGCTGGGTCCAGCGCCGTAGATCCGAGACCTGGAGAGCTCAACGGCGTCAAGTCGGGGCTCGGTGCCGTGATGATTATTGTCGCGCTTCCGCCGGACGCGGGACTGTCGCTCGAGGTTGGGGACGGGAGCATAATTCCTAAGGGGGACGGCACGCGAACGTACAGCTGCGGCTTCGACTTCTCCGCCGCCATCATGACCGCGTCGGCGCTCTTGTACGAACGCGCGCAGGGACGCGCACGCCCCCGCCCCAACTCGATCTCGGCGTTCTCCGCAAGCTGCGTGAGCAGCGCGGCGAATGTCGGGAGATGGACTGCGCGATGGTGGTCGTCGTGGTCGTCTTCGTCTCCATCTTCGTGCCCGTACTCGTCCTCTTCCGCGTCGCCTTCCGAATCTCCGCCAAACAACCCAGGACCCTTGGTGCGCGTAACGATATCGTGCGTACGGTGTATGAACGCGGCGTAGCCCGCGTCTACGTCGGTGTTTGTTTTTGCGTTTATGTCAAGACCAGCCATGGGAGGTCGTGCGCAGAAACAAGGAGGCAGGCGGCGCCAATGATACTCCCTCCCTCCTTATATACATACAACCCCGCTCCAATCCCTCCAGCGGAACAGGAGGAGCACGCGCCTCCCTCTTTGCCCCACAGCTCCATAATCCATAATCCGCTCCCTCGTCACGGTTCTCCCTGTCTTGCTCGGCGCTGCAGACTGCAGACCGACGCGTCGTCATCCGTCCGGAGCGTCCGGAGCGTGTGTTACCTCCTCCATTCGTCTTCGTACGCTCCGCAAAGCCGATGGAGCCAAAAGATCTGACATCGCGGTCATGCGGGAGCTTGGAACCCCTATCCTAACGGGTCTTCTCATGACGCGTATGGTCGATTCTATGCCCCTCGTTTCGCCACGAACGCCCAGGAACAACGGCCTCCGAAAATCTACTCGGAGTCGTAGTCCTGCCTGCCCTCCTACATACATACCCGCGTATAACTCCCTACCAAGCCCCATTGTCTTCCCTGACGCGTCCTCGTTTCGCCACGAAATCTCGAAGACGCCCTCCGATAGCCGACTCCCTCATTCGCGCACTAGATATTGTACCGAGTCGTCGTCTGTCTGTTTACGCTTACCTGCCTGCCCTCCCTCCTACAAACCCACATAGAACTCCCCTACTAGGCGCCACCGTATCTATGGACCAAAAACGCGCGCGTACACTCTTTACATTCGTCAAAAGTCGTAAAACTGTCATAGTACAAACACGATACAGAACCAAGAAGGGAGGGGGAGAGTAGGTGATAGGTACATACAAACAAACAACGGCAGGCGTTATGCGGTCCGCTGCGAGTGGAGATAGACTGTAGATAGCGTATAGCGACGAAATGGGAGTGAAGTATGTAGATGCGAGCAAGATTTGGGGAGGGAGGTATGTATCCGTAGGTATCGCAAACAAGTCAAGCAAGAGGGACGGAGTCTGGAAACTTAACGCTTCCTCTTCGTATTGAGCGTCTCATCCCCGTAGCTGAGAGGTCGCGCATGTGCAGGGACGCGTCCAGCCCCAAACTCCCCGCTACCCCCGGGCTCGTCGTCCATCATGTCAAAGTTGGCGCTTCGGCGGCGACTGTGGATTGTTGGATGGGGCAACGTTGGATGTAGATGGTTGGGGGAAGGTGAAAAGAAAGAAGGTGCCCAAACGGCGTCAGCAAGAGGGTACGAATCAAGAAACAGGACGAAGCACTGACCTATGCACGAACGCGCCAGGGATGATACCCTGCATCCCGTTGTCCTCGACCTCGGTTTCCGCGCCGCCTCCGCCGCCAGGACGGAATCTCCGCGACGGGAACAGCTCGTCGACCTCGTCACCGTCGTCCATGTCATCCGACAGAACGCCTTCTTCGGCTAGCGGCTGAGCTCCAGGATGGTCCGGATGCGGCGTTATCGCAGACGCATCCCCGACGTCCAGATCGTCGTCCTCGTCCTAGGCAAACAAGTCAGATTAGACAGCAAAAGATACCAGATGATTACCTCCTCGAGCTCGACTTCGACGTCCTCCTCCAGATCTGCGAACGATCTACAGAGAGGGCAACTAGCAGATGGCGTTAGCATCTACATCGGAGACGACGGGACCGTGAAACGAGGAGAGATGACCAAAGGGAGCTATGTCCCGCGCCGTCCGGCGAAGGAAAGACGGGGTAAACAAGCAAAGGGATGACATACCTGAAAGCAGGATGATGCTGCGCGAGCAGCGGGCGCAAGCACTTGTAATGGAACGCGTGCGAGCATGGGGCGAGGAACAGCGCCTGGCGGATGGTAACTGGGAACAGACCTGGCACGGGCATCGTCAATTCGACAGACCAATCAATGGCGGGCGCAACGTACAGATGCAGCAGTCCGGGATGCCCGACGCAGCCAATCCCTTGCGTTTCTTCTTCTCTCCGGTGGACGGGCCCGCATCCGGGGTTGGCGCGATCGCAAGTGTGCGGAGGTTTTGGAGCGCAGCAGTGCTGTACGGCGTCAACGAGGTATCAGCGGTAGGAAGGAAAGCCAGTGCGCACTTGAAAGCATTCGCGGCAGCTTGCCACTCGCGCCCGACCTCGATGCGAATCTTGACGCTCTTGTAGATGTCCTCCGCGCCTCCCTGGTAGTCGACTCCAAGCTGGAGGATGTCGCCGTCCTTGATTTGGAAGGGTCGGCTGCGCAGGCAGTCAGCGTCAGTCCCAGAGGCACCCCCAAAAGCTGCCACCCACCTCTCCGTGCCCGCCGCGCTGAGACGGACATGATTGACGAACGTGCCGCTGCTGCTCTTCGTATCGCGTATCCAGAACTTTGGATTCGACCCTGGCGGGCCATCCTCGACAAACACCTGTAAAATCGGGGGACTCAGTTTTTCTCCAGATTGACCACCATACGTACCTCCGCATGCGTCCGGCTCACGACCTTGCTCTGTTCAGAGGCATTCATGAATAAAAATGGTTGTAAACGCGAGGGGTACCCACTTTGAACGCAATCTTGCCCGTGTTCAGCGCGTTCACCGCTGCGAGCCCGATCCCCGAGCGGTCCGTGAAGCGCCCGATGCGGATGGGGGTGTCCGAGGCGCGCAGGTCCCGCGCGATGGGGTCGAAGCGCAGCGTGCGCCGCGAGTCGAGGTGAGGGACGAGACGGATGCGGTGGGCAGTCCCGGTGCCACTGGGGGCGGGGTTGGGTGCCGTCCGGGCGGTGACGAGCGGCGTGGGCGTCGGTGGGACGGCTTGACCAGCGTTGGCGTGGTTGTTCGCCATCGCCTGGGCACTTCGTCTCCTGCGAATGAGCATGGTACTGTCCAAGGTGGTGGTGGTACAGATATGACTGAGAGCGAGCGATGAGGACGGAGCTCGGAGGGCGGGTGGAGGCGATGGTAAAGAAGAAAGCCGGAGTCACAGCCACACCTGCAAGGCGCCTTGCAGCCCAAGGGGCCTTTGGATGGACGCGTCTGAATATAGGGCTTTCAAGAAGATATATGTACAGTTTTCGCCATGGTTCCGGCCCAAGAAACCCCTCAATCGTCTTCGCTCTCCGTCTCTGAGTCCTCACCCGACTCCGCATCCGCCCGAAACGCGTCCAGCCTCCCCAGCACGCCATGCAGGTCAGTATAACTCGTCCCCTCGACAAGCACCCGCGAGACCACCTCCCGATGTCCCTGCGGAACGAACGGCGTCCACCCAACCTCCTCGGAGCGCTCCCAGACCAGCACCGGCGTCCGCGAGAACCGCTCGAGCGCGGGGAAGCTGAGGACGAGGTGGTCGACGATGAGCGCGCGCTCGTTTGGGAGGTCCCAGTTGACTGTGTCGAGCAAAATGGCGCGCTCAAGGCGGAGCTCGCGGAGGTGCGGGAGCGACGCTGCGGGCCACTTTTTGCAGAACGTCGTTATCGCGAGTTTCTGGAGCGGACAAATAAGCGGGGGGATAAGAAGCAATGGGTGAGCACGTACGAGTTGGTTTGTGGGTTGTTGAAAGAGCGACGTTGGATGGAGGATTTCGGGGTAGTTTGGGTGGCAATAAGAAAGGACGAGCGTTTGCAGCCGGCGGATGTGCTTGTGCAGCGGGACAGTAAAGTAGACGTGCTCTGGGACGTGCAGCTCCGTCAAGTCCTTCACTACGTCGACAAGCTTCTGCGGCAGCAGCTGCGCGAGGTGCGGGTAATAGTGGCGACCAGGCATTTCCGTCCGCTCCGTTCCGAGCAAGTTGAGCGTGCGGACGGTCCGACGCATAAGCGCCGAGAGCAAAAGCGGTGGAATATGCAGGGACGCAAGGACGGGGAGCGTGTCCGCCTCCAATGGCGGGACCGCGGTCGGACGATCGGCGGGGGCGCGAACGTTAATGACCGCCAGCTCCGTTAGCGTCGGACACTTGGCCAGAAACTTGAAGAGCGCCTCGAGGTCGTGCATGACGTGGAGCTCGAGGCGGGTGAGATGGGGGTGCAACCGCTTGAGGAAATACTCTGTGAGCGGCCAGCTGTCCGTGCGGAACGTCTTGAGGTCCTTTAGTCGGAGCGTCGAGGGCGGGATTTCGCGTCCGGAGTCTGCAGGGAGGAAGAACTCGAGCTCGGAGAGGTTGAGTTTGAGCAGCGCGTCCTTTGCTGTGGATGAAAGCCCGCTTTGCAAGGGCGATCCGCGTATGGAGAGCGTCTTCAAACTGTTCTCCAGCTCATAGATGGTGCGGACGAGCGTCTTGTTGAGCGGCGTGTCCACGATGCGAATCGTCTTGACGTTCGTCATGAGCCTGACGGCGCGTGCGCTGCGCTCCAAAAACGCCTCCGCTGCCTCCATCCGTCCTTCGCCATACAGCCAGCCGCGGAACGTGCACTCTTCCACGCAGGGCGCGATTTGCAGGGACATTCGCATGGCCTTGTCGAGCGGCGCCCCCTTGGCTGCGTTGCGCGACCCGTTGAGCAGCAGCCCGCAGAAGGAGTTGTGCCCAGTCCCGACCTCGCGTCCGTCAAGGTCGAGCGTGCGGTATATTCGCGCCATGGAATGGGCGAAGAAGAACCTGCACACTTTTGCGAGCTTGGACAGGATGAGACGGCTCTCGTGGGTGCTGAGGTCGTCCGACTCGGAGTAGGAGTAGATTTTGAGGTAGATTTCGAGCGGAATTGGAGACAGAAGCCGCGCGCCGACGCGTCGTACGGGCGCTGCGGCGAGTGAGCTTGAGCTTGTGCACAACGTCTGGAGGCTTACTCGACCATTGAAACTCGAACTCGGCCATGGACCGACGCGTCGTCGTGGAGCAGAACAAAGCCGGGTTTGTAGTGTCACGCCGTGTGACACTCCTGCTTCCCTTCGGCCAGCACCATTTCTCGACTCGGCGCTGGCTAGCGCGACGTAACCCGTCCCAGAGCCTCGGTTTCGTGTCCTCATCCCGCTCAATCATTCTGTCTCGACTTCTTGCGGGCGCATCTTTCGTATTGTCACCAAGTCGACGTCTTTTCCTGCCCGTCACTAGTTTTCCGACTCCACAAGGTGCGTTTTCCGGCGGCTGAAGCTGCAGAAATGAAGGCAACAGAGCTCGGAAACCCCTTGGAGACTCTCCCGAGGTCAACACTCCCGCAAACAAAACTTTATCTCGAGAACGAGCTACACGCCACGTTTGCTAGAAATTATGTGCGCGCCGACTGCCAACACTTGACTCTCTGCTCAGTCTATAGACGATAACTCCGCGCCGCCTCATAACGTTATTAACGAAAAGAAGACGCTTGTGGCCTGCTCGTCGCCCAGCTCTAGATAAATCTTCGAACAACGCAACCTCTTATTTCCGCGAACCCTCTACGCTCCGTACCTCGAAGGCGGGAACATGAAAACCTCAAGGTCTACCCGCTCGCTGCGAAGGCTTCCAATACTCTCTTTGGCGAGCTTCATGTCCCGGCGCCAGCCTTCCAGACCTACAACACCCATAATCACGCTCTACGACCTGAAATCTACCTCCCCGCAGCCCTGGGCACCGTATGTTTGGAGGATTTGGTGGGCGTCGTCCCGGAACCTCTTCAGATCTTAAACTCTCCTCGCGAAAAGAGACGCGCGTGGTTCGGGATCTGTCTCTTTTGCGTATACCATGACCACGACGGCCCAGCTGGGCTCAGCAACGTTGCAGCTACTAACCACATGCCTGTCTGGGATATATATGTAACCATCCAGGTGCCCGCTTTAGGCACAAAGCAAGGACAGAGCCGCTCCCCTTTTCCGAGACGTCGGTTAGTCTGCTCCGACTCTTTTCTGTTTGGCCTGAACCATGTTCAGCCATAATCGACTAATAATCCTCGCCACATGTCGCTATATACCCCTGTATCTGGTCTCGCATCGGACGATCCGGCCCCCAAGGCAGAAGAATGAAGGGCGCGCGCGGTCTGCAACACGCGTCAGCACCGCTTGCAGAGGGTTTGAGACCCCGTGTTCCTTCGCTCGCGCTGTATAGTTTCCAGGTGGCTTTTTATTACCCAGCCTCGGAGAAATAAGATGGATGTGCGACGGAACCGCCGGCTGTGCTAGGTCTGTGTACGTGCTGTCTACAGCGTAAGACGAGGATCACCGGACTAAATTTCCGCTTTCGATTTGCAGGCAAGAGGTTTCCGGACGAACCCTGTCTGCTTTCTACTCGTTCGGCCCAGATTCCGCGTCGCGCAGTCGCAAACTCCGACCTTATCAGGGCCGCCCAACGCAGTCAACACTTCGGGCCTGAAGTCGCCAAGCCCTGTTTGGTCTGTATTTGGAACGGAACTCTATATGAGCGCGGATCCGCTACTAGCCGCCCAATGCGGCGTTTTAAACTGAATCAGCAGTCATAAATACTACAAGGGCGTTCGGTCGGACAGAAGACCTTTCCCCTCTTTCAACGATATCGACCATGACGCTAGCACCACTCGCCCCATCCAATCTCGACTCTTCCTCGCGCCAACCATCTTGCAGCAGCGCGCCCATCGTGCTGCCTAGCCTCCGCGACCTCTTTCCGCAATATTTTGGCGTCACAGGAACCGCCACTACGAGTGGGCCTCATCGAACGCCGCGCCCACGCCAGGCCGCGAGCGCCAGCCCACGGAGCTTTACCCGGCGGGCGGCCTCACACGCATCGGCATCCGAGTCTGACGCCGAGACCGCCAATACCACGAGCCCTAGTCCGAGCCCAAGCCCGAGTCCGCCGCTGCAGCATCAAGCACTGGCGCTCGCCCGCGCTACGAGTAGCAGAACCAAGGGCAAGGGGAGACACGCATGTGAACTCTGCGGCAGGTGCTTCAACCGCCCCAGCAGCCTCGGGACTCATATGAACACGCATACCGGCGCGACGCGTGCGTTCTCTTTCACTATTGGCCAAATCATCCGCTGACCGTTGTGTTTTCATGTCTCTAGCCTTCGTCTGCCCACACGCAAACTGCGGGCGCCGCTTCAACGTCGAATCTAATCTCCGGCGGCATATGCGGACATGGCACGGTGATGTCGCCGGGCCTGGGCATACGCATACGCATGCTGCCGGGTCGACGCCGGATGCAGCGGAATTCCAGCGCCTACGACTCCGAGATGCGCATAATGATAATCAAATGGCGTCGTTCTTCGTGGACTCTCACATTGCGATTGCGCCCGTGGGGGAGCTGTCGCCGTTTCTGGGGATGGGACCGTAGACTCACTCATATCAATAGGAAAGTTACTGAGTTTTGTACGGATATAAAGACCAAGCTTCGGGGTGCTCAGATCAGACAAGTGAACAAAGAGAATTAGAGCCTGTATTTATCTATCTGCGAACCCTGCTCCTCGTCATGAATGTCGTCCCACAGAGTGCATTCGGAGCTCATGGCGTCCAGCGTGTTCGTTGTCATGCATCGGCATCGGAAGTTTATCTGCCCAGTCTACATAATGGCAATTTGGAGTAACCCTGGTCCTGGACAACTTCGAACTCGGGAGCGGAGCTCCGGCGCGTCTGAATGCTAGATTGGTATTTTACTCAAGCTCGAGGAACACGAATACATTATACAGCAGTTATCGAGGCCAAGGTTACAAATGCCCCAACTGCAAACAGCACAAAGGAGTTTGGTCCAGACTTGCCCGTGCTGTTCATATCCGAGCTTGTGGAGGATGGTCCTGGGGCACTGGTTGCTCCCGAGCTCGGAGGCGCCGTCTGGCTGGCTGCAGCGCTTTCCACAGTAAATACAGGCACTTTGGTCCCGGCGAACGATATCGTGGAGCTTGGGGGCGAGACTCCTGGAGGCTCCGGAATCGGCAAATAACATGTCGCCTTTTCGTCGGCGCCAAAGACGCAGGATTCGGCCGCGGGGTTTCCGGAGGAAATTGGCGAGACGCGCAGGCCGCCTGCGCTCTCCTCGTAGAGGTCTGGATTCAATTTAGCATCCACACGACCCCGGGTGTGGTGAGCGTCGCTTACAAGAGTATGTGACTGTGGAATTGGAGAGTATGCGGGTGGTCCCGGAGACAATCAAAGTCTCGGGTCCAACCACTGCTTCTTCGATGAGAGTCGTGACGCCATCCGAACCGATTCCAACCAGGGAGAATGAGATTGAGTTGTTTTCAATGAGCGTCGTGGACACGGCAGGATCGACGCTGGCGTTGACCCCGAAGACTGTCACCTGGGCGAGAGCTATGTGCTCCTCAGTGCTTGCAGCCAGTGATGTAAATATGCACTCACTAACTGCGGAGAAAACTGCGAGAGCAAGGACGATGGAGAGTGCGCGCATTGTGCGTGGTCTAGTGGAAAGTCCGGCCGACTTGCCTATTTATCCGCCAATAGGCGCCGCTCTTCGTCATTAATGTCGTCTCCCAAGCAGGTGCGGGAGTGCGTCTGTTCAGTTTATTTTTGAGACTCGAACGATCGGGATGTGTGGGTGTGCATGTGTTGCAAGCCAAGCGCATAATTGTTTGAGAGAGTCTACCTTGCCAGGTACTCGGAATTTTGAGCCGGTAACAACATTCTAGTCCACTTCGCCATCCAAACTTAT
Source organism: Mycena kentingensis (nom. inval.) (assembly GCA_014461125.1). Classification (NCBI taxonomy): domain Eukaryota; kingdom Fungi; phylum Basidiomycota; class Agaricomycetes; order Agaricales; family Mycenaceae; genus Mycena; species Mycena kentingensis (nom. inval.). Next base: position 79,303 of record JACAZG010000005.1, on the reverse strand, counting down.
CTGTCATACTGTCTGAGTGTCTGGCGGAAGAGGAGAAGCGCTGCAACTCACTTTTGATTCAACTCCCAAGCTTGCCAGCAATCCGGATCGTCGTCGACCAGGTCGCTACCATCCTCTCCATCCACCGTGATGTTCGCTACGTCCGGCAGAGCTTGCTGATACTCCTCGAGTGTTCCGCCTCTCGTGTAGGTCACGGCGAGATGCTGAAGGCAGCGACTCGCCAGGCTGTCTACGAGCGACACCACAGCATGCAGCTGATTCTCCTCGTTAATTGACTCCAGGAGATCCGCCTCGATATAGAGCCGGCGAAGGACGGGGGCGCTTATTCCATGAAGAAAGTGCTTGATTTGGTGCCGGTTTGTGGACGGGAGCTCCGACTCTCCGTGCAGGTTGACAATGAGCGTCTCAAGTCTGGGGAGGGTCGCAGACATCGGCGCTCCAGCTCCGGCGTCGTGCGACTGCAGATAGAGGCGGATATGGACGAGGTTCACCGCCTCGGAGAGTATGGGCGAGACCTCCATAGTCGTAGCACAGAGCGAAAGCTTCGACAGGTTGTGCGAGCGTAAGATGACTTGGCTTCGGTCACCCGGTAATGCGTTCAGGTTGAGATGGGCGGTGCGTAGAAAGGTTGATGAAATTATCGCAGAGAGAGGGCCACCGTCATCCGGGTCGCGTTCGGTGCGAAGGTCCAATTCCTGCAGGTGAGGCAGGGAATCGGCAAAGACGTCAGGTAGGAATTGCTCTTCGCTTTCCAGGTCGAGAGTCAGGTACTGCCAGCGCGCACGGTGGTCTAGGAAGAGCGCCATTATTTCTGCGCGTTGCAGGTCCAACACGCACGGAAGTTCCAGTACGATGGAGAGCAACATTGCGCCGGACCTGGAGAGCCACGCTTCGGCAATAGCCGGATACGACGACCGTCTACGGCGTGGAGGGAACCGAGCAATCGAAATGGCTCGCCACAGGCCGGGCGTCAAATGTGCGATTTGGCGCCAAAGCCGGCAGATCTGCGTAAGCTTTGTCGGTGACTCCGTTCCGACGAGAGGCGGGCAGCGAGGGTACGCGGGTATGCAGTGGAGGAAGATCTCCGAGATGACCTCGCTCGCCATCGCGAGGACGGGGTAGCTGTACGCGTCGAGGCGTTTTCGGGCGGCGGCGCGCTCGGAACGGCGAGCGGCGAGGGTGGTTTCGAGATCAGCTATCTCTATGTCGAGTTGTGGGATGCGGATGCGGTCGGTGGCACGATCCAGCGCAGTATAGTCCATGGTTGCCGGATCAGGAAGGTGGTGGTGCGAGGTCAAGGAGCGAAATTGTGACTGATGGAAGCATGCTGCCATTACCCGCGCATGGTCCTCTCAAAAATATACACATAGGTGGACCTGATTGGCAGCCTTTCCCTGACTAAATATTTGGCCAAGCTAAGGGCTTCTATACTTATGCTAAAATAGAGCTTCTTACATGCAAAAAAGAGCTGTTTAGAAGTTCTGAAATTCGGTTTCAGAAAACATGGAATAGACCTTATTAGAAGCTGTGAGATTTAAATTTCTCTAAAATCCATGAATGGGCAATCAATTGGTTCCACACTTTTTATGTTATTCAAAACCATATTTTCAGAGCATCTAATAAGGTCTAATGGCTCCAAAACAATTCGGTAAACATCCATGTTTCTATGAGAGAATCCAAATCTCACAGCTTTAAACAATTGAAATACAGTAACGGCCGAATCACTTTTCTTGCCTTGTTTGGTCAAGGTATTCCCACGACCATCCAGATACATCCTTTCTGGCGCTGCGCCACGAATACAGCACGTAGAGCTACAAAATTTTACAGGAGAATACTTTATATCTAGTACTTGACCCACATGAAGTCGTTTTGCTCGCAGAGCCGAAGTCGCGTTGGGAACGAGCGATAAGTCTTGATGCAGAAGCGGCGGAAAGAAGCCGAGTACCAGATCTCCTGGAGGAGAGCCCAGAGCTCGGCTCGTGTTCGCATCTCATGGTAACGTCTCTCCCGACGTGCGCGGCGCTTCAGCTCCGCCCAAACGTTCTCGATTGGCGATAAATCCGGGGAATATGCCGGCCAGTCCATCACTTCAATCTGCCAGTCCTTGAACCACTTCTTCGCCCTCTTTGACCGGTGCTTTGGGTCGTTATCCTGCTGGAAGACGAGGAACTCGTGAAAACGATTCTCGTAGTGGTTGTACATCGGAACCATCGCGTCCTCGAGAATAGCGACGTATTTCTCGGCCGTGAGAGTGCCGTCGATGAGCACCAGCTTGCTCGGCCCGTCCGGACCAATAGCGCCCCAGAGGTTTACCTAGACGCCTGCCCGGCCATGCGAGAGATGCCGTTGGACACTGCGATTGACTAGCACGTCGCATCCGCGCCGTCGGCGAACCCAACGGCATCCGTCAGACGCCGCGAGATTCACCTTCGTTTCATCCGAGTTGATGAGGACGCCGGTCAGGAAGTACGCGTCGTCCTTCCACGCCCCGTGCTTCCGGATGAGCTCCTTGCGTTGGTCGAGGTTTCGGGGCTGCAGGTTGGGTTTCTTCCGCCGAACATATCCGCCAAGATGGGCGCGCATTTTGAGATTATTGCGGACCTGGTTGCGGTTGTCAGCATTGTGTGAGCCCGGGGAGGCGTATTGTCGAGCACCGTACGTGGGGCAACACCGGGGAACAGCGCCCGCTGCACTTCGGCGCCATCTAACAGCTCACCCGACTCCACACGCCTAACCGCTTCCTCCAGCTGCGCGTCACTAATCTTGCGCTTCCTCCCCGAATTACCCCTCCTCCCATCGTAATAACAATCCCCGTCGTGCTCCTTGACGCGCTTGTAGTTGTTGCTGAGCGTTCGAGGGTCGATGCGCTTCAACGGCGTGTGGTGCGCCATCTCGGTAAATGACATATTGCTGATGTCATGGAGGGCGACGACGACAGCGCGCTTTGTAGGGGTACATTTGGAGGCATGGCGGTTATGCTCAAGCGTTTGTGGGGTCATCGGAGGTGTTGCGGGCATGGTAGGTACGAAAGGAACGAGGAGAAGAGTCGTGGGAATACTTTGACCAAACAAGGCAAGAAAAGTGATTCGGCCGTTACTGTAATGGCAAATTTACTGGCAGCCACATTTGGACCAATAAATTCAACCAATAATGGTGCCCAGTTCTCAGCCATTATCACCATCCAATAGTGGCAGAAATCCAGGTCCATTATTTGTTGAGTTCATGGGCACAAAAAAGGGCCGCCATTAAATGTGCCTTATTTCCATCGTTTAAATTTTTAAAAACAAGCACACTGTTTTAATTGGCATGGGTGAATTTACTGCACCAGGGGTGGTGCAGTAGTGGTGCAGTAGCGGTGCAGTAGTTGAGATGTTGGTCGACGTCTAGCACAATGTTCAGAGTAGCTCTAGCTGAGCCCTGTGCTTAGGTCGGTGCTCGAGGTCCCCTTCTAACACATGCAGGTGGTTCTAAGTCAATCGAGCTCGCCGTTCGGTCTCAGTAGAGTTGTTTGTGATGCAGAAATTTGACCGGCGCAGTACCGGTGCAGGAGTTGGACTCGGTTGTGCTTCGAGTGGTGCAGTAATACCCTTGCGGTGGTGCAGTAGTGTAGGACCGGTGCAGGAGGCTAGACGGCTGGTGCAGGAGCGCTACTCGGCGGTGCAGTAAACTTCGCCTACGCTGTCGCCGCTACCTATCGACACTTGGTCGCTCCTCATTGTCGTCCAAGGCTACTAGGGAAGTGTACGGTCAACCTGACATGATTCCATCAAATATATATGATGGTATCAACAAACCCTAAACAACACTTTGTTTTAGCAGAGGGACATGTAGAATCTGTAGATTGGTATTTTGATTACCCATCAGTTGATCAATTCTGTTTAAAAGTTCTGAGTGTGTTTACATGTCCTGACCGGGTAAAATGAGCTGTAAAGACAAAGTTGGAAGAAATTGATGGGATCAATTTGACACTGATGTACAGGAAAACCTTGTATATGAAGATCCCTGGATCCAAGCTTCAATCCCCCAGAATCAGACCGTGCTTGTGGTCGTGATCGCTGTTGGCAGCGTTGAGCTCGCAGATTTTGGGAAATAGAGAGATGGTCTGGAAAGATGCCCTTCATGTTAGTAGACATGCCAGTGGTGGTTTTTTAGCATAGAGAAGGCTCCTGGTCGTGTTATTTTGTGGTGCAGGAGCGGCGCAGTAGTGGTGCAGCAGCGGTGCAGTAGTGGTGCAGTAGCGGCGCAGGAGTGGTGCAGTAGCGGCGCAGTAGCGGCGCAGGAACGGTACAGGTCAGATTCATTTTCAAAGCGGTATTGCTTGATAACCTGCTAAAATGTGTATTATTCTTTCCATTGTGTGGCCCCGAAATCGCCGGCAACTCCGCAATATGGAATTGAAAGTGCAGGATTTCAAAGTCAGTGTGAGCTTCGCAAATTTATGCAGCCGCTCCCGTGCCTACAACTTCACAAGTAAATAAGAAGACATGTGTGCCCTGCTTGTTCAGGGATCGAAAACTCTGAGTTTATAGGGTATAATTTGAAAATGTCACAGCAGAGCACCAGCAAGTTTTTAAAATTTGGGAACCACAAGGCGTGAAAGCCTTATCAATTCCCTACAGAATGATACTAAAATCGTCGCATTCTAAGCAGGATTCAGCCCGCAACAAGCCCACACATCTCGGCATCCACACTTTCCAGAAAATGTTTTTTCAAAAACTCCGACCGGACAACAAACTTGAAAACAGCAATAAGTCTCTGTATATTGCTCCTAGCATGTCTTCCGCTCATGTCTGATACAAAGATTAGGGCTTAGACAGCCACATTCTTACCAACCCGGGTTCCCGTTGTTCCAACGCATAAAATGGCGATGGAGAGAAGGAAATGGACCTGATTATACCCTATTTCAAGCGAAATTTCCAGTCAAAAAGCCTGTGATTTTGTTTTGCTTGCTGTGCATGATAATCTCACTGGGGCAGGATGAGGATGATAGGTTTCCAAGTCAGTTTTTCAAGGGCTTTCTGATGGTGGTGGTCTCGTGATGCACCGATCAAAGGTTAAAATTGATGTCATCAGATCAGATTATGATCGTGTTCATTCAATCTGCCATGCAAAATGACCATGAAAATGTCCACATCGCAGCCTAAACGGATCTAAATTGCCAGAGTAAGAGACGAAATAAAAAAAGGTAGCCAAAATCTGTGTATATCCAATATAGCAGTCCGCAGGCAACCAAGAGAATTATGCGAGCAGACGGATACAATAGCCCGCAAAAATCCCTCCATGATGATACCCATATCATCCGATTCTGAGCAGAATTGAGCCCACAAGAGGCTCATTGTGTTCTCATCCAGGGCAAAAGAAATGTTTTTTTTTTTTCAAAAACTCCGACCGGACAACAAACTTGAAATCAGCAATAAATGCCTTAGCCATCTTGTTTCTAATACTGAGCCATGTTTCTGCGAAGCCGGAAGCAGATTTCCGCCAACCATCAGCTGATTCCCACGGTTGGCTTAAGCTTGACCGCTGGTATGGACGACAAGCACACATTACTTAAAATTTCAAACTTATGCTAGAGAGATTTCGTAAGGCCCAACACACATTTCAGCCAAGCTCAAACTTTCAGAACAGTGTTTGTTCCCCTGTTATCCGCGGTGCAGTAGCGGTGCAGTAGTGGTGCAGGAGTAGCGCAGCACATCTCCATGTGTGGTGCGCGGCAGATTTGATGTTGCATCGTGTTCTGAGTCCATATATGACGCCATTAATGCATTTGAATGATATCAGGGTCCTATTTTCTTGTTTGGAGGGTGCAAAAAGGTGAATTCCGGGGCTAGAGAATTTTTATCGGCCTGAGCGGGGCCAGAAAGAGGATAAATAGCATCGAGATGGGTACTGAGTCCCTCGGAAGGCGTCGTGGACCCCATTAGAGGGACTTTCTTCAATCTCGGGGCCTCACCTCCGGTCTGCGCAGGCTGAGTGGCGCCCCATCAGTACCTTCCCACGGTTTCACCTCACAAGTCCATATGCATCCGGAAGCAACAAGAGGGGTAACTCATTAGTTCTGTGGCATGCGGGACTACTAAAAGGCTGATTACTGCAGCTCTTTAAGGAGTTTTGTGCATGAAAGACCAAGGTTGGTATGAGGGTGAGTATGAGTGGTCATTGGCGGCATATGAGCTTAATTATAACGTGCGAGCACTTTAAAGCACATATAGAAGGCATATAGAGCACCCTGAACGATTTCAAGCACGGTGCAGTAGTCGGTCGAAGCGGTGCAGTAGTGAAACTTGGCGGTGCCGTAGTGGTGCAGTAGTAAAATCGGCGGTGCAGTAATTTCTATGATACCGTTTTAATTCAGAATCGGTGTTGTGCGTATTGCTCGCATCGATGATCAAGTCACGGCTGCTGCCCTTCCTCCTGCCCACCAGCACATCGACAACCTACAGTATTCGCCCTCTTCCCAATTTTCCCGACACTCGCTAATGCGTCCCTGAACCGGTTCAAGCCTCAAGCTCGATCTGGAACTGGCCTTGTGTGTAAGGTATCTCGCATCCATCTTCGACGAACGCCACTTGACGTCTTCTGTCACACTTCCAAATCCGGACGGGCACCCAAATCCAGCGAGCTCGGGAACGGCTAGATGTATTGGCCCAGAATTCGGGGTGTAGGTAGTTGCCATGTATGAGTTAGTGATTCTGAAGAAAAAATGGGGATAATATTCTGCAAGTACAATAACTTGAAATACAAGAAATTACAGCCCAGCTCGGAGAATCTCATCCAGAACGCTACTAGGAAAGGTTCTGTGACCGTGGTAGCGCTTCGCTGCCCATGCTACCTCTTTGGCGGAGAGTCGCTTGTTGTAATAGCCGTCGGCGAACCGATGCGAGCGATTAACAAATCTGCAGCATTGTAAGAAGATGGAAATCCAAGAAACCCGAGCTCACCGTCGCATAAATAAAAGCGGGACAGCGTCAAGAGCATCCAGAGCATTCTTCTCAAGCACATCCATCTTTCCCGACTCCGGGTTGAGGCGATATAGCCGCTTTGCATATCCCCAAACCATCTCGATGGGATTTAACTCGCAATGAAAGCGAGGCAGAAACAAGACCCGCACTCCCGCCTCCTCGCACTCCTCCTCCAACAGGGATCTCACGTTCTCGAAGTCGGGCTGATTGAAAAGCACGCGACGACAACAGCACGCTGCCGTTTTGTCCTTGCACTTGAATTTGGGACACTCGGCCCGCAGTTTCGACTCCTCCAGCAATCCGCGCTCCTCCAACAATATCTTCATCCCTTTGAACTTCCCTGCCCTCGGATGTCCCTCAGGAAAATACAGCGGCTGTGGTTCTCCGTTCGGAAGCCGCGCACCGGTCATCGGCACATCCTCCATCTCAACTTTGCCATGCGCATCGTGCACATACGTCCCATCCGGGGCCTGTTTCTTGCGCTTTCCCATGAGATTGGCGTCGGGGAATTTGGCGCTGGATCCGGAAGGCGCCCTTGGCATGTTGAGGGCGCTGAGGGCATCATCGGGTCGTTTGCGATGGTTCGGCGCATTGTCGTAGACAAAAATGTGCTCGTAGTTGGGCCAAATCTCCTTGACGAGGGCGACGGCAGTCCGCGCTTGCTCCCGAACCTCGACATTTGTGAAGTATCCATCGCGATTGGCTCCAGGCTTGATTGAAACGCGCGCGGATCTCCCGGTCCACGGGCATTTTAACCAGCCAAAGTCGGCAGAGAAGTAATCCGCTACTATATACGAGTATCCCTCTCCCTTCTTGTACGGCTTTGCGGTCGACTCCTTGTGCACCCACGTCTTTCGGCGCCGGTCATGCGCGTAGAATACGGACTCGTCGTGGTACCAGAAGATGACACGACGGGGCCCGAGAGGAGGGTTTTCGATGTTCCCGTCGTCGTTGTGGACCCAGACCCGATCTTGGTAGCTGAAGTAGGCGGGGAGGTAGATAGTGTCGCGGTATTCTACAACATCAGGGCGCTCGTGGCCGTCGACAAACTGCCCGACTTTCGGAGACGAGAATCTACAAATACTGTTTCAGCAATTAAATCGCGCGTGAACAGGGACGAACCGGTACCCAAGCTCGTGCAGATATCTGCACGCCGTCGCATGGCAAATATCGCGCTCAATACCGTGGCGCCTCTTGACTTCGGGGTCGCAAAGATATAGACGCAGTTTCTCCGCGGTAATCTCTGTCCCAAGAGACTGCAGGAAGAGCTTGATCTCATTCAAGAGGTCCTCGTCCATGAGCATGCTCTCCGTCCACTTGCCATATGGATTGAGCTCGAGAATCTCCCGGTCATAGATGAACTGCCGCGCAAGGACAGCTATCTCGCGCGCGCAATGCTTTCCCCGACCCATTGCAATCGCGGCCTGCAGCATCGAATCACCCCAGTGTCCGTGCGTCAACGAGTTTTCGTCCGTGTACAGGCTGAGCAGCGCGCGAATCCCCCATAAACGCGCCCGCGAGAAGTCGTCAAGCACCAAAGGCTTGTAACCGACACCCCGCGTACCAACCCAAGTCGGATCGCCGCGTAGCTCCCCGCGCAACGCTGTCTTCGCGGACTTGAGCGCTTCGCGTGCATCTGCCAGCGCCGGCGCGCGTCGATGAACTCCGTCTGCGTCCGGGCCAGATCCCGCAGCCGCTCGCAAGCCCGCATCCTCACACGGAGGCCGGGGATAATCTCCGCTCCCAACCTCGATCTCGCTGCGTTGTGCCTTGAGCTCTGCCTCAAACTCCGCAAGCTCCTCCTCGGACATCTCCTCATCCATATAGTCCAGCTCTTCCGAAGGGACGGGGCTGGGACAGGCACTGGAGGGCGGGGTTTCGGCACGTTCCTCCGGAATGGACACCGCGTCCGATTTGACGTCGCTCTCGTCATGACCATAGCCATAGGCATATTCTCCTCGGTCAATTTCGGGGAGGGAGCAAGGCATGGGAGGAGTCGGAGGTGTGGAAAACAGCTCCGGGGGTTCAGGCATCGGGAACGTTGCCACCGATGGTACGTCGGATCCAGCGTCGTCGTCTGCTGCATCCTCGACAGTTGCGGGCTTCCATTTGAAGGTGTGGGAGACAGCTGCCCCGCGCGGTGGGCTGGAAGGAGGTCCCGACAGGCTAAAGAAGCTACACCCTTTGGGGGACGCGTCATTGCGGTGCTTATCCGTCCGAGGAGGGGTCCATTTGCTGTGAAGTGTGCGCGCGGTGTCTTCGGGCTGGTCCTGCGTGGGTTCCGACGCGTCGGGGATCGAGATTTCGATGTGCCAGGGACGGAGATTCTCATACGCGCCAATCGACGTGTCTGACAGATTGTGGTCCGTGTCCTTGTTCTTACAGTCAGCTGGGTCAAAGGAGAACTTGATACGATAGCGCACTGGGCTTGTTTCGTGGGGAGAGCTCGGCCGTAGTCGTTTGCGTGCCGGACTTGTGAGTAAGCGCGAGAGCTTCTTTGGGCTATCCCGTATAGCGTCGTAAGTGTGCTTGCCGGTCTTCTTGACCATCTCTAACGTTGCCCGCATCCCCTCAGCTCGTGCCTTTTGAGCCTTTGACTTGGCCATCGTCTTGTCGAGCGGTGAATGGAAATTTGCAGAAGGGATCAGAAAGAGCTGAAAGTGCTTGATCTTTGGCCACAGAGCATATTTTGGACCCAAATAACTACACTCGGCCAATTGTGTACACAATAACTATCTACACCCCAAATTCTGGGCCAATACATCTAGCCGTTCCCGAGCTCGCTGGATTTGGGTGCCCGTCCGGATTTGGAAGTGTGACAGAAGACGTCAAGTGGCGTTCGCACTGCGGCGATTCAAAAAGTTAAGAGGCGATTTTTTGAAGTTTTTTGGTCGCCAAAAGAGTAGCTAAAAAGTAATAAATTTTTGGTCCCAAAAAAATCAAGAACTTTTCGGCGTACTTTTGGCGGGAAAAAAACCTGACTAAAAATTCCAAATGATCTTCGGCCAAAAATCCATAGATTTTTGGCAGACATATATGTGGAATATAATTAATGCTAAAGGTAGTGATTTTTTTGCAAACTAAAATCGTGGATTTTAGGCCTGATTTTATGTGAATAAAAATAGAGGAAAAAAGGTCGGATTTTTTGGTGGGGAAAAAATGCGGGAAAAAGTGCGAAGTTTTAGGTGAGGAAAAAACCAGTACTTTTACAGCGGCCGCCCATCGGCCGACGGTCGGCCGATGCTCGGCGGATGGTCGGCGGCTGCCAAAATAAAATGACCAAAGTGGGGTTCGAACCAGGGCAAATGCCAAGTCACGAGGTGACAAAGAAGGCGATGGTACCAACTGAGCCAAGCAACCAATGGTAGACCTGTGTTATCGAGCGTATATATGCGCCAACTACGGGACACAAATCGTAAAAAAAATAACTGACTGCCTGTCAGTCACGCCCAGACGTAGAAACACGCACCGGATGATCTACTGTGATCAGGTAAGCCGTTATCGGCCGCATCCTTCAGCTGGAGCTGGTCAGTGAGCTGGAACTGGTCAGGGAGCTGCAAAACTGTAAGCAACTGTAATCTCGAGCTCTTGCGAGCACGCAGCACGCTTAATCAGGGCGCGAGAGGTAATATACCGACTACTTCAACAGTCCATGGCGGCGAAGAACACGCCCGATTATTTTGAGCGTTTCCTCGTTGTGGAGGAAATATTCGCGGTGGACCCGCGGGCAGTGGGGGCAGCGGTAGCCGCCGAGCCAGCGATTAGCGACGAACTCGAGTTCATCGTGTACGAGGCGCTCTGCGAGCGTTGGACAAGGCCCACGACGATCTCAAAAAAAAAACACACGACGCACCTGCCCGTTTCGCGGCGGTAACGCGGAAGATGTGCATGCTCTTCACCTTGAGCCCCTTGCACGTCCGCTGGTGCTGCTTGAGCCGGCGGCGCGGGTCAACGGAGCGGCCGATCTTCGCCAATCCGCACCCCACATCCATACCATTTTCCGCATTCTCTGCGGGCACTCCGACGCCCACGCCGGCTGAATCGACTTCCACGACGCGGCACCCCGTCTACCCCGATGTCTTCCCCATGCGCCGCGATCGTTATGGCGTAGACAGAGCCCTCCTTGTCGGGGGCTCGAGCACGGGTATTATCTTCGCGTTTTTGACCTGGTCCGCGGCGGACAGGCGCGTAATTCGTGTTGTAGGAGGTCCGGTGGTTGGTTGGGAGGTTGTGGGAGGAGGTCATGGGTGTTGAGGGCGAGGGCAGCGAGCGGGGATGGATGTAGGTGGGCAAGATGAATATCGCGAGAGGGTGATTGAGCAAGATCACAGGGAACCTGAGGTATCTCTGGCCTCTAGGCTTGTCCGCGTCTTTGTGGGTCCATACTGATTAGTAACCAATGCGATCCACATCGCTATCTTATCTTGTCTTATCGGCCAGGCTCTGATATAGATTCCCCACCACACCACGTTATCTAATCAATCGTCGATTGCGCCGATCTCATTCTATACGCCCCAAGATACAAATTTACGGTCTACTCCGCGTGAAGCGTGCCCGGGAGCTCCCTTCTCATGTCCAACGACACATACTGTTCGGTCGATTGGGGCTCGCCCTCGTCAGCTGCGTCCTTGTGCAAACCGAAGAGCGAGCGCAGCAGACGCGGCATATAAGCCCAGATATGCTTCGACGGGGAAGGAGTAATCGGCAGCTCGTTGGTCGGAGGCTCATAGTACAGCCGATGAGTCTTGAACGCCGGGGTCAACAAGGTGATCGTCGAGAGTGTGCTGCTGATTGGTGAGCCCAGCGGAGAGAGCTAGAGTATATTAATATGAGTATGCGCGCAAGTAGTGTTGCGTGGACTTGCCTGCGACGTGTCCGTATTCGTCATATAGTCGTGTATGCCGGGCGACCACAAATCGCCGTTGGTGTCGGGCTGGTGGGACGGCAGTCAGCGTCAGCCCGCGATGGATTCGCTCATCCTCACGATCTCAGCGCCTGGGCTATCTAGGGCAAAGAGCAAGCACTGTGGTTCTTCCGGGGCCTTTTCCGATGTTGGTTCCTGCGAAAGCGTTAGACGAGAACATAGCTACCAGTGTAGAAGGCTTGAACGCACCATTAAACGGCGATACTCAGGGAGTAGCCACTCTACCGGAACCGAGACGGTGGTGTTGACCTGGTGGTCAAATACGATGTAGGTACCGCGCCGCTCTGAGAACGCGCCGTAGAAGCGGTTGTTTTTGGGGAGAGCGGGAGGCATGCCCCGAACGCGCCGTGTGAGCAGACTAAATGAGAGGCGGAACAAAAGCGAGAGCCACAATAAGCCCCGACGACGCGCCGGGGCGCATCAACTCACCAACAATAGCTCAAACACATGCACAATTCAAGCTAATTGTTACAGCTCGCATAAAACTACGCAAGACCGACCCGACCAGACAGCCAACCGCCCACCCACAATGAACGCTCATCACTCCGCTCGCTCGTCTGCGACGTACGATACAGCAGGTGTGCAAGCTGGCCACCTTTCCGCGCTTCCTGCTCACCAGCCCACAGAAACGTTATCCTTCGATATACGACTCCGCCACCCTTGCCCAACCTGCGGCCGCTCTACTAAGGGAGAAACCGCCGCCGCCGCACCCACTTTTTTGAAGCAGGAGGAGCAAGACGGATTTGTCGGTGCGCATTTCATTACTATTGGTCCTTTATTTGCTTAGATCCCTTTAGAGTACCTAGCGCCACTTCTACTGCTCTTCGTCGCACTCTTTACCCTCTATTTCTTGCAGATTGCGATGGGGTTCCAGCGGAGGAGGGTGTGGTTCTCGATTGGGATTGTTTTCAGCTTGTTCAGCGTGTTGTTTGTAGCGATTTGTCGCGCCAAGTCGCGCGTCTACATGTACTAAACATCTACGTATCGTACCAAGTAGCTAGACACGTTCGCTACACGAATCCTGATCAAGTCAACAGATTGAAGGAGTATTTATTCAGTTGTAACAAGGTACAGGGCAACGACTAGTACTAATGAGAGAAGAAGAAAGCGGAATGTATGTATGTAGCGACGATGGGCGTCGAGGGTAACGGCTCTGGCGGAGCTGGGGTCAGCGCGGAGTCGAGGGAGAGGGTGTAGCGGGCGTGGAAGGCGGAGCTGGGGTCGGTGAGGAGAAGGTGTAGCGGGCGTCGAGGGCGACGAGTATGGCGGAGCTGGGGTCGGTGCGGAGTTGAGGGAGATGGGTGGCTAGCGGGCGTGGAGGGCGACGGCATCGAGGGCGAGGGGGATGGCGAAGCTGAGGTCGGTGCGGAGTCGAGGGAGAGGGGGTAGCGGGCGTGGAGGGCGACGGGGATGGCGAAGCTGAGATTGGTGCAGAGTGGTGCGGAGTCGAGGGAGAGAGAGCGTGGAGGGCGACGAGGATGGCGGAGCTGAGGTTGGTGCGGAGTCGAGGGAGAGGGGCGAGACGCGCTGCGATGGGCCAACGTTGGCGGTAGATGCTCGAATCGCCCTGTCCGGCGACGATGGCGGCGAGAACGCCATCGGCAGCGAGCAGGGCGACGAGGGGGTGGTCGATGGGCGCGGCTGGGGCGCGCTGCGATGGCGCAGACGGCGCGGGAATGGTGGTCGGGAGGAAAGAGGGAATGGGCGCTATCGGGGCAGTGCGAGGCTGGGCCGTTGCAGCCATCACGGATCTCGTCGGGCGAACTCCCGGATCTGTTCGCCGATCTGATCGCCGACGAGATCCGTGATGGCTGCAACGGCCCAGCCTCGCACTGCCCCGATAGCGCCCATTCCCTCTTTCCTCCCGACCACCACCTCGAGCATCCCCGCACCCTCTGCGCCATCGCAGCGCGTCCCAGCCGCGCCCATCGACCTCCCTCGTCGCCCTGCTCGCCGCCGATGGCGCTCTCGCGCCGCCATCGTCGCCGGACAGTGCGATTCGAGCATCCTCTGCGCAACGACCCCAAATCCGCCATCCCCGCGCTGCTGCGCCATCGCAGCGCGTCCCATCCGCGCCCAACGACCACCCCTCGTCGCCCTGCTCGCTGCCGATGGCGTTCTCGCTGCCATCGTCGCCGGACAGGGCGATTCGAGCTTCTGCTGCGCAACGCCCCGCCATTCTCGATACTCGCACCCTCAGCAGCCTCGCAGCGCGTCCCCCGCACCCGCCGACCTCCCTCATCGCCCTCCTCGACGGCCAGGGTGCTCATCTCCGACGCCCGTCGCCCTCTACCCCGTCACCATCTCTGACGCCCGTTGCCATCCAACCCCTCCCTTGACTCCCACCGTCCCCTCACTAGTAGCACTCGTAGTTACCATAGTACTGGTAGTTACCCAGTTACTTTCTTACATCGGAATTCATCCTCCTTCAAATTTTATCCGAAGCCGTGAGCGACGCGTCTGGCGCGCGACGAATCGCTACAAAGCAAGCTGAACAAGCACAAATGACCATTTCACGTTGCAATCCTTCCTCCCTTGGCCTAGAATTCCACTCTCGTAACCTCTTCAAGGTGAACAAGACGTTGCTTTATCTGCATTTGGTGAAGCTTATAACATGCCCTTGTTCTTATAGATAATGAAGCAGGACTTTCTTCTGCTGCAGTAACAAAGCCACTCTGTTTACATAGAAACCTGAATAAAAACTGGACGCGTTCTAACCCTTCCACCCGATGCCCCCAAAAATCTACGACTGTAAAGCCTGCCCGCTGGAGAACGGCGAAAACCACCGAATCGAGCATGCCAAGAAGCTCCAACATCTCCTCGATATCCGTGCTTACCACCTCGCGCAAGCCCACGAGCTCGATACTCTTGCTGCGGAGCTCCAAGGGATGAGCCTCGAGCACGTCACCAACGTCTTCACCAGCCTCGTCGTCTCCGAACCCACTGAGCAGACCCAGTCGCGTCTGTTTAGCTCGCACGACGCGCTCCCCGATGTCCCCACCTCCTTCCAACGACCCTCTCTGGACGAACTGGGAGACGCCGCCGTTTCGCTCTCTCTCGACCAACCTTCTCCATCGGAGGATGCTTCACGACCCTCGCCGCCGGCTCCAGGTACCTCTACGCTATCTCCTTTGGACGCCATCCGGGCTCGGCCGTCCGCGCTGCCCCCGCGCGAGAACGAGAAAACCTCTCTCCGCTCCATCCTCTCGCGCCTGGAGTCCGCTACCACCGCGTTACCGTCGACCATCGTCGACGCTGCCTCAGAGCCGCCAGACCAACTCAATGCAGCCCTCGATGCCGCCGCAGCTGTCGTTTCCGACGCTGGCCAGCTGCTTGCGGAGGTCAACCTCTCTGATCCTCGGCAGCCATCGAGACGGCGCTCCCAGGCGCGCGAGGACGAGGAGCTGCGCGAACTGGTGAAGCGGGTCACCGACGACGCGCGCCTTTTAGACCAGCTAATCGACGTTCTCGGAAGCACGCTGGTGCGCCCGGAAGCGACAGCAGAAGTTCCGTATAACACCGGTATGTGGTACATTTCGGGCCTTGCTACTAACTAACCCCGCCCAGAGCACCAGTTCGCCAACCCTGTCGGCATATACGACACCATCGCGCAGGTCTTCCTGTTCCTGGCCGTCGTCTGCAACGTGATGATTGGGATCAGCAGCGCCCACACAGAGTATATCCTCGCCGTTGTCGCCATAGTCATTCGCCTTGCGATGGGAGCCGGTCAATCCACTACCAAACCGACAGCCGCACAGGAGCACATCCTGGGACAACTCCCCACTACGCTCGAGACCGCTCTCAAGCGGTTCAAGCTCGACGCGGAAGATCACCGTCTTTGCTGCTTGCCCGTCGTGTCATTGCACGCACAAGCCGAAGGAGGATCCTCTCACTGGCGGATGGAAGTATCCGCAGACGTGCCAGGGCATGGTGTACCCTGCGGACGGGCCCGCTGTCGCCTGCGGCAAACCTCTTCTCGAGACTCGAAACGGCGCGGAACGGCCCGTCAAGCCGTACGTTTACGCGTCGCTCCTCGACTACATCGCAGCCATGTTATCGGACGCTGAGATTGAGGGCACGTGCGAGGCTGCGTGCGACGAGGCGTACGCGGCGATGCAGGCGGCGATGGAGAACGGGGGCAGTCCAGAAGCGATCAACAACGTCTTCCAGGTCAGTACTATGCCTCCTACTCGACCGCGACGGTGCTGAACTGTCCCCAGGCCTCGTTTTTGCGCAATTTTCCGGGGCCCGTTCCCGAAAAGTTGTTCATCAAACAGGAAGATGGTACCCTTCGCCTCGCGTTCGAAGTTATGGTGGACTTCTTCAATCCGAACGGGACGCGCAAACGCGGCAACCACGACTCCATTGGTCTCATTGCCATCGTCAACCTCAATCTCCCCGAAGATATCCGCTACCGACCGGAGTTCATGTGGCTGAGTATTATCCTCGGCCCGCATGAACCCAACCACGACCAGCTTAACTACTACCTCCGGCCCGTCGTGGACGACTTCGAGCTTGGTTGGAGGCGCGGCTACCGATTCTCGCGGACCGCGCTACACCCGCGAGGTCGGCGCGTCGACCTTCTCCTGGCTATCAGCGTCAACGACTTGCCCGCGACGCGCAAGGTCATAGGCATGGCTGCCCCCAACTCTCACCACTTCTGCTCCATCTGCGACCTCCACGGCGTTCAAACCATGTATCGCACCGACTGCGAGAACTGGCATCCGCGCGATATCGCCCTGCTACGCGCGAAGGCGTACGAATGGCGCGACACGCCCTCCCAGGCCGTGCGCGACGCGATCTTCGAGCAGTTTGGCATCCGCTGGTCGGAATTGTGGCGGCTCCCTTACTGGGACCCGACGCGCATGGCGGTCGTCGACTCCATGCACTGTATTCTCGAAGGTCTCGTACACTACCACTGCCGGAAGGTCCTCCGCATCGACTCCAAGTTGGCCAAGCGGAAAGACGATGCCGGCGTCGCCTTCACGCGCGACTGGGACCCATACGACCCCGCCAACTGCCTGGACGAGTTCCTACTCCCCACCAAAAACTTCGAAAAACACCTCTCCCACATCGCCTGCATCCAGGCGCGACTCATCCAACCCGTTCTCCCCCGCCCCGCTAAAGACCTCGCCCCGCAACCTCCCGCGGCTGCGCCCACCGCCAATCCCGGCGATCAACCAACTTCTCCCGCGACCGCTGCCGTCCCCCAGACGCCGCTCCACACAGAGCTCCGCAAGTTCACCGTTCCGGCGATGCGCTTTGTGGCATACACGCTCAACATCGTCTTGCCCGGGAATGCACGCAAAGACCCTGTGATACAAGCACTAGTTGACTGGGTACGTGCATCGTATGCGCAATTTTTGTACCGCTCAATTTTCACGCAGCGCGTGAGTTTTTCGGAAGAGTATTCCGACTGGACCGCATACAACGACGATTCGTGCCCCAAACCCTACAAACTCACCAATCTGCGAACTCAGCTCTCTACGATCCCGGCCATCCAACAGCTGCTTAGCCCGCCTTTGTCCGCTAACCCGCCCACGTCGCCCGACGACGAGCCCATGCCCGCGCCCGATGACGGCGACGTGCTCATGCCCGCGCCCGACGACGTGCCCGCGCCCGCGCCCGCGCCCGCGCCTGTACCCGCGGCGGCGGCCGCAACGGCCGCAGCGTCGAAACCAGTCGGGATCACTGATAAGCAACTCAAAAAGTTGCTGCACGCCGCGAGTGTACCGGCGCTACGGTTCGTCGCGTACAAGCTCAACCTCAACGTCTCGGGCTTGCCATTGAACACGAAGGCGCCTTATCTCGACTTACTGATTGAATGGGTATGTTGTTTTGAGGCTCATTCGGGGGTTTAGTGAATGTTCTGCAGCGCTACACGCAAACACTCGCCGACGAACATTTCGTTCCCCGCGCGATCAAGACCCAGCAGCTCAAATTCATCCAAACCGTCATCGCCGATACCAGCACCCCCGCGCACATCGATTCGGTACCCCGCAACTACGGGGAGGCAAACGCGGGCACGATTAAGGCGTCGGAATGGTACATTCTCGCCACGATCTACATCCCCATCGCGCTCGTTCTACTCTGGGGCGACCGCGATATCCCCGATCC
The DNA here is from genome assembly GCA_014461125.1 of Mycena kentingensis (nom. inval.). Taxonomy (NCBI): domain Eukaryota; kingdom Fungi; phylum Basidiomycota; class Agaricomycetes; order Agaricales; family Mycenaceae; genus Mycena; species Mycena kentingensis (nom. inval.). Next base: position 61,300 of record JACAZG010000005.1, on the reverse strand, counting down.
TCATCTCTCAGCGCTGCTTGAGCACTCGATGGCCCTCTTCTGCGCCACCACCATCGTCTGCCGGCACACCGTTACCGCGAGCCGCGCTACCAAGTATCGCGACTTCCTCAAGCAGTGGGTCGACGGCCTGCACACCGTGCACCCGCACACGCGCACCCATGCCCGGCGGCCCAACGTTCACGTCGCGTTCCATCTTTACGACTTTCTGCTCTCTTTCGGCCCCGTCAGCTCGTGGTGGTCGTTTCCCTTCGAGCGCGTTATCGGGTTCCTCCAGAAGATTAACACCAACCAGCACATCGGCGGCGAATTGGAGGCGACGCTCACCAAATCGTTCTTCCGCGGCGCTGCATTGAGACGCTGGCTCCGTCGCCCTGATTGTCCTCACGTTCTGCAGGCGCTGAAGGGATTGTTCGACAAAACATTCCCTTCCTACAACCCTCCCGACGACTCCCCTCCGGCCGCCCACAACGGCTCGCGCGCCCACTACCGCAAAAACGGTATCAACTTCTCGCGCGCCAATGTCCATGCGGGTAACAGCCAAGTCTTATATTACCCGGCGAATTCAACGACGCTAACACCCGGCTGTATCGAGGATATCGAGCAGACCGACGAGGGGATCAACTTCATTATTCGTCGGCTGGCGCCGCTTCCCGCTGGCGCACGCGACCCTTTTCTGCCTTTTCGGCCACACTTCCCCGCTTTTACTTACTCCTCGAAGGCTTCGGACATAATAGAGACTATTGCAGTAGAGCGCGTTACTTGCCATTACGCTAGATATAACTTTTCGGAAGACCGTTGTGTAGTTTTGAATCTAAGCCGATCTTGAACTTGCAGCGGACGAAGCTTTCGAATTGGGATCGGCGTTCAGCGAGGATAAGATAACGATTGCCGGGATCGATAAGATACAGCGCCGGGATCGACAAGATAGCGAGCGGCGCCGGGATCGACAAGATAGCGATCGGCGGTCCATCTCAATTGGGCCTTTGTTCTCAAAATACTCCATTCGACTCAATTATCCTGTTCATTCGCGTTCTGCGCAGCGCTACAGCTTACATACCGAGCTTTTACCTACGAGCGTCCCCCGCGGCTACGTAGTCTACTCGCCGCCTCAATCACCTCGTTCTCGTCCGCGCGCGTCGCCGCAGCGGTGGTACCCTTGCAGAAGAGGATCGCTACTGTCAGCGCAGGCCAGCAATCTTCAAACTCGTCGAGTCCAGGGAAAACAGCCGCGATCTGTATGATCATTAGTTGGATTCTTCGAGAGATACGTAGGGGGAAATCCACCTCGTTGATCACAGTTTGTCTGATGGCCGCATCGTTACTGGTCCAGCTCTCGTTGCGCTTGAGCTCACCGCGCGCGCGGTACGCCCCAACGATCTTGTCGACAATTTTCTGCCCTTGAGTTAGCGGAAAACACAATAAACACCACAGCGCACGCACTTTCAAATCAACGCAGCGCTGCGCATCCCAACCGGTCGCCGCAGGCAAATCTTTGAGAGCGACATGCGAGCACCCGGCGGACGGTTTGGGTTTCTTGGCCGCGCCGCCTCCCGCGGTGTTAGCTGGACCCGAGCGAGGCTTGTGGGCGGACTTGGCGCCCAGGTTCGCGGGCGGAGGAGGAAGCGGCGCCGCAGGCTCGAAGTCAAATTCCGCCGCTGTGAACCGCTTTGGAGCCGGCGGAGCTGCAGTATACTTGTTCGAGTAGGGAACAAAGGGCGGCAGATCCTGGTGCATGAGGAGGACGTCGGGGAAGCTGGGTTTGGGGAGGTTGGTGTCGGAGATGAGCACAACGACCGGCGGGGGCGGGTTCTCGACACCGACGGAGAAGGGCATGGTAGGCTTCAGAAAAAAACACCCCAGTTGCGCGCGTTCTTATTGTCCTCATCCTTATTGTTCTTATTGTGCTTACTGTAGTACTATCATCATGCTGACGTTTGTTCCCAGTCCGGTGTTATTGTTCCCAATCCCGCCTACGGAAGATAAAAGGCGGTCCTTGTGCGCGCTTTGACTTCATCTTTCCCTCCCTCTCTCCGCGACGCACCCGAGAATGGACGACATCGAATATCAACTCGCTTTTAAACTGTCCGGACACCAAGGCGCCATTCTGGCGCTTGTTTGCCGCGGGGACGGCAAGTATCTTGCTAGCGGCGGTTCGTGCATCCTCCAGCTAGCTGCCATTGCCTCTCTAATGATCTGCAGGCTCGGACGGTACGAAGATTTGGGACATCGCTGGAGCTCGGGGCGTCGAAGTTCCCTCCTCCCCCGACCTGCGCGGCGGCGACGAGCTCGATGTTGTGGATTGAACACGAGGATGATGTCGGGCAGGCGCTCGTCGTCGGCAGCCGTGGCGGGTACCTGGCGTGCTGGCGCGAGGAACGCCTCAAAGAAAAGGTTCGTTGACTTGCATCTCTTGGTAAACGCATGCGACTAACGCCCGAGCAAGGGAACCATTAGTTTCATCGAGGTCTGGAGCTGCCCGCCGCCAGCCGAACCCGCCGAGATCTCTGGCGTCGCGTTCGACCCGTACACCAATCGCCTCGCTGTCTGCAACGCGCGCGGGCTGGTGCGCGTCTACACTCTCAGCGGCGGCGCTGGCGTTGAAACAGCAGTACGAGTTCATCATCCCCAAGTGCGTACCTCGTGCCGTCGGTTTTTTGACCATGGACACGGAAGCTCGTGGAGCGGAACTGCTCGTGTTCGGTTTGCATTGTGGACTCGTGTAAGATTTCTTTCGCAGATTACGCATAAGCTCATGATTCTACAGCTATCGTACGCGCCCGAACCAGCTTCCCCCATCCGCCGAAGATGCCTGGAACGTCGGACTCCAAAGGTGCGTACCGATTTGAGCTCAACGCGTCCGCGCTGTTAACCCTTGATCTCAGCGGCGGTGTGGCCATCGACGCCAACGGCGTCGTCGCAATCAACGACCCGTCTACTGGCATATCCCTGTTCAAGGACCGTCTCCGCGTCAACAGCTTCCCCGTTCCGGCAAAGAAGACCCCGCGCGTGCGCCAGGTCGTCCTCGCAGACAAAGGCAGCACGATCGTCAGCGGCAGCGACCACGGAATGTTGTACGTCTTCGACCGCCGAACCAAGAAGCAGGCAAAGTTGAAGGTCGATGCGCACGAGTGGGTGCAAACAGTCGAGGTCCGTGTATCGCTTGGGGTCGGGATTGCGAGATACTGAACGGGTACAGGCCGGCGCCGTCCGCGGCGTTTCCCACATCTTCGCTGCCAAGTCGCGCGATATTGCAGGCCCCAACTCGATCTTCGTGTACCGCAAGCAGACCAGCGCGCGTCGTCTCGCGCAGATCGCGGGGGTATTCAAGCAGATGGTTCATTTAATCGTCATCCTTGCGGCGCTGGCTTTTATTTACCAGAATCTTGACTTGTTTCCGCTCCTGTAGTTAGCCAAATTGTAAGTACTCGCCGTGTTGTGGGAATGCAGGTCGCGTTGTGCGTTCTTTCCGTGCGCGGGTTCAGTCTGAGCCACAGACGTTGTTGTTTGGATGAAGAGTATATGCATTCAAATGCTATCCAGATTGTACTAAGTAGTCTACGCAGCTAAGTAAGAGGGCAATGAGTCGAGAGGTTCAGGCTTGCGGCGCTGGGTCCAGACGGGCGGCGAAAGGCGGCGCTAAGTCAAGGAGGACAGCGTTAGCGGTGGGGACGACAGGATGTGTGTGGTGGAGAGTTACTCAAGCTATTTGGCATCGGCGCCGAGCAGGGCGACGACGAGAGGTCGTTGGGTGCAGCTGGAACCAGCAGGGTGACGAGTGAGATCGTTGGGTGCGGCTGGGACGTCCTGCGAGATTGCTAAGGGTGCGGGCGTCGATAATGGCGGGGCGTTGCGCAGCAGAAGCTCAAATCGCCCTGTCCGACGAAGATGGCGGCGAGAACGCCATCGGCGGCGAGCAGGGAGACGAGGGAGGTTGTCGGGCGCGGCGGGGAAGCGCAGCGATAGCGCAGAGGGTGCGGGGATGCGCGAGGTGGTGGTCGGGAGGCAAGTGGGAACGGGCGCTATCGGGGCAGTGCGAGGCTGGGCCGTTGCAGCCATCACGGATCTCGTCGGCGAACTCCCGGATCTGTTCGCCGATCTGATTGCCGACGATCCGTGATGGCTGCAACGGCCCAGCCTCGCACTGCCCCGATAGCGCCCATTCCCTCTTTCCTCCCGACCACCACCTCGAGCATCCCCGCACCCTGCGCTATCGCTGCGCGTCTCAGCCGCGCCCGACAACCTCCCTCGTCGCCCTGCTCGACGTCGATGGGCTCTCGCCGCCATCGTCGCCGGACAGGGTGATTCGAGCATCTACTGCGCAGCGACCCCAAATCCGCCATCCCCGCGCTGCTGCGCCATCGCAGCGCGTACCATACGCGCCCAACGACCACCCCTCGTCGCCCTGCTCGCTGACGATGGCGTTCTCGCCGCCATCGTCGCCGACGGGCGATTCGAGCTTCTGCTGCGCCCAGCCATTCCCGATACCCGCACCCTCAGTAGCCTCACATCGCCTCCCAGCCGCACTCAACGACTCCGATCCCAGCTCCCCCATCCCCGTCGCCCTGTACGCCGTCGCCCTCTACGTTTCCTTCCTCCCTAGACTGAGCACCTACCCCAGTTCCGCCATCCCCCTCGCCCTCTAAGCCCGTTTCCCCGTCGACTCTGCACCGATCCCAGGGAGCTCCACGCTGTCGCCCTCTACGCCGTCTCTACACTATTCCGCTTTCTTTTCACTAGTAGCTAGTAGTACTGGTAGATACCTTGTACCATTGTCAAACTGAATACATCCTCCCTTGCCAATCTCATCTGGATTCAGGAAGCGACGCGTCTAATTTCTTAGTACACCATGCCATGCATATATGTAGACGCGATGCGGATAAAATTGAAGGGGGATGTATTCAGGACAGTAACTACTACGGTAACTACAAGTACTACGGTAACTACAAGTACTGCTAGTACTGGTGAGGGGACGGTGGGGAGTCGAGGGGGAGGGGTTGGATGGCGACGGGCGTAGGAGATGGGGACGGGGTAGAGGGTGACGGGCGTCGGAGATGAGCACCCTGGCCGGCGAGGAGGGCGTTGAGGGAAGTCGGCGGGTGCGGTGGACGTGCTGCGACGAGGGGCTGAGGTTGGGTGCGGGAATGGCGGGGAGTTGCGCAGCAGAAGCTCGAATCGCTCCGTCGGCGACGATGGCGACGAGAACGCCATCGGCAGCGAGCAGGGCGACGAGGGGTGGTCGTTGGGCGCGTATGGTACGCGCTGCGATGGCGCAGCAGCGCGGGGATGGCGGATTTGGGGTCGCTGCGCAGCAGAAGCTCAAATCACCCTGTCCGGCGACGATGGCGGCGAGAACGCCATCGGCAGCGAACAGGGCGACGAGGGAGGTTGTCGGGCGCGGCTGGGACGCGCAGCGATAGCGCAGGGTGCGGGGATGCTCGAGGTGGTGGTCGGGAGGAAAGAGGGAATCGGCGCTATCGGGGCAGTGCGAGGCTGGGCCGTTGCAGCCATCACGGATCTCGTCGGCGAACTCCCGGATCTGTTCGCCGATCTGATCGCCGACGATCCGTGATGGCTGCAACGGCCCAGCCTCGCACTGCCCGACAAGGCCCATTCCCACTTTGCTTCCGCCCACCACCCCGAGTCTCCCCGACCGCGCCCGACGTCACCCACATCCCACCCACACCTATCAACTGTTCCCCCGTCGCCGGCGCCCAAATACGCCCCCATCGCCGCCGCCGTCGTCGTCGCTGCTGTCCGCTGTCGACTGGTGAGTCACCAAGCACCCAGCGCCCCGCTGAAAACGAATCTTTCCTGCCACAGCTTCGACTTCGGCGAGTCCTCAACGCTCCACAAAGCCGCTCTCCCGACATCCAAAACACCGTACGTCGTCTTCCTCCCGTTTTGCTCGATGCCCACCGCTTCGCAGATCCAAATACTAACATTTCCCGTCCGTACAATAGAACTATAGACACTGTGCTACCGTAGACAATCGATATCAATGCTACCAACACACCTAACCCGTCCCTCCACAACGCGTGCGCGATCCAACTCACCCGATCCCCAAGACACGCCCCGCCGCAAGAAACGGCGTATGAGTCTACGCGCTGCCACGGCGCAGTTCTTTGACGTAGAGGCGATCGAGGAGGGTGAAGAAGACGACGAAGATGAAATAGACGAAGAGATCGACGGGTTCATCGTGCCCGACGGTGTCGACGACGAAGACGAGTCGCCCGAGCACGAGAACAACGAACCCCCGCCCCAAGACGAGGACGACGAGCCTCACCATGATCCCAGGCCCCCAGAAATCCCGCTCGTCCCATTCCACAGCACCGCCGAGGCTGCAGCGCATGTCGCGCACCATGACGCGGAGGATCTCGCGCGCGAATACGACGAACGCGCCCCCAAAGAGCGCGAAGCACGCGCTGCGCTACACGCCTCGCTAGAGGCAGGTTCCGACGCCGAAAAGGTACACGAGCTGCTACGCGACGAGAGCGCGCCGCTCGCGAACATCATCGTCCAGGCGCATAACGCCCCGCCCATGTACGCGCTGCGCGTTCCGCAGAGGTCGGAACAACGGGTCATCGACCTGCTGGATGATTGGCGCGAGACGGTGCAGCCCTCAAGCCTGCTCAGCGCTTGGACCGTCAGCAAAGGATCCGGCATCGTCTACCTCGAGACCGTCAAGGACAACGAACGCGCCGGCGCGATCCAGGCCGTCCTCGCTCGTCTCAAACGCTCCTACCTCGCGCCGCAGCTCTGGCCGCTTCGAATGAAGCCGGTCTTTATCCCCATCACTGAGCGCCAGCGACTCCTCCTCGCGGACACCCCGACCAACGTCTTTGTTCGCTACAACGGCCGCGGAAGATATCGTAACGATATCGTCTTCCGCGGGGAGGAGAAGAAGAACGAGGAGGAGGAGGAGGAGGAGGAGGAGAGCAACGTCCCCGCGGCGGAGGAGGAGGAGAAGGGACGAGAACAACGTCCCCGCGGTGGAGGAGGAGGAGGAGAACAACGAGTTCTATGCCCAATGTTACGCAGTACCCCGACTCGGCGGCGTTCGTGCCCTTTGGGACACCCGGCAAGCTTTGAATGAGGACGAGGAGTATCCTGAGCCGCAGACGGAATTCGAGTCTAAGAACGGGAAACGCACCCTCGTCTGCGGCTTCCACGCTGGGCCGGCGCTGGAGGTGTTTACCGAGGACACCAATTTCCACGAAACGGTGCAGCCGACGGACGAAGAATTGGAGCCATTCCGGCTCGTCGCTCACCCCGCCATGGATGTACCCTTTGTAGGACGCGCCTCCTCGGCTATACAGCCGGGCGACTGGGTTGTGGTACCTGCGGGCGCCATTGGCGACAACGATTCGGGATGGGACGTGTGCCGCAGCGTTATCGTGGTGGCGATCGCGGAGACGGAGAACAAGCGCTTCGCATTCCTGCTCAAAACCGAGGATACTTACCTCCTCGATGGTATTGATAGCGACTACGCTCTGCTCTACGAGCTCCAGCAAGCCGGCTCCGCACTCGCGGCGGCCGGCACCATGGTCGAGGTCAAGCACCTCCGCTTCCACATCCTCGCTCGTCAGCGTCTCCTGGTGGTCAACGACCGCGTCCGCGTGGTATCCGGCACCCATGCTCGCGGGCGCGAGGGTCGCATCCGAGCTATCGACGCTCACGGTGTTGCGACCGTAGAACTTGCGGGAATCGTGGATGGCTCCGAGTCAGTGGACATCGAGCTGCGGCATCTCTGCCTGCATATCGTGGTTGGCGACGTTCTCCGTGTGTTTCGCGGCCCGCATGAGGGCAAGCTCGGCTTCTTCCTTGAGCACCTACCCGGAGGCTGGGTCATTTTTCTGCCCGTGAGTATTGCGCTTCCTTATCTGCTTTCCCCTGTTCACGATCAGCGAAATCTAGGTGGACAAGCGCCGCGGTCAATACGATTTGGGCGAGGGTGTTAGCATCCGCGTCCCCGTCCAAAACGTTGTCGTCGAACGGGTTGACACGGTCAGCAGGAACACAAACACGGTCCTGTCGGAGCACGACGAGTACTTGACGCGCAACGAGTACCGGCGGGACCCCGACCTCTTGTGGAAAAACCAGGAGGTCATCGTCACAGCTCAGCACCACCTCAAAGGCAGGACCGGAACCGTCATCGACTATCGCTATACGGCGGGACAGGCGCCGAGCGACGCGAATCGGTTCGCGTATATTCAGCTGACTGTCGCCATGCAAAATGTGCAAGGCCAGCGTGAACACGTCGAATTTGCCTACAAAGATGTTGTTCATCGAAGGTAATTCATCGCTTCCAACAAAGTATTCTCGCTAACGCACGTTTCGCAGCTCGGGGCTTGCCCTTCATCTCTCTTGCGGCGCAATGGCCTGGACCCGGTCGTTCCGCTTGCTGGAGTATCGCCCGCCGGCGCTAACGCAACTGGCTCAATTCGAAAGGCAGCACGGCGAATATTCCTCCCCGCTCTTCCGTGCATATCGCCCGCCGCCGCATAGTAAGTTCCTTCTCTCCCCGCCTGCGCAGACCTATTCAAAATCGCTCAGTGGGTAATGGAGAGTGGCTCGTGCAGCCGAACTTCTGGCGGCCAAATGTGCGCGTCGATGTTGTGATAGCTTCAGCCGCGACCATTCAACGCCTGAAGAACATCGACGTAACCTCGCAAAGGCACCTTAGCGATCGGCAGCTGCGGCACGCTGGCTGGGCGGGTTACATCGTTCCTGTTCAAGGCGACACGCAGGAGTTCACCAGCCAAAACCTTCGCCGGAAAGCCATCGACGTCCACCTAACCCACGACAACGAAGGGCGCATCCAACAAGTCCCCAAGCTCGTCAAGTTCTATGCTTCTATCATCGAGCCACAGCAGCTGTTGGAGAACAACGTCAGCATGTCGTACACGGACGAACGGGTCATCGTCTTCGGGCCAGATGTAATGGGCGATAACCGACGCGTCGGGCAGTACGGGCGGATGATCCCCAGGAGCACCGAATTCCCCGGCGAGGTGGTGCATGTAGAGTTCGAGCGGGGAGAGCTGCCGGAGAGACCCAAGGCAATCTATTATGTCGCCGCGCTTTGTCGAGCGACGAACCGGGCGCTCATAAATGCCCCTGCCACTAATTTTTGACGCGTAGATGTAAATTTCATGTATTTAGATGGAATCCACGAACGCGTCTACCAAACAATTAGCTGTGAACAATTAGCGCGTCGGGCGTAATTGTTAGTGTCGCGTCATAAATCCAGCGGGTGAGCACGCTTTAGTCTCCCGTCTTCCACTCTCCCAAGTGCCCGCAAAAAACTTGTGCTATCTACCTTACCGCCCACAATGGACATCGACGACGACATGGGAGCAGAGCCGCCTTCAAGGCGTCTACGGCGGCCTGGAGATGCAGAACCCTTCCAGAGTCGTGCCAAGCGCATCCCCTACGACATGAGCGCGGATGCGCGCGATGAGTTGATTAGAGTCCGTCTCTATTTGCGCTTTATCTTGTCGTCTCATTGAGCGCCGAATAGCAACAGGGCCGCAATACCCGCCTCGCACAAAACAATAGAAACATCAAGAACGTAGCGACTACGATGAACAACGACCGCCACCAGCTGTTCGTCCGCAACACCGAGCTCGAAACTACCGTCTCTCAGCAAACCACTGAGCTCAGCAACGTTCGACAGGAGCTGGATCGCATGCGCGATGAACGGGATGCGCTCTTGAAGCAGCAGCAAACCAACGCGACGGTTCTGGCCGCGAAAGACCAGGCTATCGAGCAAGCGGTTCGTCCCTTGACCTCGTCTGGATATGTTCCCCACATCTAATGGTCCACGCAGCGCAGCGACGCTCGCCGGGCCGAAGGCGAAGCTGAAGCAGCTGGGGACAACGTGCGCAACCTGGAACGGCGCGTTGTACGCTTGTTTTCGATCTTTTGTCGATAATTATAACGATCTTCACGCAGGAAGAAGCAAATGGCCAAGTCTTCGAGCTGCAGCACCAGCTGGATCGTACTGGAAAGGTCGCTGCGGGCAAGTCTCGCGGTGTATGGGGGCGCCCGCGCGGTGTTAACATTGGCGTGCTCGTCAACACCGGTGCTTTGGACTCGGAGCCGGTCCTCGACGTACGTCCCGCTCCCATCCCCGACAGTCGTGCCCTGCCCAAGCCGGGCCGCGTCTTCCGCGAGATGGCCGAGGCATTCGAGATGGACGCCGACGATGTTGTCGCCGCCGATGGCGCGACTCATCCTGACGAAGAAGAACGACGGATTCTCTCAGCCCGTCGAGGGCGGCGAGGATGAGGAGGATGAGGAGTTCAAGAGATGTAACGCGCATCGGACTTACGCTATGGTGCGCTGCCCTGCTGTATCTCTCGCGCTTTTGTGCCCTGAGCTGACTATTCGGCGCAGAAACTCACGCGCAAGGGCATCTTTGAAGTCTTCGGAGTCGCCCAGTATCTCGAATTCTCCCCGCGCCCATCAGCCACAGCGGAGCAAGTCGAAGCGTACGAGCAGAGCGTCCAGCACATTGACAATCTCTACGACTTACCCCTCCCGATGATCAAACCCCCGCAGTTCTTCTTTGGTGGCGGCTGGGACGACTGTTCCTGGAACGACGCGTACCTAAGCGAAGCTATCCGGAAGGCGGAGGCAGCAGATGCCCAGGACCGGAAACTACTCCAGCAGGGAAAGTTGACGGTGCGTATATATCTACATCCTGCGCCGCGCTAGGCGCTGCTTTCTTCTTCTGTTGCTGATCAAAGCTAGGTGTCGTATCTCCGTTCCCTCATGCCCGCGCAGTTGAAACGAATCCGGGACGCGTGGTCCGGATTCCAACCTGCCTTTGACCCCGCGCGACAAACGAGCTGGAGTCTACTGAGGCGGCCTTCGCTCGGGGCCTCCGTGGCGTGGAACGGAATCGCGAGTCCTCTCGGATTACCAACGCCCAGCAAAGTGTGCGTTTCTGTTACGACGTCAAAGCGTACATACTCACTCATCCATTACAGCTCTACAATGAGCGCGTCGAAACCGCCACGACCATCCTTCAAGTCAAGAAAGCGACGAACGCGCTCGATATTGCTTTTTGGGAGCGCGCGGTCGACGTCCTCACGGAGCTCGGGCATCTCGGTATGTCTGATGACGAGAAGGAGCTGGGGCGCGCGACGGTGCACGCGAAATCGGTCAAGACGCGGAAGGCTAAGACGCTTATCTGGCGCAATCCCCAGATCGCTCAGGTGATGATACGCATAGACGCCGAGACTGCGAAGCTCGAAGTGGTAACTGGGTCCCGCCAGTCTGCGCCGCGCGTTCGCGGTAACACTCTCAGCGACAAACCGGCGCCGAAAAGTCTGCCGAAATGCCTTTATAGCGCCGCGTTCCTTGCGTCGCGTACAACAGCGCAACGCTCCAAACTACAGATCTCCCAGAAACCTTTTGCACTCTTTGAGTCCGTCATGGAGGAGTAGATCAGAATACATGCTGTCTACCTACCACAATGAATGATCTTCTTATAAGCTTGTTAGGGTCTCTGCGTCGGGGCATGAGTTGATTTTTTTTTACGATCGGTGGTCGAGGGTTGGCGCATAAATACGCCCAAGAACCTAGACTTACTACCGGTTATTTGGCCTACTTGGTAGCGTGGCAGATCTTGTGGTCTCGTGATTGTGTCCTCGCCCTCGTTCGAATCCGATATTCGCCTTTTTATTTTGTCAGCCACCTACCATCCGCCGAGCATCGGCCGACCGTCGGCCGACGAGCGGCCGCTGTAAAAATACTGGTTTTTTCCTCATCTAAAACTCCCCACTTTTTCCCGCGTTTTTTCCCCACCAAAAAATCCGACCTTTTTTCCTCTATTTTTTTTCACATAAAATCAGGCCTAAAATCCACGATTTTAGTTCACCAAAAAATCACTACCTTTAGCATGAATTATATTCCACATATATGTGTGCCAAAAATCTATGGATTTTTGGCCGACGATCATTTGTCATTTTTAGTCAGGTTTTTTTCCCGCCAAAAGTACGCAGAAAAGTTCTTGAATTTTTTGGGACAAAAAATTTATTACTTTTTAGCTACTCTTTTGGTGACCAAAAAAACTTCAAAAAATCGCCTCTTAACTTTTTGAATCGCCGCAGTGTCGTCGAAGATGGATGCGAGATACCTTACTATGTAGAACCCGAACAAGGCGCCTCCGCTCGGCGACCGTCATAACCGCAATATCCACGCTTCAACGATGTCTGCAACCTGCTATCGAGTGTGAGCACCGCCCTGTCTGGAACTTGACTATATGCCCACTGCTTCGTCCCCTTGTTCTGGCGTTTCCACGTCTTAGACGTGTCCGCCAAGCACCGGAGGCGCAGCTGAGGCCACTACGGCTCGTCCATTCTCAAAGCCGACCAGTAGACCATGTCCAGCAAGGCTGCGCTGCTGATATTTAACGAGCTCCTCGGAGCAATATTTGTTTCTCGCCCTTTATTCGCGCTGGCGCAGGTTACGGTCCGGCAAAGCCTGGACCGCCGCATAAGCGGCGTCGGCGACGTCTGTCCTTCTGGTCGGCGACGGCTTCTTCGTGCTTGCTTCGTGCACATCCTCCTCGACTTGAACTCATTCAGCTCATCCAACCCCTCTTGCCACCACTGCTCGGGCACGCCCAAACATTCTTGCGGAGCGTCTCATTCCCTCCAAACGCGCGACTCCCTACAAATAGCGCAATCACCACTCTTCGCGTCCCGCCGGAATACACCGTCATTGGTATCCTCGCCGCGGTCCCGTCCCTTGAGCACGCGCAGCTCGTGCTGTCGGCGCAGCTCGGTTGGGCACCGCCGTTTAATGGCGGAGGAGATACCCGTCACGGTGGGCGCCCTAAAGAGGCAGGAGTTGACGGGTCGCCGGATTCCGCTTGCGCGACTGCTCAATCGCGTCGCACGGAGGGAATTAGTCTGGATTATGGTATGTCGCCCGACGCGGCTCGGGATGGGGACGTTGCGGCGGCGCGTTCTCTACTCAAGCGGTCTACCGCGAGGCTGACATCGTTCACCCTCCGCGAATTACCGCGTACACTCTCTACGGCGGTTGCCCGCGTCTTGCTCGAGCCGGGCGTACTGCCCAACACGCTCACAACCCTCGCTTTGTCCTTCCGCATCCGACGCCGACGCTGAGGCAGTGTTGCTGTTCTCGGCTCTGGCAGTGCCAACAACAACTCGGACGACGAACAACACCTAACCGACGGCCTACTCGCCCTCCTCCTGCTCAACCGGCCGGCGCTGAAGCGGGTCGAGCTGGACATGCGCTTGGAGAGCCACAGTAAGGAGGGTATAGAGACAGGGAGCGGGATGGAAGTGGTGTTTACGCGCCTTGGGTGTCAGTAGGCTACACGCGTGTACTAGTATATGTAACATGGGTATGCACGGACACTTGCAACAAAGGATGGTTCACAAGTTTGAATTGCTTTCACAACCAGGCATAGAACACTATTTAGCCGATATCCAACCTGGTAACGAGTGTCTCGACATGGACATCTTTGCATGTATCGATTCAGACCGACTACTAGCGTCCCCAAATCCAGCGATGCAAAAAGCGTTCGGCCTTGTTTGTCAGCTGCGAATTCGGCCCTTTCAACTGTTCCTCCAATGCTGCCACGAGCTCATCCGCAGTCGATAGCTGCCCCACGGCGATAAGCGCAGGAGGAAGGTCATAAGTCTGTCATTGACAAATTCAACGACCTGGTAAGAGACGGAGTGTGTAGGAGACGTACCCTGGCGAACCATTTGATGATTGTGCCGAATGCGGCAATGTCGGCCTTGAAGAAGCCCGCGTCGTCGGTCGCTTGCGCATCCCGAACGTCCGCGAGGAGGCACTTGGCTGGGGCGGCGGACCGCCCGCCGTCGACTACGCGCACGTCGTATTTGAGGTCAGGCGTCCGGAGGTTCCTCTCAAAGTGGAATGGCTCGAGAACGAGCTGGGTGCGATCCTCGACAAAACTCATGATGCACACATTGCTGGGCCGAGTTAGATTTGTTTTGCGATGGATGAACTTGCCCCAGCGCATATCCCCGAGCGTGCATGAACTGCAAGCCCTTTAAGATCGTTATTGAGATGAGGGTGAATATAAGTGTGTGCGAGGCACTGACCTTTGCAGCTTGAAGCAACGTCCCAATGAGCTCGGCCAACATTTTAAACTGCGGCCCATCTCCCAATCTTCCAACGAACGGCATGATCAAGAGAGTGCCTTGCTCAAACGGCAGGGTGTTGGTCGCATACAGGAGATACTCCCCACCTGGAAAGTCTTGCGTTGTTGCGCCGTCCGCGATCTGGAGAACGACACGCTCTGGCAAGGAGCCTTTGACCTCGCACCGATCGAGGACCCGCGCGTCCATGAGATATGGGTCCTGGCGCCCGGCGTAATGCACATTAGTCGGAGACAGGGAGCGGACAAGGAAGCTCACAAGCGGCGGGTCTGCGTCCTCGCGCAGCTGAAAGCCAAGATTGAGAAGTGCTTCGCGGGCGTCTTTCCATCGTGTCCTCCCAACCCAGCTGCTCAGGACAGGGTCCCTTTCGGTGGTGGCAGACATGGCAGTGAGTAAGATCCCTCGGATAGTTTGTCCGTGTGACTGCTCCACGTTTGCCGCTGATGTGGGCATAGCTGCGGCGAAGGTTCGGCAGGCGGTCTTTCTACGGCAATTAACGCGTGAAATTAATTGGAACTCGTCCTATATCAGCCTTCCATCTGAGGCTCCGCCCACTTACAGCATTGCGGCGCCGCCGGCGAGAATATCGAGAATATCGAAGCATGCATCTCACTCAAGCTCAGGCCTAGTTCGCAAACGAGGGACCGAACTTAATTTCCGCCAATAGAAAATTGGTGCCAGAAGCTTGTTGCTCCGCGGCTCAAACGTGGGCTGCGGCGTTTCCAAATACTGCTTATATACCTACCTATCTAAGTATCGAGCCTCGTTCACATCGCAGGCAAGAAAGCCTCAGCTCCGCTCCGGCTAGGCTCGAACCAGCCGGTCTTGTAGACCACGGACCAGTTCTGGTCTACGCTCCGGCGGTGCAACAAAAATTGGTTTGGCGTTGAACTTGGTGGAGGTTGGCAATGCGTCCGGCGACCAGGATAGATACACGACGTGCGTCTCAGCGTCTGCAATGTGATGAGCCTCGGCGGCAGCATCCGAGTCGCTGCGGACATTTGAACATGTTGCAGAGAAGTTGACCGCCTTCCTCCGCGCCAGTCATGCTTTAGTCTTAATAATTGGTCAGACACTCGGTGGACTCAGAAACTTGTCGGAAGTCAATAGGACAGCAAAGTGCTTAGTAGGGATGACTAGTTCTGATTGCAACTAGGAAGACAACAAAGGCCACGGCAGGCCAGAAATATGGGAAATTCGAGATTATGCAATATTTTGAAAATTTTGATATCATTTGAAAGCCCCCTTCAAATGTGCGTTGAACGCGCCTGGTTCTCGGCTTCAACGGAACAGAAATGCGCCCAGAAGACAACGAAAGAAATGACACCTTTTCCCCCATCAATCAACGGGTTAGTGTCATGAATTTTGCAAAGAGCTGTAGAACTCATATTTCACAGCTTTTAATAGGGTCTACTTTCCGAATTGGAATTTTCGTCAACGCACAACTAATTAGCTCGAGTTAAAAATCTTATTTGGCGTGTTGCAAAATCGGCATTCAGTTGCTCTTCTGGGATGCGTGAAACATTGAAAAAAACCGGGAATTTCTGTGGCAAGAGAAATGGAACTAATAAGCTCTATTAAATGAATTTAGTCTGAGCACCCGCACATCCGCAATTACTTTTGAACCACCTACTCATGATTCTGAGTACGATTCGTGGAATGCGACGACGCGTGTTGCTGTTGATGTGCCTCTTGTTCCTGACCACCAACCAAACTGGCGACGCTAACTTGACACGCCCAAGGCCCAAGGCCCGAAGATACCGTTTCAACTGGACGCTGGAGCTGGAATTCAGTTCCGGACACCTCGTTTTGACTCAATCGGTGTCTTTCGGGACCGACAACCGCCTCTGCGACGACCGATCGGCTCCGGGCCTCCTTGAAATGCTTATAACAACGGGATTGAGGGGCGGGCGGCTTCATTCGCACCCGCGAAGACTAGCAGACATGGTGTATGTCTCATCCTTCTTCGGCCTCGGGGCATGGAGCTCACTGGTACTTCCTGCAGAAAATTCACCGTTGAGCAAATGCGCGCCTTGATGGACAAGCCCACCAACCTCCGGAATATAACTGTTATTGCTCATGGTGCGTCGTACGCTGCCTGGGGCTAGTGGTGAAGCTAACCCTATCTCGCAGTCGACCACGGAAAGACCACGCTTACCGACGCCCTCCTACTCAAGGCGGGCATTGTCTCTGAGAAGCTTGCGGGCTCGCAGGCTGGCCGCATTATGGATACGCGCCCGGACGAGCGCGACCGCGGCATTACAATCAAGTCGACGGCCATCTCCATGTACGGGAACCCTTCTTGCGCTTCCTCCGCCTCTCATCCCCCTTGCTAGGTACTTTGAGCTCTCCGAGCACGACGTAAAGGCCGTCACCCAAAAGACGGACGGCCCCGAGTTCCTCATTAACCTCATCGACGTCCGTCGCCCGTCCCGCCTCCTTTCCCTGTAGCTGATACATGCTTTCCTCAGAGCCCCGGCCACGTCGATTTCTCGTCCGAGGTCACCGCAGCGCTCCGCGTCACCGACGGCGCCCTCGTCGTTGTCGACACCATCGACGGCGTCTGCGTGCAAACCGAGACCGTCCTCCGCCAAGCGCTCACGGAGCGTATCAAGCCCGTCGTCGTCATCAACAAGGTCGACCGCGCCCTGCTCGAGCTCAAACTCTCCAAAGAAGAGCTCTACGTCTCGCTGCGCAACACCGTCGAGTCCGTCAACGCCGTCGTCGCGATGTATAACGACCCCGCGCTCGGGGACGTACAGGTCGCGCCCGAGAAGGGGACGGTGGCGTTCGCGTCGGGGCTGCAGGGCTGGGGGTTCACGCTCCGCCAATTCGCCACGCGCTACGCGCGCAAGTTTGGTGTCGACGAGGAGAAGATGCTCGCGCGTCTCTGGGGCGACCACTACTTCAACCCCAAGACGAAGAAGTTCACCACCAAGGCGACGGACGCGGACGGGGCGCCGCTTGAGCGCGTATTCAATATGCTCGTCCTCGACCCGATATACAAGATCTTCGACGCGGTGCTCGGCGCGGGCGGAACGAGTAGTAGCGGTCCAGAAGGGATAGGGCAGATACTCGAGAAGCTCGATATCAGCCTGTCGGAGGAGGAGCGCCGGCAAACGGGCAAGGCGCTGCTCAAGACGATCATGCAGCGGTACCTCCCCGCGGGCGACGCCCTGCTCACGATGATCGTGCTGCACCTTCCGTCTCCCGTTGTCGCGCAGCGCTATCGTGTCGAGACGCTCTACGAGGGACCTGCTGACGACGAGTCGGCGCTCGCGATTCGAGATTGCGACCCCAAGGGCCCGCTCGTCGTGTTTATCTCCAAGATGGTGCCGACGCCGGAACGCGGGCGGTTCTACGCCATGGGGCGCGTGTTCTCGGGGACCGTGCGGACGGGGCAGGCGGTGCGCATCCAAGGGCCGCACTACGTTCCTGGCGCGGGCGGAGGCGCGCGGAGAGACAAGGAGGATCTGTATGTGGGCAAGTCGGTGCAGCGCGTCGTCCTCATGATGGGGCGCTACGTCGAGCCGCTGGCGGATTGCCCCGCGGGCAACATCGTCGCCCTCATCGGGCTAGACGAGTACGTGCTCAAGAGCGCGACGCTGACGACGTCCCCAACGGCGCATAACATCCGCGGCATGCGGTTTGACGTTGCCCCGGTCGTTGAGGTCGCGGTAGAGGTCCAGAGCCCGGCGGATCTGCCGAAGCTCGTCGAGGGATTGAAGCGTTTGGCAAAGGTCGACTCTGTCGCACAAACGCGGATATCCGAGTCCGGAGAGCATATCGTCGCGGCTGCGGGCGAGCTGCATCTCGAGATTGTCGTCAAAGTATGTTCTTTCGCGTTCTTCGAGGATAACGTGTTGCTCACGCGAGTGAAAGGATCTCGGTGAGCTCGCAGGCGTTCCGCTCAAGGTCTCGCAACCCATCGTTCCGTACCGCGAGAGTGTCAGCGCCCGCTCTTCGGCTACCGCCCTCGCCAAGTCGCAGAACAAGCACAATCGGCTCTACCTCACATCCGAGCCGCTCGGCGAGGAGCTCACCGCCGCCATTGAGGCGGGAAAGATCACCGCGCAGGACGACGTCAAAGCGCGCGCGCGCGTCTCCTTGCGGACGAATACGGCTGGGACGTCACCGAGGCGCGGCGTATCTGGGCGTTCGGCCCCGAGGGGAGCGGCAGCAACGTGCTCGTCGACACGACCAAAGGCGTGCAGTACATGAACGAGATCAAGGACTCGTGTGTTGCGGGGCTGCAGTGGGCGACCAAGGCGGGCGTGTTGGCGGAGGAGCCGATGCGCGCGACGAGGATGAATATCGTCGATACGGTGCTGCATCCCGACGCGATCCATCGCGGGGGCGGGCAGATCATACAGACGATGCGGCGCGTCGTGCATGCGGCGAGCTTGCTGTCCAAGCCTGTCCTGCACGAGCCGATATTCCTTGGTGCGTTCTCTTCTTATCCGAGGACTGTTTGCTGACTTGGGCTCGCCAGTCGAGATCCAATGCCCGAACACGGCCCTCGGCGGGGTATACAACACCCTCAGCACGCGCCGCGCGCAGATATTCAGCGAGGAGCAGCGCGGGACGTCCCCGCTCACGACTATCAAGGCGCATGTCCCCGTTAGCGAGTCGTTTGGCCTCAGCGGCGCGCTCCGGCAGGCGACTGGCGGGCAGGCGTTCCCGCAGAGTATGTTCGACCACTGGGCGGCCGTCCCGGGCAGCGCGCTCGAGCAGGGAAGCCGCGCCGCGGAGATTGTCACGAAGATTCGGACGCGTAAGGGTCTGAGTGTACGTTTTTGCTTGCTTCCGCTTGGAATTTCGAGCTGATTTCTTGGGTAGCCTAATGTGCCGCCATTGGAGACGTATCTCGACCGTCTTTAGTAGTTGTAGCTGTTTGTTTATGACATTTACCGAGCAGAATGAGGATGGAGTTCTCGGTAAAACGGAGCTCCGTCTTGGAGCTCGGCGCGTGATCGTGACGTCCTCGCTTGACCAGCTACCACCAGCATCGTCTTGAGGTAGGTCAACGCCAGCATGCTGCTCCGCCTCTCCACGCTCTTCGCGTCTCCGAGACTCATCTGCTCGCTCACTAGACCACCAACTCTCCGATTCCTTGTGTCTCCAAAACTCGCTCGCCCGCTCAACAGACCACCAACTCTCCGATTCCTCGCAACGATGAGCACCGATCCCTCCAAGTACAAGCTCAACCACACGATGTACGTCGTCGCCGTTGCCCTGCCTGCTCCGCAGTCGTGCTTAACAACTCTCCGCAGGCTGCGGGTGAAAGATCCCCAGGAGTCGCTCAAGTTCTACCAGTTCCTCGGGATGAGCCTCATCGACACCATTAAGAATCCCGACGCCAAGTTCGACCTGTACTTCCTCGCGTACGATGGGCCGGACTCGGTGTCGAAGAAGAACCACCGGACGGATCGGGAGGGGATTATCGAGCTCACGCATAACTACGGCACGGAGAGGTGCGTATCGTCAAGTAGCTAGAGCACGCGCATGCTAACTCGACGGACAGCGACCCCGAGTACAAGATCGTCAACGGGAACACGGAGCCGTACCGCGGGTTTGGGCATGTGTGCATTAGGTGCGGGATAGCTCTAGACGTAACCCCGGGCAACTCTGACCGGCCAATAGCGTCGACAACATCCAGGCAGCGTGCGCCCGACTCGAAACCGAGGGCTATAAGTTTCAGAAGAGATTGAGCGACGGTCAGGTCCGTACACCCGCCGCCGACGCGCCGCGCGGAAGTTGACCGATAAACAGATACGGCACATCGCGTTCGTGCTCGACCCAGACGGCTACTGGGTGGAAATAATCCCGCGCAATCCCATCGAGACGACAGAGGATATCAAGGAGACGAGCGTCGACACGTACCGGATGGTGCGCGACCCAGGGTAACCTGTACCCTTGCCTAACACCCGCAGAACCACACGATGCTCCGCGTCAAGGACATCAACAAGTCCCTCGCGTTCTACAAAGACGTCATGGGCATGACCCTCGTCCGCACCCTCGAAATGCCCAACGCCAAGTTTAACCTCTACTTCCTCCGCTACGGCCCCGCGCCCGCCGACGCCGAGACCGCCGGCTCGCCAACGCGCAACCCCAACGTGGGGCTCGAAGGCCTCCTCGAACTCACGTATAACTACGGGACCGAGCTCGATCCGGCGTTCAAGTACCACAACGGGAATGACGAGCCGCAGGGATTCGGGCATATTGCGGTGACGGTGGATGATTTGGAGTTGGCGTGTAAGCGCTGGGAAGAGCCGTCTTTGCAGGTTAAGTGGAGAAAGCGTTTGACGGAGGGCCGGATGAAGAGTATCGCGTTCATTCTAGGTGCGTGTTTCCTTTTTCTTCAGCCAATTCTGACGCGTCTTGTAGACCCCGACGGTTATTGGGTCGAGATTGTGCAAAACGAATCTCTCAAGAAGTAAAGCAACAACGGAAGACACAAAATATAGGTGTATGTACTTGTACCTTGCTCCGGAATGCAGCTGTTGTTCCAAGTTTGCGACGCGTCGTAGTACTATATTATTATGCAAGGAAAGTATATCGTCTGCTCATCCACAGAGCATGCGACGCAGCTACAGCACCATCGCGTACAGAACACCGAATGCCGCGAGGATACCTGCAGCCGACGCGCCGCGTGCTCGGGACCGTAGCCACGGCGGCACCCTTCTTGTCGCCCGTTGTCGTCGTGTTGCCGGTGCCGGTGCTGCTGCTGCCAGTACTGGCGCCGGACGTGTCGAGGGTGACGGTGACCGGGTGCCCAGCAGCTTTGCATCCGTCGGTGTATGCTGTAGCCAATCGCTTTTAGCAAAAGCCGAGGGAGATAGGAAGGAAAGGAAGCGCACCGTCGAGCGTCTCCTGCGCAGACTTGGCGTCGAACGCGCCGGGCGCCTGACCTCGCAGCTGTAGCAGACTGAGTACTTGTCGACGATGGGCTGGGAGCAGAGGACGGCGAGGTCGCTGCTGCCGGCCTGCGTCGCGTCGCGCAGATTAGAGTTTAGCACGCGTCGGGTAGGGAAGGATGGGAGGGGAGACGTACGGTGACGGCGTCGGAGAGGTCCTGGCACGGCTTGACGCAGTCGGTGGCCGCTGTGCGGACTTGTAGGCCTGGAATCGCGATTACTATGGGTCGGTGAACAACACATGACGGGGACCTTTTTAAAAAACTCTTCTAACTAGAAGACATGGCATTTTTAAAAAACACCTCTAGCTTAGAAGTCGAGGTTTTTTAAAAAAGGTTGCCGCAGTGTACGTCCGCCCCTGTCGCCTGCGTCGTTGCGGGCGTCGTCCTCGACGTTGCCTGTCACGACGACGAGGCACGCCAGCATAAATATTCATGTCACTCTGATTCCACATCAATCTATCTGTTTGGCCACTGTTTCGGTTCGGAGCCCTACTCTACGGCGCTGAATGCATCCTCGTCATCAGGGACCAGCGAAAAGGTGGCCGGCCGGCTCAGCGCGGCCTCCTCGGCCGCTTCCTGCACCTGCTGCAGCCCCATGTCAAGGTATTGGGGAACATCCGCCCAGCTGCGCTCGAACTTTGAGCGCAGGCTTTCTTGGATGTGCGCCTGCCTGTCCGCATATGCCCCAAGCCCGGATGTCAGCGAAAGGTCCGCTACGCCCCCGGCGTTGAGCTCGCAATGATCTCCACCATCCCGCCCTCCACGAGAAAAATTCCAACACCCGGCGCATTTCCTCCTGCAAGAGCTCCACCTCTTCTGCCCATCTCTTTGCCCGCGCCCGGGCCTTTGCCCACTCGACGCGGAGGCTCTCGTTGGTCGCCGCAATTGCCGCCTCTTCATTCGCGGTGGGAACACCAGGGGGATCCGCGCTTCCTTCAAGATTGACAGCGCCGATCCCCATCCTCCAAATCCAGGACATCTCCTTAGGCTCCTCCTCCTCCTCGCCGCGTTTCCGCTTACGCCGCTCTGGATCCGAGAATTATTGCAACAGGGAATGCTCAATCAGCTTTTTGACATAACCGAGAGATTCCCGACGTCAGACGCGCGGGACCCCGGGCTACCGCGGCGGGCCCGACACTTAGGTCAGCCCGCCATCACCGCCATCAAGTACATCAAATGTACTGGCCGGCGCCACCGACAGGCAGTTTCCCTGCTGAATGGTTCTTTCTATTCGGACTATAGTACGGGTATGCCTCTGCGTGGTATGGCGTGAACGTCAGAAGATCCGCTATCTTATCACCTGCTAGTGCTTGCTTCCTACCACCATGTCCTGCGTCAACGACGATACGGTGAACGGCGGTATGTTCAGCTTCTTTGCAGTCTAGGTAACCTAACACCCGGGCAGCGAGTGAATTGCACTCATCCAGCGATGCTGGACCCACCCACAACGACGATAACGCGCCCAGTCCTGACTTAACACCGCTCCAACACAAATGGCTCAGCAACAAAGAGAATGTGAAGACCAGTACTGAATGGGCACGCGGGCCGAGGGTTGTGGAGAATTCGGATTGGGCTGCTCTCGGAGAAAGCACTTAACTGCTCGTTGGACTACATGCTCATGTGAATATGAACGGCTTCGCGTTGCCCGAGTTCCGTACCATGACTTGGAAGATTATCAACATCGATATCTGTGGACTCATCGATAACGTGTCTTGCCTTCCTCTGCCATGGCGCCGACATCGCATCGTGCGTCGCATCTTTTTAAGCTCTCAATCTCGCTCATGTCCTATTACAGCGCCAGCCAGCTGGCTTTATCCCAAAGTCACGCTATGCTACCGGCTTGGGTACAACGACAAAGAGATTACCGAGGAGATTAAAGCCGAGATCGCGAAAAATCCAGACTTCGCGGGGAAGCGTTACTCGATGAGGTGTTTCCTCTTGCTAGTCCGCCGCCCTTTGTTCAACCTTTGTTGACTGTGCTGCAGCTCCTCTGGCATTTTCCGTGTCCGTGGCAAGATTGGGCTCAAGGGAACGCGTCAGCAGAAGAAGAGCCCGAACGCGTACGCCAGCCTACCCGCATTTATCAAGAGCATTCGCCCCGCCTACCCCGACTCGAGCACGTTCGCTGGTCGTCACTCTGCGCTGGGAGCACGGAATCAAGATTCCCGAGTGCGCGTTTTCTTTCTGCTGTCCTCTTTATGCACTAATTCCGTTCCAGGGTGGATCTGCGGGATATTCTGCGAGTCATCGAGCCCGAGAAGGTTGCTGGACGCAAGGGTGCACGCTTCAAGCGATCCCGTTTCTACAGCGCTGGTGTCATGGAGATATTCAGCTTCGACCAGCACGACAAATGGAAGTATTTCGGCCTCTACATGCATCTCGGGATGGATCCATATACGGGGATGCTGCACTGGAACAAGATTTGGTGGACCAACCGGAATACTGCACTTGTTACCTCGTATTATCTGGAGGCGGCGCGCAAGCAGAAAGGTGCGTTGTTGGATTCGATATTTCGCCGTTTCTCAACGCTCTAGCCGTCCCGCTCCTCACGTTCAGCGATACCGGACGCGAGAACAACGGCATCGCCAAGTGCCATTCGACCATACGCCAGCGGCTCGACCACTCTCTGCGGGGCACGATCCAGCACAAATGGCACTACGATAAAATGAACATCAAGTCCGAGATTAGTTGGGGCCGCATTCGGCGCGGTTTTTCGCGGGGTTCGAGGCTCTGCTCGAGGACGGAGAGACTCGCGGCCTCATCGACTTTCCAAACCGCGACCCACTCGAGATGTATAATAATATTTCTTCCTACCCCGCACGTTAAAAGCTCTGCAGGTTCCTCTTTCGTTGGCTGTTCATCCCATACCTCCAAAATGAGCTCGACGTGTGGACGGAGCGCCAGAACAACAGCATGCGCCGCTCGTACAAGCACAAGATCCTCCCGCATGGCATCCCTAGTCAGATTCATGCAAACCCCGGTAAATGGCAGGGAAAGAACTTCGCGGTTGGTGGTGCTGCAATTCCTTTGTCTGCGTCTAACACGCGTCAGGTTCAAGTTCCCGACGCTGTGTTTGATGAGATGGAGGCACTTTGGTCGCCGCCAGACGACCCCGTCTTCCAGCTGACCCCGCCATCCTTTGACGCGCACATTCAGCGCCTCTACGAGGAGATCGGCAGCCCTGTCGTAGCCTTCAACAACATCTGGGACATCTACAGCCAGTTACAGGAGCTCTTCGAGCGTGATCTCGACGCGACTAGCCGCGACGCGCTGGCCACCGCGCCTTCGCTCCCATGACGCCAATTTCGAAGCCGACGTCGAGATTGTCGAGCTCCCAATTGGCGGAGAGGACGAGGACGAGGAGTTCTTTGATGAGCGGCTTTTCACGGATGACGAAGACGACGGACATGACAGCGATATCGAGTATGAGATTGTCTTGACGGAGGACGAAGATGATTTTGAAGTTGAGGAATACTTGCAGACGGAGCAGGACTCGGATTAAAATGTATTACAAGTACAGAAAGAATGTAAAGTGTGAAGTATTGAAGGTGCACAAGTTTGAGAGATATAGGGACCCGACGGAAGAGAGTATACGTAGGCAGTTTATTTGAAAGGAGCGAACCCAAAGTCCACGCAGAACGAGTTGCACTTGTGGTCATCTCGGAAGTTGTGGTATGCCGCTTGTACGTTTCCTCCCGCAAATATATCACCGAGTTGGCTGCGAGAAACCGGTCAGTGCAGAGCTGAAAGCAGGATGGAAAGGAACGTCGGATCCGTTATAACCTGCGGGTCCGTGAGCATAATTGTGTCCGACGTGCCGGATGCTTTTCCGCCTACCAACACTTTAGTTGCAGGCCGCACAAAAGGTAAACGTTGGCCATACCTTGGTAGTCGCTCACAAAGGCGCGCCGGTCCGAAAGCTCGTACTGCGCATGCTGGGTGAACGAAAGGAATAAGGCGATAGGATCGTCACGAAGCGAAGGGGAGAGAGTCGGGCCGAGCCGTTGTGGATGTACTTTGAGAACGTTCCCCAAATGCGCTCCTCTACCATGAAAACAGCCGCCCTGCCCTTGTCCCCTTGCTCAACAGCAAGCCCCGCGCCCGTGAAGCACACATCTGGCACCGTCAGTGCTGGTTTCCAGGTTGGCTCGATCGCCAGTCGCTGCTGCTTGACGTCGCCGATGCGGATGTAGACCATCTCCATTAGGGTCCGGCTCCATGTGAGGGTGAGTAGCTCGTCGGGAAGGAGCAGCAGTTGGTTGCGTGTGGGCATGATCGTTGTTTGTTTTGCTATACGGGACCAACGAGTCTTATTAGCGTGGGCCGGAGACGAGGACGGGAAACGCACTAAGGTGGTCGAGGTCGTGGGCTTGCTTGGCGCAGATATGGGACGTCGGCGATCGGAAGGGAGTAGGATGTAGGCTACCAAAGAACGCCGTCTTGAATCCGCCCACACAGGTTTTGCTGAGGTCGACCGTCAACTCGCGATTGGGCAACTGGTCAAAGAGCTTGATGCGAGGGAGAGACATGAGCGGGATGAGCTCTTCGAGTGTCATGCATTTGACCATGAAGAACGCGACGGTGAAGGTCCTCGTTTGCACTGGGTGCTTGATGTGAGCGCAGTCAGATACTTAGCAGCGAAGAACGTACCGAATGCTTGCGCGTCTTCTGTGCTAGTTTTCGTTGCTCGAGAGAGGGCAAGAGCGAGGTCCATGGACGCTACGGTTCCGCGTTGCGATCGCGATGGCGAGGCTGAGCTGGGCACGGACAAAGCTGCGCCGGAAGCGAAGCTCATACCACCCGCTGACGGAGGGCCATCGAATGCGCTTGGTGAGGCCATAGACGTGATGTCCGCGTAGAATATCGACGGCGTCTAAGCAAGGACAGTTAGCCACAGTAAAGAAGCGTGTAGTAGATGTAGGCGTACCTGCTTAGCCCGCTTTGCAAGCTTGGACACGTCCCCGACGATTTGCGCTTC
Organism: Mycena kentingensis (nom. inval.); assembly: GCA_014461125.1. Classification (NCBI taxonomy): domain Eukaryota; kingdom Fungi; phylum Basidiomycota; class Agaricomycetes; order Agaricales; family Mycenaceae; genus Mycena; species Mycena kentingensis (nom. inval.). The sequence goes on along the minus strand of JACAZG010000005.1, from coordinate 35,235 downwards.
CCTTTGGTCACCGTCACATCCATCTCCCTCGCCGCAATCTCCTCCTGCTCCTTCTCGTCCCGCCACTGACGGAACCGCGAATGCCACGTAGTCGAGACTTTGAGCTGCACGACAACCGGCTTCGCCTTCGGGTCAAAGACGAGGGCCGAGGCTCCTTCCTTGCCGCCGTTTTTGAAGTACGACGCCTGGATAATACCACTCTCCACGTTCATGTTGAAGGGAACCGCCATGTCGTTGACCATGCAGACATCGGCGTCGGAGAGAGGAAAGTAGGCGCCGGGGGCAAGACGCAAGTTGGCGAGGGCGGCCCTGTACTCGGGCATGATGGCGTTGAGCGCGAGCTGAAAGAGCTCTCGAGAGCCAACGTTGACCGGGACGTCGCCGACTGTCGTTTGGCAGGTCTGTACAAACATGAGTGAGCGGGAAAAGACGTCCGATGAGAGACATACCTCGAACGTTTGGAGGGTCTTGCCCCTCACCGGCATATACACAATCCGCACAAGAATGGCGCCCTTGAGGCCCGACCGGGCAACGCCTAAGGCGCGATCGCGGTTCTGCGCGCGGGCGGCATCGTAGCTACCGTGGTTCGCCGTGTAACCGCCGCTGGAGTAGGCAACCTGCGGTCCGCCGCCACTAATGCGCTGACGCGGCGACGACGCGTTCACGGAGCCCATGGCGCGAACAGGAACCCGGGTATCTGAGCAACGGATTCAAACCACTGGGAGAATAAGGGTGTAGGTAAACGCACCGTGGACGCTGCGCTGCGGCAGTGAGCGCATGTATTTCGGCGTCCCCTCGCGGCAGGCGTCCCGACTGACGTTCATGAGCTGTATGTGATGAGTAGGCGGAATGGTTGGCCATGGACATGCACGTACCCTCGGGATGCAAGCCCTCTAAAGTGGAGTTAGTGTAGAGTTGGGGCGGCAGACGGGGTTGCCGCGTACCTCCATTCACAATACGTCGCACGTCGTCTGCACGCTTGTCTGGGATGAGAGCGTCAGTTCAAGCCAGGATTGGTATCCCGGAGACGTACCGCGGTATGTGGTGGTCTTCTTGCCGCGGTAGTGCTCGTCCGCAGGTTCCGCAGATGTAAATGGTCTTCTTGGGTCCGTTTGGCGCGTTGGGTCGCCTGACGCTCATCTCGTAGGACGCCGTCCCCGCTGGATGGAGACCCTTGGTCTGCGGAGCGCCGCGGCAGCTCTCTTTGCGGGCACACTGGAATGGACGCTCTTGAGGATGGATGTGGTCGGTACCAGAGGCGGTCGTCACGGAGGCCTCATATGGGGGTCGAGAGGAGCTCATGGTGGTTCGGGGCAAGTAGGATGCGGCTGTTCAGAGTCTTAAGTAGTCGGAGTAAAAAGCCGGCTCTGTGGGGACTGTTTCAAGTAAGCGAGCCTGCACGGATTTGCGCCAGGAACACCCAAAATCCTTACAGGGAGATAGCCCCAACGGAATCCGAGAGTTCAAGCTCAAAAGCATGGTGCTGGCCACAGAGTTGCGTGTAAGAGAAACGAAAGCATCGTGGATTGCTCCAAACGCAGGCGGGCAGTGCCCATCATCCGCGGTCATGTGCTAAATCCCTTAGCTGAGTTCTTCGCGTTATTGACGCGACAATTGAAGACTCTGAGAGAGATGTAATGGGGCTAATTACAACGAGTGCCAAAACTTTGCTTTTACAGGCGATATACCATTGGACAGATTACTGCACGCAGCTCACCTTCAGCTTCGAGTTGATTCAAGCAAAAGAAAGCGCGGCCATCCCTTAAGCAGGGTACAAAAAAAAACACCTCATGAACGAGCTCCAAACAATGTCCGCCGCGGTCCCTAATCAGCTCCTTGTCAGCACCCCGATTGCCTCACTATGCAGGAAGCTTATCCTGAAACCACATCTTGTGGACCGTCTCTCCCCGCTCACTGTGAACGCCGTGCATGCCAGCGTCCAGCGTAATCCTCACAATATTCGATGGACGTCTCTGCGGAAAATAAAAGTCAAAGTCTGCGGCGACTGTGCATCCCTGCAGTTTCGAAAGTCGTTGAGTTGTAGCTCTCACTGGTTAGCCGGGAATAATTGTCCTTGTAGTCAGAGACTGCGAGAGAGATTTAATCCAGCATCCCAAGGTTGGGTCAAAGAACATGACCCGCTCAACCAGCTCAGAGCTCTGCGTCCGCAACGGAGTAAGAGCTAGCCAATCAAGCACCAAATTAACCGTGGTGCAACACTCATAAGTTAATCGGTCCGCAGCCAAAAGGCCACCAAAAAAAAATTAATCCAACATCCCAAGGTTGGGTCAAAGAACATGACCCGCTCAACCAGCTCAGAGCTCTGCGTCCGCAACGGAGCAAGAGCTAGCCAATCAAGCACCGAATTAACCGTGGTGCAACACTCATAAGTTAATCGGTCCGCAGCCAAAAGGCCACCAAATAATGAACACCAAAATTCCAAGGCCTGCGGATGGAGGGGCCAGTTCACAACCGGCGGCAGCATGAAAAGTTGGCGGACCCCCCGACTTGGCTTGAGGGACGGCGCGGCCAAGCCGTGTCTCCAAATCGCGGGGCAAGTGTACTGACTGCGCAAGCACTCCTTATATAAGTACAGGGAAATGAGAACAATGGCCTCTGTGCTTGAGGACCTGCCAAATTGGGACAATGCATATTTTAAAAAGCTGGACAATGCACTAGTGATTTCTTTACATGCTGCCATCTCTAGTACATGGTGGAGAACAACATCGGCCGCCTCGGTTGATGGCATTGATGGCGGTGATGGCGGTGATGGCGGGCTGACCCAAGGCTCGGGCCCGCCGCGGTAGCCCGGGGTCCAGCGTTTGGCGTCGGGAATCTCTAGGATCTGTCAAAAAGTTGATTGAGCATTCCCTGTTGCAATAGAGAATAGCGCGCGGGGCATGGGGCGAATGTCGCCTTGCTTCAGATCCCGGAGGGTTGAAAGCCACTGCTCGTCGGTGTTGTATGCGCGGAGTTTCATCAGCGCCGACCGCATGCTCCGATATTCCTCCGCGACCCGTCGGATCCGTTCGTCAACGGTCTGGATGGCCTTGGCTGCTCGGGTGTGGCCGGCTACGCCCGTCGCGTGCTTGTCCTTCGCTTTGTACCGCTGGGTGCGCAGCAGGAGCAGCCGGCGCAACTCCTCAAGTAGCTGCAGCGCCCGTCCGCGCCGAAGTTGAAATTTGTACCAAGCATGGCTCGCCTGGGGCCGGAGGCCCGGTACAGCCGCTGCTACGACAGCTGATGGTAACCAGAGGTTCAAACGGTGGAGCGGAGCTGTATGGGAGGGATTCGCGCTGCCCGCGTTTGCCTCTGCCAAATCGTTGCGCGCCCGGAGCGCAGCTACCTCTGGAGTGAACAGCAGCTGGGTGCCAAACCAGCTGAGAATTTTGCGCTGCAGCTTGGTTTCTCGTTCTGAAATCGACGCGCGTTGCAGATCTGTCGCGTGAATATTGAGACCAGAAGCATCAGCCGCGATGGCGTTCCGTTGTTCCTCGAGTGTCAGCCCCATGGCGATAACGTCCGCGGCATGGAGGTCGCCTTGTAGGTCGTTGGTCGCGTCGAATTGAGGAGGGAGGTCGGCGATAGTTACAGGGGACGGAGACTTGAGTCGCGCCCGAATCTCCTGGAGGGATTCGACTTTGGTGGAGGTGCTGAAAGGGTTCGGGCGTGTCGCGTCGGCCTCCCAATCCTGCATCACACGGGTCCAGATCCCGATTAGCTCCGCCGGCAATGCTCCTTCTAGCTCGGCGAGCTCGACGCGTGTATCCACCATCTGCAGAACTGCTGTCTTCATCTTCTCCAAAAGAACCCCGTCCATCCCGACAATCTTTTTGTGATTCCAATCGTTGAAATGGTCGTCAACAGTGTCTCGACGCGCGCCGGGTCCCATCTCCTTGGTGCTGGATGCTAGAGGATTAATGTTGGCCCAGCCGCGTTCGGGAGCTTCGCCGTCGGTCCGGCCAACATAGGGTGTAAGATCAAACAAAAATTCGATATTGCAGCGCTCGATGTGGGCGGGCAAGTGGAATTTGGGGATGAGGAATACATAGCGGCGACCGGGGATGGTGGCGGCGGCTTGAAGCTCGGGTTCGTATTTTGCGAGGCGCACCCAGACATTCTTGCTCCATTGACATGCGATGTCGTACGACACCACAATGTCAACGAGATTTTCGTAGCCAGCAAGCGTTAAGCTCTTCCAGAGCATATAGTCCATGTTGATGTAGCTTGGACTTGATTAGTTGCGGTTTAGACAAAGTGTGTAAGACCTCACCGCTCGCCCTTCTGGAGATCCCCGACTCCGTTCGGTCGTTTGAGATTGTGGCGCGCACAATCGACGGTGCCGATCCCCGAAGAAGCCGTCCCACGAGATTCGCGGTCGGGCTCATTGACCGCGTCATGCGAGACGCAAGTACTCTTCTGCGCAAAAATTAGTGAGCAGTAAACTCCAAACTGGGAAGCACTTGACCTCCTGCTCCAACATCCAGTGTGCGTGCACATGCTCCATATACTTCAGCACGTTACCGAAGAAAACTGCCCCTCCATTTACCCCCGGATCGACGGCTTCTGATGAAACTTGTTTTCGTTTCATCTTGAAGTTGGCGTCAATCGCAAGAAAGAGGCAATAAAGAAACCGCTCTCCCGGCGACGCGTCTCGCCAGGCACCGTCCATCGGTAGATTTTTACCTGGCTGCGGGCACGCCGGACACAGGAGTGCGCAGGCGCCAGGCGGGATGAGTTACGAGCACCGCCGGGTTCATGACCCCGGCCGGTGCGTTTAAGCATTTGGAGGAGCCGCCACTCTCGCGCCATACGCACAAACTCGCGGTAGCGATCCTTTCATTAATTCAATACCTTTAAGAGATAAACAGGAATAAAACTGGCGCACCCGTGGCTGGAATATACCGTTGTTGTTTGTCAGCCGGGCGAGTGCATTGTAAAACTCGTAAGCCGATGACTTCGCTTCCAAAGATACAAGGTGGAAAAGCCGCATCACACGGAACGTGGCCGCAGAGCGAGGGCGAGTAGAAGTGGCAGGATAAAGACGGGCCCGAACTAGCTGAATTGCGCGCTCTTGCTCCCGCGAACATGTACAGAAGTCGATCGCGACCTCATGCACGCCGTTGACGTCTACAACGCAGAAATCATCGACTTCGCGTGTATCCGCCGCGGGATCGCGCATCGCATCGCGCGCGAGTGTCCCGGGGCAAGCCTCTCCCGACGGATGGCCAAGCTGGATGCGAAGTCCTAGCTGCTTCAGGGACATGATCTCGAAGAAGGTACCATTCCAACGCTACAGCATGCTCAGCCAAAGAAGCCAATGGTTTGAACAGCACACACCTCGGTCCGGTGGAACGGGAGCTCGGCATGATATTCTACAGTGCAGGCTGCGCACAGAAGCGTATCCGACAAGCAATCCCTGCAACGCAGATCTGCGCGTCCCGTCCCACAAGAGCACGCGCTGATCTCGTCAGAGCAGCCCTCGAGACGGATAAACTCGTCCAGGAAGGTCTCCAGATCGTTCTCCACCCATCCAGAAAGCGGCCTATCCTGTACATACATATCGTTAGCGGAGTGAGATAATTCGCAGTATCCGCACCGAGGGACGCGCCGCCCGTGGCTCATGAGGATGTCCCTCATCAAACTCGAAGCCATCCTGCACAGCTGCGTCGCCTCCCGACGCCAGCTCTACAAGCGCCGGGATCCAGCTCCCGAGGGAGATCATCGAAAAGGAGGTCAGAACGATCTTGAATCGCGCCGGACCGTTTGCGAGGCGACGCCGCAGCAGGGATGAATTCATGGCGGGTAGTAATACGGCCGTTGAAGGTGGTCGAAACGTCGTGGCGAAAGATGTCTGTGCGAGGCTCATCCTCGTCATCGCTGTCTTCAAAGACCATCCGCTCAGAGCGAAAGGAGAGCGTCGACGGAGCCATGGTGAGCGTTTGAGATGAGATCACGAGAAAGAGTGCCGATCTTGGGTAATCTTGGGTGCTCTACAGCGAGGAGGTATATTGAGTTATGTACATATACACGGCCATACAATACAAAGGCTGAAGGGGTCAGATCCGGGTGGACAGGAATGGAAGGCGCACGATTCTGGACGCGGACTAGCTGTCCCTGGGCCGGCAGCAGCCGAAAACCCGCGTCTCATGCCGCCCGAGAGAGTACGGACCGGGTTGACGAGCAGCGAGAGCCCAACCTGCGTCTCCGCCGTACACGCTGTTTTGTATCGGCCAGTGGAAACAAGTCGGGCAAGCTGGGAAGCTCAAAAAGTGCGCGTGGTGTACAGCGCCGGCCGAGAAGGGAGGATGTACGAGCGGCGGAGGTCGGTGGTGAGCACAGGATGATCATTGGCCTACGTGGTCGCGAGTAAACGGGCGGAGATGTGCCGCTCAGGTGCGGAAGCGAGTGGTATGGGACGGACGGCCGACAACAGAAGCGGGAAAGCTCTGGGATGTCTAGAGTTAGCATCTGCGTGCCAAATGCGGACACGATTGCGCACCTGGATCCCACAGTGAGCAGGGGCACAGTGAGCGAGGTCGCGGAGGAGGTAGCTTATCGCCGCATGCAGAAGGCGAGCTTGAGACCGCGATTACTGCTGGGGCGGGCGATTTCTGGAGTGTATTCCAGCTATACAATGCCCCGAGAGGACGCCGAGGCGCCGATAACGCTACAACCATGGTGTTAACGGCGATAAACAGCGGACAGTCGACTCCGGCGACGCACCATGAAATCCTCCCGCTCTCCCACACTTTGAGTGCCCGGAGGGCGCGGCGTATTACTTCGCAAATGAGCTGTTCGGGGCCAGATGGGAGTGGTGAGTCGTCCGGTGGGTCGCCACGGACATGGTGGACGTGGACAGACACATCCCGTATGCGGTCACGCGTGATTACCAAGCCGTGTCGCGCCCGGTCGCGCCCACTCGAATGGTGCTACGATGGGCAGTGGCTGGTGTAGCTTTGGATGAGGAGACCAAGAAATATGTCTCTCTGAGCCGTATGAGTACAACTGCCCCAACTCCCCGCCTGGTACAGTACAATAACATAGGTGTGGAAGGTTAGTCGATTTAGCCATTTATTATCGCTGAAGCGCGACACAAAAACAACATATCTGGGGTCCTGTCAAGTAGTACTTTGCGGAGGTACAAGTACCATCCCAAAATTCGAAAATTTTGGTATCGCCGACATTTTAGATTGGAGCTTACGCGCCCGCCAGTCCAAAACTTGGTTCAATTCTTTCGTGAGTGCATAGAGTTCGTAAAGCGCAGTCCGAATATGTATCATTCATTGTGGGTGGATGGGGTACTGGAACGCAGTCTGTGTACGAGTGCATGATCTAATCCCGAATTGGGGCTTGGTGACATTTAGAACACTCTTGCTTTTAACCGTCATGTCCCTCAACATATAACCATGGTTCGCAGGAATAAAGGTCAGTTGGCAAAATACTCTGGAATCGGCCTCTAATTAAATATCCTGGGCTCAAGACAACGCTGCATGGACCCCCAAACCCTCAGCTGCAGCTGCAAAGGCACGGTTCCGTGCGCGGTATGTATCCTGCTCTGCGTCTCATTTCGGTCTCATCCAGGCACAGAAATGTTGAGTCCGTCCGCGTAAAGGACGCTGCAGCTCATGCAGCCAAGAGGTCCTTTCTTTATGCCAACGTCCGGTAAATATGCTGCTGAATTAAATCAAGGGCAAAAGCCAAGACGGCGCGCAACCTCAAGAAGCTGCCCCTTGCTCGAAGACCAGGAATCGGGACGAAGTATCGCACAGCGCAGGAGCAGACGAGTACTTCCCTCTCCGAGTCCATGGCTAGCTCCATGTACGCTATATTTGCGGCCGGTGCGGCCGGGGGATGATGCTCATTTATCACGCATAGCTCTGCTTCCTTGCGCAGCATACATCGAGTCAATTACTTCGAGGACATTCACGTCTGGGACACAAATTGGCCTGCATTGCAACCTCTTCGATTGGAGGGAGAGATGTGGTTATTTCCTTTGCTTCTGGACAACCGCCCGCTGACGGCGCCTCAGATCGACCTCAGATGCATCAGCCCTCACCGAATCATTTCGTGGGCTAGGTCTACGTCTCGACTGCACACCTCCAAATTTCCGGCTTGATCTCGTGCCCGTACATTCGACCATGCGTCGAGAGCTGTAAGGTGTATTGGTTTCACCAAATTTTACTAATAGTATTTCAGAGCAGCAATAAATGCCCGTGAGCGATGGAGAAAGTCTAGTGCTCGCTGCCGCGCTCGATTTGCCCAGGAGATGGCCACCGCCGTCGTTTGGGAGCTCATGAATCGAGAAGGTGATCTCCCGTCGGCAATTTCGCCTGTTTCTCCCGAGCAGCGCGCAGAATGGGATGAAACGCGTATATTTCCGCTGACGACCCTACAATATCACCAAATGCGGGTTTGGGTGCTAAACAACATCTGCATTCGCCGGATTCCCCCAAATACAGATGATATGCTTGCGTGGAGGCAGCTCGCGGTTCTGGATGGTCGATACATCAGCGAAGAGAGGCGGCAGAAGATTTTCGAATGGTCTGCAGCGGTGGGGGACGCCACTGACGAGGTCATGTAGACGTGTGGTACGAATAACAAATGTGCCGTGCGGTCGGGGATTTTCCTGCGTGATCTTGCCTACGTTCCTTCCCGCTCATGCCCTCAATGTCCTCAACGTCTCAAGCTCCAAAGCGGCGCGGTCGTCCCGGCGGGTTCACCGCGGAGCAAGAGGAGTTTCTCGAAGCGCGAGTCTCCGGCTTCTTGGCCGCGCAACGCGAAAAAAAACCCGGCCCCGGCGCGTACATCCGCATAGTCTGTCGGGACTTCTTCGAGGAGTGGCCGGTTGAAGACTGGGTGGGGGATCTCGATCCAGCGCTTGACGCGGAAGCGCAAGCGACATTGCAGGCGACGGAGAAGGGGAAGCTGGAAAGCGAGAAGAAGGCGGTACGTCCGCCGCGTTCAGCAATGGGTGCAAAATCTAACTGGACTGCAGAAAATTAGTTCCTGGTTCAGCAACCAGGGAACCAAGGTCCGCAAGCAGCAGGGAGACGGTGTCAATACAAAGGCGCCAGGCGCGTTGGCGATGGGCCTCTTTGGCTGGATGGGCAAGCGCAGTCGACGGCGGCAGGAGGTCGAGATATACCAACAGCGCAACAAGTCCAAGCTCGAGCCGCTCATACATGCACTCGTAGAGCAGGAAATTGCCGCGCGAGGGAATGGTTTGGCTGAGGACGATGCCGACGACGACGAGGATGGCCCGACAGCGGGCGCGTCTGAAAGTGTATGTCGTCTCATACATCCCTAGCCCCAGGTCTAACAGCTTGTACAGCTTCGTACTGTGAAGATGCGCGTTCGTCGACGCGTCGTTGCCGAGCAATGGGCGGCAGAGACTGAAGAAGAGAAAGCCGCCGTCCTTGCCGAGTACCGCGCTCAACCGGAGGCGACCGACGCTGAGCTCGAGGCACTATTTCAGAACCAGTCGCCGGAGGAAATTCAGCGGTATGTTCCCAGTGCCACCTGAGAGTTTTCGCTCACTCGTACCCAGCGCCATCGATGACCTGGGTGGAATCTTGAAGGAGATTCACGACTGTATCTTCCGCTTGACGGGGTGGATGGGGGTGACGGTTCTGGGAGGACCACATCCCGAAGAAGGGGGAAGGATCTCTGTCGAGACGTATGTCACCACACCTTGTCCGCGACCTCCATCTCCTCACACGCACAATGCAGTTTCGCCGCCGGGCAAACGAGCGCCGGGCTCTCGCTTCACGAGTCTCTCAAGAACTGGCCTGAGGTGGTACTGGGCGCTCACGCATGGTTGAGGCGGATCTATAGTGCGCCGCAGCATCTCCACCACCTCCAACTGCTAACCGTACTTTACAGCCGCAGATATGCGTAAAGCGCGCGCGCTCCCTCCCAAGGATAATGCTAGCGTCCCAGTTCTGTCTGCTGCACCCACCGTTGGACCAAACCCCGCGCAGAAGAGGAAGAAGCGCCGAAAGACGGTCGCACCTCCGCCCCCGCCTCCGGCCGCGCCACCTCCCATACCGACACCCTCTGAGCAGCTCGAGGGTGCTCTTCACACCCCTTTCCCTTCCCTCCACGTGCCTACACCGGAAGGAGACGACAACGAGTCCGCGGTATCGGACATGGACGCGGACCTGGACGCGCTGAGCTACTCTTCGGAAATGTTCTCGCTCGGCGGCGGCAGTGCCTCGGGCGACGAACTCGACCCAGGCATCGATTTCGGAGCTCTTCTCGCTATGAGCGGGCTACCGCCGGACTACGACTTCGGCTTTTCCGAGGATCCGGATCCGTACGAGCGGCGCGAGGAGCCCGAGGTCGACCACTCCATGCCCACGTCCCCCTTCCCCTTCCTTGCCCCAGAGACCATTGTCCCCGCGTCGCCAACTACACTCGAGCTACCCGAGCCGACAACAGTCGAGGTCGAGGTCGCGCGGCCGTCAAAGCGCTCATCGGTCTCCACAGACTCGGCAACACCCTCTTCCAGCCTCGTTACCGCTTCCGCGTCCTCCGTCGCGTCAACCGTCACCGTCCCCATCCCTATTCCGCCACCCTCTCAAACTGCGACCCCGGGTCTCTTTGGTATGCGGCGAAGCTTCTTAGCTTCTCTCGAGCCGCACGCCAATCCCCTACCATCCGCGCCGGTCGCGGATGCAGGTCGCTTGACACCCATATCCCGCCTCCCCGTGAATCCTCCGAAGCCGGTGGATCGGCAGATGGCGACCGGGACGGGTTTGGCGCCGACGGACGAGTCCATCGGAAACGAGTGGGATGGTGGGCAATTTTCGGGAGCTGAGCGTGGGCGGGGGCGGGGACGTGGTCGTGGGGCGTCGCGCGGGCGAGTACGTGGTCGGGCGGGTCCTCGGGGAGGTATACCTCGTGGTCCTGCTCGTCCCCGGGAGGACGGCAACGGCGCGTGAGCAAGGTTTTACCTTCCTGCAAACCTACGACGAGAACATGACACCCATCCCGCTATCTCTCGACACCGTCCTTCCCGTTGGACGCCAGTCCATCGTCCTCAGCACCCGACCAGCACCGCCGTCCGCCTCTTCGTCTACACGCGCCAGCTCGGCGCCCGATGATCTGCAAGCGGGACCGCATGGAGACGACGGAATGGATCGAGGCCGCGCCAGCGACCATCTGTCGGGGTCGTCCGTCATGCCAGCGCGCAGATCATCTTCACGCAAGCGTAAAACGGCCCCGCCGCCATCTGCTATCCCGCCGCCGGCCAAGAAGCAGGTTACGGAGGAGGAGATTGAGGCGGACCCGCTGCTGGGATGGTTTTGTCAGTCTAAGGCTGGGAGGAAATATCGGAATGCTCGACTCTTTGCAGACGCCGAGCCTCAGAAGTTTGCGGAAGAGTGGCCAGATGAAGTACACAACATGTAGTCGCTCCGAAAAATACCAGATGTCATTGCAGTTTGCGTCAATCTATAGTCTCCTCCAACCCGAATGTCATTAAATTATACATAATTATTGCGGAATTATGGCGGCACACATCCAAGGTATTAGCATGAACAGCCATGGATTGGGAGCATAAATATTCTGCGGGAGTGCGGGCAGTAGGCGGGGAGGGCGGGCCGGAGGGCGGCGCGGCGAGCGGGAACGCATGCGGTTATAGGAAAATTGAGCAGGCGCGGGAAAGCGGGGAGGCGGGAGGTACGTACCTGAAGAACCAGACTTTCGGGCATCAAGTTCCGCAAATAATCACATGAATTTTGAGTGCGCTGTGACAATCCCGCCCCCGCGCCGCGACGGGCGGGCGTCGGCTGATGCGGAAAGCAAGGCGGCCAGCAGCAGGGCGGATACGCAGGCTGGCCCGGACTTCTAACTAGAAGTGTTTTTTAAAAATGTGCCCACTTCTAATTAGAAGACATTTTTTAAAAGAAACCCCGTATACGCCTGCGGTGAACGGAACGGGGGGTAACCTTGGGCGGCGACGATAGAAATGAGGGACAGGGCGGCGATGTAGCGAATCATTTTTGAGTAGTGGTTAGTCGGTAGGTTCGTGCTTAAGAGAAGGTTGGTAGAGAAGGCTCCGAAAAGCAGAAAAGAGGGCTCGGGCGGTTAGGGAAGGAAGTGTGGTATCCCCAGCAGCAGTGCGCGATCACTTTATACACTTTCCAGCAGCGCTCGATGCACAAAGGACAGCGCCCGAGATACCTACCAACGGGTGGTTTCTCAGGCGCTGCACGCCAGGGACGTGTGGCAGGCAGGTCAACGGGGCGTTTTGGGGAGCGCCCATCTGGCTTGTCGCGTCGCGGAGTCAGCCATCCGCCAGACGCGTCGACGCGTCGGATCGCTGGAGGGAGATGCGTACCGCGACGATCCAAGGCGGGGTACAGGACTAGATTGAAGTGTACTGGTGGGCCGCGAGCAAGAAGTATTCGGGTTACAGATTACAGCTACAGCGTTCGATGGGGTTGGCGGCGGATATAAACACGAGGATAGATACAAAGAAGCGCTAGGATGAAACAAGAGAGCCTTGCACGGCTGCGGGCACTGGCACCTGTGGCAACCTCCTCGACCGCCTCGCTGCGGAGCTGGCGTCTGCGCTGGACGGCAGCGACGTCAGATATGCCGGCGGTGGCATCTCCACCGGCACATTGGTGCTCAGCACCAGGGCTGGTCGATGCGTGGGCGCAGAAGCTCCAGGACGCGACGGGGCAGAGCTCCCGGACGAGCTCGCGCTGGAGGTCCAGCTAGAGGCAGAGCGTTCGTGGCTGGAAGCGCTCCCGGCCGAGATCAGCCCAGAGCGCTCTTTGGTGAATATTTGCGGCCGGTACCCTAAAAAGGGCTTCGGGGTCTGCGGTTGTCGACGGCGGCGTCGTCAGAGGATTGATCTACGCGACGTCGGCGGCGACGACGGCGGAGGAGAAGTATCCCCGCGCCTGCCAGGATCGCAAGTAGAAGGAGGATGGAGATAAGAATGCCTGCGATCGTGCCGCGCGACAAGCCCGCGTTCTGTCCCGTATCAAACTGGACGGCCTCCGCTGACTCTGAGGCGGACATCTGGACAGTGGGCGTCTGTGGGATTGAGGCACTGGTCGCGCTGGGCGACAAACCCGCATCCTTGCTCGTGCCATCAGACTGCGCGGCATCCGTCGCTGACGCTGAGGCGGGGACCTGGACAGCGAGCATCTGCGGATTTGGAGCGCCAGTAGCAACGACAGTCGTGCTCGCCTGCAGCGTAGAACACGCGGGCGAGAGTAGGATCGACGAGGCCGCACGCGATGGTCGCGTCCAGAAAGGGCTCGAACCAGCCAGCGGCGGACGCGAAGATCGTACGCGTTTCTTGGATAAATATTTGAGCATCGTGCATCTACGCGCAGAAACACAAAGCACGCACGAGTGACGGGAAGAGTCGTCTGGAAGAGACCGCCAGACTGGTCGGAGGTGACTTTGGTTTCGTGGTTCAGCGCGCGGTAGAGGTATTCCGTCGCGACTCCCTCCCCAAGTGTAGATATTGGCTCGAGAGGGAGAGTGACGTCGGCTGCGAGGAGTCGACCTCGTCCGACCTGCCAGAGGACAATCTGCGTAGGTGCCGGAGTCGTAGGGGCCGCGGAAGCTGAAATAGACGTGGTGAGAGGGTGTTTACACGGAATATAGTATTGCGCACCTGACGAAGACAGTCCCAAAAGGGCCATAACCAGGATATCGCGACGCATTGAAGGAAGAACAGGTCGGCGCGGCCGTCGAGCTTCTTTAAGGCGAAAGCGGTATCTTCTCCCGCTCGGTTCGAGGGAAAGAGACGCCAGATGGGCTCGGAGGCGAGCAGGTATATAAGACCGGCATTGGCGTGGGTGAAGAACAAAAGACCGGGCAAAGGCGATCAGAAAGAGATGGAGAGGATACGCGTTTGATGCTGCTGGAGCGTTTGAACCCTGCTGAACGACGGCTGACCATTTCCGCTGCGACACGCTGGGAGAAGCCGTTCAGTGGACCGCAAGTAAGCTGCACGGTGTAGAGCTGCACCATTTCACGCTCGAATCCTCCGAACGCGGAGAAAGCGGACTTTACCGCTTGACGGTTGTAGGATCGGGAGGATATCAAGGTTCCCCGCCTATCGTCGCGAACCGCTGGAATACACTGAGGTGGCATAGCCTTGTCGTGATTTTCTGTGGATGTGGGAGCGCAACTGTCTGTTTCCGCGGCAGGAGATGGTGGTCGAGAGCAAAGATCAAGTGCCATCAGCCGCACTCCACTCAGAATATAACTCACTAATCGTATGAGACTTTCAATTGGGGCAGCAGCCATCGCTTTGAGCGGCATATCGGGTGCTGGAAGAATGATTACCAGCTGAAAACCCACATCCGGGACACTACTAGACTCACGTTATCACCCGGATTCTGTTTTCTGCATATATTTCAGAATTTTCGTCAATTCCCATGTAAGTTCCGTTTTGGTCAAACAAAATAGAGACAGTAGAAATTATTCAGGCTTATCAGATGCTGACTATCTCGGATTTCTCGAGATGATACTGTAGACCATAAGTTCAACAATTTTTTCGATTTTTTGGATGTCCGAGAAGCCCGAAAAAATATTTATTTTAGGTGAATTTTTCCGAGGTCTTTGTTTCTGCGTCTTACGCATTACGCAAACTTATCTCGCACAGAGTCGATTAGTGTATAGCAAGTTTGTTCAGTTCCCAAAGAAGAAGATGAAGAAGAATTGTTTCCGCTATATGTCCCTACGCTGAAACGAGCGGCCTCTGTACCTACACACTAAGCGCCGAAGAAGATAGTGTGCTACAGATGAATATGAACAGCTTTCGATCCGAAAATCCGGAGTCAACCTCGCACCCACGCAGAGTGCGCTGCAGCTGCGACATCTCTCTAGGGGATTCGTATCCAGGCGCGATGCAGAAATCTGTTTCCACCTACTTTTGTGGAGACCATCCAAGCACCGTGACATTCTATACCCATCCTCGTGAAATAAATACTGTAGCAGTCTGTATGGCTGAAACGTAACGCGTAACGGTGGGGGTGTTTCAGTCGAAAATTGGTACAAATTTTACCTCATTTTTGACCCCAAAAAAGGAAAGAATAAATAAAGGAAAAAAAATGTGCTTGAGTCCGTTTCAAAAGAAAGAGATTTTGCATTCGGGTTGCAAAGTTGGAATTGGAATTGAAGTCTTGAACGGCAGGAAAATGAACCCCCAATTCAGCCGCAATTATTCGCTTGAATTGATGGCCAACCAAACCGACTGTTTCATTCTCACGAGCGGCGTAACGGTAAATTTTAGGCTTGTTTCCTGTTTCATTGCAAAACCGTAACACTGGCTGGCTCGTTTCAGCCATACAGATTGCTACAGCACACCGCTCGCAGAGGCGCGCTTAACAACGCAACATTCGCCAGTCGAGAAAAATCCCGAAATGTTGTTGTTGTTGTACAACAGGAGCTTCATTTGAGCGGGGCAACATCTTTGGAGTGTTCAGATGATTTGGAATGCATTGTTGATGCATTGTGATGTAAAAAATATGCACCATTAGTTGCGGCTAAAAACCCTGTTTTTGATACACATAATTTTCAAGTTACATATATTTGTTCCCATTGAATTGAAGGCCGCTGGGGCCATATATCTACGAAATTTGTGCATGTCGTTGCACAGAATTTCAGGCCCAAAACCCGCAACGAAGCAGGTTTTATTTCCGAGATCGCAGGTGGCAACGCAAGTCGATAGCCTTCAACTTGTGTTTATTTCGCTGAGCCTCTACCACAGAGCCCAGACGCCAATGAAACCGAATATCAAAGCACAGCTCCTCAATCCCTACCCAATAGACCACGACTCAGGGTCTGAATCCTTTGTTTGTGCGTACATTCCTTGATTCCGCAATACAAAGAAAATATCCTACAACGCCAATACAAAAGCTAACCCAAGGTTTAAGTTACTCAAACTTCAGCTTGTGGTATATGTCTACAGCGACGTTGTCTGCGACACTTTTTGGTCCCGCTCCCACCTACGGTCCAGAGAAAGAAGCTCGTTGGCAGTCCGCGCGTCGTCGACCTCCCCGTACCAATGGGACGACGTCCGCGAGTGCTCCAACCGCGCGGGAGAGGACAGCACCCCGACGCCGAAAGCGACGAGCGGCGGAGGCTTCACGCTGAGAGCACTCGCATGCGTGTCCTCCGCGCGCCAAGCGGGCGCCCCCAGAGTCGAAGTCGATATGCCGCTCCCCGCCGCCTCCAGACCCAGTCCGCAACCAACTTCTCCGCGCCATGACATTCGACTGGGACACGTACCGCGTGCGAATCGCCTGCCGCGAGTTGAGCGTCCACAGTGCGGATATTGCGTATAATTTTGGGAGGATCTGGTTCGCAAGGAAGGAGAAGAAACTCCAGGCGCGGGACGAGCTGGTTTGCAGCATCCCTATTTCGTTGGCGATTAGGTTGAAGAGGGCGCAGATCGCAGCTGGGGCGGCGGACTGTTCACAAGCCGTCAGATACGTAGCTTTTTAGTGAATCCTCGACGACCAACCATGAAGGTTAATTTGATGACTGCGTTCAACATGCCGGCCGTATCCGGCGATGCGTCCCGGGAGTGTTTCTGGCAGCGTGAATGTCGGTACGACGGGCTGAACTGCTGCTCACCAAGAGGAAGTAAGTCATCAACCCGCATAGCATGATATCCCCAGCGAACACCGTCGACAGGTGGACCGCAACTGAGGACTGCATCAGCTGGTGCGACGAGGGCATGTGAGAGACGTACGCCATTCAAGCGAGATTCGGCCGCCATTTGTGTAGCCTGGAACGGCCTAGTATGCGTCTGAATGACTATGAAGCAGTCAATGTGCGGAAGAACATACCGCTACGAGCGCAGCAGTAAATGCAAAGACAAAGATCAAAAAGTTCCCTGCTACAAGGAGCTTGTTTCTCGAGATAATCTACATTAACGTGAGCCGAGAGTGACTATCTGCGGCAGGGAGAATACCCACCAGGAGGCGATGGCATAGGTATATCTGTACGTAGAACGCGATGAGGGCAACCAGCGCGGGGTTGAGCGCCACGATGCCAGAGCTGTTGAGTAGTTGTGGGGACTGTAACAAAACATTGTCCTTCCAAACGATGTAGCTGGTAGCTGGCGTGAGTGGAGTATAAAATAACAGATGACATGGGTCAGCACGTACATCCCCTGCACACTCTTCAAAGTCGTTAGAATTACGAGCCCCGCTACGAACGCCCGCAGCACGGTGACGTCGTGACGGTAGTTGAGCGCGTAGTTTGCGGCTTGGGTGTATATCACGCCTTGCAGCGGGAGATCACCGAACATCGACGCGACCTGTAAATATCAAGAAGGGCCATTAGCGCTGTCGATAAGTACAGGCTGAGGTAGACTACGACGCAGCCATCTCCCGAGAGTGAGCCAGCTGGTCGAGGACGGCGGGCCACCGGGAGGAGGCATAGCAGTCGAAAGAAACTAACGCCGTGGCTGCTCGCAGCTCTTCGTGACACGAGATATATATATATGCGCGCCCGCGACGCGTGGGGTTTTTCCCTTCCCATGTTGCGAGCCTGGGTATGCACGCCAAGGACTAAAATAAGATTCCGCGGCCGAGGCCAATGAGCGGAGAAGGGCCTGTCAGCGTCAACGGGAGCCTGAGGATCCTCGGAGGCCGAGATGGGCTGCGGAAACAATGCGGAAACGTTGTAAAGCAATATTACCGGGAAAATAGGGAAAATAGAGGAGGCTTTTTGGGTGTCGTTATTTCCGCGTATTTCTGCTGAGGCTAAGCATGCAAGCGAGCAAATCACGCCTCCAGTGCACAGCGGAGAAGTGGACTGGGAAAGATGACAGCAACACACGCGCAACGCAAAGTTCTCCGCTGGTTCTTGCCCGGCGGGTAAAACCCAGCAGGGAGCAGCCGACACGGCCCCGGAAAACGCGGCAGAGATCACCGCCAATCACTCACCCCGCATTTCGATGCCCGTCTGGCCGCCGCGGCAGTCCGGGGAGGTAGAAGATACGCGCCATTGGATTCTTGCGCAGAGCAGACACCAAACAAAGCCAGTTCTCTGAGTGGTACAATCTCCCGCGCTACGCGGACCCGATATGCCCGGGGACGACGCCGTACGCGCCGCCACCGCGACGGAACATCTTGTGCAGGTCGCTCACGAGCAGCTCCGGCACCTCGTGAGCTGCAAAGTGCCCGCCCGCGGCATGTACACTCTCGGCGACAACATTTCCCGTGCGGCGAACCCAGCTGCAGCGGCCGTCAGCTGGTGGTCGAGTTTCCACTGCAACAAAGATGGTACGTACTTGCGCGGGAAAACCAAACACTTCCTTGGGGAAGAACGAGAGGCCCATCGGGATCGTCCGGGCAGTCGGCCGGGTTGTTGGGCGATGGGAGGAGACGGCCCTCGTTGGAGTTTTCGTAGTAAATTCGCAGAGAGGCGGCGGGGCCGGCGCGGGAGAACCAGTAGACGGAAATCCAAGTGAGGACTACCAGCGAGAAGTGAGGTAAATCGGTAGCAATGAGCCAAAAGCGGTACCTTCATCATCATCCCACTCGTATCCGTCCGTCCACGCAACCAGCTTCTCGTATATCCACGCGAGAAGGCCGACGGGCGAATCGCTGAGGGCGTACCCGAGCGTCTGGGGCTTCGTACTCTGTAGCTGGAGGTAGCCGATGCCGGTCTCCTGCGTAGTCTGGCTAATCTTGAGCCCGGCCTTCTCCTCGGCAGTGAGCCATATAAGGGACACAATCATGGATATGGAGGTGAGCATGTGTAGCGGGTTGAGACTGAGTTTCGGGCGGCTCGGCGAGCGGAAAGTTTGTGTGCCAGGCTTTGGCATGTTTGGGTCCGTAGAGAGACGCGACGCGACGCGTAATCTGTTGCGAAGTGAGGTCGCAAGGAGATAGAGGCCACCGAAAATCACGTACTATCCCTCCCCAGTCGCCGCCTTGAGTAACTGAAGGAATTTTTAGACGATTTGGCTCGCGCGTGGAAGACCGACCATATTCATTATAACCCAGCGCAAGCATGAGCTTGTTGCAGACCTGAATTGACGTTCAGCGCGCCGGCAGCTCCCAAGCAAAGTCAAAATCTACTTCAGCGTATTGGTCAGTCCGGAACCCTGTCTTCTTCGGCGCCGCCGAAAAGCCGTAACCGGGCAGACTAAGCGTGACGACGTGGAAGCTCGGCTGGTCGGAGACGACTCTGGTCAGCATCGGGAGGATCTTGCGGACTTCGATGAAGCTGCCTGGCCCTGAAAGGAGTGAATATGTAACCCCGGACAGCGTCCGGGTACGCACATCCGTGAACGAAGAGCAGCGGAATGGCGGCGTCCAAAGTACTCCGCGCATGCACATAGTGGATGTTGAGCGTGCCGAACCGGTCGACGTCGATGTCCCGCGTGAACTGGGGCAGTTCCTCGTTCAGCTTCCGCTCCTGCGCGCGCCAGTCGAACCCGTCCTTCCAGCGCGCAACAAGGCGTTTGACGTCGGCCAATGGCGCGCCGTACAGCCAGCCAGCCTCGTCGAGCTCGTCGGGAAATGCTGCGAGGTTTAGCTTCGCTTTAAGCAGGTCGATTTCCTGCTGCGAGACGGCGATTTTGAAGGGCTGCTCGGAGGAAGTCATGGTGGCAGAAGTTGAGCCGAATAGCCGCCAAGTTGATGGCACAACCCATGTCTCCCGCTCACACCGCTGGATTGGCAATAAAGTGGAAGCTTTGGATGTCTCAATGAACCCGATATTACTAGAGCTCAAATAGCCAGATCTCGCGGGCGCCAGTCACCGATAGATGAAACGGAGGCAGGGAACGACGACGATGATGAAAGCACAAGGAATGCATTGCAGAGGTAGGATAGTATGCGAGAGGTCTTGTACGGCGCTGACGGTACATGAGGATATGGCGAGCAGAGGCACGGTGACAGTGATAGTCTGTGCGCGAGCTGTGCGGCGTAGTCAGCATACAGAGTCTGGGAGGGTAGCAGGACCGTGGACGCGCCGAGTGCCCCACTCCGACTCCGACACTTGCACCGAAACCGTAGAGAGTGCGGCCGGAACTCTTGAGCGCTCGACGACCGCGGTGACGGTCTTCCTTTTGACTGCAGTTCAGCGGCGAGAACGAGAAGGAGGGACGCGCCGCTTAGCGCGCTCGGTGTAGGTGACCGAGTCGCGGATGACGTTCTCGAGGAAGATCTTGAGCGAGACACGCTTCACGCGTCCACGACGGGCGAGACGACGGATGGCGGGCTTGGTGATACCTGGAAGGACGACGGTGAGCGAATGGGGCTGCGGGGAAGATGTGCAGACGCACCTTGATGTTGACGCGAAGAATCTTGGTGGCACTTGGCTCTGCCCTTGCCGTGGCCCTGGACAACGTGGCTGACGGTGAGTAGGCAGTCGAGGACATAGAGGACGACGACGGCGCACCTTGTCACGCGGTGCGAGCATCAGGAACCTTCCACCGGACTGGCTGGGCTGGAGGGCGACTGGAGGCGACTGGCTGGACTAGATTTAGATAAGTCCCCCCCTACCAGTCCAGCCAGTCAGCCGCCAGTCGAGCCAGTCCCGTTGAAGTTTCCTGATGAGGGAGATGGTGGTGGTTGCTGGTCAAGAAGCGTGCTGTCAACAAACGCGTTCCAGCTATTTTACGCTTCTACTTAACCACCGCAATGCCCGAAAATGAGAGGCCATAGCTTGTATTTCAGTAAGTGTCCGTGTAAGCTTCATTGTAAACCAAGAAATATAATATCATTCAGTATTCACTTTACAGTTTGCAACTTGCTCCCTACCGCCATGTCGAATCCTCGCCGGTCCACTCTACTCCAGAATTTCCTCCAAGTCCGACTGCAAGAAGACCGTCGGCTTAACCAGAATCTCCCCAGGCGCCTCCGCTGTTCCTCGAGTGACGATCCCGAGCCCGACGGTACAAATGACGACGTCCGGCGCCGCGCTTCGGCGGTGAGCTGGCCCCGAATCTCCTTCGTCCCACATACTCTTCATCTGCTGCGCGTTGTACACCGTACCCGGACGCACGGACGTTACTTCGAGGGTCGACAGACACGATACGGGTGCCTATTTCACGGTGGAGGACCTCGGCCGACGCGACGACCATGCGTATTCGGTCGGAGAACATCCGCTCGACGGCCTTATATGAGACCATCTCGAGCCCTCTCAGACCCAGGCTCATGCCGTCGACGAGCACATCCGTCAGCTTCGTCTGCGCGTCTATGAGCGCGGCCCCGTGCTGAAGGTGCTTGCGCGTCAACGCTCTCCACTTTGCTGCATCTTGCGGGTCTTCTGCGAAAAGTTTTTTTTTTTTTTCTGGTACATTGACGTCAAGCAATAGCTGTGACTTACCGCGGCTGCGAATATCGGCGTAGACCCCCTCCCAGAACGGCGCTTGCGAAGCTACCGAATACCCAGCTACTCAAGGCTGACCGCGCCCAATCGGCGACCATACTCTGAATAAGTATCTGGATGACCATGTCTGGCGCGCGCTTCTTCACGAGAGCGCGCGCTAATCCGTCACCGAGGCTGCGCAGGACGCTCATCCGCGTCTCGGGCAGCCACGAGGAGCCCGAGCGAGGGAGCCTGTCTCGCATAGCGGAATCCGCCAGCATCGCGGCGATTTGCTCAACCCCGGCATCGAAATCCGCTGCTCGGCGGCGAACGTCGCTCAGAGACGTTAGGTCGACAGTGCTGCTGAACGCGCGGTTTGGTGCCGGCACCGGCCGCCGCAGCCGTAGCAGCCAGCTCGGCATTGAGCACGTCGATTATCTCCTTCAGCTCGCTGACCTCCTTGTGATGCTGGACGCGCTCCGCACGCAGCTCCTCTAGCTCAACTAGGAGCGCAGGGTGCTTTCTCGGCGGCGCATCTCGGGTTGTGCGGGTGCTCCTGGATCGATCGCGGTCCCTAGCAGGGCCCACGTCGCTCTGAGCGGGAGTCGGCGCACGGGGCGGAGGGTCGTGGATGGGCGTGCGCGTGCGGGTCGGAATCGGTGCTGGGGCTAGTGCATCCGTATGCCCAAAGCCGTCCCCTGGTCGGGTTGCGCGGATGCCCTTGGACCGATCGCGGTCTCTCGCTGTGCCCACGTCGCTGTGAGCGGGAGTCGGCACACGGGGCGGAAGGTCGTGGATGGGCGTGCGCGTGCGGGTCGGAATCGGGGCTGGAGCGAGGGCATCCGTATGCGCAAAGCCGTCCCCTGGCGCCATGCGCCCTTCGGCAAGCTCTTTCGTGCTCGGAATGGAGCTTGTAACGCTCGGCGGTGCAGGCAGCGGTCGAGCGACGATGGCGCGCTGCTCTTCCTCGTCGGACTCGGACTCGTATCCCAACCGCGGGGCGTAGAAGACACTGGTCATGCTGGTGAGCAGAGTAAAGCGCATATCGCCCCGAAATAACGAACCCCAATAGACCTCTTCCTCGAGCGCTCCGCGCCTCATGTACGTGTCCAACAACCTTCGTCCGCGCGTTGCATCGCCGCTCTAGGTGCCTACATAGACGCTGGAGCTCCTCTTCCGCGTACCCTCATGCCGCCTCGCAAAGCATTCAGCGAATCCAGCGCGAAACTCGTCCTCGGCATCGACCTCGGTACGATGTACTCCGGGATCTCTTTCTCGTGCGTCTAATCCCAACCCCCCGTTAACGCTAACCCCCTGTTTTTCAGCATCTTGGAGCCGGGAAAGGTCCCCACCATCCTTCCCGTTACCCGGTGCATCGCCCTCCCAACGGCTCTTTGCTCGCGGATTGACTTTCTTTTGCAGCTTCCCTCCTCAGGAACATATCGGCGGCGACTCGAAGGTCCGCTCGCTCGCTTACTACGACTCCGCCGGTATCGCCAAGGCGCTCGGGGCAGAAGCGCTGCAGGAAAGTGTCGAGGAGCAGGCCGAGGTGAAGAATTGGAACAAAGCGGAATGGTGCGTCGTCCGCGCCATGCCTACCTTCCAGTCGCTCAGATCGCGGGCAAGGTTCAAGCTACACCTCCGTCCAGCCACGGTGCCAATCGACGAAAGGGTGAATCTGCCTCCGCTCCCCAGCAACAAGACCGCGATCGAGGTATTCGCCGACTTCCTGCGCTATCTCTACGCCTGCGCACGGAGCTACATCACCGAGCACTACGGGGGCGGGTCGTCGCTTTGGATCAAGCTCCAGGACACGACCGAGTTTATCCTCACCCATCCCAACGCGTGGGACGGAGAACAGCAGGCGCAAATGCGGCGCGCGGCCATCATCGCGGGACTTGTTCCCGACACCGCGAACGGTCATAACCGCATCCGTTTCGTCACCGAGGGCGAGGCGAGCCTGCATTTCTGCCTTCTCAGTGGCCTCGCCATCAACCCGCTCAAGGTATGCTCCGTTTCTTCCGTGTCGAGCCGATAACTCATTGTGCTCCGACGAAGCGTGGCAAGGGCGTGATTATCGTCGATGCAGGCGGGGGCACGGTCGACATTTCCGCGTATCGCAAGATCTCGACGTTGAAGGGCGATTCCTTCGAGGAGATCGCTCGTCCAGCGTGTACGCCTATTATTCTTTATGAGGTTTGTGGCGCGATTGACCACGTCTTAGGTCTCATGGAAGGGTCCATTTTCGTCACCCGTCGCGCGAAGGAATATCTCACTGGTACGGCTTCTACTCGCCGCTGAACATCCGTCCTGACGTTCCGCAGGCCATCTGCGCAATTCCAAATTTAGCGGGGACGTCGACCATATCACCGAGTGCTTCGACAAGACCACAAAGCTCAAGTTCCTCGACCCGCAGGAGTGGTCATACGTCAAATTCGGGCGGCCGCGCGACAAGGACGAAGAGTACAACATCGTGAACGGGCAGATGAAGATTTCTGGGTGCGTCCTCCGCTATATTAATCGCGTTTATGGCCTCTAAACAGCCTCCCAGCGAGGTCGTGTCGAGATTCTTCCAGCCTGCTGTCACGGCGATCGTCAAAGCTGTCTACAATCTCGTTCAAGGCTCTCAAGTCTCCATCTCGGTGAGAATCATTCACGTTACGCGTTCAGTGTGCCGATTTCTGCTTCAGAACGTTCTCCTCGTCGGTGGCTTTGCGGCGAGCGAGTGGCTTACTTCGGAGCTCAAGCGAATTCTCGCAGACCTGGGGCTGGAGGTATCGCGGCCCGACTCGCATGTGTGAGCTGCTCGGCCTCCTCGTTGATGCTGACCTACTGATTACGGCCCACAGAAACAAGGCAGTCTCGGACGGCGCAGTATCCTTCTATATTGACCATTTCGTGTCCTCACGCGTCTCCAAAAGGAACTACGGCATAGAAGTCCGGATCCCGTATGTACCCGCTGACGCGACCCATCGTGTTCGTAGCCGGTCGGCGTACGAGGACATTCGGGGCAAGCTGATGCTCCCCCATGCGTTTTTCGACCATTCTGCCCAAGGTGACGCTCGCCGCGGCAGTTTCAATGCTAACTGAACGGTATAGGACGTACGCGTCGCGGAAACTAAGGAGTTCCGCGAATCTTACTTCAAGACCTCCACGTCGCGCACGGACCTTGGCCGTATCCAGATCGAGTTGCTCCGCTATGCCGGGAGCGACGACGATGTCAAGTGGATGGACAAACCCGGTGAGCCACTGCACACCGCACACACAAGCCTTTCCAACGCGAGCTCACTACTGAGTACTCCATAGCGGATTTTTTGACTTTGTGCAAAATCTCCGCCGATACCACCAGCATCGCGAGAAACCTCAAGCCCCAGCAGAGTCGGCCGGGAGAGAGTTATTATATCCTCTATCTCGAGGTCGTCCTCTCGTTTGGGCTGACGGAACTCAAAGCCGAGATTGCGTGGAAGAACGAGAAGGTGAGCAGCCATGTTCCCTCTGTTGCAGTCTAATAGTCCTCCCAGGGCGACGAACAGAGGTATGTTCCTGCGCCTGCCGTGAGGGTGTGCGCTGAACGTTGGGCGCCAGAGGGCCAGCGGAAATTATATATTGATTTTTTGTGCTGCTCGGCCAGCAGAAGCGGGCAAAATATTCTTTGTTCTGTTGATAAGATACGGCATGATGGTCAAGTTAGTGAGTATTGTGACAAGAGACGGCTTAAGGACTAGCGGAAGAACTCTAGAAGGGAGGTGTTGAGCGCTGCGAGCAGCCTGCGACGGGCTATTGGAGGCCAGAGGTGACGGGGGCAAATCGAGCTGCGGGAGAAGAGAAGGCTTTTGAGCGCCCAAATTGTCTTCGGCGTTCGCGGCCCGTTACATTTGATACAAAATCTTCATTCGCAAATACTTTGGTTGTGACCCATGTGAAAAAAGGAAAAAGAAAAAAAAAAAAAAAAAAAAAACCTACACAGCTTGGAAATCAACAACGAGAAACTCCCTAGCTATAAACGAGGTGTATTAATTAAGCTTCTGTGTTACTCGACGTACACTAGTACTTATTCCCCTCATCGGAGACGAATGGTCCCATGATTTAGCCGAGATAGCCGCACGGAAGACTGTTGGTGGCACAGCGCTCGCAAGGGTTCGACGATGGGTAGTTGCACTGGAAAAAATCAGTAAAGCGGCATTCAAAATACAATTCAATTAAGTAATCCCTGCACAACCATTCATCAGGCGCGTGCAGGTGTGGAAGAAAAATGGATCAATGCGCGGCTGTATCCGTGCGTTGACAGGATGAAATTCGTTCAATCAGGGCGGCGCTCGCTCACCCGTACCTAGGCCTGTGAGTACCGGAAACATGAAATTTAACAGACCGCATGTACTATCTTAGCGTAGCTGGCACGTGCCGTTGGCCAGCATATATTGTAGGCATCTCTAAGCCTTTTCGGGCAGGATGTGGGACAAAAGCTGGAATATGATTATATGAAACCTGGACAAAAAAACCAACACCTTCAAACACAACTCCCAACTACCCACTTAGTCACACTCAAATGGCCTGCTCCTCGTGTAACGCTGCTGGATTCGGTAGCACGGTGAAAATCCTTCACCAAAGTAGCGCACCCTGCCGACTTGGCTGCAGTGCAACTACCCTTCCTCCAACCCCTGCGAGAGGTGCCTTACCAACAGCCTCCCATGCGGCAACCTCGGCTAGATAGGATTCTTGTACCACTGGACCATGCACACCTTTGCTATGGTTTAATGTAAAATATAAATAAGAGTCGCAGCTTACTGTTTGTCCATGTTTGTAGTACAAATTGTTTATTGTACAGTACAAAAAAGTCTCCTTTACCACGACCGTTGAACCTGATAGGATTCCGCTGCACTAGCATTGTCAGTGGACACTCGGCAAACGGGGCTAACCGCAAACCTGGAACTAATCCGCGCTGCTTCCTCTCGAGGAACTCCGCCGTGGCGTTCCAGTAGTTATACTCGTCTAGCGAGCCGTCCGCCCATCCCGCCCCTTCAATCACAAGAACGCGCGCATCGCCCAGATTTTGCGCCACTTGCACCGCGCCTTCGGTGCCGCGAGGGTACCACGAACGGAGAATGAGGGCGCGAAAGGCGCGGACAGCCGCAGTACGGCCAGCGTCGCCTCTTCGAATGTAGGCTGCATCGCGAGATGCGTGAGCGCTGGCATCCCGTAGATTAGCGCGGACATGTCGGTGGTGGGGACATAATCCGGAGTGTTTGCGGCGAACGTAAAGTGGGTCACCTTGGCGAAGAGGGGTAGGGTGCAGTTGATGAGGTTTCCGGCATGGAGAGCTTCGTAGCTGGCGGTTAGGTAGCGAACGTGTTGCAGAGCGGAGATGGCGGTATGCAGTTCGGTGTCGAAGGGGCCGAGACCGTGGTAGAGCCCGAAGTGGGTGATTCCAGTGCAGCGGCGGAGAATATTACTGAAATCGGTGACATCGTCGCTGAGGACCAAGTAGCGTACAGCATGAAGAGGTTGGGTTGCGGGATCCGCTCCGCAGAGGTGCTGCAGGTGGACATCCCCGTCGTCTCCGTTGTCGAGATGGAAAGTCCGGTAGAGTACAGGATGGACCCTTTCAGCGAGCTAAGTGTATACGTCCGCAGGCGAGAGTAAAAATTACCACTCGTACACCCGACGCGCAACGCGAAGAAGGGTACATCGGGTATCACGAAATCCAGCTGCGAGCACGAAGATCTTACATTCGAGCTCCGGCGGGAGTCGCGGCGACGGCAGGGAAGTCGCCAGGGCAGTGTCGCTCGGCGACATGACGGGAGAGAGCAAGGGGATGTAGGCAGATGCCTACCCTGATTGGCGTTCAGCTCGCAAACACTAATATACTATGGAAAGCCGGACCACCACGCTCATCTTGATCGCCGGTGGCCCCATATGGACACGGACCTCGGACACCACATGCTGATGTCAGGTGATAATTCATTGTCATGTGCGTGTTACAAGTCCACCAAGTAGGTATAGGAGGTGCTACTTCTGGATCATTGAGAGGGTAGGTGGGAGGCTGAAGCCAGTGTTGTGTAGGGGAGTTCAAAGTTGGGCGCAGCGGCGCAGCTGGCGCAGCAGCGATGGCGCAGAAATTATTTCTCGGATGTGTTTGACAGCTTTTGGCGGCTGGGAGCTGCTGCTGCGCCATCACTTCTGCGCCGCCTGCGCCAGCTGCGCCAACTTTGAACTCCCCTTGTGAGAGTCAATGTATGATGGACATTTGTTGGCAACAAATGTCCATCACATCTCAAATAAACAGTCATTCAACTATACAAAATGTGTATTTGGGTCTCTATTCCATTTTGAATGGTATCAAAAGGGTAGAAAGGCTACCAATCATCTTCATCTTCATCCTCATCATCTGAAAACCGAATTCTGTAACCCTCATCCTCCTCGATGTCAATGTCTTCGTAGCCCTGTGGGAGGGGATAGTCACGGTCTATCATCACATCCAGATGACGGGATTGAGAGTCATCTGAGCGGACAGTTAGGGTGTTATTTGAGGCACTGTTAGAGTGAAACTCACCGAGACCAATTTCGCTGGGGGACTATCACCTTGAGGGAGATCTCCAACATGCAGAATCTTGCACTGCCCGAGTTCGAGAACCGCGCTTATTTCATGGACAGGTGCATGAATGGGAAACCGGACAAGGCGGGCCATCCCACGTTCAAGAAGCCGAGCAAGCCTTTTGAACTTGCCTTCTATCTGAACCCGGATGACTGGGAGAGTCTGCAGGAGTCTGTGATGGAGGCTGGGGAGGTATGAGGTTCTATTGTTAGTCGAAAGTTAGCTCACCAAGAGTTTCTGACAGCAGAGAACCCAAGAGTCGACACAGCACACACAGCGTAGCCGGAGCACCCAGCACAGCCAGAGTTCCGCGTCTGCGAGAATTCGCTTGAGCTCCGAAGTAAGCCACTCGCTCGCCGCAAAGCCACCGACGAGGAGAACGTTCTGAAGCAGAAATCGGCACACTGAACGCGTAACGTGAATGATTCTCACCGAGATGGAGACTTGAGAGCCTTGAACGAGATTGTAGACAGCTTTGACGATCGCCGTGACAGCAGGCTGGAAGAATCTCGACACGACCTCGCTGGGAGGCTGTTTAGAGGCCATAAACGCGATTAATATAGCGGAGGACGCACCCAGAAATCTTCATCTGCCCGTTCACGATGTTGTACTCTTCGTCCTTGTCGCGCGGCCGCCCGAATTTGACGTATGACCACTCCTGCGGGTCGAGGAACTTGAGCTTTGTGGTCTTGTCGAAGCACTCGGTGATATGGTCGACGTCCCCGCTAAATTTGGAATTGCGCAGATGGCCTGCGGAACGTCAGGACGGATGTTCAGCGGCGAGTAGAAGCCGTACCAGTGAGGCGCTACGATTTTGTCAGCAACAAGGTCAAGGACGCCACCACCGAGCCACCCGTTCCCGATTCCGCCGATGCAATATGTACAAGCTGCTGTTGCCGTTGTTTGCGGGGACTCGGGCTCGTCGACGGTGACGCGCACATATCTGCTTGAAGAGTTCATTGACCCCCAACTCGATGGCTTCTACAAGTACATCAAGCAACGGCAGTGCAGTTCCGGTGGCGTCGGTAATGGAGGACGAGGCATTGGCACGAATTGCTAAGTTCCTCTCAACGCTTCAACACATCCAATACTGGAAGACCGATGGCATGGCTTATGTATCGGACCTCCAAGGTGTGTGCAATTCTGGCTGCTCCTTCTCTCTCTCACTCTTCACTCGTAGGAAGCAAATACCGCCTGACCGATCCACAACTGATGACATCTCCGTGAGTCTTTGCTTTTTGAAGGCTGATTTACACGCTGACCTCTGTTCTACAGTGATATCCCGGGTGGTTCTGCCCTCTTCGGAGATGGAAATGTTGGAACTGCATTCGAAAGCTTTCCGAAGGAGCATGTCTGCACGGAATTGTGCAAGTGGCTCAAGCTATCCCGGTTGGACATCGAGGAGAACATCGAGGAGGAGGAGGACAGTGGTGATGAGTAAAATGTCTAAACAGTGATTTCTATGCCCTTATGCTCTATGCCCTTATGCCTATGCCCAATCTATGTTGTATGCTCTCTGCGCTTGACCAAATGGACCCAGAACCACACAGCCATCACATTGGGTGTTGTGAGGTTTGCCACTGTGGGCGGTGACCCTAAGCCCAATGAATGTGTTCTGGCAACCCCTTTAATACCCCATTGAAGTATTTGGCTTCTGTCTCTGCTTGGGAGGCTTTGAATGTAACTACCGGTCCGTCAATGCAGTTAATTAATCCTGCCGGCCTGCTGGAACCTTTGTGCAATGAATTTAGTGTGAATTGAGGCTGCTAAAGGCACAATAAGGGAATTTCTGAAGCCTCAGGGACCCTCACTAGCCTTCCATACACAAATGAGATGGAAATATGACGAAAAGGGGAAAGTCCACCAGCGGACCTTGTTTCACGTGACCACTCAACTCTGAAGTCGTCGGCCCCCATCCACAAACCAGCAATGCCTGTTCCAGCCACCCTGATGCTTCCTATATGCATAATAACAGGTTGATGGGGCACAAACTTCCATGCATTCGTATTTTGGCCGGCTTTAAAATTTCCAAATAAACGGCGAAGTGAGAATGCCCATGGTGAGACTCGAACACACGCGCCCCGCCATGTAAGCGTGATGACGCGGTATCCCGGGGCCGCTGTCAGCCGGTCATCAAACGAGCGTGGTGGTCCGGCTTTCCATAATATACATTCTGCAAAATGCCTTCGCCTCTTGTCCGCCTCGAGGGCTTCTCTAGGCGCAACCAAAAAGTTAACTATCCGCGTCCCTCGCGTCTCCGTAAACAATCATCACGAAGCGCGTCTATGGGATGGAGATATGCCACCAGAGCGCGAATAGCGGAGCTTGTTGCTCATCGAGACGGGAAAAGCTCCGCTGATACGAACACAGATGGCCGGCCATTCAGCGCTCAGCGACAGAGCAGCGCCTCCGTGACCCACAGAACGTCGGCCCGTAGACACTCACACCCGCTCGCCTCACATACGATAGACCGTCCCCGCCCCGTAGACTACACGCTGGCTGGCAAAAGTGCGAGCCTCCTAGGCTCTCTAGACGCGCGCTACTCCTGCAGGATCGCACGTAGCTTTTGAGGTTCGGCGCTGGCGCTAAGTCGTTTGTAATCATATGCGCAGGGACATAGTCCAGTGCGGTGTTCACTGACCAGGGGAGAGACTGCTCAGGCATGGTATAGTGGGCGAGTGATAGGACGGGGACGGCGGGATGAAAGCGGAGGACGTGCGAGAAGAGACAGGACGGGATCGGGCGAAATGAACTCCGGATGGATCTCGAAGAGGATCGCCGGCTGCGAGAAGCGGAGAGAATACGCGGGATGTGTGCGCGAGCTAGCGCTAGATGCGGAGCTTCGTTTGGAGCTTCGGGTTGGTGGTGAGTGGACGGAACAGCAGGCAACCTACAGTAGTGCAATGCCCCAACTCGATGCCGGCCTCCGCCAATTGTAGCGGGGCATGCGGCACAAAGTCGGGAATGGGTCAAACTCGAGCGGGATTAGATCCTGTTATCGGGTATAAGCACCGAAGAACACAAGCAACCAGTGTACTCTGACGGTCTTTGGCCCTACCTTATCGGCCATCTCCGCGTTCCCGTTCCCTTGTACACCGGCACCATCTCAAATGTCGCCTTTGTAGGCGGAGCGAAAGACGCAGGCCCAGACGGTGGAATCCGGAAGAGCTTGTCGCTGTCGTGCAAGGCGTAACGAGTCGTTGCTGGGCCGTAGAGCACGTAGCCGAGTGCAGGGGGTGAGCGTCGACGTCGGAGAGTCCAGCGAGTACGTCGAAGAGCCCAGACAGTCACGATTCAGACATACAAGGGTCAGACATCTTGATAGAGGTAGAGACGGTGGGGCGGCGAGGCAGGCGCTGGAATGGGCCGCTGTCTGGCCGGACACGAAGCACGGAGATAGCGAGAGCAGAATGAGCAGCGAAGTACCCTGCGTGGTCGACAGAGCACGGAGAGTAGAGTCGAACCTTCGCGGCGCTGCCAACTCATCATGGTGGTCGGGAGCAAGTGGCGTTGGTAAGTTGATGGCTCGTCTCTTCTTTGCCACAAGCACTCAAGAGTCAAGATGACAGCCTAGCTGCATGCGATTAGATGTTGAAGCTAAAGAGCGTATGCTAATGGGTACACAGGCATGAAGTGGCGCACGTAAAGCTTCTGCGCGCGCGCATCCCGTTCGCACCAACTCGGACATACGTGCCATCCTCGTCGACTTCAAGCATCTTCCACCCCTCGCACGCCGCCGCCTCCGCCTACGACTCGCAATCAGCCTCATCCCCATCGCAACTAGAACAAACAAAAACTCACCTCGAGCCTTGCCACGAGCTGCTTATCCCGCGCCTTCGAACACTTCTTATCGCGATGCGCGCGAAACCGATCGTCGTAGTACTCCTTGCGCGGGTCCATCTTGAGAGTCTTCCCGCACGCCGCGCAGATGGCGTAGTGGCACCCGAACTCGGCGACGAGGCTGTTGTTCAGCCAATCCGCGAGCCGCCCGTCGTTGTCGCGGTTCGAGCGACCGGTGGGGCGCGTCTGCTTGCGGAGTTGTTTGGATTTGGCCGTCCTGACGGCGGCAAGACGGATGCGCTGCTCGGGATGACGCGGACGCTTCGTGATCGCCTTCTCGGCGAGGACGCTGGATTTGGTTGAACACCTTTTGGCTTTGCCACTCTGGCGCGCCGGCTGGAGATCAGCGTTGGAGCGGGAACAGCCGGATGCAAGTGGAGCGCGGGTCGGGGACGCAACGGCGCCGCTGGGGGTGGTCTCGGAATCGGAGTCTGAATCGAACTCATCGTCGGTCTCGTCGTCGCTGGAAGCGGGGAAATCGGGACTGCCACCAACGGCGGCGGAAGCTGGAGGAGGGAGCTCGCCCTCATGAACGGCAACATCGAACATGAGCTGCATGAAGTGGGGTAGACCCGGTACATCAGGGCGCAGCTTGGCAGCGCCGTGATGTACAGCAATAATACTGCAACCTACAAGTCAGCGGCGGCACTCGAATATGTCAGTTTGAGGCGGTGCATCCCGTTTCGCGCGCTAGTTCCGGGTGCGAGCGGAATGGGTCCTGGGATGGGTGCGAGAAGGGATCGCGGAAGGCGGAAGTCGGGGCGGGGATGGTAGCGGGAAAGCCCGCAGGGTAGGACATTAGAGTCAGTCGTAGCTTCTAGGATTGCGTACAGACGGACAGAGGCTGATGTTTGGCGCCGCCACTCTTATACCTCTGCCACTGTTCCCGCACGCACCTCGTTTCGCCTCCCGCAACCCAGATAAGGAAGGAGACGAACCAAGCGTTGCGCTAACGACACTGATTGGAAAACAACGAACAAAGGCGAAGTGCGGGGTGGCCATCATTTGGCGGTATTATTACTCCCAGGCGGGGAGTATCACACACTGCGCGGTCGCTCTTCGACGTAGGAACCGAGGATCTGGAAATGAAAACCGGGGCAATACTGTACTATTACACTCAATTCGAATGACCTTTCTAACTGTGACATCGGCTACCAATTTCTCAATTCGTAGGCCGCTGCCCACACAGCTGTGACCGGCCGAAATTTCAACAAAAAAAACCACAACCGAGACCCGAGCATCGTGTCTCAGAGCATCTCGCATTTTGCGATTTTTTTTTTTTTTTTTGCCTAATGGGGCCATCGCAAACATCAAGGCATTTTGCCCTGCGCTGGGCACTGCTTCGAGCATTTCTACCTGGTCAATAGACAGTTTTTGTGTGGCAGTGTGCTGCTGCTCAATGGCAGAGAGATATAGGATAACGTCAACTCTGATACCTAGTTTTCACGCCCCGCAAGGCCGCTGTACGAAGAAAAAAAAGCTCCTTTCCGTGAGCCGAAAAAAAAATTGGGGAAAACTATGGGTGTGGCCTGTGACCTGCGGATTGACTGAAATAGTATAGTCTAAGCTGGGGATGTCTCCGTAGTGCTGGCCGAATATGAATATTAATATGACTTTCCCGTATTATATTCATAGCCATATTCTAGCCAATTGACCTGCCCATATTATATTCATAGTTATTTATATTCATCTTCAGCAGAAGAATATGATTATATTCTGGCTATATTCAACTATATTCCACTGGCGCATGCGGATAAAGTCTGTGTAGTCAACACCCTCCCCGAGCCCGATTTTGAGCCACTCCATTGTGACAACGGTTCTGGTTGTAGTCTTTGCCGTCATTGAGGCCCGGGTATCGGACATCGTGTGTTTTGTGCTGGAGAAGAGCCGTTCCACTGATACACTGACGCCCGGGAATGGCCGCGAGACGACCCAGGCAATGTGATAATCAATTTTGGAGGTGTTGTAGACTGTCAATTCCAGAATTCACTTCCAACTTTGGGAAATCTAATCAGACTAACATGCACACGGACCATACACAACCAGTTCCGCACAACAGAATATATTTGACTTCGAAAGGGCCGTATTATATTCATATTTATATTTAGCCATATTCGTAGCCAAGAATATTTTGGGCACAGGATACGGACATCCCGTATTATATTTGTAGTCGGCTGACTATAGCCAGAATATATTTTGACATATTTATTTATGGCCAGCACTATGTCTCCGTGTTTAAGCAGAGGAACTTACCGGCGGAAAAGGGCGGATGCTTTGCACGTTGAAGCTCTTGGAGGTCGCGCGAGGGATCGTGGGCTCCAGAGTTCAGAAAGACGAGCTTCTGAAGCAGGCCGGGAACCCAAAGAACATGGAGTGCGGACAGCAGCACATCATCGATGCATCATCAGGATCGCGTGTCCAAATCAGGAAGTTGCCTCTTGACCTCGTACCACCACCATCACCAAGGATAGCCTCTCCCAGTTCCGTCTCGCGCATGAAACTTGCAAACTGCATCGCACTCACGGTCCCCACTGAGATTACAGCCCTCATCTTCGTCGCATGTCTCCCAAACGACGGACGCGTCAGACCCTCCGAAAAACGCGCTCCGTTGCTCCTCATGCGCGTGTGTCGCCAGTGGCGCGATATCGCGCTCAGTACCTCGGAGCTCTGGTCGTCTCTGGATGTCGAGGTCGGGCGCGGTAGACGCCACCGCATCGAGTTGCTGACCGGCAGCTGGGAGGGTGTAAAGGAGTGGTTCTCTCGGGCGCACAACCGCGGATTGAGCCTCACGATCCACCAATCCAGTGGATGGGATGAACGATCTGTGCGTAATCGTCCAGACCGTCTCTGCGCGCGCTGACCCGAAGCTTGTCCCCGCGCAGTTCCCGAGCGACCGCTGGACGCTTCGTCTGGACAAGCTGCTCGATCTTACCCGATTCCAATGCCTCCGCGCCGACGTCTCCTGGTCCCAGTTCAACGCTATCGTCATTCCCTCGAGCACCCAACTGCTTCCGGAGCTTCGCGAGCTTGCCGGGTCGATCGAGACGAAGGACTTGGGTCCCCTGCTCAACCGTGCTCCCAAGCTTCAAACCCTGCGTGTAGACGGCATCGGAGGCGTCGACCAGCTGCATTCGCCTACTCTTACCTGCCTGGACATCGGGTACACCGACCTTTCCCTCACCGAGCTCCTCAACCTCGTGAAGCAGTGCCCAGCTTTGGCTCAAGTGGCCATTGGCACAATCGAGTCGTCATCTGGCGCCCGCGTGCCGGTCGTTTTCCCGCAATTGGTCTCGCTTACGATGCGCCGGGAATTGGCAGCTTGCGGCTGGGACTCGCTCACGTTGGCCGGACTGCAGACGCTAGTTATATCGACCGGAAACTTTTGGAGCATTGTACAACCGCCCGGCTCGGCCCGGCATTTGATGCCATCACAAAAATTCTGATGGGACTAGGTAGACAAGACTCGTACCTCTAGGACTAACTATCTC